>OY770262.1:276674322-279174322 GCA_963669355.1 Chorisops tibialis
GCCAAGGGTGTAATGTGGGTCTGGGGATTTACACAAAAGGCGTGTTAAAATAATTCAACTTAGTCAAAAGAGCAATGAGAGGTAAGATTATTTACCCGCTTAAGACAACAGGACGCCGAGGCATAACTTAGGCCAGGAGGTGATCCGCGGTATAGACCAAAATGCGTAAAAACTGCAGTTGGAGAGGGGAGTGGGGTAAATAATAAGACCCCTCATTGATTCTTTGTTTTACAAAAAAAAGCATACACTTTGCCAATTCATAGTCCTTTTCCATTATTTTCAAATAACACCTGAGTAACACACATAATATAAAAATAAAAAATCAAAACCAGAATAATAGTCATTACAATTTATATTGTAGGCACACATATATGTAGCCTCAATTCAATTCTGCCCACCCCTTCTCAAATTTATATGCAATCCAATAGCCTCCGCCACCAATTTTTTCAAACATTCATTCACCAATTTACACCATCTTAAATCCCACACAATACGATAACAATTCCACACACAACAACTCATTTAACCTATCCGCATGCACACACAATTCTATAAGAGAAGAACACATAAAAAATAATAAACCCATCAGACAGAACCCGCAATATTACAATTAAAACCAAACATTACATCAATTTCATTCATTGGGTATGTTGTGTACTTACACGGGTATGGAAAAATAAATAAATAATACGAAACGAAACGCAATATAATCGGAAACTACAGTTTTCCAAAACATTAGAAGGGCGGAAAAAATTTTTATTCTGTACAAGTCTGTTGGAACCTTACCGCTTCCTTGGGATGCTCTCAAATTCTTTGCCTCGTTGGACGTTCCGAAAACTGTCCACGTAAATATTTTAGTAGACAAAAATTTACCAAGTGTTCCGATATGAAGCTGACTCAGCATAACGGACGGAGAATACCGTTACATTGAGAAAACTTCTGTGAGATCTCTCTACGCATGTCAGTTGACAAACGGACTGCAACAGTTTGCTATCGAGATTTTTAAAAAGTTTTAAAATGAGTAGCGCGGCGAAATCATCACAACTAAATGTGGAAATGGTGGATTCCAGTTTTCCAAAAAGATTAATTTCTGCTTTGTCGGAACTTCGGACCACAAAGGAGGTGAGTTTAACCTGTGTATTTTCTAAGACTTGTAACGAAATTTGCAGAGCCGCAGATTCCGCGGCTTCTCCGACCTGCTCAGAAGCGTTGCGGTGGGAGAAAAATGACGCGAAGCAGCATCCATTGTGGATTATTGCTGCAAATAAACGATGTTGAATTGCTCTTCGATCCCGATTCCGTCGAAATATGCGACTAAAAGTCTTCAATTCTAACATATTATTCCTATTTTTGATGGTAATTAAATCAATTATTAATGTATTTAATTTATTTTACAGTTTTGTGATATAACAGTACGTTGTGGTCCTGAACTTATTCACGCTCATAAAGCAGTACTTTCAGCAAGCAGTTTATTTTTTAAAACAATGTTTCAAGGTAAAACATCGCCGCTATTATTATCAAAATTTAATTTTTTTTTCTCTAATTTAGGTGAATTTGCTGAGAGCAAACAACAAGAGATTGTACTTCGTCATGACACGAATTACACAGTCATGTCCGCCATTATTGATTATATGTATTCGGGTGTGATTTCAATATCTGTGGAGAATGCTGCGTTACTATTGAGCAATTTGGATTATTTACAACTGGAAGAAGCAAAGGAACAATTTGTGACATCGGTAGTTTCGAATGTTAATGTCAGCAATTGTGTTGAATGGTTTGTTCAAGCAGGTAAGTAAATTATTTGATAATGATAGGGAAGTACATATAATCACCCAAAAATCTCAATTCGGAATGTCCGTCCGTCCGTCCGAGTCCTCTCTAGCTTGAGAACCCGTTGAACTGCAGAGCTCAAATTTTGTACACGTCGTTTCTGACTAAAAAGTAAGCTCAAATTCGTGAATGGGCCAAATCGCTCCACCCCTTCTACCCCCTCCCATACAAAATTACACAATTTCGCAATTTGATAATAAACGGATTTGCTCGAAAAGTATAAGATCTGAAATTTGGAATATAACACTTTTATAATAATTTCAATGTACTGTATAAAAGTTATATGAGTCCTCCCCTTCCTTCCACCATCTCCCATACAAACTACACTCTTTCATGAAAAGCTCTAAATCAATTAACATGTGCGTATAAGATTTATCGAGTTGAAATTGTGCATTTTATTTAGAATTATTAGTAAGACCAAAAAAATTATACGATTTCTACCCTCTCCCGTACAATCTGACACAATTTCACAACTTTTCAAAGAACCGATTTCCCTGAAAAGAATGAATGCTACTGATCTGCAATTTAAAATATGTCAAAAGCATGATGTTTATATTTATTTCTCAGAAAGCCAATAAGAACTCGCCCCTCCTTCTACCACCTCCCATACAAAGTGGACAATTTCACTAAATCCAATACACTAATTTTCTCAGCACCAACAAAATTTTCGTATCCTAAGTTTTGTATAAAACATTTTAATTTCAACTCTGGCGTGATGTGAAAAAATTAGTTCAATGTCGTCATACCCTCCACCACTTCCCCTACAAAATTTCTTATAATCAAAAAAATTCTCTTTCATTTAGAGTATCGTACGATTGGGCTTTACGCCCAATCGTAGTCCTGTTATGTTTTTTTTTTCAAATATTACATCTTCGGAATTACTAAACGCAAAAAGTTTTGGAACCGTTTAGGAAATAGAGAGCGTCACTAAAATTGACTTTGAGGGTTGCAATACTTTTAAAAATGAATATCACGACTATCTTTTAAGGGATGTGATTAAAATTTTGATTATATATTGAGCATCACTAGCGGAATATGAGAAAAATATAAAATTTGGTCATAATAATAGCGGGCGGAAATGGAGAGCTTTTCAAAAACTTTGCACTTTTTAAAATTTCAAACCATTATTTTTCAAAACTCAATACAGATATTAAGTTGAAATTTTGGCAGATTATAGATGTGCAGGATCGCGCCTTGTGGAAGAGAGTTGTTTCTGTCCTATGCCCCTATAGGGGGTCTTAACAGGAATTTGATTGATTGATAGAAATATGTGATCTATAATTTTGGTAAAATTTTTAAGTTGGGGGTGTAAGTGCAGGGAGGTGGTGTTTCAAAATGTTGAAAATTTTCAGTAATTTTTTAAGGCTCTGGTAAGAGCTACAAAGTTAAAACTGTGCACGTGCATATATCCACTTGGTGTACACAAATAAAAATTAATAATTTGAACCAGAACTGTTACGTACCGAGGGGGCCTTATCCTGCACGAGGTGTTTCATATGTCATGTGTCAAAAAACACAGGAAAATCAAAATTGTTGAGTGAAATTTTATGCTAGAAACTCGAAAGTTTGTGAAATTCATTTAAAAACATAATAGGACTACGATTGCGCGTAAAGCGCAATCTTACGTTACTCTAGATGAAATAGATTTTTTTCTGATCCCAAGAAATTTTGTATATGGGGAGTGTTAGAAGGGGTGATAGCATTGAACTAATTTTTTCCCCATCATGCTAAAGTAGCTATAAAAATGTTTTATATAAAATGTTAATTCCAAAAATTGAATAGGAGCTGAGAAAATTAGTGTGTTAGATTTAGTTGAAATGTGCAGTTTGTATGGGAGGTGGTAGAAAGAGTGGGGGGATTTTATTGATTTTTTCAGATATAACTAAGAATATTATAAAATTGACATCTCTTAAATTTAAGACTAGTAAAATTCATAGTTTTGAAGAAAATAGATTTTTTGTGAAGTTGTGAAACTGTGTCATTTTGTATGGGAGGGGGTAGAAGCAGTAAAGCTAATCAAATCATTTTCTCTGATCTTAGTGATAATGCTAAATAAGTATTTATTACAAAATGTGAGCTCGATAAATGTTATATGTTCTGAGAAAATCGGATTAGAGCATTTCATGAAAAAGTGTAGTTTGTATGGGAGGGTTTGGAAGGAGAGGGAGGACGCAAATAATTTTTATACTGTATATTGAAATCATTATGAAAGTAATATATCCCGAAATTCAGACTAATAGCTTTTATACTTTTCGAGCAAATCCATTTATAGCCGAATTGGGAAATTGTGTCATTTTGTATGGGAGGGGGTAGAAGGGGTGGAGCTAATCGTCTAATTTTTTTTACCCTTACTAACAATTTTTAATAAATATTAAGTGCAGAAATTCAGCTTGCTAAATTTTATACGCACTGAGTAAATTGGTTTAGAGTAATTCATGACAAGTACAGTTTGTATGGGAGGTGGTAGAAGGAGGGGGAGGACACGCATAATTTTCTTACGGTAGATTTATATTATCATAAAAGTAATATATTCCAAATTTCAGGCCAATAGCTTGTATACTTTTCGAGCAAATCCGTTTATTGTTAAATTGCGCATTTGTGTCATTTTGTATGGGAGGGGTAGAAGGGGTGGAGCGATTTGGCCCGTTAAAGAACTTGACCTTAATTTTTTGTCAAAAACGATGTGTACGAAATTTCTAGCTAGAGAGCGCACGGACGGACGGACGGACATCCGGTTTTGAGATTTTTGAGTGATAATATTAATTTCTGTATTCATCATTTTTTTCTCCGAGCCTTATTTCTTGGCGTTACAAACCTTAGAGCAAACTTATAATACTCTCAGATTCCATCTAGAGTATAAACACTATTCGTATTTGATTCTTCGATCTGTACCTAAAATTTAAAAAATCATCAAACTCAATTATGAAACACCATAAAGTTGAACACCCACCTACTCACAAATAGATATCACCCAACAAACTCAGCAATTTCACATTCAGATCACATTGGCCACAAATAAAATTCTTCATTAGATAAAAAATAAAAAAACACTAAATTAATATAAACACAATTTTAAACACACAAAATAAGTTTCATACCCATCTTCCACAAAATTTACCGTAATAATAAATTCCTCTAGCTGACAACAGCTATTTATATTGTTTTTTAAAAAATCATGACATCCTTAAATTTTTCACATATGGTAAATATAACAGTAGCATACGCCATAGTAAAAGACTTGAAAAAGGGATATAAACCAAAAACCAGTCTCTGCAAAGACGCAGAGGGCAATATCATCAGCGACACAGAAGAAATCAAAAGGAGATGGGCTTCATACTTCGAACATCTTTTGAATCCCATCCCAGTAGCACCGATAACGACAGACAACATTTCAATTCAAGCCTCAACTGACGAAGATGAACCATCATCGACACCACCCACGCTTCCTGAAATCAAAGAAGCCCTATGTGACCAAAAACGAAACAAAGCGCCGGGAATTGACGAAATACCAGTTGAACTTCTGAAAAACGGTGGAAACTGTGTCGCTGAAATACTGCACAGCATGATATGCAAAATTTGGACAGAGGAAATCATACCCGACGACTGGCGAAAAAGCATTATATGTCCAATTTACAAGAAAGGAGACAAACTCTGCTGTAAGAACTACAGAGGTATATCATTGTTGTGTACGTCCTATAAAATACTGACAAAAATAATTGAACGTCGTCTTAAGCCCTATACTAATCAAATAATTGGCGAATACCAAGGCGGATTCATAACCGGACGATCTACAACAGACCAGATATTCTCGGTGAAACAGGTGCTTGAGAAATGCTGGGAATATAACACAGACGTGCACCAAATATTCGTAGATTTTAAACAAGCATACGACAGTATCGACAGGAGCGTACTGTACCAAATCATGCTTGACTTTGGAATTCCTCCAAAACTAGTCCGACTAACAAGACTCACAATGACGAACACTGAATCCCAAGTGAGAATACAAACCGATTCCACAACCAGCTTTCGAACGGAATGTGGTTTAAAGCAGGGAGATGGTCTAGCTCCTATGCTTTTCAACTTGGCACTAGAGTATGTCGTCCGAAAAATCCCAGTCGACACCAACGGGACACTACTATTCAAGTCCACCCAACTAGTAGCATACGCTGACGACATTAACATTCTAGCAAGATCCTTCCCTAGTGCTAAGGAGGTATTTGTCAATCTTGACTCCGCCGCAAAAGAAGTCGGGTTGCGCATTAATGAAAGCAAAACAAAAGTAATGACGCAAACAAGAAGGAGAACGCCAATCAGACAAAACATAACAATTGCGGAATATAATTTGGAGAGTGTGGACAACTTCATATATCTTGGGGCTAATCTAGCAAAGGACGGTAATGAAACAGACGAAATCAAACGACGGATAATACTAGCAAATAAGACGTATTATTCGGTACTTCCAATAATGAAATCCAAGAAAGTGCACAGGAACAATAAGCTGCGGATTTATAAAACTATTATACGACCTGTGCTCTGTTATGGCAGCGAGACGTGGACATTAACGCGAACTTCCGAAAAAGCAGTTAACGCATTCGAAAGAAAGGTCCTCCGAAGAATTTTGGGACCTGTGAAGGAAGGAACGGAATGGCGAATAAGATACAACCATGAGTTGTATCAACTCTACGACGAGCCAGAAGCTTCAACGTTCATCAAGTTACGTAAACTGCAGTGGGCTGGCCATGTAGAGCGAATGGAAGACAGAAGGATCCCCAAACGTGCTCTTAAAGGCAAAGCGAGTGGTAACCGGCCAGTAGGCAAACCACGCAAGCGATGGGAAGACTCGGTTGATGAAGACAGCAAAGCCATTCTAAAAATTAGCAGCTGGAGGACGCGGTCTTTGGATCGAGACGATTGGAGGCGACGACTTCAGGAGGCCAGGGCCCGATTTGGGCTGTCGCGCCATTGATGATGATGAAATATAACAGTACAAAGTAGAAATATAACAAAAAAAGGGTTAGTTCTTGAACACTTTAATAACCAAACCAATTTCAAGTAATTTAATCCACATATTTATTCCAATAGCCCAACTAAGATTGAATTAACCTAATGATAATTGTGTGAATACACACATGAGGTGTCAAACAACTAATTCTTATGAAAATGCGTCTATCAAGTTCCAACATTCGGAAGAAACGAGCAATTTTATTCATAAACATAACAGAATTATGATTGGGCTTAAAGCCCAATCATATGATACTCTAGATGAGATGGAAATGACTTTAATATACCGGAAAATATGTCATCTCAAATTATTTCGAATAGCGAATAGAGACTTTTGCATGGGAGGTGGTAGAAATAGAGGGAGGGGTTTGTATTTTTCTTATATGACACCGAACATGGCATGCAAAATGTTTATTGCTGAATTTAAAGTTTTTAGTTTTTTATTATTTTTAATGAAATTGGTAATAGTTTTCCTGAAATTGGGACATTTGTATGGGAGGTGGCAGAGGAAGTGGAACGTTTTAGATGATTTCGAAACTGCTTATCATCACCCTTATCACCATGCTTTGATTCAATTTCAAAGTCGATAGCTCTCATATATTCGAAGGAGAAATGCTTTTCTTGAATTTATAATGCAGATATTTGTATGGGAGGGGGTAGAAGGAGTGAAGCAGGGCTGATATTTTTTCTAGCACTTATTTTATTTATTAAGAAACAAATTCTGGCAAAATTTGAAGATTGTACTTTTTCTAGTTTGAATGGAAATCGATAAAATGCATTCAACAAAAATTATGCATTTGTATGGGAGGGGGTAGAAGGAGTGTACGGATCAAAACAAATTTTTTTCACGTTATTAATATTTCTATTTGTAGGTTGTATACAAAATTTCAAACTGATAGCTTTAACAGTTTCGAAGAAAAATAATTTAATTTAAATTTCAAAATTTCGTTAAATTTGTATGGGAGGGGGTAGAAGGAGTTAGGTGAAGTTGATAATTATTTTCAAAATAAATTGCAATTATAATAAAATGAATTCTGACAAAATTTCGTCTTTTCAGCTTTACTAGTTTCAATGAAAATCGAAAATATGTGTTTTTCAAAATTGTCCATTTGTATGGGAGGGGGTAGAAGGAGTAAAGGGATCGGGTGAATATTCCGTGATATTAATGACATCTATATCATAATACTTTGACCTAAATTTCAAGTCTATAGCTTAAATAGTTTCTAAGAAAAATCAATTTCTTAAAATTTCGAAATTTCATGAAATTTGTATGGGAGGGGGTAGAAGGAGTAGGGGGATGTAGCCCATTCACGAACTTAAAGTTACTTTTTTGCTAAAAATGACACACAAAAATTTTTAGCCCTATAGCTCAAAGCTTTCGAGAGTTATGCTGTAGACAGACGCACAGACGGACAGACGGACAGACAGACAGACGGACAGACGGTCACTCGGAATCGAGATTTTTGAGCGACAACAAATATTTCTGTACCCTTGGCGGCTCTGTACGAGCGTTATTTCTTAGCGTTACAAACGGTAAGGCAAACACAATATACTCTCAGATTTCATCTAGAGTATAAAAATCCGCTGGGCCCTTGCTGCATCGTTGGGTGTGCTCGGACTCTTCACCTCCACGTGATCTGTCACCGAAGTGTCGAAGAGATGGATGCAGAAGGACATCGATCTCTTCTGAATTTCCACAAGACATGCCCATGCATTACACGCGCCACCATATTAGCACGAAAAATATGGGACGACCATGGAGATTTGTCAGTGGTCTAGATCCCCAAATCAGAGGGACACCTAGGAGGCTGGCCCGTGGTGTGGTGGGTGTCCTGGGGATTGGCACAGAGTGCGTTGTATTAGCTTCAATTTTTAGTTTGTTTCATTTCATTACCCGGACTTCCCAAGGAGACTTGCGTGATTTTTTCCGCGTAAAGTGTTGAAGAAGAGGATGTGGAAGGACGTAAGGACATCGGCTTCTTCTGAATTTCTACATGACACGCCCATGCACAATTTGCGCCACCATATTATTACAAAAAATATGGGACGACCATGGAGATCTGTCAGTAGTCTCGATTCTCAAATCAGAGAGACACTGGGTGGCTTATCTGTCGTTTCCTGATGGATAGCCGGAGTGAAATGAATGAGTGTGCGTACAATTAGCTTCATTGACATTGAGTAGAAAAATTATCCACCAATTTATACACAAATTTAAGCCGCACACTCCTTGCTGAGCATGCACGGATGGATTCATCACACATGCAACAATTTTTTCACCCATCTTTCAATTAAAATTAACAATACCTACAACACACCTCAGTAAAAAACCACAACAATTATCATTGGGCAATCTCACTACCTCCGAGAAGGAATGATACAAACTTCACCGACAACCGTCATCATGAACAATTTTTTCCCACTCCTGAACTGGAGTTGATTTGACAGACGGACACACAAACTCCACCAACCCCGTACCAGAACCTTCACATTAAAATCTCATTGCCATTCCACATAGCTCAACAACCCTTCACTTTCAACATCAAATAAACCTGATAATGACTATTCAAAACAATCAATGACCAAATGTACATATAAAAACATAACAGGACTACGATTGGGGTAAGCCCCAATTATGCGATACTCTAGATGAAATAGAGCTCGGTTATAATGTGCTCGATTATAGCTTACAATTATTTTGGTCCCGATATTTCAGAATATCATCGGCCCTTATGACCTTACCTCGGATATATGTATACTTAGTTCAGGTTTCGTTGATCCCACTACAGACGGTATAACCGGGTTCTAATGTATGAATATTTTTAAGCTACTCGAGAACGCAAAACGCACCCTCCATAAAGTTGCAGGAACTATGATTTAGCAGTATAGTTTGAAATGCGAGTTAGAGATTTTCTTACATTTTCATTATATATTATTTACATCAGAACTCGCGTTATAAAAAGTAGGCTGAAGTCTACCTCTCGAAAAAAAGGTTGTCATAAATATGGTAATAAATTACCATTTTCCGAGCCTACTTGTTTCAAGTCAATAGAAACAGGTAGATGTCATTTTTTTTTAAAGCAATTGAAGAAAGGATAATTTTACCTAAATTAGTTTGATTTTGCTTATTTCCGTGAAGAAATAATTCCTAGAGCTTCAGTTCGAAAATGATAGAGGTATCTATTGTTTCGGAAGAAAATTTATCGAGATATTTTCATTTACTCAGATTGGTGAATGTTTCGCAGTGCATTTAAATTGGAAGTATATACTTATATTTAAATTATTTATTATTTTGGTGAATGTTTCCCAGTGCATTTCAATTGAATGAAATTATATTTAAATTTTGTTATTTGGTGAAAGTTTATCAGTGCATCTGAATTAAAAGGAGATATACTTAAAAAAATTGGGAAATAATTGAAGAGGTACGTGGCAATAATTACCATATTGCTTATGTTCGAATGAAGTTTGTTATTATTTAAAAACATTATATTTCATGATATTATTTGTTTTAGCAGCTAGTTTTTCTAATCATCTGATTTTTTAGAACACTGGCCGCTAACGTCTACCAGTTTCAATAATAATATTTATAAAATAGTATAAACAGGTAGATATAATTTTGAATCTTATTACAGCTACACGCAGTAAAATAATTTCTGATTGCCCCCTATTTTGTGGTAACTAGAATTGTACTTAATTAGGCCACAAATTCTAAGCTTCGAAATATTTTGAATGTTGTCAATGTCTGAATATTATTTCCACTTGTACCTTATTTGTAATTCTTTGAGACATAATTTGATTACTAGACAGAAATTATAGTTGTTTCTTTTTATCGAATTTGGATATTAAGATTTTTTCAGTGTATACCTATATTTCAGAGAAAAAAAGAGTTATAATTAAATTTATCTTCCATTATATTTTAAAATTGGGAAGTAATAAAAGAGTTGAGTTGCAATAATTATATAATTGTGAATTGAGTTTGTTATTATTTATAAATATTATATGTTACATTATAATATTTATATATATTAGCAGTTTGCTCAATAAATTAATTTATTTTAGCTTTTAGAGCAGTGCCGATTCGATTATAATATTTCACTATTAAAGACAAAATTGTTGTGAAAATATTGTAAATATACGCAAAGAATGCCTAGGCTAAACAGACTAAGCTATTCACAGCGTAGGGCTTCTAGGCTCCGCAGATTGCGAAGTATTCGCGAAGATCCCGAAACAAGAAGCGCAGAACAACTTCTAAATACATCTCAACATGCCGAAAGGCGACTAAATCCATCGGTCCGACTAGAAGAGTAGGCGTTGAATACAAGATCAAGGTCAGTGAGACGACTGAATGAAGTTAACCGTTCAGAGGAGCAAGCAATGAACACAAGTGCTAGGGCAACGAGACGCCTGAATGAAGCTGTGAGGATAGCAGAACAGGCATTGGATTCAAGGGCAAGGGCACAAATGTGAAGAAATCCTCAAGTTCGACTAGAAGAGCAGGCGTCAAATACAAGAGCTAGGTCAGTGAGACGACTGAATGAAGCTTACCGAACAGAGGAGCAAACAATGAACACAAGCGCAAGGGCAACGAGACGCCTGAATGAAGCTTACCGAACAGAGGAGCAAGCAATGAACACACGTTCAAGGGCAGCGAGACGCTTGAAGGAAGCTGTGCGGATGGAAGAGCAGGAATCAAATACAAGGGCAAGGGCAGCGAGACGATTAAATGAAGCCGTTCGAATGGAAGAACAGGCTCAAAACTCAAGCGCAAGAGCACAACTACGGACGAACCCGGCAGCTCGTGCTGCAGAGCAGGCAAGAAATACAAGGGAAAGAGCAGCAAGACGGTTGAATGAAACCATTCGAATAGAGGAACAAGTTCGAAATTCTAGGGCGAGAGCAGAAAGACGGCTTAGCTCTACTCTGCGGAGAATTGAGCAAGCTAGAAATACAAGAAGACGGGCATCCCTTCGTACTAGTCAAAATTATCGTGCTGAAGAGCCAATAAGTAACACTGCAAGGTGTGCAGCAAGATGTGTGCAGTTGAATGATTCTAGACGTCGCACTGCGTTATTGTCCGGCGAGCGCGTGCGCTCTTACCGAGATTCAGATCGGAATCGTCGTGCTCAAAGTTTCCGACAATCGCAGAGAAATACTTTGCGAAGATACAATATAGGCGATGATGTGCACGAGCAACATTTGGAAAGGGGCTCCCAACAGTATTACAGAAGATTACTTAATAGCTATAATGAAACAGTTAAGCACGGTCCAACAGAAATATGTGTTTGCTGCGGTGGATTATAGTTTCCTGGCCAAGTACGAAATATCAATAAGCAGGATATTACGACTAAATATTCTGTGGACTTTGCCAACAAGGTTTTTTTCTTAGCAACGAAAATGCCTAACGAAGAAAATGTCTATAAGATGTGTTCAAATTGCAGACGTCTAGCAAATAAGGGAAATATCCCGAATATTTGCTTAAACAATAGGTTGGAGTTTTTATAAATTCCCGAATGTTTAAAAAATTTGAGTTGCTTGGAACAACGATTAATTGCACCAAGAATTCCCTTTATGCAGATTCGAACACTTGGATATGATAGGTGGATCGTCGACTGCGACGATAAATAAAAATAAACAAAAACAAAAAAAAAAGAACCTACGCATTGTATCTGGCGGCTGTTTTACGACGGTAGCACCAGACAATCTCAATTTCAAAAGAAAACCTGACGAAAATACACCGTAATAAAAAGGATCGGAAAATCCAGAAGAAAAAACCTCATGTACCAGGTACGCTGAATCATGTTGCTGAAAGGTTTTTTCTCTCCGTACCAGTTTCCAAGACAGCGTAGTTGCTGGTATTGTCTTCATTTTTTAAGTTAGTTTTTCAAAAAGTCAGTAAAAGACGAACATCACCGGAGCAAACATCGTCGTGTCCTTTCGATCGCAATTTTAAGCTAGATTCAGTGTAACGAATAAAATTATAAGTGCATTCACAAATAAAGAACTATAATATTGAATTAAAATAAACCAAAGTGATTTGAAAATTCAAAAACGTTGGCGTTTCATTACTAAACAACACAAAGTATCGTGGACTCGTCAGTTTTATAAGGGAATTTTCGATTCCCATTTTTAAAATAACAATCGTGAGTTTACCCACGGTACAACATTTCTTCTTAAAATTCTTCAAATTTTTCACAATTAATTAATTCCTCAAAAAATACATCACAACAACCACACAATCGGACCATACACAGTATTAAAAAACCCCCTTAAAACAAATTTTTTTTTCAGGTTTCCTCAAAAAACTTCAATCAAAATATATAAAAAAACAACACAAAACAATGGACAACAAGGGAAACAATAAAGCCGTAGAAGAGAATCTACATAAAAAAATCCTACAAAAAATACCGAAAGCGTTTCTGAACGTTTCCAACATCACGATCCCAGAAACAGTAGAAAAACTACTGGGATATGGACCAAGATTTGCAATGCCAGCAACCATAAGCATTGACACACTCATAGAATCTATAGCAGCGATAATGGAAGCAGAGACATATGGAAGCACGTTGGAAAAAGGGATTCCGAACCAAAACTACCCAATGACAGCTTCATAGAAAACTTGGAATACAACGGAGACAAACAAAGAAACGGTTTGGACACATGCATGAAAACAGCAATAAAATATTTGGAGGACAAGACCCAGAAGTTTCTGGACAAACATCCACAAATATGCATAGTTGAAGCAGATAAGGGAAAAATAACTATAGCTATAGATAGAGAAGATTATCTTAAAAAGATGAGAGACTACATAAGCGAAAATATGGAAAACAACAACATATATGAAGTTAAAATGACCAAAGAAGAAGCCATTTAAGCCATGACAAAACAGTACAAAGCCATTGTACGAACAAATATAGACATGAAAACAATACCGTTCAAGTTCCAGAAAAACATCTTATATGAAGAATTTGAAATCAGTAAGCTTTACGGTACAATTAAAACACACAAGGAGGGATTCCCCATCAGACCGGTGGTGGATACCAGAAGAACACTAGGAGGATATATAGAGGAATACATAAGTACAATACTGAACCTATGCAAAAATGAAGAATATAACATCCGTAACTCGGAAGAATTAAAAAAGCTCATAGACAGCACAAACATCAAACAAGGACATGTCTTGGGGTCACTGGACTTCAAAGTCATGTTTACAAATATCCCGATCGACGAGAGTAACCCCAATTAAAAAACCACGAACAAAACATATATCGGGTTTTCCAATAGGGACTTGACAACTTTGAATTCAATTTGTGAACGCACCCTTTCACTAATCATCGAACTGTCACTGTCAATTTATTCAGTAAACTTAACATTTTTATCATGGTAAATAATAAAGTTTTTGAAATATCTCAAATGGTTTGCATTTTATTTTGAAAAAAAGTTGTCAAGTCCTTATTGGAAAACCCTTTATAAGAAGAACCTACAGCTACCAAAAACAGTTTCTCAACTACCCCGCTAAGCATAAGAAATATCGGAAAGAAATAAATAATCCCAGAAGACCAACGCACCTAATACTAAATAGAAGATAAAACATGGAATACCAACGAATCTCAAGAATTATCCACCCATCCGAGGATACATCAGCACACGGACCAACAAGACACTTACACGAAAAACTGCTACAGAGCATACCGGAAGGCTTCCTCAACCTTACCGAAACTATAATACCGGAAGCAGTCCATAAACTTCTATCATATGGACCAAAGTTTGCAATGCCATCCACAACAGGAACAACACAGATGATAGAGGCCATCGCTGCTATATGGGAAACGGAAGCATGGACATCATTACTCAAAAAAAGCATCATCAGCAAAAATCTACCAGAAACCATGAAATTCATTAAAGGACTACAATTAACACACAGAGATGAGGATCAACACACTATAAAAGCACTAAGACATCTCGAAGAAAAAACAGAAGAATTCCTTAATAATAACCCACATATATATATAGTAGAAGCTGATAAAGGAAACGTAACGGTGGCCATTGAAAAGGAAAAATATCTCTAAAAAATGAACGAATACATTGAAAAAAACTTAAGAGATAAGAACATATACGAATCCCCCATGACCAAAGACAAACTCATAGAAATCATGAGTAAACAATATAAGAACATTGTTCTTAACAACATAAATATCCTAAAAATACCGTTTAAATTCCATAAAGGCATAATGTACCAGGAATTTGAGATCAGCAGGATATATGGCACAATAAAAATTCATAAAGAAGGAGCACCAATCAGACCTGTAGTGGACACAAGGAGCGGATATATTGGGGAATATATTACCAGCAACTTAACAAATGCAAAGACCAATCATTTAATATAAAAAACTCCACTGAATTAAAAAAGATTATCGACAACACAGAGATAAAAGATGGATATGTCTTAGCATCATTTGACGTGAAAGACATGTTTACTAATATCCCTATTAACTCTTCCATCGAATATATTGAGAGCAATTTCAAGGAAAAACTAGAAGAGGAGAGTGGTCTAGAATTTGACAAGATCAAAAAAATATTAACATTTATCACAAAAATAACCCCATACTTCACCCTAGGAAATAAAATCTATAAACAGGCCATAGGCCTGGCTATGGGCAGTGCAACCTCATCAATATTAGCAGACATCTTTATGGATATGTTATTCAACGAAAGCAAACACATCTTTGAAGAATTAGGAGTAAAAATCATCTTAAAATACGTAGACGATATCATTATCTACGCACCCACCACAGCCGTTGATATCATCAAGTATTTCCTGACAGGATTGGCAAGAGGAAAGGGAAGCCAAAAATTTGAAATCACCACAGAAATTGAGACGGAAAACACCCTCAATTTCCTTGACATGAGTATATACAGGACCAAACAACAACTAATTACATGTTGGTACCAGAAAGGAACATCTTCGGGCAGAACACTAAATTTTGCTTCTGAACACGCTCCTAATCAAAAGAAAACCACTGTCAATCTGCTTTATAGAGCAGCCTTAGCCACCCGGAATTTTGTTGAATATAACATGGCGAGATGCTGGAAAAATTTAAGAAACAACAACTATCCAGACATATACATTGAAGAAGCCATCAACAAAAAATTCAAAGGAACCTTCAACAGAATCATACATTTTAAAGGAAATACTAGACATATGACACTACAAAACATAGCTCAGCATGAATACATAGGCAGCAGAAGCATGCATAAAAGAATTAGACAAGACACAGAAACCTCAGAAGAAAACATAGAGGACTACATCCAACTAGAGTGGGAAACCAAAAAGGACAATAAACCTACAAAATTCATTCCACAAACATTTGTCCCTAAAGTTTCGGAACAAGTCAGCATAGCAACAAGAAAAATATATGAAAAGATCACTATAGCACACAGACGAGGAGGAAACACATCCAGGAAATTTTACACGAATATTAAAGACGACACCATAGATCAAGACGGATTAGATACAGTTTTCACAACATATTGTAAGAATTGTCATACAATCTTCGTGGGGCAAAGTAGAGCAAATCACACCATGAGACAAACATGGGAAGCAAATAAAAAACACCAAAAAATAGGGAAATGTAACCGAGGGAACAATGAACACAACACACAACACCCCTTCACCATAATTGGTAAAGAAATCGGAGAATCGCACAGACGAATTCTAGCCCACCTACACACCATTAGGCTCAAAATAATTAACCCAGAAGTCAACATTATCAACATGGAAGAGGAAAGAGGCAACGATCCGCAACCACCACTCGAGGATTTAATTTAAAGAAAAATAATAGGTTTTATAAAAAACAATCCTGGAACAGAATAATTAAATTAAAATAAACACATAAATTACAATCACCTACTCAAATTTAATTCCACCTAGACAATAACTGATACACCATGCTACCGTCAACTATACACCATTTGACAAACATACACCAGCATAATTCTCAACTCTCAATTTCTCAAATCAGTCATTTATAATTTTTTCAGGTTATTCATTCATTCTTCACCTAGTCACACACAATTTTAAATCTTAATTTTTAACTTCCATGTTATTAATCAATCGTTCAAGTCTGTCATTCATTCCATACCCAGTTGCATACAATTTATTTCAATTGCATCTACCCTAGTTACGGCTAATTGCCTACACATATATATACATGGGTTATAAAAACCATAATAAAAGTACGAAATAGAATATTTAAGATATATAGTATAGTTTGTATTTTATAATCGTAATCCTCCTGCGATAGAGGTTCAAGTGTCATAAAAAGTACCCGTCCTAATTTACATGCATTTAAATGTTATTTTTACTGTCCCTTTTTCTTTGAAGGAAAGGATTTTACCTGACACTTGAACCTCTAAGAAACATATAAATAGAATAAGCAAAATATCAATGACAGAGTGTAAAAATAAATCTCGTAGTGTAAAGTTGAGATGAAGAAAAAAACATAATAGGACTACGATTGCGCGTAAAGCGCAATCTTACGTTACTCTAGATGAAATAGATTTTTTTCTGATCCCAAGAAATTTTGTATGGGGAGTGTTAGAAGGGGTGATAGCATTGAACTAATTTTTTCCCCATCATGCTAAAGTAGCTATAAAAAATGTTTTATACAAAATGCTTACTCCAAGAATTGAATAGGAGCTGAGAAAATTAGTGTGTAAGATTTAGTTGAAATGTGCAGTTTGTATGGGAAGTGGTAGAAAGAGTGGGGGGATTTTATTGATTTTTTCAGAAATAACTAAGAATATTATAAAATTGACATCTCTTAAATTTAAGACTAGTAAAATTCATACTTGTGAAGAAAATAGATTTTTTGTGAAGTTGTGGAACTGTGTCATATTGTATGGGAGGGGGTAGAAGCAGTAAAGCTAATCAAATCATTTTCTCTGATCTTAGTGATAATGCTAAATAAGTATTTATTACAAAATGTGAGCTCGATAAATGTTATATGTTCTGAGAAAATCGAATTAGAGCATTTCATGAAAAAGTGTAGTTTGTATGGGAGGGTTTGGAAGGAGAGGGAGGACGCAAATAATTTTTATACTGTATATTGAAATCATTATGAAAGTAATATATCCCGAAATTCAGACTAATAGCTTTTATACTTTTCGAGCAAATCCATTTATAGCCGAATTGGGAAATTGTGTCATTTTGTATGGGAGGGGGTAGAAGGGGTGGAGTTAATCGTCTAATTTTTTTTACCCTTACTAACAATTTTAAATAAATATTAAGTGCAGAAATTCAGCTTGCTAAATTTTATACGCACTGAGTAAATTGGCTTAGAGTAATTCATGACAAATACAGTTTGTATGGGAGGTGGTAGAAGGAGGGGGAGGACACACATAATTTTTATACGGTAGATTTATATTATCATAAAAGTAATATATTCCAAATTTCAGGTCAATAGCTTTTATACTTTTCGAGCAAATCCGTTTATTGTCAAATTGCGCATTTGTGTCATTTTGTATGGGAGGGGGTAGAAGGGGTGGAGCGATTTGGCCCATTAACGAACTTGACCTTACTTTTTTGTCAAAAACGATGTGTAGGAAATTTGAGCTTTCTAGCTCAACGCGTTCTCAAGCTAGAGAGCGAACGGACGGACGGACGGACGGACGGACATCCGGTTTTGAGATTTTTGAGTGATAATATTAATTTCTGTATTCATCATTTTTTTCTCCGAGCCTTATTTCTTGGCGTTACACACTCCAGAGCAAACTTATAATACTCTCAGATTTCATCTAGAGTATAAAAATATCAATGACAGAGTGTAAAAATAAATCTCGTAGTGTAAAGTTGAGATGAAGAAAAAATAATAAAATTATAAAAAGAATAAGTCAAGTGTTTTTTTCATCCAGCAATACCATAACTAGGTATCACATTTCCCGTTAACACTGATGTTTATGTTGAGGAATGTCTGAAAAAGAGATTGATGCCTTTTATTAAACGTCATGACGGCAATATTATCTTTTGGCCTGATCTAGCAACATCCCATTACGCAAAAGAGACGCAGGACAGGCTTAAGGAAAAAAACATTAATTTTGTGGGAAAAGAGATGAATCCACCCAATGTCCCGGAGCTTAGGCCAATAGAAAGATATTGGGCTCTAGTGAAAAGTGTTTTACGGAAAGACGGAAGAAGTGCAACTTCACTGCGGAATTTTTTCCCGTTTGTGGTCCATAGCAAGCAAGAAAGTAGCGGATCGGGTTTTGCAGAATTTAATGTCTTCCATCAAGAAAAAATTGCGAGAATTTAGTCGACAAGCTATTAATTAAAAAAGTTAACTTGATCTTTTGTAATATATGTTGTGCTTTATTGTAAAAAAAAAAAAAAATGGAAAAAAACTTTATTCTACCTTTATTTATCATTGATCAAAAACCGTGCAGAACTTTCGTGTCCAGTCCTTACTTCTATGCATCTACCACACACAATAACCTCAAGTTATCCAAAACTTATGCCAAATTCCATTAACATATAATTCGATAGAACTAGCCATCAATTTATGCATCGAGTCATTCTATTCCATTCGACAATATTCTCCTCACATTTTTGTGACATACTTATAAATTTCAAAATGATAACACAATTTGCTTCACTGATACTCAAATTTCAGTCTGATTCTTCAGATAATCTCACACACAATACTACAGGGTGCGCCATCTAAATGTGGTCGATGGAAATATTGAATAACTTTTTGACAGATTTAAACCGATTGAAGTCGTCGAACACATTTCGGAAAGGTTATTGCATTACAATTTTAACCATGAATCGATTCACGCCCAAAGAACGCGCGGAAATAGTGACAATGTTCATTAAATGCAATGTTCATTAAATGCCCAATTTTTGGGAGCGAATTTTAATGACTGATGAGGCCCATTTCACGCTATCTGGCACTGTAAATAAACAAAACTGTCGCATTTGGGGGAAAGAAAATCCTCATACTATACATCAAACTCCACTGCATGATCAGAAAGTGACTGTTTGGGCTGGTGTCTGCTCAAAAACCATCATTGGTCCGTTCTTCTTTAGAGTTGGGGAAACTGTCAATGGGGATCGGTATCGATGGATGTTGACACACTCTGTTTTACCAGAAATGCGTGAAAAAGGTCTTAAGGGCTTTTGATTTCAACAAGACTGCGCGACATGTCACACCGCGAAATCAACGATGAACTTCTTGTGTCAAAAATTCCCAAGACGTGTGGTATCGAAAGGGGGGGATATTGACTGGCCACCGAGATCGCCCGATTTAACGGCACCGGACTTTTTTTTGTGGGGATTTTTAAAAAGCAAAGTGTATGCCAACAAACCGAAGACTTTAGACGAGCTTAAGGACAATATTCGAGCCGAACTCACTGCGATATCACCTGAGATGCTGGCAAATGTCATGGAAAATGCCAGATAAAGAGCTGAATTTTGTATCCGCAATAAAGGTGGTCATTTGATCGACGTTGTTTTTGGAATCTGAATGGAAAAAATTGTAAAGCTTCAAATTTTATAAAAATAAATAGTTTTCCAAAATCGATTGAGAATTGTTCAAGTTATTCAATATTTCCATCGACCACATTTAGATGGCGCATCCTGTATATAATAACATTCGCCACACTTAACCACATACCTAAGCTATCTGCATTCACACACTATATGATACCAATCCCTCAATGATTAATTCATACCAGCTTCATGAACAATCAAGTAATATAATTCACCACCAATCATTCATACGCATTCATCAATTCACTACTGATAAAAAGGTCTCGTCAACATGCCGTCGCGTTCGATAACTTTCTTACGTCACATAAACTAATGTGCCGCCTATCTTCGCTAAACTATTTTGCAACAGGTACTGTACGTGAGAATAGAACAGGTGGCGGTCTTTTTTCAGATATTCGAACTATGAAAAAGAAATCGTGTGGAACCAGCGAATATGCATATGATGCGACACATGAAATTTTATTCTCGAGGTGGAATGATAACTCCATAGAGACTGTCGCATCAAATCATGAGCTACATACGCCTCTACACAGAGTCAATCGCTATGATCGAAAGGCGAAAAAAATGGTTTCAGTTCAAATGCCTAAATCTATACGCATATACAAGTCTCGTATGGGTGGTGTAGATCTCTTTGATAATGCCACTAATAATTATGGCATACGCGTACGTGGCAAGAAATGGTACTGGCCACTTCTAACAAATGCTTTTGACGCATGCATGGTAAATGCATGGAAGCTCCATTGCGTGATGAGAAAATACGAGAATGGTGAGAAACAAAGTGCAAACAAGTCGGAAATGAGCCAGTTAAATTTTCGACTCTATGTAATAGAAAGCATTTTACGATCAGCATTGCGACGATCTGCAACTCCGTCGACGAACCGAGCTACTACACCACAACCGACGACATCACCGCCTGTTGGAAGGAATCCTCGCTCGAAGGTGCTTCTCGCTTTACGATATGACGGAGTTAACCATTCTAAGACGCATACAGGAGTTCGGGCGCGATGTGGAATGTGTCAAAGCCAGACCGTGTACAAATGCATGAAATGCGACAAAGCGGTGCACCACCCGAAATGCTTCGACAAGTACCATCAACCCCCCACCCCCCGTAGTTTTTTATTTTGACTTTTTTTATTTTGCAAGAAAACTTTATACACCTATGTTGATGAATAATAATATTTAAATATTAATTTTGCTGTTTTTAATTCATTTTACTTGTTCAAAAACGAAAATTATTGATTTCTTGCAATTTTCGCACTAGTTTCCGGCGAACGTTGTGTTTTTGCAACATATCCTAGAAAGGATATGGCAGGACGGACATTAAAAATTCTACCGGATTCTATTTTTTTTACATCAAAACTAGCTTCTTTGTGAATTTTCAGTGAAAATATTCAGCGGTTCAAGCGCCGCCGGAAATGGGTTAATAATAACTAGGCTGAAGATATGCTGTCGAAGAAAGGTTGCCATAAATTATCATTTTACTTATTTGATGTCAATATGACCAGGTAGATGTCCTTTTTGAATTTTATTTTAAAGCAATTTAAAGAAAGGATGATTTTACCTGAATTAGTTTGATTTTTGAAAAATGTTTGCTTGTTGTACCATGAAAGCATTGCACTAATTCAGCTTCAGTTCGGAAATAATAGAGCTATCTACTGTTTCGAAAATTTATCGAGATATTTACATAAAATTTATTTATTTCGATTAGTAAATGTTTCACAGTGAATTTAAATTAAAAGAAAATGTACTTATATTATTTATTTTTAGTGTGTTTTTAGTGCATTTGTATTAAAAGAAAATATATTTAAATTATTTATTTGGTTTGGAGAATAGTGCATCCGAATTAAAAGGACATATATTTAAAAAATTGGGAAATAATTGAAGAGGTACGTGGCAATAATTATTTTATTGTCTAAGTTTAAAATTAATTTTGTTATTATTTATAAATACTATATTTTATGGCTTTATTTGTTTTAACAGCTAGTTTGATAAATTTTATTAAGCTAATTTTTTAGAACATAGTGCACATTATACGATATTATATCATAATACATTATAATATATCGTAATATTCACACAAGTTAAATCCGCACAAACGGCTGAACCAATTGTAATGAAACTTGCACAGTTTGTTAGGTGTCCATCGGAATGAAATCTGCTTTTGGTTTCAATTCACTCCCCTCACGCCTTCTACCCCCTCCCAAACAAAGTGACTCATTTTCAAAATATATATTAATCAAATTTTCTTGGAAACCAGAAAAGCTATTAATTTGGAATATATTATTTCTTTTATAAATGCAGTCTTTTGGTCTACAAATTGTTTGCGTTTCCTCACTTCTTTCACCACCTCCCATACAAACTACACTTTTTCATGAATTACTTTACACCAAATTTCTCAGTACGTGTAACTTCCATAGAGCTAAAATGTTGTATTTAATCCTTAATTAATACTATTATTAATATCGGGAAAAAAATTAACCGATTAGCTTCACTCCTTCTACCCCCCCCATACAATGTGACACAGTTCCACGACTTCACAAGAATTTGATTTTCTTGAAAAGTTTGAATGTGCCTGATCTGAAATTTCAAGTATATCAATTGCATCATTATTGTAGTTGTTTTTCAAAAAATCACCAGAAACCCCCTTCTCCTTCCACCCCCTCCCATATAAACCGCACTTTTTCATGAAATACTCTAAACGAATTTTCTCAGTACATTTAAATTTCATCGAGGTAAAAATTTGAACTTAATCCTTAATTAGCATTATTATTAATATCGGGAAAAAAAACTTAACCGAGTAGCTTCACTCCTTCTTCCCCCTCCCATACAATGAGGCACATTCCACGACTATACAATAATTCGATTTTCTTGAAAAGTATGAATGATACAGATCTGAAATTTAAAGTATATCAATTGCATGATAGTTATAGTTGTTTCTCGAAAAATCACCAAAAACTCCCCGCTCCTTCTCACACCTCCCATACAAATTGCACAATTTCATTAAATTCAATGCACTAAGTTTCTCAGTACCTACTCAATTTTTGAAGCTTAAATTTGGTACAAAACATTTTTATAGCTACTCTAGCATGATGTGAAACAAATTAGTTCAGTGCTGCCACTCTCCATACAAAATTTCTTAACACCGCAAAAATTTCGATTTCACCTATACATAGTATCGTATGACTGGGCTTTACGCAACAATCGTAGTCCTGCTATGTTTTTAAGCTTAATGTTATTTTATTTGTTTTTTTTTTAAATAACACCAGCTACATTTATTCACATGTCCTTAACGCTTCTAAACACGTACATGATCTCGAATCACGGGTTTGATTTGATCACGAGCCTGTCCCATAAAAATGGGAGTATCATGCTTTCATTCTTAATAATTTATGGTTCTGATTCCAACAATATACAAACCATTTTCTTCAAAGAGCCATTAAAGTAAGCAGATTATATATCCCACATAATGTATTACTAACTACACTCTCGAAAATTGCTTATTATTGCTATTTTTACGCGGACGAAGTCGCGGGCGTTTGCTAGTATAATAATAATAATAAATAAATAGTATAAACAGTTAGATATCCTTTTGAATTTTGTTACGCATAAAAATAATTTTTGATTTGGCTGTACCCTATGTGCTCTCTTTTATGATAACTACAAATTATAGTTAATCGAGCCACAAATTCTAAGCTTTGAAATATTTTCAATGCGGTCAAATGCCAATGTCTGAATATCATTTCCACCTTATTTGTAGTTCTTTCGGAAATAACTTGATTATAGACTGTATTCAGTATATTTCAGAAACAGAAATAACAATTTATCTCACAACTATTTCTTATGAGTGAAGGAATTGCTTTTAGTTGTAGTATACACAAATTAAAACCAAGAAAGAAATAATTCAAATAATTTGGATATTAAAATCTTTTCAGGGTACACCTATATTCGAGAGAAAACCATAATTATATTTACATTTATCTACTTTTACATTTTGAAATTTAGAAATAATAAAAGAGGTGTGGAGCAATAATTACATTATTGCGAATCAAGTTTGTTATTATTTATAAATAATTATATATTGCATTATATTATTTATACATTTTAGCAGCTTGGTTAATAAATTAAATTGCTATAGCTTTAGGAGCACTCCCATAGCCCCATTATAATATTTACTCTATATAGATTTTTGTAAAAATATTTTAAATATACACAAAGAATGCCTAGGCTAAACAGACTAAGCTATTCACAGCGCAGGGCTTCTAGGCTGCGCAGACTGCGAAGTAATCGCGAAGATCACGGAACAAGAAGAGCAGAGCAAATTATAAATACATCTCAACATGCTGAAAAGAGATTAAATCCATCCGTTCGTGCAGAAGAGCAAGCTGAAAATACCAGGGTAAGGGCAGCGAGACGGACAAATCCAGAAGTTCGATTGGTGGAGCAGGCGTCAAATACAATAGCAAGATCAGCAAGACGCTCTCCGAACAGATGAGCAGGCATTTGATACAAGAGCAAGGGCACAAATGCGAACAAATCCGCAAGTTCGACTAAGAGAGCAGGCGTCAAATACAAGAGCAAGATCAGTGAGACGACTGAATGAAGCTCTGCGAACAGAGGAGCATGCAATCAATACAAGCGCAAAGGCAACGAGACATCTGAACGAAACTGTGCGAATGGAAGAGCAGGCCTTAAATACAAGGGCAAGGGCACAAATGCGAACAAATTCACAAGTTCGACTAGAAGAGCAGACGTTAAATACAAGAGCAAGGTCAGTGAGGCGCTTGAATGACGCTATGCGAACAGAGGAGCCGGTATCAAATAAAAGGGCAAGAGCAGCGAGACGATTAAATGAAGCTGTTCGAATGGAAGAACAGGTTCAAAATTCAAGGGCAAGGGCGCAACTTCGGCAACTCGGGCAGTAGAGCAGGGAAGAAACACAAGAGAAAGAGCAGCGAGACGGTTGAATGAAATCATTCGAGAAGAGTAACAAGCTCGAAATTTTAGATCGAAAGCAGAAAGACGGCTCAGTCCTAATCTTCGAAGAATTGAGCAAGCTAGAAATTCAAGAAGACGTGCAAACAAAAGGTAACAGTAGAATAAGAATTAGGGTACCAACAGGTAATAAGGACATAAATAAAATGAAATAATATGAAACATAATAAAATATGGCAACAAAAGGTATCATAATAAAATACGGCAGCAAAAGGTATCGTATCATAAAATAGGTCAGCAAAGGATATCAACGGGAACAACAAAAGAGAGAGAGAGCCAGAAATCAACAGGTATATAAAATAAAATAACAAAAAAGGATAACCAAAATAAATTACTAAACAGAAGAGTAGGGTAAATGAAAAATCAAGGTATATATAGGAGATCACGACAACAGAAACCTCAATACAAGTCGAACAAGCAAACGAAGTGATTAAAAAGTTTAAAATTAAAATTAAAATAAAAGAAATATATCATAACAAAAAATGTTCAGATTACAAAAAGTACCAAAAGGCTTCCTGAACTTGACAGGAAAAGAAATCCCGGCGCCGGTACAAATATTGTTAGGATAAGGACCAAAATTTGTGATACCCACAAAGGTAGGAACCACAGAATTAATGGAAGCCATAAACTATGTAATGGAAGACGATGACGAGATAGCACACCATAGGATGATCTTCAATTGGAACAAAGGAAGGACACAGGACTTCATACAAAGATTCCGATGTCAAAGCAAACTAAGCAAATGGAGTATCAACGAAGCGATCATTAAGTTAGAGGAGCGTACGGAAGAATTCCTGGAAACGAATGAGGATATCTATATAGTTGAAGCGGACAAAGGACAAATTACAGTAGCGATAAATACCCACAAAGGTAGGAACAACAGAATTAATGGAAGCCATAAACTATGTAATGGAAGCAGAAGACGACGACGAGATAGCACACCATAGGATGATCTCCAATTGGAACAAAGAAAGGACACAGGACTTCATACAAAGATTCCGATGTCAAAGCAAACCAAGCAAATGGAGTATCAACGAAGCGATCATTAAGTTAGAGGAGCGTACGGAAGAATTCCTGGAAACGAATGAGGATATCTATATAGTTGAAGCGGACAAAGGACAAATTACAGTAGCGATAAATACCCACAAAGGTAGGAACAACAGAATTAATGGAAGCCATAAACTATGTAATGGAAGCAGAAGACGACGACGAGATAGCACACCATAGGATGATCTCCAATTGGAACAAAGAAAGGACACAGGACTTCATACAAAGATTCCGATGTCAAAGCAAACCAAGCAAATGGAGTATCAACGAAGCGATCATTAAGTTAGAGGAGCGTACGGAAGAATTCCTGGAAACGAATGAGGATATCTATATAGTTGAAGCGGACAAAGGACAAATTACAGTAGCGATAAATACCCACAAAGGTAGGAACAACAGAATTAATGGAAGCCATAAACTATGTAATGGAAGCAGAAGACGACGACGAGATAGCACACCATAGGATGATCTTCAATTGGAACAAAGAAAGGACACAGGACTTCATACAAAGATTCCGATGTCAAAGCAAACCAAGCAAATGGAGTATCAACGAAGCGATCATTAAGTTAGAGGAGCGTACGGAAGAATTCCTGGAAACGAATGAGGATATCTATATAGTTGAAGCGGACAAAGGACAAATTACAGTAGCGATAAATACCCACAAAGGTAGGAACAACAGAATTAATGGAAGCCATATACTATGTAATGGAAGCAGAAGACGACGACGAGATAGCACACCATAGGATGATCTTCAATTGGAACAAAGAAAGGACACAGGACTTCATACAAAGATTCCGATGTCAAAGCAAACCAAGCAAATGGAGTATCAACGAAGCGATCATTAAGTTAGAGGAGCGTACGGAAGAATTCCTGCAAACGAATGAGGATATCTATATAGTTGAAGCGGACAAAGGACAAATTACAGTAGCGATAAATACCCACAAAGGTAGGAACAACAGAATTAATGGAAGCCATAAATTATGTAATGGAAGCAGAAGACGACGACGAGATAGCACACCATAGGATGATCTTCAATTGGAACAAAGAAAGGACACAGGACTTCATACAAAGATTCCGATGTCAAAGCAAACCAAACAACTGGAGAATCAACGAAGCGATCATTAAGTTAGAGGAGCGTACGGAAGAATTCCTGCAAACGAATGAGGATATCTATATAGTTGAAGCGGACAAAGGACAAATTACAGTAGCGATAAATACCCACAAAGGTAGGAACAACAGAATTAATGGAAGCCATAAACTATGTAATGGAAGCAGAAGACGACGACGAGATAGCACACCGTAGGATGATCTTCAATTGGAACAAAGAAAGGACACAGGACTTCATACAAAGATTCCGATGTCAAAGCAAACCAAGCAACTGGAGAATCAACGAAGCGATCATTAAGTTAGAGGAGCGTACGGAATAATTCCTGCAAACGAATGAGGATATCTATATAGTTGAAGCGGACAAAGGACAAATTACAGTAGCGATAAATACCCACAAAGGTAGGAACAACAGAATTAATGGAAGCCATAAATTATGTAATGGAAGCAGAAGACGACGACGAGATAGCACACCATAGGATGATCTT
The DNA here is from genome assembly GCA_963669355.1 of Chorisops tibialis. Taxonomy (NCBI): domain Eukaryota; kingdom Metazoa; phylum Arthropoda; class Insecta; order Diptera; family Stratiomyidae; genus Chorisops; species Chorisops tibialis. The sequence continues at coordinate 276,702,322 of OY770262.1, forward strand.
CAATTGGAACAAAGAAAGGACACAGGACTTCATACAAAGATTCCGATGTCAAAGCAAACCAAACAACTGGAGAATCAACGAAGCGATCATTAAGTTAGAGGAGCGTACGGAAGAATTCCTGCAAACGAATGAGGATATCTATATAGTTGAAGCGGACAAAGGACAAATTACAGTAGCGATAAATACCCACAAAGGTAGGAACAACAGAATTAATGGAAGCCATAAACTATGTAATGGAAGCAGAAGACGACGACGAGATAGCACACCATAGGATGATCTTCAATTGGAACAAAGAAAGGACACAGGACTTCATACAAAGATTCCGATGTCAAAGCAAACCAAGCAACTGGAGAATCAACGAAGCGATCATTAAGTTAGAGGAGCGTACGGAATAATTCCTGCAAACGAATGAGGATATCTATATAGTTGAAGCGGACAAAGGACAAATTACAGTAGCGATAAATACCCACAAAGGTAGGAACAACAGAATTAATGGAAGCCATAAACTATGTAATGGAAGCAGAAGACGACGACGAGATAGCACACCGTAGGATGATCTTCAATTGGAACAAAGAAAGGACACAGGACTTCATACCAAGATTCCGATGTCAAAGCAAACCAAGCAAATGGAGTATCAACGAAGCGATCATTAAGTTAGAGGAGCGTACGGAAGAATTCCTGCAAACGAATGAGGATATCTATATAGTTGAAGCGGACAAAGGACAAATTACAGTAGCGATAAATACCCACAAAGGTAGGAACAACAGAATTAATGGAAGCCATAAACTATGTAATGGAAGCAGAAGACGACGACGAGATAGCACACCATAGGATGATCTTCAATTGGAACAAAGAAAGGACACAGGACTTCATACAAAGATTCCGATGTCAAAGCAAACCAAGCAACTGGAGAATCAACGAAGCGATCATTAAGTTAGAGGAGCGTACGGAATAATTCCTGCAAACGAATGAGGATATCTATATAGTTGAAGCGGACAAAGGACAAATTACAGTAGCGATAAATACCCACAAAGGTAGGAACAACAGAATTAATGGAAGCCATAAACTATGTAATGGAAGCAGAAGACGACGACGAGATAGCACACCGTAGGATGATCTTCAATTGGAACAAAGAAAGGACACAGGACTTCATACCAAGATTCCGATGTCAAAGCAAACCAAGCAAATGGAGAATCAACGAAGCGATCATTAAGTTAGAGGAGCGTACGGAATAATTCCTGCAAACGAATGAGGATATCTATATAGTTGAAGCGGACAAAGGACAAATTACAGTAGCGATAAATACCCACAAAGGTAGGAACAACAGAATTAATGGAAGCCATAAACTATGTAATGGAAGCAGAAGACGACGACGAGATAGCACACCGTAGGATGATCTTCAATTGGAACAAAGAAAGGACACAGGACTTCATACCAAGATTCCGATGTCAAAGCAAACCAAGCAAATGGAGTATCAACGAAGCGATCATTAAGTTAGAGGAGCGTACGGAAGAATTCCTGCAAACGAATGAGGATATCTATATAGTTGAAGCGGACAAAGGACAAATTACAGTAGCGATAAATACCCACAAAGGTAGGAACAACAGAATTAATGGAAGCCATAAACTATGTAATGGAAGCAGAAGACGACGACGAGATAGCACACCATAGGATGATCTTCAATTGGAACAAAGAAAGGACACAGGACTTCATACAAAGATTCCGATGTCAAAGCAAACCAAGCAACTGGAGAATCAACGAAGCGATCATTAAGTTAGAGGAGCGTACGGAATAATTCCTGCAAACGAATGAGGATATCTATATAGTTGAAGCGGACAAAGGACAAATTACAGTAGCGATAAATACCCACAAAGGTAGGAACAACAGAATTAATGGAAGCCATAAACTATGTAATGGAAGCAGAAGACGACGACGAGATAACACACCGTAGGATGATCTTCAATTGGAACAAAGAAAGGACACAGGACTTCATACCAAGATTCCGATGTCAAAGCAAACCAAGCAAATGGAGTATCAACGAAGCGATCATTAAGTTAGAGGAGCGTACGGAAGAATTCCTGCAAACGAATGAGGATATCTATATAGTTGAAGCGGACAAAGGACAAATTACAGTAGCGATAAATACCCACAAAGGTAGGAACAACAGAATTAATGGAAGCCATAAACTATGTAATGGAAGCAGAAGACGACGACGAGATAGCACACCATAGGATGATCTTCAATTGGAACAAAGAAAGGACACAGGACTTCATACAAAGATTCCGATGTCAAAGCAAACCAAGCAACTGGAGAATCAACGAAGCGATCATTAAGTTAGAGGAGCGTACGGAATAATTCCTGCAAACGAATGAAGATATCTATATAGTTGAAGCGGACAAAGGACAAATTACAGTAGCGATAAATACCCACAAAGGTAGGAACAACAGAATTAATGGAAGCCATAAACTATGTAATGGAAGCAGAAGACGACGACGAGATAGCACACCATAGGATGATCTTCAATTGGAACAAAGAAAGGACACAGGACTTCATACAAAGATTCCGATGTCAAAGCAAACCAAGCAAATGGAGTATCAACGAAGCGATCATTAAGTTAGAGGAGCGTACGGAAGAATTCCTGCAAACGAATGAGGATATCTATATAGTTGAAGCGGACAAAGGACAAATTACAGTAGCGATAAATACCCACAAAGGTAGGAACAACAGAATTAATGGAAGCCATAAACTATGTAATGGAAGCAGAAGACGACGACGAGATAGCACACCATAGGATGATCTTCAATTGGAACAAAGAAAGGACACAGGACTTCATACAAAGATTCCGATGTCAAAGCAAACCAAGCAACTGGAGAATCAACGAAGCGATCATTAAGTTAGAGGAGCGTACGGAATAATTCCTGCAAACGAATGAGGATATCTATATAGTTGAAGCAGACAAAGGACAAATTACAGTAGCGATAAATACCCACAAAGGTAGGAACAACAGAATTAATGGAAGCCATAAACTATGTAATGGAAGCAGAAGACGACGACGAGATAGCACACCATAGGATGATCTTCAATTGGAACAAAGAAAGGACACAGGACTTCATACAAAGATTCCGAGGTCAAAGCAAACCAAGCAAATGGAGTATCAACGAAGCGATCAATAAGTTAGAGGAGCGTACGGAAGAATTCCTGGAAACGAATGAGGATATCTATATAGTTGAAGCGGACAAAGGACAAATTACAGTAGCGATAAATACCCACAAAGGTAGGAACAACAGAATTAATGGAAGCCATAAACTATGTAATGGAAGCAGAAGACGACGACGAGATAGCACACCATAGGATGATCTTCAATTGGAACAAAGAAAGGACACAGGACTTCATACAAAGATTGCGATGTCAAAGCAAACCAAGCAACTGGAGAATCAACGAAGCGATCATTAAGTTAGAGGAGCGTACGGAATAATTCCTGCAAACGAATGAGGATATCTATATAGTTGAAGCGGACAAAGGACAAATTACAGTAGCGATAAATAAAGAGGAATACAAAGGAAAAAACAAGATTACATAAAGAAGAACGTAGAAGCGGGAAATATATACGAATACGAAACGACGACAGAAACAGCCATCCGTGCGATGACCGTCCAATACAAGACGCTGGTATTGGAAAAGATAAATATGGAGAAAATACCGTGGGAATTCAAAAATGCACTAAAAAACAAAGAGTTCGGCATCAGCAGGATGTACGGGACGATCAAGGTACATAAGGAAGGCTACCCCATAAGACCAGTGGTAGACACAAGAGGGTCACCAGGAGGATGCATCAGCGAATACGCAGCGTACATTCTAAAAGAATGCAAAGATCAGATATACAACATCAATAACTCGATGCAACTAAAAGAGAGGATAGATAGGACGGAGTTTAAAGAAGGATACATTCTGGCATCGTTGGACGTGAAAGATATGTTCGCAAATATACCGATACAAGCAACGATCAATCAAATAGAAAAGAAACACAAAGAACACATAGAAGGAAAAAGCGGACTAACTTTTGAAACAGTAAAAAACATATTAAAATTTATCACGAATATGGCAACAATATATCTAGCGGACGGGAAAATTTACAAACAAGGCAGAGGACTAGCAATGGGAAGCGCGGTGTCGCCAATTTTAGTCGTGGTCGTGAGTATATATAAAGAGCCGTCCGATCTGGACGAAGGTTGAAATGCAACTTAACTAATTTTTATTTACAAGAAAATGCTTAACCTAATACAAAAAGTATATAATATAATTAATAGAAAAGAAATACATAGCGTTCAAATACTACTACAAATTACTAGCGGTGCATCGGCTTATTCCAGGGGCTGCGAACCTTTTTTAATGGTAAATTCATGGTCACTACACCAATATTAGCGGACATCTTCATGGATGTATTATTCGATAGGACACTAGAAAACACGGAACTACAGGTAGAGCTTTACGTAAGATATGTAGATGACATATTAATCTACGGCACTGAGGAAGCTATAGAGCAAATCAGGAATAAGATGATTCACGAAGCACGCGACAACTAGGGAGCGAACATTTTGACATCACAAAAGAGTTAGAATGCGAAAAAACAAAAACAATAAACTACCTAGATATGTCAATAACAAGAACAAAATCCAGAATAATAACATGTTGGTATAAAAAGGAAATGGCTTCAAGCCGGATGTTGAACTTCACGTCGGAGCACGCCCCAGAACAGAAGGAAGCAATGGTAGAAGAACTACTCAACAGAGTCACAAATTTGAGCAACATGGAATTTTTAGGATGGAACGTGGCAAGATGTTGGGAGATGTTAAAACAAAACAATTATAACGAAGGATACAAAAGAAACAAAATAGAAAAAACGTTCAAAATAAAATACGGGAAAGAAATAACATAAGCTTAAACAGAACAAGGACAACCAAAAGAATGCTACGTGGGAGAATATTATTAAAAAGATAAATGTGGGAGAGGAAACATCAAGGAATATTGGAGAGAAACCATCAAGCAACACGGGAAAAGGAACATCAACCGATAGCGATACGAGTATAACAAGAGGAAACAAAAAGATGAGAATCGGACAAACGTATATACCAAATATAACTCAACAGGTAAAAACAACGGTGAGAAACATCAACGAGGACATGGCACACAAAACAGGAAAGAACAAAACAAGAAAATTCTTCTCCAACGTAAAAGACAAAGGCGAAAGAACAAATGAGACAGGAAAAGTGTTCAACACTGCAAAACGATCTTTGTAGGACAAACGAGGGAACATTCCACAGTGAGGGGGATCATTGAAAAGGTTGGACAAGCATTCTTAACAGGAAAATGCAATGGAAGCAGAGAAACACACCAGATGAAGGACAGATTTGAAGTGATTGAAGAGAATAAAAAAGAAAGGCTAAGAATAAAATTAGCAAACCTACACGCATTAAGGCTACAAACCACGAAACCAGGATATAACATCATTAACATGGAAGCGGGAAGAGGGTATGATTTCCCAATGCCATTAAAAACAGAAATAATAAACGCAATAGAAGCAACGATAGCAAGCGAAACATAGATTAAAAGCAAGATTAAATAAATAAACATAGATTAAAAGTTAAAAAAAAAAAAAAGATATAATTTGGGAGATAAAAACAAATAAAAAACATAAAAGAATTATGATTGGGCGTAAATCCCAATCATATGATACTCTAGATGAAATGAGAAAGAGTTCAATGTACCGGAAAATATGTCACCTCCAATTCTTTTAAATAATTAATAGTGACTTTTGTATGGGAGGTGGTAGAAGAAGAGGGGGAAGGTTTGTAATTTTTGGATATGACACCTAATGTGGTATGCAAAACATTTCGTGCTGAATTTAAGGTTTGTAGCATTCATTATTTTCAATTGGACATTGTTTTCCTGAAATTGAGGCATTTGTATGGGAGGTGGCAAAGGAAGTGTAGCGTTTAATATGATTTTGAGACTGCTAATCATCATCCTACTCACCACGCTTTAATTCAATTTAAAATTCGCTTGTTTTAATATATTCGAAGGAGAAATGCTTTTCTTGAATTTATAATACAGATATCTGTATGGGAGGGGGTAGAAGGCGTGAAGAGGAGCTGATAATTTTTTTTAGCATTTATTGCAATTATTGAAAAACAAATTCTGGCAAAATTTGAAGCTTATACTTTTTCTAGTTTTAATGAAAATCGATATAATGCGTTTAACAAAAATTATACATTTACATGGGAGGGGGTAGAAGGAGTGTACGGATCAGAATAAATTTTTTTCCCGTTATTGATATTTTTATTTGTATACTTTATGCAAAATATTAAGTAGATAGCTTCAATGGTTTCGAAGAAAAATAATTTAATTTAAATTTCAAAATTTCGTGAAATTTGTATGGGAGGGGGTAGAAGGAGTGAGATGAAGTTGATAATTTTTTCAATTCTGATTGGCATTATAATAAAATTAATTCTGGCAAAAATTTGTTTTTATAACTTTGCTAGTTTCAATGAAAATCGAAAAACTGCATTTTTCAAAACTATGCATTTGTATGGGAGGGGGTAGAAGGAGTAACGGGATTGGATCAATATTCCGTCATATTAATGACATTTATATCATAATACTTTGACCCAAATTTCAAATCGATAGCTTAAATAGTTTCAAAGAAAAATCAATTTCTGAAAATTTCGGAATTTCGTGAAATTTGTATGGGAGGGGGTAGAAGGAGTGGGGGGATGTGGCCCGTTCACGAACTTAAAGTTAATTTTTTGCTAAAAATGACACACAAAAATTTTTAGCACGATAGCTCAAAGCGTTCGAGAGTTATGCTGTAGACAGACGGACAGACAGCAACTCGGAATCGAAGTTTTTGAGCGACAACAAATATTTCTGTACCCTTGGCGGCTCTGTGCGAGCGTTATTTCTTAGCGTTACAAACGGTAAGGCAAACACAATATACTCTCAGATTTCATCTAGAGTATAAACAGGATATTGCAAACGCCATTCGCGATCAAAAAATTGACGGGATCAGTTAGACTGATAGAGCACAAGTCATCAGATCGGTAGATCGCGTAAGGAAAATTAATAAAAGTTAAGTGTTCTAAATTAATTCAAAGAAAAAAGTAGCAAGTGGTTTGGTGTTGTTGTTTTTGTTTTCATTTGCGGTTGGACACGGGTGAATATTGCAATGAATTTCGGTTAGACAGGTGTAAATATTGCGGAAAAAAGAGGTGACAAAATTAAAAGGAATTATGGTAAGTGGTGTTTTTTGTCTTTTGTTTTTGTGGTTTTGTTTGACGTATAAAATTTTAGGGTAGTGGGACGATTGCGATTTTGCTGAATTTAAGAATTTTGAGAAGTTTATAATTGCGATGAGGTTACGAATGAATATTTATAGATGTTTGATGAATTGGGTAAAAAGAGAGGAGGTAAATGGTTAGTGAATGGAATATATAAGGAAGATATAGAGAATATTGTTATGGATCTGGAAAACCGCCGATATTTCTGGAAAATACAGTATCTCCTACTGTGTAAAACGCCATCTAGAACGTTCAAGCAAACACCCGACGGAACTTGAATAGTCTAGACACACACCTAAAACCGCCTGACGGAAGCTTCCAGAACTAGGGAGATTTGCTATAAAAAGAACGGAGCTGTCAGCAGCCAGTCAGTCATTCAGCGACATCTGAACGCGAACAGTAGTGAACGCGATAGAAAGCGAAATATCGGTAGAGCGATTTAAGGCGAATTAAGTTAACGTGAAAATTAAATAAAACGTGCGAATAAATAAAATATCCTTTTATTTTTAAACGAATTGTGTTTTCTTTGAAATCCGGCGAACCCTCTAGCTCGCAACAATATATAGGGAACCTAAGGTTTAAAAGGCTTCTGATGAGGACTTGTGGTGGAGTCCGAAACCGGTCAAGCCTACCAAAAATAATATAGAAGAATAGGGAAAGTTAGTAATTAGATGTGTTAGTAATTCGATGGTTTTGTTTTATCAAAATTTACAGTGACGAGTTTTCAGGTTGTGTAGTTGCAGTTGGTTTTCTTCGTTTTCTATATAATTTCAATTTTCAGCTTCGATTTCAGTTGTTTTTCTTCGTTGGATATATATTTTCAATTCTCAGCTTGGTTTTCAAGCGTTTCATTATTCAGATCCGGTCTCAAACGTAACAATTTCTCAGGTCGTATTGGTCTGATTTAGTGCAATCCCATTTAATATAAAATCTTCACGATTCGATATAAAATACAACTTCTGTCTCGTCTCAATTATTTGCTTATTTTCTCGTCTCAATATATTCAGAGGAATATATACAAAAATAGATGTGGTTTTAGGGAATTTGGAAAATAAAAATCATGGGAATTTAAGGGCACCCACTGTCGCCTGTGGTAGGACCTGGAAAACCCTATAATGAGGAAACCCTGACACATAGGTTAGGTGTACGGAAGAGGTGCTACCCACATTATGATCAGCGAGTATTATGATGGCGTAACCGCAGGAGAGCACTCAGCTGATGGACGCGCTTTACGAGAAGGCTGAGAGTAGCTTGATGACCCCGGGACTCATAAAGCTTGAGTTGCGTAGAACAAAGTTTTTCGTACTAGTGAAAATTATCATGCTGAAGAGCAATTAAGTAACACTGCAAGGCGTGCAGCAAGACGTCTGCAGTTGAATGATGCTAGACGGCGAACTGCGTTGTTATCTCATGAACGCGTTCGCTTTTGCCGAGATTCAGATCGGAATCGCCGTGCTCAAAGTTTCCGCCAATTGCAAATAAATACTTTGCGAAGATACAATATAGGCGATGATGAGCACGAGCAACATTTGGAAAGGGGCTCCCAACAGTATTACAGAAGATTACTTAATAGCTATAATGAAACAGTTAAACACGGTCCAACAGAAATATGTTTTTGCTGCGGTGGATTATGGTTTCCTGGCCAAGTACGAAATATCAATAAGCAGCATATTACGACTAAATATTCTGTGGACTTTGCCAAGAAGGTTTTTTTCTTAGCAACAAAAATGCCTAACGAAGAAAATGTCTATAAGATGTGTTCAAATTGTAGACGTCTAGCAAATAAGGGAAATATCCCGAATATTTGCTTAAACAATGGGTTGCAGTTTTTAGAAATTCCCGAATGTTTAAAAAATTTGAGTTGCTTGGAACAACGATTAATTGCACCAAGAATTCCCTTTATGCAGATTCGAACACTTGGATATGATAGGTGGATCGTCGACTGCGACGATAAATAAAAATAAACAAAAACAAAAAAAAAGAACCTACGTATTGTATCTGGCGGCTGTTTTACGACGGTACCGCCAGACAATCTCAATTTCAAAAGAAAACCTGACGAAATACACCGTAATAAAAAGGATCGGAAAACCCAGAAGAAAAAACCTCATGTACCAGGTACGCTGAATCATGTTGCTGAAAGGTTTTTTCTCTCCGTTCCAGATTCCAAGACAGCGTCGTTATTGTCTTCATTTTTTAATTTAGTTTTTCGAAAAGGCAGTCTAAACCGAACATCAGAGGAAGAAACATCATCGTCGTGTCCTTTCGATCGCTATTTTTAACTAGATTCAGTGTAAGGAATAAAATTATAGTGCATTCACAAATAAGGAATTATAAAATAAAACAAAGTGATTTGAAAATTCAAAAACGTTGGCCTTTCATTACTAATCAACATAAAGTATCGTGGACTCGTCAGTTTTATAAAGGAATTTTCGATTCCCATTTTTAAAATAACAATCGCGAGCTTACCCACGGTACAATAGGTAATGCGGAATTAAAGGGGCTTGTGTCAATATTCCTATTAATGTCAGAGAGCTTATGCAGCAATTGCCAAGGCTGATACGAAATGCGCAATTAATTTTTTTAATCTATTTGAATTTTGATCATTCTTTTTAAATAGCACTTCATATTTTTTTTTCTCTTCTATTTCTTCGCTACATGATCCGCAACTGTATTTTGCCATTTCTCTTCCCTTTTATTTTATGTAATTTTGTTTGTAAAATCTTTATAATAAGAAAAAAAAATAAATACAATAAAAATAACAACGACATCTACCGTTTCAAATTAAAAACATTTAATAACGATTGGTGCGGACTGACACGCTTTTAGCGAAAAAAATCAAAAAAAAAAAAAAACGGTTGAGATCGGTTGGGTCGTATATAAATTGCCGCGCGAGAAAAAATCGAGGCTTTTTTTTGAAAAAGTTTTTGTTTAAGACAAGACTGAAGGATTGAGGGTCGAGTGTAAAAAAAAAAAAAAAGGAAAAAAAAATTGGAACTGAGCCAGATACGGCCTACAAAAAGTGTAGTGAATTATAATAAAAACAGGGAAAACGTAGTGAATTATAATAAAAAAAATGGAAAAACAAAAGTGAATTATAATAAAAACGAACGTGAATTATAATAAGAAAACAAATAAAAAACCAAAAGTGAATTGAAATAAAAAAAAAACAAAAAACAACCACCGAAGACAAGGCGAGCGGCAGGTTCCAGGGCCCAAACGCTGGACGTCAGGTACCTCAACGACAGTATTTGATTAGTTTTTTTATATTAGGAGTTAGGAATTTAATAAACCGCGCTTAATCAAACCCATTTTTTTTTTCCTTTCGTATCCATTTTATTAAATTTAATTACACTGTTCAACAGCATACAGGTACGGACGGAATGCAACAGTAAGTTTTTAACAACATTTTCTTTTCTCTATTCTGTTGTCGCGTTATGAATAATAAAGGAAAACATATGAAGTGCTAAGTCGCCCAAATGTGGCCTCGGCGCTCACGATGCTCGACGAAACTCGCCCCTGGCAATCCATGCTCCTCTGATTTTGCCGTACTGCCCTAGGGCCCCGTATAGCCTAGTTGGCCATATGCGGAGCCCCGGGCCATAATGATCGGTGGTGTAGAGCACACACCTGTACTTTCGACAGCACCCTCAAGGATGAGGTTCCTCCAGGTCAAATTCCCCACACCCACGCTCCTGAGCAGCCGGCAGGAAGTGCTGTCCAGACCTGGGGGACCTCATTAATTTTCTGTATGCGGAATGGACCTCGGCCGGAGGTTCATTTCGTATCAAGGCCGCTCAATGAAACTCATGTGATTCAGCTGCATTTGAAACGACAGCTTTCTAACAACCATACTTTTATGAGCGAAACTATTCGACCGTTCAAAGTAATGGCAGCTGTGGAATATTTGATAACAACAGGTTTATACCGAGCAGCAAGAATTACTTTGCGGGAAGATTGGCGAATTGAGCATTGTCAGAGAGAAGAAAGGCCATTCACAGTTTCACAGGAAGATAGGCCTGTTGCTGACGAATTTTTCAGAAATTGTTTGCATGGTGACGAGAATCAATCTGATTTTGATAGTTTTTTGCCACAAAACTGGTGGGCAAGAAACACTTCTTGATAATGTTCCAGTTGAACATGTTGCAATAGCTCCAGGAGGAGGTAAGCGACCAGTTGACATAATTCTTGACAAAAATTCAGATGAACTGTCATTTCCAGCTATCTACTGTGGTGAAGCTCGTGAAACGGCAACTGTATTATCATATTCGAAAATAGCGCGATCGGAACTCAGGCGATATGACCGACGATGCGGTACAATAGAGAAGCTTTTGTACACATATAAGAAGTATGAACTGATTAATATCAGCAACTCGATTTCTATATGTTTACGCAAGAAAAGTCGTCCTGGGGCTCCTGATACAGCCACGAATCTTTTGGATGAGAATTATGTTAGTAATCTTGTACAACATGATGCTGGTTATAGACTTTTAAAAGGAATAAGGTCATCTTCTTCGCACTGGGAGAATGAAAAAAAGAAAGTAATAGCAATGATTCGGCAATTTGGATTGCCTACTCTCTTTATTACCTTGTCAGCGGCGGAAACAAAATGGCAAGAGCTACTTGTCATCCTGTCGAAAGTCGTTGAAAATAAAACTATTTCTGAGCAAGACGCAGACGATCTTGATTTTAGAACAAAATCGAGAATTATAAGGGCTGATCCCGTCACTTGTGCTCGATATTTTGACCATCAATTTCACACTTTATTAAAGCTTTTTAAAAGTAATACGGGAATTTTTGGGGATAATTTCATCGTTAATTATTATTATCGAGTTGAATTTCAACAAAGAGGCTCCCCACATGTTCATGGTATGTATTGGCTGAAGGATGCCCCCAAATTAAATTTGGAAAAGTCTGATAGTATTATATCTATTGAAAATTTTATTAGCAAATTCGTCACAACTGAGAGTCAATCTGACGGCTTGGAGAATTACACCGTCTACCAAAGACATACTCATGCACGCTCTTGCCTTAGGGAAATTCGAGGGACTAAGATTTGTAGGTACGGTATGCCTTATCCTTCCATGGATAAAACGCAAATTTTGTTTCCTCTTCAAGATTCAGATAATAATGAAGGGTATAGGGCAAACTTTAAGAAAATATTAGAGTTTTTGAATAACCGTTCAAATGACTGTGATTATTCCTTCTCTGAGTTTTTAGGAGCTCTAAACTTGACCGTAATATTTTGGCTTTAAGGTCTCACTTAAATAAACCTGCTATTTATCTTAAACGCGAGTTAAAACATAACAGAATTACGATTGCGGGTAAACCCCAATCATGCGATACTCTAGATGAAAAATCGTGATGAATTGAAGTAAACTCCAGGTAAATATGGTTTCGGTATACAAAAATTTTATTTATTTGCAAAAATCAAAAAAAAAAAATTTATTTATATATCCATGGATGGTTGAAAGAGTTTTGTTCTGCTTTTTACAACCATATTAACTCACTGCAGTGTATGTTACCTGAATGACGGTATGAATTCTACAGATTTATTACCATAAAAACGAGTTGTAAAATATCAATATGTGTCGAAAACAATAAAAATGGAGTAGTATTGAGAATTTTAATTACCTGCTTTTAACAGATATCTACTGTATTGAAATGAAACAGAAATCCCTTTTAGACCCTTGGCTATGGATAATAGAAAACCTTAATTGAGAGTTATTTCTTAACTTCGTAGCTCTACAAAACAAATTTGTAGAACAAAATCTTAGTTCAAACAGTGCTATCCATTATTTTGGATAGTGAAGAAGGATTATATATATAAGAAAAAAATCTCGCTTAAAAAATTATTACATTCATTTATAATATTAGATTCACACAACATTTGGTGTTTATTTCGTGATTAAGGTGTTAATTTTTATAAGCGTATTTCACGAGGTATGCACACTAAAATATAAAGTGCTATCGATTATTTTATATAGTGCAAAAAGGATTAAATAATAAATTTTTAATTTTCTTTTAACTATTAAATAAAATATTAGGTTCATATATATTATTAGATTCACAAAAAATTTGGTGTTTATTTCGTGATTAAGGTGTTAATTGTTATTGGCGTATTTCACGATGTATGTGCACTAAAATATAAAGTACCATCCATTATTATATATAGTGAAGAAGGATTAAATATAAAATTTTAAATTTTCGTTTAACTATTAAAAAATCTATTAGATTCATATATTATTAGATTCACACAACATTTGGTATTTATTTCGTGATTAAGGTGCTAATTTTTATAAGCGTATTTCACGAGGTATGCACACTAAAATATAAAGTGCTATCGATTATTTTATATAGTGCAAAAAGGATTAAATAATAAATTTTTAATTTTCTTTTAACTATTAAATAAAATATTAGGTTCATATATATTATTAGATTCACAAAAAATTTGGTGTTTATTTCGTGATTAAGGTGTTAATTGTTATTGGCGTATTTCACGAGGTATGTGCACTAAAATATAAAGTACCATCCATTATTTTATATAGTGAAGAAGGATTAAATATAAAATTTTAAATTTTCGTTTAACTATTAAAAAATCTATTAGATTCATATATTATTAGATTCACACAACATTTGGTATTTATTTCGTGATTAAGGTGCTAATTTTTATAAGCGTATTTCACGAGGTATGCACACTAAAATATAAAGTGCTATCGATTATTTTATATAGTGCAAAAAGGATTAAATAATAAATTTTTAATTTTCTTTTAACTATTAAATAAAATATTAGGTTCATATATATTATTAGATTCACAAAAAATTTGGTGTTTATTTCGTGATTAAGGTGTTAATTGTTATTGGCGTATTTCACGAGGTATGTGCACTAAAATATAAAGTACCATCCATTATTTTATATAGTGAAGAAGGATTAAATATAAAATTTTAAATTTTCGTTTAACTATTAAAAAATCTATTAGATTCATATATTATTAGATTCACACAACATTTGGTATTTATTTCGTGATTAAGGTGCTAATTTTTATAAGCGTATTTCACGAGGTATGCACACTAAAATATAAAGTGCTATCGATTATTTTATATAGTGCAAAAAGGATTAAATAATAAATTTTTAATTTTCTTTTAACTATTAAATAAAATATTAGGTTCATATATATTATTAGATTCACAAAAAATTTGGTGTTTATTTCGTGATTAAGGTGTTAATTGTTATTGGCGTATTTCACGAGGTATGTGCACTAAAATATAAAGTACCATCCATTATTTTATATAGTGAAGAAGGATTAAATATAAAATTTTAAATTTTCGTTTAACTATTAAAAAATCTATTAGATTCATATATTATTAGATTCACACAACATTTGGTATTTATTTCGTGATTAAGGTGCTAATTTTTATAAGCGTATTTCACGAGGTATGCACACTAAAATATAAAGTGCTATCGATTATTTTATATAGTGCAAAAAGGATTAAATAATAAATTTTTAATTTTCTTTTAACTATTAAATAAAATATTAGGTTCATATATATTATTAGATTCACAAAAAATTTGGTGTTTATTTCGTGATTAAGGTGTTAATTGTTATTGGCGTATTTCACGAGGTATGCACACTAAAATATAAAGTGCTATCGATTATTTTATATAGTGAAAAAGGATTAAATAAGAAATTTTTAATTTTTTTTTAACTATTGTAAAAGTATATTAGATTCACACAACATTTGGTGTTTATTTCGTGATTAAAGTGTTAATTTTTGTTGGCGCAATTCACAAGGTATGAACACTAAAATATAAAAAAAAGCTAATTATACTACTAAGTTCATACCTCATTTATAAAGATTATATCCGTTTTCTTTTTGATTTCTAAAAATTCGTCTAAATTTTTTTCTTTTAACATTATTTAGAGAAATATGTATCTATTTTTTCTAATTCTTGATTAAGAGCTGGAAAAGGATTAGCAATTAATTTATTATCTTTTGTCTCCCTTGCAAATGATAACAATAATTTTATATCCACTGAAGCCTAATTAAAATACTTTTTAGCCCAGGCAATTGCTTTTTCAATTTTTTTAATAGCACTATTTGCATTAAAAAATAATTTAAAAACTCCTCTCATCAAAATAACTATTATTTTTTCAACTATTTTAATCAAAAGAGGGACCATCACCTTCCACTTTTGATTTCCTACAGATATATGTAGATGAATTAAATTAAATAAATAGATTAACCTTTTAATGTTATCATAACATTCTGAAAATTGTGTCTAATTTTTATTTGGTTAGCCGAAATATCAATAATATCAATTGAATTAAATTTTTATACTCTAGATGGAATCTGAGAGTATATTGTGTTTGCCTTACCGTTTGTAACGCTAAGAAATAATGCTCGCACAGAGCCGCCAAGGGTACAGAAATATTTGTTGTCGCTCAAAAACTTCGATTCCGAGTTGCTGTCTGTCCGTCTGTCCGTCTGTCTGTCTGTCCGTCTGTCCGTCTGTCTACAGCATAACTCTCGAACGCTTTGAGCTATCGTGCTGAAATTTTTTGTGTGTCATTTTTAGCTAAAAAGAAACTTTAAGTTCGTGAACGGGCCACATCCCCCCACTCCTTCTACCCCCTCCCATACAAATTTCACGAAATTCTGAAATTTCCAGAAATTGATTTTCCTTTGAAACTATTTAAGCTACCAATTTTAAATTTAGGTCAAAGTAGTATGATATAGATATCATTAATATGACACAATATTGATCTGATCCTGTCACTCCTTCTACCCCCTCCCATACAAATGCATAATTTTGAAAAATGAAATTTTTCGATTTTCATTGAAACTAGCAAAGTTATAAAAACGAATTTTTGCCAGAATTAATTTTATTATAATTCCAATCAGAATTGAAAAAAATTATGTACTTCACCTCACTCCTTCTACCCCCTCCCATACAAATTTCACGAAATTTTGAAATTTAAATTAAATTATTTTTCATCGAAACTGTTAAAGCTATCAACTTGATATTTTGCATAAAGTATAAAAATAGAAATATCAATAACGGGAAAAAAATATGTTTTGATCAGTACACTCCTTCTACCCCCTCCTATACAAATGCATAATTTTTGTCAAGTGCATTATATCGATTTGCATTAAAACTAGAAAAAGTATAAACTTAAAATTTTGCCAGAATTTGTTTTTTAATAATATTAATAAATGCTAAAAAAAACTATCAGCTCCTCTTCACTCCTTCTACCCCCTCCCATACAAATGCATAATTTGGAAAAATGCATTTTTTCGATTTTCATTGAAACTAGCAAAGTTATAAAAATTAATTTTTGCCAGAATTAATTTTAATATAATTGCAATCAGTATTGAAAAAATTATCAACTTCACCTCACTCCTTCTACCCCCTCCCATACAAATTTCACGAAATTTTGAAATTTAAATTAAATTATTTTTCTTCGAAACTGTTAAAGCTATCAACTTTATATTTTGCATAAAGTATAAAAATATAAATATCAATAACGAGAAAAAAATGTGATTTGATCCGTACACTCCTTCTACTCCCTCCCATACAAATGTATAATTTTTGTTAAGTGCATTATATCGATTTCCATTAAAACTAGAAAAAGTATAAACTTAAAATTTTGCCAGAGTTTGTTTTTTAATAATTGCAATAAATGCTAAAAAAAATTATCAGCTCCTCTTCACTCCTTCTACCCCCTCCCATACAAATATCTGTATTTTAAATTCAAGAAAAGCATTTCTCCTTCGAATATATTAGAACTATCAAATTTGAAATTGAACCAAAGCGTGGTGATAAGGATGATATGATAAGCAGTTTCAAAATCATCTTAGACGCTCCACTTCCCCTGCCACCTCCCATACAAATGCCTCAATTTCAGGAAAACTATGTCCAATTGAAAATAATGAAAGCTGCAAACCTTAAATTCAGCACGAAATATTTTGCATACCACATTAGGTGTCATATCCAAAAATTACAAACCTTCCTCCTCTCCTTCTGCCACCTCCCATACAAAAGTCACTATTAATTATTTAAAAGAATTGGAGGTGACATATTTTCCGGTACATTGAACTCTTTCTCATTTCATCTAGAGTATCATATGATTGGGCTTTACGCTCAATCATAATTCTCTAGTATTATAAGTTTGCTCTAAAGTTTGTAACGCCAAGAAATAAGGCTCGGAGAAAAAAATGAATGATACAGAAGTTCATATAATCACTCAAAAATCCCAAAACCGGATGTCCGTCCGTCTGTCCGTCCGTCCGTCCGTCTGTCCGTCCGTCCGTCCGTCTGTCCGTCCGTCCGTCCGTCTGTGCGCGCTCTAGCTTGAGAACGCGTTGAGCTAGATAGTTCAAATTTTGTACACGTCATTTATGACAAAAAAGTAAGGTCAAGTTCGTGAACGGGCCAAATCGCTCCACCCCTTCTACCCCCTCCCATACAAAATGACACAATTGCGCAATTTGACAATAAACGGATTTGCACGAAAAGTATAAAAACTATTGGCCTGAAATTTGGAATATGTTACTTTTAGGATAATATGAATCTACCCTATAAAAATTATGCGTGTCCTCCCCCTCCTTCTACCACCTCCCACACAAACTGTACTTGTCATGAATTACTCTAAGGCAATTTACTCAGTGCGTATAAAATTTAGCGGGCTCAAATTGTGCACCAAATATTTATTTAGAATTGTTAGTAAGCCCAAAAAAATTTAGACGATTAGCGTCACCGCTTCTACCCCCTCCCATACAAAATGACACAATTTCGCAATTTGACAATAAATGGATTTACTCGAATAGTATAAAAGCTATTAGTCTGAATTTTGAGATGTATTACTTTCATAATGATTTTAATCTACAGTATAAAAATTATTGACGTCCTCCCTCTCCTTCCACCCCCTCCCATACAAACTACACTTTTTCATGAAATGCTCTAAGACGATTTTCTCAGAACATATAACATTTATTGAGCTCATATTTTGTAATAAATACTTAATTAGTATTATCATTAAGATCAGAAAAAAATATTTGTTTAGCTTCACTGCTTCTACCCCCTCCCATGCAATATGACCCAGTTTCACAACTTCACAAAAAATCGATTTTCTCGAAAAGTATGAATGGCACTAGTCTGAAATTTCAGGGATATCAATTTTATAATATTTTTAGTTATTACTGAAAAAATCACTAAAATCCCCCCACTATTTCTACCACCTCCCATACAAACTGCACATTTTCACTAAATCAGTGAGTTACACTAATTTTTTCAGTTCCTATTCGATTTTTGGAGTAAGCATTTCGTATAAAACATTTTGATAGCTACTTTAGCATGATGGGGAAAAAATTAGTTCAATGCTATCATCCCTTCTAACACTTCCCAAGCAAAATTTCTTGGGATCACAAAAAATTCTATTTCATCTAGAGTATCGTAAGATTGCGCTGAATATTTTATTTATATATTTATTTTATATTAAATATTTTTTCGAATTTTCGCATATTTTGTTTTTTTTTTTTTCCACGAAGTGCCACAGTAATATTGTTTTCAATTGTAGGTTCACAGAACTAGGAAAATTGAAATTTTATAGCATAATAGTCTTTTGATTAAGTCTTCTCATTGTAATATTTATAAAAACAAGTCACTTTGTGGAATTTTTTTTCCATTTCTTGGTCTAGTAAGCAGTAGACTCAATTAATTAAATTATACCATTTCTTATCTTGTATTAATATAGAACTTCATCGCATTGATATTATTATATTTTCTGATAGTAATTTGATAGTTATTTTGTTTAATTTTCTGGGGAAAAAATAAAGGTGCCCAGATTAAGCAGAATTAGTTATTCGCAGCGTAAGGTTTCTTAGAATCAAAGAATGCGCAGAATCCGCGGTGATGCCGAAAGGCGAAGTGAGGTGCAAACGCGCAACACATTGGAAAATGCCTTAAGGCGATTAGATCCATCCTATAGGCTTGCTGAGCAAGCTGAAAATACTGGCAGGCGTGCAACAAGACGGTCAAATCCGCTAATCCGGTAGGAAGAACAAGCGGTGAACTCACGGGCAAGAGCAGTAACGAGAACAGATTCCATAGTTCGGGCGGAGGAGCAAGCTCGAAATACTAGGGGTCATGCAATAAGGAGAGCTGATTTAGCAATACGCACTGGAGAAAGAAGTAGAAATACTCGATCCAGGGCAACAAGAAGGTCAAACCCGCTAGTCCGCGAGGAAGAACAAGCGGCAAACTCTCGGGCAAGAGCCGTAAGGCGAACAGATTCCGTAGTTCGGGCGGACGAGCAAGCTCGAAATACTAGGAGGCATGCAACAAGGAGAGCTGACTTGGAAATACGCACTGGAGAAAGAAGTAGAAATACTCGATCCAGGGCAACAAGAAGGTCAAACCCGCTAGTCCGCGAGGAAGAACAAGCGGCAAACTCTCGAGCAAGAGCCGTAAGGCGGACAGATTCCGTAGTTCGGGCGGAGGAGCAAGCTCGAAATACTAGGAGGCATGCAATAAGGAGAGCTGACTTGAAAATACGCACTGGAGAAAGAAGTAGAAACACTCGATCCAGAGCAACGAGACGGTCAAATCTGAAAATTCGCGAAGAAGAGCAAGCAGAGAACTCTAGGGCAAGAGCAACCAGGCGATTAAATCCAGTAACTCGGGCGCAAGAGCAGATGCGTAATACTAGATTTAGGACAGCAAGGAGGTCAAATCCAGTTGTTCGGACAATAGAACAACTTAGCAACACTGAAAGACGTGCATTAAGACGTGCGCAATTTAATGCTGCGAGACGTCGCACTGCATTACTGTCGAGCGGACGGGTTCGTTCTTACCGAGAATCGGATCAAAACCGTCATATGCAAAGTACTCGTCAATCGCAAAGAAATATTTTGCGAAGATCTAATATGGGTGTTGATGAGTACGAGCAACATTTAGAAAGGCGATCACAACAATATTACAGAAGATTGCTTAATAACTACAATGAGATTGTAAAACAGGGTCCAACGAAAATTTGCATTTGCTGTGGTGGACTATGGTTTCCTGGCCAAGTTCGAATTGTTAATAAACAGCATATAGCAGATGAGTATTCAGTAGAATTTTCAACAAAAGTTTTTTTCCTAGCAGAAAAAATGCCTAATGAAGAAAATGTGTATAACATATGTTCGAATTGTAACTTTCTGGTGAATAAAGGAAAGATTCCTAATATTTGCTTGGTAAATGGTTTGAATTTTTTAGAAATTCCAGAGTGCCTCAAAAGTTTAACTTGTTTGGAACAACGGCTAATTGCTCCAAGAATTCCTTTTATGCAGATCCGAACTCTTGGATATGATAGGCAATGCGGAATTAAGGGTGCTTGTGTAAATATTCCTATTAACGTCGGGGAGTTACTGCAGGAATTGCCAAGGCCAATGCATCAGACTCATGTTGTTCAGCTTCATTTAAAGCGGCAGCTTTCTTATAATCACAGTTTTATGAGCGAGATAATTCGACCGTTTTTAGTTATGTCAGCTGTAGAATATCTCATAACAACAGGTTTATACCGGGCAGCAGGAATAACTATACGAGAAGATTGGCGAATTGAGAATTGTCAAGCAGAAGAAATTCCATTTGCAGTTTTAGAAGAAGATAGGCCTGTGGCAGAGGATTTTTTCAGAAACCGTTCCCAAATAGTCGATAACGAATCTGATTTGTATAGTTTTTTGCCACAGAACCTGAATCCTGGTGGTCAAGAAACACTTCTCGATAATGTTCCAGTAGAACATGTTGTGATAGCTCCAGGGGAAGGTAAACGACCAGTTGATATTATTCTTGATGCAAATTCAGAAGAGCTTTCGTTCCCTTCAATCTACTGTGGGGAAGCGCGCCAAACGCCAACCACATTATCATACTCAAAAATTGCGCGATCGGAGCTTAGATGATATGACAGAAGATGCGCCACAGTAGAGAAACTTTTGTACACGTATAAAAAGTATGAGTTGATTAATATAAGAAATTCAATTTCAATATGCTTGCGCAAAAAAAGTCGATCTGTGGGTCAAGACACAGCTACTAATCTCCTTGATGAAAATTATGTTAGTAATCTTGTTCAACACGATGCTGGCTATCGTCTTTTAAAAGGGATTAGATCATCTCCTTCTCACTGGGAGAGCGAAAAAAAGAAAGTTATTGCCATGATTCGACAATTTGGACTTCCAACTTTTTTCATAACTTTATCAGCTGCTGAAACCAAGTGGCAAGAGCTACTTGTGATTCTCTCAAAAGTAGTTGACGATAAAGTCATATCAGAGGCAGATGCCGGAGATCTGGATTTCGCGACCAAATTCTTATTCGATCTGATCCGGTTACATGTGCAAGGTATTTTGATCATCGATTTCGTACCCTGTTAAAGCTTTTTAAAAGTAATACAGGGATTTTCGGTAATAATTTTGTTATTCAATATTATTATCGAGTAGAGTTTCAGCAAAGGGGATCACCACATGTTCATGGAATGTATTGGTTAAAGGATGCACCCCAATTAAATTTGGAGGAGCCCGAGAGCATCACATTAACTGAGAATTTTATTGATCAATTCGTAACAACTGATAGCCAATTTGAAGACTTGGCGAGTTATACCGTGTACCAAAGACACACACATGCACGCTCTTGCCTTAGGAAAATTCGTGGAATTAAAATATGTAGATACGGTATGCCTTATCCTCCAATGGATAAAACGCTCATATTAATTCCTCTTCCTGATTCGGACAATAATGAAGTGAATGACGCAAACTATAAGAAAATATTGGAGTTTTTGAACGACCGTTCAAATACAAATGATTACACCTTCTCAGAGTTTCTAGGAGCGCTAAACTTGGACCGTAATGCCTATATTTCGGCTATTAGGTCTCACTTAAAGAAGCCTGCTATTTACCTTAAACGGAAGTTCAGAGATATTCTAGTAAATGCATACAATCCAGATATTTTGCGTCTACATCGCGCCAACATGGATATCCAATTTATATTGGATGCTTATGCTTGTTGCAGTTATATAATTAATTATATAAATAAGTCGAATAGAGGTGTTTCTAAGTTACTAGCGGACGCAATGGATGAAATTGCGAATGGTAATTATAGTATCAAGCGAAAACTGCAGCATTTGGGAAATAAATTTATATCTGGTAGTGAAATATCCGCACAAGAAGCAGCGTATAATGTTTTAGGAATGCATTTATCAGAATGCAGTAATGCAGAATATTATATTAACACCTCGCCCCCAACTGAACGTGTCCGTATGGTGAAATCTAAACAGCAACTGCAAATGTTAGAGCCAAACTCAACAGATATTTTTGTATCAAATATTTTGGACCATTATGCCCAACGCCCAGATGTTTTGGAAGAAATATGCCTTGCAGAATTCGTAGCATTTTATGGGTTCAGTCTTGCAAGAAGCGAACACAATATTGAAAACGCAGAAGATAATATTGAACAAGAGTTAGATGTTAATACGTCAGAACCACTAAGACTTAATGATAACAGTGGATTTTTACGAAAGCGCACAAAACCTTGTATTATCCGCTATCGCCGGTACAATTTTTCGCAAGATGCACCAAACTATTTTCGAGAGCAGGTTATGCTGTTTTCTGCATGGCGAAGTGAAATTAATGATATTTTGAATAAAAATTGCGAAGAAATTTGTGCTGAAATTGCAGAATTAATTACCACAAATCGCAAAAGATTCAACATTTTTGAAAATGATTCTGAACTTGATGATGCTTTGAGATCAGTACGAGAATCTAATATTATAGAAGCAGAAGAAGATCTTGGAGAAAACGGCGATTTGGGACTGGATAGAGAATTTCGTCCCTTTGCCGTGCCTAAAGTGACCCCAAACATAAATATTGTTGACCCGGGAAGAACTGACAACGACGATGGAGTTCGACTCATTAAATTACCCCCCCTTGTTCCCGAAATTGAGTTTTTGGAACTTATTCGTAGTTTAAATGACAAACAACGATCTTATTTGAATCATATTCTCCATAATGCAAATCTTGGTTCAACTTTTCATGAATTTGTAAGTGGAGGTGCAGGAGTGGGCAAAAGTCGTCTTATAACAGCTATTTATCAAGCCTTAACCAAAAGATTTTCTGCTAAGCCAGAAAGCGACCCAAATTTAGTTACAGTTTTATTATGTGCTCCAACAGGCAAAGCTGCGTTTAGCATTACAGGGTCTACTTTGCATTCGATATTTTCTTTACCTGTCAACCAAAGTGCTGGTGAAATCCGTCCTTTGAGCAGTGACATTGCCAATACTTTGTATTCGAATTTCATAAATTTGAATGTAATTATTATTGATGAAATTTCAATGGTTGGCTCTAAAATGTTGTCTTATTTAGATTCAAGACTTAAGCAAATTTTTAAAAGTACGCTTCCATTCGGTGGAAAATCCCTTCTAGTACTTGGCGATCTAAGACAGTTTCCACCCGTTGGCGACAGATGGGTATTCGCAAGCAATAGGAATGATCCTTATTCTGCTCTTGTTGGATCACCACTTTGGAACTTGTTTAAATACTTTGAGTTAACAGAGATTATGCGCCAACGAGATGATATAGCTTTTGCAGTAGCCCTTAACAATTTATCAATTGGGTGTATGATGCAAGATGATATAGCACTATTTAAGGAAAGGGAGTGTGATCCATCTTCTGTTCCGAGTAACTGTATTCATCTGTTTCGATCCAATGATGAAGTTAACCAGTTCAGCTTCTGCTGAATCTAATCGAATCAGAGCTATTTATTTTAAAGGCGACAGATAAAATACGCGGTACCATAAATGACCGTCCAGGGAAAATATATTAAGGACGGTACAAAGTTTCAAAGTCTCAGAAACTATGGGCTTGGCGACAGAAATTATGCTAAAAGTGAGTGCAAAGTATATGATTATTTTGAATATAAACACTACTGATGGCTTGGTTAATGGCGCTACTGGGACTCTTGCACACATAGACTCTGGCACCATAGGTGATGGAATTATTGGTCCTGTTAGGCTTTGGATTTATTTTAGCAATGAATCAATTGGCCGAATAGCTAGGTCAAAAATGCAAAGCTCCATTAACCCCGGTTGGACACCAATAGAAAAGTGTTCCAAATCCTTTCAGTACAAGCGAAATAATCAGGTGTGAATCGAAAGAACTCAATTTCCAGTTGTACCTGCGGAGGGTATTACCATTCACAAAAGTCAGGGAGCAACGTATTCTTGTGTAGCAATTCACCTAAAGCCTGGAATAACTAGAGCTTCACTTTATGTTGCATGTAGTCGATCAACGAAAGCTAGTGGGCTTTATTTGATAGGGAATTTCAACGCACCTAAAGCAATTAACCCTTCAGATCCCCTTGAAACTGAAATCTCATTTCTTCGTAGAGAGAAATCTTTAAATCTGCACTTCAACTTTATGAAATCGCGGCCGGAGGGTTCGGCTGTCGTTTTATATCATAACGTACAAAGTCTCAATAAACATTATCAAGATATTAAAAGTGATAAGTTAATGTTATCATCAGATATTTTGTGTTTTGTGGAGACGTGGTCATACGCTGAGGATGAATACTTTTTGAATGATTTCTCACAATTTTCGCGAATCGACAGTACATTTAGTAGGGGCGCAAGGAAAGCTAGGGGTATTATATGTTTGGCGAAAAATGAAGTAATACCAAAAATTAAACTTGAAGAAAGCCTGAGAGACTATATATCCGGGTCAAACCATTTCGAATATATTTTTTTCAAGTACATTGATATTCACTACTTGATAATATATAAAAGCCAGTCGTATTCTATGAACTCTGTTAAGACCGCTTTAGAGAGCCTCTATAACAAATACGCAATAAATAAAATCGTTGTATTGGGTGATCTTAATATTGATCTTAAAACGAATAATACAAATACTATAAGCTCCAAATTGATGCATTTGGGACTTAGAAATTTGCTGGATGCAAGTACCTCAACAACACATTTAGGAACGCAGATCGATTGGATTTTCAGTAACGTCGAAAGTTCTACAGCTGCTGTGAAGATTTATGAGACGGTCTATAGTTATCACGATGCAATAACTTTGCTATTATCAGATTAGATAGAGCAATGCTTTTCTAGGCACTTCTTCTACAATGGCACTACAGCCGAAATCGGGCCTTGGCCTCCTGACTTTCAGGTTCCTTAACATTTTTCAATATTTCCATCTACGAATTTTTCATTTTTCGTAGATTGATGTAGCCAAGATATACCCAAGTAGGCAGTGTGCTGGAAGTATGCGTCGGCAGAGATTTGAACTCACGAACTTCGCATTGGAGACCAACACGCTACCCACTAGGCTAGAGCCCAATGTTTTTATAGATTAGGTTTAGAAATTAGGAAAAGTTTGTGGAATGTCTGTATTGAGCTTGGTCGTTAGGTATGGGATTACATGTTTATAGGCCTACTGGGGAAACTGTCATGTTAAAAAATGAATAAAACAGTTAACGCGCCTTAAGAGTACCTCATAGCCATTAAATGGTTTTAGGTGGTGAGGAAATCTCTTAAAAACAAGAATTTAATAGGTGATTTTTATATACCTATTCAAAGAAATCTAGCTAATTGCGAAATTGTGAGTAATTTTTACATAGATAAAAATACAATTATCAATGTCAAATGACGAATTGTGGCATGTTCTTTGGGAGGGGTTAGAAAAACTAGAGAAATCGTAATATTTTTTTTTGTCCTTACTACTATTGCTACCAAAATTTTCTGTACCGATTATCAGCTCGATAAATTTTGTAAATACTGAATAAATTGGTTTATAGCATTTCACAAAAAGTGCAGTTTGTATGGGAGGAAATGGAAGGAGTGGGGGGATGTGAATAATTTATATACTATAGATCAAAGACATTATAAAATTTATATGCTCTAAATTGTGAATCAATAACCTTTACATTTTCAGCGAAAATCAGTTTATTGTCAAATTCCGTGTCATTTTGTATGGGAGGGGTTAGAAGGGGTGTAGGTAATCGTCTACGTTTTTTTCGTCTTACTAATAATCTATACATAGTAATATAATTGTAGTGTCTGTCTGTTATTTGCTTATAAATGGCTATAAGTTAGTTTTTAAAGTTATTTTAGCACTAACTAAGCATAAAAACACATTTTTGAAATTTTTGTCTGTCTGTCTGTCTGTCCGACCGCTTTTCACGCACAAACGGCTGAACCGATTGTAATGAAACTTGCAGTTTGTTAGGTGTCCATCGGAATGAAATCTGCATTTGGTTTCATTTCACTCCCCTCACGCCTTCTACTCCCTCCCATACAAAGTGACTCATTTTCAAAAATTTATAGTAATCAAATTTTCTTGAAAACTATAAAAGCTATTAATTTGAAATTTGGAATATATTATTTCTACTATAAATGCTGTCTTTTGGTATATAAATTGTTTGAGTTTCCTCACTCCTTTCACCACCTCCCATACAAACTACACTTTTTTATGAATCACCCTACACCAAATTTCTCAGTACGTGTAACTTCCATCGAGCTAAAATGTTGAATTAAATACTTAATTAACATTATTATTAATATCGGGAAAAAATTAACTGATTAGCTTCACTCCTTCTACCCCCTTCCATACAATGTGACACAGTTCCACGACTTCACAAGATTTTGATTTTGATGTTACTGATCTGAAATTTAAAATATATCAATTGCATGATGATTATAGTTGTTTTTCAAAAATTCACTTAAGACCCCCTTCTCCTTCCACCACCTCCCATATAAACCGCACTTTTTCATGAAATACTCTAATCGAATTTTCTCAGTACATTTAAATTTCATCGAGGTAAAAATTTAAACTTAATCCTTAATTAGTATAACTATTAATATCGAGAAAAAAATTAACCGAGTAGCTTCACTCCTTCTACCCCCTCCCATACAATGAGACACATTCCACGACTATATAACAATTCGATTTTCTTGAAAAGTGTGAATGATACAGATCTGAAATTTAAAGTATATCAATTGCATGATAGTTGTAGTTGTTTCTCGAAAAATCACCAGAAACCCCCCACTCCTTCTACCACCTCCCATACAAATTGCATAATTTCACTAAATTCAATGCACTAAGTTTCTCAGTACCTACTAAATTTTTGAAGCTTAAATTTGGTACAAAACATTTTTATAGCTACTCTAGCATGATGTGAAACAAATTACTTCAGTGCTGTCACCCCTTCTACCACTCCCCATACAAAATTTCTTAACACCGCAAAAATTTCGATTTCATCTATACATAGTATCGTATGATTGAGCTTTACGCACAATTGTAGTCTTGTTATGTTTTTAAAGCATCCAAAGCATCAGTCATATCTATATAACATGTTAAATCCCAGCAAAAAGCGTTGCACGCCGCTTAGGGTAGGTTGTTGTGTCGCTGTATTACATCAAATAAACGTCAAATGCTGGTTATGATGAAACTATAGAAAGTTTGCTTTTTGCAATGATAACGTGTTGATCGTTTATGAATGAAATTAAGTGAAAAAGTCTATTACCGTGTTTCAATATTTTATTTTGATTTTTGTCAGTGCGGGAATTATAATAATTTTTAATTGAAATTAAGTGCAAAATTCTATTGCTGTGTTTAAAATTATATTTTGATTTTTGACTTTTATGATAAAACTATAGAAAGTTTTACCAGTTCGCTTTTTCAATCATATCGTGTTGATTGTTTATGAATGAAATTAATTGAAGCTAAGTGAAAAAGTCTGTTGCTGTGTTTAGAATTATATTTTGATTTTTGTCAGTGTAGGAATTAAGAGAAAAGAAATTTAAATTACGTACAAGTAAGTAAGTAAAACTACATTATGCCTAGGAAGAAGAAAACAAATATTTCGAATAGAACCAAAAACGCTAAGAGGATAAGATTGTCTCACCAAGTTGAAACTGATCAGGATCGAGTAAGTCGACAGGAATCAGATAGAATTCGACAATCAATATCTAGAAGATTAGAATCTACTCAAGCACGACTACAGAGATTGCAAGATGATTGCGCACGTCACGTAGTCACAAGAAGTTATGAATCTATTGACTCGCGACATCAGAGGTTGAGAGACGATTGTGTGCGACACACAGTTGCAAGAAGTGTCGAATCTGGTGATGCGCGACATCAGAGATTACAAGATGATTGTGAACGTCACGCAGTTACAAGAAGCTGTGAATCTAATGACGCGCGACATCAGAGGTTGAGAGACGATTGTGTGCGACACACAGTTGCAAGAAGTGTCGAATCTGGTGATGCGCGACATCAGAGATTACAAGATGATTGTGAACGTCACGCAGTTACCAGAAGTTGTGAATCTAATGACGCGCGACATCAGAGGTTGATAGACGATTCTGAGCGACACGCAGTCACAAGAAGTGTCGAATCTGCTGGCGTGCGACATCAGAGATTGCGTGATGATTGTACGCGTCACGCTGTGCCAAGAAGTCTCGAATCTGATTACTTACGAGAGCAGAGGTTGCAGGGTGATCGTATTCGTCATGAACTCTCTAGAAGCGTTGAGTCAGAGGACACACGAAACCAAAGATTGCGAAACGATCTTATGAAGCATGCTTCATCAAGATTTATGGAAGCAGAGGATGACCGTCAACGACGTTTGGAGTTAGATCGCATTCGTCATGAACATTTGCGTGAAAACGAGACCAAAGAACAACATGAAACACGCATTGCAATGCATCGCCAACGTTATTGTGAATCGTAACAGCACAGAAGCTCCACTTTGATTCAACGGTGTGAAAATATGAACTCCAGGCGTCAATCTGAATCTAATTTCCAACATGAGCGTCGCCTAAGATCTGATAGGCTCTCAAGAAATACCGTCAGAAATATACAGACCGATACAGAGAGACAACGACATTTGTTTCAGGATCAAGAAAGAAGAAGTAGCAGACAGATCTTGAGATGGCATGAAAAATTTAATAGTGGTTTTAACTATCAACCGAATATAAATTATTCAAAAGAAGCGGAGATAAGTAAAATGAATGTAATGTGCGACTTCTGTAAGGCATTGAAATGGAAAGGAGAATCAAAAGGCCTTTGTTGTTCCTCTGGAAAGGTGCGCCTGGAATCAATTCTGCAGTCCCCCGAACCATTGAAATCCTTGATAAACGGAGATCATCCGAATTCTCGGCATTTCTTGAATAATATCCGGGCTTATAATTCAGCTTTTCAAATGACTTCGTTTGGCGCAAAAGAAATAAATGAAGGAAATTTTATGCCGACTTTCAAAGTACAGGGGCAAGTGTATCATTTAATAGGCTCATTGCTTCCTGAAGAAAATGTCAAAGAAAGGTTTTTACAAATTTATTTCATTAGCGATTATATACAGCAACGGGATACAAGATTGGGACACTTTCCCAACTTAAATACATCATTAATTTCTAACTTACAAACAATGCTGAACGAAACAAATCCTTACGTTAAAGACTTTAAAACTGCGTTACAATCTTTTCCTTTAGATTCCAATCAGAATGACTATAAAATAGTTATCAATGCTGATCGAA
Source organism: Chorisops tibialis (assembly GCA_963669355.1). Lineage (NCBI taxonomy): Eukaryota > Metazoa > Arthropoda > Insecta > Diptera > Stratiomyidae > Chorisops > Chorisops tibialis. The sequence goes on from OY770262.1 coordinate 276,732,215, forward strand.
GACCGCCATCAGATCATAGAGGTCGTCATAATGATCCCACTACAAATGAAGTCTCGGTACTGTTACTAGATCAGCAATGTGATAAATGAGATATTGTACTGCATAAAACAGATAGTACCTTAGAGCGAATTGCGGAGACTCACAGATCGTACGACGCATTACAATATCCCTTAATCTTTTGCCGAGGTGAAGATGGATACAATTTTGGAGTATACCAAGTCGATCCAGAAACAGGCTTGACAAATTTGAGCAAGAAAATGTCTGCTCTACAATATTATTGTTACAGGCTCATGGTAAGAAAGGATGAATATAATCATATACATAATTTTAAGCAGTTACTTAACCAATACTTAGTCGACGTTTATGCAAAAATTGAAACAGAAAGACTGATTTTTATTCGAACCAATCAAACTAAACTTAGAGTTAAGAACTATATACATCTGCAAGATGCAATAAGCCGAAATGAGAGTACTGATAACTTAGGAAGATTAGTTATCTTGCCGTCTTCTTTCACAGGAGGTCCAAGATACATGCGTGAACGTACTCAAGATGCGTTCTATTATGTAAGGAAATATGGACGTCCCGAACTATTTATAACTTTCACAACAAATCCTAAATGGGAGGAAATAGCCCGTGAGCTTTCTGTAGGTCAATCTGCATCCGATCGACACGATATAGCCACAAGAGTATTCAAGCAAAAACTGAAAACATTGATGGATCTATTGGTGAAAGGAAAGTTATTTGGTTCTGTTCTATGCTATATGTATAGCGCAGAATGGCAAAAGCGAGGTTTGCCACATGCGCACATTTTACTATGGCTGGAAAATAATATAACGCCGGATCAAATTGACAGTGTAATTCGAGCGGAATTCCCTAACGAAGTGGAAGATCCAGAGCTGTTTCAAATTGTTAAAACGCATATGGTTCATGGTCCGTGTGGCGCTTTCAACAATCAGTCACCCAGTATGAAGGACGGGCTCTGCACCAAAAAATTTCCTAAGTCATTTACTATGGAAACTTGCACTGGTGAAGACAGTTATCCATTATACAGGCGCCGATCTCCTGTAGATGGTGGATGTAAAGCAATGGTTCGCTTATGTAACAGTTCCGTTGAAATTGATAACCGGTGGATAGTTCCATTTTCACCCGTTTTATCTCGAGCTTTCAAGGCACATATTAACGTCGAACTCTGTAGTAGTGTCAAATCAATAAAATATATTTGTAAATATGTAAATAAAGGCTCGGATTTAGCTGTTTTTGGTGTGCAAAATCAGTACGATGAAGTGACATCTTACCAAAGTGGACGCTATATTAGTACTTCAGAAGCAGTTTGGCGAATGCTCTCATTTTCTATTCACGAAAGATTTCCTCCGGTTACACATCTTGATATACATTTGGAAAATGGACAAAGAGTTTATTTTAACCCTGACAGCGTTCACGATAGAATAGAAAATCCAAAAAACACAACTTTGATGGCATTCTTCCAATTATGCCAAACTGACAGTTTTGCTAAAACTCTTTACTTTACGAAGAGGTCCCTGCCTATTTTACTTATAACAAGCCAAGTGGAACCTTTCAACGTAGACGACGCGGTACTATCCTTGAAAGATACCGTGACGTATTTCGAGAACATGCTCTTGGTAGGATCTACACAATTCATCCTAATAATCACGAATGCTATTATCTTCGTATGTTATTACATGTGATTAGAGGACCAACATCTTTTGAAAGTCTTAGGACCATTAATGATGTCTTACATGAAACTTATCAAGCGGCATGTTTAGCACTCGGTTTATTGGAAAACGATAATCACTGGCATGAAACATTGACAGAGGCCAGTATGAGAAGTGGCGGAGAAAAACTTCGGGAACTATTCGCCATTATTTTAGTTTTTTGTAATATATCAAATCCACTGGAGTTATGGAATAAATTTAAAGAAAATTTCGCTGAAGATTTAAGCAGAGATCTCACAAGATGCTATGCGGATATTGATATCAATACTCATATTGACGAATTAAATAATCGAGCACTACTTTTACTGCAAGATATAGTGGGTGGAAATACCATTGATAATTTCGGTTTACCAACTCCACGAATAACCGATACGCGTTACGAATTGAATAGAGAATACCTGGAAGCAATGAACTATAACTTAGTGGAACTTGAAAATATTATTCACCAAAATGAACCAAAACTAAATAATGGTCAGAGACAAGTCTTTGAATGCATTCTTAATAGTATAAATACTACAAATGGTGACATATACTTTTTGGATGCACCAGGAGGTACCGGAAAAACATATCTGATAAACCTTCTCCTGGCCAAAATTAGAAGCAATAAGAAAATTGCAATACCAGTGGCATCTTCCGGAATAGCTGCAACACTTTTACCTGGTGGAAAGACTGCGCACTCCATGTTTTTTTTTTTTAAGCTAGCTAAAGTGTTACAAGACTGCGTGTTTATAGTTTGGGACGAATGCACGATGGCCAATAAAGTATCTATCGAAGCAGTTAATAGAACGTTGCAGGACATTAGAAATGATAATAGACCTTTTGGAGGAGTAACATTTTTATTTTCGGGCGATTTTAGACAAACATTGCCGGTTATTCCCAGAGGTACACGCGCTGACGAAGTCAATGCGTGTATTAAAAAATCCTTGCTTTGGAGTAACATTAAAAAACTAAATCTGACCGAAAATATTTAATATGAGAATAAAATATTTTCCAGAATTCTTTTATGTGTTGGAGAGAGCCAGCTCCCTGAAATTCAGAAAAATTAAATAATTCTCCCACTTGCTTTTTGCCGTATAGTTGAGCGAACTGACTCCTTAATTCGAGAGATTTATGAAGATGTAGAGAATCTCAGCCGAAAAGAAAATTCTTGGCTTTGTGAGCGGTCCATTTTGGCTCCTAAGCCATCTAAATAATGAAATTCTAGGTAAGATTCCAGGTAATTTAACGTCATACTACTCCATTGATTCAGTTTGCAATCAAGACGATGCAATTCAATTTCCTGTAGAATTTTTAAATAGCATAACAGCACCTGGCTTACCTACATATAAAATAGATCTCAAAGTTGGAGTTCCTATTATTTTACTTAGGAATTTGAATCCTCCCAAACTTTGTAATGGAACTAGACTAAGAATAGTCTCATTACAAAATAATTTAATTGAAGCCATAGTCTTAACCGGCTGTGGTACAGGCGAAAAGGTATTTATTCCCAGAATTCCTATCATACGCAGCAATTATCCTTTCCAATTTAAACGCCTAAAATTTCCCATAAACCTATGTTTTGTTATGACTATTAACAAATCACAAGGCCAAACCTTTGGAAAAGTAAGCGTAGATTTAAGGGGCCATACATACCGAAAAGACGATTTCGTGCAAAAATGGCGATTTTCGCACAGACATTCCTGACAAAGCACTCAATATAATGAAAATTTGTTTTTATAATTTTAATCCTTATTAATTTTACAACAGCAGATTGGTAACAAATTTTTAAAATTATGTTTAGGAAAAAGTTTACAGCATAACTCCGAGTTCGGTTTTTTAAAAATGAGAAAAACAGTACTTTTCGATGCGATTTATCACCTATAAGTCAGGCGACGACTATATATTATTTTTTGCAATAACAATAGAAAAAGGTTGCGACAAGTGCTGTATGGCAGAACATTTTCGATTTTTATAAGTTTTGTTAATAATAAATAGAGTTAAAAAAGACCGTTTCTTATTGATTTTTTTGTTCAAATTTATGTATTAAAACTGATGACTATGAAATTTTTTTAACACTCATATCGAAGAATAGAATGTTGTTAAGCTTATTCAATGAGTTTGATATTAGTTTTCATAAAAAATACATCATAATTCTTTGAAAATCAATCAGTAAATTTCGCAGGGAAAATTGAAGATCAGTATGCATTGAGACGGCGACCAGAGCAGAGGTCGGTCCGCTCCGATTTTTCAATCGGTTGGTCTCTTTTACAAGATGTTCGTACGCTCTCAAGAGATTTGTCTTTTCCCCTTCGCATTTTCTATGATCGCTTGCATTCTTTGTATGTGTTGTCGCAGATCAAAGTTCGTAGGGGAATGATGAGGAATCCATTGACCTAGGCAAGTGTGAAGCGGGAAGAATATTGAGTGGAGTTGTTGGGAAATCGTGTCGTGTGGATAAATGATTTAGTTTAGGAATGCAAAAAAAAGAAAATACGTCTCCCTGTACACCGTACAGATGGATTCATATCATAAATTAAAATGCAGTATGTGCAACAGCTCATTTGAATTTTCAACGTTGGAACCAAAATGTGGTCAAGACCTTGAATTAAACGAGGCCGCTGTTCTTACAGTTCAGTCTACCGGGATTGGATATATGCAGCTTGATCAATTATTTTCATCTATGTCAATTCCGTTTATGACCACACGAACATACGAAAAAATTCAAAATAATGTTTGCAATTGGCTGGACATCGTATCTGAAAAAACTATGTTCCGGAATTTGAGAAGTGTGGCTTGATAGAACAAATAACAAAGGCAGTATCTTGTTTAGCTGTTCATTCAAGGAGCCTCATTCATGATATCGATAGCAACATCGTGGAGTCATTCAATTGTTGCGAAGGCCGTTGGTGGCAAAAGAATTAATTTTTCAACAAGATGCGGTTACCAAAGCCGGTGCGCAGCAGCAGTGCTATCGTTTAATACCCCAACTCAATAATTGGTAAAATGGAATCACGAATGATACGAAGAAATCGCAAGTTATCCCGAAAACGTAAACGCCCGGTGAGGCAGCCAGTTGCGAAAGTTTTTGAATATGGTGAAGATTGTTCAAAGCCAGACATGGATAAAGAAGCCTTTATATGTACTTGCAAAAAAAAAGTTTCTTGAAAGGCTGCAATGCAATGTGGACTCCCGCGAGATGATTGAAAATGACACCATTTTACAAATTAATTCCACTCGCTGGTTTGAGCTCAGACGAAATCTTTTAACCGCGTCCAATTTTGGTAAAATTTGCAAGAGGAGACAAAATATAAGCTATGCACCATTAGTTCAGACGTTACTTTATCTAAAACGGTTTAGTTCTAAAGCTATGGATTACGGAAAATCGAACGAAGAGACTGCATTAAAAGCAATTGAAAGTGCCTTATCAATTAAAATAAAGAAAGCTGGACTGTTTTTGGATGAGTGCAATATATTTCTAGGTGCATCTCCAGATGGGAAAAATGATAATTTCATAGTGGAAATTAAATGCCCTTATTCTGCTCGTGATCTAAAGATACAAGATGCTACAGAAAAAAAGAAAATTAAGTTTTGGAAAATTGAAAAAGAGAATACTGTTATTGATAAAAAATCGGATTGGTATTTTCAAATTCAAGGACAACTTCACATTTGTCAAAAAGAAATATGTACTTTCTGTGTATGGACTAAAACTGATATGAAAATTGACTATGTGAAGTATGAAGAATCGTTTTTTAAAGAAAAAATGGAGGAACAGCTCACGAAGTTCTATTTTAATTGTGTGATTCCTGAATCAATTGACCCAAGATATACGCGGGGAATGAGAATCAGGGATCCTGAATACATTTCGATAGCAATGAAAAATAGAAAGAGTTTAGGACTGACAACGACTTAAGCAAGATGACTGCCTCACACAAATGTTTTATGACAACAAGATTTAAACAACAAGTTACCAACTTCAATTGGAAGCACAATGATAACGAAATTAAAAGCATATATCCATTTTAAATTACGCAACCCAACAGCTGTACTGAAATCGTCGACCTAAGGAACAATTATTGGACCAAACACAATTTATTAGAAACACAGCTGGCAGCATACGACCAAACCTAAAACCTTACATTGGTTTTATAAAATATTATATGATTTATTGTTATGTTATAAAAAAATATCCAATGAAAAATTATAATATAAAAAAATATTTGCCAACATCGTCAAACGTCATGCGAATTACTATTTTTAAACTACATATGTAATCATATACGTACATATGTATTAGATATGTGCTACGTAAATTTGTATCAAATAATTTATTATTGCATGCACGTACATAAGACACAATTATGTACGTAAGTGTATTCATTTCAAATCTGGTAAAACTATCATTGACCTTGTGTTTATATTTTGTTGATAACTTTGTGTGTGTATTTTTTCCAATGCATCATTTTCATTTCTTATTCCTTTGCGACCTATTTCTCCGCTTTCATTTCCACTTCCTCTTAATTCTTGCACGTTCCTTTAGTCCCATCTTCCCGCATCGATGTGGAAAAACTAATCATCACAGCATGTACGACTGGCTAGAAGTCGAGCAAATTACGACACGAAAAAGTGTTCAGAGAGAAAAAAATCATTTACTCTCTCGATTTTAAATCGTAGGCAAAATGATTTGAAATCGATATCGACCGATGGTAGGTACGGCCCGTTAAGTAAGAATTGCTTTACTCATGGGCAGCTACATATATGTAGCATGCTCAAGAGTCAGTGATTCCTCCAATCTTATAATTTACACTGCTGACTCTAACAAAACACACAACATTGTATACAAAGAGGCCTTAAACTAATAGTGTTTTCTGTTTTGGAGTATAGTTGGAGTGCAGTTTTTTCTTGGAATGGAACAAAAATGTGCTGAACACTTTTAGGAAAAATATAACGGCGAAAACGGGGCAACATTTGCGATGACTGTAAGCAGATTATATGAATTATTGAATTATATATGCAAACATCACAAGGCACATTGCATCGGTTTTTACGCGGACGAAGTCGCGGGCGATCGCTAGTTCTAAATAAATATTTGGTACACAATTTCAGCTCGATAAATTTTATACGTGCTGAGTAAATTTGTTTATATGTATTTCAATGACGAAGTCATCATCAAACCAAGTGCTAAGAAACTAACATTGTTTCCGCGATTAAAGAGAGAATTTTATAATAATTCGTCCCTCACAGTGAAAAGTGTTAGCCTAAAGCCCTGTCTAGTTAACCTAGCAGATTCTTAAGTCGAGAATTCAAAGAAACAGGCAAAAAATTAAGTTTTTAAAAGTGTAACTATAAAAATCCAACGAACAATAATTTAAGCACGAAAGACATCATTTCATTAAAAATTAAATATAATTCACCATTCTTTTGAGTGAAACGTATTAAAACCCTGTCAAGTTAAACAATCAGAATTAAAAGAAACAGGCAAAAGTTTATGTGTTGTAGCTACAAAAATACAATAACGTCATTTATCTACAAAAACGTAAGTTTCTTATTTAAAAAAAAAAAACAACAACTTTATAATGGCGACACCAAATGAGAGCGATAATCAACAACAAAATCAATTCAATTCGAACGTAATGTCGGAGGCGACAATCCAGCTTCAACGATGTTATGCGCGAGGCAAGCCGCCTGGACGAATTTTCAAATTCTTTTAAGGGCATATCACTACAAGCATTCTGCAATAGAGCAGATGGTATTCTTGGATTCTGTAACACAGAGCAACAGAAATTATATATAGAACGGGTAATTTTAACAAAAATTCGTGGAGATCCACAATTTGTCGTAGATAAGTACCCATCAGCTAGATGGCATACAATTAAAGTTATTTTATTTCAAAATTATGGAATATCCATTCCATATCATGCTCTCATCAATCAAATGAACCACGTTCAGTATGATACGGACATAGAAAAGGTTTATGGCAAAATAAATGATATTCTTAATAAACTAAATACGAAATACCTTCAAGATCCCGAAAAACAGCTTTTTCCACATTTTCAACCTAATTTTAATGAAGCATATGCCTTATCCCGGTTCAAATCCTGTATTCCAGAGTACAAGACAATTCTATTAGAAACGCGGCAATGTTCAACTCTACATGAAGCATATTCCGTTTTAAACCAGATCAAGCAACTCCGCGACAGTAATTATTCTAAAAATCGTGAAAGTGCATATTATGGTAATAACAGTAATAGAAATAATTCCTATCAAAAATTACGTTTCTCAGTCAAATCAACGAAATAGTAAATTCGAAGAGAACTCTCAACCACGATATTACCCTCGTCAACAAAATCAACAACATTTTCGATCACGACGGTCACAACATAATTGAAACATTGATCATGAAGTAGACCAAACTATGCGTTCTGCAGTCCCTAATATTAGAAATAATATTCAGATTTTCGATGCAAGTATGCGCACGGTACATTCCAACGAAGTTGAAAATTTTCAAGTATCAGCCTCGGACGAAAACCAATCAAATGGGAATTACCAATAATTCCAATAACAATTAAAAATAAAACCATTCGTTGTCTGGTAGACACAGGATGTAATACATCCATAGTAAATAAAAAATTATTTCCAAAAACTTATTATCATACACTAGAAACAACAATTAAATTAGTTAGTCTTCATTCCAATGAAATAATAAAAGAAGGTATATGGACCAATTTTCCGGAGGAGCTCAATCTTCCTAAATCAAACATTGAATGGATAGCTACAAACCTATTAAATCCAAAGTTTGATGCAATTCTTGGACAAAACGTATTAGTTTCAACTCAAAGTGTAATCAATAATATGGATGGTTCCATAACAATAAACAATTAAAAAGTTCCATTTATATCTGAGGATCAAAATCCCGAAATAGTTTCCAAAAGCCTTTCCTTGAACTTAAACCAACTAACACCAATAAAAGGTGACAGTTTAGAAAATATTAAAACTGACCACTTAAGCCCAGAAGAGAAAAAAGAATTATTGAAACTGTTAACTGAATATAAAAATTTATTTTATAAAGAGGGAGATATACTAACCTCGACTGATGTTGTTACAAATAAAATTGACGTCGGATAAACCTATATTTACCAAAATCTATAGATTACTACAAATCCACCAAAAAGAAGTGGAAAAACAAATATCGGAAATGTTACAAAATAAAATAATTCGACCATCAGATTCCCCATATAATGCACCATTGTGGATTGTACCTAAAAAGGTAGACAATTCCGGGCAAACTAAATAGAGAATAGTAACTGATTATCGTAAGCTAAACGAAATTAGTATCGATGATAAATACCCAATTCCGAATGTTGAGGATTTATTTGACAAATTAGGGAAAGAAAATTATTTTACAACAATTGATTTAGCGAAGGGCTTCCACCAAATTCTAGTGGAACCTAGTGATCGTACAAAAACCGCATTTTCGACACATAACGGACACTACGAATACCTGCGAATGCCTTTCGGACTTAAAAATGTCCCTGCATCTTTTCAAAGGATGATAAATACAGTTCTAAAAGAATATATTAATAAAATTTGCGTTGTTTATTTAGACGATGTCTTAATATTTAGTACTTCAATCAACGAACATATAGATTCGATTCATAAAATATTTAATAATTTAAAAAGAACATAATTTAAAAATTCAACCCGATAAGTGTAATTTTTTTACACATCAAACAGAATTCCTTGGTCACATCTTAACAAAAGACGGTATAAAGCCAAATTCTAACAAACTAAATAAAATTCAAAAATTAAAAATTCCTAAAACTGTTAAACAAATTAGATCATTTTTAGGCTTAACAGGTTACTATAGGAAATTCATCAAAGATTTGTCAGGATCACCAAAAAAACGGGAATGAAATAAATAAAAAACTCTCTAAAGTCTATAACGTTTATTTTATAACACTGCACGGATGTCGGTCGTATCACGTACAATCGCTTACTGACTTTCTTTTTTATATCTGGTCGTTGGTCACCTTCGGCTCCGCTCTTGATTGGGCGACGTTGCCAGATTGAGTTGACAGCTCGGCCACTCCTGACGGAGAATCGTCCCGATGCTCGTTGTCGTCGTTGCTATCAACGCAGTCCAATTCTGGGCTGAGGTGACACCAGGGTTTTAGTCTGTCCGTGGTGTAGACAGAACAATATTTTCGTCCTCGGCTTCGAATATCGGGCAAATCTTCAACTATGTACCTGTCATGGCGAAGAACCTTCGTTATTTGAAAAGGTCCCTTGTATTTCGGTTCAAGTTTCAGCGACTCGCCACAAGCGGCTGGTACATTATCTACTACGACGAGGTCTCCTTCTTCATACTGGTGTGGTTCTTTATGTTTTTCGTCGAAACGTTTTTTCCAACGCTGTTTTTCTCGTAAGATGCGATCGGCTGCAATTTGCCTAATCTCTAAAGTCGATCCAGTTTCATCGTCAGTATTTAGCGCTAGCACCACTCGATTGGTTGTTACGTCACGTAGTTTGAAGTCGAATACCAATTGATTTGGTGTAAATCCGGTTGTTGAATGTGGTTGAGAATTGAGAGTCCACTGAATCATCAATAGATGTTGGTCCCAATCCCTTCGGTCAACTGTCGTGCAGCGTAGTTTCGTAAGTACGGTGTGGTTGATACGCTCCACTTGACCATTAGCGCGCGGTGTGCGTACAGGAACTTGAACATGCTGTATATCGTGATGATGGCAAAATTCGGAAAATTCTTTCGAGGTGAAAGCGGATCCTCTATCGGATATAATTCGTATTGGCAGTCCAAAAAAAGTTGTTGCGTCACGTAGCATTGCAATCACGTACTTAGCACTCGTATCCCGAACAGCTCGAAGTATTGTAAACTTGGTAAATGGGTCAACAAGCGCGATTAGGTGAACATTTCCTCGTTTGCTTCTCGGGAAAGGACCCAAATGATCCACGTGTAGTACTCGAAATGGTATAGGAACAACTTCTTCAGTGAACATTTGGCCCTCACGTTTACCAGTCGGAATTTTGTTGAGGCAACACTCGATACAAGCGTCTATGTAAGACTTAACATAGCGACGCATTCGGTGAAACCAAAAAAGTTTCTGTATCCGTTTGATTGTCCCCTCGCAACCTGGATGTCCAGATTCGTCGTGACAGCTTCTGACAATCCTCCATCGTAGAGCTTCGGGAACAACGGTTTTCATCCCGTCCTCGCAATGTCGCATGAGTCGTCCTTCCTTTATTACGTATTCCTTTTTAATTTGTTTCGCTTGCGAACTCGTTATCTTGTCCCGTAAGATATCGATAATATTTTGTAGTTTGCTATCTTGTTTCTGCATGGATAGCAGCCAATCGTCTTCGTTTGTTCCGATCACTAGTATATCCTCTGCTACGGATTTCGTTTCTATCGGTTTATTAGTCGGATTTCGACTTAAGGCGTCCACGTGAGGCATACGATTGCCCGCTCTATGCGTTACCTTAAAATCAAACTCTTGAAGTTTGAGCCACCAGCGTGCAATACGATTGTTCAACGGAGTCATTAATTTGGTGGTCGATACGGCTTGGCAATCTGTTATTACTTGAAAATGCTTACCTAGCAGGTAGAATTTGAATCGTTCTAGTGCCTCGACAATTGCCAGAACTTCCAGTTCATGACTACTATAACGTTGTTCCGCTTCATTACATTTGCGACTATAGTAAAATACGGGTTTCCAAGTAATTTGGTCCGGAGATTGCAGCAAAACTGCAGCGAGTCCCAGTGCGCTAGCATCGGTATGAACTTCGTGAAATTGCAATGGGTCGTACAACGTCAAAATGGGTTCTTCGCTAAGAAGAGACTTCAGTTTCTCAAATACCCTATCGCAATCCGATAACCATTCGAATCTCGGCTGGTTTTTCGTCTTCAATAACTCAGTTAACGGTCGAGCAATGATTGCGTAGTCGCGGATGAATTTTCGGAAGAAGCCGGTTAACCCTAGGAATCCTTTGACTTCTCTTGCGTTGGTCGGCTTCGGGAAATCGACAACGGCGTTGAGCTTGATGTTTCCGGGTTTAATGTCTGAGTTTGAGATTCTGTGTCCCAGGAACAAAACCTCAGTTGCAAAGAAAATGCATTTCGACGTCCGCAAAGTCAATCCTTCTTCATGAAGTACGGTAAGGAATTCAGACAAAAGGTCGATTCCTTCGGCGACGGTATCACTCGCTATTATCACCTCGTCCATATAGCTAATGATTTTCTTCGAACGGAGTTTTCGGATGATCTTCGTGATCATTTGCTGGAAAACCATTGGCGCGTTGACTAGGCCAAAGGGCATAACGGTGTATTCATAGTGACCACTGTGCGTTACAAAAGCTGTATACTGCATCGAATTCTGGTCGAGCGGAATTTGATAATATCCAGAAAACATGTCAAGTGTCGTGTAGTATTTGTTTCCGGCGATTTGTGAGAAGATTTCGTCTATCGTTGGCATTGGAAAAGGGGTTTTCTCCGTTACAGCATTGACTGCTCGAAAATCAACACACAATCGGTCTTCCCCGTTTTGCTTCTTAACAAGCACAATCGGCGAAGAATACTTGGAATCACTGGGTCGAACGATGTTGTGTGTCAATAACTCTTCGATCATTGAATCCACGGCAGCTCGCTTAGCGAATGGAATCCTGTACGGACGGCTCTGAATTGGCTTATTGGATGTTAGACTAATTGACATCTGCGATGACCTACTTCTCCCAATTTCCGAAGTTTTGTCTGCGAAACAGGATCGAAATTTTAATAATAATTTTTTAAACGCTGATGACTCGGATTCCGTAAGTTCCGTTTTTAATGCTATGTCCAACTTCCGCAGATCTTCGATGTGACATGTTCCGGGTCCCAATATCACTCGCCTCGAATCGTGTAGGAGACTATCGGTTCCCAATAATACTGCAGCAGGGATCAAATCATTTGCGACGACCAGGAGTTCGGCAGGTATAACACAGTTATCCACAATTAATCGTGAATGCATCTTTCGTGTGCAGATGTACGTATCTCCTCCGAAACCTTCCAGCGTGATTGGAGTACACTCAATTTCATTTCTAGCTTCATTTTCACGGATTAGTGAACGATTACTCCCGGGATCAATTAACGCATCGATAGGTCGATTGTCTAACAACACATTACAACATTATTACACGATCGGTTTGACAACGGCTCGGCACTGGTTCAAGTTGATTAATATGCCCTTCACGGCGCGCAGAACAGTTCTCGGAAGTGTGTCCGATTTTTTGACACTTTGAACAGCGAGTTCGACGTTGGGGATTCGGACAATTTATTGAAATGTGTCCCGGTTTGTAGCAATTATAGCAAACGCGATCATTCCCGACAGGCGCATTTCTCGCAACAAGTTGCGTCGGTCTCGGATTCACATTCGTTTTCGGTTTCGCATAAGAAAGAACTGCCGGCGGTCTCGACGAAAACTTTTCCTTTCCGCCCTCGTTTCGTTTCGGATCTGTCGCCGAAATATTTTCCACACACTGACGTATATCTAAAGACGCAAAGCTTGTCCCAGCTATCGCATTCTGAACGGTCGGCAAATTCAATCCAATACGCACGTATTTCATGATCGATTTTTGATCCAAGCCATATCTCGTCCCCTTCGTCCAAATTCTATAAAAGAATTTTTCCGCACTCTCGTCTGCACGTCTCTTCGTCTCCATCATATCGATGTGTGCGTCAGCCTCCGTTTGTGACGTCGGAAACATTCGCGAAAATTCTCGTCGAAATTGGTCCCAGCTCACGAAGATCGCATCCATCCATTCTCTCGCCGCTCCCTTCAGTCTTCTCTGCACCGCTATCAATAGCGCTTTCTCGTTCCACGCATAATAGACTGCTAGCGCATCAACCCGAGCCAAGAATTGTTTTGATGACAGTGTATGCCCTGCAAATGGATCGAATTCGGGCATCAATTCTTCCATGACCCGAATATCACGTATAGTTCCGTTTACGGTCTCACTACGTTGTTGTTGCTGTATCTGTTGGCTTTCGTCCGGTTCCGATCGTCTCCCCGCGTCGCTGTATACACTTCCAGGCACATCGGATTCACGGAACTTTTCAACCACTACACTCGCGAGTTTGTCCATCGCCGCAACTATCTCGTCCACTCTTTTGCGCAGTTCCCGAATTTCCGATCTCGCGTCGTTTTCCGCGTCGCGCCCGCTATCATTGTCTTCTATCACGTTTACTAAGGATTTCGAATCCTCCGACATTTTTTCCCGGTTCATCCCACTTCTGATCTGTCAGGATCACCAAAAAAACGGGAATGAAATAAATAAAAAACTCTCTAAAGTCTATAACGTTTATTTTATAACACTGCACGGATGTCGGTCGTATCACGTACAATCGCTTACTGACTTTCTTTTTTATATCTGGTCGTTGGTCACCTTCGGCTCCGCTCTTGATTGGGCGACGTTGCCAGATTGAGTTGACAGATTATTCAGCATTAACAATTCCTATGACTCGTTATCTTAGAAAGAATACCAAGATAGATGTCAATAATTTCGAATATATTGAATGCTTTACAAAATTAAAGCTAGTCCTCACCGATCGGAACCGGACGAAAGCCAACAGATACAGCAACAACAACGTAGTGAGACCGTAAACGGAACTATACGTGATATTCGGGTCATGATCGTCTCCCCGCGTCGCTGTATACACTTCTAGGCACATCGGATTCACGGAACTTTTCAACCACTACACTCGCGAGTTTGTCCATCGCCGCAACTATCTCGTCCACTCTTTTGCGCAGTTCCCGAATTTCCGATCTCGCGTCGTTTTCCGCGTCGCGCCCGCTATCATTGTCTTCTATCACGTTTACTAAGGATTTCGAATCCTCCGACATTTTTTCCCGGTTCATCCCACTTCTGATCTGTCAGGATCACCAAAAAAACGGGAATGAAATAAATAAAAAACTCTCTAAAGTCTATAACGTTTATTTTATAACACTGCACGGATGTCGGTCGTATCACGTACAATCGCTTACTGACTTTCTTTTTTATATCTGGTCGTTGGTCACCTTCGGCTCCGCTCTTGATTGGGCGACGTTGCCAGATTGAGTTGACAGATTATTCAGCATTAACAATTCCTATGACTCGTTATCTTAGAAAGAATACCAAGATAGATGTCAATAATTTCGAATATATTGAATGCTTTACAAAATTAAAGCTAGTCCTCACCAATCCACCAGTATTAAAATACTCCGAATTCACGAAAACGTTTACGTTAACAACTGATGCATCCCAATATGCACCAGGTGCAGTCTTATCCCAAAATAATCATCCAATTGCATATGCTTCGCGAACGTTAGATGTGCATGAATCTAACTACTCCACAATTGAAAAGGAGCTACTCGCCATCGTTTGGGCAACTAAAAGCTTCAGGCCATACCTTTATGGTCGTCATTTCGAATTAAGAGCAGATCATCGTCCCTTAGTTTGGCTTAATTCATTGAAAGAGCCAAATCAAAAACTAATACGATGGAAACTTGAACTTAACGAATATGACTTCGAAATAAATTATATAAAGGGTAAAGACAACAAAGTTGCAGATTTTTTATCACGTCTTAAAGATAATAATATAGAAAACAATGAAATAAATATAGGAGAAGAATATTTAATTACAGAATCACAGCAAATAACTCGTGAAAACCCTGATAAAACACTTCAAGAAATAATTGATATTTCTAGGGAATATAATTATGAGCTTCCTGAGCAAATAAATATACAAAATATACCCGAATCATTACAGGTTCAAAACGAATCTACTATATTCCATTCACCATCAGTTGACTATAATGTTACTATACATTCAGAACCAGAAAATGAAAATGTAATGATTCCAATAAAAGAAGATTACATAAATAAATTTAAATACCAGCTAGTATTGTCAAACAAAATTTACCATAAATCTATACATAGTAATATAATTTTAGTGTCTGTCTGTTATTTGCTTATAAATGGCTATAAGTTAGTTTTTTGAGTTATTTTAGCAATAACTAATAGTGATTTCTATTCGCCAAAAAAATGTGACCCGTTTTTGCCCTTTAAAATGCAAAATTATTGCAGTTTTGCACTCATTTTTCTCAGTTCCGTCGGTCAGGTCAATTTCCAATAGAACACTTTAAGTGCAAGTTTTTTGCATTTTTTTTTTATCATGTTGTCTCTACCTAGTCCTGCCATAAGTTCTGTCACATAATTTCTCACATTGGCAACAACTTTATTTTATGAGTGACATTTCAATATCGGCCAGTTTTATAAACGTCATAATGTTGTTGACAGTTGATGGTCATTTAAAGTGTGTTCGTTAACGTGTGAAGATGGAATGGGGTGTAATAGAAAACCGAACTGCAGTGATTGCACTACATAAGTGTGGAAAATCCGCGAGTGAAATTTTCAAGTTGTTGTGCCCGTTAAAAATAACGCAAAGATTTGTGTATCGTGCGATCCAGAGATATAACGCGATCCAGACTATTGAAGATCGACCTCGTTCTGGACGTCCGCGTGATGTACGTTCTTCTGCTGCCATCAAAGCGGTCGAGAGTCGAATTCGTCGAAATCCGCTTCGTAAACAACGAATCATGGCTCGAGAGATGAACATCTCCACCCGAAGTATGTCTCGCATCATAAAATCTGACCTCGGGATGAGTGCCTTTCGACGATCAACGGGACATTTGCTGACTGAGCAGTTGAAGCAAATTAGGAGCACCAGATCGAAAGAGCTCCTTCGGCGGTACGGCAACAACAAACATCGAGAAATTTTATTTACCGATGAAAAAATTTTTACGGTGGAGGAACATTTCAACCGCCAAAATGATAAGGTGTATGCCCACAGCTCCATAGAAGCCCGAGAAGTTGCCAAAGGGTACAGCGAGGACATCATCCAGCATCAGTCATGGTATGGTGGGGTGTCAGCTACGAAGGGGTCACCGAGCTTCATTTTTGCGAAAAAGGCGTAAGAACTGCAGCGAAAAATTATCAAACGGACATCCTGGAGGGATGTGTGAAGCCGCTGAACTCTACGCTATTCAACAATCGACATTGGGTTTTCCAGCAAGATTCTGCGCCAGCCCACAAAGCTCGAACCACACAAGCGTGGTTGGAAACCAATATTCCACAGTTTATAAGGGCGACGGAATGGCCTTCTGGGAGCCCAGATTTGAATCCCCTGGACTACAAACTGTGGGCGGAGTTAGAGTCCATGGTGTGCACGAGACGACACCCAAATATCGAGAGCCTTAAGCGATCTTTGACAGAAGCAGTAGCTAATTTTCCGCTAGAAACAGTGCATACTGCTATCGATGACTGGCCCAACAGATTAAAGAGCTGTGTTAAGGCTAAAGGCGGCCACTTTGAATAATTTGTTGCTTATTTTACTTCCATTAGTATGCCAAAATAAAATATATTTTCCTTTGTCAAAAACTCTTTTTCATTTATACAAAAATTGCCCATATACGTATGACAGAACTTATGGCACGACTAGGTATACCAAACAGCTGATTGCCTTTCGAAACTGTCAAAACAAAGCGTTTTAATTTGTCTTGTTATCTCTAAATGGTCCTGTGAAGATTTTGGGAAAATTAAGAAAAGTTACGTATGCACTCATATTGCATTCTTCATGTAAAGTTTTAAGTCCTTTTAAGTAAGATCTATCCGTTAGAATCTGTTACCGATGTTGTCAGATGATTTATTTTTTTCATGTTGTTGTACATTACAGGTCAATTGAGTTGCACCGCCGAAAAATTCGGGGCAAGAAATGTGCATTTTCAGGTCAAGTTTTACCTAGTGCGCAAACCATTTTTCTAGCAGGGCAGAATTTTTTTTTCTAATAGAACATAGTAACTGCTAGAAAAAATGTTAAGGGCAAAAACGGGTCACATTTTTTTGCAGAATAGAAATCACTATAAGCATAAAAACACATTTTTGAAATTTTTGTCTGTCTGTCTGTCCGACCGCTTTTCACGCACAAACGGCTGAACCGATTGTAATGAAATTTGCACAGTTTGTTAGGTTTCCATCGAAATGAAATGTGCTTTTGGTTTCATTTCACTCCCCTCACGCCTTCTACCCCCTCCCATACAAAGTGACTCATTTTCAAAATATATATTAATCAAATTTTCTTGGAAACCATAAAAGCTATTAATTTGAAATTTGGAATATATTATTTTTATTATAAATGCAGTCTTTGGTCTACAAATTGTTTGAGTTTCCTCACTCTTTTCACCACCTCCCATACAAACTACACTATTTCATAAATTACTTTACACCAAATTTCTCAGTACATGTAACTTCCATCGAGCTAAAATGTTGAATTAAATACTTAATTAACATTATTATTAATATCGGGAAAAAATTAACCGATTAGTTTCACTCCTTCTACCCTCTCCCATACAATGTAACACAGTTCCACGACTTCACAAGAATTTGATTTTCTTGAAAAATCTGAATGTTACTGATCTGAAATTTCAAATATATCAATTGCATGATGATTATAGTTGTTTTTCAAAAAATCACCAGAAACCCCCTTCTCCTTCCACCACCTCCCATATAAACCACACTTTTTCATGCAATACTCTAAACGAATTTTCTCAGTACATTTAAATTTCATCGAGGTAAAAATTTGAACTTAATCCTTAATTAGCATTATTATAAATATCGGGAAAAAACTTAACCGAGTAGCTTCACTACTTCTTCCCCCTCCCATACAATGAGACACATTCCACGACTATATAATAATTCGATTTTCTTGAAAAGTATGAATGATACAGATCTGAAATTTAAAGTATATTAATTGCATTATAGTTATAGTTGTTTCTCGAAAAATCACCAAAAACCCCCCACTCCTTCTACCACCTCCCATACAAATTGCACAATTTCATTAAATTCAATGCACTAAGTTTCTCAGTACCTACTCAATTTTTGAAGCTTAAATTTGGTACGAAACATTTTTATAGCTACTCCAGCATGATGTGAAACAAATTAGTTCAGTCCTGTCACCCCTTCTACCACTCCCCATACAAAATTTCTTAGCACCGCAAAAATTTCGATTTCATCTGTACATTTCTTTACGCACAATCGTAGTCCTGTTATGTTTTTTAGCTTAATGTTATTTTATTTGTTTTTTTTTTTTTAAATAACACCAGCTACAATTATTCACATGTCCTTAACGCTTTTCAACACGTACATGATCTCGAATCACGGGTTTGATTTGATCACGAGCCTGTCCCATAAAAATGGGAGTATCATGCTTTCATTCTTAATAATTTATGGTTCTGAATCCAACAATATACAAACCATTTTCTTCAAAGAGCCATTAAAGTAAGCAAATTATATATCCCACATAATCTTTTACTAACTACACTCTCAAAAATTGCTTATTATTGCTATTTTTACGCGGACGAAGTCGCGGGCGTTTGCTAGTCCATACATAAAGTACGTATCCAAATAACAGAAAAAGAATTGCAACACCATGAATATATTTCTGATTTAGTCGCTAAGTTACCCCCAAATAAAAAGATAGCTATTTACTCAGATCTAAATGATCATCAGTATAATAAGCTTCAATTAAAAACATAACAGGGCTACGATTGCGCGTAAGGCGCAATCTTACGATACTCTAGATGAAATATAATTTTTTGTGATCCCAAGAAATTTCGCATGGGAAGTGTTAGATGGGATGATAGCATTGAACTAATTTTTTCCCCATCATGTTAAAGTAGCTATAAAAATATTTTATACGACATGCTTACTCCAAAAATTGAATGGGAACTGAAAAAATTAGTGAGTTAGATTTAGTGAAAATGTGCAGTTTGTATGGGAGGTGGTAGAAAGAGTGGGGGGATTTTAGTGATTTTTTCAGAAATAACTAGGAATATTATAAAATTGACATCCCTGAAATTTCAGACT
Organism: Chorisops tibialis; assembly: GCA_963669355.1. Lineage (NCBI taxonomy): Eukaryota > Metazoa > Arthropoda > Insecta > Diptera > Stratiomyidae > Chorisops > Chorisops tibialis. Next base: position 276,751,873 of record OY770262.1, read on the forward strand.
AGTGCCATTCATACTTTTCAAGAAAATCGATTTTTTGTGAAGTTGTGAAAATGTGTCATATTGTATGGGAGGGGGTAGAAGCAGTGAAGCTAATCAAATATTTTTTTCTGATCTTAGTGATAATACTAATTAAGTATTTATTACAAAATATGAGCTCAATAAATGTTATATGTTCTGAGAAAATCGTCTTAGAGCATTTCATGAAAAAGTGTAGTTTGTATGGAAGGGGGTGGAAGGAGAGGGAGAACGCAAATAATTTTTCTACTGTAGATTAAGATTATTATGAAAGTAATATATCCCAAAATTCAGACTAATAGCTTTTATACTTTTCGAGTAAATTAATTTATTGTTAAATTGCGAATTTGCGTCATTTTGTATGGGAGGGGGTAGAAGGGATGAAGCCAATCGTCTAATTTTTTTTCGCCTTACTAAAAATTTTAAATAAATATTTGGTGTACAATTTCAGTCCGCTAAATTGTATACGCACTGAGTAAATTGGCTTAGAGTAATTCATGACAAGTACAGTTTGTATGGGAGGTGGTAGAAGGAGGGGGAGGACACGCATAATTTTTATACGGTAGATTGATATTATCATAAAAGTGATATATTTCAAGTTTCAGACCAATAGCTTTTATACTTTTCGAGCAAATCCTTTAATTGTCAAATTGCGCAATTGTGTCATTTTGTATGGGAGGGGGTAGAAGGGGTGGAGCGATTTGGCCCGTTCACGAACTTGACCTTAATTTTTTGTCAAAAACGACATGTACAAAATTTGAACAATCTAGCTCAACGCGTTCTCAAGCTAGAGAGCGAACAGACGGACGGACGGACGGACAGACGAACAGACGGACATCCGGTTTTGAGATTTTTGAGTGATAACATTAATTTCTGTATCATTCATTTTTTTCTCCGAGCCTTATTTCTTAGTGTTACAAACCTTAGAGCAAACTTATAATACTCTCAGATTACATCTAGAGTATAATTAAAAGAAATCTTCAATAGTAATTATAAATTCATCAAAGTAACTAGAATGCTCCAAGACCTGCAAACCGAGGACGAAGCCATATATCAAATCCATATCTATCATACTAAAGAAATAGGACATGGAGGAGTTGAAAAAACACTTAAAGGAATCCTCAACGTCTTTTATTATCCTGATTTAAAAAATTTGGTGACCCGCTATGTCAATAATTGTGACATTTGTAATAGAGTCAAACATTCAACTAACCCCATAAAGCAAAAATTTAAAATAACTGATACGCCTGAAGAAATCAACCAAATCTTTCATGTTGATATATTTTTTATTGATCAAATAAAAGTTGCAACATGTATCGACAAATATTCAAAATACGCAGTTGTTTTAGTCATACCCGATCGATCCAAACCTTCTTTAAAAGAGGCATTATTGTTCTTTCTATCATGTTTGGGCAAACCCAATAAGATCATTGCTGATAACGAATTCAATAATTTTTTTATTACTGAATTTTGTAATAACTTTGATATTCAAATAGATTTTTCAAGACCATATTCTCACACTGAAAATAGTGATGTCGAAAGATTACATCAAACAATTGCTGCCAAATAAAGAGCAATTACGTCTAATGAATCCCCTAAATTACGTTTATTTACCTCTTTGTATTTTTATAATCGTCAATTTCACTCTTCAATCAATGAAGAACCTTTTAAGGCACATCATGGTCTGGCCGATAAGAATAAGATTTCTAGACAAATGAAACTTAAAAAAGAACGATCAATCCACAAACAGAATCAATTTCGTGAATAATATGAAGAAACTAAATCTACAGGCTATGTTAAAACACCAGACCGCACTCCTAAACATTTACCAAAATATGCAAAACGAAAATTAAAAAACATTGCTTTGATTAATATAAAACGTCATAAGCGTCTTGTTGCTTCAGATGACGTCAGACATGAAAGTCCTGTATAAAATTATTTTACTAATAATAATATAAAAAAAAAAAAATGTATCAACGACAGAGTGTAAACATAACAGAATTATGATTGGGCTTAAAGCCCAGATGAGATGGAAATGACTTAAATACACCGAAATATATTTCATCTCAAATTCTTTCGAATAATGAATAGAGGCTTTTGCATGGGAGGTGGTAGAAGTAGAGGGGGAGGTTTGTATTTTTCGTATATGACACCGAACATTCAAAATGGTTTTTGCTGAATTTAAAGTTTTTAGTTTTCATTATTTTTAAAGAAATTGGTCATAGTTTTCCTGAAATTGGGGTATTTGTATGGGAGGTGGCACAGGAAGGGGAGCGTTTAAGATGATTTTGAAACTGCTTATCATCCTCCTCATCATCATGCTTTGATTCAATTTCAAAGTCGTTAGCTCTCAAATACTTGAAGGAGAAATGCTTTTCTTGAATTTATAATTCAGATATTTGTATGGGAGGTGGTAGAAGGAGTGAAGAGGAGCTGATAATTTTTTCTAACACTTATTTCAATTATTAAGAAACAAATTCTGGCAAAATTTGAAGTTTATACTTCTTCTAGTTTTAATGGAAATCGATAAAATGCATTTAACAAAAATTATGCATTTGTATGGGAGGGGGTAGAAGGAGTGTGCGGATCAAAACAAATTTTTTTCGCATTATTAATATTTCTATTTGTATATTTTATACAAAATATCAAGTTGATAACTTTAACAGTTTCGAAGAAAATTAATTTAATTCATATTTCAAAATTTCGTGAAATTTGTATGGGAGGGGGTAGAAGGAGTGACGTGAAGTTGATAATTATTTTTAAAATTAATTGCAATTATAGTAGAATTAATCCTGACAAAATTTCGTCTTTTCAGCTGTACTAGTTTCAATGAAAATCGAAAATATGTATTTTTCAAAATTGTCCATTTGTATGGGAGGGGGTAGAAGGAGTAAGGGGATCTGATCAATATTCCGTGATAGTAATGACATCTATATCATAATACTTTGACCTAAATTTGAAGTCGATAGCTTAAATAATTTCAATTTCTTATTATTTCGAAATTTCATGAAATTTGTATGGGAGGGGGTAGAAGGAGTGGGGGATGTAGCCCATTCACGAACTTAAAGTTACTTTTATGCTAAAAATGACACACAAAATTTTTTAGCACTATAGCTCAAAGCTTTCGAGAGTTATGCTGTAGACAGACGCACAGACGGACAGACGGTCACTCGGAATCGAGGTTTTTGAGCGACAACAAATATTTCTGTACCCTTGGCGGCTCTGTGCGAGCGTTATTTCTTAGCCTTACGAACGGTAAGGCAAACACAATATACTCTCAGATTTCATCTAGAGTGTAAAAATAAATCTCGTAGTGTAAAGTTGAGACGAAGAAAAAATAATAAAATTATAAGAGAATATGTCAAGTGTTTTCTTCATTTAGCAATACCACAACTTTCGCACCGTGAATAGTGAAAATTGATATTTAGATCTTACATTTATTCCTTGCAGCACAGAGCTTATGTAATACACTTATACACAGAAAACATCAGAATGCAAAAAAAGATTAACATTTACGATATTTCTGTTAATTTTTGGCGTGAAAAAAAATGAAATACTCAAGATCTTCACTACGATTCAAAAATATTATTTTCAAAGTTTGCGTTTTTCATTTTAATAGATAAGATTCTATTTGCGGAAAAAATACACACTCTTACTGAATTAGGCACACTTAATATACAAGGCCCCCCATCCAATTATTCAAACATTAACGGCGGCACTGGGACTTAAACTGGTTCCTCGTTATACTCTAGATGAAATCTGAGAGTATTATAAGTTTGCTCTAAAGTTTGTAACGCCAAGAAATAAGGCTCGGAGAAAAAAATGATGAATACAGAAGTTAATATTATCACTCAAAATTCTCAAAACCGGATGTCCGTCCGTCCGTCCGTCCGTCCGTCTGTCCGTCCGTCCGTTCGCTCTCTAGCTTGAGAACGCGTTGAGCTAGAAAGCTCAAATTTCGTACACGTCGTTTTTGACAAAAAAGTAAGGTCAAGTTCGGTAACGGGCCAAATCGCTCCACCCCTTCTACCCCCTCCCATACAAAATGACACAAATGCGCATTTTGACAATAAACGGATTTGCTCAAAAAGTATAAAAGCCATTGGCCTGAAATTTGGAATATATTACTTTTATGATAATACAAATCTACCGTATAAAAATTATGCGTGTCCTCCCCTTCCTTCTACCACCTCCCATACAAACTGTACTTGTCATGAATTACTCTAAGCCAATTTACTCAGTGCGTATAAAATTTAGCAAGCTGAATTTCTGCACTTAATATTTATTTAAAATTGTTAGTAAGGGTGAAAAAAATTAGACGATTAGCTCCACCCCTTCTACCCCCTCCCATACAAAATGACACAATTTTCCAATTCGGCTATAAATGGATTTGCTCGAAAAGTATGAAAGCTATTAGTCTGAATTTCGGGATATATTACTTTCATAATGATTTCAATATACAATATAAAAATTATTTGCGTCCTCCCTCTCCTTCCAACCCCTCCCATACAAACTACACTTTTTGATGAAATGCTCTAATCCGATTTTCTCAGAACATATAACATTTATCGAGCTCACATTTTGTAATAAATACTTATTTAGCAGTATCACTAAGATCAGAGAAAATTATTTGATTAGCTTTACTGCTTCTACCCCCTCCCATACAATATGACACAGTTTCACAACTTCACAAAAAATCTATTTTCTTCAAAAGTATGAATTTTACTAGTCTTAAATTTAAGAGATGTCAATTTTATAATATTCTTAGTTATTTCTGAAAAAATCAATAAAATCCCCCCACTCTTTCTACCACCTCCCATACAAACTGCACATTTCAACTAAATCTAACACACTAATTTTCTCAGCTCCTATTCAATTTTTGGAGTAAGCATTTTGTATAAAACATTTTTTATAGCTACTTTAGCATGATGGGGAAAAAATTAGTTCAATGCTATCACCCCTTCTAACACTCCCCATACAAAATTTCTTGGGATCAGAAAAAAATCTATTTCATCTAGAGTAACGTAAGATTGCGCTTTACGCGCAATCGTAGTCCTATTATGTTTTTTTTCTGTCCCATTTTTTTTTTCAACGCAAAAAAGCTTCAATTCTCTTTCAGAAATGGTCTTCCTTTACTACTATTTCTATGATCTTACGCGAATTGAACAATAATTATGCACGTCTTATCAATATTCAGTTGTTTCTGAATGAAGCGATAACCCAGTTGCAGTTTGGCCATAATTAGCTTCGTATCTCTGCAATGGATTTTATTGAAATTCTATTTCGTTTATTTCTTTTTTCTTGTGTGCAGAGGTGAAAACGATTATTTCGTTGAAATCGATTCGAAACGTTTTAACGGTCTGGTGAGGAGTTTTCCTAACGGACTTTCCTATTGTTCATATACGAACATTCCATACGCTTTGATTTTGAGGTACTTTCCAGAGATTCTGTTGCTGGTAAACCACATATGCAATAATACTGCTTTGATTTTTGAAAGTCTTATATCTTAATCCTGTTGATAAATAGGGAATCGCCTTTTCCATACGCCGTAATTCCTTTCTACACATTGTAATGGTTTTCCTCGGAAGAGAACGCTTTATAAATAAATAACAAAGTCTCAGTTAGCATAATACTCCTTAAACTTCAGATTAAATCTAAGCCATCCACCGATTAAATTAATCTTGGGCTTAAACCTCGCTTTGAATTTAAACGACCACTGCGAAACACCTTTTATATTTAAACTAAAACCAGATAACAGATTTAAACTAGATATGTTAAACCGGCCCTTAGAAAACAAATTAAGCTTGACACCAAAGAATAACGCAAAATCATTTAAAGAACAGTAATATTACCGATAAACTTTGCTTAATTATTTCAAAAATTTAGAAGAATATTAAAAAAAAAAACATTTGACTTACAATACTTGATATATGTATACCTTGAAAATTATACGTTTGTAACGCAACGAAAGATAGCCAAGATAGCGAACTTTACGTCACACAAAACTAAATATTATTTCTTACTTTTATATAACGTGGGAGGAACTTTTCAATTTAAAACGATATTTTCAAGTTAAAACTATCGAAAGAACTGAACTAATAACTGTATACATATAAAATTTAAAAACTATTCGAATTATCGACCGAACGACAAGTTAAAACTTTCTGAACTGATTAAGGTTTTTGGATCTGGCCGGGATTTATAGGTACTCGATAGTTTTTTTTTGTGAGGAACTAAATTGAGGAAAAGGTGTTTAGGAGGGGATAATGGTAATGAATTTTATCTGTCTATTATCTTAAGAGGTAGTATTACAAAACTATTTGTAATTGTAATAAGTCGCGAAATATTCTTTGCATGCTCAGGTATACAGGATTAAGAAAAAATTCGGAATTCGGTTTTCAGCAGATCGGAACTATTTGGGGTAACAGGTATCTATTAAAGTAGGATTCGTTCTGACTTGTGAGGGTGTGAGTAATCGTAAACAATGGGGTACTGTGTCGGGCAGGTATTTTTGGGAATGATCGCCCACTGAAAGCGGCAGCTATTCAAGGCTCTCCTATAGTTGCCTTCTTCTTTCATGGTGTTTTGCCCTTAGTAGTTCTTATTTCGAATATACTTGTGTACATATATGAAGGGGGTCAAAATTATATATTTTAATTACCCGCTTTGTAAAATTTTTTGGAAATACCACGTTTTGATTTTTTTTTCTAGATTTACGCCCGGTAGAACTTAACTAGTCCGGCCATTACTTTGTAGGCCCTTTAAAGTCAAAGCTAATTTTAATTATCACGTTCGAAAAAATGAGTATTTTAGCAGAGAAATAGCTAAATTTTGAAACTCGTTTTCTATCGAAATTAAAAATGCAATAAAACGCGCTTGATAAGTCTGAATATTCATACATTCACGCTTTATTTTGTTGGTAGAGTTAATTTTTATTATCTAAGTTACCTCTTATGATGCGAACCCCATTGCATGTAAAACGATTTTTCGAAGAAAACTTTTAGTTTTATTTTGAAAAATATCAATAAAATCTAAAAGCAAATCGAATACCAAATAAATGGTAAATTTTGTGAAATTACAATGAAAATGGTCTGTTATTCATACAAAATCAAATTGGGGCAGATGCAATTCTAATTGCTTTAAGGAATTCGCTCTATTTCTCTGTTTGATCATGTTTTTCAAAAATTAGTTTAAATAATTCAACTAAAAAGTTGTACGAAAAATGTTGAATTCTATTCTTTCTACAATGACGCTACAGCCCAAAACGGACCTTGGCAACCTGACGTTCAGGTTCCTTAACATTTTTCCTTACTTATTGTGGAATGGTTGTTAGCCCTTCGCACAACCCACTTTCTACGAATTTTTCATCTTTCGTAGATTAAGGTAACCAAGGTACCCAAGCAGGCAATGCGCTGGAATTATATATTGCGTCGACCGGGATTTGAACTCACCACCTTCGCATTACAAGACCAACACACTACCCACTAGGCTAGACCCTAGATTCAATGTTTAATAGGTAGATAAAATATCTGCTACCAAGTCGGGCGCAACTTTATTATTCCTTGGACAAGTTGAGGATGCGTGTGAAGTTGATATAGATATGAAAGACTAAATAAATGCGTGGTTTTGGTGATAAGTGATTTCTTAGTAATGTTTAAAAAAATACTTTTGTATGCGAGGGCGTAGAAGCTTTGATGGCATTTGATTAAATAATATCTCAAACTTTGAAACATCTCTATTAAATGAATATCACAAATTTTTAAATTTGTAACTTAAAATTTCAATTAAAAATTTTGAGTTTTTTTTTTATCAATAAATATGAAACACCTCGTGCAAGTTCAGTTCTGGTTGAAATTATTATTTTACTTTATTATTCTAATAATAAAGTATTGTCATCGGCACAGAAAAAAAAATTTGCTGCCCTGAAAAATATTTTTTTTTTTTCGTATTTCGTGACTAAATTAGCCTGAAAATGCAAAAAAAAGCTATCCCGCCGTACATTTGGACTCATATCTCCAAAACCGTTAAAGGTAGAATTTTCGTTTTTGAGTGGATTGTTAATTTGGTGAGTTCCATTATCTAAATTTTGCGGACTGTCAGGTGAAAGGGGAAGAATTTTTTTTCAAATGATTTTATCTTCGGAACTACTTGATCCAAAAAATTCTTATTTTAAGACAAATCAGGCGGTATACAGTTCTACTATGATCTACTAAAAGGGATGCCAGTAATTATAAGGGGGATGGTCAGGGGGGGGGGAGGGTGGAAAGAAAAACACTTAAAAACTAATATATCGACTATTAAGAGATATGTAATTGAAACTTTAAACATATATTAAGCAATACTAGCGAAATACAAGAAAAATATAAAATGAGGTCATAAGAGTAGTGAGCATTTCAAAAATTCAAACCGTTATATCTCAATATTTCAAACAGGTATTAGGTTGAAATTTTGCCAAATTATAGAGCTATATGCTTTATAACGGAAGGTGTAAGGGGAAATAGGTGGTAGGCGAAAACGTCGGAAATTTTCACTAATTTTTTAGAGCTCTCGTGAAATGTTAAGCAATGTACAATGTTGAAATTTTGCACGTGCATACATCCATTTTATATACATAAAAAAAAAACATTCATTTGAACGAAAACTGTTTTTCACCAAAGAGGAGTCCTAAACTGCACTAGATGCTTCACGTGCAATAAAAAAATCATAAAAAGCTAAAATTTTTGAGTGAAATTTTTAGCTACAAACTTGAAAATTTGTAAAATTAATTCAAAAAAACATAGCTTTACCCCCAATCATATGATACTCTAGATAAGATGGAAATGACTTTAATATACCGGAAAATATGTCATCTCAAATTCTTTCTAATAGTGAATAGAGAATTTTGCATGGGAGGTGGTAGAAGTAGAGGGGGGAGGTTTGTATTTTTCGTATATGACACCGAACATGTACAATGTTTTTGCTGAATTTAAAGTTTTTAGTTTTCATTATTTTTAAAGAAATTGGTCATAGATTTTCTGAAATTGGGGCATTTGTATGGGAGGTGGCAGAGGAAGTGGAGCTTTTAGGATGATTTTGAAACTGCTTATCATCATCCTTATCACCATTCTTTGATTCAATTTAAAAGTCGATAGCTCTCATATATATACTTGAAGGAGAAATGCTTTTCTTGAATTTATAATACAGATATTTGTATGGGAGGTGGTAGGAGGAGTGAAGCGGAGCTGATAATTTCTTCTAAGACTTATTTCAATTATTAAGAAACAAATTCTGGCAAAATTTGAACTTTGTACTTTTTCTAGTTTGAATGGAAATCGATAAAATGCATTTAACAAAAATTATGCATTTGTATGGGAGGGGGTAGAAGGAGTGTACGGATCAAAACAAATTTTTTTCGCATTATTAATATTTCTATTTTGTATTTCATTCTACAGTATAAAAATTATTTGTGTCCTCCCCCTCCTTCCCCCACCTCCCATACAATCTGCACTTTTTCATGAAATGCTCTAAACCAATTTACTCAGTGCGCATACAATTCATCCAGCTGAAATTGTGCAATAACTATTTATTTACCCCTTCTAACCCCTCCCATACAAAATGACACAATTACGCAGTTTATCAATAAACGGCTTTTCTCGAAAAGTAAATATGCTATTGGTATGAAATTTGGAATATAATACTTTTATAATGATTTCATTCTACTGTATAAAAATTATTTGTGTCCTCTCCCTCCTTCCACCACCTCCCATACAAACTGTACTTTTTCATGAAATGGTCTAAACCAATTTACTCAGTGCGCATTTAATTGATCGAGCTGAAATTGTGCACTAACTATTTATTTATAATTATTGGTAAGACCAAAAACATAATAGGACTACAATTGTGCGTAAAGCCCAATCGTGCGATACTCTAGACGAAGAGAAATGTTTTTATATTTATGCAGCAGATTGGAATTACTTCTACTCCCTCCCATACAAAATGACACAATTACGCAATTTATCTATAAACGGATTTTTTCGAAAAGTGTAAAAGTTATTGATCTGAAATTTGGAACATATTGCTTCTATAATAATTCCAATCTGCTGCATAAACATAAAAACATTTCTCTTCATCTAGAGTATCGCACGATTGGGCTTTACGCACAATCGTAGTCCTATTATGTTTTTTTACAAGTCCACTCATTTCTATGTTCTGTGAAAAATTATTGAGTTCCAATATTATCAAGGTGTCAGCTGGATGATACTGCAACGAATGAAGGCAACAGAAAAAATTAATTTTGGCTGGTAACATCTCAAACCGGTTATTTCGTATGAACTGAACGTTTCGGTTTTGGTAGATTTTGGCGAGGAGCTCAGTACCGGTAAGTTTATCAGAAATGCGCGAAATTTTTTGATACATTTCGGAAAATTATAACTCAAGTTTTTCTCTAATACGTAAGAGATGGATAATAGTTAACTAAATGTGAGTTTTTCTTTTAAATGGAGTGAAAAATATTGAAAATTTTAGACAAATGACGTGCTAATTTTTTTTTATCGAATTCATATGAAGTCCGAGCATCAGGTGAATTGTATGGAAAAATAGTGGAAAAAGTAGAAAATATCTTGGAAAAGAAAATGTTTAGTTAATTGTGACAACGAAAAAGTGGAAAATTGCAATATTTAGTTATGTCTAGTGCAAAGAGTGTAAAATGTTGTACCGCTAAATTTTGATGGAGGCGGAGTGAAACGGATAGCGCCTGTCGGCAGAATTTGATGGATAACAGATAAGTGTTACCATAATTACATTATTTGAATAAAAGTTAAACTAACTTTAACTTTAAGTGTTCTTTCAAACGTTTATGTCTTCTCTAGGTTGAGCTTAGACAGAGAATTCACATTAGCGAATTCTGTAAAGCTAACGAAGTTAGTGAAGTCGAGTAATTTTAAACTATTAGCACTAAACTTGCAGATTACTTTTTGAAATTTGAGTGGAATATAATCGGCAGCATTCTAATTACAAGAATGCTATTAGTACAGTAGTCGCTCTATAATTAGAACAGCGAAATTTTGTCCAAATTACTGATTTATCCAAACTATCGAAACTACTGCAAATTGGGTACAAACTACAAGTTACGATGGTGCTACAGCCCAAATCAGACTTTGGCCTCTTGAATACTTCGCCTCCATCCATCTCGTTTCGGTGACCGCGTCCTCCAGTTTGAAGCAGTGCAGCGAAGTGCAAAAAAAAAAAATGTGGAGGAGATCTAATGCGGTGTTAAAATTGTGAAAAAACGGAGAGGCATTTTGAAAACACGAAGGAGTTTTTTTTAGGAGTCCACTAGTAGCAATTGTTAATCAGGATGAGTTTGCAACAACTGTCGGCCCACTCAACAACTCAAATCTTCTGTTTCTGTCGTTATATATCCTGGTAAAGCATCAAGATCGATTGGACCTCTTTCCCTTTTCCGGTCAAACCGTTAATTTGAAAATGCCAGAAACATAGAGGTAAAGAAAATGTGTGGCAGGAGGAGAGAGTCACGAGTAGTCCGTAGATGGGCAGAAAGTTCGCCTGAGTTATTTTGTACATACGTTTGGGTATCAAAATCGCCTTCGCCGCTTATATTCCATCCCATGTAACGAAAATCTGGCTGTAAAGCCACACTCTCGTCACAGATTTATAATGGGGATTCTCCGATTCGAGCAGTACGTCTTGCTAGCTGCTCAGGAGCGTTGGGTGGGACATAATTTGACCCGAAAAAGCACCCACCCTTGGAATGTGGTGCAAGAAAAAAAAACCGAATGAGAGGGGTACGAGAGGTAGGCATATAATAATAATCCTGCATGCTGATGGGCAGCCTCAGGGTACCCATATGGCGACCTTCCACTTCTTATTGATCATGCCACCAAATACTGCCGAGAAACAGAATAGAAGAAAAATTTCTAAAGAAAAGCAAAAAATTTACATGTGGCAATGTTGCTAAGAACGACACAAAAATCTTTATAAATATAAATGTCATCCGCCGTACGCCGTCCACCATACGCCGACGTGTAAGCGAAGAAGAATCTAGAGCCTAAACAAAGGACTGTTGGAGTTTTGCGGACAGTGACAAAGATAATATTCGATAGATTCTTCGTCTTCCTCGCAACCTCTGCAACAGGCTGCCGCTCGCGATCCCCATCCTAAATGCATGCAGCTTTAGCAAGCAATGACTTATGGTCAGGCCAACAATAGTTCGGATGCTATAGCGATTACGTTGTAATAGCTATGATGTAATATTTTCATAGAAGGAATCCAAAATTGTTTGCTTGAAGCTAGTCTTCAGCACTGTTGGTGCATCGACTGACTTTCTAGTGGAATTGGTGTTTTTATATCCTTCTTAGGGTGTAGCCTAGCGGGAAGCGTGTTGGTCTACAATGCAAACGTCGTGAGTATAAATCCCGGTCGACGCATAGTTCCAGCACACTGCCTGCTTGGGTATACTTTGGTCACCTCATTCTATGAAATTAAAAAAATTCGTAGATAGAGGGTTGTGCGAAGTTCTAACAACCCTTCCACAATATATAATGAAAAAATGTTAAGGAACCTGAAGGTCAGGAGGCGCGATTTGGGGTGTAGCGCCATTGAAGAAGATATCCTTCCTTGCCGTGTAAGCATGTCTGCTGTCTAGTTACCCAGCAGGTCGCTAATATCCGGTATCCAAATTAGAAAAACTTCCGTTATAGCCGCTAGGCGATTCAAATTGTATCTACAAATGGACACTAGTTTGGACGTAGTCCTGTAGGATTGGAGTGCCAGAAGTGCAGCTCTGCTAAAATGTAACAATTTCCAAGACTCTTCTGCATATCTAGAATAATTTTTGCACACTCATTAATACTGTCGCGTGTTCTAGAAGATGAAATGAAGTAGAGAAGAAAAACACTTAATATCTTGACTATTTCTTAAGCAACACTAGAGAATTATGAGAAAATTGTAGCATTTGGACATAATAGTAATCGGGTGAAATGGAGAGCATTTCAAAAATGGATTTTCCAAAATTTCAAACTGTTAAATCTCAAAACTGAGTACAGATATCAAATTGAAATTTTGTCAGATTGTACGACTACATAGTGTACGACTACATAGTCTTTGATTTTGGTAAAAATATTAAGTTGGCGGTTTAAGGGGAGGTAAGTGGTAAACAAAAATATCGAAAATTTTGAGTGAATTTGTTAAGGCTCTAAAGATATAAAGTTTAAATTTTCCATGTATGTAGATACATCTCTTTGATATACATACAGAAAAAATAATAAAACATAACAGAATTATGATTGGACTTAAAGCCCAATCATATGATACTCTAGATGAGATGGAAATGACTTTAATATACCGGCAAATATGTCATCTGAAATTCTTTCGAATAGTGAGAAGAGACTTTGCATGGGAGGTGGTAGAAGTAGAGGCGGAGGTTTGTATTTCTCCTATGTGACACCGAAAATGGCGTGTAAAATGTTTCGTGCTGAATTTAAAATTTTTAGTTTTCATTATTTTTAAAGAAATTGGTCATAGTTTTCCTTAAATTGAGGCATTTGTATGCGAGGTGGCAGAGGAAGTGGAACGTTTTAGATGATTTTGAAACTGCTTATCATCATCCTTCACTATGCTTTGATTCAATTTCAAAGTCGACAGCTCTCATATATTCGAAGGAGAAATGCTTTTCTTGAATTTATAATACAGATATTTATATGGGAGGGGGTAGAAGGAGGGAAGCTGAGCTGATAATTTTTTCCAGCATTTATTGCAACTATTAAAAAACAAATTCTGGCAAAATTTTAAGTTTGTAATTTTTCTAGTTTTAATGGAAATCGATATAATGCATTTAACAAAAATGATGCATTTGTATGGGAGGGGGTAGAAGGAGTGTAACGATGAAAACAATTTTTTTTCCTGTTATTGATATTTTTATTTTTATACTTTGTGCGAAATATCAAATTGATACCTTTCACAGTTTCGAGGAAAAATAATTTAATTTAAATTTCAAAATTTCGTGAAATTTGTATGGGAGGGGGTAGAAGGAGTGAGGGGAAGTTGCTAATTTTTTCAGTGCTGATTGGAATTATAAAAAAATTAATTCTGGCAAAAATTCGTTTTTATAACTTTACTAGTTTCGATGAAAATCGAAAAACTGAATTTTTCAAAATTATGCATTTGTATGGGAGGGGGTAGAAGGAGTGATGGGATCGGATCAATATTGAGTCATATTAATGGTATCTATATCATAATACTTGAACCCAAATTTCAAATCGATAGCTTAAATAGTTTCTAAGAAAAATCAATTTCTGAAAATTTCGAAATTTCGTGAAATTTGTATGGGAGGGGGTAGAAGGAGTTGGGGGATGTGGCCCGTTCACGAACTTAAAGTTTCTTTTTTGCTAAAAATGACACACAACAAATTTCAGCACGATAGCTCAAAGAGAGTTATGCTGTAGACAGACGGACAGACGGACAGACAGACAGACAGACAGACGGACAGACGGACAGACGGACAGACGGACAGACAGCAAATCGGAATCGAAGTTTTTGAGCGACAACAAATATTTCTGTACCCTTGGCGGCTCTGTGCGAGCATTATTTCTTAGCGTTACAAACGGTAAGGCAAACACAATATACTCTCAGATTTCATCTAGAGTATAAAAATCCACAATTGTTATGCACCGACTCCCCTGGTCTAACGTGCACAAGGTGTTTCATGTGCAATGGAAAAAATAAAAAACTGAAAATTTTTAAATGACATTTTAAGTTAGAAACTTGAAAATTAGCGAAATGCATTTTAAAAAATCTCTGAAATTATGAAATATTAACTGATCGAATACCTTCAAAACTTCTACCCCCTCCCTTCTACGTACGCAAGTTTACGTAAAATAAGAACTCGTCTTTTCAAGAGGCTTTCAGAAGGACTACGATTTAGGAAAATTTAGGAATTAAAAAAACATATCGAATAGCAGTCCATAGACACACTCACAGAGTCATATGAGTAGTTTAGTTCGATCATTTCTCAAAAATACAGGTACCTTCCTTTAGTCGTCGAATTCTCATGCAAATCTGATACATATTGGATAATCTTATATCCTGAAATTTTTCGAGTCGAGGTACAAACAATCAATGAATTTTTGTATGTGGGATCGACCTATAGAATAAAAAAGAGATATTATGCTAGATCTGTGGCCATAACCTTCTATTACGGTCATAGATCTTACATTCCACCTATTTTTCATTGTGAATGGCTTGGTTTCCTCGACGCGTAAAATATCAGGGTAACAGGATATATCGAATAATAATAATAACGAAAATTGGGTGAAACGATCGCTCAGGACTATTTTTTACCAAACACTTGTATCTCCGAAATATGACGTCATAAGATGCTCGCAGACTTTATTTGAACGTGTATAGTCAGCTAATTACTCGAAATTTTTATAATATTTTTATTAACTTTTTTTCGAGACAAAATTTTGATTGCTCTATTATAATCCAGATGTAATCTGAGAGTATTATAAGTTTGCTCTAAAGTTTATAATGCTAAGGAATAAGGTTCGGAGAAAAAATGGATTGAACAGAAGTTTGTTTCAATGATCAACAACTTCAAAATCGGATTACCGTCCGTTTGTGCGCTCTCTAACTTTAGAACGCTTTAAGCTAGAAAGTTGAAAATTTCTAAGCATTTTTGGCAAAAAAGTAATCATTTGACACTTCATATAATTAATTAGCAATTGGCACACCCCTGTCTTCCAGAATGATTGGAATTCTGTTTATTGAGATGTGATCCCCAATTTTTTTTCAGAAAAGATTGCTATAATTGCATTTCAATAATATGAGATTCTGCCAGCTGTTAATTATTTGATAATTCAAATAATTAATTAGCGATGGGCACACTCCTGCCTTCCGCAATTTTCTGAATTTCGTCTGTTGAGATGCGATCCCCAATATTTTTCAGAAAAGGCTGCGATGATTGCATTTCAATAATATTTGGTCCTGCCAGCTGTTAATCATTTGATAATTCAAATAATTAATTAGCAATGTCGTCCGCAATGCTCGGAATTTCGTGTATTGAAATGCGATCCCCAATCTTTTTCAGAAAAGATTGCGGTGATTGCATTTCAATAATATTTGGTCCTGCCAGCTATTAATCATATGACAATCTATATAATTAATAAGCGATGAGCACACCACCGCCTACCGCAATTCTCGAAATTTCGTTTATTAAGATGCGATCCCCAATCTTTTTCAGGGAAGATTGCGATAATTGCAATTCAATAATATTAGGTCCTGCTAGCTGTTAACTAAATGACTTGATCAGAATTGGTCCCTTATTTGACAAAACTTGCCATTAATTTCTATACCATGTGGTAAACAAGAGATCTTAAAGACCATAGTCATGTTATAATTATCATACTAAGTGATAATGATAATTATAACATGACATGAATGCTAAAAGATAGCAAAAATGTTCAGAACAAGTCGTTTGGATATGATATTGCTTTCTGAAACAGTCACGATAGCTTTGATAACAGTAGTGTTCTGTATTGTTTTGAAACAAATCTATTTTGATGAACACAAATTAATAACTTGAATCAAAAAGACTGCGTATACATGTAGGGAACTGATATATCCGGATCGCCGGACCATCAGTTTTTTGTGAACTAACTGTACAGATACGCCAAGTAGATTATTATTTCCCTACTAGCGACCCCCCGCCACTTCGTCCGCGAAAAATCGGAATTATAAACAATTAATGAGAATCTTCAATAGTTAGTAATGCATTATGTGGGATATGTAGTCTACTTAGTTTAATGGCTCTTTGCATACAATGCTTTGTATTTTATTGGAATCAGTACCATAAATTATTAAGAATAAAACCATGACACTTGCATTTGTATGGGGCAGGCCTGTGATCAAATTACCCCCGTGATTTAATTTCATAGACGTATTGAATAACGTGGGGAAAATGTAAATAGTTGTAGGTTGTGTAAATTCTAAAAAAAAAAATCTATGTGAATTGAGCGTAAAGCCCAATCATATGATACTCTAGATGAAATCGAAATTTTTGGAATCGTAAGAAATTTGGTATAGGCAGTGGTAGAACGTTTGACTGCATTGAACTACTTCATTTCATATCATATTAGAGTAGCTATAAAAATGTTGTGTACCAAATTTGAGATTCATAATTTGAATGGGTACTGAAAAAATTAGCGTATAGGATTTAGTGAAATTGCACAGTTTGTATGGGAGTTGGTTGATGGAGTGGGGCATTCATAGGGATTTTTTGAGAAACAACTATAATCATCACGCAATTGATATATTTTAAATTTCAGATTATTAATATTCATACTTTTCAAAAAAAAAATCGAATTTTTGAAAAGTTGTGAAATTGTGTCGCATTGTATGAGAGGGAAGCTAATCAATTTATTTTTTTTCGATATTAATAATAATGCTAATTAAGGATTTAATACAAAATTTGAGCTCGATAAATGTTATACGTACTGAGAAAATTGGCTTTGAGTATTTCATCAAAAAGTGCAGTTTGTATGGGAGGTTGTAGAAGGAGTAAAGGAATTCAAATAATTTGTGTACTACAATATACATTTATAATAAAAATAATATATATAAAATTTCAATTTGTTAGCTCTTATAGTTTTCCAGAAAAGTTGATTGTTACATATTTTTGGCAATGAATCATTTTGTATGGGAGGAAGTAGACGGCATGAGGGTATCGAAATAGCACCGAAAGTAGATTACATCTCGGAGCATAAATAACAAACTATTCAAGTTTCATTACAATCGGCTAAGAAGTTTGTGCGTGAAATACGGCCGGATAAACAGACAACAATTTTAAAAACGTTATACTTAGTTATTGTTAAAATAAAACAAAAAACTAACTTATAGCTATTTGCAAGCAAATAACAGACAGACACTGCAATTATATTTATATGTATAGATTATCACCACTGTTTTTTGTAGCTTGATTTTTTTTTTATACATAGAATGACCTGTGATATAGGCAATTTCGACCTTTATGTGCAATGCACAAACACAGTCATGTAGGGAAAGAATGGGATTAGGAAGGCACATGAAGAGGAGTGAGAACGACCGTAACGAGTGGAGAAGGTGGTATATTTTTCAGTTATACTGGCGCTATTGACAAATATTTGCAGATGTTATAATAAAAAGCGATTAGAAACCATCTACTGAGTATCTAGGCCTTCTTGAAGGGGAACTGTTTACAGTAAATATACAAATGAAATTGACGTTGTTTCGTAGAATAGAGTTTTGGTTGAAGTAATTATAGAAACGTACAAATTTATTAAATTTCTGATACAAAAAGTATTTTAGTTAAAAATTTCAATTGATATACGTAAATTCGTAGGGTTTTTTTTTGTCACGACTGTACAATTTGGTTTTATGTTTGATGTGTTGCAACCATTTTTATTGATATCCTCTGACAACCTTTCCAGAATCGTGATATTTCTTTCGTTTTATTTTTTTTTGCTCGCTGGTCCTTTTTTCTAGGTGACAATTGGCTATTTTCAATTATCTGTTTTCAACATCGTCTCCATTTATGATAACAGCGTATTAGGGGCAGGGCTTTTGTACAAATAGAAAAAGAAACAGAATTTCCAAGTTCTTCAGTGGTTTCATGATTTATTTGAGGGCATCCATACAGGACGATTTCGATATCACTACAACGCACGCATGCAGATATCAAATATGGTATTGCTTTATCATTCATTTGTTCCGAGGGCAATAGTCCACTGTCGGTAGCAACATGCGTCTTTCCTCGCACTCCCTCCGCTCAAAGACACCTTCGGGTAGATTATATGAATTCCATATGCGATAATTGCACGATTAGATTATCCATGAACACACTATCGTCATGTTACTCAAATGGTATACGTTTAACTTAGGTGACAAGTGCAGGCCCCTCATTAGATACTCACAACCTTTCGTTTATTCGCTCTCAAGTTGTAGGACACTATTGGCGTTCACCATTATACCGTACCCAAGCACATAATCACAAGAAAACCGAAGTTCCACGTTACAATCAAAAATTAAACTCAATATGACTGCTCATGGCGATCCATTTCCTTCTTACATAACCTAAAACAATAACAACAGCAAATACATTTTGTATAAATACGATGTTGAAAATAATTATGCCCACGTTGCTGCTTCGAGATTAGACTCCCTTTCGCGATGACTCTGTTTCCGTTTTATTCTCCCGCCCGGACGTCACTGGGTATGGATGAACTGAAGGAAGGAAAATAAATCATGAATTATAGGTAACAAATTGCAATCAACATTCTGTTATAATCATCACGGATACTCACCTCTTCCGTTTGTGACTCGGAATCGAAGTTCACGAAATGAATAATTATGGAACAAGAAGTACGAACCAAATAAGAACACCAGCTGCTAGAACAAATCGTATTTAATATGATCCAATAAACCAGGCTATTAAAGCTTTCAACCAGACGCCTTACCACATTAGAAAAAGCAAAATTATTGCAGAATTTAAAAAATCATTAAGATACCACATCCTTAACATAACATCCTTAACATAATATGAATTCTGAATTCCCTAAAAGTGTGGAGTGTTGAACATTCAACATAGTTGAGTGAACTTCGACCTCCATTCAGATAGGTATTACTAAAGCTTCCCTTATACCAATCGACGATTGTCTGGGAAGCATTATACACTCCATAAAATCATTAGATCCTGCTCTATCAAACAACAATATATAAATAAATGTAGACGCTCGAAAAAATAAAGAAATTAACTTCAAAGGAGGCACAAGTGAACAGTAACATGTTTGAAAATATCGAAAGAAGATGCTTACCGGATCCTGAAAACACTTTTAACGAAACTACGTGTTATTCTAGATAACTTGAAGATCGTATCTGAGGATATGCAATTAGACTCAACTACTTCTACAAAGAACTGATTGTGATAAATGAAAATGCGATGGACCTGACTCTGATAATAATATCGAACTGCACTTGAATGCAACAAATCAGGAAAGTTACCCGGAAGCAATTTAAATTTTCATTTTCATTATTTTCTTATCGCATCTTTTATTATTCATTGTTATTGTTATTATATATTGTTTTTTGGATTTTGGTCAAATAAATAAAATAATAAATAATCTGTGGCAGCTGACTGGAGGCATAAAGGAATGATATTTGAGAAGTCCTTCGATCTTTCAGTTGTAGAATTCCAAGCTTCACGAAGCAGAACATAATTCATATTGCGGCCGTAAAGCTGGATTACCTTATAACGTCCACCCTTTGTCAACTGCTTCAAAACTTACCAGAAAGGTTCCAATTGTCTTGGAAATTCTTATCGATACTGTAACGGAGTTGAATTATTGGAAATGCGGCATGACTTACAGCTGTGAGATCAGCAACTTTAAGAATAACAATAACAACAACATCAGCAACAGTTTTTTTTCTAACATGACGAATGTAACATCGAGCCTCGAAACGGAGGCCAACAGGATATGCATCATCTACCGATTGGTTATCTGCACTGTTCAATTGATTCATCGCAGGTTCCTGAACTATGGCTATTGGAATGGTGTTCAACTTCACGGAGTTAAAGCGTCGATATCGGTATCGGACAATGTCGTCGTCGAGCTACCCTATTAAGAAAATCTAGCGTGAACATCGACGCGAATTCAGCATAAGTAAATATGTAAAGATATTCTTTTGATACGGACACACATTCTGGAAACAATTACACATTTGTAAACATAGCAACGCAACAACCCACTCATTGTGGCGAACGTAAGAGCTTTAGTTTACCCAGTTTACGACTGAAAAGGGAAAGTTGCCATTAGATAAACGTATCCCAGACAACCAGCTTTTTAACGGTCAATTCCTTCAAAACACGTAAGCTTCTTCCGAGGTACCAGAGGCCCCCCTCGTCAATATCGAGTAGCGAAATACTAGTACATCATTTCAATATACAGAGTACATAAGCATCGAAATCATCGACAAAACAACATCAACCCGCTCTCATCTTGCCAAGCTATTTATCAATCAGTAAAACAATACTTCAGCACCTAGAAATTGTAGATTTCCATCAACACGTTCCTGCAGCAGACAAATAAACTCAATTAATGGGGAAACACAAATTGAGACAAATCAGAACGAGGAAATGAAGTTATACTGGACATAGTATCAATGGGAAGACGTATCTCATCATCACCAGACCACTTGGTGACCAGTACTAAGATCATGCAATCAATACAAATTTAAGATGAAGAGGAAAACATACTCTAAAAAGCAGCGAAAACCAGGAACAGCCACTCTAACGTTGAAAATAGAGGGCGCCAAGAAGACGACGATCAAGCGGAATAGGTGTGAGACGTATGCGGTCGGAAATACATAAGAAACAATAGTTACTTCCTCCCTTTTAAATCTACATACTTCGTGACGATCCATTTCTTTTTCGTAATCCTTGCCTTACTTTTTGGCTGCAACGTAAGAATGACTAAGAGAATAAATCTTCCAATTGTCGTCGCGGCTTAGGACATCGCCTAAAATATTTTACTCAAAGCGCGTGAAACACAACAGCGAGGACATTTTCATTATTTACAACACTTTTAGTTACAATTGGAATTATGAATTATTAAGTGGTTTTATAAAGTTGAAATGGATCGTCAGGAGCGTCACCGTTTACACTAGTTCCAAATTTTACGGTCTGGTAGTAATGATGGACATACCAATGATGTCAATGGTCAGTTTATGAGCAGACCACAAATGCGGATCAGCTTATCGCATTAGCTACTTAGTTTATATACGTTTATTCCAGGTGGAGAAGATGATAATTAACTGCTACAAGGAAGAATGTTTGTGGACCTTAATGGACGCCAGAGGGATTAGTGATTGACCTGCAAACAGAACTACGTAATTCATCTCTTATTGGTAAAGATAAGAAATACAATTGCCACAAGGAAACCTAGGGTAGTGGGTAGTGTGTTGGTCTACAATGCGCAGATCGTGAGTTCAAATCCCGGTCAACTCATAATTCCAGCACACTGCCTGCTTGGGTATTCCTTGGTGACCTCAATCTTCGAAGATAAAAAAAATTCATAGGTAGAGGGTTTGGCGACATTATATCAATCATCAATTCTCTAGATTCAAAAATCGGTAAAGGACCGGATGGGATCCCGAATCTTTTTGTGAAAACTCTCTCCTCGGAGCTCTTGGTGCCACTATCTTTCTTGTTCAATAAGTCACTTGAAGAAGGCTCGTTTCCTGTAAGTTAGCTAACGTGGTATCTATTTTCAAGAAAGGAGATATCGAAAATGTCTCAAACTATCGCTCGATTTCCACCCTAAACTGCTTTGGTAAGCTTTTTGAAAGATTAGTTCATAATGGGTTCTGGGAGAAATTTTATCATTTGATATCATCAGTCCAATACGGACTCGTAAGAGGTAGATCTACTTGCACCAATTTATGTGAACTCACTAACTCTGTAGCTCAATACTGTCCAAGTCGTATATACCGATTTTTCGAAAGCTTTCGACACTGTTAATTTTAAAATTCTTATCTCAAAACTTTAAAGGTACAGTGCCTCTGGCTCTCTCCTGAACTGGCTCAATTCGTACCTTACGGATCTTCGTCTCCAAATTACGTTCAAAGGATACTCCTATAATGAGTTTCTTGCTAACTCTGGTGTCCCGCAGGAATCGATCCTTGGTCCTCTATTATTTGCTCTCTTCAGAAATGATCTGCCTCAATTTGTATCTTCTAGTTGTCTCTTATTCCCTGATGACCTCAAAATATTCCGGAAAATTTCTTCCGTCTCTGATGGCATGATTCTCTAGGCTGATTTGTTTGATGTCTGTCGTTGGTGTTGAGAAATTATATATTTTATTAATGGATCCTTCCTTACGGTAGTAACCACAATAAAGGATCTAGAAGTGGTCTTTGATTGCAAACTTAAAATCGTCAATCATTTCTCCGAGATTATTAAAAAGGCATACAGACTTGCTGGTCTCGTTTTCCGTACGATAGTCCAGTTTAGCCGTCCAGGATCAGCTGCTCTACTATTTTCCACTCTCGTCCGTAGTATTTTAGAATACTGTTCCATCATCTGGAACCCTCACCATTCTTGCCATGTTGGAACCATCGAATCTGTTCAGCGTAGATTTCCTCGAGCCTTTTTCTACAGATTAAGAAAGCAGGCTTGAAGTGCTTCACCTACAGTCTCTGCATTTAAGGTGGACCTTTCTTTTCAAACTTTGCAACCAGCTGCTCAATACCCACCTCTGTGACGACCTGAATATTAGACCAGGAATAGTCTAAACCAGGCATTCAGACATCTATCCTCGAGCCTCCCTTGATATTTACCATCACTCTCCGATACTAAGAATGTAAAGGAATCTTGATCCACTCCAACTTGGTTCTTTACCCACTTCTTTTCCTTTATTTAAAAATAGATTTAAAACTATTTTTTTAAATTTATCTCTTACCTATTCTCTTATTTTCCGCTTTTGTTTAATTACAATTTCAATTAAACAAAAGCGGAATCTTTTTGTTCAAGAGCTCAAACAAATAAATAAATAAATAATTATTATTCTGGGAATTTGATGAAAAACCGCACTCCATATTAGAACATAGTGTTTAGACAAGTTTGTTTTATTTTTAGTTCTCACTCATATTTTGTTTGCCTTAGATGAGTTTTTATATTCTAGATGAGATCTGAAAGTATTATAAGTTTGCTGGATGTTAGTTCGTCCGTCCGTTTATTAGCTTTCTAGCTTGTGAACGCGTTGAGCTAGAAAGTTTAAATTTTGTTCACGTCGTTTGACAAAAAAGAAAAATCAAGTTCGTGAACGGGCGAAATCGCTCCATCCCCTCTTCCCCCTCCCATACAAAATGATAAAATTTCGCAATTTCACTATAAATATATATTTTTGACGAGGATTACAATGTACAAAATAAAAATTATTCGAATCCCCTCTATTTCTTCCACCACCTCATATATAAACTGCACTTTTTTATGGAATACTCTAAACAAATTTACTCAATACGTATAAAATTTATCGAGCTCGAACTGTGAACTAAATATTTACTTAAAATTATTAGCAAAGCTGAAAAAATAGACGATTTACTCTACTCCTTCTACTCCCTCCCATGCAAATTGCACGATTTCAAAACTTTGTAAAAAGTCGATTTTCTAAAAGAACGTGCTGGTCTGCAATTTGACGCATGCCACTCACATGATGTGTATAGATATTTAAAATAAAGAACATTAAGAACTCTCCACTCCTTTTGCCACCTCCCATACAAATTTCACAATTTCACCCAACTGTCCACAGGGAAAAACGACATCAAATTATGCGATCAATAACGAAAGAAGTGCTTCTAAGTATTTGGCTGATAGTGCTAAGATTGTTGCGATTAATGCGCAAGAAGTTGAAGCTCTCATCGATACAGGCAGTGATCTAACCTTAATGCAGTACAAAACGTACATGAGGCTAGGCTTAACGCCACTAAGTTTAACACCCACTCTGGGAGTAAAAGGTCTTAGAAGATACTCTGTCAATACCCAGGGATGAATTTTTGCAATAATTAAAGTTGATGGTTTTTCCTATTACGCTAACGTACAAGTTGTCCCAGACGAAGCATTATGCCATGAAATTGGACTTCTACTTCTACAATAGCACTATAGCCGAAATCGGACCTTGGCCTCCTGATATTCAGGTTCCTTACCATTTTTTTGTCATTACTTATTGTGGAAGAGTTGTTAGCCCTTCGCACAACCCTCTTTCTATGAATTTTTCATTTTCGTAGATTGAGGTGACCAAGGTATATCCAAGCAGGCAATGTGCTAGAATTATATATTGCGTCGACCTGGATTTGAACTCACGACCTTCGCATTACAAGACTAACACACTACCCACTAGTCTAATAATAAGGAGAGTACCAACTGAGCTAGAGCATTTCGCTTTACATAGAGAAGGATGACCAACCGCTTAGGATAGGAAACTCGATATATGAGAAGAACATAAATGATATCGCGAAAAGCTACCACCCGAAAGCAAATAAGAGCTCTTCAGTTAAACTTCAAATAATACTAAAAACCGACAACCCTTATCAGTCAAAAGCCCCATAAACTAGCTCCTTTAGAAAACATTTTTTTCGATCGAAAAATTCACAAATGGCTTGCCGATGGAATGATTAGAATAAGTAACTCCCATTGTCTTAGCGAACAAAAAAGATGGAACAAACCAACTTGTAGGCAGAGGGTGATGAGTCGACTACTAACTTCGGGCTGAATATCGAGGAGCATGTATTAATGTAACATGACTAGATAATTATTCTTCACGATAATAACTATAATTCCTCCGAACCATAGCGATACATTATGTAGTCATTAAGTCAAAGTTAAAAATTTAAAAAAGAATCATTTAGTCCTGTCTGTAAATATGTTGTACTAAATTTAATTTATTGGGAATCTGAAAATAAATAAAATAATAATGTTACTTACCATACCAAAAAAAACTTTAATCTGCCACCTGTATTTCATTGAGAAAATTATCATTTCGAAAATGTTACTGTCATCTACATAAAAATTGAGGGATTTAATTTTATTATTGAGCATCGTTAAAAATATTTTGATTGATTAAGTTGCCAAAGAAAGCTAGTCCGAATTATTTTCGTTTTTCGTTTTTTTCCGGATCTTAATAATGTATTTCTTCTTTCTGCAGTTGTCTCTAAACGCTGCTGTTTCTCTATTTCCGACTCACTCTCTCAACTATTTTAGAGATCCCCTAAGACTGGGATTTTCCGTACTGTGTGGAATCATATCGATCCACAAAAGTGAAGCAAAATCTGCTATTGTAAACTATCCAATAGCTAAACTGTCAGCTATTCCAATACGTTTAGAGCCTATAGTGTATGAGTGCATGTCGTTTCACTGCGAATCCGTAATTTCAAGTAAATAAGGTTTAGTCAGGAATAGGTCTACTGTCATTAATCTGATGGAGCTTGCGAATAAATTCATTTTTGATATTGAAGAGGGTAAGCAGGTGAGTTGTATATACACCTGGTTCTGTTTTTACACGATGAAAGTACGTGTAAAAAAAGACATTGTCTCTAGGGAAGAAAAGAAGTTTGGTTGTGGATCTAAAAAATCAGCAAACATCATATGAAAATACTCGTTTCAAGAAGAAGCTGTCAACAACTTCAGTTCACGTTGAAACTTCCCTGCACGTTCCTCATTAGGGTCATGTCTGACAAAATGATTAACCAATTTTGTAGTCAGTTCTAGGCCTGCTTTTATTAAATCTGCATTTAGAACAGGATCATTTTCTTCACCATCACTACGTTCGTTGGAATTAGGAGTCTCAAGGACAACGTCTAATATTTAATCTTCGCTTAAGATTTTATCGACTAATAATCAAACGATAGATCATCGAATCCTTCTGCACCAATTGTGTGTAACATTGTAATGATGTTGAGAAATTCGGTCGTATTAGGCATAATGGGACCCTTTCTTTTTACACATTGGGGCCAAACCACTTTCCAACACGCATTCAATGTGACTGATTTTAATTGAGTTAACGCTATTCCAACTTGATTGACACAATCTCTAATTGATAACTTCTTCCACACAATGACTGTTAGTGTTTCATCATTGATTTTGTCCAAAACGTGTTGAAATGTTCGTTTTACGTAGTATGTTTTAAATGTCGCAATCATACCTTGGTCTAGCGGTTGTATCAAAGATGTATTAGGTGGTGGAAATAAAATTTGTACATTTGTGTGTTCCAAGACAGGATGGCCAGGTGCGTTGTCAGGAATCAGAAGAACTTTAAATTCGAGACCTTCCATTTCATGTAACGTCTAACTTCTGGAACGCAGCATTTGTTGAACCATTGTGTAAAGATAGCAGTGGTCACCGTGGCCTTCAGGTCACACTATCCTTAGATACCTTAAGACCACCAGTAGTTTTCTGCGATTTAGCTACGTACGTTCTGCTTGGCATTCGTTTTCAAAAGAAACCACTTTCATCTGCATTTTAAACTGTTCCAAGTTCCTGCGGGAATACTTTAGCAGTCGATTCATCTGTAGATGCAGTTTCATCTTCAATTTTTATATTCTGAAGAGCATACCTTTTAAGAAACCCAGTCATCCAACCTGTACTTGCAGAAAATTCATACTTTCTGTATAACTGAGATGAAGTACTTGGCTCCTTTTCCTTAATCTATCAATACATTTATAGTGATGTTTGCTTGATGGCATTTCCATCTACTGGTACTCTTTTTTGTGACTTATCTTCCATCTTCTTACCAGGGCCTTTTCCATCTTTTCCTTGACAATATCTCTTGTATATGATGATGAATTAAGACTTAATTTTGTTCCAGAACATACTGACTTCCTATTTGCAGCTTCATTTTTCTTAATTGTTCTTATAGCAGCTTCGTGTAAACCAAAATGATTTTCTTGCTGTTGTAAGACGATCTAAAATTTAAATTTTAAGTTCCAAGAAATCGCTTTCCTTTTCGTTTCGGTAATGGGTGAATATCACATAATTATGTATATAAGGGCTACCGAAAATGCCTTAAATTAAAATTAATAAATATAAATCATTTCTAAAATTTCAATTTATTGCCTTTCGTCAAAATTTATGAATTTAAATGTTCACAAATTTCACGTAGATTCTTGCACTTTGAAACAGAGCAACAATTTTTCACACAAGTAAAATTTTGTCTTCTTAGAATTTAGGCAAACAACATTGCTAGAAATTGAAGAGGACTGCTCGTATTAAATCAAAATGAACCCCGTAAAAAAAGAATGAAATATTTATTTTTTATTCGTGTTTAATCAAATTCGTGTGAAAAAGATTCGCGCAAAAATCGAACTAGGTGTAGTGGTTTTAGGAAGGCTTTTGATAAATTACCCCACTCCATTATACTGTTGATATTGGACTTGTTGGGTTTTTCTACAAGGTTTATCAATTGGATTAAGACATATCTACTTAATAGAACTTATCAAGTTCTCTTCCGGGGTTGTACTGCTAAGCCATTCGCTGCGCATGCTGGAGTTCCTCAAGGAAGTCATTTGGGGCCACTTCTGTAAATCCTGGCCTTTAACGACTTTGCCTCTGTTTTGAAATATTCGGAAGTACTCATTTATGCTGCTGAAATTAAAATCTTTAGTTCTCTTAATTCCAACTCTGACAATTTTCTTCAGGAGGATTTAATTAATTTTAGTAATTGGTGTCGCCACAATGATCTTCGACTGAATTTGGATAAATGTCATGTAAAGTTATTTAATAGGGAAATCTCTTCGTTTGTAATAATTTACTGTCTTAACGACTGTATTTTGGATCGAGTCAGTTCCATTATTGGCCATAAAATTGATTTTGGTTTGCATATAAAAAAGATAGGGTAATTCTAAGTTGGGACTTACCTCACGCTTATCCAAGGAATTTGACAATTTGCTTGTTAGACTAAGTCTCTAAGACATTTTCGTTAGATCTTCCCTTGAATATGCTTCTCAAGTTCGGTCTCCTTACTATGATGAGCGGATTGGTGGAATTGAATCAATTCAGCGTAAATTTGTGAGAATAACTTTATGTCACCTTAATTGGAACGACAGAGTTCGTCTTCCTCTTTATATCGATCGAATTCAGCTATTAAATATGTCGTCCCTCTTGAAACCACGTGAAGTACCTGATATAGTTTTTGCTCAAAATCTGTCAAATTTTCAAGGAACAGAATCTCTTATAAAAGGGAAACAAAATTGCGTATGATGAATATGCCTGTGTGGCTATTTATTAAACAGACGTAAATATTAATTACATTATGTTCAAAAATAATTAAATTTAAAATATGACAATAATAATGTTTTCGCGATTCATTCAAATTGGAGATCTCTTTGTTGCAGTTGGCGTATGGAAGCTGGTGCGTCTTGAATTGTACGATACTTCAAATATTTCGGCCTATGTCCTTTTTATTGAGTCTTGGGTTTTGTTCGTTAGTTTGTATAACATTGACTGTTGACGATGATAAGATCCAACATTCGTCTTGTAATTCTTCTGAAGCAAATTAGTTAATCTTATACGTGGTATTGTGAGATTTCTAGCTTTCGTGTAACATATATTTCCGAATGCGGCTGCTACTATTTCGCTTACAATAGTATTTGGGTTCGAAATGGAATCTTGGAGATTACTTTGTTTGGCTGCCAAGATGAATTTAGTATTATATAGCGTTTTCCACATTAATTCGAACTTTTCAGATTTTCATTTTCCACTGGCAATTTCAGTACGACCTACCACAGAGTATTACGTTCCACTGAACGAAATACTTGGATTTTGGACGCTCTGAGTTCAAATTTTTGGAATTGTGAGAAAGCTAATAATTTTGACTGATATAATTATCAGACCTTGTAGTTGTAGTTTCACTCTTCTTCCTCTTTCGATATCCTATTGTAATCAATTTCCTGTTGAGACTCCTTATAAGGGCATACTCTAAGATTTCCAGCTAGCAGTGTAGGTATAGAATGCAGTCTCGATGAAATCCCTGATTGGTTTTGAACTTTTGAGTCGTATATTGAACGTTTGAATTGCTTTGGATACTGAAGTCATCTTCTTCGGGTAAGCCCACAGAAAATTTTGAAAAAATATGTTGGAGTTCTCGGACGAAGTGATAACGAACAGGTTCCAAATCGTCAACTTAACGATGATCCGAATTGATTATTTTTTGTTTGTGTAAAGCCCCTTGTTTCTGTTTCTTTTATTGTTTTCGTATACGTTTGATTGTTTCCTCCGCTGTATTAGAGTCGAAATTCTTCGTAACCTATGATGAATTCTTAGCCATCTTTGTTGTTAAATTTTCTTAAAGCATTATTTTCTTAAACTCATTCTTATATCTATGTACATAGTTCTTTTCTTACTTGCTTTCTTATTTGCATTTCATTAATAATTTTGTTCTTTTCTTAACTTTTTTTTTAGACATTTGTTTTATGGTTTATTTCATATTTCTTTCCAATTTCCTTTTTCACATTTCATGTTTATTTATTATTTATTTATTTATTTATTGAGATCAACGCAAACATCAATTTTACAACATTTAACGATTAAAGCGCACTCAGTGATTTTGACCATAAGGCTCTTTTATATTTATATTATTTAGATAAGATTAGATTAGATTATATATTATTAATATTCCTTATTGTTTATAATATTTTTCTTACATATAATTGATATTCGGTATTCAAACTACAGGTATTTTCAACTCATAGATAGTTTTACGCTTAAGCTTAGGAACAATGTAGTTAATTTTAGAAAAAAGAAAAAGGGAGAACCTTGTACAAGTTAATTTATTTAATAGCGAGGATAATAATTCTTAAAACTAAAATGCTTGCTTTAAAAAATTCAAAATATATTGCTTGTGATCTTTACTCTAAGTCTTAATTTTCTAGTAGGTATGTAGATATCAATACTTACATCTAACTTACTTATTTCTAGTTAATTTTACTTATACTTAGTTTATCTTTTACTACAACTTATCTCTTGTTTAAAATTTTTGATTAATTCTCGTCTGGTTACGATAATTTACTTAAAATACTTTAATTCTTACTCTCGATTCTCATGTTACGGTATAATAAATAATTCAGCCTAATTTTATCAAAATCTTGATTTAAAACTTTTTAATTTGCATCGTGCATTGACAGCATAAGTTACTTTTGAATCGTTTTGCATTTTCCATTGATTATATTTTATGAGGTGTATTACCAAGAGGTGTAGGGTTTGTTTTCTAGACCTAATCACAGAACGTACGGCGCTGCTGGTGGTCCGTAATAAAATTCAAAGACTGTAAATGGTAAATTTCCCACGCTTATAGATGACAAATGTGAACATTTAACAACTTTCAAGCGTCCAGCTGTCAAATAATAGGCCTTTCGAACCCTAAACCTCTTGCTCAAACATCGCATGCATTTGTATTTATTTTTATTTTGTTACTGGATTTATTTTTTAAGTACGAGTAGGCATCGAAAGTTTTGATGCAGTAAGCTCTTTGTTGCAGTTAGCCTATGGAAGCTGGCGCGTCTTGAATTGTACGATACCTCAAATATTTCGGCCTAGGTTCTTTTTATTGGGTTTTGGGTATCATTTTTGTTCGTTAGTTTGTATAACATTGACTGTTGATGATGACAAGATCCAACATTCGTCTTGTAATTCTTCTGAAGGAAATTAGTTAATGTTATACGTGGTATTGTGATATTTATAGGTTTCGTGTAACATATATTTCCGAATGCGGCTGCTACTATTTCGCTTACAATAGTATTTGTGTCAGAAACCGACCACAGCGTGCCTAAGCCAGTGAAGACTGGCCCGAACATCTAAAGAACCCGAAACCGATCGTGTGAGTTAAATCGTGTGAGGTAAATCGTGTGAGGTCAATCGTGTATGGTCTCTTTAGACCTCCCTATAATAGAGGTCATAAATTAAAATAGTTTGTAGATAGTATTCGGTAAGGGAATGTATATAAACCCGAACCAAGAACCAACAGGGCGCACAATTTTGTTAACCTCAGCAGTATAAGGTGAAACTATTAAAAAAGTATTTTATTTTAATATAAGACTTTCGTTTTTTCCTTTTTTCGACAGTAACGTGTGACCCGGTAAAATCGCGAGAATATTTTGAAGTAAGTCTTGATAGAAAATCAAAACTTACGAGTGAATTAAGGCAGCTCCTGAACCGGAAACTTAATTGCTGCATTAGTTCAAACTTTTCAGATTTTCATTTTCCACCCAAATCGAAGCTGCATGGCGACATCCTCCAATCGGGGGATAACCGACGCGAAAATTACAGAACCGCACCGCACAGTTGGATGGAGATCTGTCGGGATCCCCAAACGATGGGGGGATCTGCCTGAACGAGGAGTTGATTCGCCTAAGTCACGCTCAACTGCTTACCCACGCCCAACTCCCGAACGCATCGTTAAATGGTGCCTCAAATTTAATTCGTTTTTACACTCGCGACATACCGTCTCACGCATTGCTAGAGATAGGTCCACGCCCAAACCGCGAGGATATAGATAGAGTGGTCGGGGCGTTGCGCCAGTCGGAAGGGCACCTCCTCCGTATCAATCGGTCAGAAGGCGGCCGCTATTATGAGACGTGCGAGGTTAACGGCATTTCCGCCAAATTCCTAATAGACACTGGATCGGGCGGTGTGGTGATCGACCGTATTCTCGCCATTCGGGCGGGTATCGTCGAACGAGGAGTTGATTCGTGAACGGGCCACATCCCCCCACTCCTTCTACCCCATCCCATACAAATTTCACGAAATTTTGAAATTTAAATTAAAATATTTTTCTTCGAAACTGTTAAAGGTATCAGGTTGATACTTTGAACAAAGTATAAAAATAGAAATATCAATAACGGGAAAAACTGTTTTGATCATTACACTCCTTCTACCCCCTTCCATACAAATGCATAATTTTTGTTAAATGCATTTTATCGATTTCCATTCAAACTAGAAAAAGTACAAACTTCAAATTTTGCCAGAATTTGTTTCTTAATAATTAAAATAAGTGTTAGAAAAAATGATCAGCTCCGTTTCACTCCTTCTACCACCTCCAATACAAATATCTGTATTATAAACTCAAGAAAAGCATTTCTCCTTCAAGTATATGAGAGCTATCGACTTTGAAATTGAATCAAAGCATGGTGATAAAGATGATGATAAGCATATTGAAAATCATCTTAAACGCTTCACTTCCTCTGCCACCTCCCATACAAATGCCCGAATTTCAGGAAAACTATGACTAATTTCTTTAAAAATAATAAAAAGTAAAAACTTTAAATTCAGGAAAAACCATTGTACATGCCATGTTCGGTGTCATATTCGAAAAATACAAACCTCCCCCTCTACTGCTACCACCTCCCATGCAAAAGTCTCTATTCACTATTGGAAAGAATTTGAAATGACATATTTTCCGGTATATAAAAGTCATTTCCATCTCTTCTACAGTATTATGTGATTAGGCTTTGAGCCCAATCATAATTCTGTTATGTTCTTTTATTAATTTTACTTTATTATTTTAATAATAAAGTATTGTGATCGACTTTGGAAAAAAAAATATGTGCTACCCTGAAATTTTTTTTTTCGCGTTTCATGACTAAAATAGCCGAAAAATGCAAAAAAAAAATCCGTCTGTCTGTACGCCGTCCTCCGTACGCCGACGTGTACGCTCAGCGCACATTAACTCCCAAACCCAGATAGAAAGTTCATTTTTGGAGGAATTGTAGGTAGTTGCGGATCTCAGGAGGATACCAATTTTGGGGGGTGTACGAGTTCAGGGGGAGGCAGGGGGAGCGCTTAAACCGAAAAATACGAATTCAAATATCTCAACCATGGTTACATCTAGGAAGCTAAAAATCAACACACATTTATAAGAGTTTGTGGGACAACTTTTAAAAATAGTTAAATTTTTTTATCCATTGGGGTGCGAAAAGGGGGGGCTAGCAACCAATTGTCGGCCGAATTTTTTTTTCAAATGATTATATCTTCGAAATAACTTACCATAAAAAATTTAAATTTTGAGACCATTAAGTTGGCATACAGATGTACTAGTATCAGTTTAGATAAAAGCTAAATATTGTGAGGGGGAGGGTCAGGGGGGGTGCAAAGAAAAACACTTAAAAATTAATATCTCGACTTGGACGTGGGAAATTATAGGCGAGAGCTACTGGAAAAGAATCCGGAGTGTATCATCCCACCTATTGAGAGGAATATGGAAGATACATGTAAGGCCAGGAAGTTGGCGTGTTAAAGTAATCTATGCATTTGGCTAGCAACGAACTCCTTCGAATCCCCTCCGATTACCCACAGCCCTCACTTGGAGATACTAAGGAGTGTAGGGGTAAAGATTGGTTGGGAGGTTCTTAGACCAGACGACATGTGTACGATGGACGGCAGGTGTTCGTTAATGTCGCTGGCGAGGATCTGGAACGGGGGGAGCAAGCGGTTACCGAATAGCATCTCTCGAGATGGGCTGAGAATCAGATGATTGGCTATTCGTACAATACAATGCTGGGGAGACTCTTAAAGTAAGTGCATTGTGTTGGAGAGGGCGAATAGGACACATTATGTGGTTCATGTGATCCCAAGACTTTGTTTTCCTTAGATTTTGAATTAATATAAAACGTACGATTGAATAATAACGAACAACACACTGAGATAATTGCAATCAAGATAGGGATGTGCATTGATAACTCACCTGGCTGGTAATTAACATTGTAGTCTGGGGACCTTGCAATGATAAGAGTGCCGCAGAGGAGTTACCGGTGACACAATACAACGTTTTTAAAGATGTTATTCCAGGGATTTCTTCTAAATCTTTGAAAGTCTACCCAATATACATGAACTGCTTTAAAACGTTAATACAGTAAACTGAACCCTTCGTCACATATATATTTTTTTATATATATATTTCATTTGTCATACGGGAAATCCAAAGATTGATTTCATTTCCACAGCTAGAATATTTTATTTTATTTGCCAAATGGGCAAATCCGAATAATGATGTCATTTCAATAGTAAGAACAATCTTACTAAAGATAATAATAATAACATCCATTAAAGTAAAGCCAATAGGGACAAAAACACTCACAAATATACCGGAAAGGACTATATTTGATTCAATCCAACTCAATAGG
Source organism: Chorisops tibialis (assembly GCA_963669355.1). NCBI lineage: Eukaryota > Metazoa > Arthropoda > Insecta > Diptera > Stratiomyidae > Chorisops > Chorisops tibialis. The sequence goes on from OY770262.1 coordinate 276,786,580, forward strand.
ATACGAACAAGCTTGCATAAGCACATAGATCCACATAAGGGCGTAAGTTGAGAGTGTATGTCACAACGTTCTAAATGTACCAATTCTATGGAGTCTAATTATTTCATGCCACCCTGACGTTAAAAGCGATACGGAGGTGGGTGGGATAGTTAAGGCAGGATGGAAAATGGTCAGCCGCATAATAAAAAGACGTATTATAATATAATTAATTAAAAAATTGTCAATACACATTGACAACCAAAATAACACAACTCCAAAAAAACGAAGAGCTCACTTTGCCATAAAATTAGTTAAGATCACAACATATTGTAACACCAAAAAAAACCCTCCAATACTGAAATTAATGAACCAATCAAATATACCATTCAAGCATTAATATCATGCACACCATAACACCATTACCTAGTCCTGCCATAAGTTCTGTCACATAATTTCTCACATTGGCAACAACTTTATTTTATGAGTGACATTTCAATATCGGCCAGTTTTATAAACGTCATAATGTTGTTGACAGTTGATGGTCATTTAAAGTGTGTTCGTTAACGTGTGAAGATGGAATGGGGTGTAATAGAAAACCGAACTGCAGTGATTGCACTACATAAGTGTGGAAAATCCGCGAGTGAAATTTTCAAGTTGTTGTGCCCGTTAAAAATAACGCAAAGATTTGTGTATCGTGCGATCCAGAGATATAACGCGATCCAGACTATTGAAGATCGACCTCGTTCTGGACGTCCGCGTGATGTACGTTCTTCTGCTGCCATCAAAGCGGTCGAGAGTCGAATTCGTCGAAATCCGCTTCGTAAACAACGAATCATGGCTCGAGAGATGAACATCTCCACCCGAAGTATGTCTCGCATCATAAAATCTGACCTCGGGATGAGTGCCTTTCGACGATCAACGGGACATTTGCTGACTGAGCAGTTGAAGCAAATTAGGAGCACCAGATCGAAAGAGCTCCTTCGGCGGTACGGCAACAACAAACATCGAGAAATTTTATTTACCGATGAAAAAATTTTTACGGTGGAGGAACATTTCAACCGCCAAAATGATAGGGTGTATGCCCACAGCTCCATAGAAGCCCGAGAAGTTGCCACTAGGGTACAGCGAGGACATCATCCAGCATCAGTCATGGTATGGTGGGGTGTCAGCTACGAAGGGGTCACCGAGCTTCATTTTTGCGAAAAAGGCGTAAAAACTGCAGCGAAAAATTATCAAACGGACATCCTGGAGGGATGTGTGAAGCCGCTGAACTCTACGCTATTCAACAATCGACATTGGGTTTTCCAGCAAGATTCTGCGCCAGCCCACAAAGCTCGAACCACACAAGCGTGGTTGGAAACCAATATTCCACAGTTTATAAGGGCGACGGAATGGCCTTCTGGGAGCCCAGATTTGAATCCCCTGGACTACAAACTGTGGGCGGAGTTAGAGTCCATGGTGTGCACGAGACGACACCCAAATATCGAGAGCCTTAAGTGATCTTTGACAGAAGCAGTAGCTAATTTTCCGCTAGAAACAGTGCGTACTGCTATCGATGACTGGCCCAACAGATTAAAGAGCTGTGTTAAGGCTAAAGGCGGCCACTTTGAATAATTTGTTGCTTATTTTACTTCCATTAGTATGCCAAAATAAAATATATTTTCCTTTGTCAAAAACTCTTTTGCATTTATACAAAAATTGCCCATATACGTGTGACAGAACTTATGGCACGACTAGGTAAGATCGTCAAAAATCATTTAATCAATAAATCTCATTCCTATTGATATAAATTTGATCGTCAAACACAAAAATCCCATTTCAAGCATTAATATCATTCACATCAACACCATTGAGATCGTCAAAATCATTTAATCAATAAATCTCATTCCTATTGATATCAATTTGATCGTCAAACACATAAAGAATCCCATTAAGATCGTCAAAACCCTTTAATCAATAATCACCCCATACACCCCACATACAACCAATTGTCTTAAGCAAACCCAAACCTAAAAATTCCGAACCTATAAATAGCTATTTTTTTGCCCCAGACACAGCACGAATTTCACAAAAATAATCCTCCAGTGCATAGCATTTCGCCGAAACATGTCCCATTTGTCTCAAAAACATCTAAATAACACACATCTTTTACAATAACAATTCCCTACACATTTTACAACAACAACCCCCACACACACTACAGGTAGACCATTTTCAAGCCACACTCAGTAAAAAACCCCTTACAATATGTAAAAACACAGTCAGGTAGAGATACGAAAAAAAAACCCAAAATAATCAGTACAAAACTATTCACGGACGCTAAAACTATTCACGGGCGCTAAAATATTCAGTAATTTACAAATCATAAATAAATGTCGATCTAATGTGTAAGATTAAATCCTTTTAGTTCATCACGTTTAAAACCCAATTTTTCTCAAAAAAAACCACAAAGTGTCATAATATTAAACCCTTTCTACTCAGTCAGTTTCGCGTAAAAAAACCCCCATTTTTCATAACAAAGTGCAGTTTAAAATATATTCATAAGTGCGTCACATAAATTTTATCCCGAATGTTTATACATGAGACTTATTATAAACATGGGACTTATTAGAATTAAAAAATGGAACCTATTGGAATAACACAGAGATGTTGGGGTAAGTTCTCTCTCTTTTCTTAGAAATTCTCTATATGCCAAAAGTTTTTTCACCTCCCAACATAATTATCTTTGAAACCTTACTTTGAAAACACTAATTAAATTTCATTTCATATAGACTTATTAGAATCATATCAATAACTAGATAGTGGTATAAAGGGGACCGTAGTTAGACAAAGGCTTCTGAAGATTGACCCGTGGTTGGGTCCGAAACGCGTCAAGCCAACCAACCAAACATTAGGTAATCCCAACAGTGATGGCGCATAACAATGCAACCATACAACCTGGATTTTAGGGAAAGTCACACCTCTTTCATAACGTTTTTTTCAACAACAATTCTGCATCGATTAATGGGGACATCTATATATTTTATAACCACCTATATATTTTTATATAACCACCTATATATTTTTTTAACCACCTACATATTTTTATAACTAACTACATAGTTTTTACAATTCACTATATATAATTTTTTACAGTTGCCCACATAATCTCTTCTAATTTTTTACAGTTACCCATATATTCTCATCTATATTTTTACAACCACCCATATATTTTTTACAAAATTACCCATAGATATAGTTTTTAAAATTATCTACAATTTCCTACATATTATTACACACACCCACACAATCATCTATAATTTTACAATAGCCCACACCTTTATTATTGTCTGATGGATACAATTAGTCACAACCATCATCATCTCTCATCAACATCAATATTAATTGAATCCAGACAATACCAGCAATGCTCAAATTTAGTAATTCATATTACCACCAAATGTTAGTACCCATAACACGTCACAAACAATGTGACAGTATGGAATAAATGTACTACAAAAACTTCTAATACCCCAAACCAAACTACATTCAGTATTGGAATTTAGATTGTATGTTTGAGAGTCCGTAGTTGAGGACATAAGGACCCTGACACCCTGTAAAGGGGAACCAACTCAGAGGTTACGAGCACGAAGAGTATAGTACCCACATTCTATCACGAGCAGTGTGAAGGATTGGATGCTGAACGAGGTATCCCATTTTATGATGTAGAGTAATATCATTACTCTCAACATATAACATTAGGATCCTCACCAAAAATTTCTCACATCAGCATTAGTTGGCGACATTTGTTTTATAAGGAAGGAGATGTACTCACGTCCACCAATGTTGTAATACATCACATGAAGTTTATTTGAGAAGAACTAATAATATTTATATATAAAGCAAATTGCACAAATGTTGCAGAATGGAATAATGAAGCAGTCGGATTCTCCCTGTTATCCACCTTTGTGGATTGCACCTAGACAATTGCGGGCTAACTAAGTCGAGAATTGTTACAGATAGATTACTGAACGAACTTACTGTTTTTGATAAGTATCCAATCCCAAATGTAGACGACCTATTACATCACTTCAATTATATTGCTTTCAACTATATTGCTCCAAATGATACTACTTTTTAAATTGATTTAGGTGGGAATATGGGATCATAGGGGCGGGGAGTGTGCGCTAAGTGATAAATATAAAGAGTTTCCATTAAGTTGCAGTGAAACCAAGTGATCGACCATGTTAGTTTACCACTTGTTACGCATGTGGCTTTGTTCGTGAATATAACGCATGAAGTGTGCTTGGTTCAGATGCCGTGGAATTGTCTGTGTAAAGTAGAGGTGAAGCAGTAACAAATTAAAACGTTCTTAGCATCTAATATTTGGAAATAATTACAAAATTTGGAATAACTACGCCAATAAACTTTAATTTTTTACTACCCGAACACAGGCTCCGCCAGCAACAGTCAGTTTCTAATCAGGACCTTTGGCCTTCGATATTTTATGTCTGGCGGTGAGAGCTTCTTGCGAACATTTATTGATGGTGCAATAAACTTAACCATGTGAGCTTCTTCCCAACATTTATTGATGGTGCAATTAACCGAAAGGGAGAGAACCCTTTTTTTTTCTAACACTGTGTGTGCGGCATCATTACCATATTCTTCTTTTCTCGTTTCTGCTGTAGCGAAACGATCGCTCTGTGTTTATTTAGGCTAAAATTTGGGATTTTCTTGGTGCTAAAACATGTTGCGGGCGAACACGCTATATGGGTGCGAAAGTTTATCGGACAATAAGCTTGTTTTATTGAGGTTATAACACATACTGTATACAACTGAAAAGGGTGCAGCGATAACAAAACTAACAAAAAATGAAACTCACCCTTATACTGTTAACGTATGTATTTGTTTTTTTGTAGAATCGTTTTTTTCACTTTATTGGTCTTATGAAATGGTTGTGGCAGGAGTTGAAAAAAAAAAATCTGTAACTTTTTTTTGTTTCGCGTTACACTGCCAAGAGTGGAAAAAAATACCATTGCGCAAAAAGTCCTGAGTTGCGACACCCACGACGAAGTGGTAACAATTATTTGGTCGGTATTTTATTAACTTAGTATGGGGTGTAGTTTGATGGGCTGATACCGTTGCGGTGAGGGGCTTTGAGGTTGATGTGCGCTGAGCCAAGACGCCGACGTCCGTCGGACGGCCTTTTTTTTTTTAATAAAGACTAATAATACAACCGAAAAGTTTTTCATTATCAACGACTTCACCCCATTGTCCCAATCTTTCAATTTTGCTGGTTTCCCCCTTTGCTTAAAGTAACATCTACAACAACTCAAACATTTCGAATGAATGTGAAGGGCACAAGTCCACAAATTTGCGAAATGCATTCGAAAAAAAAGCCGAAAACAGTGGGATGTAAACTCGTCGAAACATCGTTGGAACTTGACTATTGGAAATTTATTACCTCATAATTGTTAAGGTCAAGTGTTTTCATCGAATTAGGAAACGAAAGAAACACCGTCTATCTCAACGCCGCCCGACGCACGTCGACGTGCAGGCTCAGCGCACATCGAATTGCAAGCCCTCGACTGTCGGGATTGTGAGTGGCCGCTGATCTCTCAAAAACCCCAAACCCTCTCACTGCACAATTCAGAGAAAAAAAACCGCAAATAGAGCGTTGTAAGGGCATATTCGATCGCCACATGATTTACGACAAGACAATTCGGATTTTTTCATGAACCCGGCACTGATAGCAAGTAAGTCACATTATATTTTCCACACGCGAGATTCAACACATAAACCATGTGGATTTAGGATTGAAGACCTCACCAAACATGCCCTAACCACATGTTGATATACGCCTTCAGCATTTTCAAAATAAGAATAAAATAGCTTAAGAACATTTTTATTTACTTTCAATTAAAATTCTTGAAACTATTTCTTGATGATAAGGAAGTTATTTTTAAGATAATAAAACAAGTATATAACAGCGAACGAATAACGTTCGTCAGCTCAGACTTACTTGATCAGTTAGGATAAGAGTTTCATAATAAATCTATTTAAAACTGAAACCCAAGTATTTTATTTTGAGCCCGGTTTAAAATCAAAATTGAAAGTTTTGACATTTTGTCCGTAAACAAAATAAAACTAGTATACTATTCGATGCTTAAAGGATTGGTATAGCAAGATAAATAAATAAATACACAGTCTTTTGCGGCCTAAATAAACACAATCCGTCCGCTTCTCGACATTATAAATAAGAAGGCCGTAAGAAATAAAAGCTTATTGACAATTGAAATAAATATGAAATATGGCATTTTCCCAAAATCCGAAGAACGCTAGCTGAAGAGGGTTGCAAAGTTCGATAAACAAGTCAATATTGCAGTTTTTTAGGTTTTTTTTCCAGTCCATTTCTCATAATTTCGTTGAACAGCATTTAAAATGTTTGAGCTTATATGGCTCCGTCGTAGCACGTAAAACGCTATCTATGTACATATTTCACACACGTGCAGCGCAACAAGAGGGAACAGCACATAGATGCAGCCCCATGAGTCATTCACCACCAACATTCCAAAAACTACCGGGAAGTCTCGTTTTTTTACCCCAAAATTGGTTAAAAGGGAAGAAATATATGACCAGTAGGGAATCTTGAACAATAAACAACGCCAAATTGTTATGTACAGGTTACGTATCGGGAAACACATTTGAGAAATGTGGGTATATTTGGTCAAACGCATCGGAAAAGATCACAAGTATACCCACGTTTATCTAATGTTTGTGCATCGGAAAAGATCACAAGGATACCCACGTTTATGTAATGTTTGCGCATCGGCATTGGGTTAAGGTGTTAAGAAACGGTCCTGAACCCATCATAAAATGTTGATGCACTTTTGCATTTTCGAAGGTTAACGATGGGAACCAAGATTATATTGCTTTCCCATATGCTGAGCCAGTACAGTATAAATTAGGATAAGCCTTTAGAAATTAAGTTAGTCTTAGGATGTCACCAGAAGAGTAAACATTAAATTACATGTAAAGTTATTTTTTTTTAATAAAATAAAACGTCGACACCCAAGTTTTATTAGTTACATACTAAATAGTTTAAAAATAGGAAACTTGTCCTTAAGAATTTTTATGAGTGGTTCTGCGGGTGGTGGTAAGAGTAGAGTTATAAATTGCGTGTTTCAAATAATAACGCTGTATTTTAATGACATTCCTCAAGTACATCAGAATTCAAAAAGCGTTCTTCTTTGTGCTCCTTCGGGGAAAGCTGCATTTCTTATTAACGGTGTAACTTTCACTCCGCATTTGCTTTGCCTGTTACCCAATTTGGTGGACAAATGCCTCAGTTATCCGAAGATATTGCTAATACTATTCGAGCATCCCTTATCAATCTTAAATTGTTAATTATTGATAAAGCATCTATGGTAGGAAGCCGTCAACTATTTCAAGTTGATACAAAATTGCGGCAAGTAATGGGAAAACATAACAGGGCTACGATTGCGTGTAAAGCGCAATCTTACGATACTCTAGATGAAATAAAATTTTTTGTGATCCCAAGAAATTTTGTATGGGGAGTGTTAGAAGGGGCCATAGCATTGAACAAATTTTTTCCCATCATGCTAAAGTAGCTATGAAAATGTTTTATAGAAAATGCTTACTCCAAAAATTGAATGGGAACTGAGAAAATTAGTGAGTTAGATTTAGTGAAAATGTGCAGTTTGTATGGGAGGTGGTAGAAAGAGTGGGGGAACTCTAGTGATTTTTTTCTAAAATAACTAGGAATATTATAAAATTGACATCTCTTCAATTTCATACTAGTGGCATTCATAGTTTTCAAGAAAATAGATTTTTTGTGATGTTGTGAAACTGTGTCATGTTGTATGGGAGGGGGTAGAAGGGGTGAAGCTAATCAAATATTTTTTTCTGATCTTAGTCATAATACTAATTAAGTATTTATAACAAAATGAGAGCTCTATAAATGTTATATGTTCTGGGAAAATCGTCTTAGAGCATTTGATGAAAAAGTGTAGTTTGTATGGGAGGGGTTGGAAGGAGAGAGAGGACGCAAAAAATTTTTTGACTGTAGATTTATATCATTATGAAAGTAATATATGTCAAAATTGAGACTATTAGCTTTTATGCTTTCCGAGTAAATCCATTTAATATCGAATTGCGAAACTATGTCATTTTGTATGGGAGGGGGTAAAAGGGGTGAAGGTTATCGTGTAATCTTCTTTGGCCCTACGTTTATTGTGAAATTGCGCAATTGTGTCATTTTGTATGAGAGGGGGTAGAAGGGGTCGAGCGATTTGGCCCGTTCACGAACTTGACCTTACTTTTCAGTTAAAAACGACGTGTACAAAATTTGAAGTATCTACCTCAACGCGTTGTAAAGCTACGGCGCGTATACAAGGGCGGACGGACGGACAGACAAACGAACGGACGGACGGACATCCGGTTTTGATATTTTTGAGTAATATTATCAACTTCTGCATCATAAATTTTGTTGTCCGAGCCTTATTTTTTCGCGTTCCAAAGTTCAGAGGAAACTTGTAATACTCTCAGATTCCATCTACAGTATAAATACAGTATACCCCATAATAAAATATATATCAAAAACTATGTAAACGAAATACGTAAGAAACAACCTAAATATAGAAAAGTTTACGTTATAAAAGACGGTGAAGAAAGTGTAATACCAACAAAGAACAAAATACCCAAAAATTAATTTCATGATATTCGCGTTACAACAATAACAAAATATTTTACAGGATCCAACAACAGAAATATTTGGCAAAGGTTAAGTAATCATTTATAAATTGAACCTATGGCACAATTGATTAATTATACAAACGTAATACATGCCAAAGATTAGAAACTGCAAAATATTAAAAACCTAAGAAAAATTGAAGAACTTAAATACTCCTCAAATTAAAACACTATTGTAACAGGATCTACCATTGTGATATTCGCTGTACTTACCTCTTTTATAGTGTCTTTTTTGTTTTGCAAAAATACAAAATCGTTTAAAATCAAAACTCAAAAAGATCATCAGAATCTTCCAATTTGTGTCTGATTCATTTGGCTTTGGGATCATAAATTGGCTATTCTTGATTTTGTTACTCGATATTGACAATTTTCTGATCCGAATCTTGTGTGATTCCAATTCATTAAAGTTCATAGTTTCGGAAATTGAAACATTCATCTAAAGTATGAATTATTGTTTATATTGAAATGCCAGATCGCACTTCGCGATCTAAGAAATCCATTAATGAATCAAATGACACCTAGCAATTATAGAATTATTGTTTACATTGAAAATGAATATATAAAGGACAGAATACAAAATCAGGCTGAAATATCCTCGTAACTTGGAGTCTTCGTTCATACATAAACGAGCACATTTAAAAGGGCGCGACAAAATACTAAATACTGTATTTCCCATTTTTCAACAGCAGACAAAGGGCTCTATTGTTCTAATGAAACCTTTTAATTACTTTCAATACCTTCTCTAAATAGCTTAAGGATAAATCGGGACACACTACCTGCGTATCGTTCCATATCCTATTGCCCGGCCATACCATGTACTTTTTAGCTATTGTCCTTTTGGCGAAATGTAACGGAACAAACTAATTACGCCGAAAATCTTAAATATGCGAACGACTGAAACAACAACTACAACAGGCTAATCCGTGTGGATGGATTGCTAAAACAGAAATTGTTTTTGTTTTCCTTTTAGGTAAACTATTTATATTCAAGTAACACAAGAAAGTAGAAGGTGTGGATATTGTACTGATGTGTGGCGATAACATGAAAATAACATCTTGTTATGAGGTCTAATTCACGTATTTGAGCAGTACCATAAAACAATTTATAGGTAAGGATCAACAACGCGGCCTAAAATACTTCATCCTTTGAAAACAGTCTTTCGTGTGTAATTACCACTCTGGTTTATAACGTACCGTAAAAAAACCAACCAACGCTCTTCGGGAATTCCCGAGAGGCCAGAATTCAAAAGAAGCGAAGACTTACATTACTTACATACACTCAGAGAAATATTACCCTATTTCAAAGAAAAATAGCTTTAAAATAAAAAAAAATGGGAATGATTTTGCGCCAAAGAAATTTGTCTTTAAAATAACTATTGAAATTTCTTTAATTCAAAGAAAAAAATTGTATATCAGTTCAGTAAAAACTTCTTTGCTTTAATGAAAGTTTCTTAAAAACGAAGAAGTACACTGAAAGAAATTTTTCCTTATTTAAAAACAAATAGCTTTAAAAGAAAGAAAATTAGTTATGAATTAGCGCCAAAGACATTTTTCTTTATAATAAATACAGGTTTTTCTTAAATAAAAAAAAACAAAATTTAGTAAAAATTTCTTTGAGCCAAAGAAAGTTCTTTCAAAATAAGGAATTACTCATGTCTTTCAATTAAAGGACATTTTCTTTCCATTAAAAAAAAAAACAGTTTTTTGAACTAAACAGCTTTATTTTTTGGCTTTTTTTCATTTATTTTTTTATTTTATTTTAACGTGCTACAGAGTCTCTAATACCGAGATTGTGCTTCCGGCGTTTTCGAGATTGGGCGAAGCCACGATCCCTTGATTGAGGGCCCTAATACAATACCAAATTAAATTGATACATTACAAAAGAAATAAAGATTAGTTCTTTAAAAAAACATTTTTTTTAAAAGAAAACTTTTGGTCCCAAAAGGTCTTGATTACTTACATTATATAGATGCACTGGTGGAAACTTTACATTTGTAGCATTTAATAAAATGAAATCAAACTTTTTGCTTATGACATATGACAAATAATGTTTTTTGTAATGCAGTACTTCTAGTTCTTGGCAAAGTAATAGAATATTTTGAGGAGATTTCACAATTTCAATTATTTCAAATGCCCTAAAACTGGCATCGTAAATATAAATAATATATCCTGTCTTGTACAATGTTCCATCTCTCTCAAATCTCACGTAACAAGAATGTAATGTGAAATCTTCATCAGGTAATTTTTCTCGTAATTTATCATAAAATTTTCAACAACTTATATTCCATTGCTTCTTACTAAAAATACATAAAATATGACGCAAATTAATTATGAATTCAGCAAAAACTAAAGAATATTTCAATGATATCGAAAGAGCTATATTTTTTGTGGAATTAACATTTTTGGCGTACGCTTTCAATTGTATGTGTTTTGATTCAAACGAGAAGGTCCACAGATATTTGAGAGGTCCCGATTTTCCTATAATTCTGCAATAATGATTTAGAAAATGATGTTTAGGCTTAAGGGAGTCCGAAAAAATTGTTGTATATTCTCTATTATGAAAAATGATATGGTCATTTAAATTTATAATACCTAAATCATTTAACTCAGGTAAAAGTAATAATTGTAATAGTTCTACTAAATTAATAACAAAGGGCCACACTAAGTCATCTTCTTCAATTTGATCACCAATTATTAAGGGGAAAAAATGTGCAAATGTCAACATTTCTCTCGCAGATAACTTGAGATTGAATTTTTTCAAGTGTTGTAATTGTAATGGAGGCGATAAATTTCCATTTTCAGTTTCCCCGTAATTGAAAAGTTGTTTTCGGATATTTAATGATTCTAAATCAAATATTTCGTTTTTTATGTAGAACATTATAATGTGACACAAATCATATTTTAGAACTCCTTCTAGAACATCATGTAGTATATCGACAGAATAGTTCTGCGTAACATGAAAATCGTTTATCGTATTGAAAACAGAATTTTCCCTTAGGCCTGTTAATTCTTGATTGCAAATATTTAAATCTTCTCGATAATTGATTTTATTGCGCAATGTGTCAATATTTTCTGCAAACGACAATTTATTGTTTTCTTTGCCATTTTTACAGAATCTACAATAAAAGTTTGATGAAAAAGAAGGTGAAAATCCTAACATACTATTTAGAGGTAAATTGTCAGCTATTAGCAAACCTAAGATGAAATATATTTTTTTAACTTCTCCATTTGTTTCTATGTCAATGCCTTTCTGCAACTCATTCAAAATGTGTACTAGTTTATAAAAACATCTGTCATTACCAAAATTTTTAACGTCCTTTGAATTAAAGAGACCGGCTAAAAATATGTTTTCCAATTTGTGCTTAGGAGATATTGGAGCAGTAGGAAATGAGTAATAAATACTTAAAAGCGAAGATGTGTGAGGTCCAAGAGGATTATTAACCTCAAAGTCATCAAAGTTAAGAAACTATGGAATTACTATATCACCATCATATTTTCTTACTTTCTCTTGCCAAATTTGAGCATTGAAAAAGTTTTTTATATCTGATTTATTATTATTCAATACTTCATAATTTTCCATAAAAGCTTCCAAAACTCCTGGAATTTCAAAATATTTTTAAAATTTAAATTTAATAGACATCAAAATACCTTTTGCGGCAGTTGCTTGAAGAGCATGAACATCGCCAAAAAATGCGTTTCGTTTTGAATTATCAATTTGAATTACTTGAGGATCTTCATAACTGTTGTCTTGTTTAAATTGCCAAATTAATTTATATTCTGTATTAAATTGTTGAAAAGGGTTGTCACAGAAATTCATGACTCCATTTAAAAAATTTTCGACTCAATTTTCTGATTCAGAATTTAAATTGTGTACTACTTTCTGCAATTCTTTCTTGATACAATGAGTAATTTCAATTTCGATATCTCTTTGTAAATGTAGTACTTCTTTTGCAGCAAAATTTGTTATAGCGTAGTATTTAAGGCAAAATTCTAAAGAACTATTACTTAGGCAATTTAAATCAATATTTGCATTATTTTTTAAAGAACTGTTTTCTAAATCATAGTTTGTGCTGTTAATCGTTGTTAAATTCAATGTACCAGATGTTTTAGTATAAAATTCTCTTGACTCAAATTCTTCGACTTAAATTTTTTAATTTTCAATTGCTTTTGGCTCATTGTCATATTTGGTTTTCTTTCCATTTTCATTTCTCATGTGTTTGCATAAAGATTTAATGGTAGTAAAGGTTTGATTACATGTAATAAATCCACACGTATAGGTGTCATTTGAATTGAATTGATGCAAATTTTTCAAATTACTCAAGTAATGTTCACATTGTTTGAAGTTTTTCAAACGAAGAAAACATAAAATATTATCCATTACGAAGTAAGATACAAAATTAAAAATATTTGTTTAATTTTCGCACCCCAATGGATAAAAACGAACTGCCAACAAGTCGGGCGAAACTTTATTATTTTTGGGACAAAATGCGCATGCGTAGAAGAATATGCAGGTTAGAAGGGTTAGGGAGACTAAGTGAAAGGAGCTTCTTGGGCAAGGCAGTTCTCAATTTAACACTTTCCGGAAACGTTCAAAAGCTCCATATTTCATTGGTTTATTTATGCAAGTTTGAGTTTTCATGAAGGGAGGGGGGAGGGTGATAGTAAGGATGGGTGCATGTTAATAGTTTCTTAATTGATTGCTTGAACCAAATCCAATATTCTGTGTATAGAATGTCAGTCTCATAGACGAAATTGCATGGAATTTTCATTGGATTAGGTGAATTTGAAATGCACGAAACCAAATATTTGCATGGGAGGGGGTAGAGGAGGTAGGGGAATCGTAAAATTTGTGATGCATTTGTTTTTTTTTTTTTTTGTGAGGTGCTTGTACAAAATTTCAAGTTTGTAGCTTTTAATTTGTTAGTTATTTGTTGATGTAATGAAATTGGTCGAAATCATACTTTTCTGTGGGAGGGGGTAAAAGGGCAAGTGCTATCTCGAAACTTCGAACGCAATTTTATTTCAACTATTTTTGATAGTTCTTGTGCGAAATTCCAAATTGATAGCATTTAATAGTTAAGTGATAATTGATTTCTTGGAAATGGTCGAAAAAAATTTTTTGTATGGGAGGGGGTAGAAGTCTTAAAGATATTCGACAAGTTCATATTTTAAACTCTTAGGAATTTTTTTTAAATGCATTTCGCAAATTTTCAAGTTTGTACCAAAAAATGTCATTCACAAATTTTCAGTTTATGTGTTTTTTTCATTGCACATGAAACACTTTGTGCACGTTGGACCCCCACTTCGCTGCATAACAATTTTTGAGCAAATTATTATTTTTTTTCTATGTACATTCAATAGATGTGTCGACGTGCAAAATTCCAACTTTGTATCTTATACCACAGCCACAAAAAAATCACTCAAAATTTTCAACATTGCCGCTTTCCACCTCCCTCCCCTTACACCCGCCAACTTAAATTTTTTACCAACATTAAAGATTATATAGCTCTATAATCTGACAAATTTTCAATTTGATATGTGTACTCAATTTTGAGATTTGGTGATTTGTAGTTTTGGAAAGTGCGCCATTTATTAAATGCTCTCCATTTCCCCCCACTACTATAATGTCCATATATTATATTTTTTTCATATGTCACTAGTAAAGCTTAGTATTCATTTTAAGTTTCAATTACATAGCTTGAGAGACAGTTGAGATATTAATTTTTAAGTGTTTTTCTTTGCACCCCCTCTGACCCTCCCCCTTACAAGAATTAGCTTCTATCTAAACTGACTCTAGTAGATCTTTATGCCATGTGATTGGTCTCAAAATATCTATTTGCTGTGAGTAGTAATTTCGAAGATATAATCATTTAAAAAAAAAATTCGGCCGCCAATTGGTTCTTAGACCCCCCTTTTCGCACTCCAATGGATAAAAAAATTAAATTATTTTTAAAAGTTCTCCCACAAACCCCTCTACATGTATGTTCAGTTTTAGCTTCCCAGCTGTTGCCATGGTTCAGAAATTTGAATTCGTTTTTTTCTGCATAAGCGCTCCCCCTGCCTCCCCCTGAACCCGTATACCCCCGGAAATGGGTTTCCGCCTGAGATCCGCAACTATCTACAATCCCCCCAACGCTTAACTTTCTATCTTGAGGGGTGTGGGAGTAGGGATGGCAAAATCTGCTTTTTTCCAATCGCAGTGATCCACTGCGATTGCTCTTTTTCAATATCTGTGAAAAAGAGCAGCTCTTCCAATAGCAGTGATTTTTCCACCTCCCATGCTAGTGCGCAATTAAAAAAAAAAAAAATAGTAATTTTCTGCGAAATCCTGCATCTAACAATCAGGCAGACCCTCTCAGTACCACCAGCTCAGTGCGCATAGTGAACACTTCCCCCATTTCCCCCTGGGAATGAAAAGGTTTTCTTTTACTACTATCCAATGTACGAAAAAACGATCGAGTGTAATCGAGTCAGGATGGCAAAAATGTCAATCGCATTTCATATACACAAGTCAAATAAAAAAAACACCCGGTCATCGATCGCATCGCATATAACCAAATAAAAAAAACACCCAGTCATAGAAAACCAAACCAAAAGGGTCTACTACATATTTACTTTTTTCACACATTACCTCACACAAGCAACTTCATCATGAAAACGTAAAGCTCTTATCGACACGGTGGACTGCAACATAAATCGGCGAAACTTGCAATAACCGCAACATATCCTACCAACCGACCAGATCGAAACTCAGAACAAAATCCGCCAAAAAAATTCTAGCAAAGCGCATCATTAACCCTTCGGACGTTCCACACCTCACCTATCAGATCAGATCCCACCCACCGATCAAAATATCGCTAAGCAAATTCTTCATCAAATCGCAATCGTTTCATCTACATTCATTCATTCATTAGTCTAAAGCAACATCACTGAGAGCAGACACTGCTCGTTTAATATCACAGAGCTGATGTATCGCTGATCGCAAGCGATATAACAGCAACGAAAGAGCAATCGAGAGCAATCGGAATAACAACGTTCAAGCGATATAACAGCAACGAAAGAGCAATCGAGAGCAATAGAGCAATCGAGAGCAATAGAGCAATCGAGAGCAATCGAGAGCAATAGAGCAATCGAGAGCAATCGGAATAATAACGTTCAAGCGATATAACAGCAACGAAAGAGCAATCGAGAGCAATCGGAATAATAACGTTCAAGCGATATAACAGCAACGAAAGAGCAATCGAGAGCAATCGAGAGCAATCGGAATAACAACGTTCAAGCGATATAACAGCAACGAAAGAGCAATCGAGAGCAATAGAGCAATCGAGAGCAATAGAGCAATCGGAATAATAACGTTCAAGCAATATAACAGCAACGAAAGAGCAATCGAGAGCAATCGGAATAACGACGTTTGGGTAAAAATCGACTTCCATGGGTTTCGTTTCGGGATCTGATAAGAGCTTTACGTTGTTCATTGTTTGTGTGTGAGGTAATGTCGTGTAAAAAAAACCAAAACAAAAGGGTCTTTTGTTTTGGTTTTCTACGACCGGTTGTTTTTTTTTTTGTTATTTGGCTTGTATTTGTATATATGCGATGCGGTTGTATATATGCCATGCGATCGATGACTGGGTGGTGTTTTTTTTGTCTGGCTTGTGTATATGAAATGCGATTGACTTTTTTGTCGTGTGAAAAAAGAAAACCTTTTGTTTTGGTTTTCTATGACCGGTTGTTTTTTTTTTTTGTTCTTTGGCTTGTATTTGTATATATGCGATGCGGTTGTATATATGCCATGCGATCGATGACTGGGTGATGGTTTTTTTGTCTGGCTTGTGTATATGAAATGCTATTGACTTTTTTGCCTAACTCGATTGCGCTCGATCGTTTTTTCGTACATTGGATAGTAAAAGAAAATCTTTTCATTCCCAGTGGGAAATGGGGAAAGTGTTCACTATGCTGAGCTATGAGATTGAGTCTTGCCTGATTGATAGATGTAGGAAAATTACAATTTGCTTAGCGATCGATGTGGAATGCGTGAGTTGCGGGACTAATATGCGAGTGCGAACAAAAACTCTGGAATTTGTAGCGATGATCATTGCGGCAATTTTATTGGTGATAGAACGTAAGCAGTATGCATTTGCTCTGCTCTTCTAATCGCAGCTCTTTTAAATTTTGAATCGCAATATGCGATTGCTCTTTTCAAGTAGCAGTGAAAAAATCGCAGGTATGTGAAATAGCATACCATCTCTACTTATACATATATTTCAACATCTTCAAAGATTTCCGTTCCGCATAAATCTCGTTAAATGCCAAAAAAAAATTTGAAATCGTTCAATTTGCGTTTCATAGGGATCTATAATTGAAAAGGATCCACATGATTTACGACACAAATTCAGATTTTTTCATGAACCCGGCACTGAAACCAAGTAACATAAATAAATAAATACAGTCTTTTGCGCCCTGCAAAAAAAACACAGTCCGTCCGCTTCTCGACATTGTAAATAGCTAGGCTCCGTCGTAGCATATAAAACGCTATGTATTTCACACACATACAGCTAAACAGGAATTTCTACGTTCCTGGCTATGTTTCCCTCTCACCACTATACAAATTTTCAAAATTTTATCTAAAATTCTTCTTAAATTCTTCTCCATCACATAGAGTTTCGAGCGTTCAGAACGTCGTTTTTATTTCACTCTGTGCTGCGCTTGTGTGACAAACGTAACGATAATTTGCGGTCTATGAAGATTTTATCCTTTTTCGAAGATTTTTTTTTTTTAGTTTTGTTACGTGAAAACGTTGATAAGTGAAAATCGGTTTTTTCATGTGATAGAATATCCTACGCCTTTTATGCTGACTGACTAGAATTTCGAAGATATTTAATTTTTTTTGTTATTTTTAAATTATTAATTCGTAATTATAATTTTTTTTATGAACCATTTCATTTCGGTTCAAAGTGAAACATAAAAAGTGATCTAACTTTTACGGTGATACAGCAGCTAAATTGGTAAGACACATTTTTATTAAAATTTTTACAATTGGATTTAGGTAATTTTTTAGATTTGGAAGTAGCTTAGCGTGTCGGTCTACAATGCGAAGGTCTTATTTTTGGGGCTTCCGTGGCGTAGTGGGCAGCGTGCTTGCTTCTCAGTCAATGGGTCGTGGGTTCGATTTCCACCCCAGACGGGATTTTTTTAAACGCAAATGTTACCTACAATAGATTAATTTACAAATGCAGTAAACCAACAAATTAAAAAAGAAGAAAAGAAAAAGATTAGTAAATATAAATAAATATTGTTCAAAAGCACATAAAATATGAAACTAAAATATATACTATATTTACACTGTTATCATTAAATGCCTGCTCCAAATTTTGGACTTTCCACTTAACAGTGGATGTAGGTAGAGCAAAGTTGTAATTATAATAACTCATGTGTAATAATTTTCAGAAAAAGTGTAAATTTACACCAAATAGTTCTTATTTCTAAATCATAATATGGTAATTATACTGAAAATTTCCCTATAATTACTCACAGAAGGTTTTATTTTCTACAACTAACGAGTATATCTAATCTTTTCGCTACATGATTTTCGCATATAATTGAAATCAGTCATTAATAAAGCGTGTAGTCTCTCGAAAATTTGTAAAAACTTATAAAGGTACAGCTAAGTTCAGCTTTCAAAAATATTACACCACTATACTTATATTTTGCAAGTCCTATTTACATTCTTTTTTTATTTGTGGTGTTTTGTTTTCTTTATCAATATTTGATATCAATTAAATACGCTAATTCATATGAACAAAATAAAAGAAAAAATTTACTCGTTTGTTGTTGAAAATAAAACATGCTATGTGTATTTATAGTGAAATTTTCAATATGCATTAGAAGTATAATTTAAATTAAAAAACCACAAAATTTTTAAAAACAAAACATCATCAACTTAAATCAACTGGATCAATTCATATTATTCAGTTTTTGAATTAAATTATAAATTTTGCTCATAGTATTGATGAAGAATTTTCTACCTCTTACTTTAAATGGGTAATAATATTAATTTTTTTATAACTAAAATAATATGCAATTCTTTTGCTTATGCATAGAACAATACAAAATAGTATCGTTTCAAATTAAAATACAGATTAGCATCAAGGATCACAGATCATTTAGCAGTAACAAATTGTGTATATGTTTTATATGACTGGCTCGCGATTTGTTATTATTCAAATATCAATTCATGTTGTTAATTTTTGGTATTAAATTATAAATTTTACTCATGTCATTAATGTGATTTTCTTGACCTCTTATTTTTGATGGGTAGTGGTTGAAAAATATCTAACCATGAAATCCAGGCTTTCACACATTTCTCTTGGAAACATTATGTTCAGCACATAATAATATGCCAGCACTTCTAGACCTAAATCTAGAATATTTGGAGATTGCTCGTATTTTGACACCATAGTTTTTTCTATAAAAATGTATCCCGATTCTGTTGTATCTAGTGATGTACAAATATGTAGTTATTCATATTAATATATGATTGCTAAATAACTACCAACTATAGCGATCCATGGACAATTGGTGGGATTATCCTTTTTTACGTCTTCCAGTGTTTTTCCGAACTGTAAGGATATTTTCCGAGAAAAGATGCGATGACAATTCAGTGCTGGGCAAGGAACCGAATTTCTGGAATTCAAATGCTCGCACAAATGTTTCGTAATAAATATAAAATTATACGATTTGAAACCGCACTGTTCCACTGAACAATAATATTTCACTTCAGCATTATTAATATTTTGGGTTACACTAGTCTCTTTATCGGCACGAAAAAAATGCATGCGGAAAGAAGAAAAATTAGAAAACTTTTTGTCACACTAAGGAAATTCACAATGAAAAGCATGATTTTTGACACCACGATGGACAAATAAATGTTTATTGTATAATTGGATTTCGCCAAATTGACGAGAACAAAAATGGCAATCAAACATTCCAACCCCAAAAAAGTAACAAAACACAACACAAACCTTTCGTCACCACCACTTTGTTATTTTACCTATAAGATGTAAATTTAAGCTAACGGAGTTTAATGTTCCTAGTTTTACTCGTAAAAATAAACCAATATAGTTGGAAATTACTTATGAAGGATTATTTGTACCTAAAATTTAGCAATTCCGTTCAATTGTCTAGATTACAACTTTGTGGCGCAATTCTCCTACAGAAACTTAATTTTACCCGAAATTTTGGGCAATCATGCTATTTTTTTAATCGTAAAATTTAATTCAGTTTCTAGAGTGCGTGACGCTTTATTATTTCTGACGTTTCGGTATCTGGTGAGAACGTTATCAAACTGATCGACAATTACCAAAAAAAAATAATTATATAGAGAAGGGGGTTAATTGAGTGTAGGAAGGATAATTAAGGTTAATCAATTAGTATCAGGTAGTAAAATTAGTTAAGGATTTTTTGATTTTTGGAAACGAAAAATTCGTACCCAAAAATCCTTTACAAATTTAACAAACTCATACAAATTAATTTACCAAAATTATCCTTCCCACACTCAATTAACCCCCTTGTCTATATAATAATTGTGTTTTGTAATTGTCGATCAGTTCGATAAAGGTCTCACCAGAGACCGAAACGTCACGAATAATAAAGCGTTACAGTGTAGAATCCGGAAATCTTTTCTTGTCATTTGTCGAATTCCTTAAAAACCCCCTCCCACACAAAATAATTTTTTCGACCATTTTGAAGAAATTTATTATCACCTAACTATTGAAAGCTATCCATTTGAAATTTGCCATAACAACTTATTAATATATTTGCAAAGAAATTATTTTGAAAGTTTCAAAATCAGACTTGCCCTTCTACCCCCTCCCATGCAAAACAATGATTTCGACCAATTTCATTCAATCAACAAATAACCAACAAATTAAAAGCTACGAACTTGAAATTTTGTACGAGCAGCTACAAAATTTTTTTTTTGAGCATTCCTAAGAAATTCATTATCAGCTAACTTTTGGTAGTTCGTGCTAATTAAAAGAAAAAGCGAGTAAAAAAACATTAAGCATAAAAACATAACAGGACAACGATTGTGCGTAAAGCCCAATCAGACGACACTGTGTATAGATGAAATCGAAATTTTGGCGGTGTTAAGAAATTTTGTATGGGGAGTGGTGGAAGGGGTGACAGCTCTGAACTAATTTGTTTCACATCACGCCACAGTAGCCACAAAAATGTTTTGTACCAAATTTAAGCTTAAAAAATTGAGTAGGTACTGAGAAACTTAGTGCACTAAATTTAATGAAGTTGTGCTATTTGAATGGGAGGTGGTAGAAGGAGTGGGGGGTTTTTGGTGATTTTTCGAGAAACAACTATGACTATCATGCAATTGATACGCTTTAAATTTCAGATCTTCATCATTCTCACTTTTCAAGAAAATCAAATTGTTACATAGTCGTGTAATGTGCCTCATTGTATGGGAGGGGGTAGAAGTAGTGAAGGTAATCGGTTAATTTTATCTCGATATTAATAATAATGTAAATAAAGGATTTCAAAGAGCATTTGAGCTCGATGAAAGATACACGTACTGACGAAATTCGTGAAAAGTGGTTCATGAAAAAGTGTAGTTTGTATGGGAGCCGGTAGAAGAAGTGACATACCTTAAATGATTTGTATACCAAAAGACTGCATTTATAATACAAATAAACTGCCAACAAGTCGGGCGAAACTTTATTATTCTTGGGACAAGTTGCGGATGAGTGAAAAGTGAATATGCAGGTTAGAGTGGTTAGGGAAGACTAAGTGAAAGTGACTTCTTGCGCAGGGCTGTTGTCAATATAACAATATTTCATTCGTTTCTGCAAGTTTGGGTTTTTATGAGGGGAGGAGGAGGGGTAATAGTAACTGTGGGTGGACGTTAATAGCTTTTTAATTAATTGCTTGAATCACGTCCAATATTCTCTGTATAGAATGTATTTCATAGACGAAGTTGCATAGAATTTTCATAAAATTCGGTGTATTTTATATTCACGAAACCGAACATTTGTATGGGAGGGGGTAGAGAAGGTAGGGGAATTGTAAAATTTGATATGTAGTTTTATGTCGCTTCTGTTGTAAGGTGCTTGTATAAAATTTCAAGTTCGTAGCTTTTAGTTTGTTGGTTATTAGTTGATTTAATGAAATTGGTCGAAATCATAGTTTTGTATGGGAGGGGGTAGAAGGGCAAGCGCGATTTCAAAACTTTTAAAACAACTTCATTTGAATTATTTTTATAAGCTTTTATGCAAAATTTGAAATTGATAGCCTTTAAGAGTTAGCTGATAACTAATTTCTTAAAAATGCTCGAAAAAATAATTTTGTATGTGAGGGGGTAGAGGAGGTAAGGGAATCGTAAAACTTGTGATGGAATTTTCTTTCTTTTCTGTTGTTAGGTGCTCACACAAAATTTCAAGTTCATAGCTATCAATTTGTTGGTTATTAGTTGATTTCATGAAATTGGTGGAAATCTTACTTTTGTATGGGAGGGGGTAGAAGGGCAAGCGCGATTTCACAACGTTTAACGTAATTTCATTTCAATTATTTTTGTAAGTTTTTATGCAAAATTTCAAATTGATAACTTTTAACATTTAAGTGATAATTGATTTCTTAAAAATGGTCAAAAAAATAATTTTGTATGGGAGGGGGTAGAAGTTTTAAAGATTTTCGACCAGTTATTATTTTGTATATTTAGAGATTTTTTTTTAAATGCATTTCGAAAATTTTCAAGTTTTTGCCTTAAAATTTCGATCAAAAATTTTCAGTTTATGTGTTTTTTTCAATGCACATGAAACACCTTGTGCACGTTAGACCGGGGGGGGTCGGTTTATAACAATTATGCATCAAGTTATTATTATTTTTGTATGTACATTAAATAAAGGTATTCACATGCAAAATTTCAACTTTGTATCTTCCACCAGAGCCCTATAAAAATCACTCAAAGTTTTCGACATTTTGGCTTATCACCTCCTTCCCCTTACACCTCCCAACTTAAAATTTTTATCAAAATTAACCATTATGTAGTTCTACAATCTGACCAATTTTCGATTTGATATCTATACTATTTTTTGAGATATAAGGATTTGTAATTTTGAAAAGTGCGCCATATTTGAAATGCTTTCCATTTCCCCCCACTACTATTTTGTCAAAATATTATATTTTTTTTGTATTTTTTAGTATAGCTTAATATACGTTTTAAGTTTCAATTACATAGCTTAAGAGATAGTTGAGATATTAATTTTTAAGTGTTTTTCTTTGCACCCCCCCTGACCCTCCCCCTTACAATAATTAGACGCTTTCTGAGCTGGTTCCGATGGAACTATATGCCACCTTGACGGTCTCTAAATATAATTTTTTTACGATAAGTAATTTCGAAGATATAATCATTTGAAAAAAAAATTCGGCCGCCAATTGGTTCTTAGCCCCCCCTTTTCGCATCCCAATGGATAAAAAAATTAAATTATTTTTAAAAGTTGTCCCACAAACTCCTCTATATGTGTGTTGATTTTTAGCTTCCTAGCTGTAACCATGGTTGAGATATTTGAATTCGTATTTTTCGGTTTAAGCGCTTCCCCTGCCTCCTCCTGAACCCGTACACCCCGCAAAATGGGTATCCGCCTGAGATCCGCAACTACCTACAATCTCTCCAAAACTGAACTTTCTATCTTGAAGGGTTTGGGAGTTAATGTGCGCTGAGCGTACACGTCGGCGTACGGCGGACGGCATACAGACAGACGGTTTTTTTTTCCATGTTTAGGCTAATTTAGTCATGAAACGCGAAAAAACAAAATTTCAGGGTAGCAAATTTTGTTTTTTTCCCAAGTCGATCACAATACTTTATTATTAAAATAATAAAGTAAATGTAATCAGAAAACGAATGGACATGAAATACGAATTACACATTTTCACATCAACAATTCGATTACCCTTATACATATATTTCAACATCTTCAAAGATTTCTGTTCCGCATAAATCTCCTTAAATGCATTTTTGTAAAATTCTTAAATGAAATGTATATCAGTTTGAACCTTTTCAGAAGTTATGCTGCAGTAATAATCTTTTCAAACTAAAGTGACCGTATTACATAAATCTGTAACGCGATTCAGAATTGCCGGTACATGTACAAATTTTAAATGCAACGGCTTCGCACTTCCATTACATCTCAATAATTGGTAAAAAAAAATTTAAAATCGTTCAATTTGCGTTTGATAAGGATCTATAATTGAAAAGGATCCACATGATTTACGACACAAATTCAGATTTTTTCATGAACCCGGCACTGATACCAAGTAACATAAATAAATAAATACACTCTTTTGCGGCCTCAATAAACACAATCCGTCCGCTTCTCGACATTATAAATAACAAGGCTCCGTCGTAGCACATAAAACGCTATGTATTTCACACACATGCAGCAAAACAAGAAGGAACAGCACATAGAGTCACCACCACTCTGTGGTTTTGTTTCATTTTTTTCGTGTGACGATACATATTATGTATATAACGCGGAGGTTTTTGCTGGAAATCCACAGTCCGTTTTAGTTTTTCGTAAAGTGAGCGACAAAGAATTAAGTGGAATTTTATTAAAAAACTATATAAAAAATTTTAAGATATAATATATCCTGTATCCGAATCAACTTGACGGTAAGTTTCGCAAGATTACAATTATACAATTATATTTATGTAGAAGATTGAAACATACCAAATATTCTGTTCCTTGAAGAAACAGTAATGACATTTGTTCAAGTACTGGCCGAGAGTCTTTTGGAGATATTAATATTCCTCAACACCGAATGTCTTTAATGATTATTTTCAATAAAATCGTCCCGCCGAGCCCCATCCGAAGCACAACTGGAATTACTTTATTATAGCGAAGGGTACAGAAATATTTATTGTCGCTCAAAAACTTCGACTCCGAGTGTTCGTCTGTCTACAACATAACACTGCTTTGAGCTAGCGTGCTGAAATTTGGTGAATGTGATTCTTAGCAAAAAGAAACTTTAAGTTCGTGAACGGGCTACATCTCCCACTCCTTCCACGCCCTCTCATACAAATTTCATGAAATTTCGAAATTTTAAGAAATTTACTTTTCTTCGAAATTATTCAACTTGAAAATTATGTCAAAGTACGCTCAAACCTGTTTTTGTGCGGTCTTTTCTTGTGCGAATTTTTATTTATGAGATTTTTTTTATGGGTTTTTTTTGTGCGGTTGAAGGTAAATTTATTATTTTACTTTATTATTTTAATAATAAAGTATTGTGATCGACACAGAAAAAAAAAAAATTTGCTACCCTGAAATTTTGTTTTTTCGCGTTTCATGACTAAATTAGCCTAAAAAAGCAAAAAAAAAAATCCCTCCCGCCGTACGACGTACATATGGACTCGTACCTCCAAGACCGATAAAGTTAGAATGTTGATTTTTGGGTGGGTTATTAACTTGGTAAGTGAGCTCCATTATCCAAATTTTGGGGAGTGTGGGTGGAAGGGGGAGGCGGGGGCATGGAAAAAGTCGAAATATACACTTGCTAATATCTTCACTACGAATGCAGATAGAAAGATGAACATAACAGGGCTACGATTACGCGTAAAGCGCAATCTTACGATACTCTAGATGAAATAGAATTTTTTGTGATCCCAAGAAATTTTGTATGGGGAGTGTTAGAAGGGGTGATAGCATTGAACTAATTTTTTCTCCATCATGCTAAAGTAGCTATAAAAATGTTTTATACAAAATGCTTACTCCAAAAATTGAATAGGAGCTAAGAAAATTAATGTGTAAGATTTAGTGAAAATGTGCAGTTTGTATGGGAGGTGGTAGAAAGAGTGGGGGGATCTTAGTGATTTTTTCAGAAATAATTAAGAATATCATAAAATTTACATCTCTTAAATTTTAGATGAGTAACATTCATACTTTTTAAGAAAATAGATTTTTTGTGAAGTTGGGAAACTGTGTCATATTGTATGGGAGGGGGTAGAAGGGGTGAAGCTAATCAAATATTTTTTTTGATCTTAGTGATAATAATAATTAAGTATTTATTACAAAATATGAGCTCGATAAATATTATATGTTCTGAGAAAATTGTATTAGAGTATTTCATGAAAAAGTGTAGTTTGTATGGGAGGGGGTAGAAGGGGTGAAGCTAATCTTCCAATTTTTCTTAGTCTTACTAACAATTTTAAATAAATATATGGTGCACAATTTCAGCCCGCTAAATTTTATACACACTGAGTAAATTGGCTTATAGCAATTCATGACAAGTACAGTTTGTATGGAAGGTGGTAGAAGGAGGGGGAGGACACGCATAATTTTTATACGGTAGATTGATATTATCAGTAAAGTAATATATTCCAAATTTCAGGCCAATAGCTTTTATACTTTTCGAGCAAATCCGTTAACTGTCAAATTGCGCAATTGTGTCATTTTGTATGGGAGGGGGTAGAAGGGGTGGAGCGATTTGGCCCGTTCACGAACTTGACCTTACTTTTTTGTTAAAAACGACGTGTACAAAATTTGAACTATCTAGCTCAACGCGTTCTCAAGCTAGAGTGCGAACAGACGGACGGACGGACGGACGGACAGACGGACATCCGGTTTTGAGATTTCTGAGTGATAATATTAACTTCTGTATCATTCATTTTTTTCTCCAAGCCTTATTTCTTGGCGTTACAAACCTTAGAGCAAACTTATAATACTCTCAGATTCCATCTAGAGTATAAAAATGAAAAATTTTGAGTGTTTTACTTGTGGGGGACCTAAATCAATTACCACCCGTACTGTATAGACTTATTTATGTAGTACCTAATTTAAATGAACTATCCTCTCTTTCGAGAAATCTTTTGTGGAATGAATTCAAATATTTTGAATTAACTCAAATAATGAGTCAAAAGAACGATGTTCACTTTATTACGGCCCTTAATAATTTAGCACTTGGTATTACGACAGAGCAAGACATCAGTTTGATTAAAACCAGAGAAATGGCATCAAGTATGGTTCTAGATTACGCAATCAGGTTGCTTAGCGAAAATGCTTGTGTAGATGATTACAATAAAATTAAAATATCTAAATCGAAGGAACAGGAATTTATTTCAATTGCCAAAGACCAAGTTTTTATTTTTTTTAAATCTTTATACCTCTTAAATATAAATTCCATACTCTTGAAATCCGGTACCGCAATCTGTTGCAATAATTTCACCAACTTTGTTGCCGGTCAAGTAATAGAACTTAAAATTTCTTTCGCGCAACGAACGACCTGCAAAACTTTGCTGAAGTTTGGAAACAAACGGGATACGACAATGACGAAGACCATCTATTTTGTGCAATCTCCTCACATTACCTTGCACTGCATATGAAATTTCTCAAATAAACTGCAACAGAATGCAAAGCCCTCACATTTCTTTGGAATGCACTACGCATCCACAAACTTACTCACGAAACACTTTCGTACTTTTTCAGGCGAAATCAATAAAAATTTTTCTCGACAACAAGTCCTCTCCTCATTTCCCCGAATTTGCCATGCCGCGAGCGTAACGGCCTCAATGGAGGCGACATCGCTCACCACCGTACAACCTCAGATCAAAGAAAGACTTCGTCACATCCATGGGGGGTCGGTGCCCGCACATAGGCGAGGACTTTTTCGCGAACCTAGACGCTAACTCTTTGAGAGAGGCAGAGCTTGTTTGCCGTGACTGGTGGAAACTCATTGCCGAAGGAGGGGCCTGGAGGCGGCTGATCGAGCGCGAAGTTGAGAGAGATCCAATTTGACGCGGTATCGTGGATCGTCGCGGGTGGAGGGCAACACCTGTACAGAGTGAGGCCGGGGGGAGTTCGCAAACCGCATCCCTTCTATCGCGGACTTTTCTCGGAGATTGAGAGGGTAATTGAAATTCTACGACGCTCCCAACGTAAATGTGAAAAACTACCACTTTGAACAATGTTTTTCGCAGAATGTGGAGGCTCTGGAGAGAAATTGGAAGGACGGCAATTACGCGGTTCGTCGCTTAAACTGCCGATCGGAGGACCGCTTTGGGGTTTTCTGTGTCTGATTCAACGACGCGATAATTGTGTCCGGTCATCGAGATTGGACAATAAGGATATGTGATCGAGCAGACTTGCAATGGGTCAAGGTAACGCCATATTTTTGACAAGAACAAGAAGTTACACGTAATTATGAAATCCTTCCAAGACTTTGAATGGACACAGCGGCCCAGTTTTGACTCTCGTTGTCAATAAAGAGGTCATCATCAGCGGGTCCATCGGTGCTACAGTTCGCGTGTGGGACATTAATTCTGGAGAATTGCTGAACACGCTGCACCAACACAGCGACGGAGTTCAAAAGGTTCGGTTCAACTGTGACGGGATCATGGTGACAGCCTCAAGGGACCATTCCATAGCCGTGTGGGACATGGTGTCACCAACAGACATCACAAGAGTTTTAGCTAACAAATTTCTAAATTGTAACATTTTGTCAGCTCAGGAAGCTGTCTACCATGCCTTATTAATCTCACTTTCTAAAATGAGTCGTTCAACTGTTTATATTAACACAGTTAAACATAACGATCGGGTACGTATGTTGAAAAACAATAAGTACCTTCAAGCCCTTGACCCTAAATCGGAGGACATATATCAGTCCAATATATTTTTAAGATACTCGGTAAGATCAAAAGTGATGGAAAATTCATGCTTAGCCTATATTGCTTCAATATTGTCCATAACATCAAAACGGTTCAATGATTATAATGAAGATGCAAATGAATCTGATTATATCAAAAAAAGGTGCAAACCAAAAATTTTAAGGTTTAGAAGATATAAATTGGATCAGGATCTCTTAAACTATTTTAGGCAGCAGGTTTTACTTTTTCTACCTTGGCGCAATAAATTAGATTTCAGATTTCAGGCGAAATCAATAAAAATTTTTCTCGACAACAAGTCCAGTGTAGTGTGAACAATTCAGACATTCTACACAAAAAGGATTATCAGTGCACAAGGATTATCAGTGCGTGAGGATTATCAGTGCATGAGGATTACAGTGATATTCAAAAGACACTTTAAATGGGAAAATTCCGGAAATCCAGAACCACGACCTGAAGGATTGGGACAATTTCGATAAAGTTTGGGGCTCTGGTAAGTCAAACTTTACATTATTCGGTATATACCGTCTGATTAATTTTTTGGGGGTAACAAGAGGAAATTGAATTTCACAAAAATCTTACGGAACATTGGCCACATAAGAGGAGGAGCAACTGCTCCCCGTCCAAGGTGCTAATAGGCGGATCAACGGTTGATGGAAACGACCGTGAATCCTTCATGAAGGTCATGACTAAGGGATCGGGGAAAAAGGGTAAGAATAATATTCAAGATTTGAGGAAAAAGGATAAAAAGGGTACAAAACCTCAGAAAAAAATTAAGGCCAGTATGGAGACTAAGGAAAACGGACTCGAATATGAATCATCAGATAGTGACGCATCTGAATCAAGTGTCAGATCTAGGAAAATTGCGACAAAGACTACAGACTTTGCACCCATGGACTACGAGGACTCTACTCCCCTCAAAAAAGACAACGGTGAAAAAGCGGCTAAACTAAAAGAGGTTATGGCTGAAATTAGCAAGAAGATAGGACCCGATAGGATTGCTACCGCAAAAGCGGCTGCACTAAGGGCGGGGGGAATAAGGGCCATAAGGTTGCCAATTGGGGTACCGAAGGTGCCAGAAAGGCCGTCGGCTAAACCAGCAAAAGTACAATCCATGGATCAAGAAAAGACCACCAGGACTGTACCTAGCGCATGGAGGAAATTCCGTGATGAAGCCTCGGTTTTGATTGGGGAAGTAAGCGGAATAGCTGCTAGGAGCTGTGCCCCTGAATCTGTGGGGGAAATTGTCTCCAAAGTGGCGGGTTTCCAAGGGATAATGGCTAGATTAATCGCTGAGGCCGAGTTCCAAAGGGGGAAATGGACTTCAGAGAAGAGATCAACTCCCCCGGCACACGTTAATAACAATTTACAGCAGAAGTTGCCATGCCGCGAGCGCAACGGCCTCAATGGAGGCGACATCGCTCACCACCGTACAACCTCAGATCGAAGAAAGACTTCGTCACATCCATGAGGGGTCGGTGCCCGCACATAGGCGAGGACTTTTTCGCGAACCTAGACGCTAACTTTTTGAGAGAGGCAGAGCTTGTTTGCCGTGACTGGTGGAAACTCATTGCCCAAGGAAGGGCCTGGAGGAGGCTGATCGAGCGCGAAGTTGAGAGAGATCCAATTTGGAGCGGTATCGTGGATCGTCGCGGGTGGAGGGCAACACCTGTACAGAGTGATGCCGGGGGGGGGGACTATCGTGGACTTTTCTCGGAGATTGAGAGGGTAATTGAAATTCTACGACGCTCCCAACGTAAATGCAAAAAACTACCACTTTCAACAATGTTTTTTGCAGAATGTGGAAGCTCTGGAGAGAAATTGGAAGGACGGCAATTACGCGGTACGTCGCTTAAATTGCCGATCGGAGGACCGCTTTGGGATTTTCTGTGTCCGATTCAACGACGCGATAATTGTGTCCGGTCATCGAGATTGGACAATAAGGATATGGGATCGAGCAGACCTGCAATGGGTCAAGGTAACGCCATATTTTTGACAAGAACTTAGATAGTTATACGTAATTATGAAATCCTTCCAAGACTTTGAATGGACACAGCGGCCCAGTTTTAACTCTCGTTGTCAATAAAGAGGTCATCATCAGCGGGTCCATCGATGCTACAGTTCGCGTGTGGGACATTAATTCTGGAGAATTGCTGAACACGCTGCACCAACACAGCGACGGAGTTCAAAAAGTTCGGTTCAACTGTGACGGGATCATGGTGACAACCTCAAGGGACCATTCCATAGCCGTGTGGGACATGGTGTCACCAACAGACGTCACACTGCGCCGGACGGTCGTCGGCCACTTTGCGAGCGTGAATGGCCTGGATTTCAACAACGCATATGTCGTGTCGGGCTGTAGCCGTGAGGCAATCAGGATTTGGAAAACGCGAAACTTGAACTATATACCTAGTCCTGCCATAAGTTCTGTCACATAATTTCTCACATTGGCAACAACTTTATTTTATGAGTGACATTTCAATATCGGCCAGTTTTATAAACGTCATAATGTTGTTGACAGTTGATGGTCATTTAAAGTGTGTTCGTTAACGTGTGAAGATGGAATGGGGTGTAATAGAAAACCGAACTGCAGTGATTGCACTACATAAGTGTGGAAAATCCGCGAGTGAAATTTTCAAGTTGTTGTGCCCGTTAAAAATAACGCAAAGATTTGTGTATCGTGCGATCCAGAGATATAACGCGATCCAGACTATTGAAGATCGACCTCATTCTGGACGTCCGCGTGATGTACGTTCTTCTGCTGCCATCAAAGCGGTCGAGAGTCGAATTCGTCGAAATCCGCTTCGTAAACAACGAATCATGGCTCGAGAGATGAACATCTCCACCCGAAGTATGTCTCGCATCATAAAATCTGACCTCGGGATGAGTGCCTTTCGACGATCAACGGGACATTTGCTGACTGAGCAGTTGAAGCAAATTAGGAGCACCAGATCGAAAGAGCTCCTTCGGCGGTACGGCAACAACAAACATCGAGAAATTTTATTTACCGATGAAAAAATTTTTACGGTGGAGGAACATTTCAACCGCCAAAATGATAAGGTGTATGCCCACAGCTCCATAGAAGCCCGAGAAGTTGCCACTAGGGTACAGCGAGGACATCATCCAGCATCAGTCATGGTATGGTGGGGTGTCAGCTACGAAGGGGTCACCGAGCTTCATTTTTGCGAAAAAGGCGTAAAAACTGCAGCGAAAAATTATCAAACGGACATCCTTGAGGGATGTGACAGCCGCTGAACTCTACGCTATTCAACAATCGACATTGGGTTTTCCAGCAAGATTCTGCGCCAGCCCACAAAGCTCGAACCACACAAGCGTGGTTGGAAACCAATATTCCACAGTTTATAAGGGCGACGGAATGGCCTTCTGGGAGCCCAGATTTGAATCCCCTGGACTACAAACTGTGGGCGGAGTTAGAGTCCATGGTGTGCACGAGACGACACCCAAATATCGAGAGCCTTAAGCGATCTTTGACAGAAGCAGTAGCTAATTTTCCGCTAGAAACAGTGCGTACTGCTATCGATGACTGGCCCAACAGATTAAAGAGCTGTGTTAAGGCTAAAGGTGGCCACTTTGAATAATTTGTTGCTTATTTTACTTCCATTAGTATGCCAAAATAAAATATATTTTCCTTTGTCAAAAACTCTTTTTCATTTATACAAAAATTGCCCATATACGTGTGACAGAACTTATGGCACGACTAGGTACAATCCTTGTTTGGCCATACCAGCGGCATAACTTGCCTGCGCCTTCGAGATCGTCTGATTGTCAGTGGGAGTTCCGACCACTCCATAAGGTAATACTAGTACTTATTTTCTTACCCCCGTTGACACGTTTCCCCCATCCAGACTATGGAACATCCACAAAAGTGATTGCTTGCGAGTGCTCCAAGGACGCGAAGCGCTCGTCCGGACCATCAGCCGGGCTTCGAACAGGATCTTGAGTGGCGCTTACGGTGGCCAAATAAAAGTGTGGGATTTGGTGGCCGCCTTGGACGCAGATGCACCGGATGACAGTCTTTGCCTATATACAATAAACGTTAGTACTGATATTTCGGTATATTCCCGCTTTACTAAAGTTTGTTTTTGCTGTCCCCAAGGAACACAA
The DNA here is from genome assembly GCA_963669355.1 of Chorisops tibialis. Taxonomy (NCBI): domain Eukaryota; kingdom Metazoa; phylum Arthropoda; class Insecta; order Diptera; family Stratiomyidae; genus Chorisops; species Chorisops tibialis. The sequence goes on from OY770262.1 coordinate 276,819,091, forward strand.
TAGCAATGTGCTGTGCCTTCATGTGGACCATTTCGGAATTGCCAGCGGATCGAGCGAGGACACCGCTGTTATTTGTGATTTTTTACACTAAGTAACCGAAAATTTAGTGCATGCTAGTTATTTGATAAAAAGTGGCACAAGATGGCACACCATAAATCAATATTTCATGTAACTATTTCAATATACATAATAATCATAAAAACCAGCAATGTCTTTTCATAACAAATAAATAGAAAGTTTATCAATGTAATATCAAAAGAAAACATAATAAGGTTACGACTGTGCGTAAAGCCCAATCGTGCGATACTCTAGATGAAGAGAAATGTTTTTATTGTTATGCAGCAGATTGGAATTATTACAGATGTAACATATTCCGAAATTCAGACTAATAGGTCTTATGCTTTTTGAAAAAATCCGTTTATTGTGGAATTGCGAAATTATGCCATTTTGTATGGGATGGGGTAGAAAGGTTAAAGCTAATCGTATAATTTTTTTTTTGAGCTTACTAATAATTTTAAATAAATATTTACTGCATAATTTCAGCTCGCTAAATTTCATACGCACTGAGTAAATCGGCTTACAGTAATTTATGACAAGTACAGTTTGTATGGGAGGTGGTAGAAGGAGGGAGAGGACACACATAATTTTTATATGGTAAATATATATCATCATAAAAGTAATATGTTCCAAATTTGAGACCAATAGCTTGTATACTTTTCGAGCGAATCCGTTTATTGTGAAATTTCGCAATTGTATCATTTTGTATGGGAGGGGGTAGAAGGGGTAGAGCGATTTGGCCCGTTCACGAACTTGTCCTTACCTTTTTGTGAGAAACAACGTGTTCAAGTTATTATGGCGGGGGTTGAAATTCTTTGAACTAAGCGAAGTGATGCGGCAAGCCAATCGAACTTTTTCAACAGTATTAACAGAAATTGGTGATGGACAGCTATTAGATGAGAGCGAATTGGAATTAATTGAATCACGATTTTACTCCGAAGAAGAGGCTGATAGAATTTGTTTGATAATCATTCAGTTGCTAAATACAATAATAAAGTCTTAATTTCTGCTGTCGAAAAAGTAATTTCCGAAGGAACAGATGTATTTATTGGTTGTCACAATGCAGAACAGCAGACTTCAGTGCGTCAAAAATTACATAAAATGTCAACTATCGATACAGGAGGTTTGCTTTATGAAACTACATTGGTTATCAATAAATCATACATCTTATCAGCTAATATCGACGTGTCAGATGGATTGCGAATGGAGCGACCGTAAAATTGATTTATATCGAATATAATGACACATTTAATGGAGTACACTCCACAAATAGATATCAATGTACAACAAATGCAATTACGAGAAAATTCTGAGTGAATACCAACTTTTATATGATACATATTATGCGCTTGATCATTGATTTTCCTCACGATCACACTATGAACCTTAGCTACAAGCGTGAATGCTTCAGCAACAAAATATCATCCTGGTTCGGATATGATTGTCATTGTTTTTATCTTACCCTGACGGATAGTAATTTGTCGTGCGGAAATCCGCCTCCAATGTCTAAAATTCAAAGCGGAGGCATACCAAGGTCTGCACAATAATCGAATAAATTTCGCGCCGCTTTGATTGCTTTACCATATGCGGCAAATTCCTCGCATCCAGATCCAACATGAAAACAAACCCCTACTACCTAAGTAGATTTGAAATAAATTTGCATGATTTCTTATTTTCATGATGTTACATTCAAATTGAGACTGTTAAATGTAAAAAGATCAAACGTTTCAGTTTCATCTCAATATTTCAAATATTTTTTAATTTTATATAGTTCATATTCATTATCGAAAGACATTTTCTTCACATCGCAATCCTTAGTGTACAAGATATGTGAAATTTGTATAAATAATCTGACTGGGTTTTGCCCCTAAACTTAACACCTTTTTGAAAGAATTAGAGAATTAAATAAATTTAATTTTTTAAACTCTTATTCAGTAGATTGAAATCATAATAAAAGTATTGTATTCCAAATTTCAGATCAACAACATTAATACTAAAAACAAAACTAAACGACGTGTAAGGTAGAGAGGACACGGACGGACAGACGGACGTACATCTGGTTTTGAGATTTTTGAGATATATTTTTTTTCTCCGAGCCTTATTTCTTGGCGCTACAATCTTTGTGGCAAACTCGTTACACTCTAAATTTTTAATTTCAAACTATTCCGTAATATGCTGCCTGTTGACCCAAAACTGTGCACAATCTGCGAAAAGAGATTTTCGCGTCGCGCAGACCTAAATAGGCACGTAGCGGAAACTCACGAAAAAAAAGTTGACGCACAGTGCGAAATCTGCGAAAAGATATTTTCTAGTCGCAGATCATTAAACGCACACATAAAGGTAATTCACACAAAAAATGAACTCAAACTATTTCTTGATATGCTGCCTGTTGACGCAAAACAGTGCACAATCTGCGAAAAGAGATTTTCGCGTCTCGCAAACTTAAAAAGGCATATAGCAAGCATTCACGGCACTATGGATGCCGAGACTTTGAGCGAAGCGGCTCCATGTTGCCGCGACCTCGACCACTGCCCCACCCGTGCCCGAAATGCAAAAAGAGTTTTTTGTATCGCAAATATTTAATAAGGCACATAATGAGAACTCATCGCACCGTGGATGGCGAGGCGATAACTTGGAGCGAAGCGGCTCACATGTTGCCGCCGCTTAAGTCGCGGCTTGGACCACGACCTTACCAGTGCCCGAAATGCGACAGAGCGTACAGACACGCCAATAACTTGACTCGACATAAAAGGTTGAGCCACAAGTGGTGGGAAAAGCCCGGGCCCAAAAAACATGGAGTACGCGCGCGTCGAAAGCGCGCAACACAAATTAAAGATGCCGATGACGCCGGCAGCGCGGTGTCGTGCATCCTCATTTTAACGGAGGGGCAGTCTGGGCGATTTTTCGTCGAATGCGGCCTCACCGTGCTGGAGAACCGCAGCACGTATGGCATCGTGGCGTTGCAGGGGAAAGTGGTCAATGTGCTCCAGAGGAGCGAAAACCGCCGGTTGAACCACCTCCCATTCCAAAAGATCGTCGAAACGGTCGGACTGGAGCACGGCAAGGAGTACAATACTCCGGAGGATCTGCAGTCGTTGCGGTATAACCGCGTCGTGATGGCCTTCGACCCAGATGCGGACGGCGGCCACATCGAGATTCTTGTCTCGAATTTCCTCAAGCAGGATTGGGCAAGCCTTCTGAAGCATCCCTTTTTGTACAGCTTCCGAACTCCTGCCTTGACGGCAACGAAAAGAGAAATAAACCTGAAATTCTACTCGGAAGAAGAATTGAAGGAGTGGAAGTCTGAAGAGAAGGACTGCGACAACTTCACAGTACTGCCCCGCAGAAGTCTCAGTGGCTGGAGTAGTGACGAGGCAAAGGATTTGTTCCTTCGCTTCGAAGAACACATTACGCCGATAACATCGCAGAACGTGAGCAGTGCACAGGAAACACTGTCTGAATTTACTGAGGCAAGTCTCGCCCGCAGCATTCCATCTGCAATAGACGGATTGACCCACGTCCAGAGGACTATTTTACGGACATATTTCCTTCAGTTCGAAGGGAAGCGTGTGTATGTTAGCACTTTGGCAGAGGCTGTAGTTAAGGCCATGAACCATACGACCCGGAATAAAACAGTCTGTGATTCAATTATGCGAATGACCCGCGAGTACGTGGGAGAGCACAACGTGGCATGGCTGAACGGAAAGGGCCAGTCGGGGTCACGGGTGTGGGGAGGTGTGAACGAAGCCACATCAAAATACATCGAAGTGGAGTTATCCCCAATAACCCGTAAGATTTATGATGCACGGGATCAAATCACCTCCAACCAAGGGGGAGAATACTTAGTGCCGGTAATACCCGTGGCCGTATTGAACCCAATGAACAACGTCGCAGCGGGGCATAACACCTATACACACGGTCACGATATCATCGATGTGATTCGGTGTGTAATCGCCGGCGAGGAACCGCGGCCACTGAAGCCGGCCCACAGAAAGTTCAAGGGAAAAATATCTAAAAATATACACGGGGAATGGTTCTCACATGGCAATATTGCCATTCTCGACAGAGAGCAAAGACAAATTGCAATTACGGAGTTGCCGATTGGAGTATGGACTGAACCATACAAATTCGACGTCTTGCGGCCACTGCAGGAGGCGGAAATAATTTCGTCACTGGAGGATAAGAGCACAGACGAGCAGATCCACTTCACTGCAACGCTTTCGGCCAAAGTGTTTGCAGATTGTGATCGGACGCGGAACGGTTTCTTCGACACATTCAATCTCAGCAAAAAACTTAAAAGAGAAGTGGCCAACTTTTTGTTAGAGGATGGCTCCGTCGGGCACTTTAACTCACCAGTCGATTTGGTTCGAGAGTGGTGGGGCGCTCACGTCAAAATGTACGAGAAGCGCAAGGCCAATTTGGAAAAAGCCCTAAAAACAGAGATTGAAAACCTCCGAAAAACCCATCGTCGAGAGGAGGAAATAGCTGAGAAACAATCTGAGTTGATGGAGCTGCAGCGAAAAACCCCTCCGGAGATGTGGGAGGAGGATGTGGTCGAGGTACAATGGATGTACGCAAGCCCGCGGAGAGACCCCCCAACTTATCCCGAGGTCGTCGAGTTTGTCGACGACGCTTCGTTCGGAGGGCACGATAACTTCTTGTTCACATATGGGAGAGAAAGCGGTGGCAGATGGATTTACACCACCATCCCTGTTACCATATTTCCGAGCTTAATAGGAGACATACAGGAGATCACTTGGTTGAGGCGATTCTGCTGGAGCTCGATGCCGAGTCTCTGAGAGCCGCGTCATTCGTGTCGAGAAGCTGGCGCCAGGTGATAGAGGAACGGATGGCATAGATGCGGTTCATCGAGCGGAAAGTTCGGAGCGACCCAATTTGGCGCGGTCTCGCCGAACGTAACAACTGCGTGCAGTTTCTGTTCAGAAGCCCTGGCTTAAAACCGCACAGCTATTACCGACAACTGCAGATGACAATCGTACAGGTGATATCGGTAGACCTTTCTTTCTACGGCAGAGGAAAAAAAAATATGGGATGTATTTTCAGGACATCGAGAATTTGGAGCAAAACTGGAGGAGTGGAAATTGCAGAGTCCAGTTAATAAATTGCGAATCGGACGACAAGCTAAGAGGAGTTCACTGCCTACAGTTCGACGAGCACAGAGTCGTATCCGGGATGGTAGACGGAACCATAAAAATTTGGCGGCGGTCCGACTCGACATGCGTTAAGGTAATGTGGGATTTCGCTTCTCAATTTCTGCCATAATCGAGTCATAACAAACGATTGTAGGTGTTGGCAGGCGGCGACTCCAGCGCAGTGACGTGCCTCCAAAACGATGGAGGCACCATAGTGAGTGCACACTGGGATGGCATGGTCCGTGTCTGGGACATTGAGTCCGGCAAACTCATTGCAACAAGAACGGCCCATCAGGGATGTATTACCGATCTCTGTATTGGCGGAGGGAAGATGTTGACAAGCGGCCGAGATGGGTGGATCTGGGTTTGGGACATGGTGTCCCCAAGAGAGTTCAGTCTTCGTGCGGGAATGTTCGGAGGCTTCTACCCTGTAAATGTCGTTACCTTCGCTGACGAGTTAATACTATCGGGCTGCAGCAGCGGAGACATCCAAGTGTGGAACACCTCAAATGAGCAATGGGTCCGAAGACTGGCCGGCCACTCGGGGGGCATTGCCACCATCCACTACCGTGATCGCGTGGCAATTACCGGATTCTTTGATCACACAGTGAGGTGCGTTTTTTTTACATCAAGTTGCAACAATTATCCGGTTGTCACGTTTTTTTTTTTTCCAAAGGGAATGCAACGGTTCCCTCCCAGCCGCAGTTATATAGCGCGCTCGAAGAGCTTTATCGAAGTGCAGTTCCTTCGACTAACGAAGGAATTGCCAGCACGGAAATGGAGAAAGCCCGCGACGATTCAGTGGACAATTCTGCCGAACTTACCAATTTGCCAGCTCTCAATTGGATTTATCGAGAAATACTATAACCACCTATTCCTACTCTTCGCAGTACAAGGGAAAAGCCCTTTTCAGGCTGGACACGAAAGTACGAGATCCCAAGGGGAATGCGACAACGTTGAACAAAGGTCGCAGTTGTAACGTCCGCAAAGAGACCTTTGAGAGCAGTGAAGAACTGGAAAAGCACAAATTGGAAAACCTTCGCCTGCCAGCAATGTGCGAAGGCGTTTAAACGACGCCAGGAGCGCGACCGCCACATCCAAACCAACAGAAATATAAAAAGAAAAAGAAAAAGGACAGAAAGAAAGGAAAAAATTAATTACTGAACAGAAGAGTAGGGATAATGGAAGTAGCGCGTGACAAACGTGTTAACCTATAGTGTATACCATGCTTTCTGCGGTCACTGTTTGCAGAGATCTCGGACGAGCCAGACTTAACATATTCGAAGGAAACAATGGAAATCCTGTCGCACGAGCGCAAATTAAGGAAAGAACGCGATTCAACAGCGCTTAGCTGCCAATATTGCGGCAAGTGTTTCACGCGCCCCTATACCCTGAAAATGCACGTCACGCATATTCACGAGCGTCATCTCTTGAATATCCCCAACAGATGCGATTACAACAAGATTTAGTGCACTGTGCCCCACTTCGCCTAAAGGTAGGTCATTTCCTATTAATTTGGATCCGCTGAAAATGCTCGTCACGCAGTATCCACGAGCGTCATCGCCTGAATATCCCGAACTGATGTGATGGACTTGGGGGGGAGAGGTGGGAAGCGATGATATCAAAAACTGATGTGAAAATCAAAAAAAAAACCCATATAGAGAAAACGAAAAATAAACACAACAAATTCATTCATTACTCGTATTGTCAAATAAAAAAACAGCGGTGTGGATTTAAGCGGAGCTTTTGTGACGCGTGCGCAGAAATTTTTGTACGTATTTCAGCAGAGCTTTTTCGGGCAAGGAAGGTAGCAGTTACATTTAAATTTAATTTCAGGAAAATAGCAACATACTCTGGGGAGAGATGAAACCAAAAACTAAATATAACACTAAAATCAAATCTCGAGAAAAACAAAAAAAAAACCATAAGCCCGTAGGGAAAAAAAGAAACATAACAAATTTGATATCGCAAATTGCTGGTGCGTATTTCAGCAGAGCTTCTGCGACGCGTGCGCAGAATGTTTGGTGCGTATTTCAGCAGAGCTTTTTCGGGCAAGGAAGGTAGTTCATTTTTTTTGGTGTCGGTTTGCGATCATCGAATGTTTTAGATGTTTTTTTGAGTTTCATTACGTTATACTGAACAATATCGAAAAAATGAAATTGAGGTTCGATTGCAAACACTTGGATCTTTCTTTTGAATGGTACATCGTATGGAAATGCTGAATGATAATGCCAAATTTTTAAAAAAATCGTGACTAATACATTTTTTTTTTTCATGTGTAGCTTGCCGTCAAGACAATGGAAAGGAGTAAAAAAAATCGTAGGTTTTTTTTAAAATTAATTTGTTTTTTTCCAATAAAAATTTTTCAATCCAGAGGAAATCCGAAGTGCCCTGTTGCCAGTAATTGAAGCAATGACTACTACCGCAAACTGAAGAACAAGATCATGCAGGTGATTTCAATTGACCTTTCTAGCCGCGACAGAGAGAAAAAAGGATTATGGGATGCTGAGTCTGTTAAGCACCAGCTGAATAGAACTATGGGAGACACAACATTAGCATTCGAAGAACTAATTTGAGAGATCAGCGGCCACTCACACGCGCGTCGGCGTGCGTCGGGCGGCGTTGAGATAGACGGTGTTTCTTTCGTTCATTTCCTGTCAGATTTGGTCGCGAAACGCCAAAAACATAATAGGGGCTACGTTGCGACGCCTACTGGGTTCGACAGCCGGCGACAGCAGTGAGTCAACAAGTTTTGAATCTCTTAAAGTTAATATGTTTCTTCTCTTCTAAAGTTCAATAAAAATGTTTCTACCGCAACATCGTTTTTTTTTTTTTCTGTGATTACAGTTGTGATTCAACACATATGAAGAATATAAGAAATTATCTCAGGAAATAAGAGAATCGTCCAAGCCAATAGTTTTAAGTTTGCCATACTCTGTCGAAAGCGTTGGAAATATCAGGAGCAATAATACAAGATTCACCAAACTGGTGAATGCTCTTGTTCCAACGTTCAGTGAGGGTGGTTAAAAGGTCTCCTGTGGAACGTTCCTGGAGGGGGAGGCCTTGCGATTGAGAGGATGGTGTGGGTGGGATGGTGGACTCACCAGATGAAGTTGGTGTGGGTGGGATGGTGGACTCACCAGATGAAGTTGGTGTGGGTGGGATGGTGGACTCATCAGATGAAGTGAAGGTCGTGAGTTCAAATCTCGGTTAGCGCAATATATAATTCTAGCACATTGCCTGCTTGGATATACCTGGTCACCTCAATCTACGAAAATGAAAAATTTGTAGAAAGAGGGTTGTGCGAAGGGCTAACAATCCTTTTACAATAAGTAATGAAAAAATAAATAAATAAAAAATGTTATGTTTTTTGTATATATGAAGGGGTCGCTTTATTAAAAGATTATTGAGATCTGCGGTATGATACGACTTGTCAGTTGTATAACTAACATAAAAGCTCCGGATGGATCCGGAGGCTTTGCCCTTCCGGAAACCGGTAAATCCGGAGAAATTGGGTATACCGTCGTACCCGAAAATAGTAACTAAGCCCATGGATCTGGGCACAATAAAAAACAAAATCAGGAAGGGACTGTGTACGGAAATCCGTGGGAGTGCGTCGACGATGTGTGGCTGATGTTCGAAAATGCGTGGCTGTTCAATCGTGAGGAGTCTCACGTATTCAAATGCTGCACTAAGGTTGGTATTTGCGATTGAGTTTTTTGTGTTTTTTTTCTGTCGTACAACGATTTTTATGCTCGAACATTTTAGCTGTCCGAAGTATTCCAACAAGAAATTGACCCCGTGATGAGAGCGTTGGAGTACTGCTGTGGCCACAAATATACCTTCCGGCCTAGAGTTTGTAGTTGCGACGGGAGCCAATTCTGCGAAATTGCAGTAGGTGATTGGTACTATGATCATCAAAACAGGTAATACCATCAACTGATATCTACTTTGATGCTATGTGTAGGTTGTGTTGTTAATTTTTTTAATTTTAATCTCACTGTGTGAACACACAGTGAGATTAGTTCGACAAGCGCATGCTCACGTTTCCTGTTTTTCTAACTCACATAGTTTTGTTTGTTCACTGTTTGTGCTCTGCATGGAGGACAATTGTTAATGATCCCAGGGGGAAATGGGGGAAGTGTTCACTATGCTGAGCTTTGAGATTGCGGCGCCTCCCGGGTACGGGGGCCAGCCACAGCAGTGAAATCAACAATTTTTCCTTTTTTTTTTATTAGTTCACTTAGTGTCTATGTTCATGATTTTTTTTCTTTTTTTTGAATAATTCTAAGTTCGTGAAATAAAATTTTTTTATTTATATTGATGATTCATCCTAATCCACAACAGTCGACTCGTGTCTCTTTAGCTGTCTTGGACACAGGCGGCTGCAACATGGACAGCATGGTGAACGGGATGATGGATCAGTGGGGCAATCGATATTCGGAAAATGGTAGTAAAGCATGTGGCTCACGCGCGCCTGACGCAGCAGCATGGGGAAATGCGAAGGGTGGGACAATCTGGCCGTAGGCAAGATTTCCGGATTTTTCTCTGTTTAATACTTAAGTATGAATTGGCTTATGATAATGCTTAAATATATGAATAACAACAGACAACAAGATTTTATTTTCATGTTATGGCCACACAGCATGAAGAATTTTGAGTAGCAGCGACAATTTAATATGGACAAAAAGGAAGCCTGAACCACAATTAAAGGAGAGACATAAAAGAGCAAGATTACTGTTTGCGGAAACCTACATGTCTTACAAATATGAGTGGAAAAAGGTGACTGTGACTGTGTCCGGTCATCGAGATTGGACAATAAGGATATGGAATCGAGCAGACCTGCACTGGGTCAAGGTAACGCCATATTTTTGGCAAGAACTTAGATAGTTAAACGTAATTATGAAATCCTTCCAAGACTTTGAATGGACACAGCGGCCCAGTTTTGACTCTCGTTGTCAATAAAGAGGTCATCATCGGCGGGTCCATCGATGCTACAGTTCGCGTGTGGGACATTAATTCTGGAGAATTGCTGAACACGCTGCACTAACACAGCGACGTAGTTCAAAAGGTTCGGTTCAACTGTAACGGGATCATGGTGACAGCCTCAAGGGACCATTCCATAGCCGTGTGGGACATGGTGTCACCAATAGACATCACAAGAGTTTTAGCTAACAAATTTCTAAATTGTAACATTTTGTCAGCTCAGGAAGCTGTCTACCATGCCTTATTAATCCCACTTTCTGAAATGAGTCGTTCAACTGTTTATATTAACACAGTTAAACATAACGATCGGGTACGTATGTTGAAAAACAATAAGTACCTTCAAGCCCTTGACCCTGAATCGGAGGACATATATCAAAAAAGGTGCAAACCAAAAATTTTAAGGTTTAGAAGATATAAATTGGATCAGGATCCCTTAAACTATTTTAGGGAGCAGGTTTTACTTTCTCTACCTTGGCGCAATAAATTAGATTTCAGATTTCAGGCGAAATCAATAAAAATTTTTCTCGACAACAAGTCCAGTGTAGTGTGAATAATTCAGACATTCTACACAAAAAGGATTATCAGTGCATAAGGATTATCAGTGCGTAAGTATTATCAGTGCATGAGGATTACAGTGATATTCAAAAGACACTTTTAATGAGAAAATTCCGGAAATCCAGAACCACGACCTGAAGGATTGGGACAATTTCGATAAAGTTTGGGGCTCTGGTAAGTCAAACTTTACATTATTCGGTATATACCGTCTGATTAATTTTTTTGGGGGTAACAAGAGGAAATTGAATTTCACAAAAATCTTACGGAACATTGGCCACATAAGATGAGGAGCAACTGCTCCCCGTCCAAGGTGCTAATAGGCGGATCAACGGTTGATGGAAACGACCGTGAATCCTTCATGGAGGTCATGACTAAGGGATCGGGGAAAAAGGGTAAGAATAATATTCAAGATTTGAGGAAAAAGGATAAAAAGGGTACAAAACCTCAGAAAAAAATTAAGGCCAGTATGGAGACTAAGGAAAACGGACTCGAATATGAATCATTAGATAGTGACGCATCTGAATCAAGTGTCAGATCTAGGAAAATTGCGACAAAGACTACAGACTTTGCACCCATGGACTACGAGGACTCTACTCCCCTCAAAAAAGACAACGGTGAAAAAGCGGCTAAACTAAAAGAGGTTATGGCTGAAATTAACAAGGAGATAGGACCCGATAGGATTGCTGCCGCAAAAGCGGCTGCACTAAGGGCGGGGGAAATAAGGGCCATAAGGTTGCCAATTGGGGTACCGAAGGTGCCAGAAAGGCCGTCGGCTAAACCAGCAAAAGTACAATCCATGGATCAAGAAAAGACCACCACGACTGTACCTAGCGCATGGAGGAAATTCCTTGATGAAGCCTCGGTTTTGATTGGGGAAGTAAGCGGAATAGCTGCTAGGAGCTGTGTTCCTGAATCTGTGGGGGAAATTGTCTCCAAAGTGGCGGGTTTCCAAGGGATAATGGCTAGATTAATCGCTGAGGCCGAGTTCCAAAGGGGGAAATGGACTTCAGAGAAGAGATCAACTCCCCCGGCACACGTTAATAACAATTTACAGCAGAAGTTGCCATGCCGCGAGCGCAACGGCCTCAATGGAGGCGACATCGCTCACCACCGTACAACCTCAGATCGAAGAAAGACTTCGTCACATCCATGAGGGGTCGGTGCCCGCACATAGGCGAGGACTTTTTCGCGAACCTAGACGCTAACTCTTTGAGAGAGGCAGAGCTTGTTTGCCGTGACTGGTGGAAACTCATTGCCGAAGGAGGGGCCTGGAGGCGGCTGATCGAGCGCGAAGTTGAGAGAGATCCAATTTGGAGCGGTATCGTGGATCGTCGCGGGTGGAGGGCAACACCTGTACAGAGTGAGGCCGGGAGGAGTTCGCAAACCACATCCCTTCTATCGCGGACTTTTCTCGGAGATTGAGAGGGTAATTGAAATTCTACGACGCTCCCAACGTAAATGCGAAAAACTACCACTTTGAACAATGTTTTTCGCAGAATGTGGAGGCTCTGGAGAGAAATTGGAAGGACGGCAATTACGCGGTACGTCGCTTAAACTGCCGATCGGAGGACCGCTTTGGGATTTTCTGTGTCCGATTCAACGACGCGATAATTGTGTCCGGTCATCGAGATTGGACAATAAGGATATGGGATCGAGCAGACCTGCAATGGGTCAAGGTAACGCCATATTTTTGACAAGAACTTAGATAGTTATACGTAATTATGAAATCCTTCCAAGACTTTGAATGGACACAGCGGCCCAGTTTTGACTCTCGTTGTCAATAAAGAGGTCATCATCAGCGGGTCCATCGATGCTACAGTTCGCGTGTGGGACATTAATTCTGGAGAATTGCTGAACACGCTGCACCAACACAGCGACGGAGTTCAAAAAGTTCGGTTCAACTGTGACGGGATCATGGTGACAGCCTCAAGGGACCATTCCATAGCCGTGTGGGACATGGTGTCACCAACAGACATCACACTGCGCCGGACGGTCGTCGGCCACTTTGCGAGCGTGAATGGCCTGGATTTCAACAACGCATATGTCGTGTCGGGCTGTAGCCGTGAGGCAATCAGGATTTGGAAAACGCGAAACTTGAACTATGTACAATCCTTGTTTGGCCATACCAGCGGCATAACTTGCCTGCGCCTTCGAGATCGCCTGATTGTCAGTGGGAGTACCGACCACTCCATAAGGTAATACTAGTACTTATTTTCTTACCCCCGTTGACACGTTTCCCCCATCCAGGCTATGTAACATCCACAAAAGTGATTGCTTGCGAGTGCTCCAAGGACACGAAGCGCTCGTCCGGACCATCAGCCTGGCTTCGAACAGGATCTTGAGAGGCGCTTACGGTGGCCAAATAAAAGAGTGGGATTTGGTGGCCGCCTTGGACGCAGATGCACCGGATGACACTCTTTGCCTATATACAATAAACGTTAGTACTGATATTTCGGTATATTCCCGCTTTACTAAAGTTTGTTTTTGCTGTCCCCAAGGAACACAATAGCAATGTGCTGTGCCTTCATGTGGACGATTTCGAAATTGCTAGCGGATCGAGCGAGGACACCGCTGTTATTTGTGATTTTTTACACTAAGTAACCGAAAATATAGTGCGTGCTAGTTATTTGATAAAAAGTGGCACAAGATAGCACACCATAAATCAATATTTCATGTAACTATTTCAATATACATAATAATCATAAAAACCAGCAATGTCTTTTCATAACAAATAAATAGAAAGTTTATCAATGTAATATCAAAAGAAACCATAATAGGGTTACGACTGTGCGTAAAGCCCAATCGTGCGATACTCTAGATGAAGAGAAATGTTTTTATTGCTATGCAGCAGATTGGAATTATTACAGAAGTAACATATTCCGAAATTCAGACTAATAGGTTTTATGCTTTTTGAAAAAATCCGTTTATTGTGGAATTGCGAAATTATGCCATTTTGTATGGGGTAGAAAGGTTGAAGCTAATCGTATAATTTTTTTTTGAGCTTACTAATAATTTTAGATAAATATTTACTGCATAATTTCAGCTCGCTAAATTTCATACGCACTGAGTAAATTGGCTTACAGTAATTTATGACAAGTACAGTTTGTATGGGAGGTGGTAGAAGGAGGGAGAGGACACACATAATTTTTATATGGTAAATATATATCATCATAAAAGTAATATGTTCCAAATTTGAGACCAACAGCTTGTATACTTTTCGAGCGAATCCGTTTATTGTGAAATTTCGCAATTGTATCATTTTGTATGGGAGGGGGTAGAAGGGGTAAAGCGATTTGGCCCGTTCACGAACTTGTCCTTACCTTTTTGTGAGAAACGACGTGTTCAAAATTCGAACTATCTAGCTCAACGCGTTCTCAAGTTAGAGAGCGCACCGACGGACATCCGTTTCTGAAATTTTTGAGTGAGAATATTAACTTCTGTATCATTAATTTCTCTCTCCGAGCCTTATCTCTTAGCGTTACAAACTTTGTGGCAAACTTATAATACTCTCAGATTTCATATAGGTAGAGTATTCACGTAATTCACCATTTCCGCATATATGAACACCAGAATAAAATCGTCCATGTTGATTTCAAGCAAATACATCTAAAGTACAATCGGCTTCAAAAAATGAAATAAAGGATAATCAAATCATCCAGTATTTCACCCCGAACGACGCCGCCGAAACGTTTTAACAAGTCCACGTTTGGCCAGTGGTGCGCATCCCTGCACAATGACAATGTCGTCAACATATCCTCGGTTGGCAATGTCAAGACGATATGTTGTTCAATTTCACATGGGGCTTTAATAGCAAGGGCACAGCAATGCCCAGCGGAGGGAACATAGGACTAGCTGTAATCGATATAATCCCCAATTCCTCTCTAGTCGCCAGTAACACATCAGCATTAGTTGGCGACCGAGTATCTCACAATTGTCTGAGCCAATATTTATCTCTCTATACCTGAACCCGACGCAATCAGACCAACCTCTCCGTTCGCATTCAATATTTAACATTTGTCGAAAACAGTCTTCGATAGAGTTTTTCAACGGTAGTGAAAGTCCATTACAACATCCCAAACCTAAAACCGTCGCAAAAAGTTTAACATCATCGACGAAACAAGGAAAGTGAAATGACTGAAATAACTAAGAAACATTGGTGATTTAAAAAAAAAAAACCAAATTATGATTGGTCGTACAGCTCAATCATATATGACACTCTACAATTAGTTCTAAATTACCTTTCGCTTAAGAGGTGGTGATAGCAGAGGGGGTGGTGTGTAATTTTTCTATCATACATTGAACGCGGCATGCAAAATATTTCAAACTGAATTTAAATTTGTTCGCTTTCGCAATTTCCTAGTGAATTAACCATTTTTTGGTATTTGTGTGGGAGGTGTACAGTTCGCGTGTGAGACATTAATTCTGGAGAATTGCTGAACACGCTGCACCAACACAGCGACGAGTTCAAAAGGTTCGGTTCAACTATGACGGGATCATGGTGACATCCTCAAGGGACCATTCCATAGCCGTGTGGGACATGGTGTCACCAACAGACATCACAAGAGTTTTAGCTAACAAATTTCTAAATTGTAACATTTTGTCAGCTCAGGAAGCTGTCTACCATGCCTTATTAATCCCACTTTCTAAAATGAGTCATTCAACTGTTTATATTAACACAGTTAAACATAACGATCGGGTACGTATGTTGAAAAACAATAAGTACCTTCAAGCCCTTGACCCTAAATCGGAGGACATATATCAGTCCAATATATTTTTAAGATACTCGGTAAGATCAAAAGTGATGGAAAATTCATGCTTAGCCTATATTGCTTCAATATTGTCCATAACATCAAAACGGTTCAATGATTATAATGAAGATGCAAATGAATCTGATTATATCAAAAAAAGGTGCAAACCAAAAATTTTAAGGTTTAGAAGATATAAATTGGATCAGGATCCCTTAAACTATTTTAGGGAGCAGGTTTTACTTTCTCTACCTTGGCGCAATAAATTAGATTTCAGATTTCAGGCGAAATCAATAAAAATTTTTCTCGACAACAAGTCCAGTGTAGTGTGAATAATTCAGACATTCTACACAAAAAGGATTATCAGTGCATAAGGATTATCAGTGCGTAAGTATTATCAGTGCATGAGGATTACAGTGATATTCAAAAGACACTTTTAATGAGAAAATTCCGGAAATCCAGAACCACGACCTGAAGGATTGGGACAATTTCGATAAAGTTTGGGGCTCTGGTAAGTCAAACTTTACATTATTCGGTATATACCGTCTGATTAATTTTTTGGGGGTAACAAGAGGAAATTGAATTTCACAAAAATCTTACGGAACATTGGCCACATAAGATGAGGAGCAACTGCTCCCCATCCAAGGTGCTAATAGGCGGATCAACGGTTGATGGAAACGACCGTGAATCCATCATGAAGGTCATGACTAAGGGATCGGGGAAAAAGGGTAAGAATAATATTCTAGATTTGACGAAAAAGGATAAAAAGGGTACAAAACCTCAGAAAAAAATTAAGGCCAGTATGGAGACTAAGGAAAACGAACTCGAATATGAATCATCAGATAGTGACGCATCTGAATCAAGTGTCAGATCTAGGAAAATTGCGACAAAGACTACAGACTTTGCACCTATGGACTACGAGGACTCTACTCCCCTCAAAAAAGACAACGGTGAAAAAGCGGCTAAACTAAAAGAGGTTATGGCTGAAATTAGCAAGGAGATAGGACCCGATAGGATTGCTGCCGCAAAAGCGGCTGCACTAAGGGCGGGGGAAATAAGGGCCATAAGGTTGCCAATTGGGGTACCGAAGGTGCCAGAAAGGCCGTCGGCTAAACCAGCAAAAGTACAATCCATGGATCAAGAAAAGACCATCACGACTGTACCTAGCGCATGGAGGAAATTCCTTGATGAAGCCTCGGTTTTGATTGGGGAAGTAAGCGGAATAGCTGCTAGGAGCTGTGCCCCTGAATCTGTGGGGGAAATTGTCTCCAAAGTGGCGGGTTTCCAAGGGATAATGGCTAGATTAATCGCTGAGGCCGAGTTCCAAAGGGGGAAATGGACTTCAGAGAAGAGATCAACTCCCCCGGCACACGTTAATAACAATTTACAGCAGAAGTTGCCATGCCGCGAGCGCAACGGCCTCAATGGAGGCGACATCGCTCACCACCGTACAACCTCAGATCGAAGAAAGACTTCGTCACATCCATGAGGGGTCGGTGCCCGCACATAGGCGAGGACTTTTTCGCGAACCTAGGCGCTAACTCTTTGAGAGAGGCAGAGCTTGTTTGCCGTGACTGGTGGAAACTCATTGCCGAAGGAGGGGCCTGGAGGAGGCTGATCGAGCGCGAAGTTGAGAGAGATCCAATTTGGAGCGGTATCGTGGATCGTCGCGGGTGGAGGGCAACACCTGTACAGAGTGAGGCCGGGAGGAGTTCGCAAACCGCATCCCTTCTATCGCGGACTTTTCTCGGAGATTGAGAGGGTAATTGAAATTCTACGACGCTCCCAACGTAAATGCGAAAAACTACCACTTTGAACAATGTTTTTCGCAGAATGTGGAGGCTCTGGAGAGAAATTGGAAGGACGGCAATTACGCGGTACGTCGCTTAAACTGCCGATCGGAGGACCGCTTTGGGGTTTTCTGTGTCTGATTCAACGACGCGATAATTGTGTCCGGTCATCGAGATTGGACAATAAGGATATGGGATCGAGCAGACCTGCAATGGGTCAAGGTAACGCCATATTTTTGACAAGAACTTAGATAGTTACACGTAATTATGAAATCCTTCCAAGACTTTGAATGGACACAGCGGCCCAGTTTTGACTCTCGTTGTCAATAAAGAGGTCATCATCAGCGGGTCCATTGATGCTACAGTTCGCGTGTGGGACATTAATTCTGGAGAATTGCTGAACACGCTGCACCAACACAGCGACGGAGTTCAAAAAGTTCGGTTCAACTGTGACGGGATCGTGGTGACAGCCTCAAGGGACCATTCCATAGCCGTGTGGGACATGGTGTCACCAACAGACATCACAAGAGTTTTAGCTAACAAATTTCTAAATTGTAACATTTTGTCAGCTCAGGAAGCTGTCTACCATGCCTTATTAATCCCACTTTCTAAAATGAGTCATTCAACTGTTTATATTAACACAGTTGAACATAACGATCGGGTACGCATGTTGAAAAACAATAAGGACCTTCAAGCCCTTGATCCTGAATCTGAGGACAAATATCAGTCAAATATATTTTTAAGATACTCGGTAAGATCTAAACTGATGGAAAATTCATGCTTAGCCTATATTGCTTCAATTTTGTCCATAACATCAAAACGGTCCAATGATTATAATGAAGATGCAGATGAATCTGATTATATCAAAAAAAGGTGCAAACCAAAAATTTTAAAGTTTAGAAGATATAAGTTGGATCAGGATCCCTTAAACTATTTTAGGGAGCAGGTTTTACTTTTTCTACCTTGGCGCAACGAATTAGATGACGTAGAAAGTACAGAAAAATTTTACAATGATAATTTTGTAACAATTTTTGAAAATAGAAAAATGTTTTTCAATCTCGATGACAACGAAATTGAAAATGCCATGAACGCTGCAGGGGATGAAGCTGATATTTAGCGCCAAGATGAAGATGAGGAAGGTGAAAAAATTCCTGACAATCACCTTGTTGACATCTTTTGACAAGGGGGAAACTTGATTTCAAAAACCACCAGGAAACCTCGTTTTATTACCCTAAAATTGGTTAAAAGAGAAGAAATATGTGACCATTTGGGAATCTTTAATAATAAACAACGCCAAACTGTTATGTACATACATACTGAATAGTTTCAAAATAGGAGACTTGCCCGCAAGAGTGGTTCTGCGGGTGTACAGTAACAAATTGCGTATTTCATATAATAACGCTGTATTTTAATGACATGCCTCAAGTACATCAGAATTCAATAAGCGTTCTGCTTTGTGCTCTTTCGGGGAAAGCTGCATTTCTTATTAACAGTGTAACTCTCCACTTCGCATTTGCCTTACTTGTTACCCAATTTGGTGGACAAATGCCTCAGTTATCCGAACATATTGCTAATACTATTCGAGCAGACCTTATCAATCTTAAACTGCTAATTATTGATGAATCATCTATGGTAGGAAGCCGTCAACTATTTCAAGTTGATACAAGATTGCGGCAAGTAATGGGAAAAAATGAAAAATTTGGAGTGTTTTACTTGTGGGGGACCTAAATCAATTACCACCCGTACTGTATAGACTTATTTATGTAGTACCTAACATAAATGAACTATCCTCTCTTTCGGGAAATCTCTTGTGGGATGAATTCAAATCTTTTGAATTAACTCAAATAATGAGACAAAAGAACGATGTTCACTTTACTACGGCCCTTAATAATTTAGCACTTGGTATTATGACCGAGCAAGACATCAGTTTGATTAAAACCAGAGAAATGGCATCAAGTATGGTTCCAGATTACGCAATCAGGTTGTTTAGCGACAATGCTTGTGTAGATGATTACAATAAAATTAAAATATCTAAATCGAAGGAACAGGAATTTATTTCAATTGCCAAAGACCAAGTCTTAATGCAAAAAAAGAATGATTTGAAAAAAGAGAAAATTCTGAATTCAATGAAATTGAAAAATCGCACCGAAACGGGAGGGCTAGAATATGAACTTATTTTAATATATGCAACATTTCAAAACTGAAGGAGTGCCAGTTATATGTGACTCACATCCCATATCACATCCTATTTCACACGAAATTATTGTTAAACCTAAGATAAACTCTTTGTTTAAATAGCGATTCGTTATCCCAAATAACACTGTAACACACAAGGCGATTGAAAACGTTAAATTCTACCTAACAGGACTGGCTAGAGGGAAAGGTAGCGCCAATTTCCAAATAACAACCGAAATAGAAGAAAATAAAACACTCAACTACCTGGATATGAGCATAATAAGGATAGAGAACACAATAATAGCCTGCTAGTACCAAAAAGAAATTGCATCAGGAAGAACGCTCAATTATGCATCAGAGAATGCACCTAATCAAAAAATGGCTATAGTTAACACAATGCTGGAGAAAGTCACAAACTTAAGTCACCCGGAATTCTTCGAACTAAACATGGCCAGATGCTGGAGAATTCTGAGATTAAATAACTACCCAGATGACTACATAAAGGAAAGAATAAAGGATACGTTCACAACAAAAATAGATGGAGACATACTGGGAAGACTGTTACATTTCAAAGGAAACATGAGGAACATGACAAAGGAGAGCATAATACAGAAAATCATTGGAAAAGACAACATAGGGAGTAACTCAAAAAAACGGAAAAGAACAGAAATGGAAGAAGGCGAAGAATTAACAAAAAACATCGAAATAGAAGAAACAATAAGAAGAGAAAATGGGAATACAGAAAAGAATCGTGGTACAGACATATGTCCCCAATATCTCACAACAGGTGAAAACGGCAACAAACGCAATACACAGCGGGCTCATGATAGCCAACCGGAGAGGAGCAAACACTACGCGAAAATTCTACACACACCTAAAAGATAAAAACATTAATAAAGATAGACTAGACTCAGTTTTCACAGTGGAATGTAACCAATGTGAAACAGTCTATGTAGGACAAAGCAGAAACACCACAACAATGAGACAAACATGTCACACAAACAAAGAAAAACTCATAACCGAAAAATGTAAGAATAACAAGGAAGAACACAGTAAGAACAACAAACTGAAAGTAATAGGTAAAGAGATAAGGGAATCACACAGGAGAATCCTAGTACACTTATACGCAATTAAAATGAAGACAATTAAACCAGGATGGACCATAATTAATATGGAAAACGAAAGAGGCAACCAACCGAAAAAGTAGTTAGAAAGAAAAATAACAGAAAAACTCGAGAAATTCATAAGAACGAACCCGGACCAAAAATAACAGCAAGAAAATCTAGAATATTGACTGATAAAAAAATACCAAAATAAAGAACATACATTAAAAACAAGCCCACAAATTTTAGTAATGTTTAAGAAAACACACAAAGGACCTCCCCCCTCCCCTAACCAACAAATAGTACCCACATCATACCACTAATAGAGTGAGAGATGAGGACCAAATTAGGTACTATACCGTCAAGACACCTATTTAAAAACAACATCAGTATTGGATTAAAGAATGTAAGTCTGAGAATCCGTAGGTGATGAGGTAAGGCTCCCAACACCCTGTATAGAGGATACCCTGACACGAAGGTTAGGAGTACGTGGAGTAAAGCACTCAGGTCTATCATAAGGAAGGTGATAGAAGGGATGCTGAACGAGGGCGCTCAAACTTTGCTTAGTTTATGACAAGTTGGTTTGAGAATAGCATCACGCTGTGCCTGATGAAAAATTACCAAACATAGCGAATCTGAGATCAGATGCTTGAGATCAGCGTGGCCTAGTGCGCCTAGGCGCAGCAAACTCTTGCCATTGAATCCGGTGCTAGATTCCAGAGGTCTACTGCGAGTCGGTGGGCGAATTCGGCATGCAGGCCTTCCGTACAACACAAGGCACCCTCTAATTGTGCCGGCCGACTCAAGGCTGGGTTGGCTGGTTATGGATGATGCACACCGACAAACGAGCCACGGCGGGAACTGAGTGGCATTTTATAACACCAGCCACTCCCCATGAAGGCGGGCTTTGGGAGGCCGCTGTGAAATCAACGAAGCACCACTTACGGCGTGTTATGGGGCTACAACATTTCACCTATGAGCATCTCAGCACAGTTCTCATTGAGATAGAGGCCTGTCTGAATTCACGGCCACTATGTCAGTTATCTGATGACCCCACTGATCTAAGTGCATTAACTCCTGGGCACTTCTTGGTGTGCGAATCCTTAAAACAACCACTACTAAGGAATGCGCAGGATGTTCCATCGAATCGTTTGAAGCTCTGGCGCAACCTACAACATATGGTGCAGTCATTTTGGAAAAGGTGGCAACAGGACTATCTATCATCGCTGCAATCGCGAAGAAAATGGAAGGAACAGCGCAAGAACATTAGACCAGGGCAGCTAGTTCTAGTCAAGAGCGAGAACCTTCCACCAACATACTGGGCAATCGGGCGAGTAATCGAAACATTCGCAGGGGCGGATGGCCTGGTGCGGAGCGCAATCGTACAAACATCGACGAGTCGGTTGACAAGGCCAGTGCAAAAGCTTTGCATTCTACCAATCGAGAGCGAGGATATCGAGCAAAACGCCCCCCTTTCTGCGCGGGGGGAATGTAACGAACAGCAAGGCTGTCCGATGTCAACCGATCCGCAACGTCACGGAAAATATCATTCACCAGCGAGATCGGCGAGACGAGTCAGTAAAGATCGAGCAAGCAGCCTGTGCAGACGAGCGGTGCATTTTAAGCAAAGTTGTAATAAATCGACCTACGAACTATTACTCAATTAGGCTCGATCTATTACAACCCACAACGTAAAGAATCGCCTCACGATCCTCTACGTTTATTCACCTCTGTCTCCGCCCAAGAGCATTCTTCCGCCGTACATATACGACATGTACCACGACGTAATGAATCGTCTCACGATCCATTGCGCATGTTATTCCGCCTAAAACTACTCTTCCGCCGCGACATTTACCATTAGTACTTGCTGGGTTTCATTTATCAAGCATCAAATTAACAGGACAACAACAACAACACGATAGATACCTAAGACCACACACATTCGGTGGTGTATACATGTTGTCGGATTGATCCTGATACAGCGCGAGCCGTGATAAAGATATTTGAACCTCAGGTATATGGAACTTTATTGTCTGTTTGTGTGAATTTTGGCCATTACATAAATAACACATTTTATTGCACGTTTGATCGCAATCATGGCCATAGGACACCTTTTTGGATGTTGAGTAGAACCTTTGTCTTACCATAGATATAATCAGGGTTATCAGTAAGGCGATTTTAGGAAACAACTGAATTTTTGATTATCGCACAAAAAATTATGGATGATGCTTTCCCACGGGAAAGCATTGAGCAAAGTCAGTGTCTTTTCGAACAGGAAATCGGTATTGTATAAATAAGTCAGTACGACCTGACCTCAGGGCAGTTCGTTAAGGACAGTTCATCGTTAACAATAGTAGATCGAAGATCAATACTAAGTTCACTAAGAGTAGTAATCAAGTTCGACACAAAAGTTTTAAGCAGTTCATCACTAGTAATTATTAAAACAGTTCATCTATATAAGTCATTTAAAGCAGTTCGCTAGTTAGTTCAATTTATTGTCAAAACAGTGAATAAGAACCCGTCCAGACGAGTAATCAATAAAAAATCCTTCAAGCTAAAAATCAAGTGTCTGTACAAAACGAAGGACACAGAGGTCTCTGTGACTCCTTCCAGACGTGACGACACCACAACACGCCGTCGTAACAAAGTAAAGAAAAGTAAAAGCAGCCTGTGCGACGAGCGGTGCGTTTTGAGCGAAGTAAAGAAAAATAAAATAATTGTAAAAATCGATAAAGTTCCTTGTTTCTCTGTAGAGCCCTTTCCACCTCCTTAACATTTTGGTAACATCTGTAACATCTTTGATCCCTACCGCATCCGATCAGACCAAATAACACTTAGCACCTTTGATCCCTACCGCCGCATCCGATCAGAGCATGAGAAAACCAAACAATCCTTATCCTATGTAAACTACCGAGATAACGAATTGGTATATAAACCCGAGCGAATATTGGCTCGAGGTTCTGTTAATAACGATAAGTCGACAAGTAAAGTTTAAGTCGTAAGTTAAGTGAAAAATAATAAAATAAAGTTTTTATAATAATCAACCGATGTTTCAATTGAAATCGAAAGTAGATTCGATTAGTTTTAATTCTATCGTATCGTGAAAACGTAACTTGCCTTCTATAGCATGGATGGACTTTAATTCAGACCGCGTAGGAAATAAAATTCGTAGGAAATATGAAAATCCCACAGCGAAATATAACATTCCCAAAAACTTAGTTCCTATTTCTAAGTTTACCATGCCAATCTCAGTTTCGGAAAGGCAAGGATATCAAACTACCAGGACACAATACTCAATTGTACCAGCTGAAGCTTTAACGATCCATAAAAGTCAGGGGCGAACTTATGACGTCGTTTGCATGGATTTGCAAATAAGCAAACGCATTACAAGGTCTATGCTATATATGGCATTAAGTAGAGTCAGAACAATTACTGACCTTTATGTAGTTGGACACTTTAAACCACCCAAACGTCCCTCGCCACAGGATACTCTTAGTATAGCCCTTCAAGAGTTAAAAACAGATAAACGTTTAACTTTTTCATATAATACCTCTTTAAAAAGATCTTCCTTCTCATGCTGTTGATATTGCTACAGCAAAATTATGGTCACGAATATCAGAAGAAATAAATTGTGCTGGTAAGGAGCTAACGGATTTGCCAATTGATCGATTGCTAAGCGTCATAAGGAATTCCACTCCATTTGACCCTCAATGCGTTCTCTTGTTTCAATACCCTTCCGATTATAAAGAAGTTTCGATTGATCACGATGATTTACAAATCCTTGACGGTGGAAAAATTGGAAAATTTGGAGAAAAAGATGTAATTGGTCACTGGATTTGCATATATTATAGTCACCGTCGAAAAAAAGTCTTAGTATATGACAGTTTACAACGAAATAATTTAGACGATACCCAGAAAGTCATTTTATCCAAATTATATCCATTTTTACGTATCCGAAACTCTGTTGAATATGTCAAACTAGCATCGCTGCAGCCTAATTCTTCAAGCTGTGGCGTTTACGCAAGTGCATATGCAACTTCCCTTGCTCTGGCAGTAGATACTAAGGACTCCAAATTTGAACTTTGCAGCGAAGATGAATAGTGAATATTCACTGAGTTTATTGGGTAGCTAGATAATGCATGTTAAATTCTCTTGTTTTCCTTGAATTTTATAATTGAATTTCGATATTAATTAAATCATGCGACATTTCGTGAGTATTCACTGAGTTTTATTTTGTTAGCTAATTATTGCATACAATTAAGTTTTTATATTAAGCGCAAATCATACGCTATTGATTCGTAACAGTAATTGCGTGTTCGTGAATTCAGCGCGTATTCACTAAATGTTGTTTCGTTCTCTCGATGCCTATATTAAATCATAAAGAAAGCAATGTCCAAGGACTTTTGACATTCATTGTAAAACATAACAGTAACTCAATGATTGTAAAAATGCACTCAGCATTTCTTTTTTCTGTTCGTTTTCTGGTCTCACCGAGTACAGTCGGTATTTATCTCGCTAATACAGAACATTTTGAAAATCAACCTAGCTTTATATTTTTTTTTTCGTTTTTTGCATCTGAAGGGTTTATATCGCAAATTCAACGCTCCCTAAAAAACATTAAGAAACCAACAAACATTTTGTTAAGCTCATTGCTTCTAGTACTTTGTAATAATATGCCCATGGATGAGTTACATACCCTTCGCCATACGGTCAGAAACCGACCACCCCATGCGGCGTGCCTAAGCCGGTGACACGTAAAGAAGATTGGCCTGAGCATCAAAAGAACCCGAAGCCGATTGTGTGAAGCCGATCGTGTGAGGTCAATCGTGTGAGGTCAACCGTGTGAGGTCTCCTTAGACCTCCTTACAATAGTCATAAATTAAGATAATTTTGTAGATAGCGTCCGGTAAGGAAATGCATATAAACCCGATCCAAGGACCAACAAGGCGCACTATTTTTACAACCTTCTTTCGGTGAAGGTAATTTTCTGAATAAAAGTATTTTTAAAGTTCTTTCATCGTTTTTTTTCTATCACACGGTCAAAGCGTGAGATTATTTTAAAGTAAGTCTTGATAAAATTCAAGACTTACGAGTGAAGAAGACAGTTCCCGAACCCGGAAACTTAATTGATGAATTTTATAATAAAATAATAATCGAGTAGCAATACGGTTATTGCTACATATCATTGATTTGTATTTGTGTTGAGGTTTCATTATTTCCCCTCAACATTGTGGTGTAAAAAGCGTGTCTCTGTACAGAGGTTTTTCGAATTGTATGAAGTGGGCGTTTTGTGTGTGCGTGTATTCCCTAACGCCATTGCACGCTTGACAATTTTGTAAGGGTATCAAGAACGGGGCAGACACGTTGCGCGCTTTTTCCCCTTGTATCATTGTACGCTCGGCTTGATATTCACGGATTCGGGGCAGGTTATCTCGTGCGTTATTTCCCTTGATGCCATTGCACGCTCGTTTCCAGATTTTTAGTAACACTATGAAAATCCACATGACCGTCATGAACGGGGCATATACATTGTGCGTTATTTCCCCTTGCATCATTGTACGCTCGGCTTGGTGATGACGGTCGGTCGGGGCGGGATGACTTGTGCGGTACTTAGTTACAGCAACTGACCAAACACCATCTGCATCCAGACTTACGTTTCAGAAAGTCCTGTAAACAATTGTAATGTAATCGACCACCCATATTTTCAAGTCAAACGATCTTTCAAATTTATGTAATAAATATTTACATAAAGAAACCCTGCCTCAAGACAATGGGACATTATGTTCTGTATAGTCAAACAAATAACAGTTGGTACAATATGGTGTGATGTCGATGTACGGACGATATTACATATCTATATATAGCCCTAGAAGATTTCATCTATCCTGTGTGTAGAAATTAAGATTAGATTTAAGTTCACCACCATAACGAGAGATGCTACGCCGCGTCTCGTAGATTTAAGTCTCGAGTAATAATAAAAACGTAATTCTTAGCATCAAATTCGTGTATTATTATAACTGGCGCAGTTGGTTTAAACGCCTAAAAGAAAAAGTGATCTAGCACAATTTAATTATAATTCGGTTTAAAAGTGAAACGAAAGTAAAAGTTCGAGTTATTGTAACTTGTAATAAGGCATACTTCACCCTTTGACTCACCCATCTGGATAGTATCAAAAAAATCAGATAGCAATGGAAAAGAAAAATTCAGAATCGTAAATTGAACAACATAACAATTGACGAAAAATATCCTATTCCATCGATAAATGAAATATTGGATAAACTAAAATGTCAGTATTTTTCAACCTTGAATCTCGCAAAAGGGTTCCACCAAATTGAGATAGACAAGCAAGACCAACAGAAAACTGCATTCTCGACCGAGAATGATCACTTTGAGTTTTTAAGGATGCCATTTGGCCTCAAAAATGTGCCCAGTACCTTTCAAAGACTTATGAATGATATCCTGAGAGAGCATATAAACAAAATCTGTTGTGTTTATGTGGAAGAACACATTCTATATCTGAAAATTATTTTGAAAACCCTGGTTGCCGGGGGTTGGCAATCGACGTGCCAGCAAGAATCCTGCAGATCGCGCCCCACGAGTCCAAGTCTCCGACTCCTGGATCGTGCGTTATGGCGTTGTGTGTGGAGTGTTGCCGAGATTGCCGGGTTTTCGTCTATGAGCGAAAATCCGAGCAAATATGCACTCGCGTTGTTGTGTTTTAATTTGTTCGTGATCGCCGGGTTTTCGTCCGCAAGCGAGAATCCGTGTAAAGGATTTGCACTTGTGATTCTGTGTTGTTTTGATCGTGATTGCCGATTGATTGAAATTACGCGCACTCAGGGACTGTTTTTGATTGCCGGGTTTTCGTCCTCAAGCGAGAATCCGTGTAAAGAATTTGCACTCACGATTTTTGTATTGTTTTGATCGTAATTGCCGGGTTTTCGTCCGCACAGCGAGAATCCGCGTAAAGTATTTGCACTCGCGGTTTTTGTATTGTTTTGATCGTGATTGCCGATTGATTGAAATTACGCGCACTCAGGGGCTGTTTTTGATTTAACATAAATTTATTACAGAGACTTAGTTCTCTAGCCTGTCTTGTGCCGTCTTTTCCTCGTCTACTTTTAGATGCAGCTGAACGGGTGATAGGGGTGCTGAAGGCTGCCACAGAAGGTGCGGCGTAATCAAGGTAAGCGAACATTCAAATCTCAAAACTACTTCCGTGGTTTTAATTCATTTTTTTTCCGCCTTTCAGGCAGTCCTGGCCTCTGTTACGGTGGAATCGTAATAGGGTGGAACCGTAACAGGGTCACCTTGATTATGCTGATGACGTGTGTTTGCTTGCACATAACCGTTCGGACTTAGAGTCAAATGTTCGATTTGTAAGACCTAATTTGTAACCACTTTTGTAATTCAGCAACCACTTTTATAATTAAGCAAAATAATGTTCAATTTTGTAATTAGGCAACCACTTTTGTAATTCAGCAAGAATTCATATCAAAACCCGAACGGACCACAGAGGGATATTCATATTTTTTGAAACCTCTGCCAAATGTAGATTGGCTTGTTAATAAAGAAATTTCAAATATAAAACTTTCGCATTTCTAATTAATTTGAAGACGTATTACGTCGAGTGAATGAAGACATAAAATTGGCGCAGTCGGTAGGATTGCAATAAAAGTTGCAATCAATAACTAAATTTATATTTTACGCGACAAGTGAATCAAATAATAGTGATTATAAAACAATTGCAATCCGTAAAATAGAATCTCACGTTTCTATTATAATTAAAAACAAGTAAGCCTATTATAAGGGCACAGTGAATATTTGAAAAATAATTCCCTGTTAATGTGTTTGTGGAAAATATATGGAGAGCCCAAACCTTCTTTGAAACGTGCTCTGAGGCTGGAGCGTGACCATATATTTGAACAATAAAAACTGACAATTTCTTAGAGAGAGTGCAACAAGTCTAAACTCTCTTCAAACAACTCATGAGACTGTGAGGGATCTAATACAATCAATCAAATTCCTGTTAAGACCCCCTATAGGTGCATAGGACAGAAACAACTCTCTTCCACAAGGCGCGATCCTGAGCATCGGCCTTAAGCTGTTGCCAGGACTTGTTTATAGTGCTCCATTTCACGGTCGATCACAGATCGGCGGTGTAAGGACCGAGTAACCCCAGCTCTTCCCCCGTCATTCAATGTTCGAACGTTCCAGAAGCCAATCATAGTCCGTTTTCGAATGTCGTTACCGTAGAATCAGTCCGTATCCGAGGCGATGTATCTGTTTCTCGTATCATTTAGGTCTTAAGATCACGGGTGATAAGCCCATGATCCAGTGAGTGTCCATTTGCCATTTTTAGGGCAAGCAGGACTGGCTGTGGGTGAATTCTACAGCCCCCATCCCAGAGGGGGATAGTTAGCTCAGGTCCGTGGAGTCGCTAGGCTCCAAAGATAGTTACAGGAATTGGTAAAACCTCATCCTACAACTACCCCCTTGCGGGGGAGGGATCTAATAAAGAGTCTTTTATTAATAAAGATCCTCCAGAACCATAATCTGAACAGTGGATCCTAGATCAAAACAAAACATTGATTAATATTATCCGGAGCGGTAGAGATGATAAGAAGCCAACAGATACACGACGCAAGAAGACCAATAGGAGACATAGAAGACCACTATATTGAGGACGACATTCCAATTCAAATCAACAATATGGAACCTCAGATCAACTTGTCACCGCTGGACCATTTAAAATATATTAGTGAGTACGACGGTAATCGTCATAGTTTAAGCATATTTATACAAAACATAGATGATTTAATAAAATCCCTGGAACGATACAATGTTGCTTCTCAACAAATAATGCTCAATTTAATTAAATCAAAATTAGTGGGTAGAGCAAGAAGAGTCTTAGAAACTCACAATCACCTCACCACATGGGGAGAAATGGAGAAATTAAACAGATTTTAATTAATCAATTTTCAAGTCTAGACAATTTTACGATGAGTTACGAGACACTAAATGTGGACAATCCATACTAAACTTCTACAATACTATTACAGACAGATTAAGCGAACTAAACTGCAAATGTAGACAAGAAAATAACCTAAACGAAATACCTAGAAACATAATTACAGCCCTTAGCACGTTCAAATTTAATATCCGCGAGCCAGGAAGAACTATCCTGTACTCAAGAGACCCACAAACATTGGAAGATTGCTTACAGGTCTTAAGTACAGCAGGTCTTCTCGGAGACAACAACTCTAGGCAAAACTTTACGCAACGAGATAACCGACAAAGTAATCCCGCACCAAACTTCACACGAAACCACAGACCCAATAATTCCCGATTCCAAAACCAATCATTTAATAATCCTTAAAGAATTACTGGCCAAGTCAGCGACAACAATTACAGACAACCCTATTTTGAGGATTCTAATTATCAAGCCCCAAGTACTAATTATATGATTTATACCAACAGGGACTCCGGACAGTTCAGAAGAAACAATGTAAGGAATTTTCCAAACCCCAATCTCCACAATAACTATGATGATCGAGACCAAACAATGCAAACTCGACAGACATATAGACCAGAAACTAATTTACACGAAAATAACAAATCTCAAGAACCAAATGGAGAAAATTTTAGTTCACAGGCCTCGGACACAAACTACCATATGTGAAGATAAAAACAAGATTAGGAATATACGGCTACTGATTGATATAGGTGCTACCAACTCACTTATCAATCCCGGTATATGTCAGCCCAAATATATACACGATTTAGACGAAACAATCACAATAAAAACTATAAAAAATGATATAAAAGTCCAACAATACGAGGGCTGTATGATAAGTACCCGTGTTTACCGACTGATGGCAACACTGGCGCAAAATGTTTATGCCATCATGTAGCGCCATCTTTACAATGACGACTGTGAAAATTTCAGACAGATTTATCGAGTAGTTTTGTTTTAACAGATGTTGAAATTCATCGTGTTCGTGTTTATTTGCAATCATGGAGAAAGAGCAATATCGATCAGTGATTCGATTTCTTTTTTTGGATGGGAAGGCGTGTGAGGAAATCAAAGTGAAGTTGCATGCCGTTTATAAGGACAATGCACCTTCGATGACTACCATCAGTAATTACTCTGCGAGTAATTAAATTTGATAGCCTTTTGCTAGTTAATTGATTTTAGAAGTGTCGCACATGCTAGCATCAAGCAAAGGGCGATAAAGAAATAATAAGTATCGTTTTTTAAGATCGCATGCATGATGACTTAATTAAAAGAAATGGTTGAGACGTGATTAAGAATGCAAACAAAATTCGATCGAATTTGAACGGATCGAATTTTGATAACTAACATACTAAGTTAAAGTCGAGGAGTCTTCCATCAACCTCCAGAAAGATAAGTTGTGTCCTTAAAAGTTCGTGAAAAGTCAAAATTTATGAAAATACGTAATTTAAATAGTTTGTTGAAATCGATAATGTATTAAATAAAAGTGATTTAATAAAAATATAATAAACGAGTGAAAATAACATAGTTTTAATCAAAAAGTATTGACTCTGGCGATCATTTAATTGATCCCCAGAAAATATACGTAATTGGCGCAGTCGGTAGGATAAACAAAAACGTTGTTTATGCTAAAAAAGAAAAACATAACTGAAAATAAAAATAAAATAAGTGAAAATTGTTTAAATTACAAATTTATTGACTTACAACGAAAATTAACGTGGACAAGACTACGTCGTCTGGCAACGTTAATTTGAATCAATTAATTACATGAGAAAAAATTTTTTTTAATAAAAATACATTGTGAGCAGCAGAGAAGTGAGAATCGCAATCAAAATCAGCCAGGAATCGTCAACAATTATATCCAGAACATCGAAGCAGAAACAAGAATCATCAACAATTGTATCCGGAACAGCGAGCGAGAACTTTTCTAAACATGATGGACTTTGAAGGTAATGAAAATCTAAATATTAACCCCCTAAAATATATTCAGGGAATAGACGCCTGCAACGGGAACAGGCAAGAGCTTTATACGTTTATCCAGAGGATTGACGATATCTGAACAGAGTGATCCTACGATATAACGAGGATTCAAGACTGATAATTTTTAATACTATTAAATCTAAGTTAACGGGCAAAGTAAGACAATTGCTCGAAGCCCACAATAATGTCAATAGTTGGGTTGGTTTAAAAATCTTATTAATCAATAATTTTGCGAATCCGAAGAATAGTGTCAGTTTTCGTTCAGATCTTTTAAATTTTTATAATGATATTCAGTTGGCTTTGTGTGAATTAAATATTAAAACCCGTCAAGAAGAATTGGTACATCAAATACCATCAAACATTGAAACCGCGTTACACGTTTTCAAATCTAAATTACCGGAACCTTTAAAGAGTATAATTTTTTCTAGAAATCCAACTAATTTAGAATCGGCACTTCATATCCTAAGTGAGGATGGATATTTAAATTATCAAAACTCACATTTTAATAGAAATCCGAATAGAAACCCGAATCAAAGTCGTAATTTCGATTCAAACAATCAACAAAGACGTAACGTTGAACAGATAAACCGGAATCAGTTTCGTCCTGTATTCGATCAAACCAGACAATTTAGACATGGTAATAATAATCGAAACAGAAATTATAATGGGTATAACAATCAAAATAATTTCAATCCTAATTTTAACCGAAACGCGAATGTGGGATCAAATAGAAATTTTAACAGAGGGAGAAATGCATTTCCACCAGTACCAATGGATGTAGATCCACCCAGACAACAAAATGTGAGACAAAACTTCAACAACCAAGTCAATGTACAAAGAAGTGTTGAAAATTTTCCAACACCAGCCTTGGATACCAATTACCACATATAAAGCTTAAAACAAATAAAGGATTCATTAGACTTCTTATAGATACTGGATCCACAAATAGTTTGATAAATCCAGAAATTTGTCAACCAAAATATATTACTGAATCACATTCCATACAAATCAAAACAATGATCGGTATTACTACTACTCGATCAAAAGCAATTGTTCCTAAATTTGAAGAACTCAATACTATTGATAACCCCGAATTCTTAGTTATTAAATTTCATGACCTTTATGATGACTTAATAGGAAACGACCTATTAATGCAAAATAATTTCGAAATAAATTACACAAGTAGGATAATGAAACTAAATAAATCCAAAGTGAAAATATGCTTTGATAAAGCAGAAGAGGAAAGTTATGAGAATACTTTACCAGCTGAAGTAAACAACTTAACCTATGAAATATCATACTCAGAAGATATAACAAAGGAAATAAGAGTATCACACTTAAACGAAGAAGAAAGACATAAACTCTTAGGTTTAGTAAGAAAATTTTCCGATGTATTTTTCAGAGAAGGAGATGATTTAAGCTTCACGCATGTAATCAAGCATAAAATCAAGCTTACAAATAAGGCACCCGTATATACTATGTTATACAGGTATCCTGAAGAACATAAAAAGGAAGTAGAAAAGCAGATAGGTGAAATGCTTGACAAGCGAGGTCGGCTAACCTCAGCTATACAATCGGCTTCCGAGATATAAAGGTTGGCGGACTCCTCAAAAGTAGCCCGATTTGCTATTTTAACGAGAAGGCGAAGATGCTCGTTCCTTAAGCCTTTCTCGAACGCTTTCTTGACGAGGGCTTTATTTTCGTCTATCAAGAAGCTTGTGATGGTCTGTTCGGTGGAGACCTGTTTAGTCACATCGTTTAGGATAACTAATAATTTTGTCACCCGGGAAACGTAATCTCTTACGTGTTTCCCATTTGTTTTTTTTTGCAACTTCTTGTTGCAGTGAAGTTCGGGTTCGTGTGTCGAGGAAATTTTTCTGCAGCAGTTCACGGAGATCATTCCATGAATTATATTTTTGTATTTGATGACGTCGTACGTTTTTCCTACGAGCTTTGTCTTTATGAGAGACAAGAAAAGTGCCCTTTGACTCTCGTGGAGTTCTGGTCGTTGGAAAATGACACAGCTCGATAAAAATCGGTGTAGCTCGTCAGGGTTTCCATCGAAGGCAGGAATAAGCGCGTGAGCATCTCCAAGCATGAGAGTCGACTTACTTTCTGAAGAGATGTTTGGCACGACTAAGGGAGTCTTGAAGTCGTTCTGGAATTGGAGTACCACTTTGTGTGGGAATCTTGGAAGTCGATTTACCGTGGTCGCGACACTAAATCACGGCTCAAGACAAGGAACATTATACCCAAAACATGGCACATAAAAATATTTTATATTTTTTTCAAAAAGGGAAAACTTTCACGGTGTGGTCTATCTTATTTATAAAAAGGGGAATTTGTATAATTTTTCTTTTTTTTTTTGTTATTCTTTCCTTTTTGACGATAGGAAATCGCGGCACAGGAAAAACGGGCAAGAAAATATTTCACTAACCTTGTAAATTTTTCGACGAGTTGCTCCTGCCGTTGATGTTGTGTCTTGAAGTTTTCCAAGTGATCTCCTGATTTGCTGTCCTCGTTGAGTTGGGGTCCGTTTGATTCCCTGTCTCTCTGGTCCGGAGACGGTACCGATGTTGTTCGTTGGGTAGCGGGATAAGGGTCAATGCTTGCCCACATGGAATCCCACCGCTGCCACCAAATTATGTTACGACGTATGTGTCGTCACGTTTGGAAGGAATACTGAGCCCTTCGGTTCGTATAATAGCTTGTTCAAACTGGCTGAGGATAAGCGCCATCTGTCATTGAAAAAAAAAATTGTATAATAAAATGATTGGAGACACGCAGCAAACTTCAGGCATGACGGAAGTTTGTTGGCTGTTCGAGAGGTTAGAAGTCGGTGAGAATTTCGCAAAAGTTGGTGTTGGAAAATTTGCGGTTAAAAAGAAATTCTGTCCTATTCCGAAGCGAACAAATTTTATTGACACGCTACAATTGTTCCAAATTGAATTGGACGAAGACAGTTACGCTGCACTTGGGATTATTGGATAGCGAAGATTTCGATTAACAGGAGCATCTCATAAGTCTTTCAGCGTATCGTCAGCAGAGGCACGATCGTCAGAAATAAGCGCCCGATGCGAAATTTTCTCGACGACAAAGATATTCTGCGATCTATCGTGTGGTGGATACTTGAAAATGTCCAGAATTGCTAGGAAGCAAAAATTTTAGTTTGCTTCATTTTTTTTTTGTTCAACGGTCGTTTGGCAACGAACAGAATCATGTCAAACGTAGCATCAAAAAAAAAAATTAAACTTACCAATATTGGATGCAAATCTGCGGTCACCAACGTCGGATTTGAAAATAAGAATTCCCAAAGAACGGACACGTGCGGAATTAACTAATTATCAACTCGACGACAGTATTGGTTCAAACGCGTCGACACAACATAGCTCCTTGACAATATAATAATCTCCAAGGATAAATTCGAAGCTATACTCACCCACATCGCACAGTAGCGGATACAAGTATCATAGTCATAGCAATAAGTCCAATAAAATCCTTTAGTTTTTTTTTAATTGCTTTAATTTTATCATCGAATTCAGGATGCATGAAAGAAAATTTTTCTTTCAAATGGATGGAATTCGTTTACAATCGATTGTGCATGAATTTTTTGTATTGTTTGTCTAAATTTCCTTTCTGTTCCAATATGAACGGGTTTCGAACTAAGAGAGTATAAAAAAAAGAAAGGAATTTTCATATGATTAGGTTCTTAATAAACGAATTATAAGGAGAAGAAATGGATTAGTAGATTAATTGAAGAGCACCCCTCTTAGCTTCCACTGTTTCCTCTCTTAATGGGGCCATACGAAGAAGACTTTTTGGAGACTGTAAGGCTTAGACAGGGTAGGCATCTGATTGGGACAATACCGCAATCAGAGAAAGTCCTGTTTGTTTTTTTTTGAACACCTGTTCTGGGGTAAGTCGACGTGACGAGATCTAAGGCTTGTTATGGATGGAAGCAACAAAGTTGCATTTTGTATATGAAAGCAACAAAGTTGCAAGCAGAGGACGGATTCTTATTGTTTCAATATGAAAAGAATTCGTCTATTGTGTACATGTTGTGCGGCCAATTTGATTTCAGTTAGTCGTATGATATTGTAATAGCTAATTCTTCAATTGATATTATCTTACATGATACTTATTATGTAGTTGCTCATTTTCATTATGTTTTGTCAATAGGAGCTGTATTTGCAATTATAGCAGGATTTGTACATTGATACCCTCTTTTTACAGGATTATTAATAAATCCGAAATGATTAAAAAGACAATTTATAAGTATAAGAAAAAAGACCTTCTAGCTTAGCAATATAGATTAAGATAGTTTTTGCTTAAGTTGGCATAACCTTAAAAGACCAACTTTTAATATTATGGACGCTTTTTGACAATTGACGACGAACGGTTCGCATCATTTTAAACCTTCATTCAATATACATACTTAGTAAAATATTAAATCTTATTTCATTAAAATACATACGGGCATAACAAGCTCGTTCTGTTTTTATAGGCCATGGATTTTATGTTCAGTATCACATATCACATCTCCCGTAGCTAGACCCGACAACACGCTAGCACGTCGCTCCAGCCAGATATTGCCACCAAGATGGACGTTGGAGGATCTCGGACCAGTTCAATCTTATTTTCCTTTCGGTATCGAAATAACTATCCTAGACTTTTGGGCATACAATACTTGTTTGAGGGTGCACTTAAAACGAAGTTTTCGCTACTTTCCAGAGATTCTGTTAATGCTGGTTGACTATGATCCATAATGCATATATTATGTAAAACCACAGATGCAATAATACTGCTTTGATTTTGTAAAGTCCTATATCTTAATCCTGTTGATAAAATCGGGAGTCACCTTTTCCAAACGCCGTAACTTCTTTTTACACAGTTTCTTGTTCGGATGAGTGATTCATTGTAAAGATTTTCCTCGGAAGAGAACGCTTTTTAAATAAATAACATAGTCTCAGTTAGCTAAGCCATCCCCCGATTAAATTAATCTTGGATTTTCGCTTTGAGTTTAAACGACCACTGTGAAATACGTTCTAAATTTAAACCAAAAGTTGCCAGGCTTAAACTAGATATGTAAAACGGGCCCTTAGAAAACAAATTAAACTTTACACAAAAGAATAACGCGAAAACATTTAAATATTTCAGAACAGTAATATTACCGATAAACTTTGTTTAATTATTTCAAAAATTTAGAAGAATATTCAAAAAAACGGATGAAACACTTATTTTCAAATTAATAATAATAAATAATATACCTTGAAAATTATACGTTTGTAACGCAACGAAATCTCCCAACATGATGAACTTTACACCAAATTTTCACACAAAACTTGTAAATATTATTTTTTACTTTTGTCTAACGTGGAAGGAACTTTTAATTTTAAAACGATATTTTTAAGTTAAAACTATCGAAAGAACTGAACTAATAACTGTATACAAAATTTAAACTTTATTTTCAAAACTATGCAAACTATGGTCCGAACGACAAGTTAAAAATTTCTAAACTGATAAAGGTTTTTGGAATTGGCCTGGTTTTATAGGTACTCGATAGTTTTTTTTTTTTTTTGAGGAACTAAACTGAGGAAAAGGTTTTTAGGAGGGGATAATGGTAATGAATTTCATCTGTCTATTATCTCAAGTGGTAGTATTACAAAACTATTTGTAATTACGTAAGCGCCGAAATGTTCTATTCATGCTCAGGTATACAGGATTAAGAAAAAAATCGGAACTCGGTTTTCATCAGATCGGAACTATTCGGGGTAGCAGGTATCTATTAAAGTAGGTTTCGTTCAGACTTGTGAAAAGGGTGGGAGTAATCGTAAACGATGGGGTCGGGCAGGTATTTTTGGGAATGATCGCCAACTGGAAGCGGCAGCTATTCAAGGCTCTTCTATAGTTGCCTTCTTGTTTCATGGTGTTTTGCCCTTAGTGGTTCTTATTTCGAATATATAGAATTTTTATGGGGATCAAAATTATATATTTCAATTGCCCTCTATGTAAGAATTTTTGGAAATACCACGTTTAGATTTTTTTCTAGGTGCGTAAGAACAGGTAGAATTTGACTAGTCCGGTCATTAATTTGTAGGCCCTTTAAGGTTAAGGTAGCAATAAAGCTAATTTTAATTATCACGTTCGAAAAAATGATTATAGCAGTGATAGCTAAATTTTGAAACTCGTTTTCTATCGAAATTAAAAATAAAATAAAAAGCGCTTGATAAGTCTTCGCTGAATATTCATACATTCACGCTTTGTTTTGTTGGTAGAGTTAACTTTTATTATCTAAGTTACCTCTTATGATGCGAATCCCATAGCATGTAAAACGATTTTTCGAAGAAAACTTTTAGCTTTATCTTGAAAAATATCAAAAAATCTAAAAGGAAAGCGAATACCAAATAAATAGTAAATTTTGTGAAATTACAATGGAAATGGTCTGTTATTCATACAAAATCAAATCGCGGCAGATGCAATACCAGTTGCTTTAAAGAATTCGCTCTATTTCTGTGTTTGATCATGTTTTTCAAAAATTAGTTTAAATAATTCAATTGATAATTGATACAAAAGAATAACGTAAAAAAATTTAAATATTTGAGAGCACTAATATTACCGATAAGCTTTGTTTGGTTATTTAAAAATTTAAAAGAATATTAAAAAAACGGATGAAACACTTATTTTCAAAATAATAATAATAATCAATAATATAGGTACCTTGAAAATTATACGTTTGTAACGCAACGAGATCTTCCAAAATGACGAACTCTACACCAAATTTTCATGCAAAACTAAATATAATGTCTCACTTTTGTCTAATGAACTTTTCACTTTAAACTAAATTTTTAAGTAAAAACTATCGAAAGAACTGAACTATTCTAATAACTGTATACAAAATTTAAATTTTATTTTCAAAACTATTCAAATCGACCGAACGACATGTTAAAAATTTCTACACTGGTTAAGGTTTTTGGAACTGGCCGGGTTTTATAGGCACTCGTTGGTTTTTTTTTTTGTTGGGAGGAACTTAACTCAAGAAAATGTTTTTAGGAGGGGATAATGTCGAGAAATGTTCTGTGCATGCTCAGGTCAAGGAGGATATATAAAAGGAGTACCTGATAGTCTGTCTCATGTGGGAATATTTTTTGATTCGGAAATTTTCGAAAATTGTGTCCAAGCTTAACTTGGTTTCAAACTTTTACAAAAACAACAAGTTTTTGGTTCGTGTCTATGCTAAGCACTTTAGCAACGGACAATTTAACGCGGGACAGAGATAGTTACTTTGGGTTTAAGTATGTCAAACAAGGATAGCGAAACAATTTTTTCGAAAATTTGACAACTGTTTCGAACAATTTATCGTGGGAAAGAGTTAGTTGCAATATTTTTAAGTGTGGCAGACATAGATAGCGAAACGATTTTTTTCGAAAAATTTCGAGCATTTCGGTAGTAAGGGAGGGAAATACATTCATTCCCATTTAGCTTACAAGGCAAAGCATGCTCATAGTCACTCCTTTTTATATATCCTCCTCAGGTATACAGGATTACGAAAAAATTTGGAATTCGGTTTTCGGCAGATCTTAACTATTTGTGGTAGCAGGTATCTATTAAAGTAGGATGGGGTAATATGCCGGCCAGGTATTTTTGGGAATGATCGCCAACTGGAAACGGCAGCTATGATTATTTAAGGCTCTTCTATAGCTGCCTTCTTCTTCCATGGTATTTTGCCCTTAGTAGTTCTTATTTCGAATATACTTGAAGGATTTTTATGGGGGTCAAAATTATACATATATTTCAATTACCCACTATGTAAAATTTTTTGGAAATACCACTTTTTTATTTTTTTTTTCTAGATTTACGACCAGGTAGAATTTTTCTAGTCCGGTTTGTAGGCCCTTTAAGCTAAATTTGGAAATTCGTTTCCTTTCAAAATTAAAAATACAATAAAATGCACTTGATAATTCTTCGCTGAATAAAATTCGTTCACACTTCATTTAGCTGGTAGAGTTAATTTTTTTTATCTAGGATGCTTCTTATGATGCGAGCCCCATTGCATGTAATACGATTTTTCGAAGAAAAATTTAAGGTTTATTTTGAAAAATATCAATAAAATCTAAAAGAAAAGCGAATTCTAAGTAAATTGCAAATTTTTGCAAAATTACAATAAAAATGGTCACTTATTCATAAAAATAAAAAAAAATTGTTGGCGGAAGCAATTCCAGTTGGTTTACGGAACTCGTTCTATTTCTGTGTTTGATGATGGTTT
This sequence comes from Chorisops tibialis, assembly GCA_963669355.1. Taxonomy (NCBI): domain Eukaryota; kingdom Metazoa; phylum Arthropoda; class Insecta; order Diptera; family Stratiomyidae; genus Chorisops; species Chorisops tibialis. Next base: position 276,858,914 of record OY770262.1, read on the forward strand.
CTAAAAATGAGTTTAAACTTCAAAACTAGAATTGATAAGAGGTAGATAACATATCTGCTAACAAGTCGGGCGCAACTTTATTATTCTTGTGACAAATCGAGAATGCGTGTGAAGATATAGATAGGGAAGGGATGACTAAGTAAATGCGGGTGCTTATAATGGTTTGGTGACAAATGATTACTTTTGTATGAGAGGTTGTAGAAGATTTGATGGCAATTGATTAAATATTATAATATCTCAAACCTTGAAACATCTCTATTAAATGAATATCACAAGTTTTTAAGTTTGTAATTTAAAATTTCAATAAAATTTTTTTTTTCAATAAACATGAAATATCTTGTGCAAGTTAGGGCGCCTCTTCGGTATATAACAGTTCTGGTTGAAATGGTTATTTTTTCGTTGTGTATATTAAATGGATGTATTCAGTTACAAAATTCAAAATTTGTATCTTTTACCAGAGCCCTAAAAAATCGGAGAAAGTTTTCGACATTTTGGTTCACCACCCCCAAACTAAAAATAAATATAGGTCGTATAGCTCTAAAATCTGACAGAATTTCAAAGTTATAGCAGTATAGAATTTTGAGTTACAACGGTTTGAAATTTTGAAACGCTCCCCATTTCTCTCCGCTACCATATTGTCCAAATGTTATATTACTTTATTATTCTAATAATAAAGTATTCTGATCGACACAGAAAAAAAAAAACTTGCTACCCTGAAATTTTTTTTTTTTTTGCGTCTCATGTTTAAATTAGCCTAAAAATGTTCTTTGCACCCCCCTGGCAAAGAAAAACACTTAAGAATGAATATCTCGACTGTCACTTAAGCTATGTAATTGAAACTTGAAGAGTGTACTAAGCTTTATTAGCGGAATATGAACAACATATAAAATGTGAACAGAATAGTAGTGGGGAAAAATGGGGAGCATTTCAAAAACGGCGCACTTTCCAAAACTACAAATCATTATATCTCAAAATTTAGTACAGATATCAAATCAAAAATTTGTCTGATTATAGAGCTAAAATTTTAATTTTTTTAGGACTTTGGTAAAAGATAGAAAGTTTAAATTTAGCAGGTCGGTACATCTATTTAATATGCATGGAAAAAAAATAATAGTTTGTTCCAAAATGTTTCGTGACGTTTCGGTCTCTGCTGACACCTTTATCAAACAGGTCTCAGCAGAGACCGAAACGGCGCGAAAAATAAAGCGTAACAGTGTAGAATCCAAAAATCTTTTCTTTCTATTCGAAATGCACTGTGAAAACATTCACCAAACCAAACGTCTTAGTTATTATTCTTCTTCTTCCATAATGGCACTACAGCCAAAATCGGGCCTTGGCCTCCTAACATTTTCATTACTTATTGTGGAAGGTTTACACAACCCCATAACCAGGAATTTTGGATTTTCTTAGATTAAAGTTACCATAGTGTACCCAAGCAGTCAGAGTTCTGAAATTATACGTCAATCGAGATTTTAACTCACGAACTCCGCTTTAGAGACCAACAAAGACGGCGCTTTTGATTTTGGAGCCTGGACTGGTTTATAGGTTTATCCGATGCCCAAATGAATTTAGTACACATGACAGAACCACCTTTGGACATGATCCTAACTTCAGTTTCAATTCTCCTCGTTGTATGTCCTAGCTGAATCATCGAAAAAGGCTCCATTTTTTTATTTCCGATGATGTCGCATCCTTTCGTGCTGTTGAACCGTTGACTGAATCACGTCCAGCCAAATGGGCACAAATTTTGTTCGAAATTTCACCACAGTTTTATATTATAAAAGATTAATATTCTGTCCTAAATACAATCAATGAGTTTTTCTAGTATCCCACAAATTTCAACTTTTGTAGATAAGTCCTTTCCGAAATTCACGATTATTTATGAAAACGAGATCGTGGTACAAGGCTGAAATAATTTCTTTAATAATAGCCTTGTTTGTAGCGTCTTCATCTTAAAATAACAGAAATTTTATAGTTGATTCGATAATTATAATACGCAATATAAAATCAACCCGAAAATGAATTTGTTTTTATATAAGGTTTTCGGGGATATTAGTAATTGAAAATTGTTGGACCGTACACGTACAGCGTACAGATAGAGAGTTTTTTTTAAAACGTTATTATTAGAATAATAAAGCAAAATCAATAAAATATGTCAAATTTGTGTATGTTAATTTCGCCCAGAACTTAATTCAATTCTGAAAGAAATCGGAAAATCAAAAGGCAAAAAGTAACGATATGTCCAGGCTTATTCTATAAAAAATCGGAATTAATTTGCCGCATTTTTTCAGAATTCATATAGAAATCGAACGCTTCTTCATTACGATCGACCGCTAAATACATTTTTTCAACGAATTCGTACTGAAATAGGTTCCAAAATCGGAATATATTTGCGAAAGTCTTACCGATTTAGAACAGATTTCGGGAAATTTTGTCTGTTTAGTTTCGAAACATTTATTTCTGTGGATTTGTTCTTAGTACTTGATTGATTTAGATTAAGTTAGCTAAGCTGTACTCTCTACAGATAGATGATAGACCAACACTACAGTCGCTAGGCTATATCGAGGTGGAGGGTTTGGTATCATTCTTTGTGGTCCACGAAGCCGACTATGTGGAGGATTTTCCTATGATCGGCTATGTCAGAAGACAAATATCTAATATCCATTGATTTACTATACATCAGAATTTTTACAATTAAAAAAATATTTAAAAAACATAATACTCTAGAAATAAGAAAGAGTTTATTGTACCGGAAGATATATCTTCTCAAATTCTTTCGAATAGTAAAAAACAACTTTTGTATGGTAGGTGGTAAAAGCAGAGGGAGGAGGTTTGTAATTTTTGTATACATGTAACAATGAACGTAGTATACAAAATATTTTATGCTGAATTTAAAGTTTGTAGCTTTCATAATTTTCAAGGAAATTGAACACATTTGTCTGAATTTATGATATTTGTATAGGAGGTGGCAGAGAAAGTGGGAGGTTTCGGATGATTTTCAATCTGCTTATCAACATCCTAATCACATTGCCTTTTTACTCATAGGTTCGAAGGAGAAACACATTTCTTGAATTTTCAATACAAAAAATTGTATGGGAGGTGGCAGAAGGAGTGAAGCGAACATCATATTTTTTTTAACATTATTGCAATTATTGCAAAAGTTTTGCTGCGAAAGTCCTCGTCAATAGCGTCATCTTCGAGTGCTTTATAAATTAGATACAATAGCAAACTCATCAAAGATCCGACAAAAGAATAACGTAAAAACATTTAAATATTTGAGAGCACTAATATTACCGATAAACTTTGTTTGGTTATTTAAAAATTTAGAAGAATGTTCAAAAAAACGGATGAAACACTTATTTTCAAAATAATAATAATAATCAATAATATACCTTGAAAACTATACGTTTGTAACGCAACGAGGTCTTCCAAGATGACGAAATCTACACCAAATTTTCTCGCAAAACTAAACATAATGCCTCATTTATGTTTAGCATGTAATGAACTTTTCACTTTAAACTAAATTTTTGAGTAAAAACTATCGAAAGAACTGAACTATTATAATAACTGTATACAAAATTTAAATTTTATTTTCAAAACTATTCAAATTATTGACCGAACGACATGTTAAAAATTTCTAAACTGATAAAGGTTTATCGAACTGACCAGATATAGGTACTCGATGATTTTTTTTGGGAGGAACTTAACTGAAGAAAATTTTTTTAGGAGGGGATAATGTTAATGCCCCTTGAAGTTTATCTGTCTATTATCGCAAGAGAACTGTTTGCAATCACCTAATTCGAGAAATCTTCTGTGCAGGTATACAGGATTAAGAAAAAATTTGGAATTCGGTTTTCGGCAGATCTTAACTATTTGTGGTAGCAGGTATCTATTAAAGTAGGATGGGGTAATATGCCGGGCAGGTATTTTTGGGAATGATCGCCAACTGGAAACGGCAGCTATGATTATTTAAGGCTCTTCTATAGCTGCCTTCTTCTTCCATGGTATTTTGCCCTTAGTAGTTCTTATTTCGAATATACTTGAAGGATTTTTATGGGGGTCAAAATTATATATTTCAATTACCCGATATGTAAAATTTTTTGGAAATACCACTTTTTTATTTTTTTTTCTAGATTTTCGACCAGGTAGAATTTAACTAGTCCGGTCATTAGCTTGTAGGCCCTTTAAAGTAGTATAGCAATAAAGCTAATTTTAATTATCACGTTCGAAAAAATGAGTAAGAGAGAAATAGCTAAATTTGGAAATTCGTTTTTTATCGAAATTAAAAATACAATAAAATGCGCTTGTTAATTCTTCGCTGAATAAAATTCGTTCACGCTTTATTTAGCTGGTAGAGTTATTTTTTTTTATCTAAGATGCCTCTTATGATGCGAACCCCATTGCATGTAATACGATTTTTCGAAGAAAACTTTTAGGTTTATTTTGAAAAATATCAATCTAAATCTAAAAGAAAAGCGAATACTAAGTAAATTGCAAATTTTTGCAAAATTACAATAAAAATTGTCACTTATTCATAAAAATAAAATTGGGGGCGGATGCAATTCCAGTTGGTTTACGGAATTCGTTCTATTTCTGTGTTTGATGATGGTTTCTAAAAATGAGTTTAAACTTCAAAACTAGAAAGTATAAAAATGTTTAATACATAAAAAAGAGGTAGATAACATATCTGCTAACAAGTCGGGCGCAACTTTATTGTTCTTGTGACAAATCGAGAATAGATAGGGAAGGGAAGACTAAGTAAATGCGGGTGCTTTTAATGGTTTGGTGACAAATGATTTCTTAGTAATATTCGAAAAAATACTTTTGTATGAAAGGGGGTAGAAGCTTTGATGGCAATTGATTAAATATTATAATATCTCAAACTTTGAAACATCTCTATTAAATGAATATCACAAATTTTTAAGTTTGTAACTTAAAATTTCAATTAATTTTTTTTTCAATAAACATGAAATATCTTGTGCAAGTTAGGGCGCCTCTTCGGTACATAACAGTTCTGGTTGAAATGATTATTTTTTCTTTGTGTATATTAAATGGATGTATTCAATTACAAAATTCAAAATTTTTATCTTTTACCAGAGCCCTAAAAAATCGGAGAAAGTTTTCGACATTTTGGTTCACCACCCCCAAACTAAAAATAAATATAGATCGTATAGCTCTAAAATCTGACAGAATTTTAAAGTTATAGCAGTATAGAATTTTTAGTTACAACGGTTTGAAATTTTAAAAAGTGCACCGATTTTGAAACGCTCCCCATTTCTCTCCGCTACCATATTTTCCAAATGTTATATTACTTTATTATTCTAAGAATAAAGAATTCTGATCGACACAGAAAAAAAAATTTGCTACCCTGAAATTTTATTTTTTTTGCGTCTCATGTCTAAATTAGCCTAAAAATGTTCTTTGCACCCCCCTGGCAAAAAAAAACACTTAAAAATGAATATCTCGACTGTCTCTTAAGCTATGTAATTGAAACTTGAAGAGTGTACTAAGCTTTATCAGCGAAATATGAACAACATATAAAATGTGAACAGAATAGTAGTGGGGAAAAATGGGGAGCATTTCAAAAATGGCGCACATTCCAAAACTACAAAATTTAGTACAGATATCAAATCAAAAATTTTTCAGATTATAGAGCTAAAATTTTAATTTTTTTAGGACTTTGGTAAAAGATAGAAAGTTTAAATTTTGCACGTCGGTACATCTATTTAATATACATAGAAAAAACAAATAATAGTTTGTTCCAAAATTGTTTCGTGACGTTTCGATCTCTGCTGACACCTTTATCAAACAGGTCTCAGCAGAGACCGAAACGGCACGAAAAATAAAGCGTAACAGTGTCGAATCCAAAAAACTTTTCTTTCAATTCGAAATGCACTGTGAAAACATTCACCAAACCAAACGTCTTAGTTATTATTCTTCTTCTTCCATAATGGCACTACAGCCAAAATCGGTCCTTGGCCTCCTAACATTTTCATTACTTGTTGTGGAAGGTTTACACAACCCCATAACCAGGAATTTCTGATTTTCGTAGATTAAAGTTACCATAGTGTACCCAAGCAGTCAGAGTTCTGAAATTATACGTCAATCGAGATTTTAACTCACGAACTCCGCTTTAGAGACCAACAGAGACGGCGCTTTTGATTTTGGCGCCTGGACTGGTTTATAGGTTTATCCGATGCCCAAATGAATTTAGTACACATGACAGAACCACCTTTGGACATGATCCTAACTTCAGTTTCAATTTTCCTCGTTGTATGTCCTAGCTGAATCATCGAAAAAGGCTCCATTTTTTTATTTCCGATGATGTCGCATCCTTTCGTGCTGTTGAACCGTTAACTGAATCACGTCCAGCCAAATGGGCACAAATTTTGTTCGAAATTTCACCACAGTCTCATATTATAAAAGATTAATATTCTGTCCTAAATACAATCAATGAGTTTTTCTAGTATCCCACAAATTTCAACTTTTGTAGATAAGTCCTTTCCGAAATTCACGATTATTGGTGAAAATGAGATCGTGGTACAAGGCTGAAATAATTTCTTTAATAATAGCCTTATGTTTGTAGCGTCTTCATCTTAAAATAACAGAAATTTTATAGTTGATTCGATAATTATAATACGCAATATAAAATCAACCCGAAAATGAATTTGTTTTTATATAAGGTTTTCGGGGATATTAGTAATTGAAAATTGTTGGACCGTACACGTACAGCGTACAGATAGATGGAGTTTGATTTTTTTTTAAATGTTTAGGCTAATTTAGTCATGAAAGGCGGAAAACCAAATTTCAGGGAAGCATATTTTTTGAATAATAAAGAAAAATCAATAAAATATGTCAGATTTGTGTATGTTAATTTCGCCCAGAACTTATCTTCTCCAACGACGCTACATTTCAGACTACAGTTTAAAGATAACCCAGTAAATAGGCTTGAAGCTAAAAAAACCAATGCACGTTTCATTTTTACTTGTTCTACCCCAGCAAACCAAATTTTCCGACTTGCTTGTAAGTGACGATGATTCGGAACCTTTTCGTAAGCAATTTAAAACGGAAACGGCAATGAAAATTCTTCATTATTAATATATATTGGAGTCAATTCTGAAAGAAATCGGGAAAACAAAAAGTAACGATATGTCCAGGTTTATTCTATGAAAAATTGGGAATAATTTGACGCATTTTTTCAGAATTCGTATAGAAATCGAACGCTTCTTCATTGCGATCGACCGCTTAATACATTTTTTTCAACGAATTTGTACTGAAGTAGGTTCCAAAATCGGAATATATTTGCGAAAGTCTTACCAATTTAGAACAGATTTCGAGAATTCTGTTTGGAAAGTTTGTCTATTCAGTTTCGAAACATTTATTTCTGTGGATTTGTTCTTAGTACTTGATTGATTTAGATTACGTTAGCTTAGCTGTACTATCTATAGATAGATGATAGACCAACACTATAGTCACTAGGCTATATCGAGGTGGAGGGTTTGGTATCATTCTTTGCGGTTCACGAAGCCGACTATGTGCAGGGTTTTCCAATGATCGGCTATGTCAGAAGACAAATATCTAATATCCGTTGATTTACTATAAATCAGAATTTTCATAATTAAAAAAATATTTAAAAAACATAATGGAATTATGATTGGGCGTAAAGCCCAATCATATGATACTCTAGATGAAATAAGAAAGAGTTTATTGTACCGGAAAATATGTCTTGTGAAATTCTTTCGAATAGTGAAAAACAACTTTTGTATGGTAGGTGGTAAAAGCAGAGGGAGGAAGTTTGTAATTCGAACAAAATGGTTCATGCTGAATTTAAAGTTTGTAGCTTTCATAATTTTTGAGGAAATCGAACACATTTGCCTGATTTTATGACATTTGTATGGGAGGTGGCAGAGAAAGTGGGAGGTTTTGGATGATTTTCAATCTGCTTATCAACATGCTAATCACATTGCCTTGTTACTCATACGTTCGAAGGAGAAATACATTTATTGAATTTTCCATACAAAAAATTGTATGGGAGGTGGTAGAAGGAGTGAAGCGAAGTTCATATTTTTTTAACATTATTGCAATTATTTAGGGACGAATCCTGGCAATGTTTGAAATTTGTTTTTCTAGTTTCAATTAAAATCGATTAAATGCATTTGCCAAAAATTGTGCATTTGTATGGCAGGAGGTTGAAGGAGTATTTGAATCAAAACGAAATTTTTCGACATCAATGATATTTATAATAGTATAGTTTTCTCAAAATTTAAAAGTGATAGCCTTGACGGTTTTGGGGAAAAAAATTTATTTAAAATTCCGAAATTTCGTGAAATTTGTATGTAAGGGGGTAGAGAGAATGAGGTGAAGTTGATAGTTTTCACAAAATCGGTTGCAATTGTAATAACATTAATTATGACAAAAATTTGTTCTTTTAGCTGGACTAGTTGCATTGAAAACTGAATAAATGCATTTTTGAAAATTGTGCATTTGTATGGGACGTGCTAGAAGGAGTAAAAGGATCAGATCAATATTTTTTGACGTTAATGATATTCACATTGTTATACTACGATCTAATTTTTAAGTCAATAGTTGAAATGTTTTCGGAAAAAAATCATTTTCTTTAAATTTCGAAATTTCATGAAATTTGTATGGGAGGGGGTAGAAGGAGTGGGGAGATTTGGGCCGTTCACGAACTTAAAGTTAATTTTTTGCTAAAAGTGATATATGAAAAATTTCAGCAAGATAGGTCAAAGCTTCCGAGAGTTATGTAGCAGACAGACGGACAGGTCGCTCGGAATTCAGGTTTTTGAGCGACAACAAATATCTCTGTACCCTTGGCGACTCTGTGCGAGCATTATTTCTTAGCGTTACAAACGATAAGGCAAACGGAATATATGTACTCTCAGATTTCATCTTTGAGTATAACTAATTGAAAACATAACTGGCATAAAGCCCAATCGTGCGATACTCTAGATGAAAGAGACAATTTTTGACTCTAAAGAAATTTTGTAGGGGAAGTGGTAGAGGGGGTGACGACATTGAACTAATTTTTTCACAGGACGCTAAAGTTGCTATCAAAATGTTTTATGCAAAATTTAGGATTTAAAAATTTAATAGGTACTGAGAAAATTAGTGTATTGGATGTAGTGAAGTAGAGCAGTTTGTATGGGAGGTGATAGAAGGAGGGGCGAGTTTTTAATGACTTTTCAGAAACAACTATAAACATCATGCTTTTGACATGTTTTAAATCTCAGATGAGTAGCATTCATACTTTTCAGGAAAATCGACTTTTTATGAAATTGTGAAATTGTGTTATTTTGTATGGGAGGGGGTAGAAGGGGTAAAGGCAATCGTCTAAATTTTTTTGGTCTTATTATTAATTATAAATAAATAGTTATTGCACAATTTCAGCTCAATCAATTTTATACGCACTGAGTAAATTGGCTTAAAGCATTTCATGAAAAAGTGCAGTTTGTATGGGAGGTGGTGGAAGGAGGGGGAGGACACATGTAATTTTTATACAGTACAATGAAATCAATATAAAAGTATTATATTCCAAATTTAATATCAATAGCATATATACTTATAGAGAAAAGCCGTTTATTGATAAATTGTGTAATTGTGCCATTTTGTATGGGAGGGGGTAGAAGGGGTAAGGCTATTCGTCTAATTTTTTTAGTCTTATTAATAATTATAAATAAATAGTTACTGCACAATTTCAGCTCAATCAATTTTATACGCACTGAAGCATTTCATGAAAAAGTGCAGTTTGTATGGGAGGTGGTGGAAGGAGGAAGAGGACACATGTAATTTTTATACAGTAGAATTATATCATTAAAAAAGTATTATATTCCAAATTTCATATCAATAGCATGTATACTTTTCGAGAAAAACCGTTAAATTGCGTAATTGTGTCATTTTGTATGGGAGGGGATAAAAGGGGTGGAGCCATTTGGCCCGTTCACGAGCTTGACCTTACTTTTTTGTCAAAAACGATGTGTACAAAATTTGAACTTTCTAGATCAACCGGTTCTCAAGGTAGAGAGGACACGGACGGACAGACGGACGGACAAACGGACGGACAGACGGACAGACGGACAGACGGACAGACGGACAGACGGACAGACGGACGGACAGACGGACGGACATCCGGACGGACATCCGGTTTAGAAATTTTTGAGTGATTATATGAACGTCTGCATCATTAATTTTTTTCTCCGAACCTTATTTCTTTGCGTTACAAACTTTGTGGCAAACTTATAATACTCTCAGATTTCATCTAGAGTATAAAAATCTACATATTTATATCATAACCTTTAAAATTATTCGGCACAAATATGTGATACTTTAATTTAACCAATTATATGGTTCTACTAGTTTCCCTGCCATTTGATTATCAAAAAAATGTATTTCTCCGAAGTACTGAAATGAAATGCTTTAGGTATACATACATATCACGGATTCATGTTTCTCGTATGTGTACAATTATAATTACAATGCTTTTGCTTTCTTATTTCTTAACTATACTGCATGTATCAAAGTTCACCAAAAATAAAACTTCCCTGACGTATGATACTGGCGTGCGGCACATTTGAATTAATTTTTATAGTACAATGCGTGGACTTTGTCCGAGTTTAAAGTCTCTATGAGCTCTCTATTGATATTTCTTTTGACGGTACCTTAAATAAATTTTTTTATTTGAAGCGCGCCTAGCGAACAGCAAGCATTTAGTGTACATACTATCGAACGCCCAATTAATGCTTTATGGAATGAGTTTCTTAAAACACTTATGGTAGTCAATCACTCTCAATTTGTTATTAATTTTAATTCAAGAAATAGATTAGTTATTTATAAAATTATTATGTGTACGAGTGGGAATATTGTGTTATGTGAATATTAAGTAATTGCAATTGAATCGCAGTTGCACGATTAATTAGTGTAAAGATCAATCATTTGATACTCTAAACATGTTTTTTTTTTTACTACGATTGCACGTAAGGTCCAAATATGCGATACCCTAGATGAAAGAGAAAGGTTGAGGAGAAGTGGTACAGGGGTTGAAGATATTGAACTAATTTTTTTTCATCACACTAAAGTTACTATCAAAATGTTTTATACAAAATTTAGGATTCAAAAATTTAATAGGTACTGAGAAAATTAGTGCATTGGATGTAGTGAAATTGTGCAGTTTGTATAGGAGGTGATAGAAGGAGGGGCGAGTTCTTACAGACTTTCAGAAATAACTATAAGCATTATGCTTTCGATATGTTTTTAATTGTAGATCAGTAGCATTCATACTTTTCAGGAAAATCAAAGTTGTGAAATTGTATCAGATTGTATGGCAGAGGGTAGAAACTGTTAAGCTAATACTCTAATTTTTTTTGGCCTTACTAAAAATTCAAAATAAATATTAAGTGCATAATTTCAGCTCAATAAATTTTATACGCACTGAGTATTCTAGAGTATTTCTTAAAAAAGTGCAATTTGTATGGGAAGTTGTGGAAGGAAGAGGAAAACTCAAATATTTGTTATGCAGTAGATTGAAATCGTCATAAAAGTAATATGTTCAAAATTTCAGATCAATAGCTTTAGTGCTTTTCGAACAAATCCGTTTATTGTTGAGTTGTGTCATTTTGTATTGGAGGGGGTAGAAGGGGTGAAGCTAATCGTCTAATTTTTTGGTCTTACTAATAATTCTAAACAAATACTTAGTGCACAATTACATCTCGATAAATTTTATACGCAGTGAGTAAATTGGTTTAGAGTAAAAAAGTGCAGTTTGTATGGAAGGTGGTGGAATAGGGGTAGGACACGATGACCTTGTATACGGTAGATAAAAATCATCATGCAGTTGATGACCATCGCCTTAGTTCAAGAATGAGAAAAAATACTTCTATGAATTAAAGCCACTCTTATTTTTGGATTTTTTTTAAGGAAAAGAAAATTTGCTTGAATTTAGAGAATTTTAATTTCATTTTAAGAATATTTCATTGGTTCGTGGATAATTTTATATTTTTAAAAGAAATACATATTTTATTTGATTCAACGACGACTATTTTTCTGCGTATACTGACTAAAGTAAATTTTCATACCATATGCAGATGGTCCCATCTGCATTGGATCTTAACACCCATATAAAATAATAAAAAATGAAATACGGACCGACAAATATATATTTGCAAGACCCATTTTGTAAGATAAGATTTTCGAAGAATTTAAATCTTATCCTGTAGGTATAAAATTTATTTTATTTTTTATGGAACTCTGTATTCGACTGAAAATGAGTGGTATTTTATTAGTAGAGACAAATTTTGAAATATCATTTTCCAGACTAATTTACTTTTTTATTCTAATAATAAAGCATTGTGATCGACACAGAAAAAAAAAATTTGCTACCCTGAAATTTTGTTTTTTCGCGTTTCATGACTAAATTAGCCTAAAAAAGCAAAAAAAAACAACGTCCCGCCGTACGCCGTACATATGAACTCGTACCTCCAAGACCGTTAAAGGTAGAAGGTTGGTTTTTGGGTGGATTGTTAATTTGGTAAGTGAGCTCCATTATCCAAATTTTGGGGAGTGTCAGGTGGAAGGGGGGAGGCGGGGGAATGGAAAAAGTCAAAAAATACACTTGCTAATATCTTCACCACGAATGCAGATAGGATGACGAAAATCAGCATACGTATAGAAAGGGTTGTGGGACAAACTTCAAAAATAATTTAATTTTTTTACCCATTGGCGTCCGAAAAGGGGAGAGGGGGGAGGGGGGCTAAAAAAAAATTGCCGGCCGAATCTTTTTTTGAAATGGTTATTTCTTCGAAACTACTTACCATAAAAAATTCATATTTTGGGACCATTAAGGTGGCATATGATGGTCACACCTTCAACCAAATAGACCACGTTCTAATTGAGAAAAGGGCTGCTTCCAGCATACTTGATGTACGAACTCTCCACGGTGCGAATTGTGACTCTGATCACTATCTAGTCAGAGCTAAGTATCGATGCAGAATAGCTTGTCGTGGATATTCGAAAACGAGTAGATCTCGCAAATTCAATGTCGACAAGTTTAAAGACGAAACGGTGGCGCAGGCTTACATGTTAGCATGTAATAAACACCTAACACCAATATATGAAATATCCAAAATATGCCAGTGGAGAATGCGTGGATGAAAATACGAGACGGCATCAAATCCTCCGCGGAAGAGGTATTAGGGTATCAAGCACGGCGAACAAATAATGATTGGTTCGACCAAGAATCTCGCGAGGCAATAGATAGAAAGAACGAAGCTTACAAAATTTTTACTGAACGACCAACACGAGCCAAAAAAGAAAAATATGACGAGCTTAGGCGATATGCGAAAAAGACCTGCAGACGAAAACAAAGGAAGTACCATAATGACAAAATACAAAAAATGGACGACGACATGAGAAAAAATAAAACGCGGGACGCATACGCAATAGTAAAAGACTTAAAAAAGGGATATAAGCCAAAAACCAGTCTCTGCAAAGACGCAGAGGGCAATATCATCAGCGACACAGAAGAAATCAAAAGGAGATGGGCTTCATACTTTGAACATCTTTTGAACTCCACCCCATTAGCACCGATCACAACAGACAACATTTCAATTGAATCCTCAACTGACGAAGATGAACCATCATCGACACTACCCACGCTTGCTGAAATCAAAGCAGCCTTATGTGAGCAGAAACTAAACAAAGCGCCGGGAATTGACGAAATACCAGTTGAACTTCTGAAAAACGGTGGAAATTGTGTCGCTGAAATACTGCAAAACATGATATGCAAAATTTGGACAGAGGAAATCATACCCGACGATTGGCGAAAAAGTATTATATGTCCAATTTACATGAAAGGAGACAAACTCTGCTGTGAGAATTACAGAGTAATATCATTGTTGTGTACGTCCTATAAAATACTGACAATAATAATTGAACGTCGTCTTAAGCCCTATACTAATCAAATAATTGGCGAATGCCAAGGCGGATTCAGAACCGGACGATCTACAACAGACCAGATATTCTCGGTGAAACAGGTGCTTGAGAAATGCTGGGAATATAACACAGACGTCCACCAAATCTTCGTAGATTTTAAAAAAGCATACGACAGTATCGACAGGAGCGTTATGTACCAAATCATGCTTGACTTTGGAATTACCCCAAAATTAGTCCGACTAATAAGACTCTCAATGACGAACACTGAATCCCAAGAGAGAATACAAACCGATTCCACAACCAGCTTTCGAACGGAATGTGGGTTAAAGCAGGGAGATGGTCTAGCTCCCATGCTTTTATTCAAGTCCACCCAACTAGTAGCATACGCTGACGACATTAACATCCCAGCAAGATCCTTCCCTAGTGCTAAGGAGGTATTTGTCAATCTTGACTCCGCCGCAAAAGAAGTCGAGCTGCGCATTAACGAAAACAAAACAAAAGTAATGACGCAAACAAGAAGGAGAGCGCCTATCAGACAAAACATAACAATTGCGGAATATAATTTGGAGAATGTGGACAATTTCATATATCTTGGGGCTAATCTAACAAAGGACGGTAATGAAACAGACGAAATCAAACGACGGATAATATTAGCAAATAAGACGTATTATTCGGTACTTCCAATAATGAAATCCAAGAAAGTGCACAGGAACAATAAGCTGAGGATATATAAAACTATTGTACGACCTGTGCTCTGTTATGGCAGCGAGACGTGGACATTAACACGAACTTCCGAAAAAGCATTTAACGCATTTGAAAGAAAGGTCCTCCGAAGAATGTTGGGACCTGTGAAGGGAGGAACGGAATGGCGAATAAGATACAACCATGAGTTGTATTAACTCTACGATGCGCCAGAAGCTTCAACGTTCATCAAGCTACGTAAACTGCAGTGGGCTGGCTATGTAGAGCGAATGGAAGACAGAAGAATCCACAAACGTGCTCTGAAAGGCAAAGCGAGTAGTATCCGGCCAGTAGGCAAACCACGCAAGCGATGGGAAGACTCGGTTGATGAAGATAGCAAAGCCATCTTAAAAATTAACAGCTGGAGAACGCGGTCTTTGGATCGAGACGATTGGAGGCGACGACTTTAGGAGACCAAGGCCCGATTTGGGCTGTCGCGCCATTAATGATGATGATGAAGGTGGCATATAGATCCACCACAATCAGCTTAGAAATAGGCTAATTATTAATTAATATCTCAACTATCTCTTAAGCTATGTAATTGAAACTTAAAACGTATAGTAAGCTATACTAGCGAAATAAAAAAAAATATAAAATTTGGTCGTAACAGTAGTGGGGGGAAATGGGAAGCATTTCAAAAATAGTGCACTTTTCAAAATTAGAAATCGTTATATTCCAAAATTGAGTACAGATATCGAATCAAAAATTCGTCAGATTACATATCGAACTATACAATTTATAATTTTGATAAAAATTTTAAGTTAGGGGGTGTAAAGGGAGGGAGGTGGTAAGCTAAAATGTCGAAAATTTTGAGTGATTTCCTTAGGGCTATGGTCAAAGATAGAAGCTTTAAATTTTGCACATGAATACATCTATTTGATATACATAGAAAAAAAATAATAATTTGATCCATAATTGTTACGAACCGACCATCCTGGTCTAACAGGCACAAGGTGTTTCATGTGCAGCGAAAAAAACACGCAAACTGAAAATTTTTGGATGTAATGTTTAAGATAGAAACTTGAAAATTTTGAAAATGCATTTAAAAAAAATTTCTAAAAGTATGAAATATTAACTGGTCGAATACTTTCACTACTTCTACCCCCTCCCATACAAAATTATTTTTTCGACCATTTTTAAGAAATTAATTATCACCTAACTACATATTAAAAGCTATCAATTTAAAATTTTGCATAAAAACTTATAAAAAGAGTTGAAATGAAATTACTTTAAAAGTTTTGAAATCGCACTTGCCCTTCTACCCCCTCCCAGACAAAAGTATGACTTCGACCAATTTCATTGAACCAACTAATAACCAACAAATTAAAAGCTACGAACTTGATATTTTGTACGAGCATACTACAAGAGAAAGGAAATAAAATTGCGTCAGAATTTTTACGATTCCTCTACCTCCTCTACCCTCTCCCATACAAATGTTTGGTTTCGTGAATGTAAATACACAGAATTTTATGAAAATTCTATGCAACTTCGTCTATGAAACAATTCTATACAGAGAATATTGGACGTGATTCAAGCAATCAATTAAAAAATATTAACATCCACCCACCCTTACTATCAACCCTCACCCCTCCCCTCACAAAACTTAAACTTGCATAAATAAACGAACGAAATATTGATTATATATACTGGAGCTTTTGAATGTTTCTGCCCTGCCCAAGAACCCCCTTTCACTTAGTCTTCCCTAACCACTCTATCCTGCATATTAACTTTCCACGCATCCGCAACTTGTCCCAAAAATAATAAAGTTTCGCCCGAATCGTTGGCAGTTTATTTAATTACAAATCACTACTTTATGGTCACAATGTATATCATCGCTCTAGCATAATTAGACAATGAGAAATTGTGGTGACTGCTAACTTTAGATTTAAGATAGCAGTTCGCCAATTTCTCGGAAATGCTTGAAGATAGAAATTTTATTTCGACGTAACAAAATGTCAACAAATTAGTAACAGTGCCTGTGGATATTTTTTTGCAGGCAGCTACTTATTTTTCTTATATTTTGATCCAAAGTATTGCCAGGGCACAGTTTTTTTTCCAATTTTTCGAGATTTGTTTTAATATGTTTTTTTTATCATATTTGAATTTTTTGCTGGCTAATATTAAATTTAATTTGCTTATCTTTGCTACTATTTTTGTTTTTGTTTTCTTTTTCTTTTTTTAGATTTAATTTCAATTTTAAATAGTTTAATTTTCCACGTTCTGCTCTAGTTAATTTCTTTTTCTTGGTAGAATTTATTTAGTTTTTTTAATCGTTTTTCCTTCGGTGCTTGTTTTTTTTTTATGTCAGTCTTTAAATCTGGTTGACCATGGTTAACTTTACGATCGATCTGACTAATGTTCGGGGTCTGCACTCTGCCTATCTGTCGCTATATAATATCGGATCTTGCAGTTTGGGTATGGATCCAAACTGCAAGATCAGATATTCTAGCACTTGGCGAATGTAAGGTGTTACTGGGAAGTGAACAGTTTTATTCTGTTCCCAGATATCACCTTGCCCGAGCTTTTTTTCGCCAGCGGAGTTTCGCACTCTACATCCGCGATGATGTGTCTTTCCAATTAGTTTCCCATTTAGGAAATTGCTCCAATCCAGAGTTTAATTACATCTGGATAAAATTACTGATCCAAAGACATATCATGTACTTTTGTTATGTGTATAGAAGTCCAGCAATAACAGCAGCGAAAACTTTATCGGAACTGGATCTAAATCTATCCAGTATATATACACTGCAAACCCTGACGCTGAAATCGTTATTGCGGGCGATTTCAATGTTCATAGCATTGCTTGGCTTAAACATTCCTCCACTACGGACCAGGGGGATGTGATACTGAGCTTTTTGCCCTTTTAAATATATGGTAGATGAGCCTACTCGTTTACCAGACTTCGCAGGGCATTTTCCTAACATTCTCGACCTATTTCTCACCAACCAACCTGAGAAATATTCTGTCTCTGTTATATCTCCATCATTTCATGATTCGTGGTCGATTCCCAGTTGCGGCAACTACACCGCTGACAGGCACCTCGAAGAAACATTTGGCATTTCATTTGGGGGGCGCTAAATAACTTTTTCAATGCCTTTAATTGGAAGTTGTGTTTCGATTCCAATAACTGCGATGAAACCTGTAGAAGATTATCCTGAAGGGTATAAAGCTCTATATACCTTCCATTCAAAAGAGAGTCAGACCGTCGAAAGATTCTTGGTTCAATAAAGAATGTCTCGCCATTCAGGCCAAAAAACAAGCTTTTCAAATATTTAGAGGCAATAATACACCTGCCAACAGAGAACTTTTCAATATGTCAAGGAATGCCTGCAAATCCATACTTAATCGTGTTGAGTTTGAGCATGACCAAAAACTTCGACGGAAGTGCCCGAAAGGCTCGAGATCTTACTGGTCATTTGTCAAAACGGTTAACAATAATTTAATTTCTTCTTCTGTATCACCTCTAGTTGTCGGCGACCGTACCGTGGTTGATCCTAGCGAAAAAGCCAACTTACTAGCAGCAAGTTTTGCAAGAAACGCTCGCCTTCCACCATCAAACCAATCGCCTCCCACTGCAAATCCTTCTAGTTTCTCACCGCCTGCACTGCATTTTCGCACGAGACTTATTTCTCGAATCATTGTGGAGCTCAATATCCACAAATCTGCTAGTCCGGACGGTATTCCCTCCATTACCCTTAGAAAGTGAGCCTCTTCTTTAGCTAAACCTCTTCGCAACCTTTTCTATCTTTTTTAATCTTCTGAGTGTTTTCCACATATGTGGAAAGTTGCGAATGTTCAGCCCATTCGCAAGAAAGGAAACAAAGCGAACCCCGCCAACTAACGCCCAATAGCCATTACTTCAGTGCTCTTGAAAGTAATGGAAACTGCTGTCAATCGTAAGATCGTCAAATATCTGGAAGATAAACAGCTCATCCATGATCATCAGTATGGATTCCGTTCCGGACGGTCGACGGGGGATTTTTTAGTCTACTTGACAGAGCGTTGGAACTCTTGCTTACATAAATATAGCGAAGGTCAAGTTCTCAAACTTGACATTGCAAAAGCTTTTGACAGAGTTTGGCACGAATGTCTCTTAATTAAGCTTAGGGCCATCGGCCTTAATGATACTCTTGTTCAATGGATTGAGAGTTATCTCTCTGAACGCACTATACGCGTAGTTTTAGAAGGCGTTAGATCTTTCTCCTACCCAATTGATTCCGGCGTCCCTCAAGGTTCTGTTTTATCTCCAACTCTTTTCTTAGTTTTCATAAACGTCCTTCTGTCGTCCACTCTCAACCCAATCCATAGTTTTGCAGATGACAGTACTTTCGACAGGACCTATGAATTTAACTCTGCTACGGAATCTAACAATCATTATATTGCTTTCAATCGCAGGGAGTTATTCAGTTCGCTCAGTTCGCTGAACTCGGATCTCAATTAAATCCTGGAATGGAGCAGAAAATATAGAATAGAGTTCAACACATCCAAAACACAGGCCTACCTATTCGTCAAACGTGATGTTTCAGTGTTGTCTCACACTTCGGAAAATTTTACACTGTTAAGCCGACCACCTGGATTGGGTCCAGCATATCTTTGATATTGCCCTCGATGCGTTTAAACGTCTGGGTGTTCTCCGAAAATGCAAAAAATATTTCACACCCATTGACATAGCAACCATCTACAGGGTGGGCCAAATTCAAGTTTCTTTTATAAAATGCAATAAAATAAACAAAATTAAATTTTTTTCCATGTACTATAACTTCATTAATAAGAACAAATATTCCCATTAATGATGAAATACAACTTCGTTCAAGTGGCTGCCTCGGCTGGCTTCGCAATAGCGCATTATGTCACTCCAATTTTCCAAGACCATGTCGATGGTTTCGGGCTGTGGCTCACGGATTGCTTGGATGATATTGGCCTTAAGTGCTTGAATCGTTTCTGGATTGTTGGCATAACATCGGTCCTTCACGGTTCCGCAGAAAAAAAAGTCCAAAGGGGTCAAATCGCAGCTCCGAGGCGGCCAATTGACATCGCCAAGACGGCTGATAACACGATTTGGGAATTTGGTGCGTGAAAGATCGATTGTGGTAAGGGCTGTGTGGCATGGCGCGCCATCCTTCATAAACTAGAAGTCATCCAAATCCACGTCTTCAATTTCAGTAAAAAAAAGTCGGATAACATGGCTTTGTAACGTTCACCGTTGACCGAAACGTTGTTCCCAGCCTCATTTTCGAAGAAAAATGGTCTAATGATGCCACCACTCCACAATCCGCACCAAACTGTCACTCTCTGTGGATGCATTGGCTTCTCGACAACAACGTGCAGGTTTTCCGAGCCCCAGATGCGGCAATTTTG
Source organism: Chorisops tibialis (assembly GCA_963669355.1). NCBI lineage: Eukaryota > Metazoa > Arthropoda > Insecta > Diptera > Stratiomyidae > Chorisops > Chorisops tibialis. The sequence goes on from OY770262.1 coordinate 276,878,957, forward strand.
TTTGTTAACGTAGGCTCTGAGATGAAAATGTGACTCGTCAGAAAGATGATTTTTCGCCCAAAATCGTTGTCCAATTCAAGCTGCTCTAAGGCCCAAACTGCGAAGCGATAACGAAGCGAATGGTCGTGCACCTTCAATTGCTGAGTCAATTGGACCTTGTAAGCGAATAATCCGAGATCTTCGTGCAGAATTCTCCTTAGGCTAGTGCGTGAAATGTTGAGCTATTGAGATCGACGGCGAGTTGATGTTCGTGGAGTGAGTCTCACACTCTCGGCTACAGCAGCCACATTCTACGTCTGTGCGCACCGTACCACGACGGGAACCATGAGTGTTGTCCACTAACATGCCAGTCTTACAAACTTTTTGCACAAACTTGCGTACGGCAGGCGCGGTGGGTGCTTCATTTCGGCAAAAATTTTTTTTCAAAAAACGCACTGTTTGGGCTACATAGCACTCACTTTGGAAATAAGTTTTCAATATTTCTCAACGTTGTTCAAGTCTAAGGCGTTCCGCGGAGGTATGATACTGACTTTCTGTCAAGATTTCGAGCGGGAAACAGCTTTCAGTGTCAAAATAACCAATAATTTAAAAAGAAACCAGTAGATGGCCCACCCGTATAAGGCTTACATTAGTCCACGTTTAAAGTATAACTCGCATATTTGGGCTGGGGCACCCAAAACATACCTCGCGTTGCTGGATCATAATCAAAAATATGCGTTCCGACTGATTGGAGACGATACCACCATGTCTTCTATAGATTCTGTCAAGAATCGCAGAAATGTCGGAAAACTCAGCATTTACTATTGATACTTCCACGGTAAATGCAGTACGGAACTAAGCGCACTCATTCCTCTACTGCATACCTTTCCCCGGAATACTCGCCAAACTGAAAGCGCACACGAGTACACGGTCAAACCTTTGCATTCTGGTACAGTGAAATATAGGCAACGTCAAGACTTTGGAACGATTTGCCAGTTTTTGCAGTTTGTTTCCCAACAAGTACAACCTGCAATGCTTCAAGAACAATGTCCACCATCATTTTCGTCTCTCTCCAACATAATACCTCCACTTCCTATACCGACATAACTTTGCATTGCATTAAAGGGTGACCCCTTCAGTTATACTCAGTGCCGTAAAAAAACAATATACGTCGAATTAAAGAGATTTTTTCCAGGGACCAACTCTTATAATATATCGGGATATACGTTATATGACGATATGAATTATCGAGATTCTACTGTATTATATTTTTGGCAAATAGTTATTATTTGACGTTTATATCGCGATAAATATTTAACACAACCTCTGAACCGATGGTTTAGATACGACCATGAGTACGGATTGGCCTTATTTATAAACAGCATTCAACAACCGTTTCCATTAATCTTACGTAGTAATCGAGCCGTGTGACATATCGGATTCTATAACCCATAAATGTGTATGATCGAGCGGATACGTAATAAATACTCGTATGAGCAATAAATGATAGCTCGAGGTTATCAGCTTTGTTCGTGTATGCGGATAGTAAAACTTTTATATACTTACCGTAACGATAATGCCGGCCATAATAATAAAGTTTGTTTTTATTTTTCAATTAATGGATTCATAAATAAATGCAAGTACTGCATTTTATTAATTAAAAATTAATATCAATTACTGATTTTAGCGTGCATGTGATTAAGAAATTACGAGTATTACGATCTCTGTTTCACTGTACTTACTATGCATCACAAAATTATTTGTACCATGGAAAAAAATCCCAATCTACAAGTTAAGCCATGTTTAAAGTGCGCTTAACAGCTTTCGGGAACAATATGTTTGGAGGGAAAGGAAGCGACTACATGATGTCCTTAAAATGCCCAATAATAAAGTTAAAGCAATTTATTTAAAGCAAAGGAATTAAAAGCAAAAAACATTTTAACAAAATTATTTGTACCATTGAAATTTATTCTCAAAATTATTTGTACTTCATATAATAATACTGGAAAACACCAGAAATGGAAAGAAAAAGTCATTCTTGTTCGACATTCAATATGCGGGGCTCCTCCTTTTGCATTCATTATTGCCTGCAGTCGCCTTGGAACTGATTCCACTAAATTCATTGTTATTTCCTTGGGAATATTATTCCTAATTTCAAATTTTTCATTGCAGCTCATTGCGATTTTCCGATTTCATGTTTGATTTGTTCCTTTACGTAATGCCAAAGGTTCTAGCTCTCATATGTTCCAAGGAGAGAAACTTTTCTTGAATTTCCAATACAAAAATTTGTATGGGAGGTGGTGGAAGGAGTGAGGTGAAGGCGATATTTTTTTTAAGCATTTATTACAATTATAAAAGGACAAGTTTTGGCAAAATTTCAAGTTTCTACTTCTTCTAGTTTCTATGAAAATCGGTGAAATGCATTTACCTAAATTCTGCATTTGTATGGGAGGGGGTAGAAGGAATATCCGAATCAAAACTAAATTTTTTGACATCAATTATATTTCAAATAGTATTCTTTTTTCAAATTTTAAAGTTTATTTATTTATTTATTTATTTAAGGACTTGATGAACAGAAAGTAAAATATTCCAATTATACAAGAGGTCCAAAACAAATATAAGTGAATTACAATATTAATAAATAAAAAATGAAAGTTAAATAGAAATTCAATATATGTTTGACGGTTTTGGACAAAAATAATTTAATTGAAATTCCGAAATTTCGTAAAATTTGTACGGGTGGGGGTAGTAGGAGTTAGGCAAAGTTGATAGTTTTTCCAAAATTAGTTTCAATTGTAATAAAATTAATTATGACAAAAATTAGTTCATTTAGCTTTGTTAGTTGCAATGCAAACCGAATAAATGCATTTTTGAAAATTGTGCATTTGTATGGGAGGTGGCAAAAGGAGTGGGGGGATCAGATCAATATTTCTGGAGGTTAATGATATTTATATCATTATATTGTGACCTAATTTTTAAGTCAATAGCTGAAATGGTTTCGGAGAAAAATGAATTTCTTTAAATTACGAAATTTCATGAAATTTGTATGGGAGGTGGTGGAAGGAGTGGGGGGATGTGGCCACGAACTTAAAGTTACCTTATTGCTAAAAATGATAAACAAAAATTTTTATCACTATAGCTCAAAGCTTTCGGGAGTTATGCTGTAGACAGACGGACAGACAGCAATTCGGAATCGAAGTTTTTGAGCGACAACAAATATTTCTGTACCCTTGGCGGCTCTGTGGGAGCATTATTGCTTAGCGTTACAAACGGTAAATCAAATCAATCAAATTCCTGTTAAGACCCCCTATAGGGGCATAGGACAGAAACAACTCTCTTCCACAAGGCGCGATCCTGAGCATCGGCTTTAAGCTGTTGCCAGGACTTGTTTATTCCTCTGGCCTCCTGCTCAACTGCTCGCTTCCATGTGTGTACAAACGGTAAGGCAAGCACAATATACTCTCAGATTTCATCTAGCGTATAAAAATAAAATAATTTGACGACCTTTGGATAGGAGCATTATCTTGCTGCAGTATGAAGTCCTCCCGAATCAAGGCCTTTGCTTTGTGACTGGAAGGCGTTATCATTAGCAGTTGCCATATAAATGGACTGGGTAACTTTTCCTTTTAGTTAAATCAGATTTCCTATACCATACAGCCCCAAACCATTATTTTTCCGCCATTGTGCAGGCGAAAAGGAATGGTTCGCTTTTGTGTTTTTCTTAGGGCAGGAGTGGTACGATAATATTCTTTGCCATATGATCCATCTAACGAAAATGCTGACTCATCTGTCCACAGAATGGTTGTCCAGAAGTCTAAGGGCTTATCAATATATTCTTTTGCCAATTCCCGTCTGCGAACCTTATTTTGTTCCGATATAAGGTGTACCTTCCTTTTTACATAACATTTTTTATTCGCTTCCTCCAACCTCCGTCGAATCGTCATATGACTTATTTTGTGTTCACGGTGCTAGTTAGCATTTTGAAGCAATATTTTAATTGGAATTGAGTATCTTTAGTCACCGCTCCAACGATTTCCCAATCTTCTCTTGGATGTAACACGCTTTCTGCTCCTACCGGGTAATTTAGTGAATAAATCTCAATGGTACAAATAATTTTGTTAAAATGTTTTTTGCTTTTAATTCCTTTGCTTTAAATAAATTGCGTTAACTCTATTATTGGATATTTTAAGGACATTGGTCGCTTCCTTTCCTTCCAAACATATTTTTTCCTCAAGCTGTTAAGAGCACTTTAAACATGGCTTAACTTGAAGATTGGAATTTTTTTCCATGGTACAAATAATTTTGTGATGCATAGTACCTGCATAACAAAATTTGTGTACAATTCGAACAGGTGGTTTTCGTCGACACTAACTGGCGTTAGTCTGCCTTCTGCGAGAATGGCGGAGTCAAAGTCCACGTGAGTTTGGAAATTCTTTTGTTGACATCGAACAGCTGTTAGCCTGCCCGTAGCTGTTGCGCATGCCTGATTTGTTTGCAAAACAATTATTTCTCAATTCTGAGAAGACGTAATCAAGCTTTAAAGCTCGCACGATGACTCGACTTCCGAACGTCTTGGACAACATGAAAATATTCCACTCACGCTCGCTGTACGACTTTGGTTCGAGGCGAAGAAAACGCGCTTCGATAAGTCAGTCAGAGTCAATCGATAATCGGCCTGGCAAATGACATAAAAGAGTTCGCTACGACTCGAGTGAAAGTAGTCTACAAGTCGGTCCGGAATTTGATTTCCACGTAATTGGGCGGTTTTTTATTTGTTAACCGTACGACTTGTTTATTGTTTTTAGCTCGGTCTCCAGCACAAGTGTGACCTTTCGGTTTTTTGCCCCGCAGTGTACTTTTCATTCAATCGCACGAGTTAATTGATGAGATTCGGGTTCCACCTGATGCCTGATTGAACTTTGCACGGTTCGTTAGAAAAAGTGCGTTTCCTATTTTCGTCCACGATCCACATCAGCGTTCAGATTAGATTTCTGTTCAGATATCGCGTGTTGGCGCATTCCGAGAAACGCTTTTAGTTTTATTTACAACGCGCGAATTGTGTAGCAGTTTTCCGTCGCGGTGACGTTCTTAGTTTCCGCGCATTGGCCAAGGCTGTTGCAGCTTAAATTGCATTACACCGACTAATTTTGTTGCTGCCATAACCGTTTCAGTGGTAGTGCAGTTTTTGTTTTGTTTTGTTGCAATTCGATTCTGTTAGAAAGCGCACTTGTTATCGGGCAGAACCGACAAACAAGTTCTTTTAATAGTGCGAACATTTAAAATATTCGAAGACGGATTACGGCGATCGCAGAACTGATTTAGTGCTGTGACAAGGTAGCCAAGCGACTTATTGGCATTTGCATAGCAGCGATTTTGTTGCTACGCGTAATGCAAATTAGAAGCAGTTTAGTCGGGAGTTCACTTTGATTGTTGATGTAACCGCTGTGCCAATATCGGAACTTATTTTGTAGTTTTCCACAAAGCCTTCAGGTAAGTTTAAACATTAAATTACAAGTATATGTAACTAGGAAGGAGCATGCATAATATTTTTTTTGTGCGGAATGTAATTAAATTTGAATGTTATTTCACACATGATTTATGTGCTATCCACTGATCCTTGCTGAATTTAATCAGCTGGCAAATTCTTCTTCAATAGCGCTACGGCCCAAATCGGACCTTGCCCTCCTGATATTCAGGTTCCTAAACATTTTTCATTACTTATTGTGGAACAGTTGTTAGCCCTTCGCACAACCCTCTTTCTACGAATTTTTCATTTTCTTAGACTGAGGTGACCAAGGTATATCCAAGCAGGCAATGTGCCGGAATTATATATTGCGCCGACCGGGATTTGAACTCACGACCTTCGCATTACAAGACCAACACACTACCCACTAGGCTATACCCAGCTGGCAAATTGTTGAGAGTGATTCCTCTCCCCTATATCCGTTTGTCTACAACATAACTCTCGAACACTGAGTTACCGAGCTGAAATCTTTATACCTACACTCGGCAGAAAAAGTTTGCGTACATACCCAACACATCCGACATACATATGTATCTATAAAAAACATCGTTTCTAACATTTTATTCCTATTTTTCATTACTTCATTATGAACATAAAACAAAGCAAAAATGAGAATTACTGTACTCTAAAACAACGGTAAAATTCGGAAACGAAAAATAGTCTGAAATTCCAGGAATAAAAAGTTTGCATTCAAAGCGTATAAGGGGAAGTCAAAGTCTCTGAGTTGTAGTTAAATCATTAATAACAATAAAGTTTGTGTAGGAAAGTTGATAAACGTGTTTTTATCTAAGGTTTGCGTAAAAAATAATTGCTAAAAAACGTTAAGTAAAAGATGTCTAATAAAGGAAAGGAAATTGAATTTGGGGAAAGGAAAATTATCTTGGATTTGTGGAAAAAAGGTACGTCATATCGTGAAATAGGTGCAATAGTCAGCAGAAGTCATTCATCTGTCTAACGAGTCGTAAACAACTTCAAAAACACACGAGTTTTGGTTTCAAAACCCAGATCTGGTCGTCCCCCAAAGTTGAGCTCTCAGCAATATCGGAGTTTGCTCCGAACGATGAAGGCTAATCCTAGATTAACTGCAGCTGATATGGCAAAGTACATCAAAGCAAAGTACCGCAAGTCTATTTCTGATTATGGTGTTCGTAAAATTCTTAGGAAATATGGGCATCACGGACGCGTTGCCCGTAGAAAGCCATTTACAACAACAGTAAACAGACTCAAGCAGCTGGCGTTTGCTAAGGAACACATAAATAAGCCAAAGAAATCTTGGGAGCAAGTTATTTTCTCGGATGAAAGTAAATTTTGTACTTTTGGAATCAAAGGTCGGGTATGGAGAAAAACTGGTGCGGCCTTCGACGTAAAAAATCTTTGTCCAACAGTAAAGCACGGTGGTGGCGGTGTTATGATATGGGGGTGTATGGCTAGTGGAGGAGTTGGAAAAATGCAGTTTATTGAAAGTATTATGAATAAAATAGACTACCTTAATATTCTCAAGCGCAATTTGAAGAAAAGTGCATGCAAAATTTAGACAGAGGAAATCATACCCGATGATTGGCGAAAAAGCATCATATGTCCGTTTACAAGAAAGGAGACAAACTCTGCTGTGAGAATTATAGAAGAATATCATTGTTGTGCACGTCCTATAGAATAATGACAAAAATAATGGAACGTCGTCTTCAGCCCTATACTAATCAAATAATTGGCGAATACCAAGGCGGAATCAGAACCGGACGATCTACAACAGACCAGATATTCTCGGTGGAACAGATGCTTGAGAAATGCTGGGAATGTAATACAGACGTGCACCAAATTTTCATAGATTTTAAACAAGCATACGACAGTATCGACAGGAGCGTACTGTACCAAATCATGCTTGACTTTGGAATTCCTCCAAAACTAGTCCGACTGACAAGACTCACAATGACGAACACTGAATCCCAAGTGAGAATACAAACCGATTCTACAGCCAGCTTTCGAACGGAATGTGCTTTAAAGCAAGGGAGATGGTGTAGCCCCCATGGTTTTCAACCTGGCACTAGAATATGTCGTCCGAAAAATCCCAGTCGACACCAACGGGACAGTCCAACCAACTATTAGTATACGCTGACGACATTAACATCCTAGCAAGATCTTTTCCTAGTGCTAAGGAGGTATTTGTCAATCTTGACTCAACCGAAAAAGAAGTCAAGTGTAATGCGCGACCCGACTTCTTTTTCGAAAGCAAAATACAAGTATTGACGCAAACTAGATAGAAAGTGAACGCCTTTCAGACAAAACGTAACAATTGCGGAATATAATTTGGAGAGTGTGGACAACTTGATATATCTTGGGGCTAATCTAGAAAAGGACGGTAATGAAACAGACGAAATCAAACGACGGATAATACTAGCAAATAAGACGTACTATTCGGTACTTCCAATAATGAAATCCAAGAAAGTGCACAGGAACAATAACCTGCGGATATAAGGTAAATGTCCCAGTTATGAATAATGTAACTTTTTCTGGAGATTATTTTGAGTTATATAGCGTTGGAACTCTCTGAAATTGATTTTACTGCAATTATATGGTACAATAAATTGTTGTAAATATAAATTCAAATTGAATTTCACTTTTTGCAAAAAAACAGATCTTATTTTACCATTTGTATAAAGTCTTTGAAATGTCCCAGTAATGAATAGCTAAAATATCCAATGCTCTAGTTATGAATATATTGCTGTACCAGTTATGAATATAAAAATAATGATTGTGTTAAAATAAAAACAAATAAATTCTTAGAAAGCATATCACATTTTATATATGTAAATAAAAAAAAAAATGTTTCTAACTCTAATGATGAGCTTATAAAACTATAAAAAAAATAATCATTTTCATATTGCTGGTAGTGTAAATAAATTTCAGTGGTAATTGAAGGGATTACATTGGCTTTCTGTATTTTCTAATTTCTGGAACTAAAAAACATCCTCGTTGGTTGAAAGGTTGTGGTTCCAATATAACTTCAACGATTTGCTTCAATTTATACCATAAAATATCTTCTTTTATTGGCCATTTCCATGTATTTATTCCGCTCATAGTCATTACTGTTATCAAACATTCGTAGCTTGATACGTGTCTTATTCTTCCAGGAAAATATTCATCCTCGTAAACGACAATTACATACTTTCCCACAGTCAAATCAAGTTTATTCTTTTCTTCGTTATTATCTTTAAGGATAGGTTTCTTGCGAACATCAACTTGAGTGATCGTAGGCTTCTTTCGCTTTTCTTTCCCGGCTTTCCTATCTTTTTTATCCGCTTTTATTTATTCCTTTATTTTCTCCTTGTTGTTATAATAGTCCAACCAAACCTTTGAAGTAACTACCGCAGGGACTTTGTCTCTTTTTTTCTAAGAACTTGAACTTTTTTCTTCGGCCAAAATAAAGTGGTTTTGAACGGCGTTGAGATACCTGGTGGTATATTTTCATCTTCTAGAAAAGTGACTGATTTAGGACTGATTTAGGTAATGTACAACTAATATCAATTGGACCTATCTGCGAAGCGTCTTGTTCAGGTGCACTTATTTCGAATGGAAGAGCCTGGACTTTTGTCGTTTCCCAATCCATATTTCTCAATTCTGTCAATTGGACTTCATTATTTTTTTCGAGTTCCATTTCTAACCACGAAGAATTATTAAGAAGAAGCTCGTTTTCTTTTTCAAAAACCAATGATATTCCAGGTGGTAAGGCTGATATCTCTAAAGTTGGCGTTGAGGATAGTTGTGGCGAAATAAATTGATCAGTGTCGACATTGTCGATCTGTATATGCCGAGGAGTTGTAGTGACATTAAAATTTTGTATTTTGTCGGATATTTTCTTCCAAAGGTAAAATAAGGATTCATCTAAAACCCTTCCTTTCCAAACTGGGCCTGGTTTCCTGAAACCATCGAGTTTCTCTGGAATTTCTGCTTCAAAAAGTGCCACGAAGCTAGATTTATCATGGAATTCACGACTATGATCCGTAGTTATGGTTTCGGAAGCTTTAACTCCTTTTATAATTTTGCTGTAATTAATACCATTTACGTTTAACGGATACAGGCCACAAGCACGAAATCCATTTTGGAGAGTCTGTACTTTGACAGATTTTAATACAGTATCAAGTAACTTTGGAAAATCAATTTTTGTAAGACGCATCTGTTCATTTTCTACTCTCCATTTGTGAACGGCTTCTCTCCAAATGCTTTTTAGTGGGTGGAAAACTGCCACGTCCATTGGCTGTAGAATATGGGTTGCATTTGGAAGAAGGGCAATGAGAACAATTCTTTTCTCTGCACAAAACTTACTCAATTCCAGTGTCATATGGCTGGTGTGACCATCTACAAATAATATAATGGGGAATTCTATACTCTTGCTGATGACCCAAGGATAGAATACGTTGGAAATATATTCAGAAAATGTTTTCCCCGTCATCCACCCATTGTCAGAAATTCCAAGTCCCCAGTTTGTTGGTGTGTACTATTAACTATACCTCGGGGAATTCTCTTATATGCAAATAATACCATCGGGGGTGGCATTTCTCCTGAAGCACTGCCAGCTAATAAAACGGTTACATGTTCCTTGTCGTCATTACTACTAAAGTTGTATACAGCCTTCTCACCTTTACAAACAAGAACTCTTTTTTCTTTAGGTGATAAAAAAAACGCTGTTTCGTCCATATTAAATATTCTGCTTGGATATTCCAATACTGGTGATAAACCATTTGAAGAAATGTATGATTCTATTTCGTCAAACCATTTCCGAATACTATTTTCAGTGACCGAGGCTCGTGCAGTGGTTAAGTTTTGCGACACACGTGATGCAATTGTTGGATGGCGTCTTAAAAAAGCTTCAAACCAATGTCGCCCTAAATAAATATATCACAAAAAATTAAATGAAGTGGTTTCGTTTGTAACGAAATTCATTAATACCCACCAGGCTTACAATCTTTAAAAATTGTTTTTCTTTTAAGCTTTTTAAGATAAAGTTGAACACTTTCCAGAAGCTGTTCTTTTGTCACTGGAAATCCTGCATCTCCTAAATGTAAGATCCATCGTTCAAATGTGTTTTCCTCTTCCGTTGACAAAGTAGTCATTGGACCCATTTTCCTGGCCATTGGCCTATCCCCTTTACTTTTGTAGTAAAGAGTCGTAAATGTTATTCCGTGAGCCTTACTCGCTTGATAAATGGACGATCCATTTTTTACTGCTTTTAAAGCATCAAGCAAATCATTTTCCGCGTATTTAAATTTCGGCGCCATTATTTAAGAACCTAAGATATAAAAATATTTTACACAGAATTTCAAATGATAGGTGATGCATGAAACAAAGCACATTTAGCTAGTGATGAATAGTACTTATGACCTAATAATGAATATATGTGCAAGTTAGCAATTGAAGTTGCTGGCACGATATTAAAGAAGAAAATTATATATTCAACATTGCTCATTCTAAGCCTTATACTATAAGGAAGAATACCCCCTATTTTCTGAATCAGATATTTTAAAAGCCGTCTAAGAAATTTAATATTATCTTTGACTTGCGATTTACCTAGTAATGAATAATTTCATTCATTACTGGCTCAAACGATATAAGCTATGTCCCAGTCATGAATAACTAGAAATTAAGCTATAAAATATGAAAAAATATATATTTACATAAATTTATGAATTCCTTGAAAGTTAAATTATCAGTTGCAACAGTATTTTATCTCTGAAGCCACAGTTTTAATACTATGCACAAAGATTTCGATTTCACTTCCTCTTAACACAATGAACAGTCAACAACTGATGTTGCTTAATGTTTTGCACTTCCGTTAAGCTTAATCATTTTCCGAGCAATAATGTTAATACGGTAAATTGGAAAAATAGCGACTATTTAGAAAACTATCGTCAGTTTGATTTTTAATTGATGGTTTTAATAAGAATTGAACTATTTCCTTAAAATTCAAAATAAAGTGACATATTATTCATTATTGGGACATTATTCATTACTGGGCCGTTTACCTCATACAACTATATACTACCTGTGCTCTGCTACGACTGCTAAACGTGGACATTAACGCGAACTTCCGAAAAAGCAGTTAACGCATTCCAAAGAAAGGTGCTCCAAAGGGTTTTGGGACCTGTGAAGGAAGGAACGGAATTGCGAATAAGATACAACCATGAGTTGAGAAACAGTCTCATTAGCTGGGAACAAATCTCGGATAGGATTATCGTCGTCAGGGTCAGGACCAGTGTCAGAAACGTCACAATTCTGCAGTGCTATGCACCAACTAATACCGCAACATCTGGTGGCAAAGAGGAGTTTTATAGCCAACTGAGTGCCACCTTCGAACGTGTTCCAAGAGGTGATATTATTATCATCGCAGGAGATATGAACGCCCAGGTTGGATCAGACAACACTGGACTAGAACACGTCATGGGAGGAATGGGGACTCTTGGGTCGACGCGTCACGACCTTGGATTAAGAGACCCGAAAACGGCGAATTATTTGTGGAGTTCTGTAGTACTCGGCAAATGGTCATCGGAGGGACCCTTTTTCCACACAAGAGTCATCATAAAACATCTTGGGTTTCCCCTGACGGTGTAACTCAGAACCAGATCGACCATTTGGCTATAAGTCGCCGATGGAGAAGATGTCTCCTCGATGTGTGAGCGAAACGTGGAGCTGACGTGGGGAGCGATCACCACTTGATGGTTGCCTGCTTGAGATTGTGTACAGCAGCTATCCGACGACCACAAATTCTTCAAATGAAGCGCAAGCTTAATGTTGATAAACTCAGAGATCCCAAAAACGCGAATACACTACTATTGTACGCGAAAAGTCATCCACATTGGGTGAATATGAAATGCGCACACTGGACGCCAATTGGGAGGCAACCAGAAACACTTTTCTTGAAAGGACAATCACGGGGCAGTACTATGCTGATTTATTGGATTGATTCAATGCTGAATTGATAAAAAACGGTCTCACTTGGCGAAAAAAAGTCCTTTTTCACCATGACAACACACCTGCTCACTCGTCCGCAATCGCCACAGCAAAACTGGTCGAATTGCGTTACGAATTGCTGCCTCACCCACCATATTCCCCAGATTTGGGCCCCTGTGACTTTTTCCTCTTTCCAAACTTGAAGAAATCGTTGGCAGGAATGAAATTCGGCTCGAATCAGGAGCCTTTCCATGCAACAGAGGCCTATTTTGCGGAGTTCAACAAATCATAATTTTTGGATGGCTTGAAAAAGTTAGAATATCGCTGGACGAAATGTATCGAGCTGAAAGGAGATTATATTGAGAAATAAATAAAAAAAAAATTTTTAATGCGTTTTCTTGCCTAACACGGGTACTTATAATACACCCCTCGTATATAGGAGGTGGTAGAAGGAGTGAAGCGCAGCTGATAATTTTTTCTAACATTTATATTGCAATTATTAAAAAACAAATTCTGACAACATTTTAAGTTTGTACCTTTTCTAGTTTTAATGGAAATCGATATAATGCACTTGAAAAAAATTACACATTTGTATGGGAGGGGGTAGGAGGAGTGTACGGATCAAAACAAATTTTTTTCGCATTATTGATATGTCTATTTTTATACTTTATACAAAATATCAAGTTGATAGCTTTAACAGTTTCGAAGAAAAATAATTTAATTTAAATTTCAAAATTTCGTGAAATTTGTTTGGGGAGGGGGTAGAAGGAGTGAGTTGAAGTTGATAATTACTTTTTAAATAAATTGCAATTATAGTAGAATTAATTCTGAAAAAATTTTGTCTTTTCAGCTTTACTAGTTTCAATGGAAATCGAAAATATGTATTTTTAAAAATTGTCCATTTGTATGGGGGATAAAATTTTGTCTAATTCATGAAATCGGCAAAATGGTTTTGCCTAATGCTTGAACTCGGCAGTTCAACCACGATAATCTGACAGTTCAGTTCTGAGTCTTTCGTTTGAAGTTTAATTTGTAATTAACAACGAAAAAAAGTGAAAATGACCACCGAATTTTTTATTATAGAACAGAAAATACTGAGCAGCTGTGGATAATGGACTATGAAAAAGAAGTTATTGGAATTTTAAAAGATGAAAAAAGTGAAAGTGAAAAAAGTGCAAAAAACCGACAGTATTACCACACCAAAAGTACATATAAATTGATGAGTCTAGGTGAAACAATGAAAGTGGCAGACAAACGTTTTCGCGATTATAAACGTCATGTTTCTTGTGGAAATAAAGGCGAAAAGAAAACATATAAATAAGTGAGGGAGCATTATGGTAACATTCCGATGTCCGTGATAAAATCTTACATTGAACAGTGTGAAAGATGTGCCGAAAAAACGTCCTATTACAGTGACTCATCTAAATGAGAGAAGTCAAGTTGACCTGGTGAACTTTCATAGTTTATCAAATGGAAATTATAAATTCATTATACATTATAAAGAACATCTTACTAAATATAGTATCCTGAGAGCTCTTACTTCGAAAAGGGCTGATGAAGTAGCGCAAGTGCTTCTTAATATTTTTTTTTACTTTGGAGCACCTCACATCTTACAATTTGATAATGGTAGGAAGTTCACAGCTAACATCATCACAGAAATCGAATCACTCTGGCCTGACAGAAGTGTTTCAGTTTTGTCTTGCAGGTGGTCCCGATCCACATTTATTCCATGATGAATCGGGTTCCCTTAATTCAAATATTTTGGATACTATAATTGGTCTTAATATTAATGAAAAAGATGATTCTGTATTTATTGTCGAGCCTCAAGATCTCGTAGGGAGTGAAGACAATATAGAAGCTAAACATTTAAATGAAAATTCTACTCATCCCGCAGTGAAGTTTAAACAATTGGCGTCCAAAAATCTTGCTAAGCAAGCAGACAAAATGCTTGAGCGTTCCAGGGAAAAGCTAGGAGTATAAAAAGAAGGCGATAATATTCTGTTTGGAGTAAGCCAATTCGATAAAGGACGATGAGATCCTGCCAATCTAATAGGAGTTGTTATCGAGGAAAAGGATGGCAAGTATAAAATTGGAACCAGGGGCTCTTCTCAAAAAACTAAATTTAATGAACTTTCAACAGAAGCAGTTCCAACGGAAAATTTATCATCCATACGAAATTTGGTACGTCAATGCTCCGTTGGTAGCGGCCAAGGCTACAAAAGATGTTCTTGTATTAAGGACTGCAAATCGATGAGATGCAAATGTTTTAAAAATTTTTTAGTTTGCAATTCAGCTTGTCATCCCGGCAGGACCTGCAAAAATAATGAAGAAATCTGTTTACTTTTATAATTTAAAAAAAAATGTATTTTATTAAATGAACAGAATCTCATATATTGTAATACCTTGGTTTATTTTCTAAACAATTTATTATTATACGATATTTCACTAATTAGAGAATTTATTTACTTATACCAAATCTTACTCAAAGAATTTACTTGCTTTTGCTGGACCAAAAAAATTAGAATTCTTATAAGGATTCTATTATTTATTAAAATTTTAATTTTTGATTTATCATAACTCAGAAAATTTATCGTATTTACTTTATATATAAAAAATATATATTATACTTCTTGAAATGAAATGAATTTCATACATGTATCGTAATAATAAACAATTTACTTTAAAAATGAATTTTGTTTCGTATTTTTTTTTTGCTTCTTCACTTTACTTTATATCCTCGCTATTTTGAAATGCCTACTTCACGAATTAAATTGCCTAATTCATGAATTAGGCAAGAGACTTGCCAAATACATGAAATAGGCAATATTTTGCCGAATTCATGTAAGAGGCAATTTCACGAATTCGGCGTAACATATGTATATACCAAAACGAAGATTTCGTTCAAAAATTGCATTTCTTGGATAGATATGAACGAGTTGCTCCATAAGCGAAGTCTGAGTCAAACGGTGGGTTGCACTTGTAGAATGCCGTCTGAAAACTGGCTGCATATCTTGGCCGAGTCTAAGATATGCAGACTTTAGAGAGCTGGATGACATGGGGTTATCGAGGTGCCCCGCAACAAGAAAGGTCGGGGAGCCTGACCGGAAGTATTTTGGTGCGATGGATGTCGGGAGCACATGGAAGTTTACTTCCACCTCCTGTTAATGAAAAATGGTCCCTCGGAGGGTATCGTGGTGGTTGTGGTTTAACTCCCAAATTCGGGTAGAGTTCTTTGGAGTTGACATTGAGTTGCGTTTAATCATTTTGGGGTCCACCGAATGCCAGAGATTTACATATGTCTCACACCTACCAGTATGAAGACCGAACTTGTATTTGGTATAGACTGGTACCTTGAGGGGATTATTGGATGGGTTATATGTTGTCTCAAAAATAATAATCTGAATTGTTGGGAACCCCGGGATAAAGACCTGGAGGCCAGCGTTCACGTTAGTCAATACAAAATATGTTTTTAATACCTGCTGAACATAACAACATTCTGCTGAGCCTTAGAGCAATTGTTTACTCTATGCGCATTATGTTTCCTAACAATGGAAATTAAACCCGGAAATAATCAACCAATAAATTGTTTTTTTTTTTAACCTAATGTATCACAGTTTAAAGTGGTTTCGTATTTTAAACTATTATCGTATAACGACCATCATTTTCTTAAATCTTTTTTATCTAAGACCTATGTAAAATCCTATCTATGGTGTAATTTCATGATTAGAAAAAATCTAAATATGTTTTAAATTCAGAAATATCAAAGGTACCTAGAAATCTTATTGAAACAAGAAAGCCGCGATGGCTTAGGAATCAAGATACGATATCAGCAGAACGTACACTTTAATCGTAATCGAGCAAAATCAGAACTCAAATAGATTTTGACATTAATTAGTTTGTGATTGCTATAAACATAGAAAAAATCGCATTGTTTATTTTTCTTCTTCAATGGTACTATAATCCAAATCGGGTATTGGCCGCCTGACCTTCAGGCTCCTAAACATTCAATTGTTATTGTTATCGTTATATCTAGGAATTTTCATTTTCGCAGATTGAAGTGGCTGAGATTTACCCACGCAAGTAGTGTGCTGAAATCAACCGGGATTCGAACTTTCGATCTTCGCATTGTAGACGAACACGCTACCCTAGGCTAAATTCTCACGTATTTTTTTTTGCAAACATGATTTATAGGCTTTTCACTAATATAGCGAAATGAAATAAAATAATTGAAATTTATTTACTTCAAAATCACAAATTGGATTGGGATATCTATTTAGATAAAGTTGGGAACATTTTTTATAAAAAGTTTTCGTTAAGTTCGGATTTGGTAGTAAAATTTCTTTCAGTGAAGGGAAACGTTCCGCTAACACACTACAACGCATAGTGCGCAATTATTTCTTTTCGTGCAATGCTGAAGCTTAGTCTTGAACACACGCTCTAACAAAATGGTAAAAATATTTGGAAATGACACAATTTGTATGGGAGATGGATGGAGAGGGAAGGAAATTTAAACACTCTCCTCCCGTTTTACTACAATCGAATCAAAATACAATTTTATTTGAAAAAAAATTTTCTATTGCGAAATTGTGACATTTGTATGGGAGTTGGTAGGAGGCATGGCGGGACTGAAGTAAAACCAAAAGCAGATTATGGCTCCAGGCATACTCAAAAAACTGCGAACGTTTCATTAGAATCGGTTCAGCCATTTTTGAGTTAAATTGGTACATACAGACAGACGGATAGAGAAAAATCTCAAAAACATGCTTTTATGCTTAGTTATTGTCTAAATAAAGTAAAACATCAACTTAGCCATTTATAATCAAATAACAGACAGACACTACAATTATATTTATATGTACCTAAAGATTGTTCCGGCCAGAGCCTCAGACAGGTATTGTACAAAATTAGCCCTATTCGTCGATTTTAGTTGTCCGAACGTTTCAGATACATTTGTTGTTCAATGTCGAACATTATACGCCTATAATCGTACATTGAAGTCTCATTAGAGACTCAGGTATAGGGTACAATGAGTTGTATCTAATACTTCCTGGCTGACTTTGGTTATCAATTTTGGACTATTACCAATATTCATTATTTTTAGGTTATGGCTATAAACAAATTCAATAAGTAACTGACCTCTTTCGTTGATGTTAGTACTTGCTCACGCCACAAGGTGTGCACTCCCATCGGTTTTGATAGTAAGTTGCTTGCTCGTTCTCCCGCATAGGTACATCAAATATTCGTTGTGGAGGTAAGCTGAGCAGATAAAGACCTATGTTTTACCAACCCCGAGAGCCAGCTCTGCGTAGGCCGCCTCCAAATCTTTAGTACAGAATTCTGAAATGAAAACATATTTAGTATCTGTTTTAGAAAGTAAACATGCTTTTGGTCTGCCTTTATTGGTAGAATCATAGAGAAGCTCACCTATATGTATCAGTCTTACCTGATCCATCAGTAAATAAGGCAACATTCAAATGGGCTTCAGTAAATCGGCGAGAGATAACAGCTGATGCCGCTTTGTATGTTTGCCTGAAGACGCCCGAAAGCGTGTTGGGTGGTATTCCAGGCAGCTTTGTTAGCTACAGGTCTTATATCCACCAACCTTTGCCCCAAGACAGATTTGGTTGATGAATTGTTCTTTCCCTGCGCTTGATTCTTCTTCTACTTCTACAATGGCGCTACAGCCCAAATTGGACCTTGGCCTCCTGATATTCAGGTTCCCTAACATTTTTCCATTACTTATTATGGAAGGGTTGTTAGCACTTCGCACAACCCTCTTTCTACGATTTTTTTCATTTTCGTAGAATGAGGTGACCATGCTATATCCAAGCAGGCAAAGTGCTGGAATTATATAATGCACCGACCGAGATTTGAACTCCCGACCTTCGTATTACAAGACCAACACGCTACCTACTAGGCTACACCCTAGCTGCTGCGTCTTGATTTCCCTGGCCTATTTCTTGGCAACGCCTGTATTAAGAGTCGTTATGGAAGGGTGAGCCATCTTGCTTTACTGCATCCCTTCCAAAATTTCCGTTTCTATCCTGTTCCCCTTGGATTTCTGAGAAGTTCAGAAAATGACGGAACCGGATTTTGATTAGGTCTTCAACGTATGCTTCAGAAACTGAAAAGATAAACGTCTGTCCGCTAGTTTTGACTTTTAGTACTCAGAAAACTCACCATGTACTGGTTTTAAGACCTTGGCTGTGCCTGCCTAATCTAAGAATAAATTTATCTGCAGATTAGGTTTAGGTGGAGGAGGGTGGTTTCATAGAACTACAATGCACTGTGGCTATCTAGTTGGGCCCATTGTACTCTCTCTATTTATTATGAGATAGTTCTTACTCCTCCTGTGCTAGCAACTCGGTTGGATTTGCGAACCGAAGCAGGCTCGAATGTTTGACGGTGTCAAATATCGATGAATTCTTCGCCTTCCTCGCAACCTCTGCAAAGGCTGTCACTCGCGATTCGTAGCCTGATTGCGTGCAGCTGTAGATAGTTCTTCCTCAAGACCAACGTATGCAAAGCATTCATTCGATTTTGGGGTAGACCCATCCATAAGTCATCCACTTTTCTGAATTTTCACCAAGAAACCATAGTTTAAATTCATTAATTCCAGCGGAAGAAGACGAAGACCTCTGGATCGCTTTAATTTTGAAATCAACGTGTCATCAAGCTGCTGGATATTTGTCACACCCTTTACTGCGAATGTCATCCAATGGTTTGCAGGTTCTGCAATTGAGGAGTGCACGATTGTAGAGTACTATCCAGTGGTACTGCCTGCCTTAAACGCAAATGATTAACTAATTTGGTCAGCAATCAGCTGGGCACAGTTCCAGACGTGGAAGTGATACCTTCTTAATTGGTGCCACTCTGGATTTCGCGCACATTAGTTTAATTGGAATGATGCGATAAATAATAATGTGAACTGCAGTTGTTGTTGATGTCGCTTAGTTTCATGTGACCGAGCACTTTGTATTCGCCGATGAAATTGGAATACATTTTCTTAGTTTCAAGTTCTCTATTCTTCTCTCTAAATTCAGAAATCGATTCTTTGCGATTTCAAAAGAATCTTCTATCTGAAGCGAGCTAGAGCGGAGAGGATGTCGAACTATAAAGCGCCTAGATTTATCTCTGTAGATTGTTCGTTTAAAGCAGCCTTCGCTCTCGATTTCTTCTATAGTCATTTTTGAATTTACTTGTGAAACCTCTTCTAGCTCGTTAAATAAATTAACTTGTTCTGATAAATTGTGGTTAACGTCAGTCTTGTCAGAGAATATACTTACCGGTAAACATGCACCTTTGCTGCCAGCAATAGTTACCCATCCAAACGATGTCTTTTGCATAATCGGGAAATTTTTGTCAGCGCCTAATAGGAGATCTATCGCACAGAGCTTATTGAAATGAGGATCTACTAATTCAAACCTATTCTGAATAGGTCATTGATTATTATCGATGAATTAAATTGACTGATGCTCTGTAATTTTGGAGATTATAAGAATGTTTACTAAAGTTTGTACTGATACTAGTTTGTCATGCTAGGTTAGGTTTGTGGAGGGGTTGAACACCAAAGTAAGTAGGCCGCCAATGGGCTCATTGCGCGGCTACATATTTGTAAAGGGTGTTTTTTTAGAGACGGAGAACTTTAAATTAGCAGCACTATTTTCTGTGACAGCCGATTTATTAGTTCCCGGTTGTTTTGAGGTTAATTTAGTGTGGCAATTCATCATTAATAGACTCACGACGGAGCAACGGTTGCAAATTGTTCAAATTTATTTTGAAAATCATGGTTCAATTCGAGAAGCCAATCGGGCATTACGTACATTTTATGGTGCTCTTAATCGTCCATCAGAGCGATTAATTCGGGAAACTATAGGTCGTGTTCGCAATACGTTTACTCTAAATTATAATACATATACTGTAATAAGTCGTACAGTGCGCACACAACAAGTGACTGATGGTGTACAGCGTAGTGTTGATGATGATCCAAATGTGTCAATTCGTCATCGTTCTCAACAATTAAACGTATGTCCATCCACTTTATGGAAAATTTTACGTAAAGCTATCATCGTTCGAGCCGTACATTTGGTGAATGGGTTGAAGGAAGCATTGCTATTGTTCCACAATTTTATTTGAAAATTTTTTCAGTGATAAAGCACACTTTTGCCGAAATGGTTATGTGAATAAGCAGAATTGCCTCATTTGGAGCGATGAAATCCACATGCCATTATCGAAACTCCCTTACATCCAGAATAAGTTTCCGTTTAGTGCGCTTTATGGGCCGGTGGTCCATATGTCTTCAAAAGTGATGATGTTCAGAACGTTATAGTCAACGGTGAGCGGTACAGAGATATGATTACTAACTTTTTCGTACCTCAGTTGGAAGCCATTAATGTCGCAGATATGTAGTTTCAACAGGGCGGCGCCACATGCCCCACAGCGCGTGATACAATTAATTTACTTAAAGAAACATTTGATGATGGATTAATTTCACGAAATGGACCTCGTTCGTGTAATTTCACGCCATTAGATTTTTTCTATGAGAATATGTAAAGTCCCATATTTACGTTGATTAACCAGAAACTATTGAGCACTTGGAAGCGAAAATTCGACGCGTTATTGTCGAAATACAGCCTGATTTACTGCGAAGAGTGTGGGAAAATTGGATTTTCAGATTACGCCATATACACGTTCAAATATTAATGCCATAAAATTATCTTTCAAATAAAGCCAATTTCATAGATATTAAAACATTTTTATGTTTTCTATATCAACTCAAAGTTCTTCCCCTCTAAAAAACACCCATATTTAGCCAGTGAAATCAATGAGCTTCATTGCTTCAAGGAACCGGAGATCATTCTTTTCGGTGAAGAAATACTCTCGAAGAATTTTTCTGCGAATTGTGCGGAGGTATGGGCAGTAGTAGAGGAAATGCTCATCCTCCCATCCTCCTCACCGCAGCCTCTGCAAATGTTATCAGTTGTAAGGCAAAGCCTTCGAACGTATTTTCTAAGAAAACAGTGACCAGTGACTATACCTACTAATGTCCGTTAAGAGTTCATGTCTAGTCTCAATATTTTTATTGATTTCCCTCTATCAAACCCATTCCATAGCATCTTTGTGGTATTACATATATGAGTCGTTCTGATTTTCTCTTACCAAACTTTGTTGGAGCAGATTGTCTTAAGAACTCTGAATGCAGTGCCAACATTGTCCGTTTCCTCAACGGTGGCAACGGTAGATCCGTTCCTGGCCTGCTTTTCCGCCATTTTGTTTACAGGTATATCCTGATGATCCAGAATTCAACAAAGTCGCAAAAGACGGATTTTATCCAATTCTTCCAACATGTTCATACAATGATTCAAGTATCTTGAATTGTAGCTGTAACCGAAGAGGGCCTCCAGTGCAGCTTAAGACTAACTCGCTTACCACTCCCGCACGCAAGGTCAGTTCCGCTTCTTTCGCAATACCCTTTACTTTCGATTAGAAAACCGTGGCATACAGTGGTAGATGCGTGAAGATTTGCTGCAGATCAAGGCTTTCTGAAAAAATGTATTAACCTACTTACTTACTTACGATGGCGCTACAGCCTTGGCCTCCTGAATGCTTTGCCTCCATCCATCTCGGTTCAGTGACCGAGTCCTCCAGTTAGAAAATCTTAGCAGTGATTTACTGTCTGCGTCAATCAAATCCTCTCAGCGCTTCCGTGGTTTTCCGACCGGCCTTTGTCCATTGACGTTCCTTTTTAGTGTGCGTTTGGGAATTCTTCTGTCATCCATCCGCTCCACATGACCAGCCCATTGTAACTTCTTAAATTTTATGAGGGTTGACACTTTTGGATTGGCGAAGATGGCATACAATTGCCTATTGTATCGTATTCTCCAGACCCCTCACAGGTCCGAGGATTCTTCTGATAACCTTTCTTTCAAAGGCGTTAAGTAGTTTTTCGGACGCCTGAGTTAAAGTCCATGTATCGCTGCCATAGCATGGCACAGGTCTTATGATGGTTTTGTATAGCTTAAGTTTTGTTTTCGTGTATATGTTCTTGTTTTTAATTATTGGAAGTACCGAGTAATACGTCTTGTTTGCCATCATTATCCTTCGATAGGTTTGCCCTAGGTACATATATAAAGTTGTCTACGTTTTCTAGGTTATAGTCTGTAATATTTTGTCTGATTGTTGTCTTTTCCCTAGTTTGCGTCATCATTTTTGTTTTGTTCTCATTAATACGTAGTCCAACTTCCCTTGCTACCGAGTCAAGTTACAAATAGCACTCTCTTAGCACTCTCCAGAGATCTTGCCAGGATATCTATATCGTCGGCATGTGCTACGAGTTATGTGGATTTGAAGCACAGCGTTCCGTTGGTGCCAACAAAAAGTTTCCGGACAACATATTCGAGTGTCAAGTTGAAAAGCATTGGTGCGAGGCCGTCACCTTGCGTAAGGCCGTAGCCTACTCCCTCTTCCATTTTAGATGGAAGAAAAAATCGAAGGCTTAGGTTTAGGTTTAGTGTTGATTAAAAAAAATCTCAGCTTGATACCAGTTACGCAATTTGCATTCAAAACTTTTCAGAAGTAAGACCCTTTGCTCTCCTACCAAAAATGGTCACTTCATTCATTTGTCTGGCACAGACAACTATTATAGAAAGTCCCAGTCTTTCACTAATTTGTTACAGCGGCCCACGTACTATGAGCTATTTCTGCTAATAAAAAGTTATTATTAAAGTTACTCATAAATTTATTAGAGATATGCGTCTAATTTTTCATACCTACATCTTAGAGATTAGACATTTATAGCTAGTTAGAAGCTAGAATTCCTGCGTCGGAATTTTGAAGGTTACTTTGGATGTGTATGAGAAAAACTAAATTTTGTTTATTTATGAAATACAATATTGATAGAAAGAATTTGGCTTTTAGCCAAACACTTTCTGTTGCGTCAGAATGTTTCTTTATTTTCCATTTTCATGTCATTTGTCAATATTAATGTCAGGATTTTTATATCTCTTTAAGTTTTTCATCTATTTTTAATCAAACTGCAGCGCGATTGCACCAATTGGTGTGTTGCTATGTTGTTTCAAAATAACGATGGTCTAATTCGAACATGATAAGTCAACTAAATTCCAAATTTTATAGAAGACTAGAAAAGCTGCATACCCGTACGTTGATTATTCGAAATTGGCCATCGATATTATAATTGTGAAAATATTGGCTACTAATGTTAAGAATCGAATAATTTATAACATCGTTTGATTTAAGGAAAACTCGTAAATTGCATCACAATATTGCACAATTCGAAATTTCGTTGTTAAGTTTCTATATTTATCCATACTGAAATTTATCTCAACGTATATTATGAGATTTTGATCAAACTTTTAATATTTTCATGCTTATTGGAATTTTATTATAATTTTATAAATTTGAGAAGAAATATTTTCTTGCAAGATTTTTTCTTAACTATTTCTAAATATGGTTTGGTGAATGTTTTCACAGAGCATTTCGAATTTGAAAGAAAAAATTTTCGGATTTTACACTGCTACGGTTTATTATTCGTGACATTGCGGTCTCCGCTGAGATAAAGGTCATATTCCTAAGTACTTTACTTTTTCGAATTAGGTAGATAAGTATATATCTAGTTATGATAATTTTCTCAATAAATGATTAAGCTTAGCCAGGACTTTTTTTGTATGACGAAATTATTTAAATGTTGAAAAAGTCAAACGCTTTGGATTTCGAGAAGATGAACAACAAACATTTTCAGCTCTCTGTTTCAATACGGTTTCGAGTTATCGTGCGATTGGACTTTAACACTTCTTTTAATTTTTTCTTTGATCCTTTTGCTTCTTAACACTACAAGCATTAAATCAATCTTATTACTTATGCTCATCAGCTGCTACATCAGAGCGGAAATTTACTTTAAGAAGTTTACGAGCTGTTTATACTCTAGATGAAATCTGAGAGTATTATAAGTTTGCCACAAAGTTTGTAACGCCAAGAAATAAGGCTCGGAGAAAAAAATGAATGATACAGAAGTTCATATAATCACTCAAAAATCTCAAAACCGGATGTCCGTCTGTCCGTCCGTCCGTCCGTCCGTCCGTGTCCTCTCTAACTTGAGAACGCGTTGAGCTAGAAATTTCAAATTTTGTACACGTCGTTTTTAACAAAAAAGTAAGGTCAAGTTCGTGAACGGGCCAAATCGCTCCACCCCTTCTACCCCCTCCCATACAAAATGTCACAATTGCGCAATTTCACAATAAACGGATTTGCTCGAAAAGTATAAAAGCTATTGGCCTGAAATTTAGAATATATTATTTCTATGATAATATCAATCTACAGTAAAAAAATTACGTGTGTCCTCCCCCTCCTTCTACCACCTCTCATACAAACTGAACTTGTCATAAATTACTCTAAGCCAATTTACTCAGTGCGTATAAAATTTAGCGAGCTCAAATTGTGCACCAAATATTTATTTAAAATTGTTAGTAAGGTCAAAAAAAATTAGACGATTAGCTTCACCCCTTCTACCCCCTCCCATACAAAATGACACATTTTCGCAAATTGACAATAAATGGATTTACTCAAAAAGTATAAAAGGTATTAGTCTGAATTTTGGGTTATATTACATTCATAATGATTTCAATCTACGGTAGAAAAATTATTTGCCTCCTCCCTCTCCTTCCACCCCCTCCCATACAAAATACACTTTTTCATGAAATGCTCTAAGCCGATTTTCTCAGAACATATAACATTTATCAAGCTCATATTTTATAATGAATACCTAATTAGTATTATCTCTAAGATCAGAAAAAACTATTTGATTACCTTCACTGCTTTTATCCCCTCCCATACAATATGACACAGTCTTACAACTTCACAAAAAATCGATTTTCTTGAAAAGTATGAATCGCACTAGTCTGAAATTTAAGGGATGTCAATTTTGTAATATTGCTAATTATGTCTGAAAAAATTACTAAAATCTCCCCACTGTTTCTACCACCTCCCATACAAGCTGCAAATTTTCATTAAATCTAACTCACTAATTTTCTCAGTTCCCATTCAATTTTTTTAGTAAGCATTTTGTATAAAACATTTTTATAGCTACTTTAGCATGATGGGGAAAAATTAGTTCAATGCTATAATTCTTTCTAACACTCCCCATATAAAATTTCTAGGGATCACAAAAATTCTATGTATTTCATCTAGAGTATCGTAAGATTGCGCTTTACGCGCAATCGTAGCCCTGTTATGTTTTTCTTTCAATTTTTTTCATGCTGTAGGCGAGAGTCTACATTTTACCCGCTCGCTTCTTTTATCCGATTGATAACAAGAAGTGCTGACAATTTATTTTTATTACGAAACACGAGCAGTGACGCTAGTTGCGCTTTCTGCTACGCAAAAAAAAGTGTACAGTATCAAATTCAAAATTGGTTTCATGTATTTTGCAACTTTTTATGTGATAATTTTGTATCACTAATTTAATACAATATTGGTTCATGCTGTTCAAATTTCTATTTAAATCTTTATCAGAATTGTAGTCAGACGTAGATTTAGATTGGGGAAACTGATGAAATATTGCGCACTCATACGTTGAAAACCGCATCCATATTATACATATGTTCTGTGAACTGTGAGTCAATGTTTATACTCTAGATGAAATCTGAGATTATATTGTGTTTGCCCTAGTGTAGCGTTTGTAACGCTAAGAAAAATTATTTGTTTTCGTTCAAAACCTGGATTCCAAGTGACCGTCTGTCTACAACATAACTCTCGAAAGCTTTGACCAATCGTGCTGAAATTTGTTATATGCCATTTTTGGCAAAAAATTAATATTAATACAAATACAGAATTTTCTAAAAAGCATTTATTCGGTTTTCATTGCAACTAGCGATGCTAAAAAAATTCATTTTTACAATAATTAATTTTATTACAATTGCAACCAGTTTTGGAAAAACTATCAACTTCACCTCACTCTACCCAGTCCCATACAAATTTCACGAAATTTTGGAATTTAAATCAAATTAATTTTCTCGAAAACCGTCAAAGCTATCAACTTTAAATTTTGAGAGAATTATACTATTATAAATATCATTGATGACAAAAAATTTGGTTTTGATTTGAATACTCCTTCTACCCCCTCCCATACAAATGCACATACTTGGTTAATGCATTTAATCGATTTTGCCAGAATTTGTACCTTAATAATTGCAATAAATGCTTAAAAAAATATGAACTTCGCTTTACTCCTTCTACCACCTCCCATACAAATTTTTGTATTGGAAATTCAAGAAAAGTATTTTTCCTTCAAACATGTAATCGATACTTTGATTTTAAAATTGTCACAAAGCTGTTGATAAGGAAATTCAAAATCATTCAAAACCTCCCACTTTCTCTGCCACCTCCCATACAAATGCCATGAATTCAGACAAAATTTGTTCAACTTCCTCGAAAATTATGAAAGCTACAAACTTTAAATTCATCATGAAACATTTTGTATACTACGTTCGGTGTTATGTACAAAAATTACAAGCCTCCTCCCTTTGATTTTACCACCTTCCATAAAAAAGTCACTATTCACTATTTGAAAGAATTTGAGATGATATATTTTCTGGTACAATAAACTATTTCGGCTATTGCTATCGCCCAATCATATAATAATTGTATTATGTTTATACTCTGGATGAAATCTGAGAGTATTATAAGTTTGCT
Source organism: Chorisops tibialis (assembly GCA_963669355.1). Classification (NCBI taxonomy): domain Eukaryota; kingdom Metazoa; phylum Arthropoda; class Insecta; order Diptera; family Stratiomyidae; genus Chorisops; species Chorisops tibialis. The sequence continues at coordinate 276,906,108 of OY770262.1, forward strand.
CTAAAGTTTGTAACGTCAAGAAATAAGGCTCGGAGAAAAAAAAATGAATGATACAGAAGTTCATATAATCATTCAAAAATCTCAAAACCGGTTGTCCGTCCGTCCGTCCGTCCGTCCGTCCATCCGTCTGTGCGCTCTCTAGCTTGAGAACGCGTTGAGCTAGATAGTTTAAATTTTGCACACATAATTTTTGATAAAAAAGTAAGGTCAAGTTCGAGAACGGGCCAAATCGCTCCACTCCTTCTACCCCCTCCCATATAAAATGACACAATTGCGCAATTTCATAATAATTAAAATTTGCTCGAAAAGTATAAAAGATATTGGTCTGAAATTTGGAACATAATACTTTTATGATGATTTCATTTTACTGTATAAAAATTATGCGTGTCCTCCCCTCTTTCCCCAACGTCCCATACAAACTGTACCTCATGAAATACTCTAAACCAATTTACTCAGTGCGTATAAAATTGAGCGAGTTGAAACTATGCATATAATCAATTCAATCAATTCAAATTCCTGTTAAGAGCCCCTGTAGGGGCATAGGACAGAAACAACTCTCTTCCGCAAGACGCGATCCTGATCATCGGCCTTAAGCTCTTGCCAAGACTTATTGACCTAGAATTTGGAAAATATTACTTTTATGATAATTTCAATCTAATGGTTTGGTGAATGTTTTCACAGTGCATTTTGAAATGAAAGAAAAGATTTCCGGATTCTACACTGTTAGGCTTTATTATTCGTGACGTTTCGGTCTCTGCTGAGACCTTTATAAGACTGCTAAAACAGTTTTATAAAGGTCTCAGCAGAGACCGAAACGTCACGAATAATAAAGCCTAACAGTGTAGAGTCCGGAAATCTTTTCTTTCAATTTCAATCTACTGTATAAAAATTATTTGCGTCCTCTTTTTCCTTCCACCCCCTCCCATACAAACTGTACGTTTTAATGAAATACTCTAAGCTAATTTACTTAGTGCGAATAAAATTTATCGAGCTGAAATTGTGCACTTCATATTTATTTAGAATTATTAGTAAGTCCAAAAAAATTAGACTATTAGCTTTACCCCTTCTACCCCCTCCCATACAATCAGACACAATTTCACAACTTAACAAAAAATGGATTTTTCTGAAAAGTATGATAATTTAAAGCATATCAAAAGCATGATATTAATAGTTATTTCTGAAAAGTCATTAAGATCTCGCTCCTCCTTCTACCACCTCCCTTACAAACTGCACAATTTCACTAAATCCAATATACTAATTTTCTCAGTACCTATTAAATTTTTGAATCTTAAATTTTGCATAAAACGTTTTGGTAGCAACTTTAGCGTGATGAGAAAAAAGAAGTTCAATGTCGTCAGCCTGTTTCCCTTACAAAATTTCTTGAAATCGAAAAAATTCTGTTTCATCTATAGAGTATCGCAAGATTGGGCTTTACGCCCAATCGTAGTCCTGTTAAGTTTTTTGTAAAAGTTTGAAGCTAAGTTAAGCTTGGACAGAATTTTCGAAAATTGCCGAATTAGAAAGAGGCAGCCTATCTGGCTCTCCATATTACATATCCTCCTTAGGTATGGTATGTGCTAAAAAAGGTTGGGAACTCAATTAATTTTTAATTTGATAACCCCATTAATTACTAAGTTAGTGTGTAGCCTAGTGGATAGCGTGTTGATCTGCAATGCAAAGGTCGTAAGTGTTACAATGATACGTCGATCGGGATTTGATCGACGTATAATTCCAACTCAATTCCTACACCTTTTCAGTTTAATTGCAAGACAAATCTGTCACTTCGTTCTACGAAAATGTCAAATTCGTGGATAGAGGGTAATGCGAAGAGCTAGTGTGTGGCCTAGTGGGTAGCGTGTTGGTCTTGTAATGCGAAGGTTGTGAGTAAAAATCCGGTCGACGCAATATATAATTCCAGCACATTGTCTGCTTGGATATACCTTGATCACCTCAATCTACGAAAATTAAAAAAAAAATTCATAAATAGGGTGTTGTGCGAAGGGCTAACAACTCCTCCACAATAAGTAATGAAAAGTGTTAAGGAACCTGAATATCAGGAGGCCAAGTTCCGATTTGGGCTGTAGCGCCATTGTAGAAAAAGAAGAAGGGTAATGCGAAGAGCTAGCAACCCTTCCACAGTAATTAATGAAAATGTTAACCTGAAAGTCAAGAGGTCAAGGCCCGATTTGCAAGTGCAGTTTGTATGGGAAGTGCTGGCAGAGTTGCACATTTAGAATAAAAGTAATATGGTATCTTCCAAATTCCAAATTATTAACTATTATTGTAAATTTTTGAAAATGAGTCATTTTTTATGAGAGTGGATAGGCGGGTGGAGCGATTTAGTCCGTTCACGAACTTAACCATACTTTTTGGTCAAAAACGATGTGTACAAAATTTAAACTTTCTAGGTCAACGCGTTCTCAAGCTAGAGGACGAACAGACGGACAGACGGGCGGGCGGACAGACAGACGGACGGACATCCTGTTTGAAAGTTTTTGAGCAAACTTCCATTTTTTTCTATGAGCCTTATTCCCTAGTGTTACAAACCTTAGAGCAAACTTATAATACTCCCAGATTTCATCTAGAGTGTAAAAAGTTTTCATATGGTAAAATTGTGACATTGAGGGTAGAAGCCGTCTGGAGATCGAAGTGAAACCCAAACCAGATTATGGCGCCACGCATACCCAATAAACTGTGAAAGTTTCATTAAAATCGTTTTAGTTGTTTATGAGTTAAATTCGGATATACAGACAGATGCATAGATTGTTGTGTTTTTCCCGAAGATCTTTACGATTAATTTTATGACGGTTTGCTTGAACGGATCGGTATATTTTGGGGTTTTCCCATAGACCCTTAAATTTGAATGAGTTTATGATAGTAGTTTTGTGAATATGAAACGAATGAAGTGTGAAGTAACTAACATTCATCATATTAGATATGTATGATGGTTGAGAAGTATTTGTATTGCACATCGATTTGGCTGATTACCTGGGAGGGAAATTTAAATAATTTAGTAAAACAATTACTACAACCAAATCAGAATCAATGATCTCAAATGTCCCAATCTGTAGAAACAAATCTGTGAACATTTTCAAATTACATTTAAATTGTATGTGTAATTGTCCTTCCGCTGTTTGGAATTTTCAACATCATATACGAAATCATTGATCCTAAATACTCCTAAATATGAACTTTTATACACTTACTTACGATGGCGCTATAGCCCAAATCGGGCCTTGCAATCCTGTATACTCCGCCTCCAGGATGTATAGATACACATCTCCTCGTTAATACAAACTTCGCCCATCGTATTGAATACACAGCATTTTTTATTATTAGACACCATAAAGTTCCTTATTAGCGAAGTCATTAATAATATCTGCTAGCATTTACAATTTATTTTAACTGAGTTAGATTAAATTTTTCAGTTCAATATTGATAGATAATCTGAAACCGTCGAATTCGACTTTTCATTTATACATCCGCTGAATGCTCCTCGATTTACCGTATCCGTCATTTTGAGTTCACAGTATTCAATATTTTTTGGAGATTAGCTATCGCGAAAATGAATTTATTATGTGCATTGTTAATCGAGTTTAAACCGAATATTTGTTTTGATCTGCGGTGTTGCAAATCTACTGTTCAAACCAAATGAAGCACTGTAATTTTTTTGATACGTTGCATACGCTTGCACTTGCTATATGTCAATCTGCATAATGGAATTTGGTAACTTTTCGTAGGAAAAGTAGCTCATTAAGTTCTGAAAACACTTTCGCTCGGGGTTATTTTTTTGAGAACGCGCCCTTCCAAATAAATTTTCTTATATTCTATTATTACTAAGACGTCATATGTATAGCAAATTTTAGGTAAATAACTTTGACACATTCCAAGAAAATTATTAAAAAAGAAAATGACACATTTTGTATGCCCATACAGGGAGGAAAATTTAAGTAATCTTGCTCCGTTTGACTGCAACCAAATCTAAACACAACAATTTTATTTAAAAGAATGATTTTTAATATGGTGAAATTGTGACGTTTATATTGGAGGTGGTAGAAGGTGTAGAGGGATTGAAGTAAAACCAAAAGCAAATTATGGCTCCAGGCGTATCCAGCAAACTGTAAAAGTTTCACTTACATAAAGTTAGCAGTCCGCTTGTAGCTGCCTGCAAAAAAAAAATAACTCGATATTTTGCTACTTATTTGTCGCTATTTTGTTACGCCAAAATAAAATTTGTATCTTCAAGGATTTCCGAGAAAATGGCGGACTGCTATCTTAAATCTAAAGTTAGCAGCCATCGCGATTGCTCATTGCCTAATTATGCTAGAGGGATGATATACCTATGTACCAGAATTTGTTACTTTTAAAATACTTTAAGAAAACAATAAAAAAAATTTTGCTCCGATTAATTTGACAACAGAAATTAGTACTATTAGCGATGAAAACGAAATTAAAGCTAACACGTGAATTAAACGATTTTTGTGATATGAATGCAGGTGTAATATCTTAAGCAGGTACCAAATAAATTTGTATCGCGGATATTCGAGTGCAAATATACACAAAAGAACAAAAATCACCATTTACGAAAATTCCTCCCACTGATGCGCCTAAAATTATGGCATAATAAATATCATTTGAAAAAGACATAGAGACAAATGGAATGCAACAAAAGAATGAACTGTACTTTTAATCATCATTTTTTTCATGGATATCTCTATTTGAAGGAATCTAAAATTTTCAAAATTACTACAGATAGCACGATTAAGATTATGCGTTACAGGATGAAATATACATATGAGAAACCGAAAACTGTTTTTCAGCTCTAATAAATTTCTCTTCCTTTAAATTGTACAGCACAACAAAATCCCTTTTGCTTCTATTTCATAAAAATAAGTATCCTATTTCATTAAGACAATTGTTCTGAGTCTAAAAATCAACAACATCTGCAGGCAGCTGGAAGCAACAAATTAGATCTAGGTTTTCAGGACCAAATCCGTGAGAAAATTCGACTTGTGCTTTTCTGCAGTAGTAAATTCCATTTTTCTTCAATTTGTGCAATGCAACAAATTCTCTTTGTGTTTTTTATCATGACAACAAGTGTTCTGAGTGCAAAACTTAACAAAATCCTGCATGCAGCTGGAAGCAACAAATTAGATCTAGATTTTCAGGACCAAATCCATGAGAAAAATCTACTTGTGCTTTTCAGTGGCAGTTAAATCCCTTTTTCTTCAATAGGTTGTCACCACTACAACAAATCTTCAGAAAAGTTATGACACGCTGGCCTCAGAGTTCTCTTCTAAGTCCCGGGTTGCGTGTGAGTGCTATGTAAAGATTTTTCGAATGTGCTAATACAAAACGAAAAAGTTCGGGTTATCCCATTACCATGTCTAATGGGATCACGCAATCTTCCTGCCGGCGTAATATCTGCGATATGTTTGCTGACCGTTTTCAAGAGGTTTTTAGTGCCCAGTCAGATTCAACCCACAGTGAACCCAACATTTCGGTTCCTACACTTATTGATAATATCTCATTTTCTATTGAGGAGGGGCTCGATGCTCTCAAAACTATTGATACCAAAAAAGGTCCAGGTCCTGATATTATTCCTCCCCTATTTTTATCAAAGTGTGCCCATCAACTTTTAAGACCTTTACATTTTCTCTTCAACAAGTCACTGTCATTGGGAACTTTCCCCTCGTCTTGGAAATCATCGCACCTCACACCTATCCACAAAAATGGAGACAAACGAAAAGTTGAGAACTACAGAGGTATAGCAATTCTATCAGCAATACCGAAATTATTCGAAAAAATTGTCTGCGATAATTTAACCGATATGATCAACCCTGTTCTTAATGACCAACAGCACGGCTTTAGAAAAGGTCGCTCGACTACAACGAATCTCATGATTCTTGTATCTGATACGCTCTGCGAACTTGAAAATGGGCATCAAGTCGATACAATATACACCGACTTTAGCAAAGCGTTCGACCGAGTTGATCACACTGTCCTGATTTTAAAGTTAAAAAAAATTGGTGTGACAGGAACCTTACTTGACTGGCTTAAATCCTATCTTAATAATAGAACTCAATTTGTTCAGTTTCAAGGTCTTATTTCCAAGGAAATATTAGTGTCCTCTGGGGAACCCCAAGGAAGTCACTTGGGACCTCTCTTATTTAATGTGTTCATCTCAGATCTATCTATTGGAAAATGTTTCACATCTGATGTACGCTGATGATCTAAAAATATATCATGCCATAACCTCGCCCGCAGATGCCGCATTTCTGCAATCCAAGCTTATTGCGCTAGATCATTGGTGCATTCAGAACAAATTAGAGCTTAATGTTAGTAAATGCCACGTTATAAGTTTCTCACGTAAATCATCCTCATATCACCATGACTATGTTTTAAGTGGAACTCAACTACACCGTGTTGATCAAATTGAGGACCTCGGCTTACTACTGGACAACAAACTGTGCTTCAAATCTCACTATAATCGAATAATTTCGAAAGCCAATAGACTTCTTGGGTTCATTAAGAGAAGAGCCAAAGAGTTTAAGAATGTATGGGTTACAAAATCTGTATTCTGTTCTCTTGTCCGCCCTATTCTAGAATATGTATGGCCCATTTGGGACCCTTTTTTCCAGTTATACAGCAACAGAATAGAGTCAATCCAGAAGCAATTCCTTCTTTTTGCTCTCAGGGACTTGTATGATCCTAGAGACTTTGAAAACCTTCCACCCTACACAGTTAGGCTGCAATTATTAAATCTTTTACCGCTTGGTTCTAGAAGAACTATGCTCACATCCTGTTTTATCTTAGATGTTTTGAATGGCGATATTAAGGTTGACCATATCTCAAATTAATTCAGACTCAATGACAATGTCAGGCTGACGAGACATTCAAAACCACTTAAGGAATATGCACATCGTACTGATTACGGACAAAATTAACCTATTAACAGATGCTGTAGAGTATTTAACAAATTCAGCGCCCACTATACACCTCCAATAAATAAGCTGATATATAAACTGAGACTACGCTTCGTTTTATAAGGTCCCCACATCCCGCTTAACCCTTCCACCAGTGTCTATCATATATCATATATGTATATCAAGTTATGTTTAATTAATTAAGGTAAATTTAAATACTATACAACAATACAAAATACAACTCCGCCATGGACGGTCCCAAGCCCGAGTTGAGAAAGGAGGAGGGAACATGGAGTTAACCTGAATGGCCAGTAACACCAGTGCGTCTCATGAAGTAGGCAAAAAGTATGACATAGTTGGACTTGCAGCATAGCTGTGAGAACTCCAGCATGTCATATTTAGCTCAAAACTCCCACCCTTTTTCTACTAGGGTGTAATAAATAAGTAGGACCGGTCCTCCAGGTCGGGGGTTGGGCGAGGCGCCGACAACGCATTACCGGAAAAAGAACACTGTCCAGAAACCTGAAGAACAGCCTCGGAAAGGATGGACTCAACGGCAACGACCCCGCAAACGAAAAATGGACTACTCTATTGGATCTTGGAATGTTCGATCCTTATTTAGGACAGGAGCTCTGAAAGAGTTTCTCGAAGAAGTGGCAAAACACAACATCAACATAACTGCCATCCAAGAAACGAAATGGCTCGGTAACGAAATCATGGACATGAGATCACACACAATCTATCCAAGTGGAAAATTGTCGGGAAGCAGAGAGTTTGGAGTCGCTTTTGTCGTTGACAAAAAATTTAAACAACAGGTCACGAGCTTCAGACCAGTAAGTGAAAGATTGTGTGCAATCCGAATAAAGACTAAATTCTTCAATACTTGGTTGATCAACGTTCACGCACCAACAGAAGACAAGGACGATATAACTAAAGACGAATTTTATGCCACCCTAGAGACAACCTATGACTCACTGCCCTCGAATAACCTAAAAATTGTCTTAGGGGATTTTAATGCAAAAGTCGGAAAGGAGGAGGCTCATAGAGGAACAACAGGAGGGCACAGTCTCCATGACATAACCAACGACAATGGCCAACGTCTTATTGATTTCGCAAGCAGCAAAAATATCATAGTAAGCTCTACGTGCTTCCCACATCGCGATATTCACAAACGAACGTGGGCATCACCAGATGGTCACACCTTCAACCAAATAGACCACGTTCTAATTGAGAAAAGGGCTGCTTCCAGCATACTTGATGTACGAACTCTCCGCGGTGCGAATTGTGACTCTGATCACTATCTAGTCAGAGCTAAGTATCGATGCAAAATAGCTTGTCGTGGATATTCGAAAACGAGTAGAGCTCGCAAATTCAATGTCGACAAGCTTAACGACGAAACGGTGGCGCAGGCTTACATGTTAGCATGTAGTAAACACCTGACACCGATATATGAAAATATCCAAAATATGACAGTGGAGAATGCGTGGCTGACAATACGAGACGGCATCAAATCCTCCGCGGAAGAGGTATTAGGATATCAAGCACGGCGAAAAAATAATGATTGGTTCGACCAAGAATGTCGCGACGCAATAGATAGAAAGAACGAAGCTTACAAAATTTTTACTGAACGACCAACACGAGCCAAAAAAGAAAGATATGACGAGCTTAGGCGATATGCGAAAAAGACCTGCAGACGAAAACAAAGGAAGTACCATAATGACAAGATACAAAAAATGGACGACGACATGAGAAAAAATAAAACGCGGGACGCATACGCCATAGTAAAAGACTTAAAAAAGGGATATAAACCAAAAACCAGTCTCTGCAAAGACGCGGAGGGCAATATCATCAGCGACACAGAAGAAATCAAAAGGCGATGGGCTTCATACTTTGAACATCTTTTGAATCCCATCCCAGTAGCACCGATAACGACAGACAACATTTCAATTGAAGCCTCAACTGACGAAGATGAACCATCGTCGACACCACCCACGCTTGCTGAAATCAAAGCAGCCCTATGTGACCAAAAACGAAACAAAGCGCCGGGAATTGACGAAATACCAGTTGAACTTCTGAAAAACGGTGGAAACTGTGTCGCTGAAATACTGCACAGCATGATATGCAAAATTTGGACAGAGGAAATCATACCCGACGACTGGCGAAAAAGTATTGTATGTCCAATTTACAAGAAAGGAGATAAACTCTGCTGTGAGAATTACAGAGGAGTATCATTGTTGTGTACGTCCTATAAAATACTGACAAAAATAATTGAACGTCGTCTTAAGCCCTATACTAATCAAATAATTGGCGAATACCAAGGCGGAGGCAGAACAGGACGATCTACAACAGACCAGATATTCTCGGTGAAACAGGTGCTTGAGAAATGCTGGGAATATAATACAGACGTGCACCAAATATTCTTAGATTTTAAACAAGCATACGACAGTATCGACAGGAGCGTACTGTACCAAATCATGCTTGACTTTGGAATTCCTCCAAAACTAGTCCGACTAACAAGACTCACAATGACGAACACTGAATCCCAAGTGAGAAGACAGAAGAATCCCCAAACGTGCTCTTAAAGGCAAAGCGAGTGGTAACCGGCCAGTAGGCAAACCACGCAAGCGATGGGAAGACTCGGTTGATGACGACAGCAAAGCCATTTTAAAAATTAGCAGCTGGAGGACGCGGCCTTTCGATCGAGACGATTGGAGGCAACGACTTCAGGAGGCCAGGGCCCGATTTGGGCTGTCGCGCCATTGATGATGATGAAATTTAAATATATTAGGATATATTAAAATAAATTAAATTAAGCAATCTATTTGTAAACTATCTTGTTATGATTAATAAATAAATAAAGCATTTTTATTTTTTTCGATTCGACCTGATTGGACGTGGATCGTCGATTCATAGTGTTGGATTTGTATAGATTTTGCTATTTTGAAATTATTTTTTTGTAGACCTACTAACCTCTTAATATCTTTTCGATTAATATATCTTCTTATATCACTTATTTGGTTTTTTATTTTCGATCCATTTAAGTCGAACACAGAGCTCCTTAAAAAATTAATAATTTGCTTATATACCTATAGGATAAGATTTAAATTCTTTTACATCTTATCTTATAAAAAGGGTTTTCTTTAAAATTATAGTAGTGATCCGAAATAATGATTGTTTACTTACACGCAATGCTTATCGATCCTTTTGAGGTGCAAATATTTATCGGTCTGTATTTCCGGTTTTACTATTTTATATGGGTGTTAAGATGGAATGCAGATCGTCCCATATGGTATGAGAATTTACTTTAGTCGGTATTTATTAGTTTATTAGGGGTTACATTACCAAATGTTTATGTAACTATGGCTCTTGTAAAATTGAGTTTTGAGGTATTCGAGTTTTTCCTAGAATTTTTTTTTTCATTTGAGTATGTGTGGCAAATAACTATTTTTTTCACATTTTGTTATAGTTTCGCCTTTAAAGTGTTAATACAATGCAGTAACAAATAAAATTGCCTTAGCAATGTTGAACATATGCTTGTTTCCACACAAGTTTTCCGTTGCAGCGATACGAAGGATTAACAGGTTTGGAGACATAACATACATATGTATGACCTCATTGCCTAAAAGAGTTCAAATTCTTATCACACTTGAGAAATGTAAGACAGAATGTCGTATTTTTTTATGGCACTTAGCTGAGTTTTGTGGTCACCCTTTAATAATAGATTTGATTAGATTTCGCGATGGAGTAGGTTTCGCTTCCTCTATCACTGCGGCCACTGATGGGTCTACTGTGATCTCCCCCGATATATATAATATGTATATAGTTCCTTATACAGTCCCGTACTATTGAATAAAGGAAACTTTTGTTCACCAGTGGTTCACATTCACAGAAACTATGCTCTGATGCTTCTTCCTCCTCATTGCACATTCTGTAAATATTGTAAATATTGTCTTTTAAGAGTCAAATTTTATGAACACCTTTCTTCATGTGATAGTGTCCAGTTAGGGCACCCACCAAGATTGTAGTCTGATTTCCATTTAATTGCACATATTTAAAAGTTCTTTTAAACGAATGTTTTGGCATAAAAAGCTAAGCATGCTTGTTGCCTGGTATCGAGTCCCAGTAAAGGCCACACTATCATTTTAGCCACATTTGGATATTCATTTTTGCAGTAGTGAGTGGTATCGTGCAAATTCTGATTCGCATCCTCTCCTGGCCAATGAATCAGCTTGCTCATACCTTCAAAACCGCTGTGTCCCTGTATCTATAAAAGAATTACTCTGCGTTTATTTCCTAGTTCTATTAGTACATACTTGAAGGCGATCATGCACGAATTTTGGTCGTATTTGAAAAGATTGTAAAGCTAGGATTGACGCTCTACAATTAGAGAAAATGTAAATGTCGTGATTATTTTATGCTCTGTTTATATTCTCCCGAATATACAGTTCTATTGCATATAGTTCAGCTTGGAAAACTATGTAGTGGGCAGTCCCAGAAGTTACCAATCTAGCAAAGGAAGCACAAAAAATTTGGGAAAATATATCTTGAGTTCTCTACATAGTCTCCTTTTGGCACGATAAACTTTTTCCCAGCTATGTTTAATAGCTTCGATATATTATAGTGAGAATCGACGAGGTCCTCAAAATAGCCATTATTCGTAGACTCCACCTCTCTTCATTGTTGGCAAATCTTTTACCACTGAGCCATTTTTTCAAGTTCGGAAACAGAAAATAATCCGAGGAAGCTAAATCTGGCGTTTAGGGTGCGTAAAAAGCAATTCGAACTTTAACACATTGATATTGGGCATCGCGATTACGAATGTGTGAACCATTGCCTCGATGAAAAAAAATTTTCTTTTTCGTCAGAGAACGTTTACGTCGTAAGCGTTAACTACGAATTCTGTAGATTTGAAACACAGCGTAACCTTGATGTCAACTGGGCACAGGGAGTTTTTGAATAATTTGAGTTTTTTTCATTTTCACAAATTGAGGTGGCCAAGATATACTTGTGCAAGCTATAATCAATCAATTTCCTGGTAAGACCCGCTGTAGGGGTATAGAACAGAAACAGTTCTCTTCCACAAGGCATCGGCCCTTAATTGTCGCCAGGACTTGTTTATTTCTCTGCCCTCTTGCGCATCTGTTCGCTTGCATGCTACATGGTCGACCAACTTGACGTTATCCTTGAGGGTTATAATCCAGAGCTTGTCTTGTGATTTTCGCTCTGATTTTCTCGAAGTTTGACCAATCCACCGCCATTTTCGCCAATAAATCTCAGTGCCTATTCTAGTCTGTCCGGTCGTACTCCAAAGTTCATCATTGGAGATCACATCCGAATTTCTCTAAAATGGATCGGAAGCATTGGTTCACGAAGGTTAGCAGTTTCTTGATACATGTAAACATCATCACAAAATAAATAACTTTAAATAATAAAGTTCCGATTTGAACACTATCAGATTTTTCAAATTTTTTTTTTTTTTTTCAGAATGTTTAAAAACGGAACCAGTGAGGAATTTCATTTCCGCGTCCTGGATTATTGTGTATTTGCAGTGATGTTGCTATTATCAGCTGCTACTGGCGCATATTTTGGATGTTGCAAGTAAGTAGTTGATCATTATCCAGACAAATTTAAATACAACTGCCAACAATTATTATTGGGTAAATTTGACTGGTTCGAGTCCATACTTGAAAAAGTCGTATTAATTAGAACATTCTTGGTTGATTTTGTTTTATTATCAATAATAATTATTAATTCTTTTCAGACGAAAGAACTTTTCACAAAACATACAAAATCCAGATGAACCGAATTCGAAAGCAACAAATTTCGGATCACATTCCCTCAACGAATATCTCCTCGGATCGCGAAAATTGAAAGTTTTTCCAGTAGCTATGAGCCTGGTTGCAAGGTTAGTAGTGGGCCGGCAATTCCGAAAAAGTGATTTTAATGAAACTATTTTAGTTACATTTCAGGTGTTACAATCTTAGGTACACCATCGGAAATTTACACTTATGGTACACAATATTGGTTGATCGTGATACCGGTCCTGCTTATGGGTATCGCGGTATCTACAGTATATTTGCCAGTTTTTACAACACTCCGCGTTGGATCATCGTACGAGGTAAGCAATAATATGCGTTATCTGAAGTCGGTTCATCGCACCGCTCTTACCTTTGGACCGTCATCAGACTGTTACACGCTTTTCAGAGTTAATCGCTTTATTGCCATTATTTTGAGATTGGCATAATTAAATTTAATTATACCCTGCTTTAGGCCATTCATAATAATTTTAAGACAAGAAATTTCTTTATTATTGGAGCTTATCTAATAAAGTCGAGTGCTATTTAATTTGTCGTTAAACTTTGGAGCAGTTAATCAAAATACATATTTAATCCGAGCGCCATAGTCTCACTGTATTACGTCATATTTGTTAGAAAATGGAAATTCTACAAACCAAAGTCCACGCTTGCTTCAATTACAGTAATTCACGTCTTAATAGAACATGATTTGCAGAATAATAATGTATATAATAAATCTCATTTAAATATAAACTGGTACAAAGACAGCAATTGAGATTGTGATGCTGACAATCACTGAGAGAAATAACTTCTCTTTTGGTTCCTACTATCGAACAAATATTTAAATTGCGCGTTGTTTGGAGCTGATTTATGCCAAATTTGATAACTTTTAAAGCCAGTTTTATTAATACCTTTGTTAGGTATGATACTGATTATTAAAAAATATATATATATTAACTGCAAATTAATGTGTTGTATTGTTCTTAATGGACAGGATGTGGAAGAGGTGCAAGATTTTTGCTATCTCGGAAGCATTGTTAGCATGGACGGCGGAGCCGAATAGGATGTTGAGGCTCGGCTAAATAAAGCTCGTCAGGCCTTCGGTATCCTTTCCCCTTTCTGGAGGTTAAGAGAGATCTCCCTTCGCACGAAGCTGCGAGTTTTTGATGCATGCGTCAAATCTGTGTTGTTATTTGGTTGTACTACGTGGAAAGTGACCGACTTACCAAGAAACTACAGACTTTCGTGAACCAATGCCTCTGACGCATTTTTGGAATATTCTGGCCAGAAGTGATCTCCAACGACGAACTTTGAAGTACAACTGGCCAAACTAAAATAGGTATTGAGATTCAAAGGCGGAAGTGGTAGTGGATCGGTCATACTTTGAGAAAACCATAGCGAAATATCGCCAAACAGGCTATGGATTATAATCCTCAAGGAAGACGCCGGGTTGGTCGACCATGTAATACAAGGAACCGAGCAGTTGGGCTGGAGGTCAGAGGAATAAACAAGTCCTGGCAACAACTTAAGGCCGATGCTCAGGACCGCGCCTTGTGGAACAGACTTGTTTCTGTCCTATGCCCCTATAGGGGGTCTTAACAGGAATTTGATTGACTATTATACCTATATACAGTACCTGGTATCACCAATACCACATACACTGCCGTCCAAAAGTTTGAGACCATACTAAGGACAACGATGAAATGAAATAAAACACAAGAACTTGATAGTATTTTCAGAAAAAAGCTTAATAATCACAAAATACACAACTTGCGAAATAAAACGAATCTAAACATAGACAAATTATCAATTGTTGCTCGTTTAAAGTACATTTTTAAGGTAAAAACAGCTTAAATTGATTTTTCATTGAAAAATCCTCCTTTGCAATTTTATACATAAATGTTTTCACCAGTCTCGGCATCATCGAATTCCTGGTAATACCCCCTATAGAGGCATAGAACAGAAATAACTCTCTTCCAAAAGGCGCGATCCTGCACATCGGCCTTAAGCAGTCTCGGCATACGTGCAATCAATTTATCGATTGTGTCTTGTGGTATATTGTTTCAGCTTTCATTTAAAACCTTCCACATATCTTCACGTGATGAGGGACTTCGATCACGAACGTTTCAATCGAATTCTTTCCATAAAAGTTCGATCGGATTGAGATCGAGGCTCTGAGGAGGCCCCACCATGTTTTTTAATACACCTTCTGCTACTTTTTTTTTTAAATAGCCTCTGCATAATTTCCAACTATGTTTAGGCTCGTTACCTTATTGAAAAATGAGCCCATTACGAATGATTCTCACCCCGGAGGTATTTGCATTTGTCGTTTTGTATTCATCATCAACAATACTAATATGGTGTGACGTTTCAGTCCGATTTCAATTCACGAACAGTTGATGTCAAACCATGTCATGTATGTGCAATGTATCCTGTCTTCCCAGTATGCTTATACCATGTTTGCAATACCAGGTATCGTGTACCAGCAGTGTATAACAGGTATTACGAAACTAGATACGAACTGATGCAATTACATGGTAGGTTTAACTGATTCACTACCCAACTATATATCAAGACCTTAACAGCGTCACCATGAAGCTATCATATTTGAAACTCATCGGCTCACGTGGTGGTTACCAAACTTGACGAAACGAAAATGAATTGTTTTACAAACGATAAAACTTTTTAAATAAATAATTTCCGGAACCATTAAAGTCATGTTCATCAAGAGGTATAGTATCATCTATACGTAAAAGAAACAAATCTTAAAATTAAGTATAAAACGTATAGGAATAAATTAAATTCTATAATTAAATGTGCCAGATCCCAGTATTCTAAAAACGAAATATGTTAGGTAACGCAATCCAAGGCAGCTGTGGCGAACAATAAATGAAGCTGCCACCTGTACTAGTAAGACTGAGTTGCTAAATATTACACAAATAATTGTCAAAGATGAATCTAGTTACTGATCCTTCCGAAATTACTGAAGTACTAACTATGCACTTCGCTACTGTTGGCCAAATAATTGCTGACTCGACTGAGACTCCGCCTAACACATCATTAAGTGCTGCGGTCACCAATCCACCAGTCTCATCATTTCACATTTATCCAATTACCAGGAATGAAATCGAAAAATTATAAAGCTCCAGGTTTAGACGGATTCACTGCAAATATCTTAAAATTAGTTGCGAGTCACATTTCTTAGCCACTTTCTCATCTCTTCAACGTCTGTATATCGCAATTGAACAGTGCTGTAGTTATTTCCTTATTTAAAGAAGGTGACAGAAAAGATTGTGAAAACTACCGGCCTATATCTCTAGTGTCTAGCCTCGCTAAAATCTTTGAAAAATCCATAAAAAACGGTTAGTGAAATACCTTGATGAAAATCAGATATTACCTACCAATTAATATGGTTTCAGGGCTGGCGCAAATACTTCTGATGCTATTAACGATGTTACGAAGTACATTACTAATGCACTTGACCAAAATGAAAAGATTATAGGTTTGTTTTTAGATGTTAAAAAAGCTTTCGATACTGCTGATCACTTTGTCCTCCTCGCTAAGCTTAGATCTATCGGGTTCAGTTGTAATGTATATATATTCCCTGTTCCAATCTTATTTTACCGGTAACACTCAAGTTGTGAAAATAAATGAAAATTTAAGTAGTCCAGTATTCGTTAAATGTGGAGTTTCGCAAGGTACAGTGCTGGGTCCAATTTTATTTTTAATGTATATTAATGAGCTCTGTAAGTTGGATGCAGGGGCTATAGAAGGACACATAGTGATCTTTGCTGACGATACGGTCCTCGTTTTTAAAAGTAACAATTGGATTCACACTTTTGATATAGCAAATGTCGGCTTAAATGCCGTATATGACTGGTTCACACTACATAAAATGTTACTGAATCTAAATAAAACGAAATTCATCAGGTTCAGCCAAATTGCAAGTTTGAGCAATTCCCATCATTCCATCAAGTTTCGGAATTGTAATTTGGAGTGTATCTCAGAAGTTAAGTATCTAGGGGTATTAATTGATGGAAAAAAAATAAAATGGGACAAACACGTATCATATATTAGCAAAAGACTCCGTAAAACTTTTTATTCATTTTTAATCCTTCGGAAAATATTGGGTGTACAACAATTAAGAATAGTATATTTTGCGCTATTTCAGAACATTTTGCAATATGGAATACTAGTTTGGAGAAGTACGTTCACAGCTATGTAACGTTCATTAAATATGCTTAAGTCATAATAAATTCTACTCAACTACACTAGCTTTTCTAAAATTTATTGTAAAGAAAGTTCGACAACTGTTCGCATCTGTTTCTGTTGAAGAGTTTCCTTTATTTCACACAAGGTATGATTTACGAAGTCAGTCACTTAGAACTATCCATACAGCTAGAATTAAAAAATCATCACCACCCTAGTTTCTTAGGGCCCAGGACATACAACAAAGTACCAGCTAAAATTAAAGATATAATAAATTTGCATAACTACAAAACGGTAGTTAAAACATTTATATTCGATAACCCAAATTTCTATAATGCCTTTGCAAATAATGGTGTTTAGCTGCAATTAGTGTATACACTTAAGTTATTTAATATTATAAAACGAACAAGAATTTAAGATTTCTTAGTTTAATTTAGAAGTTTTTAAGACTTCTTATTTTAATTTCGCTATACGGAAATTATTAATAATAAATAATAAATTAAATAAAAATAGATATAAAATTAAAAATATTACTTAAAATACAAAATTTAAGCTCTCACCCACAAGCCACAATGATTTATATGAGTTGATGGTGTAATTTGTTCAATATTATTGTAATGCAAATATCAAATATGTATAGCTTCAATAAATTTGTAATGATAACATAAATTGCACCGATTGTCTTGGAATGTACTACAAATATGGATCTGATATTCTACACGAAATATTTTAAACGTGATTCATTCGATTAATTAAAAAAATTATTAGCAACCACCCATCCCATCTACTACTCTTCATACAAATCTAAACTTGCATATTTAATTGCAGTTGAGTATTAATAATTGACAATGGCCCGCCCGCAGAACTACCATCTTCTTCGTTCCTCCTATCTACTAACACCTTAATCTGCATATTGACACTCGCATCTCAAACTTATCTCAAGAATTTTAACTTTATGCCCGACATATTGGCAGATATTTTTATTAGTACTAATAAATCTCTACTAAATGTATTCAATAATTATGTAATTTAATTCTTTCAGTATTTGGAAATGCGGTTCAGTTCAGCTGTAAGATCCTTCGCATCAATAATGTTTGTTATAGACGAGGTAAGAGAAATATTTTGATAAATTAATTTTTTTTAAGGAATGACATGTGTCGGCCTTTTATGTGGAGTGCACACAGTCATGGAGGGAAGGAATGGTAAAGTAGGGGAAGGGGAGTGAGAACGACAGTAACACGTGGTAAGGCTGGTATATTTTTTCAGTTGTATTGGCTGGTACTGACAAATATTTGCAAATTTGGATATTTTTAAGGTTGCATATTATTTTGAAAAATTTAATTTTTAATAATTATGAAAGCGAAAAACCCTGTGGAAATTTTTCGACAATTGCTGTGAGCAAGAGCGAATCTAGCCCAAAGTATTAGAGCTAGAATTGACGATGTAATCATAATTTTATAATATTATAAGTATAGTCTTGCTTAATCACCATTATTGACAAATTTTCTTAACTTGGAGTCCCAGCCTAATCCCCGTAGCCAAACTTTCATAACAGAATATTCCTTGTAACAAAAATATTTTTCGCTTCTTAAGATAATTGAAATTTAAATTCTTGCGTGCTTGTGCTTGTTATTATTATTTAATTGTTTTTTTAAGCTACTATACAAAATTTTGTGACAAATTTATCGCTGAAAGGACGTAATACAAGATCATAGATTTTGTACCTAATTAAAATTAAAAATTTTTCTTAAATAATTGTGTGCTATGAATCACAAATGATTTTTTTTACGGCCATCGAAAATAATTTAGGGGGTCATTCTGTACAGTAATATCGTCATGGGTACAGAAAAACATGTAGATATAAGAAAATTAGTAGGGAAACATTGGATAGAAGAGTTTGAAGTGGCGGTGAACTTCGCTCTTAAATTGCTGGAGGTTGTATCCCGTTAGAAAGAAATTGCCTGTTAATGAATTTGACATCACTGTCGTTCGAGGGATGAAGGACTGTCTAAATTTCACTGTTCTCGACTGTAAGGGTTTCACAGTGTATCCGTGTGAGTACGCAGCTTGGCAAGTATTTCGGGGGCTTTCAATAGATGGGGTATTATGGGTTTTAACTCCTTCCTGCATTTATCATGGAAATATCTGTAGTAAATGCAGAGTTCTTCTCATAATTTTAAATACTGAACCCATATCCCCCAAGGTATCCCGCAGATTCTGCCTTATTGGCCAGGTATTCAATGGCTTTTCTCTTGTTGCGTCTAACAGCCTGTTTAAGCTGTATATGAGTATCGCTTTAGTTCTGTCTCAATTCGGGTGTGGAGTAGTTGACATCGGGTTGAGTGATGTTTGCCAATTTGGCTTTTTTCCGATCGCCAACCTTGTCCCATGTGTCTTGCGACATCCAGAGTTTCTCACCGCTTTTCACATATCCCACAGATTCTTCATCGCCTCAATAAAGAGTGGGAGGAGTATATCGGCTGTTATTCACGGGTCCTCTTTGAGGAGTTCGTGTGGTAGTCCGTATATACCTGGGGCTTTCCGTCCCGCCATTAACCGAATGATCGAAACTATCTCTTCCTTATCTGGGAGATCATGCCTAATAGAGAATTGTTGCGGTTGGATGTCTGGTAGTTGTTCTGTTTCTGGAATATCTTCCTCTAACAAGATGTTTAAAATATCAAAGAAGTATTCCTTCCATCGCCACAACTGGTGTTTACTCATATTAAGGAGAGTTCCGTTGACATCTCTCACCAGATTGACGTCCAGTGTGCGCATTCCATATTCGCCCAATGTGGATGGCTTTTCGCGTAGAATGGTGGTGTACTAGCGCTTTTTGTTGGGTTCTCTAAGCCACATTAAGTTTGCGCTTCATTTGAAAAATTTGTGGTCGTCGGATAGCTGCTGTGCACAATCTCAAGCAGGCAAATATCAAGTAGTGATCGCTCCGTACGTCAGCTCCACACTTCGCGAAGATATGTTCTCCGATTTATAGTCAAATGGTCGATCTGGTTCTGAGTGATACCATCAGGGAAAACTCAAGATCTTTTATGGTGACTCTTGTGTGGAAAAAATGTTCCTCTGATGATCATTTGCCAAGTTCTACAAAACTCCACAAACTCCACTGAAATAATAATAATATCACCTCTTGGAACACGGTCGAAGTGTCACTCAGTTGGTTATGAAACTCCTCTTTGTCACCAGTTGTTGTGATATTAGTTGGTGCGTAGCACTGCAGAATTGTGACGTTTCTGACACTGGTTGAGTCTGACGACGATAATTGGTTCCCAGCTGATGAGACTGTTTCTCGCTCTCGGTGTAAGGACGACCCCCACGTCATATTTGGCTTCACTCTCAGGACCAATGTACAGAATGTGTTTCCGCTCGGGATTCGTTCTTCTCCTGATCCTGTCCACCTGACCTCGCTCAAGTCCAAGATTTGGATGTTACAGTGCTCCATTTGACGGTCGATCAATGATCGGCGGTGCAAGGACCGCATCATTCAATGTTTGAACGTTCCAAAAGCCAATCATAGTCCGTTTCCAAATGCCAAAAGTCGTTACCGTAGAATCCGTCCATATTCGAGGCGCTGTATCCGTTTCTCATATCAGTAACGTGTTAAGATCACGGGTGATAAGCTCATGATCCAGTGAGCGTTTGCCATTTTTAGGGCAAGCAGGACTGGCTGTAGTTGAATTCTACTGCCCTATCCCAGAGGGGGATGGTTAGCTCAGGTTCGTGGAGTCGCTATTCTCCAAAGATAGTTGCATGAATTGATAAAAACCGCATCTTACAACTACCCCCTGCAGGGGGATTAATAGATAACAAAGTAAAATTGTTTTATTTCTTAAACTTAATGTCATTCCTACGATTCCTGAGTAAATTCTTCTTCTACACTGGCGCTACAGCCCGGACCTTGGCCTCTTGACATTCAGGTTCCTTAACATTTTTATACTCTAGATGAAATCTGAGAGTATATTGTGTTTGCCTTACCGTTTGTAACGCTAAGAAATAATGCTCGCACAGAGCTGCTAAGGGTACAGAAATATTTGTTGTCGCTCAAAAGCTTCGATTTCGAGTTGCTGTCTGTCAGTCTGTCTACAACATAACTCTCGAACGCTTTGAGCTATCGGGCTGAAATTTGTTGTGTGTCATTTTTAGCAAAAAAAGTAACTTTAAGTTCGTGAACGGGCCACATCCCCCCACTCCTGCTACCCCCTCCCATACAAATTTTCACGAAATTCCGAAATTTTCAGAAGTTGATTTTTCTTCGAAACTATTTAAGCTGTTGACTTTAAATTTAGGTTAAAGTATAATGATGTATATATCATTTCCGTCACAAAATATTGAGCCAATCTCTTCACTTCTTCTACCTCCTCCCTCCTCCCTCCTCCTGCATAATTTTGAGAAATGTATTTTTTCGATTTTCATTGAAACTAGCAAAGTTATAAAAACGAATTTTTGCAGAATTAATTTTATTATAATTGCAATCAGTAATGAAAAAATTATCAACTTCACCTCACTCCTTCTACCCCCACCCATACAAATTTCACAAAATTTTGAAATTTGAATTAAATTATTTTTCGTCATATTTAAAATACTTCGCAAACGCTTTTTTTTCGTTGGAATAGTTAAGGAGACAAAAATATTAACTTAGTAAAACCCGCCATCATATACTTTGACATTGTGTTGTATTATATATGCATCCCATCCACCTAGAAAAATTAGAAGATTCTGAAAAGAAAAATGCTTCAGTATTGCTAAATTTAAATAAGATTTTAAATTGCGCTAAGAAATTTAAAATGAAGACCGTCTTATTAGTTGGAGAAAAGCAAATGACGCAATTTTAAAATGGCGTTTAGTACAGAAAATTGGAGCAGATGAATAAAACGATTAGGTTCATGCAAAAGAAAGCAAAAAAGCCGTGTGTCTGTACGCGGTACGTGTACGCTCTCAGCACATTTATTCCCAAACCCCTCTAGATAGAGAGTTCATTTTTGGGTGGATTGTAGATGGGTGTTGATCTCAGTCGGATTTTCGGGGGTATAGGGGTTAACGGGGAGCGCTAGAACCGAAAAATATTAATCCGAATATTTCAACCATAGTTTTAGCTAGAAAGCTAAGGTTCGATACACATGTAGAAGGGTTTATAATCTCAGCCCTGCCCTACATCACCCATTAACTTAGTCTTCCCTATTCACGACAATCTGCATGTAGACTTCCCACGCATCCTTAACTTGTTCCGACAATAATAAAGTTAGTTTAAATATCGCATTATTTTGTTAACTTCAAATAAGACTAAAGCTAGGGTATAGCCTAGTGAGTAGTGTGTTGGTATTGTAATGCAAAGGTCGTGAGTTCAAATCCCGGTCGACGCAATATATAATTCCAGCACATTGCCTGCTTGGATATACCTTGGTCACCTCAGTCTACGAAAATGAAAAAAATCGTAGAAAGAGGGTTGTGCGAAGGGCTAACAACCCTTCCTTTAATGAAAAATGTTAAGGAACCTGAATGTTAGGAGGCCAAGGTCCGATTTGGGCTGTAGCGCCATTGTAGAGAGAGAAATAAAACTAAAGTGGTCGTAATAATAGAAGAAAGATTTATAATGGAAAACAAAGTCCTTTGTAATTAAGTACTAAAGTAATATTACTTTATTATTCTAATAATAAAGTAACGTAGATTAACGGCTGTATTTGCATCGTCCTTAGTTTATTTGTGAAATTAATATTGAAAGTAATTTGAGTGAACATTATGGGTCCAATATCATGCTACTAGGTCGTCTAGTAATTAATCTAATTTAATTTATTTCGTTTCTTACAGATATTGTTTTTGCCAATTGTAATCTATGTTCCAGCGTTGGCTTTTAATCAGGGTAATAGCAATGCAAATGATTTTGTTAATACTTTATTTAACTCGTTCATTCAATTGTTTTCCAGTTACGGGAATAAACTTGTATTTAATTGCTGGAGTCATTTGCATCGTATGTGTTTTTTACACAATACTTGTGAGTAAATAAATTGGGCTTTGGCTACACAATACATTTTTAAAATGTGTAAAATAAATCATGTTATTTCTAGGGAGGAATTAAAGCCGTTGTTGTAACTGATGCCTGGCAGGTTATGGTTATGTTTATATCCGTTGTTGTTGTCGTAATTCTCGGAACTATACATTTGGGAGGAATCAATGAAGTTTTTGATCGGGCATCTGAAGGAGGTCGCTTAATTTTTTTGAAGTAAGACTTATTAATTTTTGTTATTCGAGCTTTTAACACATTTTAATTCGTTTTTCGAACAGTACAACTCCGTCCATGTACGAACGCCATTCATTTTGGAGCGTGCTTATTGGAGGTTTTCTCTACTGGACTTCTTTCAATTCGGTAAATCAAACTATGGTTCAGCGCTACATGTCACTGCCAAATCGTGGAAAGGCGCAATGGTCGATAGCAGTTTTTACAGCCGGAGTATTCTTATTTATTTCGGTATGCTGTTTTGCAGGACTGTTAATTTTCGCGTATTACCACAAATGTGATCCGAAATCTTCGGGAATGATAGTCGTGAGTATTGGTCATTTTGTTTTTACTTGTTTAGTTAGTGAACATTTTTTTTTTTAAATTCCTATTCCAGGCCGATGATCAGCTATTTCCAGTTTATGTAATGCAAACGATTGGACACTTACAAGGTATTCCCGGACTATTTATCGCCGGTCTGGTAGGAGCAGCGCTCAGTTCTCTATCGGTGATTCTTAATTCGACTGCTGCTGTGATACTCGAAGATATTTTCAAAGGCTGCTTCAAAATGCATTTCACTGAAAAGGGTGCATCACTGTTGGTGAAAGGAAGTATTTTGGTTCTCGGAGCTCTTTCGATGGCACTCATTTTTGTTGTCGAAAAGCTAGGAGGAATTCTAAGCGTAGCCACTTCTCTATCGGCTATTGCTGCTGGCACAACTTTCGGAATATTCACGCTTGGTATGCTGATACCATGGAGTAATACGAAAGGAGCTGTTACCGGAGCCATCTGTGGAGCCATCATGTCTGGCTGGGTATCGTTTGGATCGCAGGCAATGTTAGCATCAGGAAAAGTGATGGCACATCGACTCCCGGTATCGACAGAGCAATGTTTTTCGAACTTTACTACAGGCGGCTTCGTAGATCCTGAATATCCGGACGAATCCGATGTTTTCCCACTCTATCGGCTCTCTTTCCATTGGATTAATCCTATTGGAGTTTCTACTGTAATCATAGTTGGAACGATCGTTTCCTTTCTAACTGGACCCACCAAACTTAAAAAAATCGATCCAGATTTGATTTCACCAGTTATCCATAGGTATGTTGAGATAAGACACGTTATATCATTTCATATAACGTGCAATACAAATCCTGTTTTATTTTCAGATTTTTACCAAGGGAATGCTTCCCTTTGCCGGAAACGGACAGCATCAGTCCGCCAAGTTTGAGTCGCGACACTACAGCCGAGACACTCACCTATCTCTTAGTCGATCGACCTGCTAGAAAAGAGCCCGTGGTAAAATTATGAACTGAAAATTATGGTTTGTGTATTGGAATAACGGTTTTTCTGTTGCAGGATGTCGCCACGACGATTAGTTGAAAGGATAGCGCTGCTGTCATGATGTAGTTTTAATTTAAAAGTTTGTATTCGTAGTGTTTAGCGGGAATTTTTTTTTTTTAATTTAATGACAACGATGCTGTGATAACTCTTGCATATTGTGGGTATTTGGTAATCATATTTTTGGAATAAAGTTTTTCAACTGTGCCAAATTTAATTTGATGTTTTTTTTTATATGGATGGATATTCATTACTTTCTACATTATCTAAAGCTGAACCTTGGTTTTTTTTACTGAAGTGAGTGTTTTTGTTAACGCGGGGAGAAGCATCGAAAGCCTACAAACACCATCTATCGAAAATAGCAAAGGGAAAGATAATTATAACAAATGATCCAGGCATATTACTTTTTCGTAAAAAAAATAATACTATAGTTTTCCATGCAAAAATAAACCTGGAAACTCTGCACAATCTGAAGGATGGACAGCTTCCTTCGTTCCGAGGAACTACGATATTAATTGCTCATTTTTCTCAACTAAACTATTGTTTATGCAGCAATCAAATCCTAACGCGGTTGTTTCTTTTGATGGATGTTAATAATTTTTTAATTCATTGTTTGAATCACGTTCAAAATTCGTTACAGAATGTTAGTTTCACAGCCGAAGTAAATTCAATGAAATTTGGTGTATTTAATTTTCATGTAACCATTCATTTGTACAGTAGAGGGTGAAAGTTTTAAAAATATTGGACCAGTTCATATTTTTACGCTTCATGCTTTGTTTAAATGAATTTCTAAAATATTCAAGTTTCTTGCTTAAAATTTCAATCAACCAACAAGCCAGGCTCAACTTTATTATTTTTAGTACAAGTTGAGGATAGGTGAAAAGTCAATATGCAGGTTAGAGTGGATAGAGAGGACTAAGGCAGACACGTCAGGCCATCGGTATTCTTTCCCTTTTCTGAAGGTTAAGAGAGATTTCCCTTAAATATAAATCTACAAACTTTCCTGAACCAATGCTTCCGACGCATTTTAGGAATAATCTAGTTAGAAGTGATCTGCAACGACGAACTTTGGAGTACAACTGGCAAGACTAAAATAGGTATTGAGATTCGGAGGCGGAAGTGGCGGTGGATCGGTCACACTTTGAGAAAACCAGAACGAAACATCGCCAGACAAGCTCTGGATTATAATCCTCAAGAAAGACGTCGAGTTGGTCGACCATGTAGCGCATGGAAGTGAGCAGTTGAGCAGGAGGCCAGAGGAATGGGCAAGTCCTGACGACAACTAAAGGTCGATTCCCAGGAGCTCGTCTTTCTGTTCCATGTCCCTGTGGGGGGTCTTAACAGGAATTTGATTAATTGAAGTGAATGGGGGTTCCTGGGTAGGGTTGTTGTCATTTATTTAACACTTAACTGCGATAGCTTCAGCACGTAGTATCAATATTTCATGCGATTATTTATGCAAGTTTGGGCTTGTATGGAGAGTGGAGGTTTGATATAAGGGGTGGCTGGATCTAAATAGTTTTTGAACTGATTGCTTGAATTACGTTCAAAATTCGCTGTAAATTTTACAAAATTCTGTGTATTTTACATTCACGAAACCGAAAATTTTGTATGGAAGGGGCAGAGGAGTTAAGAGAATCGTAAAATTTGTGATGCAGTTTTATTTCTTTTGTCTTTAGCGGTGTTCGTACAAAATTTCAGTTTCGTAGCTTTAAATTTGTTATTTATTAGTTGATTTATTGAAATTACAATTTTGAATGGTTTCGTGATAATTGATTTCTTAAAAATGATCGAAGAAAAAAAAATTAATTCGTAAGGATAGACGAAGCCTTACGGCCAGTTAAGGTCTTGAACAATGAACTTAGTTTTTAGCGATCCTTTTTCGGACCCCATTAGATAAAAAAATTTAATTATTTTTCAAGTTTGTCCCACAATCCGCTCTATACATGTAGTATTTTGATGTGAATAAAAGAAAATCGATTAGTAACAAAATGATAAAAGTATTTAATTTAAATAAATGACAGCTCTTGATTTCAATTTCTTGCGTTTTACTTTGAGAGGTCTCCGATCCACGTCCAGGCTGTTGCTCGGTTGTCGTAAAAAGAGATCGAAAAAGAAGATGGTAGTCGTGATGGAAGCTCGATGATGTCAGGGTTGTCCAAATACAATCCTACAATCGGTCTGGAAATCATTAGCCGCCAATGGTTCATCAATACTATCGACAAAAGCCCATAACTTCATTTTATCGGCAACGAACAAGTGAATTATGGTCCTTCATGTTCTTCTACTTTTTTAACATCATATCCTTTAACTTTAATTATCTCATATGGCCCAAAATATTTTGGACGTATTTTTAAGCCGGTCCCAAATTGTGTCCTTTCCACAGCTACTAATTCTCCTACTCGGAATTGGTAAGCAGATTTTCGTCGTTTGTTGAAATTTTTTTTATTTGCTCCGTGAATTTTCAAAATTTGCTTCTTCGCCGTTTGCCTTAAGTCGTCTCTTGATTTCTCAAAGATGTGGATAACTTCAGATTCAATCATCTCTCGCAAATGAAAGTCTTCCTTAAGCCTCATATCAACTCCAGTTAGTAATTTGAAAGGTGACATGCAAATAGATCTCTGGTGCGTACTGTTTAGATAGCATTGTACTCTTCCAGTATGCTGATACCATTTTTCAAGATCATTTAATGATAATTTTGTGAGAACCGCAATTACTATGCGATGTGTACGCTCAATTTGCCCGTTTCCACGAGGTACACCAGTGGTAATGTGCAGTAATTCTATTTTTTCTTCTTCGCAGAATTTTTTGAAAACGTCTGCTGTAAATGCTCCTCCGCGATCCGCTACTATTCTTCGGGGGTTACCGAAAGTTCTGGTAATTATCTATAGTTTTTGTAAAACTTCTGCTCATGATAACGATTTTACAGGAAAAAGCCAAAGAAACTTAGTGAAACCGTCAACAATGCTAAAGATGTATTTGTATCCTGTTATGGTAGCAGCTAAGGATCGCAAATGGTCAATGTGGTTAATATCCAGACGCACTCCGCCCTTGGGAATTGGATGCAGGAATCCTTCCTGTTTCCTTTGTCGACGCGTTGATAAGATACACTTAATACAATTTTTTATACATTTTCAATTTTTATCTTAACATGTCTAATAAAAAATTCTTTTCTTACTATTTCT
The DNA here is from genome assembly GCA_963669355.1 of Chorisops tibialis. NCBI lineage: Eukaryota > Metazoa > Arthropoda > Insecta > Diptera > Stratiomyidae > Chorisops > Chorisops tibialis. The sequence goes on from OY770262.1 coordinate 276,933,790, forward strand.
AGCATTTTTTTGTGACCGAAATATCCTTGATCAACCCGTTGTTAATCACGTAGTCCTGAATTCCTCTGCAGTTTACCGCTTCTTTGATAGTCTTCAAATACTGATCGCTTACCTGGGCAGTTTTAAGATGCTTAATAAACGATTCCTCATATGATATAACCATAGAGATTGGGTTACGACTTAACGCGTCTGCATGTTTCATGCGATGATTTCCTCGATGCTCCACGACAAATTCGAATTGCTCTAAAAGTAATATCCACCGAGCGACTCCAGTGACAAGATCCTTCTTTTTAAGTGTGAGTTCAAATGCTTTGCAATCGGTGACTATTTTAAAGGGATGATCTAAAAGATATACGTGATTTTTTTTTATGGCTTCAACTATAGCCAGTACCTCCAACTCGTAGCTTATATAACGACTTCCTGCTTCAGTTGTCTTCCTACTCATAAAACTGGCTGGATGCAGCGAATTATCCATCGAATCGATTTGCAGCAACACCGCACCGTAACCGATAGCGCACGCATCGGTATGCAGCTCCGTAGTCGCTCCTTGTTTAAGGATATTTAAAACTGGGCTAGTTTTTAGCATTGTTTTCAATTTCTCAAAAGCAGATCGTTCTCCTTCGTTGAACATAAACTGTTGACTTCCTCTTAGTAGATCACTCAGAGGCTTCGCATGGATGGAAAAATCTTTGATAAAATTGCGAAAATAGCCAACCAAACCTAAAAAGCTTTGTAACTGGCGGAAAGTTTTAGATTCAGGAAATTTCAAAACAGCTTTTGTTTTAGACGGTGACGGCTTGACTTGGCCAAATGACACTACGTAGCCTAAGTATTCTATATTTCTTTGAAGCACTTTGCATTTCTGCCATTTTATTTCTAAACCATTTTGTTTTGCAACATCCAACACATATTTGATTTTCTCATATCCTTCGTCTTCGGGTCGGGTTGAGATAATTATATCGTCCATATAAATTAAAACAATTCGACTTTGAATCAACTGCCTAAAAATTGCGCGAATGTATGAAGTTTGAAGCCGAATTGCAGAAACCAAATGGCATTCGGTTAAATTCGAAGTGTCCATCAGGAGTAACGAAAGCTGTGTATTTTCTACTAGATTCTACTACTGGAACGTGAAAAAATCCATTTTTCAAATCAAATGTACTGAAATATATGGCGTCCTGTAACTGGTCTATCTGTTCCTCTATTAGCGGAAGAGGAAATCGGTCTCTGTATACTTTTCGATTCAACTGCCTATAATCAATACAAAGCCTGAAATGTCTATCCTTTTTCTTGACTACAACGATGGGACTACCGTAGTCTGAGAAACTTTCAAGAATAACTCCACTTTTGATCCACTCAGCTACTTGTTGTTCGATGAAAAGTTTTTCATTCAGTGGCAGCCGTCTTGGTGGTTGATAAATCGGGATTTCATGCAACAATGTTATTCTCATATCTACTGGAGATTGAGTAACAATTTCTGGTTTATAGTTGCTGATTGCAACTCTAATGTTTTTTGCTATGTTTTTATTGACTATGTGGTTAGTTTCGGGGTACTGATCATTCTCTATTTGAAAAGAAGTGATTGTATTGACAATCTCATCTGTATTCAAGTCCACCTTTTCCACATTTGCTACTTCAGTTCGTGTTCGTATATCTATTTTTCCATTATCGATATTAATCTGGGCCTTGCTCAGTATATTCATTCCAATGAACATATCTGGCCGCATAATGTTGTCCGCTACAACATGAATTATAATGTCCTCAAAATTTATTTTATTTACTTGCACATCAACTTCGAAACTTCCTTCTGTTTTAATGCAACTTCCCAGTCCTGATATGGATATGTAATTTTTTAAGAGTTTAATACCATTGACACATAGCGCAGCTAAATTATAATTAAGGCCTAAATTATCATTAAACGGCTGTGTGTCATACGCTTATTTAGCTAAATTACCAAAATAGTGATCATTTAGCAGCTAAATCATCTCGACATGCTCTCAGCTATATCATCTCATTTAGCTAAATACTCTCATTTTTTTCATAATTTAGGCTATAACGATGAAAAATGTAGTACTAGAGTTGGAGCTTTCATAAAAGCTTCGTCGTGCAAGAGAGAAGAAAAGTCATTTTCTGACAGCTCTGAATTATACAAAATCTTGGAATCGTGATTTAAACGCCTAGCCAGGAAAGATGACTCGCAAACGATTCTAAAACAGGACAAAGGGTCGTTTTTCTTCGTTTGTCGCCTTCCTTGCAAAATTTGATTGCCTATTGGCTATGCAATTCAACTTTTAAAAATTATGACAGATGAGTGAGTGTCTCTTCTTAATTAGCAAAGTGCTGTGTGTCACCAATCTACTAACGATGAAGATGAGCTAAATTACGAATTAGCCAAATTATAATTAGGACCGCTATGTGGCAATGGTATTACACTTTTTGGCAAAGTTTTAAACTGTCGCGCACTAATGAGGGCCACGTCACTGCCCGTATCTACAAGAGCAGTCGTACGAATGTTTTCTATTAAAACTTCACAACAAGTTTTTTCATTAATTACGATGTTATAATTGTTATTATTATTGCTTTTAGGAATCGAATTTTTATTACAATCTCTGCTCTTATGTCCAAACTGATGACATCGAAAACATTTCGGACCGTTTTTGCTCTTCATTTCGTCTGTATCAGCTGATTGCTGCGAAAACTGGCTTCTACGATGGCGAGCCGCCATTTCTTTTTGAATTCAACGGCTGCGGAAAATTTAGAATATGTAAGCGCTTGAGCCCCCAATTTGTGGTATTTTGCTGTGAATAATGAAAATCGATTAAAAATTAAAAGAAAAGATTTCCGGATTCTACACTGTTACGCTTTATTATTCGTGACGTTTCGGTCTCTGCTGAGACCTTTATCAAATTGATCGACAATTACAAAAGACAATTATTATATAGACAAGGGGGTTAATTGAGTGTGGGAAGGATAATTAAGGTTAATTAATTAGTATCAGGTAGTTAAATTAGTTAAGGATTTTTGGGTACGAATTCTGTTCTTACCAAATTTTAACGCAGGTAGCCAAACTGCTGATAACTTGTATCCGGTGTCTCGGTTGAAGTTCTGTGGATGTTTCGAAATTTCTATGGCTTCTCGCACTATTCGTTGATAATATTTATTTGTCCTGGCCAGAATTTGCACATTGTCGAAATCGATTGTATGGTCCTCTGTAGTTGCATGTTCCGCGATCGCTGATGACTGTATCTGGTTTTTCCGTGTGCATCGTTGGTGCTCCTTGATCCTTGTTTGGACTGTGCGTCCCGTTTCTCCTACATATACTTTATCGCAAGAGCCGCATGGCACTTTGTATACTCCTTCAGTCTCCAATGGTTTTTTGTCCTTCTGGTTTCCTAAAATTCCTCGGATAGTAGTCGGGGTAGTGAATGTTGTCTTGATGTTCGATTTTCGAAGAATTTTTCCTATCTCATCCGTCGTGCCCTGGATGTAAGGTAGTTTTACCCATCGTTTGTCAGCATTTCCTTCTTCAGTGTCTTCTCGTTCTGTTGTCCTTGGATGCTTCGGTTTCCACGCCTTGTTAATTTCGCTCGCTTTGTATCCATTTGCTCTGAATGCCCGATTCAACTGTTCCTTTTCTTTTCGTAAACTGCCCGGATTTCCATCAGTTATACGTTGAGCTCTGTGTATTAGGGTCTTCAATACGCCTGTTTTCTGGCTTGGGTGGTGATGTGAATGAGCGTGGAGATATCTGTTGGTGTGAGTTGGTTTCCTGTATACCCCGAAGCTTAGCGACGTATCGTTCCTTTCGACGAGTACATCCAAGAATGGCAGTTTCCCGTTGCTTTCCGTTTCCATGGTGAACTTAATTTTCTCGTGGTGTGCGTTCAGGTATGCTAAGAATTTGTCGAGCTCTTCCTTCCCATGTTGCCAAATGATGAAGGTGTCATCCACATACCGAAGATATAATTTCGGTTTTAATGGAGCTGAGTTCAGGACGTTCTTTTCGAATTCCTCCATGAAAATTTCCGCTACCACTGGTGAAATTGGAGATCCCATTGCCGCTCCTTCCGTTTGCTTGTAGAGCTTCCCTAGAGCTGAAAAGAAAGTATTATTTAAACAAAATTCTATTAAGTCATACCTGTTGTCCGGAATGAGTTTCCTGATGATGCTTAACGTGTCTTTAATCGGGATGTTGGTGAAAAGTGATTCCACGTCTAGGCTGACTAAAATATCAGTTGGTTCCACGTTGATTTTTTGAAGAATCTCTACTAGATGAGCGGAATTTTTGACAGAGCGTGATGTGTTACCTACTAGTGGACGTAACTCTGTCGCGAGAGTCTTAGCCAGTTTTTGGGTAAGTGAATTTACCGAACTGACGATGGGTCGAAGCGGGGTATTCTCCTTGTGTATTTTCGGAAGTCCGTACATTTTTGGTGTATGAGGGTCTGAAGGGATTAACTTGGCATATTTTTCCGCTAACATGGGATATTTCTTGATGAATAGGGTTAGTTTCCGGTGGAGGGCAGCGGTTGGATCTCTCTTCATTTCTGTATATATCTCGTATCTTCTCCTCGTATTGTTCTTTGTCCATGACTACCGTTGCGTTTCCTTTGTCAGCTCGCATAATCGCTATTTCTTTCGTTTGCTTAAGCTCTTTTAAAGCTTTCCGTTCTTTCGGGGGGATATTCGTCGCAGGTGGCACTGCTCGCTTGATGATGTGAGAGACCTCGTGTCGGATTTCAATCGCTTGCGGAAGACCTCTGATTGCCGGCTCTATTTGCTGAATGATCTCTTCGGTCGGAATACTTGTTGGGGTAAGCGCGTAGTTGAATCCTTTGCTTAACACATCCTCCTGTTCCCTGGTTAACTGCATGGATGAAAGGTTGACTACTACGTTGTTGCTTCTCGTTGGTATCGGTTGCGCTGCTTCTAATGTCGATTCTAAGCTCCTGAATTTCCGTTCCTGTATCGTTTTCTTCTTGATGAATTCTGCTTCTCTGCGTTCTGAAATAAAAGAATCAAAATGATTAAAGGTGTCCCTCGGTAGAAGGCTACCGAGGAGGAGGTGAAGAGATAGGGCTTCTTTGTTAAGGTAGTCTAGCTTGGTTCTCTTGAGTTTGATGTCATTCCTCAAGAGCTGCTGACTTGCTTTCTCCAAAATAGCCTTGCTACGATGGTTGTCCCATGTGCCCACGATTTTGAAGCCTTTAGGAATGAGGTTCTTATCTCTGCATCGTTTTTCGAAGGCTATCTGGTTGAGAATGGTGTCGATTTTATTTTTTGTTGTCTCCAATCGCCGAGCTAATTGGATAGTTTGCTCTCCGTAGAGCTCTCTAATGGTTTGGTGAATGTTTTCACAGTGCATTTTGAATTAAAAGAAAAGATTTCCGGATTCTACACTGTTACGCTTTATTATTCGTGACGTTTCGGTCTCTGCTGAGACCTTTATCAAACTGATCGACAATTACAAAATTATAAAAGTACTTAATTCAAATAAATGGCAGCTCTTGATTTCAATTTCTCGCATTTTACTTTGAGAGGTCTCCGATCCACGTCCACGCTGTTGCTCGGTTGCCGTAAAAAAAGATCGAAAAAGAAGATGGTACTCGTGACGGAAGCTGCTTGAAGTCAGGGCTGTCCAAATACAATCCTACATACATACAGCTGCGAAAAAAATAATAGCACCAACGTCACCAACAATCTTTCCAAAGGCATTGTAATTCTATTTGTTAGTTTAAATAACTAATGAACACATTTTTAAAAGTAAAAAAGTTTTATAAAAATTGTATGATAAAAATATTTAAGGTTTTATTTACCGTTTGAAAGCTATTTAAACAAATCGAGTAAAAACATAAAAATAAGGCGAAAAAAAAAATTGCATCACAATTCCAAAGTGCACTTAAGGTTAAACAAATAGAAAAAATGAATTAGTCTTATTAGTATGCGATAGTTATCTGTTTCAGCTGATGACGTCCTTCAGTTTTAATATTTAGTTGCATGACCTTTATTGGAAATAACGGCTGCACAACGTTTTGGCATTGAATCAACCAAGCTCTGGCATCGACTTAGCGGAATTTCTCTCCAGGACTCCTTAGTCACATTCCAAAGTGATTCGTTGCTAGTTGGCTTGGCGGCAGCAACTGCTTTTTTTACATCAGCTCACAAATTCTCAATAGGGTTGAGATCTGGTGACTGCGCAGGCCACACCATGACGTTCACTGAATGATCTCTGAACCATTTCTTCGCTTTCTTGCTGGTGTGTTTGGGGTCGTTGTTTTGTTAAAAGACCCACAACAAAGGCATCTCGTACTCTGCATAAGGTAGCATAATTTTTTCAATTATTTCAACGTAAACGTGTTGGTCCATAATTGTTTTTATTCAATGTATTGGGCCTATGCCATAATGCGAAAAGCAGGCCCACACCATTACACTTGACCCCCCATGTTTAATGGTTTTACATGTGTATTGAGGATTGTATTCTGCATTCGGAGGGCGTCTGACGTATGAGCGAGAGCCTTTTCCGCCATACAGAACAATTTTGCTCTCGTCTTACCATAAGATCTTCCTCCATTTTTCAACTGGCCATTTCAGCTGCTCTTTTGCAAATTCAATACGTTTGGCTTCGCACTTAGGAGTGGAACTTTTCTTGGGCTACAGGCTTTTAAATTGTGATGTCTTAAACGATTACGAACTGTTTGCACCGTTGCAGCTATATTGAGATTCTTTTTCAGTTCAGTTAGTTAATGTGCTCTGGCGGATCAACCGATTTTCAAGCAACTTCGATATGGCGCGTATACGTCCACGTGTTTCAGCTTTTTCTTGGAAAGTTATGACATTGCGTATCATTTTGTTTAAACATCCAACAAAATGACACAATTCGCTATAAGCTTTGTCCTCTGAAATAGATTTTCGAATAAAGTCTCTTCTTTCAGCACTACAATGCTTTCCGTGACCCATTTACTATTAAATTTGTGTAAAAACTAACGAAAACCGAACAAGAACACTTTAACTTGTACAGGGGTCAAATTAATAAACTCAATTAATGCGCTCTTCAACAGAATTGTCAGTGGTGCTATTATTTTTTTCCTTCTATTTTGCATTTTTCTCTGAAAATCACTTAAATTGAAAAGAACCGTTATCATTATCTATATAAATATAATTGTAGTGTCTGTCTGTGATTTGTTTATAAATGGCTATAAATAAGTTTTTTGCTTCATTTTAGCAAGAACTAAGAAGAATTTAACGTTTTTAAAAAATTTCTCTGTCTGTCTGTCTTTCCGGCTTTCACGCAAAAACGGCTGCACCGATTGCAATGAAACTTTCACAGATTATTAGCTCTGCCTCTGGGAGTAATCTGCTTTAGGTTTTATTTTTCTCCCCTCACGCCTTCTACCCCCTCCCATACAAAGTGACTCATTTTCGAAAACTTGTAATAATCAAATTTTCATGGAAACTATGAAGGCTATTAATTTGAAATTTAAAATACATTATTTCTATTATAAATGCAATCTTCAGGTATACAAATAGTTTGAACTCCCCAACTCCTTCCACCACCTCCCATACAAACTAAACTTTTTCATGAAATACTATACTCCGATTTTCTCAGTACGTATAACTTTGATCGAGCTTAGATTTTGTATTAAATCTTTAATTAGCATTGTTATTAATGTGAGGAAAAAACTAACCAATTAGGTTTACTCCTTCTACCCCCTCCCATACAATGTGGCACAATTCCACGACTTTGCAAAAACTCGATTTTCTTGAAAAGTGTTAATCTAACTGATCTAAAATTTAAAACACATCAATTGCATGGTGATTATAGTTGATTCTAGAAAAATTACCAAAAACCCTCCACTCCTTCTACCACCTCCCATACAAACTGCACTTTTTCATGAAATACTCTAAGCCAATTTTCTCAGTACGTATAACTTTGATCGAGCTAAAATTTTCTGATGAATCCTTAATTTGTATTATTATTATTGTCGGGAAAAATTAACCGATTAGCTTCACTCCTTCTACCCCCTCACATACAATCTAACACAAATCCACGACTGCGAAAATTCGATTTTCTTGAAAATTGTGAATGTTACTGTTCTGAAATATAAAACATATCAATTTAATGGTAATTGTAGTTGCTTCTCAAAAAATAACTAAAAACCCTCCACTCCTTGCACCATCTCCTATACAAACTGCACTTTTTCATGAAATATTCTAAGCCAATTTTCTCAGTCCGTATAGCTTTTATGAAGCTGAAATTTTGTACGAAACTTTCAATTAGCATAGTTATTATTATCAGGAAAAATTAACCGATTAGCTTTACTCCTTCTACCCCCTCCCATACAATGCGGCACAATTTCACGACTTTGCAAAAACTCGATTTTCTTGAAAGGTGTGAATCTAACTGATCTAAAATTTAAAACACATCAATTGCATGGTGATTATAGTTGATTCTAGAAAAATTACCAAAAACCCTCCACTCCTTCTACCACCTCCCATACAAACTGCACTTTTTCATGAAATATTCTAAACCAATTTTCTCAGTACGTATAACTTTGATCGAGCTAAAATTTTCTGATGAATCCCTAATTAGTATTATTATTATTATCGGGAAAATTTAACCGATTAGCTCCACTCCTTCTACCCCCTCCCTTACAATATGACACAATTTCACGACTTTGGAAAAACTCGATTTTCTTGAAAAGTGTGAATCTAACTGATCTGAAATTTAAAAGATATTAATTGCATGGTGATGATAGTTGTATCTAGAAAAATTACCAAAAACCCCTCACGCCTTCTACCACCTCCCATATAAATTGCACAATTTCACTAAATCCAATGCACTAAGTTTCTCAAGTTACCTATTCAGTTTTTCAAGCTTAAATTTGTTGCAAAATATTTTTATAGCTACGCTAGCATGGTGTGAACAAAATTAATTTAGTACTGTCATCCCTTCTATCACTCCCCACACAAAAATTATTAAGATTACAAAAATTTCGATTTCATCTATAGTATCGTATGATTGGGCTTTACGCACAATCGAAGTCCTATTATGTTTTTAAGCTTAATGTCGTTTTATTTGGGCTTTTTTCAATTAACAAAAGCTACAACTATTCACATGTCCTTAACACGTTTACATATGATCTCGAATCACGGGTTTGATTTGATCACGAGCCTCTCCCATTCAAATGCGAGTATCATGCTATCATTCTTAATAATTTATGGTTCTGACTCCAACAAAATATAAAACATTGTGTTCAAAGAGCCATTAAAGTAAGCGGATTATATATCCCATATAATGTATTACTAACTACATTCTCAAAAATTGGTTATTAATGCGATTTTTATGCAGACGAAGTCGCGGGCGTTTGCTAGTGAAAACTTTTTTCTGCGGAAAGTGAACATGTTGTGATATATTTATCAGCAATGTACAAACAATTTTCGACACGAGTTGTTTTTTTTTAACAAATGGAAAAAATGTCGTAGTGGTGCTATTTTATTTTTCGGCACTGTATATGTATGTATATGTGGATTTTTAGCTTCCTAGCTAGAATTATGGTTGAGATATTTGAATTCTGAATTTTCGGTTCTAGCGCTACCCCCGCCTCCCCCTTAATCAACTTTTGCATACCACAAAATTGGAGTCCGCATGAGCTCAGCACCCATTTGCAATTCACCTAAAAACGAATTTTTTATCTTATAGGGTTTGGGAGTTAATGTGCTCTGAGCGTACACGTACAGAAGACAAATTTTTGGGCAAATTTAGTCATGAAACGTGAAAAAAACAAGGGTAGCAATGTTTTTTTTTCCAATTTGATCACAATACTTTATTATTAGAATAATAAAGTGATTATCAAGATCAATGATACGCTGGTTTTTGCAAAAGCGTTCGTTGCCACTTCGAACACTTTTGTGAAGGAATCTTGGCGATTTTCACTGCCTGCACCTGAAAGTTGCAGTAAAAAGCGAAACAAATTGACGATAACTTGGCTCCTATTGCCTGCTCCATGGTAGCTGCTAGCCCTGCAAAATAACCAGCATTTAAGAATACGCTCAAATTTTGATTAGAATTACTTACGGTTCGGGTATTCCAGACCTACTACTACGGAATGGCTTCACGGTGCCACTAATACGAAAATTGAAAAACAACAAGCACGGACGCGGACAAACGCTACAATGGCGGTATTTGAGTGATGTGGCCAAATAATGCTAAGATCCCCCAATGTGTTTCAAACCTTAGTGCGTTAACACCTTGAGTGACACGGCAGGACTGGCTGGGGGTGTTTTCTACTGCCTCATCCCACAGGAGCAAAATTGATTGATTGAAGCGAATATTTCATCTAATAGCATAATTATACAAAAACTAATGAATGAAACGGTGTGAAATTTTCTTCATATTCCTAGATTGTAAATTATTTAAATTCCCCGGTTCGAATCTTTAAATTTGAAAAACAGATTGTGGTTTCATTGATTCGTACACATATACATATACGTTTAAAGTTCATATGAAATAGTTCAGCTACGTATTTATCTGACGAGCATGTATAAAATGTTCTTTTACGCTATTTACATTTTGTGTAAAGGCTCCTTCTTTCTATCGTCTACCATGAATCGTAAAATATTTAATTCTTATGTTTATTCAAGCGGAAATTAGTGCAAATATCAGTAGATACCCACTCACAGAATTTGAGCTTTCTACGAATGAAAACGATGCTGTAGTTCCTAATTTTATTGAAGTTAAAAACCATCCTAGACAGATTCTGCTGATTCCCTAATGAAATGTTCCTTGATTTTCTCCAGAATAATTAGCCAAAGGTGCACATATGGAAGTGAGTATAAAACGAATAGAAATAAATTTCACGTAGATACTATCAAAAGAAAACTGAGGGCGAAACCACTTTTGGTTCTACTAAAGCTGATGATGTGGTCGAGCTTTGAAACTCATTTGCACACAAAATAGATGCAAGAGTTGCTATAATATCCTGACCCCGAACCAGTTATCAGTTTTCTGTTGGAAATCTCTTATTTTATAAAATAAATAAGTATGCCGGCGGTGCTCTCCTTCTTTTTTCTTTCCGGTTCATAAAGGCTACTTGAACAAACGTAGCTCTCGAGTAGGAAATGTGAAATATTAATTAGGCTCTATGTTATGCATATGGACTGGACTATTCACCATTATATTTATCTTTCGAAACGAACCGGGTCCGGTTAATTAGGGCCACGATAAACAAAAATGTTGGGAAAAACTTGTTACTATTTGCCATGGTTTTAATTTTATAAACACTAAATATTTTATTAGAACCGTGGTTTCCAGTGGTTTTCGAATATGGTATATTTGCTTAGAACTTTGATTTTTTTTTTTAATTATGCGGCTTCAATGATGGAAATGATTTCAATGCTGGAGCGATGTAGTGGAAATAAAAAGTCGCTAATCTTTGAAAAATTCAAACATTTGCTTAACACCATGTTAAAAATTTAATTGAATCCTCGCAAATACTTGAGCACTAGAAAATGAAATCGTGCAGAGCAATTTAAAAACACAAAAGCATCAGGAGCAAAACTGAATCCCATTTACATAGAGGATTAATTCCTTCTAACTAACTCGCAGGACAAAATGAATCCGATGCATGGTCCTTCACATGATCTCAACTCGACAATACACAGCATCGTTGGGAGTATTGAAATCAAAAACCCTGGGTTAACAATCAACAATTTACGGTAACATGCACTTGTAGAAGTATAAAGTGTGGCCATGGCTGGGAGCTCCATCGCATCATGTCCATAGGAACACCCGTTTTCCTGGGAATTGTGTTCGTGCTATGGTGCTCTCATCCTGGCAAATCCTTTCGTAATCGTCAAATTGTTGAAAATTTCGTTGCCAACAATCAGAAAGCTCTTCAGTACGATTTATTTCCGACCGATTATGATGTAGTCCTAGACATATGCATACGTAAACGTAAACCACCTAATGGGCCATGTAAAAGAAAGTTTGTCCGGATCTGGCAGCTTTACCGGGCGTACTGTACCACGAGTCCTTTCTCTTCTTGTGCCATAAATATCCTTTTGTATTATGTTGTTGCTCCTTTGTTACTATTGTTAAAATTTCCCGAGCGAGAGGCATTATGTTTTTAGAAATCGAAAAGTTTTTACAACCCTTTAATTCCTTTTTCATTTAAATGAAATCCCACATAAACGTTCGGTCATAGAAATTTAATTAACTCCACTTAAAAGAATTATTCCAAACTGAAATTCAGCTTAGCACGTAAGTGGATTAAAAATTATTTTTAAGCTTTGTCCGGTGATACGAATTTATATGATTTTTCTTCAGTCATTTTTCGAAAAGAGATTATGGCGCGACCGCATGTACCAGCTTGAAAATACCGCAAAAAAGGATTTGAATTGAACATTGACTGTTGTCTGGAAAAAAGAGACTTATTTCTACGCGAAAAAACTTAAAAACTTTAAAAGTGTCATTTGAATAGATTTCTTATAACTTTTTTCGACGGTATGAAAACGCTGCGGATCTAAAAGACCAAATTGCTTTTAAAAAACAAATTTATGCAAGATTGCGCAAAAACATTATTGGAGGGATGGGAATGTTAGGAAATGGGCTAGAAGGCGTGCGGCGATTTAGCCTGTTAACGAACTTGTCATTACTTTTTTGCCGAACATAATGTGCAAAACATTTCAGCTTTCTAGCTCAACGGACGAACGGACAGACCGACGAAAATCCAGGTTTGAGTCATAAGAGGAACTTCTGTGTAATCTATTTTTTCTCCGACCCTTATACCAGTGACACAAGCGCAGCTAAATTATTAATTAGGCCTAAATTATCATTGAATGGCTATGTGTCAGACGTGTTATGGGAATTTTGGGGGAGAGAGAAGGAAATGGCGATGGATATTATTTTTGAAGCGCTGAAGGTTATACTTACTTGCCTACTGGCCACCACTCGAATTGCCTCTGAAAGCATTTGCTCTACATGGCCGGCCCATTGCAGTTTACGTAGCTTGATGAACGAACGTTGAAGCTTCTGGCTTTTCGTAGAAATGATACAACTCATGGTTGTATCTTATTCGCGATTCCGTTCCTTCCTTCACAGGTCCCAAAATTCTTCGGAAGACCTTTCTTTCGAATGCGTTATCTGCTTTTTCGGAAGTTCGCGTTCATATCCACGTCTTGCTGCCATAACAAAGCACAGGTCATAAAATTGTTTTATGTATCCGCAGCTTATTGATCCTGTGCACTTTCTTTTGCTAGATTGGCCCCGAGATATATGAAGTTGTCCACACTCTCTAAATTATATTCCGCAATTGCTATGTTTTGTCTGATAGGCGTTCTCCTTCTTGTCTGCGTCATTACTTTTGTTTTGCTTTCGTTAATGCACTAGGGAAGGATCTCGCAAGGATGTTAATGTCGCCAGCGTATGCTAGTAGTTGGGTGGACTTGAACAGTAGTGTACCGTTGGTGTCAACTGGGATTTTTAGGACGACATACTCTAGTGCCAAGTTGAAAAGCATGGGGGCTAGATCATCTCCCTGCTTTAAACCGCATTCCGTACGAAAGCTGGTTGTAGAATCGTTTTGTATTTTCACATGGGATTCAGTGTTCGTCATTATGAGTCTTGTTAGTCGGATTAATTTTGGGGGAATTCCAAAATCAAGCATGATTTGGTATAGTACGGTTCTGAGTCCACCTTGGTATTCGCCAATTATTTCACTAGTATATGGCTTAAGACGACGTGTAACTCGCACAGCAGAGTTTGTCTCCTTTCTTGTAAATTGGACATATGATGCTTTTTCGCCAATCGTCGGGTATGATGTCCAAATTTCGCATATCATGTTGTGCAGTATTTCAGCGATACAGTTTCCACCGTTTTTTAGAAGTTCAACTGGTAGCAAGCGTGAGTAGTGTCGATGATGGTTCTTCTTCATCAGTTGAGACCTCAATTGAAATGTTGTCTGCCGTGATCGGTGCTAATGGGTGGGATTGAAAAGATGTTCAAAGTAGGAAGCCCATTTCCTTTTGATTTTTTGTGGGTCGCTGATGATGTTACCAAATGCATCTTTGCAGAGGTATTTGGCTTATACGATCTTTTTAGGTCTTTTACTATTGCACATGCGTCCCGCGTTTTATTTTGTCAATTTTTTGTATCTTGTCAGTATAGTACTTCCTTTGTTTTCGCTTGCAGGTCTGTTTTGCATATCGCCGAAGCTCGTCTTTTTTGGATCGTGTTGGTTGTTCAGTAAAAATGTTGTAAGCCTCGTTCTTTCTATTTATTGGTTGAAAGTGTGACCTCTGGTGATGACCACGTTCGTTTGTGAATATCGCGATGTGGGAAGTACGTACAACTTACAATCATATTTTTGCTGCTTGCGAAATCAATAAGACGTTGCCCATTGTCGTTGGTTATGTCATGGAGACTGTTCCCTCCTGTTGTTTCTCTATTAGCCTCCTCCATGCCCTGACAGAAATTGGGTCATGTAGTAATCTACCTCACAATGCTTCCGTCCGACCCAGTTATCTACGTCCCTTATGAGTCTATACGTCCAGCGGCCTTTGTTTACGGTGTTCCATTGCAGTTCCCAGGCATTGGTACTTATTCGTTGCTCTTCTTTTTTCTCTTCCACTGTTAAGTATCGGTTTATCGTATTCTCTTTGTGATATAATCGTTGTGCTTCACCAGGTAGTATGTCTGGCTAAACCAGCTATGGCATTTGCGGCGTCATATGAGATTGTGCGAAATCCACTGCAAACCCTTAACGCACTTACTCTATGGGGTTTTTTTTTAACATATTCGCGTAAGATTTATATCGTAGTGCTTCACTCCATATCGGTGCAGCATACATTATGATAATTATTTGTACGCCTCTAGGTACTGGAAGTCATAAGATGTCATCATATTGTGTATTCAATAACACGGGTCCTAGTACTGGGCCCTGTGGGACTCCGTATGTTATGCTATACTTCTTCACTCCTTCTTCGGTATCATTAGTAATTCTCTATCTGCGAGAAAACTCCTGACCATTCGTAGGAGGTATGGTGGAGTTTCCAATTTTAGTAGAGCATTAATTATGTGAGGCAACGTCACCGAATTGAATGCATTTTTGACGTCTAGTGTAATTATAGCGCAGTATTCTTTAGAACCATTCTTCCATCTACTGCCTTCAATGGCCTTTTCAGCAATGTCTGTTACTTTTTTTTATTGCGTCGACTGTAGAGCGCCCTTTGCGGAATCCATATTGATTTTCTGAAATGTTTCCATTCTCTTGTAGATGTTGTTCTAATCTGTTAAGAATTAACCGTTCTAGTATTTTCCCAAATGAGTCAAGCATGCACAGCGGCTTGTATGAGCTCGGCTCTCCGGGTGGTTTGTAGGGTTTCGGGACTAGAACCAAACGTTAACGTTTCCATATTTTGGGAAAAATACCATCCGTTAGGCATTTCGTGTACATTTCTGCGTAGACGTCTGCATTGAGATTTATAGCTAGTTTAAGCGCTCTATTTGGTATACCATCTAATTCTGGTGATTTATTGTTCTCGAGCCGCTTAGCTGCTTGGAGTACCTCCTCCGCAGTCACCACCGCTGGTTCGTTATTTTCTTCAGTTGGGCTTTCTATTATTGCCGAGGCATTACTATCGGAGCGTTCCGGGAATAGCGATTCGACCACTTTCTCCATAAGTATAGAACACGTTGGTGCTTGTTCCCTCGGTCCCTTCAGTTCACATCCCATCCATCCCATAAGTTAACGTTCATGTTGTTACAAAGCTCTCTAAAACATTCTTGTTTACTTTGCTTAATTGCCTTTTTAAGGTCTGACCTGGCTTCTTTGTATACTTATACCGTTTAGTGTACTACTATTTACGGTTGTTCTTCTCCGTTGCAGCTGTCGTCTAGCTTTATGACATCTAGTGCGTAGCCGGGCAATGTTATCGGTCCACTAGTAGTTTGGTTTCCGTACGTTGTGAGCTTTTCTTCTCACCATTGCCGCGTCACAGGTTTTGCTCAGTTCGTTTACTACATTTTGAGCATGATTTTCTATACCTTGTTGCGGGTCATGTTCGGCATTCAGTACCATCTTGAAGATTTCTTCATCTAGTGTATTATCTTTCCATCCATTTATCTGCGCTTTCGCATGCTGGCGCTTTTGACGATTTCTTCTACCAGAGTCAATGGTCACTATTATTGCCTGGTGGTCGCTATGCGTATATGTATTACTTAACCGCCATTCTGTGCTGGATTAATGTTCCGCTTGCAAATGTAATGTCTATTACAGAGCCTCTTCCCCTTTTTCCAATGTATTTTTGCGCCTACTGTTTAAAACGATGACGTCAAGCGACGCAAAGGCTTTGAGTAGCATATTTCCTCTCCCATTCGTGCGTTTGCTTTCCCATTCCGTGGCACATGCGTTGAAGTCACCAGCAATTATATTTGGGCTTGTTGACATAACCTCGATCGTGAGTCCATCAAGAATCCTTACATATTCATCATTGCCAACACTCGGTGGTATATAGCAGCTATATACATTTATTCTATTCTTAATGCAAAGAGGCGGGACTGAAAATAAATGTGCGTAAAACCAAGTACATGCACATGGGTTCGAACGCAAGCACACCGATTGTTCTTAACGAACAGGATGTGGAAGAGGTGCAAGATTTTTGCTATCTCGGAATCATTGTCAGCATGGACGGCGGAGCCGAAAAGGATGTTGAGGCTCGGCTAAATAAACCTCGTCAGGCCTTCGGTATCATTTCCCCTTTCTGGAGGTTAAGAGAGATCTCCCTTCGCACGAAGCTGCGAGTTTTTGACGCATGCGTAAAATCCGTGTTGTTATATGGTTGTACTACGTGGAAAGTGATCGTTCGACTTACCAAGAAACTACAGACTTTCGTGAACCAATGCCTCCGACGCATTTTAGGAATGTTCTGGCCAGAAGTGATCTCCAACGACGAACTTTGGAGTACAACTGGCCAGACTAAAATAGGTACTGAGATTCAAAGGTGGAAGTGGCAGTGGATCGGTCCTACTTTGAGGAAACCAGAGCGAAACATCGCCAAACAGGCTCTGGATTATAATCCTCAAGGAAGACGTCGGGTTGGTTGACCATGAAACACATGAGCAACGATCAGTTGAGCAGGAGGCCAGAGGAATAAACAAGTCCGGGAAACAGCTTAAGGCCGATGCTCAGGATCGCGCCTTGTGAAAGAGAGTTGTTTCTGTCCTATGCCCCTATAGGAGTTCTAACAGGAATTTGATTGATTGATTGATATATATTTATTCCACCAATCTTTGCTCTTCCGTAGTGCTGGTTATCAGTGTGTGGCTTATCTTGGAAAGTCTTGTCTCCACAGGCCCAGATTGCTGCCTTTTGTGTTCTGTTTGAGATCCATCCGAAATCTTCTAAGTTTCGATATTGTTCACTAATGATCGCTAAGTCAAATTTCTTTTCGTATATTCTCTGCTTTAATAGATCCTGAGCCGCTTCACAGTGATTAAGGTTAATCTGAACTATTTTCATGTTTTTTTAATTTTGCGTGCTTCTAGGTATGCGCGACATGTTCGACTGCTTGTAGGATGGTTAGAGTCGGCACTCCCGTTGCTCTTGCATAGCATGCAGCATGGTAGACTATTGCAATCTCTCGCAAAATGGCCTGCTTCACCGCATTTCAAGCATCTTGCACAGTGATCTTCGGTGCTTTTGCGTCTGTAGCACCTCTTTACATTCACCGTTTCTCTAAGTCGGCAGACGACACATCCCACTTTAATTTTTCCCTTTTCGATGAGCTTATTCGCAGTTTCTGTCGGCGCCCTAATCACAGCTGTGTTCCAGCACAAGACTTCCTAACTGTCTTAATCCAAGAAGGGTTGAAGGAACTTAACCCCTCTATCTGCATGCGTATAGCATCTACGATATCTTCCTTTGTCGTAATTTCATCGAAATCTTTCAGTTATAGTTGAGTTTCTTGCGTAAGAACTTTAATTTCAGCTTTAGCCGCCAGGAACTTTTCTATTTGCTTCTTGAACTCTTCTGGGTCTTCACTTCTTTGCTTATTAAGTTCCAACAGCATTTGTCCTTTTGCCGTCTTCCTTATTTTCGACATATTTTCACTATATTTATTTAAGGTGTCGTGTCCTTCCACCAATCGTAGGATGTCACTGTATGAAATCTCTCCTGTCTTGTTGATGTCTATTGCATCAGGTCTAACTGCTTTAGGTTTGGATTTCATACTTTGCCGTTTATCTCGCCTCTTTATCTTTTTTTCCATTACTCTCGTCCATCCTATTTCTTTAGGCTCCTTCTCCTTATGTTTCTCATTTGATACTTCATGTAGTTGTATGTTACGAGTATCTGTGAGCGCGTTTTCCTTTCTAGGCTTTTTTGGTAGGGTGATTCGTTTCAAGTGCCCTTCATCTCGCTTTTTTTTTGTGGATCATTATTGATGCATTCTAGTGATGGTGAGGTTTGAGCACTTTTATCAGTCTTCCCTGCCTCTGATTGTCGACGTATCTCATTTTGGACGCTTTTATCAACCTTCTCTGACTCCATTTGACGACGTATGTCCTTTGTAGCGCGTTTGTGCATAGCCACGATTGTACTCACCGCGTCTCTCATAAGTTGATGGATCGTTCGCCTTCCACCACCCATCATTTCGCCTAACTCCTTAATTTTCTCACCCAGCCAATCAAGTGCATCGAATTTATGGTCTTCCTCTTCACCGATTGCTATCGCCGGGGAAATTCTTCCATCAAGGCATGAAGGCAATGACTGCGTTGGTGGGACGTCGTCTCTGCTCATCAATTTCTCCGGGGATCGAATTATTCGCGCACTTCTTGCAAATGGTGTTCTATCTTCTGGGTTGCTACATCCGTTTGTTTCCTCATTGTTATTATTATTGTTATTGTTATTATTATTATTATTATAATTGGTTGAACTCATATCTTAAGGGTCCCCACTGAAAGTCGTTATCTCTATTCATTTGTGTAGTCACTTTAAGATCCCATGGTTGTCACAAGGGTTGACATAAGCCTTTATGAGGAATTGCGTTGAGCCTACATTGCCAACTGAACGATGATGAACTTCGAGCGTACTTTCAGGCCTGCCAGGGTTTTAACGGGACGGAGGCAACTGTGCTATTAGCCTGAAAGCCATTTCTGCAGGATGTCACTCCTGCTTACTGAGGTAACAGAATAACACAGTCACCAGCCCAATGCTGTTTTGTATACATTCATTTTCCAGTATGCCATAATTGAGATTTTACTGGTCTCCATCTTAATATCCTTCTTCTGTGTATACGCCAATCTCCTATTTGGATCTTTTTCGATCTTGGCCTGGATTATTGCTCCTGAGTATTGATGCGGGTCTGAGTTTTCACAACTAAACTGCAAGTCTGAGCACACAGGATTTTTTCATTGTATTTACCCCTCTTACTTCCGGAGACGCTAGTGTGTTACAGCCATTCCGGTTACAATAATCCTCCCGTTCTCCTTTCTCAACCGGACTTGGGACCGTCTATGGCGGAGTTGAGGTGTCAAGGGTAACATAAAAGGAATGTTTGCTCCAATCAAGGTGGTTATTTAACTTCACGCCAAATAGGATAAACACATTTGAAGAGCAAATTGGTACTCCATGAAAGGCTAAATTAGACGACGACGCGCGAACATCACGCTTAATGGAAAGAAAACAGGCCTGTGTTTTAAAAGCATTGAGCTCTGTTCTATTTTTCCTGCCCCATTCCAGGATTAAGCCGAGGTCGGAGTCCAGCGAACTAAAAAACTCCTTGCATTTGGAAGCAACAGTTTGCTTGTGAGAATCCGCAACGGAGTTAAATTCAAAGGTGTTATCTAAAGCACTGTCATCTGCAAAACTATGGATTGGATTGAAAGTATGATACATAACAGTTATGAATGAATACTAAGAATAGAGTAGGCGATAAGACAGAACCCTGAGGGATACCAAAATTAGTTGGAAAAGAGGAAAACGTAACGTCATCAAATAATACTCGTACAGTGCGTTCGGACAGGAAACTCTCAATCCAACGAATGAGGGTAGCATCGAGGCCAATGGCCATTAACTTGACAAGGAGACATTCATGCCAAACTTCTTCAAAAGTTTGTGCAATGTCAAGAGCAAGAACTTGACCTTTACCGCAAGTGTTCCAGCGTTCCACCAAGTAGACCAAGAGATCTCCTGTCGACCTTCCAGAATGGAAACCATAATGACGATCATGGATAAGCTGTCAATAGCAAAATCATTCAGAATCTCAAGGGATTCTGAATGATTTTGCTATTGACAGCAGTTTCCATCACTTACGAGAGCACTGAAGTAATGGCTATAGGGCGGTAGTTAGCGAGGTTCGCTTTGCTTCCTTTCTTGGGAATTGGCTGAACATTTGCAACTTTCCACAATCGTGGAAAGTACCCAGAAGAGCAATTTAGATGAAAAAGATTACGAAGAGGTTTAGCCAGAGAGGAAAAGCACATTTTAAGGGTAATAAGAGGAATGCCATCAGGGCCAGTGACCTTGTGCGCATTGAGCTTTTGCAGGATACTGATTATGACTCGCGCGCGGAAATGTAACAAAGACAGTGAAAAACAGAAGGTATTGCGATAGGAAAGGTTTGGCTTGAAGGTGGCAGCATGGAGTTTCTCGCGAAACTTGCTGCCAATATGTCAGCTTTCTCATCCGGATTAATAACAGTACGGTCGACATCAACGAGTGGTGGTGTTGACAAAGAGATGAAATTATTCTTGACCATTTTGACAAAATACCAGAAAGATCTTGAGCGTTTTGGACTCTGAAGGATTTTCCGCCCAGGTTCTTGGAGGATAGATTTGCAGGTATTACTTGTTGTATTATAAAGGTCTCTGTTAAATGGAGTTGGATTTTGTTTAAAATTTTGAAACGATTGTTTCTTAGCCTCAATTGTCGCGAGACATTCATTTGTGAACCAAGAGTCTTTCGATAGCCGAACTTTTTTTTGACTAGAAGGTATGCAGAGCTTCATATCTTTCGGGATAGTCTCGGGGATAAATCTACAGGCTTCATCGCAATCATTACAATCGAAGAACAATTTCCAATTAAAGGCGTTGAAGACTCGTTCAGTCCCCCCCCCCAATTGGCTCTTTTAAAATGCCAAACAGCTGTGTTAGACCGTTTAACGATGCAAAGAACTCAGTATCACGTCACTCTTGATCCGTGCAGGAGGAATATTTAAGGTGGCTTGCAAACGACTCCAAAATAGAACTAAGGATTCTTTTTCTTCTATTGAACCTTCCATGCACAATTTTGTTACCTATTGGCTATGTAATTCAACTTTTAATTAGCAAAATTCTTCTTAATTAGCGAAATGCTATGTGTCACCACACCACTAACGATGACGACGAGCTAAATTACGAATTAGTTTAATTATAATTAGGATCGTTATGTGTCATTGGTATTATTTCGTAGCATTACACACTTTAGAATAAACTTAATACTTTCAGAATCCATCTAGAGTATAACAGCAGTATGTGAATACTTAAAAGTTTATATTATGTCGCATACCTGATATCAGCCATTATGTTCTTGCACAACTGTAAATTATAAAATATGAAACGAATTTACTAAATAATAACTCAAGTTAAATTCGAATTAAATTCAGATTTCATAAAACGATTATTGTAATAAATGAGATTAATGAGAGGGTTAAAAATGTAGCGCAACCTATCAATGACCAAGAGTTTATTCTCTTACACGTTCAACCGCACGGTTTTTATCTAAAACTCCATCTACTAACCTGAGGGGTCACGGGTAATGAAAACGTTTCACGTCAACCGAGAACCTTCCTTCGTCCCCAGTGAACTTCTCTTATCGTAATAATTGCATCTTATGATAATTTAATCTGCTCAAAGCCATATTTAAAACGGGCGGAGACGAAGACTATACGAAAATTATTATTGCAACACATTTTATCCTTTGATCGTGTGCAATGCATAAACCAAGTTTTAAAGCGTTTATGATGGTGTTTCGAAATCGCAGCGGACTCATTAGCCCCAGAAGGGAATTTCTTTTGAGTTGGCCTCCGCTCCATTTCCATCGCCAACCCATCCCAATTCCATCGTGGTATTTTCACCTCTTGTTTCAGCATCGCCGAGCGACTGAGCTTATGTGGTTTTCAGTCTCAGTTTATTTGCCATTTTTTGAATAAAAGAAGAAACGAAAAAAACACCTTTTATCCCTCATACACGGCTGTTGTATGTTTTATCTGAAATCGGTTTAAGCACAATTTGCATGCCACACATCGCCATGGTTCGCGGTAAAGCCAAAAGGCACAATTGAAGGCGGAAATAAAAAGCATGTTTACAAGAAGGTACTCGCTGCATAGTAGTAGTATATCCTGCCAACTTTATGCATATCTCCATATTCGCGGTGGTATTTCAGAATTTTGCTCCGTTAGCCGAGTATAAAAGTATTTTGGCGAAAAAAGTACACATTTTTCGGTTAACATTTTGGACGGCTTGTCTAAATACCTTCACTGCCCGTTTTGTGGTCTGTGTTCTCTTTTTCCAAGCTTCTGTATAGAAAAATGTTCGCAAGTACCATTTCGGCTGTAAATTTAGCTTCACATTACCTCGCTCCTTACGGAAAATAACTAAATGCAATAAAATCTACTTACACGGTACAATGTAAAACGGTAGAATAAAAATTCCAGTCGGAATTATTTCCTAGATTTAAATGAGTTTGAAATGGTGGATTTGTGCAATTTATGTGGTATTCGAATAAGTAAAAATATTTCGAAACACATAACACGACTAAGATTGGGCGTAAAGCCCAGTAGTCTAGATAAAAGAGATTTTTTTTTTTGATTTTAAGAAATTTTTTACGGGAAGTGGTAGAAGGAGCGACGGCATTGAACAAATTTCTTCACATTATGCCAGAGTTGCTATCAAAAATATTTTGTACAAAATTTGAAATTGGTGTAGTAGATTTAATAATAATAATAATTTATTTCATCAAAAATTGATTACTACATTTACAGATGTACAGAAACAATAAAAAAGAATCAGATACACAAATATTAAAAAATTTTAAATAATCAAACATAATTAATCTCAAGAAAGCTGATCTTTTACTTGCGGAACACTCATGTGGAAATCCAATTGCGAGAAGTAGTTATTGAAATCTCTTAACATGCATGAAACCGGTTCATAAAACCCGTAGTTTGTGCGATGCTGCGGAATTCTACAAGGCTCATAATTTCGCAAAGGGCGATATGGAACATTGAAATTAATCATAGACAACAATTTGTCAGAGTCAATTATACCTGTAATTACTTTAAAACCAAAAACAACTCTGGCATATATCCGCCTTTTCTCAAGGGAATCCATAGACAGCAGATTTAAACGATCAACATATGGCGGTAACCTGAGTGGATCGGACCAGGGAAGGCCCTGAAGGACAAACCTTAAGAACCGACGCTGAACTGCTTCGATCCTATCTATGTGGATGGAATAAAATGGTGACCAGATAGGACTAGCATATTCTAGGATAGATCGGACGAATGCACAATACAACATTTTCGTTGTAAAGAAATCATTGAATTCTTTCGATTGTCTCCTAACAAAACCGAGTATAGCGTTCGCTTTACCAGCAATGTGATTCACGTGATCATCAAAGGTAGAATTACAGTTGAATAGTACGCCCAAATCACGTACTTTTTCAGAACGAAGTAAAGAGCATCCATCTACAACATAGTCAAAATTCATTGATATTCTCTTCTTAGAATACGAAACAGAAGCGCACTTATTAATGTTGAGATGTAAATTGTTAAGTAAGCACCAGTCATGAAGACGCGAGATGTCACTTTGCAATAATAGACAATCTTTGCTGCTGGAGATAATCTTAAGGATTTTCGCATCATCGGCATAGAGAAGAATGTTCGAGTTAGAGATAAACGAACTCACGTCATTAATAAAGAGAAGGAATAGAAGTGGACCCAGATGGCTACCTTGCGGAACGCCTGAAGTATTAAATATTTCAGAAGATAAGGCTCCACGAAAGTGTACTTTCTGAATGCGATCACTAAGATACGACTTTATCCAAAGGACAAAAATATCAGGAAAACCAAGCAGGCCGAGCTTATGCACAAGAATATTATGGTCAATTTAGTCAAAGGCCTTACTAAAGTCAGTGTATATGCAATCGACCTGCTGCCCGTTTTCGATAGCAGAAAGACAGAAGTTCGAGAATTCCATAAGATTAGTTACAGTGGATCTGCCTTTGACATAGCCATGCTGGAATGATCCAATAATCGACTTGGAATGGAAATACATTACATCACACACAATGGATTCAAATAGCTTAGCAACACACGGAAGATTCGCTATAGGCCTATAATTACTTACATCATCCCTTTTACCAGACTTAAGCAAGGGCATTATAGTTGAGCATTTCCATGACATAGGAAAAACTGCACTACGAAGCGATGAATTAAAAAGGTACCCAAGGATAGGTAAAAGGGATAAACTACACTTTTTAATCACAGACGAAGGAACACCATCAGGTCCACTGGAGAAATTAATTGCAAGTTTATCAATGTATTCCAAATAGTGGAGTCGTCAATAAAAAGATCTCTTGGAACCATTGACGAAGAAGGAAACTCAGACATGTATTGAAAGTTACCAACGGATATTAGTGGCGTACTGCAATTAAAGGCAGTACGGAAATGGTTAGAAAATAAGTTACTAATTGTAGTAGGATCAGCACTAACAACATCATTAAGAGACATACTGGAAGGATAACCATCAGAGTTTTTCTTAGAGTTGACAAAATTCCAGAATTGTTTCGGTTTATCCTTAAAAGAGTTTTTAACAGTAAAAAGGTATTGGTTATATGCAGCTCGAGACTGACTTATAAAACAATTACATAGGTTTAAGTAAATTATGTAGTCCGTATACCTCCTTGAGAGCGAGTAAGTTTTCCAAGCTTTCGTTTTTCCATTTTTCAAATTAATTAAATCATCGTCAAACCAGGGTAACCTCCTGGTAGGTTTCGAACAAACTACAGGGACACAACGCATAAAGCAGCCATTTAAAATCGTGTAAAAATTTGAAGTGGCTTTGTCAACATCAGATTCATTCAACACAGACGACCAATCGCAATTGGATATGTCAAGATTTAAAGTTTCAAAATCAGCTTTGGCGAAATTAAAATAATTACTAGCAATACATTTCGAGTTCGTAAGTTCTGTCTGAGAGTTGAATGTTGCGTGAGGCGCAGGATGAATAGGCAAGTCAGGCAGCAAAGGGCTGTGACATCTATCAATCGTCGTAAGTCTGGCATCAGATGAAAAAGTCAGATCCAAAAATCTACCATGAGCATTCGAAATTGGACACACTTGGAAAAGTCCTGTAGCAAGCATGTTGTCCACAAATTGTATTTCGTGTCGGGAACAGGAGGAATTCGAATTCGAAGGCGACATACAAACCTCATTATCATCAGAGCGTAGCCACTGTATTTGTGGTAAATTAAAGTCGCCCAGAATTAAAATATCGTCTGATGGATGCATAAGGCCAAGCAAGGTTTCAAACGCATTATAAACCGCATCGTAAACTGATGAAGGTGAAGGCGATGTGATGTATACAGTCACAACGTATTGCTTGCGGTTCCCTTGTGTTACAGCTACACACAAGAACTCTAGATTCTCGGTTCCTGGGACATCGACGATCGTAGAAGCAAACCGGCGACGAACGGCGCAGAGGACTTCACCCCCAACCGGTGGATCAAGTAAGTTGGGGTGGCGGTCACGACGAAAAACTTCAAAGTCGGAATCGAAAAGTTCAGAATCTCTGAACTGACAGGACAACCATGTCTCGCAAATGCACACGATATCAAAGGAACAAACAGCAGCGGCGAGATATAGATCCTGAGTCTTCGTACGCATCCCGTTTACGTTGCTGTAAGATATCGAGATAGAGCTTGCCCGTTTTTTCGGCCATATTTTCGATGACACAACATGGGCAAAGCAGGCGTCCGGCAGAACATTTAGTGAAATCATGAAATTTATATGGGAGGTGGTTGAAGGAGTGGTGAGATGACTTTTTCAGAAATTACTACAAACACCATTCAATTGATACTTTCGTACATTGCAGAATAGCATTCATAATTTTGAAGAAAATAAAATTTTTGTACAGTTGTGAAATTGTAGAAGTGGGTGTAGAAGAAGTAATGCTAATCGTCTAATTTTTTTTCGGTTTTATTAATCATTCTAACAGCTTGATAAATTTTATACGTACTGAGTAAATGGGTTTATAGTATTTCATGAAAATGTGCAGTTTTTATGGGAGGTGGTGGAAGGAGTGGGGAAATTCGAACAATTTTTATAGCTGTAGTGTTGTCATCGCTCGCCACCTGCAAAATATACCAGCTTCTTCACACATTTCGGTCGTTCTCACTCCCTTCCCTTCTCTTCTCAATCCCAGCCCTTCCCTCCATGACTGTGTTTGTGTATTGCACATAGAGGCCAGAATTGCCTATAACACAGGTCATTTTGTGAAAAAAAAACTATCAGTCGATAGCGAAAGTTTAAAAGAGATATTGTAAACATAAAAAAAATAATAAAATAATATAAAACATAACAGATCTACGATTGGGAGTAAAGCCTAATCATGCGATTCTCTAGATGAAAGATAAATTTTTTTGAATTTAAGAAATTTTGTATGGGGATTGGCAGAAAGGGTAACGACATTGAATTAATTTCTTCACATCATTCTAGAGTTGCTATCAAAATGTTTTGTTGAAAATTTAAGCATGAAAAAAATAGTTACTGATAAAATTTATTTGATTTAGTGAAATTGTGCAATTTGTTTGGAAGGTGGTAAAAGGAGTGGAGAGTTATTAAAGACTTTTTCGGAAATAACAGTTAACATCATTCTTTTGACTTGTTTTAAAGTGCAGATCAGATGCATTCATAATTTTCAAGAAAAGCGACTTTTTGTAAAGTTGTGTAATTGTGTATGGGAGGGGGTAGAAGGGATGCATTCCATCGTCTAATTTTTTTATCTTACTAATAATTCGAAAAAAAATATTTTGTGCAGAAATTTAGCTCAAACATTTGTATGGGAGGGAGTAGATGAGGTAAGGAAATCGCAAAATTTGTGATACAGTTTTATTTCGCTTTTCTTGTTAGGAGCTCGTACAAAATTTCAAGTTCGTAGCTTTTAATTTGTTGGTTAGTAGTTGATTTTTTGAAATTGGTCGAAATCATACTTGTGTATGGGAGGGGGTAGAAGGACAGGCGCGATCACAAAACTTTTGACGCAATTTCATTTCAACATCTAAAACTGCTAGCCAATTCTCTTAAAAAATCTGCTCAAAGTTTTGCTTTGCTATTACTATTTATTTTCAACAAATTTCTGTCAACAAGTTATGTAATGCCAATTTTCTGGCGACAAAACTAATATTTTAAACTATCGTCCCATTTGTATCCAATCAGTTATTCCTAAGATTCTCGAAAGTGTGCTTTGTGTTTTTATCACTCTTTCTTTTATTTCAATAATTATTCCCAACCAGCATGGTTTCTGTAAAAATAAATCTACTAGTACTAATCTTATAAGCTGCCAGATATTTATCAATAAGTTACTCGATTCTTCACATCAAGTGCATGCCATTGATACCGATATTGCGAAAGCCTTTGATAAAGTGAATATTGACCTTTTGACAGCCAAACTAAGAGTTATTGGTTTCGATGGGCCACTTCTGAACTGGATTGATGACTACACTCAGCTCCGTTCGCTTGTAGTTAAAACTATTGGTCAATTTTCTGAACCTATCCAACGTTTGATGTTCCTCGAGGTTCTCACGTTGGACCTATATTGTTTTCGCTCTTTATCAGTGTCATTGAAAGCATATTTCATGACGTTTAGTTTTTACTATTTGCAGATGATTGTAAAATGTTTAAGAATATTATATCAGCAGCTGATATTACTTTTTTATAACTTGGATAGATTTACTTTATTATTTTAATAATAAAGTATTGTGATCGACTTGAAAAAAAAAAAATTTGCTACCCTGAAATTTGGTTTTTTCGCGTTTCATGACTAAAGTAGTCTAAAAACGCAAAAAAAAAATCCGTCTGTCTGTACGCCGTCCGCCGTACGTCGTCCACCGTACGTCGTCCACCGTATGCCGTCCACCGTACGCCGGTGTGTACGCTCAGCGCACATTAACTCCCAAACACTTCAAGATAGAAAGTTCATTTTTGGAGGAATTGTAGATAGTTGCGGATCTCAGGCGGACCCCATTTTGGGGGTGTAAGCGTAAACCGAAAACTAAGAATTCAAATATCTCAAACATGGTTACAGCTAGGAGGCTAAGAATCGACATACATATAAAAGGGTTTGTGGGACAACTTTTAAAATTAATTTAATTTTTTTTATCTATTGGGGTGCAAAAAGAGAGGGCTAAAAACCAATTGTCGGCCGAATTTTTTTTTCAAACGATTTTATTTTCGAAATTACTTACCATAAAAAATTGATATTTTGAAACCATTAAGTTGGCATATAGTTTCACTGGAATCAGCTTACATAGAGGCTAATTATTGTAAGGGGGAGAGTCAGGGGAGTGCAAAGAAAAACACTTAAAAATCAATATCTCGGCTATTTGTTGAGCTATGTAAATGAAACTTGGTATTTATATTAATCTATACTAGAGAAATACGAGCAAAATATAACATTTGGACAAAATAGTAGTGGGGGAAAATGGGGAGCATTGCACTTTCCAAAATTAAAAACCATTATATCTCAAAATATGGTGCAGATATCAAATTCAAATTTTGCTAAATTGTAGAACTATATAGTTTTGAGTTTTGGTAAAAGTTTTACGTGTAAGGGGAGGGAGGTGGTAAGCAAAATTGTCGAAAATTTTGAGTCATTTTTTTAGGGCTCTGGTAAGAGATAAAAAGTTTAAATTTTCCATGTAGATACATCTATTTATTCTTGTTTGGCGTTGATCATCTACAAATAATTGAATTAAATTTGCAATTAATAACTTCTACTTACCTGCAGAAATCTATAACACAGGACCACTTGACACTTCAAATTGACATTCGTTGCAATTCAGCATAAGCGCAGCATATACAGCGCAGCCTACAGCGCCGCATACACCGAAAGCGCAATGGGCACCCACACAGCTGGTCGCATCGCAGATGTAAGTAAATGCACTCAACAGCTGAGCGGTCGAATGGAATGCGGGTCAGTGCACTTACTTACATAAGGAGCCGTTTCTTTGCAACCTGTTGCTGATGGAATTTAGAATTTACTGGCACTTGAAAGCTAGCCTTTGTTCTATCGACAAATAAAATTGAATGCTCTTGCTCATTAACTTCCAATCAATTAAGTTCAAAATTATACATTTTTCTCGCATTCTAACCTTTTGTAACGATCCATTTCACAAGTGAATTAAATTGCTAAAGTATTCCGTAGTGTTTAATTATTGTGTTGTAATTTGCATTTATTTCTTGCTAGGAGTTTCTTATCGAGATTATCCTCAGTTACGATAACTCTTACTCGTGTTGGGATTATTCATACGAATTTCACAAACGTTAGGAGTTTCTTATCGAGATTATCCTCAGGTTTACGATAACTATTATTCGTGTTGTGATTATTCGCACGAATTTCACAAAAGGAATTATTCTCCGTTTTTACCAGAATTATCCGTCGTGCTGTGATTCGTCGCACGAAAAACATTGGTCCGTCGAGCCGGATATTCTTATATCCTTCAGGTAAACTTTACTTCCTTTTCCTTTCATTTGCCATATTTAGTGTAATTTGTTCGCGAATACTTTTGAATTCCGCCGCTAAAGTTAAAGAAAATTAAACACCATCCGTGAGTTTAAACCCAAAGTGCAAAATTAATTAAATCCTTATTTAATTAACTAACTTATAAGTGCGAAATTATAATAATAAACTCGCGAAATATGTCCACCTTTAATGACATCATTGCGAATCAAGTCCGATTAGAAGAGGAGTTTTATCGGACGTGGAAAAATTTTAAAAAAACCCCGAAAGCTCGGTTGACGGTCGGGAATTTGAAGGCCCGTCGATCCATAATAGAAGAATTGTGGCGCACGATTTCCAAAAATTATCGGGAATTACAGGATTCAATCACTGAAAAGGACCAAAGTCATCCATATCTCACCTCCGAGTCCATGGAGAAACTCGAAGGTGACCACTTCGAGTTCCTTGGTAGTATATTAGATAAGCTGGAAGAGCTGGAGAATCTTGGGACTTCCCAGCAGAGTGGCGAGATTAAAGCAGCAGAGTCGTCTCGTGGAGCGCCAATGGAGGTGAAATTACCCAGGATCGCTCTTCCAACCTTTAGCGGCAATTACGCGGAGTGGACGTCGTTTTGCGACTTGTTCACAGCCCTAATAGCACATAATGCTTCGCTATCTTTGGTACAAAAGATGTATTATTTAAAAACTAACGTCTCGGGCGAAGCTGAGCAGCTCTTACGCCATTTTGCTATCACCGCAGATAGTTTTAATTCTGCCTGGGAAACGCTGAAAAACCGATACCACAATAAACGAGCCTTGGTGACTGCGCATTTGCAAAGGATTTTCTCTGGCCCCCATACAATTCCAGACTCTGCTCAAGGCTTACGTATGCTCTTAAGTATATTGAACGAGAACCTAGCTGGCTTGCAGAATCTGGGAATTAATGTGCAGTCATGGGATCCAGTTCTTATTTTCCACATGGTGCAGCGACTGTCGAAGGAAACCCACGAATTATGGGAGCAGACTCTAAGCGCGTCTTCCGATTTGCCGACTTTGGAAGCGTTCACGACATTCCTCGAAGGACGATTTCGCACTTTAGAAGCGTTGGACAGTTCGAATTCTCGATCACCTGCACACAACGTCCGGAACACTTATCCCCAACGAAACGCTCACGTCTTCCATGCGACTTCCTCCCAATCAATGTGCGTAAAGTGTAAGGGATCGCATTCTATTCGGCAATGCCCGATGTTTCGAGAGTTTGACGTGAAAAATCGCTACTCCTTCGTCAAGGAGAAGAGATTATGTTTTAATTGCCTATCCGAAAGTCATGGCACTAGAAAGTGTCAGAGTACACAAACGTGCATGCGATGTAATAAGAGACATCACACTCTTCTACATTTTGAGGCGAGCCATCAATCCGCGCCTTCATCTTCTGATATAATCACTTCGGCCACTAACCGAAACCAGACAGCCTTCCACGCAACAATGAATCCTCCAATCACAGCTTCTGTGGAGCATCGCGGTGATTATAATTTGGGTGACTACCATCAGTCCACTTCGAACTTAGTGAGTAGTGTCGATGCAGTGCCGGAAAGCCCACAGGTGCATGCCCTCCACGTTCAGCATCAACATCAACAGCAAACACTATTAGCCACAGTCGTATTCAAAACTGTCTCCAGTTTTGATACTACCTATCAATTACGCGCATTAATTGATCCCGGGTCGCAGGCCTCCTTCATCACAGAATCTGCTGTTCAAATGTTACGCCTTTCTCGCCAGAAAACAAATATCAGGATTTCCGGATTAGGACGTTCCCATTCTGGACAATCGTATTACAAGGTCGGCCTCACCATCCATTCACATTATGAAGATTTTTCTCTTCGAGTAGAAGCTTTGGTCCTATCAACCTTAACTCATTGGCTTCCAACACATCAATTGCCCAGTGGATTGTTCATGGAATTCCAATCTCTCACCTTAGCGGACTCATCATTTTCTCAACCTGGCCCAATTGATATGATTCTAGGAGCTGACATCTACCCCATGTTGATAAAATCCGGAATTACAAGAAGCCTATCCAATGATATCATTGCGCAAGAAACTACTTTGGGTTGGATCGTGTCTGGTCCTTGCCCAATCCCGAATCAGAACTCGAACATCGCAGTCTTCCACAATCATGTAAACCTTGATCAACAACTACGGAAATTTTGGGAATTGGAGGAAGTTTTACCAGTTACTCTTGTTTCCCAAGACGAGCTAGAATGCGAGAAATTGTATACATCCACAACTCTACGCAGAGCAGACGGACGATATCAAGTTCGGCTGCCTTTCCGCACTCCTCCGCCCTCTTTCGGAAATTCTCGCAACATCGCAATCGCTCGAATGCGGTCGTTGGAGAGAAAGTTTATTCATCACAAAACTTATTACACGGAATACGCCTCCGTGATGAAGGAATATCTTGAGTTGGGTCATATGGTGCCCGTTTCGCGCAGTGAGGTCAACACAAACGCTCACTACTACGTCCCTCATCACGCGATCATCAAAGAAGACAGTGCGACCACCAAATTTCGCGTCGTTTTCAATGCCTCCAGTAAAACAACGAACGGCAACTCCTTGAACGATATGCTCCACGTTGGACCTCCCCTACAGGTTAATTTATCAGATCTATTGCTGCGCTGGAGACAATATAAAGTGGCCTTTGTGGGAGACATTGAGAAAATGTACCGGATGATTGCCTTACATCCCGAAGATAGCGATTATCAGCGAATAATCTGGCGAAATGCAGAACATGAAGAGTTTCAAGACTATAAAGTTCCGGTGGTGCTATTCGGAGTCAGCAGTGCACCATACTTGGCGATGCGTACTTTACGACAATTAGCCCAGGATGAGACTCACAACTTTCCTAAGGCTGCTGTTCGTTTACAAGCGGACATCTATGTAGACGATCTCCTGACGGGCAGCGATAGTGTTCCAGAAGCCATTGCCGATCGCACCGAGATAGGAAAATTGTTGAATGCAGGTGGGTTCAAGATGCGCAAATGGGCGTCCAACTACAAAGAGGTCCTGGATGGCATCCCCAAGGAAGATCTCGCTTCGCAAATAAATCTTGTCCTTAATGGAGATGACCGTATTAAAACATTGGGTGTCCACTGGCATTTCCATGATGATACTCTTCGCTTCAAATGGCTGCAAACCGAGGAAATTAATCTCGACTTCGTTTCAAAACGAAAAGTACTCTCCACAATTTCCCAACTGTTTGACCCTCTTGGTTGGATTGCTCCAGTCATCATCCGTGGGAAAATCCTGATGCAAAATTTATGGTTAGAAAATTTATCATGGGATGATTCCCTTCCATCTCATCGTCAGAAAGAATGGCTGCATTACGTCACCGATCTCTCCACGATTCATCGCCTCACCATTCCTCGATGGATTCATACGGCACCCAGCCACAAGGAAGTACAATTGCATGGGTTCTGCGATGCTTCGGAACAGACATATGCGGCGGCCGTGTATATCCGCGTTTTGGATGCTGCGGATACGGTACACATTCACCTACTTACGTCTAAAACTCGTGTCGCTCCAGTCAAGGCTGTGAGTCTGCCCCGCCTCGAACTTTGTGGAGCAGTTCTACTATCCCGGCTATTAAATCGTGTACAAACAACCATGCAAATTGCAACTATTCACGCGTGGACAGATTCTATGGTTACACTGGCTTGGATCAGAGCCCGTCCTACCGAATGGAAAACCTTCGTGGCCAACAGAGTTTCGGAAATACATGAGTTGGTAGGACCTAACATTTGGAACCACGTACTCTCTAGCGATAATCCTGCTGATCTGGCATCCAGGGGAGGCACTGTTTATCAAACCCTGTCATCTTCTCTGTGGTGGTCTGGCCCTCCTTGGCTAAAATTAATGAATTCCGAATGGCCCCATTCACAACCCGATCCATCTATATGCACTTCGGAACGTCGGAAACTGAAGGTAGTTTGTTTACATACACAGTTCTCGGAATCCATTCCCACATCCGAAATGCAGTTGGATTTACTTTCTCGCTATTCATCCGCCCGGACATTGTTCCATGTAGTCGCTTATGTGAGACGTTTCATTCAAAGATGTAGGAAAAGCGATTGCCAATGCCCAAGCACCGCACTCAATAACGACGAAATCTCGCAAGCACGAAATCTTTTGATTCAAGGCGAACAACGGATTCATTACAACGAAGAAATCACCGCACTTTGCACCCATGGACATCTAAAATCTAGCAGTTTGAAGACCCTCAACCCTTTTCTCGATGGTAAAGGTGTACTTAGAGTAGGAGGACGCCTTTATTTGGCGGATCTTCCTTATGAGGAACGACATCCCATAATTCTCCCACATCAAAGCACACTCACTAAGCTCATTATCCTCCAGGCACATCATGATACATTACATGGAACCATAACTTTAATGATGGGCTACCTGAGACAACAATTTTGGATCCCGCGAGCTCGAAATGTCATCAAAGCTTGCATTTTTCACTGTATGAAATGTTTCCGTTTCCGCCATCAAACACAGCAACAATTGATGGGAAGTCTTCCTTATCATCGCCTCGAAATCACTCGACCCTTTACGAACGTAGGCGTTGATTATGCGGGACCCATCGCGATTAGAACATCAAAGGGTCGGGGTCATAAATCCTATAAGGGCTATATCGCACTCTTCGTGTGTTTCTCCACAAAAGCAGTACACATTGAAGTAGTCAGTGACCAAACCAGTGAAGCCTTCTTGGCCGCACTTCGGCGATTCATCGCACGACGCGGGCTGTGCAGAAGAATTTATTCCGATTGTGGAACTAATTTCGTTGGAGCGAACAGTATATTAATACAAGACAAATTACTTTTCGAGAGACAAATTCATCGAGATCTCGCACCCACACTCATGAATTTGGACGGCATTGAATGGCATTTCATTCCGCCTGCATCACCGCATTTTGGAGGATTATGGGAGGCTGGAGTGAAGTCTCTAAAACATCATCTTCGCCGCGTAATCGGAAATATGACGCTGACCTTCGAGGAAATAATAACAGTAACTGCCCAAGTCGAAGCGTGCTTGAATTCTCGACCTCTGTATCCACTAACCGAAAATCCCGAGGATTTCAACGTCCTTACTCCTGGACATTTCCTCATTGGAAGCTCGTTGCTAGCTCCACCAGCACCTGACATTTGTTCTGATAACGTACTCGGTCTGCGCAGATGGAGGCTTTGCCAAAAACTCACCCAAGATCTCTGGCGCAAATGGTCCGGTGAGTATCTCCATCGACTACAACAAAGGCCAAAGTGGACGCACGCCAAAGAAAACTTACAAGTGAATGATCTCGTCATCATCCACGATGAGCGCTTACCTCCATTACAGTGGAGTCTGGGCCGCGTTGTGACACTACATCCCGGGAAAGACGGAATTACACGCGTAGTAACGCTAAAAACCGCGAAAAATACTATAGTGCGCCCAATTGTGAAAGTGGCAAAATTACCCGCGAGCTACGCGCAATAAATCCGCGAGTGCGATTCAATTTAATAAACATTTCCGGCACATTAAAATTAAACTAATAACAAACCACTTGAAATAACCTTTAATAAACATTTTGAATATACCTAAATTTAATGAATACTTAAATCATCTGAACTATCTTACTTTATGAAACGAACAATAATCCTTAATCAAACTAAGTCCGATTCCTTATATGTTGGCTACACCTCCTCACCTAAGTCCGATTCCTCATATCCTCTAGTCCTCTAGATCCCATTATTGGCGAGCGAAGGCGCCTTCAATCCTTCAATACCCGATGTGTGGAGGAAATGCCACATTTCATCATCCGGGACCAATGCTGCTGGATGCGACTCACAAGCAGATCATCTCTTGGAACTAAAGCTCCAAGGCCCGGGAGAATGTTTGGCGTTGATCATCTACAAATAATTGAATTAAATTTGCAATTAATAACTTCTACTTACCTGCAGAAATCTATAACACAGGACCACTTGACACTTCAAATTGACATTCGTTGCAATTCAGCATAAGCGCAGCATATACAGCGCAGCCTACAGCGCCGCATACACCGAAAGCGCAATGGGCACCCACACAGCTGGTCGCATCGCAGATGTAAGTAAATGCACTCAACAGCTGAGCGGTCGAATGGAATGCGGGTCAGTGCACTTACTTACATAAGGAGCCGTTTCTTTGCAACCTGTTGCTGATGGAATTTAGAATTTACTGGCACTTGAAAGCTAGCCTTTGTTCTATCGACAAATAAAATTGAATGCTCTTGCTCATTAACTTCCAATCAATTAAGTTCAAAATTATACATTTTTCTCGCATTCTAACCTTTTGTAACGATCCATTTCACAAGTGAATTAAATTGCTAAAGTATTCCGTAGTGTTTAATTATTGTGTTGTAATTTGCATTTATTTCTTGCTAGGAGTTTCTTATCGAGATTATCCTCAGTTACGATAACTCTTACTCGTGTTGGGATTATTCATACGAATTTCACAAACGTTAGGAGTTTCTTATCGAGATTATCCTCAGGTTTACGATAACTATTATTCGTGTTGTGATTATTCGCACGAATTTCACAAAAGGAATTATTCTCCGTTTTTACCAGAATTATCCGTCGTGCTGTGATTCGTCGCACGAAAAACAATTCTCCATACAGAAAAAATAATAAAAATTTTGCAAATGTTATGCACCAAACCCCCTGGTCTAACGTGCACAAGGTGTTTCATGTGCAATGAAAAAACACATAAACTGAAAATTTTTGAATGAAATTTTAAGGTAGAAACTTGAAAATTTGCAAAATGCATTAAAAATAAATCTCTAAAATAATGAAATATTAACTGGTCGAATACCTTCCAAACTTC
Source organism: Chorisops tibialis (assembly GCA_963669355.1). NCBI lineage: Eukaryota > Metazoa > Arthropoda > Insecta > Diptera > Stratiomyidae > Chorisops > Chorisops tibialis. The sequence continues at coordinate 276,970,429 of OY770262.1, forward strand.
TACTCCCTCCAATGCAAAACTGTTTTTTTAACCATTTTTAAAAAATCAATTATCACCTAAAAATTAAAAGCTATCAATTTGAAATTTTGCACAAAAACTTTTAAGAGTAGTTGAAACGGAAATGCGTTAAAAGTTTGAGATCGCACTTGCACTTCTACCCCCTCCCATACTAAAGTATGATTTCGACCAATTTTAATAAATCAACTAATAACTAACAAATTAACAGCTACGAACTTGAAACTTTGTACGAGCACCTTACAAGAGGAACAAAATAAAACTGCATCACAAATTTTACGATTCCATTACCTCCTCTACTCTCTCCCATATAAATGTTTGGTTTCGTGAATGTAAAATACACCAAATTTTATGAAAAAGCTATACAACTCCGTCTATGAAACTGGCATTCTATACAGAAAATATTGAACGTGATTCAAACAATCAATTTAAAAATTATTTACTTCCACCCTCCCTTTTTTTGTTTTTTCTTATATTTGAGGAACACGTGAGAGCACTGCGACCTTCTTGACCTATTGTGCGTACCCTACCATAACTCAATAGCTTTGGCTAATCTAAGTATCTTTAAGGGAGCCACGTTGGCTAGTTCCTCAGTAGAAAGGAAACCTTTTGCAAGAAGATTGTGTCTTTTCCTAGCTACTGCTTCACAGTGACATAGGATGTGTACTGTTGTTTCTGAGTCTTCGAGAAAGATGCGGCAGATGTCGGTTTCAGCTAAGCCCATATTTTTGAGGTGATGGTTTACTCCACTGTGCCCCGTCATAAGGCCGATTAGAGTACTAATATCACTCTTGCTGAATTTTAGAATTGAAACCGAGAAGTTATGACCTTTGACTCCGGCTTCTGTCCCCTCAGAGGTGCGCGAGCCATCTGTATTCCAGATGGTTGATTCCTCTTCCATTTCAGGTAGCATGGATTGCCAGTCCTCGCGTTCTCTGATTATAACTTTGAAGTAGGTTTCAAAGTTGAATTTTGTTCGCATAGCGTCCGATAGTGTGGAGTTTAGAACCTCTATTTTTGGATCTTTTAGGATTTTGAGGTGACCTTTAAGATCCTCTGATTTGAAATTGTTTTCCCTTTGTATGCGTAACACTCCTTTGATAACCCCTTTTTTTATTTGGAGATGTTTCGGAGAGATGCTCAGGAACATTTTCATTACCGCCGTAGGACAGGTTTGCTCCTGTGATACCAAGACAAGCTAGCTTTTGCATTTTTTGTACCGTAAGCTATGCTTTTCGTTGTAAAATTTTAGTCCACCATATCATTGAACGGTATGTGACTATTGGAAGAATGATTGCTCTGTAACACCAGTAAATCATTATGGGCTTTAATCCCCATTTTCTGCCAAATAAGCTTTTGCAGGCCCAAAATGCCTTTAGTGCTTTGGCATGAGTCCATTCTATTTGTTTGTTCCAGTTGAGTTTGCCATCCAGTATGACATCTAGATATTTTACCTCATCTGAAAAGGCTATTAGTGTTCCATTTATTGACGGAGGTATGATGCGGATTTTCCTTCTATTTGTAAATGGTACTATTTCAATCTGATTTGGGTTGATGTTCAAGTTCTTAGAATGATGCCAGTTCACTATCACCTCTAAATCATATTTGCCTCTTATGATAATGAAGAGGTCATCGGCTTATCCTATTGTATCCTTATTCTGTTAGACGGTCCAGGAGCTCATCTACTACAATTAACCAAAGAAGTGGAGATAGTACCCCCCTTGGAAACAGCCCCAATAGGTCTCTGCTGTCAATGTGCTATCACCTAGATCCATGGTTGTCATTCGGCTCTTTAGCATGTCGTGTATCCATTTTATGGTGCCAGTCTCCAAGCTCTTTTTTTTAGCTGCCGCTATTATGGCTTCATGGGAAGTATTGTCAAATGCTCCTTCAATATCTAGGAATGTGCAAAGAGTAATTTCTTTGCAGACTTTTTCCTTTTCGATTTGTCTTACCAAACCATGCAGGGCTGACTCTGTTGATTTACCTTTTTAGTAGGCATGTTGATTATTATTAAGACAGACCTTATTAGGCCCTGTTCTTATATGAATGTCCACTAACTTCTCCATCGTTTTGATAAAGAAGGAGGTAAGGCTTATAGGGCGATATGACTTAGGCTGATCAATGGGACGATTCCCTGCCTTCGGTACATATACCATCTCCGATTTTCAACAGATTTTTAGGATATATCCCCATACAAAGCTGGCTTTAAAGATCCTAGAACCCCCTTTCACTTAATCTTCCCTAACTACTCTAACTTGCACATTGACTTTCCACGCATCCTCAACTGTCACAAAAATAATACTGTTGCGCCCGACTTATTGGCAGTTTATTTAAACTCTAAATGGAATCTGAGAGTATTATAAGTTTGCTCTAAAGTTTGCAACGCCAAGATATAGTGCTCGCACAGAGGCGCCAAGGGTACAGAAATATTTGTTGTCGCTAAAATATCTCAAAACCGGATGTCCGTCCGTCTGTCTGTGCGCTCTCTAGCTTGAGATCGCGTTGAGCTTGAAAGTTCAAATTTTTTACACGTCAGTTTTGACGAAAAAGTAAGATCAAGTTCATGTACGAGCGAAATCGCTCCACCCCTTATACTCCCTCCCATACAAAATAGCACAATTTCGCAATTTAACAATAAACGGATTTGCTCGAAAAGTATAAAATAAATTGATATGAAATTTGGAATGTATAATTTTTATGATAATTTCAATTTATCGTATATAAATTATTTGTGTCCTCCCCCTCTTTCCCATACAAACTGCACTTTTTCATGAAATGCCCTAATCCGATTTACTCAGTGCGTATAAAATTTATCGAGTTGAAATTCTACACTAAATATTTATTTCAAATTACTAAGTAAGACCAAAAAAATTAGACGATTAGCCTTACTCCTTCTACCCCTCCCCGCATGCAATCTGAAACAGTGTGACAATTCAACAACAAACGGATTTTGAACATATTACTTTTATGATGAATTCAATCTACTGTTTTAAAATTATTCGAGTCCGCGCCTTCTTTCTACCACCTTCCATACAAACTACATTTTTTCATGAAATATCCTAATTAAATTTACTTAGTACGTTTAAAACTGATTGAGCTGAAATTGTGCACTAATTATTTATTTAGAGTTATTAGTAAGAAAAAAAAATAGACGATTAGCTTCACTCCTTCTACCATACCCATACAGTCTGACACAATTTTACAATTTCTTATGCTACTGGTCTGCAATTTAAAACATACCAAAAGCATGATGTTTATTTTTACAATATTTCTGAAAAGGTCATTAACAACTCGCTCCTCCTTCTACCACCTCACATACAAACTGCACAATTTCACTAAATCCAATACACTAATTTTCTCAGTACCTATTAAATTTTTGAATCCTCAATTTTGTATAAAACATTTTGATAGCAACGCTAGCGTGATGTGAAAAAATTAGTTCAATGTCATCACCCTCAACTCTTAAAAATTTTTTAAAATCAAAAATTTTCTCTTGGGTTTTACGCCCAATCGTACTCTAGATGAAATCTGAGAGTATATTGTGTTTGCCTTACCGTTTGTAACGCTAAGAAATAATGCTCGCACAGAGCCGCTAAGGGTACAGAAATAATTGTTGTCGCTCAAAAACTTCGATTCCGAGCTGCTGTCTGTCCGTCTGTCTACAGCATAACTCTCGAACGCTTTGAGCTATCGTGCTGAAATTTGTTGTGTGTCACTTTTAGCAAAAAGAAAACTTTAAGTTCGTGAACGGGCCACATCCCTCCAATCCTTCTACCCCCTCCCATACAAATTTCGCGAAATTCTGAAATTTTGAGAAATTGATTTTTCTTTGAAACTATTTGAAGTTTGAAGTTTGAGTCAAAGTATTATGATATAGATGTCAATAATATGACAGAATATTGATCCGATCCCGTCACTCCTTCCACCCCCTCCCAAACAAATGCATAATTTTGAAAAATGCAGCTTTTCGATTTTCATTGAAACTAGCAAAGTTATAAAAACAAATTTTTGCCAGAATTATTTTTATTATAATTCCAATCAGAATTAAAAAAAAATATCAACTTCACCTCACTCCTTCTACCCCCTCCCATACAAATTTCACGAAATTTTGAAATTTAAAATAAATAATTTTTTTTCGAAACTGTTAAAGCTATCAACTTAATAGTTTGCATAAAGTATAAAAATAGAAATATCAATACCGAGAAAAAATGTGTTTTGATCCGTACACTCCTTCTACCCCCTCCCATACAAATGTATAATTTTTGTTAAGTGCATTATATCGATTTTCATTAAAACCAGAAAAAGTATAAACTTAAAATTTTGCCAGAATTTGTTTTTTAATAATTGCAATAAATACTAAGAAAAATTATCAGCTCCTCTTCACTCCTTCTACCCCCTCCCATACAAATGTCTGTATTATCAATTAAAGAAAGGCATTTCTCCTTCGAATATATTAGAACTAGCGAATTTGAAATTGAATCAAAGCGTGGTGATAAGGATGATGATAAGCAGTTTCAAAATCATCTTAAACGCTCCACTTCCACTGCCACTTCCCATACAAATGCCTCAATTTCAGGAAAACTATATCCAATTGAAAATAATGAAAGCTAGAAACCTTAAATTCAGCACGAAATATTTTGCATACCACATTAGGTGTCATATCCAGAAATTACAAACCTTCCTCTTCTCCTTCTACCACCTTCCATACAAAAGTCGCTATTAATTATTTAAAAGAATTGGAGGTGACATATTTTCCGGTACATTGAACTCTTTCTCATTTCATCTAGAGTATCATATAATATATTCTATATAATATAATTCTTTTATGTTCTTTAATTTGTATTTGCTTTTAATTATTCCCTTTTCATGATATTTCCGACACAGGCTGTAATACTTCTGGGCTAATTTTCCCTTTTGCTTTGGGTTGGTACTTAGATAGTTCTCCTGACAATAAATATGTAATTTACCAAATAATTATTTGCATTATTTTAAAATTTTCAGTCATTTTTAATTAATTAAAACGATGGAGATACAAATATACTATACCTTATTTTCTTTTGGAAATAATTTAAGAATATCCTAGTGTCATTTCCTTCAAACTTTCTACATTAATCCTCTTTCTGGAGAAATCGTTAATTAAATCGTTACAACCCCACGAGAACAATAAATTTTGCTCCTGCATGAGGTATTCTAATGTACACGACTCGTTAGGTAAATCCACTGTGGAATCTATGTAACTCCATATTAAATTTATTACGTTAATCAAATTTATTTTTATACTCTAGATGAAATCTGAGAGTATATTGTGTTTGCCTTAACGTCTGTAACGCTAAGAAATAACGCTTGCACAGAGCCGCCGAGGGTACAGAAATATTTGTTGTCGCTCAAAAACCTCGATTCCGAGTGACCGTCTGTCTGTCCGCCTGTGCGTCTGTCTACAGCATAACTCTCGAAAGCTTTAAACTATAATGCTAAAAATTGTTGTGTGTCATTTTTAGCAAAAAAGTAACTTTAAGTTCGTGATTGGCTACATGCCCCCACTCCTTCTACCCCCTCCCATACAAATTTCATGAAATTTCTAAATATTAAGAAATTGATTTTTCTTTGGAACTATTTAAGCTATCGATTTGAAATTTAGGTCAAAGTATTATAATATAGATGTCATTAATATCACGGATTACTATAAAATTGTCCATTTGTATGGAAGGGGGTAGAAGGCCCCTCCCATACAAATGGACAATTTTGAAAAATACATATTTTAGATTTTCATTGAAACTAGTAAAGCTGAAAAGACGAAATTTTGTCAGGATTAATTCTACTATAATTGCAATTTATTTTAAAAATAATTATCAACTTCACCTCACTCCTTGTACCCCCTCCCTAGAAAAAACACAAACTTCAAATTTTGCCAGAATTTGTTTCTTAATAATTGAAATAAGTGTTAGAAAAAATTATCAGCTCCGCTTCACTCCTTCTACCAGCTCCCATACAAATATCTGGATTATAAGTTCAAGAAAAGCATTTCTCCTTCAAGTATATGAGAGCTATTGACTTTGAAATTGAACAAAGAATGGTGATAAGGATGATAAGCAGTTTCAAAATCATCTTAAACGCTCCACTTCCTCTGCCACCTCCCATACAAAATCCCCAATTTCAGGAAAACCCTGACCAATTCCTTTAAAAATAATGAAAACTAAAAACTTTAAATTCAGCAAAAAACATTTTGCATGCCATGTTCGGTGTCATATACGAAAAATACAAACCTCCCCCTCTACTTCTACCACCTCCCATGCAAAAGTTTCTATTCACTATTCGATTTCCGGTATATTAAAGTCATTTCAATCTCATCTAGAGTATCATATGATTGGGCTTTAAGCTCAATCATAATTCTGTTATGCTTTATATGTTTCATAAGCCTTAAAGTTAAATTGTAAACCACTAAAACCACTAAATCAACACGGTAAAACGCGCTCGCGGTACACAAAATTACGAATGATGATTGATCGACAGAATAAATGATCGAGTAATCGACTGATCTAAGAATTATTTCATCGGATTGTGAAATTATTTTGCTCGCAGCGAATTCTTTCTCTATTGTCTAAGAAATTTTTATCTTTTCGTTGGCACTTTGTTTCTTGCTTTCCGCTTTACTTAAAATGTTTTTTTTTTTCAGAATTGAAGAAAGGAATTGTTAATGACAAGAAACAGCAGTATTTTTGCTTATGCAAATTACTTGCATAATCAAAGAATTGAAATTTGAAAATCCAAAATATTGCGTTCTCTGAAAAATGAAATTTTTTCCACGTAAGATAGAAATATTTGTTTAGAAGCGCGAATTTATGATCAGAGAATGCACATTTGTTGATAATAAGAATTCTCTTTATTCGGTGTATGCCAAGGAGGATATATAATAAGGAGTGACTATAAACATGCTTTGCCATGTAAGCAAATGGGAATGAAAGTATTTCCCTCCCTTACTGGCGAAATGCTCGAAATGCTTCGAAAAAAATCGTTTCGCTATCTTGCACACTTAAAAATATTGCAACTAACTCTTTCCCACGATAAATTGTTCGAAACGGTTGTCAAATTTTCGAAAGAATTGTTTCGCTATCCTTGTTTTGCATACTTAAACCCAAAGTAACTATCTCTGTCCCGCGTTAAATTGTCCGTTACTAAAGTGCTTAGCTTAGACACGAACCAAAAACTAATAAAAATTGAAAAAATAAAGATTTCTGAAATAAATCAGCAAACTCCATTGTACTGAAAATTACTTTATTGTTGATTGAATATTAGCAACCAAGAGAGAATACAAATTATGGTATTTTTTGTAAAAGTTTGAAGCCAAGTTAAGCTTGGACACAATTTTCGAAAATTTCCGAATCAAAAAGCATTCCCACATGAGACAGCCTATCAGGCACTCCGTTTTATATATCCTCCTTGGTGTATGCATATTCATTATTTATCAATCCTAGTTGTGATGAACTGCTACACTAGACCAAATCCTTTTCACTGTACTTTTAGTTAAATACTTAATGATCCTTCTTATTATGGTCACATGCTTCTGTAAATACGAGTCGAAATTATTTTGTCACATTATTATTATCTTTAGATTGATTTAATTCCCATTGGAAAAGCAAGGACGACGATTGACCCAACTTGAACGGAGTATGTTATGTCAATCCCTCATCCAAAACAGAAGTAGAATTAGGGATTAAATAAATATTTAACGAATTTCGTATGACAACACGATGAAACCAGGTATCAGAAATAAGCGCTGAGCAAATTTTCGGCTTCAAATTAAATATTAACCGATGTGTCTAGAAAAATGCCAAGAAGCGTTATGACTTGTTTTATTTTATTCAAGCGACAAGTAAACAGGTAGTTGACATGTTCGTGTCATTTCACATGAAAGAAAGCTATTCCCGAGATCATCCAGCTTATACGTTGCAAATACACTTAACTCTTGTTGTTTGCGGAAACACGGAAAACTTCTCGGGCCGCAATGAAGACGTGCCCAGTGGATCTTTACGGGCGACTTCGAAATGATGTCTTGCGGTGTAATATTTAAGGAGCAGAATATCAAGGAGTTGAATGCCTGTCTATCTTGACTACGTTTTCGTACAATATGACACATGCGATTCCCTGAAGAACAAGAAATATACCGTCAAATTATAGCCTCGGCTGACGGTGAGTGTGAGAGTTGTTTGCACGGTTGCACGCCTTAAGTTCACGTCAATAATTTATGATTCCAAGATATTGCATCGGGCAGGAAGTCGTGAGTTCTGCAATTTGTCCATTCGGCATGGAAAATAAATGGAATTTATATTACTGGCAAAGTATATTTTGCTAGAATAGAATAAAGGAAAAGTTCACAGCTCCAAATTTGCTCGAAATGCCGATACGGCTTCCCTGCAGTATGCTTTGAAACTTAGACACTTAGTGTTGGGGATACAGAAATGTAACTCTAACCAATTTTCAATATTATCTTTGCAAAACTTATACATACGATATACGTAACGCAGACTGGAAGCATACGTAACAACTTTTGCAACATCTTAATTTCGCTCAGAAATCACACCATATCATTAAATTTTGAACACTTATCTCCGACTATTGCTTGTTAAATTCATTAAAAGCTGACTTTGTAGATTACAACACATAAATAAAATGTGATACAAACTGTCGAACAAAAAATTGAGAAAAACGAAACCATGTGCGCAGCTTAGTGTTGTAAATGAGAAGGAAATTCTCCCTAAGACTCGACGAAATCACAAACCGCAGACACACGAAAGGTAAATTTTCTTCTTTGTATAACGAAAGGCGCTTAAAACGAACTCTTAATGATGTTTCCCACATTTGTTTACCTGGAAAAGGGTACGATACCCATGTACTTACTACTCGTTCAGTTAATTTGCAAATAACTTTATACACACATCGTACAGTGCGCTTTCAATGGGCACAGCTACCTTACTACCTATCTACCTCTTGCTATCCTGAAAGCATTGAATATGCCGGAAAACGCACACAAATCCTCCTGAGTAAATTGGAGTTCTTCTTTTCCTGTTTTTCTGGGATTAATTATGTAAAGACAACGTAATTAAATGGGATCTGGTTCTGTTCAATCGTAAAACGGTTGAGTTTCGCCCATAAATGAAACTTATTCAGGACTAACATAAAGGAAATTTACTGCAATTTCTAGGAACACTATTTGTGAGTGAATATAATGCTTGCCGAAAAACTCACTATATACCCTTTCGCTGCTATGAACTGTGCTCTAGGAAATACCTTAAGGCTGAATGCAAATATAAATTTTTTTAATTCCACTTTAAAATGAATACCAGACTAACTTTTAAGGAGCTATTTAGACAGTTTGTGTGTTTTTTTTTTAATTCAACATTTTTTATGAATCATTGCATTCAGAATTCATTTCAGGACTCTAGTCAATGAGCCATTTTTAAAACCTATAATTCACAACTGGTACAGGAGCGAGCCAAATACTTCACGACTAGGGGGCGGCAGTGCTAAAAACAAGAAAATGCACAGAGATTACATACAACTACCCTAAAATCTGGAAAAAAAAATGTTGTCCCCCGGTTGGCACGCCTCTGTGCTAGTATACTATACCTGGTATTGCAAACATACAACGTACAGATGTAGTATACTAGGAAGGCCTACACTGCACATAAGTGGTATGGTTTGATATAAGCTGTCCATGAATTGAAATCTAACTGAAACGCCACTCCATATTTCATTAAGAATGTGCAAAATTACACGGAATTTATTTATTTATTTAATACTAGCGATCGCCTGCGACTTTGTCTGCGTAAGAATCGCAATAATAACATTTTTTGAGAATGTAGTTAGTAGTACATTATGTCGGATAAATAATTTGCTTAGTTTGATGGCTCTTTGAACACAATGCTTTGTATTTTGTTGGAAGCAGAATCATAAATTATTAAGAATGAAAGCATGATACTCGCATTTGTATGGGACGGGCTCGTGATCAAATCAATCCCGTGATTTGAGATCATACACGTATTGAAGGGCGTTAAGGACATGTGAATAATTGTAGCTTGTGTTAATTACAAAATAAAAGCCCAAACAAAATAACATTAAGCTTAAAAACATGACAGGACAACGATTATGCGAAAAGCCCAATCATACCATACTGTAGATAAAATCGAAATTTTTGTGATCTTAAGAAATTTTGTATGGAGAGTGGTAGAAGGGATAACAGTACTAAATTAATTTATTTCACATCATACTAGAGTAGCTATAAAAATATTTTTCACCAAACTTAAGCTTGAAAAACTGAATAGGTAACTTGAGAAACTTAGTGCATTGGATTTAGTGAAATTGTGCAATTTGTTTGGGAGGTGGTAGAAGGATTGGGGGGTTTTCGGTAATTTTTCTAGAAACAAGCTAATCGATTAATTTTTCCTGATAATAATAACAATCCTAATTAATGATTTAAGGCAAAATTTTTAGTTCGATCAAAGTTATACGTACTGAGAAAATTGGTTTAGGAAATTTCATGAAAAATGTAGTTTATATAGGAGGTGGTGGAAGGAGTGGAGGGTTTTTAGTTATTTTTTTGAGAAGCAACTACAATTATGATCCAATTGATATATTTTAAATTTCAGAAAAGTAACATTAAAACTTTTCAAGAAAATAGATTTTTCGCAAAGTCGTGTATTTGTGTCAGATTGTATGGGAGGTTCTACCCCCTCCCATACAAAGTAAAGCTAATTAATTAGTTTTTTCCTGATATTAATAACAATGCTAATTAAGGATTTAATATATCGATGAAAGTTATACGTACTGAGAAAATTGGAGTATAGTATTTCATGAAAAAGTTTAGTTTGTATGGAAGGTGGTGAAAGGAGTAGGGGGATTCAAATCTCTTACATACTTAAAGATTGCATTTATAATATAAATAATATATTTTAAATTTCAAATTAATAGTTTTTATAGTTTCCATGAAAATTTAATTATTATAAATTTTTGAAAATTTGTGTGGGAGGAGGTAGAAGGCGTGAGGGGAGTAAAATAAAACCTAGGGTAGATTACTTCACGTGAAAGCCGGAAATAATTTTTAAAAACTTCTGTTTCTGCGTAGTTATTGTCCAAATAAAGCAAAAATAAACTGCCAACAAGTCGGGCGAAACTTTATTATTCTTGGGACAAGTTGCGGATGAGTGGAAAGTCAATATGCAGGTTAGAGTGGTTAGGGACTTTTGTATGGGAGGGGGTAGAAGGGCAAGCACGATTTCAAAACTTTTAACTTAATTTCATTTCAATTATTTTTGTAAGTTTTTCTGCAAAATTTCAAATTGATAGCTTTTAATAGTTAGGTGATAATTGATTTCTTAAAAATGGTCGAAAAAATAATTTTGTATGGGAGGGGGTAGAAGTCTTAAAGGTTTTTGACCAATTAATATTTCGTATATTTATGGATTTTTTTTAAATGCATTTCGCAAATTTTCAAGTTTTTACCTTAAAATTTCGCTCAAAAATTTTCAGTTTATGTGTTTTTTTCAATGCACATGAAACTCCTTGTGCACGTTAGACCGGGAGGTCAGTTTATAACAATTATGGATCAAGTTATTATTATTTTTCTATGTACATCAAATAGACGTATCCACGTGCAAAATTTAAACTTTTTATCTTTCACCAGAGCCCTAAAAAAATCACTCAAAATTTTCAACATTTTTGCTTATCACCTCCCTCCCCTTATACCTCCCAACTCAAAATTCTTACCAAATTTAATAATTATTTAGTTCTATAATCTGACAAATTTTCGATTTGATATCTGTACTTCTTTTTGAGATATAACGATTTGTAATTTTGAAAAGTGCGCCATTTTTGAAATGCTCCCCATTTCGCTCCCCTACAATTATTTCCACAGGTTATATTTTTTTCGTATTTCGCTAATATAGATTTATATGTTTTTTAAGTTTCAATTACATAGCTTAAGAGATAGTTGAGATATTCATTTTTAAGTGTTTTTCTTTGAACCCCCCCCTTTCGAACGCCAGTGAATAAAAAAATTAAATTATTTTTGTAGTTTGTCCCATAACTTTCTCTATATCTCTGCTGATTTTGAGATTCCTATCTGCATTTCTGGTGGAAATATTAGCAAGTGTAGTTTTTGACTCGTTCCCTCCCCCCGCCTCCCCCTTCCACCTAACACTCCCCAAAATTCAGAAATTGGAGCTTACTTACCCAATCAACAATCTGCCCAAAAACGAACATTCTACTTTTAACGGTCTCGGAGATATGAGGCCATATGTACGGCGGACGGAGAACGGCGGGACGGATTTTTTTTTTTGCATTTTTAGGCTAATTTAGTCATGAAACGAGAAAAAACAAAATTTCAGGGTAGCACATTTTTTTTTCTGTTTCGATCACAATACTTTATTATTAGAATAATAAAGTAAAATTACAAACCGCCTCCACTGCTTTTACCACCTCCCAAGCAAAAAGTAAGTAAGTATTTCATCTAGAGTATTATAATTCTGTTATGTTTAAAAACAAAAATACTATTCTTTTGTTTTCTTACAATATTATTGTAATAATTATATTATAATGTGTTTATAGAAAAAAATGCACCAGCCTTAATTAACCCTTTTGACTTTTTAATCCATGTTTTCTACTTAATATCTCGTTCTACCCCGGGTTCCTCTTCCATGTATATACTACGATGTACATATATTACTTATATATACATGGTATTGGGTGATACACTGATGGTATTGGTGATACGAGGCCCTAGTAGCAATGTAAACATGATATCATTGATGAACTCATCATGAGCTATTTGGATACTATCGTTAATGAGCAAGTTATAATAAGTTACTCATATACTTTCAAAAATCGCATCCCCTTCTAACGAGTAATTCGCTGATCGATAATGTAAAAATCATGATGATAATCATCAATAATGTTGCATATAAAATCACTGGTGAGCAGATCAATTAATTTTGCCTAAAGATCATGATGAAGTTAATCAATGATGTTACAAATAAAATCATTGATGATTTTTATGATAGCCGCATTGATGAAAATTTCGACGAATCTTATATTCACTCTGCTTATGTATATTATCTTTAACGATCATAGCTATGAAATATCTTGATGCAAATACTTTAATAACATTAAATAAAGTATTGTGATCGACTAGGAAAAAAAATTTTCTAGCCTGAAATTTTGTTTTTTCGCGTTTCATGACTAAAATTTAAAAAAAAGTGGTCTGTCTGTACGCCGTCCGCCGTACGCCGATGTGTTTGCTCAACGCGCATTAACTCCCAAACCCTTCAAGATAGAAAGTTAATTTTTGGGTAGATTGCAGATGAATCTCAGGTGGACACCCATTTTCGAGGGTGCATGGGTTAAGTGGGAGGCACTAAGACCGGAAATTAAGAATTCGAATACCTCAATCATGGTTTTAGCTAGGAAGCTGAAAATCAACGTATACACAGAGAGGTATGTGGAAAAAACTTTAAAAATAATTTAATTTTTTTGTCCATTGGGGTCTCAAAAGGGGGCAGGAGCTAAAAACAAATTGTTGGGCGATTTTTTTATACGATTACATCTTTGAAACTGCTCGCTTCCATGTGCGTCATGGTGGACTAACCTAACGTCTTCATTTAGGATTATAATCCAGAGTCTGTTTGGCGATGTTTCGGTCTGGTTTCTTCAGTGTGTCTGATCCACTGCCACTTCTTTCTTTGAATCTCAATGCCTATTTTAGTTTGTTCAGTTGTACTCCAAAGTTCATTGTTGGAGATTACTTGTGGCCAGAATATTCCTAAAATGCATCGGAGGCATTGATTCACGAAAGTTTGCAGTTTTTTGGTAAGTCGAACGGTCACTTTTCACGTAGTACAACCATATAGCAACACGGATTTGACGCATGCGTCAAAAACTTGCAGTTTCGTGCGAAGGGAGATTTCTCTTAACCTCCAAAAAGTGGAAAGGGGATACCAAAGGCCTGACGAGCCTTATTTAAACGAGCCTCAATATCCTTTTCGGCTTTGCCGTCCATGTTAACAATGCTTCCGAGATAACAAAAATCCTGCACCTCTTCCACTTCTTGTCCATTAAGAACAATCGGTGTGCTTGTGTTCGAACTCATGTGCAAGTAGTTTTACGCACATCTATTTTCAGTCCCGCTTCTTTTCATTTAAAATGCAACAAGCGAACATTTGACAAGTCCGAACAGTTTATGTGCAAGCAAACACACCTATCGAAAAAATGCATTTTCAAATTGTGCATTTATATGGAGGTGGTAGAAGGAGTCAGCAGATCGAAACAATATTTGTTTACGTTAATGGCATTAACATTATTGCACTTTCTCCAAATTTTCATGATAATGGCTTAAGTATATTCGTAAATAAATCAATTTCCTTAAATTTAAAAATTTCTTGAAATTTCAAAATATCGTGAAATTTGTTTGGGTGGGAGTAGAATAGTTAGGAACGGGCCGTTCACGATCTTAAGGTTTATTTTTGGTTAGAAATAAAACAAAAAAATTCAGCAGAGCTCAAACCATTCGAGAGTTTAATTGTAGGCAGACAGACAGTCGGACAGACGGACGGATGGTTACTCGGAATCGAGGCTCTTGAGCGAAAATAAATAATTCTGAACCTTGGCGGCACTATGCGAGCATTTTTCGTAGCTATACATGGTAAGGCTAACGCAGTATATTCTAAGCTTTCATCTTCAGTATAAAAATCTGTCTGTCCGTACACCGTACGCCGTCGGCCGTACATCTGGACTCATATATCCAAGATCATTGAAGACTGAGTTCGTTTTTGTTTGTTTTGCTCATTGGATACGTGAGCTCGATTACCTAAATTTTGGAGTGTGTCAGTTGGAAAGTGGTGGCAGGTGGTGGGATTGTGTCAAAAATTGCACTTGCTAATATCTCAACCGCAAATGCAGGTAGAACGCTGAAACTCGACATTAGGATATACTGGTTTACATGGAAAAAAAGGAAAAATAGATTAATTTTTGTATCCAGTAAGGTCCAAAAAAGAAGGGCTAAATGTAAACTGTTGACAAATTTTTTTTAAATAAGTATATCTTCGGAATTACCAAACGCAAAAAGTTCAAGTTTAGGTGTTGTACAGCTCCTTACTGTAAAGGATGGCAATATCTACAGATAAAGGGAAGGTAAAGAGGGTGTAAAAAAAAGCACTTAAAAATTACTATCTCGATTAACTTTTAAGCGACATTATTGATACTTAAATCGCAAAATATGAGAAAAATATTACACTTGGTTATAATAGTAGTGAAGTAAATGGGGAACATCTAGAAAAAGGTGAAATTTTAAAAATTTGAAACTGTTATATCTCAAAATTCTATACAGATATTAAGTTGAAATATTGTCAGATTATAGATCTGAATGATCTCTAATTATAGTTTTACGTTAAGAGCTAAGCTAAGGGCAGGAAGTTGATGAGGCGAAATGTCGAAAAATTTGAGTAATTTTTGTATGACTCTCTAGATACAAAGCTTGAATTTTGCAGGTGCATCCAATTGTTTGGTATACGTGAAAAAACACTAACAATATGAACCAGAACTGATATGCACCAAAGTGGGGACCCAAAATGCGTGAGGTTTTTCATGTGTATTGAAAAAAACACATAAACTCAAAATGTTTGATGAAAATTCTTAGCTAGAAACTTGAAAATTTGTGAAAAAAATTCATGAAAATACTTAAAATTTTAGATATTGTTCGTGTCAGCCCTAGTCGTGCGACAGAGCGTTTGCAATCTTCAGCTGCCTACAATTCTGCACACACATCATTAACAGTCCGCGATCACCAATTGCTTGTGACCTTGAACTGCTCGTGCATACTCAGAAGCAAACGAAAAGCAGACGAAAACCAGAAGAAAAGCTGGCGACAAGAACTAACCAGTCAGTCTAAATTGGGAAGCGATAGCTGCGATAGTGAATCGAAGATAGAAAAGCGACAATTGGTGAACGGAAAAAGTGTTTGTGATAGTTAGTGAGAAGCAAAAAATAAAGTCTGCGGCTAATTTAATTTACAGTGAACTTGTTAAATTTTTAATTGAAATCCAGCGACCTGTTGCACACTTCAATATTAACTGGTCGAATGCATTTAAAAGTTTTAGTTCTCCCATACACAAGTGTTTGTACTGTAAATGAAATCTGAAAGCATTATAAGTTTGACAAAAAGTTTGTAACGCAAAGAAATAAGGCTCGAAGAAAAAAAAAAAATTAATGATTCGGAAGTTTATGTTATCACTCAAAAATCTCAAAACCGGATGTCGGTCTGTCTCTTCTCTAGCTCAAGGATGCATTGAGCTAGAAAGATCAAATTTTGTATACGTCACAAAATATTTATTGGTACTTTTTAGTAAGAACAAAAAAAAATAGACGATTTACTTTATTCCTCCTACCCTCTGCCAGACAATATAGTACAGTTCCATAGCTTCATAAGAATTAAATTTTCTTGAAAAAGATGAATACTACTAATCTGAAATTTAAAAAGTGCCATTTGAATCATGTTTATAGTTATTTCTGAAAAAGTCATTAAGAACTCATCACTCCTTCTACCACCTCCCATACAAACCGCAGAATTCCAATATACCAATTTTTCTCAGTAAATATTTGATCTCTGAAGCTTAAGTTTTCAGTGAAACATTTTCATAGCAACTCCAGCATGATGTGAAAAAAATAGTTCAATGCCGTCACCTCTTCTTCCATTCCCCTTGCAAAAGTTCTCTTTCATCTAGAGTACCGCATGATTGGGTTTTGCGCTCAATCGTAGCCCTGTTATATTTTTTTACCATTTTTAAGGAATTAGTTATCATCAAACCGTTAAAAGCAATCAACTTGAAATTTTGTGCAAACATTTTTAAAAATATTTTAAACAAAGTTGCATCAAAATTTTTAAAATTCCCCTTCCAATTCTACTCCCTCCCATATAAAAGTATGATTTCGACCAATTCCAATAATTCAACTAATAACCAACAAATTAACAGCTACAAACTTGAAATTTTGCTCGAACACTTTTCAAGAGAAACGAAACGAAAATGCCGTAATCACACGTAAAAACTCGAAAAACGTGAGGAGTAAACAGTATGTACGCTTGGCGTACAATATATCGCTTCAACAAGACTGTGCATGGCAGATCTCGGTCAGGTCGTTCCCGCTGCGTGAGGCCAAAGAATACTGGGATATCCCAACTGATCAAAAATGACCTTCAGATACGAGCCTTTCGGAGAGCAATAGGTTAGACGCTTACACCAGCTCCTAAAACCATACGTGCCAAGATCAAAGGCGGTTTTTGCTCGACACGCGGTTGGCCAGTTTCACACCATCTTGTTTTCTGACGAGAAAATCTTCACGAACGATGAAAAATTGGACCGTCAAAATGTCTGGGTATATGCTACCAGCTATAGGAAGAACGTAAAAAAGTTGATGGGGTACCAAGAGGTCCCATCGTCACTGATGGTTGTTGGGTCAACTACGAAGGCTCCACAAACCTATATTTTTGTGAAAAGGGTCTCAAAATTTAGGCCAGTAATTATCAAAATATATTTTAGAGCGTTTTGTGATGCGTTTGAGTAATACCATGTTCGGGGATGACAGTGGGTATTCCACCAGGATTCTGCACCCACAAGGTCAGATCAACTCAGCTGTTACGTGAGGTAAACATTCCTGAATTCATACGGTCATCAGATTTCATCGCATCAGATTGACCCTCTGGGAGCCCATACCTCAATCCGTAGGACTACTCATTATAGTTGTGATGCAAACAAGTCATTAAGCAATTACTAACATCCACCGACCTCATGTACCGCCCCCCCCCTTCCCGCCTCCTCCACCACACAAATTCAAATTTGCATAATTAAACCAGTAAAATATTGATTATATGTAGTGGAGTTAAAGATCGTAATCGCAGTTAAATATTAAATAATTGACAACAGCCCTGCCACAGGACTAACATTCACTTAGTCTTACCTATCTACTCTAACTTATTGTCTCCTATGCATCCTCTCGGAAGCATTGTCAGCATGGACGGCGGAGCCGAAAAGGATATTGAGGCTCGGCTAAATAAAGCTCGTCAGGCCTTCGGTCTCCTTTCACCTTTCTGGAGGTTAAGAGAGATCTCCCTTCGCACGAAGCTACGAGTTTTTGACGCATGCGTCAAATCCGTGTTGTTATATGGTTGTACTACGTGGAAAGTGACCTTTCGACTTACTAAGAAACTACAGACTTTCGTGAACCAATGCCTCCGACACATTTTAGGAATATTCTGGCCAGAAGTGATCTCCAACGACGAACTTTGGAGTACAACTGAACAAACTAAAATAGGCATTGAGATTGTGCAGTGGATCGGTTATACTTTGAGGAAGCCAGAGCGAAAAAACAGGCTCTGGATTATAATCCTCAACGAAGACGTCGGATTGGTGGACCATGTAGCACATGGAAGCGAGCAGTAAGGTTGAAGGCAAAAAGGAAGAAACAAGTCCTGGCAACAGCTAAAGGCCGATGCTCAGGATCGCGCCTTGTGGAAGAGAGCTATTTCTGTCCTTTACCTCTATATTAATGCATCCTCAACTTGTTTCAATAACAATGAAGTTGTTGGGTCGAGTTGGCAGTTATTTTGTATATGTATGACACTGAACGTGGTATGAATTTAAAGTTTGTAGGTTTCATGATTTTCTAGGAAATTGGGTAATGATTTTTTGAAATTGAAGGATTTGTATGGGAAGTGGCAGGGCAAATTGGAAGGTTTTCGATGATTTGGAAACTGTTCATCATTATCACCATGCTTTGTCACAATTTTTAAGTCGATAGCTTTCATATTTTCGAAGGAGAAATGCCTTCGTTGAATTTCTAATTTAGAAATTCGAATCAGATTTTTTTCAGCATATACCGCAATTGAGGGGTCTAATAGCAAAACTCACATTCTCCGTCTTTGGATAATTTCAAAAAAATCAAAGAAACTTCTAAAATTAATAAAACACCAAATTTGTTTATGCAAGGTGTCGCGTCTTGCATAGAGGAGAGCTGTCTAAGAGCTTCCCTGTGCGAACGGGTGTCAGACAAGGCTGCATATTATCACCAGTCCTGTTTTTGGTGGTAATAAATGACATCTTGGAAGCTGCACTGGAAGGTGGGGAAGGTAAGGGTCTTCAATGGAGACTATTTAACATCTTAAGTCACCTTGATTATGCTGATGACGTGTGTTTGCTTGCACATAACCGTTCGGACTTAGAGTCAAATGTTCGCTCGTTGCATTCTAAATGCAAAGAGGCGGGACTGAAAATAAATGTGCGTAAAACCAAGTACATGCACATGGGTTCGAACGCAAGCACACCGATTGTTCTTAACGAACAGGATGTGGAAGAGGTGCAAGATTTTTGCTATCTCGGAAGCATTGTCAGCATGGCCGGCGGAGTCGAAAAGGATGTTGAGGCTCGGCTAAATAAAGCTCGTCAGGTCTTCGGTACCCTTTCCCCTTTCTGAAGGTTAAGAGAGATCTCCTTTCGCACGAAGCTGCGAGTTTTTGACGCATGCGTCCGATCCGTGTTGTTATATGGTTGTACTACGTGGAAAGTGACCGCTCGACTTACCAAAAAACTACAGACTTTCGTGAACCAATGCCTCTGACGCATTTTAGGAATATTCTGGTCAGAAGTGATCTCCAACGACGAACATTGAAGTACAACTGGCCAGGCTAAAATAGGTATTGAGATTCAAAGGCGGAAGTCGCAGTGGATCGATTATACTTTGAGGAAGCCAGAGCGAAACATCATCAAACAGACTCTGGATTATAATCCTAAAGGAAGACGTCAGGTTGGTCCACCATGACGCACATGTAAGCGAGCAGTTGAGCAGGAGGCCAGAGGAATAAACAAGTCCTGGCAACAGCTTAAGGCCGATGCTCAGGATCGCGCCTTGTGGAAGAGAGTTGTTTCTGTCCTATGCTCCTATAGGGGGTCTTAACAGGAATTTGATTTGATTTTGATTTATTTCTGTACCCTGGGTGAGTCTGTGCAAACATTATTTCTTAGCGTTACAAACGGTTGGGCAAACAGAATATACTCTCAGATTTCATTGTGAGTAAACATAACTAACTACTACTATTGCAAGTAAACCATAATCATGCGATCTTCCAGACTGAATACAAATTTCAATGACTACATTAGGCATTTTTTACTACATCAGTAACAACAAAATTACATTTTGCCAAACTATGTATTTTTCAAAAAAATCGAAAGATTACAGCTGCAGTTAGGAAATTGTGCCTGAAGGGAGGCGAAATCGAACTTATTTTTTCACATCTCACTACAATCGCTATCAAAATACTTTAAATCAAATTTTAGCTTCAAATTTTTGATAGGTAGGTACTGAGAAAATTACTGTATTGTATTTCGTGAAAAGGCGATGTTTGTATGGGAGGTAGTAGACTGAGTGCAGATAGTTACAGTTTCTCGAAAAAAATAAATCATCACTAAAATTTCGGAGCAGTAGCTTATATATTTTCCAAGAATATCGATTTATTATAAATTAGGGAAATTATGTAATTTTGAAATGAGCTTGTAACACTCGCAGATTTTATTCAAATGTTATAAGGTCCTGAATGTGGTCACCTTCCCCATACTACTTCAGCCGCCTTCAGTACAAATTTCCATATTTAGGCACAACCAACTCTAACTCCTAATACCAGCCCCTAAAACCAACAAGATTTTTGAACAAAATGAATAATTGCAATCCCAAAATTATTTGAAAGCCTAATTCACTTTTGATACCAACTAAATAAGTTAATTAATTTTATATCAAGCTATTTAACGATCAGTATTTATATTCTAATATCATGATAATATTATTTTTCATTTTGATAATTATAATGATTGTGGTTAAATAATGTTTTTTTTGAACAAATGCAAGTTTGATATATTGCTCCACAATGCTTGAAAACTGCTTTAGTAACGCCCACAACCTGTTGCACTGTTATGTTTGTTCGCAAAACCAATAAAATTTCGACACTGCGCACTTGAAGCTCCACCCTGAGCACGTGGTTCTTAATTGAATACCTTCTCTATTCCATAATGGAAGGTTGTTTACAATAAATTTATGATTTTGGAAGGTCATGCGCAGGTCGTAAAACTTAATCTAAGCATTGGTAACACTATACAAAAGAGTCATGGAAGCATGGAATTGATTAAATTTAGGGCGAAAATATGGTTAGAATATTACTAAATAAAAATGAATGTAATTAGCAGACTAATATATAGAAAGGAAAGGTAGATTGTTTTATTTTTAATTTTTTTTTTAATTCAAATTGTGCTTTTAAGCGACAGAGAAGACTAAAAAAGATATTCTTCTACAATTGCGCTACAACCCAAATCGGACCTTGGCTTCCTGATATTCAGGTTCCTTAACATGTTTTATTAGTTATTGTGGAAGGGTTGTTAACCCTTCGCACAACCCTCTTTCTACGAATTTTTTCATCTACGTTTGTTGAGGTGACCGAGGCATATCAAAGCAGGCAATGTGCTGGAATTATATATTGCGCCGACCGGGATTTGAACTCACGACCTTCGCATTACAAGACCAACATGCTACCTACTAGGCTACACCCTAGGAAGATATTACCGGTTGCAAAGTTTCGAGTTGAGTATTAAATAAACAAGGACGTACTATGGAATTTCTGATATGAATTTTATCTTGTCGTAGACCACGATTTCTTAAATTCAACAAAATAAAAGCAAATTGGAAATGTATTTTCACTATTTCCTGCATCAAGATTGGAAATTGAGAAATTTTTTGGAGCACAGCATTTATTAGTTTCAAATTTGAAATATACCTGCTCTCATTTCTATACTCTCGATGAAATCTGAGAGTATTATAAGTTTGCTACAAAGTTTGTAACGCTAAGAAATAAGGCTCGGAGAAAAAAATGAATGAAACCGGATGTTCGTCTGTCCGTCTCCTCTTTAGCTTAAGAACGCGTCGAGCTAGAAAGTTCAAAATTTGTACACATTGTTTTTGACAAAAAAGCAAGGCCAAATTAGTGAACGGGCTAAATCGCTCCACCTCTTCTACCTCCTCCCATACAAAATGACTCGATTTCGAAATTTCACAATAAACGGATTTTCTCAAAAGGCATGAAAGTTATAAATCTGAAATTTTTAATATCACATTTTGATGATGCCATCAATCCATAGTATAAAAAGTATTTGAAACGTCTCACAACTTCTATTACATCCCATACAAACTACACTTTTGATATACTATAAACCAATTTAGTCAGAACGTATAAGATTTTTTCGAGCTGAAATCGTGTACTAAGTATTTATTTAGAATTATTAGTAAGATCGAAGGAAATTAACTGATTAGCTTCACTCCTTCTACACCCTCATATACCCTCCATACAAAATGATACATTTTCAGAACTTTAAATAAAATTATTTTCTTGAAAAGTGTGAGTGTTAATGGTTTGAAATTCGAGAGATGTCAATTGCCCAATCTTCACAGATATTAAAAAAAAAAAACACTTTGAAAACCACCGCTCCTTCCACCATCTCCCAAATAAACTGCACAATTTCGATAAATTTAATATACTAATTTTCTAAGGACCTATCAAATTTTTGAATCTTACATTTTATATTCAACATTTTAATTGCAACTCTATCATGATGTGAAAAAATTAGTTCACTGCCCTTCTACCACTCTCCACACAAACTTTTTTAAAATCAATAAATTAATTTTTCATCTAGAGTATCGTATGATTGGGATTTGCGCGCAATCGTGGTTATGTTTTGCTCATAAGGTAAGGTCGATAATACAATGAATGCAATAATGGGAATTCTCCTGTGTCTGTTAGTATATCCGAATTTAACTAAAAACTACTGAACCGATTTGAATGAAACTTTCACGGTTTGCTGGGTACGCACCTCCCACACGAATATCACAATTGCACCATTAGAAAACTTTTTATACTCTAGATGAAATCTCAGAGTATATTGCGTTTGCCATCCTGTTTATAAAGCTAAGAAATAATGCTCACACAGAGTCGCCAAGGGTACAGCAGTATATGTTGTCGATCCAAAACCTCGATTTCGAGTAACCCTCTGTTTGTCTGTCCGTCTGTCCGACTGTCAACAACATAACTTTCGAACGCTGTGAGCTATCGCGAACGGGCTATATCCCCCTACCCCTTCTACCGCCTATACAACCTATACCTATACAAATTTAATGAAATTTCGAAATTTTAAGAAATTGATTTTTCTACGAAGTTGTTGAAGCTATCGACTTGAAAATTAGGTCAAAATATAATTATACAAATGTAATTAACGTGAAAAAATATTGATCCGATCCCTACCCCCTCCCTTTACTAATGCACAATTTCGTAAAATAGCATTTTTTCGGTTTTCATTGAAACTAGCAAAGCTAATAAGACGTTTTACTGACAGAGTTATTTTGATTATAATTACAATCAGTTTGAAAAATATTATCAACTTTTACTCAGTTATTCCATCCCCTCCTATACAAATTTCACGAAATTTCAGTTAAACGGTAACGTTCAAAGCTGTTGACTTGAAATTTTGAGCAAAGTATAACAATGCAAATATCATTAACGTCGAAAAATTTCTATTTGATACGTGTACTCCTTCTAACCCCTCCCATGCAAATGCATAATTTTGATAATTTCGGTATATTGATTTCATTAAGACTAGAAAAAGCAGAGACTTTAAATGTTCCCCTTAGTAATTGTAATAAATACTGAAAAAAATATCAACTTCGCTTCACTCCTGCTACCCCTCCAATACAAATATCTATATTTTAAATTCAAGAAAAGCATTTCTCCGTCGAACATATAAGAGCTATCGAATTTGAAATTGAAATAAAGCAGGATCTTGAAAAGCAGTTCCAAAATCATCCAAAACCTTCTACTTCCTTTGCCACTTCCCATACAAATGCCCCAATTGGTGGAAAACAATGTCCAATTTCTTTAAAAATGTTGTAAGCTACAAACTTTAAATTCCCTACGAAACATTTTGCATACCACCTTTGGTGTCATATACTTTGTCGACCACATCCCATACAAAATTCACAATTCACTATTCGAAAAAATTTGAGGTGACATATTTTACGGTGATAATCGAAATTCACTCACGCCTTGTACCACCTCCCACACAAATATCACAATTTCAACTTAAGAATTTTTTTTTTTATTTAATGAAGCTATTGTGTTTTGATTTGGTTGTAGTACAAAATAAACTGACAACAAGCTCGGCGGAACTTTATTATTTTTCTGACAAGTTGAGGATACGTGGAAAGTCAATATGGAAGTTAAAGTGGTTAAGGAAGACTAAGTTAAAGGGGATTCTTGGGCAGGGTTGTTATCAATTTAACACTTAATTGTGGATACGATCAATAGCTCCAGTACATACAATCAATATTTCATTAGTTTATTTATGCAAGTTTGGGTTTTTATGAGGGGACGGCTGAGGGGTAATAGTAAGTGTGGGCGGACGTTAATAGCTTTTTAATAGATTGCTTGAATCACATTAAATATTCTCTGTATAGAATGTCAGTCTCATAGAAGAAGTTGTATAGAATTTTCATAGCATTCGGTATATTTTACTTTCACGAAACCAAAAATTTGTATGGGAGGGGGTAGAGGAGATAAGGGAATCGTAAAATTTGTGATGCAGTTTTCTTTCGTTAATATTGCAAGGTGTTCGTACAAAATTTCAAGTTCGTAGCTTTTAAGTTGTTGGTCATTAATTGATTTATTGAAATTGGTTAAATCATACTTTTATGTGGGAGGCGGTAAAGGAGCAGGTGGGATATCAAAACTGTTAACGCAATTTCATTTCAACTATTTTTAAAAGTTTTTGTGCAAAATTTCAAATTGATAACTTTTAACAGCTAGGTGATAATTGATTTCTTAGAAATGATCGAAAATACTTTTGTATAGGAGGGGGTAGAAGTTTTAAAAGTATTCGAACAGTTAATATAACAAACTTCAAGAATTTTTTTTAAAAGCATATCGCAAATTTTCAAGTTCCTACCTTAAAATTTCATTCAGAATTTTCAGTTTTTGCCTTTTTTTCATTACACATGAAACACCTTTGTGCACGTTAGACCCCTCCTTCGTTGCATAGCAATTGTGGAACAAATTTTTATTTTATTATTTTCTCTAGGTATATCACGTTCAAAATTTAAACTTTGAATTTTTCACCAGAGCCCGAAAAGAATTACTCACAATTTTCGATATTTTTGACACCCCAACTTAAATTTTTTAGCGAAATTAAAGACCGTATAGATATTCAATCTGACAAAATTTTAAATTGATATCTGTATTCTATATTAAGATATAGCGGGTTGAAATTTTGAAAAGTGAACCAATTTTGGAATGCTCCCCATTTTCTCCCACTACTATTATGTCCAAATGTTATATTTTTTCCCGTATTTCGGTAGTATAGTTTAATATATGATACAACTCTCAATTACGTAGCTTAAGAGATAGTCAAGATATTAATTTTTAAGTATTTCTCCTTGCACCCCCCTGACCCTTCCTCTTACAACAACTAGCCTAATTTAAAACTGATTCTTAATGGTCCCAAAATATGAATTTCTAATGGTAAAGTAATTTCGGAGATATAATCATTTGAAAAAAAAAGAAAACTCGACGGACAATTTGTTTTTAAGGGGGGCTAAAATGGATTTAAAAATTTAATTATTTTTTTTAGTTTGTTATTATTAAAATAATAAGCTAATCACATGCCAACCCAATGACAGTTTGATTACATGAAAGTGTAAATTTACTCGACATCGACTAAGTTTAAAGTTTATTAAAGTGTAAATTTAATATAAATATAATTATAATCATGCGCAATCTTTCTCAGAAAAAGTGTAAATTTACAATAGTTCTTATTTTTAAGTATTAATGAGATAACTACACGGAAAATTTCCCTATAATTACACACAGAAGGTTTTATTTTGAACAACTAACTCATTAATAAAGCGTTTAATCTCTCCAAAATTTCTAAAAGTTTTTAAAAATGCAGCTAAGTATAGCCTTAAAAAATAATACACCATTATTATACTTATATTTTGCGAAGCTTCAATTAGTTTTATTTTCATAATATTTTATTTTTGATGGTTTGCATTCTTTCAATTAAACGCGTTAAATCACATAAAGAAAATAAAAGATTTGTTCTTTTGTTATTGAAAATAAAACATTCTATGTGTATTAATTATGAAATTTTCAGTACGCGTTATAAGTAAAATTCAAGTTAAAAACTTCAAAAATTTAATTAAAAGATTTTATTTCTTAGAAACAGAACATCATCAACTTAAATTGATAAACAAATACATGTACTGAAGCTATTGATCTTATTCGCAATTAATTGTTAAATTGACAGCAGCCCTGCCCTAAAGGGGGTTCCACTTGTGAAAGGGGGTTCCACTTGTGAAAGGGGGTTCCACTTGTGAAAGGGGGTTCCACTTAGTCTTCCTTAACCACTCTAACTTGCATATTAACTTTCCATGCATCTTCAACTTGTCCCAAAAATAATAAAGTTGCGTCCGACTTTTTGGCAGTTTATTGATTCTTCTGCGCTACCTACTTCGTACTCAAGGATTGCCTAAAGATTCCAGTCGGTACGGTTTGGGTTTCTATATTGGCTTAAGTATCTAAGTCAAGTCTTTATCTCAAAACAAGTGTGATGCTTCTTTGGATACGTGCCAATTATCACAATTACCAGCTAGATAGGGGCTTGTTATGGTAAGATCGAGTACTTCCTGATTGGGATTATTCATGAAGGTCGGGGTGATGCTTTATTTCTTATGTCAAGATTGTTAGTAGTAGTAGTAGATAATCCAAAAGTGACTCAACTCTTTTGTTAATATTACTACTTCCCCAAATTGTGTGGTGTGCGTTAGCGTCGCAGTCCAGGATGACTGGTATGTTGTGGATCTTACTATATGCCACTAGCTCCTTGACGCCTTGAGGTGGAGCATCCAGGTCCTCTATTATTTACTCTCTTCATAAATGATTTGCTCCAATTTGTATCTTCGAACTGTCTCTTATTCGCTGATGACCTCAAACAGTTCCGGGAAATTTCCTCCGTTTCTGATGGCATGATTCTCTAGGCTGATTTGTCTGCTGTCTCTCATTGGTGTTCAAACAACGATATCTTTTTGAACATAGAAAAGTGTTTTACTATGGAGTACTCGTATAAGACTACCTCCTCTGTTCTCTCTTACTCTATTAATGGTTCCATCCTTACAGCAGTAACCACAATAAAGGTTATAGGAGTGGTCTTTTTTTTTTCTCCAAGATTACTAATTAGGCATACAGACTTGCTGGCTTCGTCCTCCGCACGACCGTCCAGTTTAATCGTCCAGGAACAGCTGCTCTACTATTTTCCACCCTCGTCCGTAGTATTTTGGAATACTGTTCCACCGTCTGGAACCCACACCATTTTTGCCATGTTTGAACCATCGAATCTGTTCAGCGTAAATTCACTCGAAACCTTTTCTACAGATTAAGGAAACCTCATATCGACTACAATGGCAGACTTGAAGTACTTCACCTACAGCCACTGCATTTAAGGCGGACCTTCCTCGATGCTTGCTTCCTCTTCAAGCTGTGCAACTTCCTGCTCAATACCCACCTCTGTGACGACCTGAACTTTTGACCAGGAATAGTCTCAACAAGGAATTCAGACATCTTCAATCCTCCACGAGCCTCTCTTGATGTATATCATCACTCTCCGATGCTAAGAATGCAAAGGAACCATGACCAAATTTGGTTCTTTAGCTTCTTCTTTTCCATTATTTAAGAATAGAGTTAAATCTATCATATTTAATATTTAAATTTTTATTTTTACTATTCATTTATTTTTTAGCGTATATTGTAAACTATCATCATCAATGTTTAAATTTTCCTCTTTGCTATTCTTTTATTTTCCGCTTTTGTTTAATTGAAATTGTAATCTTTTTGTTCAAGAGCCCAAATAAATAAATAAATATGGTAAGGCGAATATTGCCTCTTGTACCCCGCCTGCTGTTGGTATTTTCATTTGGACCGCTACCAAATCTGTTCTAATGAAAATACGAATATTTAGGTATGAATTTCAGATGACACAAGAAGTGTAGCTCTTGGCCTCTCGCTTCTTTTATCGTAAATCTACTTACCTATTTTTTGAGGAATTCCAATAATTTTACCCTGCACAGCCCTTGGTTCTTGTAGGAGGGCAACAAGGAATTCCTCCTTTACAAATCTCCACGTTAGTATGTTCATGGCCGCTGCTGCACGATGGAGATTCGTCTGAATAACTTTTAGGTTATTCAGGCTTTTAGCCATCGTCGGTAGATTGCGGCTTGGCGCTTCTGACCTCCTTGGCTTCAGGGCGCAGAGTCACACTTGAGAATTTGAAGCCAACTCGGTGCCCCTTCTGTTTAGGTCTCTCCATCGATTGGCCGTCGATGGAAAAGGTTATTATAGTGCTTGTGCCCTTTTTCCTCCTACTGAGGACTTTCTAATTTGAGGCCCACGGACCATCGTTTAGAGCATCGATGAGGGTTGTAACTTCGTCCGACAAGCCTTCTTCGTGGGTGAAATACCCCGTGATTATTTCTAGTCGTGGAATATTTTCCTCCCGGATAGCCCTGATGTTGGTAGAATCGTCCAGCTTGATGTTCTCCGCTGTACGTTCCTGCCATAATGCAGTTTGTTCATCCCGACAAAAAATTAGTAATCACCCTGGCTTGAGGCTCAGTCCACTAAATTGTGGATTTGATCCCTTTTTGGCCACATTTGGAATTTCGGCCAGGATGGATTTCTTGATTTCCAGCTAGCTGCTCCGGAGCTAGGATTTTGAGCGGATGCTCGGTATGTTTAATAAATTATTTATTTTTGCTCCTTTGACTGCGTCCCTGTAGCTAGTGCCAGACGTGGAGGGCTGAGCCTCTTCTGCAGGTCTAACGTGATGCTTTTGTTTGCGGTCTTGTGCCTTGTATTTTCATTTCCGACAGAAGGTGGTGTTGTTCATGAGATACTGCCTGCCAATTTCTGTGCCGGTGCTAATTTATCTTGCATTGGCTTGCAGTCAAGGTCGTATGCCTTGTTCGTGGGCTTGCCGTATTTACTGTGGTATGTGTACCGTCTCCTAGCGGCACCGCTTAACCTCTTTTTGTTTTCTTTTAGACTCAATTGCATTAGCTCTGCTGATAGCAGTTGTTCGTCCATCTGAGGCTTGCAGGCGGTTTTACTATCCGCTCTAAGTGGCGGTCTATTGAGCCTTTAAGTGACCGGAGGATTAGCCTCAATAGCCATTTCAAGCGTGGTTTCTGGAGTGGTGCTTGTTCCGCTTACCACCTCTTTTACGGTATTAGCCGCTGTTTGTGAAGCCTTGGGTTAAACTTCAGCCCCTTGTTTATTTTTAAAGTTATTCGTGGGGTTCACCCACGAGTAGCGCGAGAAAGTAGAGTCACCCCCGGCAGAGCTCCGCATTACCAGGGGAAGGCTGATTAAAACTGGAGGGCACCTAGTATACAGAGTTTGCACATTGAAGCTTAGTTATCCACTAAGAATTCATCAATTGGCATATGCTGTTCCATCGTAGATTAGGGGATTTTTATATGCAAGGTTTACTCCTCGTTGCGAATCACTAAAATCCCTTGTAGCCATAGAACCTCTTGATAACTGCCTGAAACATGACCAGCCCAGATTTGAGAAGGATCCATGCTTTGATAAGATACGGAACCGACAGCTAGTTGAATGATTTAATTCCCCCTATCACATCCGCTAAAGACCATAAATAGGATACGGAGCTGACAGCAAGCTATTCGACTTATTCCCCCTATCTGTAGATCTTTTAGCATTACCCAGTCTGCACCACGTGGAGGCAATCTATCTAACAGACCACCTACACTTTCTAGATGGCCGAAGAAATCAATAATCAATAGTGTTTTTTTCGAGATATTCTTTGTAACAGAATTAATTGTCCTGAGAAACCCTTACGTTTTAGTGATTTACTGGCAAATCCTGGTCATAAAACAATTTATGAATCCAATGAGCCCTTAACTCGCAGCATATCTAATTTTAATTCAATTGCTATTTTTATCGATAGAGAAATGGTATTAGACGCCTTAAATCGTGCCTGATATTGATTCATGATTTAATTATTCTTTTTTTTCTAATTTTATTTGAAGCGTTCATTTCAATCTACTAATTTCATTGTTTCATTGATGTAATATTTTATGATGGGTATAATTTTTTTTTTGGTTTTCGATTAGTTTTAAGTTGTATTGTTATCATCTGGCCTATAATAAATTTGTTCACATGATACACAGACCACTACGTGAACAGTGAGATCTCATCAAATACGGATTATCGCTTCTGAACCTCTGCGCATTTTTGTCATGCAACGCTATAATCATGCAATTTTAAGGTGTCAATAAAACATTAAAAAAAACACTCGCATTTTTTCATTCAAAATGTAGTTACAAAAAAATATCTAAGAAATCTTGATATCATGCTCTTAACGGAAACTTGAAACATTATTTAACGCTTACCTGAAACATCCCTTAACACAGTGCTCCATCCTCAGATTAATTATTATGCTCTTTATCGTCGTTATCGCAACACAGACTACGAGATAAGAGGGAGATTAGCAGCTATTTTAGTGAGGCTCACCTGTATCCTTGTTCATTATTCCTTTCGCAGCATTTGATGGCTCCCGCCAAGATAAGAGATGATTATTTTAGGGCTGTAAATCTGTTTATGTATTTGTTTAACTAGGACTTAAACGAAACCGATTATACCTCACTCACATGATTTCTCTCTTAATCAGGAGCCACCTGTTGATGCGGCTGGAAGCGCCACCGAATCGCTTATTCTATGCAAAACGTTTTCGTCCTGCTCCAGCTCATCATGGGGAAATGCCTAAATCGGTTGGGTACGGTAACGGGATGTTGTCGGTGGTCCACCTGGGCGCATGTTCAGTATCAAGGAATCGGTCGGTTGGGTACACAGCGGTCACATATGTTTTCGGGAGATGAATCCATCTCCGCCAGGAGTTCCTACAGATTCTACGGCTCCGTAGCTCCATAGCATCATAGAACGTCCAAAATGCGATCTTCATGTAAGTATAGTGCTATTGATGTACAATTTACCCCTATAAAAGGCATGTGCTTCTCTAAATGTCTTCAGTTTCCGACGGAATTTGCATGCGAGTCTTCTTCAATGAGCAATGGAATAAAAAGGATGTGAACCTGTTAGCGCGCCTTACAATCAAGACGAAAAAACCGCGCGTAATTTCCGTAATTAAAAGTTGAATAGCGACAGATTCGCGACAAGGATGCTATTAGAATAGCAGTGGCTTAATTAGAGCAATTGCGGTGATAAGTATGCTGTTTTTCTCAGTGAAATATACAAATTTGTACTCTTAAGCAAAGCGTATAATTTATTCTTTGTGTGCATTATTGTTTTTTTTAACAGTCAATGTGATTGCAGGTGATAAGTTTGTTTTGTTTAGGTAATGATCTAATTGCTGGACTATTTGCTGTTAAAAGTTTGAGGTAAGCTGTTAAAGTTTCGGGAGCAATTAAAGTTGAAAGTGTAAATTTAATTAATTTTTTAAAGGATCGAAGCGCTCATGATTATATTACTTAATTATTAAAATAATTAGGTAAAAATAACATTTTACCTAAAGTGAATATGGTCATATAGCAAGCATAATGATATTTAGATACGTACATATGTATATATATACAAATAGCGAATACTGGGTACTATAACTTGAAGCAGTTATGTACGCCATGTTTCTTATCAATTTCTACTTAAACTACAGACAAAAGTTGCAATATCTAATTATATTAATTTTCTTCGTTTCGTGAATTTTTGCGTGATTGGATTGTTAGCTCCGGACTTAACTCCACATCTCCGAGTGGGGTCATCGTTAAGTGGCGTGACCTAGATCTACCCAAATTGGCCAGAGGGAATGCATCGAATCTGAAATTATATCATTATATTTCTCTGGTTTGTCAATCAATGTATTACCACCCAACAGATTTGTCATGTTCGTTGATTAGGTTGTCCCTCAAAAAAACAAAAAAGTTATCTAAAATATTTTAAGTATTATTTTGGATTTTGAGTCCTCTACCGTCGTCATTTTACATTTTAGACAACAGATCTTCTTAGGTTTTATTGTGATGTTTTTTGTTTGAAATGTAAATTAGTGAATATTAAAAAAATATGTATAAAAATTCGAAATCTATATCAGTGTTACTCAAACTTTGTCGTACCGTTAATTCATTTCGAAATCTATTATTGGCGCGAACTCTTTCTCTCCAAGTATTTAAAGTATGGGTGGGTTGAAGATTTAGTGAACGACTGAGGGATAGTCGCGCCTATTTCATGTCTTACTTATTTGTATTCAGTCGAACAATTTGAATTACATTTAATTTTAATTTATTATTCTAATAATAAAGCATTGTGAAAAAAAAAATCGTTTGACTAAATTAGCCTAAAAATGCAAAAAAAAAATCCTTCCGTATGTACGCCGTACAGTTAGCTAGAAAGCTGAAACTCGATACACATGTAGAAGAGTTCGTGGGACAAACTATAAAAATAATTTAATTTTCTTATCCATTGGGGTTCGAAAGGAGGAGGGGGGGGGGAGGTTTTAACCATATGTAGACCAATTTTTTTCAAATTACATAGTCGGAATTAAATAAACTGCCAACAAGTCGGGCGAAACTTTATTATTCTTGGGTCGAGTTGCAGATTAGAGTGGATAAGGAAGACTAAATAAAAGGGAGTTCTTGGGTAGGGCGGCTGCCAACATAACAATATTTCATTCGTTTCTGCAAGTTTGGATTTTTATGAGGGGTGGAGGAGGTCTTAATAGTAAGAGTTGATGGATGTTAATAGCTTTTTAATTGATTGCATGAATCACGTCCAATATTCGCAAAATAGAATGTCAGTTTCATAGACGAAGTTGCATAGAATTTTCATAAAATACGGTGTATACTACATTCACGAAACCGAACATTTGTATGGGAGGGGGTAGAGCGGGTAGGGGAATCATAAAATTTGTGATGCAGTTTTATTTCGTTTCTCTTAAAAGGTGTTTGTACAAATTTCAAGTTCGTAGCTTTTAATTTGTTGGTTATTAGTTGATTTTATGAAATTGCTCGAAATCATACTTTTGCTTCGGAGGGGGTAGAAGGGCAAGAGCGATTTCAAGACTTTTGACGAAATTTTGTTTCAACTATTTTTAAAAGTTTTTGTGCAAAATTTCAAATTGATAGCTTTTAATGGTTAGGTGATAATTGATTTCTTGAAAATGGTCGAAGAAATAATTTTGTATGGGAGGGGGTAGAAGTTTTAAAGGTTTTCAACCAGTTAATATTTCGTTTACATAGAGATTTTTTATACTCCAGATGAAATCTGAGAGTATATTGTGTTTGCCTTACCGTTTGTAACGCTAAGAAATAACGCTCGCACAGAGCCGCCAAAGGTACAGAAATATTTGTTGTCGCTCAAAAACCTCGATTCCGAGTGACCATCTGTCTGTCTGTCTGTATGTCTGTCTGTCTGTCTGTCTGTCTGTCTGTCTGTGCGTCTGTCTACAGCATAACTCTCGAAAGCTTTGAGCTATAGTGCTAAAAATTTTTGTGTGTCATTTTTAGCAAACAATTAACTTTAAGTTCGTGAATGGGCCACATCCCCCCACTCCTTCTACCCCCTCCCGTACAAATTTCATGAAATTTTGAAAAATTAAGAAATTGATTTTCTTTGAAACTATTTAAGCTATCAACTTGAAATTACGTCAAAGTATTACGATATATATGTCATTAATACCACAGAATATTGACCTGATCCCTTTACTCCTTCTACCCCCTCCCATACAAATGGTAAATTTTGGAAAATACATATTTTTGATTTTCATTGAAACTAGTAAAGCTGAAAAGACGAAATTTTGTCAGAATTAATTTGACTATAATTGAAGTTTATTTTAAAAATAATTATCAACTTCACCTCACTCCTTCTACCCCCTCCCATACAAATTTCACGAAATTTTGAAATTTAAATTAAATTATTTTTCTTCGAAACTGTTAAAGCTATCAACTTGATATTTTGTATAAAGTATACAAATGCAGATATTAATAATGCGAAATTTTGTTTTGATCTGTACACTCCTTCTACTCCCTCCCATACAAATGCAGAATTTTTGTTAAATGCATTTTTTCGATTTCCATTCAAACTAGAAAAAGTATAAACTTCAAATTTTGCCAGAATTCGTTTTTTAATAATTGAAATAAGTGTTAGAAAAAATTATCAGCTCCGCTTCACTCCTTCTACCACCTCCCACACAAATATCTCTATTACAAATTCATGAAAAGCATTTCTCCTTCAAGTATATGAGAGCTATCGACTTTGAAACTGAATCAAAGCATGGGGATAAGGATGATGATAAGCAGTTTCAAAATCATCTTAAACGCTCCACTTCCTCTGCCACCTCCCATACAAATGCGTCAATTTCAGGAAAACTGTGACCAATTTCTTTAAAACTAATGAAAACTAAAAACTTTAAATTCAGCAAAAAACATTTTGCATGCCATGTCCTGTGTCATATACGAAAAATACAAACCTCCCCCTCTATTTCTACCACCTCCCATGCAAAAGTCTCTATTCACTATTCGAAAGAATTTGAGGTGACATATTTTCCGTTATATTAAAGTCATTTCCATCTCATCTAGAGTAGCATATGATTGGGCTTTAAGCCCAATCATAATTCTGTTATGTTTTTAAATGAATTTCGCAAATTTTCAAGTTTCTACCTTGAAATTTCGCTCAAAATTTTCAGTTTAAGTATTTTTTTCAGTGCACATGAAACACCTTGTGCACGTTAGACTGGGGGGTCGGTTTATAACAATTATGGAACAAGTTATTATTATTTTTCTATTTACATTAAATAGATGTGTCCACTTGCAAAATTTAAACTTTGTATTTTTCACCAGAGCCCTAAAAAAATCACTCAAAATTTTTGATATTTTTGCTTATCACCTCCCTCCCCTTACACCTTCCAAATTCAAATTTTTACCAAAATTAACGACTATGTAGTTCAATTTGACAAAATTTCAACTTGATATCTGTTCTGTGTTTTGAGATATAAGGATTTGTAATTTTGAAAAGTGTGCCATATTGGAAATGCTCCCCATTTCCCCCCACTACTTTTATTTCAATATATTATTTTTTTTCCGTATTTTTTTAGTATAGCTTAATTTATGTTTTTAGTTTTAATTAGATAGCGTAAGAGATAGTTGAGATATTCATTTTTAAGTGTTTTTCTTTGCACCTCTCCTGACCCTCACCCTTACAATAATTAGCCTTTCTCTAAGCTGATTCCGGTGAAGCTATATGTCACCTTAATGGTCCCAAGATATGAATTTTTTACAATAAGTAATTTCGAAAATATTATCATTTGAAAAAACAATTCGGCTGACAATTTGGTTTTAGCCCCCCCCCTTTTCGGACGCCAATGGATAAAAAAATTAAATTATTTTTAAGTTTGTCCCACAACTTTCTCTATATCTCTACTATTTTCAACTTCCTATCTGCATTCGTGGTGGAGATATTAGCAAGTGTAATTTATGACTCTTTCCCTCCCCCCGCCTCCCCCTTCCACTTAATACCCCCTGAAAAGTAGAAAATAGAGCTCACTTACCCAATCACCAATCCACCCAAAAACGAACATTCTACCTTTAACGGTCTGGGAGATATGAGTCCGTATGTACTTTACAAGAGAAACCTAATAAAACTGCACCACAAATATTAAGATTACCTGACCTCTTCTACTCCCTCCCATACAAATGTTTGGTTTCTTGAATTTAATATACTAGATCGAATTTCATAGGAATTCGATCCAACTACGTTTATGGAACTAACATTCTATACAGAGAATCTTGGACGTAATTCAAGAAATCATTTAAAAATTTATTGCCCACCCAATCAACCCTTCTAGTGACCTTCCCCCTTCCTCTTCATACTCATACTTGCATAAATGAACGAATGAAATATTGATTATATGTTATGGAGCATTGATCGTAATTGCAGTTTAAAGTTAAATAAATGGCAACAGCCCTGCCTGTCCTACCACTTAGCCCTGCCTGTCCTGCCACTTAGCCCTGCCTGTCCTGCCACTTAGCCTTCCCTGTCCATCATAACCTGCGTATTGGCTTCCCACGCATCCTCAACTTGTACCATAAGTAATAAATTTGCGCACGACTTGTTTGCAAATGTTTTCTAGGTTATGTGCTACTAACTTCTGTTTCCGACATTATTCAATTTTTGTAAAGTCAATGGGACGATTTTTCGAGACTACTCCCAACCTTCTCCGTTGATGCTTACTCAAGTTATCTTCGCGACAGACATCAATACCTACTCAAGTCATAAATATTGGTACACAGAAAAATCGACGCCAAATGAAAACGAATTAATATTTTTTAAAACTTTTTTTTTCTTTTTATTAGGTTACAAATCTTAGAACAACTTATTCGAAATGACTTCCATTTGCCTTCCAGCACGACTTGAGACGATCTGGCTACTCGTCGATCGCGAGACGCACTTCATGCATGGGGAAATTGTCCACTGCACGGACAAAGACTCGCTTCAACGACTCAATATTTGGGTGTCGAGTAGAGC
The DNA here is from genome assembly GCA_963669355.1 of Chorisops tibialis. Taxonomy (NCBI): domain Eukaryota; kingdom Metazoa; phylum Arthropoda; class Insecta; order Diptera; family Stratiomyidae; genus Chorisops; species Chorisops tibialis. The sequence continues at coordinate 277,007,165 of OY770262.1, forward strand.
AAGCCATGCCCTCTAATACGGACCACAACTTGTAATCCAACGGGTTGAGGTCTGGACTACCAGTTGGTCAATCATCCGTTGATATGAAGTCCGGAACGTTGTTTTTGAGCCACAGTTGAGTCGTTTTTGCCTTGTGAGCTGGAGCAGAGTCTTGCTGGAAAGTCAACGGCATGTTGACGAATATTGATTGGTTGAGAGGCTTCACACTGGGCTCCAAGACGGTCGAATGATATACTTTGGCCGATGTTTTCAATCCTTTCTCGCAAAAATGGAGCTTGGTAACGCCATCGTAGCTCATTCTTCACCATACCATTACAGACGCCGGATGGTGGCCTCTTTGGACCCTCGGGATGAGTTGGGATGCATCTCTGGATGACCGAGCATACACACGGTCGTTCTGTTAATTGAACGGTTCTTCTACGGTGAAGATTTTCTCGTCAGTAAACAGAATTTGTCTGTGAGCGTTCTTTGCGTAACGCTTTCGATTTTTGCTTGCGTTTTTCTTTTAATGCGGCCGTGAGCAGGTGTCTAGTGTGTCCCTTGTACGCGCTGAGTCCCAAATCTTCTTTGATAATGCGAGACATGGGTTTTTGCAAAAATCGCACGACAAAATTTTCTGTTTTCGCAGCGGTTTTCGGTCGATTCGTTTCTTCACGATTTTGATCGCGTTCGGAGTTCTCACAGTGCGCGGACGGTCGGATCTTTGACGGTCTCGTACTCCGTACTCCACCAGTATCCTCAAACAACTTCACAGCACGATACACGAAATTGCGAGTGATTCCAAGCGGTCGCAACGTCCGAAAGATATCGGCTTTTTCCATGTTGCATTTTAGTAGGCCAACTACAACAATACGATTTTCAATGTCGCCCCATTCCATGATTGTAAACAATTGATGTCAAGAACTTTTTACGTGGCAATGAAGCAGAAATGTCAACTGTCAAATCGCAGCCAAGACGAAATGGATGCGCCCAATATTGCATTCGTAATGAATGCGTTTAGTTGTGTACCAATATTTATGACTTGACTAGGTAAGAAACTCATTTTTGGTCTGCGGAGACTATAAAAATTATTTTCGGAAATTTTCACAATTACTAAAATTCCCTCTTGTTATTTCATAATATAGGGAACTAAAAACATAACTATACCATACTATCGAGAAGTTCCAATATAATGAAAAATTTCGACATACGTGTATGTACCTACATATGTCTCTAGATTTATGAAAAGTAATCGTCTACAAAAGGGAACTGCAGAAGATAATTAGTACGAGCGTCCTACGCTAGAACAGCATGCATAAATCGTGGGCTTCCGATTCGAAGCCAGGATATTGCTTTCCAACAGGATCGCACAGAATAGCGCACCCCCATACATGTAGTATATCAAAATATAAGCCTTGCGTCTCAGGTGTAGTCAAGGGACCGTGTCGTAGTTAAATTTTCGGGTGAATTTTCTAACGATTGTTATGATTTGTGGAGAATTTATTAGAAACGGTCGGGCATTTGTACTAGTCTGCATTGTGTGTGCGTTATTGTAATTTATGGCGATAGGAGCTTTGCTCAGTGCTCAATTGAATTTTTTAGCACGTTTACGATTCGCCGTTTGCCGAATGCGAATTTGAACAAATCACTATGACATTGGCCTTTTATTGCTTGCGCTAAATTCAATTTGTGTTATTTCGTTTCACGTTTTTTTTGATATTATTAAGCGAAGGATGAATGCTTAATTCCGAAAACATTGGGAACATTGTAATTTATGAGGGAATTCATTTTGATATTGTTGAGTTAAAAAACAAATGATTTATTGTAACTGAACTTAATAGCTAATGGTACAATTATTTATATTAAACTTATTGCTAAGAGAAGCATAAAATATGCTTATGAAAATGTTGGTCGATGCACTTTGGTAGTTTATACCTGTGCATTAACCTTTTGGAGTGCAACGACCAGATCAGCATATTGACGGTCGATTCTATTTAGCTTGTATTAAGAAATAAATATTGCTGATCGTATTGATCCTATGCATTAACCTATGGAGTGCAACGACCAAGACCAAATCAGCATATTGACGGCCGATTCTATTTAACTTATAGTAAAAAAATAAATATTGCTGATCGTATTGATCATATTGCCGGGGGCGAAATTTGTGGTTTTGACCTTATAGCGGGAGTTGGAGTAATCGGTCTGACGTTGAAATCGGCACTTGCTGTTGACTTCTTCTTGTAGATGATGTACGCTCCTGTTGATAATGCGACAGCTATGATAAGGTATGTAACAAAATAATGATGTACATGGTGAAAGTTTATTTCGTTTGGCAGATGTGAAGATATAGGTGACATTCGCAGTTCATCTAGTTCCTGGGTGTTAAGAGCGTCTAGGTGCGTAATTCTTAGCGAAAACCCATTTGATGTTTCCTTGAGCGCTGTTGTCAGGTTCCGTTTGGGTAGAAATGATGTTTTCTGTCTACTCGTAACTGATGTTTGTGACGTAAGTGTAATGGCGCCTGTCTTCGCTTCACAATTGGGCCCCAAAGTCTAGATTCCACTGCCATGCAATATTTGTGTAATAAGTCTGTTATTGCATACCGCTGATAGGATGGTTTCGTTGATTGAAAAAAATATCCATTGATTCGCGATCTGAAGCGGTTGAAGATATAGCCAGGGATCAGTGATACGTATATTGCATCGAAGTTTCGTGATAGGTTCATGATTAATTAATCCTATCTCACAGTGATTACTTTGTGCGTTCTTTCTGTTGATCGGGTGCACCTGTTCACATATGTATGCTGCATTCAATAAAGCTGAGCATTTTTGTAAATCTAATTGGCTCATAGGGTAGAAGGAGTCCCTATGAAGATTGACGGCAAAGAACTTGTCAGCAGGCTCAATTAGAACTAATTTGATTCCATGTGTAGTGGGCGCAGGATGAAGTTTGAATAGCTGGTATATTTCATGACCCAACAGAGGAATGTGCAGTTTAAATATGAGGGTGTTGTTTAGTAATCGACTCTCATGTGTCATTATTTGGTACAGCGTTCTTAAAGTTTCATGTTCTCTTTCGCCAGGAATTTGTAATGTTGATGGAATATGTCGACGTATAAATTGTATTTGTTCTAATAGTTGATCTGGTGATATAAGTAATGGGCTGATTTTGTTGGTAGTTACAATCAGTTCCATAAGTTTCTGTTGTTGTTTTTCAAATTTCGACATGATAAGAGTGAGGTATCCTGTCAAGAGTGCAAACGCTTGCCTTGTGTTTTCACCCTTAATTTCTTCTGATAGTACTTGCTCGTTGTATTTTATATGCTCTTGAAATGTTTGAAATTGTTTCTCTATATCATGTATTGATTTACGAAATATATTCACTGTTCCGTCTAGTATGGAAGTTTGATTTTGAGCTAGTTCAAATAAAGTGTTTTCGTTGTCCTTGATTTTGTGGAGTTCTTGTTCTATGTACTCAGCGTATTCGTTATCCAGTACCCCGAATAAGCTGTTTTGTAGATGTCCAATAATATCTAGAGGTGATCTGACCATTCTTTTACGGGAAATAGTATCCCGGTGATGTATTAGAACGTCATTGTTTAGGAAATCGTCGTACATGTGAATAAATTCATTTAGTGTTGATTCACAGTAATAACGAAGAGTAATTGTTTGTTGGCAATATGATGTTAGTTTGTCCATGCATGTTTTGAAGCCTCTTAATTCGTCATAGTAACCAGTAAGATTGTAATATATAATAGTTGTCCATTTGTTGTTTACTATGTGCATAGTTCCGATGTCTTCGAAATACAGCCCAGGATTATCTATAAAGGCTTGTACCTCTACGGTAGTTGGTTCAGAATTTTCAGCTTTATCAATCGTTTGTATATTCATGCCTAACGTAGGTATGCAGTGGCTCAGTACAAGAAGTGCAGTTAATATTACCGATGGTCTTCTAATGCATCTTCTTTTTATCTCTTCAGCATTTGGTCTTGGTGATATATTCGTTGGTCTAATTCGAATGGGTTTGCTTCTTTTTATGTGCGAATTATTGACACTTATGGTGGTACTGGGTGAATCGGGAGTCGGCACCACGTTGGATTGCGGCAATAAATTTGAATGATTTTTTGTTGTTACGTCTATGGTATCTGTTTCTTCCATAGGTAGTTTACATATTCGATTTACAGGCCTTTTGTATTTTCCTGTTATTGTTTGAATAGTCACTACTCGTACTAATCCGTCGGTCCCAGGGTGAACTTCGATGATTCTAGCCATGGGCCATTTGGTTGGGGGTGTATTTTGTTCTTTCATGATTACCATGTCTCCAATCTTGAAGTTTCCGTGAGGCGTTTTCCATTTTGGGCGTTGCTGTAGCCTAGCTAGGTATTCCGTAGACCAAGCTTGCCAGAAATCTTGTTGTAGCTTATTTATTAACTTCCATCTTGAGACACCGTGTACTGGTGAATTAGTATCGACAGGTTCAGGTGGTGCATTCAGGTTCGATCCAATTAGGAAATGCCCTGGCGTGAGTATGGTCAAGTCGAGTGGATCCGAAGTCATTGGATATAAAGGCCTTGAATTTAAGCATGCTTCGATTTGGCACAACGTAGTTGCGAGCTCTTCGTACGTGAGGAGTGTTTCACCAATAATTCGTTTCAGATGATACTTGATAGATTTTACTCCTGCTTCCCACAGGCCACCAAAATGAGGTGCAGCTGGTGGGTTGAAATGCCATTGGGTACCATTGTTGATGAGGTACGGTAAGGCTCCTTTATGCGCTTGTTGTACAGCAAGTTCAAACTGTTTGGTTATTTCAGTGCGGGCTCCTATGAACGTCGTTCCATTATCGCTGAATAAATTTAAACACAGTCCTCTTCTGGCCACGAAACGTTTATAAGCTGCTAGAAAGGCTTGTGTTGTCAAATCACTCACCACTTCAATATGTATAGCCTTTGTAGCAAAGCATACAAAAACCGCAATATATCCTTTGTATGACTTAGTGCCGCGACCTTTAGATATTCTTAAGCTAATCGGTCCAGCGTAATCGACTCCGGTGTTAGTGAAAGGTCTTGATGGAGTAACTCGAGGGGCAGGTAAATTGCCCATCATTTGTTCTGAGATAAGTAGGCGATGGCGACAACAAGTAACACATTTTCGAATTATTCTTTTTACTGCGTTTTTACCATCTATGATCCAATATCGTCGTCGTACGTAGGCCAATGTCAACTGATTTCCACCGTGTAAGGTCTTATGGTGTGCATCTTCAATAATTAGATTAGTTACATGATGCGAATGTGGTAATATTATTGGATGTTTTTCATTGTAGGACAATGTTGATTTTTCCAGTCTTCCTCCTAATCTGAGAAGTCCTTCACTATCCAGAAATGGTGCTAAAGCGGAAAGCCTGCTGCTGTAGGACAAAGGTTTTCCTTTCGATATTGAGCTAATTTCTATATCGTAGTGTGCTCGCTGTACTAATCGTATTGTGAATGTCAGTGACTTGTATATTTCACTGGTTGTTAAATATCCCTTTGTTCGTTTCTCTTGTGTTGTTTTACAGTTAGCTATGAAGCGAAATACATAGGCATGTACTCTAACTAATGTATGGAAATTTGAAAATTGGCTTAGGATATTATTTTTATCTGTACATAAGGCAGTTGTATGAACAGAGTGCTGTTTGCTCTGTTCGAGGCTAGTTTGAAATTCCGTTGTTGCAATTGGCCATTCTGGTCTAGGTTTGCCAAGCCACTGAGGACCCTTCCACCAAAGAGGGTGAGATTGAAGCTGTGACGGATAAATTCCACGAGATGCGCAATCTGCCGGATTGTCTTCTGTTTTGATGTGATTCCAATCATCAGGGTTAGTGAGAGAACGAATTTCTGATGTTCGATGTGTAACAAAAGTACCCCACCGCTTCGATGCACTCTTGATCCAGGCTAAAGTAATTGTTGAGTCTGACCATGCATATATAGTTGCAGTAGGAATGTTTAATGTATTTTTGATTCTTGAAATCAGTTGCGATAATAGAAGAGCTGCACAAAGTTCAAGTCTTGGAATTGTTGTAGTCTTTTTTAGCGGAGCCACCTTCGTTTTTGCGGCCAGCAAGGTGATAACAGTGCGTCCGTGTTCTGTTACTGTTTTGATGTATACGACCGCAGCATACGCTTTCTCTGACGCGTCGCAAAAACCGTGTATTTCCACGCCTTGATGCCATGGTGTTAGGTGAAACCATCTCGGAATGGATAAAGACTGAACTGTTTCGAACTCAGTCTTAAATCGAATCCATTTGCTTGCGAATATTGGTGGTAGTGGTTGATCCCATGTTGCTTCCGCGAACCAAAGTTCTTGCATTAGTATTTTTGCTGTTATTACAATTGGTGATAGCCAACCAAGAGGATCGAAAATTTTGGCTATGGTTGAAAGAACTTTACGCTTGGTAAGCGTGTCTTCGATCGGGAAGCTGCTCCGAAATTTGAAAATGTCACTAGCGGGTAGCTAAAGAACCCCAAGAGTCTTAATAGAATTTTCGTGGTCGCTTATCTCAGTCATCCCTTCCGCAATCATTTCCTTGGGCAGGTCCTCAATTAACGTAGTTTGATTACTTGCCCATTTTCGTAACGTGAAACCTCCGGCTTTTAGAAGTTGTATGAGCTCTTGTCGGATACGTTTTGCATCTCGAATGGTGTTGGTACCAGTCATAAGATCGTCCACGTAAAAGTCCTGATGTATAATTCTAGACGCTTCTGGGAAATTTTTGCTTTCATCGTGTGCTAGCTGTTGAAGGGTTTTCATCGCTAAAAATGGTGCTGACGCAGTTCCATATGTAACCGTCGTTAGTTTATATTCTTGTATGGGGTCCTTAGAAGAGAACCTCCACAATATTTTTTGAAAATCTTGGTCGTCTGGATGAATCTGGATCTGTCGATACATCTTCTCAACGTCGGCGGTGAAGACGTATCTGTGCATTCGCCATCGCAATAATATCGTAGCTATGTCCCCTTGTAATTTAGGACCTATGTAGGTAATATCATTCAGACTGACATTGTTGCTTGATTTCATGGATGCATCAAAGACTACTCTCAACTTAGTTGTAGTACTGTCTTCCTTTAGGACTGCGTGATGAGGAAGAAAGTATCCGCTGTGGGATGCGGTAGGTGCTAGCGTCATATGTTTCAATGAAATATATTCCTTCATGAATTTTTTATATTCGGATTCCAATTTTTTGTTTGTTTCGAATTTTCGCTCTATTTGAAGTAATCTAGCAAGAGCCTTATGTTTGGTTTCACCCAATTCAACGTTATCTTTGAAAGGGATTCTGACCATATAAGTACCATTTTTATGGCGTAAATGTGTGTTGTTGTAATGCTCTTCGCATCGTTCATCATCGTTGGAGGCAGCGTTGTTAGATGATACCTCCTCGATTTCCCAGAACTTCTTCATAGTATCGTCAAGCGCGATATTTGATACCATGCTTGTTAAATTGATTCGTGCTGGTTTAGAAGCTGTAGTGTTTCCAGAAAGTATCCACCCGAAATTTGTGTTCTGAGCCACCACTCCATCTTGTAGTTTATGAAGTCCTTCTAGAATGATCATTGGATATACATCCGCACCAATTATCATATCTATAGGGCCCGGTGTGTCGTAGTTTGGATCTGAAATTATATTATTTTTCCAGAAATTGATTCCTTTGTCGATGCTTATTTTGTCATCAGGCAATAACTTTGTAAGTTTCGGCATTACGTATGCGGCTAACATAAGTTTAAATTCAGACGGAAATCTAGGTGTGAGTTGTAGTTTAATCTTGTATCGTGTCGTTCCTGCGTTCGTTATACCTAATCCAGAGATTTCTGCCTGCTCCTTTATTTTTGGCAGTCGGAGCATCTGTGCCGCTTCTTCGGTAATAAACGAGGCTTGAGAGCCTTGGTCCACTAAAATTCTTAAGTATTTTTGTGTTCCATCGAATGCTTTTGTCACTACTAATGCTGTAGCTAGTAATACGTTACAACTCCGTTCACCTACATGTGAGTTAAGTTGTTTGGTAGAGTCTTCGTTAGACTTCTTTATATGTAACATTGTATGATGTTGTTCCTGGCAGATGTTACATTTATGTTTGCTGTAACATTTTTCGTTTGACGGGTGACTTAAGCAGTTGAAACAAATTTTACTCTGCCTAATGAAGTCTCTGCGTTGCGGCACATCGAGCGATTGCAATTTTGGACAATTGAATAGCTTATGCTCCTGATGGCAATGCTTACATTTGCTTGCAAGCGAAGATGTTGCATGGTACATCTTGAACCTGTTTCCCCCGTTTTTCTCTTGTTTTTTGTAGATGGAAGGTATATTCCGTTTAGAGTCTCTCAAAGATTCTAACGATTGAAACCTAGTCTCCAGAAATCGGTATATTTGTTCATATGTTGGTGGCTCTCGTGGCTTCTCGAGTTGTTGTTCGTACAACTTGTGACTTTCAATATCGAGTTTTTGAATCACGATGTGGCCAATAATGGGCGCCCAGGTTGTCGTATCAACTCCTAAGTTTTCGAGCGCATGTAGACACTCTTTGGTCGTATCATAAAGTTTACGTATATTTATCTCGGATTCATGTTCTAGTTTTGGTTGATTCATCAGAGCCTGAACTTGAATCGAGATAAGTTTTCGTTTGTTGTCATACCTGTCACCGAGTAGTTTCCAGGCTGCGTCGTAATTAGCTTCGGAAATGCACAAATGCTGTAGAAGGCTGGCAGCGTCTTTTCTAAGATGAGTCTTAAGATACTGCATCTTCTCAGCCTTTCCTAACTTGTCATTGGTATGGATTAATCTCGAAAATATGTCGTGGAAGGAAGTCCACGCCGAATATTCCCCGTCAAAAGTTGGAAGTGTTAATCGTGGTAATTTAACATCACTCTGAATATATTTTGGAGTTTCCAATTTCTCCAATAATTTTACCATTATTTGTTCATAATGATCCTCCATTTTCTCATACTTCTGTTGGCTCAAGTATTCTGAGAAAACGGAACTGGAGTCGGAAACGATATCAGAGTGATTATTGCAAATTTTCGCCCAGTAGACTTGAATGGAATTAAGTCTATGCTGATAATAAAATTTTGATTTATTCTCTGTTGTGTTGTCTTCTGATTCCAGCAATCTCTCCAACAACCGCATCGTCTCTGCTTGCGTTCGTAGTAGTTTGTTATGGTGAGAGCGCAGCCCATCCTCATTTAAGCTGCATTTTTCTTCGATAGTGCTGCGAAGATCAATGTTTGCAGCAGTCTCTTCCCCGGTTTCGTCACTTTCGCCGGCTTGGAGTTGTGCTGCAACTGCTTTCCTTTTTTCATCCTCGTCCAGTTCATCCCACTTGTGTTGCAGTTTCAACCGTAAGTCGTTGTATACGGTTTCCACCTCGTTGAAATAGCCTTTGATGTAGTAGGCATGCTCCGGGTTAGTAGCTTTGATGTCTTTTAGTTTTTCATCCGTTGATAAAAACTGCCTCCAGATTTCGTCCAGCTTTTGAATTCGGCTGCTTATGTACAGCTTGGTCTTTCTGCTGCTGGCATCCTTCTTGAAATTCGTTTTGATGCGAATGATGTCATCGTAACACTCGATCTGATGCTGTGTTAGTGATTCCATTCTGAAAGTAAAAGTTTGGAGACTGGGATATTGGGATACTAGGTGAGAACAAAAAAAACTGGTTTGAACGGTTTCGACGGACCAATGTTGAGTTAAAAAACAAATGATTTATTGTAACTGAACTTAATAGCTAATGGTACAATTATTTATATTAAACTTATTGCTAAGAGAAGCATAAAATATGCTTATGAAAATGTTGGTCGATGCACTTTGGTAGTTTATACCTGTGCATTAACCTTTTGGAGTGCAACGACCAGATCAGCATATTGACGGTCGATTCTATTTAGCTTGTATTAAGAAATAAATATTGCTGATCGTATTGATCCTATGCATTAACCTATGGAGTGCAACGACCAAGACCAAATCAGCATATTGACGGCCGATTCTATTTAACTTATAGTAAAAAAATAAATATTGCTGATCGTATTGATCAGATATTTAGTGACATTTATTTTACCGAGAAATTGAATATTTCGATATTAATTTAAAACTGTCAAAATGGATTAATTTTTTTTTTTTTTTGTTTTTGTGGTAAGTGTTGGAACTTTAAAGTCTATTCTGTACTTTAGATCAAAAGTTTTTAAATTGGGATATGGGTTGCACGTATCCTTGAGGGTATGTGCTCCGCCTAGGGGTTTATCAAATAAGCATAGCCTGCTGTCCACTGTAGTCAGGGCTGGTAACAGGAAAATTAACACATTTTCATTATTCTTGGGACAATTTGAGGATGCGTGAAAAGTCAAATTGTAAAAATAGGAGTTCTAGGATAGGGCTGTTGTCAATTTTTTAACACTTAACTGCGGTTACGATCAATAGCTCTAGTATGTAGTATCAATTTTTCATTTGATTATTTATGCAAGTTGGGTTCGGGGGTTCAACTTAAGGGGTGAGTGGATGTTAATAATTTCTTAACTGATTGCTTGAATCACATTCAAAATGCTCTGCATAGAATGTAAGTTTCGTAGACGATGTAAATTCTTTTCAATCCGGTTTATTTTATTTTCTTGAAACCATGCATTTGTATGGGAGAGGGATAGAGGAGGAGAGGGAATCGCAAATTTTGTGATGGAGTTTTATTTAGTTTCTCATGGGAGGTGTTCTTACAATATTTGAAATTCGTAGCTTTTAATTTGTCGGTAAGTAGGTTATTTATTGAAATTGGTCGAAATCATTCTTTTATATGGGAGGAGGTAGAAGGGGAAGAACAATTTCAAAACTTGTGCTGCAACTTTGTTTTAAATATTTTTAAAAGTGCTTGCACAAAATTTCAAGTCGATAGCTTTTATTGGTTTGGCGATGATTGATTTCTGAGAAATGGTTTCGAAGGTATTCGACCAGTTAATATCTTAAACATTTAAGCATTTCTGTTAAATTAATTTCACAAACTTTCAAGTAAGGCTTCCGAAGCGTAGTGGGTAGCGTGCTTTCTTCACAGTCAATAGGTCATGGGTTCGATTTCCGCTCCAGACAGTGGGATTTTTGTAAGCACGAATTTCCAGTTTCTACTGGCCATGAAAAATTATTCCAAATAAAATGGGCAAACGGTGTAAAAGTGAAACAGATGATTTGTGTTCGCTTTCTATTATTCAGTCCTCCATAACATCTGCAAATATTTGTCGGTAGCAGCCAGTTCAACTGGAAAATATACCAGCTTCTCCACTTGTTACGGTCCCCTTCTCCAACCTTCCCAATCCCATTCCCTCCATAAATATGTTTGTGCATTGCACATAAAGGCTGAAATTGCCTATAACACAGGTCATTCAGTTCAAAAAAAAAGTATTTAGCTTCAAATTTCAATCAGAAATTTTGAGTTTTTGTGTTTATACTCTAGATGAAATCTGAGAGTATATTGTGTTTGCCTTACCATTTATAACGCTAAGAAATACTGCTTGCACAGAGCCGCCAAGGGTGCAGAAATATTTGTTGTCTCTCAAAAACCTCGATTTCGAGTTGCTGTCTGTCCGGCTGTCTACAACATAACTCTCGAACGCTTTGAGCTTTTCAGCAAAAAAGTAACTTTAATTTCGTGAACGGTCCACATCCCCCCACTCCTTCTACTCCCTCCCATACAAATTTCATAAAATTTCGAAATTTAAAGAAATTGACTTTTCTCCGAAAACATTTCAGCTATTGACTTGAAAATTAGGTCATAGTATAAAGATATAAATATAATATATTAATAAATTAACCTCAAGAAATGTTGATCCGATCTCCTTACTCCTTCTACCACCTCCCATACAAATGCACAATTTTCAAAACTGCACTTACTCGGCTTGCATTGCAACTAGCAAAGCTAAATGAACCAATTTTTTTCATAATTAATTTTATTATAATTGCAACTAATTTTTGAAAAACTATCAACTTTACCTCACTCCTTCTACCCCATACAAATTTTACGAAATTTCGGAATTTCAATTAAATTAGTTTTCTTCAAAACACTCAAAGCTATCAACTTTAAATTTTGAGAAAAGTATACTATTTGAAATATGATTGATGTCAAAAAAATTGGTTTTGATTCGGATATTCCTTCTACCCCTCCCATACAAATGCACAATTTTGGTAAATGCATTTAATCGATTTTCATAGAAACTAGAAGAAGTCAGAATTTGTCACTTAATAGTTGCAATAAAAAAAATATCGCCTTAACCTCACTCCTTCTACCACCTCCCATACAAATTTTTGTATTGGAAGTTCAAGAAAAGTTTTTCTCCTTCGAACATATGAGAGCTATCAACATTGAAATCGTAACAAAGCAATGTGATTAGGATGTTGATAAGCAGATTCAAAATCATCCAAAATCTCCCACTTTCTCTGCCACCTTCCATACAAATACCATAAATTCAGACAAAAATTGTTCAATTTCCTCGAAAATTATGAAAGAAGAAACTTTAAATTCAGAATGAAATATTTTATGTACTACGTTCAATGTTACATACAAAAATTACAAACCTCCCCCTCTGCTTTTACTACCTCCCAAACAAAAGGTAACTAAGTATTTCATCTAGAGTATCATATGATTGGGCTTTACGCACAATCATAATTCTGTTATGTGCTTTTAATTACATAGCATAAGAGATAGTCAACATATAAAACTTTAAGTATATTACATTGCACCTCTCAGACCCGCTCCCTTGCAATTATTGGCCACCCTCTAAGTTGATTATGGTGGGCCTCTATGCCACCTATTTTTTTCCAAAATATTATTTTTTTCCCGAAATTTTGATTAGAATCGCAGATACGTCCTCGTGCTTCGTTTCTGGTATTACAGTCAATCAAACAATTAAATTCTTATTAAGACCACCTGTAGGGGCATAGGAGAGAAACAGCTCTCTTCCACAAGGCGCGATCCTGGGTATCGGCTTTTACCTATTGCCAGGACTTGTTTATTCCTCTGGCCTCCTGCTCAACCGGTCGCTTGCAACATGGTCGACCAATCCAACGACTTCGATGAATAATCCTGAGCCTGTTTCGCGATGTTTCGCTCTAGTTTCTTCAAAGTATGATCGATCCACTACCACTTCCACTTTAAATCTTAAGCCTGTTTTAGTTTGTCCAGTTGTACTCCAAAGTTCATTGCTAGAGATCATTTCTGGCCAGAATATTTCTAAAATACGTCGCAAGCATTGGTTCTCTAAAGTTTGCAGTTTCTTGGTAAGTTGAACGGTCAGTTTCCACGTAGTACAACCATATAGCAATGCAGATTAGACGCATGCGTCAAATACTCGCAGCTTCGTGCGAAGGGAGGTCTTTCTTAACCTCCAGAAAGGGGAAAGGATACTGAAGGCCTGACGAGCTTTATTTAGACGAGCCTCAATATCATTTTCGGCTTCGCCGATCATGCTGACAAAACTTCCGAGATAACGAATCTCTAGCACCGCATTCACATCTTGTCCGTTAGGAACAATCGGTGTGCTTATTTTCGAACCCATATGCATGAACTCGGTTTTACACATATTTATTTTCAGTTCCGGCTCTTTGTATTTACCTAGAATGCAATGAGCGAACTTTTGACTCTAAGTCCGTGCAAGCAAACATACGCCATCAGCAAAATCAAGGTGACTTAAGATGTTAAATAGTTTCCATTGAAGACCTTTACCTTCACCACCTTCCAATGCAGCTTTTAAGATGTCATTTATTACCACCAGAAACAGAGCTGTTGACAGTATGCAACTTTGTCTGACACCCATTCGCGCAATAAAGCTCTCGGACAACTCTCTTCAATGTAGGACGTAACATCTTGCATCTTCGTAGGATTCTTTAACCATAGCTATGACCTTATCTGGTGTACCTCTTCTTCGCAATGCTTTGCGTAGGATATGTAATCTTGCTTAACGCTGTTGAAAGCCTTGAAACGTGAGATGTTGTGGCGAATCCATTTCGGCGGACTGCTCCAATATTATCCATAGACTATTTGTGAGGTCGGTACAAGACGACTCTTTACGGAATCCGGCCTGATAAACTTGAAGAGTGCTCTCTACGATATCACTAATCCCATTGAGAGTTAGCATAGGCATGATTTTTGATACGGCAGTAAGTAGACATATACCACTCCAATTGCCACAATCCCCAAGGTCGCCCTTCTTCGAAATTTTCACAATGACATCCTCCTTTCATTCAGTCGGACATTTTCTTTCATTCTTCACTTCAGTAAAAGTGGGAGGAGTATGTCGGTTGCTATTTCCGGATCCGTTTTGAGGAGTTCAGTTGGTAGTCCGTCTGTACCTGGGACTTTTCTTCCCGCCACTGAACGAATGGCGGAAACTATTTCTTTGTTATCTGTGAGATTGTCCCTTATAGAGGATTGTTGCAGTTGGATACTTGGTAGTTGTTCTGTTCCTGGAATATCTTCCTCTACCATGATGTTTAAGATATCAGAGAAGTACTCCTTCCATCGTTGCAACTGGTGTTCACTCATATTAAGGAGAGTTCCGTCGACATCTCTCACCAGGCGGTTAGCGGTGAAATTCCTGTTCTTAAACTGTTTCATAATTTTAAATATTGAACCCATATCAAGGTAAACCGCAGATTCTGCCTTGTTGGCCAGATCTACAATGGCCTTTCTCTCGTCGTGTCTAACAGCATTTTTAAGCTGTTTATGAGCTTCGCAGTAGTTCCGTCTCAAGGCGGGAAATCTTTGGTTGATATCGAGTTTAGAGATGATTGTCAATTTGGCTGTTTCCAATCGCCAACCCTGTCCCATGTGTCTTGCGACATCCAGGATCTCTCACCACTTCCCACATATCTTACAGATTCTTCAGCACTAGTTAGAAAAGTATATCTGGCTGCCTCCCAATTGGCGTCCAATGTGCGCATTTCATATTCGCCCAAAGTGGATAACTTTTCGCGTAGAATCGTGGTGTACTTGCGCTTTATGTTGGGGTCTTCAAATCTATCCACATTAAGCTTTCGCTTCATTTGAAGAATTTGTAGTCGTCGGGTAGCTGCTGTGCACAATCTCATGCAGGCAACCATGAAGTGGTCATCGCTTCCCACGTTAGGTCCACGATTCGATCGCACATCGAGGAGACATTTCCTCCATCGGCGACTTATAGCCAAATGGTCGATCTGGTTTAAAGTAACATCATCAGGGGAAACCCAAGATATCTTATAGTGACTCTTGTGTGGAAAAAGAGTCCCTCCGATGACCATTTTCCGAGTACTAAAAAACTCCACAAATAACTCGCCGTTGTCTTTTAATCCAAGGTCGTGACGTGTCGACCCAAGGATCCCCATGCTTCTCCATAACGTTTCCTAGTCCAGTGTTGTTGGAGTCAACCTGGGCGTTCATATCGCCTGAGATGATAATAATATCACCTTTTGGAACACGATCGCAGGTGGCAATCAGTTGGTTATAAAACTCCTCTTTATCACCATGGGCTGTAGTATTAGTTGCTGCGTATCAGTGAGGATTCTGACACTCATCCAGAGCCTGACGACGAAAATTCTATACGAGCTTGGTATTCAGCTTTCTCGCACTCGGTGTAAGGATGACCTTCACGCCATTTTTGGCTTCACTTATAGTACCGACGTACAGAATGGTGTTTTCATTTGGGGTTCGTTATTCTCCTGATCCTGACCACCTGACCTCGCTCAAACCCAAAATTTGTTATAGTACTCCATTTCACGGTCGATCATTGATTGGTGGTGCAAGGACCGAGTGACCCCTGCCCTTCTCCGCCATTCAATATTCGAACGTTCCTGAAGCCAATCATAGTCCGTTTTCGAGTGCCAAAAGTCGTTAGTGTAGAAGCTGTCCGTATCCGAGGCGCTGTATTCGTATCTCGTATTAGTTAGGTTTTAAGATCACGGGTGATAAGCCCATGATCCAGTGAGTGTCCAATTGCCATTTTTAGGGCAAGAAGGATTGGCTGTGTGTGAATTCTGCTGCCCCTTTCCACAGGGGGATGGTTAGCTTAGGTCCGTGGAGTTGCTATTCTCCAAAGATAGTTGCATGCATTTTTAAAACCACATGTTATTGCTCAGAAGTGATGGCTCGAAGTAATTTAGCTTCAATTTAACATCGGCAAGTTTATTATCTAATTCGCGATTATTGTTAGTTAATGAGATAGCTTTAATTATCTCATCATTTTTCCAGCAGAATTAAACTGACTCGCGGCACTCGTTAAATTTTTTGTCAAAATTTGTTACCTCTAAACCAATAAGTGTAATGAAGTTGTTTTTTCTAGTTGGGAGATCCTAGCAATTATGCTACCACTTTCTTTTCTGGGCAATTCGCGGAAGTTTTTGCGCTGAAGCCGGCGCTAGAAAGCGGATTTGGATTAGGCAGGAGGTACGCTTAATTCCTCTTGAATCGCTGCATTGAACTCATCACAAGACGAAGACATCGCTTGTTTGTCGTGATATAAAACTTGAATATTACAAATTTATCGACGTTCTTCCCTTTTATACCATCACTCAAAAACTCGCTATTGAATAATCTGAAAATGTTTAAACATATTTCATGTTAGCATCGCATGATTTGGGTTTATGCGCAGTAGTAGTTCAGTTATGTTTTTGATAATAAATCTTTATAATTCAGTTTAGAAATATTCAAAACGTCTTATTTAAATGTTTGTTACAGAAAACAAATTACATATTTCGAATTGTATGTAGAAAATATTTCCATGTTATGAAATTCTTATGAATCGTTTTACTTAATCATATGGGTATAATATCTCCAGTAACTACCATTTACCATTATTTATTTATTTTCAAATTCATTAAAATGATTACTGATTACAATGATTACTTATAAATTATTTTTGAAAAAAAAAGTACTTAAAATATTTATCGTATGAGCATGAAAT
Organism: Chorisops tibialis; assembly: GCA_963669355.1. Classification (NCBI taxonomy): domain Eukaryota; kingdom Metazoa; phylum Arthropoda; class Insecta; order Diptera; family Stratiomyidae; genus Chorisops; species Chorisops tibialis. The sequence continues at coordinate 277,024,071 of OY770262.1, forward strand.
TTAATTTAATTTAATTTAATTTCCAATCCACTATTTATTTATCGCATAAAACTGACTTTAACTGCATGCCAGATAAATTATAGTCAATTCGGCAGTAATTATTATTGGAAATACGCGAAAGAAATGCGATTGGTTTATTTTGTCCATAGTTGGTGCGATGCTGAGAAATGTGGAGTGGCACATAGTTTCTCAAGGATCGACGCGGAATACTAAATGTTATGGCTTCGATATGGGGAATCTATTTTTCTAAAATTAATTTAAATGCAAAAGTAGCCCTAAGGATAATCCGTTTATTCCCAAGCGACTCTAGAGAAATGATCTTAAGGCGCTGTTCGTAAGGTGGGAGACGCAACTTATCAGACCAGGGAATGTCACCTAGGGCGAACCCTAAGAACCTTTGCTATACAGACTCGATCCTACTCTTATGTTACTCGTATTATGGAGCCCACACCTGACAAGCATACTTAAGAATAAAGCACACAAAAGCACAGTATTAAGTCGTAGTTATATAAGGATCATTGAAGTCCTTGCACCATCTTTCAACAAGACCCCAAACGTTCTAGTTAATAATAAATTATGGATTAGAGTACTCTTATATTTCAAATTAAAAATACTTCTACAATTTCCCAGTGGATATTATAAGCCTGAACTAATATAAAACTCTTAATGCCAAGTTTGCACATATGGAAGTATAAAAATGCGTTGTTGCAATGATTTAAGGCGATGATAAAATTAGAAAAAAAAAACGGTTGGAATAAATACTTAATGAAGCAGCAAATCTACGAGCTTGCAAACTGGGTCAAATATTATTTCCAATCAACAATTGGTTGGAAAATTTCTGGTTTCCTACCCAAACTTTCTGTACTGAGCTTCGAATTTTCGGACGGAAAAGTATGGGCTGTCGGAACAATAAAACTAATTATAAATTTTTCAGGGGAAAAAAATCCACGTCCTGAAGGCCCTAATGGGCCGCTTTGAATAAAAGCTACGAGTGTATGTGTATAGTCAGCACGTAAAAATATGTATGCAAAGAAAAGGATGCAAACGCTCAAACGAACGTAAAACATCGAGAGCCAGAGCTTCGCATAAGCCAATTAAAAATTTTCGCTGCCTGAAACTACAGAAGTTCGTACAACGTGCAATGCTGAAAATTAGAGTTGTTCAACTCTTGACTCAATTATCCACTCTGCACGACGATGACGCTCTCATATATGCCCCACGAACCCTACTACTACACTCATCGTGATAAGTGAAAAGTGTTGGAGAAGTCCTTTTTTTCCGAGAGTATTCCCTGAATGCGATGAGATATTCCGAACAGGATGGCACACAAACCGGTAATTATTTCACTTTCCCAGAATTCAGTGTCTATTAGTTTATTTTTTTTTATAGTATAGCCATGACTATGGTATTAGTTAAAACTTTAAAAATTGTGGGTGGAACGTGAAATAAAAAAACGGAATAGTTGGGTTTTTCCTCAAAAATTCAGCTGCTATTTATTTGGGTGATATTAAAGTTATTGCGTCTTTACATTTACCAAGGCACACACAAACAATATCATAGGTTGCTCTACTTCGGAGTGTTGACAATAATACTCTTCTACCATTCAGTCGAATATCTTCCGTGATCCCATACCTCACCAAAGAGTGGACGATATCAGCTGTGGTTCCGTGGCCGCTTTAAGGAATTCCGCCATTTATTGTTCGAAAGTTGAAGAAGTCAATTATTGACTGTTTTCGAATACCATTCGAGGCTTCCGTGGCGTAGTGGGCAGCGTGCTTGCTTTTCCGTCAATAGGTCGTGGGTTCGATTCCCACCCCAGACAGGGGATTTTTTAAGCACGAATTTTTCAGTTGTTACTGGCGATGACAAATTATTCGAAATAAAATGGGCAAACGGTGTAAAAGTGAAACAGTTCCACTTCAAGAAGGCCTACATACTCAGTAGATGGTTTCTGTTCGCTTTCTATCATTCAGTCCCCGATAACGCCTGCAAAATATTTGTCGGTCGCAGCCAGTACAACTGAAAAATATACCAGCTTCTCCACTCGTTACGGTCGATTCTCACTCCTCTTCCCCTACCTTCCTAGTCCCATTCCTTCCCTCCATGACTGTATTTTTGCATTGCACATAAAAGCCGAAATTGTCTATAACACAGATCATTCTGTAAAAAAAAACTATAGGTCGTTACCAGCCAGTCCTCCTTGACCTAAAAATGGCAAATGGACACTAACAGGATCATGGGCTTATCACCCGTCATCTTAAAACCTAACTGATACGAGAAACGAATAGAGTGCCTCAGATACGGACGGATTCTACGGTAACGACTTTTCGCATTCAAAAACGGACTATGATTGTCTTCTGGAACGTTGGAACATTGAATGATGGGGAAGGAATGGGGTCATTCGGTCCATGCAGCGCTAATCAGGGATCGACCGTGAAATGGAGCATTATAACATCCAAATCTTGACCTTGAGCGAGGTCAGATGGACAGGATCAGGAGATCAACCAAGAGCGTCAGATGATTTCCGCATCTAAATGCGATTCTAGGAGCTAAGTTTCTATAATCGTTGCAATGTCATAGGACAGTTAGCCAAATTACGAAATTGAGGCAGAGAATCTCTCATTCCTGACATATTGTGGAAATACAAATTGAATTCTTTGAAATTATTAAAATGATCGGGGTTAGTTCTGATATGCTTAAAGTTCACAAATTCTGAACGTGCTCAGGAGAAAGACTAAATTGCTCATGAAATCGTGTATAAATTTGTCTTAAGCCCTTAATGTCACTTAAAAGTCCTCCTTGTTGAATGGACAGGTGTTTCGCTCGGAGGTTTATGGCTTTCGCTGATGTTAACGAGAGATGGAGTTCTGTTTGAAGTATGGAGATACGTATAAATTATGTCTCCACGCACGAAGTTACCATAATTCCCAATGGATGGATTTGAAATGGGAAGATATGTCACACTACAATGAGGGATTTTATTATTTTTTTGTTGGCGGTTGTCCAATTTCATTGATTATAATGAAAGCTACCAACTTTAAATTCAGCACGCCCAATCGTAATTCTGTTATGTTTTTTTTTTCTTACTGGGAATCTTGCACATGTGCCTAGCTAAAAAGGAATCAATTATAAAGTAGCATTTTCTCAATCGTAATAAATCGTAAACAAATTTTACGACATAATAAAAAAATATAGCATACATTCTTAAATAATTGAGATGGAATGATTTTTTTTTATTAAATTCAACCAACTTCATACAAGAACAGGACTTAGAGTTCACTGCATAATACATTACATAAGTTTCTCTAAGTCTTTCGCTAACTTCTACCTATCTATTCAGAAGTCCAGCAGATTTCAACAATGTGAAAATTTAATCGTCTGTCCGCATCCGTCTATTATGAAAATTACAGCCACTGACCACATCCTGCGATTTACTAAAATAGTTCATTTCCGGCCGGAGGAATTATATTAGAATGGGATAATGCTTATCCGTAGCTTTCGAATTTTAAATATTTAAGTAAATGTGGTAAATAGATACAAAACCAAGATTATATTTGAAAAAGGTCACATATGCCGTAAATATTATAATTAGCGTTTAGTTTAAAATCAGATTTTCTTATTATTTTTATGCTAAGCCTTAGGAGTTCAGTTTTCATCCTTGTTTCGGCTTAGAAGCTTGAAATTTGCAGTTGTTAAGAAGTTTTTTTTAAGCCGGAACTGAACAGCGTGGGTAATTAAGCTAATAATCGACCTACATTTTAGGCCTTGGACTCTGTGTATTCGCGTTAGGCTACAGTTTGGGCAGTTTCGATAAGGCCTTCTCGGAAGGAAATCTCATCAGAAGTACAGAACTTGGTGGTAAAGCATCGAAACGAAAGAAAATCCTTCGAAGAAATAGCAAGACGAACAGGAACCACGGTGCATCCAAGAACAGTTCAAAGAACATCAAATAATAATGGTTATCACAGCAGAACACCACGCAAAAACCCTTTATAAGCGAAAAAAATTGCAAACTTCGCTTAGATTTTGGCGAAAAGCATCTAGACTTATATTTTTGGAAGAAGGTTTTATTCACCGATGAATCAAAGTACAACTCAGAGATAACATATTTGGAAGTGGCGGTAGAGCTAAAGTTTGGAGAAAGGAAAACACTGGAATGGACTATAAACACTTAATTGCTCCAGTCAAACATGGCGGTGGCAATGTGGGGTGCTGTCGCAGCGTCGGGTGTAGGAAATTTGGTGTTCATTGAAGGTGTCATAGATCGCCATCTCTACAAAATAATCTTGCAGCACAATTTGAGGGAATCGGTCAATAAGTTGGACCTTGGTGAAAGCTGGATATTCCAATAAGGCAATGATCTCAAGCACACCGCTCAAATCGTGAAGGACTGACTACTATATTGTGCTACAAGACAGCTCAATACACCCCCACAAAGTCCGGACTTGAATATCATCGAGCACGTTTGGGAGCTTCTGGATCGAAAAATAAGAAAACACGACACTAGAAGTGCTACAATGCTAAAAGAGAAGCTCAATGGGGAATGAGGTCAAATAACGCCTAACGAGTTAGAAAATTTTGTCGCATTAATGCCAAGACGCTTGCAGGCAGTTATAGATGCCCATGGTGGGTCAACAAAATATTAATTTTAAGTTTTGAAATGAAATGTAAATTCCTTAATGAAGTTTTTGGTGGATCTCATGATTGTACGTAGACTTTTGTCAATGCTATTTTTTAGTTTTTTTTATGAATAGTTTGTTAAGTTTATATTGGAGAAAAGATTTTTTTTGTTACATGTCAATGAAAATAAATTCTAAACAAGACTACATCATTACTTTTTCAAATAGTGCTGTTGGGCTTAGACTTTTGTCGGGTATTGTATATAGCTGAGGATTGATCCGACGATGTCGACGTCATAAGAAGCCAAGGATCTGACGATCTGACGCGCAATTTTCATCGCCTAACCATTGTATTGTTGTTGTTGTTTGTCATTTTCGGTTTTAGAGAAGTGCGGGGCTTGATGGGACATATTTGAATCGTTTCAGTTGTAGAGTAGTGTGCGGCTCGATGAGGCGAGACTGAACAGTGGCCGTTCTTAATTTTGAGAGCTTGTTAAACTGAGCAAAAAAGTGACGACAAGTTTATATTTTAATTTATTTTTCGATTTAGTTTTTTTTTAATTTATCAAGCTAGTGGTTTCATCTATTGCTAATATTTACATAAATTTGCATGCAAACAAATTATTAAGTATGAACACAATAAATATAAAATTTTAATGTTAAATCTAGCATTCAAAAAAATGAGCTAAATTTGGTTGAATTATTGATCTACTTGCTACTTTACACAATCAACAGTTTAACCGATTCCATTTTTAATGTAAGAGCATTTATCTCAAATGATACATAGGTAATTTGAGGACATGTTATTATCTTACTGATACTATCCAAGAGTATCGCAATATACAAAACGCAGCTTGATTTGACGTATTTCCCTTCTGTTATCCTTAACAACTTTGTTATCGACTATGTGGTAAAAATTAAGAAACTTGGCGTTTTTAAGCAGCACCCTAACGTGGATCATATTTTATTAAAATATAGGAAAAGTTTATGGGATTCTTCGAACCTTATTCAGCACACGTCTGGTAAAAACTTTAATAATACCAATTGGCCAATGGCCATGAAATTTTCTGTAGACCTGATTCTATACGCAGGAATCGACTAAATGTAGCGTTCAACTCTATGTTCGTTACATCTATAGTTTGCGACGATTTGACCAGGTTTCTTCTTGTGCTGATAATGTATTAGGTTGCTCTCTAGTACGTTATATTCTTTATCGCTGCTTGATATTTCTTTTTAAAATAATTCATTTCCAGGCCTTTTGGAATATCTTTCCCATCGAATTACGTTCGCCAGGTCTTCCCGGACTCAACAACTAATAACACCTAACTTCTTATCTCTAGTTTCACACAGGCAATGCTTCGTTTATATCATGTAGAATCAACTACCAGTCGAAATTCGTAGATCAGGAGGGGTTGGTGGGTTTTGCAAGAGGCTCGGAGTATACTTGGGAGGTTGAAATCCAGGCTTTTCTTATTTTTTCTTTTCTAATTAAATTCTTATTGTTTTCTTTTTTCTATTCTTCTTTTGATTAACTGTTATCAATTATTAATTTTGAGCTAATTTGAAATTAGTCACTTAATTTGAATAGTTAATATGCTGTTATTACGTAAACAAAAAATTCTTGTATCTTAATTGTGTTAAACCAAATAAATAAACTAAAACTAAACTATTCCCCCCTCTAAATATTCTGAGCGCCTCACCTATCGGACAAATCACGAGCTGCTACTTCCAAGGTAAATGCACTAATACCTACATATATGCAAATACAAGGTGTTTTTTCTGAGGCGGAGAGCTTTTAATTAAAATAAAAGTCAGAAAAATATTTTTAATATCCATGAAATTGACTATATATGAAAGATAATATTGTTATAGATCTGGCAATGATCTCTCTCAAATCTGCCAGAACTATTTAGAATATTCTTCCAACATGTAGAGGGCTTCTAGTAATTTCTCAAAGACACAAACAATGACACCCGACGCCATCCAGTAACTTCCAGAATAGTCCAGACCCAGCAGAAAAACATACACCAGAGAAGGTTCGAGACTCGGATAAACCCATTATAAATAGCCAGAGCTCACGACAAGGAATCCAGTTACTCAGTGACAGTTTCATGGAAAACACCTATCGGTGTAAGTAAGCGAAAGTGATAGATCGCCGGTGTTCCTGGGTTGTGCGAATTAAGTTTTTAGAGCGAATTTAGTGAAGTGATCGGGAAATTGTGTATAAAGTGCAATAAATAAATTATCCGTACATTTTAAAACGAATTGAGTTTTCTTTGAAATCCAGCGATCCCCTAGCTCGCAACAATTGGTGTCAGAAGAGTGGGATTTCAAGGATAAATTCGGGTTAAAAATCGCGAGTGAAATTAAAAATTCTCGGAACGGATAATTTTGTGAGAGCGGAAAAGTGAAACTAAAATTCTCGAACGGACAGTGAGAATTTTGTGAAATCGAATATTCTCGAGTGCTCTAGTGAACAGTGACTTTAATTAGCGAAGTAAAATCGCGGAACTAAAATTCTCGAACGGACAGTGAGAGTTTTGTGAAATCGAATATTCTCGAGTGCTTTAGTGAGCAGTGACTTTAATTAGTGGAGAAAATTTAAGTGAATTCGGATCGCGGAAAAACTTAAAATAATCGGTAGTGAAAATGCCGCGTTATTTAAAAGACTTAAAAGTAACGGAGCTGAAGGAAGAGCTCAGTAGACGCGAGTTATCTACACTAGGGAGCAAGTCTGAACTTGTCAGCCGTATGATCGAGACACTTGAGGCTGAGGGTGAGGATGCAGATAGTTTTGAGTTCCAAATCGAGGAAACTCGTGCAGAGGAGTGTTCTGGTGCATCGAATGCTCTGACACAGTTAATGCAACAAATGATGCACAAATTGGATCAACAATCAGCTGTGACAACGAACATTAATCAGAAATTAGAGTAACAATCAGCTGTGACAACGAACATTAATCAGAAATTAGAGCAACAATCAGTGGACATTAAACAACAATCTGCGGACATTAATCAGAAATTAGAGCAACAATCAGCGGACATTAATCAGAAACTAGAGCAACAATCTGCGGACATTAATCAGAAACTAGATCAGACCTCAAAGGACCTTAACCAAAAATTGGAGCTGCAAAATAATAAAATAGACACCATGGGTAAGGCCATAGAAGAAAACGTTGAGAAGAAACTTCGAATCTTCGAAGAGCAAATTGCGGAAAAGACATCCGGGATTGCAGAAGAAGTCGAACGCCTAAAAAGAGACTTCGATAATGTGAAGGCGACTGGCGTCATCAAGACAGAACATGTTGCGCACAAGGGTCTGACGGCTCCAATCTTCGATGGACAAACACCGTGGGCTATTTATAAGACCCAATTTGAAGCCGCCGCAAGAAACAACCATTGGAATGATCTAGAACGGGGAACAGCTCTTATATTGGCGCTAAAGGTCCACCAGCAGAGGTTCTTCCAACGATTCCGCAGGAGCAACAACAAGACTTTTCAACGTTAGTCCAGACATTGGATCTTCATTATGGCAGTGACCACATGCGAGAGATCTACAAAACGCAACTTTACAACCGAACTCAAAAGAATGGTGAAACACTTCAAGAGCTGGCACGCGATATTGAACGACTCACACTATTATCGCTGCCTAATGCGCAAACAGAGCAACGAAACGATACAGCTGTTTTCGCATTTAACAATGCTGTACAGGACAGAGAGCTGCAACAGGCGTTAAAACTGGCAGGTAAGAAAACGATTGGCGAAGCCTTAGTATATGGGCTGACGTTCGAAGCTGCCAATCAAAGCTCGCGGAGTAACTATCGAGTTCGAGAAATAGTAGAAGAATGTGTGTGCCAGAAAGCCGAGTACACCAAGCGGAGCGAAGGATCTGGTGCTCCCCGATGTTGGAATTGTGGACAGGCAGGACACTTAAGACACGACTGCCGCAAACCCAGAAAAGCGATCAACTACTGTTCCGGCTGCGCTGCTAAACAAAAAGGAGGAAGGGGCGAACCATCACGAGAGCACGCTTCGCCTAATGACAGTCCGGGAAACGAGTAAAGGCCAACTTCATGGGGCAGAAGTTGGCTGGTAGAATCGACGCCCCCGGAACCATCATCGCAGTTTCTCGACTACATCGTTGTGAAAACGACTTATGTATGAGTGGTCGAGTCGGCAAATTAAACTGCATCATAACAGTCGACACAGGCGCAACACGGTCAGTGCTAAGATCTGACCTCGTAGATCGTACTTGGCTTCACAACACCAAGAAGTACGCACTTCGCACTGCTACAGGAGAAACTACAACGGTCCATGGAGAAATAGCTCGTGACATACAGCTTGGGGATTTGACCTTCTCGCATGTATTCGTGGTAGCTGACATTACCGATGAGTGTATCCTTGGAATGGATTTTCTGAAACCACACGGTATCCAGCTGGACTTAGGACAACGAATAATGAAGTGGCGGAATATTGAAATTCCGATGGAAATAACATCCTCCAAAACAACAAAGCTGCGAGTTGTATTATGCGAAGATGCGGACATACCAAAGTCATCTGAGAATGTTATTTGGGCAGAGCTCGATGGTGATCCCGGGAACCACCGATTCTACCTCATAGAACCGGAAACGACACCTGCATTACGAAGTCTGATACTAGGAAAAACGCTCGTAAAAAGGAATGAGAAAATGATGGTACCAATAAGAGTCCTGAACGTTGCGGACAGCACAACCAGCGTAAAGAAAGGAGATGTAATTGGCAGCTGTGAACCAATATCGGCGGTGACGAGTATCGACAAGGCAGAACCACATGACGTACCCTCTAAAAATAAGCCAAGAAGGAAGGACAATGTAACATCAACACTTCTTCAGTCAAGCAACCTTAGAGGAGAACAACACAAGCAAGCCGTAGATCTAATCGAAGGATTTAGCGACGTCTTTTCCACCGGTGATGACGACTATGGCAGAACAAACTTAGTGAAACATCGCATAGATACGGGAAGTGCTACACCGATACGTCAACCTCCAAGAAGAGTACCATTAGCGAAACAAGGAGAAGTCAATTCAATGGTCAAAACTATGGAGCATCAGGGAATCATCGAAGAATCAAAGAGCCCGTGGATATCGCCAGTAGTGCTGGTAAAGAAGAAGGACGGCAGTACCCGTTTTTGTGTGGACTACAGGCGACTGAATGATGTTACGAAAAAGGATAGCTATCCACTACCAAGAATCGACGATATCATGGACACCCTGACTGATGCTAAATGGTTCTCGACGTTGGATCTGAAAAGTGGTTACTAGCAAGTCGAGATAGATGAAAAAGATAGAGAGAAAACAGCATTCTCTGTCGGCAGTGGACTGTGGCAATTCATCGTAATGCCATTTGGCTTGTGCAATGCTCCAGCTACGTTTGAAAGACTAATGGAATTCGTTTTGCGTGGCCTGAGTTGGAAAACTTGTCTCGTTTACCTGGATGATGTGATCGTTATCGGCAGAACATTCAAGGAACACCTAAAAAATCTGCAGGAAGTCTTCCAGCGACTACGAGCGGCAAAATTAAAACTGAGTCCGAAAAAGTGCACTTTATTTAGTGCAGAAGTCAAGTACTTAGGTCACATCGTTTCAGCTGATGGCGTAAAGACAGATCCGGAGAAGATACTGGCGGTGAAAAACTGGCCTACTCCGAGTGATAAACACCAGTTGCGCAGCTTCCTAGGCTTAGCGACATATTACCGTCGATTCGTAAAAGACTTTGCCAACACGGCGAAATGTCTGCATCAGTTAACGGAAAAAGGAAAGTCATTTACATGGAGTCAACAGTGCCAGGAAGCATTTGAGAAAATAAAAGACCAACTCTGCGACTCCCCAGTTCTGGCGTACCCAAAACCAGGTTACGGTTTCATCATAGATACTGACGCCAGCAATGTCGGTATCGGAGCAGTGCTATCACAGGAGATCGACGGGCAGGAGAGAGTGCTATCATACTACAGCCGAGTACTCTCAAAAGCAGAAAGGAACTATTGCGTAACTCGCCGAGAGCTATTAGCCATTGTAGAAGCAACGAAACATTTTCACAAATATCTCTATGGTCAAAAGTTTCTCCTTCGAACGGATCACGTATCGCTTAAATGGCTACTTCAGTTTAAGAACCCCGAAGGCCAAGTAGCCAGATGGATTGAAAGGCTCGAATCCTACGATTTTGAAATTGTTCATCGAAGAGGAAGAATCCACGGTAATGCCGATGCGCTTTCACGTCGTCCTTGTCCACCGAACTGCAAACATTGTCACCGTGTAGAAGGAAAAGAAGCCGGAGAAACCATTCAGAGGATAACGACCGAACCAAAGGATGGATGGAAACAGCAAGAACTGGAAGATGCCCAACGTAAAGATCCAGATATTTCACCGATCATGGCATGGAAGGACGAAATGAAACGGCCTGAGTGGAAAGACATCTCACAATTCAGCGAAACCCTGAAGTGTTATTGGGCACAATGGAACTCCCTTCACCTAGACGGCGGATTATTAAACCGGAAATGGGAAAACGCTGACGGAAAGTCGTATCACATGCAAACCATCGTCCCGCATTGTAAAGTCGAGGAGGTTTTGAAGGAATATCATGGAGGTACCTCCGGTGGGCATTTGGGTGTAAATAGAACCTTGGCAAAGATACGAGAAAGGTTCTATTGGATCCATCTCCGAGATGATGTCGAAAATTGGTGCCGTAAATGTACTACGTGTGCATCAAGTCAGGGCCCACACCGCAGATCCAGGGGAGAAATGCAACAATACAACGTGGGAGTCCCATTTGAGAGAATTGCTGTGGATATTGCTGGACCATTTCCGGAATCAGAAAATGGTAATCGCTACATTCTAGTGGTCATTGATTATTTCAGCAAGTGGCCTGAAGCCTACGCAATTCCAAACCAAGAAGCAGTAACCGTCGCCGAACAAATTGTTACCAACTGGGTGAGCAGATTTGGAGCTCCACGTGAACTACACTCCGATCAAGGGCGCAATTTTGAATCTCAAATATTCAAACACGTGTGCCAAATGCTGGGAATAAACAAAACCAGGACAACTCCATTACATCCACAGTCCGATGGAATGGTGGAACGTTTCAATAGGACATTGAACTCAAACCTATCCAAACTCGTCAGCGAGAGGCAACAGGACTGGGATCAGCACATCCCTCTATTTTTAATGGCCTACAGAACATCGGTGCATTCAACAACAGGAGAAACCCCGTCCCGAGTCATTTTCGGAAGGAATATTCGAGTCCCTGCGGAATTAATGTTTGGAGTGCCAGCAGACCAACCAACGAATGCCAAAGATTACGTCTCGGATCTTCGATGTCGACTAAACACAATTTATAACCTGGTCAGAGATAAAATTGATTTGGCGACCGACCGCATGAAGACGAGGTATGATCAACGGGCGAATTCATCAGGATTCCAAGAGGGTGATTTAGTTTGGCTATACAATCCCAAACGACAGAAGGGCAGATCGCCGAAACTACAGCGCAACTGGGAAGGCCCTTACCAGATCATCAACCGGTTAAACGATGTCGTCTATCGGATTCAATTACATCAAAAACCCCGTACAAAAATGAAAGTGGTACATCTCGACCGACTAACAAAGTACCACGGTGCCATTGCGGAAGTGAACGACTCTGTTCGGGACGAACAGGGACTAAGGAGAGGGTAATGTTATAGATCTGGCAATGATCTCTCTCAAATCTGCCAGAACTATTTAGAATATTCTTCCAACATGTAGAGGGCTTCTAGTAATTTCTCAAAGACACAAACAATGACACCCGACGCCATCTAGTAACTTCCAGAATAGTCCAGACCCAGCAGAAAAACATACACCAGAGAAGGTTCGAGACTCGGATAAACCCATTATAAATAGCCAGAGCTCACGACAAGGAATCCAGTTACTCAGTGACAGTTTCATGGAAAACACCTATCGGTGTAAGTAAGCGAAAGTGATAGATCGCCGGTGTTCCTGGGTTGTGCGAATTAAGTTTTTAGAGCGAATTTAGTGAAGTGATCGGGAAATTGTGTATAAAGTGCAATAAATAAATTATCCGTACATTTTAAAACGAATTGAGTTTTCTTTGAAATCCAGCGATCCCCTAGCTCGCAACAATTGGTGTCAGAAGAGTGGGATTTCAAGGATAAATTCGGGTTAAAAATCGCGAGTGAAATTAAAAATTCTCGGAACGGATAATTTTGTGAGAGCGGAAAAGTGAAACTAAAATTCTCGAACGGACAGTGAGAATTTTGTGAAATCGAATATTCTCGAGTGCTCTAGTGAACAGTGACTTTAATTAGCGAAGTAAAATCGCGGAACTAAAATTCTCGAACGGACAGTGAGAGTTTTGTGAAATCGAATATTCTCGAGTGCTTTAGTGAGCAGTGACTTTAATTAGTGGAGAAAATTTAAGTGAATTCGGATCGCGGAAAAACTTAAAATAATCGGTAGTGAAAATGCCGCGTTATTTAAAAGACTTAAAAGTAACGGAGCTGAAGGAAGAGCTCAGTAGACGCGAGTTATCTACACTAGGGAGCAAGTCTGAACTTGTCAGCCGTATGATCGAGACACTTGAGGCTGAGGGTGAGGATGCAGATAGTTTTGAGTTCCAAATCGAGGAAACTCGTGCAGAGGAGTGTTCTGGTGCATCGAATGCTCTGACACAGTTAATGCAACAAATGATGCACAAATTGGATCAACAATCAGCTGTGACAACGAACATTAATCAGAAATTAGAGTAACAATCAGCTGTGACAACGAACATTAATCAGAAATTAGAGCAACAATCAGTGGACATTAAACAACAATCTGCGGACATTAATCAGAAATTAGAGCAACAATCAGCGGACATTAATCAGAAACTAGAGCAACAATCTGCGGACATTAATCAGAAACTAGATCAGACCTCAAAGGACCTTAACCAAAAATTGGAGCTGCAAAATAATAAAATAGACACCATGGGTAAGGCCATAGAAGAAAACGTTGAGAAGAAACTTCGAATCTTCGAAGAGCAAATTGCGGAAAAGACATCCGGGATTGCAGAAGAAGTCGAACGCCTAAAAAGAGACTTCGATAATGTGAAGGCGACTGGCGTCATCAAGACAGAACATGTTGCGCACAAGGGTCTGACGGCTCCAATCTTCGATGGACAAACACCGTGGGCTATTTATAAGACCCAATTTGAAGCCGCCGCAAGAAACAACCATTGGAATGATCTAGAACGGGGAACAGCTCTTATATTGGCGCTAAAGGTCCACCAGCAGAGGTTCTTCCAACGATTCCGCAGGAGCAACAACAAGACTTTTCAACCTTAGTCCAGACATTGGATCTTCATTATGGCAGTGACCACATGCGAGAGATCTACAAAACGCAACTTTACAACCGAACTCAAAAGAATGGTGAAACACTTCAAGAGCTGGCACGCGATATTGAACGACTCACACTATTATCGCTGCCTAATGCGCAAACAGAGCAACGAAACGATACAGCTGTTTTCGCATTTAACAATGCTGTACAGGACAGAGAGCTGCAACAGGCGTTAAAACTGGCAGGTAAGAAAACGATTGGCGAAGCCTTAGTATATGGGCTGACGTTCGAAGCTGCCAAGCAAAGCTCGCGGAGTAACTATCGAGTTCGAGAAATAGTAGAAGAATGTGTGTGCCAGAAAGCCGAGTACACCAAGCGGAGCGAAGGATCTGGTGCTCCCCGATGTTGGAATTGTGGACAGGCAGGACACTTAAGACACGACTGCCGCAAACCCAGAAAAGCGATCAACTACTGTTCCGGCTGCGCTGCTAAACAAAAAGGAGGAAGGGGCGAACCATCACGAGAGCACGCTTCGCCTAATGACAGTCCGGGAAACGAGTAAAGGCCAACTTCATGGGGCAGAAGTTGGCTGGTAGAATCGACGCCCCCGGAACCATCATCGCAGTTTCTCGACTACATCGTTGTGAAAACGACTTATGTATGAGTGGTCGAGTCGGCAAATTAAACTGCATCATAACAGTCGACACAGGCGCAACACGGTCAGTGCTAAGATCTGACCTCGTAGATCGTACTTGGCTTCACAACACCAAGAAGTACGCACTTCGCACTGCTACAGGAGAAACTACAACGGTCCATGGAGAAATAGCTCGTGACATACAGCTTGGGGATTTGACCTTCTCGCATGTATTCGTGGTAGCTGACATTACCGATGAGTGTATCCTTGGAATGGATTTTCTGAAACCACACGGTATCCAGCTGGACTTAGGACAACGAATAATGAAGTGGCGGAATATTGAAATTCCGATGGAAATAACATCCTCCAAAACAACAAAGCTGCGAGTTGTATTATGCGAAGATGCGGACATACCAAAGTCATCTGAGAATGTTATTTGGGCAGAGCTCGATGGTGATCCCGGGAACCACCGATTCTACCTCATAGAACCGGAAACGACACCTGCATTACGAAGTCTGATACTAGGAAAAACGCTCGTAAAAAGGAATGAGAAAATGATGGTACCAATAAGAGTCCTGAACGTTGCGGACAGCACAACCAGCGTAAAGAAAGGAGATGTAATTGGCAGCTGTGAACCAATATCGGCGGTGACGAGTATCGACAAGGCAGAACCACATGACGTACCCTCTAAAAATAAGCCAAGAAGGAAGGACAATGTAACATCAACACTTCTTCAGTCAAGCAACCTTAGAGGAGAACAACACAAGCAAGCCGTAGATCTAATCGAAGGATTTAGCGACGTCTTTTCCACCGGTGATGACGACTATGGCAGAACAAACTTAGTGAAACATCGCATAGATACGGGAAGTGCTACACCGATACGTCAACCTCCAAGAAGAGTACCATTAGCGAAACAAGGAGAAGTCAATTCAATGGTCAAAACTATGGAGCATCAGGGAATCATCGAAGAATCAAAGAGCCCGTGGATATCGCCAGTAGTGCTGGTAAAGAAGAAGGACGGCAGTACCCGTTTTTGTGTGGACTACAGGCGACTGAATGATGTTACGAAAAAGGATAGCTATCCACTACCAAGAATCGACGATATCATGGACACCCTGACTGATGCTAAATGGTTCTCGACGTTGGATCTGAAAAGTGGTTACTAGCAAGTCGAGATAGATGAAAAAGATAGAGAGAAAACAGCATTCTCTGTCGGCAGTGGACTGTGGCAATTCATCGTAATGCCATTTGGCTTGTGCAATGCTCCAGCTACGTTTGAAAGACTAATGGAATTCGTTTTGCGTGGCCTGAGTTGGAAAACTTGTCTCGTTTACCTGGATGATGTGATCGTTATCGGCAGAACATTCAAGGAACACCTAAAAAATCTGCAGGAAGTCTTCCAGCGACTACGAGCGGCAAAATTAAAACTGAGTCCGAAAAAGTGCACTTTATTTAGTGCAGAAGTCAAGTACTTAGGTCACATCGTTTCAGCTGATGGCGTAAAGACAGATCCGGAGAAGATACTGGCGGTGAAAAACTGGCCTACTCCGAGTGATAAACACCAGTTGCGCAGCTTCCTAGGCTTAGCGACATATTACCGTCGATTCGTAAAAGACTTTGCCAACACGGCGAAATGTCTGCATCAGTTAACGGAAAAAGGAAAGTCATTTACATGGAGTCAACAGTGCCAGGAAGCATTTGAGAAAATAAAAGACCAACTCTGCGACTCCCCAGTTCTGGCGTACCCAAAACCAGGTTACGGTTTCATCATAGATACTGACGCCAGCAATGTCGGTATCGGAGCAGTGCTATCACAGGAGATCGACGGGCAGGAGAGAGTGCTATCATACTACAGCCGAGTACTCTCAAAAGCAGAAAGGAACTATTGCGTAACTCGCCGAGAGCTATTAGCCATTGTAGAAGCAACGAAACATTTTCACAAATATCTCTATGGTCAAAAGTTTCTCCTTCGAACGGATCACGTATCGCTTAAATGGCTACTTCAGTTTAAGAACCCCGAAGGCCAAGTAGCCAGATGGATTGAAAGGCTCGAATCCTACGATTTTGAAATTGTTCATCGAAGAGGAAGAATCCACGGTAATGCCGATGCGCTTTCACGTCGTCCTTGTCCACCGAACTGCAAACATTGTCACCGTGTAGAAGGAAAAGAAGCCGGAGAAACCATTCAGAGGATAACGACCGAACCAAAGGATGGATGGAAACAGCAAGAACTGGAAGATGCCCAACGTAAAGATCCAGATATTTCACCGATCATGGCATGGAAGGACGAAATGAAACGGCCTGAGTGGAAAGACATCTCACAATTCAGCGAAACCCTGAAGTGTTATTGGGCACAATGGAACTCCCTTCACCTAGACGGCGGATTATTAAACCGGAAATGGGAAAACGCTGACGGAAAGTCGTATCACATGCAAACCATCGTCCCGCATTGTAAAGTCGAGGAGGTTTTGAAGGAATATCATGGAGGTACCTCCGGTGGGCATTTGGGTGTAAATAGAACCTTGGCAAAGATACGAGAAAGGTTCTATTGGATCCATCTCCGAGATGATGTCGAAAATTGGTGCCGTAAATGTACTACGTGTGCATCAAGTCAGGGCCCACACCGCAGATCCAGGGGAGAAATGCAACAATACAACGTGGGAGTCCCATTTGAGAGAATTGCTGTGGATATTGCTGGACCATTTCCGGAATCAGAAAATGGTAATCGCTACATTCTAGTGGTCATTGATTATTTCAGCAAGTGGCCTGAAGCCTACGCAATTCCAAACCAAGAAGCAGTAACCGTCGCCGAACAAATTGTTACCAACTGGGTGAGCAGATTTGGAGCTCCACGTGAACTACACTCCGATCAAGGGCGCAATTTTGAATCTCAAATATTCAAACACGTGTGCCAAATGCTGGGAATAAACAAAACCAGGACAACTCCATTACATCCACAGTCCGATGGAATGGTGGAACGTTTCAATAGGACATTGAACTCAAACCTATCCAAACTCGTCAGCGAGAGGCAACAGGACTGGGATCAGCACATCCCTCTATTTTTAATGGCCTACAGAACATCGGTGCATTCAACAACAGGAGAAACCCCGTCCCGAGTCATTTTCGGAAGGAATATTCGAGTCCCTGCGGAATTAATGTTTGGAGTGCCAGCAGACCAACCAACGAATGCCAAAGATTACGTCTCGGATCTTCGATGTCGACTAAACACAATTTATAACCTGGTCAGAGATAAAATTGATTTGGCGACCGACCGCATGAAGACGAGGTATGATCAACGGGCGAATTCATCAGGATTCCAAGAGGGTGATTTAGTTTGGCTATACAATCCCAAACGACAGAAGGGCAGATCGCCGAAACTACAGCGCAACTGGGAAGGCCCTTACCAGATCATCAACCGGTTAAACGATGTCGTCTATCGGATTCAATTACATCAAAAACCCCGTACAAAAATGAAAGTGGTACATCTCGACCGACTAACAAAGTACCACGGTGCCATTGCGGAAGTGAACGACTCTGTTCGGGACGAACAGGGACTAAGGAGAGGGTAATGTTATAGATCTGGCAATGATCTCTCTCAAATCTGCCAGAACTATTTAGAATATTCTTCCAACATGTAGAGGGCTTCTAGTAATTTCTCAAAGACACAAACAATGACACCCGACGCCATCTAGTAACTTCCAGAATAGTCCAGACCCAGCAGAAAAACATACACCAGAGAAGGTTCGAGACTCGGATAAACCCATTATAAATAGCCAGAGCTCACGACAAGGAATCCAGTTACTCAGTGACAGTTTCATGGAAACACCTATCGGTTTGAGTAAGCGAAAGTGATAGATCGCCGGTGTTCCTGGGTTGTGCGAATTAAGTTTTTAGAGCGAATTTAGTGAAGTGATCGGGAAATTGTGTATAAAGTGCAATAAATAAATTATCCGTATATTTTAAAACGAATTGAGTTTTCTTTGAAATCCAGCGATCCCCTAGCTCGCAACAATATTATGGCATTAATGTTTGAGTATAGGCTAGTTAGGGTGTAACTTAGTGGGTAGCGTGTTGGTCTAAAATGCGAAGGTCGTGTGTTCAAATCCTGGTCGACGCATTATTCCAGTACGCTGCCTACTTGGGTATACCTTGGTCACCTTAATCTACGAAAATGAGAAATTCGTAGATAGAGGGTTGTGCGAACGACTAACAACCCATCTACAATAAATAATGAAAAATGTTAAAGAACTGGAAGGTCGGGAGGCTAAGGCCCGATTTGAGCTGTAGCGCCTTTGTGGAAGTAGAATGTTTGAATATGATTTCGGGCATGTGACTGGCGCTTACATGGCGTAATCTAGAAGTCCAATTTTCGTACACTTTCGCAGCAAATCAAGCTGTATTTCGGCAATAACGCGTCGAATATTGTCTTCCAAGTGCTCAATAGTTTCTGGCTTATCGGCGTAGACATAGGACATATCTCCAGAGAGAAAAATCGAATGGCGTCAAATCGCACGAACGAGGTGGCCAGTTAACAGGCCCATTTCATGAAATTAATCGATCATAAAACGTTTCTTTCAGTAAATTAATTGTATCGCGCGCTGTGTAGCATGTGGTGTCGTCCTGATGAAAACACATGTCTGCGACATTAATGCCTTCCAATTGAGACACGAAAAGCTTAGTAATCATGTCCCTGTGCCGCTCACCGTTGGCTGTAACGTTCTGACCATCATAGCTTTTGAAGACATATGGGCCAATGATTCCACTGGCCCATAAAGTGCACCAAACGGTAACTTTTTCTGGATACAATGATGTTTCGACAATGGTTTGTGGATTATTATCGCTCCAAATGTGGTAATTCTGCTTATTGGCATAGCCATTCAATCAAAAGTGTGCTTCATCACTGAACAAAATTTTCAAATGAAATTGTGGATCAATAGCAATGCTTCCTTCGGCCCATTTGCAAACGTTGCTCCGGCGTGAGTCTATTCATGATGACCAAACTAACCCCAAAATAATCGGGAGCTGTCAAATCGGCTGTCACAGAAAACGGTGTTGCCAATTTAAAGCTCCCCGCCTCCAAAAAAAACACCCTTTACAACACTATCGGACGAAAACCAATCACACCCAAAAGTACGCACATGGGTTTGCGAACATCATATGTGTTAAGGAGCTTCATGTCTTGATTAAAGTCACTCCATGCAAGAAGGAGAAGACGTACTGTACCAGAGTCAGGTATATACGTCACAATCGACATCTGCGAACTTACCTTCTCTAATTTACCATTAGACAGCGTTAAGCGAGATTACATATGGAATGCTTTGCGTAGGAGAGGTATTCCAAATTAGGTCATAGCTAAGACTAAAGAATCCTACGAAGATGCAAGGTGTCGCGTCTTGCATAGAGGAGAGCTGTCCGAGAGCTTCCCTGTGCGAACGGGTGTCAGACAAGGCTGCATATTATCACCAGCCCTGTTTCTGGTGGTAATAAATGACATCTTGAAAGCTGAACTGGAAGGTGGGGAAGGTAAAGGTCTTCTCACGTAGACTATTTAACATCCTAAGTCACCTTGATTATGCTGATGACGTGTGTTTGCTTGCACATAACCGTTCGGATTTAGAGTCAAATGTTCGCTCGTTGCATTCTAAATGCAAAGAGGCGGGACTGAAAATAAATGTGCGTATAACCAAGTACATGCACATGGATTCGAACGCAAACACACCGATTATTCTTAACGGACAGGATGTGGAAGAGGTGCACAATTTTTGCTATCTCGGAAGCATTGTCAGCATGGACGGCGGATCCGAAAAGGATGTTGAGGCTCGACTAAATAAAGCTCGTCAGGCTTTCGGTATCTTTTCCCCTTTCTGGAGGTTAAGAGAGATCTCCCTTCGCACGAGTTTTTGACGCATGCGTAAAATCCGTGTTGTTATATGGTTGTACTACGTGGCAAGTGACCGTTTGACTTACCAAGAAACTACAAACTTTCGTGAACCAATGCCTCCGACGCATTTTAGGAATATTCTGGCCAGAAGTGATCTCAAACGACGAACTTTGGAGTACAACTGGCCAGACTAAAATAGATATTGAGATTCAAAGGCGGAAGTGGCAGTGGATTGGTCATACTTTGAGGAAACCAGAGCGAAACATCGCCAAACAGGGTTGGTCGGTAACACATGTAAGCGACCAGTTGAGCAGGAGGCCAGAGGAATAAACAAGTCCTGGCAACAGCTTAAGGCCGGTGCTCAGGATCGGGCCTTGTGGAAGAGAGTTGTTTCTGTCCTATGCCCCTATAGGGGGTCTTAACAGGAATTTGATTGATTGATTGAATGCACCATTCGTGGAGTGGTGAGTTTAGTGATTTCTTTTCCAAATTTCATCCACCCTAAGATAAATTGTTCTTTAAAAATTTTTGTTTGTGGCTTTTTAGTTATGTACTGTAAGCTGCTCACATTTCTTAATGTTAAGAAAGTACCAAAAAAAAACGATTACATTTTTTTTTTAAATTTAGCTCCAAAAATCGGGCTTCAGCTTTGCCAAACTATGGTGAAGTGCCTCTAGTATCCTATGGAGTAACTATAGTCTTGATCTTCGCTCGATCATTTAATTCAAAATTGCAGATTGCGGTATTCACATTTTTGAAATCTTAATAAACGGTGGGCCATTTAGTGGTTTTTTTTTAAATCATGGAGTGTTTTGACACTGAGAGCTTTTTCCTTCTCGAAATATTATCAGAAAGTTAGTGTCATACCTCTGACAAAAGAAATGAATCAATTTGCGCCTAATCAACGTTGAAAAATATTGAAAACTTATTTCCGAAATGATTGCTTGAAAAACTTTCCTGACGAGGCGCATTTCCGTCTTAGCGGCTATGTAAACAAGCAAAACTGCAGCATCTATGGATCGAAAAACGCGTATGTGGTTGTCGAGAAGCCAATGCATCCTGAGAAAGTGACTTGGTGCGGAATGTGAATCACTGGCCAATTTTTTACGAAAATGCTGTTGTAAATGCCGGTTCGGTCAACGGAGAACGCATGATAACTGACTTTTTATGACCAGAAATTAAGGACATGGACTTAACAGGATGGCGCGACATTCCACGCAGCTCATCAAAGAATCGATCTCTTGGGCACCAAGTTCAGTAATCGTTTAATCAGCCATATGTCTATTGGCCACCTAAGAGCTGCTTTTCGAAGCCGTGGGACTTGAAATTGGGCTGACAGGATGCGCTGCTGCGAAGCCTAGCTGAGACTGTAATCTGAATAAAGTTGTGTTCCATAAATAATAGTGCTCTCTTGAAACTTGTATTTGCCCCACCCTCTATCTATAAAATTAACATACTAATCATATTTTACACTTTTGACCTTTCATAATGATTAAGTTAACAAACGGACTGAATTTATTTGATATGCAGGAACATTATCGACAGGGTGTAGTCTAGCGTTGTTGGTCTACAATGCGAAGGTCGTGAGTTTGAATCTTGGTTGAAGCATGATTCCAGCTTAGGTATATCTTAGTCACCTCAATCTACGAAAATGAAAAAAATTGTAGATAAAGGGTTGTGCGAAGTGCCAACAACTCTTCCACAATAAATAATGAAAAATGTTCAGAAACCTGAAAATCAGAAAGCCAAGGGATGATTTGGGCTATAGTGCCATTGTAGAAGTAGACATTATCGACAGAATTTGGCTTCATTCGACTAGACTAGAGAAATGAGCAGATTACAAAATTGAAAGAGACTACAAAAGTTAAACATTATAAATAAGCATATATAGGTACGCATCCTTTTCAACATTTGTAATTAAATTACCGTTTTATAGACTATCAAAAACCAAACTAAGCAACAGAAGAGAAGTCCAAAAGGATTCTCGATATCTACTGACAAAAAAAAAAAAACAACAAAAACGCCAAGCATCTCTTGACATTTCTTCTGGAAATGCTATCTAATTAGCAAAAGTTCTCCTTTAATTAGGTTGAAGTCAGAACCGGTATTGCTAATAAATAAATCACTTGGTTCTGATGGCTGAAACAGGGGGTCCCTTTGATGTGTGATCTCCGCTGAAGTTAATTAATTAAACGAACAGAGTCGAATGGAACGAATCAGTTTTGCTGTTGTCGATGCTCTTGTTACTGTTGCTGCTGTTGTTGTTGTTGCGTTAATTTGTGCTGTTCTGCTTTCCTCTCTGGTCCGCTTCTGGGAATTCTAACTACACTCGAGCATCCTTCCGGCATGAATTGCATCGTTTCCAGTCCATGTCCGACCACTGAAACATGCGTTCGGACGCTTGTTATCTCAACTTCTCTTCACTCCTCGCTTTACTACGTTTCACTTGGTCCCTCCCCCCCACTCCTTCTTTTCGCCAAGTCTTGGTACTTGGCTACTTTTAATCTTCTTCTGACCGGAAATTTTCAGGGAATTTATTTCTGATCCTGTGTGTGCCTACTTAATTGACTGTGAATACAAATTTGACCAGATTATCGAATGGACATATAATGGACAATCAACAATTAAAATTAGAACAAGGAAACAAGGATAAAATTATTCGTCAGTTGTTGTTAAATCGTTGGAAAGTTTTAAAAAAATTTCTTTTGAGAAATAGGTATAGTAAATAAGTTAAGAGGTGTCATTGAAGTCCACCATAATCAACTTAGAAGAAGGACGATACTTGCAAGGGAAAAGGGTCAGAGTGGATGGGCTGGAAAGAAAAACATTTAAAAATTATTATCTCGACTATCTCTTAGGCTATGCAATCGAAACTTGGACCACCTGTTGAGCTTATTTTGAGCTATACTTGCGAAATATGAGGAAATTATAACATTTGGTCATGGAAATGGGGAGCATTTCAAAAATGTTGCTATTTATCAAAATTTCAAATCGTTATATCTCAAAATCTAATACAGGTAATAAGTTAAAATTTTGTCAGACTGTAGACCTATGTATATGACATATAATTTTGGTAAAAGGTAGCGAGATGATGAAAATTTTAACTAAGTTATCTAGGGCTCTGATAAAATATGCAAAGTTCAAATTTGCACGTGCATACATCCATTTTAAATTAACATTTTGTACATAAGGAAAAAATAATCTATCTCTACAATGGCACTACAGCCCAGATTGAGCCTTGGCTTCCTGACCTTCAGGTTCCTTAACAATTTTCCTTATTTATTGTGGAAGAGTTGTTAGACCTTCGCACAACCCTGAAGTGATCAAGGTATACCCAAGCATGCAATGAGCTGGAAGTATGCGTCTATCGGGATTTAACCTCACGACCTTTGCATTGACGCTATCGACTAGGTTACAACCTAGTAAGAAAAAATAATAATCTGAACCAAAACTGTTATGCAATATGTTATGTAATTATCATCATCATCAGCAATAGCGCGACAGCCCAAATCGGGCCCTGGTCTCCTGAAGTCGTCGCCTCCAATCGTCTCGATGTAATTATGTAATGCATAAAAGTTGAAAATGTTAATTGGTCGAATACTTCTATCCTCTTTCATATAAAAGTATTATTTCGGCCAGTTTTAGTAAAGTAATTGCTCCTACACTTTAACAAATACATTAAAAAACATAACAGGACTACAATTGTGCGTAAAGCCCAATCATGTGATCCTCAAGATGAAATAGAAATTTTGTGATCTTAAGTAATTTTGTATGAGGAGTGGTAGAAGGGGTGGTAGCATTGTACTATTTCTTTTACATCTTGCTAGATTAGCTACAAAAATGCTTTATACAAAATTTAGGCTTCAAAAGTTGAATAGGTACTGAGAAAATTAATGTATTCGATTTATTGAAATTGTACAGTTTGTGTGGGAGGTGCTAGAAGGAGTAGGGGCTTGTAATAATTTTCTCAGAAATAAATACGAACATTATGAGACTACATCTCTCAAATTTTAGATCAGTAACGTTCATACTTTTGAAGAGAACATATTGTAAATTTTTGAAATTATG
Source organism: Chorisops tibialis (assembly GCA_963669355.1). Classification (NCBI taxonomy): domain Eukaryota; kingdom Metazoa; phylum Arthropoda; class Insecta; order Diptera; family Stratiomyidae; genus Chorisops; species Chorisops tibialis. Next base: position 277,048,610 of record OY770262.1, read on the forward strand.
TCACTTTGTACGGAAGGGGGTAGTTAAGGAAGCAAGGAGTTAAGCTAATAACTTAATTTTTTCGATCTTAATGACAATGCCTATTAAGCATTTACTAGAAAATTTCGAGATATGACACTATTTCACAACTTCACAAAAAGTCGATTTTTTTTTAAAGTATGAATGCTACTGATCTTTAAATTTATATAGTTGGTTTATTGAAATTGGTCGAAATCATACTTTTGTATGGGAGTTGGTAGAATGGCAAGAGCGGTTTAAAAACTTTTGATGCAGCTTTGTTTTCAATATTTTTGAATGTGTTTGTGCAATATTTCAAGTTGAAATCTGTCAATGGTTTTGTGATAACTGATTTCTTCAAAATGGAAAAATACTTTTGTGTAGGGATGGGGTAGTTTTGAAGGTATTCTACCATTTAGTATCCCATACTAAGATTTTTTTTAAATAAAAATCAGAAACTTTCAAGTTCCTAGCTTGAAATTTAATTCAAAAATTTTGAGTTTTTACGTTTTCTTCAATACTTATGGAACACCTCGTGTAGGTTAGGGTACCCCTTTGGTCGATAAAAGTTCTGGTTCATATTATTAGTTTTTCTGTAATTAGATAAAATAAATGTATGCACATGCACAGTTTGAACTTAGTATCTTTTACCAGTTTTAGTGAAAATTTTTGAAATTTTGGCCCACCCCACTCCACGTCTTATTTTCATTAATTTCACAAAAATTATAGACCATACAGGTACAATCTGACAATTTTAATTTAATACCTAATTTGAGTTTTGAGATATAACGGTTGGAAATTTTGAAAAATGCACCATTTCTTAAATGCTCCCCATTTCTCCCACTACTTTTATGACTAAATTTTATATTTTTTTCGTATTTTGCAAGTATAACTTAATATACGTGTGAAGTTTCAATTACCTACATAGCTTAGGAGGTAGTCGAGATATAAATATTTAAGTGTTTTTCTTTGCACACCCTGACCCTCCCATTTCAGTTATAGACTCTCTTTTTCGTTGATTATGGTGGACCCGTATGTCACCTACTTGGTACTAAAATAGGACTTATTTTCAGCCCCCTGCCCCCTCCTCCCCCTTCGGATAAAATGGCGAATTCTTAGAAGGGAAACATAGCGATTCCCTCAAACTACCGCCCTATAGCTATTACTTCAGTGCTTTCGAAAGTGATGGAAATGGCTGTCAATTGCAAACTTGTCAGTTACTTTCAAGATAACCATCTCATCCATGATCGCCAATACTGAGCGATCCACTGAAGGTCTCATAGTCTGTTTCACTGAACGTCGGAACCCCGGCATTCAAAAATATGGTGAAGGTATTGGTTCTTGACATTGCGAAGGCACAGCTTGGCACAAAGGTTATTTAATAAAACTCACAGCCATAGGTGTTAGCACTACCTTTATCAAATAGATTGAGAGTTTCATTTTTGAACGATCGATACGAGTCATAATGTATGGTGTATCTTCCCAACCGTTTCAGATCGATTCTGGTGTCCTTCAATGCTCTTTCCTATACCCCACTCTCTTTTCAATCTTTATTAATGACCTTCTGTCAACAACACTCAATCCGATTCATAGCTTTGCTGATTACAGTACCCTAGATAACAGCTCTCAATTCGACTCCGTTACTGAAGCTTATCGTTCTTCGTTGAATTCTAAACGTATCGAATTGTACGATCAACTTAATGGGGCAGAAAAAATAGGGAGTTCAATCCATCAAAAACTCAGGCTTGTCATCTATCCCATAAAAAGGATGTTCCGATGAGTTTCTCGAATATAACGAATTTACATTACTCGGCATAAAACTTAACAAACATCTCAATTGCATCAAACATACTTTTGATGTTAGACTTGATGCCTCCAAACGCATTGGTGTTCTTCGAAGATGTAAAAAGTATTTTATGTCTCCTGATCTAGCTAATATCTAAAAGGCTTACATTCGTCCCGGTCTCAAGTACAATTCACTCATATTGGCTGGAGCATCCAAAACAGAGCTTGCGGTACTCGATTGAATTCCAAAGCATGTGCTCCGTCTAGTTGGAGATGAGACTATAATAGCTTCCAGCATCATAGAAACGTGACGGTACTCAGCGTTTACTATCGATATTTGCACACGGTAAATGAGCAAAGAATTGTCCAGCCTTGTCCCTCCTCATTTCAACTACCCCAGAAATATTCAACAAAACCCACGCGCCCATGTTTTCACTGTTTACCCTTTATCGTCGCGTACAATGAAGAATAGTCAGTTCTTCATCACCCGAACATCAAGGCTGTGCAATTCAATGGCGCCCCACGTATTCCCATCAACTTACAACATTCAGTGTTTCATGGTTAGCATCCACCGACAGTTTAAACTCTTTCCTTCAGAATCTTCCATGTAATCCATTGCTTCAATTCATTAAAGGGTGACCTCCTAAGTTATGATCGGTGCAAAAAAAAAATATTCCTGATTTTTTTCACTATCAATCTAATAAAGGGTGTATCAACAAGAGGTGTAGGGCTAGAAAGGTCTATTTTTTGACAGCCGATCGCTTCATAGTAATCAAATGTTGAAATTTGTCATCCATAAATGCGGAAAATTTACCATGAAACGCTATACAGTGAAAGAAAAATTAGAAATAGTTGAATTTTGTTAGGAAAATTTGCATTCAATCGCACGATGCGCGAAATTCGAGTAAATTTTGATCGTAATCATGTGCCTCCTGAGACGTATGTGCAGAACCTAATCAAAAAATTCGAAAAGATTGGCTTAGTGCAAGATATGAAGATAGCGATACGGCTTCGCCCCGGACGTTCGACCGAAAATATCGCCGCAGTGAAAGAAAGAGTGCAAAACGACCTAAACAACGCAATTCGTCACCGTGCTCAAGAACTCGACCTTTCCAGCAAAAGATTTCGCTCAGAATGCGTACAAGGTCCAATTGACTCAAGATCTGCAGCCGGCGGGATACCAGGATCGCCGTACGCTCTCTGATTGAGTCTTGAAAGATTATGGTGATTTTTGAAAAAAAAAAATCGTGTTTTTTGATCAATCTCATTTTCACATTGGCGGTTACGTTATTAAGCAAAATTGTCATATTTGAGAATCCAAAAATCCGCGAGTGATTCAGGAGAAACCAATGCACTCTGTGTGTGACTGTTTGGTGCGGACTGTGAGCCGGATGCGTCATAGGGCAGTATTTTTTCGAATATGATGACGGAGGAGACATTAGAGCCAATGGAATGCGCATGATAAACAATTTTTTGTGGCCGGTAATGGAGTACATGGACACAAACGACCTCAACTTTCAACAGGGTGGTGCTACGTGTCATACAAGTTACGATACAATCGAGTTATTGCGTTCCCAGGTCGCGTGGTGAAGACACCAATTGGCCACCAAGATCTTGCGATACAAAATCGTTCTTCCATTGAGGTTATGTAAAGAGTTAGATATTCCCTAACAGTGAGCAAACAATGTCAACTATCAAAACGAACATTGCAGCCACTATTGCCGAAATAGAGCCCCAATTATGCAAAAAGTGATCGAAAATTTGGAGAAAAGTATGAAAGTCTGCAAGCAAAGTCGATGTAGCTACATATTTTATAGATTTTGTATTCCATACATGATCTCCACGTGTTTACTTTATAATGCAATAATGCAATAAAAATTTCGGAGACATCCAAGCAATTTTTCTTTTTATTCAAAAACAATTCCAACACCTCTTGTTGATATCCTGATATATGCTTGGATGTAAGTGGCTGATGGAAATTTTCAGACCAAACGGCAGCACCTATAGATTTGCGGCTTTTTATACTCTAGATGAAATCCGAGAGTATTATAAGTTTGCCACAAAGTTTGTAATGCTTAGAAATAAGGCTCGGAGAAAAAAATTAATGATTCAGAAGTTAATGTGATAATATTCAGATCTCAGAACCGGATGTCCGTTTGTCCGTCCATCTGTCCGTCCGTCCGTGTCCTCTCTAGCTTGAGAACGCGTTGATCAAGAAAGTTCAAATTTTGTGCACGTCGTTTTTGACAAAAAAGTAAGGATATGTTCGTGAACAGACCAAATCGCTCCGCCCCTTCTACCCCCTCCCATACAAAATGATACAATTGCGCAATTTGACAATAAACGGATTTGCTCAAAAAGTATAAAAGCTATTGGTCTCAAATTTGGAACATATTACTTTTATGATGATATCAATCTAACATATAAATTATGCGTGTGCTCACCCTCCTTCTACCACCTCCCATACAAACTGTACTTTTTCATGAAATACTCTAAACCAATTTACTATGTGCGTATAAAATTCAGCGAGCTGAAATTGTGCACTAAATATTTATTTGGAATTATTAGTAAGACCAAGAAAAATTAGACACTCAGTTTCACTCCTTCTACCCCCTCCCATACAAAATGACACAATTTCGTAATTCGACAATAAACGGATTTTTTCAAAAAGCATGAAAGCTATTGATCTGAAATTTTGAATATATTACTTCTATAATAATTTCAATCTGCTGTATAAAAATTAGTTGAGTCCTCTCCTTCCTTCCATCACCTCCCACACAAACTGCACTTTTTTATGAAATACTCTAAATAAATTTACTCTGTACGTATGAAATTTATCGAGCTGAAATTATGCACTAAATAATTATTTAGAATTATTATTAAGACCAAAAAAATTAGGCGATTAGCTTCAATCTTTCTATCACCTTCCATACAATTTGACATAATTCAACAACTTTACAAAAAGACGATTTTCCTGAAAAGTATGAATGCTACTCATCTGCAATTTAAAATATGTCAATTAAATGATGTTTACAGTTATTTCTAAAAACGTAATTAATAAATTCACACTCCTTCTACCACCTCCCTTACAAACAGCTCAATTCCACTTAATACAATACACTAATTTTCTCAGTACCTATTAAATTATTGAATCCTAAATTTTGTATAAAACATTTTAATAGCAACCTTAGAGTGATGTGAAAAAATTAGTTCAATGTCGTCACCCCCTCTACCACTTCCCCTAAAAAAAAATTCTTAAAATAAAAAAAATCTCTCTCATCTAGAGTATCGCACATTTGGGCTTTACGCCCAGTCGTAGTCCTGTTATGTTTTATTTAATTCTCTGAAACTAGTTAGAATTATAAAAATGAATAATAAAGCATAACAGTGTAGAATCCGAAAATCTTTTTTTTAATTTACTATAAAAACTTTCAGATCCAAAACATTTGCTCCTTAAGCCTGCGTGAATGGGTTTCAAGGGTTCCCCCGTATAAAAAAAATATCAACATGAAGTAAATGACTACATTTCGGCTAGATAAGATTATCGGGGTCGGTGGCTCAGTGGTATAATGCTCACCCGACGTGCGAGCCTTTCGTGTTTCGATTCCAGCCATGTACATATTCATTTTGCATACAAATATATTTATACTCTAGATGAAATCTGAGAGTATTATAAGTTTGCTCTAAAGTTTGTAACGCCAAGAAATAAGGCTCGGAGAAAAAAATGATGAATACAGAAATTAATATTATCACTCAAAAATCTCAAAACCGGATGTCCGTCCGTCCGGCCGTCCGTTCGCTCTCTAGCTTGAGAACGCGTTGAGCTAGAAAGCTCAAATTTCGTACACGTCGTTTTTGACAAAAAAGTAAGGTCAAGTTCGTCAATGGGCCAAATCGCTCCACCCCTTCTACCCCCTCCCATACAAAATGACACAAATGCGCAATTTGACAATAAACGGATCTGCTCGAAAAGTGTAAAAGCTATTGGCCTGAAATTTGGAATATATTACTTTTATGATAATATCAATCTACCGTATAAAAATTGTGCGTGTCCGCCTCCTCCTTCTACCACCTCCCATACAAACAGTACTTATCATGAATTACTCTAAGCCAATTTACTCAGTGCGTATAAAATTTAGCGAGCTGAAATTGTGCATTAAATATTTATTTAAAATTGTTAGTAAGGCTAAAAAAAATTAGACGATTAGCTTCACCCTTTCTACCCCTCCCATACAAAATGACACAATTTCGCAATTCGACCATAAATAGATTTGCTCGAAAAGTATAAAAGTTTTTAGTCTGAATTTCGGGATATATTACTTTTATAATAATTTCAATATACTGTGTAAAAATTATTTGCGTCCTCCCTCTCCTTCCAACCCCTCCCATACAAACTGCACTTTTTCATGAAATGCTCTAAGCCGATTTTCTCAGAACATATAACATTTATCGAGCTCATTTAGCATTATCACTAAGATCAGAAAAAAACATTTTGGTTAGCTTTACTGCTTCTACCCCCTCCTATACAATATGACGCAGTTTCACAACTTCACAAAAAATCTATTTTCTTGAAAAGTATGAATGCTACCAGTCTCAAATTTAAGAAATGTCAATTTTATGATATTCTTAGTTATTTCTGAAAAAATCACTAAATCCCTCCACTCTTTCTACCACCTCCCATACAAACTGCACATTTTCACTAAATCTAACACACTAATTTTCTCAGCTCCTATTCAATTTTTGGTGTAAGCATTTTGTATAAAACATTTTTATAGCTACTTTAGCATGATGGGGAAGAAAATAGTTCAATGCTATCACCCCTTCTAACACTCCTCATACAAAATTTCTTGGGATCACAAAAAATTCTATTTCATCTAGAGTACCGTAAGATTGCGCTTTACGCGCAATCGTAGCCCTGTTATGTTTTTTTTTTAAGATTAGAGTAGTTCTAGCGAAGTACGGCAGCAGATGTGCACGGGTCAACAATAATTATTGGTAATTAAACACAGCCTCTATGAGTTTAATATATTCGCCTACGTAGACGTAAAAAAAAGCTTGAAAACGGCTAGTACTTTATACTTTCCAATTAATAGAATTAGATATGTATGGGAATACAACTCTTACTTCTATTTAAAGATAATTTTTAATAAATTCCCATTTATGGCTTATAAGAGTATAATTACATTCACGGGTTTTAATCCAATAATTTTTTTTCCTCGTAATTTTTAATGAAAGCATAACACCAACTTAATTAAAAGGAACAAGTGGGTGGTAAGATTTTAATGTGAAATGAATTAATTAATTGAATGAAACTGAATTGAATGTAATAGAAATGGGGCTGGTTGGTAAGGTACCTCCTATACAGGAATTAAGGAATGGGAATGCGATTGTTTTGGAAATTTCACCGATTTCGCCTACAAAGGCTTCCCTGGCCCTAATGAGAATTTCCGGGAGTTTTGAGCGTAATGGGCACATTGGAGTAAAATTTCTCTTAAAATTTAAATCTCTATCGGGTCCATACACGGTATCTACTTTCAAGCAGCCTTAAACGGAACGACTTGCTTCGTTTTTGTTCACATAATCATTCTCTAGAATAGAGAAAAGTGGCTCTAGAACAGTCCGACCGTTTAAGAATTGTTATGTGTTTGTGTACTCGGATGTGTGTGTGTGTGTGTGCCAGTGTGGCTTGAATGTACGCCAGCATTTAGGGGTAACTTCCCTAATTGAATTTTCATATAATTGGATGCTCCACCGCCATAAAGGCATATGCGAAATAATTTTATTTCCTTTCGGTTGTTACAAAATGGCTAATGGCGTTTAAATATACTTTAACTGCTTACGTTGCTGCTCTGATTGTTGCTCCTAATTGCTTCGAAAGCTCTTAAACTTTCGATAGTAATTATTTTTGTTTTAATAAATAGTAATTAGGGTGTACAAAGGCTGGTCGTAATGTCCACAATCTCAGACTTTGTATTCGATTATGGGGCCACTGTCGACAGAGCTTAAATTAATGTTGCCTTGTGTTAGCATTTTTCCTTCCCTGAAGATTTTTTGAATTAAAGTAATGAGCTGGACGAACCCAAAAACAATAAAATCTGTTTGCGATTTTGCGAAGGATATTAAATTGAAAATTGGCTTCATTTCGCCTAAATTAATATTATGAACGGAAATTCGGCGTTTTAATTATTGTAATAATTATTATTGCCAATTGTTTGGGAATGAAATGTACTATTAGAGTGGCGTGTGCTGGGAGTGATAAAAATGTACGCATTTTCAAATTAAAAAAATAAATAGGTTGAATAAAATAAAAGCAGAATTATTATTGAAAGTCATTTACTTCAAAGTGATTGATTAAATTGTGATTAAATATCTTGACATCAAAGATCTTAACGATCATCAAGACTGATTCCAGAAGAAACGCACAAGATAACTTCTTTCTACTATTCTCACGGAGCGTTGAAACAAAATTTTGCATTGTTTCTTGCGATATTTCTGAGGCTTTCGTTAGAGTATGGCATACCGACATCTTAGCCAAACTTAAGGCTATTACGTTCAGCAACTCTCTAACTTTGTGATTAAATATTTTTCAACAAATAATCCAAGTGATTACGTGGGAAATTTGGTCCGAAATTTGAATTTTCTCAATTTTTTTTTATTTTATGAAGTAAACACAATCATAATGAATTGTTATTTACGAAAGTGAGATTTATTTTCGATTGTAATGAGTGAATCTGTACAAAAACTTGTAGATTAACGCAAGTTTTTGCTCGTGTTCATACATTTGAAAATCGTCAAACTCAATCAAACTATAAGTCAGAAACCTGTTCGAACAGTGAGCTCTCGGATAGCTCCCCCTGTGTATGACGCGACCATTCACATCTTGGTAAGATTATTTAATCATAGCTATGATCTTGTCTGGAATACCTCTTCGACGCAAAGCATTCCATATGTAATATCACTTAGTGCTGTCGGAAGCCTTCTCAAAGTCCACAAACTTGAGATTTAGTGGCGAACCTTTAGTGTGCTGGTTTAATGAATGCGTTTATAATATCTTTTATACAATATGACGAACTCTTAATTCACTAAATTATATATTATATTAAGTTAAATCAATTGGTTAATATTTAACTATATTTATTATATATTATTATATAACTCTTAATTATTGTTTATATTACATAAAATATTTATTAATATTTATATCAATAACATTATTTATTATTATAATTTTTGATTATATTATTTATCACATTATTTATTATTTTAACAACACATTAGTAATATATATTTTTCAACAACATTTCACTATTCATAATTGTTTATCTTTTTTTTTAATTAATTTTCTAAGACTGCTATTTATTAATCTTTTTAGCAACGCTTTACTTTTTCGACTAACTAGCAATGAAATTATTTTTCAACTAACTTGTTTTTTACAATTTTTTCATAAAAAACTAATATGATTATTTTATATTTTGTGCGATCTATTCATTTATCAAAAGTAAAGTAGCGCTATTAAAGTAAGTTTCTACGATTTACTTAATTTATAAAAAGTAAAGTAGTGATAGTAAAGTAGGCACTACATACCCCCTTCCTAGAGAAGATCTTTGATCTTTTCGATATTATATACATTAAAGAATAAACAAAAAAGGAAAGGAATGTCTGTGGTACGCATTTTGTATTTAATTGACAAAGGAAACTTTCTTTTTAACTCTTGACGAGTTTGTTGCTTCGGAAGAACTAATGAAGCAAGGCTTAAGACGATCAATTGATACTGAAGTCGGTTTGTCTTTGATCTTAATGACGAAAAACTTGTTGTTTCTCTGAATGACTTCAAAAGGGCCTTCATATGGAGTTTGAAGAGAGGTGCGAACCTTGTCTGTTCTCAGAAAAACATGGGTACATGTTTTGAGATCTTCAAAAACAAAAGGAGTTTCCAAACTATGTCTTGATGGAGGGCGAGGGCTTGATTTGTTGATCCGATCACGAAGAATTTCAACAAAATCACTTCCAGACATTGTATTCGATTTGTTCTTGTGTTGAACAAAATCGTAAGGAAGTCTAATATTCTGACCGTAAAGTAATTCGGCGGGGGTCGCGTTGGCATCATCTCGAATTACTGTTCGTAAACCGAGAAGTGTAAAAGGAAGTGCATCTGACCAACTTTCGTTTGTTTTGCATTTCAAAGTTTCTTTAAAAACTCTGTGCCATCTTTCTAACATGCCGTTTGCTTTAGGATTGTATGCAGTAGTTCTGCAGCGTTTAAATCCTATCAATTTTCCTAATTCGTGAAATAATCGAGATTCGAATTGAGGACCTTGATCCGTAATAATAGAAACTGGCGTTCCGTAACGTGGAATATATTCATTGAATAAAGTAGATGCAACAGTTTCTGCGCGAATATCTGTAAGGGGATAAGCTTCGGGCCATCTGGTGAAACGATCCAAAACTGTAAGGCAGTATCTGAAACCGTTCGAAGTTGGCAAAGGACCAACCAGATCAATATGAATTGTTTCAAATTTGCTTGAAACTGGTTTGAAATCTCCTAAAGGACTTGTGACGTGTCGAGAGATTTTTGCTTTTTGACATGCAAAACATTCCTTAGTCCATTTACGACAATCTTTATTGATTGAGGGCCAAATGAATCTTTGTCGCATAAGTTTAACGGTAGCCTTAATTCCTGGATGCGATAAATCGTGAACAGTACGAAAAACGCGAGTTCGTAAATTTAAAGGAATGTAAGGTCTAAGTTTATGCAAGGAATTGTCACACCAAAGAGGATTGATGGTACCTTCAATAATAACCGGAATGATTTTTAAACTGGGTAAATTTTTAGCTTTATTTAATTCAGAATCAATTAGTTGAGTATCAGCAATTTCGCAGTAGTCAATAGTTGTCGGAAGGTTTAATGCTTCAATTCTCGATAAAGCATCAGCGACAACATTGTTTTGACCAGAAACATGACGAATATCTGATGTAAATTGACTGATGAAATCCAAATGTCTGAGCTGACGTGGCGAAGCTTTTTCAGGGTTTTGTTTAAGAGCGAAAATTAACGGCTTATGATCCGTAAACAAAATAAAATCTCTGCCTTCAAGCATAAATTTAAAATGTTTAATGGCAATATAAGCCGCTAGAAGCTCTCGATCATATGCACTATAATTCTTTTGAGGTGAAGAAAGTTTCTTCGAGAAAAAGGCTAGTGGTTGCCAGTCATTTCCATATCGTTGTTGAAGAACGGCTCCTAAAGCTGTATCTGAAGCGTCCACTGCTAATGAAAGAGATGAAGAAGTGGAGGGAAAAGCTAAAGTTGTAGCTTGAGCGAGTTGCTTTTTGCAACGCTCAAACGCTTCAATTGATGTAACCGACCAAACCAATTCTGTTTTATCATTCTTTTTCTTGCTACCAATAGTGAAGCTGTCAAGAATTGACTGTGCTTCGGCAGCGTGAGGAATAAATCGGCGATAAAAATTAATCATTCCTAAAAATCGTCGCATATCTTTTACTGTAGATGGACGTGTATAAGCTAATATAGCTTCGACTCGTGAAGCGATTGGTTTGATTCCATTTTTGTCAATCGAATGACCGAGGAAATCGACCGAAGATTTAAAGAACGAGCATTTAGTTTGGTTAATTACCAAATTATGAGAGTTAAGTCGTTCAAACAATTTCTCTAAATGATTGAAATGATCACTTTCTGATTTAGAAGCTACCAAAATGTCATCGATATAGACAAAACAAAAATCAAAATCATTTAAAATTGAGAAAATGAATCTTTGAAAAGTTTGTGCTGCATTGCGAAGACCAAAAGTCATCCGCACAAACTCGTAAAGTCCGAAAGGTGTCGTAATGGCTGTTTTCGGAATATCATCCTCATAAATGGGAATTTGATGATAAGCTCTCTCTAAGTCAACAGTTGAAAAAAATGTACATCCTTCCAACTGTTGACAGAAGTCCTGAATATGAGGAATAGGATAAGTGTCAGGAGTAGTGATAGCGTTTAAAGATCTATAATCACCACAAGGCCTCCAACTACCATCCTTCTTCTTCACCATGTGAAGCGGTGATGCCCATGGACTGTCGGAGGGTCTACAGATACCACGTTCAATCATTAGATTGAATTCGGCCTTAGCTGCTCTAAGCTTTACCGGATCTAGACGACGAGGTCTGGCAAAGATTGGACGACCTTTAGTAACGATAAAGTGTCGCACTGTGCTCGACTCTATGAAACTATAATTTAAGGTGCGTCGTAATCCTTCGAATTTAGATAATAACAACTCAACTTTTGGATTTAAAGGTGTAGTTGACAAAACAGCGAGATTTGAAGATGGTCCATTAACCAAGGAACCAGTTACTGAACTAATTTGTGATAGTGGATCGATAATACATTTACGTCGGATATCCACGATTAAACCGAAATGTTTAAGAAAATCTGCACCAAGAATGGGTTTTTCAACATCGGCTATAATAAATTTCCAATTAAATACGCTTCTTAATTGGAGAGAGATATCTAAAAATTTAAATCCGAAAGTTTTGATGTTAGAAGAATTGGCGGCTGTGAGTACGATAGATTTATCACAAACCCTGTTTTCCTTTGGATTAACCGGAAGAACAGAGATGTCAGCTCCAGTATCAATTAAAAAACTAAACTTGGATAAATTGTCTAAAATGAATAGGCGACTTGATGATGATGGTTTGTTGTCGAACATCGCCACTTCAGACAACTTTTCAGTTTTTTTGGATTGTTGAACGAACAAGGTTTGCGACATTTAGTTGCATTAGTTCCAAATTTTTTATGATAGTAACAGAAATTCGAATTTGGTATGGAATTATCGCGATAGTTACTAAAAGAACGTGAATTACTTCTAGAACGTGATCGATTCCTTCTATAAAATTGGTTTTGTTTCAGAGTCAATAATTCAATCTGTTTCGTTAACAGGGACATCTGATGAATGATTGAACTTTCAAAACTAAATCGATCAGTTCTAATTTCATTAACTTTAAGTTGCGAGATATTTGAAACGTCCCAATTGAAATTAGGATTAGTTTCAATAACTCGATCTGCAAGAATGCTTAATTCGTCGAGTGAAACATTCGCTACTGCTAAAATCGATTGTGCATTAGGTGGTAATTTTTGAAGCCAAAGCTTCTTTAAAAGAGGTTCTCCAACAGAAGACCCAGCTAACGCCTTCATCTTACTTAAAAGATGAGATGGTTTATCGTCTCCAAGATCAAGACCGTTAATTAATTTCTGAAGTTTGTGATCTTCCGATTCACCAAATCTAGAAATAACAGCCAATTTCAAATCCGAATAAGGTGTGGTAGAGGATAAATTCTCAATAATGTCCAACACCTTATCACATTCATCCTGAGTCAACATACTCAATGCATAGCTAAATTTCGTTGCTTCTGACGAAATGTTAACTGACCGGAATTGTACCTCGAGAGCTTGAAACCAAGCAGTCGGATTTCGTCTCCACAAACAGACCTTTTGAATTGCGACGGTCGCAATATTATTTGAATCGCCTAACCCCAAAAAAGGATTAGCTATAACGATTCATCCCGAGATGAAGGAGGTAAAGTGTCATACGACATGACGCAACTAATATTAAAATTAATAAATCGCACAAAATTTAAAATTTACAAAATGAAAAATAAATACTAAAATTTAAATAATAAAGATTAATATTTAAATAATGGATTAAAATTTACTCAATTTTTGTATTTTCTTTCTTCAAAAAATAGTTTGAGAAATTTCTTATGCCGCTGGTAGTTTTCAAAGTTGGATGAGAATTGATGTTATGTTGTTTTAATTTTCTATTTACAATTTTCCTGTTGTTGCTATTGTTGTGCTTGCTGTTGTTATTAATGCTGATGTTTCTATTTTCGCTGTTACCGTTGATGTTGTTGTCGTTGCTGCTGATGTTGTGCTTGTTGTTAAACCAAAAAAAAAAATCGTTCGTTGGAGATTAAATTCGCTGAAATATCGGGATCACCAATATTTATGGTGAATTGTTTGTCTGGTTTGCATGTTCACCAATATTTATAATTGGTTGTTGGGGTCACCATTTTTAGTGTGCTGGTTTAATGAATGCGTTTATAATATCTTTTATACAATATGACGAACTCTTAATTCACTAAATTATATATTATATTAAGTTAAATCAATTGGTTAATATTTAACTATATTTATTATATATTATTATATAACTCTTAATTATTGTTTATATTACATAAAATATTTATTAATATTTATATCAATAACATTATTTATTATTATAATTTTTGATTATATTATTTATCACATTATTTATTATTTTAACAACACATTAGTAATATATATTTTTCAACAACATTTCACTATTCATAATTGTTTATCTTTTTTTTTAATTAATTTTCTAAGACTGCTATTTATTAATCTTTTTAGCAACGCTTTACTTTTTCGACTAACTAGCAATGAAATTATTTTTCAACTAACTTGTTTTTTACAATTTTTTCATAAAAAACTAATATGATTATTTTATATTTTGTGCGATCTATTCATTTATCAAAAGTAAAGTAGCGCTATTAAAGTAAGTTTCTACGATTTACTTAATTTATAAAAAGTAAAGTAGTGATAGTAAAGTAGGCACTACAAACCCATTTCGGTGGACTGTTTCATTATTATTCGTAGGGTATTTGTATGGCTAGGATGTAGTCTAGTGGGTAGCGTATTGGTCTACAATGCGAAGGTCGTAAGCTCAAATCCCGGTCGACGCATAATTCCAGCACACTACCTGCATTGGTACACATTGGTTACCTCTGTTTACGAAAATGAAAAATTCGTAGATAGTTGCTTGTGCGTAGGGCTAACAACCCTTCCGCAATAAATAAGTAGTGAAAAGTTAAGGAACCTGAAGGTCATGAGTCTAAGACCTGGTTTCGGCTGTAGCGGTCTATGCAAGACAACCCTTTAAGGAATCCAGCATGATAAACTTTTGGAGTTCTCTCTACGACATTACTGATCCTATTGAGCCATAATTAGTCATGATTTTACATACTGCAGTAAGCAGACATACATATATCACGCCAATTGTCACAATCCTGAAGGTCGCCCTTCTTCGGAATACATTTAATTACATACCTTACCAATTTAAAATCAATGTTTGTAACTCGTTTTCAACTCTAAAGTAGCCAATCATAAAATTACTTGGCATTTCGAACTTCAAATAATTTAGGTATAAAACGAGATAAACTGAAACTTTTGGTTTGTTAACAGTCGGAGGGTAATGGGCAAAATACACGTAAATAAAAACTTTGCCTACCTAATTAATCGGAGTCCGCCGAAAAAAAAAAACCAGATACAAAACGAAACTTACCCACATTAATTGCATTTATTCAAGGATTTCACTCATTACCATCCTTCTCATATCACTTTATTACTTCAATTTATCTCCTTCCTGTCTTCTGGCCTGTGCTTGAGTCTGACTTGAAAAGTCAAAAGATCTCCATCACTACTACTTCTAGAGATGAAAGAGAAGGTTTTCTATAAAATTAGGTAGAAATTTTTAATTAGACAGTTGTTCGTATGTTGGATGTTGGACGAAGAACTCAAGGACGATTGTCTTACTTTATGCAAAGTTACTCGTCGGCTGTAAAGAAAGCGGCTACTTTCCAATATAATTACAAGCAAATATATGTCTACTTAACCGATTCAACTTTTCAAATGGAATAGCTAATGGTAACTGCTGGGTTCTTGCTAGACTAGACAAGCGATTCGTTATCTGATTCCTGAATTATTGATAAATGGATGGTCACATTAATTATAACTCCCTGTGCACAGCTGGATCATAGATCTCATCTCGTATTCAATTAATACCTCTCGCGATTGCAACCAATTCATCTGTTTTTCATGCTCGAAGGCAATGAATGAATAATAAAGAGCAAGGAATCGACTTCAAAATTGAAAAGATTAGAATAATTTTCGTTTTATAGAATTAACAAAGTTGATTTTGCAGTGGGAGAATGCTGAGTATTGTAAAGAGGGGGGGAGGGGGGGGGAGGGGAGGGGTGCTCTGAAATTTTTTTGAAATAGTGAAATTTTTTCAGTTTCGTAACATACATAAAGTGTGTATCAACAAGAGGTGTAGGATTTGCTTCCAAGACGCAATAAGAGAACGTACGGCTCTGCTGGTGGACCGCCGGCTGCAGCTTTGAGTCAATTTGACCTTGTACGCATGTAGAGCCAAATCTTTCGTCAATATTCGCTACAGTGTGGACGTGGAGAGACCGAGCTCTTGAGCACGGTGACGAATGGAGGTTTTTGTTTCGTTTTCAGTACTGTCCTTTACTGCGACGATATTTTCGGTCGTCCGGGGCGAAGTTGTTTCGCTGTCTTCACATCTCGCACTGAGCCACTCTCGGGATTTTGGAGTAGTTTATGCACACACGTCTCAGAAGGTAGATGATCAAAATTCGCTCGAATTTTGCGCTTCGTAACTGCGATTAAACGCGAATTTTCATAATAAAATTCAACGACTGTGTAGCATTCCAGGGTAAATTTCCCGCGCTTTTACATGATAAATATCAACATTTGCCAACTGTCAAGCAACCAGCTGTCGAATAATAGCCTTTCCACCATTTGCTGAAACACCCTATATATGTGGTCCAAGTATAGCTAGTACATATCTTAAGTTATTCAGTTTCATAAAGGTCTTAAGGTGTACCACAGCTAACTCTAAGAAAGGTTGTTTTCAGGGGCTATTATCTCCTATTCTTGTGGTGCCTGGTGAGCCACAAGAAGGATCTATCCGTGCAAAATCCCCACTGTTCCTTTTACCAGTCGTTTGGATATACACAACGATCATAGAGCTAATGGTTACGCATGCGGCGGTAGTATGGTGGCAGAAAACGATACAAAAAAGCTGTAACGAAATGAGGCCACATTGCTGCGACTTCCAAAGCGTTAGCAGAATAATACGTTTCCTTCAGGTCATTCTTTAATGTGCTGTGATGAATACAACAGGGGTTAATAAAAAAATTGAAAGAAAAATTTGTACAAAAGGTTTCATAGGGGGTGTCCACGCAATGGCTCAGCCGTATCCGTACGGAACCTGCAATATAGATATTTGCAAGTAAATTATGCTGCCAGGACCTGGAAGAGCCCCATTATTCTTCTAACGTTTTAAATGTCGCAGCAATGTGGTCCATTTCATTACAAAGCACTAAAATCAAATTGGGTAAACTTCAACGGTTCAACTGCAGGAGCTACTAAGGTTCTATTGCGACTTACACCGCTGCAAAAAGTCATTGAATCGAAGGCAAAATTGTCTTGGAGTACGTGTCGTATTGGATGATTGTTTAATAAAATTAACGCTGGTGTTCCTCAGGGCTTGGCTGTTCCTCCCACAGTTTTTCTAATATTTATTAATGACTTAGTTACTTAGCGTTAGTGTTACGTAGCGTGTTGGTCTTGTAATGCGAAGGTCGTGAGTTCAAATCTCGGTCGACTCAATATATAATTCCAGCACATTGCCTGCTTGGATTTACCTTGGTCACCTCAATCTACGAAAATAAAAAAAAAATCGTAGATAGAGGGTTGTGCGAAGGGCTAACAACCCTTCCACAATAAGTAATGAAAAATGTTAAGGAGCCTGAATGTCAGGAGGCCAAGGTCCGATTTGGGCTTTAGCGCCATTGTAGTAGTAGTTACTTACGATGGCACTACAGCCCAAATCGGGCCTTGGCTTCCTGAATACTTTGCCACCATTCATCTCGGTTCAGTGACCACATCCTCCAGTTTGAGAATAACAGCAGTGATTTACTGTCTACTTCAATCCCCCTTCAAACCCCCCAGCGCTTCTGTGGTTTTCCGACTAGTCTTTGTCCATTAGTTGTCCCTTTTAGTGTGCATTTGAGAATTCTTCCTTTGCCTATCCACACCACATGACCAGCCCAATACAGCCTATTAAATTTTAAGAGGGTTACCACTTCTGGATTATCGAAGATGGCATACAATTCTCTATTGTATCATATTCTCCAGATCGAGTCATCCCACACAGGTCCAAGGATTCTTCTGATGACCTTTCTTTCAAAGGCTTTAAGTAATTTTTCGAACGCCTGAGTTAATGTCCACGTTTCGCTGCCAAAGCATAGCACTGGTCTGATAATTGTTTTATATATTTTAAGTTTTTCTGTGTACGTGCGACTTATTTGCCACCATTATCCATCGTTTAATTTCGATGGGTTCGCTTCCTTCGTTTGATAGGTTTGCCTTTAGTTCAACAAAGCTGTTTGGAGTCTTTTTTCTAGTTTGTGCCATAACTTTTTTGTAGTGCTTTTGTTAATACGTAGTCCAACATTCCTTGCTACTGAGTCAAGGTTTACAAATACTTTCTTTGCACTCTCCAGACATTTTACATGGATATGTGGTTGGTATATACTACGAGTTGTGTGGATTTATTAATGTCTTGCTATCTTTAATGTTCCATTAAACTACTTCGCATATCACAGCATACTAACTAGGATACTGCCATAACTTCAACACAGCGTCTTTAGCCCGATGTACGAACTTAACGAAGCAACGTGTGTACATGATTCAATCATTAAATAACAACTTGAAGATGCTGACTTCTCCTCGTCACGCGATTCAATTAAGTACAGTTGAATTGTAAGCTTATGGGATTTAAAATAGAAAGATAATTTATTAATGTTTTTCTTTTGAGGATTTATTGAATGTTTTACTTTTAAAAGTTTTAGGAATACTAAAATAATTAAAAACTTAATGTCATTATTTTCCTTCTCCATACCTACTATCATCACAAGCTCTTTATCTCTTTTGTATAGTTACTACAATGGAGATTTTTCGAGCGGAATCTCCAATTTCCTACGACCATGCATGACTTTATCTCGTAATACACGAGCTGATCTGACTTCTCCAATACTAAGTCACGAGATTGGGAGAGATGCGAAAATCTCCTTAACCCTTGAATAAAATGAATATTATAGGGGGTCGCTGGGTTTCGAGTAAAGATTAAAAAATTTAACTTTAAATTGAAATTACTGCAAACTTTGTTTATCGCTTCTCACTCTCTCATGAACACCTTTTACGGTCATTGCCGCTTTTCTATCTCCGATTGACTATCGCGACTTTGCACGCGATCATCCGATCTTTACTCTTTCGCTTCCAAATTCAGACTGAGACATTACTTGAAAATGCTCACACTTTTATGTGGTTAATTTCACCCGCCTTTCGCCGGCCTTTCGTCTGCTTTTTCGTCTACATTTCAGTGCCTACGAACATTTCAAGGTCATAAGCAATTGATGATCGCGGATTGTCAATGATGTGTGTGTGTGTGCAGATGAGAAGATTATTCGATGATAATTCGATGATCGCGTGTGTATATATTTTTGTTTAAAGATCTTGAAATTCCAATCAAGTCGCATGGCGTTTCTTGTAGTAATCATACGCACGTTTTAGTTTGATGATAAGGAAGTAGAGCTGACATTTCGCTTTACTTTCGAGTATAGTAGAAGACCGCGGATATTTGATGAATGACTAGGGCTAACAGGCATCAAAGCTAACATGCATCGAAGGCTGTTTTGAATTAACATGTGAATACAAAAAAAATCGAGTTTGGGAAACACCAAACTTTCAGTACATGGAAGCGTCGAGCACCTGCTATCTGCGAATACATGAGAGTGCTTCCTCTTTCTAACCAGCAGTAAGCCACTTTGCAGCCTCTCTAACGCACTCATCGGTTCATTGTAGGTGCTATATCATGATTGAATAGAAAAATCAGTACTGAGCGCTAATTAATAAGTATGTATGAATGTTTCATTATTACATTTTTTAAGGCACCGAATTTAATTTAGGGGGTCACCCTTTAATGCATTGCATAATTAATTCGGTAAAGGAAGTGGATAAAATTTGGGTGAACTATGGAAATTAGGGTGGAGAGAGACGGAAATGTCGGTGAAGATTATTCTTGAAGGACTAGAGGTTATACCTACTTGGGCAAATGTTAGCTGGCAATGAATTCCAAAGTCTGGACGTTCGGGAAATGAATGAATGTCTATATTTCACTGTACGAGTAGGAATAAGGTTGACGGCATACTCGTGCACGCGTTTAGCTTGACGAGTATTCCGGGAAAAGGTGTAAAGTGAAGGAATGAGTGATCTAAGCTCCGCACTGTATTTACCATGAAAGTAGCGATAGTAAATGCTGACGGAGTCAACAGAAACCGTAACAGTTTCATCTCCAATTAGTCGGAACGCATGTTTTTGGATTCGATCGAGCAGAGCACGGTGGGAGCTCCAGCCCATAAATGGGAATTGAATTCTAAACGAGATTGAATGTAAACTTTGTAGATGGAATCTATGTCGGGAGGCGTAAGATATTTTTTGCATTTGCGAAGAATACCTAGCCGTTTGGAGGTATCAAGGGCAACTTCGAAGACGTGTTTGCTTCAATTGTCGGGGCCTGGATTCGATTCTGGGTTGCGATATTAAATCGAAACGCGCGTGTGGGGTATCATGTGCCAATTGCAACATGCAATAATATATATTTATGGTTACCATGCACGTAAACGAAGTTATGGATATTGATGACGATGCATCAGCAACATCCATCAATATTGCTCGTGCTTCGACATTCTTGGAAGTAAGAAGTCGAAGTCTAAGAAGTGTTGTCCCCGAGTGCGGACGAAAAACCCAATAAATGAATATAGAGAAATATAGTGTTTAGCGCAATAAATAAAATATAGAGAAATGTAGTGCTTTTTATTGCTCCAACACGGGACCCGACACAATCAAGGTGGTTATTTAACTTTACGGCTAATAGAATAAACTCATCTGAAGAGCAAAGTGGTACGCCATTAAAGGCTAAATTGGACGATGCCGCTGGAACATCACGTTTAAAAGAAAGATGGCAGGTCCGTGTTTTGGCGGCGTTGAACTCTACTCTATTTTTCCTGCCCCATATCACGATTAATTCGGTGTTCAGAGCGAACCGGATAATTCTTTGCATTTGAAAGCAACAGATTGCTTTTGAGATTCTGAAGGGAAGTCGAATTCAAAGGTGTTATTAAAAGTACTGTTATCAGCCAAACTATGGATTGGATTGAAAAAAGGTCATTAATAAATACCAAGAACAGTGTGGGCGATAAGACAGAACCCTGAGGATTCAACCGGAGTTGATTGGGAAGGAGGAGAAAGTAATCTAATGCGACTCGTGTAGTGCGATTGGACAAGAAACCCTCAATCCATTGAACAAGGGAAGCACCGAGGCCAATGACCTTGAGCTTAATCAGAAGGCATTCATGCCAAACTCTGTCAAAAGCTTTTGCAATGGCAAGAACTTGACCTTCGTCGTTTCTGCGCTAGCAGGAGTTCCAACGTTCCGTCATATAGACCAAGAGATCTCCAGTCGATCTTCCAGACCGAAAACCGTATTGACGATCGTGAATAAGTTGTTTATCTTCGAGATAATGAACGATTTTGCGATTAGCAGCAGTTTCCATTACTTTCGAGAGCTCTGAAGTAATGGCTATTGGACGGTAATTAGCGGGGTTCGCTTTGCTTCCCTCCTTGGGAATTGGCTGAACATTCGCAACTTTCCACAATTGTGGAAAGCACCCGGAAGAGTAAGATAAATGGAAAAGATTTGCCAGAGAAGAGGAGCACATTTTAAGGGTAATGGGGGAAATGCCATCACGGACTGCGGACTTTTGAATTGTTAGCTTTTGCAGAATTCAAGAAATGAGGCGTGTGCGTAAATGTAGCGAAGGCAGCGAAAATGCAGATGGTGCTGCGATAGTAGGGGTTCGGTGGTGTGGAGTTTCTCGCAAAGCTTGCTGCCAATAGGTTAGCTTTCTCAACAAGTGGCGGCGTTTACAAAGATTTGAAATTATTGTTGACCGTTTTTATAAAAGACCAGAAAGTACTTGAACCTTTTGGACTCTGGAGGATCTTCCGTCGAAGTTGCTGGTCGTAATCAAATTTAACACGTTTGAGAATAGAATTGCAGGTATTTCTAGATTTAATATAGAGGTCTCCGTTGGCAGAGTTTGGATGATTTTTGAAAGTTTGAAACGACTGTTTCTTCGCCTTCATTGCAACAAGACATTTGTTTGTAAGCCAAGAGTCTTTCGAAGGGCGGACTCTTTTAAGGCTGGAAGATATGTAGAGCTTCATACCTTTTAGGATGGTATCGGACAAGCTTACAGCCTACATAGCAGTCATTGGAATCAAAGCACAATTTCTAATTTAAGGCGATGAGCGGTAATTCAGAATTCACAGATGTTTGGCTATTGGAGTACATTTCACTTACAGAGGTAAATAGTATTGTTGAGTCGCATAAGATATTTAGATGCCTCTTGGTTTTGTGCAGCAGAACGGAATTTCGCTTTCTGGTCATCAAACTGAGAGAAATTTTCAAGATCTAAAGTAAACATCAACCGAAATCAAAAAAATCATTTTATACTCTAGATGAAATCTGAGAGTATTATAAGTTTGCCACAAAGTTTGTAACGCCAAGAAATAAGTCTCGGAGAAATAAATGAATGATACAGAAATTCATATAATCACTCAAAAATCTCAAAACCGGATGTCCGTCTATACGTCTGTCCATCTGTCCGTTCGTCTGTCCGTCCGTCCGTTTGTCCGTCTGTCTGTCCGTCTGTCCGTCCGTGTCCTCTCTAGCTTGAGAACGCGTTGATCTAGAAAGTTAAAATTTGGTACACGTCGTTTTTGACAAAAAAGTAAGGACAAGTTCGTGAATGGGCTAAATCGCTCCACCCCTTCTACCACCTCCCATACAAAATGAAACAATTACGCAATTTGTCAATAAACGGCTTTTCTCGGAAAGTATAAATGCCATTGATCTGAAATTTGGAACATAATAGTTTTATGATGATTTCATTCTAATGTATAAGAATTATTTGTGTCCTCTCTATCCTTCCACCCCCTCCTATACAAACTGCACTTTTTCATGAAATGCTCTAAACCGATTTACTCAGTGCGTATACAATTTATCGATTTGAAATTGTGCACTGAACATTTATTTAGAATTATTAGTTTGATCAAAAAAAAAAACATTAGACGATTAGCTTTACCCCTACTACCCTCTCCCATACAAAATGACATTAAACGAATTTGCTCAAAAAGTATAAAAGCTATTGATCTGAAATTTTGAATATATTACTTCTATAATAAATTCAATCTGCTGTATAAAAATTATTTGGGTCCTCCCTTTCTTTCCACCACCTCCCACTTTTTTATGAAATACTAAAAACCGATTTACTCTGTACGTATGAAATTTATCGAGCTGAAATTATGCACTAAATATTTATTTAGAATTATTAGTCAGACTAAAAAAATTAGGTGATTAGCTTCACTCCTTCTAACCCCTCTCACATAATTTGACACAATTCAACAATTTTACAAAAAGTCGATTTTTCTGAAAAGTATGAATGCTACTGTTCTCCAATTTAAAACATGTCAATTAAATGATGTTTACAGTTATTTCTAAAAAAGTCATGAATAAATTCACACTCCTCCTACCACCTCCCATACAAACTGCACAGCTTCACTAAATCGAATACACTAATTTTCTCAGTACCTATTAAATTTTTCAGTCCTAAATTTTGCATAACACATTTTGATAGCAATCTTAGCGTGATGAAAAAAAAGTTCAATGTTGTCACTCCCTCTACCACTTCCCCTACAACATTTCTTAAAATAAAAAATTTCTCTTTCATCTAGAGTATCGCACGATTGGGCTTTACGCCCAATCGTAGTCCTGTTATGTTTTATGTTTACCACTGATACTGTTTATTCTGTAAGCAGAAAATTCTTAGGGGAAAATATGAAATGGACTGAATTTAGTTCTATCTCTTTTTTCATTGAGTGTTAGCGTGTTGGTCTTGTAACGCAAAGGTCGTGACTTCAAATCCCGGACTGCGCAATATATAATTTCAACACTTTGCTTGCTTGGATATACCTTGGTCACCTCATTCCACGAAAATGAAAAATTCGTAGAAAGAGGGTTGTGCGAAGGGCTAACAAACTTTCCACAATAAGTAATGAAAATGTTAAAAAACCTGCATGTCAGGAGGCCAAGGTCCGATTTGGGCTGTAGCGCCATTGTACAAGAAGTAAGCAAATTAGAGATCTATGATAATTGATGATTTCTTGCTTTTGTTTACATCGGCATCCACACTTGTGAACTTTCGGTACTTTAGTATTGGTTCGTACATAAGAAGGAATGAATTTTTGCCGAGTTTTGGCTATCAGGGGTACTCATGTTAGCATATATATATATAAGGAAAATCCAGTTAGTTCGATGAATGCTTATGAAAGATGATGCATTGAGATTTCCCAATATTTAACGAGAGGCCTATAGTACTGTGCGTCATCAAAATAATAATCACTGTCCTCGATAACCTCTGATAAATCATTAATGAATAAAATAAATGCGATAGGACCTAAGATAGAGCTGTGAGGAACGTCCTCTATTCTGGTTATTGCTGCACGCAATTATCTAAAATATTTAGTCTTGAATTTCGTATTACAATACCATAGCACGGCTAAGAAATTATCGCGACGTTTATTTTCAATAACAAAATTACAATGCCCGAGCTATGATTAGAAATACTTCGGTTTTTGTTAATTTCATGCTTGAAAGAACACTTTAAAGGAGCTATTGAGTCATATATCAGAAACTTTCCATCCAATTGACAGACGTAGGCATCGTAAATCTCAATCGCATGAAATTGATTTTCAGTCCAATTGCTGTTTACGAGTTGAAGCTAATTGGCCTTTATTTCTTCACTATGTGATTGTTTTATGATTTTCTTAATGGCAATAACAAGCGTTCATATTTCGATAAACTTATGATTACACAACTATATGCTTGTGGTGAATTGTTGGTGGAGGTTAAAAGATAAGTGAGCTCACTGCAAATTTGAAATTGCGCGACTTTTACCTGCGAAAATTTCTAGATTATACTCATGAATCACTTCTACTTCCGTCACTTTACGGAAGCCGACCTACTATCCTTATTATGGAAGATAACAAAAAATTATGCAAATTTCTTTTCTAGCTATAGAATGGCAGAATAGAAGAGCTTCTTGAAATTTTTATGAAGCCACTTGTTATTTCGTTAGTGCCCGGAAGTTTGAATAAAATGTATCTTTGATTTATGACACTAAGTCTATTGTTAAAAAACTAAAGCAAAGCGGTAGCTGTTTCACTGAAGATAATTCTTCTAGTTTATACGATTTGATAATAGCAATGGCTAAGATTTCTTCTACTAATAAAGCGATAATTCGTTATTATGTCCATTCAGTATTTTTAGGAACAGTAATTGCAAGAATTGCATTTTACAAAATGTAAATTGTTCCTGAAAAATGTCATTAATGTTTATTTTCATACAGAGCCAGTACAATGATAACAAAATTCGGAATCAGGAATGCGGCAAACGTTTGCCTTCCCTTTATAAGTTGGCATTTGGGCGCGAAATCCTGGGCAATAGTGCCGATTTCTACGTCAGACACGACACGAATCAATGAGCACCACTATGTTGTCTGTACTACTGGGTAAATATTGCAATTTCGGAAGGCGGTACTATGAGCGTGTGTGAACGGAGAAAATTTTGCAAAACACGCACGAAACACCACTGTGCGGCACCAATTGTACCTCATTACGACTCTATTCATCTCCCAACTGGGAATTTATGGAAGTCAGAAGGCAAACTCTTCCCTTAGATGGTGCTGTTCCCAATGCCGGGAATATGCACCTACTATATATTCGCATCGTCGCATCGCCAAACCATCATACGTAGTTTGCAATATATTGAAATAAGTAATCCAACATTATGTATTGCACGATACCAGTGAAAATATTCATGAAAAAATAAAATTGGTTGCTAATTGCGTCGTCAGCTGTTCTGAAAGCAAAAGTAGCTATTAAAGTATTTCTTCCCGTTTCAACCACTGAAGGTATTGAACGATATTCGAATGGGGCTACGCGTACACCTAATGATACTTGGTATTTATTGATCTATAAAATGTGAAATGAATGCTTTATTTTTTTACTTACTAAAACTTAAACAGAGATCGCTCCAATAATATAAGACCAAAAATTTTAAAAGTAATTTGAAAAGGAGCAAAAAAGATGACAATTATGATAACTTAACAATTGGTTAAAAAAAAAAATAATAATATTCATACAGAGACTTCAGCATAGAGATTCGTTAACTTTAGTTTATAGTCATATAGAATTTCAAGGACCTTAAAAGAGCATCAGAAAGATGTGTACATTAGGGTGGCCCTTAGCTACATGGTCTGTTCCGAAAGTTAAAATTTTGTCGCTCCCACCCTCTAACCTTTAATCAACAAAAAAACAGGATTTGCAAAATTTCACTTGAATCGGACAACTACAAGGCCTTGAAGTTGGAAAAATCCTTGAAATAACATGAAAATTTCTAATATATTATATTTAACTTTATTATTCTAATAATAAAGTATTGTGATCGACACAAGAAAAAAAAAATTTGCTACCCTGAAATTTTATTTCCACTCATCCGCAACTTGTCCCAAGAATAACAAAGTTTCGCCCGACTTGTTGGCAGTTTATTTTTTAATAACGCAACCATTTCTATAATGAAAATACATTTTTATTAATACCAATAATTATTTTTCCTAAGAGATACGGCTATAGTAATTAGTTTATATTATCAAAATATCAGAGGTGTTAGATCTAAAACGGTGGATATCAGATTAGCTGTATTACAAAACAATTATGATATTGTGCGTTTAAAGGAAACTAATTTTCACGAAGGAGAGTTCAGTTCGGAATTGTTTGATTGGCGCTACAGTGTCTTCAGGAAGGATAGGGATTTAAATTTGACAAATAAGGGTTGCTTAATTGCGGTAAAGAAAACAAGTTCTTGTAGGCGCGAACAGAGGATGGAAACCCCTTACGAAGAACTCTGGGTATCAATTAAGTTAAAACGTAAAATTCGGTACCTCTATTGCATTTATGCAAGTCCTTCCATTTTATCTGATGTCTGTAAACATATTGTTACATGCAGACCTGGCAACCCCGCAACTCGATCTCTCTCGAATAGACAAGAATTATGTAGAACAGTATACTCAACTATGTAGAGAGCCACAATTAAAGATCAAGAGCTTTCCAGTATAGTTCACACACACTTAGTGTGAGTGACTTCAATTAGTGAAGTAAATTTAAGTGAATTCAAATCGCGGAAAAACTTTAAATAATCGGTATTGAAAATGTCGCGTTATCCGAAGGATTTAAAATTAACGGAGCTGAAGGAAGAGCTCGGTAGACGCGAGTTATCTACGACAGGGAACAAGTCTGAACTTGTCAGCCGTATGATCGAGATACTTGAGGCTGAGGGTAAGGATGCAGATAGTTTTAAGTTCCAAATCGAAGAAGCTCGTGAAGAGGAGTGTTCTGGTACATCGTATGCTCTGACACAGTTAATGCAACAAATGATGAACAAATTAGTTCAACAATCTGCGGACATTAATCAGAAATTAGATCAACAATCTGCGGACATGAATCAGAAATTAGACCAACAAAGTCAGCTGTCAGCGGACCTTAATGAGAAATTAGATCAGACCTCAAGGAACCTCAACCAAAAATTAGAGCTACAAAATAATAAAATAGACACCATGGGTAAGGCTATAGAAGAAAACGTACAGAACAAACTTCGAATCTTCGAAGAACAAATTACGGAAAAGACATCCGGGATTGTAGAAGAAGTCGAACGTCTAAAAAGGGACTTTGATAACGTGAAAGCGACTGGAGTCATCAAGACAGAACACGTTATGCACAAGGGTCTCAAAGCTCCAATCTTCAATGGGCAAACACCGTGGGCTATTTATAAGACCCAATTTGAGGCTGCCGCAAGAAACAATCATTGGAATGATCTGGAACGAGGAACGGCTCTTATATTGGCGCTAAGAGGTCCACCACCAGAGGTTCTTCATACGATTCGCAGGAGCAACAACAAGATTTTTCAACGTTAGTCCAGACATTGGATCTTCATTACGAGTGCAGTGACCACATGCGAGAGATCTACAAAAAACAACTGTACAACCGAACCCAAAAGAATGGTGAAACACTTCAAGAGCTGGCACGCGATATTGAACGACTCACACTATTATCGCTTCCCAATGCGCAAACAGAGCAACGCAACGGTACAGCTGTTTTCGCATTTAACAATGCTGTACAGGACAGAGAGCTGCAACAGGCGATGAAATTGGCAGGTAAGAAAACGATTGGTGAAGCCTTAGTATAATGGGCTGACGTTCAAAGCTGCCAAGCAAAGCTGGCGGAGTAACTATCGAGTCCGAGAAATAGCAGAAGAGTGTGTGTGTGTCAGAAAGCTGAGTACATCAAGCGGAGCAAAAGATCTGGTGCCCCCCGATGCAGGAATTGTGAACAGGCAGGACACTTAAGACGCGACTGCCGTAAACCCAGAAAAACGACCAACTATTGTTCCGGCTGCGCTGCTAAACAACACGAAGGTAGAGATCGTGAAGGTAGATCCTGGTCAAGAACTAGTCGTCGGAGTTCAAATCTTACACACGGTTTTGATAAAAGACGCTGGAGGCAATCGAAAACCCCGAGTCGGCAAGATCGATTGCAACAGGAACAATACATGGGGAAAGATTATGGAAGCAAAGATAGGCATTCGAATAAGGATCGCGAACGCACGGGTGGAAGTCGTGACGGTCAAGTACTTCATGCGAATGATCGTGATAAGGCCGAACATGAGAAGCGACGTGATCGAGAAGATCGCGAAAGGAAGAATGCGGAAGGTGAAAAGAAAGAGCAAGAACGGAAATTGCATGAAAAGGAAAGTAAACGTGCTACCAAGGAGGGGAAGGAGCGCGAAAAGGACAAGGAGAAAGAACGTGAACGTGAGAAGGAAAAAGAAGCCGGAGAAACCATTCGGAGGATAACGACCGAACCAAAGGATGGATGGAATCAGCAAGAACTGGAAGATGCCCAACGTAAAGATCCAGATATTTCACCGATCATGGCATGGAAGGACGAAATGGAACGGCCTGAGTGGAAAGGCATCTCACAATTTAGCGAAACCTTAAAGTGTTATTGGGCACAATGGAACTCCCTTCACCTAGACGGTGGATTATTAAAACGGAAATGGGAAAACGCTGATCACATCGTATCACATGCAAACCATCGTCCCGCATTCTAAAGTCGAGGAGGTTTTGAAGGAATATCATGGAGGTACCTCCGGTGGGCATTTGGGTTTAAACAAAGATACGAGAAAGGTTGTATTGGATTCATCTCCAAGATGATGTCGAAAATTGGTGCCGTAAATGTACTACGTGTGCATCAAGTAAGGGCTCACAATGCAGATCAAAGGGAGAAATGCAGCAATACAACGTGGGAGCTCCATTCGAGAGAATTGCTGTGGATATTGCTGGACCATTTCCGCAATCAGAAAATGGTAATCGCTACATTCTAGTGGTCATTGATTATTTCAGCAAGTGGCCTGAAGCTTACACAATTCCAAACCAAGAAGCAGTAACCGTCGCAGAACAAATTGTTACCAACTGGGTGAGCAGATTAAGAGCTCCACGTGAATTACACTCCGATTTAGGGCGCAATTTTGAATCTCAAATATTCAAACACGTGTGCCAAATGCTGGGAATAAACAAAACTAGGACAACTCCATTACATCCACAGTCCGATGGAATGGTGAAACGTTTCAATAGGACATTGAGCTCAAACCTATCCATACTCGTCAGCGAGAGGCAACAGGACTGGGATCAGCACATCCCTCTATTTTTAATGGCCTACAGAACATCGGTACATTCAACAACAGGAGAAACTCCCTCCCGAGTCATTTTCGGAAGAAATATTCGAGTCCCTGCGGAACTAATGTTTGGAATGCCACCAGACCAACCAACCAATGCCAAAGATTACGTCTCGGATCTTCGATGTCGACTAAATACAATTTATAACCTGGTCAGAGATATTAATTGATTTGGCGACTGACCGCATGAAGACGAGGTATGATCAACGGGCGAATTTATCAGGATTCCAAGAGGGCGATTTGGTTTGGTTATACAATCTCAAACGACAGAAGGGCAGATCGCCGAAACTACAGTGCAATTGGAAAGGCCCTTACCAAATCATCAACCGGTTAAATGATGTCGTCTACCGGATTCAGCTACATCAAAAAACTCGTACTAAAATGAAAGTGGTACACCTCGACCGACTAACAAAGTACCATGGTGCCATTGATGAAGTGAACGACTCTGTTCGGGACGAACAGGGACTAAGGAGAGGGTAAGGTTACATGCAGATCTGGCAACCCCGCAACTCGATCTCTCTCGAATAGACAAGAACTATGTAGAACAGTATACTCAACTATGTAGATAAGCCACAATTAAAGATCTAGAGCTTTCCAGTATAGTTCACACATACACACCGAAGGAAGCTTCGAGAATAGTCATGATCATGGGGAGAGATGTATAAAAGCACGAAAGCTTTCAGCGAGAGAACCAGTCAGTTTTAGACTCGAACCAGTGAAAGCGATAGAAAAGTACGCGGCGGTATTGCCATATAGTGCGAATTAAGCGGGAAACGAATTAAAGTGCGAATAAATAAAATATGACTTATTTTTAAGCGAATTGTGTTTTTACTTGAAATCCCGGCGAACCCCTAGCTCGCAACAATATTTATAATAATCTATCAATTGCATACCAAAAGTTACCGTTACAATCCGAGATTTTATGCACAGGAGATTTTAATTTACCTAGCATAACTTGGACTTCTGGACGATTCGTCCATACCCTCTTGTATTTACTAGCATTGTAGCTCAGTCTTTAATTTTGAATACCTCAAGTTGTCCCCTCAACCAGTATAACTACATTCTCAACTATAAGTTCAGGGTTCTGGATTTAGGTTGGTCTAGTTTAGCACCTTCTAATCTAAAAGTATTCAACTGCGGTCATCCCCTGTCTAAGCTAGATAATGATCACCCTGCACTTGATATCCAACTGTTTATCGAACCAAAATTGCTCCCACCCAGTACAGAAAACGCTAATTATGATTTTTCTAAAGCTAATTTTCCTGCAATAACTCAAAATCTTCTTGACCATAATTTTTCTCTAATGGAATCTTTAACTACTAATGATGCGTTCGCTTATTTTACTTTATTATTTTAATAATAAAGTATTGTGATCGACTTGAAAAAAAAAAAAAATTTGCTACGCTGAAATTTTGTTTTTTCGCGTTTCATGACTAAAATAGCCTAAAAATGTCCGTCTGTCTGTACGCCGTCCGCCGTACGCCGTACGCCGGTGTGTACGCTCAGCGCACATTAACTCCCAACCCTTCAAGATAGAAAGTTCTTTTTTGGGGGATTGTAGATAGTTGCGGATCTCAGGCGGATACCCATTTTGGAGGGTGTACGGGTTCAGGGGGAGGAGGAGGGGAGCGCTTAAACCGAAAAATACGAATGCAAATATCTCAACCATGGTAACAGCTAAAAAGCTAAAAATTGATATACATATAAAAGGGTTTGTGGGACAACTTTTCAAATTAATTTAATTTTTTTATCCATTGGGGTGCAAAAAGGGGAGCTAAAAATCAATTGTCGGCCGAATTTTTTTTCAACTGATTATATCTTCGAAATTACTTAGCATAAAAAATGTATATTTTTAGACCACTAAGGTGGCATATAGATCCACTGAAATCAGCTTACATAGAGGCTAAATATTATAAGGGGGAGGATCAGGGAGGGTCCAAAGAAAAACACTTAAAAATCAATATCTCGGTTATTTGTTGAGCTATGTAATTGAAACTTGGTACTTATATTAAGCCATACTAGAGAAATACGAGAAAAGTATAACACGTGGAAATAATAGTAGTGGGGGGGAAATGGGGAGCATTTTAAAAATGGCGCACTTTTCAAAATGACAAATCGTTATATCTCAAAATTTAGTACAGATATTAAATTGAAAATTTGTCAGATTATAGAACTGAAAAATTATTAATTTTGGTGAAAATTTTGAGTTGAGAGGTGTAAGGGGAGGGAGGTGGTAAGCAGAAATGTCCAAAATTTTGAGTAATTTTTTTAGGGCTCTGGTAAAAGATACAAAGCTTAAATTTTGCATTTGGATACATCTATTTGATATATATAGAAAAAAAATTTAAATATAAATATAAATAATTTGTTCCAGAATTGTTATAAACCGGTCTAAAGTGCACAAGGTGTTTCATGTGCATTGAAAAAAACACATAAACTGAAAATTTTTGAGTGAAATTTTAAGGTACAAACTTCAAAATTTGCGAAATGCATTTAAAAAAAATCCCTAAATATATGAAATATTAACTGGTCGAATAACTTAAAAACTTCCTCCCTCCCATACATAATTATTTTTTCGACCATTTTCAAGAAATCAATTATCACCTAACTATTAAAAGTTATCAATTTAAAATTTTGCTTTAGTTGAAACAAAATTGCGTCAAAAGTTTTGAAATTGTGCATGCGCTTGTACCACCTCCCATACATACAAAAGTATGATTTCGACCAATAACAAACAAATTAAAAGCAACGAAATTGAAATTTTGTGCGAGCACCGTACAAGAGAAATGAAATAAATTTGCATCACAAATTTTACGATTCCCTTACCCGCTCTACCTCCTCCCATACAAATTTTCGGTTTCGTGAATGTGGAATACACCGAATTTTATGAAAATTCTATACAGCTTCGTTTATAAAACACATTCTATACGGAAAATATTGGTCATGATTCAAGCAATCATTTAAGAAGCTATTAACATCCAGCCACCCTTACTATCATCCCTCCCGCTCCCCTCATAAGAACCCAAACTTGCATAAACGAATGAAATGTTGTTATTAATTACAGCCCTGCTCAAGAACTCTCTTTCACTTAGTCTCCCAAATTACTGTAACCTGCATATTGACTTTCCACGTATCCGCAACTTGTCCCAAGAATAATAAAGTTTCGCCCGACTTGTTGGCTGTTTATTTATTATTGAAACAATAAAGTAAATTAGAATTTTGTGAATTTTTTTAATTGCGGTATTTGTGTTTTAGAATTTTCTCCTTAAGTCTATGTACTCTAACTTTAGAGTGCAAAAGCAGATAAACGGACGGACATCCGATTTTGATTTGCCTATCTATGCCGTTTAATACCTGTGAAACTAAATTGGAATGAAACATCGACTTAAATCTTCCAGAAATTCGCCAAAATACTGTTTCAGGCAGACTTCCTTGTCCTTTTACAGAAAAAGGATTATTAAATATTTGAAACACCCATATCCAACGTCGGGTCCGATTTCTAGGAATATTATGATGCCTGTGAGCCTTAGCGCGTGCCTAAATGCCCAACATATTCATTGTAACAGCAGCTTTTCTCAATTTCGATAAAAATAAAATAAATCCTTGTCCCCTTCAAATTTCTTATCTAGACATAAGGCCTGTCGGTAAACCAATTCAAGTTAATTGTGTTTAAATTATTAACTACCAAAACATTTTTTTTTCTGCAATAATCGTCAATAAAAGGCCATAAAAAGTCGATGGTCTAACAAATTGTTGATCCTCGAAAATTAGAGTGGTCAGGACGAGAGAAAGGGATTGCTTGTGCAGAATTAATGAACTCAAATTATATGGTCAAGTTCTTATCGTTATTTCAGCTATATGCGAAGAGGTACATGTGTATTCGCTTATGCATCGAAATGCTGAGGTTCCTAAAGAGAATGCTGCTATTTTTTTTTTGAGATTTTTTATAACAAAATGAGACGAATACAAATTCGTCCTTATCATTCTTAAGCAGAAAGTTATATAGACTTCTTTTTCTTATGCTTCTCAGATGGAGAAGATTCGAAAGCATTTATGCGCAGTGTGACAAACAATCGTAGATTCTAGCTCTTGTTTCTCAGAGAATTCAGTCCTTCTTTGAACTTCTAAGGATGAGGTTATTGTCGAAAAAATTGAATTCATGTTTGATGTTACGTTCAGACGTATTAATAATCTTAGTTTAAGTTGAAATATTACATGAATTGGCCATTTTCTCTCAAAATTTACATCCCAATACTTGTACCAAGATTATAACAATGCTGAACTAAGACACAGTTAAGGTAAATATTTAATATTTCTGCCACATTTCACCGAAAGTTTCAATAGAGAAAGCTAGTATACAATGCGAATATGATAAATTCTCAACAATAAATTACTTACTGCCCATAAACTCTAAACCACCTTTTAATTAGTGTGAAGTCTTGTCGGAGATAATGAACTTAAATTCTAAGGCTGAACAATATTCTTGGAGTGTGCATGTA
The DNA here is from genome assembly GCA_963669355.1 of Chorisops tibialis. Lineage (NCBI taxonomy): Eukaryota > Metazoa > Arthropoda > Insecta > Diptera > Stratiomyidae > Chorisops > Chorisops tibialis. The sequence continues at coordinate 277,082,745 of OY770262.1, forward strand.
TGTAACATATACATGGCACTTGTTTAGGGCTGATACAGTAAATATTGTACTGTTCGAACGAAAATGGTGAAAGATAGTTCTTAATTTGGGAAGAATATTTCTCGGATATGGGACAAATTTCAACCACCCGAAATTTAGCGTCACTTAAGATTTTCTCTTTAAGTAGCACTACAAAGTTTGCTGGCATTTATCTGTTTCTGTACATGAAAATGGTCTTCGGCAATACTGGATAGCTAAAAGGAATTCCAATATTGCTAAGAGCCTCATTATATCGTTTTTCGCCGTTGCAGAAAGGTGGTACTCATCAGAGTGACGTCTGACATTAAAAATTCGATGAAATTCAACTTAATGAAGCGAGTTTACCACGGTGTTACACAATCTATGCATATAAATATAATTGTAGTGTATGTCTGATATTTGCTTATAAATGGCAATAAGTTAGTTTTTTGCTTTATTTTAACAATAACTAGGCATGAAAAAACGTTTTTGAAAATGTTGTCTTTATGTTTGTCCGTCTTACACGCACAAACGGCTGAACCGATTGTAATGAAACTTGCACCGATTGTTAGATATACTTCAAGATATAATTACGCCTGCCACACTCTCCCACACAGTGATTCATTTCCAAAAATATATGTTAATCAAATTTTCTTGGGAACTATAAGAGCTATTAATTTCAAATGTATAATATGTTATTTATATAATGAATGTGATCTTTTAGTATACAAATTATTCGAATTCCTCCACTCGTTCCACCACCATACAAACTACAATTTTTCATGAAATACTATTCAGCGATTTTCTCAGTTCGTATTACTTTCATCGAGAAAAATTTTTGTACTAAATCTTTAATTAGCATCGGGATACCGAAGACCTGACAAGCTGACGATCCTCGATATCCTTTTCGGCTCCGCCGTCCGTGCTGACAATGCTTCCGAGATAACAAAAATCCTGCACCTCATCCACATCTTGTCCGTTAAGAAAAATCGGTGTGCGTGCGTTCGAACCCATGTGCAATTGGTTTTACGCACATTTATTTTCTCTTTGCATTTAGAATGCAACGAACGAACATTTGACTCTAAGTCCGAACGGTTATGTACAAGCAAATACACGTTATCAGCGTAATCAATGTGACTTAATATTGTTGCGAGCTAGGGGGTTCGTCGGATTTCAAAGAAAACACAATTCGTTTAAAAATACGTGATAATTTATTTATTCGCACTTTTATACAATTTCCCGATCACTTCACACTCTTCTGGCAACACCGCTGCTTGTTTATCTATCGCTTTTCTTATGACAACACCGACGTGGGTTTACTATCGTTTTCACTACCGTTCGTGTTCAGATGTCGCTGAATAACTAACTGGCTGCTGACAGCTCCGTGCTTTTTATAGCAAATCTCCCTAGTTCTGGAAGCTTCCGTCAGGCGGTTTTAGGTGTGTGTCTAGACTATTCAAGTTCCGTCGGTTGTTTGCTAGAACAGATGGCGCTTTACACAGTAGGGGATACTGTTCTTGTATTTTCCAGAAATATCTGTGGTTTTGCCAGATCCATAACAATATGTTAAATAGTTTCCACTTAAGACCTTTACCTTCCCCATCTTCCAGCGCAGCTTTCAAGACGTCATTTACTACCACCAGAAATAGGGCTGATGAAAAAATGCAGCCTTGTCTGACACCCGCTTGCACAGGAAAGGTCTCGGACAGCTCTCCTCTCCGCGACACCTTGCATCTTCGTAGCATTCTTTAATCATAGCTATGACCGTATCCGGAATACCTCTCCTACGCAATGCATTCCATATGTAATCTCGCTTAACGCTGCCGAAAGCCTTCTCGAAGTTCACAAACATGAGATGTAGTGGCGAAACCATTTCGGCGGATTGAGGGTATTTCTGTCGTCGGTACAAAACGACCCTTAAATAATCCTACCTATTATAATCCTCCAGGAAGTCGTCGTGTTGGTCGACTATGCAAGTGAGCAGTTGAGAAGTAGGCCAGAGGATTGGGCAAGTCCTGACGACAACTAAAGGCTGATCACGCTTTGTGGAAGAGCACTGTTTCTGTCCTATCCCACTGTGGGGGTCTTAACAGGATTTTTATTTATTTATTTATTTATTTATTCAATTTACGGAAATAATCCTTTACAAAAAAGAAAATAACAAACTTAATAAAAACATTTATATATATATAAAAAAAAAGAAAAGAGAAGAGAAGAGAAAAGAGAATACAAAAAAGAAAAAAAAAAATAATATAATGAAATAATAACAACTGTTAGAAAATAATGAAAAAATTGGATGAAATAAAAATATAGATGAAATTGTAGAGACTAAAAAATAAAAGTAATTATAGTAAATATAGTTAAATAAATGATTTACTTTACATGATTAAATAAAATTCACCTAAACGACTGTAATGATGGTATAGGGATTTCTCCTAAAATTAAATTTCTCATAACAAATGGAGAAGTATTAAAGATATCAGTAAAGTTATAGAGCTCGTTACCAAGACGCTTAAGACGCTCAATGGGGGAATAAAGACCATAATTTGTACGATGAAAATTAAGAAGGAAAATTTCTTTAGATCTAGTACTACGTGATGGTACCTTAATTGAGAAAACATATAGAATAATAGGGCAGTCAAGTTGACCATTTAATACTTTAATCAGAGTTACGGCATCAAAAAAGTTCTTCTCTTTTCAAGGGTACATAAGTTCGTATATGACAGGATCATATTGTAGTCAATTAATTCCCGTGGAATAACAAGTTTGTAAGCGACATATCGCAAGAATTTTTTCTGAATACTTTCAAGTGCTAAAATATGAACGTTGTAATAAGGTGACCAAATTACTGATGCATATTCCAATGTACTTCTGACTAAAGAAATATAAAGTAATTTTATGGCACTTATATTAGTGAAATTCTTTGTATTTCTGATGATAAGTCCAAGGCTACGACGCGAGATATTTAAAATGTTTTCAACATGATCATTAAAAGTAAACTTAGAACTTAAGAGCACACTAAGATCACGGATTTTATCAGTTTTGGAAATTGGAATGTGGCTAAATGAGTAATTGAAAGGTGTAAAAGTTTTAGAACGGGAGAACGAGATTTGTTTACATTTATTAATACTTATATGCAGACTATTATTTTTGCAATATTCTTCGAAGGAGTCAAGACTGTTTTGCAAAACTTTAACATCGTTGGGACAAGATATACTTTTAAAAATTTTGCAATCATCGGCAAAGAGAAGAAATTCAACGTCATGGAAAATATCACCTATGTCATTAACAAATATAAGAAAAAGAAGAGGTCCTAAATGGGAACCTTGAGGCACTCCAGAAGTAGCTGTAAAGCTGTTGGAACAAAGGGATGAAATTTTCACAATTAATTGTCTATTACTAAGATAATCAGGAAACCAATTTAGAAGTGAGCCGACAATACCGAATATTTTAAGTTTATCAATAAGAAGTTTAATATCGAGTTTGTCAAAAGCTTTAGCTCAGTCAGTATAAATTGCGTCTACTCGAAAGCCACTTTCCAAAGAATTATTAATATATTTTTGGTAGACAAGTAAATTAGTTTCCAGCACAAAATCCATGCTGATTTGGTATGATTGAATTTTTCATGAAGAGTGATAATTTATCAGTTACTATACTTTCAAAAATTTTAGGTATTGCTGATAATATGCAGATGGGTCTATAATTACTGATGTCACTTTTGTCACCACTTTTGAAAATAGGTTTAATAAAACTGCTTTTCCATAGAGTCGGAAAAATTCCGCTACTTAAAAATTGTCTGAAGTGGAGCAGAGATATTATGGCAGCAATGTTTCAGAAATAATGGGGGGATTCCATCAGGTCCAGCACTTGCGACATCACTGAGAGATGAGACCTTATCAACGATAAGTTGCATGTTAAAAGAAGCGTCGTTAAAATGAAATATATTGGAATTAGGGAAACAACTGTTGAACCCCGTATTTAAAGTGGGCGGCTCATACGTTTTCGAGAAGTAAAATGCAAACAAGTTAGAAATATCCTGTGGATCATTACTAATCGTTTCGTCAAGATGCATAATAGATGGTAGTAGGTGATATTTTTTGAAAGAGTTAATGTAGTTCCAAAAATATTTTGGATTTACACAAATTGAGTCTTCAACCGAAGATATGTAAGTTTTATAGTCAATGTCATGTATCTTGGAACGCGTTCTTAAATAGGAGAAATCCTTAAAATCATCGAACAATCCAGTAATCTTATAACGCTTATGAGCGATTTTCTTTAGTTTAATACATGATCTTAGTTCATTAGAATACCAAGAAGGAAAACTACAATCTACATTTTTATTTAACGGAACAAGCTTTTGTATAACATCATTTATAGTTGAATAAAAAATATGAGTTGCATCATTAAGACATTTACCATCCAGGATATTTTGCCAATTGATTTCTTTTAATAAAGAGTTTATGTCATCTTAGTTAGCTTTCTTAAAATTAAAACTAGAAACTGCACTGTTTGCTTTAAGCTCATCAAAAAAGTAATGCGAAAAAATAACTTTGATTGAGAGAGCAGGATGGTAGACGTCCAATGGAACTAAATGATTAGAGTCTTGTGAAACATCAACATTTTTTAACGAAGAGAAAATTAGATCAAGCATATTTTTGCCGCAAGAGCTATAAGAATACGAATCATTGAACTGACTTAGGTTTAAATTACAAAATTTTTCAATAATATAATTACTACATGCGCATGATGGTGGAGAATCCCATGAAGTCATACCCCAAAAGGTATTTGGAAGATTGAAGTCAACGAAGCCCACGATGACAAGCTCTGCATTCGGAAAAGAGTGATACGCTGCAACAATAGAGTCCACATGTTTGGAGTAGATATCTGGCGACGATTTTGGAGGAATGTAGAGCCCAGCGATAATCAATTTAATTTTTCGCAAGTTAATAGTAACAATGATTTGTTCGACGTCGTCATGTAATAATTTAACACGAGTAGACCGGAGCTTATTCTTCACAGCAATAATCACTCCACCGAACCGTAATTTAGAACTCGATTTAAAGTTGCGGTCGTAGCGATAGATTATGTAGTCCTTCAGTCCAAGTTCAGAATTCAAAAAAGAATCATTTAGTCCTGATTCAGTTAATATTAACACATCCTGGGAAATTAGTTGAGAGTTTAAGCGAAAGCATTCCAGTTTGGTTCGGAGTCCTCTGACATTTTGGTAGTATATAGTTAAATTGTTCCGTAAGATAGAAGATTTTGAAATTACTTTTTTAAAGGGACAATTTCCGGAATTCCATTAAAGTATTTAATAGTCAAATTAGTGTCAGTTTTTTTCCTTTCCTCGAGCGTGGAACGTAGTGTAGAAATATAAGTGCGTTGGGATAGTGTTAAATGATTTAGATTTAGTTTTTTTCTTCCTTAAAATTTCCAAAGCAGTATTAGAGTCACGAAGAAAACTTTAACGGGTCTGTTAACATTGTTTTTAGGTTGACCAAGTCTGAAGGAATGAAAATCAGATAAAGAAACTGGCTGTTCGCTAAAACTTAGTACTAGTCTAAGCACTTCTTCCTTATCTCGACTCGGATCTATGCTGTTTTCTTCGATTCCATGATCAATTATGTTAGAGCTGCGCTTATGTCGTTCTTCCAATTCACCAAAGATATCCTCAGAATTAGCCATGGGTGAAAATTGATAAGAATTTGACTTGAGAATTGTCAGTTCCTCCTTAAGCTTGTTTAGTTCACTTGCCATTTCAGTGATAATACCGTGTAAAATTTCATTTGACTTCTCACTATCCATGCATTTAGAACAGATGAAAACAGCCTTAGAGGATTGCGATTTTAAAGCAGTTATAGAAGTGCGTGCGAGTTGTGCACAAGTGCTGTGCTGAGGACGACGACAAATATCGCAAGTGAAATAATCACTTTTAATGTTAGTTTCTTTGTCGCAAGAAGAACAGATGTTCATATAGCGAATTGACATTTTGCAGGCGAAATGACAGCCATCGCCGTTTCGTTGCCGACGGAGGGACAAGTTGTAAATCGGCAGGCACTCAACCCACAGCAGCGCTCGTAGCCGTGATCTTTCGCGAGACGCTCGTGTGCACACACTCACGAATTCTTCTACCGCACACAAACACGATTCTTGACCGGCACTTTCGTTTTAACTAACGGTAGTTAAAGAACACGCGCTTCATAAATTTCACAAACAGAATTTTATTTCTTTCGTTCCAATTTCAAAAATAAAACAGAAAAACATAAAATTATACAACAGGCCCGCAAAGTATACTACAGGTCTAAATATGCCGTAATTAGATGTCAACTTTACTACATTAAAATTAAAATTTTAATCCGAAGCCGGTTTAGAATTTCCGACCGCACTATGCAACGATTCGCGAGCGAAAAGTGTGTGTTTGATTTCAATTGTGCAACAACCCTTCTACCACCTTTCATACAAATCCAAATTTGCAAACTTTTTTTATTGGAACTCTGGATTACAATTGCAGATAAGCGTTAAATAATTAGTAATACCCCACCCATAAAACCCAATACTCTCGCCTCCATTTACTCTAGCCTTACCTACGTATTAATTTATCCTATAATAAAGTTGCGGACGACTTGTTGGCAGATATTTAATTAATTATAATGCTGTTTCAAAAAATAATTTGCTTGAAGAGAACTTTAATTACAACCAACAACCCTCCTTATTCCTTCCCTCGACAGCTCATGCATAATATGGATTAGCAAATAATTGTAGAGTGATAGCAAATCGGTGATCTTTATTTGAATAATGAAAACAACGACTGATATAATATCCGGAACTGAATCTTTACTAGACTTCAACAGAAGTGTTTGTCGTGACTATCGTTTGATGAACTTCTCACAACAAATTGTCGAGTTCATGATAACCGAAGTAAACAACAGAAATTCATATGCAAATACAGAAATTCCAAAGACAACAAACTCAAAAGATAGTAGCTAGTGCATGTCTCGAAGGTTTATCTATAAAACTTAAACGTGCATCTGGTAGGGTTTCATTAAGCCAGTCTGATAGTGGCGCGAAAAAATTTGTTGCTGCACAGCGATATTTTTCTGAATTGGCATTCAATGAAACATTTACTTTTGGAACAATAACAAATACGGCTACTTGTATGTAGGTGAATGAAATCATTGTGAATCGGACTAATTCTCTAACTACTGCAATTTTTTAATCTACTGAATTATTTACTATCATTTTTCATTAAATTTCTTTTTCAGAGCAAAAAAAACCTGCTTGAATGCAACAAGTGTCTTAAGCCCCAAATTTGTGATTCTATTCGATTTTTTTTTCCTCATCTTTCTTTCGAGATAGCTACACCATGGCATTGAAACCGACTACCCTCTCCTCGACTTTGCTTCCGTTCATGTCCTTTTGCCTCCCTGAAGTCGGAAGAGCAATTCCTCGCGCCCGACGTACTCTCACTCTCATTCTCCTCTAAGTTACACGAAATGTAAGCAGCCTCGCGGCCTTGTACCAATACAACGAAACATTCGTTTGTCTCGGAACTTAATTAAAAGAAATGGCAAACACAAGATTTTAATTAAATTTAATCGCGGCCATTAATTTCTTGTTTTATTACGTTCCATCCGCTTTTGTACCCCTCCGATTTCGTTTATTTCAGAACAAAATGTGGTGGCTGGGTAACCAAAAGATGAGTCGCTACTTTCGGTTCGAGGGATTCAAACTTGGCTGTGGGGGGAAATTGCTTATTACGGAAATTGAAATAATGCAAATTAGAAAAAAAAAGAATCTCAATGCAATGGAGGTTAAGTTTATCGAGTTAAATCTTCAATTAAGGATATTAAAACGAATATGGTACGTAATATGTGTAGATGTTTTTTATTCGCAGCCTTCACTTGGCATTAAGAAAATAATACAAATTTAATTATAAATACTTTAAAACTGTTGGAATTTTGTTCATTTGAAGTCTCTGCTGAAATTCGGGTGACATTTGCATTATGAATGACGCTAATTTCTCCAGTTACATCATTGTTAGAAAAACTAAAGTTTTGTGAAAATAAATTAAACATTACCATCATCATCATCAATGGCGCGATAACCCAATTCGGGCCCTGACCTAATGAAGTCGTCGCCTCCAATTGTCTCGATTCAAAAACCGCGAATTCCAGCTGCTAATTATACTCTAGATGAAATCTGAGAGTATTATAAGTTTGCTCTAAAGTTTGTAACGCCAAGAAATAAGGCTCGGAGAAAAAAATGATGAATACAGAAATTAATATTATCACTCAAAAATCTCAAAACCGGATGTCCGTCCGTCCGTCCGTCCGTCCGTCCGTCCGTCCGTCCGTCCGTCCGTCCGTCCGTCCGTCTGTGCGCGCTCTAGCTTGAGAACGCGTTGAGCTAGATAGTTCAAATTTTGTACACGTCGTTTTTGACAAAAAAGTAAGGTCAAGTTCGTGAACGGGCCAAATCGCTCCACCCCTTCTACCCCCTCCCATACAAAATGACACAATTGCGCAATTTGACAATAAACGGATTTGCACGAAAAGTATAAAAGCTATTGGCCTGAAATTTGGAATATGTTACTTTTATGATAATATCAATCTACCGTATGAAAATTATGCGTATCCTCCCTTTCCTTCTACCACCTCCCATACAAACTGTACTTGTCATGAATTACTCTAAGCCAATTTACTCATTGCGTATACAATTTAGAGAGCTGAAATTGTGCACCAAATATTTATTTAAAATTGTTAGTAAGCCCAAAAAAATTTAGACTATTAGCTTCACCCCTTCTACCCCCTCCCATACAAAATGACACAATTTCGTAATTTGACAATAAACGGATTTACTCGAAAAGTATAAAAGCTATTAGTCTGAATTTTCGGATATGTTATTTTCATAGTAATTTTAATCTACAGTAGAAAAATTATTTGCTTCCTCCCTCTCCTTCCACCCCCTCCCATACAAACTACACTTTTTCATGAAATGCTCTAAGACGATTTTCTCAGAACATATAACATTTATTGAGCTCATATTTTGTAATAAATACTTAATTAGTATTAGCACTAAGATCAGAAAAAAATATTTGATTACCTTCACTGCTTCTACCCCCTCCCATACAATATGACACAGTTTCACAACTTCACAAAAAATCGATTTTCTTGAAAAGTATAAATGGCACTAGTCTGAAATTTCAGGGATGTCAATTTTACAATATTCCTAGTTATTTCTGACAAAAATCACTCTAATCGCCCCACTCTTTCTACCACCTCCCATACAAACTGCACATTTTCACTAAATCTAACTCACTAATTTTTTCAGTTCCCATTCAATTTTTGGAGTAAGCATTTTGTACAAAACATTTTTATAGCTACTTTAGCATGATGGGGAAAAATTAGTTCAATGCTGTCATCCCTTCTAATACTTCCCATGCGAAATTTCTTGGGATCACAAAAAATTCTATTTCATCTAGAGTATCGTAAGATTGCGCTTTACGCGCAATCGTAGCCCTGTTATGTTTTTTCAGATGGTTTTGCTGTCTTCGTCAACTGAGTCTTCCCATCGCTTGCGTGGTTTGCCTACTTGCCGGCTACCACTCGCTTCGCCCTTAAGAGCACGTTTGGGGATTCTTCTGTCTTCCATTCCCTTTATATGGCCAGCTCACTGCAATTTACGTAGCTTGATGACCGTTGAAGCTTCTGACTTGTCGTAGAGTTGATGCAACTTATGGTTTGGTGTGGTATCTTATTCGCAATTCCGCTCTTTGCTTCTCAGGTCCTAAAACTCTTCGGAGGACCTTCCTTTCGAATGCGTTAACTACTTTTTCGGAAGTTCGCGTTAATGTATATTAGTTTTATTTAGAGATGTGTAGTTCACGAACAAACTAGTTCATTTGAACTATTCAAATCAATGAACTAAACGAACTTTGCACTAAAATTGTCAATTTTAGTTCGAAATGAACTGGTAGTGAGCTAAATGTAAAGTTCTAAAGTCTGCGTATTTGGTTGACAATTCATTCAAGCACAACCGCATCGTTCTACACATACAAAAAAGCAGCATTCATTCCATGCAGCACTCGATTGTGTTATCTCCAACTCAATACGGTCGTATCTCACGTCTTGCGCAGAACGTAATGAATGAATGTTCGTACGATGTATTTTAGGGCTTAACTGATCAAACTGGTTCCCTGGATTGATCTAGTGTATGTGCTCATGAACGAACTATGAGTTCAATGCGATCGTACCTCACGAACAACTGTAAGCATTCTCGGATGCACCATTTTCTCCTTTTCGACTCGATATATCGGTAAAATTCAGTTAACGAGATTCAGTTTGACTCGATTATCTCCAAAAAAATTATCTTATAATTTCTTACACAAGTTTTTGAGAACGGCTGCTCGGATTGAATCAGGTGTGATTTTTTCGTATTGCTTCCTTTTTTTTTTGACTCGATGCATCTGCAAAAAACTTAATTAAGCATTTTTTCTAGATATCTTGAGAACATCTGCGTGAATCGAGTTGGGTGTGTTTTTTTATCTATCTTGTTCCTATTTTAGTCGGGAGGTCTGCGACTTGGGACTTAGGGACTTGTATGATCCTAGAGAAACTTCCACCCTACACAGTAAGACTCCAATTATTAAATCTTTTACCTCTTGATTCTAGAAGAACTATGCTCACATCCTGTTTTACCTTAGATGTTTTGAATGGCGATATTAAGGTTAACCACATCTCAAATAAATTCAGACTCAATGACAATGTCAGGCTGACAAGACATTCAAAACCACTTAAGGAATGTCCACATCGTACAGATTACGGACAGAATGAACCTATTGCTGTAGAGTATTTAACAAATTCAGCGCACACTATACACCCCCAATAAATAAGCTGCCATATAAACTGAGTCTACGCTCCGTTTTATAAGATCCCCACACACCGCATGACCCTTCCACCAGTGCAATTTATTACTATTATATAAACTGTCTTGTTATGATAAATAAATAAATAAATTACAAGACCAACACACTACCTACTAGGCTATACCCTAGCTCCTATTGGAAGTACTGAATTATATGTTTTAATTACTAGTTTCATCCATCGTTTTCCTTCAAATTATATTTCGCGATTGTTATATTTTGTCTGATAGGCGTTCTCCTTCTTATTTGCGTCATTACTTTCGTTCTGCTTTCATTAATGCACAACCCGCCTTCTTTTGCGGCGGAGTCAAAATTAAAAAATACCTCCTTAGTACTAAGGAAGGATCTTGCAAGGATGTTAATGTCGTCAGTGCATGTTACTAGTTGGGTAGACTTGAATAGTAGTATCCCGTTTTATCAACTGGATTTTTCGGACGACATACTCTAGTGCCAAGTTTAACAGCATGGGGCTAGATCATTTCCCTGTTTTAAACCAGATTCCGTTCGAAAGCTGGTTGCAGAATCGGATTTTTAAACATTGCCTTAGCACATGAATATTAGCATCAATTTATATCTAAAAAAAATCCGTACATATATTGTAATGGCGTTGACGTAGAGTTGGGCCATTGTAACATCAATTTTATGGATATCCCAACAAGGAAGAAAATTCACTTATTTAGATTAAGACATCTAGAAATTTTTTGGTGCCAAAAATCTTTTCGAAGTACCAGCAATAAATTTGATAAATAGTAGCATAGTCGAAAATGTAGCTAGGATCTTTGCACAATGAGCCTTTTCAAAGATTTTTTTTAGTTTAGGTAAGACCGTAGCTGGAGAGAATATTCTTCTTATACTCTCTATGGAATTTGAGAGTATTATAAGTTTGCTCTAAAGTTTGCAACACAAAGAAACAATACCTGCACAGAGGCACCAAGGGTACAGAAATATTTATTGTTGATCGAAAATCTCTAAGCTGAATGTCCGTCTGTCCGTCCGTCAGTGCGCTCTCTTGAGAACGCGTGAAGCTAGAAAGCTTAAATTATGTTGTTGCGAGCTAGGGGATCGCTGATTTCAAAGGAAAACACAATTCGTTTAAAAATAATGAATAATTTTATTATATCGCACTTTTCTTTATTTCTTGATCACTTCACTAAATTCGCTCTAAAACTTAATTCGTACAACTCAGGAACACTGCCAATCTATCACTTGTACCGATTCGCCTTCTTCCACCGATAGGTGTCGCCAAAATCTAACTAACCCGTTGTCTGAAAGTTGGCGGTTATTTATACTAAGTCTCCCAAACAGGTGTCGTTGTGTGTGTGTCTAGAATGATTGGCTACATTGTGGAGCTCGGTAGAAGTGTCTGGAAACATGTGTATAGCGTTTCAAATGTTGATGGACTTTTCTCGGTGTTGCTGGGGACGTCGAGGTTGTCAGATTTATAACATTACCCTCTCCTTAGTCCCTGTTCGTCCCGAACAGAGTCGTTCATTTCCGCAATGGCACCGTGGTACTTTGTTAGTCGGTCGAGATGTACCACTTTCATTTTTGTACGAGGTTTTCGCTGATTCCATTCATCCTCTGGTTCGATCGTTAACCTCCGAATGGTTTTTCCGGCTTCTTTTTCCTTCTCACGTTCGCGTTCTTTCTCCGTTTCCTTTTCGCGCTCATTCTCCTCCTTAGCGGCACGTTTACTTCCCTTTTCTCGTTCCGCATTCTTCCTTTCGCAATCTTCTCGATCATATCGCTTCCCATGTTTGGTCTTGTCACGATTATTCGCATGAAGTACTTGGCCGTCACGACTTCTACCCGTTCGCTCGTGATCCCTATTCGAATGCCTAACTCTGCTTCCATGATCTTTCCCGATGTATTGTTCTTGTTGCCGACTCGGGGTTTTCGATCTACTCTGGCGTCTTTTGTCACAACCGTGTGTAAGATTTGAACTCTGACGACTAGTTCTTGACCAAGATCTACATTCACGATCTCTACCTTCGCGTTGTTTAGCCGCGCAGCCGGAACAATGGTTGGTCGCTTTTCTGAGTTTACGGCAGTCGAGTCTCAAGTGTCCTGCCTGTCCACAATTCCAGCATCGGGGGGCACCAAACCTTTCGCTCCGCTTGGTGTGCTCTGCTTTCCGACACACACACTCTTCTACTATTTCTCGAACTCGATAGTTACTCCGCGAGCTTTGCTTGGCAGCTTCGAACGTCAGCCCATATACTAAGGCTTCGCCAATCGTTTTCTTACCTGCCAATTTCAACGCCTGTTGCAGCTCTCTGTCCTGTACAGCATTGTTAAATGCGAAAACAGCTGTATCGTTGCGTTGCTCTGTTTGCGCATTAGGCAGCGATAATAGTGTGAGTCGTTCAATATCGCGTGCCAGCTCTTGAAGTGTTTCACCATTCTTTTGAGTTCGGTTGTACAGTTGAGTTTTGTAGATCTCTCGCATGTGGTCACTGCCGTAATGAAGATCCAATGTCCGGACTAACGTTGAAAAATCTTGTTGTTGTTCCTGCGGAATCGTTTGAAGAACCTCCGCTGGTGGACCTCTTAACGCCAATATAAGAGCCGTTCGTTCGAGATCATTCCAATGGTTGTTTCTGGCGGCAGCCTCAAATTGGATCTTATAAATAGCCCACGGTGTCTGTCCATCGAAGATTGGAGCTTTGAAACCCTTATGCGTAACGTGCTCTGCCTTGATGACTCCAGTCGCTTTGACGTTATCCAAGTCCCTTTTTAGGCGTTCGACTTCTTGTACAATCCCGGATATCCTTTCCGTAATTTGTTCTTCGAAGATTCGAAGTTTCTTCTCAACGTTTTCTTCTATGGCCTTACCCATGGTGTCTATTTTATTATTTTGCAGCTCCAATTTTTGGTTAAGGTCCTTTGAGGTCTCATCTAATTTCTGGTTAATGTCCGCAGATTGTTGCTCTAGTTTCTGATTAATGTCCGCAGATTGTTGCTCTAATTTCTGATTAATGTCCGCTGATTGTTGTTTAATGTCCGCAGATTGTTGTTTAATGTCCACCGATTGTTGTTCAAATTTCTGATGCATGTCCGCTGATTGTTGTTCTAATTTCCGATTCATGTCCGTTGTCACAGCTGATTGTTGATCCAATTTGTGCATCATTTGTTGCATTAACTGTGTCAGAGCATTCGATGCACCAGAACATTCCTCTGCACGAGTTTCTTCGATTTGGAACTCAAAACTATCTGCATTCTCACCCTCAGCCTCAAGTGTCTCGATCATATGGCTGACAAGTTCAGACTTGCTCCCTGTTGTAGATAACTCGCGTCTACTGAGCTCTTCCTTCAGCTCCGTTACTTTTAAGTCTTTTAAATAACGCGGCATTTTCACTACCACTTAAATTCACGTCACTGCTCACTAAATCACTCGAGATTATTCGATTTCACAAAATTCTCACTGTCCGTTCGAGAATTTTAGTTCCGCGATTTTTACTTCGCTAATTAAAGTCACTGTTCACTAGAGCACTCGAGAATACTCGATTTCAGAAAATTCTCACTGTCCGTTCAAGAATTTTAGTTTCACTTTTTCCGCTCTCACAAAATTACCCGTTCCGAGAATTTTTAATTTCACTCGCGATTTTTAACCCGAATTTATCCTTGAAATCCCACTCTTCTGACACCAATTGTTGCGAACTAGGGGATCGCTGATTTCAAAGGAAAACACAATTCGTTTAAAAATAATGAATAATTTTATTATATCGCACTTTTCTTTATTTCTTGATCACTTCACTAAATTCGCTCTAAAACTTAATTCGTACAACTCAGGAACACTGCCAATCTATCACTTGTACCGATTCGCCTTCTTCCATCGATAGGTGTCGCCAAAATCTAACTAACCCGTTTCTGAAAGTTGGCGGTTATTTATACTAAGTCTCCCAGACAGGTGTCGTTGTGTGTGTGTGTGTCTAGAATGATTGGCTACATTGTGGAGCTCGGTAGAAGTGTCTGGAAACATGTGTATAGCGTTTCAAATGTTGATGGACTTTTCTCGGTGTTGCTGGGGACGTCGAGGTTGTCAGATTTATAACAATATTAAAGTGGTTTTTGATGAAAAAGTTAAGGTCAAATTCGCGAACGAGCCAAATTGCTTCACGCCTTCTAACTCCTCCGATAAAAAAGGACTCATTTTCAATCATTTATAGTAATCAAATTTTCTTGGAATAGAATACAATATATATAAGAGCTAAGAATTTAAAATTTTATTTTTATCATAAATGTGTTGTAAATCAATCAATCAAATTCCTGTTAATACCCACTATAGGGGTATAGGACAGAAACAACTCTCTTCCACAAGGCGCGATCCTGAGCATCGGCCTTAAGTTGCTGCCAGGATGTGTTGTATGGTATACAAATTATTCGAATCCTCCAACCAACACCTCCCACACAAGTTGCACTTTTTCATG
Source organism: Chorisops tibialis (assembly GCA_963669355.1). NCBI lineage: Eukaryota > Metazoa > Arthropoda > Insecta > Diptera > Stratiomyidae > Chorisops > Chorisops tibialis. The sequence goes on from OY770262.1 coordinate 277,098,093, forward strand.
AATACTAGAAACCAATTTTTCAGAACGTATAATATTTGGCGAGGTCAAATTTTGTCTTACATTCTATATTGGCGTTGATATTAAGATCGGATAAAATCAACTGATTAGCATCACTGCTTTTACCTCCTCCCGTACAATATGACACAATTTCTCAACTTCACAAAAAAATGACATTCTTGAAGAGTATCTTACTAGTCTGAAATTTGAGAGATATCAATTTTATAATATTCATAGTTATTTCTGAAATCACAAAAACCCCCACTCCTTCTACCACCTCCCATACAAACTGCATAATTTCACTAAATCCAATAAACTAATTTTCTCAGTTCTTATTCAATTTTTCATGCTTGAATTTTGTAAGGAACATTTTTATAGCTACTCAATCATGATGTGAAAAAAATTAGTTTGATGCTGTCACCTCTTCTAACACCTCATACAAAATTTTGTGTGATCACAAAAATTTCTATTTCATCTAGAATTCCTGTTATATTTCGTACTTGGTACCGATGAAGAAAGAAGGGAATTTGGGATTATGAGGGTTAAATTAGAAACATACAAACAGTTTTCAAAACCTACTCGTTAGCACGTGCGGCCATTGGCGGTCCACGCCCATTTTCCGCCCGGATCAATTTATCAATACCGCGCCCTTATAAAGAACTGATATTTTGAGACAATTAAGGTGGCACATAGATCCACTAGAATCAGTTTAGATAGAAGCTGCCAAGGAAAACATCTCGGCTATTTATGTATGTAATTGAAACTTAGAACCTATATTAAGCTATAAAAGAGAAATACGAGATAAATATAGCGTTTGGACTAAATATTAGTGGGGCGAAATGGGGAGCATTTCAAAACTTCAAACCGTCAAAACCGTCAAAATTTCAAACCGTTATATTTCAAAACTGAGTGCAGATATCAAATTCAAACTTTGTCAAATTGTAGAACTACATAATTTGTAATTTTGATAACAATTCTACGTCGGCAGGTGTAAGGGGAGGGAGGTGGTAACGAAAAATGTCGAAAATTTGATTGATTCTTTAAGGGCTCTGGTGAAAGATACAAAGTTTAAATTTTTCATGTGCATATATCTATTTGATGTGCTCACAGAAAAAGTAATAAATTTTACAATTGTTATGCACCGACCCTCCTGGTCTACCGTGCACAAGGTGTTTCATGTGCAATGAAAAAATACATAAACTGAAAATTTTTGAATGAAATTTTAAGGTAGAAACTTGAAAATTTGTAAAATGTATTGAAAAAAAAATCCCTAAATATATGAAATATTAAATGGCTGAACACCTTCCAAACTTCTACCCCCTCACATACAGAATTATTTTTTCGACCATTTTTAAAAAATCAATTATCACCTAACAGTTACAAGCTATCGATTTGAAATTTTGTATAAGACCTTATAAAAATATTTGAAATGAAATTGCGTTAAAATTTTTGAAATCGCGCTTATCCTTCTACCCCCTCCCATACAAAAGTATGATTTCGTCCAATTTCATTAAATCAACTGATAACCAACAAATTAAAAGATACGAGCTTGGAATATTGTATGACGAGCACCTTACAAGAGAAATGAAATAAAATTTCGGCACAAATTTTACGATTCCCCTATCCCCTCTACCCCCTCCCATACATATGTATGTTTGGTTTCGTGAATGTAAAATACACCGAATCCTATGAAATTTCTATGCAACTTTGTCTATGAAACTGACATTCTTTACAGCGAATATTGGACGTGATTCAAGCAATCAATTAAAAAACTATTAACATCCACCCACCCTTACTATCACCCCACACCCCTTCCAATGATGAAAACTCAAACTTGCATAAATAAACGAACGAAATATTGATTATATGTAATGGAGCTAATGATCGTTTTCGCAATTTAGTGTTAAATTGACAACAGCCCTAGTCTAGAACCCCCTTTCACTCAGTCTTCCCTAACCATTCTAACCTGCATGTTGGCCTTCCACGCATTCGCAACCTGTCTCAAGAATAATAAAGTTTCGCTCGATTTGTTGGCAGTTTATTTTTGCATAATTAGGATAGAAATTTTGTGAACAATAGCAGAGTGAGAGAAGGATTTGAAAAACAACAAAATCTGCAAATTAACGCCTTGTTTACAGAGTTTTTGAGATTTTCGACGTTCCACTAAACTAAATTGAAACACTGAAAATGAAATTCCATTGCAGACATTTAGACCTTTCATTTCGGTAGCCATTAAGTAAACATTTATTCGGAAAGATATTTTACAATAATTTCATAAGATGAAATTTCTATGAAACCGGACGAATATGGTCGGAATTTTGATTCAATTATTTAAAGTGCATGTATTAGGAGGCAATGCCGCAAGTTTTGGTAGAATATCTTTTCTACAGTTTGTAAGATGCTCATTTCTTTTCAAAAACAAAATGAAAATGGCCAAAGAACAGTCTATAGCTTAGGTTAAGATAAACTAAATTTAATTACGTACCACTCAAAAAAAAGTCTAAATGTCTGCAATTGAATATAGTTTTTAGTCTTTCAATTCAGTTCAGTGAAATGGCAAAACTTTCAGAACAACATAACAGACCGGAAAATATATCATTTCAAATTCTTTCGAATAGTATATTATGACTTCTGTATGAGAGGTGGTAGAAGCAGAGGGGAGAGGTTTGTAATTCTTGTATATGACACCGAACGTAGCATGCAAAATGTTTCGCGCTAAATTTAAAATTTGTAGTTTTTATTATTTTTAAAGAAACTGCATATAGTTTTCCTAAAATTGGGGCATTTATATGGTAGGTGGTAGAGAAAGTGGGGGGTTTTATATGATTTTGAAACTGCTTAGCAACATCCTTATCACCATGCATTGCTTCAATTTCAAAGTTGATAGCAATCATATGTTCGAAGAAGAAATGATTTTCCTGAGTTTATAAAATAGATATTTGTATGATGTAAATGACATTTACAATGTTTTACTTTGACCCAAATTTCAAGTTGATACCGTAAATAGTTTCGAAGAAAATCAATTTTTTAAAATTTTGAAATTTCATGAAATTTGAATTGGAGAGTGTAGAAGGAATGGGGGGATTTAGCCCGTTTATCAACTTGACGTTAATTTTACGCTAAAAATGACACACAAATAATTTCAGCACGATAGCTCAAAGCGTTCGAGAGTTATGTTGTAGACAGATGGACAAACGGTCAATCGGAATCAAGGTTTTCGAGCGACAATAAATATTTCTGTACCCATGGCGGCTCTGTGCAAGCATTATTTATTAATGGTAAGGTAATCACACTACACTCTTAGAATTCATCTAGAGTATAAAAACCTCCACAACGGGCAAAAATTTGCAGATTTTGCTTTTTTTGCCAGTTCTTTTCGCACTCCGCCATTATACGCATATTATTATCAAAAAGCAATGAGGTTGAAAAACTGAGATCGAAACATTTTGCTAAGCAGACCATTTTTGATCTAATCCGATTGGACTATAACATTATGCTAGATGAATACATCAAAACAAAAAACTGATATCTTATTCACGTGGAGCGTGCAAGTGTTTTTTTTTATTTTTATAAAACATGATTCCTCAAACTTTAGTGTTTTTGTCGTAGTACAAAATTCACTTACGTTACTATACATTAAAATGCACTACGCTCCACATGATTGCAATATTAGGTGTCATTTTCAATCAAACTATTAATATGGAGTGACTATACGGCAAAAGTTTATGGGTCTCTACGAAACTTTAATTTTAAATTTATTCCCGAATAAATATTACAGAATGTATATTGACCAAAACTTCAGTGATGCCGGTATTACTTTATGGCAATGAACGATTTTTAGTAACTCAGACAGCAACTGGCTACATAGTGCTTTATGATATATTCACAGTCTTAGAAAATATGATCCGTGTTCGCGTTCTCGAATGAAATATATCCATGCTCTTTCGATTCGTATCTAAATTATCGATTTTGGCACGGATATGCTTAATAGATGGATTCAACCAAAGATTTTGTGCTTCGAGAAATTCATTACCGTCGAGTCTGAGCAACTCGGCGAACATAACTTAGCAGTCAAAGCTCGAGTATATTGTTCTCTCTCTATATCTCTATTTTTGCCTCTCAAATAATCTTTAGGCCACTGCGCATGCACTTACAACAGGCCGCAAAATACGCAATTTTTCATACCGAGCCGAATCTGAAATACACAGCACGCAGAGCTCAACAGCAAACAACCGATGCTCGAGTCCATTGTCCGCTCTCTCTCCCGCTTTCTTCCTCACGAAAAACATTCAGTCAGCTCACCGCGCACGTGCCTGCAGCCAGGCGAAAAATCCAAACCCTTCCACATCGAATCGAACAGAAACACCAGGCACGCAGAACTCAGCAGCACGCAACCGATTCTCGAGTCCATTTTCCTGTATCTCCCCCGCTTTCTTTCTCACGAAAAAAATTCAATCCACTCATCGCGCACGCGCCTGCAGCCAGCCGAAAAATCCATATTCTACCACACCAAAGCATCATGCTCGCAGAACTCGGCAGAAAGCAAAAATGTCCGGAGGACACTTCTTTCCTCGCTCGTCGCGGCGTGTAAAAATTTCGCAATCCACGCCATCCTCGGAACATTCCCGCCCACCGCCGAGCTCCGACCACCTGGCGACCAAGATCTGACTTCGTACGTAGAAAACACAGATACGCCGGCCGGCCGCGAGTGCACGCACAGCGAGTGGACCGAAAACTTGGTTGAATTTTTTTTCCTGCCGAGCGGCAGATTTTTTCCGAAATTTTCGCTAGCTGCCGAATCTTGCACACTCTTTCAGATCCGATTTTGTATGGAAAGCAGCAAACTTTGCGGCCATATAGCAACGAAACTGTCCAAGATTTTTGCCCGCTGCCGAGTTGTGGGTGCCTGGTATTTTACGCCGTACTTCATATGAGAAACTGCGAAATTTCTGGCCGTATCTGAATTTTGACCGGAGTGGGCGCGATATGATCTATGCGCGTGGTTTTCAAATGACTAAACCGCTATAAGAAGGATCCTGAGAAGACGTTCACTATTTTAATGGAAATAAAAACAAAAATTTATAATGAACAAAATTAATTCAATTAAATGATTTTAAAATATGTATATACTATTTATACAAAGTTATACCTATCTACTTTCCATATGAAATATTCTTATTTTATGTTATTGTCACCAAATAACAACGTTCAATTTCAGCGTGGGAACGCACTTCTGAACGCTGTGTTTCTAAAAAATTGTAACATACATCATTTTTAAAGGATCGATCACAACCACTTTAGAATCCATCTTTTTAATCTCTAATATCATCCACATGGAGTTGAAGTGTAGGGGATTACTGTAGTGGAATTGAAACTAACAGTTGATGGGTAACTGCCAATAATGCAATCTTGCAACACAAAGCGTTAAAAGTGGCGTAACCACTTAAAGTAGTTTTCATAAAATCACAGATAATGTCTTATGAAATTAAGAATCTTAAGAATAGAAAATCTTAAGAAATTATTCGATTATAAAATATAACTCCTCAAACTTCGTTTTATCGAAAGCTTGAAAAGCTGTATATAGGGTGGGCATTTAATTGGTTTCTTTTTAAATCATAGTTTATTTTGACACTGAAAGCTGTTTCCCGCTCGAAATCTTGACAGAAAGTCAGTATCATACCTCCGCAGAACGAAATGAGTCACTTTACACTCGACCAACGTTGGGAAATATTGAAAACTTATTTCCAAAGTGAGTGAGGAGTAGCCCAAATAGTGCGTTTTTTGGCGTATTGACGTTTGGCAATGTCAATTAGCCGCCTCGGAGGTGCGATTTGACCCCTTTGGACTTTTTTTCTGGGGATTATTGGCATAACATCGGTCCTTCACCGATGTTATGCCAATAATCCAGAAACAATTCAAGCACATAAGGCCAATATCATCCAAGCAATCCGTGAGCTACAGCCCGAAACTATCGACATGGTTTTGGAAAATTGGAGTGACAGAATGCGCTACTGCGAAGCCAGCCGAGGTAGCCACTTGAACGAAGTTGTGTATCATTAATGAGAATGTTTCTTTCCGATGATACTGTAATCAAATTCCTGTTAAGACCCCCTATGTGGGTATAGGACAGAAGCAACTCTCTTCCACAAGTCGCGATCCTGAGCATCGGCCTTAAGCTGTTGCCAGAACTTGTTTATTCTTCTGGTCACCCGCTCAACTGCTTGCTTCCATGTATTACATGGTCGACCAACCCGATGTTTTCCTTGAGAATTTTAATCCAGAGCCTGTTTGGCGATGTTTCGCTCTGGTTTCCTCAAAGCATGACCGATCCACCGATGACACTTGCATATGTTTTTTTTTTGTTTTGACAGAAAATTATATAACAGGATTCCTCAAACTTTTGTCGTAGTTAAAAATTCACAACGATGTTTGTTCACGTGAATGCGATATAAGTCACACAGCTCCATTTGTGTATATTGTACAACATCGGTGACTGTTTTTCCAGCTTTATTTTGTTAATCTGAATTTAAAACTTCAAACTTCGGTCTTACATTTATAAAAATGCTAAGAGCAACCAACCCTCGACGCTAGAGGGGATAGGTAAATAATTACAAGCTTTTAATTTATAATTTAGAATAAACTCAATATTTCTAAACAAACCGCTCGTATTAGCACGGGTCCCGTCTCATAGAGCTGATTTGCATAGGGTGTTTTTTTTTGAGGCGAAAAATTTCAAGTTAAAATAATTATATCACGCGCGTCCTGTTGAAACCACATGTCTGCGACATTAATGTCTTCCAATCGAGGAATGAAAAAGTTAGTAACCATATCTCTGTACCGCTCACCGTTGATTGTAACGATCTGACCATCATCATTTTTGAGGACATATGGACCAATGGTTCCAATGGCCCATAAAGCTCACCAAACAGTGACTTTTTCTGGATGTAATGGTGTTGCGACAATTGCTTGTAGATTATCATCCCTCCGAATGCGGCAATTCTGCTTATTGACATAGCCATTTAGCCAAAAGTGTGCTTCCTCACTGAACTAAATTTTCAAAATTTGAACAATTTGTTACTCAGACGCGAGCTTATTCATGATGGACTGCCAAAGCAAACTAACTCCAAAACAGCCGCGAACTGTCAAATCGGCTGTCACAAAAAACAGTGTTGCCAATTCAAAGCTCTCCGCCTCTAAAAAGCACCCTTTACAATAATATTTTAATGTATGCATATCCTGGTTAAGAAATGCCGGAAGAAAAATTAGTCGAAATGCGGTCAAGGTGTTAATTCTTAATTGATATTCGCGTTCGATTACCATACTCGTATGCATAATAAAATCTTGTGGCAGCATTAAATCGTGTATCGTTGAGCGAGAATCAAAGTGCATCATCTCATAAACTTTGCTCGATTTCGAATAAAGTTTTCACTTTTCACATATGCACAAGCAATCAAATTGAAGCTCAATGCATCATCAGCCCATGCGATTTCCGGACTCTGTGCACTCTTTCCTTCCTGCTGATGAAATTGCTAGATTGGAGCTGGCAATCAGCGCCGCAGAGCCGAATGAAATGAATTGTGAATTATATGGCCATATAGTCAATTAGTCGCATGATTAAGCAAAAGCCCATATTCGAGTATTAGCGCGGCAGGAGCGCCGTACTAACCACTTCGGGCGGGTGGGCAACAGGGGCGAATGGGGAACTGGCTAGCGACTGTTGTTGGCACCAGCACCAACCTAGCATGTCCTGTGCTTCTAGGCTATGCATACAGGACCTGACCGTAATTGCGGAACTGAAAGTAATTTATGACTTATTGATATGACAGTCGTTTATGAGGGCGGAGATTTAATCAGTCATCGCTATTGATGACGCAATAGAAGCCTTGTAAACAGCAATCATAATGCAACCCGAATACCAACGTGGTTGATGGGGATGCTCAACTTGTCTACGTTTTCTTTAATTGGAGATTAAAGGCGACATGCTGGCTGGAGGCTCGGCCTCACCTGGCTGTTAGTAATCATTCACCTGCAGCGATTTGCCCTTTGCAAATAACCTGAAGCCATAATGCAATTAAAATTGCAACTTCATCTCGAGGTCGAAATTGCTAAATCGGACTGCGACATTAATCAAAATCTGTAGACACTAAACTGGGCCCAATTAATATTAATTGAGATTAGGCATCTGCACTCGGATATGGAAAAATGCGACCCGAATGTCATGCTGTGAGGATCAGCGACGATAGTCAACAACATCATTTAACAAATCTTAATTAAAATTAATGGCGTCATTACAAGGGAATAACTGGTCCAAAACATTCCTTGCCAACGAATAACCGACCGAATGTCCTCGTGTTGGTGCTCAGCAACTTTTTGTTCTGTTCTCTTAGTTGTACGTACATATTACGTTCATGGTAGCGTACCGGCACTGAGTTACACTCAGGTAGGGACAACCGGTTCCAGTGATTCAATCCTCACCTGAGATTGTCATGGCTGGATGGAGTCGACAGGCAGGCGAGAGTCGAAGTCGTTTATCGGTACTGGGAAGGTGCAGTGCATGTATGCCTTTCTTCACTTGTTGTAGCTCGTATAGATGACAAACACCTGCTGAATTGAGCTCCGAAGCGACGAACATCGAACACACGAGCACAATGCAAGAACTATGAGACTGCGACATGAATGGCTTAACAACATCCTCCGACCCGATCCCAATTGCAGTCCCAATCCCGATGCCCTGACTCCAGTCCCAATCGATACCAGCAATTATGGGCCGATATTTTATTGAACGCCTGATGAATTTTTAACTGTGGGTCCGCGCCGTGCCACTGCTGACGAACCATTCAGTTGAATGCTGGAATTTCTGTTAATTGAATGCCAAAGTGCTTCCCTGTTCAACTGGAAACTTATTGCTTCAGGTTGTCGACACTCCTGATGATGTTGATGCTGCGACGATATCAACACATTTAATCTCGGCATTAAGAGTTTAAAGACGTCGTCATTGGTGCATTATGGCGAAGTCATTAGAAACTTGTGTTCGCATAGGTGCTGTATAATGTATAGTGGATCCTTATCTCGAAATTCTATCGTTACTTCTCATTACTTACGGCAGCGGTTAATGCACCGATGAACGTCAGGCATAGCCATAGTACACACAAGTACAGTAATTTTGTTAAACTACATGAATTTGTTGTGGAGGGGGGAGGGGGAGGGGAGGGGGGTGTGTAAGAATGAAAAACTTGAAAAATAATCTTTTTTATGTTCTGCTTTTCTTAAGGATTTAGACACAAATGTTATTGTAAAATTTATCTTGGTGCGTCTGGAAATTAGATATTCATAAATATCTGCCAGTAGTTCAGGTTATCTTCCTTACTACGCGGAATAATTCAGGCTGGGCTTTACAAAACCGATCCAGACAAGGCGCAAATGGAGCAGGCGGCGTGTTTCACAGATGGCATTATAAAATGGGTCACAGGAGACACACTGTATCAGAGCCTGGCAGAAATGTCACAATCGACACCTGCGAATTCACCATCCCCAATACATAATTCGTGGCGTGATTAGTTTAGTGGTTTTGTTTTGCCAATTTTGTCCACCCTAATATAAATTCTTCTTCTACAATGGCGCTACAGCCCAAATCGGAACTTGGCCTCCTGATATTCATGTTTCTTAACAGTTTTCATTATTTATTGTGGAAGGGTTGTTAGCACTTCGCACAACCCTCTTTTTACGAATGTTTTCATTTTCTTAGATTAAGGTGACCAAGATATACCCAAGCAGGCAATGTGCCGGATTTATATGTTGCGCCGGCCGGGATTTGAACTAACGACCTTCGCATTACAAGACCAACACACTACCTACTAGGCTATACCCTAGCTAATCGTTAGCATTAGTTGTGTGTAAATAATTATAATATAATTAGATATAGCATTCTATAACATTAAATGCCTGAAATTTATAAAATTGTGAATAATGGATCGAAAATAGATGCCGAAAATTAAAAGAAAACGATTCAAATTCGAAATAAATGGAACAAGAAAATGTACAAAATTGTTCTTTCAGAAAAGCCTCAAGAAATAACTTTTTGTTTGCTTTTTTTTTGTAGAACATTCTTACGTTTATTACGGAGAAGCCCTAACTTTAAAGTTTGAATATATCTAGCTTTCAATTTCCGTTAGGCATCACCGCTCCTCGGCGCCCTGGGTCAGTGAGTGCCGCAAGATCAAGACTGGGGAGGATCCCACCAAGACCAGCAGATTTGTGAATATTGATCTAATTGAATATTCTGGAGAGCCTCCGAAAATGAATAGCTGGAAGTAAAAAATCAAAAAGGGCATGCTTCGGGGGAGACTGATTCGTTGTTATAAGTTGAGGGTTTCTTGTGAAGCTTGCAGCCAGAAGATTAGCTTTCTCAATAGAATTCCTACTACTTCGGTCACTATTTTTAACATCAGGTGCAGAAGATACTACAAATAAACTGCCAACAAGTCGGGCGAAACTTTATTATTCTTGGAACAAGTTGCGGATGAGTGGAAAGTCAATATGCAGGTTAGAGTGGTTAGGGAAGGGAGTTCTTGGGCAGGGCTGTTGTCAATTTAACAATATTTCATTCGTTTCTGCAAGTTTGGGTTTTTATGAGGGGAGGAGGAGGGGTAATAGTAAGGGTGGGTGGATATTAATAGCTTTTTAATTAATTGCTTGAATCACGTCCAATATTCTCTGGATAGAATGTGTTTCATAGACGAAGTTGCATAGAATTTTCACAAAATTCGGTGTATTTTACATTCACGAAACTAAACATTTGTATGGGAGGGGGTAGAAAAGGTAGAGGAATCGCAAAATTTGATATGTAGTTTTATTTCGCTTCTCTTGTAAGGTGCTTGTATAAAATTTCAATTTCGTAGCTTTTAGTTTGTTGATTATTAGTTGATTTAATGAAATTGGTCGAAATCATGGTTTTGTATGGGAGGGGGTAGAAGGGCAAGCGCGATTTCAAAACTTTTCAAGCAACTTCATTTGAATTATTTTTATAAGTTTTCATGCAAAATTTGAAATTGATTGCTTTTAAGAGTTAGCTGATAACTGATTTCTTAAAAATGGTCGAAAAAATAATTTTGTATGGGAGGGGGTAGAGGAGGTAAGAGAATCGTAAAACTTGTGGTGCAATTTTCTTTTTTTTCTATTGTGAGGTGTTTTTACAAAATTTCAAGTTCGTAGCTTTTAATTTGTTGGTCATTAGTTGATTTAATGAAATTGGTCGAAATCATACTTTTGTATGGGAGGGGGTAGAAGGGCAAGTGCGATTTCAAAACTTTTAACGTAATTTCATTTCAACTATTTTTGTAAGTTTTTATGCAAAATTTGAAATTGATAGCTTTTAACATTTAGGTGATAATTGATTTCTTAAAAATAGTAAAAAAAATAATTTTCGGTTTAAAACAATTATGGATCAAGTTATTATTATTTTTCTATGTACATCAAATAGACGTATCCACATGCATAATTTAATAATTGTAAAAGCTAGGGTGTAGCCTAGTAGGTAACGTGTTGGTCTTGTATTGCGAAGGTCGTGAGTTCAAATCCCGGTCGACGCAATATATAATTCCAGCACATTGCCTGCTTGGATATACCTTGGTCACCTCAGTCTAGGAAAATTAAAAAAATTCGTAGATAGAGGGTAGTGCGAAGGGCTAACAACTCCTCCACAATAAGTAATGAAAAGTGTTAAGGAACCTGAATATCAGGAGGCTAAGGTCCGATTTGGGCTGTAGCGCCATTGTAGAAGTAGAAGATATGCATAATTTAAACTTTGTATCTTTCTTTAGAGCCCTAAAAAATCACTCAAAATTTTCGACATTTTTTCTTATCACTTCCCTCCCCTTACATCTCCTAACTTAAAATTTTTACCAAAAGTAACCATTATGTAGTTCTACAATCTGACGAATTTTCGATTCGATATCTGTACTTTTTTTTGAGATATAAGGATTTGTAATTTTGAAAAGTGCGCCATTTTTGAAATGCTTCCCATTTCCCCCACTACTATTATTTCAATTTTTTATATATTTTTCTATTATAGCTTAATATACATTTCAAGTTCCAATTACATAGCTTAAGAGATAGTTGAGATATTCATTTTTAAGTGTTTTTCCTTGCACCCTACCCTGACCCTCCCCCTTACAATAATTAGCCACTCTCTAAGCTGATTGTGATGGAGCTGTATGGCACCTTGATGGTCACAAAATATAAATTTTTGACGATAAGTAATTTCGAAGATATAATTATTAAAAAAACAATTCGGCGAACAATTTGTTTTTAGCCCCCTCTTTTCGGACGCCAATGGATAAAACAATCAAATTATTTTTAAAGTTTATCCGACAACCTTTTCTATATGTCCAATGATTTACAACTCTCTATCTGCATTCGTGGTGTAGTTTTCGACTTTTTCCCTTCCACCGCCTCCCCCTTCCACCTAACACGCCCTTAAACTTAGAAAATAGAGCTCACTTACCCAATCAACAATCCACCCAAAAACGAACACTCTACCTTTAACGGTCTCGGAGATATGAGTCCATATGTACGGCGTACGGCGGGACGGATTTTTTTGCATTTTTAGGCTAATTTAGTCATGAAACGCGAAAAAAATTCCAGGGTAGCAAATTTTTTTTTTCTTGTGTCGATCACAACCCTTTATTATTAGAATAATAAAGTAAAATTAATTTTACTGATCTAGCAAATGACCAAAAATATAATGTTTTGTTGTTCAAAACTTTTCCAGTCTGGATAATTCTTGGTTTCAGTAAAGCCAAGTGGAGCCATACTACTGTAAAATAGGACAGAAATACCTCTCTTCCTTCTCATAGCTATTGCCAGGACTACAATGCGTATTTCTCTGGCCTCCCGCTCAACTGCTTGCTTCCACGTGCTACATGGCCGACCAACCCGATGCCTTCCTTGAGGATTATGTTTCTTACCAGGGTGACATTGGCATATCAGTGATATGAAGTGATATCATTGATATGAAGATGACAATTACAGACAAGCCTAAGAGGTTCTGGATTTCCGTCAATTCTAACAGGCGTACAGATGGTTTTCCAGCGACTCTGTCTTTTGATGGGAAAGTTTGCAATGATCTTAAGATAATTAGTAACTTTTGGCGATCATTTTCGTGCTGCATTTGATGCCTCAGACAATGATATTAATTTTTAAAAATGTTCAATACTTGACCAAATTTCCCTCTACTATACTAGAAGTGATGGATCTCATTATTAATGAGCCCACTATATCGAAGTTTATCATGAACTTCGCTGAGAGTTTTAATAGCGGGCCAGATGGAATACCATTTATTAGGCTCAAAAGGTGCTCCTCTGCACGTTTATCTCCATTTAGTTTCTTATTTAATGCATCTTTTCATTGATGGTTTTTTGCAAGTTTGTGGAAATACTCGACAATAACGCCCCTGTTCAAGAAAGGCAGAAGGAACGACTGTGTAATTATCGACCTATGTATAGCTAGGCTGTTTAGTGTTCCGAAATTATTCGAGGCAATTGTCTGTGACGTAACGTACTTTCATTGTAAATAAATAATTAGTTCAACCCAAAGCGGGTTCATCAAACCTGCTGGAATTTTCAAATTTTGTGATTCCAGTGATTGAAGCAGGCAAACAAGTTGACTGTATACATAGAGATTTTAGCAAAGCACTTGATAAAATTAATCATAACATACAGATTTACAAGCTTTGCTCACTAGAATTTTCTACTATTTTCAATACGTGCTGATCCTATCTTTCTAACCGCGCCCAATAAGTGCAATTTCGAGATGCTCTCTCGTCGATTATTCCAAACACTTTTGGTGTACCTCAAGAAAGTAATCTTGGACCACTTTTGTTTATTGTATTTCTTAATGGCGTGAGTAATCTCCAACTCAAATATTCTTTTGTATGTTGATGATGCAAAAATATTTCGTACTATCACTTGTACGAACCTAATTTTGTAAGATGAAATAAAGCTATTTTTTGATTGGTGTTCCTTAAACTGTATTCCTTTGAATGTTGGAAAGTACACCATGGCATCATTCTTAATAATCCATTTGAATTTATCTATGTCTTAGAGGGAATTGCTTTACAGAAGTTAAGCAACGTACGCGATTTAGGTGTTCTATTCAATGATGAATTTACCTTCGACGACCATGTTGATAGTATTGTTGTCAAGGCTAACTGCATTTGGAGCCTTGTAAAGCGATTCTGTAAGGACTTCAATGACCCATACATAACAAAGACACTTTACTGTACTTTTGTTCGTTCAATTCTTGAATATGCCTGCCCTGTTTGGATTTCGATATTCATAACAATATGATAGAGTCTGTACAGCGAAGATTTTTAAGATTTACTCTCAACAGTCTTGGTCTGCTCAGATCCAATATGTCTTCCTCTTTATCAAGAACGAGTTCAACTGCTTTCGATGGTGTTACTTGAAGATAGACGCATTTAAATGCATTTAAATTAATTTCAGGTCAAATCGACTCTCCGCCCTATCAAACCTCGAGAGACTACCTACTTCTTGATATTCCATTCCATCAAACTAATTACGGCCAGCAAGATCCGACCACTTCCGCTTCTTAATATTGCTCAGATAAAGACTGCTTTGTTAAAGAAATATGATGTTATGTGTATAATGTTTTGCTGTAATCCTTGTAATATAAATTGGAAGTAATCATATATCGATGAATTCTAAATAAATGCTATACAACCAAAAAACTGTGTTCATAGAAGCAAGCAATTCAAAAATGTATTATATGCTATCGAGCTACTAATTAAATTGAAATTTTTTAAAATGCTTTGTTTTTACGAATTACACCTCCATTTTAAATGTTTGTTTTGGAGTTACATTCTGAAATTGTCAAATTCATTGTAAACACTGAAAAACAAATTAAGTATTAAATATTACTGGACTTTCAGCAACTAAATTTTGCAAATCATTTAAATTCGCGACAAAAATTGAATAAGTCTTTTCTTGCGCACTATTTTTTCAAACGAAACGGAATAATAAACTCCTAAGTAGATTCCAAGTGTATGGCATAGTAGACGTGTAGTTAACCATATACTCGTACAAGACACTTCTGATAGCTTCGCATTTGCATAGTTCCTGTTGAAAGATTCGTCGATTTATTTATGCTATTTGCTGTTTTCCGCAATAAATTCCCAGCGACACATGGCAGAGCACGATGCATAGGTAAAAAGTACTGACACAATTTGGCATTCGTAATACCGCGCCGGCTGCAAGTGGTGGCATAAAGAGTGCACTCTCGTAGCCCTATTTCCATACAATGATATCGACCATTAATGCATGCAAATTTCTAGGTCAGTTGCTTTGCACGAAATGCAAAGTGGCAAAACAAACTGCACTAACTTTTGATTGAAATGTCACTAAAATTGATCTATTTTTATTCTATAAAAATTGTTAGTGTTTGAATAAAACATCGCCAAATAAAGCATAGCGCAAGTAATAGTGAAAATTTTAGCCTTCCGTTTTTTGAGGCCTCACAAGTCTAAAAATAAAATCTTATTGGTTTGTCTATGTGTCTCAATGATATCTCAAGATTAGGAGTGGTCTCAAAAATTCTGGCTCCTCGGCGCGATATATGTATATATGAATGCACATCAGTTTCATGTATCCAATTTCTAATTTTCGATTTTTGTAATTAATGGGAAATTTTTGTATTCTGTAATTTGTAAACAAGAGTTTGTTTTTATTCCTCTCACAGTTTTACGCTGTAAAGCATGAATGCGGAAATAAAAGATTTCTCGTCCAGGATCTTGTTGATTTTTTGACTGAGGATACTTATTTTCATGATACAAAACTAAAACAGAATTTGTTGCATTGCACAAATTGAAGAAAATGGAATTTACTACTGCAGAAAAGCACAAGTCGTGTTTTCTTACGGATTTGGTCCTAAAAATCAGGATCTAATTTGATGCTTCCAGCTGCCTGCCGGATTTCACTCATTTTTCAACTCAGGTTACTTATCTTAATGAAATAGAATATTTATTTTCGTGAAATAGAAGCAAAAAGGGATTTGTTGGGATGCACAAATTAAAAAAAGAGAAATTTATTACAGCTGAAAAATTCTTGTCGGTTCCTTATATATTTCGTCAAATGTATAACGCATAATCCTAAGAGTGCTATATGTAGGATTTTTAAAATTTTTGAGTTCCTAAAAATCGAGAAATCCACGAATAAAATGATGATTAAACATAACAGGGCTACGATTGCGCGTAAACCGCAATCTTACGATACTCTAGATGAAATAGAATTTTTTGTGATCCCAAGAAATTTTGTGTGGGAAGTGTTAGAAGGGATGATAGCATTGAACTAATTTTTCCCCATCATGCAAAAGTAGCTACGCAAATGTCTTATACAAAATGCTTACTCCAAAAATTGAATGGGAACTAAGAAAATTAATGAGTTAGATTTAGTGAAAATGTGCAGTTTGTATGGGAGGTGGTAGAAAGAGTGGAGGAATTCTAGTGATTTTTTCAGAGATAACTAGGAATATTATAAAATTGACACGCCTTAAATTTCAGACTAGTGCCATTCATACTTTTCAAGAAAATCGATTTTTTGTAAAGTTATGAAACTGTGTCATATTGTATGGGAGGGGGTAGAAGCAGTGAAGCTAATCAAATATTTTTTCTGATCATAGTGATAATACTAATTAAGTATTTATTACAAAAGATGAGCTTGATAAATGATATGTGTTCTGAGAAAATCGGCTTAGAGCATTTCATGAAAAAGTGTAGTTTGTATGGGAGGGGGTGGAAGGAGAGGGAGGACGCAAATAATTTTTCTACTGTACATTTAAATTATTATGAAAGTAATATATCCCAAAATTCAGATTATTAGCTTTTATACTTTTCGAGTAAATCCATTCGACTTTTTATAAAATTGTGAAATTATGTCATTTTGTATGGGAGGGGGTAGAAGGGGTGAAGCTAATCGTCTAATTTTTTTTGGCCTTACTAACAATTTGAAATAAATGTTTGGTGCACAATTTCAGCCCGCTAAATTTTATACGCACTGAGTAAATTGGCTTACAATAATTCATGACAAGTACCGTTTGTATGGGAGGTGATAGAAGGAGGAGAAGGAGACCCATCATTTTTATGTGGTAGATTGATACTATCATAAAAGTAACATACTTCAAATTTCAAGCAAATAGCTTTTATACTTTTCGAGCAAATCCGTTTATTGTTAAATTGCGCAATTGTGTCGTTTTGTTAGGGGGGGGGGGGGGGGGTAGAAGGGGTGGAGCGATTTGGCCCATTCACGAACTTACTTTATTTTTTTGTCAAAAACGACGTGTACAAAATTTGAGCTTTCTAGCTCAACGCGTTCTCAAGCTAGAGAGCGCACAGACGGACGGACGGACGGACATCCGGTTTTGAGATTTTTGAGTGATAATATTAATTTCTGTATTCATCATTTTTTTCTCCGAGCCTTATTTCTTGGCGTTACAAACTTTAGAGCAAACTTATAATACTCTCAGATTTCATCTAGAGTATAAATACAGTTCGTTCTTTTGTAGTAATCTATTTGTCTCCATGTCTTTTGTAAATATAATGTTTATTGCGACATAATTTTAGACGTGTTAGTAGAAGGAATTTCCAGAAATGGTAATTTTTGGTCTTTTGTGTACATTTGCACTCGAATATCCATGATAAAAGTTTATTCATTACCTATTTAAGATATTACACCTGCATTCATATCACGAAAATCATTTGATTCACGTGTTAGCCTTAATTTCTTTTTCATCGTTATTAGTACTAATTCCTGTCAAATTAATCGGAGCAAAATTATTTTCATTGTTTTCTAAAAGTACTTTAAAAGTAACAAATTCATCCCTTTAGCATAATTAGGTAATGAGAAATCGCGGTGGCTGCTAACTTTATAATAAATAAAGTTAGCAGTCCACTTGGAGCTGCCTGCAAAAAAACTAACTAGAGATTTTGTTACTTATTTGTTGCTGTTTTGTTACGTCAAAATAGCAATTCGCCAATTTCTTGGAAAAACTTGAAGATACAAATTCTATTTTGACGTAACAAAACAGCAACAAATAATAGTGATTTCTATTCGCCAAAAAAATGTGACCCATTTTTGCCCTTTAAAATGCAAAATTATTGCAGTTTTGCACTCATTTTTCTCAGTTCCGTCGGTCAGGTCAATTTACAATAGAACAAACTAAGTGCAACTTTTTTGCATTTTTTTTTATCATGTTGTCTGTATTACGAACAACTGATTGCCTTTCGAAACATTCAAAACAAAGCGCTTTAATTTGTCTTGTTAGCTCTAAACGATCCTGTGAAGATTTTAGGAAAATTAAGAAAAGTTACGTATGCACTCATATTGCATACTTCATGTAAAGTTTTAAGTCCTTTTAAGTAAGATCTATCCGTTAAAATCAGTTACCGATGTTGTCAGATGATTTATTTTTTTCATGTTGTTGTACATTACAGGTCAATTGAGTTGCACCGCCGAAAAATTCGGGGCAAGAAATGTGCATTTTCATGTCAAGTTTTACCTAGTGCGCAAACCATTTTTCTAGCAGGGCAGAATTTTTTTTTCCAATAGAACATAGGAACTGCTAGAAAAAATGTTAAGAGCAAAAACGGGTCACATTTTTTTGGCGAATAGAAATCACTATAAGTAACAAAATCTCTAGTTAGTTTTTTTGCAGGCAGCTCCAAGTGGACTGCTAACTTTATTTATTTATCATATCAAGATAATTAGTTACACAATAACTTACTTAATTTAATTTAATATAACCTAATATAGTTAAATTTACCATAATTAATTAAACCCAATTTGATATAAGTATGATAGGCACTGGTGGAAGAGTCAAATGGGGTTTGGGGACCTTATAAAACGGAGTGTAGTCTCAGTTTGTATGTCAGCTTACTTATTGGAGGCATGCGCTGAATTTGTTAAATACTCTACAGCGTCTGTTAATAGGTTCATTTTGTCCGTAATCTGTACGATGTGGATATTCTTTAAGGGGTCTTGAATGTCTCGTCAGCCTGACATTGTCATTGTGTCAACCTTAATATCACCATTCAAAACATCTAAAGTAAAACGGGATGTGAGTATAGTTCTTAGAGAGCCAAGAGGCAAAAGATTTAATAATTGGAGCCTAGCTGTGTATGGTGGAAGGTTCTCAAAGTTCCTAGGATCATACAAGCCCCTAAGAGCAAAAAGAATGAATTGCTTCTGGACTGACTCTATTCTGTCGCTGTATAACTGGAAGATGGGGTCCCAAATGGGATATACATATTCCAGAATAGGATGGACAAGAGAACAGAATAAAGATTTGGTGACCCATACATTCTTGAAATCTTTGGCTCTACTTTTAATGAGCGCAAGAAGTTAATTGGCTTTTGAAATTATTCGATTGTAGTGAGATTTGAAGCACAGTTTATTGTCCAGTAGTAAGCAGAGGTCCTTAATTTTATCAACATGGTATAGTTGAGTTTTAATTAGGATATAGTCATGGTGATATGAAAATCTTTAACGTGGGAAGCTTAACAAGTGGTATTTTCTGACATTAAGCTCTAGTTTGTTCCGACTACACCATTGATCTAGCGCAATAAGCTTGGATTGCAGGAATGCGGCATCTGCGTGTGAGGTTATGGCATGATATATTTTCAGATCATCAGCGTACATCAGATGTGGAACATTTTCCAATATTTCTGATAGATCTGAGATGAAAGCATTAAATAAAAGAGGTCCCAAGTGACTTCTTTGAGGTACCCCAAAGGACACTAGTAATTTCCTCGAAAATTAAACCTTGAAACTTAACAAACTGAGTTCAATTATTAAGATAGCATTTAAGCCAGTCAAGTAAGGATCGTTTCACACCAATTTTTTTTTTAACATTAAAATCAGGACATTGTGATCAACTCGGTCGAACGATGTCGGTGTATATTGTGTCGATTTGATGCCCATTTTCAAGTGCGCAGAGTGTGTAGAAACAAGAATCATGAGATTCGTCGGGTTCAAGCGACCTTTTCTAAAGCCGTGCTGGTCATTAAGATCATATTGGTCAATTTATCGTAGGTAATTTTTTCGAAAAATTCTGCTATACTTCTGTATTTTTCGACCTTTCGTTTGTCTTCGTTCTTGTGGATGGGTGTGAGATTCGACGGTTTCTAGGCCGAGGGGAAAGTTCCCAATGACAGTGACTTGTTGAAGAGAAAATATAAATGTGTTGAAAATTGATGGGCACATTTTGATAAGAATAGAGGATAAATAAGACCAGGACCTGGACCTTTTTTAATATCAATAGTTCTGAGAGCATCAAACACCTCCTCAATAGATAATGAGATATTGTCAACTAGTGGAGGAACATCCGCAGAGCGTAGTTGTAGGATGAGCTTTAACTAATTCATGCAACTATCTTTGGAGAATAGAGACTCCACGGACCCAAACTAACCATCCTCCTCTGGGATGCGGGAAGAAAAATTCTCCCACAGCCAGTCCTGCTTGCCCTAAAAATGACAACAGGACATTCACTGGATCATGGGCTTATAACCCGTGAAGTTAAAATCTAACTACGAGAAACGGATACAGCGCCTCAGATACGGACAGATTCTACGCTAACGACTTTTGGCATTCGAAAACGGACGATGATTGGCTTCTATAATGTTCGAACATTGAATGACGGGGTCGCTCGGTCCTTGCACCGCCAATCAGTGATCGACCGTGAAATGGAGCACTTTAAAATCCGAATCTTAGGCATCAGCGAGGTCAGGTGGACAGGATCAGGAGAAGAACCAACCTGAGCGGAAACACCATTCTGTACGTTGGTCCTGAGCGTGAAGCCAAAAATGTCGTGGTGGTCGTGCTTACACCGAGATCGAGAAACAGTCTCACCAGCTGGGAACCAATCTCGGATATGATTATAGTCATCAGGCTCAGGAGCACTAACAGAAACGTCACAATTCCGCAATGCTACTTACCAACTAATACCGCAACACCTAGTGACAAAGAGGAGTTTTATTGCCAGCTGAGTGCCACCTTCGAACGTGTCCCAAGAGGTGATATTGTTATTATCTCAGGAGATATGAACGCCCTAATTGGCTCTGACAATACTGGACTAGAACAGGTCATGGGGAAGCATGGTGAGCCTTGGGTCGACGCGTCACGACCTTGGATTAAGAGACCCAAAAATGGTGAATTATTTGTAGTGTCTTGTAGTACTCGGCTAATGGTCATCGTTTTCCACACAAGAGTCATCATAAAACATCTTGGGTTTTCCCTGATGGTGTTACTCAGAACCAGATCGACTATTTGGGTACAAGTCGCCGATGAAGAATATGTCTTCTCAATGTGCGAGTGAAACGTGGAGCTGACTTGGGGTCGATCACCACTTGATGGTTGCTTGCTTCAGATTGTGTAGGTACAGCAGCTATCCGACGACTACAAATTTTTCAAAAGAAGTGCAAGCTTAATGTGTATAGGCTGAAAGACCCCAACGAAAAGCGCAAGTACACCACCATTCAACGAGAAAAGTCATCCAAATTGGGCAGATTTGAAATGCGCACACTGGACGCCAATTGGGAGGCAACCAGAAACACGTTTCTAACTGGTGCTGAAGATTTTCTGAGATATGTTTAAAGCGGTGAGAAACACTGGATATCGCAAGGTTCATGCGACAAGGTTGGCTATCGAAAAAAATCAAATTGGCAACCATCTCTCAGCCCGATGAGAATCAAAGAACACCCGAATTGAGACAGAACTACCGCGATGCTCATATGCAGCTTAACAAGGCAGTTAGACGCGACAAGAGAAAGGCCATTGATTGTACGATTTGGCGAATAAAGCTGAATCTGTGGCTTACCTTGGGGATATGGGCTCACGATTCAAAATTATGAAACAGTTGACGAACAGGAATTTCACCGCCAACCAATTGGTGAGAGATGTCAATGGAACTCTTCTTAATATGAGTGAACACCAGTTGCGGCGATGGAATAAATACTTCTCTGATATTTTAAACATCTTGTCAGAGGAAGATATTCCAGAAACAGAACAACTACCAAACATCCAGCCGCAACAATCCTCTATTAGGGACGATCTCCCATATAAAGCGGAGATAGTTTCCCCATTCGGTCAATGGCGGGAAGGAAAGCCCCAGGTATAGATGAACTACCAACCGAACTCCTCAAAGCGGACTCGAAAATAACAGCCGATATACTCCTCCCACTCTTTACTAAGGTGTGGAATATAGGAAGATATCCAACTGAATGGGAGAATGGCGTCATTGTGAAAATTCTGAATTAGGGCGACCTTCGCGATTGCGGCAACTGGCGTGGTATATGTCTACTTACTGCCGTATCAAAAATTATGGCTAAGGTAATTCCCAATAGGATTAGTCGTGGAAGTTTATCAGGCTGGATTCCGTAAAGAGTCGTCTTATACCGACCACACAAATTCCATACGGATAATATTAGAACAGTCAGCCGAAATGGGTTTGCCACTACATCTCATGTTTGTGGATTTCGAAAAGGCTGTCGGCAGCATTAACCCAGATTACGTATAGAATGCTTTGAGTAGGAGAGGTATTCCAGATAAGGTCATAGCTATGATTAAAAAATTTACGAAGATGCAAGGTGTCGCGTCTTGCATGGAGGAGAGCTGTCCGAAAGCTTCCCTGCGCGAACGGGTGTCGAGCAAGTCTGCATATTATCACCAGCCTTGTGTCTGGTGGTAATAAATGACATCTTGAAAGCTGCACTGTAAGGTGGGGACGGTAAAGGTTTTCAATGGAGACTATTTAACATCTTAAGTCACCTTGATTATGCTGATGACGTGTGTTTGCTTGCACATAACAGTTCGGACTCATTGCATTCTAAATGCCCAAAAGCGGGACTGAAAATAAATGTGCGTAAAACCAAGCACAAGCACATGGGTTCGAACGCAAGCACACCAATTATTCTTAACGGACAAGATGATGAAGAGGTGCAGGATTTTTGTTATCTCGGAACCACTGTCAACATGGACGGCGGAGCCGAAAAGGATATTGGGGCTCGTATAAATAAAGCTCCGTCAGGCATTCGGTATCCTTTCCCCTTTCTGGAGGTTAAGAGAGATCTCCTTTCGCACTGAGCTGCGTGTTTTTGACGCATGCGTCAAATCCGTCTTGTTATACCACGTTGAAAGTGACCGTTCGACTTACCAAGAAACTACAGACTTTCATGAACCAATGCCTCCGACGCATTTTAGGAATATTTTTGCCAGAAGTGATCTCCAACGACGAGCTTTGGAGTACAACTGGCCAGACTAAAATAGGTATTGAGATTCAAAGGCGGAAGTGGCAGTGGATTGGTCATATTTTGAGGAAACTAGAGCGAAACATCGCCAAACAGGATCTGGATTAGAATCCTCAAGGAAGACGTTGGGTTGGTCGACGATGTAGGTCATGGAAGCAAGCAGTTAAACTCAAGGCCAGAGGAATACACAAGTCCTGGCAACAGCTTAAGCCCGATGCTCAGGATCGCGTCTTGTTGAAGAGAGTTGTTTCTTTCTTATGCCCCTATAGGGGGTCTTAACAGGAATTCTATTGATTGACCATTCTACAACCTAAACCTAATGGTATCATGCTTGAAGATGACTGATTGGTTTTATGATCCGTATATTTTTTTTGCATTGAATGCTCGTTTTTCTATCATTATTTGCGATCCATTGTAAACTTGTTTTCTGAGTTTGTTCCTAAATTTGGAAGCCACTAGTTTCAGACTAATGATCAACGTACATATTAGTTCGAACAATATTTTATTATGCTTATGATTGTTAAATTTACGCGGCGCAATTATTATTATTATAGTCACGTTGCATATATCCTTTTATTGTAAATTCAATCAGTGCTAACTTTAAATTGGACTTTTTTAATATACCAATCCAAGTAGAAATGCAAACGGCAACACCTCTCAATCTGTTTAACTTTTTTTTTGCACAATGTATTGATAAAATAGACATGAAATCGTGACTTTATTACTAAGGACAGATTTAGCGCAAGATAAATGAACAAAAACAAAGTACGAGAAAACATGTAAAAAGAAACTCGTTTATGAATATTACTGGGTTTTGTAAAGGAGACAGTGCCAGGAGCCCTAATCTCGAAGTGTACATAATAAATTACGGTATTTACAGGAATAATTCTCAACCACTTCTGGCTGATGAGCTAACAAAAACCCCGACAAGATCTGGCATAAGTCAGACAGTACAAGGGAAACATTCATCTAATGTGAGGGCAATTTGCAGGCTACGAAGAGTCGACTTCAGGCGAACCGAATGCAAAAGGAACGTGTGTATAAGGGAGACATCTGAGGGAAGAAAAATTTACCTTCAGAGCTTGGTAGCTCTTGGGGAAGCTTCAACTTTCTTGACTGTTTTAAAGAAGAAAACAAAAACTGACAAAACGGATGGTATGAGCGTTATAATCTCATTTGTGACAAATGATTAGCCACAGAAGACATTTAACGAACTTTGAGCTTATTTCCGGAACGCAAGACAGGAATGGAAGGTAAATAGAACCGAAAGTAGTCATTCTAATTATTGTTATTGATTTTCTGACCTTTTAACTTGAACGGAGAAGCCAGGGGGTGCACTCATAGCCATAACATTAATCACAGTCAGAGAACATAGTAAATTGATTGCATTAGAAGTAAATTGTACGCAGCTCCTTGTGTACGTTGAGATCTTATCTCTATGTATCTAAACACTAATTCCCACTTATGACGAAATGGCTGCTAACTGATTACTGTTTGAAGACTGGCAGCTTGGACGCTGCTAGGATAGAGCTTATGATACATATTGCCGCGCCGAAGGTACGCTATATCAACAATAGTGGAAGTAAATTTCATTAAGGGGGATGATGAGTGAATTGAAATCCGAAGTAAATGAAATATGGCAGCTCCAAACAGGCACTGACGAATATGCAAATATTATTATAGCAGAGAAAACAAACGTAGATATACACACAAATATACAGACATAAACCTACCTATATCCCAAACATAGCGCTCCATAAATGTTTAATCAACGTACTTGCCAGTGTTTAATTACTATTATCATTAATTACATCCACTTCGAAGTGTATTTGCTGATATAATTATTGTCACACTTATGCATACATATCAACATACGTGCATGCTGTGATGCTCTCGGCTGATTGTTTACACGTGGGCATGCTTGGCGGTATATATGCGGCGTAAAACAAGAAAATCTCATTAACATAATTAATTAATAAAGTTGGTAGTCAAATACATTAGGTAACGATTATCAGCAAAATTAGAATTAGCACGAAACCATCTATGACTATTGAATTACAGAAATGCTTCATTTATCGCATCACACGAAATGCATCTTAATACACTTTACGGCCATCCAGCGAGCCCCCTCATTCCACAAATTAACAGAATTAACAAATTCTACGCTCCTTTAGTTTAAATTTCAATTTTGAAACAAATTCTTTTATGGGGGCTAAGTAGATAGTTAGCTAGAGGCTGATTAGCCCCTCATCCTTCTAAACTATGGAAAGATTGAAAATACACCACGTTCTTTAAAGGGCCTCTCGTACAGCTCGAAAAGCAAATATTATCTCCAACAACGACTATTTTCCGAACAGCTGGAAAATTGAAAAAATAATGCCGATTAAAAAATTCTCGGGCTCTAATGAGAATTTTCGCCAAATTTAAATGATTTCGAACGTAGGAAAAATTTTAGAAAATTATTTTAATTCTTTTTGCGAGGAACAGAATAATGTCCCATACCATCTTCTTCTTCAATAGCACGACCGCCCAAACCGGGCCTTGGCCTCCTGATTTTGAGGTTCCTTAACATTTTCATTACTTATTGTGTAAGGGTTGTTAGCTCTTCGCACAACCCTCTTTCTGCGAATTTTTCATTTTCATAGATTGAGGTAACCAAGGTATATCCAGTGTGCTGGAATTATGCGTTGCCTGGTATTTGAACTCACGACCTTTGCATTGTAAACAACACGCTACACCCTAGTTTCCCATACCATCTATTCGGCCTCAAAAAATACCATTCCATAGAACATGACTGAAAATGCACAATGATATCACAAATAATTTAAAAAATAAAAGAGTAGCGTGTTCTCTTGACATCAAAAAATTCGATCTTCTATGGATTAAAAGTCTTTTGTACAAACTAATCAGCCAGAAGGTACCCTCCAATCTACTAAGAAAGTTCTATTGTTTTCTAGAAAATAGAAAACTGAAATAAACAGTGAGCAATCGTCATTAATAGCAGTAAGATCTGGAGTTGCCCAAGGATCGGATAACGGACCCAAGTTTTATAATTTTTTCCTACACGACTTCCCCCATACTGCACAAGAAGACTCTGTGGCAATACTGTTAGCAAATGATACAGTCTTATAAGCTCCATCCAACATCCCGAGAGTAGCACTATGAAAAGTTAGAAGCACACATCGGTTATTGACATTTATTATAAAACATGGGTTATCAAAATTAACCCGGATAAGTCTTCCCATATCTGTCTAAGAAATAAAAGCTAAAGGAAGAAGAAATACGGTAAAGCATAACAAAAATCTTCACCTATCAATTAATGACACAACTGTTCCATTCAAAAATAAAATTAAGTCCTTGGAGTTACATTTTATTAAACTTTTTAAATTTAACGATCACGCTGGAAAAATCAATTAAAGTCAGCAATATTCTCGCGCCATTAATTCGAAACAAAACCAAACCTAACGTTTAAGCTAACTTCTTTTGTTTAAACAAGTAATATGACCGATAATGACATATGGCTATCCAGTCTGGTTCTTATTATCAACCACCACAGCGAAAAAGATGAAAGCCCTGGAGAAATAAGTCCTTCGCAATTATCTTTCAAAAAAAAAAAAAATATGGAAACAGTACCAGACTATATTCCAATAAATACATGTACACAGAATTGAAAATAAGGCGCTTAGATGCCGAGGGGTATAAGTGACAAATTCCTGAAAATGGAGTTAGGTGTGCTGTTTGTTAGATGAATGGTAGGTTTAGTTGGTGGCCAAGGGATATGATTGTCTGGGAATTCTAAAAGCGGCCCTATCGGTCAGACAATGTACTATTGAATGAACAGCTGAATATTTCGATTGACAAGGGGCACAAGTTCAGTTGTATTTTTTATTTTACATTTTCTGCATTTATACCCCTTGACATCTAAGTGCCTCAAATAACATCTCTTATGATGCACGCTATTAGGCCCTGGACTACAGCTATGTAGTTCACTAACGAACTAGTTCATTTGAACTATTCACATTTAACTAAACGAAATATTCACTAGAATGTTCGCATTTACTTCGAAATGGTCTAGTAGTGAGCTGAACGTAAACATCGAAAGTCTGCGTATTTGCTTACCAATTCATTATTCACATACAAGCATAATCTCATCGTTTCACTCATTCGCAAAAGCAGCATTAATTCCGAATGTATTATCGCTAACTCAAAACGATTATATCTTACCTCTTGCGCAGCGAACGAATTATATCTTTTATGAATGTATGTTGTATTATGGAAATAAACTGATCAGACTGACACACTGATTGCTCTAATGTTTTTGTTCAGTTCACGAATAAACTATGAACGCAATACGATCTATCTCTATCTCATAAAAAAAATGTAAGTTCGAAGACAGAATACAGAATTGTTTGTCGATCGGACTCTATCAGACTGGTGAAATTATTTTCAATGTGATACGTTTAGTTCACGAACGAACTATCAGTTTTTTTTCTTTTACCCTCATTAGTTCACTTGTATATATTTCGAAACCGAATATTCAAATTACTTTGGGTGCTAATTTTTCCGCTTTTTCGACTCGATATATATCTAAAATTCTGTTAATTCAGTTTGACTAGAAAAACATAATAGGACTACGATTGCGCGTAAAGCGCAATCTTACGTTACTCTAGATGAAATAGATTTTTTTCTGATCCCAAGAAATTTTGTATGGGGAGTGTTAGAAGGGGTGATAGCATTGAACTAATTTTTTCCCCATCATGCTAAAGTAGCTATAAAAAATGTTTTATACAAAATGCTTACTCCAAAAATTGAATAGGAGCTGAGAAAATTAGTGTGTTAGATTTAGTGGAAATGTGCAGTTTGTATGGGAGGTGGTAGAAAGAGTGGGGGGATTTTATTGATTTTTTCAGAAATAACTAAGAATATTATAAAATTGACATTTCTTAAATTTAAGACTAGTAAATTTCATACTTTTGAAGAAAATAGATTTTTTGTGAAGTTGTGAAACTGTGTCATATTGTATGGGAGGGGGTAGAAGCAGTAAAGCTAATCAATTAATTTTCTCTGATCTTAGTGATAATGCTAAATAAGTATTTATTACAAAATGTGAGCTCGATAAATGTTATATGTTCTGAGAAAATCGGATTAGAGCATTTCATGAAAAAGTGTAGTTTGTATGGGAGGGTTTGGAAGGAGAGGGAGGACGCAAATAATTTTTATACTGTATATTGAAATCATTATGAAAGTAAAATATCCCGAAATTCAGACTAATAGCTTTCATACTTTTCGAGCAAATTCATTTATAGCCGAATTGGGAAATTGTGTCATTTTGTATGGGAGGGGGTAGAAGGGGTGAAGCTACTCGTCTAATTTTTTTTACCCTTACTAACAATTTTAAATAAATATTAAGTGCAGAAATTCAGCTTGCTAAATTTTATACGCACTGAGTAAATTGGCTTAGAGTAATTCATGACAAGTACAGTTTGTATGGGAGGTGGTAGAAGGAAGAGAAGGACACGCATAATTTTTATACGGTAGATTTATATTATCATAAAAGTAATATATTCCAAATTTCAGGCCAATAGCTTTTATACTTTTTGAGCAAATCCGTTTATTGTCAAATTGCGCATTTGTGTCATTTTGTATGGGAGGGGGTAGAAGGGGTGGAGCGATTTGGCCCGTTAACGAACTTGACCTTACTTTTTTGTCAAAAACGATGTGTACGAAATTTGAACTTACTAGCTCAACGCGTTCTCAAGCTAGAGAGCTATCATACAAAGTTTCTTGGGATCACAAAAAATTTTATTTCATCTAGAGTATCGTAAGATTGCGCTTTACGCGTAATCGTAGCCCTGTTATGTTTTTCATATAACTTCAATTTTCTTGGTTTGGTGAATGTTTATACTCTAGATGAAATCTGAGAGTATATTGTGTTTGCCTTACCGTTTGTAACGCTAAGAACTATTGCTCGTACAGAGTCGCCAAGGGTACAGAAATATTTATTGTTGCTCAAAAATCTCGATTCCGAGTGACCGTCTGTCTGTCCGTCTGTCCGTCTGTCCGTCTGTCTACAACATAACTCTCGAAAGCTTTAACCTATCGTGCTGAAATTTTTCATATATCATTTTTAGCAAAAAAATAACTTTAAGTTCGTGAAAGGGCCACATCCCCCCACTCCTTCTACCCCCTCCCATACAAATTTCATGAAATTTGGAAATTTACAGAAATTTATTTTTCTCCGAAACCGTTTCAGCTGATGACTTGAAAATTAGTTAATAGTATTATAATAAGAATACCATTACTGTAAAAAAATATTGCTCTGATCTCCTTACTCCTTCTACCCCTCCCATACAAATGTAAAATTTTCAAAAATTCATTTATTCGGTTTGCATCGCAACTAGCTAAGCTAAAAGAACCAATTTTTGTCAAAATTAATATTATTACAGTTGCACCAATTTTGTAAAAATTGTCAACTTCACCTCATCCTTTCCCATACAAATTTAACGAAATTTCGGAATTTGAACAAAATTATTTTTCTCCAAAATCGTCAAAGCTATCAACTTTGAATTTTGAGAAAAGTATACTATTACAAGTATCATTGATGCCAAAAAATTTGGTTTTGATTCGAATACTCCTTCTACTCCGTCCCATACAAATGCACAATTTTGATAAAATGCATTTAATCGATTTTTATTGAAACTAGCAAAAGTACGAGCTTAAAATTTTGCCACAATTTGTCCCTTAATAATTGCAATAAATGCTAAAAAAAGAATCATCCAAAACCCCCCACTTTCTCTGCCACCTCCCATAAAAATGCATAAATTCAGGCAAAAATTGTTCAATTTCCTCGAAAATTACGAAAGCTACAAACTTTAAATTCAGCATGAAACACTTTGTATACTACGTTCGGTGTTATATACAAAAATTACAAACTTTCCCCCTCTGCTTTTACCACCTCCCGTACAAAAGTCACAATTCACTATTCGAAAGAATTTAAGATGACATATTTTCCGGTACAATAAACTATTTCCTATTTCATCTAGAGTATCATATGATTAGGCGTTACACCCAATCATAGTTCTGTTATGTTTTTACAGTGCATTACGAATTAAAAGAAAAGATTTCCGGATTCTACACTGTTATGCTTTATTATTCGTAATGTTTCAGTCTCTGCTGAGACCTTTATCAAACAGTTTGATAAAGGCCTCAGCAGAGACCGAAACGTCATGAAAAATAAAGCGTAACAGTGTAGAATCCGGAATCTTTCCTTTTAATTCAATTTTTTTTTGCTTTTAGTGAATAAGAACTAGTGAACTAGTCCAGCAAAAGAATCTATTTAGCCCATCTCTATCCTGGACCAAAGAAATTAATAACACAAAACATCATTCTAACCCGATTATTAGAAATTATTTTGATGATAACACTAATAGTTCAGCTACAGATAAAAAATGTATGTCTCCAATCACTCTAAATAACGACCATACAAGTAGCTCAAGTCAAGATTTGAATACAATTATCAAATTGTATGCATTATAAGATCATCTTGTTTAAGATGAATAGTTTTTTATCTCTTTTATTCCCTTCCATTTCTTTACTCTTTTTACTTCTCTTTCCGTTTCTCATTTTAGGGAGTGTGCAATAATACTTATAATATTGTACTATAATACGTATGGTAAAAGCAAGTATTATCACATCTTAAATTGCAAATGTGAAAAAAATAAGAATTTATTAACACAAAAATAACTAATAGATATAAGAATTAGCATAAAACTTATGAACATATTATAATAAATTTATCGCAAAGATTTAATAAATTTCTGCTTAGAATAATATTAAATCTAAACGTAATTGTAGTATCTGTCGGTTATTTGTTTATAAATGACTCTAAGTTAGTGTTTTGCTTTATGTAATAAAGCAGAAACGCACATTTCTAAAATTCTTCTCTGTCTGTCTGTCTGTTTATATGTCCGGCCATCTTTCACGCAAAAATGGCTGAGCCGATTGTAATGAAACTTTCAGAGTTTATTAGGTATGCTTTGAGATGTAATCTGCATTTAGTATTATTTCAATATCCCCACGCCTTCTAACCCCCCCCCCCCATACAAAATGTCTCATTTTCAAAAATATGTAAAAATCAAATTTTCTTGAAAACGATATTAAACACGAATAATTTGAAATTTTGAACATATTATTCTTATCATAAATCTTATCTACGGGTGTCAGACAAGGCTGCATACTATCACCAGCCCTGTTTCTGGTGGTAATAAATGACATCTTGAAAGCTGTACTGGAAGGTCGGGAGGGTAAAGGTATTCAATGGAGACTAACATCTTAAGTCACCTTGCTTATGCTGATGACGTGTGTTTGCTTGCACATAGCCGTTCGGACTTAGAGTCAAATGTTCGCTCGTTGCATTCTAACTGAAAATAAATGTGCGTAAAACCAAGTATATGCACCTGGGTTCGAACGCAAGTACACCGATTGTTCTTAACGGACAGGAAGTGGAAGAGGTGCAAGATTTTTGCTATCTCGGAAGCATTGTCAGCATGGACGGCGGAGCAGAAAAGGATATTGAGGCTCGGCTAAATAAAGCTCGTCAGGCCTTCGGTATCCTTTCCCCTTTCTGGAGGTTAAGAGAGATCTGCCTACGCACGAAGCTGCGAGATTTTGACGCATGCGTCAAATCCGTGTTGCTATATGGTTGTACTACGTGGAAAGTAACCGTTCGACTTACCAAGAAACTACAGACTTTCGTGAACCAATGCCTCCGACGCATTTTAGGAACATTCCAGAAGTGATCTCCAACGACGAACTTTGGAGTACAACTGGTCAGACTAAAATAGGTATTGAGATTCAAAGGCGCAAATGGCAGTGGATCGGTCATACTTTGAGGAAATCAGAGTGAAACATCGTTAAACAGACTCTGAATTATAATCCTCAAGGAAGACCTCGTGTCGGTCAACCATGCAGCATTTGGAAGCGAGCAGTTGAGCAGGAGGCCAGAGAAATAAACAAGTTCTGGCAACAGCTAAAGTCCGATGCTCATGTTCGCACCTAGTGGAAGAGTGCGTTTTCTGTTCTATGCCCCTAAAGCGGACTTAACAAGAATTTGATTGAAAATTCGGGCTACGAGCTCCTACAATGAAATTGAAAACAACAACATAAGTCATATTTTGTGAGAGAAAAAAAAACAATTCAATTTATTGCGCTGCTATTTGTCCTACGATTGTGATCTATACAACAAACTGAAGAAACTCACCTTCAGGATCATTGGTTTCATTCCCATGTTGGACTTAACTAAGTGCAATACGATATTGTTGAATTTTTAGCGCGCTATTTGACACCGAATTTTTGCAGTCTCAATTATAGGGACATGTAGAGAAAATCTAAATAAATTCTAGCAATACTGATGATATTCTAATTGGGTACAGAAAGCTGCCGGGTCCTATCTACTAGTACCCATGCCTACGCATCTATAACTCTAGCGTAATGCTGTCTGTAGCAAAGCAACTGCACCTCCTCATTCTATATGATGAAAAGAGTTAATATTATTCCCAAAATCATTCTTTCACATGAACTACACAGTAACAATTCAATTACAAACATAAAAGAATTATGATTGGGCGTAAAGCCCAATCATATGATACTCTACATGAAATGAGAAAGAGTTCAATGTACCGGAAAATATGTCACCTCCAATTCCTTTAAATAATTAATAGTGACTTTTGTATGGGAGGTGGTAGGAGCAGAGGAGGAAGGTTTGTAATTTTTGGATATGACACCTAATGTGGTATGCAAAATATTTCGTGTTGAGTTTAAGGTTTGTAGCTTTCATTATTTTCAATTGGGCATAGTTTTCCTGAAATTGAGGCACTTGTATGGGAGGTGGCAGAGGAAGTGGAGCGTTTAAGATGATTTTGAAACTGCTTATCATCATCCTTATAGCCACGCTTTGATTCAATTTCAAATTCGATAGTTCTAATATATTCGAAGAAGAAATGCTTAATAATACAGATATTTGTATGGGAGGGGGTAGAAGGAGTGAAGAGGAGCTGATAATTTTTTTGGGATTTATTTCAATTATTGAAAAACAAATTCTGACAAAATTTCAAGTTTGTACTTTTTCTAGTTTCAATGGAAATCGATATAATGCACTTAACAAAAATTGTACATTTGTATGGGAGGGGGTAGAAGGAGTGTACCGATCAAAACACATTTCTTTCTTGTTATTGATATTTCTATTTTTATACTTTGTGCAAAATATGAAGTTGATAGCTTTAACAGTTTCGAAGAAAAATAATTTTGTTTAAATTTCAAAATTTCGTGAAATTTGTATGGGAGGGGGTAGAAGGAGTAAGGTGAAGTTGATAATTTTTTCAAAACTGATTGGAATTATGATAAAATTAGTTCTGGCAAAAATTCGTTTTTCTAACTTTGCTAGTT
Organism: Chorisops tibialis; assembly: GCA_963669355.1. NCBI lineage: Eukaryota > Metazoa > Arthropoda > Insecta > Diptera > Stratiomyidae > Chorisops > Chorisops tibialis. The sequence continues at coordinate 277,131,844 of OY770262.1, forward strand.
TCGATGAAAATCGAAAAATTGCATTTTTCAAAATTATGCATTTGTATGGGAGGGGGTAGAAGGATTGACGGGATCGGATCAATATTCAGTCATATTAATGAAATCTATATCGTTATACTTTAACCCAAATTTCAAGTCGATTGCTTAAATAGTTTCAAAGGAAAATCAATTTCTGAAAATTTCGGAATTTCATGAAATTTGTATGGGAGGGGGTAGAAGGAGTGGGGGGATGTGGCCCGTTCACGAACTTAAAGTTACTTTTTTGCTAAAAGTGACACACAAAAAATTTCAACACGATAGCTCAAAGCGTTCGAGAGTTATGCTGCAGACAGACGCACAGAGGACAGACAGACAGACAGACAGACGGACAGACGGACAGACGGACAGACGGTAACTCGGAATCGAGGTTTTTGAGCGACAACAAATATTTTTGTACCCTTGGCGGCTCTGTGCGAGCATTATTTCTTAGCGTTACAAACGGTAAGGCAAACACAATATACTCTCAGATTTCATCCAGAGTATAAAAATTAATTTAAGGACTCACACTGAAACAGAGATTAGCGTATGGCTGACTAACCATATGCAATATGACCAGAAATGCTTTGTAATGAAAGTTCGTTTGAATAATAATAATTAAAAGCGGGAAAAAAATTCTTCCAGCTAAAAATAGGAACGTTTAAGGATGTAACTATATGTTCTGCAGTAGTACAATTGTATGAATTTTTTTTTAATTAATTAATTCGCTGAAGACCAAGTCAATTCCAAACTAATTAAAATTTTGCATTCCGTTTGCACGTACGGGAGATGAATGCCATAGCCGTTATTAAAATCAGCAATTAATAAAAAATCCATATTTTACCTCTGTTTGCAATGCTGATTTATTTATTTACTTTTCCCTCCGATTAATTTTGATTCAATTGATGGATGCATTACTGACAGACAACGAGTGCGTGGGGTTGTGATTCCTGGGACTTAATTAAATTGTGCTAAGACCAATATTTTCACGAAATCTGATATTTTAAAGTGTTGCATTATGGAGAATGTCCGCTTCAATAAATGCGTGAATAGCAAACAATGTCGAAAACATTTCTCGTCCTTACTCGATTAGAATATACCATTAAATACTAGTCCAGCCAATTAGGCGGCGTATCCTGATTGAACGGCTTAAGCTCAAATAGACGGAACACTATAGTCGTTTTCTGGAGGCGAATTGCGACTCCTGTTCGCAGTAGTGTTGAATGGATGGAAGGACGACGTATTGAGCCTGTCGTGGCCCATCATGGGACATGGAACCCATGTCGCAAGTATTGATTGGGCCGTAATTCCGTATTGTTGTTTATTTATGAAATTTACCCGAACAGATACTCGTACATAGAGTACTTGACAATCAGCCAACAATGCGACTTAATTACGACCTGGAGATGTTTTTGCAACATTCATGCTGCTGCTGTTGTTGTTGTTTTTGTCTCAAAGGGGCTGCCTAATTAGGCGAAATTTGGTTGTTGAGCCTAACGAGCTGCATTAGAATAGATTTCAGTTTTGATAGCTTTCATCTATTACAAGTGCGGAAAAAACAGATTCGAATGGATGCGAAATTATATGGAGTATTGGTTGTTTTGAATTTCTAAAGAATTTTTCAGAATATTGCAGACAATGACGTAATTAGAAATTATTTTAAAAGCTTTTGAAAAGTTTTGCGACTTTCAAAATCCAAAAATTATTAAATCTGTAAGTTTTTAGGACTTCACCCTATCATGAGTAGTGACTAGATGAATTTCAAATTTTGAATTGTTTACGAACATTTTAACCTCTCACGCATCCTCATCTTGTCGCAAAAACAAGTTGCGTTCGACTTGTTTGCACGTCAGAGCACTGCGACCTTCCCGGCCTATTGTGCGTTTATTGGTCCTTTCGTCTTCTACTTCTACAATGGCACCGCAGCCCAAATCGGACCTTGGACTCCTGGCCTTCAGATTCCTTAACAATTTCATTATTTATTGTGGAAAGGTTGTTAGAGCTTCGCACAACCCTCCGTCCACGAATTTTTCATAGATTGAGGTGACCAAGGTATACAAATACAGGGAGTGTGCTGGAATTATGCGTCGACCGGGGTTTGAACTCTAACATAACTCTATAGCTATGACTAATCTAAGTATTTTTAAAGGAGCCATGTTGCCTTGTTCCTCGATAGCAAGGAAACCTTTTCCAAGAACTACTGCTTCTGCTTCTTCACAGTGACATAGGATGTGTTCTGTCATTTGCGAGTCTTCGAGACAGAGGCGGCAGATGTCGGTTTCAGCTAAACCCATATTTTTGATGTGGTGGTTTACTCCACTGTTCCCCATCATATGCCGATTAGAGTACTAATATCAGTCTTGCTGAATTTTGGAATATCCTCCACCTTTTTTTTGTGGTAGGATTAATTTTTTTGAGATTGATATCTCTATTCCAGTAGGTTTTATGCTCTTGTTCAACCCACTTTCTAAGTGTAGGGTTGGAGTACTCTTTTGGTTTTCCACAGAATGGCTCTGGTCCAATAAAATTTGTTTCTGCGACGTTTTTTACCAGGCGATCAGCCTCTCCATTTCCCTTAATTCCCATATGTCCTGTGAGCCACATTAAGGTTGCTTGGTTCCTTTTTTGCCAAGATGGTTTTGAATGCATTCTCAAACTATCCTCGATTCGTATTTATTGGATGCTAGGGCTTTGAAAACCGCGTGACTATCCGATAGAATATAAAAAGATTTGTTGCGATGAGCTCTCCTCATATTCTCTGGGATACGTAGCTTCATTGCAATTAGTTCAGCCTGAAAGAAGCCACACTTTGCCGAGTGGTCTTGAACCGAGAAGTTAGGACTTTTAACTCCGGATCCAATCCCCTCAGAGGTGCGCGAGCCTTCTCTATACCAGATGATTGATTTCTCTTCCATTTAAGGTAGCATGGATTGCCAATTCTTGCGTTCTCTGATTATAAGTTTGAAGGAGGTTTCAAACTTAAGTTTTGTCGGCATTGTGTCTGATAGTGGGGAGGTTAGAACCTCTACTTTTAGGCCTTTTACGATTTTGAGGTTAACTCTAAAATCCTCTGATTTGTATTTGTTTTATGGATGCGTAACATCCCTTTGATAGCCTCCTATTTTATTTGAAGATGTATCGAAGTGATGTTTAGGAACATTTCCATTCCACAGGTTTTCATTGCTCCTGTGATACCAAGACAAGAGCGTAAGCAGTGCTTTTTGATTTAAAATTTTAGTCCACCATTTCGTTGATCCGTATGGGACTATTGGGAGGATGATTGTTCTGTAGCACCAGTAGATCATCTTGGGCTCTAGTCCCCATTTTCTGCCAAATAAGCTTTTGCATGCCAAAAATGGCTGCAATACTTTTATATGAACCCGTTCTATATGTTTGTTCCAGTTGACTTTGCTCATCTGAAAAGGGTATTGGTGTTCCATTTATTAAAGGAGGTATGATGCAGATTTTCCTTCTATTTGTAAATGGTACTATGTCAGTCTTATTTGGGTTGATGTTCAAGTTCTGAGACTGACACCAGTTCATTATCACTTCTAAGGTAGGTATCCTTTCCGATATCTATTATTAAATCATATTTGCCTCTAATGATAATGACGAGATCATCGGCATATCCTATTGCCTCGTATCCTTGTTCTGTTAGACGGTCCAAGAGCTCATCTACTACAATTGACCAAAGAAGTGGAGACTTTACTTCTTCCAGGGGACAGCCCTAATAGATCTGTGCAGTCAATGTGCTATCATCTAGATCCGTGGTTGTCATTCGGCGCTTTAGCATGGCGTGTATCCATTTTATCGTTGCCGTTTCTGAACCCTTTTTCCAAGCTGCCGCTATTATGACTTCATGTCTTAATAAGCCATGAAGGGCTGACTGTGTTGATTTGCCTTTGTGGTAGACATGTTGATTATTATAAAGGCAGAGCTTGTTAGGTGCTCCACTAAATTCTCCATCGTCTTGATGAAGAAGGAAGCAAGACTTATAGGGCGATATGACTTAGGATGATCAATGAGACGATTCCGTGCCTTCGGTACAAATACCACCATCGCTTTCCTCCAGATTTTTGAGATGTATCCCAATTCAAAACTTGCTTTAAAAAACCAATTTAACCAATCTGCAGCAGTGGCGTGGCGTAACTCTATAGCTAGGGGAAGCAATTATTTTGCGTCAAGCTACAAGCGCTGCGACAATATGCATTACTCCACAAGCTTACATCATTATTTGAAACACTGCTCATCCGAGAGGAGTGCGATTAAGAATCCAGTCTACATTATTAAAATAAAAATAAATAAAAAAAATCGTTTTTATTCAATTTTCAAGTAGTGTTGCACTGAAACCGATTCTTTTCACTCAAAGCACGACAAATATGGGCAATATTACCAGATCTACCTCTTCGCATATGATCATTTTTCGGCTAGTACAAAAACTTCAATACTGGCAATACTTTGATTGAGAACCAAAGCTTGCAACTGAAAACACCGCCTGGAAGAATTGTTCTCTTGCATCAATGGACGCCATGCCACTGATCTGCAGTAATGCGGGAAATATTTTTTCTATTCCGGCTGATTTGTAGGGCGTAAAAGTGTTTATCGCCCATCTGATCTTTTCTGGATTGAAGATTTTACCAGCAATGCTATTGCTGAACGGAGTTTGACGATACATCCTTTCCTCTACCTTTAAAGTTTCATTGTTGTTAATTATCTTGCAGTCTAGGAAATGTGTTGCCAATAACACTCCAAGAGTTTCCATGCTCTCTCCAATAGTCCGATATCTGTCTTAGTGTCTTTTGATAATACCTTTGGAGTCTTGAGGCCGTTGGGAGATCATCTATCTCTTCACAAAATCTTCTCCAAGACTCTTTTTTTGCAACTTCTTTAGAAGTTTGTTGTATTTAGTAAGGGACTCTCTGTATTCGGCCCAGTTCCCAAAGGTTTTTGCTCTATTGAATAATTTCGTAGTTTGTTTCTGTTTTCCCGGTACTTCCTCGTTCCACTAAGGTGTGTGTTTGACCCTTTTCTTGTGTTGAACAGGATAAATTGGTTTGTAAACAATAACACTATTGCTTACAAGTTTGTTCGTGATTTGATTCCTCTTCGATATCTAGTTCATACTCTAGGATTAACTGGTAAAGATTCCAGTTGGTACGTTTAGGGTTTCTGAACTGTCCTATATGGCCAAATGAAGTCGTAATATCAAAACAGATATGCCTATGAGCTGACAATGAAGCTCCTTTTGATACATGCAATTTTCGCACTTGTCAACCAGGCAGGGGCTTATTATGGTTAGGTCAAGTACTTCCTGCCTAGATGAATTTATGAAGGGCGGTGTGTTGCCTTTATTTATTTTATCTAGGTTGTTAGTAGTAAGGTACTCTAAAAGTGACTCACTTCTTTTATTGATATCACTACTTCCCCAGATATTGTGGTGCGCGTTAGCGTCGCAGCCCAGAATAACTGGTATTTTGTGGATTCTGCTGTATTCCACAAGCTCCATGACGCCTTGAGGTGGAGCATCTAGCTCCTCACCAAGAAAGTAGGCCGAGCCAAGTATCACCTCTTGTCCTCCTCCTTCCTTTGGTATTTTCACTAGTACCGCTACTAAATCTGTTTGCATGAAAATAGGCATATTCAAATAATTAATTTCTGGTGATATTAGAATTGTTACTCTTGGCCTGTACCTTTTTTTTGAAAAATAACTTACCCATTTTTTGAGGAATACCAATAATTTTTCCATTCGCGGTTCTTGGTTCCTATATAAGGGCTACATGAAATTTCTCTTTTGCGAATCTCTATAGTTAATGTCCATGACCGCCGCTGGATGTCAAAGATTCGCCTGAATAACTTTAAGTTTGAAAGAAAAGATTTCCGGATTCTACTGTGTTACGCTTTATTATTCGTGACGTTTCGGTCTCTGCTGAGACCTTTATCAAACTGGGTTCTCAGCAGAGACCGAAACGTCACGAATAATAAAGCGTAACAGTGTAGAATCCGGAAATCTTTTCTTTCAATTCAAAATGCACTGTGAAAACATTCACCAAACTTTAAGTTTATTTAGAGTTAAGGTCATCTACAATGAGCTGCGGCTGGCCGCTTTTGACGTCTTTTACCTTTGGGTGGAAAGTCATGCTTGAAAATTTGTAGCAGACTCTGTGCCCCTTTAGTTTAAGCTTCTTCATCGATTGGCCGTCGATGGAGAAGGTTGTAATTGTGTTTGTGCTCTGTACTCTCCTGCTAAGCACCTTCCAATTTAAGGTGCACTAACCAGCTTTTTGGATTTCAATGGGGGTAGCTATCTCCTCTGATGAGTCTGTCTCGTGATTATTTCTGCGGGATATTTTTCTCCTGGACTGCCCTGATGTTCGTGGACTCAACCAGCTTGATGCTCTCTCCTATTTTTTCCACCCATGCTGCGACTTGCTCATCAAGGCAAACGATCAGCATCCATCCCGGCTTAAGACTGAGTCCAAAAAATCCTCTCTTTTCACGCTTTAGGTATTTCTACCAAAATCGATTTTTGTATTGCAGCTAGTTGCTCCGATGTAAGGATCTTGTGATGATGTTTGCTATGTATAATACCGATCCTGATCCCTTTAACCGCGTCTCTGTAGCTAGTAGCCGACGTGGAGGGTTGAGTCTCTTCTGCAGGCCTATATACGGCGCTTTTAATTAAGGTCTTAGATCTTTCGTTATCACTTCCTACAGATGGAGGTGTTGAAGATGAGGTTCTGCTTCCTTTCATTGCCTTAGTCTGTGCTGGTGATAACGTCTTTTGCATTGACTGGCAAGCAAGATCGTACGTTTCGTTTGCTGCTTTGTCTTCATTACGGTGGTACGAATACCGACTCCTGGCAGTCCCGCTTAGCCTCTTTTTATTTTCTTTGAGAGTTAACTGTTTCAGCTCTGCTGATAAAAGTTGCTCATCCACTAGAGGCTTATTGGGTGTTTTTTGTCTACTTTGGGTGGCGGTCTATCGTACTTTGTCATGCCCATAAGATTGGCCTCTGCATTCACTTCACGTATCATTTGTTATTATGTTTTCCTTTTCGTTTACGGCATTAGCCGCTGTTTGTGATGCTTTTGGGGTCGCATCTGCCCTTTTAGTTACACTTGGATTTTGAATCTGATTCCCACGAGTAACGCGAGGAAGTAAGGTCATCCCTGGCAGACCTCCGCATTACCAGGGGAAGGCTAATTGAAACTGGAGAGCGCCTGGTATCCAGAGTTCGCATATTAGCGGTTAGTTGCCCACCAATCATGCATCCTTGGCATATGCTGTTTCACCATAAATTTGGAGATTTTTATTTTCAAGGTTTACTTCTCTTGTGTCGTACTTTATAATGGTCAGCACTCAGGAAGTACGTACACTTGTGAATTACTTTAGCCTTGTAACCATTAATATCTTGAAATCTGCTTAAAACATGACCAGTCCAGATTAAAAGAATACGAATGCTGTGATTGGATACGGAGCCGATAGCTAGCTGATCGATTTAATCCCCCTACTACATCCGCCAAAGACCATAGTTAGGATACGGTGCCGTCAGCAAGCTATTTGCTTTTTTCCCCTATCTAGATAGGATACGGAGCCGATAGCAAGCTGTTCGTCTTATTCCCTCATATCTGTAGGTCTGTTTGCATTACCCAGTCTGCACCGCAAGAATGCGATCTACATAACAGACCCAAAGTTCCAAATTTTATCAACAGACTTAAAGATCAATATGGATCAGGGACTTATCACCCGTGGTATCAAAACTCTAACTCATACGAAAAACGGATTCAGACAAATTTCGACGGTCAGGACGTTAGGCAACTTTGATTGGCTTAACAAGTCCTGAAGGTAACAAAATGCGTATGGCCAGGATCGCGCCTTAAGAAAGAGAACTACCCTTGTAGAGGGTCTTACCAGGAAATTGATAAAGATCAATAATATTAACATAACGCTCCTCGTAACTCATTACTCTGAGTATACAATTATACAACTACAGTAAAAGTGTTCAAATTACTTTAACAAAAAAAAATTGTCCTTAATCACTTAAGCGTTAGAAAATCCATTAAGGTCGTGTCACTTAACAAAACGGTAAAGTACTAATACAATAGTACACAGCCCCCTTAAGCGCTGAATGCCACTTGGAAGGGCTTCAGCTCTAGTTGGTCGACAAAAAGCGCCATTCCGCTATTCCTGTTATACGAATCACGGCTGCAAATGTGGCACACTAAGCAAATCGTAGGCTATAATGCGCGGTATTAAGTTAATTGAAAGAGAGGAGAAGGCGAAGGATGAGGAAGATGGCTGGCCGGGAAGCAAGGCCGATGAGCTCACCATCAAACATCCGTAAACACATTGTGTGGCAAACTGGTAGAATATTGAATGGAAAATGTGAAAGGACGACCAAAAGGGCTCAACTAGCAATCGTACGAATTTTATCAGCGGCGTCTGCCACCCGCACGCCACAGCCATAGCTCCACGCGATACATTCTCACAAACTTACACAGAACAGTAGTTTCATTTCCTATGTATATAAGGCAAAGAAAAGTAATTAAACTGCCTGGAGCTGTTCATTACATCGTGTGATTAGCGCGCGCTGATTTCCTTCCCGGAATGCATTTCATTTAATTAATGTGCCGTGTGATTAATTAATTAAGTTTTGAATTCCGTGGCAGATTAGTGGATTGAAACTCGATAGCTTTTCCGCCCATCGTAATAATTCGATAGAGCTTCATTCAGTATGAAACGTTGAGCTTAATAAAAATACTGACGAATAAGATAATTTTGAATGGAAGGTATCAGATTTAGATTAATTTTATTTTTTTGGTAATTACGTTTAATCACTTTAATAACGAATTGCAGTCATACATAAGCACTTCATTGAAATGAAAATTAACTATTTTTTCATTGTTTCATTTTTTGCCTTTCTTCTCCTCCCTTCCTTATTTCTATTATTCTAGTTTTTCATATTCATTGCAGCTTTCCCTCTTCCTCGTTCCACTCGTTTTTATTGTCGTTCTTCACCTTCTCCCTCCCCATTTGGGCTTTAATGTTCTTCTTTTTTTAATTCTTCGTCACTTTTTACAGGTCGAACGAGTTCATTGGAGCAATGAAAGTTTTTCTACTCAAATATTAATTTGTTAATTTGATACTTCTTAATACTTCTTAACTCGTTTTCCTTTTCCCTTCTGATCTTTTCTCTTGTTTTTGACTTCATCTTCTTTCTGCAACATAAATTAATTATTTAAAATGAAATGAAATAATAAGCTCATAACATAATTGAATTTTATAACAAAAACAACCCTTTTGGTAACACTATTTTTCTTAATTTTAAGTTGTTGTTGTAACTAAAATCATATAAATACTGCCGCCTCGGGCAAATAAAAACATTCTAAGCTCTTGCACTGCACTAGGAACAGCTCTTCTTCGGTCTTTAAAATAGAATCTTCCCAATAAGAAAAACCTTGTGTTTTAATTTTTTACCCGATACTGCTACGCGGCACTATACAACATAGTCTCCATCCCGCCTCTCTCTCCTAAATTGTCGCTACGTAAAGAGAAACGTAACACTTATCTTTTATTCAGTTTGGTTGTACCCATTTTCGCTCCTACTATTGTGTTTTTCTCTTTTCGTCCTTTCTTATTCACGCTCTTTTAGCGATTTTGTTGCTTGTTTTATTCTTTATGTCTCTTTCTCCTGAAGATTGCATAAATCAAAAAGCTCGACTCGATTGCTTATTTTCTGTATTATAGTAACTTTTCTCACCTGAGCTGTGCTGCACTAGAAATCAGTAACGAAAAGGTGTAGCGTAGAAGGAAATAAATCCATCTCCCAAAAAAAAAAACTGAGTATGAAGATCGGATAGTTAAAACCATAATTTTTGTCTCCTGCAAATAAAAAGAACAACAAGTTTTACTAATCAATTCGCATAATACTCCTAAAATATCGATCCGTCTTCATAAAATTGCCTTTCTGATTTATATTATAGTGGTCTTAACATAAATTAACTTAAAAATGCCATTTCATACAAAATTAATCCTCACAGTCCAATCAATTACAGAAACCGTAGCAAACTGATTAACTGTCTTGAGCCCCATTCATTGCAGAGATCCAATCAAAGAACATGTGTAATGGAGCATCAAGGGCAATGGATAATTGGAAAGACATCCCCATCCCAACCCTACCCCCTCTCTACTATGCTCCCATTCGAGTAGCAGTGTACATTCCTCACTCCAATAAAATACACATCCTCCGCCATGCCCGGCCAAAGGACTAAGGCCTGGCGTTATAATCCTATTTTGTCGATCAACTCATACAACGTTAATTTCGTTAATGAAATGATGTCAAGCGATACCATCTAATTCATTAAGTAAGGCGGTATGTTATCCCTTTGGCTGTTACGTCGCCGTCTTGCCGACTTCGGGGGCACAAACTGTTTGTCCTGGTGGGCGTAGAGTCTTCACCTTTCTTTGATTTTGGGCTGTCGTTCTCCCATTCATATTTACCTAATTAATTTTAGCCGTCATTTGCTTTTTATTAGATGATATGGCAGTACTTTATGAAATAGATATTTTTCGCGCCGTGTTTCGTGTATAATAAAATATCTGCCAACGATTCGGATGCAACTTTATTATTCTTGGAGCAAATTGAGAATGCGTGGGAAGTCAATAACTGCAATTACGATCAATAGCTCCAGTACATAGTATTAATATTTCATTCGAATAATTATGCATGTTTCGGTTTGTATGGGGGGAGGGGGGTTCTATATAAGTGGTGGGTTGATTTTAATAATTTTCTTACTGATTACCAGAATTCCGTTCAAAATGTACTGTATAAAATGTCTTGTTCAATTCTACGAAATTCGATGTATTTTACATTCCTGTAACCATACATCCGTATGGGAGGGGTTAGTGAAATTGAGGGAATTTTAAAATCTGTGATGTAGTATTATTTTCTTAAGCTTTAAAGGCTTAAAGGTGTTCGTTCAAAATTCCAAGATCGTAGTTTTTGATTTGTTGTTTATTAGTTGATTTATTTAAATTGTTCGAAATCATACTTTTGTATCGGAGGAGTAAGAAGGGCAGGAGGGATCTCAAAACTTTTGATGCAAATTTTATTTTAAATATTTTTATAAGTTATTGTATAAAATTTCAAGTTGATAGCTCTCAATGGATCAGTGATAGTGGATTTCATGGAAATGGTCGAAAAAATTTTTTGTATGGGAGAGGGTACAAGTTTTGAAGGTATTAGACCCACTGATATAATAGCTAAGAGAAGCAATCACTTTTTAAAAATATTGGTTTGTTACATTTCATACAATTAAGTAACATATTTAATTTACAATATTACTGGAACCTCTCCCGTCAGCTACTAGAAAAATTTGTAAGGTTGAGGGCACGCTGTAATCGGACCGCAGGTACACTGCCCTTTATTTTAATAAATAAATAAATAGATAAAATAGCCTTTATTACACCAAATTACTTCATGTATAATATTCACTATCTTTTAAATTTAATTTTATTATTTGTCTTAATTTTGTTTTTTTTTTTAATTTGTTGTATGGCGTGTCCTTTATTAGATGAAGGCCTTCTCTATCGTCTTCCACTTATCTCTTTCGCGTGCCAATCTCATCCACGTCCTACCGGCCTGCCGCACTATATCGTCATACCGTGGTAATTTCGGTCTTCGTCTTGGCCTGTTTGCAACTCGTCACTAACTTTGTCCATCTATTGTTTGTGCACTTTGCGATCTGACCCACCCACTTCCACTTCAAAGATCTTGCTCTTCTCTTGCAGTTTACGATCCCAGTTCGTATCCTAATGGTGGATTTTCTTTGTCTGTGCGATCGATTGATGCCCAGTATCGCCCTTGCCATAGCACGTTGGCAGACTTCGGGCTTTTCGGTGTTGGAAGTCGTTAATGCCCATGTTTGTAAAGGGTATGTTTGTGCGGGAAGAATACAGCTGTCATGAATCTTTCGTTTCAAACTGACAAACTCCCTTAGACATCCTTCAAAGGCCATTATTGTAATATCTTTAATAATTTCATTAGTGAATAGTGACTTTTGTATGGGGGTTGGTAAAAGCAGAGGGGGAAGTTTGTAATTTTTGTATATAAAACCGAATATAGTGTACAAAATGTTTTATGTTGAATTTAAAAAAGTTTGTAGCTTTCATAAATTTCGAGAAATCGAAAATTTTTTGTCTGGAGGTGACAGAGAAAGTGGGAGGTTTTGGATGATTGTAAATCTTCTTATTGAAATCCTAATCACATTGCTTTTTTACAATTTTGAAGTTGATAGCTCCCATATGTTCGAAGAAGAAATATTTTTTTTGAATTTCTAATACAAAAATTTGTATGGGAAGTGATGGAAGGAGCATATTTTTTTAGCATTTATTGCTATTATTAAGGGACAAATTCTGGCAAAATTTTAAGTTTCTACTTTTTCTAGTTTCAATGAAAATCGATTAAATGCATTTACCAAAATTGTGCATTTGTATGGGAGGGGGTAGAAGGAGTAATCGAATCAAAACCAAATTTTTTGACATGAATGATATTTCTAACAGTATAGTTTTCTCCAAATTTAAAGTTGATAGCTTTGACGGTTTTGGATATTGAAATTCCAAAAATTCGTGAAATTTGTATGGGAGGGGGTAGAAAGAGTGAGGTGAAGCTGATAGTTTTTCCAGAATTCATTGCAATTGTAATAAAATTAATTATGATAAAAATTGGTTCTTTTCTAGTTGTAATGCAAACCGAATAATGCATTTTTGAAAAGGGTGCATTTGTGTGGGAGGGGGGTAGAAGGAGTAAGAGGATCAGATCAATATTCTTTGATGTTAATGATATTTATATCATTATACTTTAACCTAATTTTCAAATCAATAGCTGAAATTGTTTGGGAAAAAAATCGATGCCTTTAAATTTCGAAATTTCATGAAATTTGTTTGGGAGGGGGTAGAAGGAACTTATAGTTACTTTTTTGGTTAAAATGCCATATGACAAATTCAATAACGATAGAGCAAAGCTTTTAGGAGTTACGTTGTAGACAGACGGTCACTCGGAATCGAGGTTCTAGCGACAACAAATATTTCTGCACCCTTGGCGACTCTGTGCGAGCATTATTTCTTAGCGCTACAAACGGTAAGTCAAACACAATATACTCTCAGATTTCATCTAGAGTGTAATAAATATTTCATTCACTTTTTACGCTACTAATTAGTTTATTAGTCTAATAATAAAGTATTGTGATCGACACAGAAAAAAAATTTGCTACACTGAAATTTCGTTTTTCACGTTTCATGCAAAAAATGCAAAAAAAAAAAAATTGTCCCGCCGTACGCCGTTTGCCATACATATGGACTCATATCTCCGAGACCGTGAAAGGTAGAATGTTCGGTTTTGGGTGGATTGTTAACTAGGAATTTGTTCTAAATTTTGGGGAGTTTCAGCTGGAAGGGGGAGCCGGGGAGAAGGAAAGAGACAAATACTACACTTGCTAATATCTCCAACAAATGCAGATAGGAAGCTTAAAATCAGCATAAGTATAGAGAAGGTTGTAGAACAAACTTTAAAAATAATTTGATTTTTTTTATCCATTGGCGTCCGAAAAGGAGGGGGGGGGCTCAAAACTAATTTTCGGCCGATTTTTTTTTTTTTTTTTTTTCAAATGATTACATCTTTACGTCGTAGTCCTGTTATGTTTATTTATAATTTCAATCGATGGTTACATGTTATTTGAATCACCCACTCCTTCTACCACCTCCCATACAAACTGCATATTTTCATGAAATATTATAAACCCATTTATTCAGCACGTATAAAATTTATCGAGCTGAAATTGTGCACTAAATATTTTATTTTTAGAATTATTAGTAAGTCCGAAAAAAAAACGATTAGCTTCACTCCTTCTACCCACTTTTATGGGGGTGACACGATTTCACAACTTTACAAAAAGTCGATTTTCTTGAAAAGTGTGAATGCAATCTGAAATTTAAATTATGTCAAATATCATGCATTTGCAGTTATTTCTAAAAAAAATTATTAAGAACTCCCCACTCCCACAAAAATTTTCTCATTAAATTTTTGAAGCTTAAATTTATTATAAAACATTTTGATAGCATCTCTAGCATGATGTAAAAAATTGGTTCAATGCTGTCACCCCTTCTACCCCTCCGCACGCAAAGTTCTTAAAATCAAAAAAATTCTCTTTCATCTAGAGCAGTGGTGAGCAAAGCGGGTTCCGCGGCACCCTGAGATTCTACCAAAGAAATGAATGGTTCCGCGTAACAGTCTTGGCTGCTTATCAAGAAAACCACAATATTGGGCTTCAGCTGTGAAACAAAATAACTTTGATTGTTTCCCGACGCTTAGTGATTTTTTTGCGGAATCTGATGTGAATTTGAATGAAATGGAAATTCGCGATAGTATAAAATATCTGCCAACTAGTCGGGCGCAACTTTATTATTCTTCGGACAAGTTGCGGATGCGTGGGAAGTCTATATCTTCTCCACCTTCTACTTATACAATGGCACTACGGCCCAAGTCGGGCCTTGGCCTCCTGACCTTGAGGTTCCTTAACATTTCTCATTATTTATTGTGAAAGGGTTGTTAGACGTTCGCGCAACCCTCTATCTACGAATTTTTTCATTTTCGTAAATATGTAATCAAGATATATCGAGAAGCGAGAAGAGTGCTGGAATTATGCGTCGACCGGGAATTGAACTCACGGCGGGAAGTCAATATGCAGAGTGGATAATGAAAGAGTGGATAAGGGATGACTATGTGAATGGGGGTTTTAGGGTATAGTTGTTTTCAATTATTTAACACTTAACTATGATTACGATTAAAACGATTATTTTTGCAAGTTTGGGCTTGTGTGAGTGGGGACAGAGGAGTTCGATATAAGGGGAGGATAAATTTTATTAATTTTCTGATTGCTTCAATCAAGTTCGAAATTCGCTGTATAGAAGTAAATTCAACGAAATTCGGTATATTTTACATTCTTGAAACAATACATTTATTTGGGAAGGAGTAGAGGAGAAAATTTGTGATGCAGTATTACTGTGAGAGATGTTCGTACAAAATTTTAATTTCGCAGTTTTTATTTGTTGTTTATTAGTTGATTTATTGAAATTGGTCGAAATCATTCTTTTGTATGTGAGGTGGTAGAAGGGCGGAAAGGATTCCAAAACTTTTGGTGAAATTTTGCTTTAAATATTTTTAAAAAAAATTAGTTCTTAGCCCACCGTTTTCGGACCCCACTGGATAAAAAAAAATATTTTATTTCAGATTTTTTGCCCATAAACCAGTATATCCGAATGTTAAGTTTCAGCTTTCTATCTGCATTCGTAGTGGAGGTATTAGTAAGTTTAGTATTTGACACAATCCCTCTCCCGCCTCACCCTTCCATCTGGCACTCCCCAAAGATAGTGGAACTCACTTACCCAACCTTCAGTCCCCCCCCCTAAAATGAACTTCCTATCTTCGAAGATCGTTGAGATATGAGTTCGTATGGGCGGCGTATGGCGTACGGCGCGGCGTACAGACTGACGACTTTTTTATTTTTGCTAAATAAGGTTTTTTTTAATCAATCATATCGACGCGATTTATAATTCGAGCAATTCATTTCGCGGTAAAAGATACAGAACTGAGTTACAGAGCATTACTTTCTACACTTCTAGCTGAGCACAACTGACAGATTGGCCATTTTTTGACCAGTAGGTCGTGGACATCACCGTATTATAAGACCAACTTCCTTTGGACTTATTTGCGGCCTTTAAAGTCAATTGTGACCTTATTATATGACATTTTGCCCTATACCCGGTATTGCTTCTAATCCTTTCTCAATTCTAACCTAGCCTAGTAGTCGTATGATTGCGATATATGGTACATATATTGTGATCAGCACGTACGTTTTGTAATTAAAAACATAACAGGGCTACGATTGCGCGTAAAGCGCAATCTTACGATACTCTAGATGAAATAGAATTTTTGGTGATCCCAAGAAATTTCGCATGGGAAGTATTAGAAGGGATGACAGCATTGAACTAATTTTTCCCCATCATGCTAAAGTAGCTTTAAAAATGTTTTGTACAAAATGCTTACTCCAAAAATTGAATGGGAACTGAAAAAATTAGTGAGTTAGATTTAGTGAAAATGTGCAGTTTGTATGGGAGGTGGTAGAAAGAGTGGGGCGATTAGAGTGATTTTTGTCAGAAATAACTAGGAATATTGTAAAATTGACATCCCTGAAATTTCAGACTAGTGCCATTTATACTTTTCAAGAAAATCGATTTTTTGTGAAGTTGTGAAACTGTGTCATATTGTATGGGAGGGGGTAGAAGCTGTGAAGCTAATCAAATATTTTTTTCTGATCTTAGTGCTAATACTAATTAAGTATTTATTACAAAATATGAGCTCAATAAATGTTATATGTTCTGAGAAAATCGTCTTAGAGCATTTCATGAAAAAGTGTAGTTTGTATGGGAGGGGGTGGAAGGAGAGGGAGGAAGCAAATAATTTTTCTACTGTAGATTAAAATTACTATGAAAATAACATATCCGAAAATTCAGACTAATAGCTTTTATACTTTTCGAGTAAATCCGTTTATTGTCAAATTACGAAATTGTGTCATTTTGTATGGGAGGGGGTAGAAGGGGTGAAGCTAATAGTCTAAATTTTTTTGGGCTTACTAACAATTTCAAATAAATATTTGGTGCACAATTTCAGCTCTCTAAATTGCATACGCAATGAGTAAATTGGCTTAGAGTAATTCATGACAAGTACAGTTTGTATGGGAGGTGGTAGAAGGAGGGGGAGGATACGCATAATTTTCGTACGGTAGATTGATATTATCATAAAAGTAACATGTTGCAAATTTCAGGCCAATAGCTTTTATACTTTTCGTGCAAATCCGTTTATTGTCAAATTGCGCAATTGTGTCATTTTGTATGGGAGGGGGTAGAAGGGGTGGAGCGATTTGGCCCGTTCACGAACTTGACCTTACTTTTTTGTCAAAAACGACGTGTACGAAATTTGAACTATCTAGCTCAACGCGTTCTCAAGCTAGAGCGCGCACAGACGGACGGACGGACGGACGGACGGACGGACGGACGGACGGACGGACGGACGGACGGACGGACGGACGGACGGACATCCGGTTTTGAGATTTTTGAGTGATAATATTAATTTCTGTATTCATCATTTTTTTCTCCGAGCCTTATTTCTTGGCGTTACAAACTTTAGAGCAAACTTATAATACTCTCAGATTTCATCTAGAGTATAATTAATCTGGGAAATGATATTTCAAAATTTGGTAATTAGTTCAGTAGTCCACGGCGATTTTTGTTTTATGTCCTCGATCGACTAAAAATGAGTTCCACGGAGCGGTAATTTCAGTTTCGAGGATAGAAAAAAGTTGCAAGGAGTCAAACCTGAAATTCGTTGCTTTTTTGGCCACCAATTCGGTCACAATTGAGGCTCAATGCGGTGGCGAATTTTGATAGTGAAAAAATTCTCCTTTCACAATTCCGGCCATTTTTTAAGGGTTTGCTCACGCAAACGCTTGAATATGGTTAAATAGTACTCCTTATTGACCATCTGTTTCCCCGGAACGAATTCATGATGGCTCAAACCTCGAATATCAAAAAAAAAAAAAAAAACAATGAACATCGTCTTGATTTTTGAGCGGCTTTGGCGTGTTTTTTCCGGTTTCGGCTCATTTTTTTGCCTCCATTGCGATGATTGTTGACTGGTTTGCATGTCAAACTCATAGACCCATGTCTCATCACCAGATGCGCTCCATGAATGTGGGATCGGAATTCGCACGATCAAGGATGTTCAAAGAGACCTGTTCACCGTACTTTTTTTTAAGAAAAATTAGCTTTATTGGAAAGAGTCGAGAAAAGACACGTTTCATGGCCAAAGTATCCATCAAAATCAAACGAACGGACTCGCGATGTCGAGCTCTCTTGCTATCTCCCTAATACTGGCATGATGATATTCGAGCACCATTTCCTTCCCTTTTTGAAGGTTTTCGTCGGTTGAAGAGGTCGGAGGTCGTCCAGAACGAGGCATTCCTTCATGGATTTCTCGACCGTCCCAAAAGGCATTGAACTACTCGAAAGCTCACGTTTTTGGTGTTACTAAATCACCGTAAGCCTTTTCTATCATTCGCAATGATTCTGAACACGAAATTTGGTTGGAAACACAAAATTTGAGACAAACTCTTTGTTCCATTTTTTTTATCCATTGTAAAAATCGCCGTGGACAACCAGCTGCTATAAACAAACTAATTAACTGACCGCACTGATTTTTGGGATAATAATTAAGGACAGTCCTAACTGCTTACCAAAAAAAAAAACTTGAAATATCATTTCCAGACTAATTCTAATTACAAATTCCCGGTACGTGCCGGTCACAATGCATGTTTTATATATATCGGGAGTACAAATTGAAACCCACTATTTCCCAATATGTGGCGCCAGTAGCAAATGCTAATCAACAATAGCGGATCAGAAACGTTACATGGTGAACTTAGGCATCTGCACGATAATGGTTTTTTTTTAATGCGGGGAAAAGCATCGAAAGTCTTGAAGTGCGGGATTTGAACCCGCTAAAAACCGCTCGCCTAACCCACTACCCCCGGGAAAATCGTTAAGTATTTCGTCAGGAGGATGGAGGAGCTTAAAGCTCAAACGTCAATTTGCTGTCACATATAATGTCTTATGTCACCCTGTTTATTTCAGTTCCTATGTATTTTATTCAACTACTAACTGTTAGGTAGGCCCTTCTGTCCCAGATAGTTCCCTACGTAGTCTTTCGAGTGTCCTAAGCTCGGTGAGAACTTTCACGCTCATCTGAGTCACTGCATTGCAGGTTTCACTGCTGCTCAGCATATGTGGAACTATGTTGTTGGGGTTAATATTTTCTCCAACGATGTCCTCGACTCTCCTTCTGTCCATTTCGTAGGCTGTGCAGTGAAAGAATACATGCTCTGCATTTTAACGATAATGCTTATGAAAACCTAACTGGAAACAGTGAAATGGGATGTCCTACCCCACTCGCCGTATTCTCCAGACACCGCCCTTTCCGACTATCTCCTATACCGATCGATGACGCATGGCCTGGCTGAGCAGCACTTCCATTCTTACGAAGAAGCAAAAAATTGGGTCGTGGATCGGCTTAAAAGAACAGCAGTTTTTTCGACGCGGCATCCTATACTGCCAGAAAGATGGTAAAAAAGTTGTAGCTAGCGATGGGCATTTCTTTGAATAATAAATATTTAACCATTTTGCACAATAAAGGCTCGAATTACCTAGAAATTTGCTTGCACTCTTTTTTTAATTTAAGTTAATTTAGAGGTGATAGGTACTTTTTTTAATAACTAAAGTTCACATGTCGGTGTACTTGTGATACATCAATAATTACGACTGTCGTGACCCTTTAACGGCTTTCGCAATTTATTTTAATTTGACGGACTCGACTCAAATTCACGGTTATTTGTACTTCACCTGTTCCCTTGCGGCTTCGGGAATAAAACTGAAATTTTTCATGAGCATACTTGCCAGCATAGCAACATCACTAGCGGTTAGCACTGCATCCGCTGGTAGGTAATGCACTGGCGAGCTCGGTAAATAGCTGCAAGTGTGAAAATTGTTGGCATCTGTCTCAGCGCGCTCTCAGGTCCCAGGTGATTGCAAAATAAGAAGACGACAAATTGATGCGTTAATGGCAGCCGAGATGCCGGTGTCCGCTAATCAAGTGAAATCAAAAAGCGATTTATCTGCTCGCTAAGGTCCATCGCATTCCTGTATAAGACACGAAGTCGTCTCAGTGCGATCTCGTCATGATCACTTTAATGACGCGATAGCCGCGCGGTAATGACAGTTGTTACCGCGAGTGCCTGTTATTTGCAAAAAGGCCTTTAAAATTATACGTGGTGCAGCGAGCAACGGAAAATTGCGAGCGTATGTACGAAATAAATCGTCCTCTTAGCTGCAGGTAATGGAAAAATTACGCTATTACAATGCTGTTAGAGAAAACACCTCAGCCTCATACTAATTCTGAGTACTTGAGAAATTACGCCAGAAACGATGCACTTAATTCGCTTCGAAAGGATGCGGATTTAAGATGTAAATAAACTTAATCCAATCTGAAATAATTACAGTACAGTACAGTGGCTGACAAAAGTCTACATACGGCCCCTATTTTCGCTGCTTGACGAGCCCAACAGCACTATTTGAAAAAGTAATTATGTAGTCTTGTTTATAATCTATTTTTATTGACATGCAACAAAAAAAAACTTTTCTCCAATATAAACTTAACAATCTATAAAAATCTGTTCATAAGGAATTTACATTTCATTTCAAAACTTAATATTAATATTTTTTTGGCTCACCACGGTCATCTATAACTGCCTGCAAGCGTCTTGGTATTGATGCGACCAAATTTTCTAACTCGTTAGGCGTTATTTGAACCCATTTCTCAATAAGCTTCTCTTTTAGCATTGTAGCACTTCTTCTGTCTTGCAGCATAATATAGTAGCCAGTCCTTCACGATTTGAACGGTGCGCTTGGGATCATTGTCTTGTTGGAATATCCAGCTTTCACCAAGGTCCAACTTATCGACCGATTCCTTTAAATTGTGTTGCAAGATGGTTTTGTAGAGATGGCGATCCATGACACCATCAATGAACACCAAATTTCCTACACCTGACGCTGCGACAGCACCCCAAACCATAACATTGTCACCGACATGTTTAACTGTAGGAATTAGGTGTTTCGGTTCCATTCTCATGTTTTCCTTTCTTCAAACTTTAGCTCTACCGCCACTTCCAAATATGTTATACTTTGAATCTTCGGTGAATAAAACCTTCTTCCAAAAATCAAGTCCATTGTCTAGATGCTTTTTGGCAAATTCTAAGCGAAGCTTGCGAATTTTTTCGCTTATAAGGGGTTTTTTTTAGCGCAGAACACTGTGACAACCATTATTATTTAATGTTCTTTGACCTGTTCTTATAAAATAATTGGCGAATACCAAGGCGGAACCGGACGATCTACAACATACCAGATATTCTCGGTGAAACAGGTGCTTGAGAAATGCTGGGAATATAACACAGACGTGCACCAAATATTCGTAGATTTTAAACAAGCATACGACAGTATCGACAGGAGCGTACTGTACCAAATCATGCTTGACTTTGGAATTCCTCCAAAACTAGTCCGAACACTGAATCCCAAGTGGGAATACAAACCGATTCCACAACCAGCTTTCGAACGGAATGTGATTTAAAACAGGGAGATGGTCTAGCCCCTATGCTTTTGAACTTGGCACTAGAGTATGTCGTCCGAAAAATCCCAGTCGACACTAACGGGACACTACTATTCAAGTCCATCCAACTAGTAGCATGCGCTGACGACATTAACATTCTAGCAAGATCCTTCCCTAGTGATAAGGAGGTATTTGTCAATCTTGACTCCGCCGCAAAAGAAGTCGGGTTGCGCATTAATGAAAGCAAAACAAAAGTAATGACGCAAACAAGAAGGAGAACGCCAATCAGACAAAATATAACAATTGCGGAATATAATTTGGAGAGTGTGGACAACTTCATATATCTTGGGGCTAATCTAGCAAAGGACGGCAATGAAGCAGACAAAATCAAACGACGGATAATATTTGCAAATAAGACGTATTATTCGGTACTTCCAATAATGAAATCCAAGAAAGTGCACAGGAACAATAAGCTGCGGATTTATAAAACCATTATACGACCTGTGCTCTGTTATGGCAGCGAGACGTGGACATTAACGCGAACTTCCGAAAAAGCAGTTAACGCATTCGAAAGAAAGGTCCTCCGAAGAATTTTGGGACCTGTGAAGGAAGGAACGGAATGGCGAATAAGATACAACCATGAGTTGTATCAACTCTACGACGAGCCAGAAGCTTCAACGTTCATCAAGCTACGTAAACTGCAGTGGGCTGGCCATGTAGAGCGAATGGAAGACAGAAGAATCCCCAAACGTGCTCTTAAAGGCAAAGCGAGTGGGAACCGACCAGTAGGCAAACCACGCAAGCGATGGGAAGACTCGGTTAATGAAGACAGCAAAGCCATTTTAAAAATTAGCAGCTGGAGGACGCGGTCTTTGGATCGAGACGATTGGAGGCGACGACTTCAGGAGGCCAGGGCTGTCGCGCCATTGATGATGATGATGACCTGTTCTTGGATGCTCCGTGGTTCCTGTCCGTTTTGCTATGTCCTCCGCCAATTTTGTGGCATGCGTATTTGGGTTTTGGTTCACTTCTTTCAAAATAAAGGAGACATCTCTGCGAACCAGCTTTTTCGGTCGACCACTGCGAGGCATGTTTTCAGCAGACAACCTGCTTTTGTAGTTGTTAACTATGGTTTGAACTGTCTCGACTTTTGTCAATGCATTTTTCTTTATTATTTTAATAATAAAGTATTGTGATCGACACAGAAAAAAGAATTTGCTACACTGAAATTTTGTTTTTTCGCGTTTCATGACTAAATTAGCCTAAAAATGCCAAAAAATCCGTCCTGCCGTACGCCGTCCCCCGCACATATGGACTCATATCTCAGAGACGGTTGAAGGTAGAATGTTCGTTGTTGGGTGGATTGTTGATTGGGTAAGTGAACTGTATTTTCTACATTTTGGGTGGTGTTAGGTGGAAGGGGGAGGCGGGGGAGGGAAAGAGTCAAAGACTACACTTTTTCGACCATTTTTAAGAAATCAATTATCACCTAACTATTGAAAGCTATCAATTTAAAATTTTGCTTAAGAACTTTTAAAAATAATTGAAACAAAATTGCGTTAAAAGTCCTGAAATAACTTTTGCCCTTCTATATCCTCCCATACAAACGTATGATTTCGACCAACTTCATTAAATCAACTAATAACCAACAAATTAAAAGCTACGAACTTGGAATTTTGTACAAGCACCTTACAGGAGAAATGAAATAAAACTGCATCACAAGTTTAATGATTTTTTTACCCGCTCTACCACCTCCCATACAAATATTCGGTTTCATGAATGTATTTTATAATACATTACACCGAATTTCATGAAAATTCAATGCAACTTCGTCTATGAAACAAATTCTATACAGAGAATATTGGACGTGCAATTAAAAAGCTATTAATGTCCACCCACCATTATTATTACCCCTGCTCCTCTCCTCATAAAAACCCAAACTTGCAGAAACGAATGAATTATTGTTAAGTTGACAACAGCCCTACCCAAGAGCTCCCTTTCACTTAGCCCTCCCTAACCACTCTAACCTGCATATTGACTTTCCACTCATCCGCAACTTGTCCCAAGAATAATAAAGTTTCGCCCGACTTATTGGCAGTTTATTTTTAGATATGTATGAATAACTTGTAACGTTTGTATTGGAGAAAAGATTTTTTATTAAATATCAATTAAAATAGACTTAGGCTACCGACACACGATGCGAGTTAATATATATTAACTTCCTATTTTGATATAAGTAGGCCGAATTATGTATAGGATAATGACACTAGTAATATCGAAAAGCGAGATAATATATATTAACTCGCATCGAGTGTCGGTAGCCTTAGAACATAACTGCATTATTACTTTTTTAATTAGTGCCATGGAGCTCGTCAAGTAGCGAAAATAGGGGTCGTATGTAGACTTCTTTTCATTTGCGCTTACAGCCCAAATCGGGCTTTGGCCTCCTGACCTTCGTGTTCCCTTGCATTTTATTTCTTGGATAGATCATCGAATCCCTCAACCCCGATTGAGTGTGCCATTGTAATAAAGTTGGGAAATCGGTAATTTTAGGGATAATGAGATCTTTGCAGTTTACACATTGTAACCAAACCGCTTTCCACCACGTATTCAAAGTGTCGAAATCTGAGAGTATATTGTGTTTACCTTGCCATTTGTAACGCTAAGAAATAATGCTCGTACAGAGCCGCCAAGTGTACAGAAATATTGTTGTCGCTGAAAATCTCGATTCCGAGTGACCGTCTGTCTGTCCGTCTATCCATCTGTTTACAACATAAGTCCCGAACGCTTTGAGCTACCGCGCTGAAATTTGTGTTATGTTATTTTTAGCAAAAAAATAACTTCAAGTTCGTGAACGGGCTATATTCTCCACCCCTTCCACCCCCTCCCATACGAATTCTGCGGAATTCCGAAATTTATTTTTCCTCGAAACTATTTAAGCTATCGATTTGAAATTTTGGTCAAAGTAGAACCATGCACATATCATTACCTTAACAAAATATTGAGCCAATCTCTCTACTCCTTCTACCCACTCACAAACAAATGCATACTTTTGAAAAATTTATTTTTTCGATTTTCATTGAAACTAGCAAAGTTTTAAGAACAAATTTTTTGCGAGAATTAATTTAGTTATAATTGCAATCAGTTCTGAAAAAAATATCAACTTCACCTTACCCCTTCTACCCCCTTCCATACAAATCTCACGAAATTTTGAAATATCAATTAAATTAGTTTGCTTTGAAACTGCCAAAGCTGTCGACTTGAAGTTTTGTGGAAAGCATAATACTTTTTTTTAAGGCACCGATTATAACTTAGGGGTAACTCTTTAATGCATTGCACAGTTATGTCGGTATGGGAAGAGGATGAAATTTGGTAGAGTTATGGGAATTTTTGAGAAGAGAGAAATGGTGATGAACATTACTTTTGAAGCGATGAAGCAAGTATAACCTTGCTTGGAAATATGCTAGCAGGCAATGCGTTCCAAAGTCTGAACGTTCGGGAGATGAATGACTGCCTATATTTCACTTTACGAGTAGGGATAGGTTTGATACTTATATACTTACTATTATACTTATGCGTGCGTTTAGCTTGACGAGTATTTCGGGGAAAGGTGTAAAATGGAAGAATGAGTGATCATACATTTACCATGAAAGTAGCTATAGTAAATGCTGAGTTGTCCGACGTTCCTGCGGTGCTTGAGGGAGTCAATAGAAACCGTAATATTTGTATACGCTAAACGAGGTCGAATGTAAGCCTTGTAGCTAAGTTGTGAGGCGTAAAATATTTTTTTTGCATTTGCGAAGAATTCCTAGGTATTTGGAGGTATCAAGGGCAACATCAAAGATATGTTTGCTCCAATCAAGGTGGTTATTTAACTTTACGCCTAATAGGATAAACTCTGCATCTGAAGAGCAAATTGTTACGCCATTAAAGGCTAAATTAGAGGACGACAACGCTGGAACATCATGTTTAAGTAGCTTTAAACTGTACTATATTTTCCAACCATATTCGAGGATTAAATTGAGGTTGGAGTTCAGCGAACCAAATAACTCTCTGCATTTGGAAGCAACAGATTGCTTGTGAGAATCCGCAGCGGAGTTAAATTCAAAGGTTTTGTCTAAAGTACTGTCATCTGCAAATCTATGGATTGGGATGAGAGTAGAAGACAAAAGGTCTTAAAAGAATACTTAGAACAGAGTAAGTGATAAGACAGAACCCTGAGGCACACCAGAATTAGTTGAGAAAGAGGATGAAGTGACGCCATCTAAAACTACTCGCATAGTACGTTTGGACAGGTAGCTCTCAACCCAACGAATGAGGGTAGCATGGAGGCCAAAAGCACTGACATCAACCATGGATGCGCGTGTCGCAATCTCTTTATTCTATCATTCATAGATGTTTTCATGTGTTGAAAGCAAGTACTGACATGGACGCATGTGCCACCGTTTCCCTTTTAAGCTTATCGACATTGAACTTGCGAGTATTTGGATATCCACGACAAGTTATTCGGCATCGATACTTCGCTCTGACTAGATAGTGATCAGAGTCAGAGTTGACTCCGCGGTGGGTTCATCAAGTATACTGAAAGCAGCCCTTTACTCAATTGGCACGTGGTTGTTTATTGAAGGTATGACCATCTGGCGATACTCACGTTCTTTTGTGAATATCGCAAAGTGGATAGCACTTGGAGCTTACTGTTATATTTTTGCTACATGCGAAATGAATAAAACGCTGGCTATTGTCGTTGGTTATGCCATGGATACTGTGTCCTACTGTTGTTGCCCTATGAGTTTCCTCCTTTCTAAGTTTTGCACTAAAATCCACTAAGACAATTCTTAGGTCATTCGAGGGTAGTGAATCAAAGTTTGTCTCTAGGGTAGCATGAAATACATATTTAGTTATAATGCCCTTGTCTTCTGAAAAATTTAGCTTTTATTCAAACTGCACACCATCTTTTACTTGCTGGTCTTAAGCTCGTGACTTCCTGTTTAAATTTTTTGTTAAAAACAAAATCGACTCCAAATTCTCTGCTTCCCGAGAATTTTCACTTAAAAGGAGATCTCATATCCATGATTTCATTACCGAGCCATTTTGTTTCTTTGAAGGCAGTTTTGTTGTTGTTTTATTTTGCCACTTCTTCTGAAACGTCGTTCAGAACTCCTGTCCTAAATAAAGATCGAATATTCCAAGATTCAAAGGACAAGTCCGTTTTTTGTTTACGAGGTCGTTGCCGTTGAGTCTATCCTTTCCGAGGCTATTCTTAAAGTTTCTGAACAGTGTTTTTTCCGGTGATGCATTGTTTGCGTTATATATTACACGCTGGTGGAAAAAGAGTGGGAGTTTTCAGCTAAATATTATATGCTGGAGTTGTCACAGCTGTGCTGCGAGTCCAACTGTGTCATACTTTTTGCCTACTTCCTGAGACGCACTGGTGTTACTTGGCATTCAGATTAACTCGATGCTCCCTCCTCCTGTCTCAACCGGGCTTGACACAGGCTATGGTGAAGCAATGATAACAATAATCTTAACTCGACATAAAAGTATCTGTGCTCGCATTGAAGATATATTTTAGAACATCTATATTTTAGCATTAGGAAATTTTTCGGAAACGCTTCATAGCAAAACAAGATCAAGCATCATTTCAGAACTTATGGTTTTACTAGGCGAGCGAGATATTCACTGGAGCCGAGCATGCTCTTAAGCTTATTCTACAAATTCTAATGTCGTGTGGCTCACATGCTTTGGGCGCACAAAGAATCTGTTGCAGCACGTGCTCCGAGAGCTTCATATTTAACATATATTTTGCAAGAAGATAGTTGCCCATGACAAGACCTACCAGTGCTTGAGAAAATTCCTAACTCGTACTTGGTTTGACTCTATCATGCCCACTTCGTGATGTTAAACGAATTACTTGGAACCATTTTTTTTTCTCCCTTTCTTTTTGGCTTAAATTTACTTAGTTACTCTCGACGCAGTATCGAATTTGGTAGCAACAGATCTGCAGATCACCCCAAATATTTTATCGTCAATTAAATGTTTTACCTTATTAGTATATATATCAACAGTCCTTTCCACTTTACCACCTCCCAAGCAATTCGGCTTTTATTCTTATTAGTTTCCTCAGAAATTATAAAAGCTACTCGTTGGGTTTTTATGAGGGGGAGGGGGGAGATTGATGTTAATATTTTTGGGTGGATGTTAATATTTTTTTAATTGATTGTTTGAATCACGTCCAATATTCACTGCATAGAATGTCAGTTCCATAGACCAAGTTGCATAGAATTTTCATAAAATTCTAGGTATGTTACATTCACGAATCCAAACATTTGTGTGGGAGGGAGTAAGAGAGGTGAAATTTGTGATGCACTTTTATTTCATTTCTCTCGTAAGGTGCTCGTACAAAATTTCAAGTTTGTAGCTTTTAATTTGTTGGTTAGTAGTTGATTTATTGAAATTGGTCGAAATCATGCTTTTGTATGGGAGGAGGTACAAGGGCACCCTCCTTACAACAATTTGGCTGTTTTAAAGATGGTTCTGGTTGGTTTGTATACCACCTTAATGGTTCCGAAATATGGATTTTTTATGGTAAGTAATTTCGAAGATATAATCATTTGAAAAAAACATTCGGCCGACAATTTGTTTTTAGCCCCCGTTTTTGGACCCCAATGGATGAAAAAATTAAATTATTTTTAAAGTTTGTCCCACAAACCCCTCTATATGTATGTTGATTTTCAGCTTCATAGCTGAAACCATGGTTGAGATATTAGAATTCATAATTGTCAGTCGTAGCGCATGAATTTCAACAATTATAAATGTATCGACATTAGCCCATTCTATTTTTTCCCAAACGAAGTTTTTCTGTTGAAATTCCTTTGTAAGTGATAAACCAGATTAAAAATTAAATTCCTTCGATTTTCTCTACCACCCCTCCCCAATATCTATCGATTATTCTGAATAAATTGGGATTATCCGAGTATTTGTATATTTCATTAGGTTACTTGTAGTACAGCATGCTATAATATCAGCTGGTTTAGTTGTAGCCGGTTTATCATAATCCAACTCCAATTAAAACGAGAGAACATTTTTCGTAGAACAGAATAATTACAGTTAATGGAAAGAAATGTGCCTGAAACCATTAACTTGAGTATCAAAACAGGCATGTTGCTACCTAATCAAAAGAAAAACTGGATCAGCTTCAAGGTAAAGTTCTTCGCCAAATATGGTTTGGGCATTGATCACTGTGTATCACTCTTCATGCCCTTGAATCGAACGAAGTGTTGTTCCAAAAATGGATTTAAAATTTAATTCAAAGGAATGTTAATGAAGACGTTAATGATCTTGAAGAATTCTTAATTAGAATTTTAATACTCGTAAGGCTTTTTTTTGTTATTTAACTTTCAAAGATGGAGCGTAAATAAATGATGTGGTCTTATCGTTAATAAGCACAAATATTATTTAAAGTAAATTGCAAAGTTTACGTGAGTAGAGAGAGAGATTGGAAATAATAATTTCAACTTATAAAAATATTCTATAAAGCAAATGAAAGATTTTGTATCTAATTAAGAATAATTTCAAAACTATGAAAAGTATTTTGAATACGAATAAGTTCTAAGGATTTTCAATCTAGTTTTTGTTAATCTCCTGTAATGAGTTTCGAAAACCATTTTGTAAGGCTTGAAATAAAAATGATACCGAAGCTCAAATTATAGCTCAAAAATCTCAGTCCGCTCGTACGTCCGTATCCTCTATAGTTAAAGAATACTATGACCTAGAAAATTCAAAAATTGTACACATCGTTTTTGACAAAAGTAAGTAGTAGTAGTACGGACAAGTTCGTGAATGATCCAAATTGGTCTACCCCTTCTACCATCTCCCATGATGATGATGACACAATTTTGGAATTTGACAATAATCGCACTTTCTCAAAAGGTATACAAAATATTGATCTGAAATTTGGCATAGATTATTTTTATTTTCTAGATAAAATTTAAGAGTATTATAAGTTTGCCACGCAGTTCTTAGCCTTAGGCTAAGAAATGAGGCTCGGAGAAAAACAATGAATGATACAGAAGTTCATATGACAATGACTTATGGCGCTACAGCCCAAATCTTGGCCTCCTGAATACTCCTCCATCCATCTCGTCCTCCAGTTAGAAAATCTTAGCAGTGATTTGCTGTCTGCGTGAATCGAATCCTCCCAGCGTTTCCGTGGTTTTCCGACTGGTCTTTGTATGTTGACATTCCCTTTTAGTGTGCGTTTGGGAATCCTTCCGTGACCCATACGCTCCACATGACCAGCCCATTGTAACTTCTTAAATTTTATGACGGTTTACGCTTCTGGATTTTCAAAGATGGCATACAATTCTCTATTGTATCGTATTCTCCAAATCGAGTCTTCCCCCACAGGTCCGATGATTCTTCTGAGGACCTTTTTTTCAAAGGCATTAAGTAGTTTTTCGGACGCCTGAGTTAAAGTTCACGTTTCGCTGCCATAGCATAGCACAGGTCTTATGATGGTTTTGTGTAGCTTAAATTTTGTTTTCCTGTACATGTTGTTGTTTTTGATTATTGGAAGTACCGAATAATACGTCTTGTTTGCCATCATTATCCTTCTTTTGATTTCGATGGGTTCGCTTCCATCCTTTGATAGGTTCGCCCCTAGGTATATGAAGTTGTCGACGTTTTCTAGTTTATAATCTCCTACTGTAATATTTTGTCTGATTGACAAAGACGTTCCTAGGCATCTTGGCATTCGTTGTCGAACCAGTCATTTCTTTTGCGCCGGGGTTTTTGTCCTATCATCTCCTCTACGACAGATGTAATATTTTGCCACAATTTCTTCTATTGGCATGTAGGCGTTGTTTTTCAGTATTGGCGCGAAGTGCCTCTCTAAGGCTGATACGTACTTCGCGACTACTTTCTCATCCTACAGAAGTTCATATAATCGCTCGAAAATCACAAAACCGGATGTCAGTCCGTCCGTCCGTCCGTGTCCTCTCTAGCTTGAAAACGCGAGCAGCTAGAGAGCTTAAATTTAATATACGTCGTTTTTGACAAAAAAGTAAGGACAAGGTCGAGAACGGACCAAATCGCTCCACTCCTTCTGTCCCCTCCCATGCAAAATAACAGAATTTCGCAATTTGACAAAGAACGAATTTTCTTGAAAAGTATAAACGAAATTGATCTGAAATTTGGAATATAATATCTTTATGATGATTTGATTCTACTGTATAAAAAATATTGTATCCTGCCCTCCTCCCACCACCTCCCATACAAACTGCATTTTTTCAAGAAATGCTCAAAACGAATTTACTCAGTGCGAATAAAATTTATCGATTTGAAATTGTGCACTACATAGTTATTTAGAAGGAAGAGTAAAGAAAAATTAGAAGATTAACTTTACTTTTTACTTTTATAAGGGTTTTAATTTACTGAATAAAAATTATATCAGTCCTCCCCAACCTTCCACCAACTCCCATACAAATAGCACTTTTTCATGAAATACCCCAAACGAATTTACTTAGTACGTTTGAAAATTGTTCGACCTGAAATTGTGCACTAAATATTTATGTAAAATTATTATTTTCCTGAAAAACATGCCAAATGCACGATGCAGATACAGTTATTTCTAAAATAGTCATTAAGAACTCGCCCCTCCTTCTACCACCTTCGATACAAACTGCACAATTTCACTAAATTCAATATACTAATTTACTCAGTACCTATTAAATTTTAATTGTAAAAATATTTTATTAGCAACTCTAGCGTTATGTGAAAAAATTAGTTCAATGTCGTTACACTCTCTACCCCTTCCCCTATAAAATTTCATAACATTAAAAAAATTCTTTTTTATCTAAATTATCACACGATTAGGCTTTACACCCAAACGTAGTCGTATTATGTTTATTTATAATTTCAATCAACGGAATACAAGGTATTTGAATCCTCCACTCCTTCCATCACCTCCCATACAAATTGCACATTTTCATGAAATAATTAAACCCATTCAATGATATTCAGTACGTTTAAAATTTGTCGAGCTGAAATTTTGCACTAAATATTAGAATAATTAGTAAGTCTGAAAAAATAGAGGATTAGATTCACTACTGCCACCCCCTCCCATACAATATGACACAATTTCACACCTTTACAAAAAGTAGATTTTTTCGAAAAGTATGAATGTCACTGATCTGAAATGTAAAACAAGTCAAATGCATAATGCTTACAGTTATTTCTAAAAAAATTGCTAAGAACTCTCTACTCCTTCTTCCCCCTTCCATACAAATTGCAGAATTCCACTATGCCTAATTCACCAATTTTCTTATTAAATTTTTGAAGCTTAAATTTATTTTCAAACATTCTGATAGCAACTCTAGCATGATATGAAAAATTGGTTCAATGCCGTCACCCCTTCTACCACTTTCCACGCAAAGTTCATAAATTAAAAAAAAACTCTTTCGTCAAGAGCAGTGTTGACCAAAGTGGATTCCGCGTAACCCTGGGATTCTACTAAAAAAATTAAGGGTTCTGGTCCGCGTATCAGTTGCTTATCAAGAAAACTACAATATTGGGCTTAAGCTGTGAAGCAAAATAACTTTGGGTATTCCCCGACGTTTAGTGGTTTACTTGCGGAATCTGAAGTTGATTTGAGTGAAATGGAAATTTGCGATAGTATAAAATATCTGCCAACGATTCGGGCGCAACTTTATTATTCTTGGGGGAAGTTGCGGATGCGTGGGAAGTCATATGCAGAGTGGATTGGGGAAGAAAATGTGAATAGGGGTTTTAGGGCATAGATGTTTTCAATTATTTAACACTTAACTGTGATTACGATTATTTTTGCAAGTCTGGGTTTGTATGGGTGGGGGAGAGAGGGGTTCGATATAAGGGGTGGATGCATTTTATTAAATTTTTAACTGATTGCTTCAATCGCGTTAGAAATTCGCTGTATAGAATGTAAGTCGCATAGACGTAGTAAATTCAACGAAATTGGGTGTTCACATTCTTGAAACAATACATTTGTATGGGAAGGAGTAGAGGAGTTGAGGGAATTGTAAAAATTGTGATGCAGTATTATTTCGTTTGTCATGGGAGGTGTTCGCACAAAATTTCAATTTCGCAGCTTTTAACTTGTTGTTTGTTAGTTGATTTATTGAAATTGGTCGAAATCATTCTTTTGTATGTGAGAGGATAGAAGGCCAGGAAAGATTTCGAAACTTTTGATGTAATTTTGTTTTAAATATTTTTAAAAGTGTTTCACGTTGATAGCTTTTAATAGTTTTTTGATAATTTATCTATTAAAAATGGGCTAAAAAACTTTTGTATGGGAGTGAAGTAGAAGTTTTTTTTTCAAAGAAGTTTCACGAGTTCTTAAGTTTGTAGCTTAAAGTTGACTGAAAAATTTTGATGCTTCGTATATGGACTAATTACAATGCTTAAGAGATAGTCGGGATATTAGTTTTTAAGTGTTTTCCTTTTCACCCTCCACAGACCCCCTCCTTTCTCCTCTTGTAATTATTTGTCTCGTTCAAAGTCAATAATAGTGGAGCTATACTTCTACTAAATGGTCCTAAAGTATGAACTTTATGTGTTTAGTAATGCCAAAAAAATATATTCATTTAAAAAAAAATTGAAAAATATAACTCATATGTTCAGTTTATTGGAATCGTTGACTGATTATTTTCCGGACTTTAGAAACCAAGTTAATTGCTGAGTGCAATATCCTTTCAAAATAAAAGAAATACCAACAGGATTTCTGGCCATTGATTGTGAAAGTTTAATTGAAATGAGTTTGGATAATCAATTAGAATTCAACTTTAGAACAGTTTCATTAACACTATTCTGATCAGAGGTATAAGATGAATATCTAAGCTTAGCAAAATAGGTTATTCAAATTATTTTACAGTTTGCTACCACCAAGGAGGATATAAAACAAGGAGAGACTATGAGCATGCTTTGCCTTGTTAGAAAATGGGAATGAAAGTATTTACCTCCTTTACTGGCAGAATAATCGAAATTTTTCGAAACAATCGTTTCGCTTTCTTTGTCTGTCACAGTTAAGCCTATTGCAACTAACTCTGTCTCCCGGTAAATTGTCCGTTACTAAAGTGTTTAGCTTAGACATAAACCAAAAACTAATAAAAATTGAAAAAATAAAGATTTCTGAAATAAAACAGCAAACTCTATTGTACTGAAAATTATTTCATTGCTGATTGAATATTAGCAACCAAGAAAGAATACAAATTATGGTATTTTTTGTAAAAGTTTGAAGCCAAGTTAAGCTTGGACACTATTCTCGAAAATTTCCGAATCAAAAAGTATTCCCACATGAGACAGCCTATCAGACACTCCATTTTATATATTCTCCTTGGCTACCACTTATTTGTGTAAAGTCGATTTTTCAAAATATGCTGCGACAAATATCGAATGCAAATTTGAGTTCAATTACCGAACATAACACACGTGGTGGGTGGCTTACTCCCTTATGGGGATGCACTCTTATCAGACTGTATTGCTTTAGGATCGTGCTCACATGATATATATTCTTGCCAAGTATCATTGAAATCCATCGAGTGTTTACACGGAAATCGAAATTTCAGTCGATTATTCGCCAAATTTTGGGGAATGTTTCACCCTTTAAATGCTCACCAATGCCGATAAAAAAAATAAGTGTCTCTTAGATTTTCGAGTTCGCAACATGTATGAAAATTATCAAAATCGGCGTGGGACACTTGGGAATGTTTCCATATTAGTACCTTTATTGTATTTTGAGATATAACAGATTGAAATTTTTAAAGGAGCACCATTTTTGAAAGACCGACATTTCCACTCACTAGTATTATGTCCAAATTTTATATTTTTTCATCTTCGCAGGTATGACTTCAGGAAATCTTTAGATATCTACAAGTGTATACTTTCAATCGGAGGCAATCGCTATTGTGAAAAGAGCGCAACAGGCTTTGAGTTTAGAAGTAAATGAAAGGCGAATTGGCTGCACTGAAGGTCCTCTTCGCTTAGAGCTGCAATTCAAAATGCTTGAAAATTTGTGTAGCCATCTTGGAAGAAGTGGCGAAAACCTGCACTTTGCGAATTTGTTGGATCCCGATTCATCGGGAAATACCTGTAAACGAAATGGCAGATAGACTGGCCAGGAACGAATCTGTCGGTGCCACTTTTGATGAAACGGAATATGTTGGCATTTCCTTGAGAGTTATTAAGACAATCTACGCCAACAAAGTGTGGGGAAGGAAATATCTCGAAAGGTTACAAACCGACAAGTGTACACAACAAAGATGCTAAGGAGTGGGATTCATCATCATCATCAATGGCGTGACAGCCTAAATCGGTCCCTGGCCTCCTGAAGTCGTCTCCTCCAATCGTTTCGATCCAAAGACCGTGCCGTCCAGCTGCTAATTATATTCTAGATGAAATCTGAGAGTATTATACGTTTGCCACAAAGTTTGTAACGCCAAGAAATAAGGCTCGGAGAAAAACCTGAATGATACAGAAATTTATATAACCACCGAAAAATCTCAAAACCGGATGTCCGTCCGTCCGTCCGTCTGTCTGTCTGTCCGTCCGTCCGTCTGTGTCATTTCTAGCTTGAGAACGCGTTTATGTAGAAAGCTCAAATTTTGGACACGTCGTTTTTGGCAATAAAGTAAGGACAAGTTCATGAACGGACCAAATCGGTCCACCCCTTCTACTCTCTCCCATACAAAATGACACAATTTCGCAATTCAACAATAAACGGCTTTCCTTGAAAAGTTTAAATGCTATTGATCTGAAATTTGGAATATATTACATTTATAATAATTCCAAGCCTGTATAAAAATTATTTAAGTCTTCCCCTTTCTTCTACCACCTCCCATGCAAACTGCACTTGTTCATGAAATACGCTAAGCAAATTTACTCAATACGTATAAAATTGATGCAGCTGAAATTGTGCCCTAAACATTTATTTAGAAATATTTTTAACACCAAAAAATTAGGCGATTAGCTTCATTCCTTCTATCCCCTCCCATTCAATATGACACGATCCAAAAACTTTGCGATCGTCAGCGTATGCTACTAGTTGAGTGGACTTGAATAGTAGTGTCCCGTTGGTGTCAAGTGGGATTTTTCGGACGACATGCTCTAGTGCCAAGTTGAAAAGCATGGGGGCTACACCATCTCCCTGCTTTAAAGCACATTCCGTTCGAAAGCTGGTTGTGGAATCGGTTTGTATTCTCACTTGGGATTCAGCGTTTGTAATTGTGAGTCTTGTTTGTTAGCCGTTTTGGGGGAATTTGGTATAGTACACTCCTGTCGATACTGTCGTTTGCTTGTTTAAAATCTACGAAGATTTGGTGCACGTCTGTGCTATATTCACAGCATTTCTCAAGCACCAGTTTCACTGAGAATATCTGGTCTGTTGTAGATCGTCTGGTTCTGAATCCATCTTGGTATTCGCCAATTATTTCATTAGTATAGGGCTTAAGACGACGTTTAATTATTTTTATCAGTATTTATAAGACGTACACAACAATGATATGCCTCTGTAATTCTCACAGCAGAGTTTGTCTCCTTTCCTGTAAATTGGACATATAATGCTTTTTCGCCAATCATCGGGTATGATTTCCTCTGTCCAAATTTTGCATATCATGTTGTGCAGTATTTCAGCGACACAATTTCCACCGTTTTTCAGAAGTTCAACTGGTATTTCGTCAATTCCCGGTGCTTTGTTTCGTTTTTGGTCTCATAGGGCTGCTTTGATTTCAGCAAGCGTGGGTGGTGTCGATGATGGTTCTTCTTCGTCAATTGTCTGTCGCGATAAATGCTAATGGGGTGGGATTGAGGAGATGTTAAAAGTAGGAAGCCCATCTTCTTTTGATTTCTTGTGCGTCGCTGATAATGTTGCCATCTGCGTCTTTGCAAAGACTTGTTTTTGGTGTATATCATTTTTTTAAGTCGTTTACTATTGCGTATGCGTCCCGCGTTTTATTTTGTCTCATATCGTCGTCCATTTTTTGTATCTTGTCATTATGGTACTTCCATTCTTTTTTGCCTGCAGGTTTCGCATATCGCCTAAGCTCGTCATATCTTTCTTTTTTGGCTCGTGTTGGTCGTTCAGTAAAAATTTTGTAATCCTCGTTCTTTCTGTCTATTGCATCGCGGTATTCTTGGACGAACCAATCCGTGCTTGATATCCTAGGAGTGAGATTGATAGAAGGTAATCAATAGAGATATTGAGACTTGACAGAAACTGCCTACGGACACTAGTAGGTATAGTCACGGGCCACTGTCTTCCCAGGAAACACGCTCGAAAACGTTGCCTTAAAACCGATGGCACTTGCAAAGGCTGCGATGAAGATGAGACCGTAGAGCATTTCCTTTGCCATTTCCCATGCCTTCGAACAATTCGAAGACAAATTCTCGAAGAGTACTTCTTCGCCGAGCTAAATGATCTTTTTTACTGTGAAGCGATGAACCTCATTAGTTTCGCCGGTAGAGTACGCTGTCTAAATGATAAGTCGGTCCGCATGGTACAAATATAAAAGCTTGCATGGACCGTTTGGGGGTTTTCGTACATTGGTGTCGAACCCCTCCACAAACCTAACATAACTTAATATATGTTACAAAATTCAATTACATAGCTTAATAGAGAGTAGAGATATTAATTTTTAAGGCTGTTTCATTTAACTCTCCACAACTTTCCCCTTGTAAGTAGTTGGCCCTCTCTAGATCGTCCACACTAATTTCCTCGGAACTTATTAAAGTATTCATACTCATATGTATGTACTCTAGATGGAGTCTGAGAAAATTATTGGTTTTGCTTTAAGTTTGTAACGCTAGGAAATATTGTTTGCACCGAGTCGCCAAGGGTTCATATACTCCCAAACCGGATGCCCGTCCATCCGTTCTCTCTCTAACTTGAGAA
This sequence comes from Chorisops tibialis, assembly GCA_963669355.1. Taxonomy (NCBI): domain Eukaryota; kingdom Metazoa; phylum Arthropoda; class Insecta; order Diptera; family Stratiomyidae; genus Chorisops; species Chorisops tibialis. The sequence goes on from OY770262.1 coordinate 277,169,047, forward strand.
CGTGTAGAGCTAGAAAACTGAAATTTTGCAAACGCTAGTTATAGTAAAAAAAGTGAGTTAAAATCTCGTAAACAGGTTCAAATAATTTCACCTCTTCTACCCATACAAAGTGGCACAATTTCTCAACTTTATTATTTTTTCTCGGAAGATATAAATGCTACTGAAAGAAAAACTATTATTTATTTCTTAAAAAAAACCTCCCACTCCTTCTACCACCTCCCACACAAACTGCACAATTTCACGAATTACAATTCACCGTTTTTTTCAGTAGCTATGTATGAATGATGCTCAAATTTGATACAACATATTTTGTTAGCAATTATAGTGACATGACAAGAAATTAGCTTGATCGCACTTCCCCTTCTATCACCTCCCTAAAAATTACACAGTTTTACTCTTAAGTCGATTTTTTTGGAAAATATGATACTGAAATTTCAAAATTAAAAACTTTTCAGTGATATTCTTCAGTTTTTATTTAAAATTTGGTATCCTTTGACTCCTTCTATCCCATCCCATATTAACTGCGTTCCATAAAATGCAATGTACCAATTTTCTTAGTACCTATCAAAGTTATGAGGCACAAATTTAATACAAAAGTATTTTGATAGTGATTATAGTGAGAGTTGAAGAAATAAATTCGATCTTGCCACCCCTTCACCCACACAAAACGACAGAATTTCACATTTCCATAAAATGTCGATTTTCTTGGAAGTACTCGTATAATGATAAAAATTCCATATCAGTAGATATGAGATTTTTATTCATTTCTATATCGATTTTAGATACCTCTCCACGCCTTCTTCCCGTTGCCATCCAAATTTCGTAGCTTAGCGAAGCCCGTTAAAGCAATTTTCAAGACAATGATGCTGTAATTAAACGAAATATGCTTTTATAAGTAGAACATGGCTGGAAAATTACCTTCTGAGGTCACTGAATCTTTCATTCCATTAAGAGTATCGCATGATTGTGGCTTACCCGCAATCGTAGTTTTGTTATTAAGCAATTTGATGGAAACCCCTTCTACCACCGCCCATACAAAATATAATAATTTAATAATGTCCTGAAAATTCCTATATCTTGAGTGCCGCATGATTGTGCTCTATGCGCAATCATAGTTTTGCCATGAGTTTTTTTTCAAATCTAAGACAAATATTACGAAATGAATCAAAAAATCGACCGCTGGTACGCGAGTAGTGTGTATTCTACCTAAATTGAATAATTTTGGCTTCTGGTCTACTTTCTCGTACGGCACACATTGATATTAAAAGTCTATAAATAAACTTGGCTTTGTAGTAAATCGCTTTTCAATTTTCTGTACACATATTTCTCGAAATGCGAAGTCGAAGAAGTATTCCAGTTCTCGAACTTTGTAATTTAAGTCGCAACGATATTAATTAAATGGCACAAACAATGCCAAATTTTAATTAAACTCACATACCTTTGCACATACAAGCAATTAGAAGTAACTTGAAGCAAACTAATTAAAACACCCCATTCAGCAGGGTACACAAACCTCCCACCGTCCAATACGAGAGAGTGTTTCACGTATGAGGAGACGTATACGTACATAGGTGGTGGCTAGAGCGGACGGATGTACTTTGAGTACACAGAGTCCTATTCAGCGATACGGGCTCATATCGCAGTAAGCAAACAAGGACACAAAGGACTCGAATAGTACGTTGCTCTAGCCGTCACAAGTCGAGCTGCGCCTCGAAAAGAAAGTCAAAATCTTGTGTAGTCGATTACAAGCACTTGCAACTGCAGCAGTAATATGCAAATAATCCTAGCCACATAGAATGGGACTAGACACCTATATTTACGTCACGTTTTTCTCATCATCTGGCAATACCGCTTTTTACCGGCACACACTTAACACGTCCTCATCCATTCCGGCACGGAGTGAAGTAACGTCCTTTATCATCCACCCCAAAAGCCCTGCCCTTGCAATTATTTCACTTTAAATGCTTTATTTATTTTGAATAATTAATAAACAGTGAGCAGGTTGGGTGAGGGGTCGTCGTGAATTCTTATTGCGACAAACACCCTTTGAACAGACGTCCCTCATATGTGCACTGCATATGTTTTTGTGAACAATAAAGGAACAAGCTGCCGCTGCTGTGCTGCCTTTGCTTGGGTTTTCGCTTATCAACTCCGACCTGGCTAGGGTTGAATTCCAGGCAGGGGTTCGTTCTTCAAAGATCCGGCCAGACGAAAGACTAGACTCCCACTGCTCTTGTATTTCTTCAAACAATTAATTTTCTCATTCGACCGTATTCGCCTTAATATTTAGTTTAAATTTTAATTAGGTTTGTAATGAATTTGCTTAAACGCACACATAAAGTGACGTGGTGAGCCTCGGATAGAGCGAGTGGACGAGCGAGCGGTCGGCAGGATAGGAAATGTGTGTGCTGCGAATGAATTTAATTTTAATTTTGAAGTTTGAAAAGATAAAAGATATGCCATGATAACGTCTAAGGGTTTAAATGAGATTTTGAATTTCGTATTGGTTTTTTGCGATGACCCTCTTCAAAGAAATTCGTTAATGAGTACTTGTGATAATTTATTAATAGTCACATTTATCAAATAATTAATATAAAAACACTTAAAGGATGAAAGAACTTTAAGTGAACGTACATGTGGAAGTGAATTTTGAGTTGCTTTTTTTATTATTTATTATTTTTTCGGGGTTAAGCGATATCTCCCTTGGAACAAAGTTACGGACTAACTAAATATTGTCACTCAAAAGTGACAGTGGATCGGTAACGCTTGAAAAAGCCAAGGTAAGTCATTCACAAACGAGCTCTGGACTGTAAAACACCCTGGCAAGCCTTAAAAATAATAGTTAATGTGGTTTAAATTGATTTGTAAACATAACAGCGCTATGATTGCGCATAAAGCACAATTTTACGATATTCTGGATGAAATAGAATTTTTTGTGATCCCAAGAAATTTTGTATGGGGAGTGGTAGAAGAGGTGATAGAATTTAACTAATTTTTTTCAACTTCAAAAAACTATACTCACTCACCTGTCACTTTCTTCCCATCATACGTCCTTTCGTGTCGTCTAGCACATGTTACCGAAAATTTATTCGTAACGCAATGAATTGGGTCATCACAATTATTTATTCATTTTAATAATACGACTTTAATAACAAAACTCAAAGAAAATTTAAAGCAAAAAAAAATCAATTATAATTACTATCGATTTTTGGGGGCCCCGTACTTCATAGGCTGCTTCTGTTGTCAGATCGGCTGCTTCCTGCTGGCTGGATCCTCCTTTGGTTTTTTTTTTCTTTCGAAGGTGCGTTTCCTTTTATTCTGATGGTTCGCCAAAACGTATTTTTTTTGTTATTCTCGATTTGTTCAGACGACCTTTCGTAGCCAGGTCTAGATCCAGAAGAAAGTGCTTAGCCTCCTCTTCAAGCCTCGGACCCTCACCAAATTTTGGAAAAATTCGCTTGTTCATCCCGAAAGCTTTGCTTAATAAAGAGGTCCAGCTGCCGATGCTGCAGCACTTCGTCGAAATGTCTCTTAGTTTTTTTTTCTCTTTTTTTTACAATTCAGATTATACAATTAGTATTTTTTTTTCATCAAGAAAATTCTGACGGATTTCATTTGTTACACGCCATAAAAATGTTTTATACAAAATGCAACCTACAAAAATTGAATAGGAACTAAGAAAATTAGTGTATTTGACTTGGTGAAATTGTGCAATTTGTATGGGAGGTGGGAGGATGTTAGAGATTTTTTCAAAAATAACTGCGAATATTATAAAATTGACATCTCTTAAATTTCAGACTAGTGCCACTCACACTTTTCAAGAAAATCGATATCGTGAGAAGTTCTGAAACTGTGTCATATTGTGTTCTAGAAGCAGTAAAGGTAATCACTTAATTTTTTCTGATGATAGTGATAATGCTAATTAAGTACTTAATACAAAATATGAGCTCGTTAAATATTATATGTTCTGACAAAATTGACTTAGAGTGTTCCATGAAAAAGTGCAGTTGCTATGGGAGGTGGTGGAAGGAGTGGGGGGGGATTCAAATAATATTAGATCATACATCACATTCATGATAAAAATAATAAATTCCAAATTTCAAATCATAAGCTTTCATAGTTTGCAAGAAAATTTGATTAATGTAAGTTATTGAAAATTTGTCATTTTACAGGGGAGGGGGTAGAAGGGGTGAAGCGATTTGGCTGGTTCACGAGCTTGACCTTACTTTTTTTACCAAAAACGACATATACAAAACTTTGACTTTAGTCCTACGATTGCGCGTAAAGTTTTGAAATTCTGTAATATTGTATGGGACGGGATAGAAGGAGTAAAAATTGTAATCGAATATTTTTTTGGCCTTACTATAAATTCTAAATAAATCTTTAGTGCATAATTTCAGCTAGATAAATTTTATACGTACTGAGTAAATTGGCTTACATATAGTATTTCAACAACTTTTTATGGGAAATGGTGGAAGGAGTGGGGCGATTAAAATGTTTTGTTTTGAATACTGTAGATTGATGTCTTTATAAGGATAACACGCTGCACGTCATTTGATTGCGGACACAATTTTTCCAAAAGATTTTCATTGTCATTGTCTGTAATATTGAAAATGTTTGTATATACCTATACAGGTTGTAAGGTTGTTTTATCACGAAAATACCTTGTGCGAGTTTAATAATTTCAAGCTAAGTACAGTAACTCTGTGATACATCATCTTAGCTGAGTCATAAAATATGCTCAATTTTTTGTTCCACTTGATTGCTGACGTGATACCCCATGGAAACTGTATAAAATAAACATGCCAGTAGAACAATTTCTTATTATTGTTTATTAGTTTAATTTGATTTTAAACAAGGAGATGTACAGTGACTCGAAAAAACTTAATGATATTTGTGCCCAGGCACCATCAATTACTTTTACTAAGTCGTCTTTCCTCTCAAACTGTGTCCCACCTTCATATGCCTTACGATAAAGACGTAATTACGAGGAGGAGGCTTATGGAGCTAGAACCTCCCCCACCCCCGAAAGGCTATCAAATTTTTTTTTAACATTTACATATGATTCTTCCACATATAATTCTTCTTCGAAAAAAAAAAAAACATTATCAACTTATATTTGTAAGATATTAAGAAAATTCCATATTCGTAGTTTAAAGTGTTATGGTAGTTTAGGAATTAACCACATAGTTGTTGACACATTCCCTCTGATTATTTTCAATTAACAAATGAACTTCTTCAGAATTTTTTTCTTAAAAATTTTATAATTGCTTATAACATGAATTGTATAATAAAAATATAACAGAATTGATATGAAACTCTAGATGAAATGGGGAAGAGTTTAATATACCGGAAAATATGTCATCTCAAATCCTTTCGAATAGTGAATAGAGACTTTGCATGAGAAGTAGTAGAAGTAGAGGGGGAGGTTTGTATTTTTCGTATATGACATCGAACATGGCATGCAAAATGTTTTTTGCTGAATTTGAAGTTTTTAGTTTTCATTATTTTTAAAGAAATTGGACATAGTTTTCCTGAAATTGGGGTATTTGTATGGGAGGTGGCAGAGGAAGAGGAGCGTTTAAGATGATTCTAAAACTGCTTATTATCATCCTTATCACCATGCTTTGATTCAATTTGAAAGTCGATAGCTCTCATGTATTCGAAGGAGAAATGCTTTTCTTGAATTTATAATGCAGATATTTATATGGGAGGGGGTAGAGGGAGTGAAGCAGAAGTGATAATTTTTTCTAGCGCTTATTGCAATTATTAAAAAACAAATTCTGGCAAAATTTTAAGTTTGTTCTTTTTCTAGTTTTAATGGAAATCGATATATTACATTAACAAAAACATATATATTTATAGTATAGGAGGGGTTAGAAAGAGTGTACGGATCAAAACAAATTTTTTTTGCATTATTGATATTTCTATTTTTATACTTTATACAAAATATCAAATTGATAGCTTTAACAGTTTCGAAGAAAAATAATTTAATTTAAATTTCAAAATTTTGTGAAAATTATATGGGAGGAGGTAGAAGGAGTGAGGTGAAGTTCACAATTCTTTTTAAAACTAATTGAAATTATAGTAGAATTATTTCTGACAAAATTTCGTCTTTTCAGCTTTACTAGTTTCAATGAAAATTGAAAATATGTATTTTTCAAAATTGTCCATTTGTATGGGAGGGGTATAAGGTGTGAGGGTATGGGATCAATATTCCGCGATATTAATGACATCTGTATCATAATACTTTGACCTAAATTTCAATTCAATAGCTTAAATAGTTTCAAAGAAAAATCAATTTCTTAATATTTCGAAATTTCATGAAATTTGTATGGGAAGGGTTTGAAGAAAGGGGGATGTAGCCTATTCACGAACTTAAAGTTACTTTTTGGCTAAAAATGTCACACAAAAATTTCGAGCTTTCGAGAGTTATGCTGTAGACAGACGCACAGACGGACAGACGGTCACTCGAAATCGAAGTTTTTGAGCGACAACAAATATGTCTGTACCCTTGACGGCTCTGTGTGAGCGTTATTTCTTAGCGTTACAATCGGTAAGGCAAACACAATATACTCTCAGATTTCATTTAGAGTACAAAAAGGAGAAACAAAAACTAAAGAAACATTGCGTCGAAGTTCTTCATCATGGCCAACTGGACCTCTTTCCATCTTCGCCAGATAGACCTCGTTATGGAGTAAAGCTTTCAGAGAGAAGAACATAACTTTTTGAATTTCTAAGGGTCCCAGGTTAGGATAAGGACGCTGTTCTGGACTTAGACCTGGCTGCGAAAGGTCATTCGAGCAAAATAAGAAATAAACATAACAGAATTAAAAAGCCTCATATGTTTGATGGAGAAATACTTTTCTTGAATTTCCAATACAAGAATTTGTATGGGAGGTGGTAAAAGTAGTGAAGCTAACTTCATATTTATACTCTAGATGGAATCTGAGAGTATTATAAGTTCGCTCTAAGGTTTGTAACGCCAAGAAATAAGGCTCGGAGAAAAAAATGATGAATACAGAAGTTAATATTATCACTCAAAAATTTCAAAACCGGATGTCCGTCCGTCCGTCCGTCCGTCCGTCCGTGCGCTCTCTAGCTTGAGAACGCGTTGAGCTAGAAAGTTCAAATTTTGTACACGTCGTTTTTGACAAAAATGTAAGGTCAAGTTCGTGAACGGGCCAAATCACTCCACCCCTTCTACCCCCTCCCATACAAAATGACACAATTACGCAATTTGACAATAAACGGATTTGCTCAAAAAGTATAAAAGTTATTGGCCTGAAATTCAGAATATATTACTTTTATGATAATGTCAATCTATCATATAAAAATTGTGCGTGTCCTCCCCCTCCTTCTACCACCTCCCATACAAACTGTACTTATCATGAATTACTCTAAGCCAATTTCCTCAGTGCTTATAAAATTCAGCGGGCTGAAATTGTGCACCAAATACTTATTTAAAATTGTTAGTAAGGTCAAAAAAAATGAGATGATTAACTTCACCCCTTCTACCCCCTCCCATACAAAATGACACAATTTTGCAATTTGACAATAAATGGATTTACTCAAAAAGTATAAAAGCTATTGGTCTCAATTTTGGTATATATTACTTTTTTAATGATTTAAATCTACAGTACAAAAATTATTTGCTTCCTCCCTTTCCTTCCACCCCCTCCCATACAAACTACACTTTTTCCTGAAATGCTCTAAGCCGATTTTCTCAGAACATATAACATTTGTTGAGCTCATATTTTGTAATAAATATTTAATTAATATTATTACTAAGATGAAAAAAAAAATATTTGATTTGCTTCACTACTTCTATCCTCTCCCATACAATATGACACAGTTTCACAACTTCACAAAAAATCGATTTTCTTGAAAATTATGAATGGCACTAGTCTGAAATTTAAGGGATGCCAATTTTATAATATTCCTAGTTATTTCTGAAAAAATCATCAAAATCCCCCCACTCTTTCTACCACCTCCCATACAAACTGCACATTTTCACTAAATCAAACTCACTAATTTTCTCAGTTCCCATTCAGTTTTTGGAGTAAGCATTTTGTATAAAACATTTTCATAGCTACTTTAGCATGATGTCGAAAAAATTAGTACAATGCTATCATCCCTTCTAACACTCCCCATACAAAATTTCTTGGGATCACAAAAAATTCTATTTCATCTAGAGTATCGTAAGATTGCGCTTTACGCGCAATCGTAGCCCTGTTATGTTTTTTTTAGCATTTATTGCAATTATCAAGAGATAATACCTATATAAATTTTAAGTTTGAACTTTTTCTAATTTCAATGAAAATCAATTCAAGAATTTACCAAAATTCTTGGAGCGAGTAGAAGGAGTGAGGTGAAGTTGATAGCTTTCCAAAATTGGTTGCAATTGTAAAAAACTTGATTTTAGCAAAAATCGGTTCTTTAGCTTTGCTAGTTGCAATGCAAACCGAATAAATGCATTTTTGAAAATTGTGCATTTATATGGGAGGTGGTAGAAGGAGTAGGGGATTAGATCAATATTTTTTGAGAATAATGATATACCTATCATTATACTATGACCTAATTTTCGGAGAAAAACCAATTTCTTTAAATTTCGAAATTTCATGAAATTTGTATGGGAAGGGGTAGAAGGAGTGTGGGATATGGCCCGTTCACGAGCTTATGGTTACTTTTTTTCCTAAAAATGATATATGATAAATTTCAGCACAATAGGTCAAAGCTTTCGAGAGTTATGTTGTAGATAGACAGACAGACGGTCACTCGGAATCGAGGTTTTTAAGTAACAACAAGTATTTCTGTATCCTTGACGACTCTGTGCGAGCATTATTTCTTAGCGTTACAATATACTCTCAGATTTCATCTAGAGCATAAAAATATTTCTTCGTACGAACAATACAGAGATTCTTCGGACGATTGAAACAAAAAGCACACCATCGACAGGAATTATCGGAAAGAGGATCCAGCTAGCAGGAAGCAGTCGATTTCGCAACAGAGGCAGCGTATGGGGTACGAGGCCCCAAACAAGACCGATAACATATAATAACTATAATATAATTGCTTGATTTTTTTTTCATAATTTTGTTTTTAAGTTCAGTACACAAATAAATTGATAACTAGTCGGGTGCAACTTAATTATTTTTCGGACAAGCTTAGGATGTAAGTACGCAGATTAGAGTGGTTCAGAAAGACTCTGTAGAACCCCCTTTAGGGCAGATCTGTTGTCAATTTAACAATTAATTGCGAATACGAGCAATAGCTCCAGTACATGTAATTAATATTTCATTCGTTTATGCAAGTTAGGATTTTTATAAGAAGAGTGGAGAGGGGTGATAGTAAGGGTAGGTTGATAATTATAATTTTTTAATTGATTACTTAAATAACGTTCAATATTTTTTGTACAGAATGCCAGTTTCATAGACGAAGTTGCATAGAATTTTCATAAAATTCGGTGTATTTTAAATTTACGAAACCAAGCGCTTGTATGGGAGGGTATAGAGGAGGTAAGGAAATCATAAAATTTGCGATGCAGTTTTATTTCATTTCTTCTGTAAGGTGTTCGTACAAAATTTCAAGTTCGTCGCTTTTAATTTGTTGGTTAGTAGTTAATTTATTGAAATTGATCGAAATCATATTTTTGTATGGGAGGGGATAGAAGGGCAGGTGCGATCGCAGTTTCGTTTCAACAATTTTTAAAAGTTTTTGTGCAAAATTTCATATTGATTGCTTAGTTAGGTGATAATTGATTTGTTAAAAATGGTTGCTTTCCACCTCCTTCCCCTTACGCTCTTCCGCGTAGAATTTTTATCAAAATTAAAAAATATGTAGTTCTACAATCTGAGACAATTTCAATTTGATATATGCACTCAGTTTTGAAATATAATGATTCGAAATTTGGGAAAGTGCTCCAATTTTTAAATTTCTTCCCTTTTCCCCCCACTACTATTATGACCAAATGTTACATTTCATAATTCGCTAGTATAGCTTAATACATGTTCCAAGTTTCAATTACATAACTTAGCCGAGATATGGATTCTTATGTGGGGTCCTTTACACCCTCCTGGCCTCTCTCTAAGCTGACTCTAGTGGATCTGAATGTCACCTTAATGATCCCAAAATATGAATTTTTTATGGAAAGTAATTTCAAAGATATAATCATTAAAAAAAAATCCGGCCGTCAATTTGTTTTTAGCCCCCCCCCCCTTTTTTTCGGACCCCAATGGATAAAAAAATTAAATTATTTTTAAAGTTTGTGCCACAAACCCCTCTAAGTATATGTTGATTTTCAGCTTCCTAGGTAGAGCCATGGTTGAGATATTCGAATTCTTAGTTTTCGGTTTCAGCGCTCCTCTCGCCTCCCCCTTAGCCCGTATACCCTCCAAAATGAGTGCCTGTCTGAGATCGGTAACCATCTACAATCAACCTAAAAATGAACTTTCTATCTTGAAGGAGAGCTAATGTGCGCAGAGCATACACGTACGGCGTACAGACAGACGGATTTTTTTTTCTTGCATTTTTAGGCTATTTTAGTCATGAAACGCGAAAAGACCAAATTTCAGGGTAGCAAATTTTTTTTTTGTTTTTATCAAACCGATCCTAGATTTTCCCGACGCGTTCGTCATAAATTGCAAGGGATAAGGACGTATTTAAACTGAAGGAGGAGCTGGATAAGTATGAGCTGAACAACTATATGGAAAGAAGAGAACCCATTGATACCATTAAATATCTGCATTTTTGATAATGCCAAGCTAATAGTTCAGTATACATACTATAGATTAAATTGCATTTGGCTTTCATTACGGCCTATGATAGGCCTATTGAGATATTTCAACTAAAGATCTAGCTCGATTTAAATAGAAATGTATGGGGTGTTTTTTTTAGAGATGGAAAATTTTAAATTAAAATAAAATATAAGAAAATCTATTAAATATCCATAAAATTGAGTTTATTTGCAAGATAATTTTATGGCATTAATGTTTAAATATAATTTTGGGCATGTAGCCGCCACGGCTGGCGCGTACATGGCGTAATCTGTAAGTCCAATTTTTAGACAATCTTCGCAGTAAATCAGGCTCTATTTCGTCAATAACGCGCCAAGTGCTCAGTAGTTTCTAGTTTATCGGCTGATAAGCGCAAACTGCTAACTTTCCTTACCTATTTTTCGGCAATATAACGGCAACCACGAACTTCATCTCCATAGGCATTAGTTTTTCCTTTTTTTTTGGTTGTTAGGATCCTTCATCTACCTATTGGCTTTTTTTTTTTTTTTTTTCAAAACATCGTAAATTAAAAGGAAATAAAGTGATAAATAACCAATAAAAAATTTTGTACCACCTTACTATAAGGAACTTCGAAAAATTGCTGAATTTCGCAACTATCCGCAATCAAGTGGAGCAAAAAAATTTCGCATAATATAGCGAAAGTGATGTAACACAAAGTACTTTGCCTTAAACTAATAAACTCGCACAGGGTTTTTATGTGATAAAACAACCTTTCAATCTGTATCCGTCCTATTCCATTATTATATAGAAGACCAGCGGAAACAATAAAAATCTCTTCGAAAAGTTATGCCTAGTAATCAAGTGACGCGCAGTGTATTTTCTATAATTTCAGTTCAATAGCTTTTATGCTTTTCGAGAAAATTAGTTCATTGTTAAATTCCGATATCATGTCATTTTGTATGAGATAGGGAAAAGTGGAAAAGCGATTTGGTCTGTTTACTTTTTCGTCAAAAACAAAGTGAACACAATTCGATCTTTCTAACTCAACGGATTCTCGAGCTAGGGAGGAGACTGACAGACGGACAAACGGACGAACGAACGGACATCCGGTTTTGAAATTTTTGAGTGATAAAATTAGCTTCTGTATTATTCATTTCATTTCCCGAGCCTTATTTCCTAGCGTCACAAACTTTAGAGCAAACTTATAATACTCTCAGATTTCATCTGGAGTAAAAAAATAGAAAGAATAGACGCGCATTACGTAACAATAGTGACCTTTTTATGGGCGGTGGCAGAATCAGAGGACTAAAGTTTGTAATTTTGTTTTATGACACCAAATTTAAAATTTTTAGCTTTCCAAATTTTCAACAAAATTAAAGATTGTTTTTCTCAAATTGGGGGCATTTGCATGAGAGATGGCTGAGGAAGTGGAAGGCATTGGTTAATTTCAAAACCGCTTATAGCCCTCGTTATTGCCATGCTTTGTTCCAATTTTGAAGTCGTTAGCTCAGATGAAGGAGAAATGTTTTTCTTGAATTTCTAATATAGAAACTTGTTTGCAATTGGGTAGAAAGAGTAAAGCGAAGCTGGCATTTTTTAGGGCTTATTGAAATTTTCATGGCTCCAAATCTGGGAAAATTTTAAATTTTTCTTTTTCTAGTTTTAATAGAAATCAATGCACTTACTAATATTATATATTTGTATTAGAGGTTTTAAGAGAGTACGGGTCAAATCAAATTTTGTCGAATTTAACGATATTTGAAGAATTATATCTTAATCAAAATTTCAAGTCAATAGCTTGGACAGTTTCTGAGAAACTTATATGGGAGGGGTAAAAGGAGTGAGATGAATTTGACAATTTTTTCCAAAATGAATTGCAATCATAATGGAAATAGTTCTGGCAAAAATCAATTTTTTTGCTTTGCTAGTTCCAATGAAAATCGAAGTAATCAATTTGTGAAAATTGTGGGAGGGGATAGAAGGAATAAGGAAATCGGATCAATATTTTTTGAGTTTAATGATATTTATATCGTTATACTTTCGCCTCACTTTCAAGTCAATATATTGAATAGTTTCGGAAAAAACATCTAATTTTATAAAATTCTGAAATTTCGTGGTGCTTGTATGGGAGGGAGCATAAGGACTAGGGGGTATAGCCCGTTTATGAGCTTTGAGGTTTTTTTTGGCTGAAAGCGTTGGGGAGCTATGTTGTCGACAGTCGGACAGAAAGACGGTTACTCAGAAACGAGGTTTTTGAGCTACAACAAATATGTCGATACCCTTGGCGACTCTGTGCGAGCATTATTTCTTAGTGTTACAAACGGCGAAGTAAACAGAATATTTTCTCAGATTTAATCTAGAATAAAAACATATCAGTTCTGTATTTGCGATACTTCTGATGAAATAGAAATATTTGTGATCTTAATAAATTTTGTATGGAGAGTAGTGCAAGGGGTGACAGCAGTGAACTAAATTTTTTCACATCATGTTATAGCAGGAACAAAAATGTTTTACACAAAATTTAAGCATCAAAAATTGAATAAGTACTGAGAAAATTGATTTATGAAAATTGTGCATTTTGTATGGAAGTTGGTAGAGGAACGGGAGTTTTTAGTGATTTTTGCAAAAATGACACTTCAAACATTATGCAATTGACATCTCTCAAATTTCATACCACAAACATTTCAATAAAATAAACTGCCAAAAAGTCGGGCGAAACTTTATTATTCTTGGGACAAGTTGCAGAGGCGTGGAAAGTCAATATGCTGGTTAGAGTGGTTAGAGAAGACTAAGTGAAAGGGGGTTCTTTGGCAGGGCAGTAGTCGTTCGTTTATTTATGCAAGATTGAGTTCTTATGAGGAGTGTAGTGAGGGGTGATAGTAAGGGTGGGTGGATGTTAATAGTTTTTTAATTGATTGCTTGAATCACATCCAATATTCTCTGCATAGAATGTCAGTTTCATAGACGAAGTTGCATAGAATTTTCATAGGATTCGATGTATTTTACATTCACGAAACCAAACATTTGTATGGGAGGGGTAGAGAAGGTAGGGGAATCGTAAAATTTGATATGCAGTTTTATTTCGTTTCTCTTGTAGTATGCTCGTACGAAATTTCAAGTTCGTAGCTTTTAGTTTGTTGGTTATTAATTGATTTAATGAAATTGGTCGAAGTCATAGTTTTGTATAGGAGGGGGTAGAAGGGCAAGCGTGATTTCAAAACTTTAAACATGATTTCATTTCAACTATTTTTGTAAGTTTTTGTGCAAAATTTCAAATTGATAGCTTTAAATAGTTAGGTGATAATTGCTTCCTTAACAATGGTCTAAAACATACTTTTGCATGGGAGGGGGTAGAAGGACAGGCGCGATCTCAAAACTTGTGACGTAATTTTATTTCAACTATTACTAAAAGTTCTTGTGCAAAATTTCAAATTGATAGCTTTTATTAGTTAGGTGATAATTGATTTCTTGAAAATGGTGGAAAAATAATTTTGTATGGGAGGGGGTAGAAGTTTTAAAAGTTTTCGACCAGTTAATATTTCGTATATTTAGGGATTTTTTTTAAATGCATTTCGCAAATTTTCAAGTTTCTATCTTAAAATTTCACGCAAAAATTTTCAGTTTATGTGTTTTTTTTTCTATACACATGAAACACCTGCACATTAATCAATTTATTACTATTTTTCTATGTACATCAAATATAGATGTATCCACATGCAAAATTTAAACTTTGTATCTTTCACCAGAGCCCTAAAAACTCACTCAAAATTTTCGACATTTTTGCTTGTCACCTCCCACCCCTTACACCTCCCAACTTAAAATTTTTACGAAAATTAACCACTATGCAGTTCTACAATCTGACATATTTGCGATTTAATATCTGTTCTCTTTTTTGAGATAAAACGATTTGTGATTTTGAAAAGTGCGCCATTTTTGAAATGCTCCCCATTTCCCCCCACTACTATTATTTCAACATGTTATATTTTTTTGTGTTTTCCTAGTATAGCTTAATACCATATACGTTTCAAGTTTCAATTTCATAGCTCAAGAGATAGTTGAGATATTCATTTTTAAGTGTTTTTCTTTTGCACCCCCGCCCCCCTTGACCCTCGCCTTTAATAATAATTAGCCACTCTTTAAACTGATTCCGATGGAAGTATATGCCACCTTGATCGTCCCAAAATATGAATTTTTTACAATATGTAATTTCGAAGATATAATCATTTGAAAAAACAATTCGGCCGACAATTTGTTTGTAGCCCCCCCCCCCTTTTTCGGACGCCAATGGATAAAAAAATTGAATTATTTTTAAAGTTTGTCCCACAACCCTCTCTATATCTCTACTGACTTTCAACTTTCTATCTTTCTGGTGGAGATATTAGCAAGTGTAGTTTTCGACTTTTTCCCTCCCCCTGCCTTCCCCTAGCAAATAAAACCCCCTAAAATTTAGGAAATAGAGCTATGAATATTGAATATTTTGTATACATAGCATTTATTATAAAAACAATAAAAATTTAAAATTATTAGCTCACAGACGGAAATCCGGTTTTGGAATTTTTGATTGATATTATTAACTTCTGTGTCCCACCCTTATTGCATAGCGTTGCAATCTTTAGAGCAAACTTATAATACTCTTAGATTTCATATAGAGTATAAGACCTCTTTTTATTTTGGGACTATTTTTTTTAACACAAACTTTTTGGTTTGCTCATGTGCTTACGTAATTCTTTGTGTTGGAGATGTGCTGCATAATCTGGATTTTGCAAGGGTAGAGGTTCTGTTTATTAAGCAGAGTTTTCAAAAGGAAGCTTCGGTACACATGTAATTGAACAGTGCCGCCTTGTCGAGGATATCCTTGGTCATTCTTCAACGCTATCCGCTACACGTTTATTATTTTCATCTGATAGTAAAGCGCAGGGCCACACCTTAAGCATCTAGAACAGAACTATCCTACTTGACCGTAAGCAGTATTAAAAAAATTGGAAAAATTGTCAATACATACGATGGACTGCGTTATTACCGAAATAAATTATGATGATTTTTGACCATAATTAATAAATAAACGAGAATCATAATAAATAAAAAATTTGTGATTCTTTTTAATAGTGTAAATACTCTTCGACCACGCAGTAATTCCAACAATAAATAATAACATAAGTTTGATTTTATATTTCCTGAAAATTATATTTAATGTCTAAGATCTGCACCGTAATCGAATCTGTGCAAGAATATAATTATAGTACGTATATTTTTATTTATAGCAGTGCGACGGGATGTAGCGATTCCTATCAAATTTATTTTCGATTTTTTCAGGTAAGCATAATATCCCACCCCTCATATATTATGACAGGGTCGCTGTGATAGACAAACATAACTGCGTTCCTAAATATAATCAAAAGCGCGATTCCAATTAGACTGATTAATTGGATTTGCTTCAACTTATCGAATATTAAAGGTGTGTCCCGAAGCACACCTGGTGCATGGCGACACACCGCGCTGCTTCCCAGCTCGACTTATAATTGAAAAAATAAAAATGCGGCAAAGTTGACTGAAAATAGCAATCACCTCAAGAGGAAGTTAATTACACCCGCACTTACATAAATTGTTCAAACCGCATGTGTGTGTACATGTGCCGAGCCCGTCATATTAATTACATTATGCCGATTAACATGGTGGGTGCCATTCGGGGGTTCGGGGTTCTCCTCTGATGGATGCTCGCTATTTGATTAATGACTTTTTGAAATTTGATGTTTGATTTTGATTTAATTAAAGTTTTTTAATTATGAGTCCCCCTATATGCCGACGTAAGTGAAGGGGAGTTTTATGTTGATTGGAGTCCCCTCAGCTAATTAAGTTGATTGTTCAAGCCCAAACTATCATGTGAAAATTAGAGTCTGTCTACTCGCTTAGGCCGCGCCATGGCACTGTGTGTCCCCGGATGCCTTCGCCAATTCCCAATATCGACTTTCGTCTAGTCTGGCCGAGTAGCGACGTTTGCCTGTGCCTCGTCTATTATTTACCTAATCTAAGATCTTGCGATTTTCCGTCCTTGTCCGTCCGGCGTTCCACCCTGATGCCGTTCTCCTTGCACGTGATAAATGGCTTCAGATAATTTTCTTAATTATATTTTGTGTTAATCGAAGTGGGTCTCCTAGCTAACTTAATTAATTTTGTTCCCATTGGAACTGCCATTACGGGCACTAAGATATTTTCTTAATGGAAAACGACGTCGGAATGATGCTTAGCAGCGTAGTAGTGGCGATATTTGGATGGTTTTCATGAATCTTGGTAAATTAAGGGCAGCATCAATGGTAAGTAATGTGATTTGATAGTCTCGCATTCAATAACATATGATATCGCGTACGAAACTTAACTGAAACTATCTGTGATTAAAACATGTTTACAGAATTGGTGTTTTTTTTAAGGTTTCGGTATTTAGAATTGACTTATTTTTTTTTTACAGAATGATATAGGCAATTTCGGCCTTTATGTGCAATGCACAAACACAATCATGGTGGAAAGAAATGGGAACGGGAAGATGGGAGAAGGGGAGAACGATCGTAACGAGTGGTGAAGGTCGTATATTTTTTCAGTTTTACTGGCTGCTACTGACAAATTTTTGCAGATGTTATGGAGGGCTGAATGATAGACTGCGAACAGAAACCATCTACTTAGTATACAGACCTTCTTGAAGTGGAACTGTTTCACTTTTATACCAATTGCCCATTTTATTTCAAATAATTTTCATTGCCAGTGGCAACTGAAAAATTCGTGCTTCAAAAAACTCTACTGCCTGGAGTGGGAATCGAGCCCACTACGCCACGGAAGCCTCATTTTTCAGCCTTCACTTAGGTTATTGCTAAACTATTAAAAAATCGTATCAATTAAATAATTTCTTGTACAGTGCTTTCGCTTATTTTCAAGCATGACATCATTCATCTAGCTTAGTGAATTATGGAGATTTTTCCGCAACGTATTTCTACTGAGAGAAAAACACAGAAATATTAATACAAAACGTTCTAGATCTAAGAATCTACGGCTATGATTTTCTCGTTATCATGGAATTACTAGATTCAATAATGTTACGAGTCAAATATTTAATAAGTACAAAACTGCTAAATTTAACATAAATTAAACTCTGAAGCAGATATCAATTTTAATCATGCTCCGATTACGTAAAAAATAAGAATGCATTTTCTTAATTTTAAACTTTTTTTTCTTCTTAAAGGAATCAATGAAAAGAAGAAACAATTGATTATAGAATAAAGCGAATATATTTAATATTGGTACATTCTCTTTTATTAAATTAAATAAACTGCCAACAAGTCGGGTGAAACTTTATTATTCTTGGGACAAGTTGCGGATGCTCAGAAAGCCAATATGCAGGATAGAGTGGTTAGGGCAGACTAAGTGAAAGGGGGACAGGACAATTGTCAATTAACACTTTGCGGAAACGTTCAAAAGCTCCAGTACATATAATCAATATTTCGTTCGTTTATTTATGCAAATTTGAGTTTTTATGAGGGGTGAGGGGTGATAGTAAGAGTGGGTGGATGTTAACAGTTTTTTAATTGATTGCTTGAATCACGTCCAATATTCTCTGTATAGAATGTCAGTTTCATAGACGAAGTTGCATAGAATTTTCATAGGATTCGGTGTATTTTACATTCACGAAACCAAACATTTGTATTGGAAGGGGTAGAGGAGGTAGGGGAATCGTAAAATTTGTGACGCAATTTTATTTCCTTTCTCTTGTAGTCTGCTCGTACGAAATTTCAAGTTCGTAGCTTTTAATTTATTGGTTATTAATTGATTCAATGAAATAGGTCGAAATGATACTTTTGTATGGGAGGGGGTAGAAGGGCAAGTGCGATTGCAAAACTCTTAAAATAATATAATTTCAATTATTTTTATAAGTTTTTGTGCAAAATTTTAAATTGATAGCTTTTAAGGGTTAGCTGATAACTGATGTCTTAAAAATGGTCGAAAAAATAATTTTGTATGGGAGGGGGTAGAAGAGGTGGGGGAATCGCAAACTTTGTGTCGGAATTTTCCTTTCTTTCTCTTTTAAGGTGATCATACAAAATTTCAAGTTCGTAGCTTTTAATTTGTTGGTTAGCATTTGTTTTATTGAAATTGGTCGAAATCATACTTTTGTATGAGAGGGGGTAGAACGGCAAAAGTTATCTCAAAAATTTTGACGCAGTTCCATTTCAACTATTTTCAAATGATTTTGTGCAAAATTTCAAATTGATAGCTTCTCCTAATTAGGTGATAATTAATTTCTTAAAAATGGTCGAAAAAAGAATTTTGTATGGGAGGGAATAGAAGCTTTCAAAGTTTTCAAGCAGTTAATATTTTATTCTTTTAAAAAAATTTTTTAAATGCATTTTGCAAATTTTCAAGTTTCTACCTTTAAATTTCATTCAAAAATTTTCAGTTTATGTGGTTTTTTCATTGAACATGAAACACCTTGTGCACGGTAGACCAGGGGGGTCGGTGCATATTAATTGTGAAATTTTTAATATTTTTTCTGTATGTACAACAAATAGATGTATCCACATGGACAATTTAAATTTTGTATCTTTCACCAGAGACCTTAAAAAATCACTCAAAATTTTCGACATTTTTGGTTACCACCTCCCTTCCCTTACACCTCCTGACGTAAAATTTCTACCAAATTTAAAAATTACTTAGTTCTACAATTTGACAAAATTTGAATTTGATATCTGCACTCAATTTTGAATTATAACGGTTTGAAATTTTGGAAAATTCATCATTTTTGAAATGCTCCCCATTTCCCCCCACTATTATTTTGTCCAAATGTTATATTTTTCTCGTATTTCTCTAGTATATCTTAATATAAGTTCTAAGGTTCAATTACATAGCTTAATAAATAGCCGAGATATTGATTTTTAAGTGTTTTTCTTTGCACCCTCCCTTACAATAATTAGCTTTTATCTAAACTGATTCTAGTGGACGTATATGCCACCTTAATGGTCTCAAAATATCAATTTTTCATGGTAAGTAATTTCGAAGATATAATCATTTGAAAAAAAAATTCGACTGACAATTGGTTCTTAGCCTCCCCTTTTCGCACCCCAATGGATAAAAAAATTATATTATTTTTAGAAGTTGTCCCACAAACTCCTCTATATGTGTGTTGAATTTTAGCTTCCTAGCTGTTACCATGATTGAGATATTTGAATTCTTAGTTTTCGGCTGAGGCGCTCTCCCCGCCTCCCCCTGAACCCGTACACCCCCCAAAATGGGTATCCGCCTGAGATCCGCAACTATCTACAATCCCCCCAAAAATGAACTTTCTGTCTTGAAGAGTTTGGGAGTTAATGTGCGCTGAGCGTACACACCGGTGTACGGCGGACGGCGTACAGACGGATCTTTTTTTTTGCATTTTCAGGCTAATTTAGTCATGAAACGCGAAAAAAACAAAATTTCAGGGTAGCAAATTTTTTTTTTTCCAATTCGATCACAATACTTTATTATTAAAATAATAAAGTAAAATTTAATTTAACAGATTTATTTAGAGCTTAAGAATATTTCTTAAATAATGAAAATGTGAAATAAATACAATAGAAATATAAAGAATTATGAAGGGTTGGATTTATTTACTAACGCACCAACTTTCTATTCCAAATTACCAATCATGTGTAGATGTAAGACGATACTTTCCTGGCTATTATAAGGGATGGTGTCCTTTTTGAAAAATTGACTCGAAGCAGTGCGAAATCTTGCTGTAGGCCGAATAGCGCAGCATAGCTAAAATGTAATCATCTGAGTCTGAAATCGAAAGCATTAAATGGTTATTATATTAATTTTATCACTTGTACCTATTTTTGCAGCTCGTTTCGATGCGTCAAATTTACCACGACAATTCTTATTTGACGACTCATGAAATTTCTCGAGTTTCGCTTTAAACGCATCCTACTTGCGGCACAAAACATTTTCTTTGGTTACATGAAGAATATTGAAATCTATATTGATCTAATTTTTTGAAATATTTGATTAGAATTGATATGTAAACTTTCCAATTCAAGTCCCTTGTCATTAAGCAGTTTTTGCCAGGAGTCTAGAAATACAGTGTTCTTCATACGCTTCAAATCTTGCGACGAAGTTTGAAGGACTTTGCCTATACATCGCAGACCCAGTCGAAGCATGTGAATAATAAATCAAGTTTACGCAATGTTTCTTTCTACTTTCTACAATGGCACTAGAGTCCTAATCGGGCCTTGGCCTCCTGACCTTCGGGTCCCTTACATTTCTCATTATTTATTATGGAAGGGTTGTTAGACCTTCGCACAACCTTTTATCCAATGAATTTTTCATTTTCGTAGATTGAGGTGACCAAGATATACCCAAGGAGGCAGGGTGCTGGAATTATGCGTCGGCCGGGATTTAAACTCACGGACCTTCGCGTTGTAGACTAAGACGCTACCCACTAGGCTACACTCTAGCTACGCACGCACTGTTTGCTTTAGCAAAAAAAAAACGAATTTTTCCAGAATTCTTCTTGTAAGCCGATGTGCAGAATCGCTTTTGAAATGTTCTCTATGAATAGGAATATCAAGCTCTGTAAGCTCCCTGACCCTTTTGTATCGTTACTACAATGGAGATTGTTCGGACAAAATCTTTAATCTCTTGCCCCCATGTATGCCCTTACCCCGTAATACTATAACTGCTTCGCGCGCTCATAAGTATTCTCTCAACCCCAACTTCGGTTGCACTGTCAAATTTCGTGATTCGTTTTTAAACCGGACTGTTCGAATATGGAACTCGCTGCCCATCTCGGTTTTCCCGCATGACTACAACATTCAAGGGAAATATTCATAGCCACTTCCGTTTATATCCCCTTAATTCCCAAAAACCAATATCCTTCCCCCTCATCGGAGCTGTGTTTCAGTACAAAAGGGCAACCCCTCTAGTTCCGGTGTTACATAAAAAAAAAACGAAAGGATTCCCTTGATTAATTAAAGTCATTTAATAAGAATGTCGAAATTTAATTATACCAGTAGTATACTCACTCCGCAAATTTTCAATTTATTCACTAAATCACAAAGTATTGCAACAATTTATTTAATTGCTCAGTATCATCGGGATCTATTTCGCCTTCACAAGGATTTTTCCTTACTGTTACTGCATATTCTATTGATTCTTCAATGATTTGATCGTTTTCCTTATTTAATGACATATTAAGGACATATCTTACCACTTATAAGACAAACAAAAACATAACAGGACTGCGATTGGCCGTAAAGCCCAATCGTGCGATATTCTAGAATAAAGAGAATTTTTTTTATTTTTAGAAATTTTGTAGGGGAAGTTGTAGAGGGGGTGACGACATTGAACTGATTTTTTCACATCACGCTAAGGTTGCTGTCAAAATATTTTATACAAAAGGTAGAATTCAAAAATTCAATAGGTACTGAGAAAATTAGTGTATTGGACTTAGAGAAATTGTGCAATTTGTATGGGAGGTGGTAGAAGGAGGAGTGAGTTCTTAATTACTTTTTCAAAAATAACATCATGCTTTTGATATATTTTAAATTGCAGATCAGTAGCATTCATACTTTTCAGGGAAGTCGACTTTTTGTAAAGTTGTTGAATTGTGTCAAATTGTATGGGAGGGGTTGAAGGAGTGAAGCTAATCACCTAATTTTTTTTGTCTTACTAATAACTCTAAATAAATATTTAATGCACAATTTTAGCTCAATAAACTTTTTACGTACAGAGTAAATTTGTTTATAGTTTTTCATGAAAAAGTGCAGTTTGTATGGGAGGTGGTGCAAGGAAGGAGCGGACTCAAATCATTTTTATACAGTAGATTGAAATCATTGTAAAAGTATTACATTCCAAATTTCAGATCAGCAATTCCGTTTATTGTCGAAATGTGAAATTATGTCATTTTGTATAGGATGCGATTTGGCCCGTTCATGAACTTGACCTTACTTTTTTCTCAAAAACGACGTGTATAAAATTTAAGCTCTCTAGCTCAATACGTTCTCAAGCTAGAGAGGACACGGACGGACGGACGGACATCCGGTTTTGAAATTTTTGAAGGATTTTATGAATTTCTGTATCATTAATTTTTTTCTCCGAGCTTTATTTTTTGGCGTTACAAACTTTGTCGCAAACTTATAATACTCTCAGATTTCATCTAGAGTATAAAAACAAATTGGAAAATAAAGGAAATTGAGGGGAAAAAAAACGAAAGTGAAGGTGAACATTGTTTTTGAAGCACTAATGGTTATTCTCGCGTTAATCTGAATAAATAAACCTACTGGCGTTGAGCTATAAAAATCAAATAAATTCTTTTTTTTTTACAAAATTAGCGCTTTTTTTATCGCACTGTAACTACAAGGACTCTGCGTACATATCACGGAAGCAAATAACACATTTTATCGATAAAAGTGTAGATGAATTCCAGTGAATTTATCATTCTCTGCAAGTGGGTAATTAAAATTTTACTTTATTATTTTGATAATAAAGTATTGTGATCGACTTGGAAAAAAAAATTTGCTACCCCAAAATTTTGTTTTTTCGCGTTTCATGACTAAATTAGCCTGAAAATGCAAAAAAAAAACGTCTGTCTGTACGCCGTCCGCCGGTGTGTACGCTCAGCGCACATTAACTCCTAAGCCCTTCAAGATAGAAAGTTCATTTTCGGGGGATTGTAGATAGTTGTTGATCTCAGGCGGATACCAATTTTGGGTGGTGTGCGGGTTCAGGGGGAGGCGCTGAGAGTGCTTAAACCGAAAAATACGAATTCAAATATCTCAACCATGGTAACAGCAAGGAAGCTAAAACTCAACATACATATAGAGGGGTTTGTGGGACAACTTTTAAAAATAATTTAATTTTTTTATCCATTGGGGTGCGAAAAGGGGGGGCTAAGAACTAATTGCCAGCCGAACTTTTTTTTTCAAATGATTATATTTTCGAAATTACTTACCATAAAAAATTGATATTTTGAGACCATTAAGCTGGCATATAGGTCTACTAGAATCAGTTTAGGTAAGAGCTAATTATTGTAAGGGGGAGGGTCAGGGAGGTGTAAGGAAAAACACTTAAAAATCAATATCTCGGATATTTATTAATCTTAAAACCTACATTAAGCTATACTAGAGAAATACGAGAAAAATATAACATTTGGACAAAATAGTATTGGGGAGAAATGGGGAGCATTTCAAAAATGGTGCACTTTCCAAAATTTCAAACCGTTATAATTCAAAATTGAGTGCAGATATCAAATTCAAATTTTATCATATTGTAGAACTACGTAGTTTTTAAATTTGGTAAAAAATTTTACGTCGCGAGGTGTAAGGGGAGAGAGGTGGTAACTAAAAATGTCGAAAATTTTGAGTGATTTCTTAAGGGCTCTGGTGAAAGATACAAAATTTGAATTTTCCTTGTGGATACATCTATTTGTTGTACTTACAGAAAAATAATAAAAATTCTACAACTGCTATGCACCGACCCCCCTGGTCTACCGTGCACAAGGTGTTTCATGTGAAATGAGAAAACCACATAAACCGAAAATTTTTGAATGAAATTTTAAGGTAGAAACTTGAAAATTTGCGAAATACATTTAAAAAAATTTTTTAAAAGAATTAAATATTAACTGTTCGAATACCTTGAAAGCTTCTACCCCCTCCCATACAAAATTATTTTTTCGACCATTTTTAAGAAATCAGTTATCAGCTAACTCTTAAAAGCTATCAATTTCAAATTTTGCACTAAAACTTATAAAAATAATTGAAATGAAATTCTTTTAAAAGTTTTGCAATCGCGCTTGCCCTTCTACCCCCTCCCATACAAAAGTATGATTTCGACCTAATTCATTGAATCAACTAATAACCAACAAATTTAAAGCTTCGAACTTGAAATTTTGTACGAGCACACTACAAGAGAAAAGAAATAAAATTGCTTCACAAATTTTACGATTCTCCTACCTCCTCTACCCCTTCCCATACAAATGCTTGGTTTCGTGAATGTAAAATACACCGAATCCTATGAAAAGTCTATACAACTTCGTCTATGAAACTGACATTCTATACAGAGAATATTGGACGTGATTTAAGCAATCAATTAAAAAACTATTAACATCGACCCACCCTTACTATCACCCCTCACCCCTCCCCTCATAAAAACTCAAACTTGCATAAATAAACGAATGAAATATTGATTATATATACTGGAGCTTCTGAACGTTTCCGCAAAGTGTTAAATTGACAATTGCCCTGCCCAAGAACCCACTTTCACTTAGTCTAACCACTCTAACTTGCATATTAACTTTCTAGACATCCGCAACTTGTCCCAAGAATAATAAAGTTTCGCCCGACTTGTTGGTAGCTTATTCCCTTTGGTTGTGGAAGTCACTAAGGACTCGAACCATACATGCGGTGATTTGAATAATTTCAGGCAACGATCTCGTCCTTAATTTGCTCTTTCGATATTTTCGAACTGTCAGATGTTAAAAGGCAATTAGGGTGTTGTTTGGTTGAACAATTTAAAAGATCTTGGAATGTTTCCAGAGTTTACAGAAAACATTCTTTTATTGACAGTAAAGGAAGATTCCATTGCAGTTAGAACTGTAATATTTTCTCATTCGTCAGGTAGAAATTTAATGCTTGGACAAATAAAAGCAATCTTGCCTAAGGACCGTCGAAAGCATCAATGATCCTATTCAGTTTACTAATGCAGTTAACAGAAATCAAACTAGGCTCTTGGTAGGTATCCTAACTCCAAAACAGATTCTCCAATAATATTCATCGAACTAAATGATATCCGGAAACTAGAACTGATCTTTATTATTAGCTTCACCAAGAGCACGCTTGGCGTATGATCTGTAAGTTTAGATGGTATTAACAAATATGCTAGTAATGGGCTCGCTAAGCGTACTCGTGACCAACCCCTTCAGGAACCTGGCTAATTCAAATTCCTTCCAACTGAGGTCTTGAATGTTCTTCTTTTCGTAAAGCACATAAAATGTAGTAATTAGAGCAACAGCGGTAAGTATTTTCAAAAATGATCACTAAAGATCTACTTCAGATGGCTGGAAAAGAATTCTTGAGTTATTTATCATTATCGCTGTAATTCTGAAAATACTATTTAATTAGCAAAATGTTACGCATATTATCCTCTCCTTGACTATAAAAAAAAAAAACACATATTGTTTTTGCTGCATAAAATTCACTGTAATTTCTCGTATTGAAAACATTCGTACTCTTTTACTTTGGAACAGCGAGTCATACGTTCCTTATACGGCAAACAAGTCGAAAGAATTAATTTAACTGGCCTTTTCCACGTCGTCGTCGTCGTTGCTGGAAACAATAAAATTAAATAAATGCCACCGATAAACCTCTAACGTGAACTAATTAATGCTGTCACTGCTGCTGTATCGAGCGGGTTAATCACTTAAATCGCAGCTTAAGAACACTATATTCGATTTCGATCCATGCTGGCAATTAGAGTCTAGTCCCCGGCTCCCGGTGGCTCCAGCCCATATGCTAAGCACGCTCGTACGAGTGTGCATCTCGCCATATATTTGCTGGTCACGAGGAAAGGACGACAAACGGTATCCAATTATAAATAATGAACTTAATTAAAACCAGAACTATAAGTTGTCGTATTAATGAACTAATTAATAAATCTTGCCAACTCGTACAGTTCTTATGCTCGTTGCATATGAGTTCCTTCTTAGAACAAAGCGTCAGTGTCTTTGAGGCATTTGCGCCGTTTAATTGCCGTCTTCAAAGCCTCCAGCAGCGCACGAAATACGAGTATGGCCGAGATTGGTTCGATGAAGGCAGCAAACCTGCGCAACAGATCCTAATTAAAGGCATTGCCTACGACAGTACAGATGATGATGATGACAGAATGGTGCAAGGCTTTCGGCTATCATATAAATATCACATATGTGTGCTCACCATCTCTCTAATCCTACTTATGCAACTACTCGACTCATCTCCTAATTAGTAAAGCAACTTACGGAGATACAACTCGTAGGTGAACGAACAATGAAAATTTCTACTTCCAGATATGGCAAAATTGCCGAGAATTTCTACTGACGGTATTAATTAAGACAAAATGGAAAATATTATTTGTTAATTGGACTTGACAGGTATTTACAGAATTTGCGACATATGGCTCGTTACGGTTGCACTCCTGTCCAGGTCGCCAATACTCGCGGCACTCAGCGTAAGATTAATGCACGTTTGCTATGCAATCAGGCAGTGGTCCTAATATGGAATCGATACTGAAATTGCCTAAGCGTATCCGTCAGAATAAATTCTTTGTATGCTAAAAATCTGAATTTAACGCACGATTTACATGCTCCTGCCGTATGCGGCTGAATGTCCTCTAGTGTGAAAACAATATTTCAACGTCCTATCAGATCCTTCACGTCATGTACGAGTCGGTCAATTAAGTACTGGTAGAAGTGAAATGTTATGCGTGATAAAATCTAATTAGCGATGGAATAATAGAGTACGGTATATGATCGGTATTTCAGTTCTGTAAGCAAAACCCTTAAAACTATTTCGTCTTGTTCTACGTAGTAAATTTCTTGCGATGAAAAGCATGTAACACGAAGCCGAGCAGATTTACTTCATGTTTTTGTAATTAACTTACATAAATCTTGGTAAATGAAGACCTCAATATTTTTTTTATGTCGGTGGTGAACTGCAACATTTTATAAGTTCAATCAAATACCTAAAGCAGCTTACAAAGTGCCCGTTCTGATTATCCCATTATTAAAATCCAACAGAATCGTGCGAATCGAGTTGAAAAATTAACATATTCTTATCACGTTGTCTATAAAGCTGTATTGGCGCAGAAGCAGCATGTTCTTTTTCAATTGCACTACAGCTCAAATTGGGCTTTGGCCTCCTGATCTTCAGGTTTCCTAATTTTTATTTGATGTTGGGAAAGGGTTGTTAGCCCTTCGCACAACCCCTATTTACAAATTTTCGTTTTCGCAGATCGAGGTGACTAAGATATATATGTATACACTCACAAGTAATGTGCTAAAATTATACGTCAACCAGAATCTCGACCTTCGCATTGTAGATCAACACACTACCCACTAGGCTACACTCTAGCAGAAGCAGCATAGAGATGAATCTAAGAATAATTGGTGCCTGTTAGATTCCCACTTCAGGTAACACAGACTGAGCTGCTAATCTGACGGGTAGATGAACAATCAAAAATGCTAATTCTGAAAGAGATTATGCATTTGAGTAGTTTTGTTTAAGTTCATTCAGTAGCTCGTAGTATTTTCTATTATCAGTTTTGTATTCTAGTCGGATTGGGCGGATGCGCCAGAACAGTAGTAATTTCTTAATATTATATAGAAGCTCTCATTTCTCTTTACAAATCTTTCCATCCTGGAAAATTCCTTTTTGAATGGAAGGCTTTACTTTTCTAAGGAACATCTTTTGGTATCTATAGGTGTTCCTTAGAATCAGATCGCGTAAAGGCAAGATCTGAGATATACTTTGCCTTCCTATACAAAATTTGAAAATAATTGATAAACAGGCAATTATTATATGGGAGCTGGGGTGTCATTCGGCATACAAATTCAAATAATAGGTTCTCACAGAATTCGTCATTTTTTTTCGGAAAAAAAACATAAAATATTTGGTGTCACTTTGTGTCTTAATTACTACGATTCTCAGCTAAAAAATATGCAAAAAATTATTATGAGGGCGCCGAATGCACACTTCAGTACGCTTTTCAATCTTTTATACGACCGCCCAAGCACTAAAGTAGTAGCAGAGGTGCAATCCCGCCCCTATATAAATTTTGCTAAAATTCTGACCAGCCATCAGGTCTTGACTATTCTTGCAGCTGTACCCTCAGATCAGTTGAGAAAAGAACAATAGAGTAGAGAAATCAGGACTCTTTTTGATTATTATATTTCCCAATCCTGATGCAATAGGAAAAAATGTGGCAAAACATTCCAAATGGCATTACATCCGTCGTAGAGGAGGTCAAAAGATAAAAACCTTGACCAAAAAGAATTCTTTGATTCGACAACGAATGCCAAGGTGCCTTAAAACGAAAAAATCAAACCTACAAAGTATTAACGGAACGGCCGACATGATCTTAAATTTATAAGCATAATCTGCAGACAGAAAAAACGGAAGGACAGTAATGTCGAAATAAAAAACATGGACGAACATTTTAAATTTTGTAGCACGAGAGCTGCGTATTAACTAGTTAAAGGGATGAAATAGGAATACCAGATACAACCGTTCTAATAGCTGATGAAGTAGTAGTCCTTCCACACTCGACGAAGTAAAAACAGCTCTGGGAACACACCAAACAACAAATCGCCTGGCACTTAACAAATTCCGGTTGAGCTCCTGAATGCTGGCAACACCTGCAATGCACAACTTCTACACAGACTTATCACGGACATATGGACGCAGGAAACATTGCCTGAAAAATGGCAAATGAGAATCTTATGTCGAATTTATGAAAAAGGTGACAAACTCTGCTGCGAAAACTACCGAAGAATATCTTTGTTGTGTACGTATATAGTATTATAAGATCTTGGCGAAAATTCTGGAAAAGAGAATTAAGCCCAATGCTGACAAAGTAACTGGCGAATACCAAGGCGGATTTAGAGCTGGACGATAGACCACGGACCAGACATTCTCAGTCAAACAGATGCTGGAAAAGTGTTGCGAACGTAATATTGATGTAAACCAGATATTTGTTGACTTCAAACAAGCATACAGGGGCGTACTGAATAAAATCACGATGGAGTTGGAAGTCCCACCGAGATTGGTTCGGCTTACAAGAATGACAATGACCGAGTCTTTGTCACAAGTCAGAGTAGAAAACAGTCTGACACAATTTCAATTTGGTATCTGCACTCAGTTTCGAGATATAAAGGTTGTATTTTACTAGTACAGCATAAAATATGTTCCAAATTTCAACCATATTGCTCGAGAGATAGTCGAAATACTCATTTTGAAGTGTTTTGAATTCCTCTTCCCCCTCCGTAAAGCCCAATCATATGATACTCTAAATGAAATAAGAAAGAGTTTGTTGTACCGGAAAATATGTCGTCTCAAACTCTTTCGAATAGTGAATAGTGACTTTTGTATGGGAGGTGGTAGAAGTAGAGGGGGAGGTTTGCATTTTTCGTATAAGACACCGAAGATGGCATGCATAATGTTTTTGCTGAATTTGAAGTTTTTAGTTTTCATTATTTTTAAAGAAATTGGTCATAGTTTCCCTGAAATTTGGGGCATTTGTATGGGAAGTAGCAGAGGAAGTGGAGCGTTTAAAATGATTTTGAAACTGCTTATTATCATCCTTATCACCACGCTTTAATTCAATTTCAAAGTCGATAGCTCTCATGTATTCGAAGAAGAAATGCTTTTCTTGAATTTATAATGCAGATATTTATATGGGAGGGGGTAGAAGGAGTAAAGCAGAGGTGATAATTTTTTCTAGAGCTTATTGCAATTATTAAGAAACAAATTCTGGCAAAATTTTAAGTTTGTACTTTTTCTAGTTTTAATAGAAATTGATATAATGCATTTAACAAAAATTATGCATTTGCATGGGAGGGGGTAGAAGAAGTGTACGGATCAAAACAAATTTTTTTTGCATTATTGATATTTCTATTTTTATACTTTATAACAAAATATCAAATTGATAGCTTCAACAGTTTCGAAGAAAAATAATTAAATTTAAATTTAAAAATTTTTGAAGTAAATTTAAGTCGATAGCTTAAATAGTTTCAAAAAAAAATTGTTATCTAAAATTCTTTCAAATGGTGAATAGAAACTTTTGTATGGGAGATGCTAAGTGCAGTGTAAGCAGGTTTGTAATTTTTTTATATAACACCGAACATAGAACACAAAATATTTCATGCTGAATTTAAAGTTTGTAGCTTTCATAATTTTCG
This sequence comes from Chorisops tibialis, assembly GCA_963669355.1. Taxonomy (NCBI): domain Eukaryota; kingdom Metazoa; phylum Arthropoda; class Insecta; order Diptera; family Stratiomyidae; genus Chorisops; species Chorisops tibialis. The sequence goes on from OY770262.1 coordinate 277,199,725, forward strand.
AGGAAATTGAACCATTTTTGTCTGGATTTATAGCATTTCCATGGGAGGTGGCAGAGAAAGTGGAAAGTTTCGGATGATTTTAAATCTGCTTATCAACATCCTAATCATATTGCATTGTTACAATTTTAAAGTCGATAGCTCTCAAGGAGAAATACTTTCTTGAATTTCCAATACAAAAATTTGGATGGGAGGTGGGAGAAGGAGTGAAGTAAAGTTCAAATTTTTTTAGCGTTTATTAAAATTATTAATGGACAAATTCTGGCAAAATCTTAAGCTTGTATTTTTTCTAGTTTCAATGAAAATCGATTAAATTCATTTACCAAAATTATGCATTTGTATGGGAGAGGGTAAAATGAGTATTCGAATTAAAACGAAATTTTTCGGCATAAATGGTAGTTATAAAAGTATACTTTTTACAAAATTTAAAATTGATAGCATTGACGGTTTTGAAGAAAAATAGCGGGTAGAAGGAGTGATTCGAAGTTGATAGTTTTTCCAAAATTGATTGTAATTGCAATAAAATTAATTATAGCAAAAATGAGCTTTTTAGCTTTGCTAGTTGCAATGAAAACCGAATAAATGCATTTTTGAAAATTGTGCATTTGTATGGAAGGTGGTAGAAGGAGTATAGGGATCAGATCAATATTTTTTGAGGTTAATGGTATTTACATTATTATATGTGGATTAATTTTCAAGTCAAGAGCTAGAATGCAGCCTAGCGGGTAGAGTGTTGGTCTACAATGCGAAGGTCGTGAGTTGAAATACCGGTCGACGCATAATTTCAGCCTGCTTAGGTATACCTTGGTCACCTCAATCTACGAAAATGAAAAATTCGTAGATAGAGGGTTGTGCGAAGGTCTAACAACCGTTCCACAATAAATAATGAAAATATGTTAAAGAGCCTGAAGATCAGCAGGCCAAGACCCGATTCGGGCTGTAGCGCCATTGTACCTCAAATTGTTTCGGAGGAAAATCAATTTCTCTAAATTTCAAAATTTCATGAAATTTGTATGGGAGGTGGTAGAAGGAGTGAGGGGATGTGGCCTGTTCACGAACTTAAAGCTAATTTTTGGTTAAAATGACATGTGACAAATTTTAGTACGATTGATCAAAGCGTTCGAAAGTTATGTTGTAGACAGACGTACAGACATACAGACGGAAGAAAAACACTTAGAAATGAATATCTCTACTTTCTCTTAAGCTATTTAATTGAAGCCTGAAACATATATTAAGCTAAACTAGCGGAATACAAGAAAAATATAAAATTTTGGTCATAATAGTAGTGGGGGAATACTGGTACACTTTTCAAATTTTCAGACCGTCTTTTTTCAAAATTCAAAACAGGTATTAAGTTGAAATTTCGTCAAATTGAAGAGCTTCTTCTTCTACAATGGCGCTACAGCCCAAATCGGACCTTGGCCTCCTGATATTCAGGTTCCTTAACATTTTTTTTTTATTACTTATTGTGGAAGGGTTGTTAGACCTTCGCACAACCCTCTTTCTACGAATTTTTCATTTTCTTAGATTGAGGTGACCAAGGTATATCCAAGTAGGCAATGTGCCGGAATTATATATTGCGCCGACCGGGATTTGAACTCACGACCTTCGCATTACAAGACCAACACACTACCTACTAGGCTATACCCTAGCTAAATTGAAGAGCTATATGATCTATAACTTTCGAAAGATTTGAAAATTTTCACTAATTTTTTTAGGGCTCTAGTAAAGAGTACAAAATTAAGATTTTGTACGTGCATACATTCAGTTGATATACATAAAAAAAAAGATTAATTCGAATCAAAACTGATATCCACCAAAGGGCGGCCTTAGTCTGCATGACGTGTTTTGAAAAAAAAACTCTAAATTTTTGAGTGAAATTTTAAACTACAAAGTTGAAAACTTGTAAAATTCATTTTAAAAAAATGTTTAAAAGTTTGAGATATTAGTTAGCCAAATAGTTCCAAAACTTCTACCCCCTTCCATACAAAAGTATTTTTTCGACTATTTCTAAGAAATCAATCTTCACCAAACTGTTACAAGCTATCAGCTTGAAATTTTATACAAACATTTAAAAAAAATATACTTAAAAGAAAACGAATTAAAAGTTTTGGATTCCCCCTTGCCCTTCCGCCCAAGGAAAAGTATGATTTCGACCAATTTCAATAAATTAACTAATAAACAACAAATTAAAAGCTACGAACTTGAAATTTGCACAAATACTTTCCAAAAGAAACTTAACAAAATTGCTTCACAAATTTCGCTATTCCCTTACCTCCTCTTTCCCCTCCCAAACAAATTTATGGTTTTAAGAATATAAAATACAACGAAAATTTCATAAAATTCACTTCGTCTATGAAACTAATATTCTATGCAGCGAACTTTAAGCACGATTAGAGCAGCCAATTAAACAATTATTGACATGTAACCATCCCTTCTATCGCACCACTGCCTCCCCGCCCCCAAACAAACCAAAACTGGAATATATAAACGAATGAAATATTCATTCTATGTACAGGAGCTATTGATCGTAGTCGCAGTTAAGTAATAAATAATTGTCAACAGCCCTGCCAACCCTAACCTGCATATGGACTTCCCACGTATCCTCACCTTGTCCCAAGAATAATGAAGTTACACCCAACTTGTTGACAGATTTTTTTTTATGTGACACCGAAACTACTATAGTAGGGTTACCCTTTTGTACTGAAAATAGCTCCAGTGAGGAGGACAGGATTTTGGTTTGGAATTAGTGATAGAGATGAAAGTATCTATGAATACTTTTCTTGAATTGTTGAATGTCGTAGTCATCTGGTAATATTGAGATGAGCAGCGAGTTCCATATTCGAACAGTCTGGTTTAAGAACGAATCACGGAATTTAACAGTGCAACCGAAGCATGGACATTCGGTGCTCTAAGCTAGTACATCAGGCCAAGAACGCAGTGTCGAAGTGGTAGCAGATGTCTGATGTCCTGTCATTTACGAAGCCTTGTCTAGGATTGAAAGTTAAAGACAGTTAACGGACGTCATTAGCTGCACAAATAGGGAAATTTCAGATCTGATGATCTTAACCTGATATACCGTGAAATTTCCAATTAACAAGATAAATTTAAATAAATTCAAAAACAGAGGCTTGGCTCATTTAAATACGAACAATATATTATTCTAAGTAATAAGAAAAAATTGTGCATATAGTTAAAGTCACATGACTCGCAAGTTTTGCCGAAACGATTTCGTTGGTATCGGAGGTTCGGTGGAAAAACTCGCCTGTCACGCGGGTGCCCTGAGTTCAATTCGCGGCCTGCACTTTCTTACGATTTGACTAAATTAAAAATATCATAATTCCAAATATGTTTTAATCCATGCTTTTTCAACGTGTTCTATGCCCTTGTTTTAAGTTAATTGAAATTTCCATGAAAACTCATGCAGATTTATTTATTCTCTTACAGATACCGGAATCATTCCAAAAAAATCACAACATTAAAGAATTGCTTCTTCCAAATCAAACAGCAACATATTTCGCTGTGTGCGTTAGTTTCGCTATATTTCTTCGTTTCCTCAAAGTTCGCTATTGTATATCAAGCTGGCAGTCACTATAGCAATGAACCCTCATTTTCAATCCTATACGGACCTGTCGTCACCACACACTCCCAGCCCGGACAATAACAACTATACCGGGCTCAGTACAGCCGGAACGGGAAGCAGCAGCGGGAATACAATGGTTCATCATCAAAACGGACACTCTCAACAAATTCCGATAGATGGTGCCCAAACAAGTTTTCATCAGTTAAACAATAACAGTCCAATCAAACATTGCGCCGGTTGTGGAGGTATGTGCTAATGACGATTAACCTCCATCATTACCAAACTGCATAATTAGACCTTCATTCGCTTATATCTATTTTTCAGGCAAAATAGTGGAACGATTCTTCCTTCACGCATTAGATAGATACTGGCACAATTCATGCCTGAAATGCTATTGCTGCGGAGCGATGCTAGCTGATATCGGATCCAGCTGCTATACAAGAAGCGGAATGATTCTCTGCAAGGCCGACTATTCCAGGTGAGTCGTTTTGTTATGCTTCCATTAAAAAGGATGAAAAATTTCGGAATCATCAGGACCGCCAAAAGAAATCTCGGATATAAAATCAGTTAATATTTTGCACTTTCATTGGATCTTCGTAATAACCCCTCAATTTGAAGTTTGCATGTATTATTTTGTTTTGCACTTGTATGTGACCATAAATCATTCCAGCACTGTAACCCGTGAATGTAACGTGCGCTCCTTGCTTGTTTCAATTAAAAAATCGATAAAATCCGAATTTATGAATTCGAGCACGTCATTTTAACGAGGCTATTCACGCTAGGAGAATGCGTCTGTATGTCTTGTGGGAAGCAATCCTGACTGACTGATATATCGCACCGTTGATGTAGACGCGGATGTGTGCTATAGAGAGGTGTAGATTCGGCACAGAGTCGTACATCTCCAGATGTTTAATTTGAAATAAATACGTAAAAAGGTAGGAGCAAACTTTCCTAATATTGTGTAAACATATTCAAGTGAAGCTTCGTCCTCGTAGAAAAAATGTTGTAAATCGCCATAGAATTGAAGTATCGTACGTGCATGAGTATAACTTGGCCACCCCAATCGGCAAATTCTTAGATAGAGGTGAAGGGCTAAGAATCCTTTCACAATAAAAAATAAATTTAAAGGTCAGGTGGCCAAAGCCTGATTTGGGCTGTAGTGCCATTGAAGAAAGATTTAATTTGACGAACATTGTAATCACTTTTTGGGTATACAGTACTTCTCGCATAAGGACAACCCCTTTAAAAGCAGTACCCGGTTTGTAACAGAAATGTAAAGCGCCAGAAGAATTTTTTGTTCCATCATATATACATTGCGCCTGCTTTGTGTCACCCCTCTCATAAATAATATCTTTTGCGAACATCAAAATATTTTGTTCTCATATAAATTTCCCCGATTATAATAAGTCGGGCGCAACTTTATTATTCTTGGCATAAGTTGAGAATGCTTGGAAAGTCAATATGCAGGTTAGAGTCGTTAAGGAAGACTAAGTGGTACTCCCTATTACAAGTGGAACCCCCTTTGGGGCAGGACTGCTGTCAATTTAAAACTTTATTGCGAAAACGATGAATGGCTCCAAAACATGTCATCAATACTTCATTCGTTTATACAAGTTTGGGTTTTTATAAGGAGAGGGGGGAGGGGTGATAGTAAGGGTGGGTGAATGTTAATAATTTTTTAATTGATTGCTTGAATCACGTCTAATATTCTCTGTATATAATGTCAGTTTCATAGACGAAGTTGCATAGAACTTCATAAAATTTTGTCACGAAACCAATCATTTATATGGGAAGTGGTAGACGAGGTAAGGAAATCAACAAATTTGTGATGCAGTTTTATTTCATTTCTCTTGCACGGTCAATCACTCAAATCAAATTTCTGTTAAGACCCCCTACAGGGGCATAGGACAGAAACAACTCTCTTCCACAAGGCACAATCCTGAGCATCGGCCTTAAGCTGTTGCCAGGACTTGTTTATTCCTCTAGACCCTTGCTCAACTGCTCGCTTCCATCTGCTACATGTTCGACAAATCAAACGTCTCCCTTGAGGATTATAATCCAGAGCCTGTTTGCCGATGTTTTGCTCTGGTTTCCTCAAAGTATGATCCACTGCCACTTCCGCCTTTGAATATTAATGCCTATTTTAGTCTGTACAGTTGTACTCCAAAGTTCGTCGTTGGAGATCACTTCTGGCCAGAATATTCCTAAAATGCATCGGAGACATTAGTTCACAAAAGTTTGTAGTTTTTTTGTAAGTCGAATGGTCACTTTTCACGTAGTACAACCATTTAACAACACTGATTTGACGCATGCGTCAAAAACTCGCGGCTTCGTGCGAAGGGAGATCTCTCTTAAAGGGGAAGGATACCGAAAACCTGATGAGCTTTATTTAGACGAGCCTCAATATCCTTTTCGGCTCCGCCGTTCATGCTGAAAATGCTTCCGAGATAACAAAAATCTTTCACCTCTTCCACATCTTGTCCGTCAAGGACAATCGGTATGCTTGTCTATGTACTTGGTCTTACGCACATTTATTTTCAGTCCCACTTCTTTGCATTTAGAATGCAACGAGCGAAGATTTGACTCTAAGTCCGAACGGTTATGTGCAAGTAAACATAAGTCATCAGCATAATCAAGTTGACGTCAGATGTTAAATAGTCTCCATTGAAGAACTTCACCTTCCACACCTTCCAGTGTAGCTTTCAAGATGTCATTTATTACCACCAGAACCAGATCTGAGGATAATATGCAGCCTTGTCTCTATGTAAAACACGATACCTTGCATCTTCCTAGGATTCCTTAATCATAGCTATGACCTTATCCAGAATACCTCTCCAATGCAAAGCTTTCCATATGTAATTTCTCTTAACGCTGTCGAAAGTCTTCTCGAAGTCCACAAATATAAGATGTAGCGGCGAACCCATTTCGGCGGGCTGCTCCAATATTATACGTAGGGTATGTGTGGTCGGTACAAGAGGACCCTTTACGTAATCCAGCCTGATAAACTTCGAGAGTGCTCTTCACGATACCACTAATCCTATTGAGAGTTACCCTAGCCATGAGTAAGTAGACATATACCACGCCAATTGTCATAATCCCGATGGTCGCCCTACTTGGGAATTTTCACAATGACGTATTCCTTCTTCTTCAATGGCGCTACAGCCCAGTTCGGGCCTTGGCCTTCTGAACTTCAGGTTCCTTAACATTTTCATTATTTATTGCGGACGAGTTGTTAGCTCTTCGCACAACCCTCTATCTACGAATTTTTCATTTTCGTAGATTGAGGTAACCAAGGTATATTCAAGCAGGTAGTGTGCTTGGAATTATGCGTCGACCGGGATTTGAACCCACGACCTTCGCATTGTAAACCAAACACGCTACCCACTAGACTACACCCTAGCTACGTATTCCTTCCATTCATTCAGTCGAATAACTTCCTTTATTCCACACCTCAGTAAAGAGTGGCAGGAGTAGATCGGCTGCTATTCTGGGTTCACTTTGAGGAGTACGGTTGGTAGTCCGTCTATACCTGGGGCTTTTCTTTCCGCCATTGACCGAATGGCGGAAATTATCTCTTCCTTACCTGCGAGGTCGTCCCTAATAGAGGATTATTGCAGTTGGATGTTCCGTAGTTGTTCTGTTTCTGGAATATCTTCCTCTGACAAGATGCTTAAAATATCAGAGAAGTATCTCTTCAATCGCGGCAACAGGTGTTCGATTATATTAAGGAGTGTTCCGTGGACATCTCTCACCAGGTGGTTGGCGGTGAAATTCCTGTTCGTCAACTGTTTCATGATTTTAAATAGTAAACCCATATCCCCAAGGCAAAGCGCATATTTTGCCTTGTTTGCCAGATCTTCAATGGTCTTTCTCATTTCGCATCTAGCAGCCCTCTTAAGCCGTATATGAGCATTGCGGTAGTTCTGCCTCAAGTCAGGTGCTCGTTGGTTGATATCGGATTGAGAAATAATTGCCAATTTGGACTTTTTCCGATCGCCAACCTTGTCCCATGTGTATTGCGATATCCAGGGTCATCCCACAGATTCTTCAGCACTAGTTAGAAACGTGTTTCTGGTTGCCTATCACTTGGCGTCTAGTGTACGCATTTCATATTCGCCCAATGTGGATGACTTTTCACGTAGAATGGTGGTGTTCAAACGCTTTTTGTTGGGGTCTCTGAGTCTATCCACATTCATTTGAAGAATTTGTGGTCATCAGATAGCTGCTGTGCACAATCTCAAGAAGGCAACCACCAATTGGTGATCATTCCCCACGTCAGCTCCACGCTTCGCTCGCACATCGAGGAAACATCTCCTCAATTGGTGACTTATAGCACTCAGTTGGCTCTAAATCTACTCTTTGTCACCAGGTGTTGCGCTATTAGTAGGTGCGTAACACTGCAGAGTGGTGACGTTACTGACACTGGTCCTTAGTCTGACGACGATAATCCTATCCGAGATTAGTTTCCAGCTGATGAGACTGTTTCTGGCTCTCGGTGTAAAGACCGCCACACCATTTTCGGCTTCATTCTTAGGACCAACGTACAGAATGGTGTTTCCGCTCGGGGTTTGTTACTCTCCTGATCCTTTCCACCTGACCTCACTCAAGCTCAAGCTCAAGATTTGGATGTTGTAGTGCTTGGCGGTGCAAGGACCGAGCGCCCCCAGCCCTGCCCCGTCATTCAATTTTCGAACGTTCCAGAAGTCGATCATAGTCCGTTTTCGAATGCCAAAAGTCGTTACCATAGACTCCGTCCGTATCCGAGGCGCTGTATCTGTTTCTCGTATCAGTAAGGATTTAAGATCACGGGATGATCCATCTCGGTGTTATCTAATGTCACCTGATTCTTCAAACATAACTTCCCCCGTCTCCAAAACCCTATTTACCGCCACTGTTCTGATAAAACTTTGCATTTTATTAAAGGGATACGCCCTAAGCTATAATAATTTGGGTATCTTAAATTGAATGAATAACTTAACCTTCAAGTGCAGAAAGGTGAAGAAAAACAGAGCATGGAAGCATAACTTATGTAACAACCTTCTTAAAAAAAAATAACTATCGCTCTCATTTCATGAGAACGTAGCAAACATAAAAATATATTCAAATTAAAAATATTCGATATGTCTCCATTAAATTAGTGGGAAGCTTGTCTGGTTACCGCCGTCATAATTAGATATTACGACAGAACCTTAATGCATGCAAAACTCATTTTTAAATATGAAAATGAGTGCAAGCAATAAATTCATTTCGCTAATATGCCATCTAATTGATTGAGATATTGTGCCTCCGTTAAATTGCATTCGATTCTTACGTTGAATTTTTAATTCATGAAATTTAAATAATTAACGAATAAATAAAGTAATTGACGGAAGAATTAACGATATTCGAGAAAAGAAATTAAACGAGTACAAAGCGAGATTGTTAAAAAATCGTTATGAAGAAAAGGTGGGCTCCGCACAGAATTAGAAATGATATGCTTGACCATTTGCAGGTTATTACTGCAGTCATTATATCATGGAAAAATGATACTTTCGCAATAATTATATCTGTTTACAAAGAAAAAAGCAGAGTTGAACTATAGGGAAACGAATATTTTTTTATTTTATTTCTTTCGAATTGATATGATGAAAACTGTTTTAGAAATTTAAGAGAATTTAAGAAAAGGGATATTTATGGATTTTGTCTAATTTTGAAATGTGAGCAGAATGTCGTCAATTTAGTTTGATCGAATGTTATTGAAGGATTTTGTTGTTACATTGGCGTATTTTTTCAGAGATCTTTCAGCACTCAGCATTGGAGAAAAACCGTGCAGCACTCGGCGAGTTAAATACTTAATTTCTCTTAGTTCCCCATGTTACGAAATAATAACAGCCAACTTCGGTAATCGCGAAAATTTTCGACATCCGTTTTTGATGGCTTAGTTGTTTTGAGTTGCCAGGAGTCCAAAAATATCTTTTCTATATTATATCTGCTTGAGTGTCTGTGTGTGAGTGTGTGTTTCTCGATGATACTCGAGTAAATCTAAAAAAAAGGGTCGCAAGGAATTGTTTTTAGACATTACTTTTTTTATAGCACCGAACATAATTAGGGGGTCACCCTTTAATGCATTGGCCTCACAATCAAGTTTGTATAAGGCAGGTGAGCGATGGGGTTAGAAGGAAGTTTCTGGAGGGTGGAGCTTAAAGTATCGGTGGATGGTAACCTTGAAATACTGAATGTTATCAGTTGATGGGAATACGTGGGGCGGCAATGCATTGCATAGGCTTGATGTTCGGGTGACGCAGGACTGACTATACTTCACTGTACGTGACGATAAAGTAAGGTTTAATAGTGAACTCATGGGCGAATATTCCTCGATAGTTGAAAAGAGGAGGGATGAGGTTGGACAGTTCTTCACTGCATTTACCATAGAAATATCGATAGTAAACGCTGTGTACCGCGACGTTTCGAAGATGTTCGAGGCAATCTATGGAAATTGTTATAGTCTCATCTCCTACTAGACGGAACCTATGCTTTTGGATTAAATCGAGTATCGTAAGTTGTGTTTTGGGTACTCCAGCCCATATGTCTGAGTTGTACTCGAGACGGGGACGAATATAGGCCTTGAAGATATTAGCTTGATCGTAATGCGTAAAATACTTTTTGCATCTTTGCAGAACACCAAGACGTTTGGAGCCACCAAGAGCAATATCAAAAATATGTTGAGATGTTTGTTAAGTTTTATGCCTAGTAATGTGAACTCTTTTATGCCGAACTCTGTCAAAAGCACTTGACCTTCACCATATTTGTGAATGCACAAGTTCCATTATTCAGTCATTTAGGCTAGAAGATTTCCAGTTAACGGAACCCGTATTGGCGATCATGGATAAGATGCTTATCTTCAAGGTAGCTGACTAGTTTGATATTGATAGCCGTTTCCAATACTTTTGATAGTATTGAAGTGATAGCTATAGGGCGGTAGATCAAGGGAATGGCCTTGTTTCCGTTCTCAGTGATTGGTTGGACATTCACCATTTTCCACATTATTGGAAAGTGTCCTGATGAGAATGACAGGTAAAATAGATTGCAAAGGGGCTTAAGGGGATGCCAACAGAACCAGCAGATTTTATTGAGTACCTTGAGTATCTTGAAAGATAAGACGTGTTCGAAAGTGAATAGATGAAACTGAGAAGCCAGAGTGATGTGAGAGTTGAGATTTTCTTGCAAAGTTCGCAACCAGAAGATTTGCTGTCTAAAAGGGATTCGTAATAATTCGGTCACCATCTGTTTAAGGAAGTGTGGAGATTTTATGAAGTTGTGATTGACCGCTTAAGCGAATGACTAAAAAGACCTTGAGCCTTTTGGAAGGAGTTGGGTTACCTTTGAAAATTTCAAATGCAGGAAGGAGTTGGGTTACCTTTGAAAATTTCAAATGCTTTTTTCTTCTTTTGTATGGAATATAAATAATCCTTGTTTAACCATGTATCCTTCGATAGTTGGATTCTTTTTGTGGCTGGAAGTTATGTAAATCTTCATACCCTTCAGAATTGTTCCAGTTATCTCACAAACTGTAACACAATTATTAGATTCGAAGCACAATTTCCAGTGAAAATCTTTGTAGAACTGATTTAGTACTCCTCAATCTGCTCTTCTGTAATACCAAACAGTTTCTTTAGGCATCCTTACTTCAGTTGAATTATCCGGAAGAATTGAAAATTGTACTTGAACCAAGAAAAGATCGGTATTACCAATTAGAGAAAGGGATATTATTGAAACAGAATGTTTCATAGGTTAACTTGTGAGGAAGAGGTCAAGTAAGTTAGAAGAGTGACCTGTTTTTTCCGATAATCGGGTAGGTTCAGTTGCCAATTTTTATTTGATTCCATCATATAATCTATATAATCTATGATGTCCGCGCCATCTTATTTCTCCATTCTGTGAAGCGATTGCAGTTGAAAACCTGCATGTTCTGTATCTTGTCCTTGATCTGCGCGATCTGGACAAAGATGCGAGTTATCGCGTCCAAACCTTTGTAAGTATTTGCGGTAGCGGCCGTGACCTGATAGAAACTACGTGAGGTGATAGTTTCAGTTCCTATACGCTCGCTTTACCCAGACCTCAATTCCGGAGATTAGCTTACATGTCCATCTATCTTTTGTAGTGTTGTCTCACCTGGCTTGTCATATAGCTCTTGATGATGCCTTTTCTTCTTCCATTATTTTTCTGGCAACAGCTGCCTCTTGTTGGATCATTCAGGGGAATGTCAATGGGCATCATTCCGGCTGTGACATAGCCTGCTTCGTCCGATATTATTTGGAAACCGCTGATTGCTCTTACCGTGCAGAGCCTATACGTTGATGACATGTTTTTCCTTATTTCCTTTGTCGCTAACGCCGCCGCACAAACCGGAGCAGCGTATGGGAGGACTGAGTTGACTACTCTGGAAAGAAGAATCTTTCTGGCATATCTAGGTCCACCGATGTTTGGAAGCATTCGGCAAAGGGCTGCCTGCATTTATGACACCTTTTTGCTCGCGAAGTCCACGTGAACTTTAAATTTTAGTCTAGTATCGAGCATATATCCTAGATATTCAATTGCTTCCTTGGATCTGATAGTTTGACTGCCGATCTGAATGTTCACGTATACAATTTTCTTTTGACTTGTTATTAGAACAGCCTCCTTTTTTTGGTAAGGTAGTTCTAACCCGGCGGACTCAAGCCAGTCTTTAGTTTTTAATTCTGCTTCGTTTGTTGCTGACTCCATTCCATGGATGTGCTTAGCCACGTTAAGAACGGCGATATCGCCAGCGGACCCGATTAATTTCACTCCGTAAGGCAACGACAGTCGAAGAACTCTATCGTACATGATATTCGCAGTACCGATCCTTGTGGGACTCCCGCGGCGACATTGTATAATAGTACTTCACCCCCTCATCAGTTTGGTACCTCAACTTCCTGTTGGTGAAGTAATTTGAAATTATTCTCAACAAGTAGTATGGTTTATCCTGACGAAAAATCTCCATGTAAGCCAGCAATCTGCCGAGTTAACCACTACAACTTTTATGGCGTCAATAGTTAAACGCGATTTCCCAAATCGGAACTGGTGGCCTGACAGTTCTCCTTTCTCCTCTGCTATTACGAGCAGTCTGTTGTTTATAATTCGCTCAAGTATCTTTCACAATGTGTGTAGACGAGTACACTGTGAACTTCTTTCCGTAGCGAATAGTGAAATTTAGGCAGTACTTCAATCCTTGGATAACAGTGATGTGGAATTCATTACCAGGCAATCTCCTTCCAATGGAATTCAACCTCCAACAATTTAAGAGCAATGTTCACCGTTACCTCAAAATCTTCCCTCCTGTGTTTCCCTACTAACTTTCCTGTATCCACTTGTTTCCCCTTACCCATGTCGACTTAACTGTGCATCACGCATTAAAGACTAACCTCCTAAGTTATTTTCGATGGCCGAAAAAAAATACTATAACTTGTCCTAACCACCGTATTCTGCCAGTGCAAGAAGAGGCAAATGACATTAATTTCTATTTTTGAAAACAGAAATATTCAATATAAATGTATTAACGTGATTATTATATTATATTACTCTTTTATGTTTGTTTTTAAACCATATTTTCAACTTAGTACCCCGTCCAGCCCCCTATATGCATAAGTTGATCTGATATTTGAAACATCTGCTTCTTCAAAGGCACAAGAGCCTAAGTCGGGCCTTGGCCTTCTAACCTTTAAGTTCCTTAACATTTATTTATTATTGTGAAAGGGTTGCTAGCCTTTTGCACAACCCACAACAACGTAGATTGCTGTGCCCCAGATATAGCCAAGCAGACAGTGTGCTGAAATTATGCGCCGAATGGGATTTGAACTCACGACATTCACATTACAGACCAACACACTACCCGCTAGGCTACACCCGATTTAAGATATATCATTTCAACACTAATTTTTGTAATGTCTGTAAAAATCCTTAAAGCCACTTTTGCTCTTTCAAAAGTTGAGATGGCCCCACCAGAAGGTTATGTTGAAATTGTCAGATGTAAAACGTAATACCGTAAGTTTGGATATCTGGTAATAACATAACCTTGAATTATTAGTGATTCTGTATCAGCATCACATAATTTTGTTCGTGTCGCATGCTGCGCCGTCGGTCAAAACCTATTTGGCAACACTTAATTGGGAAGTCCTACCCCACTCGCCGTATTCACCAGACATTGTACCTTCCGATTATCACTTGCTCCAGTCGATGGCACATGGCCTGTCTAAGCAGCGCTTCACATCAAAAATTGGGTCGATTCGTGGATATCCACAAAAGATGAAGATTTCTTCCGACGTGGTATCCAAATGGTGCCTGAAAGATGAGAAAAAGTAGTGGCTAGTGATGGACAATACTTTGAATAAAAGGTAATTTACCGTTCTTTCACATTACATTTCTAAATGTTGATAGTAAACTCTGGAAACTTATTTGTACTCCTAATAATTATAATATTAAAAAAAGAAAATAACAATCACTAAAACTTCTATTTCATCGTATGACTGGGATTTCATAATTCTGTTTTAATTTTCTTTTCACATCGCCATCTCGGTTTCAATATCCGATCGAACGACGACGAATTAAACTGAAATAGAAGTCTAGACCGCAGCCCTACTGGTGAGTCCTTTTATCATTCATTCCTGCATCCCAAGTGGAAGACATCATCATTCGCACGGCAAACAGACGAAAATTTCGTTAGAATTCTCGTTCCGAATGTCTCCGGAAACGACATTAATACAATTTTGCGCACCATTTAAATCTAATTGTTTCTCGTTGAATTTAAATTTCTTGCCACAATTTGCCACCATAATTTGTTCAGTTGTCGTTGGCATAGGGACGACTGACTTTATCCTTGTTCGACTCCTTTTTCTTGCCATAAAAGATGCTGCTCCGTTCGTCGGAGAAGAAGTGAAATCGGCGTGGCACATATGCACAATGTCCTTTACCTAAGTGTAGCAACTCAACTGCTATGCTTTATATACGGAAGAGATAGAGTCACCTCATCCGAACTTCGCCATTATAACTCAATAGGGACGTTATAACGTCGCCGTATAACCACATGTCGCTTGTGCCTTAGAGTTTCGAGTATTTCCGTCAACCCCGTCAATCTGGCCGGAGGGGCACAACCGTGTGAATATGAATGCGACTTTGGTACACATTTTAACGTATTTGGAGTTTCGTCACGTATTTCTTTATATTTTTTGACATTAATTTGACGAAAATTGAAAATCAAAATAGAAAAACCAAATTTATGTGTTATGTCTTTAAAATTGTCGTTTCGAATAAAACGTAGATGTACTTGTGGCGAGATGTTTCGCGGAAGGCTCGGCTAATTGACTTCTTGGCATATCGGGTTTATTTAGATCGAATTTGAGACCAACGGAATTCAAAATCTCATCCTTTTTTTATGATTTGGGGAGTACGTGAGACCACTACGACCTTCCCGGCCAATTGTACGTTTATTGCCCCTTTACCCTACCAGAACTCTATAGCTTTGGCTAATCTAAGTATATTTAAGGCAGCCATGTTGTCTAGTTCCTAGGTAGAAAAGAAACCTTTTCCGAGAAGATTGTGTATTTTCCTTGCTACTGTTTCACAGTGACATAGGATGCGTACTGTCGTGTCTGAGTCTTCGACGCAGAGGCGGCAAATGACGGTTTTAGCTAAGCCCATATTTTTGAGGTGTTGGTTTACTCCCTTGTGCCCATCATTACGACGATGAAATAGAAGAGGTGAACCTGTATGAATATCTAGATGACGCGAATCACTACTTCTCGAAGATCAGGAAAATTGTTATACCAGCAGGCGACGATTGCTTCCAGAATGTCTAAAAGAACCTTTCCAAAATTAGCAGTAATATAACCAAGCTGTAGCTGTAGCTAGTACATGCGAATATTTTAAGGGATATTCAAAAGCGTTGGAAAAACCAATTGTGACTGCTTGTATGAATTTTTGAATGAGTGATAGTATAAAAGTGAGTGTAATTGTGCCATAAATGTTGATTTTACTCAAACGCAGGGAAAGGATAACGATAGTTATCATACACCGGGTGAACGACCAAGGTCAATTCCGGTGTAACCTTTGGGGGGTGCCGTCCCCACGTATCCCAATGCGGAGTGTCACCAGTCACGAGTTGCAAGAAACTCAACTGGTATTAATTTTCAAATTACGAAACCTGACCGGAGGTTTTCTGGTACCACGGGTGTCAAGGAGCCCATGGAAGGTTGCTTCCACCCCCGGCAATTGAAGGAGGCCCTTCGGGGAGTATTGTGATGGCTGTGGTTTACCGCCCACATCGCGGGAAGAATTCCTCGGAGCTCGACGTGGAGTTGCGTTTTTCCAATCGGGTGCCGTGACCGACAGACCGGCAGAGATTTTAGATAGGTCTCGCATCCACCAGTATGAACGCCAAACTTGCATTTGGTATAGACTGGTACCTCAGGGGGCGTTAATGATTGTCGTCTGAATCAATCCGTGTTGTAAGACAACTGTGTGACAATTCCGTTCTGTGAGTAATGCACCACATAAATCAAGGCTTAAAAGGAATGTCGTTTCTGAGTCCTCGAGACAGAGGCGACAGATGTCGGTCTCAACTAAGCCCATGCTTGTGAGGTGGTGGTCACTCCACTGTGTCCCGTTATTAGGCCGATTAGTGTACTGATATCACTCTTGCAGAATTTTAGAATATCCTCCACTTTTTTTTTTGTAGTGGGATTAGTTTTTTGAGATTGATAAAGTCCCAAACTATCCTCGATCCGTGTTTATTGAATGCTAGGGCTTTGAGAACCGCCTGGTTATCCGATACGAAATAAATAGACTTGTTGCGTTGAGCTGTTGGATGCATAGCTCCATTGCAATTAGTTCACCTTGAAAGATAGTGGCTTCTTTGCCGAGTGGTTTTGAACCGAGAAGTTAGGACCAGTCCCCTCAGAGAGTGCTCGAGCCATCTGTATACCAGATGGTTGGTTCATCTTCCATTGCAGGTAGCATGGATTACCAGTCCTTGTGTTCTCTGATTATAACTTTGAAGGGGGCTTCAGTAGATCATCTTGTGCTCTAATCCCCATTTTGTGCCAAATAAGCTTTTGCAGGCCCAAAATGCCTTTAGTACTTTGGCATGAGTCCATTCTATATGTTTGTTCCAGTTGAGCTTATTATCAAGTATCACACTTACATGGGTTGATGTTCAAGTTCTTAGACTGACACCAGTTCATTATCAAAGCGGATTGTATCCTATCCGATATTATTAAATCATATTTGCCACTAATGATAATGACGAGTTCATCGCCATAGCCTAATGCCTCGTATCATTGTTCTTTTATACGATCAAGGAGCTCATCTACTAAAATTTACCAAAGAAGTGGTTTGAGGCTTCCGTGGCGTAGTTAGCAGCGTGCTTGCTTTTCAGTCAATAGGTCGTGGGTTCGATTCCCATCCAAGGCGGGATTTTTTTTAAGCACGAATTTTTCAGTTGCTACTGGCGATGAAAAATTATTCGAAATAAAATGGACAAACGGTGTAAAAGTGAAACAGTTCCACTTCAAGAAGGCTTAGGTACTCAGTAGATGGATTCTGTTCGCTTTCTATCATTCAGTCCCCCATAATATCTGCAAATATTTGTCAGTAGCAGCCAGTACAACTGAAAAATATACCAGCTTCTCCACTCGTTACTTTCGTTCTCACTCCCCTTCCCCTACCCTCCCAACCCCATTCCTTCCCTCCATGACAGTGTTTGTGCATTGCACATAAAGGCCGAAATTGCCTATAACACAGGTCATTCCGTAAAAAAAAAGTGTTTAGAGATAGTACCCCTGTTTAGAGACAGCCCCTATAGGTCCGTGCAATCAATGTGCTATCACCTAGATCCGTGATTGTGAAGAAGGAAGTAAGGCTTATAGGGCGATATGACTTAGGCTGATCAATAGGAAGATTCCCTGCCTTCGGTATAAATACCGCCTTCGCTTTCCTCCAGATTTTTAGGATGTAACCCCATACAAAACTGGCTTGAAAAATCCTTACCATTATTTCATTATTGCCATTAGGATCTCTAATCCCTTCTGCAGTAATGCGGGAATATTTAGTCTACTCCGGCTGATTTGTAGGGCTTAAGGGTGTTGATCGTCCATCTGATCTTTTCCGCAGTAAAGATTTTACCAGCAATGCTTCTGCTGAACGGATTTTGACGATACGTCCTTTCCTATACTTCTAAATCTTCGTTGTTGTTAATTATCTTGCAGCTTGAGAAATGTGTTGCCAATAACACTTGAAGAGTATCCATGCTGCTTTTACCCATCCGGTCTCTCAAATAGTCCGATATCTATCGGGGTGTCTTTTGATAACATCTTTTTGAATCTTGAGGCCGTTGGGAGATCATCTATCTCTTCACAAAATCTTCTCCAAGACTCTTTTTTTAACTTTTTTAGAAATTTGTTATATTCAGTAAGAGACTCTCTGCATTCGTCCCAGTTCCCAAAGGTTTTTGCTCTATTGAACAATTTTCTAGTTTCTTTGCGTTTCGCCGTTAGTTCCTCGTTCCACCAAGCTGTTTGCTTGGCCCTTTTTGTGTAGAACAGGACAACTTTGTTCGTAAGCATTCATAATATTGTTTACGAGTTTGTTCGTGATGTGGTCAATGCAGTCTGGGCTGCTTATTGATTCCTCTTCGATACCTAGTTCGTACTCTAGGATTGACTGGTAAAGATTCCAGTTGGTACGTTTAGGGTTTCTGTATTGACCTATATAGCCAAATGAAGTCTTAATAGAGGTGGATCATCTAGTTCCCCACCAGGAAAGTAGACCGAGTCATGAACCTTTTGAACCCCTCCTGCCTTTGATATTTTCACCAGTACCGCTATTAAATCTGTTCTGATGAAAGTAGGCGTATTTAGATAAATAGTTTCTGGTGATATTAGAATTGCAGCTGTTGGCCTGTCGCTTCTTTTATCGAAAATTAGTTTACCCATTTTTTGAGGAATACCAATAATTTTTCCCTTCGCAGTTCCTGTATAAGGGCTTTATGGAATTCCTCTTTTAGGAATCTCCTTGTTATTGTGTCCACGGCCGCTGCTGCACGATGGAGATTTGCTTGAGTTACTCTAAGTTTAATTAGAGTAAAGGCCAACTTCAATGAACTGCGGCTTGCCACTATTGATTTCTTTGACCTTTGGGCCACGCTTGAAAATTTAAAGCAGACTCTGTACCCCTTCAGTTTAAGCTTCCCCATCGATTGACCACCGGTTCTAATTGTGTTTGAGCCCTGTACACTCCGATAAGCATCTTCCAATTTGGGGCGCACAAGCCAGCATTTTTAGCAACAATGATGGCAGCTATCTCCTCTAACGAGTCTCTCCCGTAAGGAAAATATCCTGTGATTATTTCTAATCGCGGGATATTCTCCTTCCAGACTGCCCCGTTGTCCGCTGACTCATCCAGATTGGTGCTCCCTGAAGTTTTTTCCAACCAATCTGCGATTTGCTCATCAAGAAGGCAAACGACCAGTATCCATCCCGGCTGAGTCCACCAAATTGTGGATTTATCCCCTCTTTTGCCACTTTACGCATCTCTACCAAGATCGATTTTTGTATTGTAGCTAGCTGTAAGGATCTTGGGAGGATGTTCGCCATATACGATACCGATCCTGGTTCCTTTAACCTCGCCTCTGTAGCTATTACCCGACATGGAGGGCTGATCATCTTCTGCAGGTCTATACACGACGCTTTTACTTAAGGTCTTAGGCCTTTTGTTATCACTTCCTACAGATGGCAGTTTTCAGATGAGGTTCGGCCTCTTTTCATTGCCTTATTCTGTGCTGGCGATAGCGTCTGTTGCATTGGCTGACAAGCAAGATCGTACGCTTCGTTTTAGTTTTGCCTTGGTTGTGGTGGTACGAATACCGTCTCGCTTAGCCTCTTTATATTTTCATTGAGAGTCAACTGTTTCAGCTTTGCTAATAAAAGTTGCTCATCCACTAGAGACTATATCCGCTTTTAGTGGCAGTCTTTTATACTTTGTTATGACCGGAGGATTGGCCTCTGCAATCACTTCACGTACTTTTAGTGGATGGTTTGTTATTTGGTTTCCCTTTTCGTTTACGGCATTAGCCGCTATTTGTGATGCTTTAGGGGTCGCATCGGCGCTTTTGATTACACTTGGATTTTCCCATTTGATTCTTAGGAGTAGCGCAAGAAAATAGAGTCACCCCTGGCAGAGCTCCGCATTAGCAGGTGAAGGCTAATTAAAACTGGAGGGCGCCTGGTATCCAGAGTTCGCATTTTATACTCTTTCACCGTAGATTTGGGGATTTTTATTTCCAAGGTTTACTCCTCTAGTGTTGTTCTTTATAATGGTCGCCATTAAGGTATGTACCTTGTAACCATCAATATCTTGAAATCTGTCTAAAACGTGACCAGTCCAGATGACAAGAACACCAATGCTGTGATAGGAAACGGAACCGACAGCTAGCTGAACGATTTAATCTCTCCTACCACATCCGCCAAAGACCATAGATGGGATACGCAGCCGACAGCAATCTATTCGACTTTTTCACCCCTATTTAGATAGGATACGGAGCCCACAGTAAGCTGTTCGACGTATCGCCCCTATCTGTAAATCTTTTAGCATCACCTAGTCTGCACCGCAAGGAGGCGTTTTACCTATCAGACCTATCTCATCCTTTAGCTCACTAATTGTTCGTGGGTTAGCTGCGTGTATCTGGTCAGAGTTGCTAAACTTTCAGATATTTTGTCAGTTTCTGTGATTATTCCAAGTTGGATGAGCATGCTATCGTTTCTTTTATTTTTCTGATTTCAATGCCTTCTTTAATGACATTTAGCGTTTTAATCGAAAAGCATACTTCTGAAAATTTTAATTCAATCTTTTACAGTGGTAAAAGATTCGATTGCACGCACTTACATTAATAAATTAAAATTAATATTAATACTAGTCATTTTTGAGCGGTAGCCAACACTTAGCACTACTTGGTTTGAGTCCCATTTCTTAGTGTTACAAACGTTCGATCACAATATTTTCTCAGATTACAGCTGGATTATGTAAACAAATTTATTTTAGCCGTAAATCGAACACAAATGTTCGAAACAATGAAGCGCCAATTGAATGAAGTAGAGATAAGTATCTGCTACGACATATAGCGCAATATAGAATACCCGTAAACAGATACAAGTTACCCTAGTCGATATTTTTTGAATGTCATCGTGACAAGGATCACTTCCTGCCAACTTGAGCGCTACTCAAGCATTTTACCGTCAGGGCATCAGCGCTCTTACCCTTTGCTCCGATACCACTTAAGCAATTAACGAGCAGGTGGAACAATTCAATAAATCATCGGAACAAGTGGCGTTCGCTCAATAAAAAGCTCTCAGCTTCGGCAAAACAAAACCTGAAGGCTGTCGCCGTGCAAGCCATCAACCCACTTCCATGCTCACTCCCACCCGCCCAAAAAACCTTGAGCCCATCCAGTCCCAACA
This sequence comes from Chorisops tibialis, assembly GCA_963669355.1. Lineage (NCBI taxonomy): Eukaryota > Metazoa > Arthropoda > Insecta > Diptera > Stratiomyidae > Chorisops > Chorisops tibialis. The sequence goes on from OY770262.1 coordinate 277,220,809, forward strand.
ACGATAAGGCAAACGCTCGTTCACCCTGGCAGCTCCTTGCGCCAGTGTCTCGTATGTACTACTCGAAGGAGATGGCAGGCGGGCAGGCGGTATTTTGTGTGCTGCTTAATATCCTGTTAATTACTTTAGCTTCATCGATTTTCATTTCTTCGGAGCTTTTTTTTTTTGTGTGCCAGGATCAGTCGGTTAGACTAAGCGAAGGAGTTGCAGTGTTGGGCGATGGAAGGAGACAGAGTGACTACCAACCCCCACACCACCGTGTTTTCTATTTTGTTTCCCATTTTGCTGCTTGGCTTGTGCCTGAACGTATAGAGTCGAATGTTTTTTGAGTTTTCCTTGGAGCGTCTGGGTGGAATGGGGGCAATGCCGAACAGTTTTAATTAATAAACTTCATTACACATTCCATACTTAAACTAATTTTCAACTCAAATTACGACATACGAGAGAAATGCTTTTAATAGGTGTACTCGACATACTCCGGCTCGGTACTAGTCATGTATCACGTCGGTGTGTATGTTCTTGCATGATCGCATTATAAATGGGTTACGTTTGAGGAAAAAATTGTGAGCACTTTGTGGTGAGTATGCAAATGAGTTTCAGTGTTTGCAAATAATTTAAAATGCAAAAGGTTCAAATTTCGCAAATCGAACGGAACTCGTTTTAAATTTTTCAATTTCTACTTCATGTGCAACTGGGCGAACGTAGAGCTCCCAATAGGGTGCGATTGTGGAATAAAATAATACTTTACAGATTTTTTAAATTCTTTATTACTCCATAATAAATCATGTTATCTGAAAATTGCCATAATGCAACCAAACGATGGCTTTGTAAAGTGCTGCTAGAAGATTATTTGCAAAGTTTGATTTCCTACAAAAGTAAAAAAAAAGTATAATCTTATATATTAATACGCATCGAAAATTGTAAGTGACTTTTTTTATTTATTATAAAAGAAGGGGAATGAAACTGTGCACAAACCAAAAATCATGTTTGTATGTTGTCAAGGCAGAGAAAATAAATTGGAAACATATATTTCCTTACTACACGCGTCCAATGCTGCTTGACTTTGGTGATCGGAACCGGTATGTCAACACAAGATGAGTTTCGTTATTTTACACACACAATCGGTCGAATTTCGACCACAGGCGATACTAGTGCAGTATAATAATTTGAGTTTTGAAAATTCAAATATCTGGTGAGAGCAACGTACTTGGTAACTGCGCTTACTATAGATCATATACAGTGTGTTCAAGAAGAACGTATCGCAAATAATTCCTTCCTACCTGCTCAAACATTTATGTCTTATCGAAAATTATGTATGACATACCAGCGGATTTTGCGTTAGATTCATTTGGTCAGTAGAATTTCATTTTTCCCAAAGACAACAAGTTAAAAAAATGAGTACTCTTTATAAAAAATGTTTGGAAATTGTTTTTCGGGCTACCCATCCGAAAGGACCCAAAATGAGTGAGAGCTAGGCCGCAAAATATACCAAAACCAGTGACTCATATGTAAAGAAGTGAATTACGAGGTATAAAGAGTGTGGTGATGTCGATGATAAGCCAGGCCTTAAAGGCAAAGGAAAATCTAATTAAAAAACGGGTTCGGGTGTCCATAAACACAGTTAGAAGCAGGCTTGAAGAATCTGGCATCAAAAACAGGAGCACAAACCCCAAACCACTACTAACAGAAAAACATGTACAAAAAAGATTGATTTGGCCACGGGAGAATTTAGAACGCAAGAGGAGCAACGTAGTATTCACCGATGAATCATCTTTTGTTAATTTCAATCACTGGAAGAAGGCTTGGAGAAAAGGCGGTAAAAGATTGTTGCAACGTACCGCCAAACATCCAGCAAAGGTGCATGTTTATGGGTGCTTCTCTGAAAAAGGATTCGGAAAGTTGATTGCTTTCACCAGAAATCTGAATGCTGAATTCACACTGCATTTATACAAGAAGGAATTGTTAAAGTCTGCTAAGTTGCGGTATGGACCCTAAAACGATGACTGGATTCTCCAAAAAGACAACGACCCCAAAAATCGATGTTGTCTCTGCACATCTTGGAAGGCAGAAAATCTGATAACAACTTTGGACTGGCCATCGCAGAATCCCGATGCAAATCCTATTGAAAATGAAGACTAAACTAAAAGTGAAAAAGTATTCAATACGTAACAGCTTACTCGAAGTTTAAAACAAATTTGGAGAGGTCTAAGTGTGGATTACGCTAAAAAATTTAAAAACTTGCTAGGTGTAGAGAAAATTAGTGTATTAAATTTAGTGAAATTGTGCAGTTTGTATGGGAGGTGGTAGAAGGAGCAGGGAGTTTTCAGTGTTTTTTTCAGTAATAACTATGAAGATTATGCAATTAACATCTCACAAATTTTAGACCAATAACATCAACAACAGAAAATCGATTTTATGTAAAGTTCTGAAAATGTGTCACTTTGCATGGGAGGGTGCAGAAGGAGTGAAGCTAATCAGTTAATTTTTTCGATCTTACTATTACTACCATTTATTTAGAATTAAATGTTTAGTGCTCAATTTCAGCTCGATAAATTTTATGCGTACTTGGTTCATAGTAATTCTACAAAAAGTGCAGTTTGTATGGGAGGTGACAGAAAGGGTGAAGCGATTCAAAAAGTTTTTAAACAGTGAATTGATACCCCTCAAAGAAATAAAATATTCTACAGCTTAGATCCATGGCTATCACACCTTTTGAAAAATTCTGTTTTTTGTAAAATTCTGAAATTGGCTTATTTTTATGGGAGGGGGCGGAAGGGGGTGGAGCGATTTCGGCCATTTACCAACTTGTCCTTACTTTTTCATAAAAAGCGACATGTACAAAATTTTAACTTTCTAGCTCAACGCGTTCTCGAGCTAGAGAGGACGCGGACGGACGGACAGACGAATAGGCGGATCGACGGACAGCCGGATAAACGAACAGACGGACAGACAGACAGACGGACGGACATCTGATTTTCAGATTTTTGAGTGATAACATGAACTTCTGAATCATTCATTTTTTGAAATCTAAAAGTCATACCCCTCAATATAACATAGCAACTGATTGACTAACTTAAGAGCGGAAGCGGATGAATGCCCGGTTGGGGCAATCAAACTCGAAATTTTGACTGTAAGGTAGAACATAGGAGGGGTTATATCGATAGGTCATTTGGATGCACTTAGTCGATGTCATGAAGTGGATGATGTCGAACCGAGGGAGGAGAAACATGAGACAAAACAGAAAACCAAGATGTTGGCATTAGTTGAACCCTGTATTATTAGATACAAACCGCCAAGAATGGTGAGAGCAAGATAAGAGCGATAAGGGAGAGGCTGAAACAGGAACCGGCTTCGGCTTGGGCTTGTATTTCATTGAATGGGGAAGGCAGACTTCAACTATATGTCCCAAACGAAATGGAAAACGTTTGTAGGCATCGAAAAAACCACGGAAAGAGTGAGAAACTGGTTAGAGAAAGTGGACCAAATCGCGAAAAACTGAGTTAAAACTATTATGTTCGCATTGACGGAACGGAATTAGCGAAATTTTGCATAGCATACCAAAAAAACAATCCCTTTCAATAGACTTCAATTAGACCATTTTGGTCCACTGACATCATTACGTATAAAGAGGAAACACATACTGGCGGTTGATGGCTTTACCAAATTCTTCTGCCCGTAGCTTGTCAACTCCACGAGCACGCAAGAGTTATAAACTTGCTTAAACAACTATTTCGCCGATTACAGTCAACCACGTTGAATTATTATTAAAGCCTAACTGATACGAGAAACGGATACAGCGCCTCGGATACGGACCGATTATTCGGTACTGACTTTCGGCATTCCAAAACGGACGATGATTGGCTTTTGGAACGTTCAAACATTGAATGTCGAGGAAAGAGCTGAGGTTACTCGGTCCATGCACCACCAATCAGTGATCGACCGTAAAATGGAGGACTATAACATCCAAATCTTAGGCATGAGAGAGGTTAGGTGGACATGATCAGGAGAAGCGGAAATAACATTCTGTACTTTGGTTCAGAGAGTGAAGCAAAAAATGGCGTGGCGGTCGTCCTTACACCGAGAGCGAGAAACACTCTCATCAGTTGGGAACCAATCTCGGATAGGATTATCGTCGTCAGGTTAGGGACGAGTGTCAGAAACATCGCAATTCTGCAGTCGCAATTCTACACTTGCCACCTTCGAGCGTATTCCAAGAGGTGATATTGTTATCATCTCAGAAGATATGAACGCCTAGGCTGACTCTGACAACACTAAGCTAGAATGCGTCATATGGAAGCATGATGACCATTGGGTCGACGCGTCACGACCTTGGATTAAGAGACCCGAAAACGGCGAATTATTTGTGGAGTTTTGTCGTACATACTCGGTAAATAGTCATTGGAGAGACCATTTTCCACACAAGAGTTACCATAAAACATTTTCGATTTCCCCTGATGGTGTTACTCAGAACTAGATCGACCATGGAGAAGATGTCTCCTTGATGTGCGAGCGACTCGTGGAGCTAACGCGGGGAGCGATCACCACTTGATGATTGACTGCTTGAGAAAGTGCACAGCAGCTATCCGATGGCCACGAGTTTATCAAATGAAGAGCAAGCTTAATGTGGACAGACTTAGAGACCCCAATAAAAAGCGTAAGTACACCACCATTCTACGCGAAAAGTCATCGGAACTGTGAGGAAATGAAATGTGCACACTAAACGCTAATTGGGAGGCAACTAGAAACACGTTTCTAACTAGGGCTGAAGAATCTGTGGAATATGAAGAAGAACTCCAGACTTGAAACCGAAATACCACGATGCTTATACACAGCTTAAAGGGAATGTTAGATGCGACAAGAGAAAGACCATTGAAGATCTGGTCAACAAGGCAGAATCTGCGGCTATGAAACAGTTGACGAACAGAAATTTCACCGTCAACCACCTGGTGAGAGACTTCAACAGAACTCTCCTTAATATGACAGAACACCAGTTGCGGCGATAGAAGGAACACTTCTCTGAGGTGTGGAATGAAGGAAGATATCCGACTGAATGAAAAGAGGCTGTCATTGTGAAAATTTCGAAGAAGGGCGACCTTCGGGATTGTGGCAATTTGCGTGGTATATGTCTACATGCTGCCGTATCGAAAATCATGGCTAAGGTAATTCTCAATACGATTAGTGATATCATGGAGAGCACTCTCGAAGTTTATAAGGGTGGATTCCATATAGGGTCGTTTTGTACCGACCACACAAATACCCTACAGATAATATTAGAGCAGCCCGACGAAATTGGTTCGCCACTAGATCTCATGTTTGTGGACTTCGAGAAGGCTTTTGACAGAGTTAAGCGGGATTTCATATGGAATACGTTGCGTAAGAGAGGTATTCGAGATAAGATTATAGCTATGATTAAGTACTCCTACGAAGATGCAAAGTGTCGCGTCTTACCTAGAGTAGAGCTGTCCGAGAGCTTTCCTATGCAAACGGGTGTCAGACAAGGCTGCATATTATCACCAGCCCTGTTTCTGGTGGTAATAAACGACATCTTGGAATCTGCAGGTGGGAAACAAATTAACATCTTAAGTCACCATGATTATACTGATGATGTGTGTTTGCTTGCACATAACCGTTCGGACTTAGAGTCAGATGTTTGCTTGTTGCATTTTAAATGCAAAAAGGTGAGACTGAAAATAAATATGCGTAAAGCCAAGCACATGCTCGTGGGTTCGAACACAAGCACACCGATTGTTCTTAATAGAAAAGATGTGAAAGAGGTGCAAGATTTGTGTTATCTCGGAAGCATTGTCAGCATGGACAGCGGAGCCGAAAAGGATGTTGAGGCTCGTCTAAGTAAAGCTCGTCAGGTCTTCGGTATCCTTTCCCATTTGTGGAGGTTAAGAGGTATCTCCCTTCGCACGAAGCTGCGAGTATTTGACGCATGCGTCAAATCCGTATTGTTTTATGGTTGTACTACGTGGCAAGTGACCGTTTGACTTACAAAGAAACTACAAACTTTCGTGAACCAATGCCTCCGACGCATTTTAGGGACATTCAGGCCAGAAGTGATCTCCAACGACGAACTTTTAAATACAACTAGACAGACTAAAATAAACATTGAAATTCAAAGGCGGAAGTGGTAGTGGATCGGCCACACTTTGAGAAAATCAGAGCGAAACATCGCCAAACAGGCTCTGGATTGTAATCCTCAAGGAAGACGTCGGGATTGTCGACCATTTAGCACATGGAAGCGAGCAGGAGGGAGAGGAATAAACTAGTCCTAGCAACAGCTAAAGGTCGATGCTCAGGAGTCATGCATCTGCCGAAATTATGAAATCCCGAAAAGCAAATATAGCTAGGGAGTAGCTTAGTGGGTGGGATATGGATCTGCAATGTGAAGGTCGTGATTTCAAGTTCCGGTCGACGTATTATTCCAGCACACAGCCGATTGAGAGATTCCTTCTTGTTCTTCTCCAGTGGCACTCCAGCCCAAATCGAGCCTTGGCCGCCTGACCTTCAGGTTCTTTAACATTTTTATGCTGTAGGTAAAATCTAAGAGTATATTTTATTTGTCTTACCGTTTGTAACGCTAAGAAGTAATGCTGGTACAGAGTCCCCAATGGTACAGAAATATTTGTTGTCGCTCAAAAACCTGGATTCCGAGCGACCGTCTGTCTGTATGTCTGTCTGTCCGTCTGTCCATCTATCTGTCTGTCTGTTTGACTGTCTACAACATAACTCTCAAAAGCTTTGACCTATCGTATAGAAATTTTTCATATGCTGATTTTTAGCAAATGCGACTTTAAGTTCGTGAACGGGCAACATCCCTCCACTCCTTCTACCCCACCCATACAAATTTTATGAAATGTAAGGAAATTGATTTTTCCCCGAATCCATTCTAGCTATTGACTTGAAAATTAGGTCATAGTATAGCGATGTGAATATCTTTAACGTTAAAGGATATTGATCCAATCCCCTTACTCTTCTACCTCCTCCCATACAACACACAATTTTCTAAAATGCAGTTATTCGGGTTTCAGTGCCACTAGCAAAACTAAAAGAACTAATTTTTGCCACAATTAATTTTATTACAATTGCAAACAATTTTGGAAAAACTATCAACTTCACCTCACCCTTTCTACCCTCTCCTATATAAATTTCTCGAAATTTCGGGATTTCGATCAAATTATTTTCCTTCAAAACCATCAAAGCTTTCAATTTTAAATTTTGAGAAAAGTATGCTATTTTAAACATCATTCAAGTCGAAAAATTTGATGTTGATTCGATTACTCCTTCTACCCCCTCCCATACAAATTCTAAAATTTGATAAATGCATTTAATCGATTTTCATTGAAACTAGAAAATGTACAAACTTAAAATTTTGCCGGAATTTGTTCCTTAATAATTACAATGATTACTAAAAAAATATGAACTTCGCTTCACTCCTTCTACCACCTCCCATACAAATTTTTGTATTGGAAATTCAAGAAAAGATTTTCTTCTTCGAACTTATGAGAGCTATTGACTTTAAAATTGTAACAAAGCAATGTGATTAGGATGTTGATAAGCAGTTTCAAAATCATCCAAAACCTTCCACTTTCTCTGCCACCTCCCATAAAAATGCCATAAATTCAGACAAACATTTTTCAATTTCCTCGAAAATCATGAAAGCTTGGGCTTTGCGCCCGATCATAATTCTGTTATGTTTTTATTTGTTATTGTAAAAGGGTCATTGTGAAAGGGCGATATACCTTGGTTACCTCAATTTACGAAAATGTAAAAATTTTTAGATAGAGGGTTGTACGATGGGCAGCTCTTCCGCAATAATGAAAATCGAAAGTGTTAAGGAACCTACAGATCAGGATGCCAAGGCCCGATTTGGGTAGCACTGCTCGTGTAGAAAAAGGAAATGCAAATATTATAATATTTCTTGGAGCACAGCTTGCCAGCCAAGAAGTACACAGAGGGTGACGTGATACGTATTGTAGATAATACGGTGGGTTCCAATGTAAAACTGCTGCCCAAATACCTAGGGCCTTATATTGTCTATAAAATTCTGCCTATCGATCGATATGTTATTAGGGACATCGAGAATTGCCAAATTACCCAACTACCTTATGGCGAAGTAATAGAAGCCGTTCGAACGACAAAGTGGTTAAGTCAAATTGAACAGCCATGTATGCAAACAATGTTCGGTAGTTTTATAGATCGGGGAAGATGCAATAAGTCAGATTCGACGAGGTTTAACTTGAATTTGAAGCACGAAATATTGTTCCTTGCCGCAAATTAATTCTAAATACATGGTGCACTGTTCTATTTTTTTCAAGTATCCGAATTTCTAGTCAAAAATGATCAAGGAAAAAGCCAAAGAGGTCGTTTATTTGACAGAAATCAAGGAAATTTGTGTACTGAACTATGGCCTCAACTTTCAGAAATAGTGAAACCAAACCACTTTTCGTCTCTTTTTCTTTTCTGAGACAGATATAGTGTTCGGAAACTTGCCAGTGGTTTGATTCATTGTGATTCGTGAAGAGCCATTTCGGTTGATCTCGTAAAATTAACTTTTGTTTTAGTTAATCTTCAAGCCATACAGAATTTTAAGTACGATTCAAACAATCCTGAGATTAAACCATCACTGTGAATCCAGCCTGTAGTTATTATCGATGATTTTCCCGTAGTGCGAGTATATTAGACTTCACTGGAGCTAAAAGCCTGTACTGGTTTCATTATTTCGAATCACACTTAAAGCGAAACAAACTCCATTATACAGGCATCAACTTAAAGGAGCTCGTCTTCTCTTTTCCTGTAAAGCGTATTTCAAATTTTTATAAATTAATGACAGTCGTGTTTAAGGCGACCATTAAAACTGTTTTTTTTTTCTTTTCTGTCGGGAATATTCTAAGGCCAGGAAATATGGAAACAAAACGCAAAATCCAGTCATTAGAGTCTTAATGGTGACCATTATTTCTATTCAGATAGCAGAATATTGTGAAGTGTGCTGCATTGCAAAAAGTTACACGCAAATCTGACTCTCGGAGTCGCAGGTATTTTAGAACGATTTATATCATTTCTAGTGGTTGTGGAAACATATAGAAAAGTAATTGGATTCTAAAGGGATACATCAAAAGTACATACATTGAGTACAGCTCTCCGGTAAAATGCGGCACTAACTGCAAGCCATTATCTTTTATTTATATAAAATTTTACGTGCACCTGCCTCCTAGTACGTGAGGTTAAATTGGATCAAGAAACTAAGATCTTCTTTTCCGGTTTCTCTTTCTTAGATCGTTGATAATTAGGAAGTCTTTAAAATATTCTAATTAACTGTTAATTGTTTAAAGTAATTCAATCAATCAATTTCCTGCTCAGAACTCCTGTAGGAGACTGCGATTTTTTCTGATCATCGACTTTTAGTTGAGTGCCAAAAAGATCTATTTTTGAAAGTTGACAGCAATGTAAAAGCAAGTTATTCCCATTCTAAGACCATTTTGTTCAAATTGAACGTTGAAATATTCTGTACTAGATAGTTAATTAGATCAGTAGGTCGTCTTCTTCTGCGGTGGCACTCAGCCCAAATCGGTTCTTGGCCTCGTAACCTTAATATCCTGAACATTAATTTGTTAGTTTAAAAGGGTTGTTAGCTGTTCATACACCCCGTGTATACGAATTTTCCATTTTCGCAGTATATGGTGGCCCAGATATACGGCACTTGGGAAGTATGGTGGAATTGCACCAACACGCTACCCACTAGACTATAGAATACAATTAAATGCAATTGTGTAAGCATTTTAAATTGAAATTTGTTCTTTAGCCGTGCTGGAACACTGAAATACCTAAATGAGAAAGTAAATCTATTTGTTTCTCTGCCATACAACTATAGAGGGTGAAACGGCTTTTATCCATAGTTGAAAAGCTCGTTTACTTAATTATTACTGCACCTTTTCTGAAACTTACTCTATATACGAAAATTTCGGGCCATTACGTTCGTTATCGCTTTACATATCCTGAAATCTGTGCTTAATGGAGTTTGTATGCAAATGACATTTTCAAACTATATATTTTATTCTCTTGCAGGATGTTTGGAGCGACGGCATGTTCAGCATGTGGACAAACGATAGCAGCCAATGAGTTTGTGATGAGGACGACGTCGCCCATAAGCAATCAGCAGCAACAACAACATCAACAACAACAACAACAAACATCTGCCCATCAACCAGCGTCGATTTTAGAAACCCAAAAACATTTTCCAAACCAGCTTGAACATCATGTATTCCATTTGAAATGCTTTGCCTGCTCGAAATGTGCATCACAATTAAGACCTGGCGATAGGTAGGTACTCATGCAGAATCACTGCAATTCATTCTATCCCTGCATCTACGTTATCACACGGCAATCCTTTGTATTCCCTAGGTACTACATGATAGCTGGGAGCTTAGTTTGCGAACAGGATTGGCATAAATTACTGAAGAGTACCGCCGCTAATCCACCAGTCCGAAAAGGAAAAGTGGGAAGACCGAGGCGTTCGCGGGACTGAGAGGCTGTGACACGATTGGGTCGCCCGCCAAAAATCAAAAAGGAACCGGAAGTAAGCGAAACCAGTGGGAAAGTCCTATTGCCTGAAATCGAGAACTCGAACAACGGCTTTGATGCTCAAAGTCCTGCAAATTTCCTACATCCCAATTCTCATTCAACTATTGTCAACCAAAAGGATCACCTGTTCTATAGCAGCTTGTATAGCAGAGAAGTGGGACTGATGAAAAAGATAGTTACCACAAGTCCCGTAAGAGCTCCGACGATACCGAATTGTACCAATGAACTAGGATACGCCATGTGCAGCCCGTCTAAATGCGATCAAACTTACTACAATAGCACAAGGACACCGAACCACGATCCATTTAGCACATATATTTGCTCAACTTCAGCGCAATGTAGCCCGAAACAGTCAAACATGAACAACGAATCTATGAATAAAGTTCCTTCTAGTCCTGATCTGTCTCTCCACTCCGATGCTCCGAAAGCTAAAACTTTCTCATTCTATCCTGGTAACCCTCTCATATATGAACCTCATCCTTATCCTAGCATGGCAGGATCGATTAATTCTGAGAGCTTGTACGAGAGTAAAAACTTCTATGAACAAAAGGATGTACCCGTTTCTTATTACACAGCTAAAAGAGAGTTCTCTTCTGAAAACTATACTAAAGATAGAAAGGATGTAACGCAAATAGCTAAGAGCGAAGACATTAACGCCAAGGACGATGTAAATTACCTTTATCGAAGTGAACCAGATCTTTCTAAAATGGAGTGTGAGTCTGGCAATGAGCCAGACGAAACTTCGCCCGAGTAGATTTATCTTATCGCATGTACAGGCGCTGACAATGATCTTAATAGTCAAAAATACTTTGAAGAAAGTATACATATATCTTACGTAGCAAATACAAAATTATCACAGTTTAAGCAATTTTAAATATATAAGTGAAATATTGTAAGGAAAATCATTTTATTGCAAATAAACGAATTTTAAGACACTATAGTTGCTGATGAAATTTTTTTTGCATAAGACCATGCAAAGCAGATTAGCTTAAATGCTTGGAAGACTATAAAACTCGCTTCTGTACTACCGTGTCGTAATATTACAGGAACCAACATTTTATTTCAGAAGTTATGATGCAAAAGGTATGTAGGTAGGTAGATATGGCAGCCCAGACACAAGTCTGGATGCACATAGACCATAAGCTGGTACGTTGTAACACCAACGGATGTGGCTCCTACTCGTTAAAACAACTGGAACTCACTTTCAAGCGTTGAAGGCTCCGGACTTCCACATTTGCCAGATTACCGAGGCCATCGATGAAGTGTGCGCCTATGTGGCGTCTCCTTTTCCAACAGAAAGCAGGGCAGGTGCATAAGATGCAGAATTGTTTCTTCCTCTTCCTCATGTTTCCAGCTCCTAAAAAGATCATGGAGGCTAAGTAAGTGTCTTGTAACGACTCTACTATGGAGCTGATTATTTGCCTGCTTAGCGTTAAACCAACTGGAGCTCACTTTGAAGCGTTGAAAGCTCTGCACTTTTACATTTGTCAGATTACCCAGGCTATCGATGAAGTGTGCGCCTAAGTGGCGTCTCATTTTCCAAGACAGAGCATGCCCATGCATAATAAATGAAGAATCGTTTCTTCCTCTTCCTCATCTCTCCAACTCCTGCAAAGATCATGGAGGCTAAGGAAGTGTTTTATAATGACTCGTAATACGGAGCTGATCATCGGCCTGCTTAGCGAGATCATTCTACTAGAGCGTTCTAGATCCAGTACAGGTCACATCTGCCTGGCAATATTCCATGTAACACCGTTTGCCCATCTGGCGTTGGCTCAGTCAATCGCATCAAACTTAAGGCGGCGTGAGCTTCGACAGACTATTTCGATTTCAGACAGTTTTAGATGAATTTCAGAGCAAGAGAGTGATAAAATATTTACTCTTAGCAATGAGCGCATGACTCGTTCGAACCCCTTGTCGAATAAATTCTTACTGGCGGGGTAAATTTTTTGTAAATTATTTGCTTGCATCGCAGCGGGAGATGGGGACAAACATAGAAGCAGATAATCGTGAGGACTTAAGTAAACTAAGAAAAAAAAATGGAAGGACAAATCCAGAAACAACAAATCCGACCACACAAATACCCTACGGATAAGTGACGCGTTTTGAGCTGTTCCGTATGTTGATTTTTATAAATGCAATTTTCCGGTTTTTTGTAAATTTAAATTATTTTTCAGTCACTTAGTTTTAAAGTCGTGAGTCGATTCTGAGTCTGTTGCCTTTGTGCGATTTGTTTTAAGTGATTTATTTTTTTATGTTTGCATTTGCATTTTGTTTAAGTGTCAGATTTTGGCGCGTTCCATTTTCTAGCTGCCAACTGTCTGAGGGGGCTCCGAAGGGTCGACTTGGTCCTCTCCGATCGAGTGTGGTAGTGCTAAAATAGTTTGATCGAGTCCGCATCTATTATTAAATTTAAACTTTCGTTGAGTGTATCCTTGTTGTGGATTTCATTGTTTTTACTTTTGCCATTGCTTTCTGAGAAGTTTAAATCAGCTGTTCAGTGCTTATTTCGATGTCCGAAAATTATGGTAAATTTTCGAAATTTAACTTGTAAGCCGTTTGGTTTGGATCCTCGGTTCTAGTGCTGCCAAGGGTGAAAAATAAATTGCGTCTTTAAACTGAAAAACAGTTCTCAACTAACCCTGCTTCAACAAATTTAAGCGCTACTAAAATTATTTAAAATTTTTTATTTATTGATTTATTTATTAATCAGTTTTTAACATAACTTAATCAACATTTCGGTACTAATTTAAACAGCATCGTCGCAGCTGTTTAGTGAGAGAGATTCGACTTATTAATAACCGTAATCATAGTAGTTCGATTTTTCGTGCTGCCAAGTGAATATTTATTTTGTTTTTTATTGCAATCTCCACTATTGACATGACGTGCGGGAAATGCTTGTCTGTAATTACATCTGACAGCCTCAGATGCTCAGGGATTTGTGGTTTGGAATTTCATCCCTCATGTATGGAGATCTCAGCAGCCAAGTTTTTTGCCGCTCTTGCTCTTCCTGGCATTCGTTGGCTTTGCCCGAATTGCGATAAGACAGCCATTTCGAGCCTTTCTTCTAAATTGAGTTCAATGTCGAATAATATTGATGCTGTGCTTTCAAATCTTAAGGAGCTGAAAGATGAGTTAGCTAAACTTCGGGGACCACAATCATTGGCTGTTGTTGACAATTCAAACCGGATTCAACCAAACTCCAATGTATTGACGCGTAGCATGGCTCAGCAGTTAAAGAAAGACGGACGTCGTCATCAAAGTGGGATGAATCAGAACACTGGCAAAGTTGCTTCTCCCAAGCCTTCAAATAAGCCATCTACTAGGCCAACTGCACCTATAGCATCATCAACTTCTTTTACTTCGGCATCACTTGCCTCGTCATGCAAGGAACATAATAAAACAGAGGGAGTGAAGACTGGTTTAATGACCTCTAGGACCATTGAATCATCAGAGATTATGCCAAATGTTAATTCCACGTCGAGAATGTTAAATTCAGTGCCCGTTGGCAACATCTCGTCTGTTGTGCCTGAACCTAATATCTCGGTTATCGATGTTCCGAATGACGGTCTGATTGGAACTTGGAATCACGTATCAACGAAGAAGGTTCGCAGGTCTAAACGTCGTGGTAATATCATGGGCACCGAAACAAATAAGTGTACTGAGTTCAATGTAGTGCCGGCAATTAAGTGGTTGCATTTGTCTCGGTTTGAAGTACATACTAAGACTGAGGCTATTAGGAAGTATACGGCCGAAAAACTGCAAATTGCGGAGGAGCAAGTACTTTGCACCAGATTGACGAAGAGAGATGAAGACATTACCTCTCTTCGTTATATTACTTTCAAGATTGCAGTTCCTGTTACTCTACTTGAGCGCGCCATGGATCCATCAATATGGCCTATCTCTGTTCGCGTTAGAGAGTTTATTTACCGTCCAAAAAATGTGGATGCTGCTCTACCGGTGGAGACCTCTTAACTAAAACCAATGTGCCTGCTTGTACTGCGTCTTCCAATGACTTCTCAGTGTATTACCAGAACGTTGGTGGCATGCGCACGAAAGTTAGCGAATTTTTCTTGGCTTCATCACTTCACGAATACGACGTTATAGCTTTAACGGAAACCTGGCTTAATGATAATTTTCATTCAACTGAACTTTTTGACGCTTACTATGTAGTTTATCGAAGTGACCGCTCACCATCTACTGGTATGGACCGTGGTGGCGGTATACTAGTTGCGGTCCGCGCTACACTTCGAAGTAAGCAAATTGATCTTTGCCAGAACTTAGATATCATAGATCAACTTTGCATTTCGGTGGAGTTTTCCCATACATCTAAAATAACATTTTTGGTGAGCTACATTCCGCCTAAGAGCCCGTTGGAGCTTTATCGTCAGCATCTGATCAACATAGAGGACATCGTTAATAACCTGCAGCACTACGAGATCCCAATAGTGATGGGGGATTTCAACCTTGGCGATGTAACATGGACGTATTCTGAGGATGAAAAAGCACTCATCGCCTTCAACGTTCGAAAGGAAGTCGAGTATGCAGTAATCGATCTAGTGTACTCTTTTGGATTATTTCAAATTAATCCGTATAAAAATAGTCTTGGACGAATTTTGGACCTAATCTTCGTAAATAATGAGTTTAAGTATAACACTTTCTTAGTAAATTTTACGCTCTTGAATAACTCTATTCATCATATTGCTTTTGGTTTTTTAATAGAATTTTATAATTTTGAGCCAATATCTTGTAATAATTTAGACCATATGCGTTACGATTTCTCTAAAGCCGATTTTGTTGCTCTTAATAACCATTTTTGTTCTGTTGACTGGAATTCTAAGTTTTCCAATTTAAGTTTGTCTTGTGCTTATTCAACTTTCATATCTATGTTATGTGATGCATTTAAATTATATGTCCCCTCGCGTATTGAAAAGTCGTGTCCTAAACTTCCGTGGTCCAACAGGAAATTGAGCAACCTAAAAAACGCAAAAAATAAAGCTTTTAAGCGTTTTAGAAAAACTGAGTCTTTTTACGACCGGAACAACTTCCTTCGTCTAAGGAAGGAGTTTGATTGGCTCAATCGCTTTCTTCACAGACAATATATCGACTCAGTTGAATCAAGGATTAAACGTAATAGTAAATCGTTTTGGGTCTTCTTCAACTCCAAACGTAATTCTTCATTACTGCCTAATTCAATGGAGTTTCGGGGAGATGTATCGAACTCTGCTGTAGAGTCATGTGAACTGTTCGCATCGTTTTTTAAATCTGTTTACAACTCAACAGCAACGGTTGATTCTAATTTTCCAGGAAGGTTCGAAAATTTGGTTTCCATTGTTGATCTTGGCAGTTTAACTCTTACGGAAGATGATGTACTTGTTGCTTTAGGTAATTTAGACATTCAAAAAGGATCGGGTTATGATCAAATTCCTGCTATGTTCTTAAAAGGTTGCGCATCTTCGCTTAATGAGGCGCTAACTATTATTTTCAATAAGTCGCTTGAGTCTGGATCATTTTTGGATACGTGGAAACTGTCTTTCATAACACCAATATTTAAGTCTGGTCGCAGACATATGGTTGAAAATTATAGACCAATATCCAAACTATCCTCTATCCCTAAATTATTTGAAAGCATAGTTAAGGATAAGATATTTTTCCACATTAAAGAAAGTATTTCAAACTGTCAGCATGGTTTTGTTAGCGGACGTTCTACGTCTACAAACCTAACAATTTTTACTAAATATTGTATAGATGCTATGGAACAAGGTTTTCAAGTTGACGTTTTTTATTCTGATTTTAAAAATTGAGAAATTGAAGGCACTAGGATTTCATTCTAATCTGTTGAACTGGTTTTCATCTTACTTGTCAAATAGAAGACAAGTGGTGCGAATAAATGGAAACTCTTCGTCGTGTTTTGATGTTAAGTCTGGCGTTCCCCAAGGAAGCCATTTAGGGCCTTTACTTTTCGTTTTATTTGTAAACGACATTCCATCCATATTTAAATTTTCTAGCTCTCTTTTGTACGCTGACGATGTGAAACTCTTTTCTAAGATTTCAAGCTTGGATGATTCTCGTGAACTTCAGGCTGATATTGATGAGCTCTGTAATTGGTGTGATGTTAATTTATTAGAACTTAATTTTGATAAGTGCAAAATATTTTCTGCCTACAGAAAATCTTTTCCCATTCTATTTGATTACAGCTTGAAGAACAGATCTCTTCAGAGATCGTCGGAGGTAAAGGATCTTGGCGTGTTGTTCGATTCAAATTTCAACTTTAACTCTCATATCGACTACATAATCTCCAAAGCCAATTCAAATTTGGGATTTGTAAGACGTAATGCCAAGGATTTCATTGACCCATACACTGTCAAAGCGCTTTTCGTTTCTCTTGTGAGACCTATTTTGGAATATTGCTGTGTGATCTGGGATCCTATATATCAGATTCATGTGTTGCGAATTGAGCGAATTCAACGTAATTTTTCTAGATATGCTCTTCGTAAGTTTAACTGGAGCGCTGACATTCCTACGTATGAAACCAGATGCCAATTAATTGGCTTGCAATCTTTGGCTCATCGAAGAAAATTATTATGCGTGATGTTCATAAAAGACGTTATCTCCTATCGCATTAAAAGCCCTGAATTGCTCAGTTATCTCCCCATTTTTGCTCCAGAAAGGCCACTGAGGCAAAGGACGATTTTTCATCCCATCGCGCACCGCACAAATTATGGACTTAATGAACCTATCTCTAGATGCATCTCTTATTTTAATATGTTATGCGACAGAATTGACTTTACCGATAGTCGACCGCAGTTTAAAGCTTATGTCATAGAAAATTTATAATTTTTCTTTGTATTTACTTTTATTTTTTATTATTGATTAACTTATTGTTTTCGTTTTTTAATTTTTTTATTTTAATTATCAACATGTACATATTTTAATTATAATTCTTTAGTCTGTTGAGATTCCTCTATAGATGAATAAATAAATAAATAAATAAATAAATAGAAACTATTTCGTCTGTTTCGAACAAGAAGTCCCTTTCACTTAGTCTTTCCTAACCACTTTAACCTGTATATTGACTTTCCACTACTCCGCAACTTGTCCCAAGAATAATAAAGTTTCGCCCGACTTGTTGGCAGTTTATTTTGCAAAGTTGTGAAACTGTGTCATATTGTATGGGAGGGGGTAGAAGCAGTGAAGCTAATCAAATATATTTTTCTTATCTTAGTGATAATACTAATTAAGTATTTATTACAAAATATGAGCTCAATAAATGTTATATGTTCTGAGAAAATCACAATTTCAGCCCGGTAAATTTTATAAGCACTGAGTAAATTGGCTTAGAGTAGTTCATGACAAGTACAGTTTGTATGGAAGAAGAAGGGGAAGGACACGCAAATTTTTATACGGTTGATTGATATTATCATAAAAGTAATATCTTCCAAATTTCAGGCCAATAGCTTTTATACTTTTTGAGTAAATCCGTTTACTGTCAAATTGCGCAATTGTGTCATTTTGTGTGGGAGGGGGCGATTTGGCCCGTTCACGAACTTGACCTTACTTTTTTGTCATAAAACAACGTGTACGAAATTTCAGCGTTCTAGCTCAACGCTTTCTCAAGCTAGAGAGCGAACGGACGGACGGACAGACGGACGGACGGATGGACGGACGGACGAACATCCGGTTTTGAGATTTTTGAGTGATAATATTATCTTCAGTATCATTCATTTTTTTCTCCGAGCCTTATTTCTTGGCGTTACAAACTTTAGAGCAAACTTATAATACTCTCAGATTTCAACTAGAATATAAACATAATGAGACTATGATTGCGCGTAAGGGCCAATCATACGATACTTTAGATGAAATAGAAATTTTTGTGATTCCAAGAAATTTTGTATGTGGAGTGGTAGAAGGGGTGACAGCTTTGAGCAAATTTTTTTTACATCATACTAGAGTAGCTATAAAAAGTATTATACAAAATTTAAGCCTGGAAAATTGATAAGGTACAGAGGAAATCAGTGTATAGGATTAAGCGAAATTGTGCAATTTGTATGGGAGGTGGTAGAAGTGATGTATAGTTTATAGTGGTTTCTGCAGAACTAAATTCGAAGATTATGCAATGGACATCTCTCAAATTTTAGATCAGTCACATTCATACTTTTGAAGATAATTGGTTTTTGGTAAATTTGTGAAATCGTTGCACTTTGTACGGGGGAGAGTAGAAGGAGTTAATGACCCAATTTTTTGTGATCGTAATAAAATTGCTAATTAAGCATTGAGTACAAAATTTGGGTTCGATAAATATTTCACGTACCGAGAAAACCAGTTTAAGGTATTTCATGAGAAAGTGCAGTTTGTATGGGAGGTGGTGCAAGGAGAGAGGGGATGCGAATAATTTTTCTACCATAGATCATATTTATGATAAATATTTTATAATATATATTTTATAGATCATATTTATGATAAATATTTTATATCCTAATTTCAAAATATTTTATTGCTTGCAAAAAAATTTGAATAAAGTAAATTATTGAACAAGAGCCATCTTATATGGGGAGTAGAAGGGGTGGATCGATTTGGCCGCAAACGACGAATACAAATTTTGAACTTCTTAGCTCTAGCTAGAGAGCGCACAGATGGATGGGCCGACGGACAAAAGGACGGACAGATATCTGGTTTTCAGATTTTTGAGCGACAACAAATATTTCAATACCAGTGGCTATTCTGTGCGAGCATTATTCTTTAAAGATACTTTAGAGCAAACTTATAATACTCTCATATTCCATCTAGAGTATAAAAATTATGACACCAATGCTATGCTATGGCAGCGAAACGTGGACATTAATCCAGGCGTTCGAAAAATTAGTTAACGCCTTTGAGAAAAAGGTCCTCAGAAGAATCCTCGGACCTGTCAGACAAAACTCGATTTGGACAACACGATATAAAAGAGAATTGTATACCATCTTCGACAATCCAGAAGTATCAGCCATCATAAAATTCAAGAAACTACAAGGGGTTGGTCATGTGGAGGGATAGATGACAAAAAAATTTCACAACGCACACTTAAAGGGGAAGTTAATTGACAAGGGCCAGTCGGGAATCCACGAAAGCACTCGGAGAATTCTATTGACGCAGACAGGAAATCTCTGCTAAGATTTTCAAACTGGAGGTTCAGTGACCGCGAACCGAGATGGATGGAGGCAAAGTATTCAGGAGGCCAAGGTACGATTTGGGCTGTAGTGCCATCATAATACAAATAATGATATAATTATTTTTGATAGGGCAATAGCAAATCAATGCAGTTGCTTCACTCATCTTTCTATACATTATTGTAATGGAGCTAAATTGCTTCGTTGAGAGAAGGTTTTGGATTAAACTGCACTGTATGAAATGCTCTAAGCCGATTTACTCAGTACGTACAAAATTTATCGAGCTGAAATTTTGCACTAAATATTTGTTTAGAATTATTAGTAAATCCAAAAAAAATAGACGATTAGGTGTACCCCTTCTACCCCCTCCCATAAAAAATGACACCATCTCGCAATTTGATAATACACGGACTTCCTCAAAAAGTATAAATCCTATTGATCTGAAAATTGGAATATATTACTTTTATGATGATTTCAATCTACTGCATAAAAGCTATTTTAGTGTTCCCCTTCCTTCACCACGTCCCATATAAACAGCACTTTTTCATGAAATACTTTAAACAAATTTACTCAGTATGTACAAAATTGACCGAGCTGAAATTGGGCAATAAATATTTATTTCGAATTATTAAAAAAAAAAAATAGACGATTAGTTTCACTCCTTCTACCCCCTCCCATACAATCTGACACAATTCCACAACTTTACAAAAAGTCGTTTTTCCTAAGAAGTATGAATGCTGCTGATCTACAATTTAATACAAGCCAAAAGCATGCTCTTTTTATTTATTTCTGAAAAAGTCATTAAGAACTCGCCCCCCTTTATACCACCTCCCATACAAAGTGCACAATTTCACTAAATGCAATACATTAATTTTCTCAGTACCTATTAAATTTTTGAATCATCAATTTTGTATAAGACATTTTGATCGCAACTGACACCTTTATCAAATAGTTTGATAAAGGTCTCAGCAGAGACCGAAACGTCACGAATAATAAAGTGTAACAGTGTAGAATCCGGAAATCTTTTCTTTCAATTCAAAATCCACTGTCAAAACATTCACTAAACTAAAAGTTAGAAATATTTAATCGAGAAAAAAAAAAAAAAAAATAGGGAACGGTGCAATAAGAACATTCGCAGCACGCTTTACACTTGAAACATTTTCACTCACAAATTATCGCATGGCAAACTTACTCTTTCGACTGACTTGTCGTCAGCTCCTAACCAGACTGAGTCCTCCACTCAAAGCTCGCTCCTCTTATATACCGTTCTTGCCGACCGAATAGACACTTTCATGATCGGAATTCATCCCTGCATTTAGTTGTTATTTTTGAACATTCCGATCGAGTCACATCTGGCGGCAGATGTTCTTCATAGTATTTTTGGTATTTATATTTGTTATGCAGGTGTTTCTTATAGAATTCGTACGTGCGCATTAGTTTGCTTCAGTATTCAGTGGTAGATGATATCAAGAAGTAGGTATGTTATAATATTTTAAAACAAACTAATTTTTTTTTCGGTATATTTAGCTACGAATTATGAATTACAAACACAATCATACAAAATAAAATAAATAAAAATATTAATATATAATATATATACAGGAGATAATAAGATAATTAATGAAAATTTTTTCACGCGCAACCCACCAACTTAAGCCATGACCTTGCCTGCAGATGGAAAAGTCTCCACCTTCCAGGGAGCCGCTTCTCCTCTCTCAGTCCTTTGCTTTGGCTTTCCTTCGTCTTAGGTATAAAGTAATGAACCCATTTTTCAGCAATGGTTATGATGCAAAACCTCGGCCTTATTGCTGTGAACTTCGCCAAAAACTCGATTGAAACATCTCCATGACGCTGTTTTTCTTCCACTGGGAATAATCGCGGCAGCCATCTTGCGAACAGCTCATGTCCAATTTTTAGTCGATGTTCTGCACTTTTTGAGATACCTACCTTGTCTGCTAGCATTCGCTCTATCAGTCGACGGTCATCCAAAACTATTTAGTGGATTTCTGCCGCCATTTCTGCCGTAGTCACCCCAATAGGTCGAACATACGATGTTCATCTTGGCAGCTCCGTCGGCCTTGTTTAAACTATGCAACCCAATATTTTACTATTGTAATCAAAGGAGCATTCTCCCCCAGAGTAGAATCTAGCTCCGTTTTGATATTAGTTGGACTGAGACCTTTCCAAATTAAAATATTGTATTACACAACGATAAAAAAAATTTCCATGTTTACAAATTCACTGAGGTCGTTCACTATTCATGTCTGCCAAACGAATACAAACTGAAGCATCCAAGGTTTTGCTACCAAAAAGACATTTTTTCAAACAGCAACCGCCATCTATACATCAGGGCCAGGTACTTCTAGAACAGCCTATGTAGAATTGAATCTGTACAGCAGAAATTTTTCGCGACCTACCATAGTAAGATCCTGCTTCCGTGTTATGCTGACTGTTAAATATCTTCGTTCATTTGACTCTTTGAAGAAGATTACAGGAGTAATTTACTCTGAGAAATTGTTGTCTTCGATTAATTTCCGAGTCAATCCTTGAGAAATAACGAGTTTTGTTAAGCTCCACAGGATCGCACTAATTATGGTTTTAATGAAGCTCCGATCTTTAAATCAATAACTATCAAATTTGGATTTCCCAGGCAAAAAGTCAGCTCCCATTGCGTTAAACTTATTTTCTACTCTCACTTTTCTTTTTACCATATATTTCCTTATTTATTATCTATTTATTTTTTCTATTTTATCTTTTAGTATTGTATATATTATTGTTATTTTATTTGTAATTTTATTTTATATCTTATTTATTATCTGTTTCCAATTCCTGAATGTTTTATTGCTATGATGAACGAATTTAAGAATCGAGGCTCTAATAGTTTCAGAACTACTAGAATCTGTTGCGACTGCTACTATAATATTAATGATTGCACGAGGGAGTCACTAGCGAAATGAGATGTGAGAAGTCGTGCCACATCTCCATTTTCCAGCGTTATTGCATCCGTATCAACAAATATGAGATTGCATGGTCGTAATGGCAGTAATGAATTCAGTTGAGAGCATTGGCCAACGTTTGTGCCAAATAAGCACTCTCGGTAACACACAACCGACATGGAAGCACAGTCAGAGCCAGCGAGCTCACAGCTTCCCAGCCGAACAGTACTTACAGTAATCAATAGAAATCCCATCCAACTATAATGCAATTATGATTTTATCCATTAAGTTAATAAATTTTCATGTGGTACGTCAGGAAGGATGCCAGATCTGTGCTCGGGATCAGGGACGAGCATAATTTGCCATACTTTATAGCCCATTAACAGAATTACGAATGTCAATCATCATAAGTGGCAGTCTCGTTCCCCATTGTGAAGGCTGAAGGCTCTCAGGTCCCCGCGACCCACTCCCCGCATGTTTTTATTGTTGTCTTTCTTGCGGTTTCGGTCTCGTTCAGACGCCACACCAGCCTTGAGATGGGGGTGGGGAAGGATCCGGTAGGCTGTCTCGACTAGCTGGCTGAGAGATGCGACGTGATGTGATGTGGGAGAGCATTCTAGGAGCATGGGACAGAATCGAGTGGCTTCGGTCGGGGGTTGATAAGCTACTGTCGTTGTATTATTGAAGGGCGTAGGGCTTGCCATAAGCCTAAGTGTTTTGCTGTTCCGTTGCTCTTATCCAATTGTAATGATATTATAGCGCCGCACACTCACCAGAATGCCAATAGAAGATGCCGGCAAATGTAGTTGGCATCCAAGAATCAAAAGATTATTCTCCTGCTTAAGTGATTAGTCTCATCTCCGAAATGGATTGAAAAATTTCGAGGGCTTCGGCGTAGGAGCTCCGGCTCATTACGTTTTCATATCATTAACTAATGAGGATAATTGGTAATGGATATTTGAGTTTAATGCAGACGATAGGGATCAGGCGGATAAATTGAATAATACGCACCGCGCGTGGATTAAAATTTCGTTACGATTCCGAACATGAATTTAGATTGAACGAAATTAGGTAAGAATGGCGTCCTAATTAATTTTTAGTGTAAGCTAGAACCGTTGAATCAAGGAACAGAATTAAATTCTGTTGAAAATACATTTCGCTTACCAGTAGGAAATACGAACTACACTTACATGGTCTGCACGAAGATTTGTATTGGAGTTTAAGCTTTATTTTGTAGTGGATTTATTTTGGCGCGCAAAAATGTCATATTATGTTGCCTTTTTACAACTTTTTTTATCGCCACCAGAGCACAGTGGTGCATTCTTCAATGGAAGGCAACATCTGCTATTGGATTTTTCTATTATCAACAATCGTTGCAATCCCAACTTTTGAACTATTCATAATATAAAGATTTCAAATATTAAATAGATTTATGTGGTCACTAAATTATTTTTTTACATATTTGTATAATAAATAAATAAATTAAATAAGTGAGAATTGTTAACTTGCAATATTTCAAGCGAAGATCGTTCAATTTTTTGATAATGTTTTAAATAGATATTTCCAATTAAAGTCATTTCGATGCATCAATAAAAGACTATTTAGCAAATAAATCTCCTGACCGGAATCTTCTACTCACAAGTAATTAAAAATCTACAAGAGTATTTATTACTAATCCGTTTCGTGCATATAAAAAAAAGCTTACCTGCATATGTGAGCTCAGTAATTGTCATTATTCTCGGTGCAATTGGGTCATATTTGTCCGGAGTTAGATGTGATAATCTGCCGTACGCTCCATTCGTAGTGAGAGGAATTTTCGGCCAGGCCTCTTCTTCGCCATGAATATTCTTCACTTTTAACTTTTCTTTTGGGAAAACATTTGTTGAAAGCTTCGAATTGTAATACTTGTCGGCCGATGAAATTAAAATTGATCGATTTTCTTTGATCAGCTCGTAAACTTCGCTGCAAACTTTTCCATTTTCTGCGATGATCCACGACCAATTCTCTGTCCATTTCCTTCTTAAGCGATCTTCAGCCTCTAATCTTGACCTATGATTTACAAGTATTTGATTGGGATTCATTCTTAATTGCAGCAATTTTAGAATGACAGCGAAAAAGATAAAGCGGTAACTAGACTAATAGTATGGAAATTTTTGGATTAGTAAGGTGGAGCAGTTTGTATGAAAGGTGATCAGTAAGCCAAAGTTTTGATAGTCAAATAAAAATTTCAAATTCCATTACTATTCCGTGCTGATTAATAACACTGGTCAACAAAAACTAACTTATTTTTGTGACGTGGACAAAACAAGGAGTCCGTTATGTAAAACCGAAAAAGCCGAAAATTGCCTTAGACTTTTTCTATCACCCATAGTTTTTTTCACTATAAGACATATTTGTTTCCAAAAAAAAATATAACGATAGAAATATTCTTATTAATCTTAAATGTAGCTCAGAATGCTATTGTCGATGTCTTACGGCGATATTTTGTTTATGGAGCATCCCATAATGATGTCCAGTAACAATCAGGATGCAAACTGGTACTCTATTTGCCTTGATATCATATTTGCATTGCAGAAATATCCTGGTGGAAGCGTTCCCCACGTTCGTCAATTATTGCCTCCAAATTTTCGGGGAAGACAGCGAGATAAGAGTCCAGAATGTCACAACCCAACTTTCACATTGCCAAGAAAATTTCCATCAACTGCTTTAATAGCGCTCCAAGATCGTAACTCAGTTTCATGTAGCACAGTGTCAAATATTTCATCTCTCATTAATTCCCTTATTTGCGGACCCACAAATATGCCCTCTTTAACTTATGCTTCAATAATTCACGGAAATTTTTGTTCTAGATACAACAAAGCTCTTCCACTGCGATCCATTGTTCATCAATCCCAATTTAAAATGAAAAGTTAGAAGTAATACCTTTTTGTGATCAACTAATGGTTCATTTGTTTTACTAATTCCAACAACTATCTTTGGAGAATATCGACTCTGCGGACCTAAGTTAACCATCACCCTGTTGGATGGGGGCAGTAGAATTCACCCACAGCCAATCCTGATAGCCCTAAAAATGGCCAATGGACATTCATTGGATCATTGGCTTATCACCCGTGATCTTAAATTCTAACTGATACCAGAAACGGATACAGCGCGTCGGATACGGACGGATTCTATGGTAACGACTTTTGACATTCGAAAACGTAATATGACTCACTTCTGGAACGTTCCAACGTTGAATGACGGGGAAGAGTTGGGGTCACTCAGTCCCTGCACCACCAATCAGTGATCGACCGTGAAATGTAGCACTATAACATGGAAATATTGGACTTGAGCGAGGTCAGGTGGACAGGATCACAAGAAGAACGAACCCCGTGCGGAAACATCATTCTGTACGTTGGTACTGCGAGTGAAGCCAAAAATAGCGTGGCGATCGTCCTTACACCGAGAACTAGAAACAGTCTCATCATCTGGGAAACAATCTCGGATAGGATTATCGTCGTCAGGCTAACGTGGTGACCGATCACCACTTGATGGTTGCCTGCTTGAGATTGTGTTCAGCAGTTATCCGGAGAACACAAATTCTTCAAATGAAACGCAAGCTTGGATAAACTCAGAGACCTCAACAAAAAGCGCGAGTACACCACCATTCTACGCGAAAAGTCATCCACATTGGGCGAATATGAAATGCGCACACTGGACGCCAATTGGGAGGCAACCAGAAACACGTTTCTAATTAGTGCTTAAGAGTCTGTGGGATATGTGCAAAGCAGTTACAAACCCTGGATGTTGCCAGAAACATGGGAGGAGGTTGACCATCAAAAAAAGCCAAATTGGCAATCATCTCTCAACCCGATGTCAACCAACGAACGCCCGACCTGAGGCAGAACTACCGCGATGCTCATATAGACCTTGGCAAACAAGGCAAAATCTGCGGCTTACCGGATATGGGTTCATTATTCAAAATCATGAAACGGTTGACGAACAGGAATTTCACCGCCAACCACCTGGTGAGAGATGTCAACGGAATTCTCCTTAATATGAGTGAACACCAGGTGCGGCGATGGAAAGAATACTTCTCTAAATATTTTAAACATCTTGTCAGAGGAAGATATCACAGAAACAGAACAACTACCAAACGTCCAACCGCAACAATCCTCTATTCGGGACGATTCTCCAGATAAGGAAGAGATAGTATCCGTCATTCAATGGCAATGGCGGGAAGGAAAGCTCCAGGTATAGACGGACTACCAAACGAACTCCTCAAAGCGGACCCGGAAATAACAGCCGATATACTCCTCCCACTCTTTACTGAGATGTGGATTGAAGGAAGATATCCGACTGAATTGAAGGAGGGAATCATTGTAAAAATTCCGAAGAAGGGCGACCTTCGGGACTGTAGCAATTGGCGTGGTATATGTCTACTCACTGCCATATCGAAAATTATAGCTAAAGTAATTCTCTATAGGATTAGTTATGTCGTGGAGAGCAATCTGGAAATTTATCAGGCTGGTTTCCTTAAAGGGTCGTCTTGCACCGACCACTCAAATACCCTACGGATAATATTAGAGCAGTCTGACGAAATGGGTTAGCCACTACATCTCATGTTTGTGGACTTCAAGAATGCTTTCGACAGCGTTAAGCGAGATTGCATATGGAATGCTATGCGTAGGACACTGTGACCTTACAGCTTTGATTAAAGAATCATACGAAGATTCAATGTGTCGCGTCTTGCATAGAGAAGAGCTAGCTGAGAGGTTTCCTGTGTGAATAGGTGTGACAAGGCTGCATATTATCACCAGCCCTGTTTCTGGTGGCAATAAATGACATCTTGAAAGCTGCACTGGAAGGTGGGGAAGAAAAAGGATCTTCAGTGGAGACTATTTAACATCTTAAGTCACCTTGATTATGCTGATGACGTGTGTTTGCTTACACATAACCGTTCGGACTTAGAGTCAAATGTTCGCTCGTTGCATTCTAAATGCAAGGAGGCGGGACTTAAAATAAATGTGCGTAAAACCAAGTACATGCTCATGGGTTCGAACACAAGCACACCTAATGTTCTTTACGGACAATATGTTGAGAAGGTGCAAGATTTTTGTTATCTCGGAAACATTGTCAGCATAGACGGCGGAGCCGAAAAGGAAATTGGGGCCCGTCTGAGTAAAGCGCGTCAGGCCTTCGGTATCCTTTCCGCTTTCTGGAGGTTAAGAGAGATCTCGCTTCGCAAGAAGCTGCAAGTTCTTGGCGTATGCGTCAAACCAGTGTTGTTATATGATTGTACTCTAGATTATAATCCTCAAGAAAGACGTCGGGTTGGTTGACCATGTAGCACATGGAAGCGAGTAGTTGAGCAGGAGGCCAGGGGAATAAACAAGTCATGGCAACAGCTTAAGGCCGATGCTCAGGATCGCGCCTTGTGGAAGAGAGCTATTTCTGTCCTATGCCCTGCAGAGGGTCTTAACAGGAATTTGATTTGATTGAATTGTTCATTGGTGACGTTTCTTATTCCCGGGGTTAGTGCCTGACTTAGTGGTCACTACATCTGTATATAATGACGATCTCGCTCAAGGCTGTCTTATTCACAAAGGAAATGACAGTATTTGGTATACCGTAGTTGCATTCAAAGAAGAAGGGCTATCACTTTTCAATCTCCACCTACGGCCCACTCATATTCATTATAACGGATACATTCTAAGAGAACTTGTATATTTTCGTATGATTCCTGCATATCAACTGCATAAGCTACAGATACAGATGGATCTCATTACCGTTTTGACCCAATACAGCCTTTAAAGTTAGCTTAGAGGAATCGATAAATAGGCGCCACTCGTTTGGATCATATTTCTATCGTAATTGTAGAAAACATCTGAGCAGCATACCAAATCCTCTTCTTGAAAAAAGTAATGTGTGAGGTTTTTTTAAGTTTTCGGTATAAAGTTATGTTTGCGTCATTCTGGAGAAGATTCCATCCTTTTAATCTGGATGCTGAAAGTTCTGACTGCGATTTTGAATTAATCTCGAACTAAGCCATTAAGTTTGCCCTACTAAGTCAAAGAAAGGATCGGTTTCCATTTCCTGTAAGATTTCTGTATCACTTCTTGAAAAATCAGTGAATTTGATTTTTTTTTCACTTAAAGCTCAAGATTCTGGTGGCTTTGGGACAGGAAGTTCATCATTATGTTTGACGAGCTGTAATGTTGATGGTACATGAGAATACTTAACAGTGTGTTTGGGCCTTTCTCCAATAACTTTAATATTCGTGAGGCAAAAATAGAAATCTGTGATATGGTCTTTCGTTTGTCTCCAAACCATTGATACGACAAAGGGCAAACCATCAAACAGATGAGAGTAATTGACAGAGCATTGCCTTAGAAAGTGGAATCGCCGAAATCATCCTGATCCTTTTGTGACCTCCCATGCAAAATGCGCAACTTCTAAAATTATATAGCTTCATTGTTTTTAAAAATATTAAAAAAGATTTAAAAATTACCAGATATGATTTATGTAGGAGTTTAAGCATGGCGAGAATTACAAAAACAATATACTACTCTAAGCCTAACTTCAATAGCAATACTTGATTTCATTGTATACTTGTTTTCACTATGTATTTAGAATACTTGTTTTTATCTATTAGTTATCTCTCTATGATTCATTTTTCGAAAAGGTCACTCTTGTTGCGACGATTAGACTCTAGTATTATTTGAATAACCTTTTTTTGTCATTTCAATAAATTTATCACACTTAATTTAAAGTTTCTTTGTTGTATTTTTATAGTTCCAAAATAAACATACATTTACATAATAATGGAACGCAATAGCTTAAAGGGTTACATTCACCTAGGTAGTTCAAAAAAGTCCATTTTTCAAAAAATTGCTCATTCGAAAGTAATATTCTTTGAGTGTCTATCCTGAAAATTTCATAAATAAATTCGCAGTAATGACGAAGTTATAGCGTTGTTTAACCGACAGGGTGAGCAACGAATATGACATGACTCAAAACTTTAAGCACGTTTTTCTCGAAACAGTGTTTTCAAAATCGGTACCAGGAATATCTCCGCAACTTCTGGACCAATCGGAATCTAGTTTTGCATAGATATGTCTCACAAAATAATTTAGCACTTATTGGTCCGTTTTTCAATAACACGCATAGTTTTTTTTTACATATGTATGTACTGAAAATTTTTAGGCGAAAAATGGCCTGTCGGTCTTATTTCATAGACTGCCATGATCCGAAAAAATATAATTTTTAAATTACAGCCCAGTACCAGTGTTCGCCATTTACTTTAAGAAAATAGCGGAGGAGGCATGTCTGGTACCGCAAACGGAGTCAACAAAATCACGTCAAAGGAAAACGACTGTACCTTTTTTACCGTTTAAAATTTTTGGACAAAATTTTCAATTAATATAGATAAAATGTCATACTTTAAAAGATACATTATGATTCTTCAATAACATTCAGTTTTATCTACGAAATAAAATCTTAAACATAGCCGTAGTTTTAGGCGTCACAATTCCCTCACTCTCCCTGCTATCTCTCAAACGAATATCACCACTGATTGTTATAGTCAATTTCGGCCTTTATGTGTGTTACTAGTAGTATTAATTTTAATTTATTAATGTATGTGCGTGCTATCGTGCTTTTACCACTATAAAAGATTCAATTAAAATTTTAACGTAGGTTGCTTTTTGAGTAAAAAGCTAAATGTCATCAAAGAATGCATTAAATTCAGAAAAATGAAAGAGACGACAGCAGGCTCATCCAACTTTTAAGGTATATTAACATATTTTAAAATATCTATATTTATACTCTAGATGGAATCTGAGAGTATTATAAGTTCGCTCTAAGGTTTGTAACGCCAAGAAATAAGGCTCGGAGAAAAAAATGAATGATACAGAAGTTAATATTATCACTCAAAAATCTCAAAGCCGGATGTCCGTCCGTCCGCTCTCTAGCTTGAGAACGCGTTGAGCTAGAAAGTTCAAATTTTGTACACGTCGTTTTTGACAAAAAAGTAAGGTCAAGTTCGTGAACGGGCCAAATCGCTCCACCCCTTCTACCCCCTCCCATACAAAATGACACAATTACGCAATTTAACAATAAACGGATTTGCTCAAAAAGTATAAAAGCTATTGGTCTCAATTTTGGTATATGTTACTTTTTTAAATCCCCGCAAGGGGGTAGTTGTAGTATGAGGTTTTACCAATTCCTGCAACTATCTTTGGAGTTAGCGACTCCACGGACCTGAGCTAACTATCCCCCTCTGGGATGGGGGCTGTAGAATTCACCCACAGCCAGTCCTGCTTGCCCTAAAAATGGCAAATGGACACTCACTGGATCATGGGCTTATCACCCGTGATCTTAAGACCTAAATGATACGAGAAACGGATACATCGCCTCGGATACGGACTGATCCTACGGTAACGACTTTTGGCATTCGAAAACGGACTATGATTGGCTTCTGGAATGTTCGAACATTGAATGACGGGGGAAGAGCTGGGGTTACTCGATCCTTGCACCGCCAATCAGTGATCGACCGTGAAATGGAGCACTATAACATCCAAATCTTGGGCTTGAGCGAGGTCAGGTGGACAGGATCAGGAGAAGAACGAACCCCTAGCGGAAACACTATTCTGTACATTGGCCCTGAAAGTGAAGCCAGAAATGGCGTGGCGTTCGTCCTTACGCCGAGAGCGAGAAACAGTCTCATTAGCTGGGAACCAATCTCGGATAGGATTATCGTCGTCAGGCTCAGGACCAGTGTCAGAAACGTCACAATTCTGCAGTGCTACGCACCAACTAATACCGCAACATCTGGTGACAAAGAGGAGTTTTATAGCCAACTGAGTGCCACCTTCGAACGTGTTCCAAGAGGTGATATTATTATCATCTCGGGAGATATGAACGCCCAGGTTGGATCAGACAACACTGGACTAGAACACGTCATGGGGAGGCATGGTGACCCTTGGGTCGACCCTTCACGACCTTGGATTAAGAGACCCGAAAACGGCGAATTATTTGTGGAGTTCTGTAGTACTCGGCAAATGGTCATCGGAGGGACCCTTTTTCCACACAAGAGTCATCATAAAACATCTTGGGTTTCCCCTGATGGTGTTACTCAGAACCAGATCGACCATTTGGCTATAAGTCGCCGATGGAGAAGATGTCTCCTCGATGTGCGAGCGAAACGTGGAGCTGACGTGGGGAGCGATCACCACTTGATGGTTGCCTGCTTGAGATTGTGTACAGCAGCTATCCGACGACCACAAATTCTTCAAATGAAGCGCAAGCTTAATGTGGATAAACTCAGAGATCCCAACAAAAAACGCGAATACACCACCATTCTACGCGAAAAGTCATCCACATTGGGTGAACATGAAATGCGCACACTGGACGCCAATTGGGAGGCAACCAGAAACACTTTTCTAACTAGTGCTGAAGAATCTGTGGGATATGTGCACAGCGGTGAGAAACCCTGGATGTCACAAGACACATGGGACAAGGTTGGCAATCGGAAAAAAGCCAAATTGGCAATCATCTCTCAACCCGATGTCAACCAACGAACGCCCGACTTGAGGCAGAACTACCGCGATGCTCATATACAGCTTAAAAAGGCTGTTAGACGCGACAAGAGAAAGGCCATTGAAGATCTGGCAAACAAGGCAGAATCTGCGGCTTACCTAGGGGATATGGGTTCACTTTTCAAAATCATGAAACAGTTGACGAACAGGAATTTCACCGCCAACCACCTGGTGAGAGATGTCAACGGAACTCTCCTTAATATGAGTGAACACCAGTTGCGACGATGGAAGGAATACTTCTCTGATATTTTAAACATCTTGTCAGATGAAGATATTCCGGAAACAGAACAACTTCCAAACATCCAACCGCAACAATCCTCTATTAGGGACGATCCCCCAGATAAGGAAGAGATAGTTTCCGCCATTCGGTCAATGGCGGGAAGGAAAGCTCCAGGTATAGACGGACTACCAACCGAACTCCTCAAAGCGGACCCGGAAATAACAGCCGATATACTCCTCCCACTCTTCACTAAGGTGTGGAATGAGGGAAGATATCCGACTGAATGGAAGGAGGGCGTCATTGTGAAAATTCCGAAGAAGGGCGACCTTCGGGATTGTGGCAATTGGCGTGGTATATGTCTACTTACTGCCGTATCAAAAATTATGGCTAAGGTAATTCTCAATAGGATTAGTGATGTCGTCGAGAGCACTCTCGAAGTTTATCAGGCTGGATTCCGTAAAGGGTCGTCTTGTACCGACCACACAAATACCCTACGGATAATATTAGAGCAATCAGCCGAAATGGGTTCGCCACTACATCTCATGTTTGTGGACTTCGAGAAGGCTTTCGACAGCGTTAAGCGAGATTACATATGGAATGCTTTGCGTAGGAGAGGTATTCCAGATAAGGTCATAGCTATGATTAAAGAATCCTACGAAGATGCAAGGTGTCGTGTCTTGCATAGAGGAGAGCTGTCCGAGAGCTTTCCTGTGCGAACGGGTGTCAGACAAGGCTGCATATTATCACCAGCCCTGTTTCTGGTGGTAATAAATGACATCTTAAAAGCTGCACTGGAAGGTGGGGAAGGTAAAGGTCTTCAATGGAGACTATTTAACATCTTAAGTCACCTTGATTATGCTGATGACGTGTGTTTGCTTGCACATACCCGTTCGGACTTAGAGTCAAATGTTTGCTCGTTGCATTCTAAATGCAAAGAGGCGGGACTGAAAATAAATGTGCGTAAAACCAAGTACATGCACATGGGTTCGAACGCAAGCACACCGATTGTTCTTAATGGACAGGATGTGGAAGAGGTGCAAGATTTTTGCTATCTCGGAAGCATTGTCAGCATGGACGGCGGAGCCGAAAAGGATGTTGAGGCTCGGCTAAATAAAGCCCGTCAGGCCTTCGGTATCCTTTCCCCTTTCTGGAGGTTAAGAGAGATCTCCCTTCGCACGAAGCTGCGAGTTTTTGACGCATGCGTCAAATCCGTGTTGTTATATGGTTGTACTACGTGGAAAGTGACCGTTCGACTTACCAAGAAACTACAGACTTTCGTAAACCAATGCCTCCGGCGCATTTTAGGAATATTCTGGCCAGAAGTAATCTCCAACGACGAACTTTGGAGTACAACTCGCCAGACTAAAATAGGTATTGAGATTCAACGGCGAAAGTGGCAGTGGATCGGTCATACTTTGAGGAAACCAGAGCAAAACATCGCAAAACAGGCTCTGGATTATAACCCTCAAGGAAGACGTCGGGTTGGTCGACCATGTAACACATGGAAGCGAGCAGTTGAGCAGGAGGCCAGAGGAATAAACAAGTCCTGGCAACAGCTTAAAGCCGATGCTCAGGACCGCGCCTTGTGGAAGAGAGTTGTTTCTGTCCTATGCCCCTATAGGGGGTCTTAACAGGAATTTGATTTGATTGATTACTTTTTTAATGATTTAAATTTACAGTACAAAAATTATTTGCTTCCTCCCTTTCCTTCCACCCCCTCCCATAAAAACTACACTTTTTCCAGAAATGCTCTAAGCCGATTTTTTCAAAACATATAACATTTAAATTAAAAGAAAAGATTTCCGGATTCTACGTTTCGGTCTCTGCTGAGACCTTTATCAAACTGATCGACAATTACAAAAGACAATTATTATATAGACAAGGGGGTTAATTGAGTGTGGGAAGGATAATTAAGGTTAATTAATTAGTATCAGGTAGTTAAATTAGTTAAGGATTTTTGGGTACGAATTTTGTTCTTACCAAATTTTAACGCAGGTAGCCAAACTGCTGATAACTTGTATCCGGTGTCTCGGTTGAAGTTCTGTGGATGTTTCGAAATTTCTATGGCTTCTCGTACTATTCGTTGATAATATTTATTTGTCCTGGCTAGAATTTGCACATTGTCGAAATCGATTGTATGGTACTCTGTCGTTGCATGTTCCGCGATCGCTGATGACTGTATCTGGTGTTTCCGTGTGCATCGTTGGTGCTCCTTGATCCTTGTTTGGACTGTGCGTCCCGTTTCTCCTATATATACTTTATCGCAAGAGCCGCATGGTACTTTGTATACTCCTTCAGTCTCCAATGGTTTTTTGTCCTTCTGGTTTCCTAAAATTCCTCGGATAGTAGTCGGGGTAGTGAATGTTGTCTTGATGTTCGATTTTCGAAGAATTTTTCCTATCTTATCCGTCGTGCCCTGGATGTAAGGTAGTTTTACCCATCGTTTGTCAGCATTTCCTTCTTCAGTGTCTTCTCGTTCTGTTGTCCTTGGATGCTTCGGTTTCCACGCCTTGTTAATTTCGCTCGCTTTGTATCCATTTGCTCTGAATGCCCGATTCAACTGTTCCTTTTATTTTCGTAAACTGCCCGGATTTCCATCAGTTATACGTTGAGCTTTGTGTATTAGGGTCTTCAATACGCCTGTTTTCTGGCTTGGGTGGTGATGTGAATGAGCGTGGAGATATCTGTTGGTGTGAGTTGGTTTCCTGTATACCCCGAAGCTTAGCGACGTATCGTTCCTTTCGACGAGTACATCCCAGAATGGCAGTTTCCCGTTGCTTTCTGTTTCCATGGTGAATTTAATTTTCTCGTGGTGTGCGTTCAGGTATGCTAAGAATTTGTCAAGCTCTTCCTTCCCATGTTTCCAAATGATGAAGGTGTCATCCACATACCGAAGATATAATTTCGGTTTAAATGGAGCTGAGTCCAGGACGTTCTTTTCGAATTCCTCCATGAAAATTTCCGCTACCACTGGTGAAATTGGAGATCCCATTGCCGCTCCTTTCGTTTGCTTGTAGAGCTTCCATAGAGCTGAAAAGAAAGTATTATTTAAACAAAATTCTATTAAGTCCAAACCATATAACATTTGTTGAGCTCATATTTTGTAATAAATATTTAATTAATATTAATACTAAGATGAGAAAAAAAAATATTTGATTTGCTTCACTACTTCCACCCCCTCCCATACAATATGACACATTTTCACAACTTCACAAAAAATCGATTTTCTTGAAAAGTATGAATGGCACTAGTCTGAAATTTAAGGGATGCCAATTTTATAATATTCCGAGTTATTTCTGAAAAAATAATTAAAATCCCCCCCCCTTTTTACCACCTCCCATACAAACTGCACATTTTCACTAAATCAGACTCACTAATTTTCTCAGATCTTGGGATCACAAAAAATTCTATTTCATCTAGAGTATCGTAAGATTGCGTTTTACGCGCATTCGTAGCCCTGTTATGTTTGTAAATAATATTATTAATATTAATATAGTATTAAGTATTAATATATAATATAGTATTAAGTATTAATATTAATTCTCTTTATATTACCAAACAAATAAATTTAAAATACTATGCTACGCACAAATATATTTGAAACTAGCAAACGCCCGCGACTTTGTCTGTGTAAAAATCGCAATAATAAGCAATTTTTGAGAATGTAGTTAGTAATACATTATGTGGGATATATAATCTGCTTACCTTAATGGCTCTTTGAACACAATGTTTTGTATTTTGTTGGAATCAGAACCATAAATTATTAAGAATGAAAGCATGATACTCCCGTTTTTATGGGACAGGCTCGTGATCAAATCAAACCCGTGATCGAGATCATATACGTGTTGAAGAGCATCAAGGACATGTGAATAATTGTAGCATGTGTTAATTAAAAAAAAAAGACCAAATAAAATAATATTAAACTTAAAAACATAACAGGACTACGATTGTGCGTAAAGCCAAATCATACGATACTATGTATAGATGAAATCGAAATTTTTGCGGTGTTAAAAAATAGAAGGAGTGACAGCAGTGAACTAATTTCTTTCACATCATGCTAGAGTAGCTATGAAAATGTTATGTACCAAATTTAAGCTTCAAAAATTGAGTAGGTACTGAGAAACTTACTGCATTGAATTTAATGAAATTGTGCAATTTGTATGGGAGGTGGTAGAAGGAGTGGGGGTTTTTGGTGATTTTTCGACAGACAACTATAACTATTGTTGCATAATTACCTTTCGCCAAGGGTTCATTCTTCACGCTTTCTTTTATCCGCGTTTTATTTGTCTCCTGTGAGTGGCAGTTTCCAAAAGGAGAAAAAAAAACGATTTTTTTTTTTGCAATCTTGTGTAATCAAAAAAAAAAAAATATATACAATGATAACAACAATAAAAGAAAAGAAATGAATAATCCATTATAATTAAGAGAAAAACAACGGACGAAAATAATTAAGGCAACACTGCAGTAATTCTTTTGGCGCCAAACCAATCGACCAGATTGAAAAAGAGGAAAAACCGTTTTTTTTTCGTTCTGGTCTGCCCGCCAAAAAGCAAGCAGTGAGAGAAAAAAAAAGTGGATTGGATTGTTGGCACTGGAGGCGAGGAGTTCGTCAGCAACGTGAAAGTTATTTTTGGAGACGATTTTTTTGAAAAAAAAAAATATTTTTCTTGAGGATTTTTTTTTTCGGCATGAAGTGAAGTATAGAGCAGGGTGATTTTGACTGCTGCAAGAACAAAAAGTTTAAAAAAAAAAGAAACAGGAAAAAAGTGCACGTGGAAAAGTTAAAAATACAAAAAAAAAAAGGTGAATTTTGCGATAAAGTACAAAACAATGTATAAAAAAAAAAATGGAAAAAAGGAAAGAAATCAGAAACAAATATTCGGACATGGTGCGCATGAAACCTGGATGCAGCAAGGGCCCCATCGAAGCATATTAATAGTATCAAGTATTTTTTGTTTTCTCTTCTTTTCATTCTTTTCATCTTTATAATAAATTTTAGTATTATTTTTTTTATTATTATTTTTTTTGTATTAAATTTCTTTATCCGATAAAAACATTTTCTTAATTGCTTTATGTTAAGATATTTGTGCCGTTTTCATTTTTTTTTGGAAATCTGCCACCGAAACATGACTTCTTAGAAAGTATTTTCTTTGTAAAAATTTCTTGTGCACGAAACCTGACAATCAAAACGATGTGTGAAGAGTAGAAGGCTGCTTCAAGGTGGTCCTGGGACTGCTCAGGCACACTCCTCTGGCTTTGTTTTTTTTCATGTTGCAGCGCAGATCTAGGATGGGTGTTTGCTGGATGTGTTAATATTTTTATTATAAACTTTTAATTCAGCAAATATTTTATTATGATAATTTATTATTTTTATTTATCACATATAATTAATTAAACAACACAATATTTGATATTTTAATTGAACACTGCAATATATATTTTTGTTACACATTTATTATTAATAATTACTTATTTTTCTTTTTGTATATTTTATTTATGAATATTTAAAATTAATAGCAACGTTTTATTTTTAATGTCTAACTAGCAATCAATTTATTTTTCATCCAATTTTCTATTTTCGACTGACTTCATATCTATAAAATTTTTTAATTTTTGAAAACAAAAGTTACTAATTCCAAAATTGCTCGTTAATAAAAATCAAAGTGATTTTTATCAACAAGTGAATTTATAAATGTGTTGGAGCACCACATACCCCCCTCCTAGAGAAGGTTATGAACCTTCTTGGTACATCTATTAATTAAACAAGTTTTGTCCGTGGAGCGAAATGTTTGAATTTCCGATTTACCGAAAGTTATTTTCTTGTGAATCATCGCTAGATTGATTTGTTCAGAAGAGCTTTTGTAACATGGTTTAAGCCTATCAATTGACACTGTTGTTGGTTTCTCTTTAACTTTGACTACAAAATATTTTTTGTGTCTTTGAAGAACTTCAAAGGGTCCTTCATAAGGAGTTTGTAAGCCAGTTCGAACTGTATCGGTTCTAATAAAAACATGGCTGCAAGTTTGGAGGTCTTTAAAAATGAAAGGGGTTTCATGATTATGTCTTGAAGGAGGCTGAGGCTTGATGTTGTTAATGCGATCTCGAAGAATTTCGACAAATTCGCTTGCGGATGCATTTTGATTTTGAACGGTTTGATTAACAAAATCATAAGGAAGTCTGATATTTTGACCATAAAGTAATTCGGCTGGAGTCGCGTTAGCATCATCGCGAATTATCGTACGCAAACCAAGAAGGATTAAAGGAAGTCTGTCCGACCAACTATCATTTGGTTTGCATAATATTGCTTCCTTAAAAACCCTACAAACCCTTAAAAACACATGGAAGCGAGCAGTTGAGCAGGAGGCCAGAGGAATAAACAAGTCCTGGCAACAGCTTAAAGCCGATGCTCAGGATCGCGCCTTGTGGAAGAGAGTTGTTTCTGTCCTATGCCCCTATAGGGGGTCTTAACAGGAATTTGATTGATTTGAAAAACCCTATGCCATCTCTCAAGCATTCCATTAGCTTTTGGGTTGTAAGCTGTCGTTCTACAACGTTTGAAACCAATCATTTTTCCTAATTCAGTAAACAATCGTGACTCGAATTGAGCGCCTTGATCTGTAATGATTGAAACTGGAGCTCCATAACGTGGTATGTACTCTTTGAAAATAGTATTAGCGACTGTTCTTGCATGAATATCATGAATTGGATATGCTTCTGGCCATCTAGTGAAGCGATCAATGACTGTTAGACAGTATCTATAGCCGTTTGAAATTGGAAGAGGACCAACCAGATCGATATGAATAGTATTGAATTTTTCTGAAATTGGTTCAAAGTGGCCAAGCGGGCTTTTGACATGTCGTGAAACTTTGGCTTTTTGACAAGCAATGCATTCTCTAGTCCAGTTACGGCTGTCTTTGTTGATTGAGGGCCAAATAAATTTACTCCTCATAAGTTTTACAGTAGCCTTAATTCCTGGATGAGACAAATCGTGAACTTTACGAAAGACATTGAAGCGTAAATTTGTAGGAATATACGGCCTTAATTGTTGTCTAGATGAGTCGCACCAAAGGGGATTAGTTGTGTTTTCAATTGAAACAGGAATGAAGTTAAGGCTGGGTATAGTTTTGGCTTTGGTTAATTCAAAATCTATTGCTTGAGCATTAGCAATTTCTGCATAATCTATGGTTGTAGGAAGATTAAGTATCTCGATTCTTGATAACGTATCAGCAACTATGTTGTCTTTTCCAGAAACATGTCGAATATCCGATGTAAATTGGCTGATAAAATCAAGATGTCTTAGTTGTCGAGGTGAAGCTTTTTCCGGATTTTGTTTTAACGCGAAAATTAACGGCTTATGGTCAGTAAACAAGATAAAGTTTCTGCCTTCAAGCATGTATTTAAAATGTTTTATTGATACATAGGCCGCTAATAACTCTCTGTCGTAAGCACTATATTTCCTTTGAGCGGAGGATAGTTTTTTAGAGAAAAAGGCTAAAGGTTTCCAGTCTTCAGAATGTCGCTGTTGAAGTACAGCTCCTATAGCAATGTCCGATGCATCTACTGCTAAAGATAATGTTGAAAATGACGATGGAAAAACTAGTGTAGTGGCATGAGCCAGTTGTTCTTTGCAACTGTTGAAGGCTTCGATAGAAGTTTTCGACCACTGAAGTTCTGTCTTGTCATTTTTCTTTTTACTGCCATTAGTGAAGCTGTCCAATGTGGATTGTGCTTCAGCAGCGTGTGGAATGAAACGTCGATAAAAGTTGAGCATCCCAAGGAAACGCCTAATATCTTTAACTGTAGTTGGTCGAGGATAATTTAAAATAGCTTCAACTCGAGAAGCGATTGGTTTGAATCCAAATTCGTCAATCGTATGACCAAGGAAATCAACCGATGATTTAAGGAATGAGCATTTATTTTGATTAATTATCAAGTTATGTGAGTTTAGTCGCTCGAATAACATATCTAAATGTTTTAGATGTTCACTTTCTGACTTTGAAGCAATTAGGATGTCGTCAATATAGACGAAACAGAAATCAAAATCCTTCAAAATGGAAAAGATAAAGCGTTGGAAAGTTTGCGCTGCATTACGCAATCCAAAAGTCATTCCCATAAATTCGTATAACCCAAAAGGTGTTGTAATCGCTGTTTTTGGGATGTCTTCGTCTCGGATGGGTATCTGGTGATACGCTTTTTCAAGATCAATAGTTGAAAAAACTTTACATCCTTCTAATTGTTGGCTAAAGTCTTGAATGTGAGGGATTGGATAGGTATCAGGTGTGGTTATTGCATTAAGAGCTCGATAATCTCCACAAGGTCTCCAAGTACCATCACTTTTCTTAACCATATGCAGAGGTGATGCCCATGGGCTATCAGAAGGTCTGCAAATACCGCGTTCAATCATTCGATCAAACTCGGCTCGAGCAATTTTTAACTTAATTGGATCTAGACGACGTGGTCTAGCAAAAACGGGGCGATCTTCAGTAACGATAAAATGTTGTACTGTGCTCGATTTTAAGTTACTGTAGTTTAAAGATCGACGAACATTTTCATATTTTGATAAAATTTGCTCAACTTTAGTATTTAAAATTGAGGTCGATAAAACAGCTAGGGAAGAAGATGGTCCCTTGACTAAAGTGCCGGTTGTAGAGATAATTCGCGAAAGTGGGTCAATGAGACATTTTTGACGAATATATACAATTAAACCATGGAATTTAAGAAAGTCCGCACCAAGGATAGGTTTTTCTACGTCAGCTACAATGAATTTCCATCTAAAAACTCTTCGTAACTGAAGGGAAATTTCAATTTCTTTGAACCCATAAGTTTTAATGTTGGTTGAATTAGCCGCTGTTAATACTAATGAGTTGTCACAAGTTAAATCATCAAACGCTGTGACTGGAAGGGCTGAAATGTCATCACCGGTATCGATGAGAAAACTAAAATTCGATAATTTGTCAAAAATAAATAGACGACTTGAAGTAGTTAAATTGTCGGTTGTCGTCATTACCGACAATTTACTTAGTTTTTTGTTGACTTAAAGGAACATGGTTGTCGACATTTAGTCGCTTTAACACCAAACTTTTGATGATAATAACATAAATCGGTATTATCACGAGATTTACTTCGTGATCGCGAACTATTCCTAAAATATGAACGACCTTGTCTGGCAAAATGGTTTTGCCTTTCAAACAAAGTTTCAATTTGTTTAGTCAATAATAACATTTGATGAAGGATTGTGTTCTCGAACGCTAAACGATCAGTTCCTCTATTGTTGTCATTAGAATGTGATACGCCTGAAACATTGAAAGAGAATCCAAGGGAACTTTCAAAAACACGATCTGCCAGAATACTTAATTCATTCAATGGCACATTTGCAACGGCTAAAATTGATTGTACACTTTGAGGAAGTTTAGTCAACCAAAGTTTCTTTAAAAGAGAATCACCAACTGAATTTCCAGCTAGTGATTTCATTTTAGCTAATAAAGTAGATGGTTTATCATCACCAATATCAAGGCCATTTAATAATTTATGAAGTTTACGATCTTCAGATTCACCAAATCTAGCGATGATCGTTGCCTTTAAATCGGAGTAAGGTGTTTCTGAAGAAGTATTTGCGATGATATCTAAAACCTTATCACATTCATCCTGGGTCAGCATGCTTATCGTGTGAGTAAATTTCGTAGTTTCGGACGATATGCCTGCTGACCTGAACTGAATTTCCAAGGCATTGAACCATGCCACTGGATTTCTTTTCCAAAAAGATATTTTTTGTACAGCAACAGATGACATATTAAAATCACCTAATCCCTGAAATGGATTAGGTGCGTCCAAATTAGGAAAAGGTGGAGTATGTGGCGCAATTCCATTATTATTTTCCATATTGAAATGAAAAAATATTTGAAAATTTTGACGAAGAATGAAAACTTTCGAAAAATCGAATTGATGAGACAGAACAATTTGAGTATTAATAAGAAAAATATCTAAAATAACTTAATAACTTATAATAAATACTACGTATCTGCAATAATCTTGTCTTCTATTATTTTTGAGTTGACTCTTGTATCGGTTCCTTGTATTTCATGCTTTGCTGTTGCCGCTATTGCTGTTGCCGCTATTGCTGTTGCCGCTATTGCTGTTGCCGCTATTGCTGTTGCTGATGCCGCTGTTGCTGATGCTGTTATTGCTGTTGTCGCTATTGCTGTTGCTGATGCCGCTGTTGCTGATGCTGCTATTGCTGTTGTCGCTATTGCTACTGCTGTTGCAGTTGCCGTTGTTGTTGTTGCTATTGCTGTTGCTGCTGCTGTTAGTGTTACTATTGCCACTGTTGCTGTTGCCGTTGTTGCTGTGTATGATTCTTCTTAATTACAAAGAGCATCAAAAAGTTCCTTCAAAAAATTTGGATCTCGCTCGATGTTTTAGATAATTATGCCTGGGCTTCTCTATTTTCTTGTTATTATGGTGAAATACGACGATGTTGATGCGAATCTGTATATTTCGACTATCGATCCAATGTTTATGTGCAATCGAATAAACTTATGCTCTTTATATTTATCAGGCGTGTCGCC
The DNA here is from genome assembly GCA_963669355.1 of Chorisops tibialis. NCBI lineage: Eukaryota > Metazoa > Arthropoda > Insecta > Diptera > Stratiomyidae > Chorisops > Chorisops tibialis. Next base: position 277,263,841 of record OY770262.1, read on the forward strand.
TGTCGGGGTCACCAATTATTTGCAGGATGTGTTAATATTTTTATTATAAACTTTTAATTCAGCAAATATTTTATTATGATAATTTATTATTTTTATTTATCACATATAATTAATTAAACAACACAATATTTGATATTTTAATTGAACACTGCAATATATATTTTTGTTACACATTTATTATTAATAATTACTTATTTTTCTTTTTGTATATTTTATTTATGAATATTTAAAATTAATAGCAACGTTTTATTTTTAATGTCTAACTAGCAATCAATTTATTTTTCATCCAATTTTCTATTTTCGACTGACTTCATATCTATAAAATTTTTTAATTTTTGAAAACAAAAGTTACTAATTCCAAAATTTCTCGTTAATAAAAATCAAAGTGATTTTTATCAACAAGTGAATTTATAAATGTGTTGGAGCACCACAGGTGTTTCTCCGGGTAAATTATGACCTACCCCAACGCTCCTGAGCAGCCGGCAGGAGGTGCTGCCCGACCCGGAGAAGCTCCATTAGAAAAATCTGTACATGTGGCTTCCTAGCAGCGTTTCCATTACACTATCATGCAATTGATATACTTTAAATTTCAGATCTGTATCATTCACACTTTTCAAGGAAATCGAATTGTTATATAGTCGTGGAATGTGTCTCATTGTATGGGAAGGGGTAGAAGGAGTGAAGCTACTCGGTTAATTTTTTTTCCGATGTTAATAATAATGCAAATTAAGGATCAAGTTCAAATTTTTACCTCGAAGAAATTTAAATGTACTGAGAAAATTCGTTTAGAGTATTTCATGAAAAAGTGCGGTTTATATAGGAGGTGGTGGAAGGAGAAGGGGGTTTTTGGTGATTTTTTGAGAAACAACTATAATCATCATGCAATTGATATATTTTAAATTTCAGATCAGTAACATTCAGACTTTTCAAGGAAATCAAATTCTTGTGAAGTCGTGGAACTGTGTCACATTGTATGGGAGGGGGTAGAAGGAGTGAAGCTAATCGGTTAATTTTTCCCGATATTAATAATAATGTTAATTAAGGATTTACCACAACATTTTAGCTCGATGGAAGTTACATGTACTGTGAAATTTGATGTAAAGTGATTCATGAAAAAGTGCAGTTTGTATGGGAGGTGGTGAAAGGAGTGAGGAAACTCAAACAATTTATATAACAAAAGACTGAATTTATAATAGAAATAATATATTCCAATTTCGTAAACGCACTATAGCCCAAATCAATGATCCAAAATATATAAGTTAAATACCATTGCAAAGGTATTTTCATAAAAGTATGCCTATTCTAGGTTCCAGGACTTTGCCTGTTCAAATTCCGAATTTCCGCTGAAATACGGCAACATGATGAAAGAAAAGGTAAAAATAAAATTTCAAACTCCTCCCGTAATCAGATCACGACATCCGACAAGCATCCGAGAACTGAAATCCGGAACGAGACAGAAACACACCGATTTCACTTTATTATTATAATAATAAAGTATTGTGATCGACACAAAAAAAAAACAAGTATGCCACCCTGAAATCTTTTTTTTTCGCGTTTCATGACTAAATTAGCCTAAATATGCAAAAAAAAAATCCGTCTGTCTGTACGCCGTACGCCGACGTGTACGCTCAGCGCACATCAACACCCAAACTCTTCAAGATAGAAAGTTCATTTTTGGAGGGATTGTAGATAGTTGCGGATCTCAGGCGGATACCCATTTTGGGGGGTGTACGGGTCCAGGGGGAGGCGGGGGGAGCGCTTAAACCGAAAAATACGAATTCAAATATCTCAACCATGGTAACAGCTAGGAAGGTAAAACTCAACATACATATAGAAAAGTTTGTAGGACAACTTTTAAAAATAATTTAATTTTTTTATCCATTGGAGTGCGAAGAGGGGGGCTAAGAACCAATTGTCGGCCGAATTTTTTTTTCAAATGATTATATCTTCGAAATTACTTATCGTAAAAAAATCATATTTAGAGACCGTCAAGGTGGCATATAGTTTCATCGGAACCAGCTCAGAAAGCGGCTAATTATTGTAAGGGGTAGGGTCAGGGGGGGTGCAAAGAAAAACACTTAAAAATTAATATCTCAACTATCTCTTAAGCTACGTAATTTAAACTTCAAACGTATATTAAGCTATACTAGGCAAATACAAAAAAAATATAACATGTCGAAATAATAGTAGTGGGGGGAAATGGGGAACATTTCAAAAATGGCGCACTTTTCAAAATTACGAATCCTTATATCTCAAAAAATAGTACAGATATCAAATCAAAAATTTGTCAGATTGTAGAACTACATAATGGTTAATTTTGTTAAAAATTTTAAGTTGGAAGGTGTAAGGGGAGGGAGGTGATAAGCAAAAATGTCGAAAATTTTGAGTGATTTTTTTTGGACTCTGTTAAAAGATACAAAGTTTAAATTTTGCATGTAAATACGTCTATTTGATGTACATAGAAAAATAATAATAACTTGATCCATAATTGTTATGAATTGACCCCCCCGGTCTAACGTGCACAAGGTGTTTCATGTGCATTGAAAAAACACATAAACTGAAAATTTTTGAGTGTAATTTTAAGGTAGAAACTTGAAAATTTGCGAAATGCATTTAAAAAAATTCTCTAAATATACGAAATATTAACTGGTCGAAAACCTTTAAAACTTCTACCCCCATACAAAATTATTTTTTCGACCATTTCCAAGAAATCAATTATCACCTAACTATTAAAAGCTATCAATTTAAAATTTTCCATAAAAACTTTTAAAAATAGTTGAAATAAAATTGAGTCAAAAATCTTGAAATGGCTCTTGCCCTTCTACCCTCTCCCATACAAAAGTATGAATTCGACCAATTTAATTAAATCAACTAATAACCAACAAATTAAAAGCTACGAACTTGAAATTTTGTACGAGCACCTTACAAGAGAAACGAAATAAAACTGCATCACAAATTTTACGATTGCCTTACTTCCTTTACCCCCTCAGATGTTTGTTTTGGTGAGTGTAAAATACACCAAATCTTATGAAAATTCCATTCAACTTCGTCTCTGAAACTCATTCTATGCAGGGAATATTGGATGTGGTTCAAGAAATCAATTAAAAACCTATTTACATCCACCCAACCTTACTATTACCCCTCCTCTTCTCCTCATAAAAACCCAAACTTGCAGAGACAAATGAAATATTGCTAAATTGACAACAGCCCTGCCCAAGATCTACCTTTCACTTAGTCTTCCCTAACTACTCTAACCTGCATATTGACTTTCCAATCATCCGCAACTTGTCCCAAGAATAACAAAGTTTCGCCCGACTTGTTGGTAGTTTATTTGAGAATGTAGTTAGTAATACATTATGTATATTAAAATCTGCTTAGTTCTTAGTAGAGCCATTAGCTCTTTGAACAAAATGCTTTGCGTTTTGTTGGAATCAAAACCATAAATTATTAAGAATGAAACCATGATACTCGCATTTGAATGGGACAGGCTTGCGATCAAATCAATCCCGTGATTTGAGATCGTATACGAGCATTAAGTACATGTGAAGCTTGTGTTCATTAAGAAACAAAAGCCTAAATAAAATAACAATAAGCTTAAAAACGTAACAGGACTTCGATTGTTCATAAGGCCCAATATACATAGATGAAATCGAAATTTTTCTGATCTTAGGAAATTTTGTATGGAGAGTGGTAGAAGGGGTCACAGCATTCAAGTAATTTATTTCACATCCCGCTAGAGTAGCTATAAAAATATTTGGTACCAAATTTAAGCTCCAAAAATGAAATAGATCCTAAGAAAATTAGTGCATTGTTTTTAGTGAAATTGTGCAGTTTGTATGGAAGGTGAACTACAATCACCATGCTATTGATATGTTTTAAATTTCAGATCAGTAACTTTCATACTTTTCGAGAAAATCAAATTTTGGAAGTGATGTGAAATTGTGTCACATTGTATGAGAGGGGGTAAAAGGCGAGAAGCTAATCGGTTTACTTTTCCCTAATATTAATAATGATGCTAATTAAGGATTTATTACAAAATTTTATCTCGATAAATGTTATACGTACTGAGAAAATTGGTAGAGAGTATTTAATAAAAAAATGCAGTTCGTATGGGAGGTGGTGGAAGGAGTGGAGGGATTCAAATGATTCGTATATGTATAATATATAAAAATATTATATCAAAAATTTCAAATCACGTGGTTCTACGGTTTTCAAGAAAATTTGATTATTATATATTTTTGAAAATGAGTGGGAGGAGGTAAAAGTCGTGGAGCATTGAAATAAGACTAAGCGCAGATTGCATCTCGAAGAATACCTAATAAACTTTGAGAGTTTTATTAGAATCGGTTCAGCCATTTTTGCGTGAAAGGCGGACAGACAGACATATAGACAGACACTAGAATTATATTTAAATGTATAAATGAACCAAGAAAGAGAAACTATAAACCCAAATGAAAATAGAGTACTTCGAAAGTGTATAACAAATAAGCACTTTTTTTTTTTTTGTTTTTTAAGTCGAGAAGTCGATTTGAACTTGGGATCCTAGATCACAAAGCAGACGCGTTAACCAATGAGCAATTTTACCCCAACTATTAAGCCGGTCAAAAGGGTGTTACAATAAGCCGCTATTAAAGTGCTTTTTCCAAACATTTTTAGAAGCGATCTTAAAGCACGTATCCTGTTTGTAAAAGAGAGGATCCGATCAATATTTACAGATCATTGGTGATTAATTAATAATAACGTATTGCATGGACTCATTCAATCACGTAGGGACTGCTGGTTGCTAGTATTACCTTAATTTACATGTTAGCCACTCACGCAACCTCAACTTATCCCAAGGGTAACAAAGTAGCGCCCAATTTTCTGGCAGACATTTTGATTAAAGGATCCATTCGTTAAGGTATTGCATGGACAGATATATCCGACAGACATTGATTCAGTATCCATATTTTTGATCGACTTCATTAAATCCTCATTTCTTAGCGCTACATCCTTAATAATTTTTAGCGAAATTGTTACTGCGCGATATACCATAAGCATCATAATTTCATTGAAGTAAAGTGCTGTGGAGGAAACAACTCTTTCACAAAATTCTATTATTACTTATGTTAATAGGTTAAATACAGTAAACACTCGCTATGAAAAGTTCCTTGTATAGTGCTATTTATTTACTAAGTAATTTATCATGTTCACATTTGTCTTAAATCTCTGCATTTATTTCCTATTTTTCCATTCATAAAAAAAACAAGAGGTAAAACTTTTTTTCTGCATAGCAGCCAAGAACCATAAGTCCTTTAAGGATGGCATTCATTAGCAGAAACTGATGGAGCTCGAAGATAGTGTATGTGCTAGCTCTAATATGCACGTATGTATGTACGAGCTCATATATGGAGAAACACACCAAAGGCAGCGCAGACTTGTGTGGTGAGTCTGCTCGGGTACGGGATGTTTCCGGTGTAATATGAATCTACATTAGCGTAATTGGACCTCATTTAAAATGAAAATGCTGCCTAATTAGCGAAAGTGCCATAGCATTCGTCATGAGGATGAAAGTCGACGTAGGACGCTGGCAGCATGGGAGTGATAAGAAGGCAACCGATGTTAATGGAAAAAAGTTCATATGTGTGCTCAGATTTGTGGCAAAGAGCCGCCATCGTGCTCGTATACATTTTACCTTTTCCGCACTTGGAGCTAGTGTATTCCTCGTGTAATAGTGTTTCGCGTGCCTGCCAGAAGGGCTCCTCGTACCGAGTAAGTGGCCATTGATCGTACTATGCTCGTACTTGCATTCCATATGTGCACACTTATTACGAATAAGTGGACATTTCTGTATGGCCTAGGCGAACATCGACACACGGGATATTAAATGCATGCATATCGGTATACAGTTGAAATTATGCACCCAATGGAAGTAGACAACGAGATATGGATTGGGGGTACTCCGACTCGATGACGTGTCCTACTATTGCCCAATGACGAAGGTCTCCTAGGTTAGATAATTAAACACACATTTTCAATCTCAATTCATCAAGAGATTGAAAATTCATGTTTCGTCCAACCTGCAGACGGAATAGCTAGTGACTACTACAACTGCAATTTCGGTATCAAAGGCCACGAAAAAAATGAGAACGAAAAACAAGCAGAGAATGCTGGCACTAATTGCTTCAGCTTTACCTGTGCCCGGTGTCGTCAGTTGTTGTTTCAACTGATTTCTGTGCGTTCTAGGCCACCCATAACTTTCCCCCTAGTCACACTACCCCTAACCCCTTTCACATATGACTGAAAACGAGTTTCGGCTTTCGGGCAATTAGCGAAATGTTTGGTATACAGCGATAAGACGGCAAAAAAACTGCACAAACCTGCTAGTGTACAGGGTGACAGAACTTTACCTGGACGTTGAAGAAATAATTTTTTAAATTATTCCAGGCGAAAGTTTTTTTGGAGAGTAATTCGCGATAAGGGTTTATCCAAATAGCTAACAACCCATTCGCATGAACAAAACTTTTTCGAAATCGAAGAAGCAGACGTGAATGTGGTTGTAAGGCCATTGATGCAGATGTCATATAGAGCTCAATCCACCAGCGGATCTCCTATTGAGGTACTTTTTGAGATCCGGCACCTGGTTTGGGACATAGTACAGAAAAAACTCTCATCCACAAGTCGAGATACTTGTTCCATAAACTCATACCGCCCTAATCAATAATTAACTAATTAGGGTTGTCTTCTTCGTTTCTAAACATCTGTTAAATTTAAAAATTGAAATTGAATTGCCAATGGGTAATACAATTTTGCAAAGATTGTATCAAAAGAAGAAAAATAATTCTTGACCTGGAGTCTTTCGCAGGCCATCTTTGATAGCTGGAACATTATGTAAATAACGTCTCAAAGATTTCATATAACTCAGAATCAATCAATCAAATTCCTGTTAAGACCCCCTATAGGGGCATAGGACAGAAACAACTCTCTTCCACAAGGCGCGATCCTGCGCATCGGCTTTAAGCTGTTGCCAGGACTTGTTTATTCCTCTGGCCTCCTGCTCAACTGCTCGCTTCCATGTGTTACATGGTCGACCAACCCGACGTCTTCCTTGAGGGTTATAATCCAGAGCCTGTTTTGCGATGTTTTGCTCTGGTTTCCTCAAAGTATGACCGATCCACTGCCACTTTCGCCGTTGAATCTCAATACCTATTTTAGTCTGGCGAGTTATACTCCAAAGTTCGTCGTTGGAGATCACTTCTGGCCAGAATATTCCTAAAATGCGTCGGAGGCATTGGTTTGCGAAAGTCTGTAGTTTCTTGGTAAGTCGAACGGTCACTTTCCACGTAGTACAACCATATAACAACACGGATTTGACGCATGCGTCAAAAACTCGCAGCTTCGTGCGAAGGGAGATCTCTCTTAACCTCCAGAAAGGGGAAAGGATACCGAAGGCCTGACGAGCTTTATTTAGCCGAGCCTCAACATCCTTTTCGGCTCCGCCGTCCATGCTGACAATGCTTCCGAGATAGCAAAAATCTTGCACCTCTTCCACATCCTGTCCATTAAGAACAATCGGTGTGCTTGCGTTCGAACCCATGTGCTTGTTTTTACGCACATTTATTTTCAGTCCCGCCTCTTTGCATTTAGAATGCAACGAGCGAACATTTGACTCTAAGTCCGAACGGGTATGTGCAAGCAAACACACGTCATCAGCATAATCAAGGTGACTTAAGATGTTAAATAGTCTCCATTGAAGACCTTTACCTTCTCCACATTCCAGTGCAGCTTTCAAGATGTCATTTATTACCACCAGAAACAGGGCTGGTGATAATATGCAGCCTTGTCTGACACCCGTTCGCACAGGAAAGCTCTCGGACAGCTCTCCTCTATGCAAGACGCGACACCTTGCATCTTCGTAGGATTCTTTAATCATAGCTATGACCTTATTTGGAATACCTCTCCTACGCAAAGCATTCCATATGTAATCTCGCTTAACGCTGTCGAAAGCCTTCTCGAAGTCCACAAACATGAGATGTAGTGGCGAACCCATTTCGGCTGACTGCTCTAATATTATCCGTGGGGTATTTGTGTGGTCGGTACAAGACGACCCTTTACGGAATCCAGCCTGATAAACTTCGAGAGTGCTCTCGACGACATCACTAATCCTATTGAGAATTACCTTAGCCATAATTTTTGATACGGCAGTAAGTAGACATATACCACGCCAATTGCCACAATCCCGAAGGTCGCCCTTCTTCGGAATTTTCACAATGACGCCCTCCTTCCATTCAGTCGGATATCTTCCATCATTCCACACCTTAGTGAAGAGTGGGAGGAGTATATCGGCTGTTATTTCCGGGTCCGCTTTGAGGAGTTCGGTTGGTAGTCCGTCTATACCTGGAGCTTTCCTTCCCGCCATTGACCGAATGGCGGAAACTATCTCTTCCTTATCTGGGGGATCGTCCCTAATAGAGGATTGTTGCGGTTGGATGTTTGGAAGTTGTTCTGTTTCCGGAATATCTTCATCTGACAAGATGTTTAAAATATCAGAGAAGTATTCCTTCCATCGTCGCAACTGGTGTTCACTCATATTAAGGAGAGTTCCGTTGACATCTCTCACCAGGTGGTTGGCGGTGAAATTCCTGTTCGTCAACTGTTTCATGATTTTAAATAGTGAACCCATATCCCCAAGGTAAGCCGCAGATTCTGCCTTGTTTGCCAGATCTTCAATGGCCTTTCTCTTGTCGCGTCTAACAGCCTTTTTAAGCTGTATATGAGCATCGCGGTAGTTCTGCCTCAAGTCGGGCGTTCGTTGGTTGACATCGGGTTGAGAGATGATTGCCAATTTGGCTTTTTTCCGATTGTCAACCTTGTCCCATGTGTCTTGTGACATCCAGGGTTTCTCACCGCTTTGCGCATATCCCACAGATTCTTCAGCACTAGTTAGAAAAGTGTTTCTGGTTGCCTCCCAATTGGCGTCCAGTGTGCGCATTTCATGTTCACCCAATGTGGATGACTTTTCGCGTAGAATGGTGGTGTATTCGAGTTTTTTGTTGGGATCTCTGAGTTTATCCACATTAAGCTTGCGCTTGATTTGAAGAATTTGTGGTCGTCGGATAGCTGCTGTACACAATCTCAAGCAGGCAACCATCAAGTGGTGATCGCTCCCCACGTCAGCTCCACGTTTCGCTCGCACATCGAGGAGACATCTTCTCCATCGGCGACTTATAGCCAAATGGTCGATCTGGTTCTGAGTAACACCGTCAGGGGAAACCCAAGATGTTTTATATATAATATATAATATATATAACTCAGAGCTGTCCAAAAATTACTCTTCTTCTTCTTTATTGTGTCAAGAAACTTACTTGAAATGGTCACCTCCAGCACATTATTATACAAGAAGTAAACCCTAATCATGAGGAGATCATTAACTGAGATCGTAATTATGGAAGACCATTAGTTGAGATCCTTATGATCAATATTTTGGTCATTAGGTGTGCTTAGGCTAAATTACTGCATTTCTCACTTAAAACGACAAATTTCCGGATGTTACACTGTTTGATTTATTAAGTGCGACGTGTCGGTCTCTGCTGAGACCTTTATCAAACTGATCGACAAATAACAAAAGACTCTTAGTTTATACAGAAAGGGGTAATTTGGTGTGGGAAGGGTAATCAAGGTTAAAAGGTTAAATTTATCCAATCGAATATCTGTTAAGACCCTCTATAGGAGCATAGGACAGAAACGGCCTTCATCCAAAAGACGCAATCCTGAGTATTGGCCTTTAGCTGTTGCCAGGACTTGTTTATTCCTCTGGCCTCCTGCTCAACTTGTAATGATCGTGGGAGGCCTCCAACCTGAGTCATCATTTTCGCGCCTCAATTTAAATGTAGCGCGAATATGGAGCACTACAAAATACCCCTGAAGTACGGCCCTGACGCCCTAGCCCAGGCCTAGATCTAAAGAGGGGCGCTGACGCTGTGATGAGCGGAGATTGACGGCTGGACATTGGAGGCGAGCGGTTGTGATCGAGACAGGCTGGCGGGTAAGAAAAGAAAAGAACGGAAAAAAAAAAGAAAAAACACGCGGTCGCCGAGTAGAAGTTGCCGTCGAGACGGGCGAGTGAAAAGAAAATAAAACAGGGAAATATCCGAAATAAAAGAGTGATATCGTTGGATGAAAAGGTTCGGGAGTATAAACGTTAAAGCTGATCGATATCGCGATAAATGACGTGTTGCCGGAAAAGGACGCGAGGAAAATCACGCGGTTTAGGTATGGGAAGTGCCGTCAAGCCGGGCGATCAAAAACGGTAAGGAAATTTTAAGAAACGGATTGTGAAGTGCCGTGTAGCCGAAAGTACGAGAATAAAACCACGCGGACGACTCAGGGGAAAGTTCCGTCACGCAGGAAGGCAAGAACTATATTATTCGGTGAGTTTTATTCTCATAGATCCTTACAGCTCGGAGAACTGCATTATTCCGAAATCCTTTTATTCGGAGACCATCATCCATATTCGGAGTACATCAATATTATTCAGCGATCACAATTCGGTCTTATTACTCTGAGAACATTATATATTCGGAGTTATATTAATATTATTCAGTGATCATAATTCGGTTTTATTATTCTGAGAACTATATATAGTCGGAGTACATCAATATTATTCAGCGATCACAATTCGGTCTTATTACTCTGAGAACATTATATATTCGGAGTTATATTAATATTATTCAGTGATCATAATTCGGTTTTATTATTCTGAGAACTTATATATTCGGAGTTATATTAATATTATTCAGTGACCATAATTCGGTTTTATTATTCTGAGAACTTTATATATTCGGAGTACATCAATATTATTCAGCGATCACAATTCGGTCTTATTACTCTGAGAACATTATATATTCGGAGTTATATTAATATTATTCAGTGATCATACGGCAGTTTTATTATTCTGAGAACTATATATAGTCGGAGTACATCAATATTATTCAGCGATCACAATTCGGTCTTATTACTCTGAGAACATTATATATTCGGAGTTATATTAATATTATTCAGTGATCATAATTCGGTTTTATTATTCTGAGAACTTATATATTCGGAGTTATATTAATATTATTCAGTGACCATAATTCGGTTTTATTATTCTGAGAACTTTATATATTCGGAGTACATCAATATTATTCAGCGATCACAATTCGGTCTTATTACTCTGAGAACATTATATATTCGGAGTTATATTAATATTATTCAGTGATCATACGGCAGTTTTATTATTCTGAGAACTTTATATATTCGGAGTACATCAATATTATTCAGCGATCACAATTCGGTCTTATTACTCTGAGAACATTATATATTCGGAGTTATATTAATATTATTCAGTGATCATAATTCGGTTTTATTATTCTGAGAACTATATATAGTCGGAGTACATCAATATTATTCAGCGATCACAATTCGGTCTTATTACTCTGAGAACATTATATATTCGGAGTTATATTAATATTATTCAGTGATCATAATTCGGTTTTATTATTCTGAGAACTTATATATTCGGAGTTATATTAATATTATTCAGTGACCATAATTCGGTTTTATTATTCTGAGAACTTATATATTCGGAGTTATATTAATATTATTCAGCGATCACAATTCGGTCTTATTACTCTGAGAACATTATATATTCGGAGTTATATTAATATTATTCAGTGATCATACGGCAGTTTTATTATTCTGAGAACTATATATATTCGGAGTGCATCAATATTATTCAGCGATCATAATTCGGTCTTATTACTCTGAGAACACTATATATTCGGAGTTATATTAATATTATTCAGTGATCATAATTCGGTTTTATTATTCTGAGAACTTATATATTCGGAGTTATATTAATATTATTCAGCGATCACGATTCGGTCTTAATACTCTGAGAACATTATATATTCGGAGTTATATTAATATTATTCAGTGATCATACTTCAGTTTCATTATTCTGAGAACTTTATATATTCGGAGTACATCAATATTATTCAGCGATCACAATTCGGTCTTATTACTCTGAGAACATTATATATTCGGAGTTATATTAATATTATTCAGTGATCATAATTCGGTTTTATTATTCTGAGAACTATATATATTCGGAGTACATCAATATTATTCAGCGATCATAATTCGGTCTTATTACTATGAGAACATTATGTTTTGGAGAACTGCATATTCAGTGAACGTTGTTTTCGGAGTCCTAAATTATTATCCGGAGATCATCAATAATATTCGGAGATCATCAGTAGTAGGCGGAGATCCTAAACAGTATCCGGAGATCATCAATCTTGATCGGAGATCATCAGTATTATGCGGAGATTCTAAACATTATCCGGAGATCATCAATCTTGTTCGGAGATCATTAGTATTATTCAGAAATCATTGTTCAGGGGCTTATTACTCTGAGAACATTACGTTTCGGAGAACCTTAGTATTTAGTAAATTTAAGATTCGGAGTTCATTATTTGTTATTCGGAGATCATTAGTAGTATTCATAGATCTTTATTAGATGTTCGAAAGTGAACATGACCGCTCGTTTTCTTGGTTTGTAGATATACATATTAGTATTCAAAGTTTAGTGTCGGAGAGATTTTCATTAGGAGGTTGGATCCAAACTCGTTCAGTAGAGATTAATTAGCGATATACCAAACCAGGTTTTCGAGAGTCTAACCCAACAAGGGGCTTGGTGAATGTAGAGACAATGTTTTTTTTTGAATTTAATAAACTAATAATGATGAGTACTTAGAACGTTTATTTTTGGATTCGACAGACCATTCCCGTTGCAGGAGGACGCTTCAGGGTTGACAGTACGGATTGGTAAGGATAAGCATCATAAACCACCCACGCAGAGCATCTCCGTCCGAGATCCTTTCTGAGAGAGTCACGAATGTCATCTGGGCCTTCAGCCACAAATATATTTGATTCCCCCCTTAACCCCTCCTCCGTGAGGTCCTTTAATCAGCTGCATGAAATTTTATTATGTTGAGGATGAGATGGCAAAAACCCTCCCCGGTGGCCGACGAGCTGAGCCGTGCCAGCCAACTAGCATGCAGCAGCCCATCTCACCACCACACCATGACATAATAAATGGCGCCCAACGTTTGTTCTAACAAACGAATTTAAAGAGGCTTCCTTATTCTGATGAAGCCATAGTGTAAGTCTGCACGACGAAAACTAGTTCTTTACGAACAGTATTGGTCTGCAGTCTGCAGTTTCCACTAACTAAAGTCGACTACGCGACATTGACACTTCGTTTAAGCTTTCAGCCCAGTCTATACGACTACCTTGTTGTTTTCCCGTCCCTTTAATCCCCCCTATGTTATTTTAGTCAATTGGTGTGATCACTCTAGCCTTATATCGTTCTAGTACATGACAGAGTCCTTCACCAATGTTGGGTGTGTCAGAATCTTCTGTTAAGACGGTAGTCTGAAACCCAGTATTCGTTGTTCCTACTAGTAGAGATAAGATTAATTCCTGTCTTCACTGCTTCGATGTCGGAATGTCTACCCTTCTAACGAACGACGAACTATAAGTGGTAGCTGCTCGGTCAATCTCTTTAGTCGAATCACTGAAACTCATTCAAGCAAATTCTTGCAGGAGTATTGTTCGGGAGTAACTGCTAACCACGTTCATACTCTTAACTTGGTTCCCGTGTCTCCACATTGAACAGTGGTAGTCCGGAAAAACTATATACTATTTTATCCCAATTACCTCCTCCGTCCGGTGGAGTCATTCTTAATCCTGATAGTCGTATGATAACGGAAAAAGGAACTGTCGAATCCAAAACTTTAGAGATTTTTTTTATAGGTGTCACTTATACCTCCTCATTTTGGAGCGTATGTTAGGATCCTTCCTGCCAGGAAGCACTCATTCTATCTGGTTACTCATTTCGAATTGAGATATACAATTCTCTTCTATGGTATAGTTGTAAGTTTATATTAACTATCGCTTCAGTATTAACTAACTGATAATCTTGAATCAAAGGTTAAACAAATATTTTTATATTATGTCCGTTCCTATACGTCCCGAAGAGCGGGAACCCAATCCCCAGGGAATTGATCAAATTACTTATTCACCCATAACGACTAGCACCCTTCGCTTTAACAAACACATCGACCAAATGAATTTTGACGACATATTCAATTCATCATCCCAAGCCCCGCCATCACACGAAGTTAACTTACAAGAAGCTATTCGAGAAGCAGTGGCACCCACCTTAGAGACGCTCACGTTACAGATGAGAAACCTCACTAGTCGGTTACTACCGGACCTCTCCGAGGACTCGGAAGCAGATAACCCTGTAGCTACTAGCCTGGAACCTAATAAGCCCACTACTACATACGTTGCTCCCGGTACCGCGAAGAGAACGAGTACGGCTCACAGTTTCCCTAAACACGTCATAGGAAAGATTTTAGCTGGATGGAGATTGAAATTTAATGGAGACCCCTCTGAATTGTCAGTGGACGAATTTTTAGACACGGCGGAAACTTTATCTGAACGCTCAGGACTCGACGCCGAAGACCTGAATATACATCTGCATGTTTTACTAGGAGGTCGAGCTTTACAATGGTACTGGAGACACCTACGAAATAATCCGAACGCTGATTGGCGCATAACAAGCACCGCTCTACACCATCAATTCCGTCAGTTGACAACCAATGGCGAAGCACTGCGAGCCCTCATGGATAGAAAACAAAAATCAAATGAGTCCGTGGACGCATATTTCGATGCAATGATCAATTTGCGAGATCAACTTAGACGTCCAATGCCAGAACAGGAAATGATTGAATTTTTGAGAGCTAATTTGTTACCGCATATCAGCAATTTAATCTTCTCATCAACCGCGCGAAAAGTTACGGATTTACTTGACTTAGGACGTGCCGCGGAAAAACAATTTCAGCACCAGGACCGTCAACGACTAGGTTTTCCTCGCCCCCTGCGTACTGTACAAGCCCTCGAAAGGGATGAGTCTTTAATCCAGTTCGATGTACCAATCAACCAAGAGCCTTCGGTGGAAGCTATTGAGGCAAACCAAACAAACACACGAGTCCCAACCCCACGAAAAGGCTGCTGGAACTGTCAAGCAAGTGGTCATTCATTCAGAGAATGTTCTTCACCACAACGTAGCTTGTTCTGTTACAGGTGTGGCGCGGCTAATGTGACAACCGCAGTTTGCTTAGACTGTCGTCCGGGAAACGGCCACAGGAACGAGTACGTCTCCGGCCCAACTCGCTCCGAACCAAACAGACCGGTTCTTCAGAATGCAAGACTACCTCCATCTCTTCGGAATCAGTCGCCCAATTGGAAAACACGCCAACCAGAACACAGAAGACCGTAAGCATTGTTAAAAGGAAGGCTCCTCCTGCATCTTCATCGGATATCCACACAAGCATTAACTCCAGACCATCACTACATGAACGTCATTGTAGATACATGCAAGCGCGTCAACGCATATTTAACGAAGCAAAACCGCCTCCGAAAAAGTCAATAGCTCGAGTTCGGAATGTGCATCAAGAGCTAAAGAAAAAATGGCATGCTGTGGCGTCCACTGTTCTACCCTGCGCCGAAGACCCTAGGCCGTATGCACCAGTCTTCATTAAAGGCGTGAAAATGTTGGGACTGTTGGATAGCGGGGCCAGCATTAGCTGCTTAGGAGACGGAGCTATTAAATTGCTGGAAGCCATGCAAGAGACCTTTAAACCAGTGTCTGCTTCCCTAAGGACTGCAGACGGAGCTGGTCAACAAATTATAGGCTATGTTGAATTGCCTATCACATATAAAAGTAAAACGCATCCTCTTCGTCTATACATAGTTCCCAGCCTGAGTCAATCCCTGTACCTTGGTACTGATTTCTGGAAGACCTTTGAGATAGCTCCCTCGATATTCTCTCCGGTTGAGGCAACAAGATCCATGCCTAACAATATCTCCGAACTGTGCCCAGCGACATTAACTCCTCAACAACGAACTCAGCTCGATAAAGTTATGACACAATACCCATCGTGTGCAGTACTCGGCCTTGGAAAGACTACTCTGGAACAACATACTATTGATGTGGGTCAGGCGGAACCTATTAAACAGCGCCATTATCCCATCTCTCCGGCAATTCAGCAAGACATGAACGTAGAATTAGACCGCATGCTGAAGCTTGGGGTGATAGAAGAGAGTCAAAGTGCCTGGAGCTCCCCAGTGGTGTTGATTCGTAAGCCAGGTAAAAACAGGTTGTGCTTAGATTCCCGAAAAATAAATTCAGTAACTAAAAAGGACGCATATCCGTTACCACATATTGAAGGATTACTAAGTCGATTGCAAGAGACCAAATTCGTTTCCAGCATCGATTTAAAAGACGCCTTTTGGCAAATCCCCCTCGAAACGAAATCACGCGAGATCACAGCCTTTACTGTACCAGGACGCCCGCTCTACCAGTTTACGGTCATGCCGTTCGGGTTATGCAACGCCCCACAAAGGATGTGTAGGCTGATGGATAAAGCAATTCCAGTCTGTTTGCGTGATCAGGTGTTTGTATATCTCGACGATCTGTTAGTTATATCTACGGACTTTGAAGCACATATAAGGTTGTTGGGTCAGGTGGCTAACTTATTACGTCAGGCGGGATTGACCATTAACGTTGAAAAAAGCAAATTTTGCATGCGAGAAGTAAAGTATTTAGGTTATATCGTAGGAGTGGATGGTCTACGTACAGACCCTGATAAAGTGTCAGCTATCTCGTCATTTCCGGCGCCGAAAACTATAAAACAGGTACGTAGATTTCTCGGCATGACGGGATGGTACCGAAGGTTTATCGCAGGCTATTCTACTCTTGCTGCCCCTATCACCGAGTGTTTGAAGGGAAGGGCGAAATTCTTATGGACGGAAGCAGCCGACAAGGCATTCCAAGACCTCAAAACCCAACTAATTACAGCCCCCGTTCTCGCCAGCCCGGATTTTAACAAACCTTTCACTATCCAATGTGATGCCAGTTCTGTGGGAATTGGAGGAGTATTATACCAAGTGTCGGCCGAGGGCCATGACAAACCCATTGCATTTTTCTCTCAAAAATTGAACGCAGCACAACGAAATTACAGCGTAACAGAGTTAGAGTGCTACGCAGTTGTCATGAGTCTGAAAAAGTTCCGACCGTATGTAGAGGGTATGCCGTTTCGAGTCATCACGGATCACTCCAGTTTGCAGTGGCTCATGCAACAAAAGGATCTGAGTGGACGGCTAGCCAGATGGAGCTTGAAATTACAGGCATTTGATTTCACTATCGAATATCGAAAAGGCAAGTTAAACGTTGTACCTGATGCCCTGTCTAGAGTTTACCTAGACGAACTGGATGCCGTGGTTCCCCTAACGGACATAAATTTAGAAGACCCGGAGTTCAATTCGGAAGAATATGACCGACTGCGCAATTCAATCACCAATTCCGCAGCTCGTCTACCAGACCTGAAGCTATCGGATAACTACGTCTATAAGAGAACAGAATTTTCCGTGGGAGAGGACATACTTGACGACCTGGCATGGAAACTATGGGTACCAACGAAGCTTACATCGAGGTTGATAAAGCAGGCCCACGATTCGCCCTTGGCTGCTCACGGAGGCATCGCAAAAACCCTTCACCGCCTAAAGACAAAGTATTACTGGCCTGGAATGGCGACGCAAGTTCGGAATTATGTATCCAGTTGTAATATATGCAAACAAATCAAAGCCCCTAATACCATCCTGAGACCCCCCATGGGACACTCCGCCACCTCGGAACGTCCATGGCAGCGCATATTTGTCGACTTCTTGGGACCATACCCCCGGTCTAAAGCAGGCAATACCTGTCTCTTTATCGTTTTAGATCATTTAAGCAAATTTGTACTTCTCACGCCTATGAAGAAAGCTACCGCATCAAACGTGTCGAAGTTCCTAGAAGAGAACGTATTTCACATGTATGGAGTTCCAGAAACTTTGGTGTCAGATAATGGTAAACAGTTTGTTTCTCAAGTTTTTCAAAACCTTCTGAAAACCTACGGAGTTAAACACTTTCGTACCGCTTTTTATTCCCCGCAATCAAACGCTTCCGAACGAGTGAACCGATCGATTCTTTCAGGAATTCGAGCACTAGTGGAGGAACACGATCAAGCCAATTGGGATCAAGCTATCAGTAGTATAGCGGCTGCTATTCGATCATCTAAGCATCAAACCATTGGTGTGGAACCCTATCGTATGCTATTCGGAACTCATATGGTATTGCACGCCTCCACGTACCCACTATTGCGCAAGATACAAGCTATCGGAGACTCCGAGTTGACTGTTATGCCCGAGGTAGATGTGCGAGAAGTGCTTCGCGCCAGAGCCGTAGAGCTAATTAATCACGCTCATGACATCAACGCTAGAAACTATAACACACGTTGTAGAAATGTTACCTACCGTCCGGGACAAGAAGTGTATCGGAGAAATTTCTCAATGAGTAATTTCAGTCAAGGGTACTGCGCTAAATTAGGCCCAAAATTCATTAAATGCAGAGTAACTCGAAGCATAGGTAATAGCTGCTATCAGTTAGAAGACACGCGTGGACGACCAATAGGCATATTTCACGCCAAAGACATGAGACAGTAACTCTATCTCGAATGTCTAAACCGGTAGGCCCAATAAGCCATCCGACCAGCTTAACTGGTGAAAATACAGGATGCCAATGAGCCGGAGAACGTAGAGGCCGGACGACATACCTTTTGTTTTGCTGCCCGTCTAGCTCAGTCGGTGGAGCATGAGACCCTTAATCCCAGGGTCGTGGTCGAGCCACACGTGGCCACGATCTCTCTTCAGCTTGGCTGATCTCCACAGGTGTCAACCACCCAACCTGCCCTGTAATGATCGTGGGAGGCCTCCAACCTGAGTCATCATTTTCGCGCCTCAATTTAAATGTAGCGCGAATATGGAGCACTACAAAATACCCCTGAAGTACGGCCCTGACGCCCTAGCCCAGGCCTAGATCTAAAGAGGGGCGCTGACGCTGTGATGAGCGGAGATTGACGGCTGGACATTGGAGGCGAGCGGTTGTGATCGAGACAGGCTGGCGGGTAAGAAAAGAAAAGAACGGAAAAAAAAAGAAAAAACACGCGGTCGCCGAGTAGAAGTTGCCGTCGAGACGGGCGAGTGAAAAGAAAATAAAACAGGGAAATATCCGAAATAAAAGAGTGATATCGTTGGATGAAAAGGTTCGGGAGTATAAACGTTAAAGCTGATCGATATCGCGATAAATGACGTGTTGCCGGAAAAGGACGCGAGGAAAATCACGCGGTTTAGGTATGGGAAGTGCCGTCAAGCCGGGCGATCAAAAACGGTAAGGAAATTTTAAGAAACGGATTGTGAAGTGCCGTGTAGCCGAAAGTACGAGAATAAAACCACGCGGACGACTCAGGGGAAAGTTCCGTCACGCAGGAAGGCAAGAACTATATTATTCGGTGAGTTTTATTCTCATAGATCCTTACAGCTCGGAGAACTGCATTATTCCGAAATCCTTTTATTCGGAGACCATCATCCATATTCGGAGTACATCAATATTATTCAGCGATCACAATTCGGTCTTATTACTCTGAGAACATTATATATTCGGAGTTATATTAATATTATTCAGTGATCATAATTCGGTTTTATTATTCTGAGAACTATATATAGTCGGAGTACATCAATATTATTCAGCGATCACAATTCGGTCTTATTACTCTGAGAACATTATATATTCGGAGTTATATTAATATTATTCAGTGATCATAATTCGGTTTTATTATTCTGAGAACTTATATATTCGGAGTTATATTAATATTATTCAGTGACCATAATTCGGTTTTATTATTCTGAGAACTTTATATATTCGGAGTACATCAATATTATTCAGCGATCACAATTCGGTCTTATTACTCTGAGAACATTATATATTCGGAGTTATATTAATATTATTCAGTGATCATACGGCAGTTTTATTATTCTGAGAACTATATATAGTCGGAGTACATCAATATTATTCAGCGATCACAATTCGGTCTTATTACTCTGAGAACATTATATATTCGGAGTTATATTAATATTATTCAGTGATCATAATTCGGTTTTATTATTCTGAGAACTTATATATTCGGAGTTATATTAATATTATTCAGTGACCATAATTCGGTTTTATTATTCTGAGAACTTTATATATTCGGAGTACATCAATATTATTCAGCGATCACAATTCGGTCTTATTACTCTGAGAACATTATATATTCGGAGTTATATTAATATTATTCAGTGATCATACGGCAGTTTTATTATTCTGAGAACTTTATATATTCGGAGTACATCAATATTATTCAGCGATCACAATTCGGTCTTATTACTCTGAGAACATTATATATTCGGAGTTATATTAATATTATTCAGTGATCATAATTCGGTTTTATTATTCTGAGAACTATATATAGTCGGAGTACATCAATATTATTCAGCGATCACAATTCGGTCTTATTACTCTGAGAACATTATATATTCGGAGTTATATTAATATTATTCAGTGACCATAATTCGGTTTTATTATTCTGAGAACTTATATATTCGGAGTTATATTAATATTATTCAGCGATCACAATTCGGTCTTATTACTCTGAGAACATTATATATTCGGAGTTATATTAATATTATTCAGTGATCATACGGCAGTTTTATTATTCTGAGAACTATATATATTCGGAGTGCATCAATATTATTCAGCGATCATAATTCGGTCTTATTACTCTGAGAACACTTTATATTCGGAGTTATATTAATATTATTCAGTGATCATAATTCGGTTTTATTATTCTGAGAACTTATATATTCGGAGTTATATTAATATTATTCAGCGATCACGATTCGGTCTTAATACTCTGAGAACATTATATATTCGGAGTTATATTAATATTATTCAGTGATCATACTTCAGTTTCATTATTCTGAGAACTTTATATATTCGGAGTACATCAATATTATTCAGCGATCACAATTCGGTCTTATTACTCTGAGAACATTATATATTCGGAGTTATATTAATATTATTCAGTGATCATAATTCGGTTTTATTATTCTGAGAACTATATATATTCGGAGTACATCAATATTATTCAGCGATCATAATTCGGTCTTATTACTATGAGAACATTATGTTTTGGAGAACTGCATATTCAGTGAACGTTGTTTTCGGAGTCCTAAATTATTATCCGGAGATCATCAATAATATTCGGAGATCATCAGTAGTAGGCGGAGATCCTAAACAGTATCCGGAGATCATCAATCTTGATCGGAGATCATCAGTATTATGCGGAGATTCTAAACATTATCCGGAGATCATCAATCTTGTTCGGAGATCATTAGTATTATTCAGAAATCATTGTTCAGGGGCTTATTACTCTGAGAACATTACGTTTCGGAGAACCTTAGTATTTAGTAAATTTAAGATTCGGAGTTCATTATTTGTTATTCGGAGATCATTAGTAGTATTCATAGATCTTTATTAGATGTTCGAAAGTGAACATGACCGCTCGTTTTCTTGGTTTGTAGATATACATATTAGTATTCAAAGTTTAGTGTCGGAGAGATTTTCATTAGGAGGTTGGATCCAAACTCGTTCAGTAGAGATTAATTAGCGATATACCAAACCAGGTTTTCGAGAGTCTAACCCAACAAGGGGCTTGGTGAATGTAGAGACAATGTTTTTTTTTGAATTTAATAAACTAATAATGATGAGTACTTAGAACGTTTATTTTTGGATTCGACAGACCATTCCCGTTGCAGGAGGACGCTTCAGGGTTGACAGTACGGATTGGTAAGGATAAGCATCATAAACCACCCACGCAGAGCATCTCCGTCCGAGATCCTTTCTGAGAGAGTCACGAATGTCATCTGGGCCTTCAGCCACAAATATATTTGATTCCCCCCTTAACCCCTCCTCCGTGAGGTCCTTTAATCAGCTGCATGAAATTTTATTATGTTGAGGATGAGATGGCAAAAACCCTCCCCGGTGGCCGACGAGCTGAGCCGTGCCAGCCAACTAGCATGCAGCAGCCCATCTCACCACCACACCATGACAAACTGTGATATATTCAATACGGCAGTAAATAGAAGGTCGAAGGTCGCTCTTCTTCGGAATTTTCGCAATGACGCCCTTCTTCCACTCAGTCGGATATCTTCCCTCATTCCACACAACAATAAGTATGTCGGATTATTTCCGGGTCCACTTTGAGCTGATCGGTTAGTAGTCCATCTATTCCTGAGGCTTTTCATCCCCCCATTGACCGAATGGCGGAAACTCTAATTCATCTGGGGGATCGTCCTTAATAAAGGATTGTTACGGTTGGATGTTCGGTATTTCTTCTATTTTTGGAATATCTTCCTCTGAGAAAATGTTTAAAATATCAGAGAAGTATTCCTTCTATCGCCGCAAATGGTGTTCACTCATATTAAGGAGAGTTCCATTGACATCTCTCACCAGTTGGCGGTAGAATTCCTTTTCTTCAACTGATTCATAATTTTAAATAGTGAACCCACACCCCCAAGGTACGCCGCAGATTCTACCTTGTTGGCCAGATCTTCAATGGCCTTTCTCTTGCCGCGTCTAACAGCCATTTTAAGCATCGCGGTAGTTCAGTCTCAAGTCGAGAGTTCCATGTTTGACATCGGCTGAGAGATGATTGCTAATTTGGCCTTTTCCGATCGCTAAACTTGTTCCATGTGTCTTGCGACATCCAGGGTTTCTCATCCCTTCGCACATATCCCACAAATTCTTCAGCACTAGTTAGAAACGTGTTTCTGGTTGCCTCTCAATTGGCGTCCAGTGTGCGTCTTTCATATCCGCACAATGTGGATGACTTTTTGCGTAGAATGGTGATGGCACTCAGGTGGCACTCAGTTGGTTATAAAACTTGTTTTTGTCACCAGGTGTTGCGATATTAATTGGTGAGTAGCAGAATTGTGATGTTTCTGACACTGGTCATGAGCCTGACGACGATAATCCTGTCCGAGATTGGTTCCCAGCTGACAAGACTGTTTCTCGCCCTCGGTATAAGGACGATCGCTACGCCATTTTTTGCTTCCATATCAGGATCAACGTAAAATAAACTGCCATCAAGTCAGGCAAAACTTTATTATTCTTGGGACAAGTTGCGGATGTGTGAAAAGTCAATATGCAGGTTAGAGTGGTTAGGGAAGACTAAGTGAAAGGGGGTTCTTGGGCAGGGCAATTGTCAATTTAACACTTTGCGGAAACGTTCAAAAGCTCCAGTACATATAATCAATATTCGTTCGTTTATTTATGCAAGTTTGAGTTTTGTGAGGGGAGGGGTGAGGGGTGATAGTAAGGGTGGGTGGATGGTAATAGTTTTTAATTTATTACTTGAATCACGTCCAATATTCTCTGTACAGAATGTCAGTTTCATAGACGAAGCTGCATAGAATTTTCATAAAATTCGGTGTATTTGACATTCCCGAAACCAAACATTTGTGTGGGAGGGGGCAGAGGAGCTAGGGAAATCGTAAAATTTGTGACGCAATTTTGTTTCCTTTCTCTTGTATTGTGCTCGTACAAAATTTCAAGCTCGTAGCTTTTAATTTATTGGTAAGCAGTTGTTTTATTGAAATTAGTCGAAATCAGACTTTTGTAGGGAGGGGTAGAACGGCAAATGTGATCTCAAAAATTTTGAAGCAGTTCCGTTTGAACCAATTTTAAAAGATTTTGTGCAAAATTTCAAATTGATAGATTTTACTGATTAGGTGATAATTAATTTCTTAGAAATGGTCGAAAAAAGAATTTTGTATGGGAGGGGGTAGAAGCTTTCATGGTATTCGACCAGTTAATATTTCATTCTTTTAAAGTTTTTTTTTTAAGCTTTTTTCGCAAATTTTTAAGTTTCTACCTTCAAATGTCATTCAAAAATTTTCAGTTTATGTGGTTTTTGCATTGCACATGAAACATCTTGTGCACCAAGGGGGGTCAGTGCATAAAAATTGAGGAATTTTTATTATTTTTTCTGTATGTACAACAAATAGATATATCCACATGGAAAATTTAAATTCTGTATCTTTCACCAGAGCCCTTAAAAACTCACTTAAAATTTTCGACAATTTTAGTTACCACCTCCCTCCCCTTACACTTCCCGACGTAAAATTTTTACCAAATTTAAAAACTATTTAGTTCTACAATTTGACAAAATTTGAATTTGATATCTGTGCTCGTTTTTGAATTATAACGGTTTGAAATTTTGAAAAGTGCGCCATTTTTGAAATGCTCCCCTTTCCCCGCCACTACTATTTTCTCCAATCGTTATATTTTTTTCGTATTTCTCTAACATAGATTAATAAAGTTTGTAAAATTCAATTACATAGCTTAATAAATAGCTGAGATATTGATTTTTAAGTGTTTTCCTTTGCACCCCCCGTGACCCTCCCCCTTACAATAATTAGCTTTTATCTAAACTGATTCTAGTGGACCTATGTACCAGCTGAATTGTCTCAAAATATCAATTTTTTATGGTAAGTAATTTCGAAGATGTAATCATTTGAAAAAAAATTCGGCTGACAATTGGTTCTTAGCCCCCCTTTTCGCACCCCAATGGATAAAAAACTTAAATTATTTTTAAAATTTGTCCCACAAACCCCTCTATATGTATTTTGAGCTTTAGCTTCCTTGCTGTTACCATGGTTGAGATATTTGAATTCGTATTTTTCGGTTTAAGCGCTCCCCCCGCCTCCCTCTGAACACTTACACCCCCCAAAATGGGTATCCGCCTGAGATCCGCAAATATCTACAATCCCCCAAAAATGAACTTTCTATCTTGAAGGGTTTGGGAGTTAATGTGCGCTGAGCGTACACACCGGCGTACGGCGGACGGCGTACAGACGGATTTTTTTTTTTTGCATTTTTAGGCTAATTTAGTTATGAAATGCGAAAAAACAAAATTTCAGGGTAGCAAATTTTTTTTTCCAAGTCGATCACAATACCTTATTATTAAAATAATAAAGTAAAACTGTGTTTCTGCTCGGGGCTCATTCTTCTCCTGATCCTGTCCACCTGATCGGTCAAGCCCAAGATTAGTATGTAATACAGGGTGCGCCATCTTTTATGTCGGTATGTAAACATTGAATAGCTTTGAAAAAAAAAATAACCGATTTCTATATATGAGGAATTTTTATTCAATTTGGTCCTTTGCAATTTATTTGGATTAGTTTTAGAATACAACATCAATCAAGTGGCCGCCTTTATTGGCCACAGCAAAATGTGTCTTTTTGCTGCGTTTTCCATTAACTTTTCGAGCATCTCGGGCGGCATAGCGATGATTTCGGCACGAATATTTGTCTTGAGCTCGTTAATGGTCTGAGGCTTGCTGGCATAGACCTTGCTTTTTAAATGACCCCACAAAAAGAAGTCCGGAGGGGTCAAATCTGGAGATCTGGGTGGACAGTCAATATCTCCTCTTTTTGACACCAGACGTCCAGGTAATTTCCGTTGCAGAAACTGAATTTTTTGATTTGCAGTGTGGTATGGCGCACCGTCAAGAACTTTTTCACGCATTTACGGGCAGACATAATGAGCCAACATCCACCGATATCGTTTTCCATCTACTGTTTTGTTTTCTCTCAAAAAAAAGAATGGCCCAATGATGGTTTTGGCGCAAAGGCCGACCCAAACAGTCACTTTTTGGTCATGCAATGGCGTTTCATGGATCTCGTTTCATGCATTCTCCATTCCTCAAATGCGGCAATTTTGCTTTAGACGCCGCCAGATAGGGTGAAATGGGCCTCGTCGGTCATCAAAAGTTGCTTCTAAAAATCAGATTTGGTGTCAATAGTTATAACGACTGGTTGGCCGTAATCCAAGCGACGTGGACGATCTGTCGGCAATATTCTTTGTACTAATTGCACTTTATACGGAAACAAATGCAAATCATCCTTCGAAATGCGCCGCAAAGTGGTTCCACTGACGCTAAAATGCTGAGTGCTGTTACGATACGACACTTTTGGATTCTGAGCAACTCTCTCTCTGACCGCTTGAACCAGTTCATTGGAACATCTTGGTCGTTGGTGAACGGCATGTTGACGATCTCTCACTGTCCCATGATCAACAAAATTTGACACCAAATGACGAATAGTGTTGTCAGACGGTGCCTGTTGGCCACGATATTTTCAGCGATAGGCACGTCAACACAACTGAACGACTATCTTCAATGTATAGCGTCACTATTTCGGCGCGTTGTTTCGGTATGAAGTGATTCATGAATAAAATTGTACTCAACTGTTGCTTCGAAAACATGTCTAATCAAGTCAATCGGTTGATAAATGTCAAAGTTATTCAATGTTTACATACTGACACACAAGATGGCGCAACCTGTAGTGCTCCATTTCACGGTCGATCACTGATTGGCGGTGCATGGACCGAATGACTACAGTCCTCCCCCTCATCCAATGTTTCAGCGTTCTAGAAGCCAATCATAATCCGTTCTCGAATACCAAAAGTCGTCGAAATAAAAAAAAATATAAAATTTGGACTTTATAGTACTGGGAGGAGGGAGAGGAAGTAATGGGGAGCATTGCAAAAATCGTCCATGTTTCAAAATTTTAAACTGTCACATCTCAAAATCCAATACAAGTTGTTTTGTATTGTATAATGTTTAAATCACTTTAAAAGAATCATAATTTTTCATTGTAGCCAAACTTGTTTTATACATATAATTTATATCGAGGGATTATTTTTTTTTCTTACTGTGGCTAAAACTTCTTTCCTAATAATTTACCGCTGGAAAAATTCTCAGCAACTTATCATCTTTACTGATAATACTTTGTAATTCAGAGTAGAAAGCCTACCTACTTTACAATATATGGTCCATCGAGCCGGATACGGCAGTTTTTCTTTTGTATTGATATTTCGGTAATTGATTGGTATCGATAGAGAAATATTTCGTCGTGGACAGTTTTAATCGGAAACATAAAACTCACATAATCGAATGTATTCTGCTTGTACAATAGCGCTACAGCCCAAATCGGACCTTGGCCTCCTAATATTCAGGTTCCTTAACACTTTTCATTACTTATTGTGGAAGGGTTGTTAGTCCTTCGCACAACTTTCTTTCTACGAATTTTTCATTTTCGTAGATTGAGGTGACGAAGGTATATCCAAGCAGGCAATGTGCTGGGATTATATATTTCGTCGACCAGGATTTGAACTCACGACCTTTGCATTACAAGACCAACACACTACCCACTAGGCTATACCCTAGCTCGAATGTTACAAAGCTAGTTTTGTATATTACTTTGACTGGATTTTTAATTCTTCCTTTCGAATAAGGAAATTTATTTTCGATTGGATTTTCGATTGTGATTATTGAATACGGGAAGTTTTGTGCATTGTGCGGACTTGATTGATTTTTGATTTTCCTATCGAATGAAAGAAGTGACTTACAGTGCGTGGACTAGATTTTCGACTCATAACATTAAAACAGTTTTTTCTTCGTGCGAAATGGGTAGTGATTCCGAATCTAACAGTGACGATGAACGGAAAGTGCTTAAATCGCAAGTTAATAAGTTGAAGAGAAAACGGACCGCTGTGCAATGGCTCACAGAATCATTATTTTTTGCCTTCATTGTAGGCAAATTTGCTTTACACAATTTATATCGAGTGATTATTTTTTGCCCTTACTATAGCTATAACTTCTTTCCTAATAATTTAGCGCTAAAAAAATTTCCAGCAACTTATCATCTTTACTGATAATATTTTGTAATTCACTTCAATCTCGGAAGCCAAATAAAGCTGATCAAAAAATAGAAATCGGTTATTTTATTTTGTTATTGTAATTAGAGTAGAAAACCTGTTTTACAAAACAAGTATCAAGTCACGATTTTGTCATATTGTATAGCTCTATGACCTTTAATTTTGGAATTTATGGGTATTTTAAAGGGAGGGAGATGGTGGAACAAAATATCGAAAGCTTTCACTAATTTTTTTAGAGCTATAGCAAAAAATACAAAGTCTAAATTGTTCACGAACTCCATTTGAAATATACAAAGAAAATAAACTGCCAACAAGTCGGGCGCAACTTTATTATTTTTGGGACAAGTTAAAGATACATGGAAAGTCAATATGCAAGTTAACGTGGTTAGGGAAGACTAAATGGAACCCCCTTTAACAAGTGGAACCCCCTTTCACAAGTTGAACCCTTCTCAGGGCAGGGATGATGCCAATTCAACACTTAGTTGCGAATACGATCATAGCTCCAGTACATGTAATCAATATTTCATTCGTTTATACAAGTTTTGGTTTTTATAAGGGAGGGGGAGGGGTCATATTAAATGTGGCTGAATGTCAATAATTTTTCATAATTAATAATAATTGCCTCAATTACGACCAATGTTTTCTGCATAGAATGTCAGTTTCATAGACGAAGTTGCATAGAATTTTCATAAAATTTGGTGAATATATTCACGAAACCAATCATTTGTATGGGGTAGAGGAGGTAAGGCAAATGTAAAATTTGTGATGCAGTTTTATTTCATTTCTTTTGTAATGTACAAAATTTCAAGTTTGTAGCTTTTAATTTGCTGGTTAGCAGTTGATTTATTGAAATTGGTCGAAATCATACTTTTGTATGGGAAGGGGTAGAAGATCAAGTGTGATCTCAAAACTTTTAACGCAGTTCCGTTTCGCCTATTTTCGAAAGCTTTTGTGCAAAATTTCAAATTAATAGCTTTTACTAGATAGGTGATAATTATTTTTTTTTAAAATGGTCGAAAAAAAAATTTTGAATGGTAGGGGGTAGAAATTTTGAAGGTATTCGACCAAATAATATTTCATTCTCTTGGGGATTTTTTTTCAATGCAGTTTGCAATTTTTCAAGTTTCTACCTTAAAATTTCATTCAAAAATTTTCAGGATATGTGTTTTTTCACTTATTTTTTTTTTATTTAATGCATTATATATATTTTGTTTTAACATAATTTCAAGCTAAATGAATTCATGTACTACTCCCCTTTTAAGGATTATTCTTGTGATAGGGGTGAGGAGTCGATAACTAATATACAATTTTTGCAATATATTAAGCCTACGAAAGTTACAAAGAAACAACATTGTTAACAACATTTCAAATCTTAGAAGTATACATTATGATTTGTGATGTATAATATGTAAATTAAGAATGATATACAGTAATAGATATTAATTAATTTTCAGTTTAAAATATAAATTAAATTTTAATTAAGCCGTTGCATATGAATAGTAAGGTACTTAAATTTAAGAATTAATACATAAGTTTAAGATACATTATTCAGATTATAATTATTTTTACAAATTATTCATTAGGAATTTAAATCTAATTCAAGCAAATTTTTCAATCCAAGACTATAGTAATAACTTTTTTAAAATTGTTTGTTAATGGAAAATGAAAAATGAAATAATATCAACTAACCAATATCTTTATAATAATACATTTTTATATTAGTTTTGAAGGTTTCAATATTACTGCTTTTTTTTACTATTGAAGGTAAGGCATTATAAAATTTGACCCCAGAGTATGAATAATGGTTTTGGCCAACTTTTGTTTCTCGTTTCGGTAGCAATATATATTCATGAGTGCCAGCTCTAGTGAAGTTTAAGTTAACCGGATGAATAAGTTATTTGATTTCCTTGTGTATTTGAATACTTGATATTAGTTTGAATATTTGTTCGATTGAAAGTACTTGTAATTCCGAATATAACTTATCAGAAGGATAAAGTCTACTTTTTCTCAATAAAATTTTTATTAATAATTTTTGGACACTTAATAAGTGGTGAAAGAAAACTAGAGTTGCTACTACCCCAAGCAATTATTCCATATTGTAGCAGTCAGTGAATCATGGAGAATTAAAATATCCTGACAGTTCTTATTTGCTGAAAAGATCTAACTTCGAGGCAAATTGGAATAAGTTTTCGTAGACGGGATATAAGATTGGAGATATGGATTTCCCATTTAAGGTGTTCATCGAATGTAATACCTAGATATTTGGTGGACGGGACTCTTTTTAGTGGGGGCACTGGCAATTTGTACCACACTGATTTGTGTGAATCCTGATGTCTATATTAATTGGGTCTCCATGTTGAGTCAGTTTAAATACGATATAATTTGCTTTTGAAATATTTAAAGTAAGGGAGTTATGATCTAACCATTCTTTAATATTCAATAAGCTATAATTAGCCTTTATATTGACTCCTTCCCAAGAGCTGTCTTCTATAAAAAGTACTGTGTCATCTGCGAACGAAATCAGTTCTCCTTCAATTGATATCAGATAGATATCATTAACATATAATATGAATAGTGGAGGACCTAGCACTGTCCCTTGTGGTACTCCGTATTCGAACGACAGATAATTACTGTGTTTTTTCAAAAATTTTAACTCGTTGTTTTCGTTCATATAGGTAACTAGTGATCCAATTAATCAAATTTTGGTTTATATTCAATCTATGTAGTTTCTGTACAATTTTTCTGTGTGGAATAGAATCGAAGGCTTTTGCTAAATCAAGAAATATTGCACATGAAACACCATGTGCACGTTAGACCAGGGGGGTCGGTGCATAACAATTGCAGAATTTTCATTATTTTTTCTATATGTATAATAAACAGATGTATGGACATGGAAAATTTAAACTTTGTATCTCTTACCACGGCCCTAAGAAAATCACTCAAATTTTTCGATATTTTTGCTTACCATCTCCCTTCCCTTACACCTCCCGATGTAAAACTTTTACCAAAATTCAAAACTATGTAGTTCTACAATTGGACAAAGTTTGAATTTGATAATGGTTTGAAATTTTGGAAAGTGCAATGCTCCCCATTTCCCCCCACTACTATTTCTCTAATATAGCTTAATATAAGTACCAAGTTTCGATTACATAGCTCAACGAATAGCCGAGATATTGTTTTTTTAAGTGTTTTTCTTTGCACCCCCTGACCTTCCCCCTTACAATAATTAGCCTCTAAGTAAGCTGATTCCATTGGATCTATGCTGCCTTGATGGTTTAAAAATATAAAGTTCTTACGCTAAGAAATTTCGGAGATATAATCATTTGAAAAAAAAATTATCACTAAAGCTATCAACTTGAAATTTTGTACAATTACTTCTAAAAACATTTAAAACAAAGTTGTATCAAACTTTTGAAATCCCTCTTGACCTTCTTCACTTCAAAACTTTCAGAATATCAACTAAGAATCAACAAATTAATTGCTACGAACTAGAAATTTTGTGGGAACATCTTTCAAGAGAAACGAAATGCTCTACTCCCTCACATGCCAATGTGTCTACTGCTACACTACAGTCCGGATGGGGCCTCGGCCTTCTGACCTGCAGGTTCCTTCAAATTTTCATTACTTATTCTGGAAGAGTTGTCCCAAGCCGAACTCTCTAACTACGAATTTTTAATTTTTAGTCATCGAGATAGCCCGGGAAAATCCAAGCAGGCAGTGTGCTGGATTTTTACGTCGACCGGGATTTGAACTCAGGACCTACACGCCAACTACTAGGCTTTACCCTAGCTAGTTTCATTTATACGTATGTATGTATATGTTAAATAGACCGAATTTTATAGAAATTCTATCAAACTTCGTCTACGAAACTAACATTCTATGCAGCGAATTTTGAACGCGATTCAAGCAACCAATTAAAGAATTACTAACATCAACTCACCCTTTCTATTGCCCCACTCATCATCAATCCTAAACTTGAATAATTAAACGAATGAAATATTGATTCATTGTACTCGAGCTATTGGCCGTTAAGCGCGGTTTAATGTTGTATAACTAGCAACAGCCCTGCCCTAGAGCATCAATCCACTTAGTCTTCCCTACCCACCCTAACCTGCGTATTAACTTTTTCCAATAACTGGATTCCGTTCTGGAAGGTCTTCAAAATATCCATTTACCTCTGCTATTACCTCTTCATTTGACTCAATACGTCTTGCAGCCAAAAATATCCTGGGATTATGGAATAGATGAAAGACAGAGGGAGGCGAATAAGGAGGATGTTCTAACAATTCATACTCTAAATCCCTCAATTTTCCCATTACCAGATCGTCTTTGTGTGCAGGTGCATTGTCCTGTTGAAAAATAATTTTTACTTTTGCAAACCAGGCCTTTTCTCTTTAATTTTGTCATCTAGCTGGTAGGACATGTGCGTCGTATTCCCCATTAATTGTTCGACCCTTTGGCAGGTAGTCCATTAAAAGAATTCATTTGAAATTCAAAAAAAAATCTTTTCAGCCAATGCAATTATATTTGCTTTCTTCGGTGTACAGCCACCGGCTTCCACCCACTGTTTGAACTGTTGTTTTGACTTAAGTATAAAGTGATGAGCCCTGCGCAGAAAATCAGTTGGATAAATCTTAAAACAGTACAAGCTTTGCTGCGACATTCGATTCCTCGCTTGTATGTGATCGGCATTTAAGTAATACTACGCCCATATTGCGCAAGCCTTTCTCATACTTAGTTCTTCGTGTACAATGTGCGGTAACCTTTTTTCTGGGATGTCCTCAGCCTTACATATTTCATACACCTTTAATTATCTATCATCTAGAACCATATTGCTTATCTATCGATATTTTTTTTGATAGTTGCAGTTTCCTTCACGTGGATCATCTTCAATTGGTGTACAACCACGATTAAAGCTGCCCATTTTTTTATTGTTTATAACGAAAATACGGATTCCTTATAACTTTTAATATATTGCGTCGACCGGGATTTGAACTCACGACCTTCACATTAAAAGACCAACACGCTACCCACTAGGCTACACTCTAGCACACACAACTCGCTTACTTTAAACAGTCGTATAAGAGAAGCTATTTCTCATCAAATTCACATTTGGCATTTACTTTTGCAACAACTGAGCCAACATAACAAAACAGTAATTTCATTTGTAGCAGTACCATCTATAGGCTGTGCTGAAAACTTTTCACCTCGCCCTCGTACTTCTTCTCCTGTACTAAATAAATGGCTATTGAGCTATTAGTTGCGAAAAGCAATCGGGCATAATGAGCAGAGCCTTATTATGAGACCTATTCACTACTTACGTTCAATTAACTTCATGAAACAGTTCAGTATTGTTCTAACTGACATGAGTTTTCGTAATCCGCAAAGAGATATTCTTAAATATAATCGCAGTGACCTCCAGCTTAACTCGAATTACGCCCTTAATGAATCGCATTTCATGTTCACTTGGTCAGCGAGAGGTATGCAGAGAAATGAAATCATGCAACTAATTACTGGAGAGGCCGCAATATCCTAATTTGCCTTAGCTGTCAGTTGCACAAAGTCTTGTGCGATGTAAATGTTTCACATACGGTAACTACCCACATGATCCACGTCCCTGGTAGCCTTTCAATTCTCGTATAACTGAATCTTATGGCTTTGTGTTAGACCTTGTCGGATTCTAGAAACAATTAATTTAATAAGCACACAGGACGGTGACGATACAAAGGTATGAAGGTCCTTTTGATCCTCTCGTCCTTTGACGCTCCTCGCACACAGAATGGTTTAGCCCGAGTGTTACTTGTAATTAATAACATGTTTGGAGTTTGTCAGATAAAGAGCGGCCCTTTAAAACAACATTTGAACTCTTTGCCAAATTTAATTAAAAATTCTTCCTTGCTGATGATTTTTCGGTTAGCTTTAGGTTTGCTGGTAGGTTTCTACCTATCCCCGACTATGTTTACAGAGACTAACCAACACCCAGTCAGCGCAGTGTTTTGGACATTTTAAAAGGATTTGTTTGGACTGGGGAGAGCTATCTATACCGTACGCAAAATACCGGGCTGATTTTATGGCGCTTTAGAGTTTCAACTCATTTAATTAATTTTTTGTTCTTGTTATTGTTGTTGTTGATTTGCTGTTGTTCCTGTTCAATTTCACCACTGTACGAATTAAATTAATGAAATTCTTGCCATCATACGATCGCCTCAATTAGGAAAGTTGCCAACTAAAATTAATCGTCTGTCCGGTTTATCATTAAGCAAAACTTTCTCAACCAGAAGAGAACATGAAAAGCTTAAGGAAATCATCTATTTCATCACGGGTTTGTTAATTTACTTAATTTTATAATAAAATACTGCTCTTGGCTAAGCTATATTAATACGACAATACAAATATTGTTCGTAATAAATTGTAACAATTTTAATGAAGTATGGTACCATTGAAGTGAATTTTATAGGAAAATTGTGCCAATCCCTTTTATAAAGGCAATTGAGCAATTTAGTTTATAGCGAAGGTAGTTTAATTTATTTTATCATTAAAAAGAAATATGTCCTTTTATTTTGTATTAGCTGATCAGGGCTAGAGATACTCGATACACACTAGCACTACTCTCCTAATAAAGTTTGGACAATGCTATAATACCAACAGTTCAGCGTGAGCTTAGAATCACAAAAAGGCAATATAAGAAATATGAAAAACAGGCAAACTTGAGTTTGACGGTTTTCAAACATACGGACGCAAGCACAAACTTGCGTTAATCTACAAGTTTTTGAATAATTTACTCATTACAATCGAAAATAAATATGACTTTCATAAATAACAGTTCATTATGATTGTGTGTGTAAATTTCGGACAAGGTTTCCCGCGCAATCGCTGTTCATGCATTGTACAAACTCTATTAGAACAAAACTGTTAGTGTGTATCGAGTATCTCTACTCAAGACTAGGCAATGCCGATAGCTATTTTTCCAAAAATATACAAGGTACCTATTACTGAAATAAACAAATAGTTAGTTCTGGTTGAAATTCACAAGCCACGGGCAAAAATAACTGTCTACCATAAAACGCTAACCTATGAATCGACCACCAGGACCCAGTAGCGGCTCGTCAAGTGAAGCACATAAGGCCTAACCTGACACAGCATTTTCGACCAATGAATCTAACATTCCTAATACGATTAAATTTTGCATATTGAATTATCATTTTAAATCATTCTCATATCAGCGATACGCCTCTGTCCTTTTATCTCTTGCCTAGTTAAGAGTAGGGGAGTGAGCTTGAAGAAAAAATAAATAAAATAAAAATGTTCGAGCCTGGAAACATTCGATTTTCCCCAACTTTAAAAATGAGGCACCTGAAAAGCTTGCTCACCCACAACTCGTTCAACACATTGCTGCCGTGCCGGCTTGCATGGCTTGATCCGATGTCGACGTCATAAAAAGCAAAAGATCTGAGGCGAAAAGCTATTCGCCTCTACCTGAGCTTGCACAGCTTCCATGCTGATTACCAGGGTTGTCGTCATAGGATATACGGCTAGAAAATGCATATACCCTCTAAAAATAAGCCTGTATACGATGGTATACGATGTAATATACGTCGCATATCCTGTGGTTTTCATAGAAGTAGCTTGTGAAACTAGTATCGAAGAAACGTCACGAGTTCCCATGGTAACCTACACATCACCGTGTGTCCATTCCCAGGGAGTTCTATTTTTTCTTGAATTATGTTCTTGTGTTAGATCCATCTAAATGTGTTGATTGCAAATTAGAACATGTTTGCGGTTTTCTTCTGTTTAATTGGAAATCACTTACATCGACTCGGTTATGAAACGAGACAAAATAGTTCTCCCAAATTTTGGAAAGTCTTAAAAGCGTCCCTGGTGAAAAAACCGCGTTGGCTATAAATACCTGCAGAAATTTGATATTTAAGAATATCCGTTTGGTAAGTAATCCAAGAAGCATACCAAATAATAACAAACAATTTTCGGAAAGTATTGATACTTACCAAGAAACTACAGACTTTCGTAAACCAAGGCCTCCGGCGCATTTTAGGAATATTCTGGCCAGAAGTGATCTCCAACGACGAACTTTGGTGTACAACTGGCCAGACTAAAATAGGTATTGAGATTCAACGGCGGAAGTGGCAGTGGATCGGTCATACTTTGAGGAAACCAGAGCAAAATATCGCAAAACAGGCTCTGGATTATAATCCTCAAGGAAGACGTCGGGTTGGTCGACCATGTAACACATGGAAGCGAGCAGTTGAGCAGGAGGCCTGAGGAATAAACAAGTCCTGGCAACAGCTTAAAGCCGATGCTCAGGATCGCGCCTTGTGGAAGAGAGTTGTTTCTGTCCTATGCCCCTATAGGGGGTCTTGACAGGAATTTGATTGATTGATTGATACATGTCAGCTCTACTCGCTTATCATCTATCAAATAACACTGAATCAAATTAATGCGCGCGTACGAGCTTTATAATGAACACCTGCACTATAGAACGCGAATAACCAGGAAACTAAACCAAGAAAGCAACAACAACCACAACTAGATCGGCGAGAAAATACTTCATAGAAGAAATTACAAGCGCTTGCCCGAGAAGAGCGATTACAAAAATACTATGAAAAATATCTGGCACCAGATGCGACCCTATCAGAATGTTCAGCAACAATAAACAAACGGGCAACAGAGAAAGACTCGACCGACGAGATAATGCTTTATAAAAGTGCTCGGCCGAGAAGCAAAAGTTGTACGACAACGGGAATGATTCGACCGACAAGAGCAATACGAAAGGCGAGCGTTTTTGGTGAACATGTCAGTCTGGTTTGGAGTCGTCGACGAGTTGGCCAATGTTTAGAAATCGAAAGCAGTTAAGATTGGAAAGCGATAAGCTTTGAGCTAAAAACTCTGAAGTGAAAAGATAATTAAATATAGAAATGCGGATAAATTAAAATGAACTTATTAAACTGGTGGTCTTATTTTTACTTGAAACCTAGAGACCCTTTGTGCACTTCAGCATGGTCGATAGGATGACTTCAAGACTCTATTCTGAATCAAATCCTGAAAACGTAGAGCGAAAGATATTTATGCACTAGTAAACGCTTGCGACTTCGTCCGCATAAAAATCGCAATAATAAGTAATTTTTGAGAATGTAGTTAGTAAAACATTATATGGGATATATAATCCGCTTACTTTAATGGCTCTTTGAACACAATGTTTTGTATTTTGTTGGAATCAGAACCATAAATTATTAAGAATGAAAGCATGATACTCGCATTTGAATAGGAGAGATTTGTGATCTAATCAATCCCGTGATTGAGATCATATA
Source organism: Chorisops tibialis (assembly GCA_963669355.1). Taxonomy (NCBI): domain Eukaryota; kingdom Metazoa; phylum Arthropoda; class Insecta; order Diptera; family Stratiomyidae; genus Chorisops; species Chorisops tibialis. The sequence goes on from OY770262.1 coordinate 277,300,951, forward strand.
CGTATTGAAGAGCATTTAGGACATGTGAATAATTATAGCTTGTGTTAATTAAAAAAAAACCCAAATAAAATAACACTAAGCTTGGAAACCTAACAGGACTACGATTGTGCGTAGAGCCCAATCATATGATACCATAGATGAAATCGAAATTTTTGTGATATTATCAAATTTTGTATGGGAAGGGGCTGCACTGAACTAATTTGTTTCACATCATGCTAGAGTAGCTATAAAAATGTTTTGTATGAAATTTAAGCTTCAAAAATTGAGCAGATACTGAGAAACTAAGTGCATTCAATTTAATGAAATTGTGCAATTTATATGGGGGGTGGTAGAAGGAAAGGGGGGTTTTTGGTGATATTTCGAGAAACAACTATAATCATCATGCAATTGACATATTTTTAAATTCAGGTGAATGATACAGTCACGCTTTTTAAGAAAATCGAATTTTTGTAAAGACGTGGAATTGTGTCACATTGTATGGGAGGGGGTAGAAGGAGTGAAGCTACTCGTTTAATTTTTTCCCGATGTTAATAATGCTAATTTAGGATAGAGTACGAAATTTGAGCTCAATGAAAGTTATATGTACTGAGAAAATTAGTTTAGAATATATCATGAAAAGAGCAGTTTGTATGGGAGGTGGTGGAAGGAGTAGCGGGTTTTTAAGTGACTTTTTGAGAACAACTATAATTAATTTTCAATTGACATATTTTAAATTTCAGATCAGTAACATTTACAGTTTTCAAGAAAATCGAATTTAATTAAAGTCGTGGAATTGTGTCACATTGTATGGGAGGTGGTAGAAGGAATGAAGCCAATCGGTTAATTTTTTCCCGATATTAATAATAATGCAAATTAAGGATTAATTACAACATTTAAGCTCGATAAAAGTTACACGTACTGAGAAAATTGGTGAATAGCATTTCATGAAAAAGTTTCGTTTGTATGGGAGGTGGTGGAAGGAGTAGGCGGATTCAAATAATTTGTATACCTTAGATCGCATTTCTGATAAAAATAGTATGTTCAAAATTTCAAATGATTTGCTCCGATGGTTTTGAAGAAAATCTGATTAGTATATATTTTTGATTTTGTATGGGAGGGGGTGGAAGGCGTGGGGGTATTGAAATAAGACCGCGCGCAGATTACATCTCGGTGCACATCTAACAAACTGTGAAAGTTTCATTACAATCGGTTTAGCCGTTTTTTCGTAAAAACCGGAAAGACAGACAGACAGAGAAATTTTTTAAAAACGTTTGTTTCTGCTTAGTTATTGCTAAAATAAAGCAAAAAACTTATTTATAGTCATTTATAAACAAATAACAGACAGACACTACAATTATATTAATATAGATTAGATCGGATAAACATGAAACCAGAAAATGTCCGCTTTCGGGAAACTAAAATGAAGAGAATACGCAGACGATTTAACATGGAAGAAATCGAGTAAAAAGGGTTGAGAAATCCAAAGAATCAGTTTCAAGCAGATACATAACAGAATTGTGGTTGGGCATAAAGCCCAATTATATGATACTCTAAATGAAATGGGAAAGACTTTAATGTAACGGAAAATATGACGTCTCAAATTCTTTCGAATAGTGAATAGTGACTTTTGTATGGGAGGTGGTAGAAGTAGAGAGGGGAGGTTTATAATTTTTGTAAATAATACCGAACGCGACATGCCAAATGTTTCGTGCTGAATTTAAAGTTTGAAATTTCATTATTTTCAAAGAAATTATCCATAGTTTCCGTGAAATTGGGGCATTTGTATGGGAGGTGGCAGAGGAAGTGGAAGGTTTTAGATGATTTTGAAACTGCATATCAACATCCTTATCACCATGCTTTGTTTCAATTTCAAATTTGATGTTCGAAGGGGAATTGCTTTTCTTGCATTTACGATATAGATATTTGTATGAGAGGGGTTAAAAGGAGTGAAGCGAAGCTGATAATTTTTGGTTTGGTGAATGTTTTCACAGTGCATTTCGAAATGAAAGAAAACATTTCCGGATTCTACACTGTTACGCTTTATTATTTGTGACGTTTCGGTCTCTGATCCAAAGTTTGATAAAGGTCTCAGCAGAGACCGAAACGTCACGAATAATAAAACGTAACAGTGTAGAATCCGGAAATCTTTTCTTTCAATTCAACTGATAATTTTTTTTGCATTTTTTACAATTTTAAAGGGACGAATACTGGTAAAATTTTAAGTTTGTACTTTTTTTAGTTTTGATGAAAATCGTTATAATGCTTTTAAAAAAATTCTGCATTTGTATGGGAGGTGGTAGATGGAGCATACGGATCAAATCAAAATTTTTCACCTTCAATGACATTTCCATTCTTACACTTTCCGCAAAACTTCAAGTCGATAGCTTTGATGGTTTCGAAGAAAATTAGTTTAATTGAAATTTCAAAATTTCGCGAAATTTGTAAAGGAATTTTTTAATTTACAAAGCCAGCGATTTCATATACTGAAAGTATTGCTAGTACATAAATTTGCATGCTAACGAAACATTATGTATCAATGCAATAAATATAAAATGATGATGATGTAATGGCACTGAAACCCATATCGAGCCTTGGCATCCCGGATGCACCTTCTCCAGTTGTCTCTGTCCAACGACTGCGTCCTCCAGTTTGAAAAATCAAGGAGCGATCTGCAATCTACGTCGAATGAGTCCTCCCATCGCTTTCGTGGCTTTCCCTGCGTACGGTTGCCTTGAGATTTGCCCTTGAGTTCTCGTTTCGGCATTCTTTCCTCGTGCATTGGCTCCACGTGGCCAGCCTATTGAACCTTGCGGAGTTTGATCACGATAGATGCTGGTCGGTCATCAAATAGTTGATACAGCCCATGGTTGTATTGAATTCGCCAGTCATCTCCTTCCTCCACTGCTCCGTACACCTTCCGAAGAATTTTTCGCTCGAACGCGTTGATTAGCTTCTCCGACACCCGCGTCAAGGTCCACGTTTCGCATCCATAAGCAGCACAGGTCGAATTAATATCTTGTAGATGCGTAGATGTTTCAATGGATCTTCCTTGATTTGGTTATGTGGAGGACCGCATATAATGCTTTGTTAACTGTCGTGTTTCTTTAAATTTCATGTCGTTCATTGCCATCTTTTGTGAGAAGGGCTCCCAGGTATACGAATTCATCCACCTGCTCGAAGTTGTATTCGCCCATAGTAATATTCTGCCTCTCTGGGACAGTCCTTCGTGTCTGGGTCCTGTATTTAGTTTTCGTTTCTTCATTGATTCTGAGTCCTAGTTTACCCGCTGCCGACTTCAACTCCTGGAATACCTCCTTAATACAAAGTATTGATCGGGTTTATCAGGCCTTCGGTACTCTTTCCCATTACTGGAGGTAAAAAAAGATCTCCTTTCGCACAAAGCTGCAAGTTTTTGATGCAACCGTGAAATCCGTGTTGTTATATGTTTGTACTACGTGGAAAGTGACCGTTCAACTTACCGAGAAACTGCAAACTTTCGTGAACCAATGCCTCCGACACATTTTAGGAATATTCTGGTCAGAAGTGTCCAGTTGTATTCCAATGTTCGTCGTTAGAGAACTTTGGAGTACAACTGGGTAGATTAAAATAGGCACTGAGATTCAAAGGCGGAAATGGCAGTGGATCAGTCACACTTTGAGGAAGCCAGAGCGAAACATCGCCAAAAAGACTCTGGATTATAATTCTCAAGGAAGACTTCGGGTTGGTCGACCATGTAGCACATGGAAGCGAACAGTTGAGCATGAGGCCAGAGGAATAAACAAGTCCTGGCAACAGCTTAAAGCCGATGCTCAGGATCGCGCCTTGTGGAAGAGAGTTGTTTCTGTCCTCTGCCCCTATAGGGGGTCTTAATAGGAATTTGATTGAATGCTAAATCTAGCATTCAAAATGGAAAAATGACCATAATGAAACTAAATTTGATTGACAGCTCAGACCGTAGAGTGCCGAATACACGACGCTACATGTGTGACATACCTTCCATGTCGCCATACATATGACGGGGTATAGAGCAGTTTTCAGTGTCATCACACATGTGCAGAGGTTTTCAAAAACTTTTGAATATTTGGGGTGGAGCTTAAAGTGCGGTGACATTTAACCACAGTTTGTGTTACGACATGTCATACTTTTTTACAATTGCTCAGTATCAAAACAGCATTCGACGTGATTGCATCGCACTTGTTGTTGTTTTTTTTTTCTGAATAGGTGGCAATAGCAATGCATGATCACATCGATTATTCGGATTGGTAATAATGAGGCGAGGGGGAGGAGTACGAAAATTATTGGAAAAGCTTTATTTGTTAGAATTATGTTGACAATTGATACGTCATAGTGCGACTTTAACCTCAATTATATTTTGTGTGGTGACCATTACAGTTCCTATTGGGATCTTTGACTTCAATTTCGTCGAATGTGTAGCATCAAAGCTTTCTACATACCAAGCTAGGTAGAACTGACGTAGCGGCCATCTTCCATCTTCCAGCAGGTATGACGTCATGGATTTTTCCATTTCAAAAGACCACCTGTATTATTTTTGACGGATTTGTCGTAAAAACACGTTTTACCGAAAATAACACAAAAGCATAATTACATCAAATTAAGCACGGAATTATTACGCGAGTGCGTACTTTTCGCAAGAACTAAAATTCTACAGTTTTTTGTGTGAAAATTAACTGCAGAACTCTGCACAATATGAGTGACAGATTTTCTTCGGTGTAAACCAAGATTTAACTTTGATCGCACTTTTTCCAATTAAATCAACGTGTAATAATTACATGCCGAGCACTATTAGTAAAGTACTTTAGAAAGCTGAACTATCTTTAACACTGCATTTAAGAATAAACGCGATTCTTACGAAGCCCGCCGTGTCTGCTCCATACAAAAGCCAGCAAATTTGTTTGGAACTGTCATTTTTGTTATGACTCCAACGTGTTGTTGTTGGATCGACTTACATGGCTTTCTATTTTAGAGAGCTTTTGTGGCATACAAGTAAGCTGTGAATGGTGCACACTGCGATAAGTATAGCTAATGCAAATTTTTAAAATCAACAGTACTATCGCTACCATTTTTATTGCAAGAACATGTATCTGCAGTTATTTCAATGAAATATTTTATATTTTTTTTTACGGCACCGAGTATAATTTAGAAGGTCACCCTTAAATGCAATGCACAACTATGTCGGTATAGGAAGAGGAAGTGGAGGTATTAAGGTGGAGAGAGACGAAAATGACGGTGGACATTGTTCTTGAAACACCGCAGGCTGTACTTGTTGGGAAACAAACTAGCTGGCAAATTGTTCTAAAGTCTTGACGTTCGGGAAATGAATGACTGCCTATATTTCACTGTACGAGAAGGCAAGGGTTTGACCGTGTACTCGTGTGCGCGTTCAGCTTGGCGTGTATTCCGGGGAAAAGTATTCAGTGGAATAATGAGTACGCTTTCATTTACCATGAAAGAATCGATAGTAAATGCTGAGTACTCCGACATTTCTGCGATGCTCGAGAAAATCTATAGAAGACGTGATGGTTTCGTCTTCAATCAGTCGGAACCCATGTTCTTGAATACGATCGAGCAACGCAAAGTGTTTTTTGGGTGCCCCAACCCAAACATGCGAGTTATACTCTAAACGGGGTCTAATGTAAGCCTTATAGATGGTTGCTATGTCGATGGGTGATATATTTTTTGCATTTTCGGAGAACACCTAGACGTTTAGAGGCGTCAAGGGAAATATCAAAGATATACTGTGCCCAATTCAGGTGGTCACTAATTTTGACGCCTAACAATGTGAAATTCTCCGAAGTGGTAAGCCGAGCACCATCAAAGGTTACATAGGGATAAATGACAGGCCTGTGTTTTGGAAGCGTTGAACTGTACTCTGTTTTTCCCGCCCCATTCCAGGATTAAGTTGAGATCCGAGTTCAGCGAACTGAATAACTCCCTGCGATTGGAAGCAATAGAATGATTGTTTGATTCCACAGCAGAGTTAAGTTCATAGATGTTGTCTAAAGTACTGTCATCTGCAAAACTATGGATTGGATTGAGAGTGGACGACAGAAGCTCGTTTATGAAAACTAAGAAAAGAGTTGGGGATAAAACAGAACCTTGCGGGACGCCGGAATCAATTGGGTAGGAGGAAGAAGTAACGCATCTGATACTACTCATATAGTGCGTTAAGAGAGATAGATCTCAATCCATTGAACAAAGGTATCATTAAGGACGATGGCCCTAAGCTTAACTAAGAGACAATCGTGCCAAACTCAAAAGCTTTTAATTGACATATCCACTAATCCCCCCCTCCCCTTCCAAAGATTTTATGTGCACCTTACCTTTCCGACAAGTCACGAGCCTCCACTTCCAGGACCACTACATCCACTTGGTCTACTTATTTACGTTGAGCTATTGGGTGCTATATTCCCGCACTTATGCACTGATGTTTTGCTCCAGTTTCCTTGAGATTTGGCCAATCTCTGAGTTCCAATGACACAAGCTTATGATTTCCATTTCCATGAAAACTTAAAGATCAAGGTGTTGAAAAAATCTGGAACGAGCTCAAATTTTTCCCATGACATTTTTAGCTTTACATTCAGTCATAGTTCTATTATGTTTTTATTCAGCACATTTTCCAATGAAATCGCTTAGCTTTCTAAGCAACAGCGCTACACTATTAACATAACATAATTTTTCTTAACAACCACTCAATTATTGACAGAATTCAAAGCTGCTCATCGTCTTAACAAAAATACAGTTCGCTCCTATTGGAACACATCGTACTTAAAGTTTCGAAAAAAGACATTTTGTTTTTTTTTTAGTATTAGTCGGAAATTTTAATTGAACGCCTTCTACCCACAAAAGTTTTAATTAAAAAATTTGCAGTACGACGAACACAATAAAAAAAAAAATATATACCGAGAAAAGTAGAAAGCTCTAAAGCTCAGCTAGGCAAAAACTTTTGATAATGAACGAGAAATTAATTAATAAAATTTTATAGTTGCATTCTTATTTATGGCGTCTGTTGGCAGGGCACATTTAATGAGAGTGTAAGAACTAATTAGGGAAAATAATTACATGATGGCAGCACAAGAATGTCGGAAACTTAATTTAAACTGTACTGCTAAGAAGATTACTTTCAACGGCGAGCACCCTATTTTCAATTTTCAAGGATAAAACTGGTGCTTTCTTCAAAGTTGTTAGCTAATGACCGTATACGAATATTTTCCTGAATACAAGACAAATATAAATCTTTAAATTTATATCAAAACCAAGATTAGATTTCAGATTTTTTTATAAAAAACCGAAATATCTTTTATTGTCGCACAGTTTGAAATATGTTTGTCTATAGCTAAATGTGAATAGAGTTTGTGTTCGAAGGACTCTTGTAATAGGCTTCCTAGAAAATGTCTGGCATTTTTATTCCTGGAAAATAGAAAATCTATCGTTTATCCAGTAAATGGCAAATAGCTCCAGTAATCACCTTACTTGTAACCAGAAATTAGCAGCAGGAAAAGAACATGAACAATTTGATTCGTTGAGCTGTAATTCGATGGAATGGGGCAGGAAATCAGAAATGCTTTAACTCTAATGAGTTTCGCAACATGTTGGGGGTTGGGTTAACATATTGTAAAATTAATAAGCATTGCAAACTATGCTGTTCTATCGACTCAATCGAGTAAAACCAAAAAATCAGAATAGTCGACATTGATTTGCACAGTATTATGAATTATTACAATTTTCATATTCCCCATCATACTCAGTGTTGGTTTGAAGTATCACCACTTTGGGGCACTGTAAACCCCTTGGAATATGAAGTGCCCTCCTTGACTCGCCTCCCTCTTGGAAAATTAACTATGTATTATCTTTTCAATAGTGAAGCTTTCATTTCGAGCAAATTACACTTTTTGTGAGGTCTTACAGCTAGGGTGTAGCCTAGTGGGTAGCGTGTTGGTCTTGTAATGTGAAGGTCGTAAGTTCTAAACCCGGTCGACGCAATATATAATTCCAGCACATTGCCTGCTTGGATATACCTTGGTCACCTCAATATACGTATATGAAAAATTCGAAGAAAGAGGGTTATGCGAAGGGCTAACAACCCTTCCACAATAAGTAATGAAAAATGTTAAGGAACCTTAATGTCAGGCGGCCAAGGTCCAATTTGTACTGTAGTGCCATTGAAGAAGAAGAAGGAAAGCACAATAAACCCATGGTCGCAGTCTTTGGAAGACTTGGCATCAGCTCCCAAAATTAAATCTACATAAATTTTCTGCAGTAGCAAAAGAGGAATTTGTAAAATTAATTCCCTAATAACACATACATTTTGGTCTGTTCCCATACTCTTTTCTAGACACCCTGCATAAATTGGTCGCACAGTAAAACAGACAGATACTAAAATCCTATTTCTTCTTCAATGGCACCACAGCCCAAATTGGGCCTTGGCCTCCGGACCTTAACATTTTATTTGTCACTGCGAAAGGGTTCCTTCGCACAACTCTCTATCTACGAATTTTCATTTTCACATATTCTGGTGAACAAGTTTTACCCAAGCAAGCAGTGAGCTGAAATTGTACGTCGACCGGTATATGAACTGCAGACTATCATATTGCATTGCAACCCAATACGCTATCCGCTAGGCTACACCCTAGCTAAAATCCTTCTTGGGCTTACGTAAATAGAACAGGAACAGGACATAAACATAAAACAACTATAATTGCGGCTGAACCCCAATCATGCCCTGAATAGAATAGAAATTTTTGAGACTTCAGGAAATTAGTATACTTTGTTCGGGAAATAATAGAACGGGTAACGATATTGAAAGTATTAGCACTGACGATTTTTCTGATTCTTACCTATTCTAATCATAAAAGATAACAGAATTCGTAAAAATTGGAAAGAGTTAATTCTTTCTAATAAAGGGAGCGCCGTCGTTTCTCTTTAAATCATAGGTTATTCTGACAACGACAGCTTTCCCTGCTCGAAATATTGTCAGGAAGTTTGTATCATACATCCGATGAACGAAATACGCCTGATCAACTTTGGGAAATATTGAAAACTTATTGCCAAAGTGAGTGTTAGAAAAATGAACTTTTGTGATGAGACGCATTTCCATCTCGGCGGTTATGTAAACAAGCAAAACTACAGCATTTGGTGCTCGGAAAATCCACACGTGATCGTCGAGAAGCCAATGCATCCTCAAAAAGACAAAGTTTGGTGCGGATTAATCCTTTCACCCCCCAAAATGGGTGTCCGCCTGAGATCCGCAACCAACAATCCAAAAAAAATGAACTTTCTGTCTATCAAACTCAATCAATCAAATTCCTGTTAAGACCCCTTATAGGGGCATAGGACAGAAACAACTCTCTTCCACAAGGCGCGATCCTGAGCATCGGCCTTAAGCTGTTGCCAGGACTTGCTTATTCCTCTGGGCTCCTGCTCAACTGCTCGCTTCCATGTGTTACATGGTCGACCAACCCGACGTCTTCCTTGAGGATTATAATCCAGAGCCTGTTTGGCGATGCTTCGCTTTGGTTTCCTCAAAGTATTAACGAGCCACTTCCGCCTTTGAATCTCAATACCTATTTTAGTCTGGCAAGTTGCACTCCAAACTTCGTCGTTGGAGATCACTTCTGGCCACAATATTCCTAAAATAAGTCGGAGGCATTGGTTCACGAAAGTCTGTAGTTTCTTGGTAAGTCGAACGGTCACTTTCCACGTAGTACAACCATATAACAACACAGATTTAACGCATGCGTCAAAAACTCGCAGCTTCGTGCGAAGGGAGATCTCTCTTAACCTCCAGAAAGGGGAAAGGATACCGAAGGCCTGACGAGCTTTATTTAGCCGAGTCTCAACATCCATTTCGGCTCCACCGTCCATGCTGCCAATGCTTCCGAGATAACAAAAATCTTGCACCTCTTCCACATCCTGTCCGTTAAGAACAATTGGAGTGCTTGCGTTCGAACCCATGTGCATGTACTTGGTCTTACGCACATTTATTTTCAGTCCCGACTCTTTGCATTTAGAATGCAACGAGCGAACATTTGACTTTAAGTCCGAACGGGTATGTGCAAGCAAACATACGTCATCAGCATAATCAGGGTGACTTAAGATATTAAATAGTCTCCATTGAAGACCTTTACCTTCCCCACCTTCCAGTGCAGCTTTCAAGATGTCATTTATTACCACCAGAAATGGGACTGGTGATAATATGCAGCCTTTTGTGACACCCGTTCGCACAGGGAAGCTCTCGGACAGCTTTCCTCTATGCAAGACGCGACACCTTGCATTTTCGTAGGATTCTTTAATAGCTATGACCTTATCTGGAATACCTCTCCTACGCAAAGCATTCCATATGTAATCTCGCTTAACGCTGTCGAAAGCCTTCTCGAAGTTCACAAACATGAGATGTAGAACCCATTTCGGCCGAATGCTCAAATATTATCCGTAGGGTATTTATGTGGTCGGTACAAGACGACCCTTTACGGAATCCAGCCTGATAAGCTTCGAGAGTGCTCTCGACGACATCACTAATCCTATTGAGAATTACCTTAGCCATAATTTTTGATACGGCAGTAAGTAGACATATACCATGCCAATTGCCACAATCCCGAAGGTCGCCATTATTCGGAATTTTCCCAATGACGCCCTCCTTCCATTCAGTCGAATATCTTCCTTCATTCCACACCTCAGTAAAGAGTGGGAGGAGTATATCGGCTGTGATTTCCGGGCCCGGTTTGAGGAGTTCGGTTGGTAGTCCGTCTATACCTGGAGCTTTCCTTCCCGCCATTGACCGAATGGCGGAAACTATCTCTTCCTTATCTGGGGGATCGTCCCTAATAGAGGATTGTTGCGGTTGGATATTTGGTAGTTGTTCGGTTTCTAGAATATCTTCCTCTGACAAGATGTTTAAAATATCAGAGAAGTATTCCTTCTATCGCCGCAACTGGTGTTCACTCATATTAAGGAGAATTCTGTTGACATCTCTCACCAGGTGGTTGGCGGGGAAATTCCTGTTCATCAACTGTTTCATGATTTTGAATAGTGAACCCATATCCCCAAGGTAAGCCGCAGATTCTGCTTTGTTTGACAGATCTTCAATGGCATTTCGCTTGTCGCGTCTAACAGCCTTTTTAAGCTGTATATGAGCATCGCGGTAGTTCTGCCTCAGGTCGGGCGTTCGTTGGTTGACATCGGGTTGAGAGATGATTGCCAATTTGGCTTTTTTCCGATTGCCAACCTTGTCCCATGTATCTTGCCACATCCAGCGTTTCTCACCGCTTTGCACATATCCCACAGATTCGTCAGCACTAGTTAGAAAAGTGTTTTTGGTTGCCTCCCAATTGGCGTCCAGTGTGCGCATTTCATATTCACCCAATGTGGATGACTTTTCGCGTAGTATAGTGGTGTATTCGCTTTTTTTGTTGGGATCTCTAAGTTTATCCACATTGAACTTGCGCTTCATTAGAAGAATTTGTGGTCGTCAGATAGCTGCTGTACACAATCTCAAGCAGGCAACCATCAAGTGATGATCGCTCTCCACGTCAGCTCCACGTTTCGCTCGCACATCGAGGAGACATCTTCTCCATCGGCGACTTATAGCCAATGGTCGATTTGGTTCTAAGTAACACCATCAGGGGAAACCCAAGATGTTTTATGATGACTCTTGTGTGGGAAAAGGACCCTCAGATGACCTTTTGCCGAGCACTACAAAACTCCACAAATAATTCGCTGTTTTCGGGTCTCTTTATCCAAGGTCGTGACGCGTTGACCCAAGGATCACCATGTCTCCCCATGACGTGTTCTAGTCCAGTGTTGTCTGATCCAACCTGGGCGTTCATATCTCCTGAGATGATAATAATATCACCTCTTGGAACACGTTCGAAGGTGGCACTCAGTTGGCTATAAAACTCCTCTTTGTCACCAGATGTAGCAGTTTTAGTTGGTGCGTAGCACTGCAGAATTGTGACGTTTCTGACACTGGTCCTGAGCCTGACGACGATAATCCTATTCGAGATTGGTTCCCAGCTAATGAGACTGTTTCTCGCTCTCGGTGTAAGGACGAACGCCACGCCATTTTTGGCTTCACTTCCAGGGCCAATGTACAGAATAGTGTTTCCACTAGGGGTTCGTTCTTCTCCTGATCCTGTCCACCCGACCTCGCTCAAGCCCAAGATTTGGATGTTATAGTGCTCCATTTCACGGTCGATCACTGATTGGCGGTGCAAGGACCGAGTAACCCCAGCTCTTCCCCCGTCATTCAATGTTCGAACGTTCCAGAAGCCAATCATAGTCCGTTTTCGAATGCCAAAAGTCGTTACCGTAGAATCAGTCCGTATCCGAGGCGCTGTATCCGTTTCTCGTATCAGTTAGGTCTTAAGATCACGGGTGATAACCCCATGATCCAGTGAGTGTCCATTTACCATTTTTTAGGGCAAGCAGGACTAGCTGTGGGTGAATTCTACAGCCCCCATCCGACAGGGGGATAGTTAGCTCAGGTCCGTGGAGCCACTAGTCTCCAAAGATAGTTGCAGCAGGAATTGGTAAAACCTCATCCCACAACTATCCCCTTGCGGGGTATCAGGATAGCAAATTTTTTTCCCAAGTCGATCACAATAAAGTATTGTTGTGAAAATAATAAAGTAAAATTGCTAACTTCCAGATGTAACATCTTAGCAAATTAAAATACGTATTCTTAAGATATTTGAACAATTAATTTTTTACATCTAACAAAGTATGATCAAAAATTACTAATGACTAATTTCAAATAACAACTTCTTCAAACTTAATATCGAAAATAGTTTTCTAATCTAAATGATAGTATATATAATAAATGTATAAACTTTCAGGTAAGTATCTATTGTAAAATTAATATCTCTATTCATATAACAAAAATTCAAATAAATAGCTACGAATTTTCTTGAAGTATTTCTTTCTCTTTTTTTATAATATGAAGCCAAGCCAGTCAGTATTGTTCCTGCCAGCCATCTTCGCTAATTAATTTAACCATGTACACCATTCAATTATGTCCTACAGTACAAAAGATATTCACCTATTGTCTTTACCGTTTTTCCCGGGCAGCAAGGTATTCCTTATATGAGACTTGGGTGGGTGCTTTATAGTGAAAACCTTCGTACTTTGGCTCAGCTTCAAAGGTATGTTGTAATTTACCTACCTATACGATGTATTTCATAAACGAAAATTTTAATTAAATTTCTCACGAAATTTATTACCTCAAAATCTTATTACATTCGCATACAAAGCAAAGGTGCGCTGAGTATTGAAAATATTTTAAGTAGAATGACTGCACAGGTCATATGACAGTCGTTTTTGAAGATCAAATTTTCTACCAATTATCATAATATTGATAGTATGATGGAACGTAGTAATATTAATAGTTGTTTCGGAGTAGAATGAGTTCTCAACTGTAGGAGGAGTCGTATTATTTATTTTCTATGATTGTTTTATATTATGTATCAATGTCGAGTAAGGTGAACATGAATTTTATGGAGTATGATTTTTCCGACAAATTTTGTGCGGGTTGGCTTCCTAAAAGTTGAGGAGAGTTCTAAAATAACTGAAAATATTTCGATTTTTCCTAAATTCGCAATAACAGAGTTTGTCGTTCATGGTCTAGTAAGCCAAATCGAAAAAGCTAAAGACTATATAGAAATTGCCCTTTGCGTATTTTTAGATATAGAAGGAGCATTCGACAATACTTAAGATGACGATATAATAGCAGCAGCAAGGAAAAAGGGTTAAGAAGCGGTCACGACAAAATGGATGCACGCCATGCTGAAGAGCCGAACGACAACCACGGATCTAGGCGATATCATACTGACTGCACACTGACCTATAGGGGCTGTTCCCAGGGAGGGGTAAATCCCCACTTCTGTGGTCAATTGTAGTTGATGAGCTCCTGGACCGTCTAACAGAATAAGGCTACGAGGTATTTGGATATGTCGGTAAACTCGTCATTATCATTAGAAGCAAATATGGCCTAACAATTTCGGAAAGTTACAATCGGCCTAAGAGGTGATACTGAACTGGTGTCAGTCTAAAAGCTTGAATATCAACCCAAGTAAGACTGAGATCGCACCGTTTAGAAGAGAAATCCACTTAACACCCCCTTCTGTAAACGGAGCACCAATACCCTTTTCAGATAAGATCAAATATCTATCAAATATAACTCAACTGAAACAAACATATAGAATGAACTCATGCCAAAGCATTGAGGGCGTTCTGGGCCTGCAAAAGTTTATTTGGTAAGAAATGGGGAGTATAGCTCAAGATGATCTACTGATGCTACAGAACGATTATCCTCCCAATAGTCACATACGGATCAACAGTATGGTGGACTAAAATATTACAACTACTACAGCTTACGTTTCAACAAATCCAAAGACTAGCTTCTCTGAAAATCTGCCTCACTGCGGCTAAGGAAATATTTCTAAACATTCCTCCGATACATCTCCAAATAAAAAAGGTTGCAATCAAAGGGGTATTCCGCATACAGAGGGAAAACTAATATAAATCGGGGGATCTTAGAGGTCATCCCAAAATCCTACTTACTTACTTACGATGGCGCTACAGCCAAACTCGGACTTTGGTCTCCTGAATACTTTGCCTCCATCCATCTCGGTTCAGTGACCGCGCCCTCCAGTTAGAAAATCTTAGCAGTGATTTGCTGGCTGCGTCAATCGAATCCTCTCAGAGCTTCCGTGGTTTTCCGACCGGTCTTTGTCCGTTGACTTTTAGTGTGCGTTTGGGACTTTTAGTGTACGTTTGGGAATTCTTCCGTCATCCATAAGCTCCACATGAACATCCCATTGTAACTTCTTAAATTTTATGAGGGTTGACACTTCTGGATTATCGAAGATGGCATACAATTCTCTATTGTATTGTATTCTCCAGATCGAGTCTTCCCTCACAGGTCCGAGGATTCTTCTGAGGACCTTTCTTTCAAAGGCGTTAAGTAGTTTTTCGGACGCCTGAGTTAAAGTCCACGTTTCGCTGCCATAACATAGCACAGATCTTGTGATGGTTTTATACAGCTTAAGTTTTGTTTTCCTGTGCATGTTCTGGTTTTTGATTATTGGAAGTACAGAATAATAAGCCTTGTTTGCCATCACTATCCTTCTTTTGATTTCGCTTCCATCCTTCGATAGGTTCGCCCCTAGGTATATGAAGTTGTCTACGTTTTCTAGGTTATAATCTCCTACCGTAATATTTTGTCTGATTGGCGTCTTTTTCCTAGATTGCGTCATAATTTTTGTTTTGTTTACATTAATACGTAGTCCAACTTCCCGTGCTACCGAGTCAAGGTTTACAAATACCTCCTTAGCACACTCCACAGATCTTGCAAGGATATCTATATCATTGGCATATGCTACGAGTTGTGTGAATTTGAAGCATTGTGTTCCCTTGGTGTCAACGGGAAGTTTCCGAACAACATATTCGAGTGTCAAATTGAACAACATTGGTGCGAGGCCGTCAGCTTGCTTACGGCCGTTGTCTGTTTTAAGACTTGAAGTCAGATCGTTTCCTACTCTGACTCGTGACAAAGACTCAGTCATTGTCATTCTTGTAAGCCGAATCAGTTTCGGTGGGACTCCAAACTCTAACATGATTTTATACAGTACGCGCCTGTCGATACTGTCGTACGCTTGTTTGAAGTCATCAAATATTTAGTGCACATCAATATTATATTCCCAGCACTTTTCCAGTACCTGTTTAACTGAGAATATCTGGTCCGTGGTCGATCGTCCAGCTCTAAATCCGCTTTAGTATTCACCAATCACTTTGTCAGCATAGGGCTTAATTCTCTTTTCCAGAATTTTCGTCAAGATTTTATAGGACGTACACAACAGAGATATTCCTCGGTAGTTTCCGCAGCAGAGTTTGTCACCTTTTTCATAAATTGGACATTGCTCTTGCGCCAATCTTCAGGAGTATTTCCTGCGTCCATATGTCCGTGACTAATCTATGTAGAATATGCGCTATGCAGGTGTCGCCGGTTTTCAGAAGCTCAGCTGGAATTTGATCAGCGCCCAGCGCTTTGTTGTTTGGGTGCTTCGTCAGGGCTGTTTTTACTTCTTCGAGTGTGGGAGGACTCAAAGAGGATCGTTCATCAGCTGTTACATCAGTTATACCTGCAATTGTGTCTGCTACTGCTGTTCGTGCAGGTGATGGGCTCGGGTTAAGAAAGTGTTCAAAGTATTGCACCCATCATAATTTTATATCTTCCGCATTACTTAGAATGTCCCCTTCTGTATCTTTGCAGAGGGCCGTCTTCGGTTGGTATCCCCCTTTCATTCTTTTGACAAGGGAATACGCAGCTCTTGTGTTGTGTAATTTAAAGTGTTCGTCCATGTTTTTGATTTCGTCATTATTGTACTTCCGTTTTATTTGTCAGCATATTTTATTTGCAAATCGTCTAAGATCATTATATTTGTCCAGTTTGGCTCGTGTCGGCCGTTCTGTTAATATTCTGTAAGCCTGGTTTTTTCGGTCTAAGGCATCTTGGCATTCGTCGTCGAACCAGTCATTTCTCTTGCGCCGGGGTTGTGGTGCTATCACCTCTTCTGCGACAGATGTAATGCCATCTTTGATATTTTGCCACATTTCTTCTATTGGCATGCTGGCGTTGTTGTTCAGTATTGGCAGGAAGTGCCTCTCTAAGGCTGATACGTACTTCGCGACTACTTTCTCATCCTTGAGTTTCCCTATGTCGAATTTAAGAACCGGTTGTGTTTTTGGGTGTTGTCGGTTTGCGATTCGGCATCGGAACTTAGTTTTTACCAAATAGTGATATGTGTCGCAATTAGCACCGCGACATGTACGCACGTCGAGAATGCAGGAGGCCGTCCTTTCCTCTATTAGAACATGGTCTATTTGATTGAATGTTCGTCCGTCGGGTGATGTGCACGTTCTCTTATGAATGTCACGATGCGGAAAATCCGCCAGTCTCTGGCCGCTGTCGTTACTAACATCATGGAGACTGTGCCTTCCAATTGGTCTTATGTAAGTTTCTTCTTTGCCCACTTTCGCGTTAAAGTCACCTTACACAATTTTAATATCGTTCGACGGAAGGGAGTCGAATGTTGATTCTAGGGTGCTGTAGAAATCGTCTTTAACTTCGTCGTCTTTGTCTTCCGTTGGGGCATGGACATTAATAAGTCAAACATTAAAGAATTCTGTCCAGATGCGGACTGCACATAATCGTTCATTGACGGGTTTGAAGTTGGTAAACTGATTTTTAAATTTGTTGTCAACGACAAACGCAACTCCAAACTCCCGGCTTCTCGATGATTTCCCACTTTTGAGAATTGTGTGCGATCTAATGTCAGTAATCTCGTAACCTAACAATTTAGTTTCTTGAAGTGCAATTATGCTTATACTGTATTTGGCTGCATGTTCCAGAAGCGCTCTCACTGCTCCTGCTCTGTACAGGGATCGCACGTTCCAAGATCCGAAGGAATAGTAAAGAATAGTCCATTTTTCGTTTGTGTGGTCAAATCAATCCAGTTAAAATCATAAAAGACCAAAAAATAGAGGTTCTAACATATACAGTATCGGACACTATGCCGACAAAATTCAACTTTGAAACCCCCTTCTAAATTATAATCAGAGAACGCAAGGACAGGCAATCCATGCTACCTGAAATGGAAGAGGGTGCAACCATCTAGTACAGATGATACGCGCACCTCTGATGGGATTGGAGCCGGCGTTCTCGGCTTCAAAACCACTCGGCGAAGATGCCACAATCTTACAGGCCGAACTAATTACAATGGAGCTATGCATTCAAAAGAATATAAGGAGGGCTCACCGCAACAAAACTATTTATATCTTATCGGATAGTCAGTCGTTTCTTAAAAACTCTAGCATCCAATAAACACGGAGCGAGGATAGTTTGGGACTGCCTTCAAAACCTAATCATCAAAAGGAACAAAGTAACATTAATGTGGGTCCCTGGACATATGGGGATTTAAGGTAATGAAGAGGCAGACTGCAAAAAACAGAGCTGAAATAAATTTTATTAGTCCAAAGCCATTCTGCGAAAAACCAAAAGGGTACTCCAACCCTATACTTAGAAAGTGGGTTGAACAAGAGCACAGAATCTACTGGAATAAACTTCCAGGTTTGTCAATCTCAAAAAAAATATCCTCTCACGAAAAAAAACAAAAATAAAACAAAAAAACAAAGTATATTTATTAGGAGGCAATGCCGCAAGTTTTAGTAGAATATCTTTTCTACAGTTCGCGGGATACTCATTTCTTTCTAAAAACCCTAATTTTTTGAAAATCGCCAAAAACGTATTCATAAACAGTCTATGTATCAGGTTTAGATAAACTAAATTAAATTATGTGCCAATCAAATGAAAGGAAATGTCTGCAATCGAACCTCATTTTTAGTTTTTCGATATAGTTTAGTACACCATCATAAATCTCAAAAAAAAAACTCTAAGACAGGCGAAAATTTGCATACTTTGCTATTTTTCAAGTCCTTTCCCCACTCTCCCAGTGTTCGTAATATTTTTATCATAATCTAAGCAAAAAAAAAACATCGAGATCGCAACATTTCGCCAAACAGACCTTTTTTTGATATTTATAATCCGACTGGACCAAGAAGAACCAATACCAAGGCCAAGAAGTGTGCAGTATCATCACGTGTTCCCATAATTATAAGAAAGTAAACTGCCAACAAGTCGGGTGAAACTTTATTATTCTTGGGACAAGTTGCGGATGAGTGGAAAGTCAATATACAGGTTAGAGTGGTTAGGGAAGACTAAGTAAAAAGAAGTTCTTGGGCAGGGCTATTGTCAATTTAAGAATATTTCATTCGTTTCTGCGAGTTTGGGTTTTTATGAGGGGAGGAGGAGGGGTAATAGGAAGAGTGGGTGGATGTTAATAGCTTTTTAATTGATTGCTTGAATCACGTCCAATTTTCTCTGTATAGAATGTCAGTTTCATAGACGAAGTTGTATAGAATTTTCATAAAATTCGGTGTATTTTACATTCACAAAACCGAACATTTGTATGGGAGGGGGTCGAGTGGGTAAAGGAATCATAAAATTTGTGATGCAGTTTTATTTCATTTCTCTTGTAAGGTGCTTGTACAAAATTCGTATTTCGTAGCTTTTAATTCGCAGAAAGAGGGTTCTGCGAAGGGCTAACAACCCTTCCACAATAAGTAATGAAAAATGTTAAGGAACCTGAATATCAGGAGGCCAAGGTTCAATTTGGGCTTTAGCGCCATTGTAGAAGTAGAAGCTTTTGATTTGTTGGTTAGTAGTTGATTTAATGAAATTGGTCGAAATCATACTTTTGTATGGGAGGGGGTAGAACGGCAAGAGCGATTTCAAGACTTTTGACACAATTTTGTTTCAATTCTTTTTAAACATTCTTAAGCACAATTTTAAATTGATAGCTTTAAATAATTAAGTGATAATTGATTTCTTGAAAATGGTTAAAAAAAATAATTTTGTATGGGAGGGGGTAGAAGTCTTACAGATTTTCGACCAGTTAATATGTCGTATATTTAGAATTTTTTTTAAATGCATTTCGCAAATTTTCAAGTTTCTACCTTAAAATTTCACTCAAAAATTTTCAGTTTATGTGTTTTTTTCAATGTACATAAAACACCTTGTGCACGTTAGACCAGAGGAGTCGGTTTATAACAATTATGGAACAAGTTATTATTATTTTTTTATGTATATCAAATAGATATATCCACACGCAAAATTTGAACTTTGTACCAGAGCCCTAAAAAATCACTCAAAATTTTCGACATTTTTGATTATCACCTCCCATTACACCTTCCAACTTAAAATTTTTTTACTAAAATTAACGATTATGTAGTTCTACAATCTGACAAATTTTCGATTTCATATCTGTACTCAATTTCGAGATATAAGGTTTCGTATTTGGAAAGTGCGCCATTTTTGAAATGCTCCCCATTTCCCCCACTACTGTATTTATATTTTTTCATATTTTCTAGTACAGCTTAATATATGTTTCAAGTTTCAATTACATAGCCTAAGAGATAGTTGAGATATTCATTTTTAAATGTTTTTCTTCGCATCCCCTAACCCTCCCCCTCACAATAATTAGCCACTCTATAAGCTGATTCCGGTGGAGCTATATGTCACCTTAATGGTCCCAGAATATGAATTTTTCACGATAAGTAATTTCGGAGATATAATCATTTTAAAAAAAAAATCGGCCGACAATTTGTTTTTGGCTCCCCTTTTCGGATGTTCAATGGATAAAAAAAAAAGTAAATTAAGTTTAAAGTTTGTCCCACAACCCTCTCTATATCTCTACTGATTTTCAACTTCCTATCTGTATTCATGGTGGAGATATTAGCAAGTCTAGATTCTGACTTCCACCTAACACCCCCGAGAATTTAGAAAATAGAGCTTAATTACCCAATCAACAACCCTCTCAAAAACGAACATTCTACCTTTAATGGTCTCGGAGATATGAGTCCATATGTACGGCGGACGGCGTACGGCAGCACAGATTTTTTTTTTTTTGCATTTTTAGGCTAATTTAGTCATGAAACGCGAAAAAACCAAATTTCGGGGTACCAATTTTTTTTTTCTGGAAGACTATACGCATCAGGATGAACTATTGTCAATTATTTAACACTTAGCTGCGATTACGATCAATAGCTAAAGAATATATAATCAATATTTCAGTCGTTTATTTATGCAAGGTTGGGTTTGTATGGAAGAGAGGGAGTGGCTGGGAATAGTGGGTGGAGTTCAAAGATGTTAGTTCCACAAACGGAGTTGCTTAGAATTCCTATGAAATTCGGTACAATTTATGAAGACGAAACCAAACATTTTTATGGGATTGGGTAAAAAGAGTGAGATGAGGTGATAATTTTATCAAAATTATTGCAATTATAACAGAATTAATTCGTGCAAAAATTCGTCCTTATAGTTTTGCTAGTTTTAACGAAAATAAAAAAAAATGCATTTGTATGTGAAGGGGTAGAAGGAGTGCGAGGATCGGATCAATATTTGTGGACGTTAATAACATTTACATTGTTATACATTGACTTAATTTTTAAGTTTCGGATTTAGGGGTTTGATTATAAAACTTTTACCCCTAATTAAATAATCATTTTGAAAATAATTTTCCTTTAGTACATTTATTTAATTTTCGTTTTTATTAACATTCACTTTTAAGTAACTATTTATTAACAATTATTTAGGTCTTTTTATTTTAATATTTAAACAAACAGCTATTTATTTTTAACAAAATAGTATTTTTTAAATCCTTTTCATTCAATAACTTTTTACAGCTAATTTTTTTTTTTATTTGAAACGGTTTTTTTATTTAGAGTCAGGATTTGCCTGCTAAAGTAGAATGACAGTAGTAAGTCAAATTACAGTAGTTATTTGCGAATCCTGCTCATTATGAAAATCTATACGAATAGAGACTATCGCACCACATCTGTTATCATTTTCAAGAAAAATTTACCGATGTGTATAAAAATGTGAAAATAAAAACTTTTTAGGAGAGCAAAAAAACTAACAGACTGGTAGTACAATTTACAACGACCTTCCTAACTTTGAATTAATTTTTTGACCACTTTAGCTCATCGGAACGTTAATAACACTCACATTGTTATTCATTGACCTAATTTTTAAATCAATATCTTAACCAGTTTCGGAGAAAAATGAATTTATAGAAATTTTGAAATTTCATTCGTATGGAAGGAAGTAGAAGGAGTAGAAGGATATGGCCCTTTCACGAACTTCAAGTTTCTATTTTGAATCTGATAAAAAAAACATAACAGAATTATGATTGGGCATAAAGCCCAATCATATGATACTCTAGATGAGATGGAAATGACAATGACAAACTCTTTCGAATAGTGAATAGAGACTTTTGCAAGGGAGGTGGTAGAAGTAGAGGGGGAGGTTTGTATTTTTCGTATATGACACCGAACATGGCATGCAAAATGTTTTTTGCTGAATTTAAAGTTTTTAGTTTTCATTATTTTTAAAGAAATTGGTCATAATTTTTCTGAAATTGCGGCATTTGTATGGGAGGTGGCAGAGGAACTGAAACATTTAAGATGATTTTGAAAATGCTTATCATCATCCTTATCACCTTGCTTTGATTCAATTTCAAAGTTGCTAGCTCTCATATACTTGAAGGAGAAATGCTTTTCTTGAATTTATAATACAGATATTTGTATGGGAGGTGGTAGAAGGATTGAAGGGAGCTGATAATTATTTCACTTATTTCAATTTCATTTGTATGGGAGGGGGTAGAAGGACTGTGCAGATCAAAACAAATTTTTTTCGCATTATTAATATTTATATTTGTATACTTTATACAAAATATCAAGTTGATAGCTTGAACAGTTTCGAAGAAAAATAATTTAATTTAAATTTCAAAATTTAGAGAAATTTGTATCGGAGGGGGTAGAAGGAGTGAGGTGAAGTTGATAATTATTTTTAAAATAAATTGCAATTCTAGAAAAATTAATTCTGACAAAATTTCATCTTTTCAGCTTTACTAGCTTCAATGAAAATCGAAAATATGTATTTTTCAAAATTGTCCATTTGTATGGGAGGGTGTAGAAGGGGTAAGGGGGTCGGGTAATATTCCGTGATATTAATGACATCATAATCATAATATTTTGACTTACATTTTAAGTCGATAGCTTAAATAGTTTCAAAGAAAAATCATTTCTTAATATTTCGAAATTTCATGAAATTTGTATGGGAGGGGGTAGAAGGAGTGGGGAAATGTAGCCCATTTACGAACTTAAAGTTACTTTTTTGCCAAAAATGAAACAAAAAAAAAATTTAGCGCTATAGCTCAAAGCTTTCGAGAGTTATGCTATAGACAGACGCACAGACGGAGAGACAGACAGACAGACAGACAGACAGACGGACAGACGAACAGACGGACAGACGGACAGACGGACAGACGGTCACTCGGAATCGAGGTTTTTGAGCGACAACAAATATTTCTGTACCCTTGGCGGCTCTGTGCGAGCGTTATTTCTTAGCGTTACAAACAGTAAGGCAAACACAATATACTCTCAGACTTCATCTCAATCAAATTCCTGTTAAGACCCCCTATAGGGGCATAGGACAGAAACAACTCTCTTCCACAAGGCGCGATCCTGAGCATCGGCTTTAAGCTGTTGCCAGGACTTGTTTATTCCTCTGGCCTCCTGCTCAACTGCTCGCTTCCATGTGTTACATGGTCGACCAACCCGACGTCTTCCTTGAGGGTTATAATCCAGAGCCTGTTTTGCGATGTTTCGCTCTGGTTTCCTCAAAGTATGACCGATCCACTGCCACTTTCGCCGTTGAATCTCAATACCTATTTTAGTCTGGCGAGTTGTACTCCAAAGTTCGTCGTTGGAGATCACTTCTGGCCAGAATATTCCTAAAATGCGCCGGAGGCATTGGTTTACGAAAGTCTGTAGTTTCTTGGTAAGTCGAACGGTCACTTTCCACGTAGTACAACCATATAACAACACGGATTTGACGCATGCGTCAAAAACTCGCAGCTTCGTGCGAAGGGAGATCTCTCTTAACCTCCAGAAAGGGGAAAGGATACCGAAGGCCTGACGAGCTTTATTTAGCCGTGCCTCAACATCCTTTTCGGCTCCGCCGTCCATGCTGACAATGCTTCCGAGATAGCAAAAATCTTGCACCTCTTCCACATCCTGTCCATCAAGAACAATCGGTGTGTTTGCGTTCGAACCCATGTGCATGTACTTGGTTTTACGCACATTTATTTTCAGTCCCGCCTCTTTGCATTTAGAATGCAACGAGCGAACATTTGACTCTAAGTCCGAACGGGTATGTGCAAGCAAACACACGTCATCAGCATAATCAAGGTGACTTAAGATGTTAAATAGTCTCCACTGAAGATCCTTTACCTTCCCCACCTTCCAGTGCAGCTTTCAAGATGTCATTTATTACCACCAGAAACAGGGCTGGTGATAATATGCAGCCTTGTCTGACACCCGTTCGCACAGGAAAGCTCTCGGACAGCTCTCCTCTATGCAAGACGCGACACCTTGCATCTTCGTAGGATTCTTTAATCATAGCTATGACCTTATCTGGAATACCTCTCCTACGTAAAGCATTCCATATGTAATCTCGCTTAACGCTGTCGAAAGCCTTCTCGAAGTCCACAAACATGAGATGTAGTGGCGAACCCATTTCAGCTGACTGCTCTAATATTATCCGTAGGGTATTTGTGTGGTCGGTACAAGACGACCCTTTACGGAATCCAGCCTGATAAACTTCGAGAGTGCTCTCGACGACATCACTAATCCTATTGAGAATTACCTTAGCCATAATTTTTGATACGGCAGTAAGTAGACATATACCACGCCAATTGCCACAATCCCGAAGGTCGCCCTTCTTCGGAATTTTCACAATGACGCCCTCCTTCCATTCAGTCGGATATCTTCCATCATTCCACACCTTAGTGAAGAGTGGGAGGAGTATATCGGCTGTTATTTCCGGGTCCGCTTTGAGGAGTTCGGTTGGTAGTCCGTCTATACCTGGAGCTTTCCTTCCCGCCATTGACCGAATGGCGGAAACTATCTCTTCTTTATCTGGGGGATCGTCCCTAATAGAGGATTGTTGCGGTTGGATGTTTGGAAGTTGTTCTGTTTCCGGGATATCTTCATCTGACAAGATGTTTAAAATATCAGAGAAGTATTCCTTCCATCGTCGCAACTGGTGTTCACTCATATTAAGGAGAGTTCCGTTGACATCTCTCACCAGGTGGTTGGCGGTGAAATTCCTGTTCGTCAACTGTTTCATGATTTTAAATAGTGAACCCATATCCCCAAGGTAAGCCGCAGATTCTGCCTTGTTTGCCAGATCTTCAATGGCCTTTCTCTTGTCGCGTCTAACAGCCTTTTTAAGCTGTATATGAGCATCGCGGTAGTTCTGCCTCAGGTCGGGCGTTCGTTGGTTGACATCGGGTTGAGAGATGATTGCCAATTTGGCTTTTTTCCGATTGCCAACCTTGTCCCATGTGTCTTGCGACATCCAGGGTTTCTCACCGCTTTGCGCATATCCCACAGATTCTTCAGCACTAGTTAGAAAAGTGTTTCTGGTTGCCTCCCAATTGGCGTCCAGTGTGCGCATTTCATGTTCACCCAATGTGGATGACTTTTCGCGTAGAATGGTGGTGTATTCGAGTTTTTTGTTGGGATCTCTGAGTTTATCCACATTAAGCTTGCGCTTCATTTGAAGAATTTGTGGTCGTCGGATAGCTGCTGTACACAATCTCAAGCAGGCAACCATCAAGTGGTGATCGCTCCCCACGTCAGCTCCACGTTTCGCTCGCACATCGAGGAGACATCTTCTCCATCGGCGACTTATAGCCAAATGGTCGATCTGGTTCTGAGTAACACCATCAGGGGAAACCCAAGATGTTTTATGATGACTCTTGTGTGGAAAAAGGGTATCTCCGATGACCATTTGCCGAGTACTACAGAACTCCACAAATAATTCGCCGTTTTCGGGTCTCTTAATCCAAGGTCGTGAAGGGTCGACCCAAGGGTCACCATGCCTCCCCATGACGTGTTCTAGTCCAGTGTTGTCTGATCCAACCTCTCAGACTTCATCTAGAGTATAAAAATTCTCCCGGTAGCCCGAAGTGTTCAATAGTTATGTTGTAGAAAGGCGGTCACTTGGAATCGAGGTTTTTGAGCTACAACAAATATATCTGTAAACTTGGCTACATTACCATATGTCTTAGCATTACAAACGGTTAGGCAATTGATTTAATTGATTACAAACGGTAAGGCAAACACAATACACAGATTTAGAGTACTTTCTGAGTACTAAAGACTACACTATGGTAGCGTTTATCAATATCGAGATAAATTTCCACAAATTAAGGCCAGAAGCAATTACAGATGCATTTCCTGAAGGTGGATGCTGCGTTGGTAGGCGGAGTTCTTTCTCCACTTCTTTGGAATGTGGCGGTCAATGGACTTCTGCTAAAATTGGAAGAAGTGAATGCTGCCCAAAGTAGTGCATTGGCTTTACCTTGCCGTGATTACACCTCTCTTGGTAAATGGTATGATTTTGTGGTGGACTGCCCCAAGGACAGAAAATGTTTCTGCATAAATGGGTATCAAAGAACAACACTATCCGCAGTATTTTAAAAACTATTTCATCTGCTACCTTTCGACAATATTGGTAAACAATTAACTGCAAGTGCAGCTGCCTGCCTGAAGAAAACTCGCCAGTGGACCTGCATTCAAACTGGCCACTCCTTCATTCTTGAAGATATCGGAAGATTTCGATAAAACTTTTATCCAAGGGATTACGCCTCAGAACAAGAGTAGGAGGCAGATGAAATACGGGGGGAATAGTCCATATCATTTTATACTGAGGGCTCGAGAGCTAGAAGTGGAGTGGGAGGAGATGTTTTAACTTAAGCATATCTTTCCGTCTTCCGGTTCATTGTACTGTGTTCCAAGCAGAAGTGATAGTAATAAAAGAAGACTTCGCCTGGCTGAAATGTAATTTAGTATCTTATCTCAATTTAGTATCTTAATCACTATTAAATCCATGGAATCAGATATGTCTAGATCCAAGACTGTTTTTAATTATCGCGCGTCTCTGAGGGAGATAGTTGTTCAATTAAACATTCGTCAGTGCTGGATACCAAGGTATAGGGCCATTCCGAGGAACTGCAAGGCCAACGAACTCACTTGGAGCGGAACCATCTTACAGATTCAGTCTGAGTAAAAGTAGCTGAGCATGCCTCTTGCAACTTACATATAAGCTGTAATTTAGTTTGGATGCGATTAGCAGAACCAACGACAGATGGTGTTACATATATGCAAGAAAAAACGAAAACGAAGCGGCTGTGTCGATCACAATACTTTGTTATTAGAAGAATAAAGGAATAATACAATTTATAAAAACCCTCTGCTGGATCTAAAACGCTCTGGTAAACTGATCTCGCTAGGTAGACAGGTGATCAGCTCCATAGTAGGAGTCGTTAAAGGACACTACCTATTAAAGAGACATGCCCAGAGGCTCTGCTTTGCTTTTAATGATTTTTACAGGAGCTGCAATGGTGAGGAAGAGGAAGAAATGATTCTTCATCTATTATGCACTTGCCCAGCTCTCTTTAGGGAAATAAGATACCACTTAAGCGCACACTTCTTCGATAGCTTCGGTTATTTGGCAAATGTGGATACCAGGAGCCTTCAATGATACATAGACAGCTCCGGTTGGTATACCGAGTAGGAATCTTTTCTAAGATCCTATAGTATCAGACGGATCAGCTAATGATCTATAAGCGCTCAGGCTTATGATTGTGCAGCCACCTCTTTCTACCTAGCTTCCAACGAAGACGAAGAATAGCAAACACATCGAGGAATAGAAATAAACCAGAAGAATTACATGTATAATCGGTAATATGTATCTGCTCCAGTGTTATGATAGTTAACTTGGAAGTTAACGCATCTTTGAAAGTGTTAAGTGTTTTTTTTTGTTTCCATTAATAAGAGCGGCGCCAAATTCAATTTGTGCCCTCAATCAATCAATCAAATTCCTGTTAAGACCCCCTGTAGGGGCATAAGACAGAAACAACTCTCTTCCACAAGGCGCGATCCTGAGCATCGGCCGAATACACCGAATTGGTTGATCTCGCGAGCCTCTGTGAACTTCACGCATTATCATCTGATTTTCATAGCTCAGTAGTGGCAAATACTAACAATATATACTTCTTGTGTAAAATTATGACAACCCTGATAGCCAAACATCGATGAAACACCTATGAAGAGTCGATGAAGAGTCGATGAACAGTTTCGAAGCCTTTTGGTGAAAACAGATTATCAGCCTGGAGAAAATTCACATATATGTATATCTTCTATCTGTGAATACTTGAGAGTGTTTCCTTTTCTTTCTAATCAGCAGTAAACCACATCGCGATCTCTCTATCGCACTCATTGGTGGATTGTAGGTGCTATCTCATGATTGAATAGCAAAGTCAGTGAGTTCGAAAGAGATAGGAACATGTTTGTTGCACTAAGCGCTCATTAATAAGTATGCATGAATGATTCATTACCATTCATCGGTGAAGAATATTGCCTAAATGCGAATGAGGTTCTTATTACCGATCAGCGATGAGCTGTAATTGAGGATTCATAGGCGTTTCATTTATGTTTGGCTATCAGGGTTTACATATTTGTCTGTAGATAAATGGTAGTGATGAGAGATAGGAGTAGTGATGAGTCCCATAAAATATCTAGATGCCTCTTGGTTTTTTACATCAGAATGAAATTTTGCTTTTTTACCGCGAAGACGTCTGATCAGACAAAGATCGATCTTCAAACTGTGGAAAATTTTTAAGATCTAAAGTAAACATAAACCGAAAACATTTTTTTTTCTATTTGCCATTAATGCTATTTATTCCGTAAGGAGAAATCCTTAGGGGAAAATATGAACTGGGCTGAACTTAGTTCTGTCCCTTTTTGCATTGAGTGTAAGCAAATTAGATATCTATGCTAATTGATGATTTTTTAATTTTATTTACATTGGCATGCAGCCTTGCAAACTTTTGGTGCTATAGTATTGTATGGTTTTTCGCCCCCTCACTCCCCTTTATTCCTTGTGAATTGCCAAGAACAAGTATCCATTCAAAATTTGAACTGTCTCAGCTTAAGGGTTGGAATCTGGCTTCTCCTTTATAAATTTTGAGTAATGTTCCGAATCGCGAAATTTTAGTTTACTGATCTATCACAGGCACTGTTTTATATCTAAATCTTGCATAAAATTAAATTATTAGTGAAACGTGAAATTTTTCAGTTAAGAATCTTCTTGCTGTCAAAACTTATATCGATCAATATCGTGACCGTATCTAATTACTCTCCGTAATTCGGATACATCTTTAAAGCTCTCTAACCAGCAATGTTGTAGCAATAATAAATCGTATTTCGGTACATAAACCACCATCAATCAATTTATAAAGTTAAGTAATCAACTTAAAATCTACCGTTCTTCTTCGGCATTCGCTTATGCCACTTCCAAAATGCTCAATCAAAACCAGAAACAGGATTTGATGCAAGGATACACTTTATGTCCGACTCAACTAAATTCAATTCAACCAGACTGGGACGGGACAAGTCGGGATGTTACGAACATTTATGCACAATACATAGGTCTGCCGCGTCAAGCGCATTTCCAAAAACTTTGATTTATTTCAAAGTCTTCCCAGCGCACACTTCCGTGCACCTACTAGTTGGAGCCACTCGCCCATACTACACCGCAAACTAAGAACCCGAATCCGTTCACATATTGCATTTTAGGATCTGTCTAAGTATTTCGAGATATGTTCACCTAAGATGGAAGAGCTGCACACGAGCACTGGAACTCCTCGCCAGGACTCACTTACGTATACATCACACATGAGCAGGACTACTTCTAATACCTATGTGGAGAAATCCACAAATCCTCAACCGACTAAATTTAATTTGGAGAAACTTTTTAATGAGAAACTTAATCCAGACAAGAACACATTTTGGAAACGTCCGAATAAACAGTAATTAATTTTCCATTTCAAGAGCCATTAATTGTTTTTGATAATGGGCGAGGGCGGAAATAGGGCCACGACGACGAGCCTTTCCCATCTGATAACTACGAGTACATTTCCGTGCCCGCCAGAAGCTCTCGATGTAATTAAAGGAGCTAAAAATAAGTTTCCACTGCATTACTGCTGAATTGCTTTCTGATTTTTGTCCGTGAAAAGGGATAGCACTCATACGAGTTGCCGAATGGTAAAATCAGGGATGGAGATTCGTTGTGAAAGCACTTCACATACCGACGTACCTTGCCAAATTCAGTTACGCATCACTAATTTATGCCTGCGTTTAATCAGGACTGAGTGTCAGTGTAATTTAGATATGGAATAATATCCGACTGGAAAAAAAACCATCATGGATGGATACTGATTGCCTCATACGTGTGACATGTGGTGTATCACGTGTGACATATTTTTTCAGCTATATTCGAGCCGACCTACGCTCTCTACAAACACAGGTCAACTTATGTGCGAGCAACTTGATTTGCATCAAAGCGAACAGGGACGAGCTGTTACACGGAAAAAGGGTGACCGTTCCAGAAGTATTCGAAATTTTTTATTAAAAAGAAATTTGGGAGCCGGAAAACGAAAAATTCCCATCTCGCATGGCGTGCTATCCCTTCGATTGTCCGCATGGCCAGAACTTGTGCGGACACCACTCCACCACCATCTCATGGCGAAGAAGGACGAAACTTTTAACGTATTCGCAACATTTCTCGAACGAAGCGGATGCTTTATACGAACCTGAAGGTGAAAAGAAACATGTGGCGCACAAAATTTGCACATTATCTTCTTTTCAATGACTTTGTGTGCGATGTATTTTGGCGATGGCGATTATTAGAATTTCATGCTTTCGAGAAAAGTATTTAGTGCTGGCAGCTCCGAGTTGAAGGAAACTAATATTTACTTCCTCAGACTAGTGTCTGTGCAGGTACCTTGGTTAACACCAACTTTAAAAATTCTTTTGCAATCTCGTCCTACTGCCATTTGATTTTATGGCATCACGTTACGACTAGAAAACTCTCGAAAAGGTAACTCTTTAAGGAAAATAAAATGTGAATTATTGATAGAACTGATAGATTTTATTTAATTATAAGAACTACGAGTTTACTTCAAAAGTATATTTATTATACACTAACCAACTTGCTCTTGGCTTAGGTTAAGGTAGTAGGAGGGTGGTCCCGGGAGGAGAACCACTTTGCATTAAACACTCTAATTGGGTCTATTATACTCCCCTATATTGGAATAGAAGATAGATGTAACTCTTTTTGTACTAGCTACTTTATAAGGTTTGCGAACCGAAACAGGCGTGTGGGTAGCGTGTTGGCCTAAAATACGAAGGTCGTGAGCTCTAATCCCGGTCGACGTATAATTCCAGAACAGTGCCTGCTTGGATCTATTTTGGTTACCCCAATTTACGAAAATGAAAAAAAAATCGTAGATAGAGGGTTGTACAAAAGGCTAACAACCCTTCTAAAATAAATAACGAAAATGTTAAGGAACCTGGAGGTCAGGAGACCTAGGCTCGAATTGGGCTGTAGTGCCGTTCTATAAGAACATGTAAGACAAAGATAATGTTCGATAAATTCTTCGTCTTCCTCGCAACCATTGCAGGCTGTCGCTCTCAATACATAGCCTGACCGCATGGAGCTTAACCAGGTAACCTGTAGTCAGGCCGACAATAGTTCGGACGCTATAGCTGACCTGAGATATTTTTCTTTGGTTGTTCAGGAGTAACATGTACATCATGCTTTTGACGTGTTTTAAATTGTAGATTCATAGCATTCATACTTTGAAGGGAAATCGATATTTTGTAAAGTTATGAAATTATGTCTGTTCAGGTGAGGATCTGAAAATAATTCAAAAATGCGACAAGAAATGAAAGAAAAAGTTCAATAGAAAGTTTGACTTTATTCACCGAGAGTTGTTTTAAGAGTGATTTCCTCTATCCACTTGTTTCCCCGTACCCGGGTCGACTTAACTGTGCATCGCGCATTAAAGGGTGACCCCCTAAGTTATTTTCGACGGCCGTAAAAAAACAAAGCACTTGCCAGCTTCGTTTTTGACACTAACTTATTCCATGTACGTTCGTAGCAGCTAAAAACTTGCCGCTAGAATCGCCTCAAGAGCTCGTTGCCTATATACCCATAGAATGATCGGCAATGAAACACGACCCATACAAGATGGCGACCGTCGTCATTCGTCAGCTGACGATTCGCATTTGACAGGCGACAGCTGATCATTAAGCCATGTTAAGCGTAAGGTAAGCGCAGCAAAGCCATTAAGCCATGGTTGCAGGTAAGCGTAACAGTGTCAGATTGTATGGGAGGAGAAAGAAGGAGTGCAGCTAGTCGTCTAATTTTTTGTTTTATTAATAATTATAAATAAATATATATTACTCGATAAATTTTTTGCACTCTGAGTAAATTGGTTTAACCTAGTGGGTAGCGTGTTGGCCTTGGCATGCGAAAGTCGTGAGCTCAAATCATGGTCGACGCAATAAATAATTCCAGCACATTGCCAGCTTGGATATACATTGGTCACCTCAATCTACGAAAATGAGAAATTCGTAGAAAGACGGTTGTGCAAAGGGCTAACAACCTTTCCACAATAAGTAATGAAAAATTTTAAGGATACTGAATGTCAGGAGACCAAGGTCCGATTTGGGCTGTAGTGCCATTGTAGAAGAAGAATAAATTGGCTTAGAGCATTTCATGAAAAAGTGCAGTTTGTATGGAAGGTAGTGGAAGGAGGGGAGGACACAAAAAATTTTTAGGTAGTAGATTGAAATCACCATAAATGTATTGCATTACAAATTTCAGATCAATAGCATTTATACATTCGAACAAATCCGTTTATTGTCAAATTGCGAACTTGTGTCATTTTGTATGCGAGGTAGTAGAGGGGTGGAGCGATTTGGCCTGTTCACAAACTTGACCTTAGTTTTTTGTCAAAAACGGCATTTACGAAATTTGAACTTTCTAGCTCATAGCGATCTCAAGCTAAATAGGACACGGACGGACGGACATCCGGTTTTGAGATTTTTGAGTGATTATATGAACTTCTGTATCTTTAATTACTTTATTATTTTAATAATAAAGTATTGTGATCGACTTGGAAAAAAAAAATTTGCTACCCTGAAATTTTATTTTTTCGCGTTTCATTACTAAATTAGCCTAAAAATACAAAAAAAAAAAATCCGTCTGTCTGTACGCCGTCCGCCGTACGCCGGTGTGTACGCTCAGCGCACATCCCAAACCCTTCAAGATAGAAAGTTCATTTTTGGGGAGATTATAGATAGTTGCGGATCTCAAGCAGATACCCATTTTGGGGGGTGTACGGGTTCAGGGGGAGGCGGGGGGAGCGCTAAGGCCGAAAAATACGAATTCAAATATCTCACCCATAGAGATGGGAAATCTGACTCTTTTCATTAAGTCGACTCATTTCAACTCACTCACTTGATTGAGTCGATCAAAAAGACTGCTTCAAAAGAGTCACAAGACTATTAGAGGCTATTTTCTTTCTAAATGAGACAAGTTCATGATAATTTTGTCTATAAATCAATATTCATCCGTCAATCAGTTTGTTCATAAAAGAAAGATTTCCGATCTTATATTACTAAAAAAGTATATTGTTTTTCAAAAAAATTTAGATGCAAAAATAAAAGACTTTTAGAAATATATATAGATTTGAAAGAAAAGATTTCCGGATTCTACACTGTTACGCTTTATTATTCGTGACGTTTCGCTCTCCGCTGAGACCTTTTACAATCCGAAAATCTTTTCTTTCAATTCAAAATGCACTGTGAAAACATTCACCAAACCAATATATGTATATAGATATTTACAGCTTATAAACTAAAATCTTTCTACAACTAGTCATTACTCATATGAGGAAAATATGGCTTATAAACTATAATATAAAAAAAAGATATAAATTCAGACATAATGTAATATTTTTTTAAAGTAAAAATGTTAAATAAACTAAAATTACAAATTACAGTGCAAAAATAAAATTTGAGTCACTTATATATACCGGTCACCGGTGCTCTCTATTTCCTAACATAGTGTTGTTATTAGAGACCTTGAACATTTCACAAGCGGCCAGCGCTGAATGATTAATCCATTGTGTCTCTGCATCAAAACTTGTGTGTAGATGCGCGCTAGCGTACCAGTAGTTCAGTTATGTATATGTGTGCGCCATGAAAACAATGGGCAGGAGAAGACCTTGAACATTCAATGATTTTTTTCTTTCTGGATACGCCAGGGAGATGTGGAATCTTCATTGGATACCAATAGCTCGTGCCATTGGTATGTACGATTCACATACCTGATCCTGATAGAGTCAGACTGTCAGCCAATACAGTCCTGCGTAGTAAGCCACACACACAGACTTCAACCACTCCCTCGGCGGGACGGCCGTTAGGTATTACTTCGCGGAGCTGGCTTGCATCTTATGCAGTGCTCCTTATATTGCTTCTGCTCTCCTTTCTCTCTTAATTCTCCAAAGATTCTTTTGCACATTACATTCAATTTTCCTCTGATTCCATCAAATAGTCTGTCATGAATGGTGGCCGCGGCATATTATTCCTCCATTCTGCGAAGCGACTGTAGTTGAAAATCGCGTATTCCGTGTCTTCTTTTTGATCTGGGCAATTTGGACGGTATTCGCCGTGACCTGATAGGAACTTCGTGAGGTGATATTTGCAGTCCCGATACACTCGCTGTGTCCAGACCTCAATTGCGAGGACTTGCTTATAGGACCATCAGCCTTTTTTCGTGTTGTCCCACCTAGCTTGCCAGATGTTGCCTTTTCTTCTTCTTTTATTTTTCTGGCAACAGCTGCCTTGGATCTTTTTTCGTAGATCCTTAGCATCTCATTCGCGAGAATGTCAATGGAAATCATTCCGGCTATGACACAGGCTCCTTCGTCCGATATTGTTCGGAAATCACTAATTGCTCTTATCACGCAGAGCCTATACGTTGATGACATCTTTTCCTTGTTTCCTTTGTCGAGCAGCGTATAGGAGGACCAAGCTGACTACTCTGGAAAGTAGAATCCTTCTGGCATATCCAGGTTCACCGATGTTTGGCAGCATTCGGTAAAGGGCTGCCTGCATTTGTGACGCCTGTTTGCTGGTGACTTTATATTTTAGTCTATTATCGAGTAAAACTCCTAGATATTTAATTGCTTCCTTGGACCTATTCAATTTTCTTTCAACTTGTTATTAGAACAGCCTCCATTTTGTGGTCAGCTAAGCCGGCGGACTCTAGCCAGTCCTTAATTTTTGATTCTGCTTCGTTTGTTGCTGACGCTATTTCGTGGATGTGCTTAGCCACGGTACCAACGACGAGATCGTCAGCGAACCCGATTAATTTCACTCCTTGCGGCAACGATAGTCGAAGAACGCCATCGTGCATGATATTCCACAGGAGAGAACCCAGTACCGATTCTTGTGGGACTCCCGCGGTGACGTTGTAGTACCTTACCCCCTCATCAATTTGGTACCTCAACTTCCTGTTGGTGAAGTATTTTGAAATTATTCTCAACAAGTAGTATGGAGAATACATCCTGGCTAACGATCTCTATATAAGTGACCAATCTGCCGAGTTAAAGGCATTCTTAATGTCCAGTGTCACTAATACACAATATTTCTTTATCCCCCATCGCCATCTTTCTCCTTGTATAGCCTCAGCTGCAGTATCGACTACCACTCTTATGGCGTCAATAGTTAAACGCGATTTCCTAAATCCGAACTAGTGGTCTGACAGTGCTCCTTTCTCGAACAGTCTGTTGTTTCTAATTCGGTCAAGAGCTTTCCCAACGTATCAAGTAAACATATTGCGCGATATGATGATGGTTCTTCAGGAGTCTTGTTTCCTTTTCGTAGCAGTAGCAAATGTTGGAGCTCCAATAGTTCAGGAAAGACTCCTTTCTCTCTTTCTTTTGCATGGTTGCTATAAAAATTACGGACCTCTTTTGAACAGCAATTTTTACTGCCATGTTTGGGATGCCATCGGGTCCAGGTGTCTTATTGTTTTCTATCTGCCAGCAAACCTCAAATATTTCCTCCGACGTAATTGCAGGAATGGAATCTATGCTGGTCTCTCTGGTTATAATACACATAGTATTGCCTTTTGGGAGAACAGATACTCTACTATTGATCTATGACCTATGACCCGCTTTGTCATCACCATTCTATATGCTTTACCCCAGGAATTTATATCCGCTTCGTTACAGAGATTTTTGAAACAAATTGCCTTACTTTGTTTAATCGCCTTGTTAAGATCTCGTCTCGCCACTTTGAAAGTGTCTAATTGGTCCTGAAAATCTGCCCGTCCCCTTGGGCTCTGCGTTGGGCTTATTCCCTGAGTGTCTTAATTTCTTCGTTCCACCGGCAGCATGGTGCACCTATTCCACTAGTTGTCCTTCTGGGCATCGCATGCTGCGATAATCAAGTAGAGCTGACATGTAACAATATAAAATCAGTGGCTACAAAAATTAGCAACTAGCTTATTTTATCGACTTTTAGTTTTTTTTTTATTCTAGATGAAATCCGTGTTTGCTCGAACTTTTGTTATGCTAAGAAATAGTCGACGAGAGTACGAAACTACTTGTTGCCGTTCAAAATTCTCGAATCTACGAAATAATATCGAACGTTTTGAGCTATTGAGTGAAATTGTAATCGTAAAGAAAGACATTAGGTTCTTTTTTCTAAGTGCTGAGACAAAACAACTTGAAAGATATATCTACCACTTATCTCTATCAATTGAAGCATTAAAAGTACTTTGCCCAATTTCGAATCGAAAAATTCAATGTTAGAGCGGCTTAATGAATTTCTGATTTTATTTCATTTCTTCGTATGGTAGTAACGATCTAAACAGCTCAGCTCATTAGTTACCTTCTCACAGTAGCTAACTAATCCTTAAGATTTAATGTGAAGATAACCGGTCATGACTTTCAGATTTGATCGAACTTTTCTTCTAAGCCCTAATACCATAAAAGTGTGCTAATGACTCGGGAATTGCAAGGTAAAAGGCGACAAGAAAGGAGTTCATGTTTTTGCTCCACTCTAATTGATACTTTGCGTGACTGAAAAACATTTTGTTCCCCATACCTCGTTCGAACAACTTTAGACTCTTCTAAACGATTTTCACAAATTCGTTGTTGTGGGGTTATAAGGTGAAAACGAAGTGAACAAATTTTCTTTTTTTGACGTGTACAGTTCGATACCGGTAAACAAAAAGTTATTTGTCAGCAGAAAACACCAAGTTTCCTTGGAATTGCCCTATGTGAAAGGACCCCATGGCAGTCTTGTGTCTTGTGTTATCCATGATAGCTCCTCAAAGCATCTATCACTGCCACCGTTTCCCTAAAATTTCCATTCAGCCGACTAAACTTCGGTCTACTTTACGTAATTTTCGATACAAAGTTACCACACACGAGAATAGATGGCATATACACTATAAACGTTCAGTCTTGGAAGGATAACATCGACAAAACCGAGCTCTATGTCGTACACCAAGCGACATCCTCCGCACCGGGAGCCAACTTAATTGTTTTAATAATTAACCATAATACTCGACTACAACTATTTGCAATTACCCAAATGATGTTCATTGTCTCTTTGAGAATATTTCGTTATCGTTAATTAATTATTGTTGGCAACTTGTGCCAGTATTAGTGCTACTGATGGTAATTTCGGTTGGAAGCTTGTAGGACGTAGGACGGGACTGTATCTGCACTCAGGTCGGTATGTCTTCATCAGGCTCATCATATATGCAGTACCAGTAAAAGCCATTTAATTAAGTCTGAATCATGTACAACAGCATACAATTTGAAATACCAGAACAGCCTTCTGCATGCATTAAAGGAGCCCTCTGATACCTCATAAATTGAGTGAGTATCTAGCTAACTGCCAGGAAGCATTCCCATATTCATGCGGAAATGTAACGATAATGACTTTATTGCTAAATTGATGTATGTATGGATGGAATCTACCGGCAGGTATGAGCATTGAATGGTATTTTATATAAACTTAAAATCAAATACAAAAGATGCAAAAACCACTCTTGCCGCTTTCAAATTAGCAATGATTAAGGAGTTTTAAAATGGCAATAATTTTCATTTTGGCTTTTTTTTTTTTGTCAAAGCTCTCTTTTTAATATGACGGTAAACGTCCAAACAGCTGATGAAGGATCCTCTTTAAGTGCTCCCACTCTCGAAGAAGAAAAAACGGCCCTGAAGAACCACCCGAACAACAAAACGCCGGGCACTGATCAAATTTCAGCTGAGCTTTTTAAAGCCGGCGACACCTGCATAGCATACCTCCCACATAGATTAGTCACGGATATATGGACGCAGGAAATACCTCCTGAAGATTGGCGCAAGAGCATATGTCCAATTTATAAAAAAGGTGACAAACTCTGCAGCAAAAACTATTGAGGAATATCTCTGTTGTGTACGTATAACATCTTGACGAAAATTCTGGAAAAGAGAATTGACCTGACAAAGTAATTGGTGAATACCAAGATGGATTTAGAGTTGGACGATCAACCACGGACCAGATATTCTCAGTTAAACATGTGCTGGAAAAGTGCTGGGAACATAATATTGATGTGTAGAGATGGTATGCTATTTTACATAGCTGCGATTTTTTCACTACTCCTTTAAAATAGCAATCGCATATAGCGATTGAAAACTTATAAGAGCTGCGATTACAAAAACAGACCAAATGCATACTGCTAACGGTCTACCGCCAATAAAATTACCGCAATGATAATCGCTACAAATCCCAGAGTTTTTGTTCACACTCGCACATTAATCGCGCAACACACACCTCTCACCTCTATATCGTAGCTCAGAACAAAGCTCGCCAAACAAATCGCCGGTTACCCACGAAAGCACACCTCATTGACCACCACGCACGACCCACCTCACCGATCAGATCAAAGCTCGCTAAGCAAATCGCAGTTGCACTTCACCGACCAACCTGTTCATGGGGCATCAATCAGCTCGCTTCACCTCAAAGCTCACCGATCGAGCAACGTAGGAGCTTTCGTTCATATGGAAGCTCTTTCTTTGCTCGATTGGGTCATCTTATATATTCTATCTTTGTATCTGTTCAAACCTTGCGCTCAGTGACATCAAAGATTTTCAATCATTTAAGATATCCCAAGCCTAATTTATATACCTTAGTGATATCTACACACTGCTCGTGCTCAGTTATATTTCTTTACACTAATGAATGAATGACGAAATGAACAGATGATTAGGTCGTAAGTGAAGTGCGACTGCGATTTGTTTGGTGAGGTTTGGTCTGATCGGTGGGTTTTATAATCTGATCGGTGAGGTGGGACGTGCGAAGTGGTCAATGAAGTTCGCTTTCCTGGGTAAGTGACGATTTGTTTGACGAGCTTTGCTCTGAGTTACGATCTCGTCGGGTGGAGGTGCGATATGTGAGCTGCGGCTATTGCAAATTCCGCCGATTTATGTTGCAGTCCATTGTGTCGATATGACCTTTACCGAACCAAAATGTTCGATTTTCTATGACCGGGTGCTTTTTATACTCTAGATGAAATCTGAGAGTATATTGTGTTTGCCTTACCGTTTGTAACGCTAAGAAATAATGCTCGCACAGAGCCGCCAAGGGTACAGAAATATTTGTTGTCGCTCAAAAACCTCGATTCCGAGTGACCGTCTGTCTGTCTGTCTGTCTGTCTATCTACAGCATAACTCTCGAAAGCTTTGAGCTATAGTGCTAAAAAATTTTATGTGTCATTTTTAGCAAAAAATTAACTTTAAGTACGTGAATGGGCTACATCCCCCCGACTCCTTCTACCCCCTCCCATACAAATTTCATGAAATTTCGAAATATTAAGAAGTTGATTTTTCTTTGAAACTATCTAAGCTATCGACTTAAAATTTAGGTCAAAGTGTTACGATTTAGATGTCATTAATATCACGGAATATTACCCGACCCCCTTACCCCTTCTACCCCCTCCCATACAAATGGACAATTTTGAAAAATACATATTTTCGATTTTCATTGAAACTAGTAAAGCTGAAAAGACGAAATTTTGTCAGAATTAATTCTACTATAATTGCAATTTATTTTGAAAATAATTATCAACTTCACATCATTCCTTCTACCCCTCCCATACAAATTTCACGAAATTTTGAAATTTAAATTAAATTATTTTTCTTCGAAACTGTTAAAGCTATCAACTTGATATTTTGTATACGGTATACAAATAGATATATTAATAATGTTTTGATCCGTACGCTCCTTCTACCCCCTCCCATACAAATGGATGATTTTTGTTAAATGCATTTTATCGATTTCCATTCAAACTAGAAAAGTACAAACTTCAAATTTTGCCAAACTCTCTCATCCTCGCTTGCTTCAGGACGATTGGTTCGTGGCACCGACTCTGGCAATGCCAAAGAACTCTCATCGTCCGAGTGCACAGTCGCCGGTAATAAGCTCGAACCACTGATCGCATCCGATCGAATGATAGCTATACGCCAATACCTGCAGCAAAAAATAAACAGCCGAGATTGGCTACCAATAGCGGACGTCGCTAGGAGCTCCCCCCAGGTAGCAGTCATGAATACCATCGACTTGCTAGGCATAATACCAGAGTTGGTGAGGCCTCAGATCTACTCTTCGTTGAGGAACATTTTGAGGGAACACCTCAAGGATATCTTGGGATAACTTGTACTGACGAAAATATTCTGGTCTTTCTTTAAGAGACGGTTTCCAAGATGAGCGCGCTATTGAAGGACATCAAGGTACAGGTGTTCGAAGGCACTGAGGATCCTGACAAAAGTATCTGTATAGGGACATTAAGCTTCAAAAAAATCTTTCCACTGAGGTATGGAAGCTTTTCTGTAGAGAACAAAATGATAACGGCCTGGAAAGGTTGTCAATAGTGAAAGGATTCCCGGAACCCGGTAAACTCAGAGTGGTTCAAGCCAATGTAAATCACAGTAGAGCGGCTACCGCCACTCTCCAACAACACCTCTTAAAAGGTTATTCGGTTGTTGCACTTGTCCAGGAACCGTGGTTGAATGGCTCTAGCCACATTCCATATTGGAGCAACAAAACTTTCATAGTCCTTCATGGACCCAAAACAGGTAACCTACGGACATGTGTCGATGCAAAAAATCACTGAAATTAATTAAACATTAATTCCACAACTTAGCAATCCACACCAAACCACGACGCTCTGGGAGAGGTCATTTAACGGAACAATGCAGCTTGTTATGCTGGTTTCATAATACCAGCTATACGAAGCAAGGGATGTTCCAATGACAGACCTTTGCCAGCTTGTCCAATCCAACAAAGGGGACTTCGTAATAGGTTGTGATGCCAATGCCCATCACTCCTACTGGTCTAGCACAGACTGCAACGATCGTTGTAAGTCAATTCTAGAATTTCTTAGCATGATCAATCTAAATGTTTATAATGTTGCCACCTTCATAAATAAAGTAAGAAGCGAGGTTGTCGATATGACCCTTGCAACTAACTCTAAATCACTAGTGGTCTGCAACTGGAGAGAGAACCATCCTTATCAAACCACATGTGAATAAGATTTGAAATAAAGGATCAGCAAAAAATAGCGGGTTTCAGGAATCCAGCATGAATGGATTGAGTTCAATATCAGCAGCCGTAAACTACCAGTAATAGTTCCTCACCCAATAAAAAAAATTAAATTCCTTAGATAGAAGAGTTGGTATGCTAACAAATATACTAACAACCTCATACAAGAGTTTCTACCCTCAAAAGTCTGCCAAAGATAGTAAGAACGCTGTCTGGTGGAATAATGATCTTGATATTCTGAAAAAGTGAGCAAGGCAACTCTTTATCAAAGATAATTTCAGCAAAAGACTGGGACAAATATCAATCAGCACTTACACTGTATAAAAAAAATCTGAACCCCTCGGTCAGATGCCCCCAAGAAAGGTAGGTCCACTGACGCTGCCTTGCATGTGACGGTAGCCGCCGTAGAGAAAGCTTTCTATCATAAAGAGGTTGCACTTGGTGCCTTGCTAGACGTAAAAGGCGCTTTTAACCACGTCAACATTGATTCCATACTTGAGGCCTTGCGCAGCCATAATGTGGAACCTCCCATAACTGCATCGATAGCTAAGCTTATTCGCTCACGAAAAATCGTAGCACGTGGATGGGTGACGAAACAATAAAAGGCTCCGTCAACAAAGGAACGCCACAGGGCGGCATAATATCGCCTCTCTTGTGGATCCTAACAGTGAATGAACCCCTATCCCATTTTAAATCAGAACGTCTACCCGACAATAGCATATGCAGACGATCTTGTCATCATGCTCGGGGACATAATGCAGTCCGCTTTACAACTGTTAGACACTTGAGCACTGGATAAAGGACTTACCATCAACCCTCAAGAAACAGAAGAAGAAGACCTATGTTTTCAATCCACCAAACATTCAGGGTATCACTACGATGCTCTCGAATCAAGTTAAATATTTAGGTCTTATTCTTGATAGTAAATTATCCTGGAAGGCCAACATTCAAGAACGAGCAAAAAAGGCTACCGTAGCCTTCTTCGCTTGCAAATATACATTCGGTTTGAGATGGGACCTTATGCCGCTCCTCATCCACCAGTATTGTCAGACCAATTATTTACTATGGCGCGCTGGTGTGGTGGCTAGCGGTGATACTAAAAATCAAATTATTTAATAAGGATCAAATGAAATAACCACAATTTGTATATCCTAAGCCTTCATAGTTCTTGCATAATTTCTCTCGAAGTATATTGAAAATACTTTAACAACTGAAAGTTTTCTGTTTAATAAAATTACTGCATTTTGTTATGCACAAAACTATGACACTAATTGAAAATAATTGGCACCAACCTACACCATGGCACTATCGGTTTTGCCGTACAGCTCAATATCTTGCCAGGCTTAAGGGTAGAGAGTAGAAAGTTTTGAAAATGCCCATTTGAGTGGCATACCGCAACTAAAGCGAACTTTTACTTGCAATTCAACTCCAACTCCTCAAGCTACGAGCTGGCTGCCTCTCTGCCTCCGTGCACCGCTCTTACAAACCTCATATAATGGTAATTAGGTAAATCCGGTTAATTAAGTTTTTAATTAAATTCCTCGGAATATTTGCGCGGTGCTATGTCTCCCCGTCTCACATTAGAATGTCCTATTTTAGTTTTAATTGGTATTTGCGCTCCATGAAAATACATTCACTCCTTGCTGGTATGAGATATGAGGGCGCATTCAGGTGAAAGCAGGGCTAATTAAATTATAAAATGACTTAGTGGCTTTGTTCTGGCATCATATACGAGCAGAGGTGTACATTTGCGTTGGCACGACAGTATTTGAGAAGAAAACGTACCTAACAGTTTTTTTTTTTTTTCAACAACTGCATTCAAATTGCAGTGTCATTGTTTGAGCTTTTTATCGTCCAAATTGGGTGACATAAATACATTTAGAAGTGTCGACAAGCTTATTTTCTTCTTTTGACTCAAACATGAAGCAGGATTTTTAGTCGTTTATTGACTTCGTCCATTTTTTTTTTTAAATTTATTGTCCTTATCATAAAACAATGCACACATAACACTCGAGATCTAATTAATTAGTTTTATTTTATTTCTAGCAAACGACCGCGACATCGTCCGCATAAAAATCGCAATAATAAGCAAATTTTTGAGAATGTAGTTACATATATATTGTGCTTACTTTAATGGCTCTTTGGACACAATGTTTTGTATTTTGTTGGAATCAGAACCATAAATTTTTAAGATGATACCATGATACTCGCATTTGAATGGGAGAGGCTCGTGATCAAATCAATCCCGTGATTACAGATCATATACATATTGAAGAGCATTAAGGACATGTGAATAATTATAGCTTGTGTTAATTAAAAAACATGACAGAATAATAATTGGGCTTAAAGCCCAATCAAATGATACTCTACATGAGACGGAAATGACTTTAATATACCCGAAAATATGTCATCTCAAATTCTTTCGGATAGTGAATAGAGACTTTTGCATTGGAGGTGGTAGAAGTAGATATGATATATGACACCGAAAATGGCATGCAAAATGTTTTTTGCTGAATTTAAAGTTTTTAGTTTTCATTTTTGTTAAAGAAATTGGTCATAGTTTTCCTGAAATTGGGGCATTTGTATGGGAGGTGGCGGAGGAAGTGGAGCGTTTAAGATGATTTTGAAACTGCTTATCATCATCTTTATCACCATGCTTTGATTCAATTTCAAAGTCATATGGCACTCATATACTTGAAGGAGAAATGCTTTTCTTGAATTTATAATACAGATATTTGTATGAGAGGTGGTAGAAGGAGTGAAGCTTAGCTGATAATTTTTCCTAACACTTATTTCAATAATTAAGAAACAAATTCTGGTAAAATTTGAAGTGTGTACTTTTTCTAGTTTGAATGGAAATCGATAAAATGCATTTAACAAAAACTATACATTTGTATGGGAGGGGGTAGAAGGAGTGTATGAATCAAAACAAATTTTTTTTTCGCTATTGATATTTCTGTTTGTATACCTTATACAAAATATCAAGTTGATAGCCTTAACAGTTTCGAAGAAAAATAATTTAATTTAAATTTCAAAATTTCGTGAAATTTGTATGGGAAGGGGTAGAAGGAGTAAGGTGAAGTTGATAATTATTTTTAAAATAAATTGCAATTATAGTAGAATTAATTCTGACATTATACTTGTTATACTCTGGATGAAATCTGAGAGTATATTGTGTTTGCCTTACCGTTTTTAACGCTAAGAAATAACGCTCGCACAGAGCCGCCAAGGGTACAGAAATATTTATTGTCGCTCAAAAACCTCGATTCCGAGTGACCGTCTGACCGTCTGTCTGTCTGTCCGTCTG
Source organism: Chorisops tibialis (assembly GCA_963669355.1). Taxonomy (NCBI): domain Eukaryota; kingdom Metazoa; phylum Arthropoda; class Insecta; order Diptera; family Stratiomyidae; genus Chorisops; species Chorisops tibialis. The sequence goes on from OY770262.1 coordinate 277,345,454, forward strand.
TCTACAGCATAGCTCTCGAAAGCTTTGAGCTATAGTGGTAAACATTTTTAGCAAAAAAGTAACTTTAAGTTCGTGAATTGGCTACATCACCCCACTCCTTCAACCCCCTCCCATACAAATTTCATGAAATTTCGAAATATTAAGAAATTGATTTTTCTTTGAAACTGTTTAAGCTATCGACTTGAAATTCAGGTCAAAGTATTACGATATAGATGTCACTAATATCACGAAATATTGACCCGATCCCCTTACTCCTTCTACCTCCTCCTATACAAATAGACAATTTTCAAAAATACATATTGTCAATTTTCATTGAAACTAGTAAAGCTGAAAAGACGAAATTTTCAATTTATTTTAAAAAACATAACAGGAGTACAATTGGGCATAAGGCCCAATCGTGCTCTAGATGACAGAAAGAAATTTTGTAGGGGAAGTGGTAAAGGGGGTTACGACATTGAACTAATTTTTTCACATGACGCTAAGGTTGCTATCAAAATGTTTTATGCAAAATTTAGGATTTAAAAATTTAATAGGTACTGAGAAAATTATTGTATTGGATGTAGTGAAGTAGGGCAGTTTGTATGGCAGGTGATAGAAGGAGGGGCGACTTTTTAACGACTTTTCAGAAATAACTATAAGCATCATGCTGTTGACATGTTTCAAATTGCAGATGAGTAGCATTCATACTTTTCAGGAAAATCTACTTTTTATAAAGTTGTGAAATTGTGTCATTTTGTATGGGAGGGGGTAGAAGGGGTAAAGCTAATCGTCTAAATTTTTTTTGGTTTTACTAATAATTCTAAATAAATATCTAATGCACAATTTCAGCTGGATCTATTTTATACGCACTGAGTAAATTGGTTTAGAGCATTTCATGAAAAAATGCAGTTTGTATGGGAGGTGGTGGAAGGAAGGATAGGACTCAAATAAATTTTTTACACAAGATTTATGTCGTCATAAAAGTAATATATTCCAAATTTCAGATTAATAGCATTTATATTTTTCGAGAAAATCCGTTTATTGTGAAATTATGAAATTTTGTCATTTTGTATGGGAGAGGGTAGAAGGGGTACAGCTAATCGTTTAATTTTGTTTGGCCTTACTAATAATTTTAAATAAATATTTCGTGCACAATTTCAGCTCGATAACTATTATACACACTGAGTAAATTGGTTTAGAGCATTTCATGAAAAAGTGCAGTTTGTATGGGAGGTGGTGGAAGGGGGTGGAAGACATAAATTATTTTTATAGAGTAGATTGGAATTATCATAAAAGTATTACATTCCAAATTTCAGATCAATGTCAATTTTACTTTTCGAGCAAATACGTTTATTGTCAGATTGCGAAATTGTGTCATTTTGTATGGGAGGGGGTAGAAGGGGTGGAGCGATTTGGCTCGTTCACGAACTTGACCTTACTTTTTTGTAAACTTTCTATCTCAACGCGTTCTCAAGCTAGAGAGGACACGGACGGATGGACAGACAGACAGACAGACAGACGGACGGACGGACGGACATCTGGTTTTGAGATTTTTGAGTGATTCTATGAACTTCTGTATCATTCATTTTTTTCTCTGAGCCTTATTTCTTGGCGTTACAAACTTTGTGGCAAACTTATAATACTCTCAGATTTCATCTAGAGTATAATAATTAGAGCCCGGATTTATATGCAATTGCATATAGTTGCATATTTTAGCATATTCAGCCTTTAATGCATATTTCTGCATATTTCTGTTATTTCGGCATATTTCGACAAATTACTTCACACGTTTGCTTATTTTCTATTCAAACTAAGGCCAAAAAGTTAAACCAGAAGCTCGGTTTACTTAGAGTTACTCTATAAAGGAGAAGACACCTCTCAATACCCGGGTGTCTTGTTTTTCATAGAGTAACTCTTGGTTTACTTAACTAGCGAGTCGTCCAAGAAATACGGTGCGACACTGTTGTAATTTCTTTGAAATTCAATTTGGAGCACTACCATGTTCTAATACAGTTGACTCCTGATTATCCGAATCATGATTAGCCGAACTCTGCATTATCCGAGCTGCCATTGACCAGACATTTTTGGGGAATTACCCATTTTCGACACATACATACATAGTAGCTTTGTATTGCATAGACTGCTCAGTGCTCTGTTCGACCGCTCTGTTCGCCCGCTTTTGCTCGTGAAAAAAAGTGCAGTTTCTTTTTTAATTAATTTAAAATGCCTAAAACAAGTACATCCCTAAGTGTGAAATTACGCGGATGGATTGCATCTGAAAATAAAAGTGGAAATATTATTACTACCAATGATAAAATCATATTTTGCAATGCCTGTTCCAAACAAATTCCCTGTAATAAAAAATTTCAACTGGATCAGCATATAAAAACGGGTAGGTTGTTCAAAATGAATTACATTTTAGAAACTTTGAGATAGATTGCGTCAAATTAAACTTTTAGATGCGCATTTATCAGCCGTGAAAAAAAATGTATCTAAGCAGCAGCTTTTAACCAGCAGTTCATTTGCATCTACATCATCGGCCAGGACCAATTTTCTTGAGGATCTATGTTACGCTATGGTTGCGTCAGATATCCCTTTGTTTAAAATAAAGCAACCCTCTTTAAAAAGTTTTTTAGAAAAATATACCAACCAAAGCATTCCAGACGAAAGCACTTTAAGAAAAAAATATATCAAAATTTGCTACACAAAAGTAATTGAAAAAATAAAACAAAAAATTGGCAAAAATGTTGTCTATATTATAGTTGATGAAACTACAGATGCTAGAGGCTTATGTGTTGGGCATTTGCTTGTGGGTGTTTTGAGTAAAGACGGTCCAGGACGCCCTTATTTACTGTCATCAAAGAACTGGAAAAAACAAACAGCGAAACGATTTGTCGTTTCATTAATGATGGATTAAAGCATCTGTGGACTGACATTGGAATGGAAGAACGCGTTCTTCTCTTAGTCACAGATGCCGCGCCATACATGATAAAAGCTGGTAAATCACTAAAAACATTTTTACAGCAAACTAGTTCATGTTACATGTGTTGCTCATGCGTGCAACCGTCTGGCCGAAAGAGTCAGAGAGGTGTTTCCAGAAGTAAATACATTAATAAACAATGGGAAAAAATGTTTTCGAAAGCTCCAGCTCGCGTCTCCATTTATAAAGAAGTAATGGATAAACCTCTACCACCAGTAGCAATTATTACGCGGTGGGGTACGTGGTTAAATGCGGCTCTGTTCTATGCAGATAATTTTAGCAATTTTAAAATTGTAATAAGCAGATTGGTCCAGAATGACGACGCACAGAGTGTTCAAAAAGTGCAAAATGTACTTGATGGTACAGGGTCAAATGACTTAGCATATATAGCCTCAAACTTATCGTTCATTCCGCAAATAATAAAAAAACTTGAAACAAGGAACTTATCACTTGATGAAATTTTAAATATAATTAAGGAATTCAAAGAAAAAACGAACCTAATACCAGGCGAAAAGGGAATGGCACTAAAAAATAAGCTTGAGAACATTTTGTCAAAAAATGAGGGATTGAAATTATTGGAAACAATAAATCGAATTTTAAAAGGTGGATCGGAACATCTCGATATGGATCCTTTATTGATATGCGCCTATAAATTTGCATCAATTACATCAGTGGAGGTCGAGCGATCATTTTCTATCTTTAAGAATGTTTTGACTGACAGACGTTATAGCTTCACACAAGAAAATTTGGAAATGATTCTAATTATTAATTTTAATGATCTAGAGTATAACAATATTTGTTTAACTTGCAATAACATATTTTGATTTGTATATTTATATATATTTCTTTACAAGAAATAAAGATTTGTTCGTGATGAATTAAGTTGTAACTGTATGGCGTTTAATTGATAAATTTTATTTTATTAAATCTCTATACAATACTTTGAGAAATGGCTAAAACAGCTAAGTTTTTGAAAGAATGATCTTGCAAATACGTTTAAAATTGCACATATTGTCATTTCGATCATTTTTTGAAGGGAATAATACTATCAACACATATTTTTTAGTGCATATTTCATTGCATATTTGAGCAATTTTGTCTGCATATTTTATGGCATATTTTAGTACTTTTTACTGCATATAAATCCGGGCCCTAATAATAATTATCAACTTCACCTCACTCACACTCACGAAATTTTGAAATTTAAATTAAATTTTTTTACTTCGAAACTGTTAAAGCTATCAACTTGATATTTTGCACAAAGTATAAAAATAGAAAAATCAATAACGTGAAAAAAATTTGTTTTTGAGTCCTACACTCCTTCTGCTCCTTCCCATACAAATGCATAATTTTTATTAAATGCATTATATCGATTTCCGTTAAAAGTAGAAAAAGTACAAACTTAAAATTTTGCCAAAATTTGTTTTTTAATAATTGCAATAAATGCTAGAAAAACTTAGCAGCTCCCCTTCACTCCTTCTTCCCCCTCCCATATAAATATCTGTATTATAAATTCAAGAATAACATTTCTCTTTCGAATATATGAGAGTTTTCGAATTTGAAATTGAATCAAAGCATGGTGATAAGGATGATGATAAGCAGTTTCAAAATCATCTTAAACGCTCCACTTCCTCTGCCAACTCCCATACAAATGCCCCAATTTCAGGAAAACTATGTCCAATTTCTTTAAAAATAATGAAAATTAAACCAATTTGCATGCCATGTTCGGTGTCATATACGAAAAATACAAACCTCCCCCTCTACTTCTACCACCTTCCACGTAAAAGTCTCTATTCAGTATTCGAAAGAATTTGAGATAACATATTTTCCGGTATATTGAAGTCATTCACATTTCATCTAGAGTATCATATGATGATATGAATTCTGTTATCTTTCATTATTATTACGATGTTTTTTGGTCTCTTCTTCTTGGACGTAAATCCCAATCATATGATACTCTAGATGAAATAGGAAACAGTTTGTTGTACCGGAAAATATGTCGTCTCAAACTCTTTCGAATAGTGACTAGTGACTTTTGTATGGGAGGTGGTAAAAGCAAAGGGAGAGGTTTGTAATTTTACTTTATTATTCTAATAATAAAGTATTGTGATCGATACAGAAAAAAAAATTTGCTACCCTGAAGTTTTTTTTTCGCGTTTCATGACTAAATTAGCCTAAAAATGCAAAAAAAAAATCCGTCCCGCCGAACGCCGTTGGCCGTGCGCCGTACTCCGTACATATGGACTCATATCTCCGAGACCGTTAAAGGTAGATTGTTCGTTTTTGGGTGGATTGTTGATTGGGTAAGTGAGCTCCATTACATAAATTTTGTCAGGTCGAAGGTGGTGGCGGGGGGAGGGAAAGAGTCAAAAACTGCACTTGCTAATATCTCCACCTCGAATGCAGATAGGAAGCTGAAAGTCAGCAGAAGTATGAAGAAAATTGATTTTTTATACATTGGCGTCCGAAAAGGGGGGGGGAAGGCTAAAAACAAATTGTTGGCCAAGTTTTTTTTTTTCAAATGATTATTTCTTCGAAATTACTAATCAAAAAAAAATTCATATTTTGGGACCATTAAGGTGGCATATAGATCCATCAGAATCAGCTTAGAAAGAGACTAATTATTGTAAGGGGGAGGTCAAGACGGGTGCAAGGAAAAACACTTAGAAATTATTATCTCGACTGTCTTTTAGCTATGTAATTGAAACTTGAAACGTATACTAAGCTTTACTAGTAAAATATGAAAAAAATATAACATCCGGACACAATAGGAGGGAGAAATGGGGAGCATTTCAAAAATGGCGCACTTTCCAAAACTACAAATCATTATATCTCAAAATTGAGTACATAGGTATATCAAATCAAAAATTTGTCAAATAGTAGAGCTATATAATTTTCAATTTTGATAAAAAATTTAAGTTGGGGGGTATAAGGGCAAGGAGATGGATTTTAGGGTTCTGATAAAAGATAAAAAGTTGAAATTCCACACGTCGATACATCTATTTGATATACATAGAAAAAAATTAATAATTTGCTCCGAAATTGTTATGCACCGAAGTGGAGGTCTTAGTTTTAAATAGACAACTGCCCTACCCGAGAACTTCCTTTCACTTAGTCTTCCCTAACCTGCATATTGACTTTCCTCGTATCCGCAACGTGTCCCAAGAATAATAAAGTTTTGCCCGACTTGTTGGGAGTTTATTTGTACATAACACTGAACGCAGTATATAAAATGTTTCATGCTGAATTTAAAGTTTGTAGCTTTCATAATTTTCGAGAAAACAGAACAATTTCTGTCTGATTTGGTGGCATTTGTATGGGAGGTGGCAGAGAAAGTGGGAGGTTTTGGATGATTTTGAATCATCCCAATTACATTGCTTTGTTACTCATATGTTCGAAGGAGAAATATTTTTCTTGAATTTTCAGAATAGAATTTATATGGGAGGTGATAGAAGGAGTGAAGTGAAGTTCATACTTTTTTTAGCATTTATTGCAATTATTAAGGGACAAATTGTGGCAAAATTTTAGGTTTGTATCTTTTCTAGTTTCAATGAAAATCGATTAAATGCATTTACCAAAATTATGCATTGGTATGGGAGACCAAACCAAATTTTTCAACATCAATGATATTCGTAATAGTATACTTTTCTCAAAATTTAAAGTTGACAGCTTTGGAGAAAAATAATTTAATCAAAATTCCCAAACTTCATGAAATTTGTATGGTAGGGGGTAGAAAGAGTGAGGTGAAGTTGATAATTTTTCAGATATTAGTTGCAATTTTAATAAAATTAATTACGACAAAAATTCGTTCTTTTAGCTTTGCTAATTGCAATGCGAACCGAATAAATGCATTTTTGAAAATTGTGCATTTGTATGGGAGGTGTTAGAAGGAGTAAGTAGATCAGATCTATTATTTTTAACGTTAATGATATTTAAATCATTATACTATGACCTAATTTTCAAGTCAATAGCTGAAATGATTTCGGAGAAAAATCAATTTCTTTAAATTTCGAAATTTCATGAAATTTATATGGGAGTGGATTGAAGGAGTGAGGGGATGTGACTCGTTCACAAACTTAAGGATACTTTTTTGCTAAAAATTACGCATGAAAATTTTCAGCACGATAGGTCAATGCTTCGAGAGTTATGCTGTAGACAGACTGACAGACGGACAGACAGACGGCCAGACAGACGGCCGGAATCGAGGTTTTCGAGCGACAACAAATATTTCTGTACCCTTGACGACTCTGTGCGAGCAGTATTTATTAGCGTTACAAACTTTAGAGCAGTATTACCATACTCTCAGATTCCATATAGAGTATAATTACGCAACCAATTAGATAATGTCGAATTTTCTTAGTCATTTTTTTCCAAACAGCTCTTGGCCATCCATCTAATCGGATGAGGTTTTCTCCAATTTATCACAACTACAACTACTTCGAACTATTCGCATAATTTTTCGATTCGAAATGAGCGTATCTTTAACGAAAACTCCTTTTCGGTATACATATATCACATAACTTGTTTAAAATAAATAAAATGGCTTCTGAATTATTAAAGTAAAATCGCAAATTTCTACCATTTCTGTTCAGTTAATAAGCTGTCGGCTAGATTATAAACTATCCATGGACGAAAGGCAGAAAACCTTACCTCCAGGTAAATTATCTTATTCTAATTAATGAATAATGATGATAATGCGAAACTAAAGTAACATCCGCTTAGTATTCACTTTAACACGTCGGTCTCAATGGCAAAATTCCATTTGTCGGGTCGCGGGTAATACATACGCGCTAGTCGACAAATCAACGCTATCAACGTCTCAAGATCGACATTTACTGCGCCGCCAGACAAAAAGGTTCGCAAGGTTTCGCGCAACAATACGGAACAGTTAAGAACGCGAAGACTTATTAAATCAAATTCCTAAGATGCTGGTCCGTTGCGAGTCTCTGGAGTAAGAAAACGATGCTTCGCAGCACAGTGTTAGCCCGGCCAGGGTCTTCTGGAGCCGGCAATGAGTAAACGAAAAGTTAAAGGCTTCGGGGACAGGAGCAGTTGTGCCGTCGTCCAATTATTTGCTCACCTTAGACGAATCGCGGACGAACGGCATTGGTCATGCGGCTCCTCTAAGAAGTAGTCGCTCGCAGTCATTAAAACATGTCCCAGTACACAGCGACAAAAAACCATCCTACTGGGTTTTGGTATATCAAAGCCTGAACTCGGATAACTACGTCCCACTATAATTGACGTTTTGAATTGATGATGCAGTGGCCCAATTAAAATCCGCGAGCCCTGGCGGAGTCTCATTGTTAGTCCTGCATATGAGACGCGGATTTAATGATGCCCCGCTGGTTTTGATAGTTGGTGTTAATTAGTGTTTAATTAGGGATCGCTTTGAAGTGCCGAAGAAAAGTGCTGTCTATGCCTGCGTAATGTTGACTTCGACGCTTCCACAAGTCATCATGAATCAAAAGCGTAATGTGCCCATTCGGTGGGCGATATGTCTCCTTCTTCATGCAAAAACTGCCAAGCGCAAGGACAATCCCCAGTTAATTCCCGTAAATCAAAAAACTAATCAGTACCGTCGATTCATCCAACAGATCTAAGTGGAGCATTCGAGCCGGACGCTCAGGATGACCAATGACCAGCCAGTCGTGAATCGTTTAACAAGCCGGAGCCCGAGAGCAGGAGCACTGGAAGAAAAACCACACAAAGGCACTTTCCTAATGATGCCCATCCGCACCCGAGCCGAGCATCGCTGGCTGGACACTGCTGGATTCAGTTCATTAAAATTGCAAACACACATCGAATGGAGTCGCCAAAACTACTGCCGCTCGCGATTATGGGCCACTTAATTGGAACCTTCCCATTAATGCAAAATGTCAATTAGGAATAACACAGCATCGTTCGCTCGCATGCTCCTCGTATGCTCGGAGCTCGTTTATCCGAGCTCTAAGTTCGCGCTGGGGCTTTTTTGATGGGACGACGTGTTTTTAATGATCTCCAGTTGCCGGGCTTCCTCTCCTTTTCCGGCTGCCAGGATGCGTTGCGCCAGAGACCATATCCTCGTCATCGGGCTTCGCACTGTGAATAATGGAGACAGTGAGACTATGGTGAAAGGGAATTCGGTGTTCCCTTTGGACTCGGCGTTGTCCTCGTCCTCTTATGCGGAGTCGAGGAGCAGCCCTTTTTATTGCTCCCTTTCCGATTTTAATGATTTCGAAATAATTGAGCTCACGACCATTTTTGGCTTTGGCTGCAAATGTGACGAGCAGCTCTTACGAAAACATTTTTTAGGGACTACTAGTTTTTGTCGTAATCCGTCTTGGCAGTTAACGACTTTCTTGGAATTAGTGAAATATGCAGACTGAACTATGCAGTTCGGTTCAATATGGGCGTTCCGTTCCGATGTTTATGCCACGTTTGTCGTATAATTAATCCGCGACGTAATGATTATTTGCCTTAGTTGAACTTTACATGAAATGCTGTGAAATTATTTACATCATGTACAGATGCAGGAGCTGCGCCTTACAAGTCGATTTTTAATTAGCTTAGTTACAACGTAGGTACCCAAAGTCCGGTGAGTAATTATCTACCACTTTAGGACTGGAGGTCCTACATAGCCTACGGGGACATATAATTTTAAGAATGTCTCTTCACTGTGCTGGAATTTTTATGCTCTAAATGAAATCTGAGAAAATGTTGCGTTTACTCGTGCATTGTCGCCAATTTGACAGAATTGTTTGTACATATTCGTTCAAAAATCTCGAATTCGAGACACTTTCAGTTCATCTATCTAAAAAATAACTTACGACCTCCTTAAATTATGGAGCTGAAGTTTTGTCCATGCTATTTTTTATAAAAAAGAAAAAACTGTAATAATCGAACAGGCGCCTTTGGCCCTACTTCTTGCAATCTCGGAATTAAAAAACTTAACAGGACATAAAGTCCAATCATGCCCAACTCTAGATGAAACAGATTTTTTTTTTTATGAAATTTTTTATGGGGAGTGGTAAAAGGCGTTACGGCAATGAAATAATTTCTTCACATCATGCTAGAATAGTTCTCAAAATGATTTATACGAAATTTAGGATTCAAAAATTGAATACGTATTGAGAAAATTAGTTTAAAAATTTATTGGATTTGTGCATTTTGTATGGGAGGTGGGGAGTTTGTAATGACTTTTCTTGAAATAACTATAAACATAATTCAATTGAAATTTTACTTTATTATTCTAATAATAAAATATTGTGATCTACACAGAAAAAAAAAATGTGCTACCCTGAAATTTTGATATTTCGCGTTTCATAACTAAATTAGTCTAAAAATGAAAAAAAAAAAAAAAAAACAGAATTATGATAGGCCCAATCATATGATACTCTAACTGAAATGGGAAAGAGTTTAATGTACCGGAAAATATGTCATCTCATATTCTTTCGAATAGTGAATTGTGACTTCTGTAGGCGGAGGAGGTGGTAGAAGCAGAGGGAGGAGGTTTGTAATTTTTGTATATAACACCGAACGTAGCATGCAGAAAGTTTCGTACTGAATCTAAGATTAGTAGCCTTCATTATTTTCAAAGAAATCAGACTTAACTTTCCTGAAATTGGGGCATTTGTATAGGAGGTGGCAGAGAAACTGAAGGATTTTATATTTATTTATTTATTTATTTACGGATACCAGACCCTCTAATGAAAGTTATAAACTTATAAATATAAATGTAAAAGAGAACATAATAATAATATAAAGGTAATAACGTAAATATATGAAAAAAAGAGTAAAAAAAAGAAATGAAAAATAAGACAAAAGTAAATAATATTTGAAAAACAAAATAACAAAGAAAATCATAATAATTGTATTGCCTTAAGCCAATCGATATTTGTAGAAAATATGTCCAACATAGCTGAATGCTTGTTAGCAGTTCTCATCAAGCGAGTGGCCGGACTATTGTTAGCGTAACTAGTAACATGACGTGTGACATAAAAACTATCGGTAGAGCGTGATGCATGACTTGGAACCCGAAAGTTTAAAGCTTCAAGAAATTCAGAGCAATCCAACTTATCATTAACAATTTTAAATAAGACTATTAGCTCATATCGTTCACGTCGTTTAGACAGTGGCTCCAGGTTTAAGGTAGTGAGCAAACAGTCATAGTCAATTGTTTCGACAGGTATCCGTAGTTTAAAGGCAATGTACCGCAGGAATTTGTGTTGAACAGTTTCAATATGGGGAGAGTGAATATGGAAAAGGGGTTCCAAATTACAGATGAATATTCCTGATGTGGACGCACCAATGAGCAGTAAGAAGTTTTCAGGGAATAAATATTTTTGAAATGTTGACTATTGCGTATAGCGAAACCCAGCATTCTCCGAGCTGAACTCCAAATTTTGTTGTAGTGAGGCACGAATGTCAATTTAGAGTCAAGTAATAGACCCAAGTCCTTGATAACATCAACCACTGGTAACTCGCAAGTATTAAGGTTATAGTTAATATTGACCCGCTCACGACGTCTGCTGAACGCAATGTAATTACACTTTGAAATATTCAATGGAAGATGATTTGTGATACACCAATCATACAGGTAATTAAGATTATTTTGAACAATTGTACAATCGTGTACAGTGTTTATAATTTTATAGATTTTAAGATCATCCGCGAATAACAAAAAATTTACGTTTACGAATATATTGGATATATCGTTAATAAAAACAAGAAAGAGCAGAGGCCCTAAATGCGATCCTTGTGGTACTCCTGATTTTACGAGAAAAGGTTCCGAGCGAGCAGATTGTATATTTACAATACTATAGCGATCATGGAGGTAATCACGTATCCAGCTCAGAAGATCGCCAGAGATGCCTAAGGCGTGAAGCTTCGAAACGAGTAGGCAGTGATCAACTTTGTCGAAGGCTTTTGAGAAGTCGATGTAGATTGCGTGGACCTGGGAATTAGACTCCATTGCATGGATAATAGTCTCAACATAAGGCAAGAGATTAGTCATTGTAGACTTCCGTTTTAGAAAACCATGTTGGTGAGGAGTAATATAACTTCTCAGTAATGGTGTTAATTTGTTCGTGACGATTGCATCAAAAATTTTGGATAGGGTCAATTGGATTGAAATGGGCCTGTAATTGTGAACATTGCATTTATCATTGGACTTCTGAATTGGTATAACAAAAGAAGTCTTCCACAATTCAGGAAAAAGACCCGAACGTAAAGATAAATTTAAAATAATCGTAATGGGTAACGCCAAAAACTGACGACAGTTAAACAGAAACAATGGTGGAACACCATCGGGTCCCATACCTTTAGATGTATCAAGCATCGATGTGACATCTGAGATGACAACATTTAACGACCACAGATTTAGGTAATAGCTGCCCAGTGAGGATAAATTCGGCACGGCAGATGGAATAGTGCTATTATCGGAGTACACACTGGAGAAATACTTAGCAAAGAGGTTTGCAATGCTAGAAGGATCAGATGCAATAATATCATCAGCATACATACAGGAAGGAAGAACATTCTCTGACCTAAGAGAATTAACGTAGTTACAGAATGCCTTAATGTTATTGGAAGAAATATTAGCTTCAATATTACGAGTGTATTCAGTATAACAGGAAGCCTTTTTAGCTTTACAGAGACTGCGTAAACGTGAGAATTCCAGGTAGTCATTTTGAGAGAGCGATTCCTTATATTTAGCATGTGCAACTTTTTTTGTTTTTGATAAGTTGACGCAATTGCGCGTCGTACCAACGGGGATATAACGAGCTAGAAATAATTTGAGAAGGGACCGAATCATCGATAACTTTATACAGAACGCCATAAAATCTAGAAACGGCTTCATTTATGTCAACTATTTCGAATAAGAGTGGCCAGTCGATTAATGAGAGCCGCTCACAGATGAAACCATAGTTGGCAATTTTAAAATTATAGGAGGCAAAGTGATGATTGTGAGCAATATTAGGGATAGAATTTAAATTAATGTTTATATTTTTTTTTTTTTTACAGAATGGCCTGTGCTATAGGCAATTTCGGCCTTTATGTGCAATGCACAAACACAGTCATGGAGGGAAGGAATAGGATTGGGAAGGTTGGGGAAGGGGAGTGAGAACGACCGTAGCGAGTGGAGAAGCTGGTATATTGCTCAGTTGTACTGGCTGCTTACTGACAAATATTTGCAGATGTTATGGGGAACTGAATGATAGAAAGCGAACAGAAACCATCTACTGAGTATCTAGGCCTTCTTGAAGTGGAACTGTTTCACTTTTACACCATTTCCCCATTTTATTGCGAATAATTTTTTATCACCAGTAGCAACTGAAAAATTTGCGCTTAAGAAAATCCCGTCTGGAGTGGGAATCGAACCCACGACCTATTGACTGAGAAGCAAGTACGCTGCCCACTACGCCACGGAAGCCTCGAGACTTCGTACTCCGAGTATGGCACCGATCCAAGCGGAAAACATTGTAGCTCGAAAAACCAAGTTTACTGGTTAGTATATCGTCATCCAACCAAGTTTCTGTAAGAATGATGGCATCAAATTCAGCGTTTAATAAGCTCAAGCGAAGGAGGGGTAGCTTAGTTTTCATACCCCCGACGTTTTGATAATAAATTTGGAACACCTTATCCGCCTTATCCGGGGTTGAATATGTATCATGAGCTATGTGGAGTCGATGATCGCTGCTTGTGACCCGTTTTTTGGCTGGTACTTGAAGGGTCGAATGAGTAGACCTTCAGGCCAAAATTCTGCAGCGAAATACTTGTCGTACACATTGTTAGGAATACCTAACTTAAAGTTGATGAAACGCAGACTAGCAATATCGGCATCTCTTTTCACGAGTTTCAAACATCGTATGTCATCATTACAAATTTTAAGCTTATTGGCAACGTAATTTATGATCGACTTTTCATCAGTGGCCGAGTTCAGGCGCGATAAGTGTAGCCATTTATGACTAGTAACAACTTTTAAAGTGTCTTCGGCATCACCTTTCCCAATAAGTTTCCTACGGGAATTTCGCTTGTTATGGACAACACTCCACTCTGGGGATGCAGACGAATTCTTATAAGTAGCACTAAATTTATCAGTTGGGGAAACAACCGAAATAATATTCGGTACATTAAGTGACGTAGAAGTGCTCGCAGTGGCCGATGGTATGGCTGCAGGAACATGGATTGTACCGGAATCAGCATGATCCACAGAGGCGTCATTAAGTACAATCGACGGCAGGGGGGATTCCCCTTTAGACGACAATTTTTTCCGCGCCTGCCTTGGATGGGTTGAAAACTACAGCTGATCAGTCTCTCCTTGCTTTTGTCGTAGAAGAGATTTACTGCGCGTGATGACTGAGGTGGCTTCAGAGATTTGTGCAGCACCTTTGTTGATAGGCCCTTGTAATTGGCAGATCTCTTTCTTCAATGAAAAGACGGCACTTTGAAGCAACGTAATTGCTGACGACATATCGCATAATTTAGCATGGAATGCGGAAATGCCTATGCCATCACAGTTTGAGCAAAGCCAGTGAATGCCCGGTAAGGCCAATGCAGCGAAGTATTTCGGTACAGTAACACCAACGCAAGCAGCATGAAACGACTTGCCACACAAAACAGCACAGCGAAGACCGTCAACAGCAATGGGTAAGGAACAATGACCACATAACATTATGATTAATAACGTAATCTAAGACGAGGTGGCACCACTATTTGAACTATACACAAAAAAAAATGGTTATTGTCTTCGCTAATTTCGAGAAAATTTTGGCGGTATCGTAACATAACCTCACTTAGAAACTTCAAAGTAATCCGCACACACAAAACAAAATAAAATTATGTGAGAACTCCGCCACCCGGAAGCCACAAGATATCAAAGGGGCTTCGGGTCGACACGATCACCAGGTCAACCCTTCGGAATGACCTGCCGACATATGTACGTATCGATGTAGATCGCGGCCCCGGATGCCCGCCAATAGAACGAAAGTGTTTTAATTCACTTGAAGGTAACTTGATTTTTATTGTCACTTGAATTTGATTTTGACATCAGAATCATATAGAAAGTCACTGAATCGCGAAACAGAACAAAACTAAACCGTCCTAAAACTTATTAAATGAAAAGAAAAAACAAAAAACGTGGATAAAAATAGATATAAAATTAAATTAGAAGACAGTACAAAAACACGTCTGTCAGACGTTGGAAGTTGGCACTTCTATGATTTTGAAACCTATCACCATGCTTTGTTTCGATTTCAAAGTCTTCAGCTCTCATATGTTCGAACGTGAACTGCTTTTCTTGAATTCATTAAATAGATATTTGTATAGAAAGGGGTAGAAGGAGAGAAGCGAATCTGATAATTTTTTAGTATTTTTTGCAATTATTAAGGGAATAATTCTGGCAAAATTTTAAGTTTGAATTTTTTCTGGTTTTAATGGAAATCGATGTAATGCATTTAACAAAATTATGCATTTGTATGGGAGGGGATAGAAAGAGTATATGGATCAAAACTAAATTTTTCGTCGTCAGTGATATTTCTATTATTAAAATTTCGACAAAACTTCAAGTCGATTGCTTTGACAATTTCGAAAAGATATAATTTAATTAAAATTTTAAAATTTCGTGTAATTTGTATAGAAGGAGGTCGAAGGAGTGAGGTGAAGTTGATGTTTTTTTAAGGCTGGTTGCAATTATAATGAAATTAACGCTCGCAAATATTTGTTCATTTAGCTTCGCTAGCTTCAAAGAAAATCGAATTAATACATTTTTGAAAACTGTGCATTTATATGGGAGGGGGTAGAAGGAGTGACGGGATCGGATCAATATTTTGTGATTTTAACGATTTTTACATACTATCTCCCAAATTTCAAGTCGATACCTTAAATAGTTTCGAACAAAAACCAATTTTTTTAAATTTCCAAATATCATGAAATTTGTATGGGAAGAAGTAGAAGGAGTAGGGGATGTAGCTTCGTACCAGCATTTTTTCTTAACGTTACAAATGGTAAGGCAAACACAATATATATACTCTCAGATTTCATCTACAATATAAAAATTCGTCCCGCCGTACATATGGACTCATATCTATGAGACTGTTAAACGTAGAATGTTAATTTTTGGGTGGATTGTTAATTGGATAAGTGAGCTCCATTATCTAAATTTCGGGGAGTGTCAGGTGGAACGAAAAGGCCGGGTGAGGGAAAACATAGACTTAATAATATCTGGGGGGGGGGGCTAAAAACAAATTGTCGGCCGATTTTACTTTATTATTCTAATAATAAAGTATTGTGATCGACACAAGAAAAAAAAATTTGCTACCCTGAAATTTTTTTTTCGCGTTTCATGACTAAATTAGCCTAAAAATGCAAAAAAAAAATCCGTCTCCGCCGTACGCCGTACATATGGACTCATATCTCCGAGACCGTTAAAGGTAGAATGTTCTTTTTGGGTGGATTATTGATTGAGTAAGTGAGCTATATTTTCTAAATTTTGGGGGGTGTTAGGTGGAAGGAGGAGGCGGGGGGAAGGAATAAGTCGAAAAACACACTTGCTAATATCTCCATCACGAATGCAAATAGAAAGTTGAAAATCAGTAAAAGTATAGAAAAGGTTGTGGAACAAACTTTAAAAATAATTTAATTTTCTTATCCACTGGCGTACGAAAACGGGGGGCTAAAAACAAATTGTCGGCCGAACTGTTTTTTCAAATGATTATATCTTCAAAATTACTTATCGTAAAAAACTCATATTTTGGGACCGTTAAGGCGGCATATAGTTCCATTGGAATCAGCTTAGAGAATGGCTAAATATTGTAAGGGGAAGGGTCAAGGGGGGTGCAAATAAAAACACTTAAAAATTAATATCTCAATTATCTCTTAAGCTATGTAATTGAAACTTAAAAGGTATATTAAGCTATACCAGCAAAATTCAAAAAACATGTTGAAATAATAGTAGTGGGGTGAAATGGGGAGCATTTCAAAAATGGCGCACTTTTCAAAATTACAAATCCTTATATCTCAAAAAAGAGTACAGATATCAAATCGAAAATTTTTCAGATTATAGAACTACATAGTGGTTAGTTTTGGGGAAAATTTTAAGTTGGGAGGTGTAAGGGGAGGGAGGCGATAAGCAAAAATTTTGTAAATTTTGAGTGATTTTTTTAGGGCTCTGGTGAAAGATACAAAGTTTAAATTTTACATGTGGATACGTCTATTTGATGTACATAGAAAAATAATAATAACTTGATCCATAATTGTTACAAACTGACCCCCCCGGTCTAACGTGCACAAGGAGTTTCATGTGCGTTGATAAAACACATAAACTGAAAATTTTTGAGTCAAATTTTAAGGTAGAAACTTGAAAATTTGGGAAATGCATTTCAAAAAAATCTCTAAATATACGAAATATTAACTGGTCGAAAACCTTAAAAACTTCTACTGCTTCCCATACAAAATTATTTTTTCGACCATTTTTAAGAACTCAATTATCACCTAACTATTAAAAGCTATCAATTTGAGATTTTGCATGAGAACTTACGAAAATAATTAAAATGAAATTACGTTAAAAGTTTTGAAATCGCGCTTGCCCTTCTTCCCTCTCCCATACAAAAGTATGATTTCCAACCAATTTCATTAAATCAACTAATAACCAACAAATTAAAAGCGACGAACTTGAAATTTTGTACGAGCATCTTACAACAGAAAAGAAAGAAAATTGCATCACAAGTTTTACGATTCCCTTACCTTCTCTACCCCCTCCCATACAAAATTATTTTTTCGAGCATTTTTAAGAAATCAGTTTTCAGCTAACTCTTAAAAGCTATCAATTTCAAATTTTGCATACAAACTTATAAAAATAATTCAATTGAAGTTGTTTTAAAAGTTTTGAAATCGCGCTTGCCCTTCTACCCCCTCCCATACAAAACTATGATTTCGACCAATTTCATTAAATCAACTAATAACCAACAAACTAAAAGCTACGAACTTGAAATTTTATACAAGCACCTTACAAAAGAAGCGAAATAAAACTAAATATCAAATTTTACGATTCCCCTATATTCTCTAACCCTCCCATACAAATGTTCGGTTTCGTGAATGTAAAATACACCGAATTTTATGAAAATTCTATGCAACTTCGTTTATGAAACGCATTCTATACAGAGAATATTGGACGTGATTCAAGCAATTAATTAAAAAGTTATTAACATCCAGCCACCCTTACTATTACGCCTCCTCCTCCCCTCATAAAAACCCAAACTTGCAGAAACGAATGAAATATTGTTAAATTGACAACAGCCCTGCCCAAGAATTCCCTTTCACTTAGCCTTCCCTGACCACTCTAACCTGCATATTGACTTTCCACTCATCCGCAACTTGTCCCAAGAATAATAAAGTTTCGCCCGACTTGTTGGCAGTTTATTTATAAAATAAACAGCGCGCCTAGCTGCCATTAGATTAAAACCCACTAATTCGTGGTCAGTGCCACTAATTGGTCATGGCAAAATTTTAAGCGTTATTAGAGACGCAAATTCTTTTTTAGACTGCGATCACGTTTGCATGAACCATCCGCAGGTTGAGAAACGGAAGTTTCACATTAAGATTCCTGAATGAAACGAATGGGTAACAAATACGATACTCAGCACCTGTACAGGTCCTCATCTCTATACGAACAGATCTAAAACTAACCAGGGGACAGGTGCATGGATTTATTCCCACGACTTCGGCATCCGCACTACATTTCATCTTCTAGAACACGCGACAGAGTTCCAAGCAGAAGTCAATTAATCATATCAATGAAATTCCTATTAAGACCCTTTATAGGGGCATAGGACAGAAACAACTCTCTTCCACAAGACGCGATCCTGAGCATCGGCCTTAAGCTTTTGCCAGGACTTGTTTATTCCTCTGGTCTCCTGCTCAACTGCTCGCTTCCATGTGTTACATGGTCGACCAACCCAACGTCTTCCTTGAGGATTATAATCCAGAGCCTGTTTGGCGATGTTTCGCTCTGGTTTCCTCAAAGTATGACCGATCCACTGCCACTTCCGCCTTTGAATCTCAATACCTATTTTAGTCTGGCCAGTTGTATTCCAACATCCTTTTCGGCTCCGCCGTCCATGCTGACAACGCTTCCGAGATAGCAAAAATCTTGCACCTCTTCCATATCCTGTCCGTTAAGAACAATCGGTGTGGTTGCGTTCGAACCCATGTGCATGTACTTGGTTTTACGTACAGTTATTTTCAATCCCACCTCTTTGCATTTAGAATGCAATGAGTGAACATTTGACTCTAAGTCCGAACGGTTATGTGCAAGCAAACACACGTCATCAGCATAATCAAGGTGACTTAAGATGTTAAATAGTCTCCGTTGAAGACCTTTACCTCCCCCACCTTCCAGTGCAGCTTTCAATATGTCATTTATTACCACCAGAAACAGGGCTGGTGATAATATGCAGCTTTGTCTGACATCCGTTCGCACAGGGAAGCTCTCGGACAGCTCTCCTCTATGCAAGACGCGACACCTTGCATCTTTGAAGGATTCTTTAATCATAGCTATGACCTTGTTGGTATTTGTGTGGTCGGTATAAGACGACCCTTTACGGAATCCAGCCTAATAAACTTCGAGAGTGCTCTCCACGACACCACTATTCCTATTGAGAATTACTTTAGCCATAATTTTTGATACGGCAGTAAGTAGACATATACCACGCCAATTGCCACAATCCCGAAGGCCGCCCTTCTTCAGAATTTTCACAATGACGCCCTCCTTCCATTCAGTCGGATATCTTCCTTCATTCCACACCTCAGTGAAGAGTGGGAGGAGTATATCGGCTGTTATTTCCGGGTCGGCTTTGAGGAGTTCGGTTGGTAGTCCGTCTAAGCAGCCAGTACAACTGAACAATATACCAGCTTCTCCACTCGCTACGGTCGTTCTCACTCCCCTTCCCCAACCTTCCCAATCCCATTCCTTCACTCCATGACTGTGTTTGTGCATTGCACATAAAGGCCGAAATTGCCTATAACACAGGTTATTCTGTAAAAAAAAAAAAAATACCTGGAGCTTTCCTTCCCGCCATTGACCGAATGGCGGAAAATATCTCTTCCTTATCTGGGGGATCGTCCCTAATAGAGAATTGTTGCGGAAGAATTAGCTATTAACGAGTGTAAAAAATTTGTTTTAGATATGCAGAACAGTCTGGGAAATTGTTACATTTTCTCGGACAGCAGGGCTGCGTTCAAACTAATGTCCATTTGTAGACACAATTTGGATCGTCCAGCTGCCATAACGAAAGTTTTTCTAATTTGAATACCGGGTCATAGCAACATGGTAGTAAACGAGGCAGCAGACACGCTTGCACGGCAAGGATCTGCAAAGATCAACTCCGCTAGGATATCAGTCGATGTAGTACCAACAGTGCTGAAGACTAGCTTCAAACAAACTACTTAGGATTCTTTCTTGGCGAGATGGCGGCACCTAGATAGCTGCAGAACGGCCAAATCCTTTTGTAGAACCGAATAGAAATATTACAGCTGTTACAACGTAGTCGCTATAGCATCCGAAATATGATCACAGGTCATTGCTTGCTAAAACTGCACGTATTTTGGATGCGGATCGCGAGCGACAGCCTTTGCAGACGTTGCGAAGAAGGAGTCTATCGAATATTATCTATCACTGTCCGCAAATCTCCAACAGTCGTCTACTTTGTTTAGGCTCTATATTCTTCTCAGAACTAGACGACCTCAGAGACGTCCAACATTCGAGCCTGCTACGGTTCGTAATCCGAACCAATTGGCTAGAACAAGAGGAGTGACTTCCATCTTATACTCAATAGGAAGAGTACAATGGGTCCAAATAGATGGCCCCAGTGCATTGTGGTTCTATGAAACCACCCTCCTACAACTTGAACCTAAACCCTACTCGAGAAGAAACTGGGATTCATCATCATAAGCCTGAAGTAAAGCAGGAGTTAGTGCAGTGGCTCAGTAAAGGCGCTTCACTCCCCAAGAAGTCTTACAACCAGCCGGAAAAATCATGGCCACTATTTTGTGAGATTCAGAGGGGGTTTTGATGATCGACTATAAATAAATAGGACAAAACATCACAGGGGTGTACTATGTCAACCTGCTACAAAAATTAAAGGATGAAAAATAAGAGGAAAGTGGACTCGAGGTGTGTTGCTTTTGCTCGACAATGCACCTGCTCACAACAGCCACGTTGCAATGGCTGCCCTACAAAAATGCGGCTACGAAATATTGAACCATCCACCTTGTAGTCTAGAGCTGTCCCCTTTCGATTACTATTTGTTCCTAACACTGAAGAAAGAACTTCATGGAAGAAAATTAACCAGCAATGATGAGGTGAAGTCGGCCAATTCAGCATAAATATAATACATTCATTTTCTCAGTACCTGAAGGACTTGATAATACAAAAATAATGTATTATCAAGTCCTTCAAGTAGAAGAAGAAGGAATTGATGAACTTTGTGAGAAATGAGATAAATGTATTAGGCTTAAGGGAAAATGTATTGAAAAGGAAAAACAATAACTTGTGTCATTTTACCCCCCTTCCCTTTCATTCCGCGAAATTTTTGACCTTTAGGACAGATTTCCCCCCGTAAAAAATTAACTGCCTAATTTTGCGGGATAACTCTTCATCTAGCAACACCCATTTGTAGTTATCTGAATTCAGAGGAGTGAAAGAGAGTACTCGAAATCCGACTTCATTAAGTGCATAAATGCAAGGATCCTAAGTTCGAATCCATACCGAAGCAGCAGTCAAAAAAGATTCAAAACACTCAAACATAAAAGGAATAAATAGTACTTTTATATTTCGCAAATTTTGTAATGATTTCTCTCACTGCCTTAATATGCATGTCCTTAGGGCGCTGAGGGCTATAATTGGCAGCAAATTATTATTGACATCAATTGAAGTGTATATTACGCCTGGAGACGGTTAATTAAATCGATGAGACGCGGTGGTGTATGTGTGTATCCCAATCATGTGAGACACTGCTGCAACTCATCACAATTTTCCTGCTACAGTTTTGTTTCGGAAAGATTTTCAAGAAGAAGAGTGTTATACTATTGCAGAAGGAATCGGCGGTGAGGCCAGGAGGCAGCAAGCTTGTTATTTGCGTCTGAAATAGCATCAGCGCAACAGCATCAACAGCACCACCAAGAACAACAACAGCAGTAACATTTTGCAGCTATCTTTCGCTTAACGAAGAGAACAAACCGCATCCAATTAAAAATAATGAACTTAATTAAAACTATGTTATAGTCCATCGATTTAGTGAACTAATTAATGAAATATTTCTAGCCATATCGACCTATGTGAGCTGAAGAGCAGAATTGTCGGTAAGTATGTATGTTTTGATATTATGCGGTTGTATTGATATAATAGGTACGGATATATCTATGTAGGGGCCTTAGATAAATTAGCTAAAAATTCTATCTCTGATGCCGATAATTATTATGATGCATCGCTCAGACTACGGGCACTAATAAATGTAATTATTAAATTTCAATTTTAATCAATGGGCTTGTACAGTTCAGTATGAGACTGTCTTTGATGTCCTTTCTAGATACGTATAGCTGATGAGTTCTTATGACTGTACAAGTGTTAATAATTTAATTAAAATAATTTTTTAATGAGATTTATAACGTCAATATTGAATGTGAATTCTGGGTGCACATTTAGAATTAATTATGCTAAAAGTATTCTAAAAATAATGACAAACATAGACTAAGTAGCACTTCGCAGACTTCGTAGCATTTATTTGTATAATATTTTCATTCATTTATACCTTTATGAAGGCTTTTATTTCGGAGCTTAGTAAAAAATTGTTTAAAATGAATTATGCTATTTACAACTTAAAAGAAAACGTAAACTTACTTTAAGTATTTTTTATCGTATTAAAAGCGTGAATTTCTGAATTTATTTTAATCATTTGGAGTGGATTCACTTCCCAATATGTTTTCTTTCACATACATATGTTTGATGTGAGGTATTACAAACATATACAGAAAGCTCATGCAAAAGGCTCAAAGACTACCAGAATATTCCGAGAATGAAAAAGATGGGATAAAAATAATAATAATTGGCAAATGTAAACTCATCTTCCTAAAATTCCTTTTGTATGAATCCTTCAATATCACAATGGGCCAATTAAGTTGTATTTTCAGTTGAATCCATCGCCCATGCATAATACCTTCTACCATGTGTAACAAATTTCCACAGAGTCCAGTTCGCTTCTAAAGTTACCCAAACTTTAAAATATCAAGTGGGAGAAAAATAAGGAGCGCAATATGGACGAGTATAATAAATATCTGTATAACTCGCAATCATAAACATCAAGAAGGACAAAGGTTTGCAAATCGGACCAACGTATGGTCCATACTCACCGTCTACTTAAAGAGCAGTAAGCAGTATAGAAAATCGTTAGTAAAATTATATTTTCATAAACAGTTTATACCGTCAGCTACGGATACGCCATTAGACAAAGTTCAACAGATTACCCATATAGTTAGATTTGAATCTTTGGAACGTACAATTATCTAGTTATTTCAGAAAAAGTATCAGTTCTAAGAAAACCCTCGTATTCGGTAATCTTGTTTTATTACGAAAACAAATTTCGGGTTGTACTAGCTAGGAGTTCTAAACTATACCTATAATGTAACATATATGATTTCAGTATAATTGATTGTACATACGGAATAAAAGTCCTTGCTTGCATACTTGTCCCTAACTCAACTTGAAGGATGTACACGTACATAGTAAGCGTAGGAGTGAGTTTGTTAACGTTGAATGTCTTCCTCTTATGTGCGGGTCAGTGCTATAAAATAACAACCCGGCAACATAAAACATTTCAATGATATGCACAGTTGAGTTCTTCCGTCTTTGCTGGCCAGTTTTTCCGTTCTGCGATTCCTTCCTTCCTGACAAGACAGGACCATTATTTTTCGTTCCGCCTTGCAAGGGACTGATATTTCGATTTTTAAAAAAATTGAAATATATTTTAAGGTAATTGAGAAGTTTGTAACGTACCGAAAATAATTAGGGTAAAAAGAAAATAGATTTGGTATTTCTTGGCTCGCTAACATAATGTTGAACATGAAAATATTTATATACTGGATAAATGAAATCTCAGAAAATAATCAGGTTTATTCATAGTTTTTGACGTCATGAATCTTTGAGAAGAAGAACAATAAAATCTGCGATTTTCCTTTTATATCTTTTTATATCGGGTTCGCCGGGATTTCAAGTAAAACACAATTCGTTTAAAAATAAGTGATAATTTATTTATTCACACTTTAACTTAATTTGCACTTTAACTTAAATCACACTATATGTTACTACCGCCGATATCGCTCTATCGCGTTCTTGCACCGGTTCGCGTCTTCTACAAATGTCGCTGAATGACTGACTCCCGTCTAAAAGTTTCGTGCTTTTATACCATTTTCCCCAATTCTCGAACCTTCCGTGGTGTGTGTCGTCGGTTGTGTGTCTCGACTATACTGGAAAGGTCTAGATCTTTAATTATGGCTTTTTACATATTGGAGATACTGTTCTACATATTTCTAAAATATTCCAGAAAGATCGTGGTTGCCAGATCTATAACAATATCTTTAAGCGCCCGCGACTTCATCCGCATAAAAATCGCAATAATAAGCAATTTTTGAGAATGTAGTTAGTAATACATCATTTGGGATATACATATAATCTGCTTACTTTAATGGCTCTTTGAACTCAATGTTTTGTATTTTGTTGGAATCAGAACCAAAAATTATTAAGAATGATACCATGATACTCGCATTTGAATGTGAGAGGCTCGTGATCAATTCAATCCCGTGATTTGAGATCATATACGTATTGAAGAGCATTAATGACATGTGAATAAGTATAGCTTCTGTTAATTAAAAAAACAGTCCAAATAAAATAACATTAAGCTTGAAAACGTAACAGGACTACGATACAGCGCAATCATACGATACTACAGATGAAATCAAAATTTTTGTAATATTATGAAATTTTGTATGGGAAGTGGTTGCACTGAACTAATTTGTTTCACATCATGCTAGAGTAGCTATGAAAATGCTTTGTACCAAATTTAAGCTTCAAAAATTGAGTAGGTACTGATAAACTTAGTGCATTGAATTTAATGAAATTGTGCAATTTGTATGGGAGGTGGTAGAAGGAAAGTGGGGTTTTTGGTGATATTTCGAGAAACAACTATAATCATCGTGCAATTGATATATTTTAAATTTCATGTCTGTATCATTCACGCTTTTCAAGAAAATCGAATTTTCGTAAAGTCGTGGAATTGTGTCACATTGTATGGGAGAGGGTAGAAGGAGTGAAGCTACTCGGTTAATTTTTTCCCGATATTAATAATGCTAATTAATGATTAACTACAAAATTTGAGCCCGATGAAAGTTATATGTACTGAGAAAATTAGTTTAGAATATTTCATGAAAAAGTACAGTTTGTATGGGAGGTGGTGGAAGGAGTAGGTGGTTCTAAGTGAATTTTGGAGAAACAACTATAATCATTATGCAATTGATACATTTTAAATTTCAGATCTGCATCATTCACGCTTTTCAGGAAAATCGAATTTTTGTAAAGTCGTGGAATTGTGTCATATTGTATGGGAGGGGGTAGAAGGAGTGAAGCTACTCGGTTATTTTCTCCGCGATATTAATAATAATGAAATTTAGGATAAAGTGCAACATTCAAGCTCGATCAAAGTTACACTTACTGAGAAAATTGGTGAATAGCATTTCATGAAAAATTGCAGTTTGTATGGGAGGTGGTGGAAGGAGTAGGCAGATTCAAATAATTTATATACCATAGATTAAATTTCTGATAAAAATAGTATGATATAAATTCCAAATGATTTGCTCCAATGGTTTTGAAGAAAATTTAATTATTATATATTTTTGAAAATGAGTCATTTTGTATGGGAGGGGGTTGAAGGCGTGGGGTATTGAAATAAGACCACACGCAGATTACATCTTGGTGCACATCTAATAAACTGTGAAAGTTTCATTACAATCGGCTAAGCAGTTTTTGCTTGAAAACCGGAAAGACAGACAGACAGGCAGGGAAAATTTTGCTAAAATAAAGCAAAAAACTTATTTATAGCCATTTATAAACAAATAACAGACAGACACTATAATTATATTTATATGTATAGATTTGATAAGTGTATACCCCAACATTTAGCTTAAGAACAATACTATACCAACCCCTTTCATTGGTTTCTGAATGAGTAGAAAAGCAAGTAGAAATGATTACCTATACTTTAGATTAAATCTGAGAGTATTAAAAGTTTACCGCAAAGTTTGTAACGCTAGGAAATAAGATTTGAAGAAAAATACGAATGATACAGAAGTTCATGTTATCACTCAAAATTCTTAAAACCGGATGTGTCCGTTCGTCTGTTCTTTTCGTGTTCTCTAGCTCGAGAACGCGTTGAACTAGAAAGTTTAAATGTTGTACGCGTCGTTTCCGACAAAAAAATAAGATCAGGATCGTGAACAGGCGAAATTGCTTTACCCCTTCTGCCCCCTCCCATACAAAATGAGACAAATTCGGAATTTATGATTAAACTTTCGATCGAAAAGTATAAAATCTATAGATCTGAAATTTAGTATATATTATTTTTATACGTCAATTGACAGTATACAATTTATTTAAATCGCTCCACTCCTTCTACTACCTCCCATACAAATTGCACTTTTTGTTCAAATACTAAACTTCAATTTCCTCAGTACCCAAGAATTTATCGATTTTAAATTATGCACTAAATATTCATTTAGAACTAGCGGTCCCTCTCGACTTTGTCCGCGTAAGGCTACCGACACACGATGCAAGTTAATATATAGGTATATTAACTTCCTATTTTGATATAAGTAGGCTGAATTATGTATAGAATAATGACACTAGTAATATCTAAAAGTGAGTTAATACGATTTTATCTCCATCGTGTGTCGGCAGCCTAAGAATCGCAATAATAAGCAATTTTTGAGAATGTAGTTAGTAATACATTACGTGGGATATGTAATCTGCTTAGTTTAATTCATAATTTATCGTAAATTTAATAATAGAATTTCTGAAATGACTTTTAACACAGAAACTTATTCTATAGAATGATCTTTGCAGCTGTTATTTAAATGCTTAGCACTTGGCTGATAATTTTGATTTGTGTATAATTCGTATTTGTCTGACCAAGGGAAATTTATAAAAATCAAAAAACCTTACTGGTATAAACTTAAACTACTTAAGCCTACCTTATAATTAAATAAAATAAACTGCCAACAAGTCGGATGCAACTTTATTATTCTTGGAACAAGTTGAAGATGCGTGGAAAGTCAATATGCAGGTTAGACTGGTTAGGGAAGACTAAGTGAAAGGGGGTTCTTGGGCAGGGCTGTTGTCAATTTAACTCTTAATTGTGGAAACGATCAATAGCTCCAGTACATATAATCAATATTTCATTCGTTTATTTATACAAGTTTGAGTTTTTATGAGAGGAGGGGTGAGGAGTAATAGTAACTGTGGGTGGATGTAAGTAGTTTTTTAATTGATTGCTTGAATGACGTTCAATATTCTCTGTATAGAATGTCAGTTTCATAGACGAAGTTGCATAGAATTTTCATAAAATTCGGTGTATTTTACATTCCTGAAACCAAACATTTGTATGGGAGGGGGTAGAGAAGGTAGATTCGTAAAAATTGTGATGCAGTTTTATTTTGTTTCTTTTGTAAGGTGCTCGTACAAAATGTCAAGTTCGTAGCTTTCAATTTGTTCGTTATTAGTTTATTTAATGAAATTGGTCGAAATTATACTTTTGTAAGGGCAGGCGCGATCTCAAAACTTTTGACGCAACTTTGTTTCAACTCTTCTTAAAATTCTTCCTGCTAATTTTCAGATTGATAGCTTTTAATAGTTATGGGATAATTGATTTCTTAAAAATGGTCGAAAAAATAGTTTTGTATGGGAGGGGGTAGAATCTTTAAAGGTATTCGACCAGTTAAAATTTCATTTCCCCCACTCCTTCTACCCCCTACCATACAAATTTCATGAAATTTCGAAATTTAAGGAAATTGATTCGAAATTGAAATCGTTTAAGCTATTGACTATTGTAAATTAGGTCATAATATCATGATGTATGAGTACATATCATTACCGTCAACAAACGTTGATCTGATCTCCTTACTCCTTCTACCCCCTCCCATACAAATGCACAATTTTCAAAAATGGATTTACTCGGTTTTCATTGCAACAAGCAAACTTAAAAGAAATTTGTTCAGAATTGCCAGAATTATTCTTATTACAATTGTAACCAATTTTAAAAAAAAATTATCAACTTCACCTCACCCCTTCTACCCGTTCTTATACAAATTTCGTGCAATTTCGGGATTTCAATTAAATTATTTTTCTTCAAAATCGTTAAAACTATCAACTTTAAATTTTGAGAAAAGGTACTATAATAAACATCATTAACGTCGAAAAATTTGGTCTGCATTCGAATACTCCTTCTACCCCCCTCCCATACAAATTCACAATTTTGGTAAATGCATTTAATCGATTTTCATTCAAACTATAAACAGTAGAAAA
Source organism: Chorisops tibialis (assembly GCA_963669355.1). NCBI lineage: Eukaryota > Metazoa > Arthropoda > Insecta > Diptera > Stratiomyidae > Chorisops > Chorisops tibialis. The sequence continues at coordinate 277,374,016 of OY770262.1, forward strand.
TTAAAATTTTGTCAAAATTTTACCCTTAATAATTGCAATAAAAGCTAAAAAAATATCAACTTCGCTTCACTCCTTCTACACACTCCCATACAAATTGTTGTATTGGAAATTCAAGAAAAGTATTTCTCCTTCGAACATATGAGAGCAATCGATTTTAAAATTCTTCTTCTTCTACAATGGCACTACAGCCCAAATCGGGCCTTGGCTTCCTCACTTTCAGGTTTCTTAAAATTTTTTTTCATTATTAATTGTGGAAGGATTGTTAGACGTTCGCACAACCCTCTATCTACGAATTTTTTATTTTCGCAGATTGTGGTGACTAAGGTATATTCAAGCAGGCAGTGTGCTGGAATTATGCGTCGATCGGGATTTGAACTCACGACCTTCGCATTGTAGACCAACAGGCTACCTGCTAGGCTACACCCTAGCTATTATTCTAAAATTTTAACACAGCAATGTGGTTAGGATATTGATAAGCTGATTTAAAATCATGCAAAACTTTCCACTTCCTCTGCCGCCTTCCATACAAATGAAATAAATTCAGACAAAAATCGTTCAACTTCCTAGAAAACTATGAAAGTTACAAACTTTAAATCCAGCATGAAACATTTTGCGTACCACATTGGTATATACATATACCAGAATGCCAAACTTCAACCTCTGCATCTACCACCTCGGTATCATATTTTTTTTCTGTGTCGATCACAATACTTTATTATTAGAATAATAAAGTAATTAAAGACTCAAATCAATCAAATCAAATTCCTGTTAAGACCTCCTATAGGGGCATAGGACAGAAACAACTCTCTCCCACGAGGCGCGTTCCTGAGCATCGGACTTAAGCTATTGCCAGGACTTGTTTATTCCTCTGGCCTCCTGCTCAACTGCTCGATTCCATATGCTACATGTTCGACCAATCCAACGTCTTCCTTGAGAATTATAATCCAGAGCCTGTTTGGCAATATTTCGCTCTGATTTCCTCAAAATGTGACCGATCCACTGCCACTTCCGCCTTTGAATCTAAATGCCGATTTTAGTTTGTCCAGTTGTACTCCAAAGTTCGTCGTTGGAGATCACTTCTGGCCAGAATATTCCTAAAATGTGTCGGAGGCATTGGTTTACGAATGTTTGTAGTCTCTTGGTAAGTCGAACGGTCACCGACGCAAGGGAGATCTCTCTTAACCTTCAGAAAGAGGAAAGGGTACAGAAGGCCTGACGAGCTTAATTCATATGAGCCTCAATATCCTTATCGCCTCCGCCGTCCATGTTGATAATGCCTCCGAGATAACGAAAATCTTGCACCTCTTCCACATCTTGTCCGTTAAGATCAATCGGTGTGCTTGCGCTCGAACCCATATGCATATACTTGGTCTTACGCACATTTATTTTTAGTCACGACTCTTTGCATTTAAAATGCAACGAGCGAACATTTGACTCTAAGTCCGAACGGTTATGTGCAAGCAAACACACGTCATCAGCATAATCAAGGTGACTTAAGATGTTAAATAGTCTCCATTAAAGGCCTTTACCTTCCCCACCTTCCAGTGGACCTTTCAAGATGTCTCCACCAGAAACAGGGCTGGTGATAATATGGAGCTTTGTCTGACACCCGTTCGGGAAGCTCTCCTCTATACAAGACGCTACACCTTGCATCTTCGTAGGATTCTTTAATTATAGCTATGACCTTATTTGGAATACATCTCCTACGCATATGTAATCTCGCTTAACGCTGTCGAAAGCCTTCTCGAAGTCCACAAACATGAGATGTAGTGGCGAACCTATTTCGGCTGACTGCTCCAATATTATGCGTAGGGTATTTTGTGGTCGGTACAAGACGACCCTTTACGGAATCCAGCCTGATAAACTTCCAGATTGCTCTCCACGACATAGCTAATCCTATTGAGAATTACCTTAGCCATGATTTTCGATACTGCAGTAAGAAGACATATACCATGCCAATTCCCACTATCCCGAAGGTCGTCCTTCTTCGGAATTTTCACAATGACGCCCTCCTTCCATTCAGTCGGTTATCTTTCTTCATTCCACACCTCAGTAATGAGTGGGAGAAGTATATCGGCTGTTATTTCCAGGTCCGCTTTGAAGAGTTCGGTATGTAATCCGTCTATACCTGGGGCTTTCCTTCCCGCCATTGATGTCGGAAACTATCTCTTACTTAATATGGGCAGGCAACCATCAAGTGGTGATCGGTCCCCACGTCAGCTCCACGCTCCGCTCGCACATCGAGGAGTCATCTTCTCCATCGGCGACTTATAACCAAATGGTCGATCTGAAACACACACATTATTATACTATGACCTAATTTTGAAGTCAATAGCTGAAATGGTTTCAATTTCTTTACATTTCGAAGTTTCACTAAAATTTGTATGGGAGTGGTAAAAGGAGTGGGGGGATTGCGGCCAGTTCGCGAACTCAAAGTTACTATTTTGGTAAGACTAATAGTGATTTCTATTCGCCAAAAAAATGTGACCCGTTTTTGCCCTTAACATTTTTTCTAGCAGTTCATATGTTCTATTGGAAAAAAAAATTCTGCCCTGCTAGAAAAATGATTTGCGCACTAGGTAAAACTTGACCTGAAAATGCATATTTCTTGCCCCGAATTTTTCGGCGGTGCAACTTAATTGACCTGTAATGTAAAACAACATGAAAAAAATAAATCATCTGACAACATCGGTAACAGATTCTTACGGATAGATCTTACTTAAAAGGACTTTAAACTTTACATGAAGTATGCAATATGAGTGCATACGTAACTTTTCTTAATTTTCCTAAAACCTTCACAAGACCATTTAGAGATAACAAGACAAATTAAAACGCTTTGTTTTGACAGTTTCGAAAGACAATCAGCTGTTCGGTATACAGACAACATGATAAAAGTATCTGCTCACCTGCCTTAAAATTTGAGTCTTTTGTAATTTGTCGATCAGCTTGATAAAGGTCTCAGCAGAGATCGAAACGTCGCACGTAATAAATCCAACAGTGTAAAATCCGGAAATCTTTCGTTTTAATTTTGTATCTCGTTTGGTTTGTTGAGATTTGTTTGGTTTGTTCGTGAGGCCTTTTTCACACAACTTAAATTAGTTGGGCACCTACATAAGTACTCGTGGCTAGAGATAGCGACCGAGGATTTCATTAGTGTCGCGCATAAATCTACAAAACTAAACAGAACTATCCAGCACATCCGTTTTCTCCACGTAATTTATTTGATAAAAGCACGTTTACAAAGCTATCATGCGGTTCAATTACATAAAATGATTTGTGGACAGAATTGTGGAAAGTACGCGCGCATTTACAGCGACTTTCCGCTGAACTGCGACGAGAATGGATTATTTATGCAGAAAATTCCTGCACCTGACAATGACCGATCCTTGGCTAATGATGAGATAGTGGCCGGAATGGAATATAATTGACTCGAGTGTTAGCGATGTCGACAGTCTCACAAGAGCTCGCAGAGACTTTCCAAGCGCTGGGAATCACTGCGAGCTTAAATGAAGGCATTAGCACCGAAGTCTTATACCGACTTGCAATATCCGTCCGAGATCCTTAAGTGATTGCAATTGTCTCTTTTTAAGGCTCTTATCTTGTCATAAATCTGAAACACTGGAGTTAGTTGCCCGTTGTTGTCGTTTCCAATCAGGCAGCGCGCAAACTTCATGTGGTCTGGATTTGCGGAGTCTCCAATCGATCCAAGATGTGCTCCGCAAGCCGACCGGGCCGTACCCAATAAACGCCGCTGATATGGGCGAACTGGAATATGCATAGCCAGCCGGCCGCCCGACTATCTGAGCCCGGCCGCTAAACACACACCGTAGGTAGGTGTCAATTAGTGCTAAATGATGGATGCGATACGCGATACCTCATCTTTATGCTAATGAAAATGGACAGATAATTATTTTTATTTATTCTGCATGCGGGAAAGTTTCCCACTTATGCCTACGTCCGAGAGCGCCAACTGGAAGAGCTTGGCCAACGAGCAATTTAGCGGGCATCAGCACCGTCACCGCGAAATCCAAGCTCCCAGCCAGCCCACCGGATGGCCTTGCTTCTAACGCTTTCGGTTCTTGTTAGTCCGTTTTTAATGTTCTTTTCTTGTTGCCGGTTCGAACTTCCAAACGTGGATCGTAGGTGTTAAATGTTTGCCCAGAAACGGTGTGAGAAATTGAATTAGGTGCTTGTTTGAATGGGCTCCTAATTGGATTTGTTATAAACAAACATACACGGCCGGGCCGATGGGGCCATGGGGCTGAGTCCGAGCGAAGGCTTTGTGTCTCATTAAATGACCGACCGGCCAAACTAATTGGACACATGTACACCGTCCATCCGACCATGGAATGTGTGTAAATAGGGCCAATTATACAATATACGAGTATGTGACAAGCAGAGGTGATGATGTTGATTGAACTCGTTAGGCGAATTCGAAGGGGCTCCAGGTATGTCATATGCTCTCAGAGTTCAGATGATTTTTAATTGAAACCTCAGCTTGTTAACGAAACGAGTTTCGGATTTGTGGGACTACGCCGGTTCGGTGTAATTAAGGATAATGATGCTTCGATAAACTCATGTTCAAATTTTTAAGAGGGATTTGATCGAGCGTTAACAACCGATGGCAATGCTTAAAATCAACTTTCAAACAGTTCGGGAAATGCTTGTGGTGATGTTTTCGTGTCCAATTTGAATATTTTAGTCGTTTTTTTTTTCGATGGAAAATAATGGAAGTATGAAGTTCCGAAACCTTTTTTCATTCTATGCAGTTGCCAGGTATCTTTAAATTTTGTGAAAAATTTTCTTTTCGATATGAAAGAAATTTTTAAAAATTTGCAAATTAAGTGCAAAACTTTGAAAACAGACACCATTCATTCAGTTCGAAGACGGAGCCGTAACATCATCAATGGCGCGACAGCCCAAATCGGGCCTTCGCCTCCTGAAGTCGTCGCCTCCGATCGTCTCGATCCAAAGACCGCGTCCTCCAGCTGCTAATTTTTAAGATGGCTTTGCTATCTTCATCAACCGAGTCTTCCCATCGCTTGCGTGGCTTGCCTACAGGCCGGTCACCACTCGCTTTGCCTTTCAGAGCACGTTTGGGGATTCTTCTGCCTTCCATTCGCTCTACTGCAGTTTACATAGCTTGATGAACGTTGAAGCTTCTGGCTCGTCGTAGAGTTGATACAACTCATGGTTGTATCTTATTCGCCATTCCGTTCCTTCCTTCACAAGTCCCAAAATTCTTCGGAGGACCTTTCTTTCAAATGCGTTAACTGCTTTTTCGGAAGTTCGTGTTAATGTCCACAGGTCGTATAATAGTTTTATAAATCCGCAGCTTATTGTTCCTGTGCACTTTCTTGGATTTCATTATTGGAAGTACCGAAAAATACGTATTACTTGCTAGTATTATCCGTCGTTTGATTTCGTCTGTTTCATTACCGTCCTTTGTTAGATTAGCCCCAAGACATATGAAGTTGTCCACACTCTCCAAATTATATTCCGCAATTATTATGTTTTGTCTGATAGGCGCTCTCCTTCTTGTTTGCTTTCGTCAATGGGCAACCCGACTTCTTTTGCGGCGGAGTCAAGATTGACAAATACAGGCGGGGTCGTATACTGGTGCGAAAAAAAATTCAAAATGCCATCAACAATACCTCCAATTTTTTTCTTTACGGCATCGAGAATAACTTAGGGGGTCACCCTTTAATGCAATGCAAAAAGCATTAAGGTGGAGAGAGACGAAAATAACGGTGGACATTGTTCTCGAAGCACCACAGGTCGTACTTGTTGGGAAACAAACTCGCTGTCAAATCATTCCAAAGTCTTGAAAGTCGGGAAATGGATGACTGCCTTTATTTCACTGTAAGAGAAGGCAAAGGTTCGACCGTGTACTCATACGCGCGTTCAGCTTGGCGATTATTCCGGGCAAAAGTATGCTGGAGAGAATCTATAGAAGACGTGACGGTTTCGTCTCCAATCAGTCGGAACCCATGTTCTTGAATACGATCGAGCAACGCAAAGTGTATTTTGGGTGCCACAGCCCAAACATGCGAGTTGTTCTCTAAACTTGGCATAATGTAAGCCCTGTAAATGGTTGCTATGTCGATGGGTGTGAAATATTTTTTGCACTTTCGAAGAACACCTAGATGTTTAGAGGCGTCAAGGGCAGTATCAAAGATATGCTGGGCCCAATTCAGGTGATCATTAATTTTGACGTCTTACAGTGTGAAATTCTCCAAAGTGCTAAGCTGGGCATCATCTAAGGTTACATTGTGACACAACACTAAAACCTCACATTTGAGAGATAAATGACAGGCCTATGTTTTGGATGCATTGAACTCTACTCTATTTTTCCTGCCAAATTCCAGGATTAAATTGAGATCCGAGTTCAGCGAACTGAATGACTTCCTGCGATTGGAAGCAAAAGAATGATTGTTTGATTTCGCAGCAGAGTTAATTTCATAGGTGCTGTCTAACATCTGCAAAGCTATGGCTCGGATTGAGGGTAGACGACAGAAGGTCGTTTATGAAAACTAAGAATAGTATTGGAGATAAACCAGAACCTTGAGGGACGACAGAATCAATTGGGTAGGAGGAAGAAGTAACGCCAAACTCTGTCAAAAGCTTTTGCAATGTCAAGTGCGTGAACTTTACCATCGCTATATTTATGTAAGCATGAGTTCCTAGGCTGTGTCCAGTAAAGTAAAATCTCCCCCGTCGACCTACCAGAACGAGAGCTGGTAATCGTCCATATATTTTGGCGATTTTACGATTTTCCATTTTCCATTATTTTTGAGAGCACTGAAGTGATGGCTATTGGGCGGTAGTTGGCGGGGTCCGCTTTGGTTCCTTTCTTGGGAATTGGCTGAACATTTCCAACTTTCCACATACGTGGAAAGTACCCAGGAGAGTAAGAAAGATAAAAAAGATTGCGAAGAGGTTTAGCTAAAGAAGAGACGCACTTTCTAAGGGTAATGGGGGGAATACCGTCCGGACCGGGGGCGGAGTACCGTCCGGACCGGGGGCGGAATACCGTCCGGATTTAGATAACCCATCCAATTCTGATAAAGTGTTCACTGCAGTCATTGCTGGGCTTCTATACAAATAACAAAAGTACATGAAATGTCTTAGGATCAGTAATGTTATCCAGATGTAAATAAACTCTGGATTGGAGCAATTTCCTAAATGGGAAACCAATTGGAAAGACACATCATCGCGGATGTAGAGTGTGATACCCCGCTGGCGAAAAAAAAAGCTGGGTCAAGGAGGTATCCGGGAACAGAATAAGACTGTTCACTTCCCGGTAACAGATTACATTCGTCTATTTCTAGAATATCCGCTCTAGCCGTTTGGGTATGGATGTGCAGCGACAGAAAGGCAGAGGGCAGACCCCGAACGTTAATCTGATCAATCGAAAAGTTAATCATATTATCAAACAGATTTAAAGACTGATGCTTCTTTTCTTTACTTGAAAAAAAAATAAAAGAAAGCAAATTAAAAAAAACGATAACTAATTAATGAATAGCCAGAAAAAAAAGCGCTAACGGCAAACAAAATAAATTATACCAAGCAAAGAAAAACCGTGGAAAATTTAACGATTTAAAATTAAAATTAGACCTCAAATAAAAGACATAACAGAATTATATTTGGGCGTAAAGTCCAATCATATGATACCCTAGAAGACATAGGAAAGAGTATGGGATGATGATGTTTATATCACTCTACTATGACCTAATTTTCAAGTCAATAGCTGAAATGGTTTCGGGGAAAAACGAATTTCTTTAAATAACGAAATTTCATGAAATTTGTATGGGAAGGGTAAAAAAATGGGGGATGTGGCCCGTTCACGAACTTAAAGTTACTTATGAAAATTTTCAGCCCGGTAGGTCAAAGCTTTCGAGAGTTATCTTGTAGACAGACGAACAGACGGACAGACAGACGGACGGGCAGACGGTCACTCGGAATCGAGGTTCTTGAGCGATAACAAATATTTTTGTACCCTTGGTGACTCTGTTTAAGCATTATTTCTTAGCGTTACAAACTTTAAGGCAAACACAATATACTCTCAGATTTCATATAGAGTATAAAAAACATAAAAGATGATACCCTAGATGAAATGAGAAAGAGCTCAATGTACCGGAAAATATGTCACTTCCAATTCTATTAAATAATTAATAGTGACTTTTGTATGGGAGGTGGTAGAAGCAGAGGAGGTAATTTGTTGTAATTTTTGGATATGACACCTAATGTGGTATGCAAAATATTTTGTGCTGAATTTAAGGATTGTAGCTTTCATTATTTTCAATTGGACATAATTTTCCTGAAATTGAGGCAATTGCATGGGAGGTGGCAGAGGAAGTGGAGCGTTTAAGATGATTTTGAAACTGCTTATCATCATCCTTATCACCACGTTTTGATTCAATTTCAAATTCGATAGTTCTAATATTTTCGAAGGAGAAATGCTTTTCTTGAATTTATAATACAGATATTTGTATGGGAGGGCGTAGAAGGGGTGAAGAGGAGCTGATAATTTTTTTCAGCATTTATTGCAATTATTCAAAAACAAATTCTGGCAAAATTTTAAGTTTATACTTTTTCTAGTTTTAATGGAAATCGATATAATGCACTTAACAAAAATTATGCATTTGGATGGGAGGGGGTAGAAAGAGTGTACGGATCAAACCACATTTTTTTCTCGTTACTGATATTTATGCAAAATATCGAGTTGATAGCTTTAACAGTTTCGAAAAAAAATAATTTAATTTAAATTTCAAAATTTCGTGAAATTTGTATGGGAGGGGGCAAAAGGAGTGAGGTGATGTTGATAGGTTTTTCAATGCTGATTGGAATTATAATAAAATTAATTCTGGCAAAAATTCGTTTTTATAAATTTGCTAGTTTCAATGAAAATCGAAAAACTGCATTTTTCAAAATTATGCATTTGTATGGGAGGGGGTAGAAGGAGTAACGGGATCGGATCAATATTCTGTCATATTAATGACATCTATATCATAATACTTTAACCCAAACTTCAAATCGATAGCTTAAATAGTTTCAAAGAAAAATCAATTTCTGAAAATTTCGGAATTTCGTGAAATTTGTATGGGAGGGGGTAGAAGGAGTGGGGGGATGTGGCCCGTTCATGAACTTAAAGTTTCTTTTTTGCTAAAAACGACACGCAACAAATTTCAGAACGATAGCTCAAAGCGTTCGAGAGTTATGCTTTCATATATCAATTGCATGATGGATATATGTAGTTCTTTCTCAAAAAATTACCGAAAGCCTTCCTCTCCTTCCTTCACCTCCCATAAAAACTGCACAATTTCACTCAATCCAATACACTGATTTTCTCAGTACCCATTCAATTTTTGAAGCTTAAATTTGGTACAAAATAATTTCATGGCTACTCCAGAAAATTAGTTTATTGCTGTTACCCCTTTTAACATTCCCGATACAAAAATTTTGGAGATCATACAAATTTCTATTTCATCGCAATCATAGTCCTGTTATGTTCTTTAGGTTTTTTTTTATTTATATATTTTTAGAGTTACCACAAGCTTCAACTACATTTTCGCTCTTCAATACGTCTCTCTCTCTACAATGGCGCTACAGCCTAAATCGGACCTTGGCCTCCTGACATTCAGGTTCGTTAACAGTTTTTTTATATTACTATTGTGGAAGGGTTGTTAGCCCTTCGCACAACCCTGTTTCTACGAATTTTTCACTTTCGTAGATTGAAGTGACCAAGGTATATCCAAGCAGGCAATGTGCTGGATTTATATATTGCGTCGACCGGGATTTGAACTCACGACCTTCGCATTACAAGACGAACACGCTACCTACTAGGCTACACCTTAGCTCTTCAATACGTATATGACCTCAAATCAGCCCCGTGAGCACAAGGTTGTAGATACGATTATCATGGATACATTATTAATAATTTATAGTTCGGATTCCAACAAAATACATAACATTGTGTGCAAGGAGACATTAAACTAAACTGATTATGCATCCCACATAATGTAACAGAAAAAAATTGAATGGCATCATACCGATAAAGGAGGCCAGTTAACTGGTCCATTTCGTGAAATTAATCGATCATCAAATTTTTCTTTCAGTAAATTAATTGTATTGTGTGCTGTGCGGCATGTGAAAGCATCCTGTTGAAACCAGCGACATTAATGCCTTCCAATTGAGGTGCGAAAATGTTAGTAATCATGTCTCTTTACAGCTCAACGTTGACTGTAACGGTCTTACCATCATCATTTTTGAAGACATATGGACCAATGATTCCACTGGCCCATAAACCGCACCAAACTGTGACTTTTCCTGGATGTAAAGGTCTATCGACCATAGTTTCTCGAATCAATAGATCTGATGGTCGATTACGAGCACCATAAAATGCACGTAATACCCGATGAGTTTTTCAAATAAATTTGAACAATTTGCAAATAGTGTTCCCTCGTAAGTCTATTCATGATGAATCGCCAAACAAAACTAACCCCAAAACAACCGGGAACTATCAAATCAGCTGTCACAGAAAACAGTGTTGCCAATTTAAGGTTCTCTGCATTTAAAAAAACATCCTTTAGTACTAACTACATTCTCAAAAATTGTTTATTATTGCAATTCTTACGCGGCCAAAGTCACCAACCCGACGTCTTCAGTAAGGATTAAAACCCAGAGCATGTTTGCGATATTTTGCTCTGGTTCGCTCGAAGTGTGACCGATCTAATGCCATTTCCGCCTTAGAATCTCAATACCTATTTTAGTTTGTCCAGTTACACTTCATAGTTCACCGTTCGAGATCACTTCTGGCCAGAATATCCCTAAAATGCGTCGGCAGTACTGGTTTACGAAAATTTGCATTTACTTGACGCCCGGAACAGTCACCTTCCATGTAGCTAAACCATATAACAATACGGATTTGACGCATGCGTCGAATATTCGCAGCTTCGTGCGGAGCGAGATCAGCCATGGAAAATATGTACAGTTAAGATATGGCGTAGTGGATAGCGTGCTTGCTTCACCGTCAATAGGTCGTGGGTTCGATTTTCACTCCAGGCAGTAAAATTTTTTAAGCACGAATTTTTCAGTTGCTACTGGCAATGAAAATTATTCGAAATAAAATGAACAAACGATGTAAAAGTGAAACAATTCCAGTTCAAGAAGGTCTGTATACTCAGAAGATGGTTTCTGTTCGCTTTCTATCATTCAGTCCCCCATAACATCTGCAAAGATTTGTCAGTAGCAGCCAGTACAACTGAAAAAATATACCAGCTTCATCACTCGTTACGGTCGTTCTCCCTCCCTTTCCCAATCTTCCCAATCCCATTCCTTCCCTCCATGACTGTGTTTGTGCATTGCACATAAAGGCCGAAATTGCCTACAACACAAGTCATTCTGTAAAAAAAAGGCTGCTTTTTAGCTCTAATTGCTTCAAGGCACTCATTGTTCAACCATGAATCATTTGCAGTCCTGATCCTTTTGAGATTGCATGGAATAAAAAGCCTCATACCTTTTATGATTGTCTCGGTCACAAGTTTCGAGATGACGTCGCAATTTCCGGACTCAAAGCACAGCCTTCAATCTAAAGCTCGGTAGAATGAATTAAGATCCTCCGAATCGGCTTTCTTATAGTGCCATAACGTAGTCGGTGGACTTGCTGCTGTGATAGGAAACTTTGCTTGAATCATAAAATGGTCAAATATATCAACTGGAGCCAATAACGAGACCTCATACTTTACTGGGTAAGTGGTTAAAAAGAGGTCAAGCAAATTTGAAGACTGGCCTGCAATGTCAGTAGACGAGTGGAGTTGTCTACCAAATGTACTAAACCACTGAAAGATGCAAAGAGCTCAGCGTCACGACCCGGCTGGTCCATATGAGTAGAATGTTTAAGCCAGGCAACGTTATGAACATTGAAATCGCCTGCGACAACGATCTCAACGTCAGGTTGTGCAGCATATACATATATCTTGAATAGCGGTTGATTGTTTATCTAGTTCTATGGTGGTGTTTGCTGTACTCATTGCCAGACTTCTGTAAACATAGCACAAATAAGGTATATGCTTTTGGACTTCGTTGAACTCCAGAAAGGGGAGAGGATACTGAAGGCCTGACGAGCTTTATTTATACGAGCCTCAATATCCTTTTCAGCTCTACAGTCCATAATGACAATGCCTCCGAAGTAACAAAAATCTTACACCCCTTCCACATCTTGTCCATTACGAACAATTAGTGTGCTTGTATTCGAATCCATGTACATGTATTTGGCTTTAACCACATTTATTTTCAGTCCTGCCTCCTTGTATTTATAATGCAACGATTGAATATTTGACTTCTTTTGAATCCGAACGGTATATGCAAGCAAACTGACGTCAACAGAATAATCTAGGTGACTTAAGATGTTAGTCAAAAGCAACTGAAGACCTTTCTCTTCCCCCCCTTCCAGTGCAGCTTTCAAGATGTCATTTATTACCACCAGAAACAGGGTTGGTGATAATATGCAGCCTTGTCTGACACCCGAGCTAGGGTATAGCCTAGTAGGTAGTGTATTAGTCTTGTAATGTGAAGGTCGTGAGTTCAAATCCCGGCCGGCGCAACATATAATTCCGGCACATTGCCTAATTGGGTATACCTTGGTCACCTCAATCTAAGAAAATTAAAAATTCGTAGAAAGAGGGTTGTGCGAAAAGCTAACAACCTTTCCACAATGAGTAATGAAAAATGTTAAGGAACCTGAATAGCAGGAGACCAAGGTCCGATTTGGGCTGTAGCGCCATTGTACAAGTACAATTCTGACACGCGTTTACACAGGAAAGCTCTCGGACAGCTCTCCTTTATGTAAGACGCGACACCTTGCATCTTCGCAGGATTCTTTAATCATAGCTATGATCTCATCTGGAATACCTCTCCTACGCAAAGCATTCTATATGTAATCTCACTTAACGCTGTCGAAAGCCTTCTCGAAGTCCACAAACATAGGATATAGTTGCGACCCCATTTCAGCGGACTGCTCCAATATTATCCGTAGGGTATTTGTATAAGCTTTGAGAGTGCTCACTAGAACATCGCTAATCCTATTGAATATTACCTTAGCCGTGATTTTCGCTACGACAGTAAGTAGACATATACCACGCCAATTCCCACAATCCTTAAGGTCACCCTTCTTCGAGATTTTCACAATGACACCCGCCTTCATTCAGCGGGATGTGTTCCTTCATAAAGATTAGGACGATTATATCGGCTGTTATTTCCTGGTCCGGTTGGCAGTCCGTCTATACCTGCGAATTCCTTTCCCGCCACTGAAACTATTTCTTCCTTCGCCATTGTACAAGTACAATTCTGACACGCGTTTACACAGGAAAGCTCTCGGACAGCTCTCCTTTATGTAAGACGCGACACCTTGCATCTTCGCAGGATTCTTTAATCATAGCTATGATCTCATCTGGAATACCTCTCCTACGCAAAGCATTCTATATGTAATCTCACTTAACGCTGTCGAAAGCCTTCTCGAAGTCCACAAACATAGGATATAGTTGCGACCCCATTTCAGCGGACTGCTCCAATATTATCCGTAGGGTATTTGTATAAGCTTTGAGAGTGCTCACTAGAACATCGCTAATCCTATTGAATATTACCTTAGCCGTGATTTTCGCTACGACAGTAAGTAGACATATACCACGCCAATTCCCACAATCCTTAAGGTCACCCTTCTTCGAGATTTTCACAATGACACCCGCCTTCATTCAGCGGGATGTGTTCCTTCATAAAGATTAGGACGATTATATCGGCTGTTATTTCCTGGTCCGGTTGGCAGTCCGTCTATACCTGCGAATTCCTTTCCCGCCACTGAAACTATTTCTTCCTTATCTTGGGGATCGTCCACAAAAGACGGTTGTTGCCTAGTATGATACGTTTGTAACCTGAAAGATTTTTGTCCAATATATTTACGGAAACATTTACATCGAAAATAGCTACAGCCGAACGAATTAAACTTGCCTGCCAAAATTTAATCTGTTTCAAAGTCTACAGCTACTGTTATGCTCATTTTTAAAATTTTATTCCCATTTAGGGTCTATTGCATCATTGTGCAGTTCCAAATTGCTTCATCTTCAACAATAATGGTTACATCGGACCATTAAAAAAATTTTCTAGAAAATAGCATAAGTCACAGAACTAAAATTTCTTTTATAGATTAGAAGTTTAGAAATACGAAAGATGTTAGTATAGATATGAAGTTCCTAGTGAAGTGAAAGCTCATAAATGCTTAAAAACCCATGAAGAGTTAAATTAATAATAAGTAGTCAAGGAGTGAATTATTTTGAAAAAAAAAATCCTTATGAAACTGATATTGAAGCACTTGAAGCACCTAATTAATTTTTTTTTTAATTTTATTAAATTTAACTCCTTGAAAGTTTCGAAGTTAACTGAGAGATATACGTACTGCGAGGCAAGAACTAATAGCTAGAACGTAATAAACTTAAGTTCGCCTCGAGCTGCTTATGTCGATACTTAACGCTACTTGGTGTACTCCTCTAATGCTCCTTCGGCTGCGTGCAGTTAAAATTAATTTTCGCGAAACACTGCGCTCTTTTGCAATTAAAAAACTTTGGGTGAGCGCGATAAACTTTTCAAATTCTAAAACTGAAATATTCAAAAAAAAACGTTCAAAGTCAGAATGCATTGATGAAATTTTCTCGTTTAAAATTGTGCTATGGTGATAATAACAATAATAAATTATTATGGAAAATGCAATCTGATAGGTTTTCATTCAAAGAAAAAATATTAAATAAAAAGTTTCAAATCGGCTTAGAGGATAAGGATGAAGTAAAGGACTGCACAAATTCATGAAAGTAGAGTGCAGTGTGTATGACTTTTCGTACTCAATCGAATACGATAAGTGCCACTAAATGCTTCGTCATCCGTGGAAATAAATAAGCAGGAACGTAGACACTGCAACGTCCAGGACATACGTGAGTGTTGTCCTACAAATGAATAATATATTACCGTCTGAGACGAGATGGAAATGACATCTTGGACGTTGTACAAAATATCCGAACACTTGCTAGTTCATAATTGATGAGCCACTGTCGTCTTAGCTCATTCGAGAACATCTCGGACGAATGGCTTCTGATAATGCGAGTCTCCGGCAAAGTGGACACTATAAAAATTTTAAATTACTTATCCATCCCCAAAATCTCTCGCTCTTTGAAAATTGTTGACTCGAAATGCTCAAAAGCAAAGGCAGATCCGAACGAAACTTTCAACTTTAAAGTTTTCGTAATTACGGCACGTTGAGCGACGCCACAAAACGCTCTTACGGAGCTCGAGGAAACAATTATAACTCGGGCTCAACTTCATTAATGGCGTAAACTTTTCTATGCCCCTTGCCCATTCCAGCCCACTTATCTCATGTACTTGCCACTCGTCACATATACATATAATCGCAATATGGAAACTTGTTACGAAGTAAGGGGATGACATAACAAAGCCCAAAGGCGGTTTCATATATGCCAAGCAATTAAAACATGTGAACCAGAAACGGTCTTTGTGCTGGGCGTTATAATTACAAGACTCACCTTCATACGTTTTAGTGGTACAGAGCGACTAGTCCTTAGATTTCTGAAAAGACTAGGCTCAGTTACGTTTTTATACTCTAGATGAAATCTGAGAGTATATTGTGTTTGCCTTACCGTTTGTAACGCTAAGAAATAACGCTCGCACAGAGCCGCCAAGGGTACAGAAATTATTGTTGTCGCTCAAAAACTTCGATTCCGAGTTGCTGTCTGTCCGTCTGTCTGTCTGTCCGTCTGTCCGTCTGTCCGTCTGTCTGTCTGTCCGTCTGTCTACAGCATAACTCTCGAACGCTTCGAGCTATCGTGCTGAAATTTTTTGTGTGTCATTTTTAGCTAAAAAGAAACTTTAAGTTCGTAAACGGGCCACATCCCCCCACTCCTTCTACCCCCTCCCATACAAATTTCACGAAATTCCGAAATTTCCAGAAATTGATTTCCTTTGAAACTATTTAAGCTACCGATTTGAAATTTAGGTAAAAGTATTATGATACAGATATCATTAATATGACAGAATATTGATCTGATCCTGTCACTCCTTCTACCCCCTCCCATACAAATGCATAATTTTGAAAAATGCAATTTTTCGATTTTCATTGAAACTAACAAAGTTATAAAAACGAATTTTTGCCAAAATTAATTTTAATATAATTGCAATCAGTATTGAAAAAATTATCAACTTCACCTCACTCCTTCTACCCCCTCCCATACAAATTTCACGAAATTTTGAAATTTAAATTAAATTATTTTTCTTCGAAACTGTTAAAGCTATCAACTTGATATTTGCAGAAAGTATAAAAATAGAAATATCAATAACGAGAAAAAAATGTGGTTTGATCCGTACACTCTTTCTACCCCCTCCCATCCAAATGCATAATTTTTGTTAAGTGCATTATATCGATTTCCATTAAAACTAGAAAAAGTATAAACTTAAAATTTTCCCAGAGTTTGTTTTTTAATAATTGCAATAAATGCTAAAAAAATTATCAGCTCTTCTTCACTCCTTCTACCCCCTCCCATACAAATATCTGTGTTTTAAATTCAAGAAAAGCATTTCTCCTTCGAATATATTAGAACTATCAAGTTTGAAATTTAACCAAAGCGTGGTGATAAGGATGATATGATAAGCAGTTTTAAAATCATCTTAGACGCTCCACTTCCCCTGCCACCTCCCATACAAATGCCTCAATTTCAGGAAAACTATATCCAATTGAAAATAGTGACAGCTGCAAACCTTAAATTCAGCACGAAATATTTTGCATACCACATTAGGTGTCATATCCAAAAACTACAAACCTTCCTCCTTTCCTTCTACCACCTCCCATACAAAAGTCACTATTAATTATTTAAAAGAATTGGAGGTCACATATTTTCCGGTACATTGAACTCTTTCTCATTTCGTCTAGAGTATCATATGATTGGGCTTTACGCCCAATCATAATTCTTTTATGTTTTGATTTTGGCTTTGAGCAGGAATTCGAAAGGTAATTGTGGAACAGTGGCGTAGTGTAAATTTTCGACAAATCGAAGCATTTTCTTCTTTTTTTTTTCAATAACATTCTGGCAGAACTATGGACTAATTACATTTACCATATACGTCCTAAAGCACCGGAATTGTACGTGTATCATTGGCATACACTTTTCCTTTCAGAGAACTTCAAAGGAAAAGTCCAGTGGCGTTAAATCGAACGATTATGGTGACCAATTCAAACCAACAATTAAACGACCAGTGCGTGGACGTATTATATTGGCGAAATCCTGGGCCTTTGGGTTTCGTCACTTGCTAATATCTCCACTACGGATGCAGAAAGGAAGTTGAAAATTTGCATACATAAAGAGGATTGTGGGACAAACTCTAAAAATAAATTTTAATTTTTTTATCCATTGGCGTTCGCAAAAGGGAGGCCAAAAACAAATTTTCGAATTTTCTTTTTTTTTTAAATGATTACATAATCAGAACTACATTAGCCGAAAAATTCTTATTTTAAGACCAATTAGATTGGATGCAGTACCACTATAATCTACTAAAAGGGAAGCCAATAATAATTAGCGGGAAAGTCAGGAGATGTAAATAAACACTTAAAAACTAAAATTTCAACTATCTCTCAAGCTATGTAATTGAAACTTAAAACATATTTTAAGCTATGCTAGTGGAATGCACAAAAAATATAAAATTTGGTCATAATTGTAGGGGGCGGGAAATAGAGAGAATTTCAGAAATAGTGAACTTTTCAAAATTTCAAACCGTTATCTGAAAATTCGAAAAAGGTATTGGGTTGAAAATTCGTCTAATTGTAGAGCTATATTTTCTATAATTTTCGTAAAAATTTTAATACGGGGGCGTAAGGGGAACGAAGTGGTGGGCCAAAATGTCGAAAATGTTCACTAATTTTTTTAGGGCTCTTGTAAAAACCACAAATTTAAAATTTTACACGTGCATACATCCAGTTGATATACTTAGAGAAAAAAATATTAATTTCAACTAGAAGTATTATCCACCAAAGGTAGACCCTAACCTGCACGAGGTGTTACACGTGTATTAAAAAAAAGCACAAACACTCAAAATTTTTGAGTGAAATTTCAAGATACAGACTTGAAAATTTGTAAAATTCACTTAAAAAAAATCCTTAAAAGTCTAAAATATTAACTAGTCGAATACCTCCACAGCCTCTCCCCCTCCCTATAATGCGAAAAATATTTTAGAAGAAAATTCATCAAAAGTTTTGGGATCACCCCCCTCCCAAGCAAAAGTATGATTTCGATCAATTTCAATGAATCAACTAAAAACATAACAGAATTATGATTGGGATTAAAGCCCAATCATATGATACTCAAGATGAGATAGAAATGGCTTTAATATATCGAAAAATATGTCATCTCAAATTCTTTCGAATAGTGAATAGAGACTTTTGCATGGGAGTTGGTAGAATTAGAGGGGGAGGTTTGTTTTTTCATATATGACACCGAATATGGCATGCATAATTTTTTTTGCTGTATTTAAAGTTTTTAGTTTTCATTATTTTGAAAGAAATTGGTCATAGTTTTCCTGAAATTGGGGCATTTGTATGGGAGGTGGCAGAGGAAGTGGAGCGTTTCAGATGATTTTGAAACTGCTTATCATCATCCTTATCACCATGCTTTTATTCAATTTCAAAGTCGATAGCTCTCATATACTTGAAGGAGAAATTCTTTTCTTAAATTTATAATGCAGATATTTTTATGGGAGATGGTAGAAGGAGTGAAGCGAAGCTGATAATTTTTTCTAACACTTATTTCAATTATCAAGAAACAGATTCTGGCAAAATTTGAAGTTTTTACTTTTTCTAGTTTGAATGAAAATCGATAAAATGCATTTAACAAAAATTATACATTTGTATGGGAGGGGGCAGAAGGAGTGTACGGATCAAAACAAATTTTTTTTGTATTATTAATATTTCTATTTGTATACTTTTTACAAAATATCAAGTTGATAGCCTTAATAGTTTCGAAGAAAAATAATTTAATTTAAATTTCAAAATTTCGTGAAATTTGTTTGGGAGGGGGTAGAAGGAGTAAGGTGAAGTTGATAACTATTTTTAAAATAAATTGCAATTATAGTAAAATTAATTCTGACAAAATTTTGTCTTTTCAGCTTTACTAGTTTCAATGATTATCGAAAAAATGTATTTTTCAAAATTGTCCATTTGTATGAGAGGTGGTAGAAAGAGTGAGGGGATCGGGTCAATATTCAGTGATATTAATGACATTTATATCATAATACTTCGACTTAAATTTCAAGTCGATAGATTAAACAGTTTCAAAGAAAACTCAATTTCTTAATATTTCGAAATTTCATGAAATTCGTATGGGAGGGGGTAGAAGGAGTGAGGGAATGTAGCCGATTCACGAATTTAACGTTAATTTTTTGCTTGAAATGACACATAAAATTTTTCAGCACTATAGCTCAAAGCTTTCGAGAGTTATGCTGTAGACAGACGCACAGACAGACAGACGGACAGACGGTCACTCGGAATCGAGGCTTGTGAGCGACAATAAATATTTCTGTACCCTTGGCGGCTCTGTGCGAGCGTTGTTTCTTAGCGCTACAAACGGTAAGTTCGCAATTTACTCTCAGATTTCATCTAGAGTAAAAACAACAAATTAAAAGTTACGAACTTGAAATTTTATACGAACACCTTTCAAAAGAAACTTAACAAAACTACATTACAAACTTTGCTATTCATTCACCTCTTCGATCCAATCCCATACAAATGTAGTCTTCAGAATATAAAATACACCGAAGTTCATAGAACTTAGTTCGTCTATGAAACTAACTTTCCCGCAAGGGGGTAGTTGTAGGATGAGGTTTTACCAATTCCTCCAAATATCTTTGGAGACTAGCGACTCCATGGGCCATAGCTAACTACCTCCCTGTGGGATGGGGCAGTAGAATTCACCCACAGCCAGTTCTGCTTGCCCTAAAGTGGCAAATGGACACTCACTGTATCATGGGCTTATCACTCGTGATCTTAAATCCTAACTGATACGAGAAACGGATACAGCGCCTCGGATACGGACTGATTCTTCAGTAACAACTTTTGGCATTCGAAAACGGCCGATGATTGGCTTCTGGAACGTTCGAACACTGAATGATGGGGGGTGCTGAGATCACTTGGTCCATGCACCGCCAATCAGTGATCGACCGTGAAATGGAGCACTATAACATCCAAATCTTGGGCTTGAGCGAGGCCAAGTTGACAGGATCTGGAGACGAATGACCCCCTAGTAGAAAAACCATTCTGTACGTTGGCCCTGAGAGGGAAGCCAAAAATGGCGTGGCGATCGTCCTTACACCCAGAGCGAAAAAAAGTCTCATCAGCTTGGAACCAATCTCGGATAGGATTATCGTCGTCAGGATAAGGACCAGAGTCAGAAACGTCACAATTCTACAGTGCTACACACCAACTAATACCGCAACACCTGACGACAAAGAGGAGTTTTATAGTCAACTGAGTGCCAACTTCGAACGTGTTCTAAGAGGTGATATTATTATCATCTCAGGAGATATGAAGACCCAGGTTGGCTCTGACAACACTGGACTAAAACACGTTATGGGGAGGCATGGTCACCCTTGGGTCGATGCGTCGTGACCTTGGATTAAGAGACCCGAATCCGGCGAATTGTTTGTGGAGTTCTGTAGTATTCGGCAAATGATCATCGGAGGAACCACACAAGAGTCATCATAAAACATCTTGGGTCTCCCCTGTTGGTGTTACTTAGAACCAATTCAACCATTTGGCTATAAGTCGCCGATGGAGAAAATGTTTCCTCGATGTGCGAACGAAACGTATAGCTGGCGTGGCGAGCGATCAACACCTTGACGGTTGCCTGCATGAAATTGTGTACAGCAGCTATCCAACGACCACAAATTCATCAAATGAAGCGCAAGCTTAATGTGGATAAACTCAGAGATCCTACAAAAAACGAGAGTATACCACCATTCTACGCGAAAACTCAACATTGGGCGATTATAAAATACGCACACTGGACGCCAATTGAGAGCCAACCAGAAACACTTTTCTAACTAGTGCTGAAGAATCTGTGGGATATATGCAAAGCGGTGAGAGACCCTGGATGTCACAAAACACATGGGACAAGGTTGGCGATCAGAAAAAGGCCAAATTGGTAATCATCTCTCAACCCGATGTCAACCAACGAAAGCCTGACCTGAGGCAGAACTACCACAATGCTCATATACAGGTTAAAAAGGTTGTTAGAAGCGACAAGAGCAAGAACAGGAATTTCACCGCCAACCACCTGGTGAGAGATGTCAACAGAACTCTCCTTAATATGAGTGAACACCAGTTGCGGCGATGGAAGGAATACTTCTCTGATATTTTAAAAATTTTGTCAGAGGTAGATATTCCAGAAACAGAAAAACTACCAAACATGCAATCGCAATAATCCTCTATTAGGGACAATGTCCCAGATAAGGAAGAGATAGTTTCCGGCTAATGGCGGGAAGGAAAGCCCCAGGTATAGATGGAATACCAACCAAAGCCCTCAAACGGACCCTGAAATAACAGATGATACTCTCCTCCCACTCTTTACTGAGGTTTGGAATGAAGGAAGGTATCCGACTAAATGGAAGGAGGAGGTCATTGTGAAAATTCCAAAAAAGGGCGACCTTCGGGATTTTGGCAATTTGCGTCGTATATGTATCTAGCACCTCCCATACAAAAGTCACTATTAATTATTTAAAAGAATTGGAGGTCACATATTTTCCGGTACATTGAACTCTTTCTCATTTCGTCTAGAGTATCATATGATTGGGCTTTACGCCCAATCATAATTCTTTTATGTTTTGATTTTGGCTTTGAGCAGGAATTCGAAAGGTAATTGTGGAGCAGTGGCGTAGTGTAAATTTTCGACAAATCGAAGCATTTTCTTCTTTTTTTTTTCAATAACATTCTGGCAGAACTATGGACTAATTACATTTACCATATACGTCCTAAAGCACCGGAATTGTACGTGTATCATTGGCATACACTTTTCCTTTCAGAGAACTTCAAAGGAAAAGTCCAGTGGCGTTAAATCGAACGATTATGGTGACCAATTCAAACCAACAATTAAACGACCAGTGCGTGGACGTATTATATTGGCGAAATCCTGGGCCTTTGGGTTTCGTCACTTGCTAATATCTCCACTACGGATGCAGAAAGGAAGTTGAAAATTTGCATACATAAAGAGGATTGTGGGACAAACTCTAAAAATAAATTTTAATTTTTTTATCCATTGGCGTTCGCAAAAGGGAGGCCAAAAACAAATTTTCGAATTTTCTTTTTTTTTTAAATGATTACATAATCAGAACTACATTAGCCGAAAAATTCTTATTTTAAGACCAATTAGATTGGATGCAGTACCACTATAATCTACTAAAAGGGAAGCCAATAATAATTAGCGGGAAAGTCAGGAGATGTAAATAAACACTTAAAAACTAAAATTTCAACTATCTCTCAAGCTATGTAATTGAAACTTAAAACATATTTTAAGCTATGCTAGTGGAATGCACAAAAAATATAAAATTTGGTCATAATTGTAGGGGGCGGGAAATAGAGAGAATTTCAGAAATAGTGAACTTTTCAAAATTTCAAACCGTTATCTGAAAATTCGAAAAAGGTATTGGGTTGAAAATTCGTCTAATTGTAGAGCTATATTTTCTATAATTTTCGTAAAAATTTTAAGACGGGGGCGTAAGGGGAACGAAGTGGTGGGCCAAAATGTCGAAAATGTTCACTAATTTTTTTAGGGCTCTTGTAAAAACCACAAATTTAAAATTTTACACGTGCATACATCCAGTTGATATACTTAGAGAAAAAAATATTAATTTCAACTAGAAGTATTATCCACCAAAGGTAGACCCTAACCTGCACGAGGTGTTACACGTGTATTAAAAAAAAGCACAAACACTCAAAATTTTTGAGTGAAATTTCAAGATACAGACTTGAAAATTTGTAAAATTCACTTAAAAAAAATCCTTAAAAGTCTAAAATATTAACTAGTCGAATACCTCCACAGCCTCTCCCCCTCCCTATAATGCGAAAAATATTTTAGAAGAAAATTCATCAAAAGTTTTGGGATCACCCCCCTCCCAAGCAAAAGTATGATTTCGATCAATTTCAATGAATCAACTAAAAACATAACAGAATTATGATTGGGATTAAAGCCCAATCATATGATACTCAAGATGAGATAGAAATGGCTTTAATATATCGAAAAATATGTCATCTCAAATTCTTTCGAATAGTGAATAGAGACTTTTGCATGGGAGTTGGTAGAATTAGAGGGGGAGGTTTGTTTTTTCATATATGACACCGAATATGGCATGCATAATTTTTTTTGCTGTATTTAAAGTTTTTAGTTTTCATTATTTTGAAAGAAATTGGTCATAGTTTTCCTGAAATTGGGGCATTTGTATGGGAGGTGGCAGAGGAAGTGGAGCGTTTCAGATGATTTTGAAACTGCTTATCATCATCCTTATCACCATGCTTTTATTCAATTTCAAAGTCGATAGCTCTCATATACTTGAAGGAGAAATTCTTTTCTTAAATTTATAATGCAGATATTTTTATGGGAGATGGTAGAAGGAGTGAAGCGAAGCTGATAATTTTTTCTAACACTTATTTCAATTATCAAGAAACAGATTCTGGCAAAATTTGAAGTTTTTACTTTTTCTAGTTTGAATGAAAATCGATAAAATGCATTTAACAAAAATTATACATTTGTATGGGAGGGGGCAGAAGGAGTGTACGGATCAAAACAAATTTTTTTTGTATTATTAATATTTCTATTTGTATACTTTTTACAAAATATCAAGTTGATAGCCTTAATAGTTTCGAAGAAAAATAATTTAATTTAAATTTCAAAATTTCGTGAAATTTGTTTGGGAGGGGGTAGAAGGAGTAAGGTGAAGTTGATAACTATTTTTAAAATAAATTGCAATTATAGTAAAATTAATTCTGACAAAATTTTGTCTTTTCAGCTTTACTAGTTTCAATGATTATCGAAAAAATGTATTTTTCAAAATTGTCCATTTGTATGAGAGGTGGTAGAAAGAGTGAGGGGATCGGGTCAATATTCAGTGATATTAATGACATTTATATCATAATACTTCGACTTAAATTTCAAGTCGATAGATTAAACAGTTTCAAAGAAAACTCAATTTCTTAATATTTCGAAATTTCATGAAATTCGTATGGGAGGGGGTAGAAGGAGTGAGGGAATGTAGCCGATTCACGAATTTAACGTTAATTTTTTGCTTGAAATGACACATAAAATTTTTCAGCACTATAGCTCAAAGCTTTCGAGAGTTATGCTGTAGACAGACGCACAGACAGACAGACGGACAGACGGTCACTCGGAATCGAGGCTTGTGAGCGACAATAAATATTTCTGTACCCTTGGCGGCTCTGTGCGAGCGTTGTTTCTTAGCGCTACAAACGGTAAGTTCGCAATTTACTCTCAGATTTCATCTAGAGTAAAAACAACAAATTAAAAGTTACGAACTTGAAATTTTATACGAACACCTTTCAAAAGAAACTTAACAAAACTACATTACAAACTTTGCTATTCATTCACCTCTTCGATCCAATCCCATACAAATGTAGTCTTCAGAATATAAAATACACCGAAGTTCATAGAACTTAGTTCGTCTATGAAACTAACTTTCCCGCAAGGGGGTAGTTGTAGGATGAGGTTTTACCAATTCCTCCAAATATCTTTGGAGACTAGCGACTCCATGGGCCATAGCTAACTACCTCCCTGTGGGATGGGGCAGTAGAATTCACCCACAGCCAGTTCTGCTTGCCCTAAAGTGGCAAATGGACACTCACTGTATCATGGGCTTATCACTCGTGATCTTAAATCCTAACTGATACGAGAAACGGATACAGCGCCTCGGATACGGACTGATTCTTCAGTAACAACTTTTGGCATTCGAAAACGGCCGATGATTGGCTTCTGGAACGTTCGAACACTGAATGATGGGGGGTGCTGAGATCACTTGGTCCATGCACCGCCAATCAGTGATCGACCGTGAAATGGAGCACTATAACATCCAAATCTTGGGCTTGAGCGAGGCCAAGTTGACAGGATCTGGAGACGAATGACCCCCTAGTAGAAAAACCATTCTGTACGTTGGCCCTGAGAGGGAAGCCAAAAATGGCGTGGCGATCGTCCTTACACCCAGAGCGAAAAAAAGTCTCATCAGCTTGGAACCAATCTCGGATAGGATTATCGTCGTCAGGATAAGGACCAGAGTCAGAAACGTCACAATTCTACAGTGCTACACACCAACTAATACCGCAACACCTGACGACAAAGAGGAGTTTTATAGTCAACTGAGTGCCAACTTCGAACGTGTTCTAAGAGGTGATATTATTATCATCTCAGGAGATATGAAGACCCAGGTTGGCTCTGACAACACTGGACTAAAACACGTTATGGGGAGGCATGGTGACCCTTGGGTCGATGCGTCGTGACCTTGGATTAAGAGACCCGAATCCGGCGAATTGTTTGTGGAGTTCTGTAGTATTCGGCAAATGATCATCGGAGGAACCACACAAGAGTCATCATAAAACATCTTGGGTCTCCCCTGTTGGTGTTACTTAGAACCAATTCAACCATTTGGCTATAAGTCGCCGATGGAGAAAATGTTTCCTCGATGTGCGAACGAAACGTATAGCTGGCGTGGCGAGCGATCAACACCTTGACGGTTGCCTGCATGAAATTGTGTACAGCAGCTATCCAACGACCACAAATTCATCAAATGAAGCGCAAGCTTAATGTGGATAAACTCAGAGATCCTACAAAAAACGAGAGTATACCACCATTCTACGCGAAAACTCAACATTGGGCGATTATAAAATACGCACACTGGACGCCAATTGAGAGCCAACCAGAAACACTTTTCTAACTAGTGCTGAAGAATCTGTGGGATATATGCAAAGCGGTGAGAGACCCTGGATGTCACAAAACACATGGGACAAGGTTGGCGATCAGAAAAAAGCCAAATTGGTAATCATCTCTCAACCCGATGTCAACCAACGAAAGCCTGACCTGAGGCAGAACTACCACAATGCTCATATACAGGTTAAAAAGGTTGTTAGAAGCGACAAGAGCAAGAACAGGAATTTCACCGCCAACCACCTGGTGAGAGATGTCAACAGAACTCTCCTTAATATGAGTGAACACCAGTTGCGGCGATGGAAGGAATACTTCTCTGATATTTTAAAAATTTTGTCAGAGGTAGATATTCCAGAAACAGAAAAACTACCAAACATGCAATCGCAATAATCCTCTATTAGGGACAATGTCCCAGATAAGGAAGAGATAGTTTCCGGCTAATGGCGGGAAGGAAAGCCCCAGGTATAGATGGAATACCAACCAAAGCCCTCAAACGGACCCTGAAATAACAGATGATACTCTCCTCCCACTCTTTACTGAGGTTTGGAATGAAGGAAGGTATCCGACTAAATGGAAGGAGGAGGTCATTGTGAAAATTCCAAAAAAGGGCGACCTTCGGGATTTTGGCAATTTGCGTCGTATATGCCTACTTACTGCCGTATCGAAAATCATGGTTAAGGTATGGGATTAGTGATGTCGTGGAGAATACTTTCGAAATTTATCAGGCTGGATTCCGTAAAGGGTCGTCTTGTACCGACCACACAAATACCCTACGGATAATATTGGAGCAGTTAGCCGAAATGGGTTCGCCACTACATCTTATGTTTGTAAACTTCGAGAAGGCTTTCGACAGCATTAAGCGAGAATACATATGGAATGCTTTGCGCAGGAGAGGTATTTCAGATAAGGTCATAGCTACGATTAAAGAATCCTGCGAAGATGCTTTTCTGTGCGAACAGGTATCAGGCAAGACTGCATATTATCACCAGTCCTGTTTCTGGTGGCAATGAATAACATCTTGAAGGCTGCACTAGAAGGTCCTCAATGAAGACTTTTTAACATCTTAAGTCATCTTGATTATGTTGATGACGTGTTTTAGCACATAACCGTTTTGACTTAGAGTCAAATGTTCGCTCTTTGCATTCTGCATGGAAAGAGGCACGACTGAAAATAAATGTGCGTAAGACCAAGTACATGCACATGGTTCGAACACAAGCACACCGATTGTTCTTAACGGACAGGATGTGGAAGAGTTGCAAGATTTTCTTTAAGTTGCTGGTTAGCATGGACGGCGAACCCGAAAAGGATATTGAGGCTCGTCCAAATAAAGGTCATAAGGCCTTAGGTATCCTTTCCCCTTTCTGGAGGTTAAGAGAGATCTCCTTTCACACGAAGCTGCGAGTATTTGACACATGCGTCAAATCTGTGTTGTTATATGTTGTTATATGTTTGAACTAAGTGGGAACTGACCATTCGACTTACCAGAAAACTGAACCAATGCCTCCGTCGTATTTTTGGGATACTCTGGCCAGAAGTGACCTCCAACAAGGAACTTTGGAGTAGAACTGCCAGTGGATCGGTCACACTTTGAGGAAACCAGAGCAAAACATCATCAAACGGATTCCTCAGGGAATACGTCGAGTTGGTCGACCATGTAGCACATGAAAGCGAGCGGTTGAGCAGGAGGCCGGAAGATTAAACAAATTCTGGCAGCAGCTAAAGGCCGATGCTCAGGATCGCACCTTGTGGAAGAGAGCTGTCCTATGCCGCTATAAGGGGTCGTGAGAGGAATTTGATTGATTGATTGATTGATTGTCTAATAGCACCGAACATAACTTAGTGGGTGACCCTTCAATGCATTGAATGCATCGTCAAGTCGGCATAGGGTAGATAAGCGATGGGGCTACAAGGGAGTTTCTGGAGTGAAGAGTTTAAACTGTCGGTGGATGTTAACGTTGAAACGCTGAATGTTGTAAGTTGATGGGAGTACATGGGGCGGCAATGCATTACATAGTGCTAATATACTCTTGTATGCAATGTGACTCAAGCATCAATTTCAAAATTAAAAACATAACAGGGCTACGATT
Organism: Chorisops tibialis; assembly: GCA_963669355.1. Classification (NCBI taxonomy): domain Eukaryota; kingdom Metazoa; phylum Arthropoda; class Insecta; order Diptera; family Stratiomyidae; genus Chorisops; species Chorisops tibialis. The sequence continues at coordinate 277,402,124 of OY770262.1, forward strand.
GCGCGTAAAGCGCAATCTTACGGTACTCTAGAATTTTTTGTGATCCCAAGAAATTTTGTATGAGGAGTGTTAGAAGGGGTGATAGCATTGAACTATTTTTTCCCCATCATGCTAAAATAGCTATTAAAATGTTTTATACAAAATGCTTACACCAAAAATTGAATAGGAGCTAGAAAATTAGTGTGTTAGATTTAGTGAAAATGTGCAGTTTGTATGGGAGGTGGTAGAAAGAGTGGGGGGATCTTAGTGATTTTTTGAGAAATAACTAAGAATATCATAAAATTGACATTTCTTAAATTTGAGATTGGTAGCATTCATACTTTTCAAGAAAATAGATTTTTGTGAAGTTGTGAAACTGCGTCATATTGTATGGGAGGGGGTAGAAGCAGTAAAGCTAATCAAAAATTATTTTTTTTGATCTTAGTGATAATGCTAAATAAGTATTTATTACGAAAAATGAGCTCGATAAATGTTATATGTTCTGAGAAAATCGGCTTAGAGCATTTCATGAAAAAGTGCAGTTTGTATGGGAGGGGTTGGAAGGAAAGGGAGGACGCAAATAATTTTTACACAGTATATTGAAATTATTATAAAAGTAATATATCCCGAAATTCACACTAATAACTTTTATACTTTTCGAGAAAATCTATTTATAGTCGAATTGCGAAATTGTGTCATTTTGTATGGGAGGGGGTAGAAGGGGTGAAGCTAATCGTCTAATTTTTCTTAGCCTTACTAACAATTTTAAATAAATAATTAGTGCACAATTTCAGCTCGCTAAATTTTATACGCACTGAGTAAATTGGCTTAGAGTAATTCATGATAAATACAGTTTGTATGGGAGGTGGTAGAAGGAGGGGGCGGACACACATAATTTTTATACGGTAGATTGATATTATCATAAAAGTAATATATTCCAAATTTCAGGCCAATAGCTTTTATACTTTTCGAGCAGATCCGTTTATTGTCAAATTGCGCATTTGTGTCATTTTGTATGGGAGGGGGTAGAAGGGGTGGAGCGATTTGGCCCATTGACGAACTTGACCTTACTTTTTTGTCAAAAACGACGTGTACGAAATTTGAGCTTTCTAGCTCAACGCGTTCTCAAGCTAGAGAGCGAACGGACGGACGGACAGACGGACGGACGGACGGACGGACGGACGGACGGACGGACATCCGGTTTTGAGATTTTTGAGTGATAATATTAATTTCTGTATTCATCATTTTTTTCTCCGAGCCTTATTTCTTGGCGTTACAAACCTTAGAGCAAACTTATAATACTCTCAGATTTCATCTAGAGTATAAACATAGCAGGATAATTTGGCGTAAATCCCAATCATGCAATTCTCTAGATGGAATAGTTTTTTTTTTTAATTCAATAAATTTTATATGGGGAGTGGTAGAAGTAGTGGAGGCAATCGACTAATTTTTTTAAAATCATGCTAAAGTTGAAATCAAAATATTTTATACAAAATTTAAGTTTCAAAAATTTAATAGAGAAAATTAGTGTATTGGATTTAGTGAAATTTCGCGGTTCGTATGGAAGGTGGTAGAAGCAGGGGCGAGTTCTTAAAGACTTTTTCAGAAATATCTATAAACATCATTCAATTACAGATCAGTAGCGATCATATTTTTCAAGAAAATCTACTTTTTGTGAAATCGTGTCGTTTTCTATGGGTGGGGTTAGAAGGAGTGCTTCTAATCGTCTACTTTTTTGGTCTTACTAATAATTCTAAATAAATATTTAACGCACAATTTCAGCTGGATACATTTTTTACGTACTAAATAAATTAGTTTATGGTATTTAAATAAAAAAGTGAAATTTGTATGGGAGGTGGTAGAAGGAGTGGGGCGATTCAAATAATTTTTTACTGTAAATTGATGTCATCATAAAAATAAAATATTCTGAATTTAAAAACTGTAGGTCTTAGGTTGTGATGGGCATTATCGAATAAATATCGAAAAGCTATTCAATAGTTTTTACAATCGATAGGGACTATAATAATTATATAATAATTTTCTGAACGAATGAAAATTACTATCGATAGCAACTATCGATAGTTTCCATTGATAGTGACTATCGAATAACTTTTGGAATGAATGAAAATTATTATCGATAGTAAATGTTGGATCAGACTTATTGATAGTTGCTATGGAATTACTTTTTTGAGTGAATGAAAATAACTATGGAGTGGATGCGACTGTTGAATTATTGTTTGAATACTGATAGCTGTTGATAAACTTAATCCAAATGAAATGTCTTTAGACTATTAGTGAATGAAATAAAGGACTATAGATAGTTAAAGGAGTTTTACATAGAAACTTTGAGTTCAATATGATTTCTCGACTTGCTGAGGTGTGATCTCTTTTGTTTACATTAACGCGTGTGTGGTACAAAGATAAAACTTAATCGGTTTCATATGTTCAAATGCGATATTTATTATCAGGCAAATTGCACTTTCGTTTTACATCGTTATTGGCGAACCCTCACAAAATTGTTTGCTAGTAAGTTCCAATAGCACTTAACATGAACTCCCAGCATACTAGCAATCCTGTAAATTTCGGTTCTTATCATTTCGATGGTAAATAATTGTTTAAATTACGAAAGCTCCATGTTGCTAATGTTTTCCGCGCAGCACAGATATTCAATTTAGTAGCAATAGCGCAATAAGTGCAACAGAACAATTGAATATCATTACTTCGAAATGTCGTAAAATTGTATCGCACTTCAAGTTGTCTATTGCATCGTCTGAAAAATTCAAAGCGACGCAGAAACAAATGGGTCTTAATGCACTCAAGTTATGGAAGGATGTTGTCACTAGAAGGACTGTGTTCCTCTATTGAAACCCTTTGAACAAATAATAGACGAACTATCAGGCAAAAAGTATGTTACACTTTCTATTATCATACCTGTCGTTCGTGCCATACAAGAGTATTTACGGCACCATTTATACACTACTGACGAAAGAAATTCTTTACAACAGTTATTAGTTGCAGAAGTGGAAACCAGGATGGTTCCTTATGAACGCGATAACATTACTGCTGCGGCAATATTTCTCGACCTCCGACTCAAGAATATTCCATTTGGAGTCCAATCAAGTCCACGGCTGAAGAAAAAATTAAATCAAAATTACTTAATTTAGCTTAAATATTTAATGAACCCGCTTTAACTAGCCATGCTACAGATACATATAACACCCAGCAGTGATTTTGGATCTATGTTGTGGGCCTCTCTTGATAAAAAATTACAAATCTGAAAACGGCTAATAGCCCAATGGCTGACAATTTAATAATGTTAAGAACTTATAAGAATCTTCCCCCATACTCTGAAATGAAAATTCTTTTCATTTTGGAAGAAAAACGAATTAGTATTTTCGAATCTTACAAAAGTTGCAACTAAATTTTCGTATGTTCCATATACTTCTATCCCATCTGAGAGGATATTTCCTAAAGCCGGTTTGATCTCTAAAGATCGCAGAAACAGAATCAAAGATAAAAATTTAGACACAATAATTTTCTTAGGTCATAATCTTCAGTACGCAACTTAAAATTACTGCTGAAATTGCAAGTATATCTGTGTAACCACTACTTTCTTGAATCTATTGAAAATAAGTATTTTACTACTTGCTTGTCTTCCTAGATGAAATTTGAGAGTATTGTAAGTTTGCCAACGCTAAAAAATACAGTTCGAAGAAAAAAACTAATAATACGGAAGTTCATATTGTCAAAACTCTCAAACCGCATTTACGCTCGTCTGTCCATCCGTGTCCTCTCTAGCTCAAGAATGCGTTGAGCTAGAAAGTTGAAATTGTGTAAAAGTAATGTCAAGTCACGACAAACGGGTCAAATCGCTTCACTCCTTCTAGACCCTCCCATACAAAATGACTAAATTTTGGAATATGACAATATTCGGCTTTCCTCGAAAAGTATAATTAATAGCTATTGATCTGAAATTTGCAAATATATTTTTTTATGGTGATTTCAATCTACGGTTTAAGAACTAGATTAGATTAGATTAGATTAGATTTATTTATATTCCATATTATTGACATTTTTACAAAAAGAGATTTTTATAATTGCATTCGGTGTTCAGACCAAGAGGTCTTTTCAACTCATAGCTAATTTAATGCGTAGGCTTAGAAATGTGTAGAATCAATTTTAAATTCATTTAAGGAAAAGGGAAAAGCAAAAACCTTATATATGGAACTTATATTAAAACTTATAGCTAAACTTAAACTAACTTAAACTAGAATTTAACAGAAGAACTTAATTACGATTTGAAATTAGGAAAATTTCCTATATCTAAAACAAATTTTCAAGTGCTACGTAAAATAGAGAGAATAACAGGGTTATTTGACTTACTACATTTTTCTGTGAAATTAGTACTAATCTTGTTTACCGAGTCCTTGACCAGTGGAATGTTTGCAATTTCGTGAAGTTCTCTGGTAGAGAAATGCCAAGGTTTATTCAAAATTATTTTAAGACATTTATTTTGTATTATTTGCAATTTTCTCTTAAACGTATTCGCACAATTCTTCCAGATGGGTGAACCATATAATAGCATGGGTCTCATAACTGATTTGTAGATCAGTAGTTTGTTGTGGACAGACAATTTCGCTTTTCTGTTGACAAGAGGGTAGAGAATTCTAATGGCTTTTAGCATTTTTGAACAGGTTTGTGCAGTATGTACATGATAGGTCAGTTTTTGGTCGAGGAATACACCTAGGTACTTGGTATTTTCTTTCCAAGTAATGCTTTCGCCTAATATGTTGATAGTTGGATTGGGGAGGTATCTGTGTGCGCGCCTTTTGGTGAAAAAGGTAGCTTGGGTTTTGGCACTATTGATTTTAATTTTCCATTTATTGAAATATGTGGCTAATTCTTCTAATTGGATTTGGAGGTTGTTGATAATTGTATTTGGGTCGATGGAAGAAGTGTAGACTGCAGTATCGTCAGCAAAAGTAGCCATTTGACAGTTTTCTGTAGTTGGTATGTCGGAGGTATAAATATTGTATAGTATAGGACTGATACAGGAGCCTTGCGGTACACCTGACGGACGGTTTAAGAACTATTCGAATCCCCTCACTACTACCGCCACCTCCCATACAAACTATACTTTTTCTTGAAATACTATAAAACAATTTATTCAGTACGTATAATTAGTCGAGCTAAAATTGTTTAATGTTTATTTGATTATATAATACTCTAGATAAAATACTTACTTACCTTTTGTTTGAGAGGTGGTAAAAGCAGATGGGGAGGTTTGTAATTTTTGTATGTAACGTTGAACGTAGTATATAAAATATTTCATGCTGAATTTAAAGTTTTTTTGCTTTCATAATTTTCAAGGAAATTGAACAATTTTTGTCTGAATTTATGTTATTTGTATGTGAGGTGGCAGAGAAAGTGGGAGATTTTGGATGATTTTGAATCTGCTTATCAACATCCTAATCATATTGCTTCGTTACAATTTTAAAGTCGATAGCTCTCATATGTTCGAAGAAGAAAAACTTTTCTTGAGCTTCCAATACAAAAATTTGTATGGGAGGTGGTAGAAGGAGTGATCTGAAGGTGATATTTTCTTAGCATTTATTACAATTATTAAAGGACAAATTCTGGCAAAATTTCAAGTTTCTACTTCTTCCAGTTTCTATGAAAATCAGTTAAATACATTTGTATGGAAGGGGGTAGAAGGAATATCAGAGTCAAAACCAAATTTTTTGACATCAATTATATTTGAAATACTATACTTTTCTCAAATTTTAAAGTTGATAGCTTCGACGGTTTTGATGATAACTAGTTTAATTGAAATTCCGAAATTTCGTAAAATTTGTTTGGGAGGGAGTAGAAGGAGTAAGGTAAAGTTGATAGTTTTTCCAGAATTAGTTGCAATTATAATAAAATTAATTATGACAAAAATTGGTTCATTTAGCTTTGCTAGTTGCAATGCAAACCGAATAAATACATTTTTGAAAATTGTGCATTTGTATGGGAGGTGGTAGAAGGAGTAAGGAGATCAGATCAATATTTCTTGAGGTTAATGTTATTTATATCATTATACTATGACCTAATTTTCAAGTCAATAGCTGAAATAGTTTCGGAGAAAAATCAATTTCTTTAAATTCCGAAATTTCATGAAATTTTCAAGGGAGGGGGTAGAAGGAGTTTGGGTATGTGGCCCGTTCACGAACTTAAAGTTACTTTTTTGCTAAAAATGACACACAACCAATTTCAACACGATAGCTCAAAGCGTTCGAAAGTTATGTTGTAGACAGACGGACAGACAGCAACTCGGAATCGAGGTTTTTTAGAGACAACAAATATTTCTGTACCCTTGGCGGCTCTGTGCCAGCATTATTTCTTAGCGTTACAAACGGTAAGGCAAACACAATTTACTCTCAGATTTCATTTAGAGTATAATTATTATTAAAACCAAAAAAAATTAGGCGATTAGCTGCACTCGTTCCACCCCCTCCCATACAAAATTACACAATTTCATAACTTTGCAAAAAGTCGATTTTCCTAAAAAGTATGAATGCTACGAATCTGAGTGTCATTTGAATGATGTTTGTAGTTATTTCTGAAAAACTAGTTAAGAACTTCCCACTCCTTCTACCACCTCCCATACAAACAGCACAATTTCACTAAATCGAACATATTAATTTTCTCAGTACCTATTAAATTTTGGAAACTTAAATTTTTGTTTAAAGCAATTTTATAGTTACTCTAGCAGATGTGAGAAAAATTATTTTAATGCTGTCACCCCTTCTACCACTCCCCATGCAAACTTCCCTTAGAATCACAAAAATTTCTCTCTCATTTAGAGTGTTGCATGTTTGGGCTTTACGCGCAATCATTGTCCCATTATGTTTATTAATAATATTTTGATTTACACAAATTATATAGATTTTTAAATTTTACTATTGAACCGGTTTTGTTATAAGATTACCCAAAATTGCTTAACTTTTCTGCAACGATCACGTTTTTCAAGATGACTTCTTGTTGTACACGAAATTTGGTTGCGAGTGACTTTTAAATTTCTTATACGACAATAAGTTGTATCACATTCGTTAAATTTTCCTCGATTTGTTTCATTCTAAATCCATGAATTGCCGAATACCAAAAGTATGTAGAAGTATGTAGTCAATGGTTAATAATGCATAATAATTATTCCATATAGATATTGCTCAATCAATCGTGTCGAAACTGTCGATAGCATTCTCTTTTTAAGAAAGAAAAGAAAGAAACTAAAATCCGCAAGTTCTTACTCAAATAATTATTGAAAGTTTCGAGCTTTTTTTCGAATAGAAGCTATCGATAGTTTTCATTTGCTTAACTGTCGATAGGTTTCATTTGTATAGTAGTTCGATAGTTCAATAACTATTGATCGTTTTTATTCGAATAACAATCGATAATGTCATTCGAGTAAAAACTATCGATGGTTATTCAATAGTTTAGTTGACTATTGATAGGGCTATTCATAGTGAAAGCAATCGATAGTGCCCATCATTACTTTTAGATATACTTTTCGAGAAAATAAGATAATTGTTAAATTCCGAAATTGGCTCATTTTGTATGGGAGGGAGTAGAAGAGGTGGAGCGATTTGGCTCTAGTTTTTGATTAAGAACGGCGTGTGCTAAATTTGAGGTCCTGAGTTAGAGAGAACACGGACGGACACCCGGTTTTGAAATTTTTGAGTGATAATACGAACCTCTGTATCGTTAATTTTTTTCCCGAACCTTATTTCTTACATCAATCACTGCTATTATTTCTCACACAGGTGCAAATATTAGAATGCCAATAACTTAAGAGTATTACTTTCTACAAACTGTACACATCCTCTTGATTTTTTGCACATTTTCTTCCTTTGTACTAACAAATTAAATTATTCTAATACCTTCAGGTACGATATCTGCTCTTTCCCAATACACGAATTTATATATTGTAATTTAAGGAATTTCCTAATTAGAAAACATTTGTTGAAATACCACACTAAACCTGTCAAAGGATTAAACTTTGCAGCACATCATAAATATCAAATTACAGGACCCGATCATTTGCTAGCCCCTATCGGTCAAGGATAGTTTAATTAAAATTCCTTACAGAGACGCGAAATTCTAACTCTAGCAATTACCTCAAAGGTCCCATTGAACTGGCTGGTCCTCACTCATGCGAAATTGCCAATTAAGGAGCCCAAAATTCCACAAAACTGGCCAGAGGATGCATATCCCGGCGGTGTATTATAGACGTCGTAGTTTGGAACGTACGAATGCATACCTAGCCTGATCCGTCGACCGCAGAGCAATGGGATTTCGAAGGACTGCACAGGTAAAGCAGCCCTGTAAAGCATAGCCATGCACCAACCATGCCATTATGACAGAGCTACTATTAGCAAATATCCATAATGGCAACCGATTTCTTTCACTACGCTGCATATCAGCGTATCGGTACTCCATATACATACGTCGCTATACGAGCCGAATATGTGGCTGATGGGAATACCTCAATCACAGAGGCAGCAGCGCACTGCACCTATGTATACCTAGCAGGAAAGACTTTTATTTTTTTGTACAATTAGCCATTGATCGGAGGCATATAAGAAATCTTTCTTTTCTTATTCTTCGAACTGGTTACCTGGGGATGAGACGTCTCGGGTCTTATGAATACCAATTACCGGTCTTGTTGCTATTCGACCTATTCAGATTGCTCGTAATTTGAGCCATTGGCTCTCATTCCAATCAATCAAATGAAATTGATTGTACCCCGAGTCGCGCTGATGAATGCCGTCTCAATTGAATTCTTCTTTTCGGTAATTGCGCCGAACAAAGAAATCCTTTATGAGGTATCGTCAACAATAACATACACTTATTGTGGAGGTTGTCGATAAATTAACTACGAACTAGGTGAAATTATTTCAGATATTTCATTGCAAGCCTTTCTCATTAGTTGTGTGTTTTATTGCGTAAGTAATTGCACTAGCATAGGTACTCGTAGGTAAGTACCTGAATTTTTTTCGAATTACGCAGAATTAAACTTTAAGGATGCATTCTTTTGTGCGATGCACAGTTGGATAGGAAAAATTACAAACATTTGTAACGGAGCTACATATATACGTTTCTGTTTAAGTCCAAAATAACTATAAAGAGCTGGTCTGGAAGTACTTTTTATTTTACTTTATTATTCTAATATTAGCACACAAATACAAAAAAAAACATAACAGGACTACGATAAGTCTAGATGAAAGAGAATTTTTTTGTTTCATTCATACTTTTCAGAAGAACCAACTTTTTGAAAAATTTTTGAATTGTGTTATATCATATGGGAGGGGGTAGAAGGAGTGAGGATAATGCTCTAATTTTTTCGGTCTTACTAATAATTGTAAATAAATATTTAGTGCACAATTTCAACTCGATAAATATCATACGTACTGAGTAAATTAGTTTATAGTATTTTATGACAAAGTACTGTTTGTATGGGAGGTGGTGGAAGGGTTCTCCGAATAGTTTTACTTTATTATTTTAATAATAAAGTATTGTGATCGACTTGAAAAAAAAATAATTTGTTAAACAGAAATTTTGTTTTTTGGCGTTTTACGACTAAAATTGCCAAAAGATGCAAAAAAAAAGCCGTAGGTACATCAGCATATTTTGTAATGTGAAACTGCAACAAAGTGTTAGCTTTTTGCACTTTCATATTTATATTTTAACGTCCGGAAATACTTACCTACCGCAAGTTCGCGTTCTTATCTCTTGATAAACATTGAATTTTGCCAGCCTCATTAAATTCTCGCCATCGAAAATGTAATCTTTGCAGAATTGCATTTTCAATCTGTAGCAATTCGATCGACTGTGGATGTGAATTGCTTGAGTTTAATTTTGACCCTCATCAAGGGAAGACGCGTAATTTTATATTTGAATTTTCTGTAAAACCGTATAATCTAATAATTATAATGCAATTATAATAATAACTTCTTCGTGTGAAAATAAATGTTCTTTTTTATAAAATATTTCTGTCTATGTTTTAAAAAGAATTTAAGTCCGTCTGTCTGTACGCCGTCCACCGTACGCCGACGTGTACGCTCAGCGCACATTAACTCCCAAACCCTTCAAGATAGAAATTTCATTTTTGGGGGGATTCTAGATAGTTGCGGATATCAGGCGGATACCCATTTAGTGGGGTGTAAGGGTCCAGGGGAGGCGAGGGGAGCGCTAAAACCGTAAACTAAGAATTCCAATATCTCCACCATTTTTCCAGCTAGGAAGCTAAAAATCAACATACGTATAGAGGGGTTTGTGAGACAAACTCTAAACATAATTTAATTTTTTTATCCATTGGGGTGCTAAAAGTGGAGGCTAAGAATTAATTTGTTGGCACTTTATTTTTGGAATAAGATCGATAGAACTAATAATTCAATTCAATTCAATTCAATTTATTCATTAAGAAAAATTATGCGCAAGATTTATAATCTTTTTTTACGCAAGTTTAAAGATAAGAAAAAAGTAAATAAAATTAATTACAAAATAATAATAATAAAATAAAAAAAAAAAAATAATGCTTATAACTAATGCAAGAAACAACAAGAAAAAAAAAATAAGTGAAATACCTAATAAAAATTAAATTCTATAACTATTGCAAAAACTACCAATAATGTTCAACATGAATCGATACTTATAAAACATGCAAGTGACTTCTGAAACTGAGAACTCCGGCTGCACCCCGAACATGGCTAGGAAGTTTATTCCATAATTTACTTGAGTGGACAAAGTAGGAGCGCTGCGAAATCACTGTCTGCCATCGCGGAATCAATAAATTAGCCTTACGCGTGGACCTTAGGAATATTAACCGATTAGTCAGATACGTTGGCTTCCCATATTTTATCAGTCGAAACGGAAGAATCAGAGCACGTCGGTTTACATAGGTTTGCAGCGAGCAACCCAATAAGCAATCACGGACATGGGAGACATGCGAAAATCTCCTCAACCCGTAAATAAAACGAACACATTCATTAAAGGCAACTTCGAACTTTCGTGAGCAAATAGAATCGAGAATGGGAAAAAAACAGTCTACCAAAAGTGAAAAGAAGTATTAAAAGTGTCTTAACCAGCATCAATCGCTTTTCAGTAGAAAGAATACTAGCGAACAGCCAGAGCCGGCGTAATCCTGCATAAATTTTACCAAGAACAGCTTTAGTATAGCTACAGCAGCTCATAGAAGAGTTAAGCATGATACCCAAGTTGCGTACCTGTGAAAGCAATTGTAAAGGGGATCCATTAAGCACGACAACTGGCAAATTTGACGAAGATAGTTTCTCCAAATGATTATAAAAGATGATGTATTGAGATTTGCCGATATTCAACGGTAGATTATTTTGGAGAGACCACTTGTAAATCCTATCAATGTCGCTATTGATGCGTGCTGCACAATCTTCGACCAAGCCTACAGCGCTACTGGAGTACAGCTGTACGTCGTCGGCATAAAAATGATAATTGCTATCTTCAATTACCTCTGATAAATCATTAATAAATAAACTGAACAAGAGAGGGCCTAGAATGGAGCCCTGTGGAACGCCACTTGAAAGGTGCGTAGAGGATGACATTTGTTCGCCAAATTTAACTCGTTGATGTCGGGAGAATAAAAAGTTCATCAAGAACTTCGTTGCGTTGTGCGAAAATTAAAAATTAGATGAAAGTTTTTTGATAAGTAAGGAATGATCAACGCTGTCAAAAGCTTTTGAGAAATCCAACAAGGCCATGTATGTTACATTGTTGTTGTCCATAGCTGTTCTAATGTCTGTAGTAATATTTATCAGAGCTGTTTCGCAACTAAGTCCAGGGCGGAAACCCGACTGCCACCTTGTGAGGAAGTTGTTTTTCTCTACGAAATCTCGAATCTGAAGAGACATTATCCTTTCAAGTGCTTTTGACAAAAAGCACAGTATGCTAATAGGACGAAAATCGGAAACTTCAACCGGATTAGGTTGTTTCTGGAGGGGTAGTACAATAACATGCTTCCAATTGTCGGGAAACGTACTCGTCATCAAGGATGAATTGAGGATATGCAAAATATAGCTGTGAATATACGGAAGAAGAATTTTTAAGAACTTCGGATTTATGTTATCAGGGCCAATTGCGTTAGATTTGATGGAGTATACGGCCTCCAATAACTCATTACCATTAATGCATCTAAAGGAGAATGTTCCATCGCCATCATTATAACTAAGATTGGGTTCAGCTACTGAAGACCATTTGCGCTAAAAGATGAGAAATAGTTATTCATCTCCTCGGGATCAAAATCGCACTGGGAACTTGCCTTACCAACCACTCCCGCCTGTCTTAAATTTTTCCAAAGAACTCTGGAAGGCTGGCAAAGATCAAGCTGCTTATCATAATACCGTTTTTTTTTGCTTCTCGTATAGCAGCATTAGCAGAGTTTCTGGCATTCTTATAATTTAGATGAGCTAAAACTGTTCGGTCACGTCTATAAATTTTATAGAGATTTTCACGCAATGCAATAAGTCTTCCAACGTTACTGCAAAACCAAGGACAAAGAAAGGTTTTATGCCTAATACTGCGTATAGGGACATGCTTGCGATGCAAGTATCCTATCAATTTCTCTAGTATTTCTACTTGTTCATTTACAAAAGAAGAAGCGTAAATATTTTCCCAAGGAAGAATAGCACATTCAGACATTAAAAATTCCATATTTATAGCGTTATAATCTGGGTAAAAAATAGAGAAAGGAATCTCAGTAGGAAGCACGATATCGTACGTCAGAAAAAGAAGGTCATGATCAAGCGAACTGGGAGGGCTAAGTTGATTGTTGAACAATAAGCTACTAACGTCAGATAAAAGCATAAGGTCAAGTTGAGATGGAATATTCGAATGATAACGCGTGGGCTCACTGTTAACTATACTTAAATGAATGCTCTCTAAAAGCGACCGGAATTTGTTCGTGTGTCGGCCAATTTTTTTTTTCAAATGATTATATCATCGAACTTACTTACTATATAAAATTCATATTTTGAAACCATTAAGGCGGCATATATATCCACTAGAATCAGCTTAAAGGGGCTGATAAGGGAGATGGTCAAGGGGGGTGCAAAAAAAAACACTTAAAAATCAATATCTCGGCTTTTTATTAAGCTATGTAGTTGCCACTTGGAACGTATATTAAACTATACTAGCAAAATAATTATGGACATATTAGTAGTGGGGGAAAATGAAGAGCATTTCAATAATGGTGCACTTTCCAAAATTTCAAACCGTTATATCTCAAAACCGAGAACAGATGCCAAAACAAAATTTTGTCAAATTGTAGAACTACATAGTTTTTAATTTTGGTAAAAATTTTACGTCGGAAGGTATAAGGAAAGCGAGATGGTAAGCAAAAATGTTGAAAATTTTAAGTGATTTTCTTAGGACTCTGGTGAAAGATACAAAGTTTAAATTTTCCACGTGGATACATTTATTTGTTGCACTTACAGAAAAAATAATAAAAATTCCGCAATTGTTATGCACCGACCCCCCTGGTCTAACGTGCACAAGGTGTTTGTTGTGCAATGAAAAAAACACATAAACTGAAAATTTCTGAATGAAATTTTAAGGTAGAAACTTAAAAATTTGCTAAATACTTTAAAAACAAATCTCTAAAAGAATGAAATATTAACTGGTCATTCGACCTTTAAAACTTCTACCCCCTCCCATACAAAACTACTATTTCGACCATTTTTAAGAAATCAATTATCACCTAACTATTAAAGGCATAAATTTTAAATTTTCCAAAAAAACTTTTCAAAATAATTAAAATAAAACTGCGTCAAAAGTTTTGAGATCGCGCATGCCCTTCTACCCCCTCCCACACAAAAATATGATTTAAATCAATTTCAATAAATCAACTACTAACCAACAAATTTACAGCTACGAACTTGGAATTTTGTACGAGCACCTTACAAGAGAAATGAAATAAAACTGCATCACAAATTGTACATTTCCCTTACCTCCTCTACCTCCTCCTGGTTTCGTGAATGAAAAATTTCTATAAAGAGAATATTGGACGTAATTGAAGCAATCAATTAAAAAATTATCGACATCCACCCACCCTTACTATAACCCCTCCCCTCTTAAAAACCCAAATTCGCATAAACGATTGAAATATTGATTACATGTACTGCAGATATTGATCATATTCGCAACTAAGTATTAAATTGACAGCAGCCCTGCCCTAAAGAGGGCTCCACTAGTGAAGGGGGGTTCCGCTAAGTCTCGCTTAACCACTCTAACTTGCATATTGACTTTCCATGCATGTTTAACTTGTCGCAAAAATAATAAAGTTACGCCCGACTTGTTGGAAGTTTATTTATACTGTAGATTGAAATCAGTATAAAAATAATATATTCCAAATTTCGGAACAAAAGCTTTTACTTTTTTCAAGAAAATCCATTTATTGTCAAATTCCGGCATAGTCTCATTTTACATGAGGATTTGACCCGTTCACGAACTTGTCCCTACTTTTTTGTTAAACACGACGTGTACTAAATTTAAACTTTCTAGCCCAATGCGTTCTCGTTTTGAAAATTTATTGGGTGATTATATAAATTTCTGTATCACTCGTTTTTTTCTCCGAGTCTTATTTCTAAGCGTTACAAACTTTGTAGCAAACTTATAATATTCTCAGATTTCATCTAGAATATAAAAATCCCGTCTGTCTGCACGCAGTACGTGTATTTTCAGCGCACAATAACTAACACACCCTTGTAGATGAAGAGTTCATTTTTGGGTGGATTGCAGATGGATGCTGATCTCAGGCGGGATCTCAGCTTAAGGCATAAGCTGGGGGAGCACTAGAAGCGAAAACTATAAATTCGAATATCTCAACCATGGTTTTAGCTAGAAAGCTGAAATCGATAAGCATATAGATATTAAAAATATTAAAATTAAAAAACGAAAACAAATCCTGAATTGCAACAATAAAAAGTCTGCGTACAAATATTTCTTTTCAAAATAAAACAATTGTTTTTCCTCGTTAATAGCTTGTGGGATATCCTCGTCTCTTTATTACTTCCCACAACCGTTTTTGCATGGAATTTACCAGCTTCTTAGTGAACTCTGGGGTTATTGAACTCCACTCCTGGATCAGGACTTCCATGAGCATTACCTTCGACGTTATTGTGTACGCTTAAGTCCTTTGTTCCAAGTGATGCCACAAATGCTCTATTGGATTAAGGTCAGGAGATTGGGGCGGTGTACGAAGCTGATTTTGGGCATTATACAGCAAACAGAGTCTTACTACGTTCACAGTGTGCTTAGGGTCGTTGTCTTGTTGGAAGTAAAAGTTGTCGCTTAAGCCCAAATTTTCGCCATCGTTTCGTTTTTAAGCTTGTCGATATTGAATTTGCGAGCTCTACTCGTTTTCGAATATCCACGACGAGCTATTCGGCATCGATACTTAGCTCTGACAGAGTCACAATTGACACCGCGGAGGGTTCGTACATCAGGTATACTGGAAGCAGCCCTTTTCTTAATTAAAACGTGGTCTATTTTGTTGAAGGTGTGATCATCTGGTGAGCCCACGTTTGTTTATGATTATCGCGATGTGGGAAACATGTAGAGCTTACTATACGTTTGCTAAGACGTTGGTCATGTCGTGGAAACTGTGTCCTCCAGTTGTTCGTCTTCTACTTCTACAATGGCGCTACAGCCCAAATCGGACCTTGGCCTCCTGATATTCAGGTTCCTTAAAATTTTGTATTACTTATTGTGGAAGGGTTGTTAGCTCTTCGCACAACCCTCTTTCTACGAATTTTTCATTTTCTTAGATTGAGGTGACCAAGGTATATCCAAGCAGGCAATGTGCCGGAATTATATATTGCGCCGACCGGGATTTGAACTCACGACCTTCGCATTACAAGACCAACACACTGCCTACTAGGCTATACCCTAGCTCATTGTTCCTCTATAAGCCTCCGTCTTTCCGACTTTTGGATTAAAATCCCCTAGGTAAATATTTAGGTCATTCGAGGGCAATGAATCATAAGCTGTTATGTTATGTTGATGTTGTTTTTTGCCACTTCTTCGATGAACTCTTTCAGAGCTTCGGTCCTAAATAAGGATCGAACATTTCAAGATCCAAAAAGAGTAGTTCATTTTTCGTTTGCGGGGTCGCTACCGTTGAGTCCATCCGTTTCGAGGCTATATTTCAGGTTCCTGGAAAGTGTTTTTTCCGGTGATGTATTGTCGCACCTCGCTCAACCCCCGACCTGGACGACCAGTCCCACTTATTTTTTATTTACTAGTGGAACTTTATAATATAACATGCTGGAGTTCTCCCAGCTATGCTGCGAATCCAACTATATCATACTTTTTGCCAGCTTCCTGAGACGCACTGGTATTACTGACCATTCAGCTTAACAGTTAAATTAATTTCAGGTGAAATCGACACTCTGCCTTTGTTAGGAGCTATCTCCTTCGAAATACCTTATCGATCCTTGAAAAGCTACGTCCTTCGTGACATTCTATTTCATCGAACTAATTACGGTCAGTACGATCCGATAACTTTCGTTTCACGTTCTTTTAACGTTAATTATAGCAACATTGATTTAAATCTTAATATTGCCATAATTTGATGTTTTTCTGTAGTCCTTGTAATATAAATTGTATGTAATCATATATTGATGAATCCTAAATAAAAAATTAATACGTAGACAACTTTGTATACCTAGAGGCAAACTTATCAAAGGATGGAAGCGAACCCATCGAAATTAAAAGAATGATAATGTTGGCAAATAAGATATATGAATCGGTACTACCAATAATTAAAAACAAGAACGTGCACATGAAGAATAATAATAATAATAAGACAATAATAAAACAATAATAAGACCTGTTCTATGCTATGGCTGCGAAACGTGGTCATTAACTCAGGCACACGAAAAATTACTTAACGCCCTTAAAAGAAAGGTCCTCAGAAGAATCCTCGGACCTGAGAGGGATGACTCGATCTGGAGAATACTATACAATAGAAAATTGTATGCCATCTTCGACAATCGAGAAGTGCCAACCCTCATGAAATTTAAGAAACTGCAATGGTCTGATCAAGCGGAGCAGATGGATGATGGAAGTATTCCCAAACACACACTAAAAGGAAAGGTCGATGGAAAAATACCCGTCAGAAAATCACGGAGGCGCTGGCAGGATTCTATTGACGTAGACAGCACACCACTGATTCTCAAACTCGAGGACGCGGTCACTGAACCGAAATGGATGGAGCCGGAACATATAGGAAACCAAGGCCCAATTTAGGCTGTAGCACCATCGCAATATGATACATTTTATTAAATGTATGCGACATATTTATGTTTTTTGTTTTAAAACGATATTAAAATGTAACATTTTACATTCCATTAAGATTAATATTTTAGATGTTTTCTTTTCGATATAGAAATTATTTCTTTTCTGAAATCGAAGCGCAATTTGAGTTATATTTATGCTTACATGAGTTTTTTCTTCTTCTTCTTTCTGGTTACGCTAGGGAGATGTGGAATCTTCATTAAATACCTATAGCCCGTGCCATTAGTATCCACGATTCACATATCTGATCCTGACAAACTGCCAGCCGATACGTGCCTGCGTACTAAACCATACCTCCGCACAAAGACTTCAACCACTCTCCCCGTGGGACGGCTGTTAGGTATTATTTCGCGAGGCTGGCTAGCATTTCATACTGTACTCTCCCTTTTCTCTTGATTCTCCGAAGATCCTTCTGCACATTCGTTACGAGTGTGCAAATTTCCATTAAATGTTCCTCAGGTTCCATTATATAGTCTATGGTGAATGGTGGCCGCGGCATATAATTTCTCCAGTTGCAGTTGAAAACCGCGTGTTCTGTAGGTTCTTCTTGATCTGGGCATTTTGGACAAAGAGGCGAGTTATCGTTTTCGAACCTATGTAAGTACTTGCGGCAGGCGCCGTGACCTGACAGGAACTACTCGAGGTAATAGTTGCAATCCCCATACGCTCGCTTTCTCCAGACATCAATTGCGGGGATTAGCTTATAGGTCCATCTGCCTTTTATAGAGTTATCCCACCTGGCTTGCCACATACATAGCTATAAATGTTGCCTTTTCTTCTTCTTTTATTTTTCTGGAAACAGATGCCTCTTGTTCGCTCGAGGATCTTTTTTCGTAGATACTTAGCATCTCATTCGCGAGAATGTCAATGGGGATCATTCCAGCTATGACACAGGCTGCTTCGTCCGAAATTGTTCGGAAACCGCTGATTGCTCTCATCGCAGAGCATTTACGTTGATGACATCTTTTTAATTTTCTCCTATGTCGCTAACGCCGCCAAACCAGAGCAGCATATAGAAGAACCAAGCTGACTTCTCTAGAAAGTAGAATTCTTCTGACATATTCATGTCCACCGATGTTTGGCAGCATTCGGGAAACGGCTGCCTGCATTTGTGACGCCTTTTTGTCCGCGAAGTTCACATGAACTTTAAATTTTAGTCTATTATCGAGTATAACTCCTACATATTTAATTGCTTCCTTGGATCTGATGGTTTGTTGTGTTTGAGGCCGAGGAGAGAATTATCTTGACTTAGAAAAGTCAAAATAATTCTGGAGGGAAAACGAAAACACGTCAGGGTTCGCGGATAAGAAGGGCCAATTCCACCTACGTCTGAATTGGTAGCTGAAATCGGAACGGAAGCGTCACGCTTGCTGGCGGCCGGGACTAGCTACGGCAGTGTGGGGGGGTACTTGTTCCAATTTCAGACCATTAAACCCTAGGTCTGTACAACAAAATTTCGTGTCGGCTTACTCCGGGTTGGGTGAAAAATGGGATTTCTTTTTCTTCTTCAGCCGGCAACTGATCTAACGGTACCTTCCTTTAATTTATGTTGTTGCTACCTCGGTCGCTCAGGGCTTGCAAACCTTTTCGATAGCAAATCATTTTACATCGATCGCAAAAATTTTTATTCAATAAAAAATTTTCTCTCGGGCGACAACTCAACAGGTTTACTGTCCATCTGAATGTTGACGTATTCAATTTTCTTTGGAATTGTTATTAGTACAGTCTCCGTTTTGTGGTCAGCTAGTTCTAAGCCGTCGAACTGTAGCCAGTCCTTATTTTTTGATACTGCTTCGTTTGTTGCTGACTCTATTTCGTGGATGTACTTGGCCACCGGCCCATAAAGCGCACCAAACGGTAACTTTTTCTGGATGTAATGATATTTCGACAATGGCTTGTGGATTATCATCGCTCCAAATGTGGCAATTCTGCTTATTGGCCTAGCCATTTAGCCAAAAGTGTGCTTCATCACTGAACAAAATGTGTGAAAATTTTACTTCAATTTAATTTATTTCAACTTAAAGTTCTCCGTCTCTAAAAAAACACCCGACACTCGCTTGTTTTCATGGCACGCTATTAGACCAATCACTTTTCAATATTAAGAAACATTTGAACAATCTCAAAACCATTGCGTCGTTAAATGCACTTAAAGATTCATAACACCGGCGAATGCTTTTATCAGTCAAATTGGGTTTGTTTATAGTGCGGCTCCTCCACCCACCCATCACCCAAAGATAGGTGGCGCTGCGATAAGGCTAGCAGGTCTCTTCTACATAGCAGCTTAGATAACAGTGCAGTTGGAGCACTTGTGCGATGATATTTCGACAGCAGTAGGACTCAGTAATACTCCACCGCGCCGAAGAGCGTTCTCCTCGTACATTGTTTTTTCCAATTACCCGCTAAGTGCGGCTTAGACAGTTCATTAATTGGTTCCAATTCCAATTAAGAAAGCCGATGTGTCCTCCTTTCTTCCCTTGTTCCTTCTTTTTTGCGTCTTTTAATAACGTTAAATGCAACCTTCCTCAACGCTCAATGGCAAACAAAACAGTACATGAGGAACGCGCGAAACAAAAATGGTTTTGCGGTTGTGTTATCACCATTACAGTTGTGTTTGTAAAACTGGTTTCCACTGCTCCTACAAGATATAAACAGTCGGTTGCAAGAACAAGACGGATAGAAGCGGATAGGGGAAATTTTTCAACTTTATCTGCTACCTCTCTCGCGGCTCGATTCAATTAAACTGATTATGCGACTTTGGGAGACACGTTCCCACCAGAGTTCATTTAAGTGTGTGTGATTGTGTGTACCATTGGATCTATATAGCTATAGGGTGTGTAGAATTGAGTTGTATTTGCTTTTAGTTTAGTCCAGGAACCAAAAGAATTTCAGTGTTCTCAGAATCTTGCAAGAAATTGTTCATGATTACTCTACATGAAATTTTGCCACAAAGTGATACAGAATTTTTTATTATTATCACTAAAAAATTTAAAAACCGGATGTCTGTCCGTCTGTCTGTCCGTCCATGTCCTTTCTAGAATGCGCTGAAGTTCAAATTTTGTACAAGTCGTTTTTGCTGAAAAAGTAAGGCCAAGTTCGCGAACGGGCCAATTCGCTGCACCCCTTCAACCCCCTCCCGTACAAAATTACTCAATTTCGGAAAAAACGGGTTTTCTCGAAAAGTATGAAGGCTATTGATCTGAAATTTAGAATATACTATTTTCATGATGATTTCAATCTACAATATACAAATTGTTCGAATGCTCTCATTACTTTCGCTACTTCCCATAAAAAAATTTCCTTGAAATACTATAAACCAGTTTATTCAGTAAGTATGAAAGCTATCGAGCTTAAATTGGGCACTAAATTTATATTTAGAAATGTTCTATGTCCTTCTACTCCCTCCCATACAATAACACACAATTTAATAACTTTACAAAAATTCGATTCTCTTGAAAAGTATGAATGCTAGTTATCTGCAATTTAAAATATATAATATATATATATATATATAGGTATATGACGGCTAAAGTTGTTTTTTAAAAAAACATACTAAAAACCACCCACTCCTTCTACCACCTCCCATACAAATTACGCATTTTCAGTAAAATTAAATTTTTGGAGCTTAAATTAAAAAAAAAAACTACTTTATAGTTACTCTCGCATGCTGTCACTCAAAATTTCTCAAAATCAACAAATTTCTCTTCCACCTAGAGTGTCGCATGATTGGCTCCCAAATATATGAAGTTGTCAACGTTTTCCATGTTAAAGTCTGCTATCGTTAGATTTTGTCTGATTGGCGTGATTCTTCGTGATTTCAATATAACTTTCGCTTATGCGTAATCTTACTTCTCGTGCTACCGTATCAAGATTAACGAAAACTTCTTTGGCGCCCAGTTATGATCGTGCCATTATGTTTATGTCGTCTGCGTTAACTATTGTACTATCTGCGATGATTTAAACAGTAGCGTCCCTCTGGTATCAATAGGGAAGTTTCTTTTGACATATTCCAAAGCCAGTTTAAAAAGTGTAGGTGCGAGGCCATCTCCTTGCTTCATCAGCCCGGAAAGTTGTTGGAAGCTAGTTGTGAAGTTATTCAGGATCCTTACTAGTTCAAGCTTTGTCAATCGGACAAGTTTCGCTGGTATTCTTAGTTCTAGCATTATGTTGTACAATACAGTTCTATCGATACTGTCGTATGCTTGCTTAAGATCTACGAATATGTGATGCACGTCGATGTTATAATCCCAGCATTTTTCTAGCACCTGTTTTAGTTAAGCTTTTAAGGGCACCTTTCACTTCTTCTACTGTTGGAAGGCTCAATATGATTTCGTCGTCAGCAGATGATCATTAACAGTAGTAATCGACGTTGAATTTGGGCTAAGCAACTCTTGGAAATATTGCTCCCATCTCGTTTGTACCTTTTCCGAACAGCTAATTATGCCTCCTGCTGTGTTCTTACAAAGGATATTTTCGATTGAAATCCTCATTTCTGCTTTTTAACAAGAGCGTAAGCCGCTCTAGTGCTGTTGGACTTAAAATCTGTATCCATTTTGCATAATTCATCATTGAGATACTTCCTTTTCTTTTTTTTTTGCAAGTTTTGTTCGCACATCGTCTAAGGTCGTCAAATATGTTTTTCTTAGCTCTCGTGGGTCGTTCAGTAAATTGTTCATAAGCTGCATACTTTTTGTCTATTGCATCTCGGCATTCATCATCGACCATGTAACACATGGAAGCGAGCAGTTGAGCGGGAGGACAAACGAATAAATAAGTCGTAGCAACATCTTAAGGCCGATGCTCAGGATCGCGCCTTGTGGAAGAGAGTTGTTTCTGTCCTATGCCCCTATAGAGGGTCTTAACAGGAATTTGATTGATTGATTGATTCATCATCGAACCAATCATTCATCTTTCGCCGGGTTCGATGGCCCATAACCTCCTTTGCGACGGTCTTAATACCATTTTTGATGGAGAGCAATAACTGCTCTATTGGCATTTCATCGTGGTTGAATATTTGGCCAAAATGTCTCCCTAAAATCGATGTGTATGCGGCTGCGATAGACTCGTCCATCAGCTTGTCGATGTTGAATTTAAGTGTTGGTAGGTGTTTTGCAGGTCCGCTGTTTGCTATTTGACATCGGAATGTGGCTTTGACCGAATAATGGTTAGAATCGCAGTTAGTATCCTTGAAGGTTCTTACGGACGCTGCCATTTTTTCTATGAGAACGTGGTCTATCTGACTATACGTCTTTCCATAGGGAACGGTCAAGTTCTTTTGTAAATGTTCCGATGCGGGAAGAATGTTGAGCTTACTAAGATGTTTCTACTGCAGGTGAAGTCAAGTTGACCGTGGTCATTACTAATGTCGTGGAGACTGTACCCTTCGGTTTTTCCACTATGTATCTCCTCCTTCCCAACCTTCGCGTTGAATTCACCTAAAATGATCTTGATGTCATTTGAGGGCAATGAGTCATAAGTTGTTTCAAGGCGACTATAAAGCTCATCCTTAGTTGCCTCGTAAGTTGTCTGTAGCGAGTAAGCGGCTACAGCTCTGTGCTGCGTTTCGTCCCAGGCCAGCTTACGATGGACTCGTCAGTAAGGCTTGTGTAAAAGCAGGCCCTGCCTTAGACGCTAAGGGAATACCGTGCAGGTAGTGAGATTTGAACCCGGGGATTTTTGAGTTGCAAAGCGGCCGTGCTGACCACTGAGCTATCTGGACCCCACAGCTTAGTCGGTTAGTAACGATGCAGTATAAGCTACAACATGTCTTTATACGAAGTGCACCCAATTTTTCATTAATGTTTGAAGTCGGTGATATGCTGTTTAAATGCTTTGCTGACGACAAAAGCTACTTCAGACTCACGGCTTCCCGATAGCTTTCCACTTTTAAAGATTGTGTGTGACTTCATGTCCGTTACTTCTTTGCCAAGCCATTTAGTTTGCTGAAGTGGGACAACATTAATGTTGAATTTATCAATTTGCTACATGAATGATTTTAAAGCTCTAGGTTTAAATAAGGATCGTACATTCCAGGTTCTGAAATAGTGTTCAATTTTTCGTTTGCCAGGTCGTTTCCGTTGAAACCCTCCAATCCGAGGCAAAACTTCAGGTTCCGAGACAAATGTTTTTTTTTTTGTGGGAACATGTTGTTAGCTCATCGGCCAACCCCCAGTCTGGAGGACCAGGTCTGTTTACTTAATCGCACAGACACTGCTGGACAATTTCAGCTGAATAGGATATGTTGGAGTTCTCTAAGCTATGCCGCGAATACAACTATATCCGTTCTTGGTCCACTTCCTGAGACGCACTGGTGTTTCAGGCCAATTAGGATGTCTTCATCCCTACTCCTTTTTTAAACCGGGCTTGGGACCGTCTTAGGTGGAGTTTTTATTTCATTTATAATTTTATTTCTACCTGGTAATATCTTCTATAAGGGCAAAGAACAGAAAATGTTCTCGTAGCTTATCTTAATCTATTCAGTTAACATCTCGCCAGAATATCACTAAAATACGTTTGAGGCATTGGTTTGTTGTGATAAATAGTATAGATAAAGATTAAACTATATTACACAACAATTTTGTTATAATCAAAAATTATATTTATAGCGTTTATTTTTAGTAACACATTTAAATTGATAAATTAGTTTGAATCACGTTATATTTATGCACAAATTTGATTTAATAAATTATTCTTGCTTATACTTTATTTATACACATATTTGATTCAATTAATTATTCACAAATTTGATTCGATAGATTAGTTTGTATTATTATCTATTTTTATTTTATTTACAACAGTATATTATGTTTCTAATTCAAATCGTATTATTCAACTGATTTTCTATTTTCGACTGACTCATATCCATAAAATTTTTTAATTTTCGAAAACAAAAGTTACTAATTCCAAAATTCTCGTTAATAAAAATCAAAGTGATTTTTATCAACAAGTGAATTTATAAATGTGTTGGAGCACCACATACCCCCCTCCTAGAGAAGGTTATGAACCTTCTTGGTACATCTATTAATTAAACAAGTTTTGTCCGTGGAGCGAAATGTTTGTGTTTCCGATTTACCGAAAGTTATTTTATTGTGAATCGTCGCTAGATTGATTTGTTCAGAAGAGCTTTTGTAACATGGTTTAAGCCTATCAATTGACACTGTTGTTGGTTTCTCTCTTACTTTGACTACAAAATACTTTTTGTGTCTTTGAAGCACTTCAAAGGGTCCTTCATAAGGAGTTTGTAAGCCAGTTCGAACTGTATCGGTTCTAATAAAAACATGGCTGCAAGTTTGGAGGTCTTTAAAAATGAAAGGGGTTTCATGATTATGTCTTGAAGGAGGCTGTGGCTTGGTGTTATTAATGCGATCTCGAAGAATTTCGACAAATTCGCTTGCAGTTGCATTTTGATTTTGAACGGTTTGATTAACAAAATCATAAGGAAGTCTGATATTTTGACCATAAAGTAGTTCGGCTGGAGTCGCGTTAGCATCATCGCGAACTATCGTACGCAAACCAAGAAGGATTAAAGGAAATCTGTCCGACCAACTGTCATTTGGTTTGCATAATATTGTTTCCTTAAAAACCCTATGCCATCTCTCAAGCATTCCATTAGCTTTTGGGTTGTAAGCTGTCGTTCTACAACGTTTGAAACCAATCATTTTTCCTAATTCAGTAAACAATCGTGACTCGAATTGAGCGCCTTGATCTGTAATGATTGAAACTGGAGCTCCATAACGTGGTATGTACTCTTTGAAAATAGTATTAGCGACTGTTCTTGCATGAATATCATGAATTGGATATGCTTCTGGCCATCTAGTGAAGCGATCAATGACTGTTAGACAGTATCTATAGCCGTTTGAAATTGGAAGAGGACCAACCAGATCGATATGAATAGTATTGAATTTTTCTGAAATTGGTTCAAAGTGGCCAAGCGGGCTTTTGACATGTCGTGAAACTTTGGCTTTTTGACAAGCAATGCATTCTCTAGTCCAGTTACGGCTGTCTTTGTTGATTGAGGGCCAAATAAATTTACTCCTCATTAGTTTTGCAGTAGCCTTAATTCCTGGATGAGACAAATCGTGAACTTTACGAAAGACATTGAAGCGTAAATTTGTAGGAATATACGGCCTTAATTGTTGTCTAGATGAGTCGCACCAAAGGGGATTAGTTGTGTTTTCAATTGAAACAGGAATGAAGTTAAGGCTGGGTATAGTTTTGGCTTGGGTTAACTCAAAATCTGTTGCTTGAGCGTTAGCAATTTCTGCATAATCTACGGTTGTAGGAAGATTAAGTATCTCGATTCTTGATAACGTATCAGCAACTATGTTGTCTTTTCCAGAAACATGTCGAATATCCGATGTAAATTGGCTGATAAAATCGAGATGTCTTAGTTGTCGAGGTGAAGCTTTTTCCGGATTTTGTTTTAACGCGAAAATTAACGGCTTATGGTCAGTAAACAAGTAAAGTTTCTGCCTTCAAGCATGTATTTAAAATGTATTACTGATACATAGGCCGCTAATAACTCTCTGTCGTAAGCACTATATTTCCTTTGAGCGGAGGATAGTTTTTTGAAGAAAAAGGCTAAAGGTTTCCAGTCTCCAGAATGTCGCTGTTGAAGTACAGCTCCTATAGCAGTGTCCGATGCATCTACTGCTAAAGATAATGTTGAAAATGATGATGGATATATTTGTAATAATCTTGTTTTCCTCTAATTCTTGAAATAGTTCTGATAATAGTTCGATGAATTCAATTGTAGATGCGTTTATGCAATAATATCTTCATTCATTCGATGAGTTTTTAGATGGAAATTCATTGTAGCTGACGTCGAAAAACCTATCCTTGGTGCGGAATTTCTTAAATCCCATGGTTTAATTGTAGATATTCGTCAAAAATGTCTCATTGACCCACTTTCGCGAATTATCTCTTCAACCGGCACTTTAGTCAAGGGACCATCTTCTTCCCTAGCTGTTTTATCGACCTCAATTTTAAATACTAAAGTTGAACAAATTTTATCAAAATATGAATACGT
This sequence comes from Chorisops tibialis, assembly GCA_963669355.1. Taxonomy (NCBI): domain Eukaryota; kingdom Metazoa; phylum Arthropoda; class Insecta; order Diptera; family Stratiomyidae; genus Chorisops; species Chorisops tibialis. The sequence continues at coordinate 277,428,495 of OY770262.1, forward strand.
TCGTCGATCTTTAAACTACAGTAACTTAAAATCGAGCACAGTACAACATTTTATCGTTACTGAAGATCGCCCCGTTTTTGCTAGACCACGTCGTCTAGATCCAATTAAGTTAAAAATTGCTCGAGCCGAGTTTGATCGAATGATTGAACGCGGTATTTGCAGACCTTCTGATAGCCCATGGGCATCACCTCTGCCTATGGTTAAGAAAAGTGATGGTACTTGGAGACCTTGTGGAGATTATCGAGCTCTTAATGCGATAACCACACCTGATACCTATCCAATCCCTCACATTCAAGACTTTAGCCAACAATTAGAAGGATGTAAAGTTTTTTCAACTATTGATCTTGAAAAAGCGTATCACCAGATACCCATCCGAGAAGAGGACATCCCAAAAACAGCGATTACAACACCTTTTGGGTTATACGAATTTATGAGAATGACTTTTGGATTGCGTAATGCAGCGCAAACTTTCCAAACGCTTTATCTTTTCCATTTTGAAGGATTTTGATTTCTGTTTCGTCTATATTGACGACATCCTAATCGCTTCAAAGTCAGAAAGTGAACATCTAAAACATTTAGATATGTTATTCGAGCGACTAAACTCACATAACTTGATAATTAATCAAAATAAATGCTCATTCCTTAAATTATCGGTTGATTTCCTTGGTCATACGATTAACGAATTTGGATTCAAACCAATCGCTTCTCGAGTTGAAGCTATTTTAAATTATCCTCGACCAACTACAGTTAAAGATATTAGGCATTTTCTCGGGATGCTCAACTTTTATCGACGTTTCATTCCACACGCTGCTGAAGCACAATCCACATTGGACAGCTTCACTAATGGCAGTAAAAAGAAAAATGACAAGACAGAACTTCAGTGGTCGAAAACTTCTATCGAAGCCTTCAACAGTTGCAAAGAACAACTGGCTCATGCCACTACAGGTTCACGAAAGTTCGACCACCGTGTAGTGAAAAAGTATGACTGACAATGCTTCCAAAGCAAACTGTGTTTTATTAGTGTTATTGTAATTAGTGTTATTGTTCTTAAAAGTTTAATAATGCTGAAAATCTGTGAGCGGAGTCTGCTGTGCTTCAATTTCTACTCGATGGTCAGATTTTCCGGCGATACCAGGTGATGACTTGGGAGGATCACATATCCTGCAATTCCTTTTTGTCATGAGGTGTCAACTTAAGCAATGTTTAGGAAGGCTTGAAACGCCAAATCCCGTCTAAGAAGAGAGTAGATATTGTTTCATGTTCGGCCTAGTCCAACATCTGCGGTCTTTACCTGAACTCGAAAGTAATGCGAAATGTCAGCTCTACTTGCTTATCATCAAAATAATGCGAGCGTTTGGACTTTACAAAGAACGCTATGAACGGAAACCGTATCGGAGATGACTGGTGACGAACGACTGCGATCGGGCAGACTCGGATAAATAAAGTCGCCAAGCTTTCCATTTAATAATGAAAAGCACAGAGTAATGACGATCAGTGCCAGCTGATTGTAAAAATACTTGAACAGGTTGAAACCTATCAAAATTTTAGACAGAAGAACGGAATACTCTACAAATTCTTGAAAGGAATTAACTTAGTGGTACCGAAAGCCCTACAGTACGAAGTTATTAAGTCCATTCATGTTTTCGCATTATTAAAAGTAGTAAGATCATTCACAAAATTTATGTGAATATTTTCAACAAAATCAACGACCAGCGAAGAAGGCTAACAAATGTTAAATTAGAAAAGTGAAGTGTTGTTGTGTGTGGCGAGTTTGGCGCGCCTGCTGAAACACCAACACCCCTGCGATACACGTGAACATCCACCTTAAAACCAAAAAAAAATTAAAATACTTAGATTTGGCAACCCGAACAGGCCTTAACGACAGCGGGACTGCCTGAAAAATGTTGTGCTCGACTGGGGCAGCTAGCTCGTTGAGGAGCAGCAAAAACTATCGCGATAGTGCTGTCAAGTGTGGGTAGTTTATTAATGATAGGCAATAATGGAAACATGGGGAGGTGCTGGTAAGTCGCAGTCCCGCGTGCACGTCTAGTTGTATCGTTAATCCTCCGAAACGGTTTCAGGATTCGAAGGCGAAGTGTTTGATAGGCTTCTTGTGGGACGAATTCGTGCTCTGTTTCCTTTTTCTTTTTAAATTTTCGGTGCCTTTGAGCTGTGTAATAGTTCTTTCCCTCCAAGTGAAAGGTTCTAAAGTTTTAACCGCGAAGGGATCTCGGCTTAGGAATTAGAAATTGCGAATTTTTAAAAATGTGTTAAATCCCACATAACCTAGAAAATGAAAATAAATGTTCAATACCTATGTATATAACCTAGAAATCGGAAATCGTGAAATTTTCGAAATATGCAAAGTCCTACATAACCTAGAGGGTAAAAGTAAAAAAATACCTATATAACCTAGAAATTAAAAATTGTGAAATTTTTAAAATTTGTGTCCTACATAACCTCGAAAATGAAAATGTGAAACGTTGAATTATTCAAATACCCAAATAACCTAGAAATTAAAAAATTGAGAATTTTAAAAAGAATGTCCGCTACCTACATAACCCAGAAAACAAACCGAAAATAAGAACGTGAAATTTGTGAAACGTTCAATACTTATATAATCTAGAAATGAAAATCGGAAATTTTTTTGAAATGTTCAAATCTTACATAACCTAGGAATTAAAAATCGCTAATTAAGAAAAAAAATATGTTCGATACCTACATAATCTAGAAAACAAAGTTGAAAAATTCGTCCGGGAGGAGTTTCTCTGCGAAGAGCTATGACGACACTTTGTTGGCAACGCACCGATATTTGCGATTAGTCGGTCTGTTGGACCTTTTGTTTTCTCAAGTATAAGTCGGTGCGTTTTCCGTTCTCTTGAACACATTTCGAAACTGCATGCAAAATTTTCGTTGGATCGAAGGAAATGACAAATGAACGAGGGAGATGTGGATATGGTCAAACAAAAGGTATAAAAATGCACAATCAACACACCGATCACTCATATTAAAGGATTTTCTGTAACATACACATTTAGACAAAAATACAAAAAAAAAAAAAAAACGAAATCAAGCCTAGTTAATATTTAAGATTATTTATCAATACAAATAATAATAATAAAATCTAAACATTTACAGTCACTCACAGCTTAAATGATGCACTTATAAAAATACTTAATTTTGATGGAATGCTAGCTCATATAATGAAATATCGAAAATGCCAAAAAACCGTTTTTTACATTTAATAATTTATATATATTTCTTCTTTCTGGCATAGATTCTACTAATGTCCTCGCATAGCTTGGGGATATTTTATTCCACTCCTCCAACAGCGCGTTTCTTAAAGGTTTTTATTAGTAATGGGGTGCTTTTTAATTTCCCGTTTTACTTTTGCCCATGTATGCTCAATTACATTTATATCGGGTGATTGTGGTGCCGTTATAATGATATGAGGGCAGTTGTATAGCATCCATTCTCTAACAAGATAGAATGAATGCTTTGGGTAATTATCATGGAAGAAGCTAAAATTGTCCTTTATTCCCATATTCTCGGCACTGCTTTTCAAATTCTGCTTAAGGATGTACATGTGTTTGTCCATATTGCCTTCTATAAAGTGGAGTTTTCCGACGCCTACAGAGGACAGTAGGCCGCAAAATCTCAAGCTTTAGCTCCTTATTTGGCTTTCTCCAAACAGAACACTTCCCATCTGATTCAAAAATATTGAATTTACTCTCCCCTACAAAAATTACCGTTTTCCAAAAGTCCTGGGAGCTGTTTCGGTATGTACGAACAAACTCCATTCGAAGACGCATGTTCTTAGAACTAATCAGGGGCTTGCTTCTCGCTACTCGTCCATGTAAATTTTCTTTATGCAATATTAGTCGCATTGTTTCAGGATGAAACTTCTTTTCCAACCATTTCTCCACTTCAGGCGTGAGCTTTGGAGCACTGAGCAACAGTTCTTTCCGGGAATTCCTGGTAATCCATCGTTCATCGTGGTCTGTGAAAATTTTGTTCGGGGCTTTCCTCCCTTTATTTTCAATCCGATTTTCGCGTGAATATTTTTCAATAATATGTTGTACAGTAGACGTACTTTTGTTAACAATTTCCGCGATGCACCTTTGACTTTATTATTAATTCGCGTTCCTCAATGGTTATAAGACGACCCATTTTCGAAAAGTGATACGATCGGGAGGAAACTAAAATATTGAACTTGCGACTAGAAATCACTATCGTAATAGTAACATATCATATCTGTGAACATGGAGTGGTGACTAGCCGTTATATTCCCGAAAATTTTCTGCCTGCATCATTTAAGCTGTGACGCTATTTTAAAGAGTATTGACCGAATTGTTTATGTTTCATCTAAATTCAGCTGCAAAATTGTTTTGATATCAGTGGAATTAAGTGGGAATCATATAACAGTGTGACTATTTGAAGACTTTAATCGAAACTTTATTCCTATAGCTTTTTTTATAGGAAACTTACAAAAATTCTTGACTGCTTCATTTCAGTTGTGAGTATCTGTATCTATAAAGTAACAAATATTTTTTAGTATTAAATAAACATTAAAAAAGTCGTATTTTCAAGAAGGCTTCTTAATTAATAAAAAAGTCTGAAAAATACGTGTTACCTTTTTAAATTGGTCTACTCGTACTTGTACAATTTTGTTTTCTTCCATTCCAAAATTACGTTTTTTTTTATACTTTAACTTTTATTTGTGACTTCTCATTTTCGATCGATGCATGATTACAAGAAAGAAGAAGAAAAACTATCTGTGACTAAATCTCTATTGTATTTTATGAAAAAAAACTTCTCTATTTTGTTGAGTAATGCGTTTATTTTGTTGTTAATATTAATTGAAAAAATTAATCTCATTTAGTTTGCGATAATATTTAAAAAAAAAATTGAATAATTTTAAATTTAATTTGTATACCAATTTCTAAGTATGCATAATATTTCAAAATTATTTTAAATATCTTAATGGCAAAGAAAAGAAATTAAAACAATTATAAATGATTATGTGGATCATGGGCTTATCACCCGTAATCTTAAGAACTAACTGATACGAGAAACGGATACAGCGTCTCGGATATACTGATTCTACGATAATGACTTTGGGTATTCGAAAACGGACTATGATTGGCTTCTGGAATGTTCGAACATTGAATGACGGGGGAAGAGCTGGGGTTACTCGTTCCTTGCACCGCCAATCAGTGATCGACCGAAAAAACGAATCCCTAGCAGAAATACTATTCTGTATATTGGCCCTGAAAGTGAAGCCTAAAAAGGCGTGCCGTTCGTCCTTACATCGAGAGCGAGAAACTGTCTCATTAGCTGGGAACCAATCTCGGATAGGATTATCGTCGTCAGGCTCAGGACCGGTGTCAGAAACGTCACAATTCTGTAGTGCTGCGCACCAACTAATACCGCAACATCTGGTGACAAAGAGGAGTTTTATAGCCAACTGAGTGCCACCTTCGAACGTGTTCCAAGAGGTGATATTATTATCATCTCGGGAGATATGAACGCCCAGGTTGGATCAGACAACACTGGACTAGAACACGTCATGGGGAGGCATGGTGACCCTTGGGTCGACCCTTCACGACCTTGGATTAAGAGACCCGAAAACGGCGAAGTATTTGTGGAGTTTTGTAGTACTCGGCAAATGGTCATCGGAGGGACCCTTTTTCCACACAAGAGTCATCATAAAACATCTTGGGCTTCCCCTGATGGTGTTACTCAGAATCAGATCGACCATTTGGCTATAACTCGCCGATGGAGAAGATGTCTCCTCGATGTGCGAGCGAAACGTGAAGCTGACGTGGGGAGCGGCCACCACTTGATGGTTGCCTGCTTGATATTATGTAGGTTACGTATCGGGAAACACATGTGAGAAATGTGGGTACATTTGGTCAAACGCATCGGGAAAGATCACAAGGATACCCACGTTTATCTAATGTTTGTGCATCGGAAAAGATCACAAGGATACCCACGTTTATGTAACGTTTGCGCATCGGCATTGGGTTAAGGTGTTAAGAAACGGTCCTGAACCCATCATAAAATGTAGATGCACTTTTGCATTTTCGAAGGTTAACGATGGGAACCAAGATTATATTGCTTTCCCATATGCTGAGCCAGTACAGTATAAATTAGGTTAAGCCCTTAGAAATTAAGTTAGTCTTAGGATGTCAGCAGAAGAGTGAACATTAAATTACATGTAAAGTTATTTTTTTTAATAAAATAAAACATCGACACCCGAGGGTTTATTAGTGGCGCAGTCGGTAGGATTCTAGCTAAACTTGCAGAATCCATAAGAGAACGAACCGTTGAAAAAACGCGTTTTAATAAATAATCAATAAAAGAAAAAAAAAATAACGATTTGTGTAACAAAATAATATGAATAAGTTGCACTTAAACTGAGAGGCGGAGTAACAAGCCCAAATCTGTTTCAAAACAACCCCTGAGGCTGGGGGGGATCTCAGTTATAATAAATACAGTAATTAAAGTGATAACGAATTGTGTACCAAGCGAATTATTAATTTATCTTGGACCCATTCCTGTTAACATACCGTGACTCACAGCATCTAAATTTCCGCGCAAGGATAAAAACTTTTAAATACCGAAATCATAACAACGATTCAGAAGAAATGGACCCTGTGCTGGCAATGAGATTAATAGCGGCCCTAGAAAATTTTGCCGTTTTAAACAACGTGAACCACGGGGAGAATCGAGCAATGAGGATATTAAAGGAAATCGCATACATCAAGGAATACGACGGTGATCGAAAACAACTAACACATTTCATGAACGTAGTGGAAACTCACCTAGATTCGCTGGAACCAAACGCAAAAGCTGAATGTTGGCAGGCGATCTACAACACGAAAATCACCGGCAGTGCAAAGGAACTTCTACTACACAACCAACCAATAACATGGGGAGAAGCCAGAAATCTCTTGAAACAACATTTTCGACCAAGCGCAAGTTATAAGAATATATCTAGTAAAAGAAGTAATCTTAAAGTAAGTTCAATTTTCGATTTAAATAACAAGCTGGAAGATATTATTCAGGAAATAAATTGTTTTGCAAGTTATGAAAATAACCCAACCGAAACTAAAAACATTTTCTACCACACTTTAATTAATCGTATTCAGCAAATTGCGGCAGGAAACCTGTCACGAGAAATTAAAGATATGTTTGATCTCCATAAAATTAAAGAAATTTTATATTCTTACGAAGGGTAGGATCAGCACAACATAGACAAAGATTTTTTTTTGGAAAAACAACATACGCACTACCACAGACATTATACTAACGGAAGGGATAATAACAAATTTCAAAACGTTCGCAATTCCCAAAATCATTATGATCATGGCAATACTAACCGAGATAACAATGATCGCGGACAAAATTCCGGAAACTACAGACAAAATCAGTACCGTTCACAGAATAACTTTCGATCACAAAACGACTCTGGACAAAGACAGTTCCCCAATCAAGGAAGACCGACTTTCAACCCCTCAGGGCAATTCAGAAATTCCCATCAACAGCCCGAACCAATGGAGATTGGTCATGTCACTCATGAAAACCAACAAAACAACCAATTTGAAGAAGTTCACAACATCGAACCAGTCTTTTTTTCTAATTAGGCCTCGAAAAAAAAATATTCACCAATTTAACTATCAACAATATCAAATACAAAGGGTTGATCGACACAGGGTCAACCATGAGTATTTTAAATTCTAGTAAAGTAGACTGTAGAAAATTTAAAGTTTTCGAACGAGTCAATATGAAACTCCAAACAATTAATAATTTAACAACTGAAATCGTAGAAAGAGTGATAACAAGTATTCCGCAAGGTGGTACAAACGTAACTTAGGGAATAAGCCATATGACATTTTAATTGGTATGGACTTGCTCAGTAAAATTATCAAAACACTAGATTTTGATAAAAAATATCTCGAGCTTAACAATGGGACGAAAATACCTATCTACTCTTCTGAAAACGAAATAGCTTTCGATTGTTTCGAACTTAATTCAAATGATAATGAAGTGGATTTAAGCCACTTAAACGAAAAAGGAAAAGAGAACAAAGTTGCAGACTTTTTGAGTCGAATTCCAGATAACACCATGAACAGTCAATCAGTGAACGATATCACTGATGACGTACGTAATAGTACACTCCCAAGAAGAACAACAGTTGGATCACGTACCTATAAAAGAAACCATCGTTAATAGATATAAAACCCAACTCATACTAACCTATGATGTTGATAATGAAATAGAAATACTACATAATAGGAGAATAATTTATATGGATATGACCAAAGATAAGAAATATTGGACAGACTCATTACGAAGATTTATTAAACCCGGCCTTATAGGAATCTATACTGAATTATCATACCACCAATTTAACAAAATTCAACAAGTACTTATAGAACTCTTTAGTCATAATAAAGAAATAAAATTCGTAAAGGCTATCTACGAGCCCAGGAAATAAAGACTCTAGAGGAAGCTCATAAACAAATATCTCTCTATCATACCCAAGAAAGTATTCACAGTGGCATAATAGAAACATACCACAGTCTCAAAAATCGAATCTATTATCCTAAACTAGTAACAGAAATAACAAAAATCATTAATAACTGCAAAACATGTTTGGAAACCAAATACGAGCGAAAGCCAATTAAAATAAAGTACCAAATTACAGAAACCCCGTCAGAAGCCAACCAAATCCTTCACTTAGACACTTACTATTATATGAAACAACCATTTCTAACCTTAATAGACAAACTAACTAAAAAAAGTGTATATCTACAATTTACCAAACAGAAACTGGAAAAAAAAGATAGAGACTCTAGAAGAACATTTTTCAAAATTCGGAAAACCGAATAAAATTATAACCGACAACGAATTCAAATCAGAAAATCTAAAACAATATCTCCGAGAACAACAAGTAGAATTACATCTAACAAAACCTAACACTCACACAGGTAACAGCGATATCGAAAGGTTTCACTCAACATTACAGGAAAAATTAGTAGCTATGAAAAACCTAGACTTAACCTTAATTCAAAAAATGCATAGAGCTGCAAATAACTATAACAATAGATATCACTCTACCATAAAAATGACCCCTGAAGAAGCGATGTACGCAGATGCAGCACAGCTAAGGGAAAGAATTACAGTAGTAAAAACAAAGAAAATTAACAAGTTAAATGAACATAGGGAAGACTATGAAGAAACTACACAGGTCGTACCAGTGAGAAACTACAAACGAAACTATTACAAAAATGAACGTAGATATATAATTAAATTTATGCAAAACGAACATCCTATCAATGTTAAACGACCCCGTAAATTCTCAGGTAATAACATTAGTATTTCCAATACTAATGCTACTGACGCTAACGCAAACCGAAGCAACGCTGACCGTGAGTCCAATCACCAGTAACAACAATTACAACTCAAAAACAATCTAACAACAAAACTGGACTTATACAAATTAAAAAACATTAGATTAGGACTTTAGAAATGTACCGAACATACCCTAGTAACAGATATCAAAATACCAGAACTGGTAGAATTTAAACTTATTAAAAAAAAAAAAAAAAATTAATAACAAAAATAATAATTTAGAAATCAATAGAACGAAATATCAATTCGATAAAGATATTCAGTACGAAAAAGAATTAAACCTTGCAAATAATGATACAGCTAACAATGATTTTAAACTAAAAGAATGTAAAACAACTTAATTTAATATAATTATTTAATAGGAATCAAATAATATGTAATAAAAATATAAAATTTGTTGAGTTTTTTTTTATATGGAAAAACAAAACTATAATTTTTAAAAATATTTAATGTTGAAGATATACTAAATAATAACTGCAAATCTAGAAAGCATTTAAATCTTGAAATATCATACCATATGAAAAAAAATGTAAATAAATAAATAGAAAACTAGAAATCAAAAATAGTGCGGATAAAAACACAGGAACCTAACAAAATTCGGGAGAATTTTAAATTAAACGAGGGAGAGGTTACGTATCGGGACACACATGTGAGAAATGTGGGTACATTTGGTCAAACGCATCGGAAAAGATCACAAGGATACCCACGTTTATCTAATGTTTGTGCATCGGAAAAGATCCCAAGGACACCCACGTTTATGTAACGTTTGCGCATCGGCATTGGGTTAAGGTGTTAAGAAACGGTCCTGAACCCATCATAAAATGTAGATGCACTTTTGCATTTTCGAAGGTTAACGATGGGAACCAAGATTATATTGCTTTCCCATATGCTGAGCCAGTACAGTATAAATTAGGTTAAGCCCTTAGAAATTAAGTTAGTCTTAGGATGTCAGCAGAAGAGTGAACATTAAATTACATGTAAAGTTATTTTTTTTAATAAAATAAAACATCGACACCCGAGTTTTATTAGTTGTACAGCAGCTATCCGACGACCACAAATTCTTCAAATGAAGCGCAAGCTTAATGTGGATAAACTCAAAGATATCAACAAAAACCGCGAATACACCACTATTCTACGCGAAAAGTCATCCACATTGGGTGAATATGAAATGCGCACACTGGACGCCAATTGGGAGGCAACTAGAAACACTTTTCTAACAAGTGCTGAAGAATCTGTAGGATATGTGCACAGCGGTGAGAAACCCTGGATGTCGCAAGATACATGGGACAAGTTTGGCAATCAGAAAAAAGCCAAATTGGTAATCATATCTCAACCCGATGTAAACCAACGGACGCCAGGCTGGATTCCGTAAAGGGTCGTCTTGTACCGACCACAAAAATACCCTACGCATAATGTTGGAGCAGTCAGCCAAAATGGGTTCGCCACTACATCTAATGTTTGTGGACGTCGAGAAGGCTTTCGACAGCGTTCGACGAGATTACATATGGAATACTTTACGCAGGAGAGGTATTCCAGATAAGGTCATAGCTATGATCAAAGATTGCTACGAACATGCAAGATGTCGGGACTTACATAGAGGAGAGCTGTCCGAGAGCTTTCCTGTATGAACGGGTGTCACACAATGCTGCATAATATCACCAGTCCTGTTTCTGATGCTAATAAGAGACATCTTGAAAGGTAACCTGGAAGGTGGGGAAGCTAAAGGTCTTCAATGAAGACTATTTAACATCTTAAGTAACCTTGATTATACTGATGTAGTGGGCTTGCTTGTACATAGCCGTTCGGACTTATAGTCAAATGTTCACTCGCTGTGTTCTAAATGCGGGACTGAAAATAAATATGGGTTAAACCAAATATATGCGCAAGGGTTCGAACGCAAGCACACTGATTATTCTGAAGGGTTAAGATGTGGAAGAGGTGCAAGATTTTTGTTATCTCGGAAGCATTGTTACCTTCCGATTTGTTTCGCCATCGAGTAAGTCCTGTTCAGATTTATGTTCGCGATTAACCGAATCCAAATTCGAGCGATATTGTTTCGCGTTCGATTCGGCTTCCGATCGTACTCCTAAACTGGACCCTTTTCCATCTGAACACGACGTTGCGATTTATCTTCGATCATTTTTTCACATATTTCATCAATGCGATCACGGCGAAAAACATGTACTACCACTCGAATGTCGCTTTCTTCTCCATAAAGTAACTGTAGTCTTCTTTATCCATTCTAACCTGCATATTGACTTCCCACGTATGCTCAACTTGCCCCAAGAATAATAAAGATGTGCCCGGCTTGTTGGCAAATATTTTTTTTAACCTTGCTTCACGGTTAGAGAAATTTAGAGAAAAAAAGATGTGGATAATGTGTATCTATTAGATAGTTTGGCTATAAAACTAACAAATAGAGAAACTGAGTAAGAGATGAAAACAATTGAAACGCCGTCTTGAGAACACTGCAGACCTGCTCTGTTTTGGAATGTTTCAGTTCCCCTAACTCACTAATATTGCGCATGTCGATAGATGTGTGAGTTGTTACGGATGTGTGCGTCGGTTCGTATGTGTTCTGTCTGCGAAATGGATTTTATGTCGTTCTTCCAAGCGCATCCATGGTTTGCGGCGGCATGTTTCCGACCGTGCTTCAGTCTAGTGTTGCCTCATGAATTGTTCGGACGTTGGTGTTCCCCGTAGAGCGTAAAACGACACGAACGTCAGTCGGTACGGGTTACCGAACAGTGCATTCTCCTATTGCAAGTGTCAGTGTGAATCCTTAAGATTATCAATATCCTTGATTTTTGTGACAGCGACATTTGCTTTGACTGTCCGCCAGTGCCGTGTGTAGCGGCGAAAATAGTGTTTCGCCCGCCATTTATTGCAACTCGTTATCAAGTGAGTAAATTCAATTTTGTGAGTCTGGTGATCGCGATAGAAGCGAAATCTTGTGTGTCCTGCCGAAAAAGGATATTTGCCGTGACGGGATTGTGTGTACAGTGCTTTGTGCAGCGTTCAATCCGAGTGCTTAAAGACCTCCAAGGCTTCCGCTCGAAGGTTTTTTTTTCTTCCCACAACTACAGCGTCCTTTACGTTTCCACTTTCCGGTGTGTGTTGATTTCAGTGTTCATCCCTGTACCTGACCGCTGCCTGGTGGTACCTGCGACTCTCAAGCCAAACATCGTAGACGACCAGCAGACGAAAACCGCTACAAGACCGAAGGTAAGAAGCCATTCGCTTGGCGGGAAATTATTTATTAGTTCGGTTTCAATTAGATTTTTTAAGGGCCCGCTCGGATACGAGTTGGAAATTCCTGCGAGTCCCTTTCCCGCAGTCGGGGCCGTCACAATTCATAAACCAAAACAGCTGTGTACGTTCTCCAACTACAAGCGAAAATCCCCTAATCCGTGCACATGATATAATAAAAGCGAAGTCGGAAAAAAGCGCCTCGGTGCCATACGAACGCGTTTCGCGCGCGTGTGTTGGTTGCGACTCGGTGTGGCAGTGTTGCCGGGAGAGCGATGCGATGAAGCGCTATGGCAGCCCCGTCGGCAGGGCGCGGGGTCCTCACAATAGAATTTTAGTTCATTATCTTGGACAAGGTTTTGCTCTAATTAGAACGTGGTTGTGGGGTAACAATTATTTATAATGGGGGATGCCTGGCTCTGCCGTTCGCCATGCTCCTTTTCATACGTCGATTTCAGGATCGGGGTAAGATGTACACCACGGCACAACCCTATATGCATACCTACACAGGCCCATGTCGCTTTTAAACTTCGGAACGATGGAAGGGAATTTAATTACGGCCGTGAGCCTTGCCGGGGGGTGAGAGAGAGGAAAGATGAAACGAGAATAGGACTTTTTGAGCCTCAAGGAGGCATCGTCGCTGTCAAGTGCGAAGTATCCTGTAAAAAAAAAGAGTGGGCTTACTACGTGCGAACAGCAGCGTCTATCTGTCTGTCTGCTGCATTACTTACCTCGTTTTATCCGCCAGATAGGATCAATCAATTAATTAGCGCCATGTTAATTTCACTAAATCCTATTTTATAGGATCTCCAAACCGCGACAACTTCACAGATTCTATCGACAATATGACGGTTCCTCCAGAGCCGGTGCCCTTCGTACAGCACGCAGTTGCCAGATCGACTCTCACTGTACAATCGCCAAGTCAAATCGTTTTCGACTGCTTCACGTGGTGTAGGTTTTTCTAAATTTTTATCTTTTTTTAGTTAAATAAATTGAAATCGCTTGTCTGTTGCTATTTGTCAGTTTGACATATGAGCGAGGCTATAAATAAATGCGAGTCGTTTCTTGATCGATTTATGTGCGAAAGATCTATTTATGTCAAAGTGTACGTCAGTAAATTTAGAACCAATCAAATAAATTTGTTTTAATTAACCCGAGTGTTGGAGATCTGATGCGTATTCACAACTTTGTTTGGTTTTCATAAAAGTTAGTGATGGGGATTATGCCAGGATGCAAAAGTTGGAGGTGAAACTTCTTTGGCTCTGCTCGTAGGACCAGTTGCGCTCTTTGATAGGCTAATAAGCAATCAAGTTGGAGATTCTTTAAAATTCTGTCAAAATAAATCCGATGGTATCAATAAAATAAAAATAAACGAAAAGGTGTGTAATCTTGAAAAGAAAATCAGTCACACCGAAAATAATAATGGGACGTTAACATACGCAATGGTTGCTAAAGAGGCAACAGTACCTACAGACAAACGGACAAAATATTATAATGGTGGAATAGTTCCGAAGACACAGCAAAACTCAGATTGCACCTTGTCGCTGATTCGAAATGAAATAAGACCTTTGAGTTTCATGACTCCAATTGTCTTCAAAACAAAAATTATGACACAAACTAGGAAAAAGACGCCAATCAGACAAAATGTTACAGTAGGAAACTATAACCTCGAAAACGTAGACAACTTTATATACCTTGGGGCGAACCTATCGAAGGATGGAAGTGAACCCATTGAAATCAAAAGGATAATGATGGCAAACAAGACATATTACTCGGTACTTCCAGTAATTAAAAACAAGAACAACAAAACTTAACCTATATAAAACGATCATAAGATCTGTGCTATGCTATTGCAGCGAAACGTGGACGTTAACTCCGAAAAACTACTTCACGCCTTTGAAAGAAAGGTCCTCAGAAGAATACTCGGACCTGTGAGGGAAGACTCGATCTGGAGAATACGATACAATAGAGAACTGTATTCCATCTTCGACAATCCAGAAGTGTCAACCCTCATAAAATTTAGGAAGTTACAATGGGCTGGTTATGTGGAGCGGATAGATGACGGAAGAATTTCCTAACGCACACTAAAAGGGAAAGTCAACGGACAAAGAACGGTCGGAAAACCATGGAAGCGCTGGAAGGATTCGATTGATGCAGACAGTAAATCACTGCTAAGATTTTCTAACTGGACGACGCGGTCACTGAACCGTGATGGATGGAGGCAAAGTATTCAGGAGGCCAAAGTCGGATTCGTAGCGCCATCGTAAGTAAGTAAGTAATTGTCTTCAGCAATCCTAATCAAAATGGACAATAAAGTGAATAATGCGATTCTTCTTAAGGAAATTTAAGCGAAACTTGGACACTCTTGAGTTATTGAGCAGCCAAGACAACGAGGCCCACGTCTATTAATTCACGGACTCGAAAGTGAAAAATTATAGTCTCATATCAAGTCCCTTAATCAATGATCCTGATTCATAAATAAAGGTAGTTCACACTAAAACTAATACAAAAACAAATAAAAATATCGCGTTTATGGAAGCAAACGGTTGTTTATATAACCGTATTGTCAATAAATACAGCACTGCGCAGAATAATAGGTTCTAACACTAGGCTCATGCAAAAAGTATATTTTCTTATCAGTTGTTGACATCTTTTGTATGTAATTACTGTGAAATGAATTACCGTTAACCCTCCAATCATTTAAAAGAAAAAAACGCAGCTAGAGCTCTCATTGTAGTTTTATTTTTGGCAGTTATTAAATATTCGTCTACAAGAACAGTGTGCAAAAAAATAGGTGTGGAAGTATAGTGTTATATTATTTTCGGGTTTTGCTTGTGAAAATATAAGTAAACTCCTTATTGTTCCTATAGGTGACTTACGATAGGTTATTTATTTTCTTAATGACAAACCAATTCAGTTCAGAGGAAATGGGACGTAAAGGGCACTGTACGGAAGAGGTGGGGGAAATCATCAACAAACTGAGGAGAGAAGGCAAAACGTACAAAGTTATCGCCGATACAGTGGGTTGTTCACAGAATATGGTAACAAATGCTTTAAAAATGCGCGAAGGTAAAGAAACAAAGGACAGGCCACGAAAAATCTCGAAAAAGAGTGCTCGGCAGATAACAAGATTGATCAAAAGAAAGCCATTTATCAATTCTGCTGAAATAAAAGAAGGGGGCTCGGTGTTAACACGTCGACAATAAGAAGAAGGCTAGTTGGAGTTAATCTGCCAGCCAGAAGGCCTAGGAGGAGCCCATTGTTAACATCTAAACATAGGCAACAGCGAAAATTGTTTGCGCAAGAGCATCTCGATTGGCCTAAAGAAAAATGGTGAAACATATTATGGTCGGACGAGTCCAAGATAAATTTATTTGGTGCAGATAATACCAAGAAATTTGTACAAAGGCCTAGATCAAAGGAATTCTCTCCCGAGTACACCGCCAAGACAATAAAACATGGCGGTGGCAGCGTCATGGTTAGGGGATGTTTTTCGTGGTACGGTGTTGGTCCCATAGATTGGATCAAAGATACTATGAACTCTGCACGATACATCGAAATACTGGAGACAACTATGCTTTCATTTACAGAAGAGGAAATGCCAATTCAACAGGACAACGATCCAAAACACACCTCAAAGTGGCTAAAGTCTGGTTTGAGCGCAATAGGATAAACGTTATGAAATGGCCAACGCAATTGTCAGATCTTAACCCTATTGAACATCTTTGGGGTAATGTTAAGAACATGCTTGCCTACATAAGACACCGTAATAAAGAAGAATTATGGCAGTCAGTGAGAGCAGCTTGGTAGTCTATAGCTGTTGAAAGAAGCAAACGATTGGTTGACAACATGCACAGAAATTGCCAGGCTGTTCTAAAAAATAACGGTTATGGAACTAAGTATTAATTATTTATACATTTCCGAATGTTCTAAAGCAAAATTAAATATTAATTTAAGTCTTTTTCAGAATTTTAAGAAATACACCTATTTTTTTGCACAACCCATCAAACTAAAAAATATTTAGAAGTAAGTCTCGTCTTTCTTGAATTAAAATTTTTGTTTTGTTAGCTATATATTACATAAAAGAATAAAAGAAGAAATTTTTGTGGGTTAAAAATACAGAAATATAGTTGTTAAGTTCACACCTATTATTTTACATAGCGCTGTATATAAAAATAAACTTTAGTAGTTACTACTGAGGTGCTTCAGGTGTCAAAGTTATGGTCACTTCGAAAAAGTGTTCACAATCACACGATACATGTGCAAAATGTACAGGATCGCATAGAACAAGTGAATGAAATCAGGTCACAATGAAATACAGTAATTGTTCTCTCAACAGGTCCGGCAATTGTCTCCACAGAGCCGATAGTGTGGAATGTCCGCAATATCAAAAAGCTTTAAAGGTTGAGCAAAATAAAACTGATTATTTCTGTATAAAATTGTAAATATGGAAGCATTAGAAATAAAATGACAGAATTAGAAGCACACATTTTGCAAAACTCTAACATCCAAGTCTTAATATTCGCTGAAACATGGTTATACAATTCAGAACAGCAATACTTTAATCGAAAGGGTTTCACTGCTGTACACAACTGCCGTGATTCTGGTCAAGGAGGGAGCACTGCTATCTATTTGGAGTACAAATAAGTTTCCACCGTTTGACAAAAGAATGCCCCACCAGAAAGTTATGTTGAAATTGTCAGATGTAAAACATAATTTCGTAAGTTTGGATATCTGGTAACAACACTACCTTGAAGTATTAGTGCCTCCTTATCAGCATCACATAATTTTGTTTGTGCGAAAATGTCAAGTTTTTTGCCGGATAAGCGTCATTTGCGGGATCTTTTGATTTACATTTTTAATTTGAAGAATTTTGCAGTTGAGGCGCATCGATTGCTTGTTAAAGCATATGGTTGGACTGCTTTAAGTGAGAGAAGTTGTCGTGAGTGGTTTAAAAAGTTGAAAAGCGGCCGAAAGTGTACGAAGACACGGAATTGGAAGCATTATTTGAGGAAGATTCGTGCCAAACGCAAGAAGAACTTGCATTTACATTAGAAGTGATTCAGCAAGCTATTTCACATCTTTTAAAATTGTTGCAAATGATTCAAAACAAGGAAATTGGATTCCATTTAACCGAAGCCGAGAAACGTTGAACGCCGATTGTGCTTGTGTGAAATGCTGTTTGCCAGCATAAAAGAAAGGGTTTTTTGCACCGTATAGTCACTAGTGATGAAAAATGGATCCATTAGGATTATCCAAAGAAGAGAAAATCGAGGGGACCTGGCCATGCTTCAACATCGACAGCCAAACCGAATATTCATGCAAAAAATAACTCATGCTGTGTATTTGATGGGATCAGATTGCTGTCGTGTATTATGACTCCTACATGAAAATGCTCGTCAGCATGTTGCGGCGCCGGTCAAAACCTATTTGGAAACACTTAATTGAGAAGTCCTGCCCCACCTCCCGTATTCACCAAGACATTGCCCCTTCCGATTTTCACTTGTTCCGATCGATGGCACATGGCCTGTCTAAGCAGCGCTTTACATCATATGAAGATACTAAAAATTAGGTCGATTCGTGGATAGCCACAAAAGATGAAGAGTTCTTCCGACGTGGTAGCCGAATTCTGCCAGAAAGATGGGAAAAAAGTAGTGGCTAGTGATGGAGAATACTTTGAATAAAGGTAATGTACCGTTCTTTCACAATCCATTCCTAATTTTTGATAAAAAACGGCGGAAACTTATTTGTGCTCTTAATAAATTAGGAAAGATTTCAAATTTCGAACTATCCTGATTGATGCGAGTTTTTATGATCCGCCTTCTGCCTCAAAGGATTCATTTCTTGAATACCTTGAAGCAATCTAATTAAAATAGCCAAGGATTCTATCATTGGCAGACATTAATATTGACATAATAAAAGACAAACAGACATCAAAAAATTATCACGAAATGCTGAGATTCTAAATCAGGTCTTTCCAACAAAATCCACGGTCAAATCTGGCACAATACTAGACCATGTTGTGGTGCGACAATCTCTTTTCGTATAGTTTTTGATAATTAGCAGGATTCGCAATTAGCTACTGTAATTCTACTTACTACTGTAATTCTACTTTGGCAAGCGAATCCTGACTCTAAATAAAAAAATCTTAAAAAAAATAAAAAAAATTAAGCAGTCGAAAAATAAAACGTTGCTAAAAAGATTAATAAATATCAGTCTTAGAAAATTAATTTAAAAAAAAAGATAAATATTTATGAATAGTAAAATGTTGTTGAAAAATATATACTACTAATGTGTTGTTAAAATATTAAATAATGTGATAAATAATATAATCCATAATTATAATAATAAATATTATTATTGGTGTAAATAATTATAAATATTTTATGTAATATAAGCTATAATTAAGAGTTATATAATAATATACATATAATAAATAAAGTTAAATATTAACCAATTGATTTAACTTAATATAATATATAATTTAGTGAATTAAGAATTCGTCATAGTGTATAAAAGATGTATCCACAAACATTCTAAAAATTATTGATAATCATAGCATTTAATGTGATGACTGGCCAGAACTTGATCACAAAGTACTGGCGCTGACAATCAATCATACAAAAATTGAAAGGGGTTAAAATGGAAAAAAATCACATCAAATTACTCGATATTGATGCTTTTAAAACTAACCCAAATTTGAATATCAACAAAATAAATGTTTTATCAATAGAAGCGATAATCAACTCTATTAAAATAGCAAAGCAAAAAACAACCAAACTCAAAACGAGGTGAATGCGCAATTCTATGTGGATAACGAATGAAGTGTTAATTTGTCTATAAGAGACTTAGATCATGCAAGAGAACGGTGAAGGACCCTTTCAATCAAATCTTAAGAGCAGAATACTTACGAATCAAAAATGAGACGACCAAAATGATACGGCTGACCAAAAAGAAGTTTTATAATTTTCGCTTTGCGTCGACAGCCGGTAATCCAAGGAAACTATGGACTCTTATCAAAGAGACTCTTGGTCAAAACGACAGCTCACATTACCAACCGGGAATCCGTGAATTGTCCACGTTTTCAGGATTAACGTCTGACCATACTGTAACTGGAAATCGGGTCAACGATCACTTCGTCTCAATAGCAGAAACCCTTATAAAATTCTTATCAAGAGTATCATCCTAAATACGTTTGTTCTGTATCTACCAACACCATGTTTCTATATCTCACTTATATAAAAGAAATAAGTATAATAGTAGCAGATCTTAAGAACAACATAGCTCCAGGTAGCTCCAGGTATTGACGGAGTAACAACAAATGACTTAAAAACTTTCATCGTCGACACTTTCTAAAGCGAACAACGTTCATATGGCTGATGTCACATTTCCATCCTGCTTAAAGGCATTTTTGATTACCCCAGTGTTCAAAAGTGGTTCTAACACATTCCCAAACAATTATAGGCCGATCACTCTGACAAGCTCTATCAGCAAAATCTTCGAAAAAGTTATCAGCAAAAGAGCTGCTACAAGGTCTAAACGAACCAGGTGGGAAAAGCTAACGATGTAATAAAAAGTTATCTCCTAGGTCGTACTTACATAACAAAAAACGTGGCCAAATTCAGTGATTCTAAACTCATCTACATTGGAATTCCACAGGGTTCAATTCTTGGCCCTACTCTTTACCTGCCATAACATCCAGTGCATACGTCTAAGATCGAAATATATAGTATGTGCGGATGACACACTATTGCTATACTAAGCAAGAAATCAGCCAGAATTGGAATATCTTATCAACACTGATCTCAAGCTCTTTAAGAAATGTTGGGTGTTGGGCAATAGGTGAACCTTAAATTCATCGAAGACCAACTTCATGATATTCAACCAAATAAACAAAGCTGATATTGATCTAAAATTTAATATAGATGAAATCGAATTATCTGGAATAAAAAATACCATGTATTTAGGATTAATGATCGATGAAAAACTAACATGGACTCATCAGAAACGTGAGCAAGAAAATAGCACCCATCACAGGAGTCCTACGGCGTAACAATTTTCCTCCAAAACCTATAAAGGAGATTTTGTATAATGCGTTTGTTTTATCAAATGTAACCTATGGAATTTTAATATGAAGCCAAACCTCTATGTATAACATGGAAAGCATGGAAAGAATATCGAGGATTATCAACAAAAGCATTAAGGCCGTATATAATTTACCACATCTGACACCTGCAGCGGTTCTTTACGATGATGACATGCGTAGGTACCAACCTAACCTAAGTTTTAAACTAAATTATATAAGAAGCAAGTTTATCGACCTGACTCTTGCAACTAACTCTAAATCACCAGTGGTCCGCAACTGGGTAGTTTCGAAAGAACCATCCTTGTCAGATCACATGTGGATAAGATTTGAAATAGTGGGATCAGCAAACAATATCCAGTTTTACAGAAATTCAGCAAGAACAGATTGGGTGAACCGTAAACTGCCGGCAATAGTTCCTAACCCAATAAAAACACCAGATCCCTTAAATATAAGAGTTGGTATGCTAAAAAATATACTAGCAACCTCATACAAAAGTTCCTGCCCTCTGAAGTCCGCCAAAGATAGTGAGCACGCTGTCTGGTGGAACTACGTCTTGATATTCTGAAAAAACAAGCAAGGAAACCCTTTAACAAAGCTAATTCTAGCAAACGTGACACAGACTGGGACAAATACCAAGCAGCACTTACACTGTATACAAAACAGCTAAGAGCCGTCAAACGAAATTCATGGAAGGGATTCTGTGCAGAAATCGATAACGTCAACAATGTCTACTACACTACTACAATGGCGCTACAGCCCAAATCGGACCTTGGCCTCCTGACATGCAGGTTCGTTAACATTTTTCATTACTTATTGTGGAAGGGTTCTTATCCCTTCGCACCACCCTCTTTCTACGAATTTTTCATTTTCGGAGATCGAGGTGACCAAGGTATATCCAAGCAGGCAATGTGCTGGAATTATATAATGCGCCGACCGGGATTTGAACTCACGACCTTCGCATTATAAGACCAACACACTACTTACTAGGCTACACCGTAGCTGACAGAATTACTGGATAAAGGCGATGGTTCATAGACGGTGTCTAGCGGCGAGGCACTTCAACTTCTAATGCAAATACATTTGCCCTGATGGTTTGAGCCCCCTCCAAGAAGTTCATATTCCGATCGTATTCTAGCTAACTCAGAACTAGTAGACACAGTCGTGACGCCAGAAAACATAGGAATTGCGTTCAGTTCCTTCAAACCTTACAAGTCACCAGGACTGGACGAAATCTATCCCGCAATGATCCAGAATGCGGATGAAACAATAATTCAGTATCTGGTTGACATATGTAAATCATGCATTAGTCTTTGCCACATACCGAAGCTATGGCAAGAGTTTAAGGTAGTTTTCTTACCTAAACCAGACAAAGCCTCCCTTAACATACCGAAGGCTT
Organism: Chorisops tibialis; assembly: GCA_963669355.1. Lineage (NCBI taxonomy): Eukaryota > Metazoa > Arthropoda > Insecta > Diptera > Stratiomyidae > Chorisops > Chorisops tibialis. Next base: position 277,450,646 of record OY770262.1, read on the forward strand.
TCCGACCCATCAGTCTAATTTTGTTTCTTCTTAAAGGCCTGAAAAGACTGGTGGACAGCTACCTACGTGCAAATCTGAACCTTTTGGTCAGGTGCCCCACCAACACGCCTATCTGAAAGGTAGGTCCTATGACACCACCTTGGGTGTGACGATAGTCGCCGTTTCCGCTTTCCCCCATAAAAAGGTTGCACCCGTTGTATTTCTAGACATACATAGAAGGCAATTTGAACTACGTCAACATTGATACCTTACTCGATGCCTTACGCAGCCATAGTGGGAAACCTCTCTTAACTGCATGGATAGCTAAGCTTCTTCGCTCACGTAAAATCGTAGCACGGAAGGATGATGCGAAATGAAAAGGCTCTGTTCACAAAGGAACACCACAAGGCGGCATAATATTGCCTCTCCTTATTATTATAATATTATATTCCTAACCGTGATTGAACCCCTTTCCATTTTAAATCGGAACGGTTACCCCACAATAGCATATGCAGACGATTTTATCATCATACTAACTGTTAAGTTTGAACAAGTTCTAGAGGACCTCATGTAGTCCGCTTTACAATTGTCAGAAAGTTGGGCACTAGATAAAGGACTTACCCTCAAAAAACAGATCTAGTCCTCTTCTCCAGAAAAAGTGGTATGTTTTCAATCCAACAAACATTCGGGATATCACTATGGTCTTCTCGAACCAAGTTAAATATTCAGGTTTTATTCTTGATAGTAAATCATCCTGAGTGCTAGGGTGTACCCTAGTGGGTAGCGTGTTGGTCTTGTAATGTGAAGGTCGTGAGTTCAAATCCCGGTCGACGCAAAATATAGTTCCAGCACATTGCCTGCTTGGATATACCTTGGTCACCTCAATCTATGAAAATGAAAAATTCGTAGAAAGAGGGTTGTGCGAAGAACTCACAACCCTTTCACAATAAGTAATGAACAATTTTAAGCAATCTGAACGTCACGAGACTAGGGTCCGATTTGGGTTGTAGTGCCATTGTAGACGGAGAAATTATCCTGGAAGACCAACATTCAAGAACGAGCAAAAAGCTACCGTAGCCTTCTTCGCTTGCAAAAAGACATTCGGCTTGAGATGGGGCCTTAAGCCGCATCTTATCCACACTTCATTTCATCTTCCGGAACAACGCGACTATGTTCCAAGCCGAAGTATTAGCTCTTAACAAGTGCACAAAAATTATTTTAGATATGTAGAACAGTCTCGGAAATTGTTACATTTTCTTGGACAGCAGGCTGCACTTCTGGTGCTCCAATCCTACAGGATCACGTCCAAACTAGTGTCCATTTGTAGACACAATTTGAATTGCATAGATGCTAGAACCGCTACCTGTTGCGTAACGGCGCAGCAGACACACCTGCCAAGCAAGAATCTGCAAACATTAACTGCATTAGGAAGTCTGTCGATTATGCACAAACAGTGCTGAAAACTGGCTTCAAACAAAATATTTTCTTGGATTCTTTCTGGGTAGCTCTAGCACGCCCAAATCATCTTGGGAAGAACCAAATAAAAACATCACAGGTGAGCTGTTACAACGTAGTCTCTATAGCGTCCGAAATATTGTCGTCCTGATCATAGATTATTGCCTGCTTAAGCTCCAGGCATTCAGGCTGGGGATCGCTACTTTTGCAGAAGTTGCTAGGAAGACGAAGAATCTATCAAACATTATCTTTGGCACTGTCCGCAAATATCCAACAGTCGTCTCCTTTATTTGGGCTCTAGATTCTTCTCAGAATTAGATGACGCCGTCATATTCGAGCCAGCTTCAGTTCGCAAACCTTACCCAGTGACTAGCACTAGCCTTATAATCTTCAAGATCGGGAGTAGAATGGACCCAACTTGATGGTCTCAGTGCGATGTGGCTCTCTTCCCGAGGCCACCACCTAACGGTCAACAATATGAAGGCAGATCCTCCTCTAGCCAGATTTTCTGCTGTTGTGTGTCTATATCTGTATGTCCTGCCGTCTTGATTAGTATAGGTTGGATATGACTGTAATTTGCTCTCACTACAGCCTGACTATCTGAGGAGATCGCTTTATTCATTGCTTCCTTTGCTTTTCTTATAATTCCGCATCTTTCTGTGCCAAAGACAACTGCAACTAAGAGCACCAGCGCCCCTCCACGAAATTTTCAGAGCACCACCTCCCACCCCCACTGTCACTAAAGCCCCAGATTTTGGACTCGGCACTACCATCCCCTTTTCAAGAATATCCAGGTAAAAGATTAAGGGAACTCTCGCCAAAATGTACCCAAATTCGAAAGATGGCGGTGGAGTTACTCCATGTTGGAGTAAGTCGGCTTAGCGGAAACCCTCCTTCAGTCGCGTCGGAGCTTAAGCGTTAAGTCCTAATTCCTGTTCCAATGATTAAACTACCCACTATACAGGTTCTCAGGTTCTCAGCTCACATTACTTTTGGTCCTGAAGACTCTCATTTCTATTTTTATTATCGATATGTAAGCTGCACGAAATTTTTGTGTAATAGAGGAGATGGCAACGATCCAGCCCGTTTGCTGATGAGCTAAGTCGTGCCAGCGTTTAGCAGCCATACTTCACATTCATAACAATCGTTAGAATTAGTTGTATGTGGATCCCTGACCGCCAGAATCTTGATGTTGATCTCCTTTTGACAAGTCAATACCTCAGTTTTAAGTAGTTTTTCATCATACTTAATTTCGGGTTTTCTTAGTATCTCGCAGCATTTCATCACGTTCAATTTGGAAGCTCCTAGATTAGTTTACATAATGGGGTTGATTTAGTTTTCCATATCACTGTGACATCTGATGGGCCTATTGTAATTTTATCCTCCAGTGAATAATCTTAGAGTTTCCCATCAGATCCCATGCTATTGATAAAGGTAATGATATCTCACACAGAAATGGTGAGAAATTCATTTAAGTTCATCAATCACTATCACAGATATTGTGGCCTTGTGCTTCCTCCTTCTCATTACACATTCTGCAGAGATCATCTACTGAGCGACAAACTATTCTAAGATGTTTGTCATGAGGTAGTTTCCAGTTAGGATACCCACTAAGTATACCAGTCTGATTTCTGTTTAGTTGTAGAAACTTAGAAGTTCTTTCAATCGAATGTTTTTGGCTTAAGAATATTAGCATGCTTATAAGCAGGTGTCGAAGTGTGAAGGACATGCTGTGATTTCAGCCACAACTGGATGCACAGGTACTGCGTGTTATCTTGCCAAATCAGATTCGAATCTCTTCCTGCCGAATGAATCAGGTAATTGATTTGACTCAGAACTAGAGATGTTTAGTTCACGAACTAACTAGTGCGTTTGAACTATTCACTTCATTGAACCAATCGAACAATTCACTAAAATTTTTACATTTAGTTCGAACAGAACTGATCTGATTGAAGGATTCGCGAGGCTGGCTGCGGTCCACAATTCATTTTAGTATTCACATTCACATGCAGTAATTTCTATTGCTTTTCCTATTCTCACGAAAAGCAACGTAGTTGTTTAGTTCAGGAACGATGAATACGAATTCGCTTTTGAAACAGAAAAGTTTCCATTTCCTTGAAGAGAAAGATTTAGGCTTTGTAGGTGTTTAGTTCAGGAACGAAATCACGCATGGTTCACGAACGGAACGAAGATTCTTCGAACTATCAGTTTTTCTTAATGCATATTCTTTTTTATTCTAGTAATTGAATATAAAAATTACCGCGTGTTTCGTACGTTTTTTTTCTTTTTACATGTTTCATAGTGTGAAAGGATAAGCAATAATTGACGTGCTAGCAGCTAAAAATAAAATTGCATTCTATTCAACGTATCTTTATTATTAGAAGCGTTTTTCGAATATAACAGGTAGGAACGGCAAACAGTTTGATAAAGGTCTCAGCAGAGACCGAAACGTCACGAATAATAAAGCGTAACAGTGTAGAATCCGGAAATCTTTTCTTTTCAAAAAAAAAATGTTTATTTAGTATTTAAGTGTTAAAAATTTGTTCGTGATGGAAATGAAGTCCATTTTGGAATCATTTTGATAAAATGCTAGAGAGTAAAGGGAAGCTCTGTAAATGTAGATATTGCCGAAATATGCTAAACTATGCTGCTGGATCCTTGGGGAATCTCAGGAGGCATACGAAGTCCAAGCATTGAACAGTTCTCTTGGAGAGAGATTTTCGTGAAACTTTAGAGGAGTCTCCAACTAGTCCCCAAAAAGCTTCTAGCTTCGATGTTTCTGCCAATGCAAATACGAGTGCTTAATTTTCGAACGATAGTGCAATAGTGCAAGTGCAAACTAGATAAACATATTCCATTAAATATACAATCGGTCATGTGTCAGGTTCAACAACGAGGGTGAACTAAACGAACTAAGATAAATAACTAATCCTTTTGGTGAACTAGAACTAGTGAACTAGTTCACCGAATTGAGCTATTTTGCGCACCTCTACTCAGAACCACATCCAAATCAGGTTTATTCTGAGATTATCTAACATGATAATAAATAATTTCATTACAATAACAATGCACGAGCAAAGTATTTATAAATATTGTTTTTGATCGATTTCTGGAAATATAAAATGCTAATCTGAACCTTTCAGTATGAGAGTTATGTTGTAGACAGATAGATGGGTCACTCGAAATCGAGGTTTTTGAGCGACAATAAATATTTCTGTACCGTTGGCGACTCTGTACGAGCATTATTTCTTAACCTTACAAACAGTAAGGCAAACACAAAATACTCCCAGATTTCATCTAGATTTATCTATAATTCCGATGATAGAAAAAGATAGATTTCTGGTTGTGCTTTTTACTAATAGAAAAAAATTAACCAAATATCTTTAGTTTAGAGAAATTGCTTGCTTCTTTCTTGCAGTATTATACAATTGCATACGATTCGAAACTTTTTTACTCGAAGACTTTTGAGTGATATGTATCTACTCTATACATACATGTAAATGTATCTTGTAATGCCAACTTTTTCAATCAAATATTGGCCGGCTATTTTGAAGAGTGTCTGACTTGCACATATCAGTAATAGTTTCAACTGTTGGTTCTACCGCAAAAACAAAAGACAGTAAACTAACGAATAATGTGCGGTTAGTGTTGTCGGTATAGAGTTCTCATTAAATTTTAAATAAACAGAAATAAAAGCCACATAAGTTTTTTTGCCAGCGGAAAATAAATATAAAATTAATAACAAATTAGAAAGTTAGTTGAGTGAGACGTTCAGCCAAAAAGACAAATTTAATAGGTATAAGGATTTCTAGTAAGCAACTGAATTGTACTTTAAGCGAGTCATGCAGATACTTGAGAAGTTCGCCGAACTCCGTAGCATTATTTGCCATAGTCATCAAGACGGTTTCCTTACAGATACTCGTACTTATACGCATTATTTGGATTACGAGCGCTCTATATAAACATAATGAACAAAATCCGATGTAGGAGCTAAATTCTAGGTTTCTTTGATTTAAAACATTACGAATTTCTTAGAACACTCGAAAGTCTGCTACACGCGAAATTTAATGATAAACAAATTTCCGATATTTTCATCCGGAATCAGTCAATGCTGCAGTCTGGGTCCAATTCTATTTTTGATATTTATAAACGAAACAAATGGAACAATTACAAAGGATTTAAAACTGTTGGAGTAATTCAAGGTTTTGGTCTGTCTATGCCGATGATCTCCTATGATCTGGAAATTAATGTAAAAGAAAAGTTCCAGAATTTTATGAATTATCAGGAAAAACAGGTGTTACTGCAAAACTTGAACATCAACAAGTTTAGAGATGTTATCTTTAAAGGAAACTGCCGGTTTGCAGGGCTATAAGAAATATGATACACAGTGACATATAGTAATCTGATACGTCACACATTGTATTACTTCCTAAGAATACGAAATCCAATTTGATATCTAAGTTGAGCGGCTGTGCTTTAAAGTGGCCGACATTAGTGAACCTAAAAAATCGACTTTTTTTCCTTTCACTTTTTAAGAATATTTTCTTAAAGTTAAAGACAGAAATGCCGATTAGATCTTCCTTGCCGCAGCCAGGGTGAAATCCTGGCTGCTTTTGCGTCTTTTCTCTTACTATTGGAGATTTTCTGTCGCTAGGCTGTGTACGTTAGAGCGGATAGGTTCATAGACTCATGACTGGTGAGGGATGCGTTTCAGTGAGAGTCCTTTTCTTTCGTATGCTTCTTTGTCGGCATGTGTGTACCAGCCGAAAGTGGATCCTGGTAAAGGTGAAGTATCCTCTAAAATCTACGCATTGCATCGCAAGATATTTTGCCGGTATTGAAGGTAGCAGCTGTTATCTACAATATCAAGGTTGGAGCGTTCAAGTCCGCGCGTAGTGCCGTAGAAGAAAAAGAAGTTGTCATTGCGCCTGCCCACTATGGCCTTTGGGGCTAAAGAATTTTCCGCGGGTATCCATACCACCTGGACTGTTGATTTGGGAATGGTTCCTGTTTGCAGGAGTGTTAGCTCTGGGTGCCCTCAGCTTTTTACACATATTTTCGCAACTATGATTGTCCCCGAATTAATAGATCAACCAGACTGGCTGGAACTCCAACACTAATAGAAATTCGAAGGGTCATTATCGTCAATCAATGAAATTCCTGTTAAGATCCAACACATGGGCACAGAACAGAAACAGTTCCCTTCCACAAGGCGCGATTCTGAGCATGTAATGCTCCATTTTCGATTACCGATTAACGGTGTATGGACCGAGTGACCCCAGCCCTTCCACCGTCGTTCAATGCTCGAACGTTCCAGAAGCCAATCATAATCCGTTTCCGAATGCCAAAAGTCGTTACCATATAATCCGTCCGTACCCGAAGCGCTGTATCCGTTTCTCGTATCAGTTAGGTTTTAAGATCACGGGTGATAAGCCCATGATTCATTGAGTCTAAGTTCCTCAATGAAGAGTGGATCTGAGGTCTCACCGACTCTGGTATGATATTGCTAGGTATCATACCAGAGTCGGTGGTATTAAAGACTGCTACCTGGAGGGTGCTCCTAGCGACGTCGCTGTAGGTAGCTGATCTCGGCCGTTTCTTTTTTGCTGCAGGTATCACTATCATCCGATCGGATGCGCTCGTGTTTCTACTTCAGTAGTTCGAGCTTATTATCGGCGGCTGAGCTTGTGGATGATGAAAGTTTTATGGCATTGTCAGAGGTGGTGCTACGAACCGATCGTTCCGAAGCAAGCAGGGATGAAAGTGTTTGAACCACTTCGACATTTTCCATTGACGGTTGCAAACTGGGAGTAGCAGCTGATTGGGGTCCCGGAGTCAAGCTATGAGTTTTACTCCGTTGGGCTACCTTTTTGAGCATGTTCCTCCTTTTCGCTGCCGGCAGTTTCAGAACCACAATTTTTGACGCTACTTTCAGCGGAGTGGCCGGGGCATGCAAAGACTCTTTCGCCTTACTACCCTGACCAAATTCGTTTCGGAAGTGCTTGCTTTATTAATCAGAGAAGTGGCTAGCACACTGAAACCTTTCGCCTCAAATCTGATTACTTCGGCCGATACGCTGGCTGGGCGTGAAGCTTCTGCAGCTCGTAAATCGTCCGTCCCAGGGGACAGTCGACTCAGAACTGCAGTCACTTTAGCCTCTACCACATCGTTAAATCTTGTTTTGGCAGCCTTTTTTGCTTAGGTTGGTCTTAGCGCGGCGACGAACACTATTGCCAATATCAGTTTGAGGTGTTAGGATGGTCTCAGTACCAAGGCCAGCCATGACAGTGTGCAGGATATTGTCGACGTCGAAGAATGATCAACATCTATACCCACCTCCATCGGCTTATTCGGTTCTGCATCCCTCATAATAAAAGCGAGATCACGGAGCTCTGACATGGAAGATTCAGTGCGCTGGTGTTTGCCAGTAGCAAAGCACTACTAGAACCTCGTTGCACCATTCTAGTAGATTACGAAATGTGTTCATACCCGGTGATCTCAGCGCCCTCTTTTGCCGGGGACTGAGGGTCAATACAGGCTTCTCTTGTAGTAAATAGGACCTTGGTCACTACGTTTTTGGAAGCAACACTCCGTTTCGCGATTTCAAGAAAACTCAAAATTCCGCACTGAATATATTTCTGAATTCTCGGGCGGACAGTAAGACATTGCCATCGAGATTTTTGAGCAACAACAAATATTTGACGTTGGATTTTAATTTTAGATTGACTCGAAAATATCGTTCTTATCCAAATATTTACAAGAAGCTTTTACTTCCCTAGTGCCATATACAACCTGATTATCACTTACGTCTTCCTATAAATCACTGATAAATCTATTTATCGACTTCATTCGCTATCGTCACCCAAATTTATGGTTCCAGTTGCACCAATAAACCAGTTGCACCAGAAGCTCGTCCAAATACCCGGAAACGGTCGCTCTAACGCGTTGCATACTAAATAATGGTAATTTCTGCCTTTTCATTCTCACTCTGAATTAATATTAAAGAAATTGAACATCAGTAACAGACGTTGATCGCGGCTATCTAAAGGCTTTTTTGTGTGCTAGATAGATTGTCAGTTTTTGATCGGCATAGGAATATACCCATGTCATAAAAAAAATTTCAAAAATCATGTTTTGGGACACTTTTACGATCAAGAGGCGTCCGAAATGGCTTCATCGAGCGTTCGTTCAAGATCATTTTCATTATGTAGGTACTCGGCTGTGTGCACAAGCATAGGCACAATATTCTGAGGTGAGTCTGGCTAAGACGTTGAGGTCACCTCTCAGATCCCGCACTTATGTATGCTATAAATGTGCTCGCTGTCTATAGGTATCGTAGATTTTCACAGGCATCTGCCGCACAATCAAGGTGTAGTAGTCACCTTCGTTGGAGAAATACATACGTACTCTGTATCTATAGATGTGGCAACGATCATGAAAGATCGGTCTGAGATCTCTTACACATACGCTGGGCTATAAGAAAAGTTTTGTAAGACGAGCCACGGTCGACGGCTTTCGAGCCATTTAAAAATGCCGCACTGTCTGGATGTGTATAGGGTATCATTCGGGTATTCTACTCTCGCACACCAGATACATTTTAATGGTTTTTCTCGTTTATAATTGAAGTGACAGATTAAGATGTTAGTTAATTATCATTATTGAAAATTACTCATCAAATAAATTTTTCAATATTTTTATTTTAATCATTGAGATATCGAAAATAGTTACAATTCTAAACATTGAATTGAAATCTCCTTGATTCTTGTGCCGTATTTTATTTTACAACGAGGAGAATCTTTAAAACTCATTTTATGAGAATCTTTTATTTATTTGAATGTGATGTGCGAAATTTCGTAGTCTATTTTTGGAAGCGAGCCAGACCAATTTTTGTTATCCATGTGACATTTTCAATGTTTTTATCTTTCTCGGGTAATCTCGTAGTTTCCGATGTCCGATTTTAAGGCCTGAACGATAGATGGAGGTACTCGAGGAGAACGTTTTGGGGTACGAAGTTAGTCAGATACAAATATGTGTAGGAGCAACAAAGCTGCCTAAAGGCGCCATATTGCGTGCCTTAAAATTTCGCACTCTTCAGGATTTCAATATTAAGAAATCCTCTGGTTCGCACGGTATTCCCCCATAACACTAAAAAAATGCTTCTGATCTTTGGCTAAACCTCTTCGCAATCTTTTTCATCTATCCTACTATTCAGGAAAATTCCCAAATAGTTGGAAACAAACGACTGTGCAGCCAATGCCCAAGAAGGGAAGCAAGTCGAATTATGCAAATTATCGCCCAATAGGCATCACTTCCGTGCTGCCAAAAGTGATGGAAACTGCTGCCAAACGCAATGTCATGCAATGCTTGGACAGCAATCAACTTATAGACGATCGCCAATATAGTTTTCTGTCGGGATTTGTTGATTTACCTAACCGAACGCTGGAATACTTGCATATATAAATTTGGCGAAGGCCAAGTAATTGCATTAGACAGAGCGAAAGCGTTTGACAGAGTTTGGCATAAATCCCTACTTTCCAGGCTTTGGTGCTTTTTTTTTCGTTACAAATTGAGAGTTTTCTATCGAAGCGCGCCATACAGGTTGTTTTAGATGGTGTCTCTTCGACTCCCTTTCCTATCAATTGTGGCGTCCCTCAAGACTCCGTTTTGTCACCTACTTTATTCTTAATCATTATTAACGACCTTCTGTCGTCGACTCTTAACCAAATTCACAGCTTCGCAGATGGCAGGACACTTGAAAACACTTACAGCTTCGACTCAATTGCGCCTCCAACCGCTTACGCGCCCTCCGAAGGAGCAATAAATATTTTACTTATCAGATCTTCCAACCATCTACAAGTCACACATCAGACCTCGACACGAGTACAATTCGCATATCTGGGCTGCGGCACCCAAAATCACCTAAAGATTAGTGGATCGAAATCAGAGATTTGACATCCTTAGACTTCCTTGAACATCGCAGAATAGTCGGAGTACTCACCATCTACTACAGATATATCCTTGGCCGCTTTAGTTGTGAAATTAATCGTCTTATCCGTTCTTTACATAAATTCCCGCTTAATACTCGTGCTGGTGAATGCTCTCATAAGTATACGGTTGAACCAATCAAATTACGTACAGTGAAATATATGCAGTCATTCCTACCTCGAACAAGCAAAATGTGGAATGCATTACCCGTGGCCGCTTTTGCTAGTGATTAAAACATTAGATTTTATTTTGTTTTATTTTTTTTCTCCCTGGGATTATGGTCAACTTCATTATTGACCAGGTTAATGTTCGTGGATTATGTTCCGCCTATCTTTCTCTGTACATATATACATAATCAGGAAAACCGAGTGCAAGGTGTTACCGGGGAGCGAGCAGTATTACTCTGTACTCAGGTATCACATTTATTCAACAATTTTTCGCCAGTGGGTTATCGCTCTCTACATCCGCGATGATGTGCCCTTTGATTTGGTACCGCAATTAGGTATCTACTCCAATCCGGAATTTAATTATATCTGAATAAGACTCTTAATCCAAGGGCACATCTTGAATTTTTGTTATGTTTATAGAAGCCCGGCATTGAATGCAGCCAGAACAACTACTGAGCTGAATGGTCTCTCAGACTCCATCCAATCCATATACCATATAGTGCAAGAAGGTGACGCGAACCCCGCTAACTACCGCCCAATAGCTATTACTTCAGTGCTCCGGAAAGTAATAAAAACTGCTGTCAATCGCAAAATCGTTGATTGTCTCGAAGATAAACAGCTTATTCACGATCGCCAATACGGATTCCGTTCTGGAAGGTCGGCGGGAGATCTATTGGTCTATCTGACGGAACGTTGGAGCTCCTGCTCGCAGATATACAACGAAGGTCAAGTTCTTCCACTTGACATTGCAAAAGCTTTTGGCAGAGTTTGGCATGAATGTCTTCTTATTAAGCCCAAGGCCATTGGCCGCGATGCTTTCTTTATTCGCACTGTACGAGTCGTATTAGATGGCGTTACTTCCTGCTCCTTCCTATTCAACTCCGGTCTTCCTCAGGGTTCTGTCTTATCGCCCACTCTGTTCTTGGTATTTATTAACAATCTTTTGCTTTCTACTCTAAATTCAATTCAAATTTTTGCAGATGACAGTACTTTAGATAACACCTTCGAGTTCGACTCCGCTTCGGAATCTCACAAGCAATCTGTTACTTCTAAACGCAGAGAGTTATTCGGTGCGCTGAACACCGGCCTCGGCTTAATCCTGGAATGGGGCAGGAAAAATAGAGCAGAGTTCAACGCTGCTAAAACATAGGGCTGTCATCTCTCCTTTAAGCGTGATGTTCCAACGGCGTCGTCTAATTTGGCCTTTACTGGCGTACCACTTTGCTCTTTAGATGAGTTTATCGTATTAGGCGTAAAGTCAAATTACCTACTTTATTGGGGCAAACATATTTGATACCTCCAAACGCCAAAGTATTTTTCGCAAATGCAAAAATATTTAACGCTTTTACCTAGCTACCATCTACAAGGCTTACATTCGACCTTGCTTAGAGTACAATTCGCATTTAAGGGCTGGGGCACCCAAAAAACACTCTGCTCAAAAACATGCGTTCCAACTAATTGGAGATGAAACTGTTACGGTTTCTATTAATTCCCTCGAGCATCGAAGAGACGTCGAAGTACTCCGCATTTACTATCGCTACTTTCATTGTAAATGTAGTGCGGGACTTAGATCACTCATTCCTCCACTTAACCCGAAATACTCGACAATCTAAACGCGCGCACGAGTATGCCGTCAACCCTATTCTTACTCGTACAATGAAGTATAGACATTCATTCTGCTCCCGAACGTCCCGACTTTAGAATGCATTGTCGACTAACGTTTTCCCAAGTAGGTATACCCTCCAGCCATTCAAGAATAATGTGCACCGTCATATCCGTTTCTTTCTACCCTAATTTCCATAATACACCGAAATTTTACCCGCTTCCTTTACCGGATTAATTGTGCAATGCATTAAAGGGTAACTCCTACCGAGTATAACAGGTGCCTTAAAAAAAAGCGATATAAAAGCAAGTTTTTCCGATTTTTTTTATACTGTTCGTTCTTCTTTTGTTTTATCCCTTCCTAAACCGGTCTGTACGCTACAGTTTTACAGGGTGACCCCTAAGACCAACTTGGTCTTAGGGGTCTAGAAAAAAATAATCCACTAGAAAAAGGGCTCGTACAGAGTTGCCAAGGGTATGGAAATGCTTGTTGTCTCTAGATAACCTTGGAATTGGGCTGACTGTTCGACCACGCGGTTACTCTCGAAAGCGTTGAGCTAAATTATCTGATATGTTTGACTTTCCCTGTAAACCAATAACTAGCTGTGACAGTCGACATGTCATACCACTCGACAAATAGTCTAAGTTTCACTTATGCGACTCTCTGTTAATCAATTGTCCGTAACATCTGGCAATATCAATCAGAACCAGTGGATAGAACTATAGCTTGGATAGATAAACGTGGACGCCTGCCTGACGTGGAGTCCGTCCTCTGCGAATGTTATACCAGATTTCACCTTGGTCGTTCACCCGGTATGTGCTAACTAGTTTTATCATTTCTCTTCATATTGGGAGAAAGATATCATAGTACCTGTTTTTACATCTAGTCGCAACTAATCTCATCCTCCACGTCTCCTTAAATGGATACCACTATGCTTCACTGCCAGATCCGAAGGTAAAGCACCCATGAGTACTTGCATGAGTACCGTCAGTGAAAAGTCTACGACATACAGGTTTAACATGCACTCAAGGCTACTCTTTGGCACGAGTTAGTGAAACCTGTTCTCTCACCAGTCGCCATCGATTCCTACCATTTCGCCGACCCATATGCTGCGCAGGTAACGACTAGACAAGCGTATATGATACAAACCGACCATCTTGTGAGGCCACACTCAAATCGCAGTACCCTGTGGATCGGCTTACACTGGGAGAAAACACCCCTTCAGCTCTCGAAGATGAAGCCCGAATTTCAACCGTTCGGAAATCCTGCTGCCCTGTTATTTGACGTCAGTTACGTACCTCAGACCACTCCCCTCTGGCTTTTCCGAAAGATGACTGGTTTGTGATAATAAGATCTTGAGCATCATTGTCACCACATTCTCGAAAGGCTGCCATCAGAACTTCAACCTTACGCGCGAACTCAATCTTCGAGTTTCCCTCCACCAGTATTAGCAGATCATCAGCATACGCCACGATACTGCATGAATCCGCGAGTTGTACCAGAAGGTCATCCATTATTAGCTTCCATTTGAATTCAGCACTGATAGAACCTTGTGGACAACCACGCTGCACAATGTTCCATACAGTATCGCAAACCCTAACGTATACTAACCTGTTAGAAAAATAGCTCTTCCTAAGGGCTATTTATTGACAGTCACAGGATCGTAGCTTATGAATCATTACATCCCAGTTTAAATAGTCAAATGTGTCCTTGAAATCTACAAACATTCCATGAACGTATTTGCTAACAATCTTCGCAACCTAGTCTTTAACATACATTCACGCATCTTCTGCCATTTGGACCCCAGATGGTTCAGTTTTACCTACAGTGCACGGACTATAATCCTCTACGGGATCTTGCCAAGTACTCCAAACTTTCTCCGGAGTCTTTCCAAACACGACTACACTTGTTAGCGATCTTCCAACCAGCAGGGAAAACATGATCTCGAAAGCACCGATTGAAAACGCAAGTTACGTACTCAGGAATGGTGCACCAGAGGCTTTTACACATCTTGCTCGTCATTTCGTCGACCCCAGGTACCCTTCCCGATCTCATTTTCTTCTTCAATATGCTGTAGTGCCAGCTCGTATGCTCCTATAGGAGGTGTTAACAGGAATTTCATTGATTGAAGCTGCATTGGAAGGTGGGGAAGATCTATAGTCACTTTGATTACGCTGATGACTTGTATTTGCTTGCACATAACAGAGATTTTAATGTTCCAGATGTGATCTCCAACGACGAACTTTAGAGCACAACTGGACAGAATAAAATAGGCATTAATATTCAAAGGCGGAAAAGGCATTGGATCGGCCACAAACAGGTTCTGTTCTTGTTCTATGCTCCTGTAGGGGGTCTTAACAGGAAATTGATGGAAGTAGGATCTTTAAGGATAGATGAATTTTTTCGGACTTGTTCCAGATCGGTATGAACGGTATTTACCCCATTTTTCACCCTTGGCATTGGTAGTAAAACCATAACTTATCACGAATTTTTCTTGCGTCGCCTATACCTGTTATATAACCAATTTGCAATTAAATTTCTGATGAAGATTAAGCTTTAGGCTGCCATCATTTGACCGTCGAATTTGATTTTCAAATGTCGTTGAAATCACGTTAAAACTGAACACTAATTGCGTCTTATAAGTTCGAAAGTGAAATTAAGTTGAACTGAAGCTGATTTAATAGCGACGACGACAACGTCATTAAATCAGCTAAAGATAAGTTCCACGCAATAAATAAATTTTCCTGCCAATCAGTAATCGCTTGATTACCGTTCTCCCAGAGTTTATGCAATTAGAGAAGGTCGACCCGCGGTGGGAGGTACGAGTATGTATACTGTGCACTCCACACTCTTTCTTGATTTATCGTTAATGAGTGTTTCGATTTAAGAAAGTTGAAGCCCTCTTAGAATGAAACTCACACGTGATTTCGCCGACTCAATACGGAAATTAAAATGCCGAGTAAAAGATGACGACGACGAAGAAGTAGCAAGACCAAAGCACTCGATGGGGCCACCTGATAACTAGAAAAGGCGCATTAACTTAGTACATTCGATGCCGCCGATATGTACTGAAATTACATATATTCCGCAAAAGATGCAGTCGTACAGTTTAGCCGCTCCTTCGAATTGGTGGAGAATTAACTTAGGAATTCCTCAAAAAAAAAAAGTGTAATGATGGCTCATTCATTGCCGATAAAAGTGGAACTTCTAGGTAAAAATTGTGAAAGGAATATTACTAGGGGAATCGAAGCTAAGAGCGATGGTGAAAATTCAAAAAGAATCTGCACACTGACGACGTTACTTTCACTCTGTAAATAAGCGTGGGCAGTTCGGTATTTGTAGTGTCATTTCATATGTGCATAATATTTATTAGACGATTTGGATAGTGTGGACAACTTCACATAGCTTGGAGTTAATCTAGCAAACGACGCCAGTGAAACAGACGAAATAAAACTACGGATAACACTATTTGATCTCTGGCACCATTCCTGCTAATTCTAATGTAAAATGATCTCCTGAATCCGAATATGACCCCCCCGTTTTTCCCCATCACCCACCGTTTTCGGGGGAGGTCTATTTTTATAAATTTTCCATAAATTAGAAAGATGAAGAGGATTATTTTAGCCTTTAAATTCCTTTTGAGGGGCTAGAGAGGTGAAAATATCTAAAACATGAACATTTCTAGCAAGGAGGCTGATTTGGGGGGATTTGCCCCCTTAAAATGTAAAAAAAAACATTAAAAAAGATAGATTTTTTCGGTTTTTTTGCATTCTTTTCATTTCTTCTTCTTCTTCAATGGCGCTATAGCCCAAATCGGGCCTTGGCCTCCTGATCTTCAGGTTCTTTAACATTTTCATTATTTATTGTGGAAGGGTTGTTAGATCTTCGCAAAACCCTCTACCTACGAATTTTTCATTTTTAGAGATTGATGTAACCAAGGTTCATCCATGTAAGCAGTGTGCTTGAATTATGCGTCGACCGGGATTTGAACTCACGACCTTCGCATTGTAGACCAACATGCTACCCACTAGGCTACATCTTAGTTTTTTTTTTCATTTATTTTGTACATAATCTAGCTCCAGCATGATTTTCGAGCCATGGATGTTGGGCTTGGCCGTCAATGTTGATGCATGGCCGTGTTATCCCCACGATTTTTTTCGCTTTGGATTATCATTATCGCCAGTGACGATGTGATAGAAAAAACGCTTCCTTTTTTGTTGTTGAAGCAGTTGTTCGCGTGCGAAGAACGACGTTGCTTGGCTTCAGCTCGTATGGCACCCAATTTCCTTGTTTTTGCACAATTCTCAAGCTTTTCAAACGATTTGATCGTGGCTGGTTGAGTCACGCCCATTTTTGTTGCGCTTGGCGTGAATCTTCGTTCAGTAATGCCTCCAACTATGCGTCTTTAAACTTGTTAACCGCTTCGGGATTCTCCTTGTCTTCTTCTCCGAAATCGCCCATTTTATAGCGTTGAAAACATTCCCGATACGTTCTTTCACTAATGACATCCTCACCATAAGGTTGAACAATCATTCGACGTGCTTCAGTCGCAAGTTTTTTTGAATTGATGATTGAAAATTGATAAAACGTCGCGAATCTAATGATGAGGAGTTGTTGACAGATGCCTAAGTTCATCATGTGACGTTTCTGATCCGCCATTGTTTATGAGCATTTACTGCTGGCGCCATCTATTGGGAAACGGTGCGTTTGAATTTGTACTCCAGGTATATCCCACTATCATCGATAATTGTATCAATATTTTGTTAATTTGGGCTTTGATAGCTTGGAGCCCTGGGAAAGTCATCGCTAAAACCGAATCCATCTGTTTAAGAAGGCCCGGATCCAAAAAGCGTACGGGCGATAGGTCAAATAATTACAAGCTTTTAATTTAAAATGTATAACAAATTCAATATTTCTAAGCCAACCGCTCGTTATATCCCAGCTGACGTCTTTTAGGTTTGTGTAACTATAATATTAAGAAATTGATCCCTGACTCCCGACGTGAGCGCCCTCAGCTTCCTCATCTAAATTGCTGCAAGGCTTCTTCCCAACGTAAGAATCTTCCACCTACAAAAAGGACTTTTTGTGATTCCTTTGAAAAACAAATTTTGTACATTGTCTTGTTTCACTTATTTCGAAACGTTTTCGATAAGTTTTTGACGAAGTGAGACTTCGGCGATTTTTCGGTCTGTTATTCATAATTTTAAAAAATTCAGTCAATAAACACAACGTGCAACTAACGCTAACGATCATAGCAGCAGTGGGTTGCGTGTTGGTATTGTAATGCGGAGGTCGTGAGTTCAAATCCCGGTCGGCGCACATTGCCTGCTGGGATATACCTTGGTCACCTCAATTTACGGAAATGAAAAATTCGTAGAAAGAGGGTTGTGCGAAGGGCTAACAAACCTTCCACAATAAGTAATGAAAACAAAAATGTTAAGGAACCTGAATGTCAGGAGGCCAAGGTCCGATTTGGGCTGTAGCGCCATTGTAGAAGTAGAAGAAGCATTGTAGATAAAAACGCTTCCCACTAGAGAACATAGTACAGGCAATAGCCTGAGTGTAATCTAGTTGAAAGCTCTCTCTGAGATATATGAAATCACTAGTAGAAGAGTGCCAAATTGTTGGCAAATGTTTCTGTAGTTTATGTTAAACTTTTGGTATTTCAACATGGTGCATAATTCCAGTCTATAGTGATAGTTTGAAGCACTACTAGGAGGCCAGAGGAATTAAGGTCCTGGCAATAGCTTATAGCCGATGGTCAGGATTGCACCTTTTGAAATCATCACAGAGAGCTGTTTCTGTCCTATTCCCTTAAATAGTCAGAAACAAAAACTTTCAAGCAACGATTAACACTCCTCGAATGGTGAATTCGTAGGTTTTCATTTTGACATTTCAGTCGAACTCTACAACAAAGTTGTTTCTTCGATTTGTCTGGAGTTCAAATCCCAATTGTCGTATAATTCTAGCACGCTGCCAGCATAGGTATACATCCCTTGGTAACCTCAATCTAAAAAAATTAAAAATTCGTAGATAGACGGTTGTATGAGTGTCTAATAACCCTTCTACAATAATTAAATTAAAATGTTTAGGAACCTAAGTTCAGACTTCAGATTTTTTAAAGCACAAAATTTTCAGTTGCTACTGGCAATAAAAAGTTGTTCGAAATAAAATGGGCAAACGATGTTAAAGTGAAACAGTTCCATTTGTAGAAGGTCTCTATACTCAGTGGATGGTTTCTATTCGCTTTCTATCATTCAGTCCCTCCATAACATCTTCAAATATTTATCAGTAGCGGGCCAGTATGAAAATTAGCTTAACCACTCGTTACGGTCGTTCTCACTCCTCTTCCCCTATCCTTCCCAATCCCATTCCATCCCTCCATGACTGTGTGCATTGCACATAAAGGCCGAAATTGCCTAAAACACAAGTCATTCTGTAAAAAAAGCAGGCCAAGGCCCGATTTGGGCTGTAGTGCCATTGTAGAAGATGAACTATCAAGTCGTGTAATTTGAGAACGTTGTTGGCACGTTTAGTTTTAATTTCGCTTGACTGTATAACAACTTTGTTGTATTATGGTCATAGAGCAACAATTTTTGAGATCTTCATTTAGCTCCAATTTCATCCAATATACGATGACACCAGTTTATAAGCGATTTTAAGCATATGTGAACGACGACACGAAGACATTCAAAGAAATCTCGAAACGATACCATTAATCAGGGACTCACATCACCACCAAGATTTATTAATAACCCCGGCCTTAACTCTTCTGAACAAGCTGACTAGCTGCGATACTAACTCACTCATCCAGAAGGTATTCATACTCTGGAGATGCGACCACAGACGATGGCGCAGCAGTCAACAAGTGATCAGATTCTTTTTTTTTTCATTTTTACATAAAAATAATAGCAAAGTGGGCCGGACTCGGAAATTGAAATTATTTGCGCAGGTGATTAATACTCTTGAGAGGGAAGAAATAAAGAAAAGAAATCTTATCCAAGCTGACCACGAAAAGTGGACGAAGAAGAAGTAGGACGAGTCATTGTGATGCACGGAAGTGAATAGATCACTCGATTTCCAAGTTGAAGCTCAGTGATGATGTGCCCCACACAGCGCTTGGGTTCAATCCAAATTAATGTTGGGCTTATTTTAGAATAAGCTTTCTACCAATTCGTTCCCAATTTGATAGACAACCGGACGCTTGATAGTCTCACATTTCATCATTATTAAAATACATTTACGAGTAATGATGTAAAATAAAATTTCGAGAAGATCTGTAAATATCAGAAGATAATACGTTGGGAAAGCGCAGTAGGTTATGAACAATAATTACATTTACGATAAACACATGGATAGGGCTGAAGATAAATAAAAAATTTAGTAATATTTGTTTAATTGCTATTGTGTAATCGTGGAACAAATATCACTCACCTCTTCTTCAGTGGCACTTCAGCCCTAAACGGGCTTTGGTCTCCTGACCTTCAGGTTTCCTAATATTTTATTATTGTGAAAGGGTTTTTAGCTCTTCGCGCAATCCTTTATCTATGAATTTTCATTTTCGTCGCTGGATTTCAAGCAAAAATAAAATCAGCAGTTGACCGCTCAATTTTATTCAATTATCCTTCCATTTATCACTAGGCTTGCTCACCAATTATCGCTTGCCTATCTTCCGCCTTCAAAATTTTGACTCGCTCGTCGACCGCTTCAAACCAGACTAACTCCTCTTCTCAGGCGCTTGCTTTTTTATATCGCTCTCTATTCGTTCACTATCGGTCACAGTCAGCCTTCTCTGTTATTTCGACCATTATCAGATACCCGTTGGCCACAGTCGGCCTTCTTCGTTGTTTTGATCGTAGTCGGTACCCGTCGGCCATAGTCGACCTTTTCTGTTGTCTTGACCGTTGTCGGTACCAGTCGGTCATAGTCGCCCTTCTCCGTTGTTTCGGCAATTGTCGCGTGAACTTTTTCCTTCCTGATAGAGCGCTTCTGCTCATTACTTCTATAAGCATTTCATCATCGCCCGAATCTTTTCTCGTTCGTACGATTTTTCTTAAGGCCATCGAAAATAACTTATGGGGTCACCGCAATCCACAGTTAAGTCGACATTGGTACGGGGAAACAAGTGGATATAGGAAACAAGTGGATATAGGAAAATTAGTACGGATACGGTCAAGTAGAGCCAGATGCGATTTCGGCGCCCCAGCCTAAACATGGGAGTTGTACTCAATGCGTGGTCGATGGATGGTAGCTAGTTCGGAGGCAGATAGTATTTCTTACACTTCTGCAGAATACCTAGACGTTTCGACTTCGTAAATGTGTTGGCTCCAATCAAGGTGATTTTTAAATTTTTTAGAGCGCTGTCATCTGCGAAACAGTGAATAGGATTGAGAGTAAACGACAGAAGGTCGCTTATGAAGACTAAAAAGAGAATGGGAGATAAAACTGAGCCCTGAGGGGGCGCCGGAAATAATGGAAAAGGATGCAGAAGTTACTCCGTCTAGTATGACCCGAATAGAGTGTTCGGAGAGGAAACTCTCAATCCATTGTAGAAACGAAGTGTTAAAACTAAAGGCTTTTGGCTTGACTAAGAGACATTTGTGCCAAACTCTGTCAAACGCTTTGACGATGTCAAGAGCAAGAACTTAACCGTCATCAAAATTTGTGGATGCAGGAAATTCAACGCTCGGTAAGATAAATCAGGAGA
The DNA here is from genome assembly GCA_963669355.1 of Chorisops tibialis. Taxonomy (NCBI): domain Eukaryota; kingdom Metazoa; phylum Arthropoda; class Insecta; order Diptera; family Stratiomyidae; genus Chorisops; species Chorisops tibialis. The sequence goes on from OY770262.1 coordinate 277,471,542, forward strand.
TCGCGTGTAGAACGACCCACAAGGACTATCTTGCGATTGACAACAGTTTAAATTACTTTTGAAAGCACTGAGGTAATGACTATGGGGCGTTAATTAGCAGGGTTTGCTTTGCTTTCTTTTTTGGAATTGGCTGATCATTCGTGACCTTTCAGATCTGAGGGAAGCACCCTGAAGAGAATGAAAGATGGTAGAGACTACGAAGAGGTTTAGGTAAAGAGGAAGCGCAGTTTTTAAGGACAATGAGGGAGATGCCATCTAACTCAGTAGACTTGTGACTGCAGGATTCTAGAAAAAAAACTCTAGTTTCAAAACGAAGTGGTGGCAGCAAGAAGCCAGAGTCCTATAAAAAGTATTTCATCGTTACCCGAGTCTTTCCGTGTCTCCCCGTGTCTCCCGATCGCAGTCGGCCGCAGTGGGGTTATTCATACATGAGGTGGTATATGACCAGGAGAGCTGCTGAGAATAGTGACATACATACAATTTGTCTCACCTCAAATGAGGTATCAACTCAAATGAGGCATGAATGTGAAAATGGAGCACAGTCACATGGTGGGTTCGCATACATACAATTTGTCTTGTTGAGGTGCGATAGTGATCTAGATCTAGGGTGTAGCCTATTCGGTAGCGTGTCGGTCTACAATGCGAAGGTCGTGAGTTCAAATTCCGGTCAATGCATAATTCCAGCACACTGCCTGCTTGGGTATAACTTGGTCACCTCAATCTACAAAAATGTAAAATTCGTGTTAAGGAACCTGAAGGTCTGGAGGCTAATGCCAGATTTGGGCTGTAGTGTGATTGTAGTAGAGGTGCGATAGTGGCAAATGAGCGAATGAGGTAATCGCAGACATGTATGCATGATTAGGAGAGCTTCGGTCAAGGCCACAGTTACTATGTTGCGCTCTTATGCCATGTGCAAAGAATGTTTAGTGGTTCAGGTTTACCAAATTCGCAATTTCACATTCACACTTCATTTAAGGTGAGACATATATACCTTCTGCAATGGCGCTATAGCCCAAATCGGGCCTTGGCCTCCTGATATTCAGGTTCCTTAACATTTTTGTTTTCATTACTTATTGTGGAAGGGTTGTTAGCCCTTCACACAACCCTCTTTCTACGAATTTTTCATTTTCTTAGATTGAGGTGACCAAGGTATATCCAAGCAGGCAATGTGCTGGAATTATACATTGCTCCGACCGGGATTTGAACTCACGACCTTCGCATTACAAGACCAACACACACATATTCAGAATTATTTCGTTCTCGTTCGATTCTTTTTCCTGTCAGTCGAGTCTCTACGTGTAGTTCGCTGATTGGTGAAATGCTCAAGGTCCCCGAACACTCGACGATCCTGCGTTCTATAGTGCAAGGGTTCGTTATAGTCTTTGTACACGTGTTTTAAATTGATTCAGTGTTGGTAGGTGATAAATAAGCAGAGCTGACACTTCACATTACTTTCGAGTACATTGGGAGACCGCGGATATTTGATGAACGACTAGGGATATCATGCAACAATATACCCACGCAAGTAGTGAGCAGAAATTATTCCTCGACAGAGATTCGAGCTCCAGACCTTTGCATTGTGGACCAAGATACTACCCAGTAGGCTACTGCTCAACTACGGCAGCCATTTTAGTCCAGTTTCCTTGAGCGTTGGTGCCTGAAGTTTTCGTTTTGTGTTTTTTGCTCCTGTATTAAAACTTTTGATGATTTTGTAACCACGATAAAGTATACATGCTTGTATACATTACAACTATGGTTGGTTGAAGCACGTTTAATTGTCTTAGTTTCGTGTAGTTAGACGTTAGTTTACTTATCTTTCTCGAGAGGCCTTACCTCCCTTACGTGAATCGTGTCCCTGGGGCGGAATGGTGAAGTACTCAATTCTGACTGTGAATGTGGGTCGCTGCTTCTTTGTACAAAATTGGTACAAAATTCATATGCGAGAACAGATAACGAAAATGATGAGGCTGCCGTTGCGTGTGAATTTTGCGAATAAGTTTAAGAAAAGGACACAAACAATTAAAAGTGTAGTTAAACTTTGATAGTCACTTAAAACTTAATAAATATGGAGCCAACTTATTATACTCTAGATGAAATCTGAGAGTATTATAAGTTTGTAACGCTAAGAAATAAAACTCGGATAAAAAAAATGAATGATACAGAAGTTAATATTATCACTCAAAAAACTCAAAACCGCTTGTCCGTCCGTCTGTGCGCTCTCTAGCTTGAGAACGCGTTGAGCTAGATAGTTCAAATTTTATACACGTCGTTTTTGAGAAAAAAGTAAGGTCAAATTCGTGAATGGGCCAAATCGCTCCACCCCTTCTACCCCCACCCATACAAATTGACACAATTGCGCAATTTGACAATAAACGGAGTTGCTCGAGAAGCATAAAAGCTATTTGCCTGAAATTTGGAATATGTTACTTTTATTATAATATCAACCTACCATATAAAAATTATGCGTATCCTCCCCCTCCTTCTACCACCTCCCATACAAACTGTACTTGTCATGAATTACTCTAAACCAATTTACTCAGTGCGTATAAAATTTAGCGGGCTGACATTGTGCATTAAATATTTATTTAAAAATTTTTAGTAAGGCCAAAAAAAATTGGACGATTAGCTTCACTCCTTCTACCCCCTCCCATACAAAATGACACAATTTCGCAATTCGACAATAAATGTATTTATTCGAAAAGTATAAAAGCTTTCGGTCTAAATTTTGGGACATATTACTTTCATAATGATTTCAATCTACAGTATAAAACTTATTTGCGTCCTCCTTATCCTTCCACCCCCTCCCATACAAACTACACTTTTTCATGAAATACTCTAAGACGATTTTCTCAAAACATGAGATAAAGGTCTCAGCAGAGACCGAAACGTCACAATTAATAAAGCGTAACAGTGTAGAATCCGAATATATTTTCTTTCAATTCATATTTTCAACTTATAACCCCGTTCGGCCCCGGGTTCCCCTACTGTTTTGTTACTAAAGCTTGTTTGCAACACATGTTGGCAAAGAGCTCAAAATCTAATTTAATTTTAATACATCAAATCAAAAACCTACCATTAGATAATTCAATCTTCCCGGATCAGATCAATCTTTAATTTTTTTCAATAATATCATTCTGTCGCGTTAAATCTATAAATCAAATCCAGAATTTTTATTCAAATTGCCATTTAACATTGCAATAGCGAATTATATGAAACTTCCTCCCCATTTCAGAAGCCTGGTACCGCATTATTTAATTTTCCACCCTTTTTAATGCGCTCCCGGATGATGGGGAAGGAACATTTATGCTATTAGAAAGAAGTCAGTTAAATATAACATAACAGTCACCTGGCGTATGTATAGGCGAACTCTCTGGCCGCAACACGTGGACCCATTCTCGCTGTCAAAATTGAACCTATTCGTATCCAGAGAGATGACTTCGAGCTAGAAATATAGGGAAGCGAACTAATAAATTATTTTTATTGCCCGAAATTTATTTTTAATATGCCATCAAAGGGATCAACTAGTATTAGACGCATAGAATGTATGGCTACCCGTCATGGACATTTCTCATTTTTTTTTGTTATTACGTTTTGCTTACTAGTAAGGCAATTTGATGGCAGTCATAGCATGGACTTAATCGTTTGGGAAATTAAAAAAAAAAAATTGAATAATAGCTAGCTATATCTAAGATATTTGCATCGAGCTGAAATTGTAGACAGTCTGTTTTGATTGAAAGCTACAGCTGGTCGGGTAATAACGTAGGCAATAATCAGAGCCCTTTAAATGGCTATTAGAATTTCAAATGACTGTTTAGGGGCTGGTAAGTCGCTCTGAATTTACACGAATATAGCTACCTAGCTTTAAATTTACAACACGTAGTAATAATACTCTACACGAAATCTTCGAGTATTATAAGTTTGCCACAAAGTTTGTAATGTCAAGAAATAAGGCTTAAAGAGAAAAAAATTAATGATACGAAAGTTCATATCATCACCCAAAAATTTCAAAAGAGGATGTCCGTCTGTCCGTGTCCAAGCTCAAGAACATGTTGAGCTAGAAAGTTGAAATTTTGTACACGTTGCTTTTGACACAAAAGTAAAGTCAAGTTCGCACAACCCTCTTTCTACGAATTTTTTCATTTTCGTAGATTGAGGTGACCAAGGTACATCCAATCAGGCAATGTGCTGGAATTATGTATTGCGTCGACCGGGATTTGAACTCACGACCTTCGCATTACAATACCAACACGCTACCTACTAAGCTACACCCTAGCTCATGTGATCTACGGTATAAAAATTATTCGCATCCCTCCACTCCTTCCACCACCTCCCATACAAATTGTGGCTTCCATGGCGTAGTGGGCAGCATGCTTGCTTCACAGTCAATAGGTCGTGGGATCGATTCCTACTCCAGACAGTGAGATTGTTTTGAGCACGAATTTTCAGTTGCTTCTGGCGAGGAAAAATTATTTGAAATACAATGGACAAACGGTGTAAAAGTGAAACAGTTCCACTTCAAGAAGGTCTGTACACTCAGTAGATGGTTTCTGTTCGCTTTCTATCATTCAGTTCCCTATAATATCTACAAATATTTGTCAGTATAACTGAAAAATATACCAGCTTCTCCACTCGTTGCGGTCATTCTCACTCCCCTTACCCTACCATCCCAATCCCATACATTCCCTCCATGACTGTGTTTGTGCATTGCACATAAAGACCGAAATTGCCTATACACAGGGCATTCTGTAAAAAAAAAACGAAAAAAATTGACTTTTTCATGAACCACTTTAAACCGATTTTATTCGTACGTGTGACATTTATCGATTGAAAAAAATTAAGTGATTAGCTTCACTCCTCCTGCTCATCTGCTCGCTTCCATGTGCAACCTGTGCAACCCGACGTCTTCCTTGAAAATTATAATCCAGTGCCTGATTGGAGATATCTCGCTCTGGTTAGGTATTGAGATTCGAAGGTGGAAATGGCAGTGGATCGGTCGCACTTTAAGGAAACTAGAGTGAATCATCGCAAAACAAACTCTCGATTATAATCCTCAAGGAAAACGTCGGGTTGGTCGACCATGTAGCACATGGAAACAATCAGTTGAGCTCTAGGCTCTAGGAGGAATAAACAAGTCCTGGCAATAGCTTAAGGCCAATGCTTAGGATCGCTCATTATGGAAAAAAGTTGTTACTGTCCTGTGCCACCATGGGGGTCTTAACAGGAATTTGATTAATTGATTGTTATTTTGCCCGACGCCCTAAGCAAGTGCTTATGGCTTCATCTAACATGGGTCGATTCTGTACAGAAATTTGGAAATGTTTAGTTATAATATTATGGAATTCGTACACGTACAATTAATATTTCCTATATCATTAAATATACACTTTACTTAAGTTACTAGCATTTGATATTATTCCTGTAATCGTTATCATATTATTTCTTTTATCATTCAAGTAGCCGATTAGATTCTCGACATGTGTGCATCTCTTATCACTTTTAAAATTGCCGTTCAATAATATGGGTATATTGCATTACAGCAACTTGTTATCGAATTTTCCGCAAATCGGAACTAACTTCTATTTGTTTGTGTTTTTTGCTAAGCTAAAAAAACATGTGTTGTTATCCAAAAATTTATTCTCTTAGGTTTCGCAACATGTAGTGGTTGTAATTTTTATCGCTGTTGTCCTTTGAAGTGAGGCTTTTTAGATTTCATATCATTCAAGACTAGAGTTTTGTGGTCACACTTTATTTGCGCATACCAAGTGTATTAATAGGCCGAACGGCGACTTAAAAAGTAATAGTTCACTTGATAAGGAATGGAAAAGTGCAACGGAAAGCGAAAAATACATGATGTGCAATATGTGGTTTTTATTAGAGATGTGTAGTTCACGAACGAACTAGTTCATTTGAACTATTCACATCATTGAACTAAAAGAATTATTCAATAAAATTTTCACATTTAGTTCGAAATGAACTGGTGGCGCTACAGCCTATTTCGAGACTTGGCTTCTCGGATGCACCTCCTCCGAACGGAAAAGTGCAACGGAAAATGACAAATACAGTGTGGGGTTTTTATTAGAGATTTGTAGTTCACGAACGAACTAGTTCATTTTAACTATTCACATAATTGAACTAAACGAATTATTCAATAAAACTTTCACATTTAGTTCGAAATGAACTGGTGGTGATGATGCAATGGCGCTACAGCCCATATCGAGCCTTGGCCTCCCGGATACATCTCCTCCAGTTGTCTCGGCCCAACGACCGCGTCCTCCAGTTTGAAAAATCGAGAAGCGATAAACTGGTAGTATAGCTGAATTTAAAATTCGAAAGTTTGCGTATTCGGTTCAGAATCTAAGCAGAACCTAATCGGTTAAGCCATTTTGCAAAAGCAGTATTCAATCCATTCGATTGTGTTATCGCCAACTCAGTACCATCGTATCTTATCTCTCGTAGGGAACGAACTATCTCTTGTATGAATGTTTATACGTTGTGTTGTGAAACTAAACTGATCAGACTGGTGCATTGATTGCTCTAATGTATATGTTTAGTTCACAAACAAACTATGAGCTCAATACGATCGTGCATCGAAGAAATGTAAGCGTTTAGTTCGAAGACAGACTACAGAAGTGTTTGTGAATCGAATTAATTAGATCGGTGCAATTTTTTTCAATTTGACTCGTTTTTGATACGTTTAGTTGATGAACCTGTTTTTTTCTTCATTTTTTGTTACCCTCTACTTTGTTTTATAATTTGGCGAACACGTGAGAGCACTGCGACCTTCTCGGCCTATTATGCGCTTATTGCCCCATCACTCTACCATAACTCAATAGCTTTGTTTAGTCTAAGTATTTTTAAGGCAGCCATGTTAGCTAGTTCCTAGGTAGAAAGGAAACCTTTCCCAAGAAGATTGTGTCTTTTCCTAGCTACTGCTTCACAGTGACATAGGATGTGTACTGTCGTTTCGGAGTCCTCGAGACAGAGGCGATAGATGTCGGTTTCAGCTAAGCCCATATTTTTGAGGTGGTGGTTTACTCCCCTGTGCTCCGTCATTAGGCCGATTAGAGTACTAATATCACTCTTGCCTCCTCTACTTACTTTTATATATCGTGAGTCGGGTGCTCCTTTTTCCTCTTTTCCGACTCGAGATATCTGTAAAAATCAGTTAAAATTTATTTAGCAGACATCTTGAGAGCGGCTTGAATCGAGCCGGGTGTATTTTTTATTCATATTAACCTTTTGTGTTAACTCGGGATGTCTGCGAAAAAACAGTGTTTGCAAATTTAGTCATACATCTCGTGAACGGCAGCTCATGTTGAGCCGGGTGAAATTTTTTTATTTCTCATCTCTTTTGATTCGAGATATTTTGGAAAAGCTGAATTTCGCAATTTTTAACAGACATCTCCAGAACGGCTGTTCGAATCGAGTCGAGTATGATTTTTTCTTTGTACTTTCTTTTTTTTTGTACCCCAGATATCTGCAAGAAGCCGAATTTTGCAAATACGATCGCCTCCAAAATAAATGAACTAAAAAAAACGAACACAAAGAACTAGTCCTTTTTATTTCTCATCTTTTTTGATTCGAGGTATTTTGGAAAAGCTGAATTTCGCAATTTTTAACAGACATCTCCAGAACGGCTGTTCGAATCGAGTCGAGTATGATTTTTTCTTTGTACTTTCTTTTTTTTTGTACCCCAGATATCTGCAAGAAGCCGAATTTTGCAAATACGATCGCCTCCAAAATAAATGAACTAAAAAAACGAACACAAAGAACTAGTCCTTTTTATTTCTCATCTTTTTTGATTCGAGGTATTTTGGAAAAGCTGAATTTCGCAATTTTTAACAGACATCTCCAGAACGGCTGTTCGAATCGAGTCGAGTATGATTTTTTCTTTGTACTTTCTTTTTTTTTGTACCCCAGATATCTGCAAGAAGCCGAATTTTGCAAATACGATCGCCTCCAAAATAAATGAACTAAAAAAACGAACACAAAGAACTAGTCCTTTTTATTTCTCATCTTTTTTGATTCGAGATATTTTGGAAAAGCTGAATTTCGCAATTTTTAACAGACATCTCCAGAACGGCTGTTCGAATCGAGTCGAGTATGATTTTTTCTTTGTACTTTCTTTTTTTTTGTACCCCAGATATCTGCAAGAAGCCGAATTTCGCAAATACGATCGCCTCCAAAATAAATGAACTAAAAAAAACGAACACAAAGAACTAGTCCTTTTTATTTCTCATCTTTTTTGATTCGAGGTATTTTGGAAAATCTGAATTTCGCAATTTTTAACAGACATCTCCAGAACGGCTGTTCGAATCAAGTTGAGTATGATTTTTTCTTTGTACTTTCTTTTTTTTTTGTACCCCAGATATCTGCAAGAAGCCGAATTTTGCAAATACGATCGCCTCCAAAATAAATGAACTAAAAAAACGAACACAAAGAACTAGTCCTTTTGCTGAATCAGCTAAAAAACCATTTTGCTCATCTCTAGTTTTATCTCTAGATGGAATCTCAGAGTATTAAAAAAGTTTGTAACGCCAGATTACAGATATATTTGTTGTCGCTCAAAAATCTCAAAACCGGATATCAGTCTGTCCGTGCACTCTCTAGTTCGTGAACTAGTCGAGCTAAAAAAAATTCCAATTTTGTACGCTTCGTTTTTAACGAAAAAGTATGTATGTAAGATCGTAAACGGGCCAAATAGCTCCACTTCTTGTACCACCATCCGTACAAAATGACTCATTTTCAAACGTTTACAATAATAAACTTTTATTGGAAACTATAAGAGAAGAATTTCAAATTTAGAAAATATTTTTATCATAAATGTGATGAATGGTATACCTTCCTTCCACCACCTCTCATTCAAATTGCACTTTTTCATGAAATACGATAATCCAATATTCTCAGTACGTATAATATTTGTCAAATCTTGTACTAAATACTTAATTAGCAGTACTATTAAGATCGGAAAAAATTTACTGATGAGCTTCACCGCTTCCACCCCCTCCCATACAATATGACACAATTTCGCAGCTCCAGAAAATATCGATTTTTTTTAAAGTATAACATTCTTACTGGCCTGAAGTTTGAGAGATGTAAATTTCATAGTATTCATAGTTATTTCTGAAAAATAATAAATAACCTCCCGCCCCCTCTCTCGTTCTATCACCTCCCATACAAACATTTCACTAAATGCAATACACTGATTTTCTCAGTACATACATATTAAATTTTTGATGATTAATTTTTTTATAAAACATTTTTATACCTACTTTTGCATGATATGGAAAAAATTAGTTCAATAATGTCACCCATTCTACCACGCCCCATACAAAATTTCTTGAGATTACAACATTTTCTATTTCATCACGAGTATCGTATTATTGGGCATTACGCGCAATCGTAATCCAGGTATGTTTTTTTTAAGAAAGTATAATTTTATTTGACACAGTGTCAAATTTATTTTATGCTCCACTACGCAGGATCCGCTAAACCCTTTTTGTTACACGAACAGCTCGAATTTTCTAATATGATGAGAGTTTTTGAGTAAAACGTTTTCAAAATTTTTGATTGCTGTGTGCTATTTTTGTTTTCTCTTGTTCTTTTTCCTTTAGATTATTCTTCTATTCTTTATATTTCAGACTTATATTCTCGCTATCTCTAGAAAGTTCTTCTTAATCTCCATTTATTAGGATTCATTAGTGGATCAATCAATCAATCAAATTCCTGTTAAGACCCTCTATAGGTGCATAGGACAGAAACAACTCTCTGCCACAAGACGCGATCCTGAGCATCGGCCTTAAGCTGTTGCCAGGACTTGTTTCATTAGTGGATAAGAGTCATAAATTTACCTTACAGGTAGGTTCTTAACTGCTCGAGGGTAATGAAAACAATACCCTATATAAAATAACAGAGTTATGTTATTTTTATTTTGCAGTCATAAAGGCAACATGTTTATGAAGCGGATCATATTTTACAAATGACTTACTGATTTTCCATTGAATTTCACCTCTATAAAAACACCTCTTCAAGATTCTGTTGGCTAAACAGTTTGTAAACTGAAAACAAAATGCTCACATCTTTAACCTAGGTTGGTCGAAGGTAAGGATTAAGAGAATCTTGTGTTTTGCATATTTTACTAAGAAGGATGCCGTTTACAATAGGATTAATTTCTCTTTGATGCAGTCAGGAAACAATTTCAAATACGTGTACTGATTTCGAAATAATTATCAAGTATTGATTTAGTTTCGATCAGTCAAGTGAAGTTACATCGGTAAAACTCTCAGTTAAAAAAAAGGATATTTTAATTTGGATATATTAATTTATTGCTATTCAGTTTCTTATTTATCATAAGGTTGGTCGATATTGTTATTGGTATGTTTTTTAAGTTAATGGAAACCATGAAAGTCAGATTAGGCAAAGGTAATATACTGAAGTGCGCAAGCAGTCGCTGTTCTTCAAGTAAAACTAAAACTACTAGTTTAACAAGTTCACTTCAATCGCTTTACACTTTTCACTTGAATCTTTTCCGCTCACAAATTATCGCTTTCCAAACACTGACTAATCAGTCGACTGTTCAATCCGGAATGACTTTTCCCGAAAACGCTCCCCCTTTTTTACATCTGTTGGTTGACCTAGACCGCTTCTGTAAATCATTTCCTTCTCGTTCCAATCATTCCCTTCCCTTGTCGTACGAATCTTTCCCTTCACGGGCGCTCGCTGTTGGTTGCTTCTTTGAAGCATTTCCTTCTCGTCCGAATCATTTCCTTGTCGTACGAGTTTTTTCCTTCTCGGCCGCTCGCTTTTAGTTGCTTCTATTTCATATTTCCTTCTTGTCCGAATCATTCCCTTGTCGTACGATCTTCAGACCTTCGATGATCGCTCGTATATTTTGTTGTTGGTGAGAGGTGTTCTTTTTAGCACAGTGTTGTTGTAGGACAGCTTGAATATTCGCAGAGTAGCATAGTGTTCGCATGCATGGAGAACTGTGGACGATTGCGATGAGCGACTAGAGCTGATATGTAACAATACCTTGTACATTGGTTCAGTTGCTGTTCTGAAACAAAGTTTTGGAAAAAATTTCTTTAATTTTTGACCCTTTGTTCTTAGTAATTTTTCAATACGACATACTTTTGAAGAGACACGTACTTCGCACAGGAATTAAAAAATTATTTTTCGATATAAAAAGTAAATTTTGTAAGTGTTGCTTATGAAATAATTTGCGAAGAGTCATTACTTTTTCCTGCTTGCTTATGCTTTTCGGAATACTCTTCTTGTCAAAAAAAAAGTTTTTCTTTCTATTAAAAGAAAATACTTTACAGTGTAGGTACCGTATTTGTACCATAGTTCTATTTATTATCTGTACCTTGGTTCGTGTCAAGTATCGAAAATTCAAAGGTCAAAATATTATTAAATCTTCGCAGAAACATGTTTCTCATAGGCTTACAGCCGAAGATTCAAATTGGGTTATGGTACAATTGAAGAAGATTTATATAATATTGTTTTATTTCAGTCCTAAAAAATTGATTTTAATTTTACTTTATTATTCTAATTATGAAGTATTGTGATCGGCACAGAAAATAAATGAAAATAAATGTCCTACCTTGAAATTTTGTTTTTTTCGAGTTTCATGACTAAATTAGCCTAAAAATGCAGAACAAAAACAAAAAAGAATTATGATTGTGCGTAAAGCCCATTCATATCATACTCTAGATGAAATGGGAAAGAGTTTAATGTACCGAAAAATATGTCATCTAGAATTCTTTCGAATAGTGACTTTTGTATGCATACCGAACATGTCATGCAAAATGTTTCAAGCTGAATTTAAAGTTTGTAGTTTTCATTATTTTCAAAGAAATTGGACATCGTTTTTCTGAAATTGGCGCATTTGTATGGGAGGTGGCAACGGAAGTGGAATGTTTTGGATGATTTAGAAACTGCTTATCAACATGCTCATCCCCATGCTTTGTTTCAAGTTTGAAGTCGATATCTTTCATATGTTCGAAGGAAAAATGCTTTTCTTCTGTCTTTAATGTAGATATTTGTATGGGAGGTGGTAGAAGGAGGGAAGTGAAGCTGATAATTTTTATTTAGCAGTTATTGCAATTATTAAGTGACAACTTCTGGCAAAATTTTACGTTTCTACTGTTTTTAGTTTCAATAAAAATCGATAAAATGCGTTTACCAAAAGTGTTCATTTGTGTGGGAGAGGGTAGAAGGAGTTTACGATCGAAACACCATTTTTCGTCGTTAATGATTTTCCTTTTATTATACTTTCCACAAAACTTCAAGTCGACAGATTTGACAGTTTCGAAGAAAAATAATTTAATTGTAATTTGTGTGGGCGGGGGTAGAAGAAACAAGGTAAGGTTGATAATTTTTTCAAAACTTACTGCAATGTAATAACATTAATTCTGATAATAATTCGTTTTTTCAGCTTTGCTAGTTTCAAATCGAAAAAAACGAATTTTTCAAAATTGGCCGTTTCTATGGGAGAGGGGAAGAAAGAGTGAGATAATCGGATGAAGTAGTTCTCTGCATATGATACATTTCGGAAGAAGGAAGGCAAGTATCGATGTTCCAGGTTCCGCACGGAAACGGTTGAGCTGTTGTTTTGCAACTCGTACGGAATCTGAAGTACAAGTAGTTGCAGAATGCCACAGTTCCTTTTGCCTTTCCTTCATTTTTACTGAATTCTTATCTTCTTGCAACACCTTCAAGAATGGTGTGCTCCTCTGGGTTGTTTTCCCACGCCCACGCTTCTGACTGCCGGCAAATCGTGCTGTCCAGATCTGGAGGAGCCCCATTATTCTGTTATCGTTTTGGGAGTCACAGCAATGTCGTTATAGAGGGGGGTAGAAGGAGTGGGGGATGTAGACCATTGACGAACTTAAAATTTCTTTTTCAAATTGACATTAAACAAAATTCAGCACGATAACTCAAAGCGTTCGAGAGTTATGTTTTAGACAGACGGACGATGGACAGACAGACGGTCACTCGCAATCGAGGTTTTTGAGTGACAACAAATATTTCTGTACCCTTGGCTCTGACTCTGACTCTGTGCGAGCATTAATTCTTACCGTTGCAAACGTTAAGGCAAACACAATATACTCTCAGATTTCATCTAGAGTTTTAAGAAATCCACACGGCCGTCCGCTGTACGTGTTTCCTCCAACGACATTCAAAGACCCATATCTCCAAAACCCTAATAGGTCGAGCAGAGAACCATATCTTGATATTTTAACGTAAACAGCTCAACGCTACGTCGCAAGTTCTCGATAGTCTTTAGCAACACGGGTTGTTTTTTGCGACGACAATCATTAACGCCCCCGTAGGAAGCAGTCTATGCCAAATGCAAGTTCGGCAATCATACTGCTGGATCGAGACCTATTCAAATCTCTGCCAATCTATCGGTCATGACACCGGGCTGGAAAACGCAATTCCATGCAGAGCTCCTAGGAGCTCTGCCCGCGATATGGGCGACAAACCACAGCTACCACGATACTCCCCGAAGGGCCATCTTCCATTGCCGGGAAGCAAACTTCTATAGCCTCCCCGACACCCGTGGTTCCAGAATACCTCTGGTCAGGTTTTGTAATTCCAAATTACTACCAGTTGAGTTCCTTGCAACTCGTGACTGGTGACACTCCGCTTCGGAAAACGTGGGGACAGTACTCCCCAAAAGGTTGACCTTGGTCGTTCATTCGGTATGTGATAACAAAAGTTATGCCTTCTCTGCGTTGTAGTTAAGGTTTTTCTTCATATGTACACTCGTGTTTTCCTTAGGATTGTCACTAATGACGTACCTATCTCCTAGCGAGCAAGGACTTCATAAAGTGGCTCGCAGGGTTCCCCTAAGAGCACAGTTTCTACACTGTATTGCATTCTGGCAGCAGTAGTATGTCCAACTTGACCACACCTTCCACAAGTGGCTTCCTTAGCTCGACAATCCGCAACTCTATGGTCAAATCCATTGCAGCCATAACACGAGAAGAGAGCGTCGTGTTGTCTGACATGATACGAATTCCATTTGGAATATATTCTTTCAGCCGAGTCTAACTCGTTCATAATTTCTTCCTTGCCCTCAAGGACTACGTTTGCTACCGCTTTGCCATCTTTGGTAGGCCTACTGGTCGCACAGACACCATTTCGGAAATCCTCCTCAGTGAACTTCCCTTTCACAATGTTTGAGTAAATCTCATCCATGAGTTCGTCATTAGTAATCGATCCATCCACATCCTGTATAATGTCTTTGTTGCCAAATTTTACGGTCGTTCTCACTCCCCTTCCTCCTACCTTCCCAAACCCATTCCCTTCACTCCATGACGGTATTTATGCATTGCACATAGAGGTCGAAATTGCCCATAACACAGGTCATTCCGCAAAAAAAAAATATTAAGCCATACTAGCGAAACGTGAAACAAACATAACATTCGGACAAAAGTGTAGTGGGGGGAAGTAGGGAGCATTTTAAAAATGGTGCACTTTTCAAATTTTCAAATCGGTATATCTCAAAACCCAATGCATATATTAAGTTGGAAATTTTTCAGATTGCAGAACTATATGACCAATAATTTTGGAAAAAATTTCGAGTTGTGGCGTGTAAAGGGCGATGTTGAGCTAAAAAGTCGAAAATTTCTAGTAATTTTCTTAGAGCTCTGGTAAAAGATACAGAGTTAAAATTTTGCACGTGCATAGATGTATGTAATTTTGGCATAACACAGGTTATTCCACAAAAAAAAAGAACTAAGGTAGGACGCGATACTCTAGATGAAAGAGTTTTTTTTTAATTTAAGAAATTTTGTATTGGGACGGGTGACGGTATTGAAATGCTTATACAAAATTTAAGCTCCAAAAATTGAATAAGTACTGAAAAAATTAGTGTATTGGATTTAGTGAAATTGTGCAGTTTATTTGGGAGGTGGTAGAAGGAGGGATGAGTTCTTAACGACTTTTAGAAATAATTTTATTTATTTTTTTTTTTTTTGTTTTACTAGCAATCTATATATAAATATAATTGTAGTGTCTGTATGTTATTTGTTTAGAAATGGCTATAAGTTAGTTTTTTGCTTTATTTTAGCAATACCTAAACAGAAACACGCGTTTTTAAAATTCTTCTCTGTCTGTCCGTCTGTCTGTCTGTCTGTCCGACTTTCACGCAAAAACAGCAGAACCGATTGTAACGAAACTTTCACAGTTTATTGGGCGTCCTCCAGGATGTAATCTGCTTTTGGTTTTATGTCACTTTCCTCACGCCTTCTACCCCCTCCCATACAAAGTGACACATTTTCAAAAATATTTGATTTTTTTTCCGAAACTATAACAGCTATTAATTTGAAGCTTAAAATATATTAATTCTATTACAAATGCCATCTCTTAGTTTACAAATTATTTGAATCCCCCTACTCCTTCCACCACCTCCCATACAAACTATACTTTTTCATTTAATACTATACACCAATTTTATCAGTACGTATAAATTCCGTCGAGCTAAAATTTTGTACAAAATCCTTAATTAGCATTATTATATATATCGGGAAAAAATTAATCGATTAGCTTCATTCCTTCTACCCCCTCGTACAATGTGACACAATTTCACGACTTTTCAATAATTCGATTTTCTTGGAAAGTGTGAATGTTACTGATCTGTAATTGACAATACATCACCTGCATGATGATTGTATTACTTACTAAAAAAACTACTAAGAACCCCTCACTCCTTCGTCGCGGGCGATAAATAAAGATTTAGTGCATAATTTCAGCTCGATAAATTATATAACTACTTAGTAAATTGTCTTATAGTATTTCAACAAAAAGTTAAATTTATATGGGAGGTGGTAGAAGGAGTGGAACGATTCAAATGATTTTTATATGGTGCATCGATGACATCATGGAAATAATATTCTTTAAGCTCCATATCTATAGCTTTAATACTTTTCGAGAAAATTAGCTTACCGTTAAATTCCGAAATTGTGCTATTTCATATGGGAGATGGTAGACGGGGTGGATCGATTTAATCTAGAATATAGAAACCATTAAATGGCATTTTGAAACTGAAATGTGTGGCTTTAGTATGAGCTGGACGGGGATGTGGGTTAGAATTTGATTGGGTTAATTGTACTACTGAGATGGATGTTACTCCTCTTGCGCTACCCACTTGAGGAGTAACATCCTCAAGAGGCTAACAGTATTAAATTACCAATATCGCCTAGCACACGTATTGTTTCGCAATCAAATAATTAATTTAACATAAAAATGAATTTTGTAATTAACTAAGCATCATTTTAAATTGTTTGTAATTATTTTAGGACAAAATGTACTCCGAAACAGAAGTACCAAAATACTTTTTCAACAATAATTGAATTTTATTATTTGGATTCATCGCACTGGCGGAAAATATGAAGATACACATTCATTGTGCATTAAAAAAAAAAAAAAAACAAATACTGGAAATTTAATTAAAAACTGACCGAACAGCCTATGCCTATTTCCCAACCTGAAGTAATATTTGAACAAGGTAATGCATACATTTACCTATGTTCAAACTTTCGTCGTGATTTATGAGTATCTACCCAGCGAAAATATTATGAAGTAATAAAAATCTCGTCAGCAATATTCGTAGACAATGGCCGCGATTGAGGAGGCTATCTGAAGCGTTCTACGCCATAACGAAACACATCCAATGGTGTCGAACATTTTAATAACTTTGCGTAATCAAATATGGGTTGAGTTGAGTGCGCATCTCACGAAATTATTATTTTTTTCCCAAGACCACACACAAATACACGATTATGTTTTAAAGTGTAGTTAGCTGGTATTGAGCAGGTCAAGTGTGTGCCTTTCGAAATCCCTGCAAAGAAGTATTATGCAGCCATAACAGACTATCGTGATCCTACAGTCCTAGTTCCCAGCTTTGCAGCATTAAATCACAGTATGTCTGCCTGTGGCATTTGATTGCATTATTTCTGAGTTATGCACTTATCATACGGCTGTAAGTTCCATTATGTTCAGTTTGAGGAAGCAATACCCTTCATAAATTCGGACATAGTGCGAAGAGCAATTATCTCAGATGTCCATCCAGGCCATGCTGGTCATCAAGGTGTTTTCTAGGAGACTTTAATACGATTTTCGATATTTAGAACAAAAATCTAATCAGGCCGCAATGCATTTCGGAACACACTATAAGGTTCGATCCTCTAAAAGGTTTCGACTTTATTAAACGTAATATGTTGCATAATTGATGTCACCGGTGGAATCCTATTGATTTTACGAAAGTAGGAAAATCATTGAGAACATTCAGGAAAAGTTCGATGCATTTCTAAAAAGTTTTCCCCTTTTCATATCGAATGTAATGGAATTTTCAATCGGCCACTGACCAAACGATAGAGTTGTGAGAGTCCCGTCCAAGTCTTTTTTTTTCCTTTTCTTTTTCTCTCTTCCTTTTTTATTTATTTGAGATACTTGGAACTCGATGAAATATGTATTTGTTTTGGCCTTTACTTTTGGAGGTGATTGCTTGTGTTTCGAAAATATCAGAATAGTTTTAAGACATTTGTATTATTATTAAATAGTAAAGTAGTTGTAAGAAAAGGCAATATTGGAAATTAAAAATAAATTATATATACGAGTAAATTGATTCTCAAGACGGATTCGTCTAATCATCGTTAGTTTATTGTGACTACAGATTCGTATAGGACAGCAATAGAATTTCTCTGCAGAAAATTATTCGAAGTTGATTTGATTAAACTATAACCGATCCTACGCCATTTAGGCCTCCCAATCTCAATGTCTAAGCTAGGGTGTAGCGTTTTGGTCTACAATGCGGCGATCGTAAGTTCAAATCCTGGTCGACTTATGATTCCATCTACGAAAATGATTAAAAATCGTAGATAGAGGGTTGTGCGAATGGCTAACAAACCTTCCACAATAAGTAATGGAAATGTTGAAGAACATGCAGGTCAATGTCTAATGTGTTCCGTTCAGTTTTCAACCAAAAATTAAACTCATTACCGCTTCGCAATAATAAATAGAAATTATCCTTCAAATTTGATTTCGGAAAAAATATCCAATAATTATAATTAATTTGAATTAAATTTATCGGAATTCATTATAACTGAGCTTTACCAAGATTCTTAATGATTAATTATTGTAACATAAAAATTTCCATAAAAAATGTAAAACTAAATTAATAAACTGGTCGCGGTTTTATTGCTAGCAGAAATAATTGCAAATTCCTATTTTGTATCGATCCAATTACCTTTTGCGGTTTTTCTCAGGAAAAATAATATCAACAAATTATTTTTATATTGAATTATGGGTTTTAATATTGCTAATTTTTTTTTCTATTTTATTTTCAGGTAAGCTGACAACAATAAATTTTGCACACATATAACAGGATATTATGTAAATTTTATATTGCTACAGTATGAACCGGTAAGAATAGGAGAATTAGTGTAGTGTTATTATATAAATATAGCTAGGGTGTAGCCTAGTGGGTAGCGTGTTGGTCTGCAATGCAAAGGTCGCGAGTTCAAATCCCGGTTGACGCATAATTCCAACACACTGCCTGCTTGGGTATACCTTGGTCACCTCAATCTACGAAAATTAAAATTCATGGATAGAGGGTTTTGCGAAGGTTTAAAAACCCTTCCACAATTAATAATGAAAAATATTAAGGAATCTGAAGTTTAGGAGGCCAAGGTCCGATTTGGGCTGTAGTGCCATCATAGAAGTAGAAGTGCAAAGTTATTAAGATTTTTTTTTTAATTTTATTTAGTGTGTTATATAGGTTGTTTGAGCAAGAAGTGTAGGGTTGGAAGAGCCTAATATTTGACAGCTAGTCGCTTGACATTTTTCATCTATAAACGCGGCAAAATTTACCATGGAACGCTACACAGTCGTTGAATTTTATTGCGAAAATTCGCGTTCAACCGAGGTTGCGATGCGCAAAACTCGAGCAAATTTTGATCGTAACCATGTCCCTTCTAAGACATGTGTGCGCAGCCTACTCAAAAATTCCAAGAGATTAGCTCAGTGCAAGATGTGAAGACACCGAAACAACTTCGCCCCGGACGTTTGATCGAATATATCGCCGAAGTAAAGGATAGTGTTGAAAATGACCCAAACACCTTCAATCGTTACCGTGCTCAAGAACTCGACCTCTCCACGTCCACACTGCAGCGAATATTGACGAAAGATTTGGCTCGGTAGGCGTACAAGGTCAAATTGATTAAAGAACTGCAGCCGGCAGACCACCAGCAGCGTCGTACGTTCTCTGATTGGGTCTTGAAAACAACTCCTATAACTCTTGTTGATTTTATAGGGTGTTTAATGTAATGGCAACAAGACTCACAATGACGAACACTGAATCCGAAGTGAGAATACAAACCGATTCCACAACCAGCTTCCGAACGGAATGTGGTTTAAAGCAGGGAGATGGTCTAGCCCCTATGCTTTTCAACTTGGCACTAGAGTATGTCGTCCGAAAAATCCCAGTCGACACCAACAGATACTACTATTCAAGTCCACCCAACTAGTAGCTAGTGCTAAGGAGGTATTTGTCAATCTTGACTCCGCCGCATAAGAAGTCGGGTTGCGCATTAACGAAAGTAAAACAAAAGTAATGACGCAAACAAGAAGGAGAACGCCAATGAGACAAAACATAACAATTGCGGAATATAATTTGGAGAGTGTGGACAACTTTATATATCTTGGGGCTAATCTAGCAAAGAACGGCGATGGAACGGACTAAATCAAACGACGGATAAAACTAGCAAATAAGACGTATTATTCGTTACTTCCAATAATAAACCCCAAGAAAGTGCACAGAAACAATAAGCTGCGGATATATAAAACTATTATACGACCTGTACTCTGTTATGGCAGCGAGACGTGAACGCGAACTTCCGAAAAAGCAGTTAACGCATTCGAAAGAATGATCCTCCAAAGAATTTTGGGACCTGAGAAGGAAGGAACGGAATGGTGAATAAGATACAACCATATCAACTCTACGACGAGCCAGAAGCTTCAACGTTCATCAAGCTACGTAAACTGTAGTGTACTGGCCATGTAGAGCGAATGGAATATAGAACAATCCCCAAACGTGATCTTAAAGACAAAGAGAGTGGTAACCGGCTAACAGGCAAACCATCCAAGCGATGGGAAGACTCGATTGATGAAGACAGCAATGCCATTTTAAAAATTAGCAGCTGGAGGACGCGGTCTTTGGATCGATACGATTGGAGGCGACCGTTAGCAGATTTTGCCTGGGCTCCCGAGCCGGTAGCGCGATTTCTGCTGGCTCAGGAGCGCTGGGTGTTGGAGCTCGGGAAATCCCTGGCAATAGGTACGCACTGTAGGATGATATTAGCTCGAGGGCATGTGTGTGATAGAGCACTAGGAACGTCTATTTCAACTACTCTGCCATCTTTTTATTGCAAAAGGAAAAAAAATTTGACTGTCGAAAAAGAATAGACCACTAAAGGAAAGGAGAGAAGAAACTGACTTACCCCGTATCACGTACACCTTTTTATACTCTAGATGAAATCTGAAAGTATTATAAGTTTGCCACAAAGTTTGTAACGCTAAGAAATAAGGCGCGGTGAAAAAAATGAATGATACAGAAGTTCATACAAACACTCAAAAATCTTTAAACCGGATGTCCGTCCGTGTCCTCTCTAGCTTGAGAACGCGTTGATCTAGAAAGTTCAAATTTTGTAGATAAAAGTAAGGTCAAGTTCGTGAACGGGCCTAATCGCTCCACCCCTGCTACCCTATCCCATACAAAATGACACAATTTTGCAATTTGACAATAAACGGATTTGCTCGTAATGCCAATACTGTTGATCTAAAATTTGAAATGTATTACTTTTATAATGAATTCAATCTATTGTATAAAAGTTATTTGAGTACTTCCACCACCTCTCATACAAGCTGCACTTTTTCATGAAATATTCTAAACAAATTTACTCAGTACGTATAAAATTTACCGAGCTGAAATTGTGTAATAATTATTTATTTAAGATTATTAGTAACTCTAAAAAAATAGACGATTAGCTTCACTTATTCTACCCTCTCCCATACAATCTGTCATAATTTCACAACTTTACAAAAAGTCGATTTTTCTGAAAAGTATGAATGCTACTGATCTGTTATTTAAAACATATCAAAAACATGATGTTTTTAGTTATTTCTAAACAGCTATTAAGACTCCCTCCTTCTACCACCTCCCATACAAACTGCACAATTTCACTAAATTTTCTCATTACCTATTAAATTTTTTAATTCTAAATTTTCTAAAAAACATTTTGGTAGCAACTCTAGCATGAGGTGAAAAAAGTAGTTCAATGTCGTCACCCCCTCCACCACTTTCCCTACAAAATTTCTTAAAATGAAAAAAAATCTCTTTCGTCTAGAGTATCCGACGATTGGGATTTACGCCCAATCGTAGTCCTGTTATGTTTTATTTAAAAATTTAAGTCAACTGATTTTTATAAAAAAAGAAAATATGGTTAGAAAAGTGAGTTGATATTTTTCTGTTAAATGATAAACAATGAACATAAATTGTTGAATAAAAATAAACTAATAATTCTAAATGTTAATAATTAATTAAAATTAAATATTTATAACTAGAAAAGTTTATTGTTTATAATTATAATTAATAAAAGATACATATCAACCACAAGTCGCAAAAGTCGCGTTTATACTTGTATCAATATTTAATATTTGCTCGAAAATTATAAAATATATTGATCTGAAATGTGGAATATACAAGGTGCGCAATCTTTTATGTCGGTATGTAAACATTGAATAACTTTTGAAAAAAAACAAACGATGTGGTTATTGTGAACACGCATCAGTGGCGCCATTTTCTTGTTTTGACATCGGGCAAAGATTGTCAACTCATAACACTTCAAGTTTCATACGACAGAATAGTTTTTAATAACAGCGAACATGTCGAACTTTGTACCGCGAAACTAAGATTTGCGGACAGTTTTAATTTTCTGTTACCATTTGAAGAAAACTGCTGCTGAATCGCATCGAATGCTTACGGTGATCATGCTCTTGGTAAATCACAGTGCTTTGAGTGGTTTAAAAAATTCAAAAATGGAAATTTTGACGTGAGAAACGAAAAAGTTTGAAGACAGCAGATTGCAAGCATTGTTGGATGAGGACGACGCTCAAACGCAGCAACAACTGGCAGATCAGTTAAATGTAACACGAGCAGCCGTCGCCATACGTTTGAAAGCCGTGGGGGAGATCCACAAGATGGAAAAATGGGTCCCACATGATCTCAACGAAAGACAGCAGGAAAACAGAAAAACCACTTCCGAAATGCTGCTCGCCAGATACAAAAGAAAGTCATTTCTCCATCAAATTGTGACTGGCGATGAAAAGTGGATTTATTTTGAAAATCCGAAGCGGAAAAAATCATGGGTAACTCCAGGTCAACCACCAACATCAACTGCAGGACCAAATCGCTATGGTCGGAAAACAATGCTCTGCGTTTGGTGGGATCAGAAGAGTGTGATTTATTATGAGCTTCTGAAACTTGGTGAAACCGTTAACACTGAACGCTAACGACAACAAGTGATTGCATTGAATCAAGTTTTGAGTAAAAAACGCCCAGAATTCCAGCAGAGAAAAATCAAAGTGATTTTGCTTTATGACAATGCACCATCACACACAGCAAGACTGGTCACGGAAATGATAGAGCCGTTCAGTTGGGAAATTCTTTCCCATGCCGCTTACTCACCAAACTTGGCTCCGTCTGATTACCATTTGATCTTTTCTTAACATCAGACCCAGCTAAATACTCGACTTCTGTTAATTCTTCACTCGGAAGCTTAGACCATTGCTTAATTTCCGCCTGACTCCCAGTTTCCATTTCGACGCCAATCACAGTAGCTCTAAAAAAGTTGGTATGGCATTACGGAAGTGCCGATTGGTCCAGTCTTAAGCAATTTTATTATACATTTGATTGGTCAATATGCTTTAACAGAGGTGTCGAATATGCTTCTTCTGCAGTAATTGAGACCATCTTGTTGGGCATGAGACTTTTCATCCCCCAAAGCTACAAACCAATCAAGCCCAGTTCTAAGGCTTGGTTTAATGAAAGTACTGCGATAAGGACTAAAGAGGCAGCTTACCGTGCTTATAAGCAGCTGCCATCCGAAGGTAATTGGATTAATTTCAAAAAAGAAAGGAACCTCTGTGAATCCAGCTTACAACGAGAAAAATATTTGCATGACCAGAAACTGAGGCAAAAAGTTTTAAGAAGTCCTAAGGGCAGCAAAAGTTTCTAGTCTCTCGCTCGTTCCATCAGAAGGTAATTCTGCATCTTCGATTCCATCTTTAATCTACAATAATGAGGTTATCCGGATCCTAACATGAAGGCAAACATCTTAGTGGACCAATTCGCTGCCAACTCTTCTTTACCACCAACGAACTCTAGCCTTCCAACGTATACTACGCTAAATTCCTCCCTAGGACAGATTAGTATTCGTCCGCGAAACGTTTACCGAGTTCTTAAGAATCAAGATACTCATAAATCGTCCAGCTCAGATGGAATCCCTCCCCTTGTCCTTAAAAATTGCTGCGCTTCTCTAGCTAAACCTCTGTGCAAACTTTATCGTCCTCCACTGTCCCATCTTTATAGAAGCTTGCAAATGTTCAGCCAGTTCCAAAAAAAGGAGAACGCACCAATCCCTCTAATTATCGTCCTATGGCAATAACGTCATTTCTGTCCAAGGTCATGGAAACAATCATCAACAATAGAGTAATAGAATATCTCAACATCAATGATATTATTGACGACAAACAGTATGGGTTCCGCAAAAAACGTTCCACAGAAGACCTTTTACTCACCCTCACTGAACGTTAGAACAAGAGCATTCACCAGTTTGGTGAATCTTGTATTATCGCTCTTGATATTTCCAAGGCTTTAGACAGAGTATGGCACACTGCCCTTTTTATCAAACTTAAAGCTATTGGTTTGGGTGACTCTCTTATTTCCTGGATTGAAAGTTGTTTAGCCAATCGTTCAATGCGTGTGGTATTGGATGGTGTGGTTTCCTCTTCTAATAAAATTAATTAATAAGAATCAAGTTGAGTTTAATGCTTCGAAAACCCAGTGCTGTCTTGTGTCCCACAAACGTGACTCTAACCTTGACCAAATCACCTTCGGTGGTCAGCCACTAACCACTTCTTCAAGTGTTAAGATGTTAGGTATCCAAATCACAGATAACTTATCTTGGAACGATCATATATTTAACATCGCCAAGGAAGCATCTAAATGCTTGGGCTACCTAAAACGTTGTAAAAACTTCTTCACCGCCTCTGGGCTATTAACAATTTATAAGGCCTATATTAGACCTCGTCTTCAATTCAATTCACCTATGGGCGGGAGCTGCAAAAACTCCTCTCTCCTATCTGGATAGTATCCAGTCTAAAATTATAGGAGATTCTGACATCACTTCATCGCTCGATTCACTCGAGCATAGACGAACTGTAAGCTCCCTAATCCTTTTGTATCGCTACTACAATGGAGATTGTTCGAACGAAATCTTTAATCTCTTGCCCCCATGTATGCCCTTACCCCGTAATACTAGAGCTGCTTCGCGCGCTCATAAGTATTCTCTCAACCCCACCTTCGGTCGCACTGTCAAATTTCGTGATTCGTTTTTAAACCAGACTGTTCGAATATGGAACTCGCTGCCCATCTTGGTGTTCCCGCATGACTACAACATTCAGCAATTCAAGGGAAATATTCATAGCCACTTCCGTCTATTTCCCCTTAATTCCCAAAAACCAATATCCTTCCCCCCTCACCGGAGCTGTGCTTCAGTACAAAATGGCAACCCCTCTAGATCCGGTGTCACATAAAAAAAAAATTTGTTTGCATCGATGGGACACGCACTTGCTGAGCAGCGCTTCACTTCCCACGAAAATGTACGAATATGGCTCGATGACTGGTTTTCATCAAAATACCAACAGTTTTTTTTGGCGAGGCATCCACACATTACCAGAGAGATGGGGAAAATGTATAGGTAGCGAAGGGCTATACTTATATTTTATTCAAATACTCCTTTTCATTTCCAACCAATAAGTGTTTTTTTTTTTTGCGAAAAAATTCCGGTTTCATATTTACACCCCTGGTATATGAGGTATTTTTATTCAATTTGGTTCATTGCAATTTATTTGGACTAGTTTTAGAATATAACATCAATCAAGTGGCCACTTTTATTGGCCACAGCAAAAAGTGTCCTTTTTGCTGCGTTTTCCGTAACCTTTTCGAGCACCTCGGGCGGTATAGCAACGATTTGAGGTCGTCAATGATCTGAGGCTTGCTGATGTACACCTTGCTTAAATTACCCCACAAAAAGAAGTCAGGAGGGGTCAAATCTGGAGATCTGTGTGACCAGTCAATGTCGCCTCTTTTTAACATCAGACGTCTAGGGAGTTTTCGTTTCAGAAACTGAATTATTTGATTTGCAGTGTGGCATGGAACACCGTCTTGTTGAAACCAGTAATCGTACAGACCTTTTTCACGCATTTACGGGCAGACATAATGAGCCAACATCCACCGATATCGTTTTCCATCTACTGTTTTGTTTTCTCTCAAAAAAAAGAATGGCCCAATGATGGTTTCGGCGCAAACGCCGGCCCAAACAGTCACTTTTTGGTCATGCAATGGCGTTTCATGGATCTCGTTTCATGCATTCTCCATTCCTCAAATGCGGCAATTTTGCTTTAGACGCCGCCAGATAGTGTGAAATGGGCCTCGTCGGTCATCAAAACTTGCTTCCAAAAATCAGGTTCGGTGTCAACTGTTCGAGCGACTATTTGGCCGTATTCCAAGCAACGTGGACGGCAATATTCTGTGCGTTAATTGCACTTTATACGGAAACAAATGCAAATCATCCTTCAAAATGCGCCGCAAAGTGGTTCCGCTGACGCGCGCGGTAACGATACGACACTTTTGGGTTCTGAGCAGCGCTCGCTCTGACCGCTTCACCCAGTTCATTGGAACGTCTTGGTCGTTGGTGAACGGCATGTTGACGATCTCTCACTGTCCTGTGCTCAGCAAAATTGGACACCAAACGACGAATAGTTTTGTCAGACGACGGTGCCTGTTGGCCACGATATTTTTGGCAATATGCACGTTGAGTAAACACAACTGAACGACTATTTTCAATGTACAGCGTGACTATTTCGGCGCGTTGTTTCGGTGTGAAGCGATACATGGTTAAAATTGTAATCAATTGATGTTTCCAAAACATGTCTAATCAAGTCAATCGGCTGATAAATGTCAAAGTTATTCAATGTTTCCATATGTAAATTAATTAAAAAACAATGACAATTTTTGTCACTCATCATGCCGTACTTGACGAGCCGCCACTATTTGAAGCCTTAAAAACAGATTCGAATAGAGAAATACTTCCTGATAAGAGAACCGAACTAAACACTAAATTCTCAATCCTGTTCGATTAGATATCTTCCAGAAAGTCTGATTAAATAATCGTAAAATTAGACACACGACAATCAAGATACACACCAAGATATACTTGTAAAATTTCGAATTAATTTTGCAACTTTAATGGCATGACATCAAGATGAACAGATTTCCGTATCGAATCTAATGAGTATTTCTTTCTGTCATTAATGATGAAGTCAATGGACTTTCATTCGAATTGGCATGCCTCAAATCAATTACATCTTCTTGACAAACTAAAATCAAAGGAAAACTGAGCAACACCACATTTCAGTTAGAGCTTCGTCAAAATCATCTGAATTTCATCTTCACGTGGTGAGCGTGAAATTCTTGAAATCGGCCGAAATCCCAGTAATCGCCTGAAATTAATCAATTCCGCAATCACGTCGGTAATTCGAAATCGAGCTGAGACAATTAAGTGAAAAGGTCATTTTGAAACGCGCGAAGTCCGAAGAGCACAAGTAGATCGCAGCATAGATACTCGCCGATTGGACTGGAAGAATTATCCGCTAAGAAATGATTATCGCTGGATCTGATTTGCCCGCGGCAACGATGCGCCGATTGAAATTTAATTAAAAGCCAAAATGTTTGCCCCCTTTCAATTATCCAACAATTAATTTCCTTGTTACCGTGTATACGCTCCGTATGGAGCAACGTGATAGCCCACACATCTACGGAGATGGAAAAGCGGAAGAAAGACGTTGCTGGACGCGATAGGCGAAGGACGGACGCACGCTTGGCAATCCGGTCCCACTAGGTCGGTCCATGCACACATAGTGAAGTCGACCTAATCAGGCGAATGATTAGGCAAAACCGAAAGGAGCCCATAGTGCATGGTGCGACTTAGTGGTAGTGCACTGATCATCTATCTGCGCCCGGTGTGACTTATTGGACGCGACGGAGACGCCAAGAAAGGGGAGGCAAGCCGTTAATTGATTTCCACATTTGGAATTGTCGGCGAGTCGTTCATTGAACTGCGCCCGCTGCGAAGTCAGCACCACTACCTAAGCGCTCAGCTATGCACCTTCATACCTGTGCTGGGCCCGACCGATGCGATTTTCAGGTGCTACCTTTCACCTGGGCCCGAACCGAAGTCACCGCTGTCGAGAGCGAAAATTCTATGTTAAACGATGTCATCGCATTGTTAGCCAACATTCCACCGTTAACTGATTTTGGCACAGCCACCCGATGGATCTTTTCGCTGTTTTCTGGAGATTTCGTGTGGGCGGCCCGAAACTTCTCAAATCTACTTAAAAATCATCTCGAAATACCGTTGGTATTTTCTCTTCGAGAAATAAATAAACTCGAACATACTTCGAAATGAATCGCTCATTAGGTTTTGGCTGTGCTGCATATTTGAATTGCAGATTCTTAGTTGGGACTACTGGGACGCGGCGGCGGCGACAGCGACAGTACTCTGTGAGAATTTGCATCGTTAACGGACTGCTTCACGGGTTTTTTCTGCGATTTTTTTCACCTAAACCACTCGAAAGCTAATTTCAAAGCTCTTATTTAAGTATTAAAATTATTTTTGACATTTCGATTGATTGTTCCGTTACATACCGCTTTATTGAGTGCACCAATTTTAAGTAGTTCTCATGCATAATCGGTTGGTAAATATGACATACTGTAGCGAACAAAAGTCTACGGCAGCACCTTATTTTGAGGTTCTGGTTAATTGGAAGCTTTAATCAAAAATCCATTGATGTACATTTTTTCAGTAACGTAAATATATGTATTTATAAGAAAACAAAAACTTTTCATAACAAACTTATAGAGAAATTCATAAAAACATAAAAAATTGAATGGACAAAAGTCTAGGGCAGTTAGTGCTAGCTGACTTATACACAAAAAATTTCCTACTAAACCTAACGGTATTTCAAAGAAATTTGTTTACTTGCTCTTACTGCCTTTCAGTACATGTGCAGCTGCAACTCTATTATAGTTTTATCGCTAGTTTCGAACTGTAAGGACCGCAAAATGTCATCGCGAAACGAAATTTCTAGTGATGTCCGAAATTTGGTCATCCAGTATAAAAAAGAAAATAAATCGTGCTCGGAAATTGCGAAATTACTGAAACTAATACGAAGTTCTGTTTATACCATTATCAAAAATTTCGAAAACAGTGTTTCCATTGAAAATAAGCCGCGATCTGGCTGGCCGAAAAAGTTTTCGCGCAGAGACATTAGTTCAATTTTAAAAAAAGTGAACAAACATCCAAAAATATGTGCTCCATATTTGGCAAAACAAGTGGCTGCGGTAAGGAAAAAGGATGTCCATGCAAAAGCAATCTCGAGAGCATTGAACTCTAATGGGTTTTAAAGCAGAACTCCACGTAAAAAACCATTAATATCCGCCAAAAACTAACTTCTTCGCCTAGAGTTCGGCATGGCCCATCTCAACAAGAACAATGATTTTTGGAATCGAGTCCTTTTTACCGATGAGTCGAAATACAACATGTTCCGGTGTGATGGTCTCCGTAAAATATGAAGAAAAAAGAATACGTCTTTAGTGACCAAAAATTGGATTCCTACTGTCAAGCACGGTGAAGGTAATGTTATGGTTTGGGGAGCCATAGCTTCATCTGGGGTCGGCAGATTGGCTTTCGTTGAAACTACTATGGACCGCTATTTTAAAAAGAACCTGTTAGAACAACATTTAAGGCCATCAGTTGAGAAGTTATGCCTTGGAGGGAGTTGGATTTTCCAACAGGACTTTTCGTCAAGAACTGGTAGTGTTGGCTGAATACTCCTCCCCAAAGCCCGGATTTAAACCCAATAGAACATGTATGGGAGCTTCTGGAGTGGAAAATTCGGAAACGTTGCATAAAAAATAAAAATTTGTTGAAGGAAGCGCTCATTTCAGAATATGAGAAAATTACATCCTCAGAAACTGGTAATTTAGTCGCCTTTATGCTCCAAAGACTGTAAGCAATAATTGATGCTAAAGGGGTCCAACCAATAATTTTAAAAATTCCGATACGTTTAGTTGGAAATTTTTTGTGTATAAGTCAGCCAGCACTGGCTGTCGTAGACTTTTGTCCATTCAATTTTTTATGTTTTTATGAATTTTTCTTTAAGTTTGTTATGAAAAGTTTTTGTTTTTTTTTAAATATATTTACGTTACTGAAAAAATGTGCATCAATGGATTATTGATTAAAGCTTCCAAATAACCAGAACTTCAATACAAGGTGCTGCCGTAGACTTTTGTCCGCCACTGCATAACATTCATAATTATACAGTGAATCAAAAACGTTTAGGTACAGGCAACATTTTTGCGAAAACGTGTGCTAAAATTCGTAGTAATAACTATATCGACAAACGCTTTTGATATAGTTAGTTTTATTAGTTCATTACCAGAAAAAAAAAAAGAAAACAAAAAGTTTCACGATACTTCATACACAACTTGAAAAAAAAAAAGAAAATGACAAAAAAAAACATAACAGACTTAAAGCCCAATCATATGATACTCTAGATGCGATGAAAATGACTTTAATATAACGGAAAATATGTTATCCCAAATTCTTTCGAATAGTGAATAGAGAATTTTGCATGGGAGGTGGTACAAGTAGAGGGAGAGATTTATATTTTTCATACATGACACCGAACATGGCATGCAAAATGTTTTTTGCTGAATTTAATGTTTATAGTTTTCATTATTTTTAAAGAAATTGGTCATAGTTTTCCTGAAATTGGGGCATTTGTATGGGAGGTGGCAGAGGAAGTGGAACGCTTAGGATGGTTTTGAAACTGCTTATTATCATCCTTATCACCATGCTTTGATTCAATTTCAAAGTCGGTAGCTCTCATATATTCGAAGAAATGCTTTTCTTGAATTTATAATACAGATATTTGTATGGGAGGTGGTAGAAGGAGTGAAGCTCAGCTGATAATTTTTCCTAATACTTACTTCAATAATTAAGAAACAAATTCTGGTAAAGTGTGTACATTTTCTAGCTTGAATGAAAATCGATAAAATGCATTTAACAAAAATTATGCATTTGTATGGGAGGGGGTAGAAGAAGCGTATGGATCAAAACAAATTTTTTTCGCATTACTAATATTTTTATTTGTATATTTTATACAAAATATCAAGTTGATAGCTTTAACAGTTTCGAAGAAAATTAATTTAATTTAAATTTCAAAGTTTCATGCAAGTTGTATGGGAGGGGGTAGAAGGAGTGAGATGAAGTTGATAATTATTTTTAAAATAAATTGCAATTATAGTAGAATTAATTCTGACAAAATTTCGTCTTTTTAGCTTTACTAGTTTCAATGAAAATCGAAAATATGTATTGTGCAAAATTTTCCATTTGTATGGGAGGGGGTAGAGGGAGTAAGGGATCGGGTCAATATTCCGTGATATTAATGACATCTATGTATATCGTAATACTTTGACCTAAATTTCAAGTTGATAGCTTAAATAGTTTCAAAGAAAAATCAATTTCATAATATTTCGAAATTTCATGAAATTTGTATGGCAGGGGGTAGAAGGAGTGGGGGGATGTAGCCGATTCACGAACTTAAAGTTACTTTTTTTGGTAAAAATGACACTAGCGCTATAGCTCAAAGCTTTCGAGAGTTATGCTGTAGACAGACAGACAGACGGTCACTCGGAATCGAGGTTTTTGAGCTACAACAAATATTTCTGTACCCTTGTGCGAGCGTTACAAACGGTAAAGCAAACACAATATACTCTCAGATTTCATCTAGAGTATAAAAAACTGCATGCGAATGGAATTTGCATGTATACAGGATGATGATTAGGTCATCATAGGAACTCGAGACGTTTCATCGATTTCCTCGTTTCGCAATTGAATGATGAAATCGAATATTTTGATGAGATTCTGATACATATACATATACACATATGCAACTCCTTGTAAAAAAATATGAATTTAAGTAGCATCAATGGGTATACTACGTATAAAACCGCGCGTACCACTGTACACACCCTTGGTTTTTTTTTAACGCGGGGGAAAAGCATCGAAAGCTTTGAAGTACGGGACTTGAACCCGCTAAAAACCCCTCACCTAACCTCCTACCTCCGGACAACCGTTAAGTATTTCGCCAGGAGGAGAGAGGAGCATAAGGCCCAAACGTCAGTTTACTGTCACATGTGTCTTATGTCACCCTGTATATCTCACTGCCTATCTTATTCAACTACCAACTGTTCTAACAGTTGTAGGCACTTCTGTCTCAGATAGTTCCCTACGTAGTCTTTCAAGTCTCCTTAGCTCGGTAAGAACTGTCACGCACATCTCAGCCACCGCATTTCAGATTTCGCATATGTGGGACTATGTTGTTGGGGTTAATATAGGGTTTTCCAATAAGAGGTGTTATTTTGAAACTTTTCCCGTAAAAGATCAATGGTTTCGGTGCTTGTGTGGCACGTAGCGCCGTCTTGTTGAAAGTAAACGTTGTCCAGATCAATATCATCCAATTCCGCCCATAAAAATCATTAATCATTTCTCGATGGCGCAATCCATTCACCGTAACTGTTGCTCCAGCCTCATTTTCGAAAGTGAGGTCCAATGACCCCGCCGGACCATAAACCGCACCAAACAGTCACACGTTGAGGATGGAGAGGCTTTTCAACAATAACTCTTGGAGCCCCAGATGCGACAGTTTTGCTTGTTGACGTAGCCACTGAGGTGGAAATGGGCCTCATCAGTCAAGAATAGTGAATTTTAATAATGTGAATTTTAATAATTTTAATGCGTTGTTGAAGCGTTTATCGTTCCATTTTTATTAATGGCGTAGTTTCTACTTGTCAAATGTCAAAAAATTACAGCTTCAAAAGTGACATCTACCGAAATAGCGTGCTATTCAAAATAACACCTCATATATAATAACCCTATATTTTCTTCAACGATGTCCTCGACTCTCCTTCTGTCCATTTCGTAGACTGGGCAGTGAAAGAATACATGCTCTGCATTTTCTATTGCATCTTGGATATGACGCAGAGGAGTCATGGCCCTGACAGAAATTGGGTCATGTAGTAATCTACTTCACCATGCTTCCGTCCAACCCACTTATCTACGTCTCTTATGAGTCTTTACGTCCAGCCCTGGTATCAGAGGGTATACGCTTTTTCTGAGGAGAGGTTATACGGCGTATACCTCGTATATCCTAGGACGACAGCCCTGGATAAAAGGCTTGGTTTGCAAAAGAAAAAAAAATCTCTTTCATCAGGACAATGCATTCGCCTACAAATGCGCTTTAGCAACGGAAAATTGAGGGATTTGAAGTATGAATTGTTGGAATATTCTCCTTATTCGCCAGATTTAGCTACCTCTGGCTTTCAACTTTTGCTAAATCTCAAGAATTTTCTATTTGGAAAACGTTTGGGTTAAATGAAGAGATGATAGCAGAGATAAATTAGTATTTTGAAGACCTTCCAGAATTGTACATCAGGGACGGAATCCAGTTATTGAGAAAAAACGTTGGGCAAAGTGTATTCAATAAAAGGGAGACTACGTTCAGATTTTTTTTTTTAAATAAAATTTTTTTACTACTATGCCGAAAAATGTTTACCACTCGTACGAGGGGAAATCAAAAATTTAAAAATTTCGCGGAATGAAGGGGGTGGACAGGGCAGGGGAGGAACATTTTTACTTGAAGGTATTCTAACACTTAATACAGGCATAAATGCAAAGTTTCTGTCAAATCGGATCACTAGCATTTAAGTTATTGCCAAGTAGGATATACATATAATAAGGAGTGACTATGAGCCTGCTTTGCCTTGTACGAAAATGGGAATGAAAGTATTTCCCTCCCTTACTGGCGATATGCTCGAAATTTTTCGATACAACCGTTTCGCTATCTTTGTCTGGCACACTTAAGCCTAGTGCAACTAACTCTGTCCCGCGTTAAATTGTCCGAAACAATTGTCAAATTTTCGAGAGAATTGTTTCGCTATCCTTGTTTGACTGATACTTAAATCCTGTGCAACTATCTCTGTCCCGCATTAAATTGTACGTTGCTGAAGTGATTAGACAAGAGCCAAAAACTAACAAAAATTGAAAAACGCAAGATTTCTGAAATAAAACAGCAAACTCCACTGCATTGGAAACTACTCTATTGCAGACTGAATATTAGCAACCAAGGCAGAATACAAATTATGGTAATTTTTGTTGCAAAAATTTGAAGCCTAGTTAAGCTTGAACACAATTTTCGAAAGTTTCCGAATCAAAAAGTATTCCCACATGAGACAGCTTATCAGGCACTCCATTTTATACATACTCCTCGGTTATTGCCAAATCAACAACTCAATCGGAAAGAAAAAGCTTACTATGGACAAAATTCAGTTTCGTGTGTAGTTACTGCATGGCGCCTTACCGTAGTTTGGCAAAGGTGAAGCGCGACATTTGGAGCGAAATTTAAAAAAAGTGTCGACCTTTTTCTTAGTACGTTCTTAACATAAAGAACTGTGCGAAGTTTTTAATACTTGACTAAAAAGTCACAAACAAAAATTTTGAAACGTCGATGTAATTGGCAAAAGAAAACGACTAAGCTCAGCACTCCACGAATGGTGAATTGGTGAAGATGAATTCGCAGGTGTCGATTATGATATTTCTGCCAGACTTTGATAAAGTGTGTCTCCTTCTTGCATGGAGTGACTCTAGTTTCGTGCTGTTATAAAGCTCCTTACCAAGCAAGGAAAACGCCACGAATCATTTTGGAAGAAACGTCATCTGTTTACGGGGAGTCTTGCCGTGGAAAAACAATGATTTACGAGGGCTCTATGATAAGTACCCGTGTTTACCGACTGATGGCAACACTGACGCAAAACGTTTATGTCATCATGTAGCGCCATCTTTACAATGACGACTGTGAAAATTTCAGACAGATTTATCGTGTAGTTTTATTTTGACAGCTGTTGAAATTCATCAAGTTCGTGTTTATTTGCAATCATGGAGAAAGAGCAATATCGATCAGTGATTCGATTTCTTTTTTTGGATGGGAAGACGTGTGAGGAAATCAAAGTGAAGTTGCATGCCGTTTATAAGCACCATGCAACTTCGATACTACCATCAGATATTGGTTTAATGAATTCAAGCGGGGCCGAACATCCGTTTTTGATGAAGAGCGCCCAAGCCGTCCGATTGAGGTGATTACGGAGGATATGGTTAATAAAATCCATGATATTGTGCTAGTAGATCGTCGGATGAAGGTCAGAGAGATTGCTCAATTAAACGCATACAAAATATCCTACACGAAAAATTGGGCATGAGAAAGCTATCGGCGAGATGGGTGCCGCGTTTGCTAACAGTGGAGCACAAACGGAATCGCATTGCAACTTCGGAGCACTTTTTGGACATGTTTAAGCGCAATCCGAAAGAATTTCTACGGTGTCTCGTGACTGTTGACGAGACATGGATCCATCACTATACGCCAGAAACGAAAGAACAGTCAAAACAGTGGATTTCACTCGGCGAAACTGCTCCAAAGAAGGCGAAAACGGTTCCATCGGCCGGAGAAGTCATGGCCACCGGGCTGCGATTCGCAAGGCATCATCTTCACCGACTATTTGGAGAAAGGAAGGACAATCACAGGGCAGTAATATGCTGATTTATTGGATCGATTCAATGCTGAATTGATAAAAAAACGGCCTCACTTGGCGAAAAAAAAGTCCTTTTTCACCATGACAACGCACCTGCTCACTCGTCCGCAATCGCCACAGCAAAACTGGTCGAATTGCGCTACGAATTGCTGCCTCACCATATTCCCCTGATTTGGCCCCCTGTGACTTTTTAAAGAAGAAACAAGATGAGTACCGAGAATGTTCTCAGCGGTTCAGGAAAAGCAGCGCGTCGAGTGTTCACACGGGTTTTTGGATCTCTGTAACGAGAACAGGGATGAAATTTTGACCCAAATGGTTACTGGATACGAAACTTGGGTTCATCACTATGAACCTGAATCAAAGCAGCAGTCAATGTAATGGCTCTGTAAAACAAGTTCAAGGTCTCACAATCCTCCGGAGAAATAAAAGCCACTTGTTTTGGGATTGAGAGAGGGTTCAGATGACGACTATAAAGAAAAAGGACGAAATATCACAGGGTGATACTAAGCCAACCTCTTACAAAAATTAAAGGATGTCATTGAAGAAAAAAGAAGAGGAAAGTGGACTCGAGGTGTGCTGCTTTTGCACAACAAAGAACCTGTTCCCAAGAGTCACGTTGCAATGGCCTACAGAAATGCGGCTACGTAATATTGAACCACCCCCTTAGATTTGGCCCCTTCCGTTTACTACATATTTGTTTATGGAAGAAATTTCCCAACGATAAAGAGTCCGGCGATTTCAGTCTATTTTGAAGGCCTTGATAAAACATTTTTTTTAGAAGGAATTAATAGACTTTGTGAGAGATGTGGCTTAAGGAAGAATATATTCAAAAGGAAAAATAATAAGTTATTTAATTTTACCCCCTTCCCTGTCATTTCGCGAAATTTTTGACCTTCCCTCGTATAATATGTATGTATGTACATACATAGTAGTATGCTGCTAGGAGAAAAAAAGTATTATTAATGAAGCTTATTTGTTTCTGCACTTTTTTTTTTCTTATTTCAGAATACGTCATATCCTCCAAATTAGTTTCATTAACAAAGAAAATCGAAAAATTGCCACTTTAACGTCGAGACTATCTGTCCAAATTATTAAGAGTCAAGCATATCTACCTGCAATTAACGAAAATTATTGGCACGCAAATACACAATATGGGCGTAAAAGTCTGTAGTGGAACAGGCAAGCTATCTAACTATCGAAAAAAAAGAGTTTCATGTCAAAAACAGGTTAGCGCTAGATACATAGTAGATTCAGCGTGATTTCGCTGCTATACATTACATTGTACCGCCGACATTTCGATAAATTCTGCATAGTCCAGTGGCCGTCCACCAACAGGTTACCGCGCGGTGCTTCTCATTCCCCAATTAACTTCAAGTACATTAGCCGCCACATCATAGAGCAATAACGCTCATAAGGAATGGACATCAATGCCCAATTAGAGTGCGATTGTAGCAAATTAGCGAGGCTTTAAAAATTACAAATTTCCCCGTAGCTCATTTTCAGGCCGGGGCTCTCATACTTGCATTTTCGATTTTCCGTTGTATCGGGAACACGGGGTCCTCGCGGAACAGATGGAGACCCAACTGCTGTTCGAAATGCTGATTACGTTCGAATGCGAAATAAATTACCCACTTAGGTCTGGGACTGGTCCAAAAGCCTTTCGACCTACACAGAATTTCTGCTCGTCCGTGAAGCCCACGAGGCGGTCTGGGAGCGCTGCACACCGGCTCCGAGCGAATGATGAATGCGGATGTATGTTGTGTGTATGACTGAATAAACAAAGAACAAGTTCAAGAGCTGTGTAATGAGTGAGTGCCCGACAAGTACGTCGTCGTCGGTGATGGGGCTGCTGAGGCCCTCATCCTGCTCGGCGACAGCCCCTGCCCGGAGCCCCCTAAGCTCCAGCTCGTCTTAGCACTGTCTTGTTGGTTGCTTGTGCCGGTCTCCTTCGGTCTTCCAACTTCCACTTGAGCGTCTTGAACTGAACTCGTTCTCCGGCTCCGTGTACGATTTCAGTTCGGTCGCTCGGTTGGCTCCGGGTATTATTGCAGCTCCCGCTACTTCCAAAACGCAGATAACAACGGCAGATAGCGTCCTAAAAACAAAGGCCGCAGGTATATCGAGCGTTCCGAGCTGTGTGCAGTCCGTCTGCCCGCGTTCGCCAGTATTGCCCTCCACTCGCCACGAAATTAACGTGTGGTAAAGTTTCTCTAATTATAGGTGTTCGGCGGTGCTGTTCCTACCTTTTTATTTGCCGCCAGTTTTTGCCCTCTTGCTTCCAGAGCTCCGTTCTGTTCGAATGGGTCGGCCCGGTGGATTTGTATCTGACTGGCCCCGCGGGGTGGAGGCAGCGGAGCTGTCTGGAGATGTTAAACCTCTCCACGAAATATCCCCCCAGCAAGCAAAAGCGACCCAACTACAGTCACAGCAGCAACAATAACAACAACAACACTAACAACGACGACGAGAAACTAAAGCGAGCGCAAAATGCGAGCCTAATTGCGGGGAGTTAATGCCGTGCTAGATGGTATCTGGACGCTTAAAAATAAATTAACATTAGAAACGACTCGAAATTCAGGCCTTTCCTTAATTACACAATGCATTTAGAAAATGTAATGAACCTGAGCTTTAATGGTGCATTGAACATAAACTATCAAACATCAAACAACGTTTACCGTGATGAGATTTAGATGCTGTAAATCTTTACACCATGGGAGAATGGACGAAATTTATCGTTCTTTCGCTGCCGGATCGTTCTGAAATCTGAGAAACATCTTAATTTTTGCAAATTTTTTTGTTAATTTTTGCAGATCTCTATCTATCGAATATTGTAGATGATTCCATGGAAAAAGATTTTCCAGTTTAAATTTAATTTTTTGTGTCCACAATTTTATTGTACACTAGCGATCACCCGCGACTACGTCCGCGTAATAATCGCAATATTATTTATTTAATATAGGTAGACAAGTTAAGTCTATTTTACAAAAATATGGTAAAAAATAAAACAATCTTAATACAATAATAAGCAATTTTTGACAATGTAGCTAGTAATACATTAAATGGGATATTTAATCTGCTTAGTTCAATGAGTCTTTGAACACAATACCCATTGAAATCAGAACTATAAGTTATCAAAAATTAAATTATGATACTCGTATTTGTATGGGACAGGTCCGTGCTCACGGCAGTGATGTCAAGTTTCGATACTTTTCGGTACCAATAACTAATCGTTACCTTAAGGAAAGTAATCATTACATTTTATTCGTTACTAGGTACTCGTTTATTTGAAATGACCGCCATATCATGTTGCAGGGATGGGTAAACCAGTTTTGCAAATCAGAAATTCAAATAGAAGAAATCCCCTCGAGTGCAGAAACTATGTGCAACAAGAAATCGCTTGTGAATCGCTCTTGATTTTGTTGGCCTAGTACGTGTATCAACACAATGATGTCAAGTCCGATTTGGAATTATTCCTCTTCTAAGTAGAAAATCCCTTAAACACTAACGTAAATAAAACTACAAAGTGAAGGAAATAACTTTTTTCAAATCGAAAATTTCTTCAACGAAAATCCCTCAAATTAATACAAAACATACAGTTGCTCACAAAATTATTTGGTCACTCTGGAATGCGAGCTAAATTCGTCATTTTAAGACACTAAAATGAAATATTTGAAACAAGTAAAAACTAGAATTTGATGTAGGGAGATTGTAAATAAAAAAACAATACTTTTTATAATTTAAGTAGTTCAAATAAATTTATTAAATTAAAAAAAAAAAAGATTGGAAATTCATCTCACAAAATTATTTGGTCACAAGTTCCTATTAGTTTTAATACGTTTATTTCCTTTTAACTAAACCTATTTAATTCTTGGTGAGGTATCCGTTTGCTTTAATAACAGCTTTTAGTCTATTCTGCATATTTTGTACTAAATTAGCAGTGGTAGAAACACCTATTTCGTCCCACTCCTTTTTCAAAACAGTTTTCAGCTGATTTTTGTTTTTTATGTTATAATCCTGATATTTCAAAATTGACTACAGATGCTCAATATGATTTAAGTCTGGAGACTGGAGCCAACTTTTGACTACAAAAGCCATGTGCTATGGGTCATTGTCTTGCTGGAATTTCCAGACACTTGGCATTCTCAATTTCGTAGCACTATCCTTAATATTTTTTTAATATGTCTCAATACACCTATTTATTCCATCAATAAAATGCAGGTGTCCCAGGTGTAAGATTTTCCCTTTAAAGCTAAAATTATTATTGTTTTCCGTAAATCATTTTCCAATTCTTTACCAGGACCCATTTTGATGATATTGAACGTCAGAACTGATTGCAGATTGAAATATCTTCTTCAGGGAACTCGTTTAAGTATTACATCAGCCACAATTAACCCGCAAAATTATAACGGGCGATTAAAGACAGTAGACAGTAAAAATGACCAAATAATTTTGTAAGATAATTTTCCAATTTTTTTTGTTTTTTTTTTTTTAATTT
The DNA here is from genome assembly GCA_963669355.1 of Chorisops tibialis. Taxonomy (NCBI): domain Eukaryota; kingdom Metazoa; phylum Arthropoda; class Insecta; order Diptera; family Stratiomyidae; genus Chorisops; species Chorisops tibialis. Next base: position 277,511,093 of record OY770262.1, read on the forward strand.
AATAAATTTATTTGAACTACTTACAATATAAAAAGTATTGTTTTTTTATTTACAATCTCCCTACATCAAATTCTAGTTTTTACTTTTTTCAAATATTTCATTTCAGTGTCTTAAAATCGCATTCCAGAGTGACCAAATAATTTTGTGAGCAACTGTACATTAGAAAATTATACAATCTGATATCACTGATCGCATAACCCTAAAACTAGTAACGGATGCCTACTCTGTTGCTCGAGCTAAACACGACAACTTTACTCAACGATATTGTTGAAAGAAACGAAACGAGAAACACACTTCATTTTCTCACTAAACTTTGCTGTAAGGTAGAGCGAGCGTACTCTTTCTCGTTCTTGCTTTGGAATGGCGATACGACGTTATACACAAGTGTAGGTTTCCCTCCTGTGATGTAACGAAAAAAGCAACTAAACGTTACTTTCGGTATAGATACTTTTTTGTATGTGGAACGAATACTCGAGTAACGAAACGTTTAGACAGTTCAGTTACTTTTCTGGGCGGTCATTTCGTTACTTAAGTAATGAATATAAATCTGCGTCAGTACTCGTTACTTCGGATTTCGGTCAGTAACGAGTACTCGTAATGAAAAGTTTTAAGGAACCTGAATATCAGGAGGCCAAGGTCCGATGGGCTGTAGCGCCATTGTAGAAGTAGAAGAAGAACGAGTACTCGTGTAATGAATAATTACTTTTTGACATCACTAGCTCACGGGGGTGATTTGAAATTATATTCGTATTGAAAAGCGTTCAGAAAATGTAAATAGATGAAGCTTGTGATAATTCTAAAAAAAATTCTAAATAAAATAATCATCATCAATGGCGCGACAGCCCAAATCGTCTCAATCCAAAGACCGCGTCCTCCAGCTGCTAATTTTACTTTATTATTTTAATAATAAAGTATTGTGATCGACTTGGAAAAAAAAAAAAATTTACTACCCTGAAATTTTGTTTTTTCGCGTTTCATAACTAAATTAGCCTAAAAAAGCAAAAAAAAAAAATCCGTCTGTCTGTACGCCGTCCGCCGTACGCCGTCCGCCGTCCGCCGTACGCCGGTGTGTACGCTCAGCGCACATTAACTCCCAAACCCTTCAAGATAGAAAGTTCATTTTTGGGGGGATTGTAGATAGTGGCGGATCTCAGGCAGATACCCATATTCGGGGGTGTACGGGTTCAGGGGGAGGCGGGGGGAGCGCTAAGGCCGAAAAATACGAGTTCAAATATCTCAACCAAGGTAACAGCTAGGAAGCTAAAACTCAACACACATATAGAGAAGTTTGTGGGACAACTTTTAAAAATAATTTAATTTTTTTATCCATTGGCGTCCGAAAAGGGGGGGCTAAAAACAAATTGTCGGCCGAATTTTTTTTTCAAATGATTATATCTTCGAAATTACTTATCGTAAAAAATTCATATTTTGGGACCGTCAAGGTAGCATATAGTTCCATTGGAATCAGCTTAGAGAGTGGTTAATTATCGTAAGGGGAAGGGTCAGGAGGGGTGCAAAGAAAAACACTTAAAACTGAATATCTCAACTAGCTCTTAAGCTATGTAATTGAAACTTGAAACTTATATTAAGCTATACTGGAAAAATACAAAAAAAATATAAGATCTTGAAATAATAGTAGTGGGGGGAAATGGGGAGCATTTCAAAAATGGCGCACTTTTCAAAATTACGAATCCTTATATCTCAAAAAATAATACAGATATCAAATCAAAAATTTGTCAGATTGTAGAACTACATAATAGTTAATTTTGATAAAAATTTTAAGTTGGGAGGTGTAAGGGGAGGGAGGTGATAAGCAAAAATGTCAAAAATTTTGAGTGATTTTTTTGAGGCTCTGGTGAAAGATACAAAGTTTAAATTTTGCATGTGGATACGTCTATTTGATGTACATAAAAAAATAATAATAACTTGATCCATAATTGTTATAAACCGATCCCCCCGGTCTAACGTGCACAAGGTGTTTCATGTGCATTGAAAAAAACACATAAACTGAAAATTTTTGAGTGAAATTTTAAGGTAGAAACTTGAAAATTTGCAAAATGTATTTAAAAAAAATCCCTAAATATACGAAATATTAACTGGTCGAAAACCTTCTACCCCCTCCAATACAAAATTATTTTTTCGACCATTTCTAAGAAATCAATTATCACCTAACTATTAAAAGCTATCAATTTGCAATTCTACATACAAACTTACAAAAATAATTGAAATGAAATTACGTTAAAAGTTTTTAAATCGCGCTTGCCCTTCTACCCCCTCCCATAGAAAAGTATGATTTCGACCAATTTCATTAAATCAACTAATAATCAACAAATTAAAAGCTACGAACTTGAAATTTTGTACGATCATCTTACAATAGAAAAGAAAGAAAATTGCATCACAAGTCTTACGATTCCCCTCCCTCCTCTACCCCCTCCCATACAAAATTATATTTTCGAGCATTTTTAAGAAATAAGTTGTCAGCTAACTCTTAAAAGCTATCAACTTCAAATTTTGCAGAAAAACTTATAAAAATAATTCAAATGAAGTTGTTTTAAAAGTTTTGAAATTGCGCTTGCCCTTCTACCCTTTGCCATACAAAACTATGATTTCGACCAATTTCATTAAATCAACTAATAACCAACAAACTAAAAGTTACGAATTTGAAATTTTATACAAGCCCCTTACAAGAGAAGCAAAATAAAACTACATATCAAATTTTACGATTCCCCTACCTTCTCTACCCCCTCCCATACAAATGTTCGGTTTCGTGAATGTAAAATACACTAAATTTTATGAAAATTCTATGCAACTTCGTCTATGAAACACATTCTATACAGAGAGTATTGGACGTGATGCAAGCAATTAATTAAAAAGCTATTAACATCCACCCACTCTTACTATTACCGCTCCTCCTCCCTTAATAAAAACCTAAACTTGCAGAAACGAATGAAATATTGTTAAATAGACAACAGCCCTGCCCAAGAACTCCCTTTCACTTAGTCTTCCCTAACCACTCTAACCTGCATATTGACTTTCCACTCCACCGCAACATGTCCCAAGAATAATAAAGTTTCGCCCGACTTGTTGGCAGTTTATTTAAGATGACTTTGCTATCTTCATCAACCGAGTCTTGCCATCGCTTGCGTGGCCGGTTACCACTCGCTTTGCCTTTCAGAGCACTTTTGGGGATTTTTCTGTCTTCCATTCCATCCATGGCCAGCCCACTGCAGTTTACGTAGCTTGATGAACGTTGAAGCTTCTGGGTTCGTCGTAGAGTTGATACATGGTTGTATCTTATTCGCAATTCCGTTCCTTTCTTCACAGGTCCCAATTCCCAAGTCAAGCACTATTTGGTACAGTACGCTCCTATCGATGCTGTCGTATGCTTGTTTAAAATCTACGAAGATTCGGTGCACGTCTGTGTTATATTCCCAGCATTTCTCAAGCACATGTTTCACCGAGAATATCTGGTCTGTTGTAGATCGTCCGGTTCTGAATCCCCCTTTATATTCGCCAATTATTTGATTAGTATAGGGCTTAAGACGACGTCCAATTATTTTTGTCAGTATTTTATAGGACGTACACAACAATGATACTCCTCTGTAATTCTCACAGCAGAGTTTGTCTCCTTTCTTGTAAATTGGACATATAATGCTTTTTCGCTAGTCGTCGGGTATGATTTCCTCTGTCCAAATTTTGCATATCATGTTGTGCAGTATTTCAGCGAAACAATTTCCACCGTTTTTCAGAAGTTTAACTTATGTTATTAATATTATGTTTAGTTTTTGGTCACATAGGGCTGCTTTGATTTCCGCAAGCGTGGGTAGTGTCGATGATGATTCTTCTTCGTCAGTTGAGTCCTCAATTGAGAAGTTGTCTGTCGTGATCGGTGCTAATGGGGTGGGATTGAGAAGATGTTCAAAGTAGGAAGCTCATCTCCTTTTGATTTCTTGTGTGTCGCTGATGATGTTGCCCTCTGCGTCTTTGCAGACACTGGTTTTTGGCTTATATCCCTTTTTTAGGTCTTTCACTATTGAATATGCGTCCCGCATTTTATTTTTATATTCTAGATGAAATGAGTATGAGAGTATATTGTGTTTGCCTTATCGTTTTTAACGCTAAGAAGTAATGCTCGCGCAGAGCCGCCAAGGGTACAGAAATATTTGTTGTCTCTCAAAAACCTCGATTCCGAGTTGCTGTCTGTCCGTCTGTCTACAACATAACTCTCGAACGCTTTGAGCTATTGTGCGAAATTTGTTGAGTGTCATTTTAAGCTTTAAGTTCATGAACGGGCCCTCACTCTTTCTACCCCGTCCCATACAAATTTCATGAAATTTAAAGAAATTGATTTTTCTCCAAAATAATTTCAGCTATTGACTTGAAAATTAGGTCGCAGTATAATGATATAAATATCATTAAGCTTAAGAAATATTGATAAGATTTCCTTATTGCTTCTACCACTCCTAATACAAATGCACAATTTTCAAAAATGCATTTATTCTGTTTGCATTGCAATTAGCTAAGCTAAATTAATAAATTTTGAATTTTGGAAAAACTATCAACCTTATCACAATCCTTCTACCTCCTCCCATACAAATTTTACGAAATTTCGGAATTTCAATTAAATTAGTTTTCTCCAAAACCGTCAAAGCTATCAGCTTTAAAATATGAGAAAAGTATACTATTTTAAATATGATTGATGTCAAAAAATTTGGTTTTGATTCGGATATTCCTTCTACCGCCTCTCATACAAATGCAGAATTTTGGTAAACGCATTTAACCGATTTTCATAGAAACTAGAAGAATTAGAAACTTGAAATTTTGCCATAATTTGTCCCTTAATAATTGTAATAAATGCAAAAAAAAATTCGCCTTCACCTCACTCCTTCTACCATCTCCCATACAAACTTTTTTATTGGAAGTTCAAGAAAAGTTTTTCTACTTCGAACATACATATGAGAGCTAGCAACATTAAAATTGTAACAAAGCAATGTCATTAGGATGTTGATAAGCAGATTCAAAATCATCTAAAATCTCCCACTTTCTCTGCCACCTCCCATACAAATACCATAAATTCAGACAAAATTTTTCAACATCCTCGAAAATTATGACAGCAAGAAACTTTAAAATCAGCATGAAATATTTTGTATACTACGTTCAGTGTTACAAACAAATATTACAAACCTCCCCCACAGCTTTTACCGCCTCCCAAACAAAAAGTAAGTAAGTATATTTCATCTAGAGTATCATATGATTGCGCTTTACGCTCAATCATAGTTCTGTTATGTTTTATGCTGAATTTTATAATTTTCTTAGTTCATATAAATTTATCGTGATGAAATTGTGTACTTAATATTTAATTGGACTTATTAGTAAAATTGAAAAATTATATGCTGAGCTTCACTGCTTCTACCGTCTCCCATGCTTCCTACTGCAATGACACTACAGCTAAATCGGGTCTTGGCCTCTGGACCTTCAAATTCCTTAATATTTTTATTACTTATGGTGGAAGGGTTGTTAGTTTTTTGTACAACCCTTTAACTACACGGTTAAAAATCTCGGAATTATTTTTAGTCTTTTTCGGATTGTATTCAGAACGACACCAGACAGAGTTTAAAATTCAGGCGAATCACTATATTGAATAGACTATTTAATAACACCAAGTATTAAAAATTCGTCCATAATTGTACTACTAATATAAGTATATATTACTTTTTGATATTTATGAGATTACAAATAAGATTTTAATGTTAAAATGAAAGATTTCCGGATTTTACACTGTTTAATTTATTATTTTATCAAACTGACCTTTATCAAAGGTCTCAGCAGAAACCGAAACATCACACATGATAAATCAAACAGCACTGTGAAAACATTCACCAAATCAAGACTTTAATGTAACATATTTCATGTAGTTTAATAAATTTTATCGCTATATAAACTGAAATTTAATATATATTATATTGTATTGATCTTTATTCAAAACTTTTGTCATTCATTTTTCGTGATAATTTGGTCTTTTCGGAAACATTTTTCAATATGACACACCAATTTGATAAAGTCTAGAATTAAATTCAATATGCAATGTGAACATATTTAACAAAAACTACAATACAAGCCACGCATTTTGGGATTTAAAAACAAACAATTCATAGATTTTTGGTTCCATTATATTATTTATTATGTTTGTAAAATCTAACTAAATCACATTCGTTGCAAGGGTTCATGATTATAATACATATGCTTATCATTATTATTATTGTTAAATTAAAATATTTTGTAAAAATTTATTATGTAAAGATTGCAAACTTTTTGGCATTAAGCAATTCAAAGCATATCTTCTAAGACCGCTAAAACTATGGAATTCCTTATTACAAAATTGGTTTTTAAAGCATTTGAAATGTTTATTGCCTCCTTTCGAAAAATGTGTATAAATTGAATATTGTTTTTTTTTTTTTTTCGACAAATATAACAGAAAAAATTTATTTTGAAATTAACAACCAAAAAAGTTTTTCATTTTTAATAATACTCTTGTCCTGGGCTTAGCGTTACGCATTTTATATACATATACATATATAAAATAAGTAACGCTAAATAAGAGTTATTTAAAATTTTGCCAAATTTTAAATTAAAATCATAATAGGGCTACGATTGCGCATAAAGCGCAACCTTACAATACTCTAGATGAAACATAATTTTTTGTGATCCCAAGAAATTTTGTATGGGAAGGGATTAGAAGGGATGATAGCATTTAACTAATTTTTTCCCCATCATGCTAAAATAGCTATAAAAATATTTTATACGAAATGCTTACTCCAAAAATTGAATGGGAACTGAAAAAAGTAGTGAGTTAGATTTAGTGAAAATGTGGAGTTTGTATGCGAGGTGGTAGTCGTCTAATTTTTCCTTACCTTACTAACAATTTTAAATAAATATTTGGTGCACAATTTCAGCGAGCTAAATTTTATACGCACTGAGTAAATTGGCTTCGAGTAATTCACGACAAGTACAGTTTGTATGGGAGGTGGTAGAAGGAGGAGGAGGACACGCATAATTTTTATACGGTAGATTGATATCATGATAAAAGTAATATAATCCAAATTTCAGACCAATAGCTTTTATACTTTTCGAGCAAATCCGTTTATTGTCAAATTGCGCATTTGTGTCATTTTGTATGGGAGGGGGTAGAAGGGGTGGAGCGATTTGGCCCGTTCACGAACTTGACCTTACTTTTTTGCCAAAAACGATGTGTACAAAATTTGAACTGTCTAGCTCAATGTGTTCTCAAGCAAGAGAGCGCACAGACGGACGGACGGACATCCGGTTTTGAGATTTTTGAGTGATAATATTAACTTCTGTATCATTCATTTTTTTCTCCGAGCCTTATTTCTTAGCGTTACAAACTTTAGAGCAAACTTATAATACTCTCAGATTTCATCTAGAGTATAAATATAATAGCACTATGATTGCGCGTAAAGCCCAATCATACGATACTCTGGATGAAAAAGAAATTTTTGTGGCAGAAGGAGTAGGGGGTTTGTAGTGATTTTTTTTTTCGAAACCATTAATTTTTCAATTGTCGAACATTAAATGTTGAATTTAGAACTATTCATTTCATAAATTGTTTACTGGCAGCAGTTCACTCGGAAGCTAAACCAGGTTTCTGGTCACCTTACCAGAAACTTAGATTCCGAGTGAAAGTTTCTGGGAATGACCGTAACAGGGATGCCAGCGACGGATGGCAAAACTACAGGTACCGTAGGTCTTTACCCACAATCCTTCGGTAATCTCCTTCGAGGTGACCGAAGGTCCTGTCATGAGGGCATGAAATTAACAGTGCTAGCAGCGCATACCTTGTGCCTCCTCGTAGGTTACAAGTTATGTTTGAAGGGAAATTGGGATCCAAAAACAAAAAAAATGGGGCGGAAGGGGGAAACGCTGTCGGTAGAACGTTTGATTTTTGTATAAACGCTCTCCAAATTCCCGGTGATCTAGATCCGGTGGAGATGTTGTCTTTCTGCCAAGGCACAATCAGTGTCCATGTGTCGCAGGGCTATACTCCACTCGCACTTCTCTGACGCGGGGATTTTCAGAGTCTTCGGCAGAATATATATATCTATTGTCCTTTACCGTTCAGTGTCTTGGGGATGCCTGACGAGTGAGGTTTCGTGTCTTACATAGAAGAGAGTTGTCTATGAGCTTTCCTGTGCGAACGGGTGTCATACTCCATGTTATAACCAGCCCTATTCCTGTTGGTAATAAATGACGTCTTGAAAGCTGTAAGTGGAGACTATTTAACATCTTAAGTCACCTTGATTATGCTGATGACGTATGTTTGCTTCCACATAACCGTTCGGACTTAAGGCCAAATGTTTCTAAATGCAAAGAGGCAGGACTGAAAAAAAATGTGCGGAAAACCAAATACATGCACAAGGGTTCGAACACAAACATACCGACTGTTCTTAACGGACAAGATGTGGAAGAGGTGCAAAATTTTTGTTATCTCGGTAGCATTGTCAGCATGGACGGCGAAGCCGAAAAGAATATTAAGGCTCGTATAAATAAAGCTCGTCAGGCCTTCAGTATTCTTTCTGGATGTTGAGAAAGATCTCCCTTCGCACGAAGCTGCGAGTATTTGGCGCATTGGACAAATCTGTGTTGTTATATAGTTGTACTAAGTGACCGGTCGACTTACTAAGAAACTGCAAACTTTCGTGAACCAATGCCTCCGATGCATTTTAGGAATATTCTGACCAGAAGTGACCTCCAACAGAGTACAACTGGACAGATTTAAAATATGAATTGAAATTCGGAGGCGGAAGTGGCAGTGGATTGGTCTCACTTTGAGGAAACTAGAGCGAAACATCGTCAAACAAGCCTTGGATTATAATTCTCAAGGAAGATGTTGTGTTGGTTGACCATGTAGCACATGGAAGCGAGCAGATGGGCAGGAGAGGAATGGGCAAGTCCTGGCTATAACTAAAGGCTGATGCTCACCTTGTGGAAGGGAACTGTTTCTGTTCCATGCCCCTAACAGGAATTTGATTGACTGGCGATTAATTTTTGTATTTCATGTTTTGAATTTTGCTCACTAATGAGCGAACTTATCCCATGTAACATATTGTTATACATATTCATTTTGTAGCATTTTTAATAATTAACCTCCATAAATTGCCCAGAAATATGAAAAGAGTTACCTACTTCGTTACAACCGTGGTTCGACAGCTGCAACAATAAAAAAAAATGGCGGTATGTCGAGTTTTTCGTATTTGAATTTGCTTTAACTCATTAATCGTGTGGAAGCATGCGGAACTGAGTAAGTAAACATCCCCACTTTGTGTATACCATGTGCTATTGATTGGGTTGTACAATATTTAAAACAAATCCACTTAATAAAAAACCGTAAAAAATTAATCAAACCAATCAATTCGATTCAATTTGATGATGAAATTAATCTCTTAAAGCCGGAATTTCATTATATTCAAAGGACGTACTAATTTTGTAAAAATATTAATAAAGCAATTTATACGTAGGTGTGATTTTAAGGCTGTCGGTTCAATTATTTTAAGGGAGATCAAAAACGTCCGTTAAGTAATTATTTAATTAAAAGATTTAAAGTTTTTGTTTTTCTTAACATTTATATAAGCATCTTCTGTAGGGATTTAAACAAGGTCATACAATATCGGCAAGTTTTTCCTCACAAGCTAAAAGATTAACATACGACGAAACATAGCCGTAATGATAAGCATTAAACTTGACCTAGATGATACCAAGAAACTGAAATAATCGCGGTCATTGTGACTAGAATTAATTTTTTTATTTCTTTTTTTAAATTTTAAATATCTACTTTCAAGAATTTCAGTAGGCGTTGATCCGTTAATTAAGAAATTCTTTCTAGAGTTTATGGAAGATGAGATGAAATTAATAATTTATGGCGTCATAAAGTACAGAATTAATTGGATGAATAAGCAATTATTTATATTTTTTTCTTTAATTTACTTGAGAAGTCACCTTAACGCATAATTGCTAAGATCAAAATGTCGACTAGTGAATGTCGATTTTAAAGGTTTTCGCTGGACATAACGTGGGAACCAGTTATGAAGGTAATAAAATTAAAATTATGAAAAAAATTGTTATTACTATTTCTGATTAAAAGCTGGTTTTAAGTAGTCCAAAATAAACGAGTGCTTGCCAATTTATTTATGATATTTTTCTTACCGATTCTTACATAAATTATGTGGAACCGTAAACCAAAAATTTATTAAATTTTTTTGACAAAAACCTTCAATTCCCTTCTTTTATTCTATTATTGTAAGCATTTATTATATTTTATATTTGTCTTCTGTGATGCCTAACATTAACTGCATCGCTTTTATCTTAACCTAATCTACGGCGGAAGCTTTTCGTTCAGATGTACTGAAAGAAAATCGAAAGGAAGTTGATCTTTCAAGCAACGAAAGTCACTACTTTCGACGAAAATGCGAACCAAATTCACTCATAGTCTTACAATTTATTTTCAAGCTAGCGTGTAGCCTAGTGGATAGCGTGATGGTCTACAATGCGAAGGTCGTTAGTTATTAAATATTTATTTATTTTAGTTTCGTACTAACTTATCCTTTTTCTCCACTTTTGTCATATTGAATTAAAATCTTTTTTTTTTCATATTATGAACTATCTTGTCAATATTGTAAAAATGTATATAATTACTTTCCGCACGAGCTTAGCTCATGGATTAACCCAAATAAATATACTTCACTTTACTTTACTTTAAATCTCAATCGACGCATCATTCCAGCACACTTCCTGCTTGGGTATACCTTGGTTACCTCAATCTGCAAAAACGAAAAATTTATAGATAGAGGGTTGTGCGAAGGAACCTGAATGTCAGTAACCCAAGGCCCGATTTGGGCTATAGTGCCATTGTAGAAGAATCTACAGCGGATGCTTTTCCTTCAGATGTACTGAAAGAAAGTCGAAATTAAGCTGATTTTTCAAATAACGAAAGTCACTACTTTCGACGAAAGTGAGAATCAAATTCACTCATAGTTTCACAATTTATTTTCAATGCAATGTTTTAAATATTCATGAATTTCGAGACTACATTTCATAGTGAATGTTTTCGTAGTGTATTTCGAATTAAAAGGAAAGATTTCCGGATTTCAAACTGTTTTCTCGGCGCCAAAATAGTTGCAATTCTATAATTAATCGATTATTTTAAATGTGTATTGCACGCTGCACTAATAATTTTCGCCAACCACAAACAACTAAGATATTCGAAACGTTCTGCCTGGCCGAAATTATCACATGGTAATTTAGTTATTATTACCGAAGAAAATAGCTGGCTATCAAATTCGGCAGAACCTTTCTAATGTACACAATTCCCTGGCCACTTCGTTTTCCATACCCCCACCACGGGTCGCCTTAATTACTTATTTCACTCAATGTTCAGTCACCCCCATCCCGCACCGACCATTCCCCCACCCCCTATACTTCTTCTTGAACGAAATTTGCGAATTTGCGCCCCCCAACGTATTTCGAAACTCTCCGTGCCGAGTTGGACCGTCATCGCTCTGGATCGAGAGCATACAACAGCCCGAAATCATCAAGCTCACCTTACTCGTCCTTGGCCAGATACCATCATCCTGCGAACCACTTAACGTCGTCCACCCCTTTTTGCCGGAATATTCAGCCAAAGGCCAACGAAACGCAAAGGAGTGCGGTTATGCAACAACCAACAAATTACACGAAACAGGGAGGTAAAACACGCGGCAGGCGAAAAAGAAAGAGCCCGCCTGACTCGACACACTCCTACCTTGTCGTCCTTGGGGCGGAAGCACGAGGGAAACAACCACCCAGACACGAATTTAATTCCATTATTACGTTTTAGAACTCACCTGAGGGGCGAATTGATTAACAGGCTTCGTGTTTTGCCCGGCTCGGGCGGAAACGAAGGTTCGTTGGTGGTAGGAAGTAGGAGGGGAGGGGGGGGGGGGGGGGGGATTGAGAGAGCCGATAGTAAGGTGAGTTTTCCCCGAAGAGCAACGGCGACGAAAACTTTACCTCGCCATCGTTCGACTCCCGTTCACCAGCACCCGCTTGCCTGTCCACCTTTCATTCATCGCAGGCAACCATGGCCGTTGAAGGGTCGTCCGAAATTGGTGGACGAGAGACAAGCGGGAGGGAGAGTGGGATTCGTGCAGTAATTTATTTTAATTGTGTTTTTCTACTTTTGTAGAAATGATTTGCTTCAAATATGTGTGCATATGTGTGAACGGATCGGACAGGACTTCCGCCTCGCTCAGACACCCCCCTATTACCCCGAGACGTTGTGTTGTGCGAATGAGTGATATAATTGCAATTTTTCCGACGAGATCCTAATGAAGGGATATTGTTGATTACACTTCGGCAATGTAGGGTGGACGTGCTGTGGGTTGGTAGCCCGAAGAAGATTTATATACGGGCGATCCGAACTATACCACCACGAAGGATGAGTGGGTGGATTATTTTTTTCGGCATGTCTCGGAAGGGATGAAGAAAAGGCATTGATGCCGACAACAATAGCAACAACAACAAGAAATGGTGAATGAGCTACTCCTAATTGGCTCCTAAGTCAATGGGAATATAAAAGGAGGGAAAAAAGACGTCGAGATGGCTAAGAAAAGGAACGACTGGGAATTATGGAGAAGACGCGACGAGCAATAACGAGTACCGTCAAGGACTGCGTGTAGTGTATCAATTAGTCTCCGAGTAATCTTTTATTAATTCATTTCGTTAGAAACGAAGCTTCGTCTTGTTGTTCTTCTCTTCTTGTTTGACGCGAGGCATCTTCTCTTGCTTTATGACAGAGTCCTTTAATTTTTCGTCTTTTATTTTCTTCATTACGATGTTGGCATCACTTCACTTTTATTTCGCTGTTGTTATTTTAATTTTCTCGGTTGCTTCAATTCCACCATCGATAAGGAGTACCGCGTGGGAACGAAACGAGAAGAGAAAGAAAGAAAAGAACCGGTTTCAATTTAAGGATATCATTTCGAGTACTAATTATGCGGGAATCTTAACAGATCCCGCGAAAGGTGCATACTAAAAACACTTCAATTGTTATCGCTCAATTTAATTGCAATTGTTATAATTATAACAGCTTGTAAAAATAGAGCCATATCGTTTTTTCAAAGAAAGCTGTTTCGCCACAATGAAACTCTGTAATCATAGAGAGTGACGTGATTATAGGGATAAATTAATTTGTTAAATAAAAACAACTCTGGTGGGTGTCAATCATGGTGAAATTGGTATTTTCACATTGCATTTCGAATTGAAAAGAAATATTTCCTGATTCGTGTTTCGCTTTATTATTCGTGACGTTTTGATCTCTGCTGAGACCTTTATCCCTTTAAGGGTCTCAGCAGAGGCCGAAACGTCACGAATAATAGAGCGAAACACTGTACAATCCGGGAATTTATCCTTCCATGGTAAAATTGCCGTATTTTTGAACTTCGTTTATGGGTATCAGCATTTTTTAGATTTGCACATAGTGGGCAGCACCTTTCAAAGCTAGGGGTGTAACCTAGTAAGTAGCATGTTGGTCTTGTAATGCGAAGGTCGTGAGCTCAAATCCCGATCGACGCAATATATAATTCCAGCACATTGCCTGCTTGGATATACCTTGGTCACCTCAATCTACGAAAATGAAAAATTCGTAGAAAGAGGGTTGTGCGAAGGGCTAACAACCCTTTCACAATTAGTAATGAAAAAATGTTCAGGAAGCTGAATATCAGGAGACCAAGGTCCGATTTGGGCTGTAGCGTCATTGTAGTAGTAGTAGTATTAGCACCTTTCAATACCTAGACGCAATGCCACTACCGCATGGTAAATTGTGCAACCCATTTAATCACAGCTTCTCCAAGATACCAGATGTATTGTGGAAGCGCAGTGTGGCGTTAGGGGTTGTTACGCTATCGCATAGTACATCAGTTTCTGTTTCTTCTAGTCAAAGCCTAGAGATCCCAGACTTAACTACGTTTTTATTTTTTTATTTTATTATTTGGTGAACATGTAAGAGTACTGCGACCTTCCCGGCCTATTATACGCTTACTGCCCCTTTACCCTACCGTGACCCGATAGCTTTGGCTAATCTGAGTATCTTTAAAGGAGCCATGTTGGCTAGTTCCTCGATAGTAAAGAAACCTTTTCTTAGAAGATTGTCTTATCCTTGCTACTGCTTCACAGAGACATATGATGTAATGTATCGTTCGTGAATCTTCGAGACAAAGGCGGTAAATGTCGGTTTCAGCTAAACCCATATTTTTAAGTTGGTTTACTCCGCTGTGCCCCGTCATTAGGCCGATTAGAGTACTAATATCACTCTTGCTGAATTTTAGAATATCCTCCACTTTGTTTTTTTGTGGAAGGATTAGTTGTTTTGAGATTGATAAGCCTGGAAGTCTATTCCAGTAGATTTTATGCTCTTGTTCAACCCATTTTCTAAGTATAGAGTTGGAGTGCCCTTTTGGCTTTCCGCAAAATGGCTCTGATCCAATGAAATTTGTTTCTGCGCCGTTTTCTGCAAGGCGATCAGCCTCTTTATTTCCCTACATTCCTATAGTTCTGTCCTGCGATCAAGGTGGTCCCCAACTATCCTCGATCCGTGTTTATTGTATGCTAGGGCTTTGAGAACGGCTTGACTATCCGATAGGATTTAAATAATTTTGTTGCGATGAGCTCTCCTTATATTCTCTCGGATGCATAGTTCCATTGCCATTAGTTCGACCTGGAAGATTGTGGCTTTTTTGCCGAGTGGTTTTGAAACCGAGAAATTAGGACCTTTAGCTCCGGCTTCAGTCCCCTCAGAGGTACCCGAGCCATCTGTGTACCAGATGGTTGATTGTTCTTCCATTTCAGGTATCATGGATTGCCAGCTCTTGCGTTCTCTGATTATAGCTTTGAATGGGATTTTAAAGTTGAATTTTGTCGGCATAGTGTCCGATAATGTGGAGGTTAGAACCTCTATTTTTGGGTTTTAGGATTTCGAGACGACCTCTAAAATCCCCTGATTTGTTTTTGTTTTCCGTTTGTATGCGTTACACTCCTTTGATAGCTTCCTTTTTTATTTGGATATGTATCGGAGGGATGTTAAGGAACATTTCCATTGCCGCTGTCGGACAGGTTTTCTTTACTCCTGTGATACCAAGGCAAGCTAGCCTTTGGATTTTTTTGTAGCGTAATCTGTGCTTTCCGTTGTAAAATTTTAGTCCACCATATCATTGATCCGTATGTGACTATTGGGAGAATGACTGTTCTGTAACCGTCCATGAACGGCTGATTCTGTTGATTTTATTTTTTGCAGGCATGTTGATTATCAGTAAGACAGACCTTGTTAGGCTCTGTTCTTATGTGAATGTCCACTAACTTCTCCATCGTTTTGATGAAGAAGGAAGTAAGGCTTATAGGGCGATATGACTGCCTTCGGTACAAATACCACCCTCGCTTTTTTCCAGATTTTTGGGCCTTAATCCCCATTTTCTGCCAAATATGCTTTTGCAGGCCCAAAATGCCTTTAGTGCTTTGGCGTGAGTCCATTCTATATGTTTGTTCCAGTTGAGTTTAGTATCCAGTATAACACCTAGATATTTTATCTCATCTGAAAAGGGTATTGGTGTTCCATTTATTGAAGGAGGTATGATGTGGATTTTCCTCCTATTTGTAAATGGTACTATCTCAGTCTTACTTGGGTTGATGTTCAAGTTCTTATACTGACACCAGTTCACTATCACCTCTAAGGCTGATTGTATCCTTTCCGATATTATTGAATCATATTTGCCTCTAATGATAATGACGAGGTCATCGGCATATCCTATTGCCTCGTATCCTTACTACAATTGACTAAAGAAGTGGAGATAGTATCCCTCCTTAGAGACAGCCCCTATAGGTCTGTGCAATCAATGTGCTATCACCTAGATCCGTGGCTGTAATTCGGCTCTTTAGCATGTCGTGTATCCATTTTATCGCGGTCGGCTCTAAACCCTTGTTCCTAGCTGCCGCTATTATGGCTTCATGGGGAGTATTGTTAAAATCTCCTTCTATATGTGGGAACGCACAAAGGGCAATTTCTTTATAGTCTTTGGCCTTTTCGATTTGTCCTACCAAACCATGAACGGCTGATTCTGTTGATTTGCTTTTTGGTAGGCATGTTGATTATCATTAAGACATACCTTGTTAGGTCCTGTTCTTATGTGAATGTCCACTAACTTCTCCATCGTTTTGATGAAGAAAGAAGTAAGGCTTATAGGGCGATATGACTTAGGCTGATCAATGGGACTGCCTTCGGTACAAATACCACCCTCGCTTATTTCCAGATTCTTGGGATGTATTCCCATACAAAACTGGCCTTAAATGTCCTTATCATTATTGTCATTAGGATCTTTAACCCCTTCTGCAGTAATGCGGACAATATTTGATCTACTCCGACTGATTTGTAGGGCGTAAAAGTGTTAATCGTCCATCTGATCTTTCCCGAAGTGAAGATTTTACCAGCAATGAACAGAGTTTGACGATACCTCTATCTTCTCCATGACTCTCTTTTTGACTTCTTTAAAAGTTTATTGTATTCAGTAAGGGAGTTTTTGTGTTCGTCCCAGTTACCAAAGGTTTTTGCTCCTTTTAACAATTTCCTAGTTTCTTCGCGTTTTGCCGCTAGTTCCTCGTTCCACCAAGGTGTTTGTTAGGCCCTTTCCTAGAACAAGACAACTTTGTTCGTAAGCATAATATTGTTTACGAGTTTGTTAGTTATTTGATCAATGCAGTCTTGGCTGCTTATTGATTCTTCTTCGATTTCTAGTTGGCAATCTAGGATTGACTGGCTAAGATTCCAGTTGGTGTGTTTAGGGTTTCTGTATAAATGTCTTAATATCAAAACAGATATGCCTATCACTATCAGAATTCCTTAATGCAAGGAAATGCCATAAATCGGTTCCAAATTCAAAAGATGGAAACCAAATTATCCTCTGGCTCATCATTAAGTGAAGGGACGAAACAAACAAGAACATCCCTACACCAAGTACATAAATAAAAATAACAAAAAATTAACGAAAAATTGACAAAAAAAAAATTGATATCAACCAGCATTAAGTTTACGCTTTAATCACATCTTATCGATAGAGAAGTCGAATACATCAGCATTCTTATTAACTTCTCTCGCGAGACGCGAAATCGGCTCATTCATACCATAGTTTGTCCGGTAAAAGCAAATCTGAAGAAGTCTAGGCTGCCTGGGTAAAAATTGACCAACTGCAAACTGCATTAAGCCCAAAAGCGTGGAAGAATCAGCTAACCCTGTAAGAAGCTAATGAGCAAAAAATACATCAGCTACCTCACGTCGTGTAGAGAGTGATGACATATTTAATAGCTTAAGTCGATCGATATAAGGGGGAATATCTGACATAGAACCTTATCTTGAATGTTTAACGTAAACAGCCCAACACTAAGTCGCGAGTTCATGGTTGCCTTGAGCAACGCGGATTATTTTTTGACGACAATCATTAACGTCCCAACGGTAGCAGTCTATACCAAATACAGGTTCGGCATTCATACTGCTGGATGCGAGGCCTATCTAAATCTCTGTCAGTCTATCGGTCATGGCACCGGGTTGGAAAGTGAAACTCTACACCGAACTCCTAGGAGCTCTACTCGCGATATGGACAGTAACCACATCCACAATGATACTCCGGTGGTGGCAGCAACCTTCCATGGGCTCCCCGACACCCGTAATACCAGAAAACCTCCGGTCAGGTTTCGTAATTAAAAATTACTACCAGTTTAGGTTCTTTTGCAACCTGTGACTGGTAGCACTCCGCTTCAGGAAACGTGGGGTCGGTACTCCCCGGAATTGATCTTTGTCATTCACCTGGTATTTGATCACCCAGGCTCTTCCTTACGTGTAAAAGGAACATATAGCATTTAGGGAACGGACAGGACGGCACAATAACGCCACAAAGACTCAACAATTCAACCCTTCAATGGCCAGCTTCCGTCCTTCTTCTCTTGAATGCCTCGCGTGCAAAAACGCGGAGGCATTCAGAGCTTTCCTTGCTAACGAGGCATCTCCCTACTTCCAGCTCCGCCCCACCAGATACCACCCCAATAGCGTCCAGCTGCCTTAGATCTGCATATCTTGGGCATTCGGCCAAAATGTGCAGCCAGCTTTCGACCTGCGCTCCAAATTCGCAGACCCTTATCTTGGACCTCTCAACCCTGTGGAGCAGGCACGTGGCACTTAAAAAAGCAGCCCAGACTTAGACAGAAGTAAAAGTCTCGGTTATCTCTCGCAAGGTTCGCGATCGCAATAAATTTGTGTGTCATTCTTCCCTTATCGGTATCGTCCCAACTGGCTTGTCACAATGATTTGACCTTAAGGTCAAAGAGAAGTTCTTTGCCATCGCGAAGGGAAAGAATCGTTAACCAGGAATGGGAGTCCTTTCTGGGTCTTGTAGGTAATTGTGTGACGCTTCACCTCCAGATCCAATGGCAGAGCATCCATGAGAACTTGCTTGGTCAGTGTAGATACCGTGCGACATAAAAGTTAACATGCCCTCAAGACTACTCTTTGGCACGAGTTAATCATGCGAGTGCCCGTACCAGTCGTCAACGATTCGTACCACACCACCAAGACACATGTCGCGCAAACAACAAATAGACCGTCGTGTATGACACGAACCAAGCGTCTGGAGAGATCCCACTCGCCTCATAGCACCCTGCAGATCTGATTCACACTTGTTAGGAGATGCCCCTTGAGTTCTCGCAGTTGAGGCTTAAATCCCAAACGTTCGTAT
The DNA here is from genome assembly GCA_963669355.1 of Chorisops tibialis. Lineage (NCBI taxonomy): Eukaryota > Metazoa > Arthropoda > Insecta > Diptera > Stratiomyidae > Chorisops > Chorisops tibialis. Next base: position 277,529,914 of record OY770262.1, read on the forward strand.
ACCTGAGCCCTCTTCCCTATAGCTTTACTGAAGGATGACGTGCTTGTGACAATGAGCTCTTCAGCATCAATGTCACCGTCTTATCCCACGATATCGCCACTCCTACCTTCTCGTCCCATTTCCGAACGGTAGTCATTAAAGCCTCACCCTTGTGCTCGAGCTCAATTCTGGAGTTTCCCTCCACCAGTATTAACAGATCATCAGCCTACGCCGCGACACTACACGAATCCGCGAGCTGCACCAAAAGCTCATCCAATGGAGCCCTGTGGGGAGCCACGCTCCACAACCTTTCACACAGTGAGCGCAAACACCTAACATATATTGATCTGTCAGAAAAATAACTCCTCCACAGAGCTATTTCCTGATAGAAACAAGATCGTAGCTTGCCAGTTCTAAGGACGTACTTGCTACCACTCCAAGCAACGCAGTCTTTCCACGCATCTTCCGTGCACTTCCCGGCACGGAAGCCAAACTGCCATTCCGACGCCAGATGGGCAGTTTTCTCTTCCAGTCCGATTCCCTCGGTTCTGGACCCGAAAAGAACTCATCCAATAGTGCTTTTAAACACTCATTCCATGTTGACATAATGTTGCCTCCAACATTAATGCCAGATATTTCAGGCTCTGAACGCTTTTCCCTGCAGATCTTATAGACCTGACCCCAGAGATAACTAAAATTTGTACAAACGAAACGTCTCCAGTCGTTCTCCTTGGATGACGTGATCAACGCACGATACTCGTACATACCTCTCTGGTCATCAAGTTTAAGCTGGAGTACATTAGATTGACCTCTCGCACGCGCTCTTTGGAATTTCCTCCTTAGAGCCGTAACTTGAGATCGCTTACCCGCTAGTCCTGCGTTCCACCACTTTGCACGCTTCGGATTATCCTTACGGATTCTCCGAAACATGCCATCATTAACTCATACCATCCACTCTTGGATAGTAGATATTTGACCTGGGTAGAGCAGCTCGAAATCGCCCAGAGACACCCCTTCCGCTTCAGCCCTCAGGCGCTCACCATGGTCCCCTCCCAGCAGCACCTCTTGGTGCGGCACTCGATTTCGCGTGGGGAATCGCCTTCCCACACAGCCGTGTCGTTCAGACGACAATCAGGCTGTGATCGCTAATTCTATCCGGAAATTCATCCTCTCTACCAGTCTCTCACCTCTACTTCTAGAAACCGACTGCCTCGAGAAAAAAACTCTCTTTTTTTCTCTAATCTGTTGGAGCAACTGCTACCACTGAGCTCATCGCCTTTGGATGATGAAATGCGATTTGGCTTTGTTCTTAGCGCGTGGAATTAAAAAAAAACAACAGTTTAACACATTTCACTATAATCAATCCAGAAATCCTTTGTTCAATATTTCAGATGTTTAGTCTCGGTACCTTCTATGAAAATCGACATATTAACGTTATGAAAATGTGCCTTTTGTATGGGAGGTGGCATCAGGAGTGACTAGTTTTTTATTACCTGTTGCAACTGTTGATAGCAACATATTTCACTCAATACTTATCAAATTTGATTAATTGTATTGCAAATCATGAAATTGTACAGTTTTTACAGGAAGCGCAAGAAGAATTGGGGAATTTAGCTGATTTTATAAAATCTCAATGCGCCCAAATATGCCACTCTCTGCAGTTCTTGGAATCTACGCTCATTTTATATTCCTAAAATAAAATTCATGAGTTCTGCGTAGTTTGTTTATATCTGTTATATTATTCCAAATATATTTTCAATAAAATATGATTTTATCAGTCCAGCTTATGTTTAACTTTTAATTTTTGTTTACAAGCATTCGAATGCGATTTCCTTCTGTTATCAATTTGGAAAAAAAGTACTCAGATTACGATTGGATTAATTCCTATTAAAATCAACGTGTAATTTGTCTTGTTAGACAGATAAATATACTTTTCTTATCTTATCGACTTTTGTAATCTTGTCTTCGGAGAGTGTTCTAATAAAACGATTTGCTCCGACTTTTTAATGCCCAATTTGCGACAAATATTTATGGGCTATGGTGATCTATATTTAATTGAAATCTTCAAAATTTGACACAATTGCCTTAGATTTGAGATACTAATTTATTATAAATTAAATTTAGCTTCTGTTATTGCGATCCTGTCTATTAAAGTTGATACTTTTATAGTTTCGAGTGAATTTTAAATGCGAGTATGGATTACCAGGTAATGTTAAAGTCACAGCTGGTTTTGTAAGAGTATTAATGCTTTCAATTCCTATTAGTACTCAGTGAATGTACAATTTGTGTACCAACGAAAAAGGGCTATAAATTTAACGCTTAACTGTTGGTTCTAAACGGCCCTAGCGTATCATGTAGAAATATATTTTGAAGTTCATCCCAGCAAACAAAATAATTCGTTAAAAAATCGTTAACGAATTATATTAACGAGCGATTTGGTCATTAACGAGCTTCGTTAACGAGTCATAAACGATTCATCAAGCTGACTAAATGGACATTCATTAATGAATTACTTTTAACGATTCATGTAAGAACTACGCTTACAAGAAACGAGTGTATAAGCAAGTATATAATCATTAATGTGTCGTTAATGATTTTCATTTGAACTCATTAATGAATATCGTTAACGATTCATAAACGATATTATTTATGAAAGATTACACTGCCTGCTTGGGGTGAGCCTTATACCATTGACACATAGCGCAGCTAAATTATAATTAAGGCCTAAATTATCATTAAACGGCTGTGTGTCATACGCTTATTTAGCTAAATTACCAAAATAGTGATCATTTAGCAGCTAAATCATCTCGTCATGTTCTCAGCTAAATCATCTCATTTAGCTAAATCCTGTCATTTTTCTCATAATTTAGGCTATAACGATGAAAACTGTAGTACTAGAGTTGCAGCTTTCATAAAAGCTTCGTCGTGCAAGAGAGAAGAAAAGTCATTTTCTGACAGCTCTGAATTATACAAAATCTTGGAATCGTGATTTAAACGCCTAGCCAGGAAAGATAACTCGCAAACGATTCTAAAACAGGACAAAGGATCGCTTTTCTTCGTTTGTCGCCTTCCTTGCAAAATTTGATTGCCTATTGGCTATGCAATTCAACCTTTTAAAATTATGACAGATGAGTGAGTGGCTCTTCTTAATTAGCGAAGTGCTGTGTGTCACCAATCTACTAACGATGAAGACGAGCTAAATTACAAATTAGCCAAATTATAATTAGGACCGCTATGTGTCTATGGTATTAGTTACCTCAATTTAAGAAAATGAAAATTTATAGGGTTGTGCGCAAAACAACTTCTACAATAGCACTTTTAAAATTTTGCGTCGAACGAGACTTGACCTCACGACCTTAGCATTGTAAACTAACATTTTACCCACTAAGCTAGTCACAGGTTCTGAAATACACAGGTACTTACAGTGTGGTACCTTCAACATTAGATAGAATGAAAAAAACATTCAAAAGCTAAATATCTCGATATTATACAAACCACTCAAAGGATAACTTAAAACCAACCCGAGCAATGGCATTACCCTATAGCTTTCGAGCTCCTTTAATTCTCTGACTCCTACATAGCGTCATAAAAATATAATTCCGCGTTTCTCAGTTCAGTCCAGAAATAGAGAGGAAATAGGCGATAGTTAACGCCAAATGCTCCAAACCACCAAATAACATTTGAAAAAAAAAACTCAAACATAATGCTGCAAAAAATAAGAACAAGGAGATTTAATGTGCCCAAAAAGATTGTTATTTTTATTTGTGGTGTTGTTTCATACTTGTTTTTTTTTTTATGATTCCTTTCTGCTTTTTCCTGCGTCTACACTCTCTGATGTCGTTTCATCCCCTCGACACGATGTGTTTCCCTCTCGCCAGCAACATAAGACTTACACTTAGGTTTGTGAATTTTTTTTTTCCACACAATCATACGTCGTACGTAAAAATAATTTGCACCGAAAAGTTTTTCACATACAGAGGGAGAACGAAAGCTGCTGGCTCCATCTCTGGACCAGATCCGCACTGCCGTTGTTCTGTTTCCGGTAATATTCACCGCAAAACTGTAAACAAAAGCAAGAAACGAATCCAATAAAATTTTACGATAGAATATTCATATCGTAATAATTTATTTGCCGTGAAATTTATTTTATTCGTCCAAACATCAATGGGCTCAGCAATTACATATCATCATCATTGCTATGGATTCGAATTTTTGTTGATTGTGAACGTATCGTATAGTCTTCAAGCTTGTGATGACGTCAAAGCAATATGACTGGGGATGATACAGTATTAAGAGAATTTTGAACGTGACTCAAGCCATCAATTACACAATTATTAACATCTACTCACTCCTACTTTCCAGCATCAAGTATTCGCTTGATGTAACCGCACCTCCGTTCCAGAAGGTTCTCCACTGTTCCACGCAGCATGCCATTAGATCTGTATGACTGTGTGGGTTTTTTTTGGTTACGTCAGGGAGGCTGGGAAACTTCATTAGATACCAATAGCCCATGCCATTGTCACGCACGATTCACTTACTTGATCCTGACAGACAACTGTCAGCCGATTTGCGCCTGTGTATTAAACCGCACCTCGCACACAGACTTCATTCACTCCCTCCGCGGGACTGCCGTTAAATATTATTTCGCGGGGCTGGTTGGCATTTTATGGTATTCCTTCTGCTATCCTTTTCCTCTCAGTTCTACGATGATCCTTTTGAATATTCGTTCAATCAATCATATCAAAGTCCTGTTAAGACCCCTATAGGGACATAGGACAGAACCAGCTCTCTTCCACTAGGCGCGATCCTGAGCATCGGCCTTTAGCTGTTGCCTGGACTTGTTCACACCACTGGCCTCTTGCTCAACTGCTCGCGCTCTCGTTTCCTCAAAGTGTCACCAATCCATTGCCACTTCTGCCTCTGGATCTCATTGTTTATTTAAGTCTGTCCAGTTGTACTCCGAAGTTCATCGTTGGAGATCAATTCTGGCCAGAATATCCCTAAAATGGGTCGCAGGCATTGGTTCACAAAAGTTTGCAGTTTCTTGGCAAGTCGAACGGTCACTTTCCACGTGTACTACTACTGTGTATAACTACTACTGTATATAACAGCTTCGTCCGAAGGGAGATCTCTCTTAACCTCCAGAAAGGGGAAAGGATACCGAAGGCTTGACGAGCTTTATTTAGACGAGCCTCAATATCCTTTTCAGCTTCGCCGTCCATGCTGAAAATGCTTTCAAGATAACAAAAATCTTGCACCTCTTCCACTTCTTGTCCGTTAAGAACAATCAGCTTGCTTGGGTTCGAACCCATGTGCATGTACTTGGTTTTACCCACATTTACTTTCAGTCCCGCCTCTTTGCATTTAGAATGTAACAAGCGAACGATTATGTGCAACCAAACATACGTCATCAGCATAATCCAGGTGACTTCAGATGTTAAATAGTCTCAATTGAAGACGTTAATCTTTCCCACCTTCCAGTGCAGCTTTCAAGATGTTATTACCACCAGAAACAGGGCTGGTGATAATATGCAGCCTTGTCTGACATCCGTTCGCAAAGGAAAGCTCTCCTCTATATAAGACGCGACACCTTGCATCTTCGTAGGATTCCTTAGTCATTGCTATAACCTAACCTGTAATACCAAAGTATTACATATATTATCTCGTTTAACGCTGTCGAAAACCTTCTCGAAGTCCACAAACATGAGTTGTAGTGGCGAATCCATTTCGGCGAACTGCTCTAATATTATCCGTAGGGTACTAGTGTGGTAGGTACATGACGACCCTTTACGGAATCCAGCCTGACAAACTTCCAGAGTGCTCTTCACTAATCTTATTGAGAATTACATTAGCTATGATTTTTGATAAGGCAGTAAGTAGACATATACCACGCCAATTGCCATAATCCCGAAGGTCGCCCTCCTTAGGAATTTTCACAATGACGCCCTTCTTCCATTCAATCGGATACCTTTCGTCATTCCACACCTCATTTTTATGGTGACTTGTGTGGAAAAAGGGTCCCTCCGATAACCATTTGCCGAGTACTACAAAACTCCATAAATAATTCGCCGTTTTCGTGTCTTTTAATACAAGCTCGTGACCATCGACTTAAAGGTCACCATGCTTCCCCATGACGTGTTCTAGTCCAGTGTTGTCGGAGCCAACCTGGGCGTTCATATCTCCTGAGATGATAATAATATCACCTCTTGGAACACGGTCGACGATGACACTCAGTTGGATATAAAACTCCTCTTTGTCACCAGGTGTTGTGGTAGTAGTTGGCGCGTAGCACAGTAGAATTGTGACGTTTCTGACTATGGTTCTGAGCCTGACGACGATAATCCTATCCAAGATTAGTTCCCAGCGGAAGAGACTGTTCCTCGCTCTCGGTGTAAAAACGACCGCTACGCCATTTTTGACTTCACTCTCAGGACCAACGTACAGAATGGTGTTTCCGCTCGGGGTTCGTTCTTCTCCTGATCGTGTCCATTTGACTTCGCTCAAGCTTAAGATTTGGTTTTAGTGCTCCATTTCACAGTCATTCACTGATTGGCGGTACATTGACCTTGTGACCCTAGGCCTTCCCCCGTCATTCAATGTTGGAACGTTCCAGAAGCCACCATAGTCCGTTTTCGGATGCCGAAAGTCGTTACCGTAGAATCCGTCCTTATCCGCAGCGCTGTATCCGTTTCTCGTTAGGTTTTAAGATCACGGGTGATAATCCCATGATCCAGTGAGTGACCATTTGCCATTTTTAGGGCAAGATTGGCTGAGGGTGAATTCTACTGCCCTCATCCCACAGGGGGATGGTTAGCTCAAGTCCGTGGAGTCGGTATTCTCCAAAGATATTTGCATGTATTGGTATAACCTCATCTTACAACTACCCCCCTGCCGGGACTTCGAAACCTCGCTACCTAACAATTTAGTTTCTTGGAGTGCAATGCTGTTCATATTGTTTTGCTTGCCTGTTCCAGAAGTGCTCTCACTGTTCCTGCTCTGTATAGGGATAGCACGTTCCAAGATCCGAAGGAATAGTCCATTTTTCATTTGCGTGGTTGTTACCATTGAATCAATCCAGTCCGAGGCGTTGCTTCAGGTTTCGAAATAGGTGTGGTTTTTCCGAGGATGAGTTGTTAACACATCGCCCAACCCCCAACTTGGTGGGCCATATTATAGGACTAGAATTTTTCTGTTTCATTAGCACTCGCGCCTATCAGTTCAGCAAGTCAAGTCCAAATGGACAAGACCAGTACCCGGTGGCTATCACGTGGAGGTATGATGAGAACGATTCATGTGTATATGTATGATAGTTACAACACTGGGCATCGCCAAATGACGCCGATCAGACACCTACCCTATCCATACCCATCCACCACCACATTCGTTACGAGTGTGCAAATTTCCATAGAATTTTCCTTTCATTGCACCATGTAGTCTATGATGAATCATGGACTTGGCATGTTATTTCTCCAATCGGTGAAGTGACTGTGTTTGAATGCCGCGTGCTCTGTGTCTTCTTTTTGATCTGAGCAATCTCGTCAAAGAGGTGAGTTTTCGTGTTTAAATCCGTGTAAGTATTTCTACTAGCTGCCGTCACCTCATGGGAACTGTGCGAGGATTATTTGGAGTCACACCCGCTTTTTTCCAGATCTCAAAGGTGGTGATTAGCTTATAGGCTCATCTACCTTTAGTAGTGTTGTCCCCTGTGGTTTGCCAAATAGCTATTAATGTTTTCCTTCTTTTAATCACAACAGCTGCCTCCTGTTGGATCAGGCTTTTATTTCGTAAATCCTTAGAATCTCATTCGCGAGAATCTCGCTGGGGACCAATTCGACTGATACAGGCCGCTTAGTTCGAAGCATGCGAAGCCCCTGTTTGCTCTTATCGCGCAGAGTTTAAACGTTGACGACAACTTTCCTCTTGTTTCCTTTGCCGCTAACGCTGCCGCTCAAACCAGAGCAGCGTATAGGGGACCGAGCTATCTACTCTGGAAAATAGAATCTTTCTATTCAGGTTCACCGATGTTTAGTAGTATGGCGTATTTTTGCTCGCGAAGTCCACATGAACTTTAAAAGTCCATTATAGACCATCACTCCTAAATAAATAATTGCATCCTTGGATCTGATGATTTGACTGCCGACTGAATGTCTGCGTATTCAATTTTTTTTTTCGACTTATTATTAGAACAGCCTCTGTTTTGTGTTCAGGTAGTACTAAATATACGGACTCTAGCCATCCTGTAATTTTTGTGACTGTTTTGTTTGTTGCTATACTCAATTTCGTAGATGTGCTTAACCACAGCAGAGATCCCAGTACCGGCCCTTGTGGGACTCCAGCGTTGACGTAGTAATACTTTACCCCTTCATCAGATCAGTACCTCAACTTCCTGTTGGTTAAATATGGTGTATCAATCCTGGCCAAGGATCTCTTTATGAATGATCAATGTTCCGAGTTAAAGGCATTTTTTTGTATAGCGTCATTACTGCACAATATTTCTTTATCGCCCACCGCCTTTTTTCTCCTTGTATCGCGTCAGTTGCTATTTTGACTGCTGATTTGATAGCAGTGGAACGCGTTTTTCTGAATCCGAACTGGTGGTCTGAAAGTTTCTCTTTCTTTTTTTACGGTATCCGAAATAACTTAGGGGGTAACCCTTTAATACATAGTTAGATTAACATGGGTAATGGAAGCAAGTCGAAATAGGGAAGTTAGAAGGGAAACGTTGGAGGGATAAGTCTGAAATGGTGGTGGACATTGTTTTTGAATTGTTGGGGGTTGCACGTCGCTGGAAACAGATTGCTCTGTAATGCATTCCACATGATTGACGTCCGAGGGATGAAGTACTGTCTAAATTTCACTATTTTCCGCGGCAGATGCTTTACAGTCCACTTCGATCGTGTGTAGCTTGGCGTATAGAACTCGCGCAAGGATTTTAAATAATTTATTCTTAAATAGTAACTTTGAATTTAACTAATTTTGTTTTATTTTATTTTCAGATTTGATCTATTTGTTAAAAAGGTAAGCTTATTTTTTTTTTTTTTTACCATAATAAGTTAATAAGAAAAATAATTTTGGAACATTTTACGTCATAAACTGATTAGTTTTTGTGGATTCTTCTTAGCCTACATTGCGATTCAATGTAATTAAAATTTTTTTATCGAAGATTTCTTATTATGAAAATGTGTTGAAGTGCGCAAGGGCTCGCTGGATTTCAACTAAAAATAAAATTAGTTAAATTCATATTAAACACAGCTTTATTTTTATTCGCCTTATTAACAATATATCGCTCTTTGTTTATAATCGACTGTAACATTACGTAACATTACCACCTCCTTAGCTCGTTAGTGTGTTAGTCATTAGTCGTTAGTGTGACCATGGTATTTCGCCAGTCTGTTCAGATGAACTATCTTTATTTTTTGCATGGTTTTTGGCATAGTTGGATGCAGTATATTACGTCATTCTTTCTAGTGATAATTTGATAAGATCTTTCCCTTTCTACCCTTGTTTTATTATTTGGAGAGCACTGCGACCTTCCCGGCCTATTGTGCATTTATTGCCCCTTTACTCTACTAAAGCTCTATAGCTTTGGCTAATCTAAGTATTTTTAGGGAAGCCATGTTGGCTAATTCCTCAGGAGAAAGGAAACCTTTTCCGAGAAGATTCTGTCTTTTTCTTGCTACTGCTTCACAGTAACATAGGATGTACGAGTATTCTGTCGTTTCTGAGTCTTCGAGACCTTCCCTTCTGGGATCAGTAAGTATAAAGCCACACCAAATCGCCCTCTTGAAACCCTGAAGTTTTGGCTTATAGATCGTACCGGGTTTTCATGCGATCGGTGGCGAGTTGGGTTTTATTCCTGACCAAGTTGTGGATCGTTTGTTGCCGATGTCGCAAATCCGAAACGTAATCCTTTGAAAACTCTGGCTGATTTGGTGGCTATCCAAACATAAGATCTGCACGGATCTAAATGTTTCTCCCAAAGATGACTGAGATGGTGTTTCTCCTGTTGTCGCGTACACTGAGGTCCTGTAGACCATCAAGAATAGCGGAATATGCAGATCCCAGTTTTATTATCTATCACTTACGAATTTGGATAAAGCCGAGTTGAGTGTTTTGTTGAAACTTCCCACCATCCCGTTGGATTGTCGATGCAATGTTGTCGTTTTATTTATTCCAAAAAGCTTGCACATCTTTTGAAATACTTTCGATTCTAAGTTACGGCCTTGATCAGAGTGTAGCTCGCATGGAACCCCAAATGTGCTCATCAAATTCAAAACAATTTCTACGGCAAAGGTAGTGACTTCCTGATTCGGGATGGCGTATGCTTTAGACCATTTACAGAAATAATCGATTATCACCTGGATGTAGTGGTTACCTTTCTCTGCAATTCTTTCGAATGGAATTTTAACGTTGAACTCTTCTTTAATCTTCGCTGAGGGACTTTCATTGAGGAACAGGTAGCGCACCAGTGTTCCACATCATCACGCAGGTGAATCTAGTAGATTTTTGTCTGGTCTTTACCAATGTTTTATTCACACCCTGATGTTCTCCAGAGGTTCCCCCGGATACTCTTTCAGAATGTCCTCAACCCTGGCGCGTGAAACGATGGTTTGCATATGGTGCGATGTTACATCTTCGGATTCCCATTTGCGTTTCAATTTTACCATATACAGAGAGTTCCATTGTGCCCAGTAACTTTTTCGAACCTTGTCACGCTCTGAGATGTCTTTCCACTGAGGTCGCTCCGCTATGGCTTTCCAGCTTACCATCGGTGCAATATCTGGATCATTTCTTTGTGCGTTTTCAATGTATTGCTGATTCTACCCATCCGTTGGGATCGATGTTACAATGTGTGAACTCTCTCCGTCTTATTTTTCCTCTGGGCGGTGGTAATACTTGCAGTTCAGCTGGCACGGGCGTCGTGAGAGCACATCAGCATCAGATCTTGTCCTTCAATGAATTATCTCAAAATCATAGGACTCCAGTCTATCTATCTATCGCGACTTGCTCTTCTGGATTCTTGATTTGGTTTAGCCACTTCAGCGATGCATGGTCCGTCCGAAGGGTGAATTTTTGTTCATGTAACTTTTTATTGAAGTGCTACGATTACTAAGAGCTTCGGGGCACACAGTAGTTTTTCTCGGGTTTTGAGAGCACTCGACTGTAAAATGATAGCAATTTTTCCTGTCCATCAATTTCCTGGAAGAGAACTGCTCCAATTTCGAAATCGCTAGCGGTGTCAACGATGAAGACTTCTTCTGGTGCTGGATTTGCCAGTACAAGAGACTATTCTAGAATGGCGCTACAGACCGAATCGGGCCTAGGCGCCCTGACCTTCGAGTTCCTTAAAATTTTCATTACTTATTGTGGTAGGGTTGTTAGCCCTTCGCACAACCATTTTCACTTTCATAGATTGAGGTAACTAAGGTATTCCCAAGCAGGTAGTGTACTAAAATTATGTGTCGACCGCGGTTTGAACTCACGACCTTTTCATTGTAGACCAACACGCTACCTACTAGGCTACACCCTAAATACAAGAGACTGGCAAAGTTGATTCTTCAGTTCTTCTGCTAAACGATCTTCCTTTTCCGTTAACTGGTGGAGCGGTTTTGCGATGTTCGCAAAATTTTTAACGAATCGACGATAGTACGTCGCCAGTCCCAGAAAGCCGCGCAGCTGGTGTTTATCTTGCCCCCTTAACTGCCCTGATTTTCTTCGGATTCTCCACCTGCCAATACCCGCTTTTCAGGTCCATCGGTGAGATTCATCGCGCATCAGCTAGAGTAGCTGATGTCATCGATTTTTGGCAATGGATAGCTGTCCTTTTTGGTGACATCGTTAAGTTGTCTGTGGTCAATGCAGATTCGATTACTGGTATTATTTTACTTAACCATTAGTACCGGTGACGTCCATGGGCTGTTTGATTCCTTATTGTTGCATTGAGATAATCATGGAATTCACCTCTTCTTTCTTCGACAACAGAACCCTTCTTGGAAGTTGACGTATACGTAGAACACTTCCGGTGTTTTGCAATGTTCGTTCTTCCGCAATCTTCATCGCCAGTTGAAAAGATGTCCTAGTATTCATCGATGAGATGCGCAACTTGTTGGTACTACTCTTTTGAATGATGCATGACTGGAGAAGCAATGATGTTATTTTGCTTCTATTTTTCGTTCGCTGTTCTGCGCCACGTCCTGTTTCTCGCTTTAATCAGTCCTAGTTGGCTCACAGTTGCTCATCACATCTCATTTCTTTTCGCTAGTAGTGCTCTCCGGAACTTTCAACGCTCTTATGGGAACTATCCTCTTGTTGTTCTCGTAGACTAGTGTTTTTCCTAATATTAAACTTCGTAGCGCTGGTGCGGTTGCCTCTTCAATGAGGTAGAATCGGTGGCTCCCAGGATCACCATATCGAGTCTTGCCGAAACCACGTTTTCCGAAGATTGGGTTTTACTGGTATTCACACAATATCACTCTTTGCTTGGCTGTGCACGCAGATGTTATTTCCATTGGCATTTCAATAGAATAAACTCAAAACTTGGAGGCCAGTGTTTGAGTCAAACGATCACCGGATCGTGTCGGCTTTATGGATTTCCTGGGTGTGATTCCAGAGTGCTTGCGGTATTGGTCAATTCTGAACTGCCATGATTTTCGTCGGAATAATTTTAACATCGTCAACTGATACGATGTGCCTCAGAATATTTGACTTCTGTACTGAGCAAAGTACACTTCTCCGGGTTAAGTTTCAGTTGTGCTATTCGGCATCGCTGGAAAACTTCTAGCAAACCTTCTAAATGCTCCCCGAAGGTCTTTCCGATAAAAATCACATCATCGAGGCAAAGGAGACAGTTTTTCCAGTTTAGACCAGGTAATGCGAACTCCATTATTCCCTCGAACGTGGAGCCAAAAAGGTATTACCATGAATCGCCAAAGCCACTACCTGTTTTTTTCCCCCTTTTTGTCTATTCTCACCTGCTAATAACCGCTTTTCAAGTCCAGCTAGAGTATCTGATGTCATCGATTTTTGGCAGTGGATAGCTGTCCGTTTTGGTGACATCGCTTAGTTGTCTGTATTCAACGCAGAATCGAGTGCTCTTTCTTAACTATTACTTCCGGTTACGTCCATGTACTGTTTGACTCATCAATGATTCCTTATTGCTGCACTGAGCTGATCATAGAATTCACTTCTTCTTCGTTATCGTAACTCTTCTTGGAGGTTGCCGTATCGGTGTAGCACCTACGGTGTCTATCCGCTGTTTCACAATGTTCGTTCTCTCACAATCTTCATCGCCGGTTAAAAAGATATCCTGGTATTCATCAAGTTGTCAATCGCACCTCCATTCTTTACGATGGTAGTGCTCTCCGAAACGTTCAGCACACTTAAGTGAACGATCCTCTTGTTGTTCACGTAGACTACTGTTTTCCCTAATATCAAAATTCGTTGCGCTAGTGTAGTGTCTTGCCAAAACAACCTTTTCCGAACGTTGCGGAATATGGGCGTCTTTCTACAATATCAATCTTAGCTTCGCTGTGCTGGCAGATGTTAATTCCATTGGCATTTACGCCACTTCAATATTCGTTGTCCCTAGTCCCTCTGGAAGCCATGCGCTTTTCGAAAACTCATTCCCAATATTCATTCGTTAGTGATGTCGGACACCAAGAAAATGTACGAAAATTGAAAATCACCCAGCTGTATTTCCTGGTTATTTCTCCCTGCATCTTAGTGAATTCCCCTGTAGCTTCAAATGTAAGAGCCTAACCCAAAGTTTCCTTCGGTAATTTCTTCCCCGCCAATCTGAACGCTTGTTGTAGCTCTCTGTCTTGCAGATTGTCAATGAATGCATCAACTGCCGACTCATTTCGGTTTGCTGGATCCATGCTGGAGAGGATAACAGCGCCAACCGTTCAGTGTCTTACGCAACTTGCTGCTGGGCTTCGCCCGACTGCTGCATACGATTGCGGAGTTGTGTCTTATGGATTTCCCGCATGTGATCTCCACCATATCGAAGGTCCAAGGTCAGCACCAGGAACTGAAAGTCGCTTTGTTTTTGAACTGAATTGGTCTGAAAGATTTCGGTTGTAGATCCCCCATATTGCCGTTGCTCATTCCGGATTCGTTCAATGGTTGGTGGTGGCCGCCGCCTTAAATTGAGCCTTGTGTGTTATATTTTTTTTTTTTTACGGAATGACCTGTGTTATAGGCAATTTCGGTCTTTATGTGCAATGCACAAATACAATCATGGAGGGAAGGAATGGGATTGGGAAGGTTGGGGAAGGGGACTGAGAACGACCGTAGCGAGTGGAGAAGCTAGTATATTGCTCAGTTGTACTGGTTGCTTACTGACAAATATTTGCAGATGTTATGAGGGACTGAATGATAGAAAGCGAACAGAAACCATCTACTGAGTATCTAGGCCTTCTTGAAGTGGAACTGTTTCACTTTTACACCGTTTCCCCATTTTATTGCGAATAATTTTTTATCACCAGTAGCAACTGAAAAATTTGCGCTTAAAAAAATCCCATCTGGAGTGGGAATTGAACCCACGACCTATTGACTTAGAAGCAAGCACGCTGCCCACTACGCCACGGAAGCCTCAAGGCAAGGTCTTTGACCGTAGAAAACTGGAACCCTTAGATTTTTTTCAAAACAACGCACTCGGATTTGATGACGCCACTTGTTTTCAACTTCAAAGTCCGTTTTTAGCTCCTCTACTTCTCTGGAGTTCTCCTCTATCTTTCCAGTATTTTCATTGATCTTTTGTACGAGAACCGGTCGATTTGCGAGATGCTTCTTCATTCTGCTTACCCAGTTCATCCATTTAATTTACCATTTGGTCTTTCAGTTTATTCGTCTGTGGATTGTGAAAGACAATTTTTTTTGGTCAGTTGTAGATTTTAATGGTTGCGATGTTCCTTCAGCGTTTTTGCGCGTTGACTTTAGCGGTCCATTTTCGCTGTCATTTGTTGCATCAGCCGCATCATCAGGTCTAAAGCTCTACAACTCTCCGCTACAATTTGTTGTTGAATTTAGTGTAAGGTTTGTTGTTCGATCAGCTGTTCAGTCTCCTGCTCGATGGGGAACTGATCATTGTCGGCATTGTGTCCCTCTGATTCCAATGCTTCCACGCTCTACCTTGTTTCTGGCCGTGGACAACTCTCATTTATCGAGTTCCTCTTTCAGCTTCGTCACTTTAAACTCTTTATCGTATCGCGTAAATTATTTCGCATCAGAGAATTAGTAACAGTTCTTGAAAATTCTGCTTTTGTCCTTTCGAGAATTTCACAATTATCACTTGCAGTTTGTACTTGAAATCCTACTTCTGACACTAGTTGAAGTGTGCTTGAGGTCGCTGGATTCTGTTTCAAGGCAACTATGATCATCTAGAAAAATTGGAACAAGTGATGATTAGTAAAAGTTTTTAAATTTTTTTTTATTAAGTATGATTAATAATTGAGAATTTTCAATAAGTTCAAAGTAAGACAACTTCTACATCGATATGAAATAGCTATCACTTCTTAAAAGCCAGCTCCAAACAATTTATAAATGCAGTCATTTTCGTCGACTGACTATGCTCTACATCTTATCTTTAGCTAAGAAAAAAAAACGGTCCTTCCCTCAAAATTAACCAAAATTATATCTTAACATAGATTTCAAATATTTAGCCAAGAAATTTTAATGCTGTAGGACTTTTAATTGTTGAGTAATTCATAATAAATAGTCCACGGATAATTGCTTCCTTGTTTCTATAATAATAAATAGAAAATAATCGATAATATTACGTAGCGCCTATAATTAACTGCATTATGTAGGAAAACGATAATTAAATTTATTATATCTTACATTTCACTTTCCCCTGTAATTAGCGCTGTAGTTCAGTCGGCGATAGCTATCTGAGCTATCCAGCTAAGATTTTATTAATTTCTTAGAGACTAACAGGCTTTAAAAATAATTCCGTGTAAATGCAGTTCGTCGAGTTGCTACACTCTACTAGCAGATTGAAGAAAGGCGAATACTCGTATGTACTATGTATAAAGTCGACACGTGTTGTCGTCGGCTTTTGTATCAGCTTTCAACAAAATCTGGCAACACTCTTTCGCGACGGTACGTAGTTCAAAAAGCGCCTAGCTTCCATGACAAGTTAGAAGTTTAATTAAAACTTTTTCTTTTTTTTTCGTCGTTTTTAATTAATTCTTTCGCTTACGAATGTATTTATTTTGTCTGTTCTGATGGTATTTGTTTCCCTTCCACACCATAAAATTGCGAGACGTTGTATGCCGGGGGTTTCGTAATTCGCATGCATATACGAACATGAAGACCAAGTTAAATTAAAATTAGTCCACAATTATCATTAGGGGCCATTAAGGAAATTAATTGCTCGAACGGTGCACCCCTCGTGTAGCTTAGGGTTTCCCTATCTTTGTGTTCCTTTTGCGGCGGCAGCACCGGCTCCTTGCTTTTACACTGGCGATGAATTCTCTGATAGAGAGCTCTACTGGTGGTGGTGGTGGGTGGATGGAGGCAACATTGCGGTAATTGAAATCAATTTTTATCAAAAGATGGGAAAAGATGGCTTAAGATGTTCTGGCTGGCTGGCTTCAGTGAACGATAGAAGAAAATTAAAGTGGGTTACCAGCTGCTGTTTAGTATTTTTGATTGAGCTATTAGCACACATGATTCTAAGATTCGGATAACAACGAAAACGTATTAAAGTTGTGTCTTTAGTTTGTTTGAGAAGCTGAGAAGCTATTGTAGCTGCCGTATTGTGCTAGGGTAGAACCCCACTGCTAATGTGATTAAAAAAAAAACGTTGCAAACACAATTACTTTGATAGTATTGTTTGACGATGAGCGCCATGAGTCACAACCCGTAATCTCATTTCGATGATCAAAGTCGTCTATATCTGGCAGCACTCAGCATTCTACTCGTGCAGTAGAATACTTTGCAATCGCGAAAATGCATTCTTCAAAGGAATCGCTTCACGAATCCGATATAATATCCTAAAAGATAAACTCGAATTTATTTAATGCTTTTCTGTTGTGAAGTTTGCCTTTGCTCTTTTTCTTGATTCCTTTTACCCCTCTCCTATCCATTTTACGTCTTCACTCTCTCGTTCCTATTTCGCTATTTCCTCTTCATTTCTCTTGTACATCGAATCTATGTTAAAAGCTCTTCCTTGATCTACTGGTCGAGAGAGGTAGTTGCATCATTCGATCTAAGAAGGTGTTTCTACACTGAAGGGACCCATTAGGACAAAGAACGCTTCGACATTTCTTTTTTGAGCGACTCTGCTATATATACTTTGGATGTGCGCAGCGGCTAGTGTTATGTTTATGCTATTAAGAAGCGGAGTCTCTCTTGAAAACTTATTATTCATATGCACTTTAAGGCATTGGACCCTATGATACCCTTTTGGGCTGAAGGGATTACGTTCATATCTACTTTACTCTTTACATTGAGAGAGATGCAAAACAGTACACATTATAACCTCGATAACGTTTAATGCCATTTTACTGTCCATGACAAACATTATTTTATAACTGAATTTGGAAAGCTTCAAATCCTTCTACTGCTACTAAGGAATAGGCGTGAAACCGTTTCTTTCTTTTGGGAGCTATTGTTTCTTGTTTCTTCCTAAGGGGAAGCAGCCTTTTTTTACAAGGCTTAGAGAAGTGACTATAAAGTAACGAAAATTTAGAAGCATGAAAAATCGTACACAGTGAGACCATTCTCTATATACGAATATTGTCCGTGCTCACATATTTTTCGTGAAATACTTCCAAATCTTGACCAGTGCTGCCACTCATGACACACATTCACATTCAGTGATAGATTGATCTACAAAGTGCTGGATTTCAAAATGTACATAACAGTATCTAAATTTATTGAATGCATTCCCGAAATTCATGCAGCTCACTTACTTCCCTACGATGGAGCTACAGCCCAAATCGGGCCTTCACTTCCTGCATACACCGCTGCCATCCTTCACAGTCGAGTAACCGCTTCCAACAGTTTGAAAATCTTAGCAGTTAGTTGCCGTCAATAGAATCCTCCCAGCGTTTTCGTGGGTTTCCAAATGGGCTTTGTTTACGACTTTCCCCTTTTGTGTGTATTTGGGAATTTTCCCCTCAGCCATCCGTTCAACTTGATCAATCCAGTAGAGCTTCTTGAATTTTATGAGGATTGAAACTTCTCGATTGTAGAAGATGGCATACAATTCGATCGTATTCTTCAGGTCGAGTCGAATAATTCTTCTTCTTCTTTCCAAGGAGTTAAATAATTTTTCGGATTCCTGAGTTAATGTCAACGTTTCACTGCCATAGCATAGCACATCAGGAGATGAACAAACCCCGAGCGGAAACACCATTCTGTACATGTCATCTTGGTGACCCTTGGGTCGCCGCGTCACGACCTTAGATTAAAAGACCCGAAAACGTGGAGTTAATTGTGCAGTTTTGTAGTTTTCGGCCAATAGTAATCGGAGGGACCCTTTTTCCATATAAGAATCACCACAAAACATCTTGGATTTCCCCTGATGGTGTTACTCAGAACCAGATCGACCATTTGGCTATAAGTCGCCGATGGAGAAGGTGTCTCCTCGATGGGCGAGCGAAGCTGACGTGGGGAGCGATCATCACTGGATGGTTGCCTGCGTGAGATTGTGCACAGCAACTATCCGACAGCCACCAATTCTTTAAATGAAGCCCAAGCTCAATGTGGATAGACTTGGAGACCCAAACAAAAAGCGTGAGTACACCACTATTCTACGCGAAAAATCATCCACATTAAGCGGATATGAAATGCGCACACTGGACGCCAATTGGGTATGTGAAAAGCAGTGAGAAATCCTAGATGTCGCAAGACACAAAAGTGACAAAATTGGCGATCGGAAAAAAAGTCAAATTGGCAATCATCTCTCAACCTTATGTCAACCAAAGATCTCCCCACTTGAGACGGAGCTACCGCGATGCTCATATACAGCTTAAAAAGGCTGTTAGGCGTGACAAGAGGAAGGCCAATGAAGATCTGGTCAATAAGACAGAATCTGCGGCTTACCTGGAGGATATGAATTCACTATATAAAATTATAACACAGTTGACGAACAGGAATTTCACTGGCAACCACCTGGTGAGAGATGTCAACGGAACTCTCCTTAATATGAGTGAACACCAGTTGCGGCGATGGAAGGAATACTTCTGTGATATTTTAAACATCTTGTCAGAGGAAGATATTCCAAAAATAAAACAGCTACAAAACATCCAACCGCAATAATCCTTAATTAGGGATGTTCCCGATGTTAAGGAAGAGATAGATTCCGCCATTCGGTATTCGCCAGGTATTATTATTATTATTTATATTATTATATTTGGCCTATTGTGCGATTATTGCCCCTATACCCTACCATAACTCAATAGCTTTTGCTAATTTGAGTATCTGTAAGGGAGCCATGTTGGCTAGTTCCTCGGTGGAAATGAAACCTTTCCCCAGAAGATTATGCCTTTTCCTTGCCACTGCTTCACAGTGGCATAGAATATGTATTGTCGTTTCTGAGTCTTCGAGACAGAGACGGCGGATGTCGGTTTCAGCTAAGCCCATATTATTGAGGTGGTGGTTCACTCCACTGTGCCCCGTCATTAGGCCAATTAGAGTACTAATATCGCTCTTTCTGAATTTTAGGATATCTTCCACTTTGTTTTTTTGTGGTATGATTAGTTTTTTTGAGGTTGATAAGCCTGGAAGTCTATTCCAGTAGATTTTGTGTTCTTGTTCAACCCACTTCTCAAGTGTCGAGCTTTGATGCCCTTTTGGTTTTCCGCAGAATGGCTCTGGACCAATAAAGTTTTTTTCCGCGCTATTTTTTGCAAGGCGATCAGCCTCTTCGTTTCCCTCAATTCCCATATGTCCTGGTACCCACATTAAGGTTACGTCGTTCCTTTTACCCCAGGATGATTAGGTCTTGAAGACAGTCCCAAACTAATCTCGATCCGAGTTTATTGGATGTTAGGGCTTTGAGAACCGCCTGACCATCCGATAGGATATAAATTGATTTGTTGCGATGAGCTCTCCTTATATTCTCTTGGATACATAGCTCCATTGCAATTAGTTCAGCCTGGAAGTTTGTGGCTTCTTTGCCGAGTGGTTTTGAAACCGAGAAGTTAGGGCCTTTGACTCCTGTCCCCTCAGAGGTGCGCGAACCATCTGTATACCAGATGGTTGATCCCTCTTCCATTTCAGGTAGCGAAGATTGCCAGTCCTTGCGTTCTCTGATTACAACTTTGAAGGGGGTTTCAAAGCTATATTTTGTCGGCATAGCATCCGATAGAGTGGAGGTTAGAACCTCCAATTTTGGGTTTCTTAGGATTTTGAGGTGGCCTCTAAAATCCCCTGGTTTGTACTTGTTTTCCCTCTGTATGCGTAACACCCCTTTTATAGCTTCCTTTTTTATTTGTTATTTCGCCAGGTATAGATGAACTACCTACCGAACTCCTCAAAGCGGACCCGGAAATAACAGTCGATATACTCCGCCCACCCTTTACTGAGATGTGGAATGAAGGAAGATATCCGATTGAATGGAAGAGAGGGTGTCATTCTGAAAATTCCGTAGAAGGGCTACCTTCGGGATTGTGGCAAATGGCGTCAATCAATCAATCAATCAAATTCCAGTTAAGACCCCCTATAGGGACATAAGACAGAAACAACTCTCTTCCACAAGGCGCGATCCTGAGCATCGGCCTTAAGCTGTTGTCAGGACTTGTTTATTCCTCTGGCCTCCTGCTCGCTTCCATGTGTTACATGGTCGACCGACCCGGGAATTGGCGTGGTATCTGTTTACTTACTGCCGAAAATTTTCAAAAGGATTAGTGATGTCGTTGAGAGCACTCTCGAAGCTTATCAGACTGGATTAAGTAAAGGGTCGTCTCGTACCGACAACACAAATACCCTACGGAAAATAGTGGAGCAGTCTGCCGA
Organism: Chorisops tibialis; assembly: GCA_963669355.1. Classification (NCBI taxonomy): domain Eukaryota; kingdom Metazoa; phylum Arthropoda; class Insecta; order Diptera; family Stratiomyidae; genus Chorisops; species Chorisops tibialis. Next base: position 277,550,860 of record OY770262.1, read on the forward strand.
TCTGGGTTCGCTACTACATCTCATGTTTGTGGACTTCGATGGCTTTCGACAGCGTTAAGCGAGTTATGGAATACTTCGCGTAGAAGAGGTATTCCAGATAAGGTCATAGCTATGATTAAAGAATCCTACGAAGATACAAGGTGTCGTGTCTTACATAGATGAGAGCTGTCCAAGGGCTTTCCTGTGCGAACGGATGTCAGACAAGGCTGCATGTTATCACCCTGTTCCGCCCTGTTTCTGGTGGCAATAACTGACATCTTGAAAGCTGCACTGGAAGGTGGGGAAGGTAAAGGTCTTCAATGGAGACTATTTAACATCTTAAGTCACATTGATTATATTGATGACGTGTGTTTGCTTGCACATAACCGTTCGGACTTAGAGTTAAATGTTCGCTCGTTGCATTCTAAATGCAAAGAGGCGGTACTGAAAATAAATGTGCATAAAACCAAGTACATGCACGTGGGTTCGAACACAAGCACACTGATTGTTCTTAACGGAGAAAAGGTGGAAAAGGTGCAAGATTTTTGTTATCTCGGAAGCGTTGTCAGCATGGACGGCGGCGCCGTAAAGGATATTCAGGCTCGTATAAATAAAGCTCGTCAGGCTTTCGGTATTCTTTCCCCTTTCTGGTGGTTAAGAGAGATCTTCCTTCGCACGAAGCTGCTAGTATTTGTCGCATGCGTCAAATCCGTGTTGTTATATGGTTATTCTACGTGAAAAATGACTAAGTACCAAGAAACTGGAAATTTTCTTGAACCAATGCTTCCGACGCATTTTAGGGATATTCTGGTGCTTCACTCTATATCGGTGTAGCATACATTATAATACTTCGCGTCACTGTTGAAAGAGGTATCCTCCTGTTTTGGCTAAGTGCTCCAATGTTCGTCACTGTTCTGCATATGGCGGAGTTCACTCGTCCTGCTTTTGCGCAGATAGTTTCGATATTCGTCGTAAAGGATAATCTTGCGTCTATCATGAGACCCAATGGAGGGTCGGGATATGACTTCAAATCCATCAATATTTAATGTTATATGCCCTCTTTGTTTTTTGCTTGTTTTAAGAACTACTTCTGTTTTTTGTTCAGCTAGTTTTAGATTAGATGCTCTAAGCCAGTTCTTAATGGTGGAGACCACGTTGGTGCTTATGTTGTTGATGCTTTGTAAGTCTTTCGGTACCACAGTAATTGATATATCATCCGCGTAGCCGATTATTTGTACACCTCGTGGTACTGGAAGTCGTAAGATATCATCATATTGTATATTCCATAACACGGGTCCTAGTACTGAGCTCTGTGGGACTCCGCATGTTCTTTTATACTAATTCACTCCTTCTTCGGTGTTATGTAGTAATACTCTTTCTGCAAGATAGCACCTGACCATTCGTGGGAGGTATGTTGGAGTTTCCAATTTTCGTAGAGTATGATATGAGGCCATGTCACCGAATTGAACGCATTTTTGACGTCTCTTACATAGCATGCAGTATGGTGAGCTGTTGTCATCTTTTGAAAAATGGTCTGCTTCACCGCATTTCATACAACTTGCAGTGCGATCTTCTGTGTTTTTGCATGTTTTCGCTAAATGTCCAAGTGAAGGCACCTGTAACAAATCATTACATTCACCATTTCTCTTAGTCGGCAGACTACCCATCCTACTTTAATTTTCCCCTTATTGATAAGTTTATTCGCAATTTCTGTCGGCGCCCTAATTACAGTTGTTGTGTTCCAGCAAAAACCTTCCTAACTACCTTAATCCAAGAAGGGTTGAAGCAACTTAGACTCTCTATCTGCATGCGTACAGCTTCTACGATATCTTCCTTCGTCGTGATTTCATCTAGATCTTTCAGTTGTAGTTTAGTTTAGTTTCTTGTGTAAAAACTTTAATTTCAGCTTTAGCCGCCAAGACCTTTTCTATTTACTTCTTGAACTCTTCTGGGTCTTCACTTCGTTGCTTATTATGTTCCAACAGCATTTGTCCTTTTGCCGTCTTCCTTATTTTCGACACATTTTCACTATATTTATTTAAGGTGTCGAGTCCTTCCACCAATCGTAGGATGTCAATATATGAAATCTCTCCTATTTTGGTGATGACTATTGCAGCAGGTCTAACCGCTTTAGGCTTGGATTTCATACTTTGCCGTTTATCTCGCCTTTTTATTCTTTTATTCTTTATTTTCGTCCTGTTTCTTTAGGTTCCTTCGCGTTTCTCAGTTGATACTTTCTGTATTTGTATGTTTTGAGTATCTGCGAGGGTTTTCCTTTCTCGGCTTTTAAGGTAGGGTGGCTCGGTTCAAATGTCCTTCGTCTTGCTTTCTGTTTTTTCTGTGGATCGTTATTGATGCCCTCTAGTACTGGCGAGGTTTTTTATCGGTCTTCCCTGCCTCTGCTTGTCGACGTATGTCGTTTTCGGTACTTTTATCAGCCTTCCCTGAACCTGTTTGACGACGTATGTCCTTTGTAGCGCGTTTGTGCATAGCCACGATTGCACTTACCACGTCTCTCATAGGTTGATGGATCGTTCGCCTTCCAACACCCATCATTTCAACTAGCTCCTTAATTTTTTCGCCAAGCCCATCAAAAGCATCAAATTTACGCCCTTTTTCTTCACCGGTTGCTATCGCCGGGAAAATTCTTCCATTCAGGCATGAAGGCAATGGCTGCGTTGGTAGAACGTCTCTGCTCATCAATTTCTTCGGGGATCGAATTATTCGCGCACTTCTTGCTAATAGTGTCCTATTTTCTGTGTTGTTACATCTTTTTGTTTCATTGCTGTTACAATAATAATTTTTAAGGGTATGAGTTGAAAATGAAAATGGTTATCTCTATTCATTTGTGTAGTCACTTGAAGATCCCATGGTTGTCTATGCAATGAGTAAGGCCTTGCATGGGTTGACACAAACTTTTATGAGGGATCGCGTTCAGGGTCAGATCAGTGTTAGTCAGGACTGCTATATCTGAGCCTATACTACCAACTGAATGATGATGAACTTCGAGCGTACTTTCAGGTTTGCCAGGGCTTTAACGGGACGGAGGCAACTATGATATTAGCCTGAAAGCCATTTCTGCAGGATGTCACTCTTAATTACTGAGGTGTATAGCACAGTCACCAGGCCAATACTGTCGTGTGTATATGCACTCTCCAGTATGTCATAATTTAGATTTTACTGGTCTCCATTTTATTATCATTATTATTATATTACGCCAATCTCTGATTTGGATCTTTTCCGATCTTGGACTGGATTATTGCTTCAGAGTTTTCATCCGTGTCTGAGTTTTCACAACTAAACTGCAAGTCTGACACAGGGTTTTTCATCATGTTTTCCCCTCTTACTTCCGGAGACGCTAGTGTATTACAGCCATTCCGGTTACAATAATCCTTCCCTCCTCTTTTCTTAACCGGGCTTGGGACCGTCTATGGAAGCGTTGAATTCAATAAAGGTGTCAACATTGATCCGAGAAGCACTGACTTTGGAAAAAATCATGTCGAGGATCTTCCCACGACGATTAGTAGTAATATTATGTTGAATAAGTGAACACAGGTTCATAAAGTGATCAACACTCAAGTCTATCGAAGTTAAAGACAGTACAGGATGATACCAGTCTGCATTCCACTGTAAGTTGGGAATTTTGAAGTCACCACAAATAAGAAATGCAGAGTTAGGGCCAGCTGAGTTGACGATTTCCGAAAGACTGTTATAAAACTTTTCAATAGTTCCCACTGCGCAGCAGTAAGGAAAATAGACACAGCAAATATATACATAGGTATCGTCCATGAGAGACTTTAATTTTGAGGGGTAGGTGCTTAATTGGAAAAGCATGAAAGTCCGGACAACTCGACGAAGACCGCAATAAGAGCACCGCCACCATCCTTTATGATAGAACGATTAAGATCCCAGTCATGCCTGTGAACTGTGTAGCAATTCGGGGAAAATTCAGAGTCAAGAATTTAAGGATCAGGAATTTTCTCCAGAGTGGACATCAGGAAGTCATCCAACTTGGTTCTATGGCCATGCACATTTTGGTAGAGAATAGTGAGATTGTTATTAGACGAGCTAGAAATGTTGGCAATGCTAGATATATTCTTGAGATCTTTAGACGTTGATGGATTGTTAGCAGTCAAACATGAAGGTTTTCGCTGATTTCTTCTTCAACGAAAATTCTGTTGAGAGCTTTTTCTTGGTTTAAACTCCTGAACAAAGACACCTGGATACCAAAATGTAGCTCATATGGCAGCAGAAAGGTTTGCTGGTAAGCAAACTTTGAACGATACAACAATTTTGTCTGGAAGATTGTCCTGAGTCAGCTTACTTCAACTGATGACAGCTGGAATATAGACCAGGTTCGACGTGATGTAGTCTGATACTTCCCTCGTGGACGTATCGTAGGTCAGACGAGACACAATTAGCTGTCTGGGAGGTTCAACGACAGGTAGCGTAGATGCTGGCTTAGAATCAGCTGGTACTTTCGACGAGAGTTTTTGAAGATTGAACAAGCATGGACCTACGTTGCTTTACTTAGCTGGTACATTAAATCCCCTGAACTTTGGTCATCACAGTACTTTCAAAACTTCTTGCTGTCCATTGCTCGGTTAGAACCGGATTGAAATCTGTTCAATACACGGTTTGGATTTCATCTGCTGCTAATGGATGAATAGATTTTATCTTTTATTCAGAAACTTAAAGTCCTTTGGAGATTACCATAAGTACCACCTAATAGAGTTCCAGTATTCCATGCTTTTCGAAAGCATTAAGCCAACTAGAAATCCGTCTTCCTTGCTAACTCTACCGTCAATTAATGAACTCGTACAATTAAACTTGTAAATTTCACTTTAGCACAACGTGTTCCACAAAACTATTGATTTATTGTCATCATTTCAATGATTATGGCGAACAATTTCACTTCAATTCGGCATTCATCCCACTAAGCAAGAAGACTCCCCAGTCCAGTGTATGAAACTGGCGATGATGATGATGATGATGACGGTTAGTTATGATGAGACATCGACTCAGGCTCGAGCTCCAGAGTCTGCCGCCCCGGCCGGAATGGACCAACACCAATACTACCGCAGAATCGTGCGGCTTTGATAGTGCGGTGGCAATGCAGACCGGCAAACACATTAAAAATAAAAATGTGAAAGCACTCGACCATGGTTTTTCTATGCTAAGCAGGTTCCGAGCGGGTGTGGGTGCCTCCATCAGATTTTCATCTTTGTGAATGGATCAACTCCACCGGCATGGCAATGGGTTTGCGCGAAGGAGAAAATATGTACGATGGTGTCAACAACTCCATACACACGTGCATTTCACGAACTCGTCCATATGCCGTGGCAAATGTAGAGAGATAGTACCCTCTACCAGTGTTTGTGTATGAAATAAAACTTTACAACCAGACCAGACCTCTAAATACTGTGGGAATCGTACCACCTGTTGTCTTTGTTGCTCGGGTGTAATGCTGCATTTAAAAAGAGATTAACTATTGAAAACGTTTTTCGTACAACGCTCGCAATATAGTACACTGCACACCCACTATACTTCGATAACATAGAGAGGTATGTTGGGGTATAGTAAGTCGTTGTCGAAGAGAAAGTTGAACCTTTTCGAAGCGATTGAGTGATGGGGGATGGGGGAGTTGGAATGAGAATATCTTGTCGGGACATGGCCAGGTGGTAAAACGCCAAGTGTACTCGCAGTAGTCCTTGTATACACAGTTGTAGTGTCTTCAGCATACTTACATTTGTCTAAAGAGTTTCTATTTATTGGCACTCCATTTAATGAGATGTCAAAAGAAATAGGCTACAACAGTTTATGCTTCCGGTTCTAAGATTTGTAGCTTCCAGTTTGTTTTATTTAAAAATAAAGTACACTTACTAGTAAATCCATGCATTACACATAGTATATGTAGCTAGCAGTAGAGATATTTCGGCTGAATAGCATCGTATAAAAGTATGTCTTTACCACGTTCCACTTAGAATTAGATGCTTGAGGACTTCGTAATATTGGTATGACTATGGTCTCCTCAGTAAGTGACCATTTTCAAATATCTACTTTTGGAAGGACAACTATGATTATCTTCGTCGTAGTGTGATGTAGGCTGAAGGAACCACCAATCTTATCTTCCATTGGTAGAAGCTTCGATTTGTGAACTTTTGAATTTTATTCCACTTGTGATGCGTGTATGTCCAATTTTATACGCCTGTGATCCGAAATCGAAAGTTCGTTTAATATGAGCCACCTGACTTTCAATCAAATGCTTGTTAAGACCACTTATAAGGGCACAGAACTGAAACAACTCTCTTCCACAAGGCGCTATCCTGAGCATCGGCCTTAAGCTGTTGCCAGGACTGGTTTATTCCTCTGGCTTACTGCTCAACTGCTCGCTTCCATGTGTTACATGGTCGGCCAGCCCGACGTCTTTCTTGAGGATTATAATCCAGAGCCTCTTTGGCGATGTTTCGCTCTGGTTTCCTCAAAGTATGACAATCCACTGCCACTTCCGCCTTTAAATCTCAATACCTATTTTAGTCTGGCCAGTTGTACTCCAAAGTTCGTCGTTGGCGATCACTTCTGGCCAGAATATTCCTAAAATGTGTCGGAGGCATTGGCTCACGAAAGTCTGTAGCTTCTTGGCATGTCGAACGGTCACTTTCCATGTAGTACAACCATATAACAACACGGATTGGACGCATGCGTCAAAAACTCGCAGCTTCGTGCGAAGGAGGATCTCTCTTAACCTCCAGAAAGGGGAAAGGATACCGAAGGCCTGACGAGCTTTAATGAGACGAGCCTCAATATCCTTTTCGGCTCCGCCGTCCATGCTGACAATGCTTCCGAGATAACAAAAATCTTGCACCTCTTCAACACCTTATCCGTTAAGAACAATCGGTGTGCTTGCGCACATTTATTTTCATTCCCACCTCTTTGCATTTAGAATGGAACGAGCAAACATTTGACTCTAACTCTGAACGGTTATGTGCAAGCAAACACACTTCATCAGCATAATCAAGGTGACTTAAGATGTTAAATAGTCTCCATTGAAGACCTTTACCTTCCCCCACCTTCCACTGATATCTTGCAAGATGTCATTTATTACGACCAGAAACAGGGCTGGTGATAATATGCAGCCTTGTCTGACTCCCGTTCGCACAGGGAAGCTCTCGGACAGCTCTCCTTTATGCAAGACGCGACATCTTGCATCTTCGTAGGATTCTTTAATCACAGCTATGACCTTATCTGGAATACCTCTCCTGCGCAAAGCATTCCATATGTAATCTAGCTTGACGCTGTCGAAAGCCTTCTCGAAGTCCACAAACATGAGATGTGACTATGGTGTTGCCTATTCGCTGGCTAGTGATAGTCAGATCAAGATCATCCTGCCTTACGCTATTAACAAACGTGGTACTATCTCCTTTATTGTTCTCTTTACTTAAAAATTTCAATAAGTACAGGGTGGGCCAAATACAAGTTTCTTTTTAAAAATGCAATAAAATGAACAAAATTAATTTTTTTTCCATGTGTTATGGCTTCATTAGTAAGAGCAAACATTCCCATTAATGATGAAACACAACTTCGTTCAAGTGGCTGCCTCGGCTGGCTTCGCAGTAGCGCATTCTGTTACTCCAATTTTCCAATACCATGTCGATGGTTTCGGGCTTTAGCTCACGGATTGCATGGATGATATTAGCCTGGAATCGTTTCTGTATTGGTGGCATAACATCGGTCCTTCACGGTTCTCCGGAAAAAAAGTCCAAAGGGGTGAAATCACAGCTCCGAGGCGGCCAATTGACATCGCCAAGACGGCTGATAACACGATTTGAGAATTTGGTGCGTAAAAGATCGATTGTGACATGGACTGTGTGGCATGGCGCGCCATCCTGCATGAACCAGAGATCGTCCAAATCCATGTCTTCAATTTCAGCAAAAAAAGTCGGATAACATGGCTCTGTAATGTCCACCGTTGACCGAAACGTTGTTTCCAGCATCATTTTCGAAGAAAAATGGTCCAATGATGCCACCACTCCACAAACCGCACTAAACTGTCACTCTCTGTGGATGCATTGGCTTCTCGACAATAACGTACGGGTTTTCCGAGGCCCAGATGCGACAATTTCGTTTGTTAACGTAGCCTCCGAGATGAAAATGCGCCTCGTCAGAAAAGATGATTTTTCGCCCAAAATCGTTGCCCAATTCAAGCTGCTCTAAGGTCCAAACTGCCAAGTGTAAAGCGACTCATTTCGTTCCGCGGAGGTATTATACTGACTTTCTGTCAAGATTTCGAGCGGGAACCAGCTTTCAGTGTCAAAATAACCTATGATTTAAAAAGAAACCTTTAGATTGCCCACCCTGTACACTTTAGTACCCATTTTGTGTGAAGAGCATTAACGTCGCAGGCCAACTAAAGCTGTTTGCTCCATTCTCTGCAGAACCTCACTAATCTCCTTAATTTCCCAATTGAAACTTCATTTTTGGCTCCATTATAACCTCCATCTGTGAGGACTTGATCAACTACGAGTATTGCCACTAGGTCTGTAGATGTGAATTTTATAAAAAAGAGAACCTCACGCTCTCGAATTTTGTGATTTCGTGTTCTACTTTACAATTTGTAGCTGTGAGTCGTTTGATTGCACGTCTGTCAGTCCACGGATGTTGTACCTGTGCTAGATCCAGTTCGTCTTTCGCCAATCCTTTGCAAAAGAAGTTTGAGGCAGCCTTTCTCATGGTATAGATTTTTTGAAGTACTTCAATGCCGATATTGAAGATAGCTCGGTTGCTGGGGTCTTCTTCTGTGGTGGCTTGGAGCTGTGTTCCAGAAGTTGCACTCTCAACATTCTTCCGGAACGGATCTACCTAATCTGCGCTTTCGCCTACTTGAAGCCTTTATGTCCCCCCCAGTGAGAAAAAGCAACGTCTAAGAAAGCATTGAAAACAGCGATTATGTAGAGTGCATCAGACCTTCCTGACTCGATTCTAACTTTTCTTACTTTCTACCCACGACGGGGCTGGAGGGAATCGATCATTTACTCTCTAGCTTCCTAGGAACTTATCATAGAAGAAATGATTTAGAACATCTAAAAAATCGCACGCGTAACCGCTGTGCAGTAATTGATATTGAACAATTCTGTAAGAATTGCAATTAAATTGATGATATAGACAATCCCCGTAAACAGTTCTTTCACATGTACTTTGGGTTAATGTTTTCAGTTACTCTGCATCACTACTTCTATAAATTATGACTTGTCAGGATACGCATTCGGGTACCTCGAGTTTTATCAAGAGGTATTGAGTATTAGTTTTTTAAGGATCCACTATGGCGGTTGTACTTCTTTACTGCTTTCTTTCTACTACTTACCTATCAAAATATAAATAGTAACTTTTGGCTAGAAAGGCCTGTTATCTAATCTAGCAGATTTCAAATGGATTTGATTAATTGCGAAGTTTTCATGTCGAATTTTGCAATATTAATAACAAGCTTAGCTTAATATTGGCCTTCACAATGAATTAAAACTTTGAAACATTAGTATTTAATTGTATAATAGGTTTAGCTTTAACTGAAAATTAACGCTTTTAAATATTAAATATGTGCTAAAACCACTAGAGAAATACGAGAAACTATCAATAGATTTACTAATATTCATAATTTTGGAAATAGAGAACTATTATGGTGTATACATATATTTCATATTTTGATTAAAAAGGAATTGAAAAATTAAAATTATTCAGCGTTCGCGTGCTAAAAGGAATTCAATGATGAGTTTAATGAATCTGGAAAGAGCTGGGACATCGTGGTGTACCTCCATCCTTTCAAGATTGGAATTACCATTATTGTCGTCGCTCGAGGGATTACTGTCCAGTCCGTAGCTGTTTAAGACAGTCCGATAAGCTAGAAAAGACGAACGGATTGAAAACAAAAGCCAGAAGAGGTTTCTCAAAAAGTATACGATACCTCGCACGACGAAAATCCCGAACGGGAACTTGGTATCGACATGCCCACAGAAATTTTCTAGAACCTGTACTGTAAGGCCCTCCAATTAGAGGGACTTACCAACTTTTCTACTGGGCAGTATAGGTGCTTTTTTGGTCCGATTGCGTTTGATCGGAAGCCTACAATTTGCCTCCGCTATTGCTCCTATTGACCTGGAATCCACTCATTGATAGAGTCAGCCCAAATCTGCGATCCTTTGTTTTGCCTTGCTAGGTACCCCAAATTATCGGGAAAAGTGACCAACTTTTGGAGAAAAATGCTGTTGCGAAAGGTAAACAGTGTAGTCTAGTAGGTAGCGTGTTGGTCTACAATGCTAAGGTCGTGAGTTCAAATCCCGATCGACGTATAACTCCAGCATACTTCGTGCTTGAGTATATCTGGGCTCCCTTAATCTTCAAAAATGAAAATTCGTAGACAGAGGGTTATGCGAAGGTCTAACAACCCTTCCATAATAGCAACTAAAAAAAAATAAGAAATCTGAAAGTCAGGATGTCAAGCTCCGATTCGGGCTATTGTGCCGTTGGAGAAGAACACATGTGAATGGGGGATTTCGTAAACCTGTTATCGCAATGAATTTGGCTTTGTTTTAAGGTTTCATTACTAAGATAAAGCTTCTTAGCCATCTAGAAGTCTCGCTTATTTTCCGATTGATTAGCATGTAACTTATTTTGAAGTGAATGTCTTCAAATTTCGGTTTGATATCGCTGTTTCCGTTGAAGATAGCTTCAGTGGTGGAGTCCTGAACGAGAGTCATCTAGTCGATGATAAGCAGTATACTGTGGAATCCGCCCCAAATAATCTCATTGCTTACACTGTTTGGCTTAAGTGCTCTGGTTGTGGTGCCTTGCCCTTTCGTCCGAGTGGAGATTGAGTGCGCCTCTTCAGAAGGTCATCCTCGGTACCCTCTCGAAACGGGTAGTACTCGTATATTTAAGGGCTCATGTCATTCTTTGAGGAATCTGATTTACACTTGAAAGGGTTAGCCCGCTGCTCAAGCATCTCATTAAAACTTGCGAAGTCACACCAGAGGTTGTCTATTATTACGGGGGTTGTGTCGAGGACTCCGAATTAAATCCTGTCAGTGACATGCCTGAGGTAGTCGGTTTAGTAAAAACCTATAAGAATATTGTTAATTCTGGTGGGTGAACAAACCCGATACGTAAGCGGAAGGCTGAAGAAAGTAGCCCGCGGATGCTTTTGAAATATCTTTAATGTGGATAAAGTAGCAAACTGAAGAGCGTGAGATTAGTTCAAGTTGATTAATGCGATATGGTGATATGATCATACGTAGTATCGAAGGTGTGATCGAACCTTCGAACTAGGGCAATCGAAACAATACTATCAACAAAAGTTAAATAGTATTCAGACGTATTGGGAGAAGATATCGGCAAATCGGATAGCAAAATGTGAACATATTGAAGTACGCCAAGGGTTGCTGAATTTCAAGTAAAAATAATAAAGCTATTTCACTTCAGTTTGATCACAAAATTTTTTTTATTCATTTTTCAACTAAATCGCTTTACAGTTTTCGCTCACAATATTTCGACTCATCTTACTCATCGCTATGTCGTTCACACGACTCTTTCGCTTATCAATCTCTACCGTCGATCACACGAAGCTTGCAGCGCTTACTTCTGATTGTGGATCACTCGACTTACTCGCTTATTGTCGCTAACTGCTAAACTCCGCCTGTCGATCATAGGACCTACTCGCTCACTCATCCCGGTTTCGATCGCACTCGCCTGCTGACTCCCCTACGCGCTTACTGTTTCGAATCTCCGGTCCAAACATTAATTCGCAGCTGACTGCTCTTCCACCAACGCTCGCACTTTTTATATCATTCTCGGTCGATTTGGCCTAATCATTTCCTTGTCGACCCCTCACATCGGCCGCTTATCGGCTGTTCGCTGTCAGCTGCTTTTACAAATCATTTCCTTGTCAGTCGAATCATTTCCATGTCGGCCGAATGTATACACCATTTGGTTTTCGGCCGATTACTGTCGGTCGCTTGTCGATTGCTTTCTCGTTAAAGAACTTGCAGGTGTTTTAAGTACTGGAGAATTATCGTTGGTTGAAGATCTTGAACATTTGATGAACGGTACAGTGTAGGAATGTACTTAATCGGAAATTGCGCGCGCGTAATTATTTTTACTGCTTTCGCGAATAGTGGAAGATTGCGTACATGCGATAAGTGACTAGGGCTTACATGGAACAATATTAAATATAATTCTTATTTTTTATGAATAATATAAAATTTGGCCGCCAAGGCTGTTACGCGGAACCCTTCACTTTTTCGGTGGATCCCACTTTGGGAATCACTGATCTAGAGTATCGCATAATCATAATAATTCTGTTATGTTTTTATATCTCATCGATTTATCGCTTTAAACAACAAAAACCAGGTTTTTAGAACAATGACTTAATTAATAAATAAAAGTCTGATTTACGAATTTATGGTGAAATAACAATTTTGTTTGAAAACGACGTTGGAAGAAATTTCTTATTTATTTTTCAAAATTCCTAAGAAGAGCATCCTTCGGGGTTGTGGCAATTGGCGTAGTATATGTTGACTGGCTGTGGTATCATGGCATCGAAAACCATGGCTAAGGTTATTTTTAATAGGATTAGTGATGTCGTGGAGAGCACTCTCGAAGTAGTTATCAATCTGGATTCCATAAAGGGTCGTCTTGTACAGACCATACAAATACCCTACGGAGAATGTTGAAGCAGTCCGCCAAAATGGGTTCGTCACTTCATCCCACGTTTGTGGACTTCGATGGCTTTCGACAGCGTTAGGCGAGATTACCTTGGAAACATTTTCAGCATGGATCGCGGAGTCGAAAAGGATATAGGAAATAAAGCTCGTCAGGTCGTCTCGGTATCCTTTCCCTTTATGAAGGTTACGGCACAAAGCTACGAGTATTTGGTCGCCTGCGACGAACTTTAGAGTTCAACTGGACAGACACATATAGGCTTAGAAATTCAAATGGGAAAGTGGCAGTGGATCGGTCACACTTTGAAAAAACTAAAGCAAAACATCGCAAAACAAGCTCTGAATTATAATCCTCAAGGATGACGTCGGTTTGATTTCGATACTTATGCAGGATGCTAGAGGAATAAACAGGTCCCGGATTTAACTAGAGGCCGTTGCTCAGAATCACACCTTGGGGAATAGAACTGTTTATATCCTGTGGCCCTATAGGGGGCCTTAACATGAAATCGATTGATTGATTGATTGAACCTCAATGTGAAAAAATAATGTCTTGTGCTCAGAGTCTAATGCTTTACATAACTTTTTGAAAATAGCATCCTTGTGGCCAATTTCAACGTATTCGACAAGTCTTCCGGCAATGTTTTTGATGCTAATGCTTGTCGATGAATGATGCTTTGTTACTGTGGGGAGGAGAGAGGAGGGGATGGGAGAATGGTGACTGAAGATTATTTTGTATCTTATTCTATTGGTAATTATTTTAAACTTTTAAGAAATTTGATTTCATCACCTGATATTCATCGGATATATTCGGCCCATCTCGTTCAAGGAACATCGCTTTATTCAGAAACTTTTTTGATCTGTGCTGCCGGACCAATCCCGAGGACCACCGGTTGGGAACCACTACGCTAGACAGACACTAAGGACTATCTCGATTTATCGCAGGCCAGTCAAAAACATGCATCACCTAGCACACAACAGAAAAAATTACATCATGGAAAGGAATTCCTTGCAATCTTATCTACATACAATGGTACTACAGCCCAAATTCTTCAGGTTCCTTAACATTTTTATTATTTATTTATTGTGAAAAGATTGTTAGCTCTTCGCACAACCTTCTATCTAGCAATTTTTTTATTTTGGTAGATTGAGGTAACCTAGGTATATTCAAGCAAGTAGTGTGCTGGAATTATCCGTCGACCGGGATTTGAACTCACGACCTTCGCAGTGTAGATCAACACGCTGCCCACTAGTCTACACCCTAGCAATCTTAGAGTTGACCTAAAAACGCAGCATGACCAAAAATCAAAACGAAAGATTTTTGAGTGTCCTGAGGTCTTGCCCTATGTTGTCCATCAGGGCGCCAAATTTTCTCCCTAAAAATGTTACATTCTCATCATCGCTAAAATGCTTCAAGATCTCAATGTTGGCAAATGTACCTCGACAGACTTAGGAGGTTTATCAACTCTATGCTCTACAGTCGCTTTTCAGCATTGCCTCTGCAATTATCCTCCGTTGTTTGGTGAATTCTTCGAGCGTGTTTTCTACAAATATAATGACTCGTTAATATAAATGTCCTGAAGGAGTTTCTATTTCAATTGAAATATTGTCCATTCAAAATAAATACTTTCCGAAATAGCCGTACAACTATACGTCCCATCTGTATAATAGGGTACTCAGGCACACTAATAATCAGAAGACATTACTCGAAAGCATTATACCCTAATTTGGTTATGGAATCACTTCAGACGATTCCATTATCTTCTTAATGCCGTCTCTTCGAAACTGAAAATAATGTAATAAAGCCCGATGTCAAAAGGAATTCTTTTCGTCACCTTGATTGGAGCAAATCCTCTTACACGTGTATTAAAGCATCTTATTTACATATGGTCCATGGCATTACGGCGACAACATCCATTCGCCATTAGTCTCGTCCCAGAAGTCTTCCGAAGCGGATCCTTGGGCCAGCTTGCTCCGTTCGCCTGGGCTCTCTCGACAAATACAACTTGAATAAGCGCCGTTGCGGATTGCGCAACCACCAACCATGATAACACAGACGAGCCCGGGAGACACACACAGTATTCGGTTATATTAAAACATAAATCAAACGATATCTCATTAAAATATAATTTACGGCCTGGGTATAATACCCTCATTTAAACACTTAAATGCCGCATTGTGTGTCCTTAATTAAAATCCCTCCACCTATATCTATCTGGCGGTCGGGGACCCCGCCATCGAAACATCCCTCACCGGTACGACACCGACTTATACTCGTCGCATGTACGCCACGTCTTTTACGTACGAACGTTGTTACATAGGTAGAAGAAGGTTCCTTCGTAGCATGCACATCAGGGACATTCATAGCCGCCCGAGAGAAGGAAGGAAGGCCGCGTCGTCGTGGAGGCGAGATAATGACACCGCTTGGTGAACGTATGCGGCGGCGGTGGGAAACACGGGCGATGACTTTGCCTGTTCTCAAGACATTATTCCTAGACAAGGGCTAAGTCCTTCTCTAATTGTTCGAGGTCGATGAAAAATTGATTTCACAAGTGCCAATACCGACGTTAGGTCGTCCCCAGCCGTACATGTGTCACATGTGTAGATAAAATTCACCCGCAGGAAAGGCGGATTAGAGGGCTCATCTCGTGACAGACTCTAGGCAGGCGGAGCGAGGAAGGATTCGTGATTGTTATCGTTTCATACGCGCGTGATTCCGCACCTTACTCATACGTTATATTAGAATCGATCAGTCGTGAACGATGACACATTATTTGATTAGGAGAGTGGATCAATGTGCTGTTAATACTGCCCTCGATGTGCACACAAATTGGGGGGTGGTGTCACGTGTTTTCGGTAGTTTTCTCCCACACGTTACTCATATAGGAAAATTATCGGAACTAGACGATTGCTTTGGTTTTGTACTATCACTGTACGACAGATAATTCATGCGTGTATGCAATAATTCGTTAGAATCAATTATCTACAGACTGTGTAATGTTGGCGGGAACAAATCGGTGCTTCATTCTCAAGTAATGTTCTCGATGAGAGAATACGATTTTGTTACAATTGTTTGTGGTGAATAT
Organism: Chorisops tibialis; assembly: GCA_963669355.1. NCBI lineage: Eukaryota > Metazoa > Arthropoda > Insecta > Diptera > Stratiomyidae > Chorisops > Chorisops tibialis. The sequence continues at coordinate 277,566,629 of OY770262.1, forward strand.
ATTTCTCCATTAAATTTAAGGATTTGGATTTCGAAATCGGTAAAAATTATAAATGAAGTTTGTTTAAGGTAGCCCTCTCGAATACTGCATAGTTGTAAGAAAAATTTCAGTTCTAAGAAACATTTTGCTGACAGTGTACAATCTTCAGGAGCGGCTCGTCAGAAGAGGCAGGTGAGGTACTGCCTCACCAAGAAAACAATTCTACGAGTGAATAATTAAGCTGCCATCATCAACAGATGATTTCGAAAAATTAGTTGTGTCTGTAATCTGTCATTGGCCTTTTTTCCTTTGTTGTAACTTTCCCTTAAAGCTTTCTCACTAAGTTATTAGATTAGATAGAGAACTTTAAATTGAAATAAAACACAGCGAATTGTTTTTTGTATCAATGAATTTGGCTTTATTTGAAAGATAATTTTATGGCATTAACGTTTGAATTTGATTTCGGGCATGTGGCCGCTGCGGCTGGCACGCAATCAGGAAGTCCATTTTTCACATACTCTTAGCACTAAATCAGGCTGTACTTCGGCAATAATGCGTCGAATCTTGGCTTCCAAGTGTTCAATAGTTTCTGATATATATATATCGCCTTAGACATATCCACAGAGAAAAAAAACTAATGGCGTCAAATCGCACGAACGAAGTGGACAATTAACAGCAATGGTATGGCACCCATTGAAGCAACGGAAGCATTGCTTCCCTTACCTTTGGCCTTCCATTGAGTCTAGAAATACTAAACTGAGATCAGAACGAATATGTAAATTTATTAAACACAGGACGATTTCTTTACTGACAATTTTTCCAAACAAAACTGGTCGAATGAAAGTCTTCTATAGAGGAAAGTTGGCGAGAAGCGATTTGAAAAGTGCATACACGAGACTGCCGCCCTGTACATGGCAAAATTTTCGCGCCCGATGAGCTCTAATTCGACTTCTGTAAAAAGGGGAAATGCGTTGAGGTAATTGCTGCCACCTTCCTCCCAGTGCTTTCAGTCTCAAGCTCTTGTATTCCTTCGATCAAAGTATTGCCATTATAGTATTTCGTTACTGGATGAAAAATAATCAGGAAAAAAAATGTAAAGAGGTAGATCTGGTTATATTGCCTGTATTTGTAGCGGAAAAAAAATATTAATATTTCTGAAATCTGTTTTGGAAATTACAAAGAAATGCATTTTACGAGTAAAATTTACTAAGAGGCCGAAGGGGTTGCCGGTTGTAAAACCAAACAAAATTAATTTTGCTGATAATTTTTTATGATTTGGCGACTTTAATAATGTAAATAAAACTTTAGACAGACATGGCACAAATAGCGTTGATCACTCAAAGTTAGTAATTTCGAGTTCTTAATTTGGCTTAGATACCAGAATTGAAGAGTTTGTAATGCACTAACCAACATGTATCAGTTATTTTACATAATGATCATGTAACAAAATGTAGAAAAATTATTCAAATTTTATTTGACATTGTATATCATTTAGGATGTCAAGAAGAATCCGTGAGCACAACGAAAATATAAATTCTTCAAATAGAGGAAATTAAATTGAACTAGTAAATTTGTAAGCTATATATACATTGCAGTGATTGTAATTGCTTCCCCAAGCTGTAATATCACGCCACGCCACTGGTTAACAGGTACATTTCGTAAAATTAATCGATCATCAAATGTTTCTTATCCCGCGCTGTGTGGCATGTGGCGCTGTCCTGTTGAAACCATATATCTGCGACATTAATGCCTTCCAATTGAAGCACGAAAAATTTAGTAATCATGTCTCTGTACCGCTCACCGTTGGCTATAATGTTCTGACCGTCAACATTTTTGATGACATGTAGACCAATGATTCCACCAGCCCATAAATCGAATAAAGCGGTGACTTTTTCTGGATGTAATGGTGTTTCGACAATTAATTGTGGATTATCCAAATGTGGCGATCCAAATGTGGCAATTCTGCTTATTGACATAGCCATTTAGTCAAAAGTCTGTTTCATCACTGAACAAAATTTTAAAGTTTGAACATTTTTGAAATGTTGCTCCGGCGTGAGTTTATTCATGATAAATTGTCAAACCAAACTAACCCCAAAACAACCGCGAACTGTCAAATCGGCTGTCACAGAACACAGAGTTGCCAATTTAAAGTTCTCCACCTCTAAAAAACACTCTTTATATTACATTTTCTTCAGTATTTTATTTTTTAAGGATTTGAATTTTGAAATTGGTAAAAATTATAAATCAAGTTTGTCTAAGGTAGCTCTCTATAACTGCGCCAATGCTGCATAGTTGTAAGAAAAATTCCAATTCTGACAAACATTTTGCTGTCATTGTACAAGCTTCAGTAGCGGCTCGTCAGAAGAGGCATGGAAGGTACCGTCTCACCAAAACAACAATTTTACAAGCGAATAATTGAACTGTCTCCATCAATAGATAGTTTCGAAAAATTAGTGTTGGCTGTAACGGCGAATCATCCTCTTCGTTTCTTTTACACTCTGAATCTGTCATTGGCCATTTTTTTTATTCGGCACTTACTACTTAATTTATTTCAGAACGCAGTTCTTTCTTCTTTTTAAATGGTACTGCAGCTCAAATCAGGCTTTGGTCTCCTGACCTTCAGGTTCCTTAAGATTTTATTTATTGGTTTGGCGAATGTTTTCACAGTGCATTTCGAATTGAAAGAAAAGATTTTCGGATTCTACACTGTTACGCTTTATTATTCGTGATGTTTCGATCTCTGCTGAGACCTTTATCAAACTGGAGCAGAGACCGAAACGTCACGAATAATAAAACGTAACAGTGTAGAATCCGGAAATCTGTTCTTTCAATTATATATTATATATTATATGTTATTCTGAAAGGATTGTTAGCTCTTCGCAGAACCCTCTATCTATGAATTTTCATTTTCATAGATTGAGGTGGCCAAGATATACTAACGCAAGTAATGTTCGGAAATTATACGTCGACCGGGATTTGAACTCCCGACCTTCACATCGTCAGCCAACACGCTACCCACCAGGCTACTCCCTTGCAGATTTTTTTTTGCTCTTACCAAAACTTGTACTGATTATTTTCATCCAACCAAAGTGACTGTTTCTTATGAGTATCGAGATCAATAGAGATCGTGACGTTTCGTTCTTTGTTGAGTCTTTTATCAAACCGATCAGCTTAAATAAGTTTAGCACCAATGATTATAATGAGCAACATTACGCTATGCATGAGTCTTTGCTGTATACTTTTTGACCAACGGCTTCAATTGTTGTTTTCATGACTTCACAAACTTTTCTGCTGTGGTGAATTTTTCAGCAGCTGAGCAACGGTTGCACAACAATAATTGCTTGTTTCTCCCCAACTTTAAATCGAAATTTTAATTTTTTGCGTTTATTTATTTCTTTTTTTTTTTTAAAAAAAACCCAGCCATTCGAAATCAGTAGCCTAGCAAAATATTCTGCATTCGTCAACACAAATGGAGATTTTAGTAAATTGCAATTAAATTTCAACAATCACTCAAAATATCCCCCAGCATCCTGACGACGTATAACCTTTCTCGTTCAATTAAACTCAGTACATATGAGCGATGCCATTTATCTTTCCTGTACACTGCAAATACGCATCCATACATGTTAACCGGCTTTCACACAATCCCAGCGCTGTTTACGTATGTACATATGATGCTTACATGATGGTGACTTTGAGGTTCCGAGGCGTTTATTTGAATGAGGTCCTGGAATATAATGCGACTTACCAACACATATATATGTACCGCCATCGTTTATAGGAATTTCAGATTGCTTTTCCCATGAATTCGCCGGTTAATTTAATGGGAAATTGATGATAATTGCGAAATTCATTTTGATTAAATGGAACGTGATCGGTAAGGATGCCTGTGTGCACATGGTAATTTGATCTATCGATGACAAAATTGACTGGAAATGGTTGAAGGGTGAAAATAAGAGGTAACCTTCGTGATGTGATTGATGGAAAATTTAAAACAAAAAAAAATCGTCAATGGCACTGCAGCCTAAATCGGACTTTGCTAATCGTTGTGAAACAATGGCTCCGACGCATTTTAGGAATATTCGGACCAGAATAAGCATTGAGCATCAAATGCGGAAGTGGCAACGGATCGGCCACAATTCGAGGAAAGCAGAGCGAAACATCGCCAAACAGGCTCTGGATCATAATCCTCAAGGAAAACGTCGGGTTGTTCGACCATGTAACACATGGAAGCGAGCAATTGAGCAGAAGGCCAGAGGAATAAAGAAGTCCTAGTAACAGCTAAAGGATGCTCAGGATCGCGCCTTGTGGAAGAGAGTTATTTCTGTCCTATGCCCCTATAGGGGTCTTAACAGGAATTTGATTTGATTAACCTTCAGGCTTCTTAGCAATTTATTGTTTTTTATTTTATCGATTCAAAATTATTTTCCATTAATTACCAGGAAGCTAGCCTAGTGGGTAGCGTGTTGGTATTGTAATGCGGAGGTCGTAACCTCAAATCCCGGTCGTCGCAATATATAATTCCAACACATTGCCTGCTTGGATATACCTTGGTCACCTCATTCTACGAAAATGAAAAATTCGTAGAAAGGGGGTTGTGCGAAGGGCTAACAACCTTTACACAACAAGGAATGAAAATGTTAAGGAACCTCAAATCGGACCTTCAGACTCCTTAACATTTCTGTTACTTATTGTGGAAGGGTTGCTTAGTCCTTCGCAGAACCCTCCCTTCACGATTTTTTTATTTTCGTAGATTGAGGTGACCAACGTATACTTAAGCAAGCGGTGTGCTAGAATTATATGTCGTTCGGGATTTGAACTCACGACTTTCGCAGTCTTGGCCAGCGCACTACTCACTTAGTGTTGGGTTACTCATACAAGAAGTGGTACAAATGTTCCATTCATGCACGTCAAAATGTCCAATCACTACAAAAAATATTGTTGTCCCACTTCAAAGTTTTTGTCCCACTTCAGAGCTTTTGTCGCATCTAAATTAAAAACATGCATTTGTATGGCTGCTGTACCAATACATTTGTAACACTCAAATCACACTCTCTTCACCGGGTTTTGTCCCATGCATTTGTATGGCTGAAAGCAAAGCTCTCAGCACGGAAATATTACGAACCGGAGAACAACATGAATGACAGATTCTCTTCGATGGGAGAAACCGAGATTTAACTTTCATCGCACTTTTTTCGATTAAAAATCTATTGCACTGATATCAACGTGTAGTAATTACATGCTGAGCACTATTAATAAAGTATTTTGGAAAACTGAACTATTTTTAACACTGTATTTAAGAATAAACGCGATTCTTACGAAGCCCGCCGTGTCCGCTACATACAAAAGCTGGCGAACGGAACTGTCATTTTTATTGTGACTACAACTTGTTGTTGTTGGATTGACTTACATGGCTAGTATAGTGTTTTAACCCTAGTGAAACCGAATAAGTGTAAATAAGAATAACTGAAATAAATAAGAATGTATTTTTTTGTGATATTAATTAAGGAGATTTTGTATTTTAATTTTTAAAATTAAATAAGAATAAATAAAATAAAAAAGAATGTATATTAGAAACACAACCCACAAATGCCACACCTAATAATACGTTATTTTACTACCGCATCTCAATAAGAAACGGTGTTAGTAGGGTTAAAATACTCCAATATACCATTGATCCTCAAAAAGGCAAATTGTATGAATGGGACGGACATTGTATGTATGAATGGGACATGGAGCTTTTGAATGGGACATTTGAGGTGGGACATTGTACCACCTCAAATTTCAAATGAGCCCCTCATACAAACATGGGACAAAAATTCTTGTCCTACCCAACACTATACTCACTAGGCTATACCCTAGCTACTAACAAAAATTGTATAATTCCTCGTCGATAGTTTTCTTTCTGAGACAAAAATGTTTCGCCCATTTCTTTACGATTGAAAACGAAACGTGAGTATCGTCGTACACTGCGTACACTGAATCGGTCTTTCATTTGTGTTGGTTACCCTGTTTTGTGAGGAAAAATCATCGAACCTACTTTGCTTTCGACAAGTTCTGCTTTTGGTAACTAAACAAGCGATTGCTGTGTTTCGTTATCGAGATTCCAGGGAGGGATACCTGATATCTTCAATGGCCCAAATCGGGCCTCCTGAGTTTCAGGTAACTTTTATTTGTTATTGTGGAAAACCATTCCAGCTATCAGCTTTTTGCACAACCCTCTATCTACGAATTTTCATGTTCGCTGATTGTGGTGACCCAAACATACAATTATACCTCGAGCGGGATTTGAACTTATGACCTTCGCATTGTAGACGAACATGCTATCCATAAGGCTTCACCCAAGATACCTGATATAAACATTCATTTTCTCGAAAATGTTGAAGTACGAGCACAACTATGAGTAGCATCCCTCTTCCCTCTGCCCGCTGATATTATCACTTCGAGAGGCGTGCCAACCGGGTGAACAGAAAGGGAGAGGGGCGGCGGCTGCCCCAGATCTTACGGATGTTAGAATGCTTGCAATGTCTATGTATTTTCTTGTTTTTCAGCTCTCTCACTCCCTCCATTCGTGAAGTATTATAGTTGGCATGCTCCTGCCTGCAGGGGTGTAGCCACTGATTCAGTGGTTTGTTTTTGGAGTTTGGTAACATCACAGACCCGAGCTGTTCGATCAGCACCAAGGTTTTGTGATTCACAGTACTTACCCCCTGCGAACTGAGGAAGCGAGATCGGATGCTTACAAATAACATTGGCATTAGACATGTGGAGAAGAATAGTGACCGCTGAGATTGGAATACGCTGTATGGTACATAGAGACGGTAAAGTAGTGACCTGAAGGCATCAAAATCGGATGCGGAAATTGATGGTTGGAACAGAGTTGGAGAGATGAGTTCATAGGACATGAGGCGAGCATGGTACATGGAGAGGTCCCTTCAGGGTCCATTCAGTGGCATAGGTTATGTCCACATCGCGTGCAGAGTTTCTTGCAACTTATTCCTCGTTTCTTGGCGTGGAGTTGCGTTCTAACACCGTCCGCTATGACCCACAGATTCGAATAGATATTAGATAGGTCTCGCAGCCACCAGTATTATTCTCTCTACAATGGCACTCCAGCCCGAATCGGGCCTTGGCCGCCTGACACTCAGGTTCCTTAACATTTTTTATTTGTCATTGTCAAAGGGTTGGTAGTCCTATGCACAATCCTCTATCTACGAATTTTCACTGTCGTAGATTGAGGTAACTAAGATATACCCATGCAGGCAGTGTGCTGGAATTATGCATCGACCGGGATTTGAACTGACGACCCCATTGTAGGCCAACACCCTACCCACTAGGCTACACCCCAGCTCATCAGTATTAATGCCGAACTGAAAATAGGTATAAACTTGTACCACCAAAGGCGTTAATGATTATCGTCATGAAAACAATCCGTGTTGTTAAAGGCAACCGTAGAGTTAATCTTTCGTGGTCGCGTTGAACTCTCATAGAAGTTGTGTACAAGTTTATAAATTATAATGGAAAAATGGAGCTACATATGTGCAAATTTTTAGCAAATGCACTCGATTTTTGGTGCATCGCTTTTCATCTAGATTCTAGAGTATCGCATGATTGTGCATTGTGCCCCATCATAATTCTGTTACGTTTTTGATTCGAGATTGTAGTTTTTGCAAAGTTTTTTGTGACAGTCGAAACAAATGTAGCAATGCTTTCGACATCTACTTAAAAAAAGAAATTGAAATTTTCATCAATTCTTAGAAAACTAGAAGAGTATCTATCAGCAAGCGATGTTTTAGATTTAAGAAAAATGCCAAAAGCGATTGGAATTGAACAGGCTTAATTTATTTTGTGCATCAAATTTCAAATCCCTCTTGAAATCCGTGATAATAATTCTGCTAAATTATGGCAAAAAAAAACATTTTTGTAAATAATTAGTTTCCACCGAAAATGCATAATAATTTCCACAAATACTCCCGAATTCGGATAAAAGAATTTATGTCTGAAGCAACACCCCAACCCCGCCTTCCGACTTATATTTAATTCAAATTATGTTCAAATTAGTTGGGCATGTTCCTCTTAAAGTTGCCGTCTTTAATTTTAAAGGCATCTTCGATTGCAGCTCAGGATCGTTTACATCCATTTATTAGCATAAGCGCCATTCGATTAAAAGAAACGCGAATCACACTATGCCAGCCGAGAGGATTTTCTCATGATTCCTTCGTTTTGCACGTTTTGCATTCGCAAGAAGGCGATGTGGGGAGGTGGGCAAAGAAGTTGTGGAAAATCGGCGACATCAGCAGTGACAAACGGACAAGATTTATTAATTAATTAAAAGCGACAGGCTATAATATCGCTCTTTTAATTAAGTTCATTATTTTTAATTGGATGCGGTTTGTTCTTTCGTCGAGGCTTTAAATGGAATCGGTCGTCTGATGGGGCCGCAGAGTAGGCCGGATATCATTGGTGCGCGCGGCGAACGGACAACGAACGACCAGATAGATAGTCCGATCCGAACGGCCCGGACGGATCATAGATAGTGGTGGTGGGCTCAATATTCACTCTGCCCGGCATTTATCGTTTTTTATGACATTATTAGCATGTTGAGTGCCACCTATGCATACGCTCGAATGTGTGGCGCACAACTTTTAATTACTTTACCAGCCGCGAGAATTGCTGCTAATTGAATTAAATTTAGTGGGAACGGCGGCGGTGGCAGCGGCAGCTTCATCGTAAGGAGTTATACGTGCGGGGCTTTGTTACATGAGAGCGGCGGTACTAGCAGTATGCCGCGCAGATTCGATTTTTATGGTCACAATAATTGGACGGGCTGTAATTAGGCGCAATTGTAAATTGTCTCAGACTTGTCACGGTAATGATTGCTCAACGCGCTAACGTTAAATTATAATTTAAAATGATTTTTTGCAGCAATTAGACGCAAATTCAATTAAAGGAAACTTGCAGTCGTAAATTTTCTTCAGATTGAGAACAAGAAATTTCTGTGCAACGGTCAAAATAATAAACGTGCGCTATTTTCGAGACACTCGGGAGCATCTCGTAAGTAATAACGATGAGCAAAGTAAACAAAATCACAATTCTGGATGTGGAACTCGTACACACATGAAGCGAAATTGCGTCTAATCAAGTTGCGACTATTTTTGGAAATTGGGTTGAATTCGAGATGTAGGGGCGACCGTAGTCATCGAAATTAGAATTTCATAATGTGTTGGCGAAATGTTTACGGGTTGTAGCTAGTTCCGGTTTCCTTGAAGTCATTAATTTTTAAACAGAAATATTTTAGTTAATTTATTTCAGAACTAGTAGAACAGATGATAAATCTTGTAATAATCTACAATGCATCTGAACTAATTAGTCGTTGCTTTTATGTGAAGAAAATAAAATAACCTAAAGTTATCGTAGATTTGTAAAAGTAATGATGTAATCAAATTTAAAGTTTATTCTGATTTCTATGATTCTTTTATACGTACTCACTCATAGACGACTCATACTCCCAATTGTTTTTTACATGGGTTTGGATGAGGCAGATTCCAGGAGTTTGAAATATCTAGTGTGGGGTAAAAAACGAGATTTGTGCTCATTAAGATGGACTTGTGCTAATCCAATAGGTTAACTTAAGTAAATCTGTGAATCATCTGTAAATAGATAAAAGTTACAGTCTTATAGTAAATATACCTAACTGGGAGATATTAATGCTGAAAAGTAGTGAACTTAGCAATGACCCTTGTGGAACAACAACATTGGTTCTTGGGCAGTCAGAGAAGCAAATGCTTATAAAGTTACTACAAGAGGAATTATATGCGGTTCATCAAATCATTTTATTGAAGATTAGATCCAGGATCCAACGACCTTACAAATATCTTGGCCACATCTCGCCTACAACGACGAACTTCGGAGTACTACTGGACGCACTAAGATAGGCAGCGGAAGTGGCAATGGATCGGCCACACTTTGAGGAAACCTAAGCAAAACATCTTCTGAAAAGTTCTGGATTATAAGTGTAAAGGTTAAAATACCCTGTTCGCTAATAGATGGCGTTAGCGAGCGTATTAAGCTACCATAGACACGCCATACTATTTTTATGAGTATGACATTTTATTTGAACAAAAAGATAACATTTTCATTTATACAAAAGCAGAAATATTAGAGCAGTGATGATAAGATTTCAAACATTAAAGATTATAGTTCTTACTCTATTTTTAAATAAAACAAAAGAAGTAGTTAAAGATCCAAGTTGAAGTTGATCGTGGTTCCTTTGCATTCTCAACATCAGGGAGTGGTAGTAAATATCGAGTGAAGCTCGAGGAAGAAAGAAAATATCTGAATTCCTGGTTGAGACTGTTCCTTGCCGGAAATTCAGGTCGTTGCGGAGATAGGTATTAAGCAAGTAGTTGTAAAGTTTGTAGAGGAAGCAAGCATCAAGAAAAGTCCGTCGTAGATGCAAAGGCTGGAGTTGAAGTGCTATAAGTCTGTCATTGTAGCTGATATGAGGCTTTTTTAGTCTGTAGAAAAGGGTGCGAGTAAATTTACGCTGAACGGATTCGACGGCCGCAACATGGCAAGCATGGTAAGGGTTCCACACGATGGAGCAGTATTCTAAGATACTACGGACGAGAGTGGAAAATAGCAGGGCTGCTGCTCCTGGACGGTCAAACTGGACTGTCGTACGGAGGACGAACCGAACAAGTCTGTATGCCTTCTTTGTAATCTCAGAATAATGATTGACAAATTTAAGCTTGCGATCGAAAGTCACTTCTAGATCCTTTATTGTAGATACTGCTACAAGGGTGGATCCGTTAATAGAGTAAGTGAGGATCTTATACGAAAACTCCATTGCAAAACAGTTCTCAATGTTCAGACAAATATCATTGTTAGAACACCAACTGGATAAAGTAGACAAGTCAATCTGGAGGTCCAAGTAGTCAGAATAGGAAGAAATTTCACGGAACATTTTGAGGTCGTCCGCGTATAAGAGACAATTTGATGATAGGAATTGGGGCCGCTAACTACCGCCCAATAGCCATTACTTCAGTGCTCTCGAAAGTAATGGAAACTGCTGTCAATCGCAAAATCGTTCATTATCTCGAGGATAATCAGCTCATCCACGATCGCCAATACGGTTTCCGTTCTGGAAGGTCGGCGGGAGATCTCTTGGTCTACCTGACGGAACGATGGAACTCTTGCTTGCACAAATACGGCGAAGGTCAAGTTCTTGCACTTGACATTGCAAAAGCTTTTGACAGAGTTTGGCACGAATGTCTCTTTGTTAAGCTCGTGGCCATTGGCCTCGATGCTTCCCTTACTCATTGGATTGAGAGTTTCTTGTCCAACCGCACTATATGAGTCGTATTAGATGGCGTTACTTCCGCCTCCTTCCCAATCAACTCCGGTGTCCCTCAGGGCTCTGTTCTATCGCCTACTCTGTTCTTGGTATTTATCAACGACCTTTTGTCTTCTACTCTCAATCCAATCCATAGTTTTGCTGATGACAGTACTTTAGATAACACCTTTGAATTTAACTCTGCAGCGGATTCTCACAAGTAATCTGTTGCTTCCAAACGCAGTGAGTTAATCGGTTCGTTGAACTCCGACTTCGACTTAATCCTGGAATGGGGCAGGAAAAATAGAGTAGAGTTCAACGCTGCTAAAACACAGGCCTGCCATCTTTCCCATAAACGTGATGTTCCAGCGACGTCGTCCAATTTAGACCTTAATGGCGTACCAATTTGCTCTGTAGATGAGTTTATCGTATTAGGCGTAAAATTAAATAACCATCTTGATTGGAGCAAACATATCTTTGATGTTGCCCTTGATACCTCCAAACGCCTAGGTATTCTTCGCAAATGTAAAAAATATTTTACGCCTCGCGACTTAGCTACCAACTACAAGGCTTACATTCGACCTCGTTTTGAGTACAATTCGCATTTATGGGCTGGATCTCTCAAAACTCACCTTGCCCTGCTCGATCGAATTCAAAAACATGCGTTCCGACTAATTTGAGATGAAACTATTACGGTTTCTATTGACTCCCTCGAGCATCGCAGAAACGTCGGAATACTCAGCATTTATTATCGCTACTTTCATGGTAAATGTAGTGCGGAACTTAGATCACTCATTCCTTCACTTTACACCTTTGCCTGAAATACTCGTCAAGCTAAACGCGCACACGAGTATACCGTCAACCCAATTCGTACTCGTATAGACAATCATTCATCTCCCGAACGTCCAGACTTTGGAATGCATTGCCGGCTAACGTTTTCCCAAGTAGGTATAACCTCCAGTCCTTCAAAAATAATCTTCACCGTCACTTCCGTCTCTCTCCACCCTAATTTCCTTAGTACACCCAGATTTTATCCACTTCCTTTACCGAATTAATTGTGCAATGCATTAAAGGGTGACCCCCTAAATTAAACTCGGTGCCTTAAAAAAAAAAGATCGTTAATGAAGAGCGTAAATATCAATGGACCAAGAATAGATCCCTGCGGAACACCAGAGTTAGAGAGAAACTCAGCAGAAGAATGTCCATTGAACGTTATTCGCAGACGACGTTCCGTGAGGTAAGAATCAAACCAATTCAGGAGAGAGCCAGTGACACCGTACCTTTCAAGTTTTGCAATAAGAATTATTCTATTAACAGTATCAAAGGCTTTCGAAAAATCAGTGTATATGGCATGAACAGTGTTATGATGATCTAAGGATTGTGCTACGAAGTCAGTGAATTCACATAAATCCGTGGTAGTTGACCTTCCTTTAACGAATCCATGTTGGACGATATTAAATGATTAAGTTTCTCCCAGACCGATTTGTGGACTAATCTTTCAAAAAGTTTACCGAAGCAGTTTAAGGTAGAAATTGGGCGATAGTTGGCGACATTTTCGGTGTCTCTTTTTTTTAAAATGGGAACAACATTAGCTAACTTCCAGCAAGCAGGAAAACAGCCTTCCTCAAGTGATTTATTGAACAACAGAGAAAGTGGCACCGAGAGCTCCGAAGAGGCAAATTTCACAAAGACATTAGGAATCCCATCAGGACCGCCACTGGTCTTTGGATCTAGGGAATTGATAATGGAGATAACATCACTCTCGCTAATGGACAATTCACTAATGTAATTCTGTGGTGGGATAAAAAAGTCATATGATAGGTCTTTGTTGGAGAAGGTAAACACAGGAAAAGTATTTGACAAAAAGTTCACACATTTCTTGCGTAGTGGAAGTTGTAATATCCCCAAACTTAAGTTGGGAAGGAAAATAATGTTTTTTGCTACGCTTTCTAACGTGTGACCAGAATGGTTTGGTTTCATTACGTGACAGAGACGCCTCAAGCTCAGAAATGTATTCAGAGAAAGCTTTCTTGATATCCGATTTCACCTGTTTACGCTGAGAGGAAAAGTTATTATAGTCAGATAAGAGGGAAGTGCGCTTATACTTTTTATGCAGACGTTTTTTCCTATGAAGAGCTTTAATAACCGAGTGTGTAAAACATTCTGGGTATTCTTGTTTAGAAGTCCCTCGATAGGGAACATTCCGATGAATTATGTCATCAAGAATTGAATATAGTTGAATAGAAGATTCCTCAGAGCTTTTGTTATTAAAGAGTTCGACCCAATCGACATTACTAATTTCACGACAGATTTGTTCATAATTACCCTTGTAGTAGTTCTATTTTTTGATCGCACTATTAAGAGAGGGACTAGATAATTCAATTTGCACATTAATCTGGAGAGGAGGATGATAAGGGTCGGGTGGCACTAATCCAATGGAGGTGACAGCACTGATTTGGGAAGCACTAACATTGGAAAAAATTAGGTCAAGAATCTTTTCACGATGATTAGTGTTTTTGTTATGTTGAGTTAATGTACATAGGCTCATAAAGTGATCGACACATAAAGTCTGCGGTAGACAAAGGCAGTGCAGGGCGTGTCCAATCAGCATTCCACTTTAAGTCAGGAAGATTGAAGTCCCCACAAATAAGAAAAGTGGAGTTAGGACCAGCTGAGTTAGCGAAATGGGAAAGGTTGTCAAAGAACTTTTCAATAGTTCCCACATCACAGCAACATGGGAAATAGACACAACAAATATAGAGGTATCGACCACAAGAGTCCTTAATTTTGAGAAGAAGGTGCTCAATAGGAAAAGCATCGAAATTCGAAAAACGTAACGATGGCAAGGTGTTTTTAACAGCAATGAGTACTCCACCTCCGTCCTTTTCGATCACGGTCATGCCTAAGAACTGTGTAACAATTTTGGGAAAATTCGGAGTCAAGCACAGAAGGGATCAACCAAGATTCAGTAACACATAGAATGACAGGCATACTTTCAAGAGTGGACACCAGGAAGTCATTCAACTTGTTTCTAAGACCACGTACATTTTGATATAGAATTGTAAGATTCGATAAATTATTAATGAGTGAGGTAGAACTACAGCCAACGCTAGACATATTGATGAGTTCATTCGAAATTGACGGGTTGTTTACATGCAAACCTGTAGGGTTTACATAAATTTCCGCTGTTTGAATCCCCGATGAAAATTCCGCTGAGAGCTATTCCTCGGTAGAAACTCCTGAACGATAACACCAGGATGCCAAAAGTTAGCTGAGTTGGCAATAGTTAGGAGAGCTGGTAAACATACTTTAAAGGATGCGATAATTTTACCGGGAAGATTATCTTGTGTCAGCTGACTACAGCTGAGGACTGCTAGAATATAACCCAGCTTCGTCGTGATGTAGTCAGTAACTTCCCTCGTTGACGCGTCGTAAGCCAGTCGAGATACAAAGAGCTGCTTGCGGGGGCTCTATAACACGTAGCGTAAGCGCAGGGTTCAATCTGACCGATATGTTCGTGGTGACGGTACCATCCAACGAATTAGGCAAATGCGGTTGAGTTGCGTTTGTCGCAGGAACCGGTGATTGCAACAGTGTCGGTTGTGTAGAAGTTTTTGTTTGTTTTCTACTACATTTCGAGCCTGATGCAACCGGCAGCAGTAGCGCTCCTTGTAAGTCGACCACTGTTGATAGCCTTATCTGATGATGGTAGCAATATTTTTTTTTCTCATTACGCCAGGAAGATGTGGAATCTTCATTAGATACCAATAGCCCGTGCCATTGGTATGCACAATTCATTCACATACCTGATCCTGACAAAGAACTGTCAGCCGATATGTGCCTGCGAGCTAAACCACACCTCCGCACACAAACTTCAACCACTCTCCCCGCGGGACGGCCGTTAGGTATTACTGCTGGCCGTTCATAACACTTCAAACATTTTATATAATTCAGAGCTGTCAAAAAATGACTTTTCTTCTTCTCTCTTGCACGAAAAAGCTTTTATGAAAGCTCCAGATTTAGCACAATCTTCATCGTTTAGCCTAAATTATGAGAGGATTTAGCTAAATGAGATGATTTAGCTAAGAGCATTTATCTGATAAATGATCACTATTTTGGTAATTTAGCTAAATTATCGAATGACACACAGCCGTTTGATGATAATTTAGACATCAATTGCGGGGATTAGCTTATAGGTCCACCTGGCTTTCCATATAGCTATTGATGTTGCCTTTTCTTCTTCTTTTATTTTTCTGGCAACAGCTGCGTCTTGTTGGATCGAGGATCTTCTTTCATAGATCCTTAGCATCTCATTCGCGAGAATGTCAATGGGGATCATTCCGGCTTCGTCCGATATTGTTCGGAAACTGCTGATTGCTCTTATCGCGCAGAGCCTATACGTTGATGACATC
This sequence comes from Chorisops tibialis, assembly GCA_963669355.1. Taxonomy (NCBI): domain Eukaryota; kingdom Metazoa; phylum Arthropoda; class Insecta; order Diptera; family Stratiomyidae; genus Chorisops; species Chorisops tibialis. Next base: position 277,582,355 of record OY770262.1, read on the forward strand.
TTTTTCCTTGTTTCCTTTGTCGCTACGCTGCCGCCCAAACTGGAGCAGCGTATAAGAGGACCAAACTGACTACCCTGGAAAGTAGAATTCTCCCTTGTCTACCGATGTTTGGCACCATTCGGGAAAGGGCAGCCTGCATTTGTTACGCCTTTTTGTCCGCGAAGTTCATGTGAACTTTAAATTTTAGTATATTATCGAGTATAACTCCTACATATTTAATTGCATCCTTGGATCTGATGGTTTGACTGCCGACCTGAATGTTCACGTATTCAATTCTCTTTGGACTTGTTATTAGAACAGCCTTTGTTTTGTCGTCAGCTAGTTCTAAGCCGGCCCACTCTAGTCAGTCCTTAATTTTCGATACTGCTTCGTTTGTTGCTGACTTTATTTCGTGGATGTGCTTGGCCACGATAACAACGACGATGTCGTATGCAAACCCGATTAATTTCACTCCTGTTGGTGAAGTAGTTTAAAATTATTCTCAACAAGTAGTATTGTGGTTAACGATATCCATATAAGTGATCAATCTGCCGAGTTAAAGGTATTCCTAATGTCCAGTGTCACTTCTGCAGAATATTTCTTCGTCCCCCATCGCCATCTTTCTCCTAGTATCACCTCAGCTGCAGTATCAACTATCACTTTTATGGCGTCAATAGTTGAACACCATTTTCTAAATCCGAACTGGTGGTCTGGCAGTGCTCCTTTCTGCTCCGCTATTACGAGCAGTCTGTTGCTTATAATTCGCCCAAGAATCTTTCCCAACGTCTCAAATAATCGTATTGGGCGATATGACGATGGTTCTCAAGGAGGATTGTTTCCTTTTGGTAACAGCACCAAATGTTGAAGCTTCCATGGTTCGGGAAAAACTCCTTCCACTTAACACTTTTGCATGGTTGTTATGAAGATATCGGGCCTCTTTTGAACAGCAACTTTTACTGCAATATTTGGGATGCCATCGGGTCCAGGTTCCTGGTTTTTTCCTGTCTTCCTGCAAGCCTCAATTGTTTCCTCCGGCGTAATTGCAGGTATGGACTTTATGCTGATATCTCTGGTTATGCTACACATTGTAGTTGACCTTTGGGGGAACAGGTGCTCTACTATTGATCTTAGCATTATCGGGCAAGTTATTTGTGGAAACCTATGACCCTTCAGTCTTGTCATCACCATCCCGTATGCTATGTCCCAGAGATTTATATCCGCTTCATTACAGTGATTTTTAAAATAAATTGCCTTACTCTGTTTAATCGCCTTGTTTAGGTCTCCTCTCGCCACTTTGAAAGTGCCTACTCGGTCCTGAAAATCTGGTCTTCCCCATGATCGTTGCGATCTGCGTCGGACTTGTGAGCACTTTGCCCTGAGTGTCTTTATTTCTTCGTTCCAACAGTAGCATGGTGCACTTCCACTAGTTGCCAAAACGATATCCGCTCCCTCGTCCTTAGCAATTTGTGTTAGGATATCCTGCACTGTCATACAGTGGTTCAGATTAATTTGTATTATCTTTATGACTTTTACTTCTGATGGCTCTCCTGAGGATCAGGCATTTGCTGCTGCCGGCTATGAGCTTTGCATTTTCTGGAACAGAACATGTAGCTCGCAATGTGGCCTTCCGTTTCGCATTTTCTACAAAGCTTGGAGCGGTCTTCTCCGTTTTTACACTGCCTGGCTAGGTGACCAAACTCTAGACATTTAAGACATTTTATAAGTTTTTATTGCGCGGATGCGGCAGTTGACCCAGCCGATCTTAATTCTTCCAGCTTCTAACAACTTCCTAGTGTTTTCTGCAGGAAGACTGACTGTTGCTGTTTTTGTTTCACCGTACGCCTTTTGCAGGGATAAGATGTCTGCCTGCGAAATTCCTTCGACTCCAAACTGGGCTTTGATTACTTCGATTATGTCATCATTTGTGGTGACTTTATCAACATCTTTAATTTCTATGATAGAAAGGTGCGTGAGGGGCCTTAGTGTTTTGGGATGCGCGAGGAATATTGTTCGGCCCCGTATGACGAAGAAAAAGTGCTCTTTCACCAAGAAAATGCACCATGTCCCAAGTAAATTATAACGATGGCCAAATTGCACGAATTGAAGTTTGAATTCTTCCATACCCACCGTATCCAGATCTGGCGCCCAGCGACTACTTCCTGTTCGCAGACCTCAAAAGTATATTACAGGTAAAGAGCTCAAGTCGTAGCCAAAAAAATGCTTATTTTGAGGCTCAAGCCAAATCGTTATATAAACCATATCAAAATTATAATTGGGCGTAAAGCTCAATGATATGATACTCTAGAGGAAATGGGAAATGGAAAATGTGTCATATCAAATTCTTTCGAATAGTGAATGGTGACTTTTGTATGGGAGGTGGTAGAAGGGGATTTGTAGTCGGTGGGACGTGGTATGCAAAATGTTTCGTACTCAATTTGGAGTTTTTAAGTTTTAATTATTTTCAAAGAAATTGGACATAGTTTTCCTGAAATTGAAGAATTTGAATGGGTGGTGGCAGAGGATGTGGAGGATCTTAGATAATTTTTAAACTGCTTATCAACATCTTTATCACCATGCTTTGCTTCAATTTCAAAGTCGATATCCCCCATATGTTCGAATGGAGAAATGCTTTTCTTGAATTTATAATAAAAAAAATTGTATGAGAGGGGGTAGAAGGAGTGAAGCGAAGCTGATCATTTTTTCAGCATTTATTGCAGTTTTTAAGGGACAAGTTCTGGTAAAATTTTGAGTTTGTACTTTTCCTAGTTTTAATTCAAATCGATATAATGCATTTAACAAAATTCTGCATTTGTATGGGAGGGGGTAGAAGAAGTATACGGATGAAAACAAAATTGTTCGTCGTCAATAATATTTCCATTATTATCGTTTTCACAAAACTAACTAGCTAACTAATTTAATTGAAATTTCAAAATTTCGTGAAATTTGTATGGTAGTGATGTGAAGTTGATATTTTTTTAAAAACTGATTGTAATTATAATAAAATTAATTGAGGCGAAAATTCGTCTTTTCAGCTTTGCTAATTTGAAGGAAAATCGAAAAAATTAATTTTTCAAAATTGCATTTGTATGGGTGGAGAAGCAGTGAGGGGATCGGATCAATATTTTTTGTTGTTAATGATAAATACATTGATATACTTTGACCCAAATTTCAAGGCAACAGCTTAAATAATTTCACAGAAAAATCAATTTCTTAAAATTTTGAAATTTCATGAAATTTGATTGGGAAGGGTAGAAGGAGTGGAGGGATGAAGCCCGCTCACAAACTTAAATTTTTGTTTTTGTTATAAAGTACATAACAAATTTCAGCACGATAGTTCAAAGCGTTCGAGAGTTATGTTGTAGACAGACGGTCACTCGGAATCAAGGTTCTTGAGCGACAACAAATATTTCTGTACCCTTGGCGTAATGATGTCAAAAAAGTAACTATTCGTTACACTAGTATTCGTTACACTAGTATTCGTTACCGACCGAAGTCCGAGTTATCGAGTATCGATGCGGATTTATATTCGTTATTTAAGTAACGAAATGAGTTCCCAAAAAAGTAACTGAACTGTCAAAACATTTCGTTACTGTTTCGTTACTGTTTCGTTACTCGAGTATTCGATCCACATACAAAAAAAGTACCTATAGTGAAAGTAACGTATTGTTATTTTTTTCGTTCATAACGCCGTATCGCCATTCCAAAACAAGAACGAGAAGGAATATAAATTATGTGTTTTTTTCGTTTCGTTCCTTTCAACACGAAAATATCGTCGATTAGTTGTGGCGCACGGCTCGAGCGGCAGGGCAGGTAGTCGTTACTAGTATTAGGGTTGTGGAATCAGTGATACCAGATTGTAGAATTTTTTAATGTTTGGGTGAAAAAGGGTTTTTTTTTATATCAATTTGAAGGAATATTAAAAATAATTTTTTACTTAGAAGAGGGATAATTTCTACTTAGAAGAGGAATAACTAAAACATTGGACTTAGCATCATTGTATTAATACACGTACTAGGTCAACAAAATCACGAGCAATTCACAAGCGATTTCTTGGTGCAAATACTTACTGTATGGGATACTAGAGACAATTTTTTCTAATTGCAAAACTAGCTTTCTCATTCCTGCAATATGATAACGCGGTCATTTCAAATAAACGAATTACTAGTAATGAATAAAATGTAACGATTACTTTTCTTAAAGTAACGAATAGTTACTGGTACCGAAAAGTAACGCAACTCGCGTCACTACTTGGCGGCTTTGTGCGATCATTATTTCTTAGCGTTACAAACGGTAAGGCAAACACAATAAACTCTCAGATTTCATCTAGAGTATAAAAAGGCACCGAAATGTTAGAGCGGCACAGGAATGATTGTATAACTCTAGAGGGTACTATGTTGATAAATAAAATCGAATTTCGCCAAAACAAAACAATTTTTCCTAGTTAGCCTCGGGACTTTTTGACCGATGCGTTAGCTTTGCAATCTGATAACATTTCAAGTCAATATCTGTTTTCAGTTTTGAGATATAATGTTTTGAAATTTTGGAAATCGCACCATCCTGGAAGCTAGGGCTTAGCCTAGTGGGTAGCGTGTTGGTCTACGCTACGAAGGTCGTGAGTACAAATCCCGATCGACGTATAACTCCAGCACACTGCCTGCTTAGGTATACCTTGGTCCCTCAATCTGCGAAAGTGAAAAATTTGAAAATGTAGGGTTGTGCGAAGGTCTAACAACCCTTCCATAATAAACCTGAAAGTCAGGAGGCCAAGGCCCGAATTTGAATGCAGTGTCTTTGTAGAAGAACTCTGGAAATGCTTAACCATCCAAGGCACTTCAGGGAGAGTTCTTCCAATTAATTTTATATATGGAAATTATTCTGGCATAATAGACGATGATGTATACTATTACTTTCTTCTTCCACTTGTAGTGTACAGATATTAATTTGTAATCGTGTCCTCTGAATCGTTTCAAAAACTTAGATTGCATTCAAGAAATTTTACGAAAATTTCTCAAAGATTGAGCATCATTATTGCGACACTTTTTCAAAACAAGCGAAAAATATTTCGATCAGTCAAAACAAAACCGAGGTCGTATTTTATCACTATAAGCTCTCATTTATGTATATTTCATAAGCATAACAGTAATCCCAGTGTAAACATGATTGTGTATAGCCCAATCATACGATAAATTTTTGTGAATTTAAAAAATTATGTATGGGGAGTGGTAGAAGGGGTAGCATGGCAAAGAACCATTTTTTTTGTTCACATCTGATAGAGTAGCTAGGGTGTAAACTAGTGGGTAGCGTGTTGGTCTTGTAATGCGAATATCGTGAGTTCAAATTCCGGTCGACGCAATATATAATTCCAACACATTGCTTGCTTGGATATACCTTGGTCACCTCAATCTATGAAAATGAAAAATTCGTAGAAAAAGGGTTGTGCGAAGGGCTAACAACCGTTCCACAATAAGTAATAATAAAAAAAATGGTAAGTAACCTGAATGTCAAGATGCCATAGTCCGATTTGGGCTATAGCGCCACTGTAGAAGAAGAAAAGTAGCTATAAAAATGTTTTATAGAAAATTTATGCTTCAAAAATGGCTAGATACTGAGAAAATTTATGTATTGGATCTACTGAAAATGCACAGATTGTATGGGAGGTGGTAGAAGGAGTATGAAGTTTTTAGTGATTTTTTCATACATAAATTTCCCGAATTTTATACCAGTAACATTCATACTTTATAAGAAAATCGATTTTTTGTAAAGTTGTGAAATTTTGCTTCATTGTATGGGAGGTGATAAAAGGCGTGAAGCTTATCAGTTATCTCTTTTTCGATCTTAATAATAATGCGAATTAAGTATTTATTACAAAATTGTAGCTCGATAAATGTTGTACGTACTGAGAAAATTGGTGTCTAGTATCTCATAAAAAAGTGCAAATTTGTTTGGGAGGTGGTGGAAGAAGTGTTCGAATATGTATTCGAATAATGTGAATACCATAGATCATATTTGTGTTACAAAGAATTTATTTTAAATTTGGAATTATTAGCTCTTATAGTTTTCAAGAAACTTTTATTATCACAAATTTTTGAAAATGAGTCATTTTGTATTGGAGAGGCTGAAAGGGTTTGGCCCGGTCACAAACTTGACCTTAGTTTTTCGTCAAAAACGAGATGTACAAAATTTTGAACTTTCTAGCTCAATACGTTCTCAAGCTAGAGTGCGCGCGGACATCCGATTTTGACATTGAGCCTAATTTCTTAGCGTTACAAACTTTAGAGTAAACTTTTAGAACTCTCAGATTTCATCTAGAGTATAAACATGATACAAAAAAATATCCGAGACAAACATTCATCACCTAACATGAGGTGATGAATGTTTGTCTCGGATATTTGTGTTTCATGGCGTTTTCCTAAACTTGTTCATTTATGTTAATATCAACATTCAAAATTTTTTTCTCTTCAATTTCGTTGCTATTATCTGTTGTGCCTCTATAAACAAATAATTATTAAAATTCATCGAATCGGTGAATTGTGCCAAAGAAATCATAAATCCCAATAATATCGATTTTCTGATCTCAAGTTGTCTACTTATGGAGCGAAAACTTGATTTACAGAATACTAACCAGGTAATAAAATTAATTTGAAATATCGACTGGCTACTGCGTAGATTGCTACCATTCTGCTGTTTGGAACTTTTTTATTTCAGGCTTAAAACGTGTGAATGGGAGCGATAATCTTATGCATAATAGGAATCGATTATCGCGGTTTCGTTAATACAATTTCTGCAATTTACATTTAAACGTGTTTCGTTGAGTTATACCCATGTCGTTGGGTCATTCCGTTGACATCGGCACACATTCGAAGTCACAAGTTCGCCCAATGGCACCGTATAAGATCGTCTTAGGGTCACGAAGGTGATTTTAATTAAATTCAATTAATTTGTTCCTTCGAAGGGGTTGGCAGTAGCTATTGCCCTAGTAATGTGCAGTACCTACCATCGGAAATTCGAGAAACGAAACCCAGGCAAGGAGGCACCGCAACAAAAACAACCAAGTAAAAAAAAAACGTCACCACACCACGAGCAATTCCTCAATTCTCTCCGGGATCCCATGTGGTGCCAGCTTATCACATATATGGGATATGGGTATGATGCGGTCGAGCCGAGTCCGTCGTCCATGGACGAATTCCAGGAGTCAGGGCCAGACCCCACTCGAAGAGATGGCTCGAACTGCTGACCTGGGAAGGTATCGACAAGAAATGGGAACCATCTTCTTTGGCCACGTTCGACCTCAGTGTGCGAAAACGTATGTTGTAATGAAATGGGAAATGGATAGGTTCCATCTATACAAATATAACGCTATACACTCAGATCTCAGATGTAGTGGAATTTAATTAAATTAAGGCATTCGGTTCTTTTTTGTCCCCTTCGCCATGGCCATGGGCAACTCATACACTTGGAAATTTAAGTCTTTGGCCCGGGGTCCGGAGTCTCTCTTCTAGCTATTTTTTTGTTGTTGTGTTGTCTGTGTCGCCCTCGATGGTAATCCCCTACAGGGGGTAATCGAGGTAAATGAAAATGTCTCATCTGTCGTTAAGTACCGGAATGCATGGCCGTCATTGTTAATCTGGCGAGGACGCATTCAACCAAATCTAATTCACAAATGAACGTAATCAATCTTATAGAGGTCGAAACCAGGCTTGTAACATACACGAAGATTGCTCGTCATAAGCCTTAAATCGTTCAGGTGAAAACGAATCACAAAAGGTGTATTAATGAAAAATATGGCGGCGCGTACAATTACTTCCATTGTGGATGGAAATTTATGTACTTCCGGGTAACAAAGGAGGATTGCGCGAAAAATGCTTAAGGATCCTTAGTAAATAGCGATATAGAAATTTAACCTACATAATGCTGTTGAGATCGAGAATGAACGATTTGCTTTTATGAAAAATTCTCAGTGAAAGCGATTCGATTACACATTGGTAAGTTACGCGGTTTAAGTGGTTTTCAATAGTTGTACTATTCGAAATATGTTTTGATACTAAGATAAATTCAAAAACATAATCTAATGTAGGCTGAATCATTACTTCCGCCCACTTCACAATGGTGATACAGGCTAAAACTGATCTTAGTCTCCTGTCGTCTCTCAGGTTTATACATATTTATTTATGTTGGTTAGTTGTCTTCCCTTCCCAGTTATGTATATGGACCAGGGTTTTAGGTCACAAACGTTTCTAAACTAAAACGCTGCGAACTGGGCAACTAGACTATACGTACTCATCAACATGAGATAACCTACACAGAATTATTAGTTTTGCTGGGTGACAGTTAAGGGCGCTTTTTTTTTGTGAACCACCAGAACTAAGAGATTAATGAATGGTTTTGCAGAGGACAGCTAGGCTGTAGCCTAGTGGGAAGCGTGTTGGCTTAGAATGCAAAGATCTGGAGTTCAAATGCCGGTCGACGTATAATTTCAGCACAATACTCGAGTGGGTATATCTTGGTCAATCAGCGAAAATGAATATTTGTAGATAGAGGGTTGTGCAAAGAGCTAACAACCCTTTCACAGTAACAAATAAATTTAAGGAACCTGAAAGTTAGGAGAATAGAGTCTGATTTGAGCTGCAGTGCCATTTAAAAAAAAGGGAAGGACAGTACCGGTGAGTTAAGAAAAAGAAGGTGAATTGTGGATAAGAAGAATGAAAATTAATATCGGATTGCTGGTATACTCCCTCGAAAACATAGTTTTCGGTAATGAATATGAAGCATTCTAAACTTTTCTGCCAAGAGATCTTATCAGATGCTGTAAGATATTTTAAGAAAAAAACTCTTTTATTTCACACTATTGTGCTTTATGAAACGTGACGTTTCGGTGTCTGCTGAGACCTTTGTCAAACTGATCGAAGGTTTCACCAGACACCGAAAAGTCACGTTTAATAAAGCACAATAGTGTGAAATAAAAGAGTTTTTTTCTTAAAATATCTTACAGTATCTGATAAGATCTCTTGGCAGAAAAGTTTAGAACACTTCATCTTCATTACCGAAAACTATGTTTTCGAGGGAGTATACCAGCAATCCGATATTAATTTTCATTCTTCTTATCCACAATTCACCTTCTTTCTCTTAACTCACCGGTACTAAGTGTATGCAAGTGGAACTAATGTCCAAACATGACCCTGTTTCACGGTATGTCACAAGCCAATCGGTCTGAACCATTTCATGCACAACATCAATCTTTTGTGGCACAACAACTGATTTTGGACAACCTTAAAAAATTCGTTCTGGAGCGAAATGCGACCACGATTAAATTCGGTAAACCAGCGAAACACGGTGGCTCGGGATGGTGCTTCATCACTAAAAGTCGAAACGAAAACTAAGACTGCGAATATCTCAACCACGGTTCTATCTAGGAAGCTGAAAATCAACATACATATAGAGGAGTTTGTGTGACAAACTTTAAAAATAATTTAATTTTTTTTTTACGCAGTGGGATCCAAAAGTAGGGGGGGCTAAAAACAAATTGTTGGCGGAATTCCTATTTTAAATGATTATATCTTCGAAATTACTAACCATAAATAAATCACATTTTGAGACCATTAAGGCATGCAGATCCACCAGAATCAGCTCAGAGGAAGGCTAAGAAAGAGGCAAAGAAAAATACTGAAATATGAATATCTCGACTATCTTTTAGGCTATGTAATTAAAACTTGGAGCATATATTAAGATATACTAGCGAAACACGAGAAAAATATAACATTTGGACATAATAGTAGTGGGGGAAACGGAAACATTTCAAATAAACTGCCGACAAGTCGGGCGAAATTTTATTATTCTTCGGACAAGATGCGGATGAGTGGAAAATCAATATACAGGTTAAAGTGGTTAGGAAAGACTAAGTGAAAGGGACTTCTTGGGCCGGACGGTTGTCAATTTAACAATATTTCATTCATTCCTGCAAATTTGGGTTCTTATGAGGGGAGGACGAGGGGTAATAGTAAGGGTGGGTGGATGTCAATAGATTTTTAATTGATTGCATAAATCACGTCCAATATTCTCTGTATATAATGTGTTTCATAGACGAAGTTGCATAGACATAAAATTCGGTGTATTTTACATTCACGAAACCCAACATTTGTATGGGAGTTGGTAGAGCGGGTAAGGGAATTTCGAAATTTAAAGAAATAGATTTTTCTCCGAAACTATTTCAGCTATTGACTTCAAAATTAGATCATAGTATAATGATGTAAATACCATTAACCTCAAGAAATATTGATCTGATCTCCTTACTCCTTCTACCACCTCCCACACAAATGCACAATTTTCAAAAATGCATTTATTCGGTTCGCATTGCAACTAGCAAATCTAAGTGAACGAATTTTTGTCATAATGAATTTTATTATAATTGCAACTAATTTTGGAAAAATTATCAACTTTACCTCACTCCTTCTACCCCCTCCCATACAAATTTTACGAAATTTCGGAGTTTCAATTAAATTAGTTTTCTTCAAAACCGTCAAAGCTATCAACTTTAAAATTTGAGAAAAGTATACTATTTTAAATATGATTGATGTCAAAAAATTTCGTTTTGATGCGGATATTCCTTCTACCTCTCCCATACAAATGTAGAATTTTGGTAAATGCATTTAACCGATTTTCATAGAAACTAAAAGTAAAAACTTGAAATTTTGCCAGAATTTGTCCCTTAATAATTGTAATAAATGCTAAGAAAAATATCGCCTTCACTTCACTCCTTCTACCACCTCCCATACAAATTTTTGTATTGGAAGTTCAAGAAAAGTTTTTCACCTTTGAACATATGAGAGCTATCGACTTTAAAATTGTAACAAATCAATATGATTAGGATGTTGATAAGCAGATTCAAAATCATCCAAAATCTCCCACTTTCTCTGCCACCTCCCATACAAATACCATAAATTCATACAAAAATTGTTCAATTTCCTCGAAAATTATTAAAGCAAGAAACTTTAAATTCAGCATGAAATATTTTATATACTACGTTCAGTGTTACATACAAAAATCACAAACCTCGCCCTCTGCTTTTACCACCTCTCAAACAAAAGGTAAGTAAGTATTTCATCTAGAGTATCATATGACTGTTCTTTACGCCCAATCATAATTCTGTTATATTTATATAATCGTTTTTCATAAAAACCAGAGTAATTTTCAGATACATGACTTTTATAATAAAAAACGAAAAAATGAGTTGTATCTTTCACACCAATATTTTTAACCGTGTATTCATTCCATTTACCAAAGATTTTTGCTCTATTGAACAATTTCCTATTTTCTTTGCGTTTTATCGCCAATTGCTAGTTCCACCAAGGTGCTTGCTTCGCCCTTTTATTATGAAGAAGGGGACAGCTTTGTTCGTAGGTATTCATAACATTCCCCAGGAGTTTGTTAGATATTTGATCAATGCAGTTTGGGATTCTTTCTTCTTAGAAGAAGCCAAATGTAGGGCTTACCCTTGGAACTATGAGAGTGTCCCAAAGAGGAATATCGATTAGGCTAGCTATAAGTATAAGAAGTTGCTCTTTTCAAATACTGTTAAATTCGTTCTTACATTTTTTTTTTATTATTTTTAAACGTCATAACTTCTTTACTATAAAATTTTGTTTATTTTTCATTACAGACGACCAGTGGGAAAAAAAAGCGCCATATTACCACTCACAATCACGATCCGGAGAGATCCGCATCTTAGCTAAGCTGCAGCATTAAGATCACAGCTGGGGTCCACGACGTTGTCAACTTGAACCTCGCACCGTCGTAGAAGTTCTAACGAAGAATCTGAATTCTAGCCTAGTCTGCAGTTGCTTCTCAAGCCGGTCTGGTGTCTTGGTCGCGGCATCTTCCTTCGTCTCGGCGATTACCTTATTCTCTACTCGAGATAGTACACGTGAGTGACGACGACGTTTTCTTCCTTCGACGTTTTAACGGGAAAGGTGAAGAGGCGCGCAAAAGTGTAATTTAAGAAGACAAATTGCATACAAGCCAGATTCCAGTTTTGGTTCGAGCGGCTCGCTGGAACGCAGTCTCGAGTGCAAGCAAAACCGACACCACCACCGGTCCATTGCATCTTAACCGCATAACGTAAACTTCTCACCTTGCCATCGTCGTCGGAGTCGCGCAGGTGTTGATTACACTCGGCGAGTTAATAAAGCATCGCGCGGCTGTGCTGATGGGACTTCATTAAACCGATTGATAAGTGATTACAATGTTCCGAGCGGTTATTACTCGGCCAAGTAGATAAGAGCGAGAGGTGAAAGCGTGCTTAATTGAATTTGTCCGATAAGGGCGACCAGGTGTGTGCCACCCGCTCAGTGCGAACAGTGTTGCGTATTGCGTCGATAAAGCCGTTGCGTGCATGACAGACTGTTCGTCATCAGATTTGGAATCCGAGTTTTTGCCTTTTAAAAACGTCAAGCTGGCGGCTACCGTAGCAATGAACACCCAATACCATCCGTACTCGGATATATCGCCATCGCATCCACCCAGTCCGGATAATAACAATTATCCGCCGATTTCTGGTGGATACCATAATGGCCATTCGGGCGTTCATACACCCCAACTCACAGCGATGGAAGGCGTCTCACCCGACTTCCATCATCACCACCATCACCACTATCACCATCAGCAGCTCAACAATAACAACAATAGTCTAATTAAGCACTGTGCCGGCTGCGGAGGTAAGTCACACTTTGCTGCCAAGACGCGGACGAAGACCTCTTACCTTGACTTATGCACCTCCTCTTCTTTTTATTTTCTCCGGCAGAAAAAATAGCGGATCGGTATTTGCTACACGCCTTAGATAGATATTGGCATAATTCGTGTCTTAAGTGCAGTATTTGTAATGAAATGCTAGCCGATCTGGGAAGCAGTTGCTACACAAGACGCGGAATGATTCTATGCAAAAAGGATTACTCGAGGTAAGTTGATACGCTTTCCTATCAATGAATCACTAGAAGTTAAGAATACCACGTGTTCGGAAACTAGACTGGACTTAGTTCAGTGAGTAACTAGCGTAACACCCCCGTGATTGATACCACAAAGTGTAATGCATATTTAGTTAGGGTTTAAGCTGGGAATTATGCAATTATGGGTCGAATGTCGGCAAGTAATTTTTTTTTTAATAGTTTTTCCTGCCTTCGACATTATCAACATTTTATTGTTATATTTGCTTAGTGGTTGCGAATTATGCATTTATCGTTTGATAGGGTCGATAAAACTAGTTTCAAATGTTCTCGTTTTTCTTCGAAAGTAAATAAACATTCAAAAAATGTAAAAAGACCTCAAACTCATAGTGGTCTCGAGTTTACACTGTAGCCAAACTAGTGTGAATCGGGTTTTGAACATATTTCTTGTATTTCGTAAACAAGCTATATATTTTCATAGATAAATGTGGGGTAGAATTTTTCTTATCTATGCGTCTATTCCAAAGAGATTATACCGGAGTAGCTATATTGAGCGTCAGCCGAAGTATTTTTTCTAACACCAACGTAAGCACAAGTGCAGTGAAGTCAGTTTTATAGGCAATTTCGGATTTTATGTGCAATGCACAAACTTAGTCATGGGGGGAAGGTATGAGATAGGGGAGGCAAGTGAGAACGACCGTAACGGGTATACTGGTATACTTTTTAGTTGTACTGGCTGCTACTGACAAATTTTCGCACATGTTATGGTGGAATGAATGATAGTAAGCGAACAGAAACCATCTGCGGAGTATAGAGACCTTTTAGAAGTAGAACTGTTTCGCTTTTACATCATTTGCCCATTTTGTTCGGAATAATTTTTCATTACAACTGAACGATTTGTGCTTAAAAAATTATCGTCAGGAAGGCAACTTCAGTAACCTCAGTGGACACCAGAGGTACGCTACTCGTAAAATCCGCACAGTTAGTGGCGTACGCAGACGACGTGGAGATATTCCAGGAGTTGGAGTCGGCAGCGGGTGAAGTAGGGCTCAGGGTCAATGAAGAGAAAACTAAATACATGACCCAGACACGAAGGACTGTCCCAGAGAGGCAGAACCTTACCAATCACGACAGCTAACAAAACATTTTATACGGTCCTCGCCATAATGAAATCAAGGAAGGTTCATTGAAACAAAAATCTACACATCTACAAGATATTAATTCGTCCTGTGCTGCTATATGGATGCGTAACGTGGACCTTGACGCGGGTGTCGGAGAAGTTTATCGACACGTTCGAGCGAAAAATTCTTCGGAAGGTATACGGAGCAGTTGAGGAAGGAGATGATTGGTGAATTCGATATACCCATGAGCTGTATCATCTACTTGACCACCCACCAGCATCTATCGTGATCAAACTGCTCAAGCTACAATGGGCTGGCCATGTGGGGTGAATGCAAGTGGAACGAATTACAAAACGAGTGCTCAAGGGCAAAGCTCAAGGCAACCGATCGCAGGGGAAACCCCAAAAGCGGTGGGAGGACTCAGTCGACGCAAATTCCAGATCGCTTCTCGATTTTTCAAACTGGAGGACGCGGTCGTAGGATGTCTCGGAGGCCAAGGGTCGATATGAGTTGTAGCGCCATTGCATCACCATCAGAAGGGGTACTGTTTCGTTTTTACATCGTTCGCCAATTTCGTTTCGAATCATTTTTCATTGCCAGGTGCAACAGAAAAATTGTGAGCAATGCACGCTGCGCACTACGCCACGGAGGTTTCATTTAACTTTGAAAGGGAGGAGCTGTTATTGACATGAAAAAAAAAACGTTTTAAAGAAATTTGTAAAAAAAATAAATTATCATTTAATTATTAAACAAAATGTCTGATTTGTTAATATAAGCAACTAAAAAAATAAACTGCCAACAAATCGGGCGCAACTTTATTATTCTTGGGACAAGATGAGGATGTGTGGAAAGGGAAGACTAAGTGAAAGGGGGTTTTAGGGCAGGGCTGTCAATTACATTTAATTACGAATACGATCAACAGCTCCAGTACATATAATCAATATTTAATTCCTTTATTTATGCAAGTTTGGTTTTTCTATGAGGGGAGGAGTGAAAGTAAGGCTGTGTGGATGTTAATTCTTTTTTAATTTATTGCTTAAGTCGCGTCCAATATTCTCTGTATAGAATATCAGTTTCATAGACGAAGTTGCATAGAATTTTCATAAGATTCGGTGTATTTTACATTCACGAAACCAATGGGAGGGGGTAGAGGGGGTAAGGAAATCGTCAAATTTGTGATGCAATTTTATTTAATTTTTCTTGTAAGGTGCTTGTCTCAAGTTCTTCGTAGCTTTTGATTTGTTAGTTATTAGTTGACTTAATGAAATTGGTCGAAATTGTGTATGGGAGGGGGTGGAAGGGCAAACGGGATTCCAAACCTTTTGATGCATTTTTATTTGAAATATTTTTAGAACTGTTTATAGAATAGCTTTTAATGGTTTGGTTATAATTGATTTCTTAAAAATACGAGAAAATACTTTTGTATGGGAGGGGGTAGAAGTTTTGGAGCTATTCAATCAGTTAATATATTAAACTTTTAAGCATTTTTTTTGGGCTCAATTCTAAAAATTTTCAAGTTTGAAGCTTCAAATTTCACTCAAAAATTATCAGTTTTTCTGTTTTTTTTTTGTTTTTTTTTTGTTTTTTTTTTTTTATTTCACATGAAACACCTAGTGCATGTTAGGCCCTCCTTTGGTGGATAACAGTTTTGGCTTAAATTAATATTTTTTCTTTATGCATTGTATGTCGAAGGGATAAATGCACTTGCAAAATTTTAACTTTGTATCTTTTACCAGAACCAAAAAAAAAAAAAAATTAGTGAAATTTTCGACATTTTGGCTCACCACCTCGTTCCCGTTACACCTACCATCTTAAAATTTTTACGAAAATTAAAGAACACATGGTTTTACAATTTGACAAAATTTCAACTTAAGGGGGTTTCAATATTTTAAAATCATGAAAAAAAATTTTTATTGGCTTAAAAAATTCTACAACTGTTTCTGCACATTTTGCAACTTGTTCCATTTCAAAATTCCAATTAGAAGTATTTTATTTTTAATTTTTAATCTAAAGGGTTTGAAGCGATTAGAGTCGGTCCCAGTTCTTTCAAACGCTTTTCCTGAAAAATCACGTTTTTCACCTTTTAGGAACACAGATCTCAGGTAAATATCACCCGATTGAACTGAAATTTGGTACAGATATCCTACGATAAATTATCTATGCCCTGACAGAGCCGATTTAAAAAAAATGAAAAGTAAAAATGTTTTATTGTGTTAAAGTTGCGAAAAATGACTTTAAAATGTAAACTCTTATTAATAATTCCCAAAGCACTATTTTGCCATAGACAATATCGTCAAGAATCATTTGTCCAATTTGCGGGGAGGAAGGGGGGGGGGGGGTGGAAGATGGCAAATATTGAACCCCCTTAATACCTGTTTTGAATTTAGAGATATAACGGTTTGAAATGTTGAATAGTGTTCCATTATTGAAATGCTCCCCATGACTACATTTTATATTTTTCTTTTGCTAGTATAGCTTAATATATGTTTTAAATTTCAATTAGTTGAAATAGTCATTTTCAAGTGATTTTATTTGCACCCTTGCCCCTTACAATAATTAGCCTCTCTCTAAGCTGATCCTGGTTGGTCTGTATGCCACCTT
Source organism: Chorisops tibialis (assembly GCA_963669355.1). Lineage (NCBI taxonomy): Eukaryota > Metazoa > Arthropoda > Insecta > Diptera > Stratiomyidae > Chorisops > Chorisops tibialis. The sequence continues at coordinate 277,598,988 of OY770262.1, forward strand.
AATGGTCCCACAGTATGGATTTTTTATGACAAGTAATTTCGAAGATTACATTTAAAAAAAATTTGGGCTGACAATTAGTTCTTAGTCCCCCTCCCCCCTTTTCGGACGCCAATGGATAAAAAAATTAAATTATTTTTGAATTTTGTCCCACAACCCTCTCTATACGTATTCTGATTTTAAGCTTCCTGTCTGCATTTGTAGTGAAGATATTAGCAAGTGTATTGACTCCCGCCTCTCCTGACACTCCACAAAATTTAGATAATGGAGCTAATTTTTTTTTACATTTTTAGCCTAATTTAGTGATGAAACGCGAAAATATAAAATTTCAGGGTATCAAATTTTTCTGTGGTGATCACAATATTATTATTAGTATTATTAGAATAATAAAGTAAAATTATTTCAATGCTGTTACCCATTCCGCCGCTCCCCAAACAAAATTACTTAGATTACAAAAATTTCTGTTTCATCAAGTGTATCGTCAAAAATATGTAGTTAGGTGCGTATATAAAATAGAAATAAAAGCTTTAATGAGAATGTTTCTGGTTCCTCGATTCGCATTCTATATTTTATATTTTGTTTTTGTTGCAGACAGTGGCGTAGCGTCCATTGAAGCAAGGGAACCAATGCTTCCCTTACGTTTCGCCCTTTATTCAGTTTAGAAAAGCTAAACAGAAATCAGCACGAATATGAAAATTTATTAAATAATATTTAAAAAAAAAGCGTGCATTATTTTCGTCTACCACTGTTTACAGCATTATTTACTCGGAGCAGCTTTTTTTCTCACGTTCTGACCAATGGAAGTTGAAAGCCTTCCACAGGGAAAAAGATGCGATTTTAAAAACGCATGTACAAGCCAATACGAGCAAAATTTTTTCGTGCGACGAGCGCAAGTTCGACTTTTATAGGAAGGAGAGATGCGCTAATGCGATTGCTTGCAGTCATTACTTTCAGTCGCAAGCTCTAGCTCTCGATCAAAGTATTACCAGTATTGAAATTTCTGTACTAGGAATTTTTTTTTGATTAGGAAATAAATGTGAAGAGGTAGATCTGGTAATATTGCCAGTATTTGTCGTGCTTTGAGGGGAAACGAATCGGTTTAAACTTCGGCAGTTCGGGCGACATTTTTTTTTTGACGTCTTGACTTTTTTTATTAAGAAAATAAAAACTAGAAGCTTAAGCTAAGGCTTGAATTAATTATTCAACATTTTTAAAGTTTATATTTAATAAACAAAAAAGGGTGAAGGGTCTATCAAAGCAAGACGTCACTAAAATATTTATTTCGAATTTCGTTCCGTTACCACCCTAGCAAATAAAATGCCATCTATTGAAGGGATTGAATAATATGGATTGTCCGATAATTTATTAATTCAGACGCTTTAAGCTCCTGTGTGGTAGTAGGGGTGAATGTGGATCGTTTTTTTTATATCTCGTTCGTGGCTCCTGGGTGCTCTCAACATTAATAATGTTTAAAGCAGCTGACTAGAGAGGTTTTAGTAATATTTATAATATATTGCTTAAGGGTAATGAACTAATATATTTAAAACAAAGTAATTGCCTCCCCTAGCTATAAACACGACACGCCACTGGTCGCAGAATACTTAAAAAAACCGGCTTAACACAAATAGGTTGCATCAAACGGTAATGTAATTTGAATAGCCTGTTTTTGCAAAATTTGGATGTTCATCGTTACATCTGACCAGAATATTGTTAATGGAACTATTCTATGCTTGGCTTCTAATTGCTTATACGAACTCATTTCATTTAAACTTTCAAAATCCATGGCCAGAAATCCTGTTGGTATTTCTATTATTTTGAAAGGATATTGCACCCAGCAATTATCTTGGTTCCTTAAGTTTGGAAATAAACTGGACAGATGAGTTTTATATTATCACGGACTTGCATATTCAAATCTACTTCATATTCTGCAAGAAAATCACTAAGCGTCAGGAAATACTCAAAGGTTCACAGCTGAAGCTTATTTTTCTTGATAAGCCGCCAAGGCTGTTACGCGGAACCCTTCATTTTTTTGGTGGAGCTCCAGGTTCCACAGAACCCATTTTGGGTACCACTGATATATAGTATCGTAAGATTGGGTGTTACTCGCAATCATAGCTCTGTTATATTTTTTATTTTCTATATCTAATGGGCGTTTATAAATCAAACCGTCAACATTTTAAGAATCTCTGTATAGAAATCGGATTGTGTAAAAAAAAATGTATGTAAGGTGGCAAAAGGATTGCACGATTTCGTCTGTTCATGATTATTTTTCTGCAAGGTTGACGTGAAAATTTCAGCTCAATAGCTCAAACTCTCCTACAGTTTTATTATGATTGATCAGATCGTAATTCGAATTTACTTTTTTTTTGCGATTCTGCCCGAGCCTTAAAAACACCTACTCTCAGTTTTCGTCTGGCAGAAAGTATTAAAACAATTTCAACTTCCGATAAATAAATTTTCATAAAAAATTTCGTTACTCTAGCGTAATGCTTAGATTGATATCTTATGAATGCAATAATGATCTAATTCGTATTGGGACAAACTTATCAAATCAAAGAACTCTCTCGAACTGTCAATTTCGAATCCCTGTTTTATTCTAAGGCAACATAAGGCAAAGGAGCCGACCATGCAAGTAATCTTATTACCAAAAAGGGACAGATTCTCCATGTCGTTATTATTTTTCGGGAGTCTCCAGCTAAAGCCTGTAGACACAGTCAGGACGGAAACTGATTGATAGTCTCCGCACGTTGCCGTCATGTGTGATGTAATTTCGATAAACGGGCCAATCCAGTTACATCGATTATGTGTTCTGGAAATCGAAGAAAATTCATCTCACTATGAGATCTACTGGCCATTTATCAGTAGGCGACTTACTACACGCATGCATATAAATATAGGATGTACGAGTATGATGCTTTTACCACATTTGGTGTGAACATTTTTCTGTTTATTTCCAAAATGAATCAAAACGAGATTGAAATGATCGATAAACAAGTAATTTTTATGATGACCACCCAGTTGACCACCCAGAATGCAAAATTTCTTACGTTTATCTACGGAATTGTGAAAATTTGTTCAATTTAAAAATTGATTTAATTATATTTAATTTTGTTATTATTTAAAGTTGCGGTCATGAAATTCATAATGCGGATAATCATTTGAATCTCTATTGAATTAATAAATTCGAAAATTAACTTAGCTTGTAATAATAGAAGCCAGAGAAGTTGTATCTGAAAATGGTGGGTTATGTGTTGCATTAGATTGTTGTTTGTTGATTTATAACACAAGCGAGCAATAGTTTTGAGCGTAGCCACGATATAATTATTAGGCCACGTTTTTACAGAGTGGTGTTGCCTAGTAGGTACCCAGCAAACAATTTAACGAGCGCTCGCAAATAACGATCTTAAAACGAGCATGAAATGCCACGAAACAAATAACACAGCAAACAAAATAATTCATTATAGAGTCGTTAATGAATTATATTAACAAGCGATTTGATCGTTAACAAGTCATTAACGATGCATTAAACGGACTAAATGGACATTCGTTAATGAATTACTTTTAACGTTTCATTAATGAATTGTAAAACGCTTACAAGAAACGAGCATATATAAGCAAGTATATAATCCTTTTCAATGAGCGTTGTTAATGATTTTTATTTTAGTTCTTTATTGAATATCGTTAACGATTCACAAGCGATATTATTTATGAAGTATTAACGATTTATTGAAGAAATTTACTTTTAAAGCTAAACAAGAGATCTTCGAAAATTGCATTGTTTCTTGCTCTGTTTCTGTTGTTTATGACTTTGAACATTTCACGAACACACACACCTACAAGCACACGCAGAGAAAACTTTATATTTTCCACCGTTTGCGTTTGCAATATTTTGATATATCGACACGAAATAATTTTTGGCTCTGATAATGCGCATGGTGAAATGAAAATTGCTTGTACATAACAAGGTCGACGTTGTGCGACCCTTTTTGCTTGGTTTACTTAAGATAACGCAGTTTATTTGTTTTGTATCATTTCATGCTCGTTTTAAGATCATTATTTTCGAGCGCTCGCGCGTTAAATTGTTTGCTGGAAACTGCATGATGATCATAAACAAACCAAGCAAAAAGGGTCGCACAACATACAAGCAGTTATCACTTCACCATGCGCATAAACAGAGCAAAAAATTATTCCGGCCGATATCTCAAAATATTGCAAACGCAAACGGTGAAAAAATTGAATTTTGCAGAGGTGTCCGCGTGTGATAGTGGGTGTGTATCCGTGAAATGCTCAAAAGTCATAAACAACATAACAAGAAGCTATCGCGATCTCCTCTTGTTTAGCTTTAAAAGTCAATTTATTTAATAAATCGTTAATATTTCATAATTAATATCGTTTACGAATCGTTAACAATATTCATTAACGAATTAAAAAAAAAATCATTAACGACACAATAATGATTCATTGATAACGATATGTACTTGCTTGTAAGCCTTTTACAATTCATTAATGAATCGTTAAATAGAATTCATTAACGAATATCCATTTAGTCCGCTTGATAAATCGTTAATGACTCGTTAACGGAGCTCGTTAATGATCGAATCGCTCGTTAATATAATTCATTAACGATTCTTTAACGAATTATTTTGCTTGCTGGATTGCGTTTTGGTCTTCAATGCGAAGGTAGTGAATTCAAATCCCGGTCGATGTTCAATTCCAGCACACTGCTTTCGTTGGCCACCTAAATGTACGAAAACGCCAATTCGTGGGCAGAAGATTGTGCGATGAACTAACAACTCTTCCATAATAACAAAGAAATATGTATTAATGAACGTAAAGGTTAGGATAACAAGGACGAATTCGGATACAGAGGGTAACTTATAAAAAGAAAACTGAACACCATCGATATCGCCTCCACCTGCCGTCAAAATATCAATATAATTGTTTCTCTTTCTACCTGTTTCTCTTTCTACCTTTTGCCATTATAATTGAAATATAATTGCTAAGCTCTACACCTCTGTGCAATATTCAATATATAAATACATATATCGAATAAATAGAAGTAAATTTAATTGCTCAATTAATTAAATAAATGAAAGGCATTCCAGACATTGCTTCGTACAATTTAGCAAAGTAGGATCCAGGACTATTGTGCGGCTCTTGGATCAACACAATCACGCAGATTGAATATGTTATACTGCGAATCGTCCTCGAATAAATGCATATAAAAGCCGTAGAACGAATCGATTCACAGTCTCCTGCCGTACATACATATATGCATATCCGTATATTGTAAAATGTTATCGCAATTCTGTGTATCTACCACGTACGAGAAGAGGTCCAAGTACGTAGAAATCGTTCCCGTTTTCTACGTACGAACAATATTTTGCATTCGTGTGAATTAAGGAGGTGCGCTGCATAGACGGAGAACCTGATTCAATTAAATGTGTACACATCACCGAAAATTTCTCATTCTCTACCCCAACAAACTGGAAAAACAAGATAGCAGCCGAGGCACAGACAGGTACCTCCTATTTCCTATATCAGGATCGGTCGGCATAGTAGAAGGTTTGTCCGCTGTATTGCTACCATTATAGTCCTCAATTTTGTCAGTCCAATGTACACTTTTAACCGCCCTAACGGTCGAACAACACGTTCGTCGTTCATATCGTTCAACTCCATATCCTTTTCCTAGCCTAACACCCTATTGTAGTCGAGGGTACTCGTTCAATCATCTTACACCCCCTTTCCGGAGACGAAACAAAAACGAGCCCCGCATTCTAACCATCCCATTCCACCCATCTCGAGCTTCGTGAATACCTCGGGATTTCGGGTGTACGTAGCACACTCGTTTATGCCACATCACTTGGCAAAACAACCGCCCTAATTGGATTCGTTAATCAAGGATTTAAACGTCCTCTGGCAATATTTCACTTTAAATATTGTATCACCGGCCTCCGTTCCACGGTCTGTATCGGCGCACGATATTCCAGAATTCTTCGTTTCGGCTTGGTTCGAGGCTTTTGTGTAGTGAATGCGAAAATTCACGAAACTGTTGTTACTTTATCGGTTCGTCGCAGAGCCTTGTTTCGCAGGACACGAAAAAAAAATAAGCCAGAAAGAATTGCATGAAGGTTTTCTAGATGGCGTGCAATTTGTTAGGAAAATGTAAAAGTCGGCATAATGACTTAATTTGAATTCGTCAAAAATAATTTTATAGCAATTTATATTAGTTGAACATTTAACAATATTCCAAAATTTTACCTCGAAATCAATGAGCCTGAAGCAACTGACGTAACGGATTGATTAGTCAAGTACGTGTTAAATTGTGTCGCAATAAATTTGAACAAATACAATCAATGCGTTAACGATAGAGCACGTTTTTTAAATCAATTTCTAGAAATGAACACTAATTTTTGATCACTTGTACAATGGCACTACAGCCCAAATCTGGCCTCCTGACCTTCACGTTCCTTAACACTTATTTTCCCTACTTATATTGGAAAGTGTGTCAGCCCTTCACACAACCCTCTATCTAGGAATTTATCATTTTCGTAGGTTGAGTTGACCATGGTACAACTAAGCATGTTGTGTGCTGGAATTATGCGTCGATCGGGATTTGAACTCACGACCTTTGCATAGCAGACGAGCACGCTATACCCTAGGCTACACCTTAACTTTTATTTTTAATTTTTTATCGTAATAAAAAACATAACAGGACTACGATTGCGCAATCTTATGATATTCCAGATGAAATAGAAATTTCTGTGATCTTATGAAATTTTGTAAGGGGAGTGTTAGAAGGAGTGACATCATTGAACTAATTTTTTCGACATCATGCTCGACTTATACAAAATTTATGCTTCAAAAAATGAACAGGTAGTGAAAAATTTAATGTAATACATTTAGTGAAATTATGCAGTTTGTATGGGAGGTGGTAAAAGGAGTGGGCGGATATGTAGATATTTTTTCAGAGATAAATTACTGTAATTTTAGGTCAGTAACATTAATTCTTTTCAAGTAAATACATTTTTTGTAAATTTGTTAAATTGTGTCACTTTGTATGGGAGGGGGTAGAAGGAGTGAAGCTAATTACTTTTTTTCCGATCTTAATGATAATGCTAATTAAGCATTCAGTATAAAATTTGGGTTCGATAAATGTTATACGTACTGAGAAAATTAGTTTATAATATTTCAGGAAAAAAGTGCAGTTTGTATGGGAGGTGGTGAACGGAGTGAGGGGACTCTTAGACCATCGATCGAATTTATGATAGAAATTCGAATTATGAGCTCCTATAGTTTCCAAGAAAATTTGATTATTGTAAATTACTGAAATTGACACATTTTGTATGCGTAGAAGGGGTGGAGCGATTTGGCCCGTTTCCAAACTGGACCTTATTTTTTTGTCGAAATCGACGTATACCAAATCTGAACATTCTAGCTCAACGCGTTCTCAAGCTAGAGAGCGAACGCGCAGAGGGACATTCGGTTTTGAAATATATGAGTGATTAAATTAACTTCTGTGTCATTCCGAGCTTTATTGCATAGTGTTACAAACTTTAGAGCAAACTTATAATACTCTCAGATTTCAGAGTATAAGCATCATTTTTATGTACAATGTTTTATCTTTCCCATACCATATCCCAGTTGGACTGGTAGTGATTACCGGATCGATTTCGTAATCGCATAGTGCATTTTCCCATTACGTAATTTTTTGGATAGCCTTCTGAGTAGAGTGTATAGTGCGAAGGTCGTAAGATCAACTCCCGGTTGACGCATAATTCTAGCACAATGCTTATCACTTCAATCTGGGCCATCTCAATCTGCCAACATAAGAATATTTTCAAATAGAGGGTGAAGGAGTATCAACAGGGTCGGATTACGTCCGTTGAGAAGTCTCGGCCAATACAGATTCGGCGCCTATTAACTTAAGAAATGGTGCATGTTTGCCCCTTGTAGGGGCATCGTTCAGGAACAGGCGCGATCCTGATCATCGGCCTTTAGCTGTAGCCAGGACTGGTTTATTCATCTGGGCTCTTGCTCAACTGCTCGCTTCCATGTGCTACATAATTGACCAACCCGACATCTTCCTTGAGGATTATAATCCAGAGTCGGTTTAGCCATGTTTCGCTCTGATTTCCTCAAAATATGACCGATCCACTGCCACTTTCGCCTCTAAATCTCAATGCCAATTTTAGTTTTTTTTAAATGAAAAAATTATTCATATTCTAAAATTTTTCCAAAGTTTTGAATAATGCCTTCGATTTCAAGCATTTTATTGATTTGTGCTTCTATAGATAAAGTTGAGAAATCTCCAGTTTTGTTATAGGATAAAGAATTTTGCTAAAAAGTTTTAACGCCATTCAGCGTAGAAAAGAACCTTTTACCGTGCAAAGCTTAAATGTATGAGAACAATTTCCATATTGGGACAAAAAGATATTAAACTTTGTCTTCGAATTGTTTTTAGCTACATATGTTGCAATCTTCGGATTTTCTCCTTTCGCATCTTGCAAATTTGATGCTTTGATGAAATATTTACATTGCACACACATTCATTTGTAAAATTAGAATTTTAATATTTTTCCAGCCATTAAAACATATTACCAAAGCGATTCAGTTACTCTGTGCAATACACATAGTAGATGTTTTTACGATAATAATGTCGGTCTAAAACCAAATAAGCCAATTTAAATTTTTCAAATCTTTCAGGAAAGCGAAAAAACTTTGAAAATTGTCAAATTTTTAAGTTATCATTCAATTTTTAAGAAAACTGTTGGTCAAAGCAATTTGCGAATACTTAATTGAAATTTAGCTAGGATGTATCCTAGTGGGTAGCGTGTTGGTCTATAATGCGAAGGTCGTGAGTTCAAATACCGGTCGACGCATAATTCCAGCACACTACTTGCTTGGGTATATCTTGGCCACCTCAATCTACGAAAAAGAAAATTCGTAGATAGAGGGTTGTGCGAAGGTCTAACAAACCTTCTGCAATAAATAATGAAAAAATGTTAAGGAACCTGAAAGTCAAGAGGCCAAGGTCCGATTTGGGCTGTAGCGTCATTGAAGAAGAAGAAGAATTGAAATTTAAAGCGGGATACGTTCTATTCCGAAAAATGGCCATTTCAGGACTCTTGGTGGAAGAAAAATTAGTGGTCTTTTACCCTAGCCTAGTCTATCCCAAACCTGGACCCAATAGCGGCGTGCACTGTGGAATAGGTGGAGGGGATTTACACAAATCCGATTGGTACATCAGGAGAAAATCGAAGAATTCAACCCTTAAATCAGCTCCTTACGGAGCGGCGTATCGCCCAGAGGCTACTGACGCCCTTGGGGAATACCACTCAAAACCGAGAAGCAGAGGGAATCTGCAGCTTGAACTTCCAAAATGATCGCCTGCACGAATATCGGGAGTATACCAAGGAAATTTAGCGACGTCCTTAAGGATTTTTTTAACGCATTAAAGGGTGACTTCTTAACCCTTTAATGCGTGATGCACAGTTAAGTCGACATGAGTATGGGAAACATGTGGATATAGGGATGGAAGAGTTTGAAGTGGCGGTGAACGTTGTTCTTAAATTGCTGGAGGTTGTATTCTGTTGGAAAGAGATTGCCAGGTAATGAATTCCACAACACTGTCGTCCGAGAGATGAAGGACTGCCTATATTTAACTGTTCTCCACGGAAACTCGTGTACTCGTGTGAGCGTGCAACTTGGTGAATATTTGGGGGACATTGAATAGAGGTGGTATTAGGGCTTTCAGTTCCTTGCTGCATTTGCCTTGGAAGTATCTATAGTTGCAGCAAATTACTCCGATATCTCGACGATACTCGAGGGAGCCTATTGAGGCCGATATAGCCTCATTTCCAATTAATCGGAATGCATGATTCTGGATACGGTCGAGTAGAGCCAGATGTGATTTTGGGGCCCCAACTCAAACATGCGAGTTATACTCAAGACGTGGTGGGATACGAGCCTTATAGATAGTAGCTAGTTCGAAGGCAGAACAGTATGTCTTAAACATCCGCAGAATACCAAGAAGCACCAAGAGTAACTTCGTAGATGCGTTGGCTCCAATCAAGGCGATTGTTAAATTTTACACTTAGTAACGTAAGTCTGCAGAAAAAGAAATCTGAACGCCATTTCAGGACATATAAGCGGATTGCTTTGTAGTGGTGAACATCGATAAAATTAATGCAGATGAAAGCATTTTGAGCGCTGGAGGGAGGTTGAAAGCAAACTTTCCGCCAACTTCCTGGACATTATGCGTGAAAATCCTCCAGGGGATGGCACCAAGTTCATGTGACACTGATCCAATGTGTCCTCGATCAAAGGTTTGCAGACTTCTGTGTATAAAATCGCAATCTCTGGATTGGGAAAAGTGTGACCTCGCTATTGTATCAAGGAATGAGATCCCAAGCCGTCGTCGAGTAACTCAATCCTTTCTACCTATAATTGGAGGCTTGGGAAGCTGGAGTAGATTAAAGTGAACTCTACTTGCGCGTAATGGTAATCAACAAAGAGTCTCCAGGTTCCATGGCAAAGTTCGGAAACATAATCAATTATGGATTTACTGCCATCACAATGAAGATGTATAAAAAGGACGGATTGGAAGCGGAGCAAAACGCCCAGGATTCCGATCATCCGGAGGGAGAAGACTCTACATCCGCACCCAATTTAGTTCTTCATATTGCTAGTCTGTCCATTAGCAAAGACTCGTAAGGCTCAAAGATAGAGGACGAGCTCTTTAGGTCGCATCCGCCCAGTAAGGACAAACTTCTGGCTCCTACTTGGAAGCAGCGGATGTCACTGTGGTGGAAATTGAACGTAAAAATGACCTAGACACTGAAGCTCCTGCAAATTAATCCTCTAAATGGGCGTTAGCCTCCTTACCTCTCTGGCTAAATCAGCAAGAAGACATAGTCTTGGTCCAAGAACTTTGGGTTGTTGGGAACCTAAGCTTGGAAGAAGCAAGACCCCCAAGAGAATTATAATCTTTTCTTCGTAAGAAATCAAGGTCGACCTTCGAACATATTCCTTCTCCCCCGTTACAGTAATTAAGATATTGTCGCGGCCAGCTTTGAAAAAAAACGACTGGCTGATTTCGGGTTATTTGGCTCGTTATTACCTTGGACCATTAACCCTGGATAATCTGGGGGGTCTGATAGCTGCAGCACGGCGCCTCAGAGCTCATTATCGGATGCGACGCTAACGCACATCATACAGTATGAGGTAGCTTCATTATCAACGAAAAAGGCGAGGTTCTGCTTAACTACTGCTTAAGCATCGACGTACTACTTTGCAACAGAGGGTGTTGGGAACCCACTTTGCTAGCAATAGAAAAGCAGTCATAGACATTGCAGAATATCGTGCATTCGGCTAGGGACCGAAAGGTATCCAATGACTATTCCTTTTCAGACCATCGATACCTCCAATTTGGTTTAGATGATCATCCTTTCGACATACCAGTCATCAGCAACTACAGGAAAACTGTCTGGATCAAGTACAGGAAAACTATCAAGGAAGTGCTGCCGAAATTTCTAGCTTTCCGGATACCACTGCTGCGCTTGATGAGCTCGTGTCTACCCTCACAAGGACTTCAAAAGGGGCAATGACATAGTCTTGTGCCACTAGGAAATCAAAAGGTAAACAGAAACCACCATGGTGGAGCGACGAAATTCGGGATCTCCGAGCGAACCAAAGAGGTCTCGAACTAAGAGTCTAATAAGGAAGCCCTTCGTTGTTAAAAAAAGAACTTGAGGAAAGCGCAGCGCGAATCCTGGAAAGTTTTTTGCGGTATATTTGAAGAGACATCCGACAATTTCGCAAAATTCTTATGACGAAACCCACACTTTCCGAGTAGCTTCACAATCTCTGCGCACCAAGAACAGCATGAACTTTAGCTCCAGTGGGCGATTCCAATGATGATTTTCTCTGGGAATAAAATCCTTTGAGCAGCACACAGATTCAAACCGTATAAATCCCCAGGACCTAACGAATTTCAGAAACCTCTCAATCATCTAGCTGGACGTTATTTTTAGAGATTGCCTACGATTGCTCCACATTCCTGAAATATGGAAAGAGGTGAAAGTGGTGAAAGTGGTTTTTATTCCCAAAGCGGGAAGAAGCTCTAATGTATGTCCAAAGAACCTAAGACCTGAAACCCTATCATTCCTTCTAAAAACGTTAAACCGATTGATAGATGTCCGTATACACCCGCATATTGTCAGCGGCTCAACACGCATACTGGAAGGGTAAAGTTGAATGCTTCGCTTGGCGTGCTGATTAATTTGACATCAAGGATTATCAGTACAAAACAGGGCGTCACACCTGCTAGAGGGCTTGTTAGTAAATTTACAATTCAGGGCGGAGTCCTCTCTCCACTTCCGCAGAGAGGCAGGCTGTAAAGTGATTGCTTATGCGAAAGACGTTGCTATAGCTATCTTCGGTAAATATCCGAGTACTCCGGACGAGGTTATGCAAAATGGCCTCTCAATAGTCCGTTTTCGAAAAACAAAGAAAATAATTCGTTAATGAATTATATTAATGAGCGATTTAATCGTACGTTCGTCAATGAATTACTTTTTTACTATTCATTAATGAATTGTAAAACGCTTACAAGAAACGGGTGTGTAAGCAAGTATATAGTAGTTTTCAATGAATCATTAATGTGTCGTTAATGAATATTGTTAACGATTCTTAAACGATATTATTTATAAAACATTAACGATTTATTAAAGAACTTGGCTTTTAAAGCTGAACAAGAGACGATCGCAACCCTTTTTGTTTGGTTCGCTTACGCAGTTTATTGGTTTTGTGGACTTTTCATGCTCGCTTTAAGATCGTTATTTGCGAGCCCGTTAAATTATTTGCGGGGTATATCTGTTATCTTATCAGCTAGTAGTAGTAGGACTGGCAGTCGGTGAACTCTGCTGCCCTAAGCCAATAGGGGGAACGTTTACGATAGGCAAACATTGCCGCAAGGTGTATGGATCTATTCTTGAAAGCTACCGCGAATTTGAATCCTTTCAAGGCTCCTAGCTAAAAGTGTTTCAATGTTTAGCAATGTATGGAACTTTGATACCACATCTCATCAGCGACGAAGTTAAAGATTTTCCAATTGAATAGATGAGAGCTGTTGAGTTCATATGTGAAAAGATTTATTGAGATGTTTTCAGGACATACTGCTAAAACCTCTTCTCGCGAAAAGGTTTTTTTTTTTTTGTTAAAGTTAAAATAATTATCTGAAAAAAGTGTAAAATCATTTTTTTATTGCTGAATAGAAAATTTATTAACTGGATCAAGGGTAAAGGTACACTAACTATCTTCTGACATGCTTAAGATCTACCTTCTCTTCTTCTTTTGCAATGGCACTGTAACCCAAACCGGGCTTTGGCCTCCCGACCTTCAGGTTCCTTAACATTTGTGCAAACGTTGTTAGCCCTTCGCTCAACCCTCTACCTACGAATTTTTCATTATAGTAGATTGAGGTGACCAAGCAGGCAGTGAGCTGGAATTATACGGCGATCTAGATTTGAACTAACGATCTCCGCGTTGCAGGCCAACACGCTATCCACTAGGCTACACCTTAGCTTAGGAAACACCTAGATTCTATATATACTTCACTAACAGTTTAAAATTAATTACGGACCTTGTATTTAACTAATGTTTTACTTTTCGCCAAGGTACGTCGACTATAAAAACCGCGAAATTCATGATAAGTAATCCTGAAAATTTTCGTACCACAATTAGCCTTCCACTCATATTTTTTTTTCCGAAAAAAAAAAAATCCGCGTTTCGCCTTATGGCAAAAACTCTTTCCGTACAGTTCTAATCAACGGCATGTCTGCCACATAATTACTATTAGATCCACGAAAGTTTTCGAAAATGTTGAACAACTTCTAATTAATGATGGAGCCGCGCTATAATTACCGGGGTTCCGTGTTGTATATATGGAACGGATAAGGATAACCTTAACATCTTGTTGGCCCAATCAGGTGAAGCATTTGCTGTGGCTGATGAAGTGCGCGGCGGCTTCTTCCCGGAAAGTTTCGCTTGTACATTTCCGAAGCACTTTACGAGCAAGGTTGAAGGGATGACACAGAAACGATACATTTGCCGCACCTCCTTTCTCCTTTAGTGTGTGCCGCAAGCTCTAAACCCTCAAAATTTTAATTGTAATCATCTCACGATAGACGCTGCCAGATAAGTTAACTCCTTGCACACTACCAATTCGCAATCGGGTATAGAAACTTTTCGCTTCCCTTTAAACTTGCCGATGATTCATTTCGAAACTTTGCAGGCACTAGGAAGCCATCAGGAGACGCCGCCATACTCGTCGAACGATGAAAGTTATAAATTTTAAAAGCTGTACGAAATCTGGTTCAATGGCGAAGTTTCAATCTGGAAATTAGTTTCGAGCGGGGGGGTGGAGGATGCATGTTTAGTATGTTGACGCTGCACCCAATCTCTCGTCAGTCGACGATACCATCCCTATCATTGGCAGCGTCGTCTCATCCTCCTTCGCCTTTCATTGTACTCCTAACATACAATAGAGAATATGTAATGGAGTTGGGTAATTAATATCGATTCCTGATGAGCTCCGGAATATTAAATGCCGGCAGCCAGATCCTTGAGGTGCACGCCGTAATTAATTGATGTGAAATGCATGAGCTCAATCAGATCGGAAAGGTCTGCAAAGCCGGAGAATGAGGATGAAAAATCCTCATCTCCTGGTTTTTTTCTTCCCTTCTTCGTTTTTTAGTCTGAACACTTTGTGAGTGGGTTCTCGGGGTGGTGGATAGAGTGTATACAGACTCAATTACTTACGCAAGATTAGGAGTTAAAAAGGCGGAAAGGTAGCGATCAATCGCATCTGTAAATTAGATTTCAGTTCAGGTAATTTTTTAAAGAAGGTTTTCTGGTTTTTTCGCATGATAGGGATTTCTTTTTGATAGAACGAAGGTGACAAATTCAATTAACACAATCAATTTCTTTCATGTCGCTCATCCGGGCAAGTCTGTCAACAGTAAGGAAACATTTTTCACTTTTTATTTTTCAGCTGAAAACTTTTATTTTATTAGTAGAATTCTTTGGGTTTTTGTTTTTGATCAGAAGTTTTCCATTACATTAGAGGTGACGATTCGGTTGGTGATTTTCGTAAATTTTGTTTTGGGGAGATTTTTTTTATTAAGAATATTATTTCGGGTGAAGTGAAATGAATTCTACTGTAAAACGAATCTTTGTTTAATTGAAAAATCGAATGTAATATTTTTAAAGAAAAAGATATTAAATGGCAGAATCTATTGAAACGCTCTCTACCACCGCACATATATTATAACAACAACGTTTATTCATTAAATCAATTTCCAAAATTGTTCTGTTGCTTCCCAGCGGGAAGATCTCGAGCTCTCTGTACAGAATGAAGCACTTGAAATTAAAAAAATATAAGAATTGGCTTAGAGCAAAGCGCCCGAAAATTAACATTTAAAATACAACAGGATGCGGGCTTTAAGATCGCTTATAGAAATTTTTAGGAAATGCGTATGCATCGATCTTTCTCTTTTGTAGCTGGTTATACACGCTTCTGGCCAACTCAACCCCTGTAGGATCTAGACAGTTCAGTGGTTAATGCGGTAGCTTTGCGATTCTTGAACCCAGTTTTCAATCTACTTGCTCATTCTATACACGCTTAAAAGTATCCTCTGAATTGCGCTTCTTATCGACACAAAAAATACAAAACCACTTTTCAGAGTTACCAAATTTATGAAAAACTTATTACGGGACAAAATCCGCAATGATTACACTCCATGTTTCAAAAGCATTCGACACAATTAGGCATAATTCACTTCATTTCAGTGAATGAGATGCTTTGAGGCCAAAACAAATTTCACCAACTCGGAAATCAGTATAATTCGTGCGGATGTAAATCAATGCTATTGTCTACGATCTCCCTAAAGGCTCTATTTGTAAGTTAGCTACTTTTGCCGATTATATCGCCATATCAAAAATCTAAATATCTGAAGAAACAACAGCTGGAATAAAATGCATAATACTGGCGTACCCAATCCAAATTTGTCCATCTATGACCGAACCGATAAACAACTTTTCGGGAGAAATAATTTTTTTTACTTGAACTAATACTAATAAGTACTCACACCCAGAAAAATAAATTGTGAAAATTAACTACCAAGTCGTGTCATAAGTTCTGTTGCAAGGGAAATTTTCAATAGAAAACGAAGACCTTCACTTTGTAAATTTATATTTTCAGAAATACAGATTTCGAACAGTATTACAAATGGTAAAAAGGAAAAAGTCACACGGGGTCAAATCTGGTGAATACGGTGGTTGATTGAAGCAATTTGTTGCTTTTTGGGCCTTAAATTTGGTCATAATTGAGGCTCAATGCGATGGCGCATTTTCATCGTGGAAAATCCATGAATTCTTCTTCCATAATTCTGACCTTTTTTTAGGAATTTGCTCACGCTTCAATGCGATCAAATACTACTCCTTATTGACCGTCTGTCCCTCCGGAACGAATTCATGATGGATCAAACCTCGAATATCGAAAAAGGACAATGAGCATCGTCTTGATTTTTGAGCGGCTTTGGCGTGGTTTTTTCGGTTTCGTCTCATTTTTTCCTCCATTACGATGATTTTTGACTGGCTTGCATGTCAAACTCGTAGACTCATGTCTCATCGCCAGTTATGATGAGCTCCATGAATATGGAATCAGAATTCGCCAGAATTGTCAAAAGTGACCTGTTCACGGTACTTTTTATTAAGAAAATTCAGCTTTATTTAAAAGAGTTGAGAAAGGACGCGTTTCATGATCAAAGTATCCACCAAAATCTAACGAATGGACTTGCAAGAGATGTCGAGCTCTCCAGCTATCTCCCCTGGTATGACGATTTTCGAGCACCAATTCCTTCACTTTTTGAATGTTTTCGTCAGTTGAAGAGGTCGGAGGTCGTCCAGAACAAGGCGTCTTCAAGCATCTCTCGACCTTCCTTAAAAGCATTGTACGACTCGTAGACTCATGCTTTTAATATAAATGAATCGCCGTAAGCCTTTTCCAACGCAACGATTCCGCACACGAAGTTTGGTTGGAAACACAAAATTTGATAAAAATTCTTTGTTACAAATTTTTATCTATTATAACAATCGCCGTGGACTACTGAGGTGTACCCATTCAATCAGCTGCTGCAAAAAAACTGAATAAAAGACCGCCCTAATTTTTGGGATAATAATTAATGACAGTTCTACCTGCATACCAAAAAAAAAATTTTTAAATATCATTCCCCAGAGTAATTTTATTTACAAATTGTCGGTACTTTCTAGTCACAATGTATATGTATCACTAACATCACAAAATATTGATTCGATCTCCTCACTCCTTCTACTCCCTCCCATAGAAATGCTTAATTTTGAAAAATTCATTTTTTTCATTTTCTTTAAAAATAGCAAAGCTGAAAAGACGAATTTTTGCCACAATTAATTTTGTTTTAATTGCAATCAGTTTTGAAAAAATTATCAACTTTACCTCATTCCTTTTACTCCCTCCTACACAAATTTCACGAAATTTTTATTTTTCTTCGAAACTGTCAAAGCTATCGACTTAAAATTTTGTTGAAAATATAATAAAAATATCATTGACGGCGACAAATTTCGTTGCGATCCGTATACTCCTTCTACCCCCTCCCATACAAATGCAGAATTTTCTTAAATACATTATATCGATTTCCATTAAAACAAGGAAAAGTACAACCCCAAAATTTTACCAGAATTTGCCCCTTAATAATGCTAAGAATGCTAAAAAAAATATCAGCTTCGCTTCACTCCTTCTACCCCCTCCCATTCAAATACCGAATATTATAAATTCAAGAATGGCATTTCTCCGTCGAACATATGAGAGCTATCGAATATGAAATTGAAACAAAGCATGATGATAAGGATATTGAGAAGCAGTCTCAAATTCATATAAAATACTCCACTTTCTCTGCCACCTCCTATACGAATTCCCCAATTTCAAGAAAATATTGTCCAATTTCTTTGAAAATAATGGAAACTTCAAATTTGAAATTCAGCACGAAACATTTTGCATGCCACGTTCGGTGTCATTTACAAACATAACAGGAATACGATTGGGCATAAAGCCAAATCGTGCGATACTCTCAATGAAAGAGATTTTTTTTATTTTAAAAAATTTTGTGGGAGAAGTGGTAGAGGGGGTGACGATATTGAGCTAATTTTTGCACATCACGCTAAGGTTACTATCAAAATGTTTTATATGCTTTCGACATATTTTACATTGCAGATCAGTAGCATTCATAGCTAGGGTATATCCTAGTAGGAAGTGTGTTGGTCTTGTAATGCGAAGGTCGTGAGTTCAAATCCCGGTCGGCGCAATATATAATTCAGGCACATTGCCTGCTTGGATATACCTTGGTCACCTCAATCTAAGAAATTGAAAAATTCGTAGAAAGAGGGTTGTGCGAAGGGCTAACAACCCTTCCACAATAAGTAATGAAAAATGTTAAGGAACCTGAATATCAGGAGGTCAAGGTCCGATTTGGGCTGTAGCGCCATTGTAGAAGTAGAAGCATTCATACTTTTCAGGAAAATCTACTTTTTGTAAAGTTGTCGAATTATGTCAAATTGTATGGGAGGGAAGCTAATTGCCTGATTTTTATACTCTAGATGAAATCTAACCGTTTGTAACGCTAAGAAATAATGCTCGCACAGAGCCGCCAAGGGTACAGAAATATTTGTTGTCTCTCAGAAACCTCGATTCCGAGTTGCTGTCTGTCCGTTTGTCTACAACATAACTCTCGAACGCTTAGAGCTATCGTGCTGAAATTTGTTGTGTGTCATTTTCAGCAAAAAAGTAACTTTAAGTTCGTGAACGGGCCACATCCCCCCATTCCCTCTACCCCCGTCCCATACAAATTTCATGAAATTTCGAAATTTAAAAAAATTGATTTTTCTTCGAAACCATTTCAGCTATTGACTTGAAAATTAGGTCATAGTATAATGATATAAATATCAATAACCTCGAGAAATATTGATCTGATCTCCTTACTCCTTCTACCACCTCCCAGACAAATGCACAATTTTCAAAAATGCATTTATTCGGTTTGCATTGCAACTAGCAAAGCTAAATGAACCAATTTTTGTCATAACTAATTTTATTATAATTGCAACTAATTTTCTATCAAATTTACTCCCCTCCTTCTACCCCCTCCCATACAAATTTTACGAAATTTCGGAATTTCAATTAAATTAGTTTTCTTCAAAACCGTCGAAGCTATCAACTTTAAAATTTGAGAAAAGTATACTATTTTAAATAAAATTGATGCCAAAAAAATTGGTTTTGATTTGGATATTCCTTCTACCCCCTCCCATACAAATGCAGAATTTTGGTAAATGCATTTAACCGATTTTCATAGCAACTAGAAGAAGTATAAACTTGAAATTTTGCCAGAATTTGTCCCTTAATAATTGTAATAAATGCTAAAAAAAGTATCGCTTTCACCTTACTCCTTCTACCGCCTCCCATACAAATTTTTGTATTGTAAGCTCAAGAAAGTTTTTCTCCTTCGAACATATGAGAGCTATCAACATTAAAATTGTAACAAAGCAATGTGATTAGGATGTCGATAAGCAGATTCAAAATCATCCAAAATCTCCCACTTTCTCTGCCACCTCCCATACAAATACCATAAATTCAGACAAAAATTGTTCAATTTCCTCGAAAATTATGAAAGCAAGAAACTTTAAATTTAGCATGAACTATTTTATATACTACGTTCAATGTTACATACAAAAATTACAAACCTCTCCCTCTGCTTTTACCACCACCCAAACAAAAGGTAAGTAAGTATTTCATCTAGAGTATCATATTATCTGTGATGTTTTTTTTTGTTCTTATTAATAATTCTAAACAAATCTTTAGTGCACAATTTCAGCTCGATAAATTTTTTACGCACTGAGTAAATTTGCTTAGAGTATTAGGTTGTTGCAGATAAGATGGCGACTTTCGCGATGAAATAAAGTTACATGCGATTTTCATGTCTCAAGCTGGTGCTAGGTGGCTCTGGTAGTAATAAATATTAAAGTATAAATAATCCTACATTTGGTCATGGAATCATTTTAGTTTTGGACTTCCTTGAGATCGGAGAGAAAAAAAATATTAAAAAAAAAGTTGAATCGAGTCAAAAACGGTTACTTTTTCTTTACGAGTATTAAACTTAGCCACAACGCAAGGGAGGCAAAAAAAACATCAACAGGGCATTTGGAGTTGACACAGTTAGCGAACGAACCCACACAGCGATGGTTGTAAAAATTCCGATCAGGAGATATGACCCTTCAAAGTGAGCCATGTCATGTAAAAGTGCAGTTTGTATGGGAGGTGGTGGAAGGAAGGAATGAGAGGATTCAAATAATTTTTATTCAGTGGATTGAAATTATTATAAAAGTAACATATTCCAAATTTCAGACAAATAGTTTTTATGCTTTTCGAACAAATCCGTTTATTGTCGAATTGCGAAATTGTGTTACTTTTTATGGGAGCGAGTAGAAGGGGTAAAGTTAAGCATCTAATTTTTTTTTTTGGTCATACTAAAATTTCTAAATAAATATTTAGTGCACGATTTCAGCTCGATAAATTTTATACGCGCTGAGTACATTGGTTTAGAGCATTTCATGAAAAAGTGCGTTTTTTCGTATGGGAGGTGGTAGAAGGAGGGAGCGGACATAAATAATTCTTGTACAGTAGAATGCAATCATGACAAAAGTACTATATTCCAAATTTCAGAGCAATAGATTTTATACTTTTCGAGAAAAACCGTTTATTGACAAATTAAAAAATTGTGTCATTTTGTATGGGAGGGGGTAGAAGGCGTGGAGTGATTTGGCCCGTTCACGAGCTTGTTTTTACTTTTTTGTCAAAAACAAGGTGTACCTAGGTACAATATTTGAACTTTCTAGACCAACGCGTTCTCAAGCTAGAGAGGACACAGATGGACGGTCATCCGGTTTTGAGATTTTTGAGTGATTATATGAACTTCTGTCATTCGTTTTTTTTCTCCACACCTTATTTCTTAGCGTTACAAGCTTTGTGGCAAACTTATAATATTACCACCTCGGATACAAAAGTTACTATTCACTATTCGAAAGAATTTGAGATGACATATTTTTCGGTACATTAAACTATTTCGCATTTTATCTAGAGTATCATATGATCAATCATAGTTCTGGTGTTTTTTTTATCAGAATTAGCAAATTTTTTGTAGACTCTTGATGAAATCTGAGAGTATTATTTATAAGTTTGCCTACAAAGCTTGTAACGCTAAGAAATAAGGCTCGGAGAAAAAATGACTGATACAGAAGTTTATATAATCACTCAAAAATCCCAAAAACGCGTTCACCTAAATAGTTCAAATTTTGTAAACGTAATTTTGAAAAAAAAAAAAAAAATAAGGTCACGTGAATGGGCCAAATCACTATACCCCTTTTACCCTCTCCCATACAAAATGACACAAATTTTTGTGACAATAAACGGATTTGCTCGAAAAGTATAAATTCTATTGATCTGAAATTTGGAATATGATACTTTTATGATGATTTCAATCTACTGTATAAAAGTTATTCGAGTCTTCTCCTTTCTTCCACCACCTCCCATACATACTGCACTTTTTTATGAAATACTCTAAACAAATTTACTCAGTACGTATAAAATTTTATCGAGCTAAAATTGTGCACTAAATATTTATATAGAATTATTGCGATTAGCTTTACTCTTTCTACCCCCTCCCTTACAATTTGAAGCAATTTCACAACTTTGCAAAAATTCGGTTTTCGTACAAAGTAAATGCTACTGATCTGCCATTTTGAAGCATGTCAAAAGCATGTTGTTTATAGTTATATCTGAAAAAGTCCTTAAGAGCTCGCTCCTCCTTCTACCACCTCCCATACAAAGTGCACAATTTCACTCAATCCAATACACTAATTTTCTCAGTACCTATTGAATTTTTGTATTTTAAATTTTGTATAAAACATTTTGATAGCAATTCTAGCGTGATGTGAAAAAATTAGTTCAATGTCGTCACCCTTCTACCACTTCCGCTACAAAATTTCTTGAAATCAAAAATTTTTTTTTCATCTTGAGTATCGCAGGATTAGGCTTCGCGCCCAATCGTCTCCCTGTTATTATTGTTTAATAAATTCAATGGTTTAATTACAAATTTGTTTTTTAAAAGCGATTTCAACATTGATACTTCCATTTCAGTGTTATGCAGGTCAGCTATGCTAGTGCGATAGTTGAATTTTGTAATTTGTATGTAATACACACAAGATCGACCCTTTTTCAGACCGTCTATGCTTTTCCTGATTATCTGCCCCCATTTCAATTTATCTTTTGCATACCAACCATTAATTACCAATGTACACAGGAGATTTCTGAACAATAAACACCTTTTATCTTGTCTATGCACTCCTCGAAGTAGTGACAGACACATCTGTCCATCCGCCAGCACTAATGACATGTGTGGTAACCCATTCCGCGCACCATGATGACCTCCACAATTAAATTAGATGGTGGCGTTGTGGTTAGGATTTGACCAGTACGCAGGATGTATATTTTCAGCATTTCTGTAATATCCTTGATCACGTGTCCTATTCATTCTAACAAACTGCGGTCGAATAGTTGATTAGTTAGTGGCCATTAAACCACTGATTAAGCAAAGTGCGGATGGGAAGGATTAGTGCATTTCTAGATTTTTTTTTTTTTTAATTATACAATCAATGAGTAATTCCATCGATTAATCAACTATAGTTGAGCGTAAACAATTTCTTATAATCGAAAAATGATCCAAACTTCATTAATAAGCAATTACTTCGTCTATTCATAAAAAAGTCCGTGTGTGTATGTGCGGGGAGGGGGGAGGGTGAATGTGTACTCACCATATCGGTCGGAAGTAAACAAAGATTGTTGTCTTTTAATTAAAATTTTACACTTTGACCCACGGATAAGTTAATGAGTTATTTTGATTGATAAGGAGCAGAGCATGAATAACTAAAAATAAAACTGTCGGTGCGGCTGTCACATAGTGTACGATGACCTAAATAGTCCATTTAATTAGTGCTGCACTCCCAAACAAAACCTATCTGGTATTACCTAGATCGTAGATATTATCTACTAGATAATCAGTGTCGTAGTCGCGTAACAAAAATTAAAACCAACATAGTAATGAATTAAGTCCAATGTTTTTCTCGCTCGTAACAAGGAATCCAATTTAATTATAATCCGGCAGCACCCACCCCTATAATGAATTTAATTTGATAAATGGACATGGTAAATCCATAAGTAATGAGTGTATCCCGTTCCGTCACTATCCCTGAATTCTACCAGAAACACACTCCCACATACAGCCCGCCGGCCGGCACTGAAAAACGAAGGATCCTCAAATCTTTTGTCCTCTTGTCGAAATGAAATCATTCTAATTATAATAAAATTTTAATTAATTACTCCCCGAGAAGCGAAAACAGAACAGGCGCGGAGTGAAAGGGGCATGGAACTGGAGGGAGGAGAGCACATTAAATAATTCATGAAACTCTAATGATATGTACTTAAAAGGGCGGAAGAATCGGTCGAATGTTCCCTTTTTTCGTAGCACCACCCACTGCACCCCATTCTATATATCCTGCTTGCGGACAAACCCTACATGAAATGATAAAAGTTTGTTGTCGGACAGCGGCCATTAGATGGGCGAGGAGGGAGGCGGGCAAGCAACGATTAATGGACATCCGAGTGCACACTTAATGAATAACAGAGCTTCGTCAACTAATTAATTAATTAATAAATTATTAAAGTGGTCGGGGTCTTTTTCTGCTCAGCTAGCGGCTAATGGGATGCAGGGCTTTTTCGATGATGGCCAGATCTGTCTTTTTTTTCAATTTGCGTGGCAGTTAATATCGCTCTGGCCGGGTTGGCCAGCAGCTCGTCAATTTTCCCGAACATAATAAAACGAAATAAAAACGCAATCTTTCTAATTAACAGAAGGCGACAACTGGACGGACTAACGATTTCAAAATGTCAACAACCGGCACGCCGGCGTTCGTAACCGTTTAATTAGCGAAGACTTGCTTTAAAGTGATTTCGATGTGTGTATGTTTGTTTATTTTATTTTTTTTTCTGGTGCAACTAACTCTTGTTCTCCCACAAGACGACTGCTTCGGATAATTTTTGAACCTCAAGGCTCAGTAAACTTGTGTCTAATTGGTTGGAAGTTATGCATATTGGAGGAGTGCTTCCTACGTGGCTTGTGAGTCTTGGTATTAAGAGCACATACTCGAACAGATTACACACCTATTGTACACATGGAACAAGCGATGCTTGATTTGCTTGTTATTTGAATTATGCACGACTCTTCCTAGAGCCGGTGCTAAGTAGTTATCTCTGATACTAGCGGGAGCTGCGATCTCTTGCAGAAAAGCTGCGTAGTATGTTTTGGAACTAATTAACGGCGCGGGGCGACTGTATGGTCTTTCCGACTTTATAAAAAATTTAATTAGACATATCTGCTGATATGTCTGTAGTGCTTCAATGGTGAATGTTAATTTTATTCTAATTGCCAATTAAATTCACTATTTTTAGAAGTTTTGATAGCTTCTGTTTAATTACGATAACGGGGTGGATTAACTGTTGATTCCGCGTGCATTATCTACGATAGAGGAGAATAGGCGAATGGTTGACTTAAGATGGAAGCATAAACTATCATGGGGGATTAAACACTAATGAGGTAATCGGCACTGATTACTTACGGGCCGCGGAATAAGATATCGAACTCTCTGGGCGAATACCTCGAGAGGAAGTACCTACATCCAAATTTGCATCAACTTGGTAAGGCCTCCCTAGACGCACTGCGAATGCTAATTAGCTCCTCCAAGATACCTGCTGTGCTGAGAAATTGCAGTATCGTGTTAGGCGGAGAGAGAATTGCGTGACATAGACTTCCCGAAGGTTTGAAGTTTGCTGTAGTGCGACTGACATCCCCCTGTGGGATGGTGGCGGTAGAATTCACCCACAGCCAATCCTGCTTGCCCTAAAAATGGCAAACGGACCCTCACTGGATCATAGGCTTATCACCCGTGATCTTAAGACCTAACTAATACGAGAATTGGATATAGCGCCTCGCACACGGACGGATTCTACGATAACGACTTTTGGCATTCGAAATCGGACTACGTTCGAGCATTGAATGACAGGAGAAGGACACACATCCAAATCTTGGGCTTGAGTGAGGTCAGGTGAACAAGATCAGGAGAAGAACGAACCCTGAGCGGAAACACCGTTCAATACGTTGGTCCTGAGAGTGAATCCAAAAATGGCGTAGCAATATTTTTAATATATAATATTTGATTTGGGGAGTTTGAAGTGGATCTTGTTGAGTCTACAATTCGCGAAACCTACTAGTGACGACCTTTCCATGAAACTTTACTCAATTCCGAGAACAAGAAGTTGATCCTTGTCTCTCTGCTCTCTCTGGAAAAGTTTCCATACCTCCGTGAAAACATTTGTTTTGTAGATTAATGTCCTGCAATAGGAGCTCAGGATCTTCCACTACCTCTAGCTTCCACTACCTCTAGCTTAATGTCTGTCAAGAGCTCGGTTATTTTGGGAACCGCCTCCTGAAGGAAGACCAGAGTGTTTTGGTCAACACATGTTATCCTAAGATAACCTGGCTCGAAGTCGTGCTTTAAAAAGCTTGGTTTGGATGGTGAATTACCACCGACTCTGGTATGATGGCTAGCAAGTCGTTAGTGCTGATTATAGCTGCCTGGAGGGTGCTCCTAGCGACATCGTAGGTAGGCGATTTCGGCTCTTTCTTTTTCGCTGTAGGTAAAGAAGTATTTCTGTCATCCGATCTGATGCGCTTGTGTTTCTGCTTCAGTAGTTCGAGATTTATACCGGCGACTGTGCACGCGTACGATAAAAGTGCTTTGGCATTGCCAGAGGCGGTGCCGCGAATCAAGTATCCTCACGCGATCGGGGATAATAGTGTTTGAACCACTCCGGCGCGCTTCCACTGACGGCTGCGAACTAGTAGAATCAGCTGTTTGGGGACCCCGAGCTAGGAGACCTTTCGTCTCAGTTCTAACTACTACGGCCAGTACGATTGCTGAGCGTGGAACTTCTACAACCCGCGATTCACCTGTCCCAGAGAATAGTCGAGTCAGAACTGCAGCCACTTTAGCCTTTCCAGCATCGTCAAAACTTGCTTGGGCAGCTTTCTTTTTTGGCTTCGTCTTTGCTCGAAGAGCACGATTTGTAAGACCAACTTCAGGGGTTTGAATGGTCACAATAACAAGGCCAGCAGAGACAGGAGTGCAGGATATCACGTCTTGGCATGATCAATATTTGTTAACACTTCCATCGATTTACTCGGATCTTAGGCTTCATGCATTAGTGTCATTAATGCGAGCTCTGACACGAAAGACCTAATGTTTGCCATTAGAACCTGGTTGCATCGTCCTAATCGCTGCCGAATCGCGTTCGTCCCGGTGATTTAGCAGCCTCTTTTGCCGGTGAGGGCCAACACAGAGGGACTCCATCCACAGAGGGACTCCATCCACAGAGGGACTCCATCTCAATCTCGGTTGGATTATCGTTGTCAGGCTCGGAATGAGTGTCAGAAACGTCATAATTGTGCGGTGCTACGCTCCAACTAATACCACAACACCTGGTGACTAAGAGGACCTTTTCTAACCAACTGATTTGCACCTTCGAGCGTGTTCCAAGAGGTCATATTATTATCTACGAAAATGAAAAATTCGTAGAATGAGGGTTGTGCGAAAGGCTATCAACCCTTCCACAATAAGCAATAAAAAAAATGTTAAGGAACCTGAATGTCAGGAGGCCAAGGTTGGGTTGTAGCTCCATTGTAGAAGTAAAAGAAGAAGTGTGACTAATCATCTATCCTATTTTTGAGCATGAGTGTCTATTCGCAGAAAGCTGGTTCTATACCTTGCTCCGCAGTAGCCGCTAGTATTGATTAAAGGGATGTGTTGTCGAAAGAGCCCTCAATTTCTAGAAACGCTTTCTTGCAGTCAGACAAATTGATTAGTGCGGTTGCAGTGGATTTGTTTTACTGGTAGGCATGCTGGAGTCTGTGAAGTGCTATCAGAATTGCAAGCCGGTCGTTATCCATGCTTTGTTTCAATTTCAAAGTCGATATCTTTCATACGTTCAAAGAAGAAATGCTTTTCTTGAGTTTATAATTTAGATATTTGTATGGGAGGGGGTGGAAGGAGTGCAGCGGAGCTGGTAATTTTTTTGTATGTATTGCAATTATTATGGGAAAAATCCTGGTCAAATTTTAAGCTTGTTCTTTTTCTAGTTTTAATGGATATCGATATAATGCATTAATCAAAATTATGCATTTGTATGGGAGGTGGTAGAAGGAGAATACAGATCACAACAAAATTTTTCGTTGTCAATGATATTTCTATTATTATACTTTCAACAAAACTTCAAGTCGATAGCTTTGAATGAAAAATAGTTTAATTAAAATTTAAAAATTTCGTGAAATTTGTATGGGAGAGGATCGAAGGAGTGAGGGTACGTTGATGATTTTTTTTTTTAAAACTGGTTGAAATTATAATGAAATTATCGCTGACAAAAATTTGTTTATTTAGCTTTGCTAGCTTCAATGAAAATCGAATAAATACATTTTTGAAAATTGTGCATTTGTATGGGAGAGGGGGTAGAAGGAGTCATGATCAGTATTTTGTGATGTTAATGATTATAAATTGTTTGTCCCGAATTTCTAGTCGACACCTTAAATAGTTTCAAAGAAAAATCAATTTCTTAAAATTTCCAAATTTCACGAAATTCGTATGGGAGGGGTAGGAGGAGTTGAGAGATGTAGCCCATCCACGAAAAGTAACATTTTGGCTGTGACAATGACATACAAAAAATTTCAGCGCGATAGCTCAAAGCGTTCGAGAGTTGTGCTGTAGACAGACAGACGGTTACTCGACCTCCTCAATCTGTAAAATTGAAAATTCTTAGATAAATGGTTGTGCGAAGGGCTAACAACCCTTTCGCACTAACAAATAAAATTTTACGTTTAGGCAAATTTAAATTGAAATCGTGAAGAATAAATTAGAAATACTTTTTTACGTTTTGATTCCGTATCTATATTTTTATAATTAACTCGTACTTATCTAACATGATAACTTCACTCGAAGCGTCACAAAAAATCATCGCAAACACAAGTATTAGTTACTTTAGTATTATCACATACACAAGTAGTTTGTAATGATCGAGGGTACGGCGTAGATAACAATATGAATTAGATAATGAAAGCAATTACGGACAATTACAATGAAAATTACACCTGATATCAGGTCCGATGCAGTTTTTTTTCTTCTTCGTCTGTTATTATTATTTCTCTCCACCTCACACATTTTTCCTTATCTATTTGCTTGTTTGGATGTGTGATTAAAGTACTAAAATTAAATGAAAACAAAAACTTTAATTACTTAATTGGTGGATGAGAATCGTGAATATTGTTTTATCATCGCGTCTATTTTAATTTGATTTGTAATCATGTTACAGTTTAGTATTTAATTATATTTATATTTCTGAAATAAAAAACAAAGTGTGATATCGCTTAAATTAGTTGATGGAATGTTTTTTTGAGTAAGAGCTGTGAAAAAAAAGTTGCAGACTTTGAATTATAAAATTGAGAAAAACAAACTTTAATTAAAGCGAAAAACTCGATTAATAAATTTTGAATTTTCAAAAAAAAATACTCAATATGATTTTTCTCATTTTCATTACAGTTTATTCGGATGTTCCGGTACATGTTCAGGTTGTGGTCAAACAATTCCTCCCAACGAATTGGTGGCAAAAGCAATATCGCCGCTCAATCAACAAACAACGAATCTAGATAACCAAAAAAATAGTCCAAGCAATTTGTTTGTGTTTCATTTGAAATGTTTCTCCTGTACGAAATGTGGCGCACACCTAAATCCTGGCGATAGGTAAGAAAAACTTTTCCCGCTCGAATTCTCAATATTAAAATTTTTTTCTTTTTTTAACCGACAGATATACAATGTTAGCCGGAAGTTTAGTATGCGAACAGGATTGGCATAAAATAATTAAAAATACAACAGCAACAAATGGCGCGAATCCTCCGGTAAGGAAAGGCAAAGTGGGACGACCTCGAAGATCAAAAGAGTGAAATGCGGAGACGGTCAATGCAAGAGGCAAGAAAAAGAAGGCTCTTGGATCGCAAACTACACAAACTGTTACTTCTAGTCGTTAACATAAAATGCAGTTGACCACTAAAACAAATGACGTATTTAAGGAGATTGGTTCGACCCGCCTAGGGACAGATTTAAAAGCGAGGACACTCTGTCCTCAAGCACATTCCACGTGCATGACACACAAACATACAAGAAAACACAAAAATCACAAATAAACAGAATTTAAATATTACGACGAACAAATTAGCTTTTAATGCAGAGACAATTAAAAACGAAATTTATTAAAAAAAAAAAAAAAAAAAATAGCTAAAAAAAAACTTATTCATCCTTGTTACTCACGGAACGAATCTCATCTTTGTGATTAACAAGGACCCATCAACCGTTTAGTACGCACTCTCATCCCCCTGCCCCCATCTATACATTAATGTAAGAGACCTCTCCAATCTTTGTAATAAACTTTTACAAACGATAAAAAAAAATCTCCTTAGAGTAGGTATACCTCAAATGCCTACCAAACGAATTAAATCCTTGACATTCAAACTCTACTTCGACAATTTGATCAATCAACGAACATTTATATAAGTACTATAAAAGTGATAAAAAAAACTATAGAAATTGGATTAACTGAGCGTGGATTAGTCTCCAATATTAGATTAGGCTGGACTGGAACACGTCTGTAAATAATTGTAAATATTGAATAAAAATGATCTTATTATGTAAGTTTTAAGGCTATTGTCAAATAAATTCCTGATTATAGTAAATAAAATGGTTTTTCATTTGCAGTGTTAGTATATATCTTGTAGGTAAGAAATGTTGGATGGTGAGTACAATTTATTTTGTAGGACTGAATAGGAAGGCAACTTTTGCAACTACGATAAATATCGGGAGTGTAAATTGGAATCCGCCGTTTCTCAATAGATGGCGCCAGCAGTAAATGTCTGCCGAAAATGGCAGATCGGAAACGTCACATGGTAAGGTTTGGCATCTGCCAACAACTCCTCATCATTCGGTTTGTCAACTTTTACCGGCGCCATAACCTTTTTTTTTTGTTTTAAGGCATCGAGTAAACCTAGGGGGTCACCCTTTAATGCATTGCACATTTAAGTCGGTAAAGGAAGTGAATTAAAAGTTGGTGTATTATGGAAATTGGGATGGAGAGGGACGGAAGGACTGGAGGTTATACCCGTTAGAAAAAATCTTAGCTGACTATGCGTTCCAGAGTCTGGAAGTTTGGGAAATGAATGACCGCATAAATTTCACAGTACGGAAAGATAAAAATTTGATAGTATTCTCGTGCGCATGTTCCGCTTAACGAGCATGTCGTGGAAAAGTGCAAAGTGGAGGAACAAGTGCGCATAGTTCCAAACTGCATTTTCTATGGCAGTAGCGATAGGAAATGCTGAGTACTCCGACATTTCTGCGATGCTCGAGAGAGTCAATAGAAGTCGTAATGGTTTCATCTCCAATAAATAGGAACGAATGTTTTTGGATCCGAACAATCAGCGCAAGGTGAATTTTGGAAGCCCCAACCCAAAATTGCGAGTTGTACTCTAAGCGAGGTCGAATGCAAGCCTTGTACATAGTAGCTAAGCCGAGAGGCGTTTGGAGGCGTCAACAGCAACTTCAAAGATGTGTTGACTCCAATAGAAATGGTTGTTGAACTTTACGCCTAAAAGGATAAAATCTTCGGAAGAGCAAAGTCGTACGCCATTAAAGGTTACATTATAAGACGATGCTGGTTTTTCACGTTTAAGGGAAAGATGACATGCCTGTGTCTTGAACTCTACTTTATTTTTCCTTCCCTATTCCAGGATTAAATCAAGATCTGAGTTCAGCAAGTTCTCACTCAAGAATAACTCTTTGCCATTGGAGGCAATAGAATGCTTGTTTGATTCCGCAGCAGAATCAAATTCATAGGTGTTTTCTAAAGTACTGTCATCCGCAAAAATATGGATTGGATTGTGAGTAGAAGATAAAAAGTCGTTAATAAATACTAAGAACAGAGTCGGCGATAATCACTATCAGGATTCCTTAATGCAAGGAATTGCCATAAAATGGATTCCAAGTATAAAAGATGGAAATCATTTTATCCTTTGGCTCATCATTTAGTGAAGGGACAAAACAAACGTCAATATCCCTCCACCAACACATTAATAAACAGAGCACAAGACAGAACCCTGATGTACACCGGAATTGATTGGAAA
The DNA here is from genome assembly GCA_963669355.1 of Chorisops tibialis. NCBI lineage: Eukaryota > Metazoa > Arthropoda > Insecta > Diptera > Stratiomyidae > Chorisops > Chorisops tibialis. Next base: position 277,630,457 of record OY770262.1, read on the forward strand.
GGAGGAAGAGGTAACGCCATCTTATACTACTCATATAGTGCATTTGGATTAGAAACTCTCAATCCATTGAATGAGGGTAGCATCAAACCCAATGGCCGTGAGCTTAACAAGAGGACATCCATGCCAAATTCTATCGAAAGCTTTTGCAATATCAAGCGCAAGAACTTGACCTTCGCAGTATTTACGCAAGCAAGAGTTCCAACGTTCCGTCGGATATACTAAGAGATCTCCCGTCGATCTTCCAGAACTGAAACCATATTGGCGATCGTGGATTATCTGTTTATCCTCGAGATATTTAACAATTTTGAGATTTACAGTAGTTTCCATCACTTTCGAGAGCACTGAAGTAATGGCTATTGGGCGGTAGTTGGCAGGGTTCGCTTTGCTTCCTTTCTTCGGAATTGGCTGAACTTTCGCGACTATCCTCAATTGAGGAAAGCACCCAAAATAGTAGGATAGATGGAAAAGATTACAAAGAGGTTTAGCCAGAGAAGAGGAGCACATTTTAAGGGTAATGGGAGAATATCATCAGGGCCAGCGGACTTGTGAATATTGAGCTTTTGCACAATCCTGGATATTAGACAAGCGCGAAAAACCAGATGGTGTTGCGTTAGGAGGGGTTTGGTTTGAAGATGGTAGCGTGGAGTTTCTCGCGATATTACCTGCCAATAGATTAGCTTTCTCTACAGGATCAATTACGGCACGGTCGCCAGCTACAAGTGGTAGTGTTGATAAAAAGATGAAATTTTTGATGACCGTTTTGACAAATGACCAGAAAGATCTTGAGCCTTTTGTATTCTGAAGGATCTTCCGTCGAAATTTTTTGGTCGTGATCAAATTTAATACGATTGAGGAGAGATCTACAAATATTTCTTGATTTCATATAAAGCTCTCTTTTAGCTAAAGTTTGATGATTTTTAAGATTTTGAAACGACTGTTTCTTCGCCTGAATTGCAACAAGACATTCGTTTGTAAACCAAGAGTCCATCGAACTGTCTTTAAACTAAAAGGTATATAGAGCTTCATGCCTTTCAGGATAGTTTTGGTGACAAGTTTATAGGCTTCATCGCAGTCATTGGAATCAAAGCATTTCCAGTTAACGGCGTTGAAGAACTCGTTTAGCACTTCTTATTTGGCTCTTTTGAAATGCCGAATAGCTCTGCGGGGTGCCTTGTGCACGAATCAGAAAGTGGTCCGTATTTCCAATTGGCGAAGGTGATATTACAGAGATGGAATATTTCTCTGGTTTGAAGAAGTCGAGTTACGTATTAAGAAAAGCCAAACAAAAGTAACGACGCAAACAAGAAGGAGAACGCCAATCAGACAAAATAGAACAATTCTGGTATAATTGTATAATTGGAGTGTGGACAACTTCATATTGGTGTCTCTGGGCTAATCTAGTTAAGGACGGCAATGAAACGAACGAATGAGGAGGAATATTGTGTACAAAGTGTTTCGTGCTGAATTTAAAGTTTGTAGCTGTCAACATTTCCAAGGAAATTGAACATTGTTTTTCTGAAATCGGAGGCAGAGGAAATGTAAGGTTTTGGAAGATTTTGAAACTGCTGATCAGTATCCTGAACAGCATTCACATCACCAAATTTCGTTTCAATTTTAAGGTCGATAGGTTTCATATGTTCGAAAAGGGAATATATCGGAGTGAGTAGAAGGAGGAAAGCGAAGTTAATATATTTTTTTTAATATTTATAGCAATTATTAAGGGACAAATTCTAGCAACATATTAAGCTTGTACTTTTCCTAGTTTTGATGGAAATCGATGTAATGCATTTAACAAAATTATGCATTTGTATGGGAGGTGGTTAGAAGGAGTGTACGGTTCTAACCAAAATTTCTAGACATAAAAGATATTTGTGTTATTATATTCTGGTCAAAATTTCAAGTCGGTTTTGAAGAAAAATGATTTAATTGAAATTACGTAATTTCATAAAATTTGTATGGGAAGGGGTAGGTGGAGTTATTATTATTATTATTATTTTTTTTTTTCAAAAACGGTTGCAATTGTAATACAAGTATTTTTGGCAAAAATTCGTTCCTTTAGCTTTGCTAGTTGCAATGGAGTAAATACATTTTTGACAATTGTGCAAATGTACTATGGGAGGAGGAGAAGAATTAACGCGATCGGATTTGCAATTTTTACGTTAATGGTATTCGCATGACTATACTTTGATCTAATTTTCAAGTCGATAGCTTAAACAGTTTCGGAGAAAATCAATTTCTTTAAATTTCATGAAATTTGTAAGGGAGGTGGTAGAAGGAGTGGGGGGGGGGAGCGTAGCCCATTCTTTTTTGCTTATAGTGAAATAATGCAAATTTCACCATAATAGCTCAAAACGTTCGATTCCAGGCGGCCAGGGTCTTGAGCTGTCGCACCATTTCCGATCAAGTTCAGTAAATGTTATATATTGTGCATCGCTACAGAAACAAATTTAAAATTAAAATAAGTTAAATATGTTTGCTCCACGGAATGGTTATACTCAATTACTATTATTCGGGGGTTTTTTTTACGGTACCACCGGAACTAGAGGTATTACCCTTCTGTGCAATTCAACAGTCTCAGTGAGGTAGCAGAAAAAAGGATGACTGCTTATATTCGCCTTGAACCCTTGGATATCGATCAAATATACTGGCTGATAATGAATTTAAAATTTGCGCCGAAAGCTTGACGAATAAATCACGAAAATCAGAGTAGAGGCGGAGATGAGTTTGAGCATATACTCGTAGGGACGTGCAGTAGAATGAGTATTGTGCGATAAATCTAGGAGGCAAGAGGTCCTTTAGGATCTCGTAACATTTTTTTTTGTTTGAGGTTGAACACGATCGAGAAATTAGAATGAGGTTTCTGTGGCTCCCGGCAAAGGTGGAAGTTGAGTTCAAGTAGCTGTCCGCTTGGGAAGGCATATATATTACGGTCCTTCCAATATATATTTTCGGTGATTGTAATATCCAGAATTCCAAAAAATTAGTTGACACAATTTCTTTAAAACGTTTTTAAATTCATCAAAAAAGCAATAGGACCAAGGTACAATAGGCCCAACGTACATGACTTGCCCCTACTTACCATATATAAAAACATAACAGAGTTATGATTGGGCGTATAACCCAACGATACTCTAGATGAAATAGGAAAGAATTCATTGTACCATCTCAAATTCTTTCGAATAGTGAATAGTGGCTTTTATATGAGAGGTGGTAAAAGCAGGAGAGAGGAAGTTTATAATTTTTGTATGTAACACCGAACGTAGCATACAAAATGTTTCATGCTGAATTTAAAGTTTGTAGCTTTCATAATTTTCGAAGAATTTGAACAATTTTTGCCTGAATTTATGGCATTTATATGGGAGGTGGCAGAGAAAGTATGAGGTTCTGCTTTGTTACGATTTTAAAGTCGACAGCTTTCATATATTCGAAGGAGAAATACTTCTTTTAAATTTTCTATACAGAAATTTGTATGGGAGGTGGTAGAAGGAGTGAAGCGAAGTTCAAATTTTTTTTTAACATTTATTGCAATTATCAAGGGATAAATTTTGACAAAATTTTAAGTCATTTATCTACTTTCAATGAAAATGGATTAAATGCAATTACCAAAATTGTGCATTTGTATGGGAGGGGGTAGAAGGAGTAGTCGAATCAAACCCACATTTTTGACATCAATGATATTTGTAATAGTATACTTTTCTCAAAATTTAAAATTGATAGCTTATCCGGTTTTGAAGAAAAATAATTTAATTTAAATTTCGAAATTTCGTGAAATTTGTAATGTGAAGTTGATGGTTTTTTCGAAAACTGGTTGCAATTGTAATAAAATGAATTATGACAAAAATTGCTTTTTTTAGTTTTGCTAATTGCAATGGAAACCGACATTTTTGAAAATTGTGTATTTGTATGGGAGGGTGTAGAAGGAGTAAAGGGATCAGATCAATATTTTACGTTAACGACATTAATATCCTTATACTATGACCATATTTTAAAGCCAATAGCTGAAATGGTTTCGGAGAAAATTCAATTTCCTTAAATTTTGAAATTTTACGAAATTCGTATGGGAGGGGGTAGAAGGAGTAGGAGGATATGGCCCGTTCACGAACTTACTTTTACGTTATTTTTTTGCTAAAAATGGGATATGAAAAATCTCAGTACGATAGGTCAAAGCTTTCGAGAGTTATGTTGTAGACAGACGCACAGGCGGACAGACAGACAGTCACTCGGAATCGAGATTTTTGAGCGACAAAAAATATCAATCGATTTCCGCGTCCTCCGAAATTAAGTTTTATCTCCTAATCTTTTTTTTTTATTCATCAATAACCTTCTGTCGTCAACTCTCAGTCCAATCCACAGTTTTCCAGATGACAGTAGTCTTGATAGCACATACGAATATAACTCCCTTGCGGATACTGCATTCTGTAGCTTACAACCGCAGCGAGTTATTTGGTTCGCTGAACCATATACTCAATTTTATCCTGGAATGGGGCAGGGAAAATGGAGTAACACAAAAGCGCAGTCCTGTAATCTATATCTTCAGCGTGATGTTCCGTCCAGTGGCGGCTCGTGACTTGTCGGGTAGGTGAGGCGCTCAGAAAATCTTAGAGAGTATAGGAGGCTTATCATGAAAATAATATTTCATAAAATTAGCGAATGTGCCATTTAAAAAAAAAGTTTCTTGAAATAACTGCAGATAAATGATTTTGCCGCATGATTTTAAATGTAATAAATATGGCGGCGTTCCAATTGCTGATTTTATAGACTACCTTTATGTGATCTATTAATCAATCAAATTCAGTTTCATTGTGGCGATTTCACCATTTTGAATGCTAGATTTAGCAATAATATTTTATTTTTATAGCGTTGATACAGATAATTTGTTAGCATGCAAATTTATATACCAGCAATAATTTCAATTTACCTCAAGCTTAGTGAAAAAAAAATCAATGGATTCAATTTTCTGTTAAAACCCCTTATTGGAGCATAGTTCTCTTCCCCAAGGCGCGATCCTGAACATCGGCCTTTAATTGTCGCCAGGAGTTGTATGAGCCAATCATAGACCATTTTCGAATGATAAAAGTCGTTGCCGAAGAATCTGTCCATATCCGAGTATTAGTTTCTCGTATGAATTAGGTTTTAAGATCACTGCTGATAAGCCCATGATCCAGTGAATGTCCATTTGCCATTTTCAGGGCAAGCAGTACTGGCGGTGGGTGTATCCTACTGCTCCCATCGCACAGGGGGAACAAATTCAAATTAATATATAAACTTGTCGACACTTTTTTACCGTGCGTCGCTTTGCATGCTTTCAAGCTTAAGATTGGCAACTCTGCTCAAACTGCAAGGAAAGCTGGGGAAGCTCTGGTAGGCGATGATGTCAGTATAAGATTAGATAAACAACCATGCAAAGCAGCTCGCGCCTTTCCGACCAAGCGCTTTTGAGCTTATTTTTCTTGTAGCTCGTTCTCCTGCTGTAGTATTGAGGGCAAAGGGTGAATCGCTGGTGCGGGAATTCTTAAATCGATAATTTCAAAATTTCGTATGGATAGATTTAATTTATTAAAAATGGTACAGAAGAGCGAGTGAGGTGCCGCCTCATGCGCTTCACCTGACGAGCGGCCACTGGTTCCCTAAATGTCTTCCAATGTATCCTTTGGTGCCGTATAACTTTGCTCGCACTGCAAAAATATCGGAGCACTCTGCATTTATTATCGCTACTTCCACGGAATATGCGTTACTCGTCAAACTGATCATGGTCACGAGTATACCGTCAAATGTTGTTCATTCCGTATAGCGAAATGTAGGCAATCTTTCATTTCTCGTGTTACAAAACTCTGGAACGCATTACCAGTTGGTGTTTCCTTAGATAGTATAACCACAAGGCTTCAAGAGTAATGTTCAAAGTCATTTTCATACCAAATAAACTGTAATTTGCGGGGTTCAACTTGGTTCCTTTCTTTCGTTATGACTAGACATTCGCTAGGCAACTTAGGAATTTTCCTCAAGAATACTAAAAATAAAAAAAAGGTTTAGCCAATGAAGAGAAGCATTTAGTTAGGGTGATCGAGAGAATATCGTCCTGATCAAGGGATTTATTTATACTGAGATTCTGAAGAATTTTCCCTCATTAACCAAAATACAATTGCATCACATTTAGACTTTCTATTTCGCACACTTATTTGAGATTTGCTTAAAGAACAGACTGGAGAAATGGTGAGTGGTAGGAGAAATAAATTAGTCAACAGCTCTTACCGAATGCTATTTCAAACCGCCAATAAATTTGTAGATGTCAAAGCGAGGTTGGTGTCGTCACTAGGATTCTTTCAGCGTGAAAGTCTTATTTCGTCCTATTCGTGAAACGAACCAATCACGGATACGGTATCAAATTTTAAGCGTCAAAGCAAAATGGCATGAATTTTTGTTCACCTATTCGTAAAACCGCGAAAAGGGAAGTGACGATACGGCGGTAGACTTTTTTCTAATTGGTTGGGATTCTCCCGTCGTTATTGCCGATGTGAGCTTTTATTTTGATGGCTGCCTCCTAAAATTCACTCACGTCCGCTTAAATGTTTTTGAAGGACCCAGCTACGAGGATGCCTTTCACACCGTTTTCGCCAATTTGTCTTTATCGCTGTACCTACGCAATGTTAGTGCCTGTGCTCCAAAGCTGGCGCGGGACTTCTTGCACTAATGCCACACTCTTCGGTTTATCTACACATGAACCCTTGTGCTTCTGCCGCCAGTCCACAATGCTAAGCCGATAGTTGCCCTTGTTGTGCCAGTAATTCCACTAGGGGTTGTGTTTTTGCTTGCACGGTCCGCACACCCATGACTGCGATGTTCGTCATATATGAAAGAGGAATAGGATCGACTGTGTTGTATGGGAGGTTTGCCGACTACAGAAAAAAAAGGAAGACGGCTTTTCTCTCCAGAAAATGAATTAATCATTTCGGAGAGAATAAAAGCAATTTAGTTTATTGCCTTGGCGTAATGTAATTGCCACTGCCGAGGCTTCGTGCCGAGAGAAATGGTTTTTGCCTGGCTTTTTAGTGATTTTCCACCCCCAACCCCAACCCGCGTCGTATTCATTTCCAAAGTAGAAATATCCACTTCGATTATTGCATGTCCCAGGTATGAAATGTCACCCCTCTGCACCCCAGCCGTACAATAGCAAAAATGTTTTAGACACATTCAGTGCAAAGTGGATTTGTTCATTTATGGAATAAGGACTCGCTATGAGCATCTATTAATGATTATGCAATGCGTGGCAAAGGAATTTTCTCCGTTCACATTAAATCGTACAGACATCTAGAATTTTGCCAATAATTATTTCAATGTTTTTGCATTCGCCAATCGTTAGTTTTAATGAATGCAGATTGGAGTGGTAGGACGGTAGTTAATGTACTGAATTGATTCGGCAGTAGTTATATGGTTTAATATTTTACACATTTTAAGTTTTATTTTTATTTTGTCCGCATAAGAATCGCAAAATAAGCAATTTTTAAGAATGCAGTTAGTAATACATTATCCGGGATATATGTATAACTGACTAGTTTAATGGCTCTTCGAAGACAATGGTTTCTATTTTGTTGGAATCAGAACCATAAATTATTAAGAATGAAACCACGATGCTCTCATTTGAATGGGACAGGCTCGTGATCAAATCAATCCCGTGATCTAAGACCATATTCGTATTAAAGAGCATTAAGGACATGTGAATAGCTGTAGCTTGTGCTAATTAAAAAAAACAAGCCCAAATAAAATAACATTAAGCTTAAAATAATAACAGGACTGCGACTCTGCGTAAAGCCCAATCATACGATACTACACATGAAATTTTTGTGCTGTTAAGAATTTTGTATGGTGAGTGGTAGAAGGGGGTGATAGTACTGAACTAATTTATTTCACATCACGCTAGAGTAGCTATAAAAAAGTTTTGTAACAAATTTAAGCTTCAAAAATTGAATAGGTACTGAGAAACTTAGTGCATTGGATTTAGTGAAATTGTGCAATTTGTATGAGAGGTGGTAGAAGGGAAGGAGTGTTTTTTTGTGATTTTTCGAGAAACAAAACTTTTGAATTTTAAATTTTAGTTCAGTAACGTTCACACTTTTCAAGAAAATAAAATTTTTGAAAAGTTGTCAAAATATGTCACATTGTATGGGAGGGAGTAGAAGGAGTGAAGCTAATCGGTTAATTTTTCCTGATATTAATAATAATAATGCTAATTAAGGATTCGAGCTAGGGTGTAGCCTAGTGGGTAGCGTGTTGGTCTTGTAATGCGAAGGTCGTGAGTTCAAATCCCGGTCGACGCAATATATAATTCCAGCACATTGCCCGCATGGATATACCTTGGTCACCTCATTCTGCGAAAATGAAAAATTCGTGGATAGAAGATTGTGCGAAGGGCTAACAACCCCTCCACAATAAGTAATAAAAAGTGTTAAGGAACCTGAATGTCAGGAGGCCAAGGTCCGATTTGGACTAGAGCGCCATTGTAGAAGAAGAAGAATTAAGGATTCGATACAAAATTTTAGCTCGATGAAAGCGATACGTATTGACAAAATTCTCCTTCTACTTCTACAATGGCGCTACAGCCCAAATCGGACCTTGGCCTTCTGATATTGAGGTTTCTTTAACATTTTTCATTACTTATTGTGCAAGGGAATTTTCCATTTTCTTAGATTGAGGTGGCCAAGGTATATCGAAGCAGGCAATGTGCCGGAATATGAACTCACGACCTTCGCATTACAAGACCAACACTAGGCTATACCATAGCTTGAGAAAATTGGTTTAGAGTATTTCATGAAAAAGTGCAGTTTGTATGGGAGGTGGTGGAAGGAGTGGGGGTTTTTAATGATTTTTCGGAAAACGACTACAATCATTTTGTGATTGACATATTTTAAATATTAGATCTGTGACTTTCATAATATCCAAGAAAATCGAATTTTTTGAAAATTCGTGGAATCGTGTCACATTGTACGGGAGGGGGTAGAAACCTTGAAGAAAATCGGTTAGTTTTTTCCCGATATTAATCATAATGCTAATTAAGGATTAGGTACAAAATTTTAGCTCGATGGAATTTATACGTACTGAGAAAATTGTTGTATAGTATTTAATGAAAAAGTGTTGTTTGTATGGGAGGTGAGAGAAGAAATAGGGAGATTTAAATAATTAGTATACTTGAAGGTTGCATTTGTAATAGAAATACTATATTCTAAATTTCAAATTAATAGCTATTATAGGTTCCAAGAAAATTTGGTTATTACATATTATTAAAAAGGAGTCACTTTGTATGGGAGGGAGTAGATGGCGTAAGGGAAGGAAAATAAAACCAAAAGCAGATTACATCTCGAAGCATACCTAATAAACTTTGAAAGTTTCATTACAATCGGTTCAGCCGTTTTTACGTGAAAGCCGGACAGACAGGCAGACGGATAGATAAAGAAGAATTTTAAAAACGTGAGTTTCTGCTTAGTTATTGCTAAACTAAAGCAAAAAACTGCTAAAATAAAGCAAAGAACAAACTAACTAACTAAACTAACTAATTTCTAAACAAATAACAGACAGACACTACAATTATATTTATATGTATAGATTTCAGATCAGTAACATTCACACTTTCCAAGAAAATCGAATTCTTGAAAAGTCGTGGAATCGTGTCACATTGTACGGGAGGGGGTAGAAGGAGTGAAGGAGTGAATTTTTTCCCAATATTTATAATAATGACAATTCAGAATTTGGTACAAAAGTTTAGCTCGATGAAAGTTATACGTACTGAGAAAATTGGTGTATAGTATTTAATGAAAAAGTGTAGTTTGTATGGGAGGTGGTGGAAAGAGTGGCGGGATTCAAATAATTTTTAAACTAAACGAATATCCAATTTTCCCATAATTCTTTCTTTCCCCAGATTTTATTTATTTACATATTATATTACTTACTATTTATATTACAAGGATTACAGCACACCATTAAATAACGTCATATTTCTTTAACAGAGCTGACTTTATCTGAGCAATATTAAGATTAAAGTCAATGTTGCAATAATTAACGTTAAAAACGTGAAAGTTATAGGATCGTGATGGCAGTAATTAGGTCGATGGAATGGAACGTTAAGAAATACGCAGTCTCTCAAGGTTCGATAAGATATTCTGAAGGAGAGAGTTCCTAGTAAGGGCGGAGAGTCGATTTGACCTGAAATTAATTTAACTGCAAATGCGGTACTAAGAATAACTCGCCTATCTTCGAGAGATATCAACGAAAGCAGTTGAAGTCGTTCTTGATAAGGAGGGAGACCACGGAAGACCCTTAAGAGCAAATCTTAAAAATCTTTGCTGTACAAACTCGATTCTTTTCTTATGAATATCGTAGTAAGGACTCCAAACGGGGAAAGCATATTCAAGAATTGAAAGTACAAGGGCACAGTAAAGTGCCTATGTAATGTAAGAGTCATTAATGTACTTACACCATCGTTTTACAAAGCCCCAGATGCAGTTAGCCTTGATAACAATAATGTCAACATGGTCGTCGAAGGTAAATTTATCATTGAATAGTACACCTATATCGCGTACTTTTCTTAATTTCTGTAAATCAATCCCCTCTAAAACACAGATAAATTCAAATGGACTATTTTTTCTGGAAAAAAGATGCCATGGTGCACTTTTCAACATTTAAAGGCATACAGTTTATGGTACACCAGTCAAAAAATAGCTTTATGTCATTTTGCAAAAGTTGATAATCCTTTGTACAGGTACGTAATATTTTTGCATCGTCAGCATACCAGAGAATATTTGAGTTGGAGATGACCTTCACGTCATTGATAAATAAAACAAACAGAAGTGGGCCAAGATGACTACCCTGAGGTATACCAAAAGTGTTTGGAATAATCGATGAGACAGCATCTCGAAATTGCACTTTTTGGGTGAATTTGATTCACGTAGTATAAATAGTAGGAAACCCGAGTGAGCAAAGTTTGCGAATCAGTATGTTATGATTATTTTTATCAAATGCTTTGCTAAAATCTGTACCATACCATGCATATTTTACCATCACGGGTTATTGCTGTGCAACTATGTTTTGTTAATTTGAACTTTGATACCTTGGAATGTCTGTCTAACTTATACAAAAATACTAAAAGCGGGGTCCTGTGGAATTCAGTACTTAAGGCCTTATGTCTCAAGCCACGAGTTAAAGGGAGCCCGGATCCAAAAAGTTTACGTTATTTGATATTTCAAATAATTACAAGCTTTTAATTTAAAAGGTACAGTGGCGGACAAAAGCGGATACATAAATGAACATAAAAGAACTATGATTGGGCGTAAAGCCCAATCATATGATACTCTAGACGAAATGAGAAAGAGTTCAATGTACCGGAAAATATGTCACCTCCAATTCTTTTCAATAGTTAATAGTGACTTTTGTATGGGAGGTGGTAGAAGGAGAGGAGGAAGGTTTGTAATTTTTGGATATGACACCTAATGTGGTACGCAAAATATTTCGTACTGAATTTAAGGTTTGTAGCTTTCATTATTTTCAATTGGACATAGTTTTCTTGAAATTGAGGCATTTGTATGGGAGGTGGCAGAGGAAGTGGAGTGTTTAAGATGATTTTGAAACTGCTTATCATCATCCTTATCACCACGCTTTGATTCAATTTCAAATTCGATAGTTCTAATATATTCGAAGGAGAAATGCTTTTCTTGAATTTATAATACAGATATTTGTATGGGAGGGGGTAGAAGGAGTGAAGAGGAGCTGATAATTTTTTTACCGTTTATTGCAATTATTAAAAAACAAATTCTGGCAAAATTTTAAGTTAATACTTTTTCTAGTTTTAATGGAAATCGATATAATGCACTTAACAAAAATGATGCATTTGTATGGGAGGGGGTAGAAGGAGTGTACGGATCAAAACACATTTTTTTCTCGTTATTGATATTTCTATGTTTATACTTTATGCTAAATATCAAGTTGAGAGCTTTAACAGTTTCGAATAAAAATAATTTAATTTAAATTTCGAAATTTCGTGAAATTTGTATGGGAGGGGGTAGAAGGAGTGAGGTGAAGTTGATAATTTTTTCAATTCTGATTGGAATTATAATAAAATTAATTTTGGCAAAAATTCGTTTTTTTAACTTTGCTAGTTTCATTGAAAATTGAAAAACTGCATTTTTCAAAATTATGCATTTGTATGGGAGGGGGTAGAAGGAGTGACGGGATCGGATCAATATTCCGTCATATTAATGACATCTATATCGTAATACTTTGACCCAAATTTCAAATCGATAGCTTAAATAGTTTCAAAGAAAAATCAATTTCTGAAAATTTCGAAATTTCGTGAAATTTGTATGGGAGGGGGTAGAAGGAGTGGGGGGATGTGGCCCATTCACGAACTTAAAGTTTCTTTTTTGCTAAAAATGACACACAATAAATTTCAGCACGATAGCTCAAAGCGTTCGAGAGTTATGCTGTAGACAGACGGACAGACAGCAACTCGGAATCGAAGTTTTTGAGCGACAACAAATATTTCTGTACCCTTGGCGGCTCTGTGCGAGCATTATTTCTTAGCGTTACAAACGGTAAGGCAAACACAATATACTCTCAGATTTCATCTAGAGTATAAAAATTCTTGGTAACATAAGTTGCAATGGTTTTTCGCATTCCTATTTTGTGGTATTTTCTGTGTTTCTAATATATTTGTTAGTCTTATTCAAGCAATCAAACAACAATTACTCCTTGAACAAAGCTAAATTTAAATCAAAGTTAACATGAGAAAAATTTCAACTCAAGTCGAAAATGATATAGTACTACCATATCTTTAAGCTGAAATGGATATTCTTGTCGAAAAATAGCGGCGAAATTAAAAATAAGTTTCCGAGCAGTAAGTTTAGTGAGAAAACGACGAAATTTTAACGCACCTAGCAATTCTGGTGGCCGGCCAAGGTTGTTGTCTGATAGCGATGCTCGTATGGCGGAACGATTGATGGCGACAAGGAAAGCGAGAACACCTAAAATTGCTGGATAGGCACTACACAAGGCCGTCAGTGATCGTACAGTAAGGAGAGCCTTGCATAGAATTGGATTGGTGTCTGCAGTTAAACAAAAAAAAAAAACCAGCGCTATCCGCCAAGGCTAAAATTGTGCAAGGATCATAGGAAGTGGACTACTGAAGACTGGAAACGAGTTATTTAGTCAGATGAGACCAAAACTAATCGATTCCAATCTGACGGTAAGGAACATTATTGACATCGATCCCATGAGAGTATTCAAAGGCACCAAGTTAAACAAACAGTGATGCACGGCGGTGGACATATAATGGCATGGGACTGCTTTACATAGTGGAACCTTGGTACTTTGGTTAAGATCGACGGTATCATAAAAAAGGAAGACTACCTTAGCCTTTTGTGTAGTAGTTTACCAGACGTCGTTGATGAATGCGCTTATCCAGTAGACGAGATTGTGTTCCAACAGGATGGAGATCCCAAACACACTGCGAATATCGTGAAAAAATGGCTTGCTGAGCAACAGTTTCAAACTATGCAGTGGCCTGCACAAAGTCTGATATTGGATCCAATCGAAAATTTATGGGCGATTGTAAAAAGAATGCTTTCGCATCACGAACGGGCTTCAAATAACATGGCAGAACTCTGGGAAAGAGTAAAGAGTGAATGGACCAAAATTCCACACCAAACAATACAAAATGTGGTAGAAAGTATGCCAAAATGCATTGAAAGTGTCTTAGCCAACAAAGGACTTTGGACGAAGTACTGATTTGTCAAACAACTAAAATGGATAAAACTGGATAAATTATGTTACAAGGAATTTTGAATTTTTCTTAAGTTTTTTACATGAATTGTATTTGTTTTTTTTATTAATTTAAGAGAAATGTTTTAAGTAATTGATGCAAAAAGAATTTCTTAATTATCTACAGGGTGGGCCATCCAGTGATTTCTTTTTAAATCGTAGGTTATTTTGACACTAAAAGCTGTTTCCCGCTCGAAATCTTGACAAAAAGTCGTATCATATCTCCGCGGAACGAAATGAGTCTTGAATTGGACAACAATTTTGGGGGAAAAATCATATTTTCTGACGAGGCGCATTTTCATCTTGGAGGCTACGTTAGCATACAAAATTGCCGCATCTGTGGCTCGGAAAACCCGCACGTTATTGTCGAGAAGCCAATGCATCCACAGAGAGTGACAGTTTGGTGCGGATTGTGGAGTGGTGGCATCATTGCACCATTTTTCTTCGAAAATGAGGTTGGGAATAACGTTTCGGTCAACGGTGAACGTTACAGAGCCATGTTATTCGATTTTTTTTTTACTGAAATTGAAGACATGGATTTGGACGACCTCTGGTTTATGCAAGATGGCGCGCCATGCCACACAGCCCATGCCACAATCGATACGCACCAAATTCCCAAATCGTGTTATCAGCCGTCTTGGCGATGTCAATTGGCCGCCTCGGAGCTGCGATTTGACCCGTTTGGACTTTTTTTTCTGGGGAACCGTGAAGGATCGATGTTATGCTAACAATCCAGAAACGATTCAAGCACTTAAGGCCAATATCATCCAAGCAATCCGTGAGCTACAGCCCGAAACCATGGTCTTGGAAAATTGGAGCGACAGAATGCGCTACTGCGAAGCCATCTGAGGCAGCCACTTGGACGAAGTTGTATTTCATCATTAATGGGAATGTTTGTTCTTACTAATAAAGCCATAATATATGGAAAAAATTTAATTTTGTTGATTTTGTTGCATTTTTAAAAAGAAACTTGTATTTGGCTCACCCTGTATAATAAAAAAAAATTTACATCAATTTTACGAAGAATTTTAATTTATGTATCCGCTTTTGTCCGCCAATGTATATATAATAAATTTACTATTTCTAAACAAACCGATTATATTATCTCGGGTCTCGTCACTTATACCATTGAACATAGCGCAGCTAAATTATAATTAAGGCCTAAATTATCATTAAGCGGTTGTATGTCATACGCTAATACCATGACACATAGCGCATCTAAATTATAATTAAGGCCTAAATTATCATTAAACGGCTGTGTGTCATACGCTAATTTAGCTAAATTACCAAAATAGTGATCATTTATCAGCTAAATCATCTCATCATGCTCTCAGCTAAATCATCTCATTTAGCTAAATCCTCTCATTTTTCTCATGATTTAGGTTATAACGATGAAGAATGTAGTACTAGAGTTGCAGCTTTCATAAAAGCTCCGTCTATGCTATTCAACTTTTTAAAAATATGACAGATGAGTGAGTAGCTCGTCTTAATTAGCAAAGTGCTGTGTGTCACCAATCTACTAACGATGAAGACGAGCTAAATTACGAATTAGCCAAATTATAATTAGGACCGCTATGTGTCAATGGTATTAACCTTGTTAGGTTGAATTATAGCATAAATCTGCTCTAGAATTTCATTCCCTTAGCAGTGGCGTGGCGTCCATTGATGCAAGGAAGGCATTGCTTCCCTTACATTTTACCCCTCCATTGTATTTAAAAATATTGAATTTAGTTACCAAAGAATTTGTGAAATCTTTTAAAAATTCATCCACTTTATAATTATAAATTTGGCTTTATTTTCACTCAGCGCGGCACACGACCCATCTGATGCTTTTGCTCTACATACTGCTTTGCACTCGAAAGCCCACCTAAAGCATTCTAGAGAGAAAAACTGCCGAGATGCGATTTGAAAAATGCATAGAAAAATCTTCGCAGCCTGCTAAAAAAAAAATCGACGAAGCGTGGAAGCATCGTCGAATGTGCTTCCATTTCCAGTCTCTCATTCCCATGACTTTCCATCGTTACAAGTATTGCCAATTACTGAAATTTTATCATTGAGTAAAAAATAATCGGGGAGATAAGTTTGAATGGCAGTGCCCTTCTACCCCCTCCCATACAAAATGACGTTATTACGCAATTTGACAATAAACGGATTTGCTTGAAAACTATAAAAGCCATTAGTCTGACATTTTACATTATTACTTTTATGATCATTTCAGTTTATGGTATAAAAATTAAACATGTCCTCCTCCTCCTTCCACCACCTCCCATACAAACACTTTTTCATGAAATACTCTAAGCAAATTTACTCAGTGAGTATAAAATTTATCGAGCTCTAATTTAGCACTATATATTTATTTAGAATTATTAGTAACACCAAAAAAAATTAGACCATTAGATTCACCCCTTTCGCAATTCGACAATGAACGGCTTTTCTCGAAAAGTTTAAATATTATTGATCTGAAATTTGGAATATATAACTTTTATAATAATTCTTATCTGTTGTATAAAAATTATTTAAGTCTTCCCCTTCCTTCTACCACCTCCCATACAAACTGCACATTTTCATGAAATACTCTAAGCAAATTTACTTAGTGCGTATAAAGTTGATGCAGCTGAAATTGTGCACTAAACATTTTTTACTTTTACATTTAGAAATATTCTTAACTCCAAAAAAAATTAGGCGATTAGCTTCACTCCTTCTACCCCCTCCCATACAATTTGACACAACAACTTTACGAAAAGTCGATTTGCCTGAAAAGTGTGAATGCTACTGATCTGCTATGCCAAATAAATGATGATTACAGTTATTTCTAAGAAAGTTATTAATAACTCCATTCTCCTTCTACCACCTCCCAACCAAACTGCGCAATTTCACTAAATCTAATACACTAGTATCTATTAAATTTTTGAATCCTAAATTTTGTATAAAACACTTTGATGTGAAAAAATTAGTTCAATGTTGTTACCCCCTCTACCACTTCCCCTATAAAATTTCTTAGAATAAAAAAAATTTTCCTTCATCTAGAGTATCACACAATTGGGCTTTACGCCCAATCGTAGTCCTATTATGTTTTTTTTATCACTTTGGTTTGTAGCTAACCTAACAAATTAAAAGCTCTCGCCGGAAGGTCTGTTATCACTTATTACCTAGCTTTTTGATTTTTATCAATGTTGCATTACTGATTACCATTTAAGATCGTGTGCAGATCTCGGATTTATTGCGTTGAAAAACGATATTACTGAATAACTAAAATTATTTTACTGCTATTGTATAAATTAATTTCTAGTGATAATAATTATTGAAGCACTTTGTAACTTGAACAATTTGCACAATTTGTAAACAGACATAGATGAAAAGTATTCACAATTTAGAATCAGTAATTTTAGATTCTAAATTTGATCCGGACTCCAGAATTGAGAAATTGTACCTTCAAAAGCCTTTTCAGAGAATTTATTTAATGCGAATCCATACATATATGTATGTATATGCACATACGTATCAATCAAATCAAAGTCCTGTTAAGACCCCCTATAGGGGCATAGGACAGAAACAACTCTCTTCCACAAGGCGCGATCCTGAGCATCGGCCTTAAGCTGTTGCCAGGACTTGTTTACTCCTCTGGCCTCCTGCTCAACTGCTCACTTCCATGGTCGACCGACCCGACGTCTTCCTGGAGGATTATAATCTAGAGCCTGTTTGGCGATGGTTCGCTATGGTTTCCTCAAAGTATGACCGATCCACTGCCACTTCCGCCTTTGAATCTCAATACCTATTTTAGTCTTACCATTTTTACTCCAAAGTTCGTCGTTGGAGATCACTTCTGGCCAGAATATTCCTAAAATGCGTCGGAAGCATTGGTTCACGAAAGTCTATAGTTTCTTTGTAAGTCGAACGGTCACTTTCTACGTAGTAAACCATATAACAACACGCTTACAGGAGAAAAATAATTACAAACCAGGGGATTTTAGAGGTCACCTCAAAATCCTAAAAGACCCAAAAATGGAGGTTCTAACTTCCACTCTACCTGACGTCATGCCGATAAAATTCAACTTCGAAACCCCTTTCAAAGTTATTATCAGGGAACGCAAGGACTGGCAATCCATACTATCTGAAATAGTAGAAGGGTCAACCATCTGGTATACAGATGGATCGCGCACATCTGAGGGGACAGGAGCCGGAGTCAAAGGACCTAACTTCGCGGTCTCAAAACCACTCGGCAAAAAAGCCACAATCTTTCAGGCCGAACTAATTGCAATGGAGCTATGCATCCAAGAAAATATAAGGAGAGCTCATCGCAACAAATAGATTTATATCCTATCGGATAGTCAGGCGGTTCTCAAAGCTCTAGCATCCAATAAACACGTATCAAGGATAGTATGGGACTGCCTTCAAAACCTAATAATCCTGGGGAAAAGGAATAAGGTTACCTTAATGTGGTTACCAGGACATATGGGAATAGAGGGAAACGAAGAGGCTGATCGCCTAGCAAAAAACGGCGCTCAAGCAAATTTTATTGGTCCAGAACCTTTCTGCGGAAAACCGAAAGGGTACTTCAACCCTATTATTAGACAATGGGTAGAACAAGAACATAAAATCTACTGGAATAAACATCCAGGCTTGTCAATCTCAAAAAAATTGATTCTACCACAAAAAAAACAAAGTGGAGGATATTCTAAAATTCAGCATGAAGGATATTAGTACTCTAATCGGCCTAATGACGGGGCACAGTGGAGTAAACCACCACCTGAAAAACATGGGCTTAGCTGAAACCGACATCTGTCGCCTCTGTCTCGAAGAATCAGAAACGACTGAACACATCCTATGTCACTGTGAAGCAGTAGCTAGGAAAAGACATAATCTTACAGGGAAAGGGTTCTTTTCAACCAAAGAACTAGCTAACATGGCTCCCTTAAAGATCCTCAAATTAGCTAAAGCTATTGAGGTATGGTAGGGTGAAGGGGCTATAAACGCACAATAGGCCGAGAAGGTCGCAGTGCTCTCTCATGTTCCCCTATTTAAATAAATAAATAAATAAATATAACAACACGGATTTGACGCATGCGTCAAGAACTCGCAGCTTCGTGCGACGGGAGATCTCTCTTAACCTCCAGAAAGGGGAAAGGATACCGAATGCCTGACGAGCTTTATTTAGCCGAGCCTTAACATCCTTTTCGGTTCCGCCGTCCATGCTGACAATGCTTCCGAGATAGCAAAAATCTTGCACCTCTTCCACATCCTGTCCGTTAAGAACAATCGGTGTGCTTGCATTCGAACACATGTGCATGTACTTGGTCTTACGCACATTTATTTTCAGTCCCGCCTCTTTGCATTTAGAATGCAACGAGCGAACATTTGACTCTAAGTCCAAACGGTTATGTACAAGCAAACACACGTCATCAGCATAATCAAGGTGACTTAAGATTTTAAATAGTCTAAATTGAAGACCTTTACCTTCCCCACCTTTCAGTGCAGCTTTCAAGATGTCATTTATTACCACCAACAACAGGGCTGGTGATAATATGCAGCCTTGTCTGACACCCCTTCGCACATTACCACCAACAACAGGGCTGGTGATAATATGCAGCCTTGTCTGACACCCCTTCGCACAGGAAAGCTTTCGGACAGCTCTCCTCTATGCAAGACGCGACACCTTGCATCTTCGTAGGATTCTTTAATCATAGCTATGACCTTATCTGGAATACCTCTCCTACGCAAAGCATTCCATATGTAATCTCGCTTAACGCTGTCGAAAGCCTTCTCGAAGTCCACAAACATGAGATGTAGTGGCGAACCAATTTCGAATGACTGCTCTAATATTATCCGTAGGGTATTTGTGTGGTCGGTACAAGACGACCCTTTACGGAACCCAGTCTGATACACTTCGGGAGTGCTCTCGACAACATCACTAATCCTATAGAGAATTACCTTAACCATAATTTTTGATACGGCAGTAAGTAGACATATACCACGCCAATTGCCACAATCCCGAAGTTCGCCCTTCTTCGGAATTTTCACAATGACGCCCTCCTTCCATTCAGTCGGATATCTTCCTTGATTCCACACCTCAGTAAAGAGTGGGAGGAGTATATCGGCTGTTATATCCGGGTGCGCTTTGAGGAGTTCGGTTGGTAGTCCGTCTATACTTGGAGCTTTCCTGCCCGCCTAACTGTCTCTTCCTTATCTGGGGATCGTCCCTAATAGAGGATTGTTGCGGTTGGATGTTTGGTAGCTGTTCTATTTCTGGAATATTTTCCTCTAACAAGAAGTTTAAAATATCAGAGAAGTATTCCTTCCATCGCCGCAACTGGTGTTCACTCATTTTAAGGAGAGTTCCGTTGACATCTCTCACCAGGTGGTTGGCGGTGAAATTCCTGTTCGTCAACTGTTTCATGATGACATACGTATACATACAACAAATTTTCAATTTAAAAGATTAAATGATCTTGCAAAAGAATTGTTTCCCTTAGTCATAATATCACGCCAAGCCACTGTCCCTTAGCCTTCCCTATCTGCAACCACCCTAACCTGCATATTGACTTTCCACCCATACTCAACTTGTCCCAAGAATAATAAAGTTGCGCCCGATTTGTTGGCAGTTAATTTACAATGCAGTTGAAAATTACTTCTCGAAGACTACGCACTAAATTGCCTTCTCCACGAAGTCAGGGTCAAAGTACACCTCAAACTTAAATTACAAAAAAAACAAATCGATGTAAAAAGATGCCATAATTTCCATAATTAGAGTTAACAATAAGTAAATGGCCTTGCAGCACTACGAGACAATCGATTCGAGTAAAAATTATCTCGTAAGGAGGGAAACATATTCATTACTGGCGTACTCGTAGTTCACCTATGAAATTAGTTCGCGCAAAAAAAAAACTTGTTAGACGAGTATTCGCCTTTTAGCGATTGAAGGCAACAATTGCGCGAGCCTCTTAATTTCGGCCCGGTGAGGCGTTTAGAGTTGCGAAACAGAATTAGGTGGTCGCGATGACGAGGCGCATTCGTTAATTGGGGATTTAGCTATGCAACTAGCCAGTCGCTAGCCGTAATTTAATGAACTGAGCCGGCCGACGACTATACCCCTATTACTGGAGCAATTTTCCGGGGCAAAACGCTACCACTTAGGGCAAAAGTTCGGGGGACGGATCGGACAAGGGCGAGCGGGGAGCACTGAACTGTAGGTAAACATGCGGTTCACACCTCTCGAATTTCCTAATCGAATTCCAATCAACCGCGAGTTCGTTACCGAATCGCGCTGGCCGCCGCTTAATTGCCAAGGGGCGGCCGCCCGCGGAACCATTCATTACCGAAATGGAACCGCTGGGCAGTAGTGGGCCAGCACTCACTCCGTCAACGGATTCGTAATTAAATAATTCGCTGGCACCGTTGGCACATATCAATCACGCGGAGAAAGATGGTCCTCGCCTCGCGAGTCGTACAATGAAGGCGGAAGGGGGCTCGGGCCCGGCCTAGCCCCTAATTTCAAAATAATTTCTGCTGTTGCTCTTCTTGTGCCTCGATTGTCGGCGGCGCTGTTCCGTGGCCAGGCTCTACTTATTTCGTAATCAAAAAAAATTTTAATTAAATTTCGCGGGTTATTTATTGCGTCATGTTGTTAGCTGGGTGGAAGCGGGGGCCGGGGCGGGAATCGAGACAAGAAAAACGGGAAGGCGGCGGCAACGCGACGGATACGTACAGTACGGCAACGATATTGTCCCGACTCGGGCTCCGCCGACAGAGCCAGTAAAGTAATTATTGCTGTGGTAGGTGGATGAAATATATGGGGCCCATACTCACTCACTCAGCGGCCAACTTCAAGTACCCACTCGGCAGCAAGTGTGTGTGTTGGGGGGGGGGGTCGAAGCAGATCGCCCTGCTCTGGTGTCAGTCCAAGTTTTGTGTTCTTACGAGATCCGTCGACTTTGGCGGTGGCGGGTCCGTCGGCACCGGGGATGAAAAATGCAATTAAAATTTTCATTAATTTATCTGCTTTTTGTAATAACACTTTATTTGTTTAATTAAATTTTAATTAGCCATCGTTGCTTTTAAGAGTTTCCTCTCCGACGAGGAGGAGTGGGTGCTTCGAACCCTTTATCTGATACCGTCAGCCCATGCAATTTAATTTCGCTTCAGCCCCGTAATAAGTAAACAGTTCTTGAAATTTTATGGCAGTGGAATTGTTTTAGGGCTCGACTTGAAAAGGGCCAACTCGAAGGCACCTTACTTTCGTAATTTCTCAATATCGTCCTTGTAAATTAGTTGAGCTGGAAATGATTCATATGTTCCGGGAATTACATTTGTTTATCGTGAGCTGGAGAGAGTGACGGCGGGAGGAAAAAGTTTCCTGGAAAGGACTTATTATTGCAATCGAAAGCTTGATAGCATTTGAATCGTACCAAACGAATTTAATTAATTTAAATGGAGCGAAGGAAGAAGATGGGGCGAAATTAAATGGTGTACTTATTAGTTTGCGAATTGCTTAAGCTAATTATGTCTCTCGATTGGCGTAAAGTTATTGGTGTGTATTTCGTTGAACTAGGAGGCTCTCGCAACGCTCACAGTGAATTACACTGAAGCTTTTAGCCCTTTTACTCCTGAGCAACAATCAGATATGGGATATACTGCGTTTGTAATGTTTATACTCTAGATGAAATCTGAGAGTATTATAAGGCTCGCAGAAAAATATGAAAAATTCGTCCGTTCGTTCACTCCCTAACTCGAGAACGCTTGTACTACAATGTTCAAATTTTGTACCCCACGATTTTGACAATGAAGTAAGGTCAAGTTCGTGAACGAGCCAAATCGCTCCATCTCTTCTACCCCCTCCCACATAAAATGACTCATTTTCAAAACATTATTCTAATCAAATTTACTTGGAAACGATAAGAGTTAGTAATTGGAAATTCAGAATAGAATATTTTTATCACAAATACGATTTATGTTAAACAAATTATTTGCATACCCCCACTACTTCCACCAACTTCCATACAAACTGCACTTTTTCATGAAATACTAAGGGATGTCCCATTAAGACTGACTATTTTTTTTTACGTCGGTCGTGCAGCGTTTGTCCGATATTCTGTTCCATACATTGTTGTGTCTGACGAAATGAGTGCCTTTCAAATGTCCAACGCGCCCTATAAAATTAACGAAGAATCAAAATTCAACGAAAAACAGAACTACCGATTTGACCACCCTAACTCGATCTGGCCATGCGAACTCGATCGGAGGACCCGAACGACATCCGGCCGGTGACAAGCGACGAGAATAGCATGGCGTGCGCCACGATAGATTTTGTTTTAAGTTTAGTTTTTGGAGAATTTTTTTTCTGTAGTTTTCGCATGAAATAATTTCGACTAAGACTTAGGCCGTTAAAGAAAAGAAAAACTGAAAAAGTTTATTACGTGCTGCGTTTAGCTTCGTTTAGCTTGACGAAGTCGCGATTTTCGTTAACGCCGCGCGCGACAAGCATGAAGAAAAAGGAAAACCTCGTCGGTAGTTTTTTCTACCTTTCAAAAAATAGAAAAATTTGCTTAAATGGAAAAGTCAAAGAGGGTGCGCGCTCAACGAGCCTCAAATCGGGCTTCGCCCGGAAAACATGTGTTAGACGAAAACGAAAGCTTTTCGCATAATGATAACGGTGGTGGTCGACTATAGCCGAAAGAAACATTTTTTTCTTGCATTTTTATACTCTAGATGAAATCTGACAGTATTATAAGTTTGCCACAAAGTTTGCAACGCCAAGAAATAAGGCTCGGAAAAAAAACGTGATACAGAAGTTCATATAATCACTCAAAAATCTCAAAACCGGATGTCCGTCCGTCCGTCTGTCTGTCCGTCTGTCTGTCCGTCTGTCCCTCCTTGTCCTCTCTATCTTGAGATTTAAATTTTGTACATGTCGTTTCTGACAAAAAAGTAAAGACAAGTGCGTGAACGGGCCAAATCGCTCAACCCCTTCTACCCCTTCCCATACAAAATGACACAATTATGCAATTTGTCAATAAACGGCTTTTCTCGAAAAGTATAAATGCTGTTGATCTCAATTTTGCAACATAATAGTTTTATGATGATTTTACTGTATACGAATTATTTGTGTCCTCCCCATCCTTCCACCCCCTCCCATACAAACTGCACTTTTTCATGAAATGCTCTAAACCAATTTACTTAGTGCGTATACAATTTATCGATTTGAAATTGTGCACTGAACATTTATTTAGAATTATTAGTAAGATCAAAAAAAAATAGACGATTAGCTTTACCCCTACTACCCCCCCCCCCCCCCCTATAAAAAAGGACACAATTTCGCAATTTGACATTAAACGAATTTGCTCAAAAAGTATAAAAGCTATTGATCTGAAATTTTGAATATATTACTTCTATAATAAATTCAATCTGCTGTATAAAAATTATTTGAATCCTCCCTTTCTTTCCACCACCTCCCATACAAACTGCACTTTTTTATGAAATGCTAAAAACCGATTTACTCAGTACGTATGAAATTTATCGAGCTGAAATTATGCACTAAATAATTATTTAGAATTATTAGTCAGGCCAAAAACAATAGGTGATCGGCCTCACTCCTACTAACCCCTCCGATACAATTTGACACAATTCAACAACTTTACATTTTTCTGAAAAGTATGAATGTTCTGCAATTTAAAATATGTCAATTAAATGATGTTCACAGTTATTTCTAAAAAAGCCATGAATAACTTCACACTCCTTCTATCACCTCCCATACAACTGCACAGCTTCACTAAGCCGAATATACTAATTTTCTCAGTACCTATTATATTTTTGAATCTTAAATTTTGTATAAATTATAAATTTACGCCCAATCGTAGTCCTGTTATTTTTTTTTTTTCAAATTACGAAATAGCGGTCTTAATGGGACAACACTTATAATTCAATTTTCTCAATACGTATAACATTTATCGGTCTACAATTATACACTAAGTACTTAATTAGAAACATTATTAAGATGAGAAATATTAACCTATTAGCTTCACTGCATCCACCCACTCTCATACAATGTGACTCAAATTCACAACTTTTCAAAAAATCAATTTATTTGAAAGGTATGAATGTTATTGGTGTGAGAGGGATGTCAACTGCATCATATTCGTAGGTACTTACTTCTGAAAAACTCAATAAGAACTCCCACTCCTTTCACCACCTCTCATGCAAAATGCACAATTTCACTAAATCTAATAGACTAATTTTCTCAGTACCTATGCAATTTTTTAAGCTTTAATTTTGTATAAAACAAGTTTGTGGACAAGCCACATCACCCCACTTGATCCGATCCCCTCACTCCTTCTCCTCCCATAATTTAGAAAAATGCATTTCATTGTATTTATTGAAACTAGTAAAGTTAAATAGGTGAATTTTTGCTACAATTATTTCTACTATAATTTCAATAAATTTTGAAAATAATTATCAACTTTACACCACTTCTTACGCTCAACCATAATTTGGTTATGTTTTTTGTAAAGTTAGAATTGAAGAGATTTAGAACAAAATAAACTGCCAACAAGTCGGGCGAAACTTTATTATTCTTGGGACAAGTTGCAGATGAGTGGAAAGTCAATATGCAGGTTAGAGTGGTTAGGGAAGGCTAAGTGAAAGGGAGTTCTTGGGCAGGGCTGTTGTCAATTTAACAATATTTCATTCGTTTCTGCAAGTTTGGGTTCTTATGAGGGGAGGAGGAGGGGTAAGGGTGGGTGGACGTTAATAGCTTTTTAATTAATTGCTTGAATCACGTCCAATATTCTCTGTATAGAATGTGTTTCATAGACGAAGTTGCATAGAATTTTCACAAAATTCGGTGTATTTTACATTCATGAAACCGAACATTTGTATGGGAGGGGGTAGATAATGTAGGGGAATCGTAAAATTTGTGACGCAATTTTATTTCCTTTCTCTTGTAGTGTGCTCGTACAAAATTTCAAGTTCGTAGCTTTTAATTTGTTGGTGATTAGTTGATTCAATAAAATAGGTCGAAATGATACTTTTGTATGGGAGGGGGTAGAAGGGTAAGCGCGATTGCAAAACTTTTAAAATAATATCATTTCAAATATTTTTATAATTTTTTGTGCAAAATTTGAAATTGGTAGCGTTTAAGAATTAGCTGATAACTGATTTCCTAAAAATGGTCGAAAAAATAATTTTGTATGGGAGGGGGTAGAAAAGGTAGGGGAATCGCAAAATTTGTGACGCAGTTTTCTTTTTTTTCTCTTTTAAGGTGCTCGTACAAAATTACAAGTTCGTAGCTTTTAATTTGTTGGTTAGCAGTTGTTTTATTGAAATTGGCCGAAATCGTACTTTTGTATGGGAGGGGGTAGAACGGCAAGTGTGATCTCAAAAATTTTGACGCAGTTCTATTTTAATTATTTTTAAATGATTTTGTGCAAAATTTCAAATTGATAGCTTTTACCAATTCGGTGAAAATTAATTTCTTAAAAATGGTCGAAAAAATCATTTTGTATGGGAGGGAGTAGAAGCTTTCAAGGTATTCGACCAGTTAATATTTCATTCTTTTAGAGATTTTTTTTAAATGCATTTCGCAAGTTTTCAAGTTTCTACCTTCAAATTTCATTAAAAAATTTTCAGTTTATGTGGTTTTTTCATTGCACATGAAACACCTTGTGCACGGTAGACCAGGGGGGTCGGTGCATGACAATTGTGGAATTTTTATTATTTTTTCTGTATGTACCAGAAATAGATGTATCCACATGGAAAATTTAAATTTTTTATCTTTCACCAGAGCCCTTAAAAAATCATTCAAAATTTTCGACATTTTTGGTTACCACCTCCCTCCCCTTACACCTCCCGACGTAAAATTTTTACCAAATTTAAAAACTACTTAGTTCTACAATTTGACAAAATTTTAATTTGATATCTATACTCAATTTTGAATTATAACGGTTTGAATTTTGGAAAGTGCATCATTTTTGAAATGCTCCCCATTTCCCCCCACTACTATTTTTTTAAAATGTTATATTTTTTTCGTATTTCTCTAGTATAGCTTAATATAGGTTCTAAGATTCAATTACATAGCTTAATAAATAGCCGAGATATTAATTTTTAAGTGTTTTTCTTTGCAGCCCCCCTGACTCTCTCCCTTACAATAATTAGCTTTTATCTAAACTGATTCTAGTGGACCTATTTGCCAGCTTAATGGTCTCAAAATATCAATTTTTTATGGTAAGTATTTTCGAAGATATAATCATTTGAAAAAAAAATTCGGCCGACTATTGGTTGTTAGCCCCCCCTTTTCGCACCCCAATGGATAAAAAAATTAAATTATTTTTAAAAGTTGTCCTATAAACTCCTCTATATGTATGTTGATTTTTAGTTTCCTAGCTGTAACCATGATTGAGATATTTGAATTCGTATTTTTCGGCTAAAGCGCTCCCCCTGCCTCCCCCTGAACCCGTACACCCCCCAAAATGGGTATCCGCCTGAGATCCGCAACTACCTATAATCTCTCCAAAAAAGAATTTTCTATCTTGAAGGGTTTGGGAGTTAATGTGCGCTGAGCGTACACGTCGGCGTACGGCGTACGGCGGACGGCGTACAGACAGACGGATTTTGTTTTTTTGCATTTTTAGGCTAATTTAGTCATGAAACGCGAAAAAAAAAAATTTCAGGGTAGCAAATTTTTTTTTTTTCTTGTGTCGATCACAATACTTTATTATTAGAATAATAAAGTAAAAATCAACTCCAAACAAGTTGGACGCAACTATATTATTCTCGGGAAAAGTTGAGGATGTATGGAAAGTCAATGTGCAGGTTATAATGGTTAGGGAAAACTAAGTAAAAGGGGTTCTTGGGCAGAGCTGTTATCAATTTAACATTTAATTGCGGATACGATCAATAGCTCCAGCACATATAATCAATAATTCATTCGTTTATTTATGCAAGTTTGGGTTTTTTTGTGAGGAGTAAGCTTTTCGACATTTCTGCATACCACCTCCCTTAAACCCCCCCAAAGTAAATTTCTTACGAAAATTAAGGACTGTGTAGTTCTACAATCTGACAAAATTCCAATTGGATATCAGTACTCAGTTTTGAGATATAACGGTTAGAAATTTTGGAAAGAGCACCATTTGTGAAATGCTTCCCGCTTCCCACCCCACTACCTTTATGTTCAAATGCTTTATTTTTCTCGTATTTCGTTAGTATAGCTTAATTTATGTTCCAAGTTTCAATTACATAGCTTAAGGATAGTCGAGATATTCATTTTCAAGTTTCTTTGCACGCCCCCCCCCCCCTCCCTGACCGTTCAACTTACAATAATTGGCCTCCCTCTAAGCTGATTCTTGGGAATCTGTATGTCATTTTAGTGGTCCCAAAATTTTTTGTGGTAAGTAATTTCGTAGATTTCTTCTTCAATGGCGCTACAGCCCAAATCGGGCCTTGGCCTTCTGACCTTCAGGTTCCTTCATTATTTATTGCAGAAGAGTTGTTAGCTCTTCGCACAACCCTCTATCTACGAATTTTTCATTTTCGTAGATTGAGGTAACCAAGGTATATTCAAGCAGGTAGTGTGCTGGAATTATGCGTCGACCGGGATTTGAACTCATGACCTTCGCATTGTAAACCAAACACGCTACCTACTAGACTACACCCTAGCTAATTTCGTAGATTTAATCATTTAAAAAAAAATCGACCGCCATTCGTCCTTTTCGGACCCCAATGGATAAAAAAATTATATTATTTTTAAAGTTGGTCCCACAAACCCCTCGATATATGTTGATTTTCAGCTTCCTAGCTAGAACTATATTTGAGATATTCGTATTCTTAGTTTTCGGTTTTAGCGTATTTCGGGAGGTGGTGGAAGGAAGTGAAGGACTCAAAAAATATTTATGCAGTTGATTGAAGTCATAATAAAAGTAATATATTCAAAATTTCATGTCAATAGCTTTAATGCTTTACGAGCAAATCCGTTTGTTCTCGAATTGCGGAATTGTGTCATTTTGTATAGGAGGGGGTAGAAGGGGTAAAGCTGATCGTCTAATTTTTTTCGATCTTACTAGCAATTTTAACTAAATATTTAGTGCACAATTTCAGCTCGATAAACTTTATGCGCACTGAGTAAATTGGCTTAGAGCATTTCACGGAAAAGTACAGTTTGTATGGGAGGTGATTGAAGGAGGGGGGAGGACACGAAAATTTATATACGGCAAATTGAGATCATCATAAAAATAATATAATCCAAATTTCAGATCAATAGATTTCATAGGTACTTTTCGAGCAAATCCGTTTATTGGCGAATTGGAAAATTGAGTCAATTTGTGTGAGGGGAGGTAGAAAGGGTTAAGCTATTCGTTAAATTTTTTTTGGACTTACTAATAATTCTAGATATGTTATTAGTGCTCAATTTGAGCTCGATAAATTTTATACGTACTGAGTAAATTGGCTTAGAACTTTTCATGAAAAAGTGCATTGTAAGGGAGGGGGTGGAAGAAGGGAAAAGGCGCAAATATTCTTTATGGAGCAGATCGGAGTTCTCATAAAAGTAATATATTCCAAATTTCAGACTAGTAGCTATTATACTTTTCAAGTAAATCCGTTTATTGTCGAATTGCGAAATTGTTTCTTTTTGTATGGGAGGGAGTAGAATCTAGCTAATAGCTAATCGTCTATTTTTATACTCTAGATGAAATCTGAGAGTATTATAAGTTTGCTCTAAAGTTTGTAACGCCAAGAAATAAGGCTCGGAGAAAAAAATGATGAATACAGAAATTAATATTATCACTCAAAAATCTCAAAACCGGATGTCCGTCCGTCCGTCCGTCCGTCCGTCTGTGCGCGCTCTAGCTTGAGAACGCGTTGAGCTAGATAGTTCAAATTTTGCACACGTCGTTTTTGACAAAAAAGTAAGGTCAAGTTCGTGAACGGGCCAAATCGCTCCACCCCTTCTACCCCCTCCCATACAAAATGACACAATTGCGCAATTTGACAATAAACGGATTTGCACGAAAAGTATAAAAGCTATTGGCCTGAAATTTGGAATATGTTACTTTTATGATAATATCAATCTACCGTACGAAAATTATGCGTATCCTCTTCCTCCTTCTACCACCTCCCATACAAACTGTACTTGTCATGAATTACTCTAAGCCAATTTACTCATTGCGTATACAATTTAGAGAGCTGAAATTGTGCACCAAATATTTATTTGAAATTGTTAGTAAGCCCAAAAAAATTTAGACTATTAGCTTCACCCCTTCTATCCCCTCCCATACAAAATGACACAATTTCGTAATTTGACAATAAACGGATTTACTCGAAAAGTATAAAAGCTATTAGTCTGAATTTTCGGATATGTTATTTTCATAGTAATTTTAATCTACAGTAGAAAAATTATTTGCTTCCTCCCTCTCCTTCCACCCCCTCCCATACAAACTACACTTTTTCATGAAATGCTCTAAGACGATTTTCTCAGAACATATAACATTTATTGAGCTCATATTTTGTAATAAATACTTAATTAGTATTAGCACTAACATCAGAAAAAAATATTTGATTAGCTTCACTGCTTCTACCCCCTCCCATACAATATGACACAGTTTCACAGCTTCACAAAAAATCGATTTTCTTGAAAAGTATAAATGGCACTAGTCTGAAATTTCAGGGATGTCAATTTTACAATATTCCTAGTTATTTCTGAAAAAAAACACTCTAATCGCCCCACTCTTTCTACCACCTCCCATACAAACTGCACATTTTCACTAAATCTAACTCACTAATTTTGTCAGTTCCCATTCAATTTTTGGAGTAAGCATTTTGTACAAAACATTTTTATAGCTACTTTAGCATGATGGGGAAAAATTAGTTCAATGCTGTCATCCCTTCTAATACTTCCCATGCGAAATTTCTTGGGATCACAAAAAATTCTATTTCATCTAGAGTATCGTAAGATTGCGCTTTACGCGCAATCGTAGCCCTGTTATGTTTTTTTTTAGTAATACTAAAAATAAACTGCCAATAAGTCGGGCGAAACTTTATTATTTTTGGGACAAAATGCGCATGCGTAGAAAGTCAATATACAGGTTAGAGTGGTTAGGGAAGACTAAGTGAAAGGAGCTTCTTGAGCAGGGCAGTTCTCAATTTAACACTTTCCGGAAACGCTCCATATTTCATTCCCTTATTTATATAAGTTTGAGTTTTCATGAAGGGAGGGGGGAGGGTGATAGTAAGGGTAGGTGGATGTAAATAGTTTTTTAAGTGATTGCTTGAACCAAATCCAATATTCTTTGTATAGAATGTCAGTTTCATAGACGAAATTGCATAGAATTTTCATTGGATTCGGTGTATTTTAAATTCACGAAACCAAACATTTGTATGGGAGGTGGTAGAGGAGGTAGAGGAATCGTAAAATTTGTGATGCAGTTTTATTTCGTTTCTTTTGTAAGGTGCTTGTACAAAATTTCAAGTTTGTAGCTTTTAATTTGTTAGTTAATAGTTGATTTAATGAAATTGGTCGAAATCATACTTTTGTGTGGGAGGGGGTAGAAGGACAAGTGCGATCTCAAAACTTTTAACGTAATTTTATTTCAATTATTTTTGTAAGTTCTTGTGCATAATTTCAAATTGATAGCATATAATAGTTAGGTGATAATTGATTTCTTAAAAATGGTCGAAAAAATAATTTTGTATGGGAGGGGGTAGAAGTTTTAAAGATATTCAACCAGTTAATATTTCAAACTCTTAAAGATTTTTTTTAAATGCATTTCGCAAATTTTCAAGTTTTTACCTAAAAATTTCATTCAAAAATTTTCAGTTTATATGTTTTTTTCATTGCACATGAAACACTTTGTGCACGTTAGACCCCCACTTCGGTGCATAACAATTTTGGAACAAATTATTATTTTTTTTCTATGTACATTAAATAGATATGTCGACGTGCAAAATTTAAACTTTGTATCTTTTACGAGAGCCATAAAAAAATCACTCAAAATTTTCAACATTTTCGCTTTCCACCTCCCTCCCCTTACACCCCCCAGCTTAAATTTTTTACCAAAATTAAAGACTATATAGCTCTACAATCTGACAAATTTTTGATTTGATATCTGTATTCAATTTTGATTTTAGGTGATTTGTAGTTTTGGAAAGTGCGCCATTTTTGAAATGCCCCCCATTTCCCCCCACTACTATTATGTCCACATGTTGTATTTTTTTTTTATGCTAATAAAGCTTAGTACACGTTTTAAGTTTCAATTACATAGCTTAAGAGATAGTTGAGATATTAATTTTTAAGTGTTTTTCTTTGCAGCCCCCCTGACCCTTCCCCTTACAATAATTAGCTTCTATCTAAACTGATTCTAGCACATCCGTATGCCATCTTAATGGTCTCAAAATATCAATTACTTTATTATTTTAATAATAAAGTATTGTGATCGACTTGGGAAAAAAAAAAAATTTGCTACCCTGAAATTTTTTTTTTTTCGCGTTTCATGACTAAAATAGCCTAAAAATGCAAAAAAAAAAAAATCCGTCTGTCTGTACGCCGTCCGCCGTCCGCCGTCCGCCGTACGCCGTACGCCGTACGCCGACGTGTACGCTCAGCGCACATTAACTCCCAAACCCTTCAAGATAGAAAGTTCATTTTTGGAGGGATTGTAGGTAGTTGCGGATCTCAGGCGTATACCCATTTTGGGGGGTGTACGGGTTCAGGGGGAGGCAGGGGGAGCGCTTAAACCGAAAAATACGAATTCAAATATCTCAACCATGGTTACAGCTAAGAAGCTAAAAATCAACACACATATAGAAGAGTTTGTGGGACAACTTTCAAAAATAATTTAATTTTTTTATCCATTGGGGTGCGAAAAGGGGGGGCTAAGAGCCAATTGGCGGCCGAATTTTTTTTTCAAATGATTATATCTTCGAAATTACTACCCATAAAAAATTGATATTTTGAGACAATTAAGATGGCATCAAGATCTACTAGAATCAGTTTAGATAGAAGCTAATTCTTGTAAGGGAGAGGGTCAGGGGGGGTGCAAGGAAAAACACTTAAAAATTAATATCTCGATATCTCTTAAGCTATGTAATTGAAACTTGAAACGAATACTAAGCTTTACTAGTGACATATGAAAAAAATATAATATATGGACATAATAGTAGTGGGGGGAAATGGGGAGCATTTAAAAAATGGCGCACTTTCCAAAACTACAAATCACCAAATCTCAAAATTGAGTACACATATCAAATTGAAAATTTGTCAGATTGTAGAGCTATATAGTTTTTAATTTTGGTAAAAAATTTAAGTTGGGGGTGTAAGGGGAGGGAGGTGGAAAGCGAAAATGTTGAACATTTTGAGTGATTTTATTATGGCTCTGGTAAAAGATACAAAGTTTGAATTTTGCACGTCGACACATCTATTTAATGTACATGGAAAAAAAATAATAATTTGTTCCAAAATTGTTATGCACCGAAGTGGGGGTCTAACGTGCACAAAGTGTTTCATGTGCAATGAAAAAAACACATAAACTCAAAATTTTTGAATGAAATTTTTAGGTAGAAAATTGAAAATTTGCGAACTGCATTTAAAAAAAATCTCCAAGAGTTTAAAATATTAACTGGTTGAATATCTTTAAAACTTCTACCCCCTCCCATACAAAAATTTCTAAGAAATCAATTATCACTTAACTATTAAATGCTATAAATTTGAAATTTTGCACAAGAACTTACAAAAATAGTTGAAATAAAATTACGTGAAAAGTTTTGAGATAGCACTTGCCCTTTTACCCCCTCCCACACAAAAGTATGATTTCGACCAATTTCATTAAATCAACTAATAACTAACAAATTAAAAGCTACAAACTTGAAATTTTGTACAAGCACCTCACAAAAAAAAAGAAATAAAACTGTATCACAAATTTTACGATTCCCCTACCTTCTCTACCCCCTCCCATATAAATGTTTGGTTTCGTGAATTTAAAATTCACCGAATCCAATGAAAATTCTATGCAATTTCGTCTATGAAACTGACATTCTATACAAAGAATATTGGATTTGGTTCAAGCAATCAATTAAGAAACTATTAACATCCATCCACCCTTACTATCACCCTCCCCCCTCCCTTCATGAAAACTCAAACTTGCATAAATAAACCAATGAAATATGGAGCTTTTGAACTTTTCCGGAAAGTGTTAAATTGAGAACTGCCCTGCCCAAGAAGCTCCTTCACTTAGTCTTCCCTAACCACTCTAACCTGCATATTGACTTTCTACGCATGCGCATTTTGTCCCAAAAATAATAAAGTTTCGCCCGACTTGTTGGCAGTTTATTTTTTATGGGAAGTTCTTTCGAAGATATAATCATTTGAAAAAAAAATTCGGCTGACAATTGGTTGTTAGCCCCCCCTTTTCGCACCCCAATGGATAAAAAAATTAAATTATTTTTAAAAGTTGTCCTACAAACTCCTCTATATGTATGTTGATTTTTAGTTTCCTAGCTGTAGCCATGGTTGAGATATTTGAATTCGTATTTTTCGGTTTAAGCGCTCCCCCTGCTTGCCCCTGAACTCGTACACCCCCCAAAATGGATATCCGCCTGAGATCCGCAACTACCTATAATCCCTCGAAAAATGAACTTTCTATCTTGAAGGGTTTGGGAGTTAATGTGCGCTGAGCGTACACGTCGGCGTACGGCGGACGGCGTACAGACAGACGGATTTTTTTTTTGCATTTTTAAGCTAATTTAGTCATGAAACGCGAAAAAAAAAAATTTCAGGGTAGCAAAGTTTTTTTTTTTTCTTGTGTCGATCACAATACTTTATTATTAGAATAATAAAGTAAAATTAAGGCCAAGCTCGTGAACGAGCCAAATCGCTCCACCCCCTTTATACCTTCTCTTACAAAATGACTCATTTTCAAAAATTTACAATTATCAAATTTGCTTGGGAACTATTAGAGCTAATAATTTGAAATTCAGAATTTATTATCGTTATCATAAATGTGATCTATGGTAAATAAATGATTACTTCCTTGGATCTCAGTCAAAATTCATTGTGTAGTAGAAGATTAGTTTCATGGATGAAGGAAATTCCAGGAAATTCCAAGAAATTCTGTAATTTATATTCATCAAATCATACATTTCTATAAGAGAGGTTAGTGCGGTTAAGGAAATCGCAAAATTTCTTCCAATTGTTTTGAAAAGTGTTCGTTAAAAATTTCAAGTTTGTTGCTTTTAAATTGTTGGTTATTAGTTGATTTAATGAAATTATTTAAGTTTATACTTTTGAAAGGAGTTATGAAGGATTTTGAAATTTTTGTTTGAACTTTGGATCGAATATTTTAAAAAGTATTAGTTCAAAATTTTCAAGTTCATAGCTTGCAATGTGTAAGAGATAATTATTGATTTGTTTAAAATGACCGAATTAATAATTTTTGATGGGAGCGAGTGGAAGGTATTCCACCAGATTTAATCTTGGTCTTTGCCAATTTGCAAGTTCCTAGCTTAATATGTCAATCAAATTTTTTACATTTTTTCCGCAAACCTGAATCACATTCTATAGTTGAAAGAAAAGATTTCCGGATTCTACACTGCTACACTTTATTATTCGTGCGTTTCGGTTTCTGCTGAGACCTTTATCAATCTCAGCAGAGACCGAAACGTCACGAATAATAAAGCGTAACAGTGTAGAATCCGGAAATCTTTTCTTTCAATTCGAAATGCACTGTGAAAACATTCACCAAACCACATTCTATAGGTTAAGGCCTCACTTCGGTACATAACAGTTTTGATCTAAGTTAATATTTTTATTTTAAGTATTATATTATATATCAATGAAATGTATGCCCATGCCAAATGTAAACTTTTTATCCTTTACGAAAACCCTAAAAAAATTACTGAGAATTTTCTTCATTTAGGCTCTCCACCTTCTTTCCCTTACACCCACCAAATCAAAAACTTTAAAAAAATTATAAACCATGTAGATCTACAGTCTGACGAAATTTCATTTCAATTTAGACAATTAAATCTACGGCTTAATTATACAGCAACCGTTCTACTAATAGATTACAGAAAATATATAAGTTTAAAAATTAAAACGAAACTGTTGTAAACCGAAGTGAAATCTAAGACCTACACTCAATCTACCGTCTCCTATACAAAAGTATTATTTTTACCAATTTGCATAAATCAACTACTAACCATCGAATTAAAAGCTCGGTATGGAAAATTGTGTGAGAAAACTTTTCAAAAGAAATTGCATCACGTATTTTGTGATCCCGTCAACCCATCCCCTCCCATACAAATGTATCATCAATATAAATTACACCGGATTCCTTCCATTTTGCTGCAGCTATGAAACTGTTATTCTGTACAATATATATATTCTGATGATCAGGAAGTAATTATTGACATCCTTCTACCCCTATTAATAACCTCGAACAAATCCAAATTGACATAAATAAACGAATGAAATATTGAATGTATGTGTTTGAGTTATAACTACAACACGCTACCCTCTAGAATACACCCTAGCGGGTAGCGTGTTGGTCGACTACGCGAAAGAATGAATTCAAATCCCGGTCGACACATAATTCTAGCACTGCCTGGTTAGTTATGCATACCTTAGTTACGTCAACCTACGAAAATGAAAATTCGTAGATAAAGGGCTAGCAATGACAAACAATGACAAACGAAATGTTAAGGAACCTGAATTAAGCCAAGGTTCAATTCGGGCTGTAGTGCCGTTGTACAAGTAATAATAGTTGCACTTATGCGTAAAATAATTTACTGTAGCGTGCCCAAAGAATGACTAACCACCTATTTCCAGCTTATCCTAATAATAAAGTTGTTCGCGAATTGTTAGCAGATATTTTGAACAAATTTAATCATGATACGTGTATATAGCTGGGTGTCCATCAGTCCTCTCACAGTAAACATAACCTCACCCAGGAAACAAATTAATTCGTTAAAGATTCCTTAATGAATCATTTTAAAAAGCGATCTGACGATACATCAAGTGGACATTCCTTAATGAATTTATCGATGGTAATTCCGAAGTGGAAGAACAACGAACCTTTTTTTCGATAGCCCAAACTTTATTGCCCAGTCAGCAAGTTATCGAAATCAACTGTTGCTCGATCGGTACATGTTCCCAAGAATATCCTGTCGGATTCATTTGAGAAACACCACGATGCAACAGTACATAGTCGCTAACTGAGGCCGCCCAAACAGTGATCAGACTATCGATGGTATCATCTTCCGGTTTCAAAGAAACGTCCAAAATTTTCGAGCTACCAAGCTCTTGCCGCTAGTGGCAAAGCGACCATGGTCTTTGCCGAATGTAATCCGTGAACTGCTTAACACCGTGATACGAAGCGGGAAAATCGGCTGCATACTGCCATCCGTCACGATCCACTCCGCCGGAGCATGAAAATCTACAATCCAATCAGACGTCCATTGCCAGTGCATTCGTAGTAGTTTTGTATGTTCCTTGCTTCCTTTGGGATTTCCGCTAATATTGCTTCCTATGTGCCAATCGGTTGGCAATCTCGTACCACAACTCCAGCAGAGAGCTTGGAAGCACTCTGTTCCGCGAGTAAGCACAACTTAGCTCTTCCTATAACTACCGCCTAACCGCGAAAGAACTCCTTCTCACCAACCATTTTTGCGATGATCGCACTCAGACCTAATAACTATTTCGAAATCCTTCTTAGGGCTTCCGTTGAAACTCCCTCCTCCATGACAATGTCCTTTGTCTTGAAGATGACGATTCCCTCTATCTCCGAGGTGACAATATTTATCGTGCCACTTCACTTGGTCCGTCATATTTTTTTCACCACTAACCGACATCTTCTAACTTGGTCCCTTCACTTCCGATGACCACCTCGGCCCTCTCCAGCACTAGCTCCCCCCAGAGTTAAGAGCAGCTACCTTCGCTAATGCATTCTCCTCTTTACCTCTCTCCTTCATGGCTTCAACCAGACCAGTCGCCCAAAAATTAATTCGGGAAAATCCCGGTTACACTCTTTC
Organism: Chorisops tibialis; assembly: GCA_963669355.1. Taxonomy (NCBI): domain Eukaryota; kingdom Metazoa; phylum Arthropoda; class Insecta; order Diptera; family Stratiomyidae; genus Chorisops; species Chorisops tibialis. The sequence continues at coordinate 277,668,260 of OY770262.1, forward strand.
CCATGGAATTGGAGTCGGATCCTTTCTCTGTTACCCTAATGGCCGGAACCGGAACTTTTCTCAACCTCAGGACTGGACATGAGGACTCACATTTCGACAAGGACCCAACTAGAATTGCGTTCTTCTCCTTATCCATTGTACTATTTTCCTTTTTGGGCGCGAAGAATGTCTTTGGGCAAAAATTACCCATTTTAGTTAACACTTTGGCAACCAGCGGGGCCAAAGAGTTAACTTCTCACGGCTGAAAATTGGCTATAAGTGTCAGGGGCACTTGATAAGCCGTTTGGTTAAATTGTGGGAAAAATCCCTCTGACCGTGTGAGGGTTAAAAAGCCGAAAGTGTTTCAACCGGTGCCCCTAAAAGCTGCTGCCGGTCAAAATTACCCAAAGCGGCCGGGAACACGTAAGTACACCATGGACGCCAGAATGACCCTGAAGAGTCAATACACACCACTCCTGTTCAATAGGTAGAGAAACTCGCACCCTAGGCACCCCCAAAATTAGGAACAAAAAAGTGACCAATCGCCACTTAAGGGTTAAGTGAAAAATTTTTGATCTCAAATATCTTTACTTAATTAAATTTTTATCTATTTTGATTTTCGTTAGGCATCTCTTAACACTTAAACTTAGTGGCAGAAGCTCGTAATGGTTTTTGTCTGTTCATCTTGAGGTGTGGATCGACCAATTGCTTGTAGAAACCTTCCTAAATAGATTTGCCGTAGGATAAAAATATGCAGAGCTTCTGTAAATTGTTGTAAAATTAATTGATTTAAAGCAAGTAGGATCCTTAAAAGTAACTTAGATCATGACTGTTGTTAGATTTTTTCGCAGCAAATTATCCTGTCTGAAAATGCGAATTATCCTGTCAGGACGGATTCATTTTTTCGAAACGTTAAAAGAATACATTCATACTGTTTGGTTATCGCCATAACTACATAACCCACCATCATCATCAATCAATTATCTTATCCCGCTTAATTGATTTCAAGCCTCAGAATCGCGTACCTTACCTATCGAAATAATTCATTACTAGAATAATAATAGCGTTGAATCAATGAAATTTCGAACAAAGTTTTCCAGGCTACGTAGCTATGTGTACAAATTTCGCACAATCAATCGTAACTAGAAATCAGGCAAATGCTGCTGAATTTTCGAAACTATTCTTCGTGCTGTGAGAAAATTAAAAACTCGATTCAGTGCTGATTTTAATTGCGTTTGTCTAAAATTAGAGGCGCATTCAGCCCGGCTAACAGGCCTCTTTGTGCCCGTCCCGTACGGTTGCATTAAACCTTAGCTCACCTCAATTTGCGCACCTACGTGGGTCTACTCGGAATGGCATCGGTGCTCTGAGGTGAAGCTGGAGCTGGGCTGACTGGGGCTTCGTCCTCCGCTTTCCGTACAATCAAGGACTGTAATTTGCCGATTCAAACCTCGTTACGAGCATTTCACGTAGTTCATGAGGTTCATGATGAGGCGCTTGTTCCCTTACAACCACCGCCACAGAATCGAGCATGTAATGCGGTTAATTAGGAAAATATTGTTCTCGGGCACATTTGGGTGGAAATATTGCCAGCCAGTGGCAGTTCAAGGATCCGGCTCTGATTCGACTTTTATGTATTCCAAATTTTCAGGAAGCAGCACTCCATCCCCGATGTGTATCTATCCGTTCTGTATCTCGGCAGTCAGTAATTAGTGAGAGATTTTATTTGTTAGATTTCAACTTATGAATTATTGGGTTGTAAATTCGGGCTTCGCTGCCCGGTAGCCAACGATGAGGTTAGTGAACGTTGGGAAATTCGGGTTTTCACACCATTATGGAAATGGAAGGCTTGAGAAACTTTAAGCGATCTAAATTAACCAAGAGAAGATGCGTGTTTGTATTGAAAACTATCTAAAATACTTTATTATTAAAATAATAAATTAATACGTTTAGATGAGATGAAAAACTTCTGTAAAAAGCGACTTCTATCCAGCGCAGATCGGTCTAGTTTAACTTTTTTATTCTAATATTTAAAATAAATTTGATCCCAATGTTTTTTTTTTCGCATTTCATGACTAAATTAGCCTAAAATTGCAAAATAAATCCATCTGTCTGTACACCGTCCGCCGTACGTTTTCCTTCAGTGCACATTAACTCCCAAGCCCTTGAAGGTAGAAATTCCATTTTTAGGTTACTCGTTTATTTTTAGGTAAAGTTAATTACCATAAAAAATCCATATTTTATGACCAATAAGGTGGCATACAGATCCAACATAATCAATTTAGCTAGGGACCAATTGTTGTAAGGGAGAGGGTCATGAGGGGTGCGAGGAAGAAAACTTAAAAATTCATATCTCGACTATCTCTTAAGCTATGTAATTGAAATTTAAAGCATTAATTAAGCTATACTAGCGGAACATAAAAAACATAACAGGACTACGACTGGGCGGAAAGCCCAATCGTCCGATACTCTAGATGAAAGAGAATTTTTTTCATTTTAAGAAATTTTTTAGGGGAAGTGGTAGAGGGGGTGACGACATTGAAATAATTTTTCCACATCACGCTAAGGTTGCTATCAAAATGTTTTATACAAAATTTAGGATTCAAAAATTTAAAAGAGACACTTAGTGTATTGGATTTAGTGAAATTGTGCAGTTTGTATGGGAGGTGGTAGAAGGAGTGTGAATTTATTTATGACGTTTTTACAAATAACTGTAAACATCATTTAATTGAAATATTTTATATTGCAGATAAGTAGCGTTCATACTTTTCAGGAAAATTGACTTTTTGTAAAGTTGTTGAATTGTGTCAAATTGTATGGAAGGGGGTAGAAGGAGTGAAGCTAATTTCCTAATTTTGTTTAGTCTTACTAATAATTCTAAATAATTATTCAGTGCATAATTTCAGCTCTATAAATTTCATACGTACCGAGTAAATTTATTTAGAGTATTCCATAAAAAAGTGCAGTTTGTATGGGAGGGGTGGAAGGAAGGAGAAGACTCAACTAATTTTTATATAGCAGATTGAAATTATTATAAAAGTAATATATTTAAAATTTCAGATCAATAGCTTTCATACTTTTTGATAAAATCCGTCGAATTGCGAAATTGTGTCATTTTGTATGAGAGGGGTAGAAAGGGTGAAACTAAATGCCTAATTTTTTTTGGTCGTACTAATAATTCTAAATAAATATTTAGTGCACAATTTCAGCACGCTAAATCTTATACGCACTGAGTAAATTGGTTTGGAGTATTTCATGAAAAAGTACTGTTTGTATGGGAGGTGGTGGAAGGAGGGAAAGGATACTCATAATTTTTATATAGTAGATTGATATCATCATGAAAGCAATATGTTCCAAATTTGATACCAATAAATTTTATACTTTTCGAGCAAATCCGTTCATTGTCAAACTGCGTAATTGTGTCATTTTGTATGAGAGGAGGCAGAAGGGGTGGAGCGATTTGGCCCGTTCACGAACTTGTCCTTACTTTTTTGTCAAAAACGACGTGTACAAAATTTGAACTTTCTAGATCAACGCGTTCTCAAGCTGGAGAGGACACAGACGGACGGACGGGCGGACATCCGGTTTTGAGATTTTCGAGTGATTATATGAACTTCTGTATCATTCATTTTTTTCTCCGAGCCTTATTTCTTAGCGTTACAAACCTTGTGGCAAACTTATAATACTCTCAGATTTCATCTAGAGTATAAATACAACGTTGGACATAATGGTAGTGCGGAAAATGGGAAGCCATTAAAAACTGGAGCACTTTAAAAAATTTCAAAGTGTTATGTCTCAAAATACAACACTGACATTAAGCTGAAATTTTGTCAGATTGAGCTTGTAGAGCATTATTACTCATAAGCTTAATAATATTTTCAAGTTGGGAGGTGTTAGGGGAGAGAGGTGGTGGGCCAAAATGTCGAAAGTGTTCAGCAGTTTCTTAGGGCTCTGGTAAAAGATAAAAAAGGGATAGTAGTGCTTTTCGCTAAGAATGCAAAATCTATGTATGTAAACATATAAAGCATTAAATAGTAAAAATGAAAAAAATACAATTGTATGGTTTTAAGAAAATAAAATACATCGACAATTTCATAGAATTTACTTCGTCTATGAAACTAACAATCTACGATATATGATCTAGCAAATTTTGAACGCGATTCGAGCAATCAATTAAAAAATTATTGATATGTAACCACCACCTTATATCGCAGCCCATTTTATTGCTGTCCTTTGCTAGATTAGCCCCAATATATATGAAGTTGTCCACACTTTCCAAATTATATTCCGTAATTTACTTTATTATTCTAATAATATGGTATTGTGATCGACACAGAAAAAAAAAATTTGCAACCCTGAAATTTTGCTTTTTCGCGTTTCATGACTAAATTAGCCGAAAAATGCCCTCCGTATGCCGTATACATATGGACTCATATCTCCGAGATCGTTAAAGTTAGAGTGTTCATTTTTGGGAGGATTGTTGATTGGGTAAGTGAGTTCCCTTTTCTAAATTTTGAGAGTGTTAGGTGGAAGGGGGAGGCGGGGGGGGGAAGAGTAAAAAATAAACTTGCTAATATCTCCACCAGAAATGCAGATAGGAAGCTGAAAATTGGCAGAGATATATTGACGGTTGTAGGACAATTTAATTTCTTTATCCATTGGCGGGGCTAAATACCAATTGTCGGTCGATTTTTTTTTTTCAAATGATTATATCTTCGAAATTACTTATCATAGAAAATTCATATTTTACGACCATTAAGATGGTTAATAGCTCCACCAGAACCAACTTAGAGATAGGCTAATTATTGTAAAGGGGAGGAGCCGGGGGTTTGCAAAGAAAAACACTTGGAAATGAATATCTCAACTATATCTTAAGCTATTTAATTGAAACTTAAAATATATATTAAGCTATACTACAGAAATATTAAAAAATAAAAAATGTGGAAATAATAGTAGTGAGGGGCAATAGGGAGCATTTCAAAAATGGCGCGCTTTTCAAAATTACAAATCCTTATATCTCAAAACTCAGTACAGATATCAAATCGAAAATTTATCAGATTGTAGAACTACTTAGTCTTTAATTTAAAAAAAATTTTTAAGCTGGGAGGTGTACGGGGAGGGAGGTGGTAAGCAAATATATTCAAAATTTTGAGTGATTTTTTTAGGGCTCTGGTGAAAGATACAAAGTTTAAATTTTGCATGTGCGCATGTGTCTATTTAATGTACATAGAAAAAAATAAATAATTTGTTCCACAATTTTTATAAACCGACCCCCCCCCCCCGCACGTTAGTGCACAAGGTGCTTCATGTGCATTGAAAAAAAAAATAATAAACTGAAAATTTTTGAGTGCAATTTTAAGGTAGAAACTTGAAAATTTGCGAAATGCATTTAAAAAAATCTCTAAATATACGAAATATTAACTGGTCGAACACCTTTGAAACTTCTACCCCCTCCCATACAAAATTATTTATTTGACCATTTTGAAGAAATCAATTATCACCTAACTATTAAAAGCTATCAACATGAAATTTTGCATAGAAACTTTTAAAAATAGTTAAAACACAATTGCGTCAAAAGTTTTAAGATCACGTCTGCTCTTCTACTCCCCTCCCCCCGCATACAAAAATACGATTTCGAACAATTTCAATAAATCAACTAATAACCAACAAATTAAAAGCTACGAACTTGAAATTTTGTACAAACACCTTACAAGAGAAATTAAATAAAACTGCATCACAAATTTTATGATTCCCTTACCCGCTCTACCCCCTCCCATACAAATGTTCGGTTTCGTGAATGTAAAATACACCGTTGATGAAAATTCTATGCAACTTCGTCTATGAAACTTATTCTATACAGAGAATATTGGACGTGATGCAAGCAATTAATTAAAAACATATTAAAATCCACCCACACTTACTATTACCCCTCCTCCTCCCCTCACAAAAACTCAACTGCATGTTTGGGTTTTTATGAGAGGAGGAGGAGGGAAACGAATGAAATATTGTTAAATTGACAACAGCTTTGCTCAACTTAGTCACTTAGTCTTCCCTAACCATTCTAATCTGCATGTTGACTTTCAACGCATCCGCAACTTGTCCCAAGAATAATAAAGTTTCGCCCGACTTGTTGGCAGTTTATTTTATGTTTTGTATGATAGACGTTATACTTCTTGTTTGCGTAATTACTTTTGGTTTGAGTAACCCGACTTCTTTCGCGGCGGAGTCAAGATTGACAAATACCTAATAAGCACTAGGAAAGGATCGTGCTAGGATGTTAATGTCGTCAGCGTATAATACTAGTTGGGTGGACTTGAATAGTAGTGACCCGTTGGTGTCGACTGGGTTTTTTCGGCCGACATACTCTAGTGCCAGTTGAAAATCACGAGCGCTAGACCACCTCCCTGCTTTAAACCACATTCTGTTCGAAGGTTGGTTGAGGAATCGGTTTGTATTCTCACTTCAGTGTTCGCCATTGTGAGTCTCGTTAGTCCGAATAGTTTTGGAGAAATTTTAAAATCAAGCTTTATTTGGCACAGTACCCTCCTGTCGATACTGTCGTATACTTGTTAAAGATCTACGAAGATTTGACGCACGTCTGTCTTATATTCCCAGCATTTCTGAAGCACCTGTTTCACCGAATATATCTGATCTATTGCAGAACATCCGGTTCTGAATCCACCTTGGTATTCGCCAATTATTTCATAAGTATAGGGTTAAAGGCAACGTTCAATTATTTTTGTACTTATTTTATAGGACGCAAAAAACGTAAACAAATAAAAAACAAAGTGGAGGATATTCTAAAATTCAGCAAAAGTGACATCAGGACTCTAAGCGGCCTATTGACACGGCATAGTGGAGTAAACCACCACCTTAAAAATATGGGCCTCGCTGAAACCGACATCTATGGCCTCTGTCCCAGAGCCTCAGCAACAACAAATCATGTCTTATGTCACTACGAAGCAGCAGCAAGGAAAAGATTCAATTTTCAAGGAATGGGTTTCCTTACAACTGATGAACTAGCCAACATAGCTCCCTTAAATATACTTAGATTAGCCAAAGCTATTGAGTTGTGGTAGGGTAAAGGGGCAATAAACGCACAATAGGCCAAAAAGTTCGTGGTACTCTCAAGTCTTCCCCTAAATAAAATAATAAAATAATAATTTTAGGGCGTACACAACAATGATTATCATCATAAATGGCGCGACAGCCCAAATCGGGCCCTGGCCTCCTGAAGTCGTCGCCTCCAATTGTCTCGATCCAAAGACCACGTCCTCCAGCTGCTAATTTTTAAAATGACTTTGCTGTCTTCATCAACCGAGTCTTCCCATCGCTTGCGTGGTTTGCCTACTGGACGGTTACCACTCGCTTTGCCTTTAAGAGCACGTTTGGGGATTCTTCTGTCTTCCATTCGCTCTACATGGCCAGCCCACTGCAGTTTACGTAGCTTGATGAACGTTGAAGCTTCTGGCTCGTCGTAGAGTTGATACAACTCATGGTTGTATCTTATTCGCCATTCCGTTCCTTCCTTCACAGGTCCCAAAATTCTTCGGAGGACCTTTCTTTCGAATGCGTTAACTGCTTTTTCGGAAGTTCGCGTAAATGTCCACGTCTCGCTGCCATAACAGAGCACAGGTCATATAATAGTTTTATAAATCCGCAGCTTATTGTTCCTGTGCACTTTCTTGGATTTCATTATTGGAAGTACCGAATAATACGTCTTATTTGCAAATATTATCCGTCGTTTGATTTCGTATGTTTCATTACCGTCCTTTGCTAGATTAGCCCCAAGATATATGAAGTTGTCCACACTCTCCAAATTATATTCCGCAATTGTTATGTTTTGTCTGATAGGCGCTCTCCTTCTTGTTTGCGTCATTACTTTTATTTTGTTTTCGTTAATGCGCAACCCGACTTCTTTTGCGGCGGAGTCAAGATTGACAAATACCTCCTTAGCACTAGGGAAGGATCTTGCTGGAATGTTGATGTCGTCAGCGTATGCTACTAGTTGGGTGGACTTGAATAGTAGTGTCCCGTTGGTGTCGACTGGGATTTTTTGGACGACATACTCTAGTGCCAAGTTGAAAAGCATAGGGGCTAGACCATCTCCCTGCTTTAAACCACATTCCGTTCGAAAGCTGGTTGTGGAATCGGTTTGTATTCTCACTTGGGATTCAGTGTTCGTCATTGTGAGTCTTGTTAGTCGGACTAGTTTTGGAGGAATTCCAAAGTCAAGCATGATTTGATACAGTACGCTCCTGTCGATACTGTCGTATGCTTGTTTAAAATCTACGAATATGTGGTGTACGTCTGAGTTATATTCCCAGCATTTCTCAAGCACCTGTTTCACCGAGAATATCTGGTCTGTTGTAGATCGTCCGGTTCTGAATCCGCCTTGGTATTCGCCAATTATTTGATTAGTATAGGGCTTAAGACGACGTTCAATTATTTTTGTCAGTATTTTATATACAACAATGATATTTCTCTGTAATTCTCGTGGCAAATGTCTCCTTTTGATTTCTTGTGTGCCGCTGATGTTATTGCCCTCCGCGTCTTTGCAGAGACTGGTTTTTGGTTTATATCCCTTTTTTTATGTCTTTTACTATTGCGTATGCGTCCCGCGTTTTATTTTGTCTCATATCATTTTACTTTATTATTATAATAATAAAGTATTGTGATCGACACAAAAAAAAAAAAAAAAGTTTGCTACCCTGAAATTTTTTTTTTTCGCGTTTCATGACTAAATTAGCCTAAAAATGCAAAAAAAAAAAATCCGTCTGTCTGTACGCCGTCCGCCGTACGCCGTACGCCGTCCGCCGACGTGTACGCTCAGCGCACATTAACTCCCAAACCCTTCAAGATAGAAAGTTCATTTTTGGGGGGATTGTAGATAGTTGCGGATCTCAGGCGGATACCTATTTTCCGGGGTATACGGGTTCGGGGGGAGGCGGGGGGAGTGCTTAAACCGAAAAATACGAATTCAAATATCTCAACCATGGTAACAGCTAGGAAGCTAAAACTCAACATTAATATAGAGAGGCTTGTGGGACAACTTTTAAAAATAATTAAATTTTTTTATCCATTGGGGTGCGAAAAGGGGGGGCTTAGAACCAATTGTCGGCCGAATTTTTTTTTCAAATGATTATATCTTCGGAATTACTTATCGTAACAAAACCATTTTTAGAGACCGTCAAGGTGGCATATAGTTTCATCGGAACCAGCTTAGAAAGCGGCTAATTATTGTAAGGCGGAGGGTCAGGGGGGGGTGCAAAGAAAAACACTTAAAAATTAATATCTCAACTATCTCTTAAGCTATGTAATTGAAACTTAAAACTTATATTAAGCTATACTAGGCAAATATAAAAAAAATATAACATGTTGAAATAATAGTAGTGGGGGGAAATGGGGAGCATTTCAAAAATGGCGCACTTTTCAAAATTACAAATCCTTATATCTCCAAAAATAGTACAGATATCAAATCAAAAATTTGTCAGATTGTAGAACTACATAATAGTTAATTTTGGTAAAAATTTTAAGTTGGGAGGTGTAAGGGGAGGGAGGTAATAAGTAAAAATATCGAAAACTTTGAGTGATTTGTTTAGGGCTCTGGTAAAAGATACAAAGTTAAAATTTTGCATGTGAATACCTATATTTAATCCACATAGAAAAATAATAATAACTTGATCCATATTTGTTATAAACCGACCCCCCCGGTCTAACGTGCACAAGGTGTTTCATGTGCATTGAAAAAAACACATAAACTGAAAATTTTTGAGTGAAATTTTAAGGTAGAAATTTGAAAATTTGCGAAATGCATTTAAAAAAAATCCCTAAATATACGAAATATTAACTGGTCGAAAACCTTTAATACTTCTACCCCCTCCCATACAAAATTATTTTTTCGACCATTTTCAAGAAATCAATTATCACCTAACTATTAAAAGCTATCAATTTGAAATTTTGCACAACAACTAACAAAAATAATTAAAATTAAATCGCGTTAAAAGTTTTAAAATCGCGCTTGACCTTCTACCCCCTCCCATACAAAAGTATGATTTCGACTAATTTCATTAAATCAACTAATAACCAACAAATTAAAAGCTACGAACTTGAAATTTCGTACGAGCACCTTACAATAAAAATGAAAGAAAATTGCATCACAAGTTTTACGATTCCTTTACCTCCTCTACCCCCTCCCATACAAAATTATTTTTTCGAGCACTTTTAAGAAATCAGTTATCAGCTAACTCTTAAAAGCTATCAATTTCAAATTTGGCATAAAAACTTATAAAAATAATTCAAATGAAGTTGCTTTAAAAGTTTTGAAATCGCGCTTGCGCTTCTACCCCCTCCCATACAAAAGTATGATTTCGACCAATTTCATTAAATCAACTAATAACCAAAAAACTAAAAGCTACGAACTTGAAATTCTATACAAGCACCTTACAAGAGACGCGAAATAAAACAGCGTATCAAATTTTACGATTGCCCTATATTCTCTACCCCCTCCCATACAAATGTTCGGTTTCATGAATGTAAAATACACCGAATTTTATGAAAATTCTATGCAACTTCGTCTATGAAACACATTCTATACAGAGAATATTGGACGTGATTCAAGCAATTAATTAAAAAGCTATTAACATCCACCCACCCTTACTATTACCCCTACTCCTCCCCTCATAAAAACCAAACTTACAGAAACGAATGAAATATTGTTAACAGTCCTGCCCAAGAACTCCCTGTCACTTAGCCTTCCCTAACCACTCTAACCTGCATATTGACTTTCCACTCATCCGCAACTTGTCCCAAGAATAATAAAGTTTCGCCCGACTTGTTGGCAGTTTATTTTGTATCTTTTTGTTCGTTCTTCCTTTGTTTTCGCCTGCAGGTCTTTTCCGCATATCGCCTTAGCTCGTCATATCTATCCTTTTTGGCTCGCGTTCGTTCAGTAAAAATCTAGTAAGCCTCGTTCTTCCTATCTATTGCATCGTGACATTCTTGGTCGAATCAATCATAATTTTTTCGCTGTGCTTGATATCCTAATACCTCTTCTGCGGAGGATTTAATTCCATCTCGTATTTTCGTCCACATACTCTCCACTGGCATATTTTGGCAATGCGGACATGTACGCCTGCGCCACCGTTTCATCTTTAAGCCTGTCGACATTGAATTTGCATTGAATTTGCGAACTCGTTTTCGAATATCCAGGACAAGCTATTCGGCATCGATACTTAGCTCTGACTAGATAGTGATCAGAATCACAATTCGCAAAACGGAGGGTTCGTACATCTGTATACTGGAAGCATCCCTATTCTTAATTAGAACGTCATCTAACTGGTTGAAGGTGTAATCAACTTGTGGTGTCCACTTTCGTTTGTGAATATCGCGATGTGGGAAGCGCGTAGAGCTTACATTCATATTTTTGCTGCTTGCGAAATCAATAAGGCGTTGACCATTGTCGTTGGTTATGTCATGTAGACTGTGCCCTCCTGTTATTCCATATGAGCCTCCTCCTTTTCGACTTTTGCATTAAGTCCCCTAAGACAATTTTTAGGTCATTCGAAGGCAATAAATCATAGGTTGTCTCTAGAATGGCATAAAATTCGTCTTTAATTATATCGTTCATATCTTCTGTTATTGCGTGGAAGGTGATCAACCAAACGTTGAAAAATTTAGTCTAGATTGTACATAATCTTAGAAACTAGTGACCTGCTGTTTAAGTTTTTTGTCAGCGACTTAAGTGACTCCAGATTGTATGTGATCTCATGCCCATGATTTCGTTACCGAGCCAGTTCGTTTCTTGGACGGCAGTTATGTTGATGTTGTGTTTTGCCACTTCTTCGAGGAATTCGTTCAGAGCTTCTGTCCTAAATAAGGATCGAACATTCCAAGATCCCAACAAGTAGTCCATTTTTCGTTTACGGGGTGTTTGCCGTTGAGTCCATCCGTTCCGAAGCTGTTCTTCAGGTTTTTTTTTCCGCTGATGCGTTGTCGGCGACTCGCTCAACCTCCGACCTGGAGGACCGATCCTACTTATTTATTACACCTGGTAGAAAAAGAGCTAGGATGTAGCCTAGTGGGTAGCGTGTTGGTCTTGTAATGCGAAAGTCGTGAGTTCAAATCCTGGTCGGCGCAATATATAATTCCAACACATTGCCTGCTTGGATATACCTTGGTCACCTCATTCTACGAAAATGAAAAATTCGTAGAAAGACGGTTGTGCGAAGGGCTACAACCTTTCCACAATAAGTAATGAAAAATGTTAAGAAACCTGCATGTCAGGAGGCCAAGGTCCAATTTGGGCTGTAGCGCCATTCTAGAAGAAGAAAAAGAGTGGGAGTTTTCAGCTTAATATGACATACCTGGAGTTCTAACAGCTATTTTGCGAGTCCAATTGAGTCATACTTTTTGCCTACTTCCTGAGACGCACTGGTGTTACTGGCCATTCAGCTTATCTCCATGCTTCCTCCTCCTTCTTCGACCGGGCTTGAGACTGGCTATGGCGGAGTTAATGGAGTTATAGTTTGCCTTAAGGTGAATGAATTTCGGAAAAGAAAATTACTTAACTTACAACTTCACAAATGGTGAATTGTGGGAGGCGAATTTGCACAGGTCGATTATGATATCTCTGCCAGACTCTAATACTCCTTCTTTTTGTAAAAAGTGACTCCAGCTGCGAAGTGTTTTATTTTGAGTGAGGGTGGAGGGGGGGGGGGGGTAGCGGAGGTTGGAAGGAGTGTAGAAATTTGGCCCATTAACGAACTAAACTTTTTTAAATGAAACAACTCACGTCTACAAAAATTGAGTCTTCCAGCTCAATGCAAACGAAAGGGAGTACAAACATCCGGTTTCGTACTTTCTGACGGATGCTATGAGCTTCTGTTCAATCCATTTTTTAGCACTAAAATATTCGGCTAAGCAAATTGTAGTACTCTTAGATTTAATCTAAAAAGCCATGCAATTATTTTCTATTTTTTGTTAATTGAATCCATAATACACGGACTCCCTATTACGAAACATCATTGTTCAGTACTCTCATCCAAAGACGTGTATTTCAGTCATTGTAGCACCATCGAAAAATCGCTATTTTCAAACTGCTGGGGGATTTTTCGATGTTTATATGTTTTCTCAGAGCCTTGAAAAATGTTTTAATTAGTTTGATCTTTCGTTCTGTAGAGAATGTAGAGCATAGGTATAACATATCGAATTCTATTCGTCTGTGTCATCTTTTGACATATCAAGGATACGTTTAGTATTTGTACTCTCGGCGATAGCAATACGACGAAGGCGAATTTATCGGGACAGTGATAGCGAATGAAAGAATTAATTAGACGCGTGTAATTAGCCCGAGAGCATTTGAGTAACAAGCATACCCGGTTTCACTTGTTTTTCGCAAATTGAATGTAAAGCGGTTCATACAGAGCACAATGGCTAATTAAACCGAATGTTAAACACAATTAATTAAGCTAATTAGTAGAGAAAACCAACAACGGCAGCAGGAGTAAGTATCTCGCATAGTAGAGTATATGCCGACTACCCATCCAGTGACGCGATGGATGTTGGATATACTCAACGTATATGGCATTGGCTGGCCTCGGCCTGGCATATCTCCCAGTTTCCCAGTTCCCAGTTTGCATTTATCACACGAAATGTTCAGTCGATGCGAGGGTGAATGGCGGACGGATGGCCAGAAGGGAATCGGGGCGACTAAAGTCAGGTTCTCTAGTGGTCAATTAAGAGCGAAATTGTGACATGTCGAGTAAATTAAAGTTTGTATTCATAAACAGTCTTCTAATTGCTTGTTAGTGCGGCTCAGTATTATGCAGTACGCTCATGTGTATGCGCTGTTCTAGAATAGGCGAGGACCAATATAGCATTATATGAACACGATGCCTTTTGTCTACCGCTATGGGTTTGGATGGGATCCCTCGTCTCAGCCTCTTGTGCCATGTATTTCCTTCTTTGTGTGAGCACGTTTCAACTTAATTTCACTCGACAACAAACATTGTTATTATTGTGATATACCTACCATTAAGAGAAAATGAAAATTCGTCCAATAAAGATTCAATTAAAGCGGTGAGCTCATCAAATTTCTGTTAAGACTTTCAAAAGGTGCATAAGGAGCAATCCTGTGCATTCAGTGGCGTAACTAGGATCTTTTTATGGGGGAAGGCTCAGCTAGTACAAATTTCATTAAACCCTTTTGTTTTTAAAATCAAGCCAAAATTGCAACTGATTTGGTGCGGCTGTTGTAAATTGTATTAACAAATATCAGAAATTAATAATATCAATCAATTAAATTCCTGTTAAGACCACTTATAGGGACATACGAGCTCTCTTCCACAAGACGCGGTCCTAAGCCTTTAGCTGTTGCTAGGACTTGTTTATTCCTCTGATCCACTGCTCAACTGCTCGGTTCTATGTGCTACATGGTCGACCAACCCGACGTCTTCCTTGAAGATTATAATCCAGAGCCTGCCTGGCGATGTTTCGCCTTGGTTTTCTCAAAGTGTGACCGATTCGCTGCCACTTCCGCCTTTGAATTTTTATGCCTGTCTTAATCTGTCCAGTTGTACTCCAAAGTTCGTCGAGAGATCACTTCTGGCCAGCATATTCCTAAAATAAGTCGGAGGCATTGGTTTACGAATGTTTGTAGTCTCTTGGTAAGTCGAATGGTCACTTTCCACGTAGTACAACCATATAACAACACGGATTTGACGCATGCGTTAAAAACTGACAGCTTCGTGCAAAGGGAGATCTCTCTTAACCTCCAGAAAGGGGAAAGGGTACAGAAGGCCTGACGAGCTTTATTTAGACGAGCCTCAATATCCTTTTCAGCTCCGTCGCTTGTGCTGACAATGCTTCCGAGCTAACAAAAATCTTACACCTCTTCCAAATCTTGTCCATTAAGAATAATCGGTATGCTTATGTTCGAACCCATGTGCATGTACTTGGTGTTACGCACATTTATTTTCAGTCCCGCCTCTTTGCATTTAGAATGCAATGAACGAAAATTTGACTTTAAGTCCGAACGGTTATGTGCAAGCAAATACACGTCATAAGCATAATCAAGGTGACTTAAGATATTAAATAGTCTCCATTGCAGACCTTTATCTTCCCCACCTTCTATTGCAGTTTTCAAGATGTCATTTATTCCCACTAGAAACAGGGCTGGTGATAAGATGCAGACACAGTCTGACACCCGTTCGCACAGGAAAGCTCTCGGATAACTCTCCTCTATGTAAAACGCGAAACCTTTCATCTTCTTAAATCATAGCTATGATCTTATCTGGAATACCTCTCCTACGCTGTCGAAAACCTTCTCGAAGTCCACAAACATGAGATGTAGTGGCAAACCCATTCGGTGGACTGTTCCAATATTATCCGTAGGGTGGTCGGTACAAGACGACCCTTTACGGAATCCACCCTTATAAATTTTGAGAGTGCTCTCCACGACAGTACTAATCCCATTGAGAATTACCTTAGCCATGATTTTCGATAAGGCAGTAAGTAGACATATACCACGCAACTTATCACAATCCCGAAGGTCGCCCTTCTTCGAAATTTTCACAATGACGCCCTCCTTCCATTCAGTCGGATATCTTCCTTCATTCCACACCTCAGTAAAGAGTGGGATAAGTATATCAGCTGTTATATCCGGGTCCGCTTTGAGGAGTTCGGTTGGTAGTCCGTCTATACCTGGGGCTTTCCGTCCCGCCATTAACCGAATGGTGGAAACTATCTCTTTCTTATCTGGTGGATCGTGTCTAATAGAGAATTGTTACGGCTGGATGTTTGGTAGTTGTTCCATTTGCTGGAACATCTTCCTCTGACAAGATGTTCACAATATCAGAGAAGAATTCGTTCCATCGCCTCAACTGGTGTTCACTCATATTAAGGAGAGTTTTTGACATCCCTCACCAAGTGGTTAGCGGTGAAATTCCTTTTTCATTATTTTTAATAGTGAACCCATATCCCCAAAGCATGCCGCAGATTATGCCTTATTGGTCAGATCTTCCATGGCCTTTTTCTTGTCGCATCTAACAGTCTTTTTAAGCTGTATATGAGCAACGCGTTAGTTCTGTCTCAAGTCGGGTGTTCTTTGGTTGACATTGGATTGAGAGATGACTGCCAATTTGGTTTTTTTCCGATCGCCAACCTTGTATCATGTGTCTTGCAATCTCCAAGGTTTCCCACCGCTTTGCACATATCCTCCAGATTCTACAGCAATAGTTAGAAACGTGTTTCTCGTTGCCTCCCAATTGGCGTCCTGTGTGCGTATTTCATATCCGGCAAATTTTGATGACTTTTCACGCTTATTTTTGGGGTTTCTATCCACATTAAGGTTGCACTTCGTTTGTCGAATTTGTGGTTATCGGATAGCTGCTGTGCGTAATCTCATGCAGGCAACCATCAAGTGGTGATCGCTCCCCAAGTCAGCTCCACGCTTTGCTCGCACATCGAGGAGTCATCTTCTCCATCGGCGACTCATAGCCGAATGGTCGATTTGGCTCTGAGTAAGACCATCAGGGGAAATTTAAGATGTTTTATGGCGACTCTTGTGTGGCAAAAGAGTCGCTCCGATTACCACCATTTGCCAAGTACTAAAATATTCCATAAATAATTCGTCGTTTTCGAGTGTCTTAGTCTGAGGTCGTGACTCGTCGACCCAAAGGTCACCATGCTTACCCATGACGTGTTCTATTCCAATGTTGTCAGAGCCAACCTGGGAATTCATATCTCCCGAGATGATAATAATATCACCTCTTGGAACACGGTCGACAATGACACTCAGTTGGTTATAAAACTCCTCTTTGTCACCAAGTGTTGTGGTAGTAGTTGGTGTGCAGCACTGCAGAATTGTGACGTTTCTGACATTGGTCCTGAGCATGACAACGATAATCCTATCCGAGATTGGTTCCCAGCTGATGAGACTGTGTCTTGCTCTCGGTGTAAGGACGACCTCCACGCCATTTTTAGCTTCACTCTCAGGACCAACGTACAGAATGGTGTTACCACTCAGGGTTCGTACTCCTCCTGATCCTGTCCACCTGACCTCGCTCAAGCCCAAGATTTGAATGTTATAGTGCTCCATTTCACGCTCGATCACTGATTGGCGGTGCATGGACCGAGTGACGCTAGCCCTTCCACCGTCATTCAATGTTCGAACGTTCCAGAAGCCAATCATAATCCGTTTTCGAATGCCATTAGTCGTTACCGTAGATTCAAGGTTTCAAGATCACGGTTGATAAGCCCAGAAATATCTTATACGCTGATTTTTGTAAAAAAAAAGGTTAGTTTCGGAATTCTCCCATCCTTTTTATAACATAAAATACGAATTTGAACACCGACCTTATTCTTGGTATATGAGAAACCTATCCTCTTAAAAGCAATATGGATGATGTTTTGGTAGACGGTTTTTAGATTTAGTGGTACCATTCATCCGGGTTTGTGCCTGTACAGTAAAGAAAGGTAAGACTTTGAAGGACGTGGGGGAGGATTTTGTATGTTACGTAATTTGTACGAAATTCTGGAGCGTATTGCTACATATCAGTTCTAGTAAGTAATAAGTGCACGCGTGCAAAAGCTCTGCGAATGTTCACGGTCTCCAACAACAATATTGTGCTAATAAAAATAACAGCTGTGACGAACAATAAAATATACAGCCATATAAATTCCTACCATGAACGCTATGTGACTCACTAAATGTTCAAGGTCTTCAACCAACAACCAATACACAGACACACATTGGATGACTTATCAACATTTGGCAAGGAAAAGCAAAGCACATATTCCGATGTCGACACACGTTGGATGATTCATCGATATTCAACAAGAAAAAGATACGGTATGAAGGGCCAATAAAAACGATATAAAAAGGAGCGAGCGTTCGTGAAACAGTAGGTATTAAGTAGTCGATGCACAGTCGAAGTTTTGGAAAGCAGAAACTCTTTCTTCCACTCGGAAGTAAAGATTCGGAAAAGGGAAATCGGTATAGTGAACAAAATTTGTTTAATTTTATAGGCCTTCGTGACGTAGTAGGCATCGTGTTTGTTTGACAGCCAGGCAGCAGGTTTTTTTTAATTATGAATTTTTCACTTGCTACTGATAATAAAAAATTGTTCGAAATAAAATGGGCAATGAGTGAAACTGTTCCACTTCCAGAATTTTTTTATACTCACTAGAAGGCTCCTCTTCGCTCTTCTATAATTCATTCCCCCAGAACATCAGCAAATATTTGTCAGTTACGTTACGGTCGAGCTCATTCCTCTTCTCCTACCTTCCCAGTCCCATTCCTTCCTCTATGACCTCTTCTGTGCACTGCATATTAAGGCCGAAATTGCATATAACACAAGTCATTTTGTTAAAAAAAAGTAAAGCTTTAAGGCGAAAAATAAAGATTCTGCACATTTTAAATTGAAGTGAACCTGTTCCATTTTTACTTTAAATAAAGCAACGCTTTACGCACTTCAGTATATTTCAAATTTTTCTATATAATCGGAATGCAAAACCTATAACCTTACCAATTTATATTGAGCTTTATTACAGCGCGTTTGGGATTGGTCTGAAGCATTAAAACTGATTACATACCCTGACATGAATCACAGGGCACAGTGATTTTGAGAGTAAAATGAATAAGGTGATTCAATGGTCAAGAAATGGTCCTAATCTGATTTCGTTGGTTCCCTAAATTTTTGTGTGATAGTACGCACCACTGCGAAAATTTGCATCCAAATCAGGCTTAACTCAAAATATGTTCTTCAATGGGACTCGGTACCAGGTAATAACCATGGTAAGGGTCTTATGCAAAAACATTTGGTTAAAAGAACTTCTGAATATCTACAACTAAATAAAAATTTGACTAAATTCTAGTGGTAATATCAAAATAGACCCATCATAGGTCGCAGTAAAACCAACCAAATTGAGCAATTTAATTTAACCTATATTAAACTATTAGCTTGGCATCATAGATAATGCAGAGGTTTATGATCAATATCAAGGAATTCTCTTTTTATCATAGCTATCCACCACAAAACTATCCAGCTCCTTCCTATAACGTCCTCATACCTTTAAATTGAAAATAAGAAGGGGAGAAACCCCTATTTGATCAATTACTGTACTTCCACAACACTTTCATACAGAATGAACCAACGAGGTCCCATTTCATATACAGAACTTGAAAGGATCCTTCAGGTCTGGACAGCACATTTGCTGGCCGCTCAGTACTTGGGTGTGGGAGGATGTGACCTGGAAAACGCCTTCATCCCTGAGGGTGCTCTCGATGCAGATGAGTGCTCTACGGCTCTTTAAGGAGGAAGAAATGGAGCCACCACTTATGGAGAGCGCTCAGGACACCTTTATCTTAGCACTTCATTTCTGTTCAAAAAGAAATTTGAATTACGTGGTTGGATCCGTACCTGTATGTTAGTTGAACACAGTTAAAAAGATAACAGAATTATGATTGGGCTTAAAGCCCAAGGGGGCAGAAGGAGTGTACGGATCAAAACACATTTTTTTCGCATTATTAACATTTCTATTTGTATGCTTTATACAAAATATCAAGCTGATAGCTTTAACAGTTTCGAAGAAAAATAATTTAATTTAAATTTCAAAATTTAGTGAAATTTGTATGGGGGTAGAAGGAGTGAGGTGAAATCGATAATTATTTTTAAAATAAATTGCATTTATAGTATAATTAATTCTGACAAAATTTCGTCTTTTCAGCTTTACTAGATTCAATGAAAATCGAAAATATGTGTTTTTGATTTGGGGGTAGAAGGAGTAAGGGGATCGAGTCAATATTCCATGATATTAATGACATCTACATATATCGTAATACTTTGACCTAAATTTGAAGTCTATAGCTTAAATAGTTTCTAAGAAAAATCAATTTCTTAATATTTCGAAATTTCATGAAATTTGTATGGGAGGGGCTAGAAGGAATGGGGGGATGTAGCCCATTCACGAACTTAAAGCTACTTTTTTGCTAAAAATGACACACACAAATTTTTAGCACTATAACTCAAAGCTTTCGAGAGTTATGCTGTAGACAGACGCACAGACGGACAGACAGACAGACAGACGGACGGACAGACAATCACTCGGAATCGATATTTTTGAGCGACAACAAAAATTTCTGTACCCTTGGCGGCTCTGTGCGAGCGTTATTTCTTAGCGTTACAAACGGTAAGTCAAAAACAATATACTCTCAGATTTCATCTAGAGTATAAACATAATAGAATTATGATTGGGCGTAAAGCCCAATCATATGATACTTTATATGAAATGGGAATGACTTTAATACATCGGAAAATATGTCATCTCGAACTCTTTCGAGTAGTGAATAGAGACTTTTGCATGGGAGGTGGTAGAAATATAGCGGGAGGCTTGTACTTCTCGTATATGACACCGAACATGGCATGCAAAATGGTTTTTGCTGAAATTTAAAGTTTCTAGTTTTCATTATTTTTAAAGAAATTGGACATAGTTTTCCTGAAATTGGGGCATTTGTGTGGGAGGTGGCAGAGGAAGTGGAGCGTTTAAGATGATTTTGAAACTGCATTATCTTTATCACCATGCTTTGATTTGATTTCAAAGTCGATAGCTCTCATATATTCGAAGGAGAAATGCTTTTCTTGAATTTACAATACAGATATTTATATGGGAGGGGTAGGAGTGAAGCGGAGCTAATAATTTTTTCTAAAATTTACTGCAATCGTTAAAAAAACAAATTCTGGTAAAATTTTAAGTTTGTATTTTTCTAGTTTTAATGGAAAAATTAACAAAAATTATGCATTTGTATGGGAGGGGGTAGCAGGAGTGTATGGATCAAAACACGGATCAAAACACGTTTCGCGTTATTGCTTTTTCTATTTTTATACTTTATACAAAACATCAAGTTGATAGCTTTAACAGTTTCGAAGAACAATAATTTAATTTAAATTGCAAAATTTCGTGAAATTTGTATGGGAGGAGGTAGAAGGAGTGAAGTGAAGTTAATAATTATTTCTAAAACTAATTGCAATTATAGTAGAACTTATTCTGGCAAAATTTCGTCTTTTCAGCTTTACTAGTTTCATTAAAAATCGAAAATATGTATTTTTCAAAATTGTCCATTTGTATGGGAGGGGGTAGAAGGAGTGAGGGGATTGGATCAATATTCCGTGATATTGATGAAATTTATATCATAATACTTTGACTTAAATTTCAAGTCGATAGCTTAAATAGTTTCAAAGAAAAATCAATTTCTTAATATTTCGAAATTTCATGAAATTTGTATGGGAGGGGGTAGAAGGAGTTAAAGGATGTAGCACATTCACTAACTTAAAGTTAATTTTTTGCTAAAAATGACACACAAAATTTTTTAGCACTATAGCTCAAAGCTTTCGAGAGTTATGCTGTAGACAGACGCACAGACGGATAGACAGACAGACAGACAGACGGACAGACGGTCACTCGGAATCGAGATTTTTGAGCGACAACAAATATTTCTGTACCCTTGGCGGCTCTATGCGAGCTTTATTTCTTGGCGTTACAAACGGTATACTCTCAGATTTCATCTAGAGTATAAACATAACAGGACTACGATTGAGTGCAAAGCCCAATCGTGCGATACTCTAGATGAAAAAGAAATTTTCTGATTTTAAGAAATTTTGTAGGAGGGCGGGGGGTGGGAGGTGACGACATAGAACTAATTTTTTCACATTTTTCAGTTGCTATCAAAATGTTTTATACAAAACTTGGGATTCAAAAATTAAATAGGTACTGAGAAAATTAATGTCTTGGATTTTGTAAAATTGTACAGTTTGTGTGGGCGGTGGTAGAAGGAGGTGCACGTTCTGAACGACTTTTCCAGAAATAACTATAAACATTATGCTTTTGATATGTTTTAAATTGCAGATTAGTAGCAAATATACTTTTCAGGAAAATCTACTTTTTGTAAAGTTGTGAAATTGTGTCAGATTGTATGGGAAAAGGTAGAAGGAGTGAAGCGAAAATGTTTTTGGTCTTACAAATAATTCTCGATAAATCGTTAGTGCAAAATTTCAACTCGATAAAATTTATACGCACAGAGTAAATTTGCTTAGAGTATTTGTATGGAAGGTGGTGGGAGCAAGGGGAGGACTCAAATAATTTTTATAAAGTAGATTGAAATAATCATGTAAATTACATTCAAAATTTCAGATCAATAGCTTAATGCTTTTTGACCATATCCGTTTTTTGCCAAATTGTAAAATTGCGTCATTTTGTATGGGAGGGGTAGAAGGGGTCGAGTAATTTGGTACGTTCACGAACTTGACCTTACTTTTTTTCAAAAACGACGTTCACAAAATTTGAACTTTCTAGCTCAAGCTAGAGAAGACATGGAATAACGGACATCCGGTTTTGAAATTTGATTATCTGAACTTCTACATCATTCATTTTTTCTCCGAGTCTTATTTCTTAGCGTTACAAACTTTGTGGCAAACTTATTGTATTATACTCTCAGATTTCATCTAGAGTATACAAATTCGTAGATAGAGGTTTGTGCGAGGACCTACCAACCGTTCCATAATTCAGTAATGAAAATATTAAAGAACCTGAAGATCAAGATGCCAAAGACCAATGTGGGTTGAAGTGCTTGAAGAAGAAGAATAATTACTAAGACGTTATTTATGGAATTTTCGGTGAACAACTTTGACATATTCTAAGAAAATGGTCTACAAAATCCTTAAAATGGAACATTTCGTATGGGAGGTGCAAGGAGAGGGCGGGAATTTTAAATAATACTGCTTTGTTTTACTATAACCAAATCAAAGCACAATCCATTCAATAAAAAAAATTGTTTTCATATCATGAACTTTTTTATGGGTTGTGGTAGGAAGCGTGAGTGAATTCGGATTATTCACCACTCTCTCACAATTATTATTGATGCATCATACCAAATTTTAGATTCATAACTTTGTCACATTGCAAAAAATTGGTGAAAAATATCTGAAGATGGCACATTTTATATGGAAGGTGGAAGGAGAGGGTGGGAAATTTAAATAGTCTTGCTCCGTTCCACTACAACCAAATTAGAACATAATAATTTCCTTTCAACTAAAATAAAAAAAAAATTAAAATCATAGTAAAATTCTGATATTTGTATGAGAGGTGGTAAAAGGCATGCGAGTATTTTAGTAAAACCAAAGCAGATTATGATCCCCAGCATACCGATCAAACAGTAAAAGTTTCATTGGAATCGTTTCAGCCGTTTTTGAGTTAAATTTGGACATACAGACAGATAAAGGAAAATTTAAAAAACGTGTTTATATTTAGTTATTGTCTAAGTAAAGCAAATAATTAACTTATAGCCATTTATAAACAAATAACAGACAAGTTCTACAATTATATTTATATGCATAGATTTTTTAATGGGCAACCATTTTTTGCAGCACAACTGCTGCAAAAGGACATCTCTAGCACGCATCAACCAGTGATGAAAATTTCGAAAATTAACTTCCAAAAAGGACTCAACTAGTAAAATTTATAATTTTAATTGTGATTAAAATTTTTGCTTTATCTGTAGTAGTATTTGCGTTGTCAATAGATTCGTATTTTCGTATTCTAATTGCGGAATTTCTACTTCATCACTAAACTTAAAAAAAGAAAACTGTTCTCCATGCAGATAGAGTTCTCACCCTATCTAATTAGTGAAATAGATGTCTTAAGCGAAATCACGTGTCGCCGGAAACTACGCCCATCTTTTAAGCCTGATTATGCTGCCCAATTAGATAATTGAAATAAAAATAAGGAAAAAGGAGAAGTCTAATTATCGCAGTGATCATCAATCATGTAGTAGGCATAGCTCACACACGTCCTTTCTATTATGCACATACATACTTACATACACACTGTTTAGTGTAGATAGCATAAATGTTGCACGATTCGGTAATGAGACACATAATATATGACGAAGGGTAGAGGAGAGAGCGAAAGAAGTCAAGAGCTCGGCTAGCGGGCAGAGGAGCAAGGAGACGTGAAATGTTAATTAATGAGAGTAACGTTTTCCCGTGAATTCAGTACACGACTGTTTCTGATGCTGTTGATGCGGCGGTGTCTGCTGACAGACTCTAAGGAAATCTGAGAAGGTGATCTCGGGATGGCTAATAATGAAAACCTGCTGGTTGCCGGGAAAACGAGAAATGAGAAACGAGAAAATTTCAGAAGGAAAACGAAAGACGAAGTTGGAGGTGGTCTGAGGGATGGGGCGAACAACGAACCAGAGTTTATACACCGAACCGACCAACCAACCCACAGATGTTGTTGGAAGACGCGAGACCACTTTACTCCACTTTTAATTAACGGAAAGTGGTTCATTAGAGCTTATTCATTAAAGCTGGGAGTAATTAGTGAGCTCTAATGAATGCTTCCATTATAATATCCAGAGCTGAAATGGTGTTAAATGTATATATTTAGAGATGGCAGAACAGATACAGGCAGCCAGTACCGGCAACGGAGATCCGATAAACCGCACTAGTCAGCTACAGCTTACTAAGTAAGCAAAGCGAGTACAGCCAGATGCCTACCGAGAGAACCCACACCACTCTGCACTCGTCGAACCAGGAACACCGCTGTACAATTGGCTAATGATATTCAGCACTAGCAAATCAGTCCTCAACAGGATATGTACGACGTGTGTCACAGGCATGTTACACTACACGGCAAAAAAAAAATTACTCTCAAAAATGAAAGGTACCAGAATTCTCTCCACTCATCCAATCAAGGACTCTCCCCTCTTATGCATAGTTGGGCTCCTCGGCAAGGACAACCGGACGAGCCAGTAGTTAGGATGACGCTTATTAAGATCTCTCTCCATCTGAATAGACTCAGTTCGTTGCCTTGCTACTTTTTAATTGACTCCCTAATTAAAACTAGAGGCTTTAGAGTGCGTTCATAAAGAGATGTAGTAGATGTTAATGGTGGTAGGATGGAAGGATGGCTGGGGGAGTTTCGAGGATTCTAACCTACCTCTGCCGCTGCTCTATCTCATGGAAGGGTGATATTTATTCAATTTAACTTTTTTAATTGGAACAAACAAACGAGAACTGAACTGAATTAGTAGGGATACGAAGCATACGCGGAGGAGGATGAGACGGCCAACGTAAGTGTAGTTGGAGAAAATATCCTTGAAATTAACAAGGATATACGAGAATATTGTGCCTTTTCTCTGTTGTTATTTTAATTGGGATAGAGAGAGGCGAAATGGAGTAGGACGATATAGGACAAGGCAAATTGCCATAATACGTTCTATGGTGGATAAATCTCGTCAGGATTTTGTATTGGTAGTGTGAGTTGGAAATCCGCTACTTTGTAATTAATTTGAAAAGTTTTCTATTCCATGTATGGTAAGGATGCCATCTTTTCATTATTTACTGACATCTTCAGCATAGATTTTACTGAAAGTACCATGCTGATAAAATGGAAGTTAATTATTTAAGTGGCTCCAGCAATGATGAATCTAAATTATCATTGTGGTTAAATGCGAATTTTTAAACTAATTGCGTGGATACGATATAACACAAAGTTTGATTTTGGCATTTAAGGTGTTTCAAATGATGTTGGAGATAAAATGTTGATTTTCAAAATTTGGTCAAATTGTGACGTCTTACTGCCGCCATTTTTGATTGACAGTTTTTTTTTAAGGAACCGAATACAACTTAGGGGGTCACCCTAACATATAATGCTATGCGCAGCTGTGTCGGTATAGGAATGGAGAAAAAAAACAAAAGCTAAATTTGGGTCAATTTAATTTACGTGGAGAAAGACGAAAGTGACGGTGTACATTGCTTTTCAAGCACTGGATGTTGTATTCATTGGGAAACACTTTGGCTGGTAATGTGTTCAAAAGTCTTGACGTTCTGGAAATGAATGTACGAGAAGGCAAGAGTTTAACAGTGTACTCGTGTGCGCGTTCAGCTTGACGAGTATCTCGGGGGAAATTATAGAGTGGAGGGATGAGTGTGATTAGTTCCGCACTGAATTTACCATGGAAGTAGCGATAGTAAATGCTGAGTACTCCGACATTTCTGCGATGCTGAACACGTGATGTTCTCGTCTCCAATCAGTCGGAACGCATGTTTTTGAATACGATCGAGCAACGCGAGGTGTGATTTGGGTACCCCAGCCCAACCATGCGATTTGTACTCTAAACGTGGTGTAATGTACACCTTATATCTATAAGGGAACCATCTAGTTGCGAGATCGTACGGTGTGAAACACTCTTTGCATTTTCGGAGAACACCTAGACGGTTAGAGGCGTCACCAAAGATGTGCTGGGCCCAATTCAGTGGTCATTAATTTTAACGCCTAGAAGTGTGAAGTTATCCGAGGTGCGAAGTTGTGCGCGGTCTCATTTTAAGATAACACTGGAACATCACGTTTGAGGGATAGATGACAGGACTTTGTTTTGAAGGCATTGAACTATACTCTATTTTTCCTGCCCCATTCCAGGATTAAGTTGAGATTCTGCAGCAGAGTTAAATTCATAGGTGTTATCTAGAGTACTATCATCCGCAAAACTATGGATTGGATTGAGAGTGGACGACAGAAGGTAGTTGATGGGAACTAAGAAAAGATTCGGAGATAAAACAGAGCCTTGAGGGACGCCAGAATCTATTGGGAAAGAGGAAGAAAGACACTATCTAGTACTACTCGTATAGTGCGTTCAGAAAGAACACTCTCAATGCTTTAAACTCTGTCAAAAGCTTTTACAATGTCAAATGCAAGAACTTGACCTTCGCCGTGTTTATGTATGCATGAGTTCCAACGTTCTGTCAGGTAGACCAAAAGATCTCCCGTCGACCTTCTGTTATATATCCACCTAATCTGGCAGCACTCGCTGGGCAAATGTCAGCAATGTAGAACAACACCACATTATTACAACTGTCAGGCACTTCACATGTTATTCTGTCCTAACCTAAAATTGACACAATATACGAAATTACTATTGAGCAAGAAAGGACGCATTTTATTCTTCGTAAGTACATAACAACTGGCGACGAGGACAACGGACGGACTGGCGTGCGTGCTTTTGCTTTTACATAACTAATCACGACGGAAACATTGAAAAACATTGTTGGTGCGCGAATTGGTCGAATCGGTTGTGTGGTGATTACGTGTCAGTAAATTTTAAAATGAACCCAGAACTCTTACAAAGTCTGGTCGATGCAATACGCGGATTGCAATCGCCTTCTTCTTCTTCTAATGCAAATGTTTCGACGCATAACGACAGTCGCGGAATTCACTTGCAGCCCTATGAAGAGGAAAGTGAATCTTTCGACTCTTACATTGATCGCGTCGAAAACTACTTAGAATTGCGTAACCTTGACAGTGCCGTTCCCGAGAACGATAGTCAGTGTACCAAAATTTTCTTAAATTGTCTCGGTCCAAAGTTGTATCAGACTCTTACGTGCCTCACTGCGCCTGATCCCCCCAAACATAAAAAATTTGGAGAAATTGTGAATCTTCTTCGTGAACATTTATGCCCGCGGCCGAGTGAAGTAGCTGAACAGCACAAATTTCTACTCCGCGTCCAACACGAAGGTGAGTCAGTTGCCAACTTTCAGGCGGACTTAAAGAAACTAGCAACTCACTGCAATTTTACCTGCAATCAATGCAGCAAATCTACAATTTCGACCCATCTGCGTTCACAATTTATACGGGGAATTAGAGACAGCGAAATACGTGAAAGGCTTCTACAGCAGGTTCCAATAAAACGTTCGACGACGCAGTAAAATTGGCACTACCTATCGAATCTTCTAAATGTGAAAGCAAACAAATTCATGTAGCGGCAAGTACTACGAGTCAAATACATTCGATAAATAAAATTAATAATAACAAATCTCAAAAGGAAAGCAGTATTCAAAGGAATAACTGCAATTTTCGGGACAAGATGCGTGGGCGATGTTACAAGTGCGGTAAAAAGGACCACATCGCCAATGCTTGTAAGGAATCAAATTTAAAATGCAATAAATGTTCTAAGCCGGGCCACGTAGAGAGTGTATGTTTCAGTTAAACAACTGGTGACGTACACACCATTACGGAAGCAAAAATTCTCGATGTTAGCGATAATTGTAGTAATCCGAGTGACGATGATTACTTCATAAATAATGTAATCACGGATTGCTTACAAACGGATAAAATGTTAATTGACATCAAAATACAGGATGTTAATCTTAAAATGGAGCTGGACACGGGCGCTGCAGTATCAACCGTGTCACTACAACTGTTTAAAGAAATTTGGCCCCAAAAGAAATTGCGCTCTACAAACTTAAGCCTCAAGACATATACCGGGGAAATGATATATCCTTGCGGAGTTTGCGAAATGACTGTATCATACAAAACCCGTAATATTCGAGCGGATTTATTCGTTATAAATGAATCGATTGATCTAATATTAGGTAGAGATTGGTTCAAGAAACTAGGGTTAGGAATTCGTTCAATACACCAAATGAATAATGCAACCACAAAAGTTAACGATTTAAGTGAAGAAGAGTACGCGTTACAAATTAAGGAAATTACATCCACGTATAGGAAACTATTTTCAAAAAAATCGGTAGGATTCCAGATTTTAAATGCTCGTTGAAACTAAAGAACGAATCGTGTTCACCCATTTTTATACGTCCAAGACAAGTACCATACGCCCTAAAGGATAAAATTGAACCTGAAATCAGTCGTTTGGAAAAAGAGGGTATTATTGAGAAAATCGTATATTCTAAGTGGGGCACACCTATTGTTCCAGTTATAAAGAAAAATGGAGAAATACGATTGTGCGCAGACTACAAAGCTACTATTAATAAACTGATAGAGGACGACAAATATCCCATACCTCGAGTGGAGGATATCTTTGCAAAAATGGGTGGTGGAAATTTTTTCATCAAATTGGAAGTCGATGACAAGAGTGCAGACCTACAAACACTAAGCACACACAAAGGAAATTACAAAGTAAATCGACTTATATTCGGAGTGAAACCTGCCCCTAACAGACGGCAATGTTTCATGGATTCCTTACTGCAGGATCTTGATGGAACTTCATGCTTCTGTGATGATATCAACATTCAAGGAGAGACCCGGTCTGAACTAATACATAGATTCAAGAAGGTGTTACAACGATTGCAAGATAACGGGATACATATCAATGAAAGCAAATACCAATTCTTGTCGGATTTTATAACCTACCTAGGACATGTTATTGATAAAGACGGTATTAGGCCCTTGCCAGAAAAGATCGAAGCAATTTCAAGGTCACCTCCTCCGCAGAACGTTTCCGAGCTTCGGACCTTTTTAGGTCTCGTGAATTACTACCAAAAATTCTTGCATGATCTGTCAACTAAATTAAGGTCATTAAATGACTTGCTGAGGAAGAACGTATCTTTCAAATGGACACAGCAATGTAACACCATTTTCTATAACCTCAAAGAAGAGATTGCAAGTGCTCAGACATTGATAACATTCAACCCAAAATTACCGGCGAAGAGCGTCCTATTGCATTTGCGTCTAGATCGCTAACTAAAGCAAGTCCAACTACTCACAAATAGATAAAGAAGCGACTTTGATCGTATGGAGCCTCAAGAAATTTTTCCAGTATTGCTATGGTAGGAAAATTACACTCATAACTGACAACAAGCCAATTGCAAGCACCCCGATAAAAGCCTTCCTTCAACTTCTGATCTTCGATTACTACATTACGCAAATTTTATGTCTGGTTTCAATTACAACATTCGCTATAGGAGTACGAAAGATCATGCCAACGCCGATTATTTATCTCGTTTTTCACTTCCAAGTAACATTCATGAAAACTACGAAGACGTCGATACCGTTTTTCAAATCAATCAAATTGAAACACTTCCTGTTACACGAAAAGAAATACAAAAGGAGATGCTTAAGGATGATGAATGCACATCATATTATAATACGATCCAGACTGGTTCAAAGTTACCCAATGCAGAACCCATTCAAAATTTCTCTCTACAGAATGGATGTGTCTTTAATGGAATCAGAGTGATGATACCGAGAACACTAAGATCAAGGATATTGGAAGAACTGCACGCATACGGGTATTGTTCTAATGAAGGCACTTGCGAGGAGTTACGTCTAGTGGAAGGGAATCGATAGTGACATTGAACTGCTCTGCCGCAAATGTCATAGCTGCGCCAAATTCAAAGCGAATTCGAGTAAGGCTCCTACACATCCGTGGGATTACCCATCACAACCTTGGCAACGCATACACATTAACTATGCAGGACCCTTTATGGAGACAAATTTTCTTATTATAGTCGACGCCTACACTAAGTGGCTGGAAGCGATTCCAACCAAAAGCATAGCTGCGAAAGGGACGATACAAAAATTGCGCAATGTTTTTTCAAGATTTGGGTTGCCATCAACGGTCATATCTGACAACGAAACACAATTCCGTTCACAAGAATTCGAAGACTTTCTCAGGTCCAACGGAATAACACACCGCTTCTGTGCGCCCTACCATCCGTCGAGTAACGGACAAGCGGAGCGCTACGTTCACACTGTAAAGCAAGGAGCGGAGATATGGACATTAAGCTGTGTCGTCTACTAATGCAACACCGTAAGCTGCCTAATGCGACTACTGGGGTCAGTCCGGCAGAGCTAATGTTCGGACGCCCCATAAGGACAAGAATAGACTTAGTTAAACGCGATTTCTATAGTGAAATGTTCGAAAATAGCACACCGAAGGGTGATCGGGTAATACGACAATTTGAAATTGGTGACTTAGTGCAAGCGCGATTCTATCACAATAAAAACATTAAGTGGAAATTCGAGACGATTTCATCAAGAAAGGGCAGACTACATTACGAAGTGTTAATAGACAATAGAATACACGTCAGACAGATAGATCAGATTAGGTCAACCGACTGGCACAAGCCGAACGACAAACCATACATTATACAAGACATGAACAGTGATCACAACCGACAAACCGACGTAGTTGACATACCTCAACCTGCGGAAGAAACCATAAGCAAAGTAAAAGATGTAATTACGGATCAAGATGACACCACTCCAGATGGTCAAGAATCCACCGAAGCATCGATTGCTCGTACAGACGATGAAGAACCGTCAGCCCCGACTATTAGATGCTCAACGAGGATCAGGAAGCAACCTGATCGGTTACAATTAACTACATATGTGATTCCAGCGAGGATGATGTTATACATAGTATATACATAGTAGGATTTCGTTTTGCTATTGTTTTTTTTTTTTTAACTCAATTTTAATTTGTTTTGTTGTTGTTTTTATTTAACTTACTTTGCTTTAATATAAAGTCTGGTGCAGTGTGATTTTGTGCTGTGCTAAAAATTAAACCTAAATATAATTCATGATTTTCATCATGCGCGCGTCGGCATCATGTAACAATCGAAGCTAAGTATCAGTTAGTCCGGAGTCTGCAGTGTTTTGTTGTTGCCCAAGCTAAGGCATAGAACTGCATGGGTAACAGTTTAACGCTGCTGATTGCGAACTGGCTTAATTGTTTTTGTAGTCATTTCTGTTTGTGTTTGTTTCCATTTTGGTGTTACCTTAGTATTGTTTCTTTTTATTTGATTTTTTTATTTATTTTATGGTTTAATAATAGTAGAATTAGATGTATTTTTTTTTTTTGTTGTTGCCCTAGACAAATTTTTTTAGCACAATTTTTTTTTTTCTTTTATTTTCCTAGGTAATTTTACTTTTTAATCTAATTTATTTTTGTTTCCGTATTAGCCAATTTTACTTTTAATGTCCTAGCAAAATTTAATAGTTAAATCTTTATGTACATTGTCGTAGGTATTTTATTTTTTGCTTTTTGTCTGCTTTGTGTTTTCTCCTCTATCCCATTTTTTTGTTTACTTTTTCTTGACTGTACGATTTTGCAATTATCTTTTGTTTTTTTTCGGTCCCAGAGTCTTGTTGATCATGGGTAGTTTCACTATCGATCAAATTAATGTTCGTGGACTGAACTCTGCCTATCTCTCGCTGTATATCCATACCCAAACCGAAAGACCGGATATACTAGCACTTGGCGAATGCAAGGTGTTACCGGGAAGTGAACAGTTTTATTCTGTTCCCGGTTATCACCTTATTCCCGCATTTTTTCGCCAACGGGGTGTCGCACTCTACATCCGCGATGATGTGTCTTTCCAATTAGTTTCCTATTTAGGGACCTGCTCCAATCCAGAATTTAATTATATCTGGATAAAATTGCTGATCCAAAGACATGTCATGTACTTCTGTTATGTGTATAGAAGCCCAGCAATGACTGCAGCGAACACTTTATTTGAACTGGATGGGTTAACTGAATCTATTCAGTCAATAAACACTGCAAACCCTGACGCTGAAATCGTTATCGCGGGCGATTTTAATGTTCATAACATTGCCTGGCTTAAACATTCCTCTACTACGGACCAGGAGGGGCGTGATACTGAGCTTTTTGCTTCTTTAAACGGTCTAACACAGCTGGTAGATGAACCTACTCGTCTACCAGATGTTGCAGGACATTTTTCCAACCTTCTTGACCTTTTTCTCACCAGCCACCCAGAGAAATATTCTGTCTCTGTTCTATCACCATCGCCAATTGGAAATACGGACCATTTTTTGATTCGTGCACAATTTCCAGTTGCAGCACTTACACCGCTGACAATAAAGGCACCCCGAAGAAATATTTGGCATTTCAAAAGAGCAAATTGGGGGGCGCTAAATGACTTCTTCAATGCCTTTAATTGGAAATTGTGCTTTGATTCCAATGACAGCGATGAAGCTTGTAGACTTGTCACCGAGATTATCCTGAAAGGTATGAAGCTCTACATACCTTCCAGTCATAAAAGAGTTAGACCGTCGAAGGACTCTTGGTTCAACAAAGAATGTCTCGATGCAATTCAGGCCAAGAAACAAGCATTTCAAACTTTTAAAGGCAACAAAACACATGCCAACAGAGAACTCTTCAATGCGTCAAGAAATGCCTGCAAATCCATCCTCAATCGTGTTAAATTTGAGCATGACCAAAAACTTCGACGGAAGATCCTTCAGTGCCCTAAAGGCTCGAGATCTTACTGGTCATTCGTCAAAACGGTCAATAACAATTTCATTTGTTCTTCTATACCACCTCTTGTTGATGGCGACCGTACCGTTATTGATCCTGTCGAAAAAGCTAACTTACTAGCAGCAAGTTTCGCTAGAAACTCACGCCTTCCACCTTCAAACCAATCGCCCCCCTCTATAAGTGATTCGGGTTTCTCACTACGTAAATTGCATTTTCGCACGAGACTTATTTCTAGGATCCTTCAAGAGCTCAATATTCACAAATCCGCTGGTCCGGATGGTATTCCGCCCATTACCCTTAAAATGAGTTCCTCTTCTTTAGCTAAACCTCTTCGCAATCTTTTTTATCTTTCCTACTCTTCTGGGTGCTTTCCACGTTTGTGGAAAGTTGCGAATGTTCAGCCAATCCCAAAGAAAGGAAACAAAGCGAACCCCGCAAACTACCGCCCAATAGCCATTACTTCAGTGCTCTCGAAAGTAATGGAAACTACTGTCAATCGCAAAATTGTTGAATATCTCGATGATAATCATCTAATCCATGATCGTCAGTATGGGTTCCGTTCTGGAAGGTCGACGGGAGATCTTTTGGTCTACTTGACAGAACGTTGGATCTCGTGCTTACATAAACACGGCGAAGGTCAAGTTCTTGCACTTGACATTGCAAAAGCTTTTGACAGAGTTTGGCATGAATGTCTTATAGTTAAGCTTAGGGCTATAGGTCTTAATGCTACCCTTGTTCAATGGATTGAGAGTTTTCTTTCTGAACGCACTATGCGAGTAGTACTAGATGGCGTTACTTCTTCCTCTTTCCCAATAGATTCCGGCGTCCCTCAAGGCTCTGTTTTATCTCCGACTCTATTCCTAGTTTTTATCACCGACCTTCTGTCGTCCACTCTCAATCAAATCCATAGATTTGCAGATGACAGTACTTTAGATAACACCTATGAATTTAACTCTGCTGCGGAATCTCACAAGCATTCTATTGCTTCCAATCGCGTGGAGTTATTCCGTTCGCTGAACTCGGATCTTAACTTAATCCTGGAATGGGGCAGGAAAAATAGAGTAGAGTTCAACGCCTCCAAAACACAGGTCTGTCATCTATCCCTCAAACTTGATGCTCCAGTATCATCTCAAAATGTGACCTTTGGTGGCGCACTACTATGCACCTCGGATAACTTCACACTTCTTGGCGTTAAAATTAATGACCACCTGAATTTGGCACAGCACATCTTTGATGTTGCCCTCGACGCCTCGAAACGTCTTGGTGTTCTCCGAAAGTGCAAAAAGTATTTCACGCCGAACGACCTAGCAACCATCTATAAGGCATACATTAGACCACGTTTAGAGTACAATTCGCATGTTTGGGCTGGGGCACCCAAATCACACCTCGCGTTGCTCGACCGTATTCAAAAACATGCGTTCCGACTGATTGGAGACGAAACCATCACGTCTTCTAACGATTCTCTCGAGCATCGCAGAAATGTCGGAGTACTCAGCATTTACTATCGCTACTTCCATGGTAAATGCAGTGCGGAATTAAGCGCACTCATTCCTCCAATCTATAATTTCCCCCGTGATACTCGTCAAGCTGAACGCGCTCACAAGTACACCGTTAAACTCATGCCTTCTCGTACAGTGAAATTTAGGCAGACATTCATTTCCCGAACATCAAGACTGTGGAAAGCATTGCCAGCCAAAGTGTTTCCCAATGATTACAACCTCCAGTGCTTCAAATTCAATATACACCGTCACTTTCGTCTTTCCCCACCCGAATTTAATTGACTCAACTTCAGTTTTTTGTTTTTTTTTTCCTTTTTCTCCAACTCCTATACTGACACAGCTGTGCATTGCATTATAGGGTAGCCACCTAAGCTGTGTTCGGTCCCTTAAAAAAAAAAAAAAGGAACATTCAGCTAAAAATGCGACCCGGCTCTGAAAATTTGCCGAAAACACACTCGTGTTTCATCGCCGATACGTGTGCTTCCTCTCTCTCACGCTTACAGTGAACATTTAATCTGATCTTTCCATTTCATTCTCGCAAAGATTTTTTTTTATTAGACAAGAGCAAGCGAAAAATATCGAAAACTTTGAGTGGAAGGAGAATCGTCGATCACCCGCCAACCATGACCCGCGCAGCCGCCGTCCAAGTTGAATACGACGCGAGCAAAAACTGTAAGAACGCCATGTACTAGAATGAGAGATAACAAGTGTCGCGGGCTTGGCGGGACACGTTGCTCTCTTTATTTTCAGAGGTAAAAACCGGATTTTTCAGAGGTAGCACGTCACAAACATGTTAACCCAGGCAATATACAAAGTGTTTTTACTCTTTGTTGTACTCTGATGTTATATATCCACCTAATCTGGCAGCACTCGCTGGGCAGATGTCAGCAATAAAGAACAACACCACATTATTACAACTGTCAGGCACTTCACATGTTATTCTGTCCTAACCTAAAATTGACACAATATACGAAATTACTATTGAGCAAGAAAGGACGCATTTTATTCTTCATAAGTACATAACACCTTCCCGAACGGAATCCATACTAACGATCATGGATTAACTGGTTATCCTTGAGATATTCAACGATTTTGCGATTGACAGCAGTCTCATTACTTTCGAGAGCACTGAAGTTATGGCTATGGGGCGAATTGGCTGAACATTCGCAACTTTCCACATATTTGGAAAGCACCCAGAAGAGTAGGAGTGATGGCAAAAATTGCGAAGAGGTTTAGCTAAAGAAAAGGCGTATTTTTTAAGGGTAATGTGGGGAACACCGTCCGGACCAGCAGATTTGTGAATATTGAACTCTTGAAGTATCCTAGAAATAAGTCTCGTGGGAAAATGTAGCTTAGGCAGTGAGAAACCAAAATCATTTAGAGCGATTGGTTTGAAGGTAGAAGGCGTTAGTTTCTAGCGAAACTCGCTGCTAGTAAGTTGGGTTTTCCGACAGGATCAATTACGGTACGGTCGCCATCAACAAGAAGTGGTATTGAAGATGAATTGAAATTAAGTGTTAAATTGATAGCAGCCCTGTTCAAGAACCCCCTTTAAGAGGGTTCAATACTTGAAAATCACGAAAAAATGAAAAAAAAATTTTATTGGCTTAAAAAATTCTACACCTCTTTCTGCACATTTTGCAACTTGTCCCGTTTCAAAATTCCAATTAGAAGTATTTTTTTTTTAATTTTTAATCTAAATGGTTTGAAGCGATTAGAGTCGGTCCCGGTTCTTTCAAATGCTTCTCCTGAAAAATCACGTTTTTCACCTTTTAGGAACACAAATCTCAGGTAAATATCACCCGATTGAACTGAAATTTGGTACAGATGTCCTACGATAAATTATCTATGCCCTGACGGAGCCGATTTAAAAAAAATTATAAGTAAAAATGTTATATTATGTTAAAGTTGCGAAAAACGACT
Organism: Chorisops tibialis; assembly: GCA_963669355.1. Classification (NCBI taxonomy): domain Eukaryota; kingdom Metazoa; phylum Arthropoda; class Insecta; order Diptera; family Stratiomyidae; genus Chorisops; species Chorisops tibialis. The sequence continues at coordinate 277,704,734 of OY770262.1, forward strand.
AAAAAATGTAAACTCTTGTTAATAATTCCCAAAGCACTATTTTGCCAAAAGCTCCCGTTAGGGCATAGACAATATCGTCAAGAATCATTTGTCCAAATTTGAAAAAAAAACGGTTGAGCCATTCCCGAGATCTGTGTTCCTAAAAAACGCCTGTTTATACGCGGGAGGGGGTGGAAGAAGGCAAATATTGAACCCCCTTAACTTAGTCTTCAGTAACCACTCTAACTTGCATATTGACTTTCCGTGCATCCTTAACTTGTCCCAAGAATAATTAAGTTGCGCCCGACCTGTCGGCAGTTTATTTTGACTTTAAATTCGGTCACAATTGAGGCTCTATGCGGTGCATTATCATTGTGGAAAATCCATGAATTCTCCTTCCATAATTCCGGCCGTTTTTTACGGGGTTGGTCACGGAAACGCTTCAGTAGGTCAAATAGTACTCCTTATTGACCGTCTGTCCAGAATGAATTCATGATGGATCAAACCTCCAATATCAAAAAAACCAGGAGCATCGTCTTCATTTTTGAGCAGCTTGGGCGTGTTTTTTTCTATTTCGGCTCATTTTTTTTCCTCCATTCCGATGATTGTTGACTGGTTTGCATGCCAAACTCATAGATCCATGTCTCATCACCAGTTATGATGCGCTCCATGAATGTGGAATCGGAATTCGCACGATCAAGGATGTCCAAAGACACTTATTCACGGTACTTTTTTGAAGAAAAATTAAGCTTTATCGAAACAAGTCGAGAAAGAACACGTTTCATGACCAAAGTATCCACCGAAACCGAACAAAGAGACTCACGAAAGATGTCGAAAACGATTTTCGAGCACCATTTCCTTCCAGAGGGCGAAGGTCGTCCAGAACGAGGCATTTCTTCAATGATCTCTAGATTGGCCTTAAGGGCATTGCACCACTCGTAGGCTCGTGATTCGATTCGATTTCGAACATTCGTAATGATTCCGCACACGAAATTTGGATGGGAACGCAAAATTTGAGACAAATTCTTTGTTCCATATTTTTATACATTGTAAACATCGCGGTGGACTACTGTGTCCATTTAACCTGCTGCTGTAAGCAAACTGACTAACAGACCGCGCTAATTTTTGGGATAATAATTAAAGACAGTCCTGCCTGCTTACAAAAAAAAAATTATAAAATTAATTACAAATTCCCGGTACTTTATTGTTATAATATATACAGCCGAGGGTGCAACTCACTCCTAATGATAATTGTGCTGCACTTCCAACAGGACTAGGGAACAATGATTGGAGCTGGCTACTGCAACCATCCGATTCTAATGAATATGAATTATTTTACTTTATTATTTTAATAATAAAGTATTGTGATCGACTTGGAAAAAAAAAAAAATTTGCTACCCTGAAATTTTTTTTTTTCGCGTTTCATAACTAAATTAGCCTAAAAAAGCAAAAAAAAAAAATCCGTCTGTCTGTACGCCGTCCGCCGTACGCCGTCCGCCGTCCGCCGTACGCCGTCCGCCGTACGCCGTCCGCCGTACGCCGTCCGCCGTACGCCGTCCGCCGTACGCCGTACGCCGTACGCCGGTGTGTACGCTCAGCGCACATTAACTCCCAAACCCTTCAAGATAGAAAGTTCATTTTTGGGGGGATTGTAGATAGTGGCGGATCTCAGGCAGATACCCATTTTCGGGGGTGTACGGGTTCAGGGGGAGGCGGGGGGAGCGCTAAGGCCGAAAAATACGAATTCAAATATCTCAACCAAGGTAACAGCTAGGAAGCTAAAACTCAACACACATATAGAGAAGTTTGTGGGACAACTTTTAAAAATAATTTAATTTTTTTATCCATTGGCGTCCGAAAAGGGGGGGCTAAAAACAAATTGTCGGCCGAATTTTTTTTTCAAATGATTATATCTTCGAAATTACTTATCGTAAAAAATTCATATTTTGGGACCGTCAAGGTAGCATATAGTTCCATTGGAATCAGCTTAGAAAGTGGTTAATTATCGTAAGGGGAAGGGTCAGGAGGGGTGCAAAGAAAAACACTTAAAACTGAATATCTCAACTATCTCTTAAGCTATGTAATTGAAACTTGAAACTTATATTAAGCTATACTGGAAAAATACAAAAAAAATATAAGATCTTGAAATAATAGTAGTGGGGGGAAATGGGGAGCATTTCAAAAATGGCGCACTTTTCAAAATTATGAATCCTTATATCTCAAAAAATAATACAGATATCAAATCAAAAATTTGTCAGATTGTAGAACTACATAATAGTTAATTTTGATAAAAATTTTAAGTTGGGAGGTGTAAGGGGAGGGAGGTGATAAACAAAAATGTCAAAAATTTTGAGTGATTTTTTTGAGGCTCTGGTGAAAGATACAAAGTTTAAATTTTGCATGTGGATACGTCTATTTGATGTACATAAAAAAATAATAATAACTTGATCCATAATTGTTATAAACCGATCCCCCCGGTCTAACGTGCACAAGGTGTTTCATGTGCATTGAAAAAAACACATAAACTGAAAATTTTTGAGTGAAATTTTAAGGTAGAAACTTGAAAATTTGCAAAATGTATTTAAAAAAAATCCCTAAATATACGAAATATTAACTGGTCGAAAACCTTTAAAGCTTCTACCCCCTCCAATACAAAATTATTTTTTCGACCATTTCTAAGAAATCAATTATCACCTAACTATTAAAAGCTATCAATTTGCAATTCTACATACAAACTTACAAAAATAATTGAAATGAAATTACGTTAAAAGTTTTGAAATCGCGCTTGCCCTTCTACCCCCTCCCATAGAAAAGTATGATTTCGACCAATTTCATTAAATCAACTAATAATCAATAAATTAAAAGCTACGAACTTGAAATTTTGTACGAGCATCTTACAATAGAAAAGAAAGAAAATTGCATCACAAGTCTTACGATTCCCCTCCCTCCTCTACCCCCTCCCATACAAAATTATATTTTCGAGCATTTTTAAGAAATAAGTTGTCAGCTAACTCTTAAAAGCTATCAACTTCAAATTTTGCAGAAAAACTTATAAAAATAATTCAAATGAAGTTGTTTTAAAAGTTTTGAAATTGCGCTTGCCCTTCTACCCCTTGCCATACAAAACTATGATTTCGACCAATTTCATTAAATCAACTAATAACCAACAAACTAAAAGTTACGAATTTGAAATTTTATACAAGCCCCTTACAAGAGAAGCAAAATAAAACTACATATCAAATTTTACGATTCCCCTACCTTCTCTACCCCCTCCCATACAAATGTTCGGTTTCGTGAATGTAAAATACACTAAATTTTATGAAAATTCTATGCAACTTCGTCTATGAAACACATTCTATACAGAGAGTATTGGACGTGATGCAAGCAATTAATTAAAAAGCTATTAACATCCACCCACTCTTACTATTACCGCTCCTCCTCCCTTAATAAAAACCTAAACTTGCAGAAACGAATGAAATATTGTTAAATAGACAACAGCCCTGCCCAAGAACTCCCTTTCACTTAGTCTTCCCTAACCACTCTAACCTGCATATTGACTTTCCACTCCACCGCAACATGTCCCAAGAATAATAAAGTTTCGCCCGACTTGTTGGCAGTTTATTTTTACTCGGGCTCAATATAAGGAATGTATCGAGGGTAGCTTATGAATTTTCACAGAAGGCGACCGTCCCTGAATCTCAAATGATCACCTTTTCATAAATACAATAAATAATCAATTGTTAGTAGCAATACCCAATTTCTTAGAAAAATGTTTAAATAATTCCATAGGTTATGTAGATGTAGTGGAGAGACGAGGATCGATTACTGAGCCTAATCTCGTGAAAATAAATTGTCGCTTCCAACGACCTTGGCGGTAAGTGGCTTTCTTTTCTTCCACTCCTAAATTTTAGTATAAGTTAGGTTAGTTTAGTTAGTAAGTAGTAGCAATGTTAATTTTAAGTTACCTAGATGCTATAAGCACAGTTATCTAGATGGTATGTAAGCAGAAGCATAACATTTGTATTGTTTAATTATCTCGAAATTTCTACAGATATAATTGTTAGACATAATAATGTAAAAAATCGAAAACCAGAGATTTTGTATGTAAAAGATGTCGCATCCTTCTAGTCGTAATATTAAATTCAGATTCTTTAATAAGTTATTTATATCTAATAAACAAGTAGAAACAAGTAGAGATACTCAGTTTTAAAATTTCTTAAGACCTTATCCCGGAAAGAGTTTCCTTAAGCTGAACATTGTCAGATAGTCAGAAATCTGTTTCTAGTAACGAACTTAACGCATTTGAAATAGATGGGAATGCAATATAGAAGTACTAAATCGTATAGCCGCGATTCATCGCATGCAATAAAGCAATCGACTAGAACCGTACACGACGACCACATTCGCCATTCGTTTTCTCGTCCTTTGCTGATTTCCGTCGTGGAGGAACCTTCTCTACAGGATTTCGATTCGCGGCAATCTCATAAAATTATCATACGATTTCTCAGCGGGATCTTCCATCAATCAATGGGAACAGTTTGAAATGTTTTCCATGTGGCTCAAGGAAAGTAGCTCCGCGTACAATCTGTGCGATGATGGTGAATGCGATACCAGCGAACCGCCCTTTCCTAGTTCGGGCACGACTTGATACGTCAATCGGAATAATGCGCTGATGTTTTTGCGAGATTTGTTGGACGGGCGCGACCGTTTTAAGGCAATTGGGGTGTTGAAGTTTCACTGAACTTTGCAACTTTGCCCTCTGACAATTGACTTTAGTTTTTCTGTTTTCCCAAAAATGACAAAAAAAGAAGAAATTGTAAATGTCTTGATTTGAAAAGTGCGTATGTAATTTAAAGTCGAAGTTACCCAACATTTCTTCACTGTAAAATATTATACGGCAATTTTTTTTTGCTGAACGTCTAGAATGACGATATAACATAGAATTCAAAAGATCTGTTTTTCGGTGAATAGGATGTTAGCTTCGTATAAAAAAATCGCTATGTTCAATTTTTACTGAACAAAGCATTATTGCTAAAATAAAAAAAATTCAGTACAAGTTGATTCATAACATTATATTGTTGCGAGCTAGGGGTTCGCCGGGATTTCAAGTAAAAACACAATTCGTTTAAAAATAAGTGATCATTTAATTATTTGCACTTTAATTCGTTTCCCGCTTAATTCGCACTATATGGCAATACCGCCGCGTACTTTTCTATCGCTTTCACTGGTTCGCGTCTAAAAATGGCTGGTCTTCTCGCTGAAAGCTTTCGTGCTTTTATACATCTCTCCTCATGATCATGACTATTCTCGAAGCTTCCTTCGGTGTGTATGTGTGAACTATACTGGAAAGCTCCAGATCTTAAATTGCTCTCTACATAGTTGAGTATACTGTTCTACATAATTCTTGTCTATTCGAGAGAGATCGAGTTGCGGGGTTGCCAGGTCTGCATGTAACATTACCCTCTTCTTAGTCCCTGTTCGTCCTGAACAGAGTCGTTCACTTCATCAATGGCACCATGGTACTTTGTTAGTCGGTCGAGATGTACCACTTTCATTTTAGTACGAGGTTTTTGATGTAGCTGAATCCGGTAGACGACATCATTTAACCGGTTGATGATTTGCTGAGGACCTTCCCAATTGCGCTGTAGTTTTGGCGATCTGCCCTTCTGTCGTTTGGGATTGTATAACCAAACAAAATCGTCATCTTGGAATCGTGATGAATTCGCCCGTTGATCATACCTCGTCTTCATGCGGTCGGTCGCCAAATCAATTTTATCTCTGACCAGGTTATAAATTGTATTTAGTCGACATCGAAGATCCGAGACGTAATCTTTGGCATTGGTTGGTTGGTCTGGTGGCACTCCAAACATTAGTTCCGCAGGGACGCGAATATTTCTTCCGAAAATGACTCGGGAGGGAGTTTCTCCTGTTGTTGAATGTACCGATGTTCTGTAGGCCATTAAAAATAGAGGGATGTGCTGATCCCAGTCCTGTTGCCTCTCGCTGACGAGTTTGGATAGATTTGAGTTCAATGTCCTATTGAAACGTTCCACAATTCCATCGGACTGTGGATGTAATGGAGTTGTCCTGGTTTTGTTTATTCCCAGCATTTGGCACACGGCTTTGAATATTTGAGATTCAAAATTGCGCTCGTAATCGGTGTGTAATTCACGTGGAGCTCCAAATCTGCTCACCCAGTTGGTAACAATTTGTTCTGCGACGGTTACTGCTTCTTAGTTTGGAATTGCATAAGCTTCAGGCCACTTGCTAATATAATCAATGACCACTAGAATGTAACGATTACCATTTTCTGATACCGGAAATAGTCCAGCAATATCCACAGCAATTCTCTCGAATGGAGCTTCCACGTTGTATTGTTGCATTTCTCCCTTTGATCTGCGTTATGGGCCCTTACTCGATGCACACGTAGTACATTTACGGCACCAATTTTCGACATCATCTCGGAGATGGATCCAATGGAACCTCATCTTTGCCAAGGTTCTATTTACACCCAAATGCCCACCGGAAGTACCTCCATGATATTCCTTCAAAACCTCCTCGACTTTAGAATGCGGGACGATGGTTTGCATGTGATACGGTTTTCCGTCAGCGTTTTCCCATTTCCGTTTTGATAATCCGCCGTCTAGGTGAAGGGAGTTCCATTATGCCCAATAACACTTTAAGGTTTCGCTGAATTGTGAGATGTCTTTCCACTCAGGCCGTTCCATTTCGTCCTTCCATGCCATCATCGGCGAAATATCTGGATCTTTACGTTGGGCATCTTCCAGTTCTTGCTGATTCCATCCATCCTTTGGTTCGGTCGTTATCCTCTGAATGGTTTCTCCGGCTTCTTTTTCTTCTACGTGGTGACAGCACTTGCAGTTCGGTGGACAAGGACGACGTGAAAGCGCATGGGCATTACCGTGGATTCTTCCTCTTCGGTGAACAATTTCAAAATCGTAGGATTCGAGCCTTTCTATACATCTGGCTACTTGGCCTTCGGGGTTCTTAAACTGAAGTAGCCATTTAAGCGATACGTGATCCGTTCGAAGGAGGAACTTTTGACCAAAGAGATATTTGTGAAAATGTTTTGTTGCTTCTACAATGGCTAATAGCTCTCGGCGAGTTACGCAATAGATCCTTTCTGATTTTGAGAGTACTCACTCGGCTGTAGTATGATAGCACTCTCTCCTGCCCGTCAATCTCTTGTGATAGTACTGCTCCGATACCGACATTGCTGGCGTCAGTGTCTATGATGAAACCGTGACCTGGTTTTGGATACGCCAGAACTGGGGAGTCGCAGAGTTGGTCTTTTATTCTCTCAAATGCTTCCTGGCAGTGTTGACTCCATGTAAGTGGTTTTCCTTTTTCTGTTAACTGATGCAGACATTTCGCCGTGTTGGCAAAGTCTTTTACGAATCGACGGTAATATGTCGCTAATCCTAGGAAGCTGCGCAACTGGTGTTTATCGCCATCACCTGAAACGATGTGACCCAAGTACTTGACTTCTGCACTAAACAAAGTGTACTTTTTCGGACTCAGCTTTAATTTTGCCGCTTCGCAGTCGCTGGAAGACTTCCTGCAGATTTTTCAGATGTTCCCTTGAATGTTTTGCCGATAACGATCACATCATCCAGGTAGAGGAGACAAGTTTTCCAACTCAGGCCACGCAAAACGAATTCCATTAGTCTTTCAAACGTAGCTGGAGCATTGCACAGGCCAAATGGCATTACGATGAACTGCCACAGTCTACTGCCGACAGAGAATGCTGTTTTCTCTCTTTCTTTTTCATCTATCTCCACTTGCCAGTAACCACTTTTCAGATCCAACGTTGAGAACCATTTAGCATCAGTCAGGGTGTCCATGATATCGTCGATTCTAGGTCGTCGATTCTAGGTAGTAGATAGCTATCCTTTTTCGTAACATCATTCAGTTGCCTGTAGTCCACACAAAAACGGGTACTGCCGTCCTTCTTCTTTACCAGCACCACTGGCGATATCCACGGGCTCTTTGATTCTTCGATGGTTCCCTGATGCTCCATAGTTTTGACCATTGAATTGACCTCTCCTTGTTTCGCTAATGGTACTCTTCTTGGAGGTTGACGTATCGGTGTAGCACTTCCGGTATCTATACGATGTTTCACTAAGTTTGTTCTGCCATAGTCGTCATCACCGGTGGAAAAGACATCGCTGAATCTTTCGATTAGATCTACTGCTTGCTTGTGTTGTTCTCCTCTAAGGTTGCTTGACTGAAGAAGTGTTGATGGTACATTGTCCTTCCTTCTTGGCTTATTTTTAGAGGTAGTTCTGCCTTGTCGATACTCGTCACTGCCGATATTGGTTCACAGCTGCCAATTATATCTCCTTTCTTTACGCTGGTAATGCTGTCTGAAACATTGAGGACTCTTATTGGTACCATCATCTTCTCATTCCTTTTTACGAGCGTTTTTCCTAGTATTAGACTTCGTAATGCAGGTGTCGTTTCTGGTTCTATGAGGTAGAATCGGTGGTTCCCGGGATCACCATCGAGCTCTGCCCAAATAACATTCTCGGATGACTTTGGTATATCCGCATCTTCGCACAATACAACTCGTAGCTTTGTTGTGTTGGAGGATGTTATTCCCATTGGGATTTCAATATTCCGCCACTTCATTATTCGTTGTCCTAAGTCCAGCTGGATACCGTGTGGTTTCAGAAAATCCATTCCAAGGATATATATCGGTAATGTCAGCTACCACGAATACATGCGAGAAGGTCAAATCCCCAAGCTGTATGTCACAAGCTATTTCGCCATGGACCGTTGTAGTTTCTCCTGTGGCAGTTCGAAGTTCGTACTTCTTGGTGTTGTGAAGCCAAGTACGGTTTACGAGGTCAGATCTTAGCACTGACCGTGTTGCGCCTGTGTCAACTGTTATGATACAGTTTAATTTGCCAACTCGACCATTCATGCATAAATCGTTTTCACAACGGTTTAGTCGAGAAACTGCGATGATGGTTCCGGGGGCGTCGATTCTACCAGCCAACTTCTGCCCAATGAAGTTGGCCTTTACTCGTTTCCCGGACTGTCATTAGGCGAAGCGTGCTCTCGTGACGGTTCGCCCCTTCCTCTCCTTTGTTTAGCAGCGCAGCCGGAACAATAGTTGGTCGCTTTTCTGGCTTTACGGCAGTCGCGTCTTAAGTGTCCTGCCTGTCCACAATTCCAGCATCGAGGGGCACCAGATCCTTCGCTCCGCTTGGTATACTCTATTTTCTGACACACACACTCTTCTGCTATTTCTCGGACTCGATAGTTACTCCGCGAGCTTTGCTCGGCAGCTTCGAACGTCAGCCCATATACTAAGGCTTCGCCAATCGTTTTCTTACCTGCCAATTTTAACGCCTGTTGCACCTCTCTGTCCTGTACAGCATTGTTAAATGCGAAAACAGCTGTATCGTTGCGTTGCCCTGTTTGCGCATTGGGAAGCGATAATAGTGTGAGTCGTTCAATATCGCGTGCCAGCTCTTGAAGTGTTTCCCAATTTTTTTTTTTGGTTCGGTTGTACAGTTGTGCTTTGTAGATCTCTCGCATGTGGTCACTGCCGTAATGAAGATCCAATGTCTGGACTAACGTTGAAAAATCTTGTTGTTGCTCCTGCGGAATCGTTTGAAGTACCTCTGCTGGCGGACCTCTCAGCGCCAATATAAGAGCCTTTCCTCGTTCCAGATCATTCCAAAGATTGTTTCTTGCGGCAGCCTCAAATTGGGTCTTATAAATAGCCCACGGTGTTTGTCCATCGAAGATTGGAGCTTTGAGACCCTTGTGCGTAACGTGTTCTGTCTTGATGACTCCAGTCGCTTTCACGTTATCGAAGTCCCTTTTTAGGCGTTCGACTTCTTCTACAATCCCGGATGTCTTTTCCGTTATTTGTTCTTCGAAGATTCGAAGTTTCTACTCTACGTTTTCTTCTATTGCCTTACCCATGGTGTCTTCTTTATTATTTTGCAGCTCCAATTTTTGGTTGAGGTGATTTGAGGTCTGGTCTAATTTCTGATTAATGTCCGCTGATTGTTGTTTAATGTCCATTGATTGTTGTTTAATGTCCACTGATTGTTGTTTAATGTCCACTGATTGTTGATCTAATTTGTTCATCATTTGTTGCATTAGCTGTGTCAAAGCATCCGATGTACCAGAACACTCCTCTTCACGATCTTCTTCAATTTGGAACTCAAAACTATCAGCATCCTTACCCTCAGCCTCAAGTATCTCGATCATACGGCTGACAAGTTCAGCCTTGTTCCCTGTCGTAGATAACTCGCGTCTACCGAGCTCTTCCTTAAGCTCCGTTAATTTGAAATCCTTTAGATAACGCGTCATTTTCACTACCGATTATTTCAAGTTTTTCCGCGATTCGAATTCATTTAAATTTTACTTCACTAATTAAAGTGCTCACTAGAGCACTCGAGAATATTCGATTCCACAAAATTCTCACTGTCCGTTCGAGAATTTTAGTTTCACTTTTTCGCTCTCACAAAATTCTCACTAAACGTTCGAGAATTTTAATTTCACTTTTTGACTCGCGATTTTTAACCCGAATTTATCCTTGAAATCCTACTTCTGACACCAATTGTTGCGATCTAGGGGTTCGCCGGGATTTCAAGTAAAAACACAATTCGTTTAAAAATAAGTGATAATTTATTTATTCGCAGTTTAACTTAATTCGCACTATATGGCACTACCGCCGCGTACTTTTTCTATCGCTTGCACTGGTTCGCGTCTCGATCATCAAATGACTGTTTCCCGACTGAGAGCTTTCGTGCTTTTATATATTTCTCCCCCTATTCATGACTATTCTCGAAGCTTCCGTTGGGGTGTATGTCTGAACTATACTGGAAAGCTCTAGATCTTTAATTGTTGCTTTCTATATAGTGGAGTATGGAGTTCTACATAATTCTGGTCTATTCAAGAGTGATCGAGCGGCGGAGTTGCCAGGTCTGCATATAACAATATTTTAGACATTTTGTTAAAAATTTATGTATTGAATTCTTTCAAAATAATGAATGAATATTTGTAAAAGAAACAATCTTATAAAAGGAGATGTTGTTTATTTTGTATACCACAACAATTATGTTTTACTTATAAATGTATTTTAAGACCGCAGTTTAATAAATGTAGTCAACGCGACAATGCCTATTTTACTAATATAAAACGCAATATAGATTTCCAAAGATACCGAAATATTTGTTGTTGCTCAAAAACTTCGATTCCGAGTGACCGTCTGTCCCTCTGTCCGTTTGTCTACAACATAACTCTCGAACGCTTTGTGCTATCGTGGTGAAATTTTTTGTATTTTTTTTTAAAAAAAAAAGGAACTTTAAGTTTGTGATCGGGACATATCCACCCGCTCCTTCTACCCCCTCTCATACAATTTTCATGAAATTTCAAAATTTAAAGGATCATCATCACTTTGAAAATTAGGTCATAGTATAACGATGTAAATATCATTAACGATAAAAATTATTGATCGGATCCCTTTACTCCTTCTGCCCCTTCCCATACCAATGCACAATTTTCAAAAATACATTTATTCGGTTTTCATTGTAACTAGCAAAGCTAAAAGAACGAATTTTTGCCAGAATTTGTTATATTATAATTAGAACTCATTTTGAAAAAAAAAAAAATCAACTTCACCTCACTCTTTCTACCTCCTCCTATACAAATTTCGCGAAATTTCGAAATTTCAATCAAATTATATTTCTTCAAAATCGCCAAAGCTATCAACTTTAAATTTTGAGAAAAGTATACTATTGTAAATAATTGCAATAAATGCTAAAAAATATTTCAACGACATCGTTAATATGAAACTAATTTATCTACGCTTTTTCACTATCTCAAGATGAAAAAAGTTATTTTCCATAAGTTTAAACTAGTCACAAGATTTACGTATGTGTAGATTGTATCAAACATATTAATATCGTAATTGAATATTAACTTCAATATTCCGATGCATTACAAATCTTTCAATGGTGCTGCTAAAACAAATTAATGATACGAACATAGCGTAGGAGTTCTTATGTAAACATCGACAGCATAAAAAAAACGAATGAAACTTTGCAGCTCGTTGAATCCCAATAAACTGAAATACCCAAATTAGCTTCCTTGTTGTTGAAGCAAAAAGTTGCTAGAGAGAGCCGTCCAAATCGGATCCTATTCCTAACTAGCAGAACAAGTGTCTGTCTGTTTTCAATTATCAGCACTTCACCGTGTGCATACCTTAGTACCGACGGTAGTTGTTGTATGCTTAGCCGAGGAAAACGTACATTTTGTAAGGACTACAGCCGTAGTACGGACCGAGGATTGTAACTACCACAAAACCCTAACTAAATGCCATTACTCCGTATTGGTGCAGACCGTACTCGTTCCGAGAACGCTTCAATGTTGAAACAAACGCCCTAATTGGATTCGTTAATCAAGGATTTAAGCATTCTCTGAAAATTAGAGGATGGGGTCGTACTGTGCTTATAGGTTATTCTGTATCGTACGATATGTTGAGGCTCACTGCTGGTGTTCATTGTTAGTTCGGTTCCAATTAAATATTATTAACAATGACTTCATTTAATTTCTGTAGTTAAATTGATATTCTATATTTACTAATGACGAGCTGCGATAATAGAATTCAATAGAGTTCAAACTAAAGCAAGTTTTCATCAATAGGTTGGTAGTTTGAATTATTCTTACATTTACACAAATTGTGGTAATTATTTTGATTTTTAGTATCAGTCGCTACGTGACTGAATTAAATAAATTTGCAAACCTCCATCCCTACGAGCGGGTGAAATCGACAACGCCTCCATCGAGAGAGCTAGAGAAATCTTGCCTCAAGCTTAAATTAGAACAAAAACAAACGTAGTTTCTAAAACAAACCTAAAACAAAAGTTTCAGTTTTTTTTTCGTTGCCATTTATAAGACTATATACGTTTAAGATAAGACGCAGCAAATTGCTTCTAGCTCAATATGTATCTAATAGGGAGAATTGTACAAGCAACTTGGACTCGAAATTTTAATGGAGTTATTATCTATCAAATGTGAATATCAGGACCATCTTGATAAGATGTCGGAGGTGTTAGAGAAAATCGAATTCTTGTTCTCGGCCACGAAACAAGTGGAAGAAGTAACCTAGGGCCAATACCAATCTTGCGCTGCTCTCGGAAACGTCATCGGACAAAAAGCAATCTTTGCTTTATCTCAAATAACTCGAGCAAACCCCACTTTATCTCGTCCAAATCCCGCAATTTAACAAATTTTCTAGTTCTTTGTAGAACAAACATTTTCCTTTTGCTGTAAATGCCACAAGATTTGTTCGGAATTGGTCATTTAAAGTAGATTTGATGCCGGATAAAAAAGTAAAACAAGAGACCTACACAGTACGGACCTGGAAGCGAACGGAATCGAATGAAAACCCAAGGACCGGTCGGTCGGACGTCTGTCGATTTCTTGCCGGGGAAACGGAAAAGGCAAAGAAGGACAGCAATGAAGTTGAATGGCGGCAAGAGGCAGCATGGGAGCTGGAAAAAAAGAAATTATAGAAAAGTATCTCGAGACGGAATTCAAAAGTGCGGAGCGGTACGAAGACTACTCTGCTCGATGGAAACATCCGCCGGAGAACTGAACGGACAGCTCGATTTGTACATCTACCTAGCGCACGTAAGATACGTGTGTCTATTGATTGGCCATAAATCAAAATCAATCGTAATCCATTCCTTCACTCCGTGGAGTCCGTAGCTCTCCAGGCCCGACTTGTTCCTCTCGGACTTCATTGTCGGATATAAAATAGGAGTAATTTGAAGATTAGCTTTTATTGACATATTCAATCCCTAATAACACTTGGTAGTGCTGGCAATCCTTGTGGGCCCTGTGGGACAATAAAATATGATGTTATCTCAATAGAAATCATCGTCCCTTCTCGGATCCGCAAATGCTTCGAGGGTGTTCCGAAAACGGCAGGGGGTGCGTTTTTCCAGATATGCTCAGTTAACGTGGCTCGTTAGTACACTCGCACATTTCGATGCCGGAGAGTTCATAAAAAGGGGACGAATGTGGGGAAAGTGCAATTTCTGGGAGTACTTCGACTTGGACTTACTTAAAGGCTGGCTGGTCGTTTACATGGAGAGGCCAGGTTAAGGCAGTTAGCTCTTACTCTGACAGGTTTAATTGAGCTCGAGACCCGCTTTGTTATGTCGGATAAACCGATTATAGGGATTTCCCTTTGAAAGAGTAAATCTAAATCGTTTATATGAGCGTAAATTGTCAGTCATTTACTTTAACAAAAAAACAATAATACTTTGATGAGTAAAATATCGACTCAACTTTGTTATTCTCGTATAAGCTGGCGAAGTGGGGAAACTCAATATGCATTTAAGGGTTGGTGGAGTTACATTTCCAAAAGGTTAATTAGATAGCAGTTAAATGGAAGTAATTAAGTGAAACTATTAACAAAAAATTAATTAATTAATTAGATTTTTTATTACGTACAGTGGGTGGCCATATTATTAGGGGCAGTATTAATATTTATGTCATTTCTAGTTTAAAAAATTTTTTTGAACAAACAAATTGGAGACTTCTTTTATTTTGTATTAGCGATCGCCCGCGACTTTATCCGCGTAAGAATTGCAAAATAAGCAATTTTTGAGAATGTAGTTAGTAATACATTATCCGGGATATATAAAATGATTAGTTTAATGGCCCTTTGAAAACAATGGTTTCTATTTTATTGGAATCAGTACCATAAATTATAAAGACTGAAACCACGATATTCGGATTTGTATGGGACAGGCTCGTGATCAAATCAATACCGTAAGACCATATTCGTATTGAAGAGCACTAAGGACATGTGAGTAGTTATAGCTTGTGTTAATTAAAAAAAAAGCCCAAATAAAATAACATTAAGTTTAAAATAATACCAGAACTACGACTCTGCGTAAAGCCCAATCATACGATACTACAGATGAAATTTTTGTGATGTTAAGAATTTTGTATGGGGAGTGGTAGGATGGGTGATAGTAATGAACTAATTTGTTTCGCATCATGCCAGAGTAGCTATAAAAATGTGTTGTACCAAATTTATTTAAGCATTGGATTTAGTCAAATTGTGCAATTTGTATGGGAGGTCGTAGAAGGACGGGAGTGGTTTTTGGTGATTTTTCGATAAAGAAAACTGTTAAATTTTAAATTTTAGTTCAGTAACGTTTACACTTTTCAAGAAAATAGAATTTTTGAAAAGTTGTGAAATTGTGTAACTTTGTATGGGAGGGGGTAGCATGATTGAAGCTAATCGGTTAATTTTTTCCCGATATTAATAATAATGCTAATCAAGGATTCTATACAAAATTTTAGCTTGATTAAAGCTATAGGTATTGAGAAAATTGGCTTAGAGTATTTCATGAAAAAGTGCAGTTTGTATGGGAGGTGGCGGAAGGAGTGAGGGGTTTTTAGTGATTTTTCGAAAAACAACTACAGTCATTGTGCAATTGATATATGTTAAATTTTAGATATGTGACTTTCACACTTTCCAAGAAAATCGAATTTTTGTAAAGTCGTGGAATCGTGTTACAATGTACGGGAGGGGGTAGAAATAGTGAAGATAATCGGTTAGTTTTTCCCGATATTAATAATAATGCTAATTAAGGATTTGGTACAAAATTTCAGGTCGATGGAATTTATCCGCACTGAGAAAATTGGTATATAGTATTTAATGAAAAACTGTAGTTTGTATGGGAGGTGGGCGAAGGAGTAGAAGGATATAAATAATTTGTGTACTTAAAGATTGCATTTGTAATAGCAATAATGTATTCTAGATTTCAAATTATTGCTCTTATAGTTTCCAAGAAAATTTGATTATTACATATTATTAAAAATGAATCACTTTGGATGGGAGGGGGTAGAAGGCATGAGGGGAGGAAAATAATACCAAAAGCAGATTACATCTCGGAGCATACCTAATAAACTGTGTAAGTTTCATTACAATCGGTTCAGCCGATTTTGCGTGAAAGCCGGACAGACAGACAGACAGACGGACAGACGGACCGACACAGAAGAATTTTAAAAACATGAGTTTCTGCTTAGTTATTGCTAAACTAAGGCAAAAAAGTAATGTTATAGCCATTTCGAAACAAATAACAGACAGACACCACAATTATATTTATACATATGTATGGATTGCTACTGGTGTCATTATTATTGTTTTTGATTAGTGGCAACACAGGAAGCCAGCGTCATTTATCAAACAATTGTTGTTACTTCTCATTTGGTTCGCATTTTGTTAACATTAGGATGTGACAGACTGTAAATTATTTGATTTCAGTATGGGTAAGGCTTTGGGTGTAGCCTAGTAGGTAGCGTGTTGGTCTTGTAATGCGAAGGTCGTGAGTTCAAATCCCGGTCGACGCAATATACAATTCCAGCACATTGCCTCCTTGGATATACCTTGGTCACCTCAATCTACGAAAATGAAAAATTCGTAGAAAGAGGGTTGTGCGAAGGGCTAACAACCCTTCCATAATAAGTAATATAAAATGTTACGGAAGCTGAATATCAGGAGGCCAAGGTCCAATTTGGGCTGTAGCGCCATTGAAGAAGAAGAAGGCTTTGGACATATCCCCAAGAAAATTAAGAGATATAAAAACATTACTGCTTCACTCCACACAATTTTAGCGAGACATAGCAACTATTGTAGATATTTCGAAGTTTGTCGTTAACCGCATAAAAATAAATAAACTGCCAACAAGTCGGGCGCAAATTTATTATTTTTGAGACAAGTTGAAGATGTGTGGAAACTCAATTTGCAGGTTAGATTGGTTAGGGAAGACTAAGTGAAAGGGGGTCGCTCATCGCCTCTCATCATTGTTGTTTATTAGTCACAAAAATTAATTGTATTGTACTTTGTTTTTGCTAAATTTTTGTCAATAAAGTGCTTATTTTAAATAGCAAATTAAAGCTTTCGGTTTCATTAATTAATTCCTTGAAAACTATAAAGAATTAAAACATTGCCAATTCGGCTAGTGCTGGCGTTTCATTTAAGAACGAGTTAATGGAAGGTGAAAGTGTAGTGGCTTATGACGATAAGGTCTTATCTGCAAAACATGAATACTGGTGTAGTGGCAACTAGTTCTGAGAAATAGTATTACGTAAGGCTGCCCACATTGCAGTTAAAGGAGTTTTCTGGAAATTTTGCGGACTGGCAGCCGTTTTGGGAACAGTTCCGCACCACCGTACACGAGAACCCAGGCTTTACAGGTACAGACAAATTTAATTAGTTCCAATCGGTCATCATGGGAAGGGCAGCAGCTACAATGTTAGGGTTCACACCGAGTGAAACTTGTTATGATGGTGCTATAGCATTTCTGAAAGAAGAATTTGACAACGTGGAGCAAAACGTTGATTAGATAATGCTAAAATTATTGAATTTGCAGCCGATTCTATCGCGTGTAGATGCTACAGGACTAAATCAATCAATCAAATTCCTGTTAAGACCCCCTATCGGGGCATAGAACAGAAACAACTCTCTTCCACAAGGCGCGGTCCTGAACATCGGACTTAAGCTGTTGCCAGGACTTGTTTATTTCTCTGCCCTCCTGCTCAACTGCTCGCTTCCATGTGTTACATGGTCAACCAACCCGACGTCTTCTTTGAGGATTATAATCCAGAGCCTGTTTGGCGATGTTTCGTTCTGGTTTCCTCAAATTATGACCGATCCACTGCCACTTCCGCCTTTAAATCTCAATACCTATTTTAGTCTGGCCAGTTGTACTCCAAAGTTCGTCGTTGGAGATTACTTCTGGCCAGAATATTCCTAAAATGCGTCAGAGGCATTGGTTTACGAAAGTCTGTAGTTTCTTGGTAAGTCGAACGGTCACTTTCCAAGTAGTACAACCACATAACAACACGGATTTGATGCATGCGTCAGAAACTCGCAGCTTCGTGCGAAGGGAGATCTCTCTTAACTTCCAGAAAGGAGAAAGGATACCGAAGGCCTGATGAGCTTTATTGAGACGAGCCTCAATATACTTTTCGGATCCGCCGTCCATGCTGACAATGCTTCCGAGATAACAAAAATCTTGCACCTCTTCAACATCTTGTCCGTTAAGAGCAATCGGTGTGCTTGCGTTCGAACCCATGTACATGTACTTGGTTTTACGCACATTTATTTTCAATCCTGCCTCTTTGAATTTAGAATGCAACGAGCGATTATTTGACTCTAAGTCCGAACGGTTATGTGCAAGCAAACACACGTCATGAGCATAATGAAGGTAACTTAAAATGTTAAATAGTCTCCATTGAAGACCTTTACCTTCCCCACCTTCCAGTGCAGCTTTCAAGATGTCATTTATTACCACCAGAAACAGGGCTGGTGATAATATGCAGCCTTGTCTGACACCCGTTCGCACAGGGAAGCTCTCGGACAGCTCTTCTCTATGCAAGACGCGACACCTTGTACGTTCGTAGGATTCTTTAATCATAGCTATGACCTTATCTGGAATACCTCTCCTACGCAAAGCATTCCATATGTAATCTCGCTTAACGCTGTTGAAAGCCTTCTTGAAGTCCACAAACATGAGATGTAGTGGGAACTCATTTCGGCTGACTGATCCAATATTAGCCGCAGGGTATTTGTGTGGTCGGTACAAGACGACCCTTTACGGAACCCAGCCTGATAAACCTCTCAACAACATCACTAATCCTATAGAGAATTACCTTAGCCATAATTTTTGATACGGCAGTAAATAGACAAATACCACGCCAATTGCCACAAACCCGAATGGCGGAAACTATCTCTTCCTTATCTGAGGGGTCGTTCCTAATAGAGGATTGTTACGGTTGGATGTTTGGTAGTTGTTCTGTTTCTGGAATATCTTCCTCTGACAAGATGTTTAAAATATCAGAGAAGCATTCCTTCCATCGCCGCAACTGGTGTTCACTCATATTAAGGAGAGTTCCGTGTACATCTCTCACCAGGTGGTGAGTGTTTCTGGTTGCCTCCCAATTGGCGTCCAGTATGCGCATTTCATATTCACCCAATATGGATGACTTTTCGCGTAGAATAGTGGAGTATTCGCGTTTTTTGTTGGGATCTCTGAGTTTATCCACATTAAGCTTGCGCTTCATTTGAAGAATTTGTGGTCGTCGGATAGCTGCTGTACACAATCTCAAGCAGGCAACCATCAAGTGGTGATCGCTCCCCACGTCAGCTCCACGTTTTGCTCGCCCATCAAGGAGACATCTTCTCCATCGGCGACTTATAGCCAAATGGTCGATCTGGTTCTGAGTAACACTATCAGGGGAAACTCAAGATGTTTTATGATGACTCTTGTGTGGAAAAAGGGTTCCTCGAATGACCTTTTGCCGAGTAATACAAAACTCTACAAATAATTCGCCATTTTCGGGTCTCTTAATCCAAGGTCGTGACGCGTCGACCCAAGGGTCACCATGCCTCCCCATGACGTCTTCTAGTTTAGTGTTGTCTGATCCAACCTGGGCGTTCATATCTCTTGCGATGATAATAATATCACCTCTTGGAACACGTTCGAAGGTGGCACTCAGTTGGCTATAAAACTACTCTTTGCCACCAGATGTTGCGGTATTAGTTGAACAATTGTGACGTTTTTGAGACTGGTCCTGAGCCTGACGACGATAATCCTATCCGAGATTGGTTCCCAGCTAGTGAGACAGTTTCTCGCTCTCGGTGTAAGGACGAACGCCACGCCACTTTTGACCAATGTACAAAATGGTGTGTCCGCTAGGGGTTCGTTCTTCTCCTGAACCTGTCCACCTGACCTCGCTCAAGCCCAAGATTTGGATGTTATAGTGCTCCATTTCACAGTCGATCACTGATTGGCGGTGCAAGGACCGAGTAACCCCAGCTCTTCCCCCGTCATTCAATGTTCAAACGTTCCAGAAGCCAATCATAGTCCGTTTTCGAATGCCAAAAGTCGTTACTGTAGAATCAGTCCGTATCCAAAGCGCTGTATCCGTTTCTCGTATCAGTTGGGACTTAAGATCACGGGTGATAAGCCCATGATCCAGTGAGTGTCCATTTGCCATTTTTAGGGCAAACAGGACTGGCTGTGGATGAATTCTACAGCCCCCATGTTACAGGATTGCGTGTACTTTATAACTCAGTCGTTACCAGCACTAGAAAACTTACAGCTTTGGGAGTACCATCGAATCAGTTTTTTATAAATCTTAATTCGGTGCTATTGAACTGTATTCCCCATCAGCTACGCGTGGACTTCTTCCGCCAGGTTGACGGCGTTCAAATAGACTCAGACGATACTCTAGGAATACCCAATAATGGTTCGTCTAGTGAAAGTTCGAGCTCCGCTGGATTTATTGGCGATCGTAAGGTGGAAAACCTTTTCATGTTTCTGAAGAAGAAAGTCAACTCGCAGGAAAAAATCGTCGTCTTTGAAACCGGAGCATAAACCTGTTGCAAGATCAAGACTTAGCGATTCAAAAAAACTTCACCACATTTACTGCACCCGTTAACAGCAGCTTATTCTGCAAACGGGCAGCTTTTCAGTGCAAATCGTTCCTGTTAAAGTCTTCTATCGAGAGATTTAAATCTGTCAAGTCCTTAAATCTCTGCATCATTGCTTGAAGCCAGGGTATAATGTTCGCGCATGCCACTCACGTCATTGCCCAATTTGCGCAATGGCTCATAAGCGATCTCAAAACTTTTTAAGCAATTTTAGTTCAACTATTTTTGAAAGTTTTTATCCAAAATTTGAAATTGATAGCTTTAAATTGTTAGGTGATAATTGATTTCTTAAAAATGGTCGAAAAAACAATTTTTTATGAGAGGGGGTAGAAGTTTTGAAGGTAGTCGACCTGTTAATATTTAACTTTTTTTTATAATATGGGGAATACGTGACAGCACTGCGACCTTCTCGGCCTATTGTGCATTTATTGCCCTTTTCCCTACCATAACTCAATAGCTTTGGCTAATTTAATTATCTTTAAGGGAGCCATGTTGGCTAGTTCCTCGGTAGTAAGGAAACCTTTTCCAAAAAGATTGTATCTTTTCCTAGTTATTGTTTCACAGTGACAACAGGATGTGTTCTGTCTTTTCTGAGTCTTCGACACCTCTACAACTTCTACAATGGCGCTACAGCCCAAATCGAACCTTGGCCTCCTGATATTCAGGTTCCTTAACATTTTTTCATTACTTATTGTGGATGGGTTGTTAGCCCGTCGCACAACCCTCTTTCTACGAAATTTTTCATTTTTTCGTAGATTGAGGTGACCAAGATATATCCAAGCATGCAATGTGCTAGATTTATGTATTGCGCCGACCGGGATTTGAACTCACGACCTTCGCATTACAAGACCAACACGCTACCTACTAGGCTACATTCTAGCTTCGACACAGAGGCTGCAAATGACGGTTTTAACTAAGCCCATATTTTCGAGGTGGTGGCTTACTTCCTTGTGCCCCATCATTACCCCGAATAGAGTACTAATATTACTCTTGCTGAATTTCTTCCACTTTGGTTATTTTTTTTTTGTGGTAGGATTAGTTTTTTTGAGATTGATAAGCCTGGAATTCTATTCCAGTAGATTTTATGCTCTTGCTCAACCCCTCAAATAAGCTCTTCCAGGCCTTTAATTTTTGCCTTGAGTCGATTCTATATATTTGTTCCAGTTGAGTTTTCTATCCAGTATAACACAGAGATATTTAACCTCATCTAAAAAGGGTATTGGTATTTCATTTATTGAAGTAGGTATGATGCGGATTTTTCTTATATTTGTAAATGGTACTATCTCAGTCTTACTTGGGTTGATGTTCAAGTTCTTCGACTGATACCAGTTCACTATCATTTAATCATATTTGCCTCTAATGATAATGACGAGGTCATCGAAATATCCTGTTGCCTCGTATCTTTGTTCTGTTAGACGGTCCAGGTGCTCATCTACTACAATTGACCAAAAAAGTGGAGATATTACTCCTCCTTGGGAACAGCCTCTATAGGTCTGTGCAGTCAATGTGCTAACACGTAGATCCGTGGTTGTCATACAGCTCTTTGGCATGGCGTGTATCCATTCAATCGTGGCCGCTTCCAAACCCTTTTTCCTAATTTTACGATTAATCCCCTTACTTCCTCTATCCCCTCCCATACAAAAGTTTAGTTTCTTGAATGTAAAATAAACCGAATTTTATGAAAATTCTATGCAAATTCATCTTTGAAACATATTCTATACAGAGAGCATTGGACGTTATTGAAGCAATCAATTAAGAAATTATTAATATCCACTCACCCTTACTATCACCCCTCCCCCCTCCCCTCATAAAAACCCAAATTTTCATAAGTAAACGAATGAAATATTGATTATGTGTTCTGGAGCTATTGATCGTATCCGCAATTAAGCGTTAAATTGACAACAGCCATGCCCAAGAACTCACTTTCACTTAGTCTTCCCTAACCACTCTAACCTGCATATTGACTTTCCACTCATCTTGAGCTTGTCCCAAGAATAATAAAGTTACGCCCGACTTATTTGCAGTTTATTTTCAAAAATATCTGTACTTTGTCTCCAACGATTTTAATTTTAGCATGAATGTCACATATCGCACTTATCTCGTTTATCTTTTTCCAATGGGCATACGAAAAGCTTTTCATATTTCAAAACATAAACTTATATTCGTTCTTCATAGTATTTAGTAGAAGGAGATCTGTTTCCGAAAAGTTTTATACATATCTAAGTTGAAAAATCCATTCGAGAACATAAAATTGAAAGATGAATCAAAGTGAATACGATTCAAATTTAATTAAGAAAACTTTCCGAAGAAGTTTTAATAAGATCAGTTACTTAACAACCGGGTAAATTGTAATTAATTGGATTTTACTGTGAAGAAAGTTAACTGGAGCTTAAGTTGAAACCCGAAAATAAGCAGTGCATTTAATTGCCTAATTTTGTAATATAAACGTATTCGTGTATGTATACAAATAAATAGGTATACCTAAATAATTAATAGAGGAATTCATGCAAGCCTAGACGATATTACTTTTCGATATGTTTCATCAAAATTTAGGTAGGTATGAAGAGGTGGTTGCCCTGTCCGGGCATACATAGACCATAATCTGGTACGTTGTGATGCCACAGGATCTCAGAAGAGACTCCTACTCGTTCAACCAACCGGAACTTCCTTCGAAGCTTTGAAGGCTCCTAGCTTCTGAATTTGCCAGATTTCCGTTACTGATGTAGAAGTGTGCGCCTAGGTGGTATCTCCTTCTTCTAGAGGGAGCAGGCCAAGTACGTAACAGATGAAGAATCGTCTCTTGTTCTTTTTCGCAGCTCCTGGAAAAATCATTAAACGAAAGATCAAGCCTCTGAGCATGTCTCCTTATAAAGCAGTGTTCTGTAATGACTCCTACTATGGAGATAATCATCTGCCTGCTTAGCAAGATCAGAGCGTTTTAGATCCAGCTCAGGCCAAATCTCTCTGGTAGTGCTACATGTAACATCGTTTGCCCATCTGTCATTAGCTTTGCTAATCGCATCCAACTTAAGTAGCAGCGAGAGGCATATTCAACTTCACTTTCTCTAATTAAATCTGCTAGGTGGTTCCGTGCCGGGCGATTTCGTCGACCCTGCAGTTACTTTGCATAGACGAATATTGAATTATTTAGCTATCTCCCACAGAGTCGCGCGACAATCAAGAACAGTCTTGGATGTAGACATGACTGATTCCATGGACTTAATAGCGACCTGGTTATCAGTGAAGATGCCAATACCCTTAGTAGAAACTGCGTAATACTTAAGCCAAGCCACGGCTTCTCTTATCGCCATGACTTCTGCTTGGAGCACACTACAATGATCCGAAAGACGGAAAGATATGCTTAAGTTAAACATTACGGGGAAAACACATTCTCCCACTCCACTTTTAGTTTGGGAGCCATCAGTATAGAACGATATGGACTCTTGCTCCCGTATTTCTTCTGCCTCCCACTCTTACCTCGAAGTGAGAAAATTATTATCGAAATCAAAACTTGGTAGAATATCGTCCATGTTTTTGGTTGAATTCTCGAAATCTTGTTCTCAGAATCCCACTTATGTATGAGCATGCTGTTCTCTGCACCTTGCTGAAGAGAGTGCGGTTTATCTCTGTCTTCAGGGCAGTCCACAATCACACCATAAAGCAAGATGATAACGGCAACGTAAAGCCATTGCACTACTTTGGACTGCATTCCCTATTTTTTACTTATGGCTTTCTTACAGGAGTAAAGCGCAACCGCAGCTTTTCCTTAACATTAAGTTTTCAGCACAGTTTCCTATCCAAAATAAGACGCAGATATTTGTTCTATCTGTAAAAATAAGACTGGTACCATCCAGGTTAAGGGAGCCAACATGAAGAGTTTTGTGTTTCCTTGTGAAAAGGACTGAACTCACTCCCAAACCACAATCATGAGCCCGTTCAGAGAGTATTGGGAGGGCTTTCTGCATATCCTCGCCCACAGTACTCGGGTGTTTACCAGAGATAGCTATATCCACGTCGTCCTCATAAGCAATAACTTTACAGCCTGCATCTTTCAGTTTTTCTACTTCTTCTACAATGTCACTACAGCCCAAATCGGGTCTTGGCCTCCTGACCTTCAGGTTCCTTAACATTTTTCATTGTTTATTATGGAAGGGTTGTTAGACCTTGGCACAACTCTCTATCTATGAATTTTCATTTTCATAGATTGTGGTGACCAAGGTATACCCAAGCAGGCCGTATGCTGGAACTATGCATCGATCGGGACTTGAACTCACGGACCTTCGCATTGTAGACCAACACGCTACCCACTAGGCTACACATCCAGTTTTTACTGTGGCCCGTTGACGGCCACGTTTCAAACAAGTGGAGAGAGAACTCCACCTTGCGAAGTACCTCTACTAATAAACCTTCTAGCGGATGCAACGCTTAAATTTGTGCTGATAATACTAGATGTTAACATCCAATTAATCGGCACACCAAGCGAAGCGTTCACATTTAGAATTGAAATTGCGTGCGTTATCTCTTCTGGTCTTACGTTGTTAAAAGCCCCCTCGATTTCGATAAAAGCTACCATAGTGTACTCTTTAATGCTTAGAGATTTTTCGATATGACATAAGAGTGTGCGTTGGGCCGATTCAACCGATTTCCCTTTCCAGTATGCGTTCGCTGATCAATGTTGCTGCGTAGCTGGATATCTATCAATCGTTTTTAGGTTTTTAGAAGAAATAGGGAAAGTGTAATAGGTCTTAGGTCCTTCGGACATGAATGAGAGCTTCTTCTCGCCTAGAGGATAAAACCACTTTTACTTCCTTCCATATTCCAGGTTATATGCCATTCCGTCCCGGGGAACTATATATGTATATGTTTTAAAACTGCGTATTGCCCATATGATTTGGTTCGCGAAATTATGATTTTAGAATCGCACACTGCTGGCCCGAGCTGGTGCTCTTCTCTGTGCGGAGTGGCTGTAGTGAGTATTTAAGAGAAGATCAATAGTTTCTCGTCGGATTTTTTCATGTAGCCGGGCACTGAAGGGAAGGTAGGGAGAATTTTGCGAAGTCTTGATGCTTTCGATGTCTCTTCTACCATACCGCAAAGAACTTTCCAGGATTCCCTCAAGTGCTTGTTAAAATAGCGAGGGCATACTTATATGATTCCGAGTCTACGGTCTCTTTGGTTTGCTTGGCCTCATTAAAAAGTCGTCTACAGACTTTCCCGAGATCTCGAATTTCGTCGCTCCAGCATGGTGGCTTCTGTTTATCTCTTGGTTCCTAGTGGGACAAGAGCGCGACATTGCCCCATTTAAAGCCCTTGTAAGGGTAAACACGATCCCATTAAAAGCAACATTGGTATCCGAAAGTCTTGGAATTTCGGAGGGAAGCAGTTCCTTGACAGTATTCCTGTACTTTGACCAATTAGTCTTACCGTAGTTCATAAAGACTGGTTTATCGAAATGATGGTAATCTAAAACAAATTGGAGGTATCGATGTTTTGAGAAGAAATGTTCATTCTTTCTAGTCCCTAACCACCGCGATATTCTCTGAGACTAGGGTTATGTTCGGACTTCCTGTCTATTTTTATTAACAAAATTGGGTTGCCCCCTCTGTTACAAAGCAGAAAGTTGGTGCTCAAGAGGTATTCAAGTTCCGTCTCGCCTCTTCATTGATGTCGGAGCTACCCCATACTGTGCAACGCGCGTAGCGTCACATCTAACAACGAGGCCTGCTTTGAGGCTTCCCAGATTATCCGGGGAGTGGCCCAGGGGTATCAGTAGCCAGATAAGCCGAAATCAGCCATTAGTTTTTTCCTCTCGTTTCGAAGTTGGCTGCAACAATATCCTGTGACGAGGGAGTAGAAATGTGTTTAAAGTGCTGTTCACAATGATACAAGATAGAGGTCTACATTATTTCCTTGCGTAGAATATAGCTAAGTGTCTTGAGTCCACAGAGTAGGTTCCGAACAGACCATGGTCTTGGATCAGGACTATGTGTTCTACTTGCTGATTCCGCCAGAGAAGTAAGCAGGCTGACGTGGTGAAGGTAAATTTGCAGAATCTTCAGAGTAAAAGCCATTTCTACGTTCAACTTACACCACGGGGACGTTCGCTTCTTCCGGATCGCAAGCCAAAACTTCTTCCTCGCTGAGCGGATGCGAACTAAGGTGCTCGTCCTCCATCTCTGGGTCTGGCGACTGTGAGTCGTCTTGGCTAATGGATAGACTAGCTATGTGAAGGGCTGAACTGGATTGGGATGTAGAGTCTTTCTCCTCCGTATCCATTATAGGTACTGTAAGAACGGGATCCTGAGCTCTTTGCTCCGCTGGAGTACTTTTTATTTACTTTCATTGTGGTAGCACCAAACCCATAATTGATAATGTCTCCGGTGTTCACCAAGGAAGCTAGGGACTCTTTATTGATCATTACTACGGCGCATTTAGAGTTTCCTTTAACCTCTTCCAGCTTTCCAAACCTTTAATTATGGGTAGAAAGATTTGGGTTGCAGGATCGGATGTCCAAAATCGCATCTGGATCGCTCGGTTCTGAAGGTAACCACACGTGCTTGAGGGCGGCTAGGGATCTCATCCCTTGACACAACCTCGAGTTGCGCGCCTGGCCACACTTCTCCCTATCTAGCTATTGCCATTTTGTACAAATCCGCGGACCTTTGATCGGCACACTGGATTAGTTTTACATGACCTTAGTGCCATCCGTCGTCTCTGCAAACCGGTGGAAGACCGCATGATATTTACCGAGTTGGCTGAAAGTTTGCTTTTAATCTTCCTTCAGCGCTCATGAGTAATGATCGCCACTACCAGGCTATTTTTAAGGACGTCGCTAAATGGCCTTGACAAATCACCGGTGCTGGCTGTCTTCGGCATCTTTAGTTTGTGTGCTTTCCTTCCGAGGGAAAGTCTGTAGCCCAGGTCCCAGATTCTCTGTGCTTTTCGGTTCTGAGACGTTCCGGAATGATCCCCAGATGACACAGCGCCACGCCGCTCCCTAAAGAGCTATTTTGTTGGTGGAATATTTCGATTCCCCCCTGATTTAAACACCGGGGATTCGTGTGGGTCTCCTTCACCAGTTCCACAGTCAATGAATCAATCAAATTACAGACAGAAACAGCTCTCTTCCACAAGGCACGATCCTGATTTTATATTTATATCGCTCGTAATTAAATAAATAAACTAAAAGTTCATTAGCAAAGCAATCAAGTTATCACTATTTCATTTTATAATTACGTAGGTAGATTTAATGTATTGTATACGTACATATGTATGCAAAGTTAGCATCGATGCAAGATGACTTTATCGGGGTGGATTAATTAAGCACACACTCAAGTTGGAGCGAAGAGATCCAATTAAAATATTTGAGCGGGGAGTTTTGGACTGACTTCAATTACAACGTCGAGGATAATGCTGTGCCACAGTGAATAATTTCAAAAGAAAATTCCAATGAGTATGACGCTGCCTGCGCTCTAATTTAATTAGCTTCTGTGTGGCGGTGGTTTCATCATCTCACTCTGCCTCTTCTACGCAACCATCAAATACACACTCTTCGCCATCCGCAACTCCTCCGTACTCCGCTCCGTGCCGGAATAGCAAATTCGTCGAAACGAAAGAAAGCACTCAATTCCAGTCGCTGCAATTATCGCTTTTGTTCCTGGCAATTCATCCGATGTTCTACACGCTCCTCATTAATCCGCTCTAAGTGAATTAACGTCAAATACACTAATTACGTCTTTCACTCAGTTACCCTAATTCAGGCCACCATTATGGATGAGGCTGGAGATGCCCAACGCTTCAGAATCAGTTTCATTTGCGCATTTATCGGCAGCAATTATTCCTCTCGCAATTCCTTATACCGATCCGGGTTGGGTGTGAGACGGATGTGAAACTAAGGATACGAAAATATTCCGTTTCGGGTAAAAATCCTTAGATCTTTCATGTTAATAAATCGTTAGATCTTTAATGTTATAGTTTAAGCGAACTATGAAAGGGTTTGAGTTAATGTTTTCAATTAATTGTGTAATAATACGTATAGTTACTGGTATACAGGTAGATATGGTACATACATTATTATTGATTGGTATCCTTCCTTCATGTCGCTGAATCGTTGTTCACTACTACGTGTACTCTCTTGGGTTCTATCAAAGCACATGCCTGAAAGCTACGTCCTTGTTTTTAAAAATATTTAATTAATTAGGAGTAATATCAGTACCTACTGTTCAAAAGACAAGGGTACGAGAAAAATAGTTTTCGGAAGCGTCACCATCAATGAGATGAGTTATTGGTGTTTAAAATGCAACTAACATCTCATTCACGTGAAGCTTACTGTAGTGTAGTGGATTTTAAGATCCACCTGGTACATGAATGTCCACCTGGTGAAACAGAAACAGTTCCCTTTTACAGGGCGCGATCCTGACCATCGGCCTTTAATCGTCGCCAGGACTTGTTTATTCCTCTGCTCTCTCGCTCAATTGATCGCTTCTATGTACAGCATGCTCGACCCAGTTGTTCGACGAGAATTGTAATCCAGAGCGTGTTTGGCGTTTATTAATTCATCTTTAGTTGAAGGAGTAGTGTAAGTAGTGTAGTAAGCTGCTGGAAGATTAAGAAAGTTGTTTCAGTACACAAGTCGAGCTCCGAGCGATATATCCAATTGTAGGTCTATAGACCTATTAGCTTGCTGTCTAATGTCGGAAAAATCTTAGAAATAATCGTGAAGAATCAACTCCAAGAACACTAAATTATCTCTCAGAATTAGTATGGACTTAAGCCCCGATACTAAAGGAACATTATTTGATGTCATGACTAAACTCCATTCTTATTGTGTTAAAAAATTTCACACGGCTGCAATTTTTATTGATTTGTCTAAGGCGTTCGATACAGTAAATCAGCAAATTCTACTTTCCGCAATTGGAGTTCGCGGGACTCCTTACTCCCTGAAAGCTATCATTCTTCCAGACCTCAATACATCATGGTTCACAATGTTAGCAGTGCTCTACTCCCTATTACTAGTAGCGCTCCACAAAGAAGTGTATTGGGTCCAGTTCTGCACAACATTTACACGAACTCAATCGCAAAACTTGATCATAATGGTGCAATATCACTCTATGCAGACGACATAGCACTAATATACACTTAAACTAGTACACCTGCAGTCCAAGATAGTATAAACGAGGACCTCGATAAAATCAATGTATGGATCAATGCGCATAAATTAATTTCTAATTCGAACGAAGCCAAGTATATTTTCTTCAATAAGTCACCAGAGATTGAACTAAATATTGTTTTCAATGGAAAAACCTAAAATATATATATATGTCAGCTTCAAGTACCTTGGAGTTCACCTCGATGAACACCTATCTTGAAACTCACATCTAGATGCTGTAAGAAGAAAATTGGCCACGATTGCCGGTATATTTAGGAAAATTCGAGATGATGTTCCTGAAAAATTCAGAAAAGCCATATCAAAATAAAAGCCATCAAAGAATTTTGAACCGAGCAATAAATAAACTGCCAACAAGTCGGGCGAAACTTTATTATTCTTGGGACAAGTGGCGGATGTGTGGAAAGTCAATATTCAGGTTAGAGTGGTTATGGAAGACTAAGTGAAAGGGGGTTCTTGGGCAGGGCTGTTGTCAATTTAACACTTTGCGGAAACGTTCAAAAGCTCCAGAACATATAATCAATATTTCGTTGGTTTATTTATGCAAGTTTGAGTTTTTATAAGGGGCGGGTTGAGGGGTGATAGTAAGAGTGGGAGGATGTTAATAGTTTTTTAATTGATTGCTTGAATCACGTCCAATATTCTTTGTATAGAATGTCAGTTTCATAGACGAAGTTGCATAGAATTTTCATAGGATTCGGTGTATTTTACATTCACAAAACCAAACATTTGTATGGGAAGGGGTAGAGGAGATAGGGGAATCGTAAAATTTGTGACGCAATTTTATTTCCTTTCTCTTGTAGTGTTTTCAAGCTCGTAGCTTTTAATTTGTTGCTTATTAGTTGATTCAATGAAATAGGTCGAAATGATACTTTTGTATGGGAGGTGGTAGAAGGGCATCCGCGATTGCAAAACTTTTAAAGTAATATCATTTCAATTATTTTTATAAGTTTTTGTGCAAAATTTGAAATTGATAGCTTTTAAGAGGTAGCTGAAAACTGATTTCATAAAAATGATCGAAAAAATAATTTTGTGTGGGAGGGAGTAGAAGAGGTAGAGAAATCGCAAAATTTGTGACGCAATTTTCTTTTCATTCTCTTTTAAGGTACTTGTACAAAATTTCAAGTTCGTAGCCTTTAATTTGTTGGTTAGCAGTTGTTTTATTGAATTTTGTCGAAATCATACTTTTGTATGGGAAGGGGTAGAATGGCAAGTGTAATCTCAAAAAGTTCCATTTCAACTATTTTCAAATGATTCTGTACAAAATTTCAAATTGATATACAAATTAGGTGATAATTAATTTCTTAAAAATGATCGAAAAAATAATTTTGTATGGGAGAGAGTAGAAGCTTTCAAGGTATTCGACCAGTTAATATTTCATTCTTTTAGAAATTTTTTTAAATGAATTTCGCAAATTTTCAAGTTTCTACTAACAAATTTCATTCAAAAATTTTCAGTTTATGTGGTTTTTTCATTGCTCATGAAACACCTTGTGTACGATAGACCAAGGGGGTCGGTGAATAACTTTTATTATTTTTTCTGTATGTACAACAAATAGATGTATTCACATGGAAAATTTAAATTTTGTATCTTTCACCAGAGCCCTTAAAAATTCACTCAAAATTTTCGACATTTTTGGTTACCACCTCCCTCCCCTTACACCTCCTGTCGTAAAATTTTTTACCAAATTTAAAAACTACTTAGTTCTACAATTTGACAAAATTTGAACTTGATATCTGCACTCAATTTTGAATTATAACGGTTTGAAATTTTGGAAAGTGCATCATTTTTGAAATGCTCCCCATTTCCCCCCACTACTATTTTGTCCAAATGTTATATTTTTCTCGTATTTCTCTAGTATAGCTTAATATAGGTTCTAAGATTCAATTACATAGCTTAATAAAAAGCCGAGATATTGATTTTTAAGGGGTTTTCTTTGCACACACCCCTCCCCCCCCTGGCCCTCTCCCTTACAATAATTAGCTTTTATCTAAACTCATTCTAGTGAACCTATGTGCCTTAATGGTCTCAAAATATCATTTTTTTTGGTAAGTAATTTCGAAAATATAATCATTTGAAAAAAAAAAAATTCGGCTGACAATGGGTTCTTAGCCACCCCCCTTTTTGCATCCCAATGGATAAAAAAATTAAATTATTTTTAAAAGTTGTCCCACAAACCCTTCTATATGTATGTTGAGTTTTAGCTTCCTAGCTGGTACCATGGTTGAGATATTTGAATTCGTATTTTTCGGTTTAAGCGCTCCCCCCGCCTCTCCTCGAACCCGTACACCCCACAAATTGGTACCCACCTGAGATCCGCAACTATCTACAATCCCCCAAAAATGAACTTTCTACCTTGAAGGGTGTGGGAGTTAATGTGCGCTGAGCGTACACACCGGCGGACGGCGTACAGACAGACGGGTTTTTTTTTTGCATTTTTAGGCTAATTTAGTCATGAAAAACCAAAGTTTCAGGGTAGCAAATTTTTTTTTTTTCCAAGTCGATCACAATACTTAATTATTAAATGAAACCATGTCACGTAGCACTGCAGAACTCTGACGTTTCTGACGCTGGCCTTGAGCCTGATGACGATAATCCTATCCGGGATTGGTTCCCAGCTAATGAGACTGTTTCTCGGTGTAAGGATGAACGCCACGCCATTCTTGGCTTCACTTTTAGGGCCAATGCCCAGAATAGTGTTTCCGCTAGGGATTCGTTCTTCTCCTGATCCTGTCCATCTGACCTCGCTCAAGCCCAAGAT
This sequence comes from Chorisops tibialis, assembly GCA_963669355.1. Lineage (NCBI taxonomy): Eukaryota > Metazoa > Arthropoda > Insecta > Diptera > Stratiomyidae > Chorisops > Chorisops tibialis. The sequence goes on from OY770262.1 coordinate 277,737,149, forward strand.
TTGGATGTTATATTGCTCCATTTCACGGTCGATCCTTGATTGGCGATGTATGTACCGAGTGACCTCTTCCTTCCACCGTTATTCAATGTTTGAACGTTCCACAAGCCAATCATAGTCCGTTTTCGAATGCTAAACATAGTAACAGTAGAATCCTTTCGTATCCGATGCACTGTACCCGTTTCTCGTATCAGCTAGAAGACCAAGGGTGATAAGCCCATGATTCATTGAGCGTCCTTTTGCCAATTTTAGTGCAAGCAGGATTGGCTGTGGGTGTATTCTACTGCCCCCATCCCACAGGGGGTAGTGGTGTGAAATCAACATTTTTTTTCTTGAATATGTATATACGGAACAAGCCCTTAAACTACTGCAGATTTTGAATGTTAATGGAAAATAATGGAATATGGAATAGGCAATTTTTTTGCAGTTCTCATTAGTCCTGCCGTGGGACTGCTTTGTCTATAGCGGGTAATATGAAGACCCACATAGAATAAATCCGTTGAGCGGTAGGAGTGACTTGGAACTCTAAGTTAGGTCAAACCAAAAACCATTCAAAGCTCTATGTAAGACAATAAGATCCGACTGCTTAGATTAATAAGGTTAAGCTGTCTGAGCATGAAGTCGTAGTCGATGTCTTCCGTTCGAATATACAGCTTGAAGCCGATAAACGAGGGAATTTATGCTGTTTCGTTTCAATATTCTTGGAGTGAATTAGGATGCATAGATTCCATAGCTCAGATATAGCATTTTTATGGAAAAAATATTCATGAAATTCTGACTATTCCGAATTATGAATCCGAACATTCTTCATGCGGAATTACATATTTCTGTAAAATGGAATGCAAAAGTTAAGGACGCGTCCAACATAATGCCCAAATCTTTGATGACCTGCACCTCTAGCAATGATTGGTTATTAATGTAGCAGTTGTAATTATTATTATAAATTTTGTATGAATATTTCGGAATGTTGGCGGAAATATGGTTAGACAAGTACCAGTTGAACAATGCGTCGATATTAGTTTGAAGGGTAACACAATCCCGGACTGTTCTAACAGTTTTGAAGATTTTTAATTCGTCTGCGAATAGTTGATGGTCAACATCATGGAATGTGGAAGATCATTGATAAATAATAGAAATAATAGGAGTCCCAGATGGGAACCCTGGGGTACACCAGACGTTACTGGAAATGAAGTGGACATAGCTATTTTTATATTGATAGGGGAAACGTGATTCTGCAGGTAATCACTTAACCATAAAAGCTACGTACCGGAAATGCCATAATCATTTAATTTGGAAATTGGAAGCCGATGATTGGCTTTGTCAAATTCCTTAGAGAAGCCGGTGTAACCTGCGTGTAGTTGATGGTTTCACTACATTGCATTGGTAATCTTATTAGTATAAGGTAAAAGGTTGGTTAATATTGACATACCTTTTTGACAGCCACGCTGTTGAAGCGATATAATGCTGCTAATGAACGGAGTAAGATTGTTAGTAACAATTTTATCAAAGATCTTAGCGACAGTAGACTGGATGGAGATCAGTCTGTAAGTTGCAATGTTACTTTTGCTACCAGACTTGTCAATGGGTACTAGAAAAGAGGACTTCCACATAATAGGAAACCTACCTGTGTGGAGGAAATAATGACACAAACAAGGAAAAGGACCTCCAATAGACAAAACATTACAATTGACGAAAATAATTTGAAAAATGTGGACGAATTCATATATTTAGGCACAAAATTGACAAAGAGTGGAAATGAAACGAACGAAATAAAAAGACGAATCCAGCTCGCAAATAAAACGTATTATTCAGTCTTAGCTATTCTTAAGGCCAGCTGCGTACACAAGAAGACCAAACTCCAAGTCTACAAATCAATAGTAAGACCTGTGCTTTGCTACGGATGCGAAACATGGACCCTTACACAAGCATCCGCATATGTTGAACGCTTTCGAAAGACGGGTCCTGAGATGAATAATTGGAGCGAAACGTGATGGTGACCGATGGCGAACTAGATACAACAGTGAGCTGCATGATATATTCGACGAACCGGAGGTTTCCACTATCATCAGACTGCGGAAGCTGCAATGGGCTGGCCATGTACAAAGGATGGACGAAACTCGATTACCTAAAAAGGTATTCGAGGGAAAAACGAAGGGCCGGAGGCCAGTGGGAAAACCCAGGAAACGCTGGTCCAACTCTGTTGACGAAGACTGTTCATCGATGCTCGGATTTCAAAATTAGAGGACGCGGTCACTGGACCAAGATCGCTGGAGACTTCGGCTACGGGAAGCCAAGGTCCGAAAGGGGCTGTAGCGCTGCGACGACGACCTGTGTGGAGAGAGAGGTTAAAATAATAGTTAATGGTAGTGCCAAAAACTCACGACATTTCCATAAGACCAATGAAGAGACACCATAAGGATCCATTCGGGTTAGGGCCGTTGAGCATATTATACGTTGAGCATATTATATTAAACGAACTAAGAGAGTTAATAACAAAAGGCGTTGATGGTGGATGAAATTGAATTGAACTTATTCAACGTAGCAGCGTCGCTTTTTTCGCTTTACACAAGGAACAACGGCGAGAAAATTCTAGGTAATCAGTCATAGAAGCTTATTCCTTAAATCTAACATGATCTGCTCACTCAAAAATCTCAAAACTGAATGTTCGTTCGTCCGTCCATCCGTCCATATCCTCTATAGCTTGATAGCGCGTTTAGCTAGAAAGTTCAAATTTTGTACACGACGTTTTTAATAAAACAATAAGGTCAAGTTCGTGAACGGGCCATATCGCTAGACCCCTTCTACCCCCTCCCACACAAAATGAAACAATTTCGCAATTTGACAATAAATGGGTTTACTCGAAATATATGAATGCCATTGTTCTGAAATTTGGAATATATATGTTCTATGATGATCTAAATTTACTGTATAAAAATTATTCGAGTTATCCCCCTCCTTCCCCCACTTCCCATACAAACTGCACTTTTTCATGAAATACTCTTAATCAATTTACTCAGTACGTATATAATTTATCGAGCTGAAATTGTGCACTGAATAATTATTTAGAATTATTAGTAAAACGAAAAAAATTAGACGATTAGCTTTACTCCTTCTACCCCCTCCCATACAATATGACACAATTGCACAACTTAACAAAAAGTTAAAACATTTTCATATGTGCGTGATGTTTATATTTCGGAAAAGGTCATTAAGAATTCGCGCCCACTTCTACCACATACAAACTGCACAATTTCACTAAATCCAATACACTAATTTTCTCAGTACCTATTACATTTTTGAATCCTAAATTTTGTATAAAACATTTTGATAGCAACTCTAGTTTGATGTGAATAAATTAGTTCAATGTCATCACCCACCCCCATATAAAATTTCTTCAAATCTAAAAATTTCTCTTTCATCCAGAGTATCTCAGGATTGGGCTTTATGCCCAATCGCAGTCCTGTTATTTTTTAATAATGATCAAACGCTTGAATTCGGGATCGAACCCGCGAGGATAGGGTAAACCTGGTATTACCTTAGTGAAGTAAATTTATCAATTAAAGAATAAATTACGTTATAAAACCGAGGATCATCATTAGGATCAACTAGGGTGTAGTCTAGTGGGTAGCGTGTTGGTCTACTATGCGAAGGTAGTAAGTTCAAATCCCGGTCGATCATCCAGCAAACTACCTGCTTTGGTTATACCTTGGTCAACTGAATCTACGAAAATGAAAAATTCGAAAATATAGGGTGGTGCGAAGGTATAACAACTCTTTCACAATAAATAATGAAAGTTGTTAAGGAACCTGAAAGACAGGAGGCTCTGGCCCGACTTGGGCTGTAGTGCAATTGTAGTAGTAATAGTAATGGGATCATTTAGTTCGAGGCCATCAAATTGATTAATGAGCGCTACAGACAAATAACATCACAATTGGTGTTTTTATACTCTAGATGAAATCTTATATTGTGTTTGCCTTTCCGTTTGTAAAGCTAAGAAATAATGCTCGCACAGAGTCGCCAAGGGTACAGAGATATTTGTTGCCGCTTAAAAATCTCGATTCCGAGTGACCATCCGTCTGTCCGCTTATCTACAACATAACTCTCGAACGCTTTGAGCTATCGTGCTGAAATTTATTTTAAATCATTTTACCAAAAAACAAACTTTACGTTCGTGAGATGGCTACATCCCTCTATTTCTTCTACCCCCTCCCATACAAATTTCATGAAATTTATAAATTTAAAAAATTGATTTTTTTTTAAAACCGATTAAGCTATCGTCTTGAAAATTAAATCAAAATATAATGATATAAATATCATTAACGTCAAAAAATCTTGATCCGATCCCTTCACTCCTTCTACCCCCTCCCATACAAATGCGCAATTTTCAAAAATGCATATATTCGATTTTCTTTCAAGCTAGCTAAGCTAAATGAAAAAATGTTTGCCAAAAAAAAAAAAAACAAAAACCATCAGCCTCGTTGCACTCCTTCTACCCCATCTATGAATTTCACGAAATTTCAATTAAATAATTTTTCTTCCAAGTTATCGACTTGAAATTTTGTCCAAAGTAAAATAAAACGAAAATCCCTATTGCCAAAAAATTTTGTTTTGATCCGTGTACTCCTTCTACCCTCTCCCATACAAATGTATTATTTTGGTAAATGCATTGTATCGATTTGATTTCCATTAAGCAGGAAAAAGTAGAAACTTACAGTTCTGCCAGAATTTTTCCATTAATAATTGCTATAAGTGCTTAAAAAAATATCAACTTCGCTTCACTCCTTCCACCCCCTCCCATACAAATATCTATATGGAAATTCAAAAAATCACTTCTCTTTCGATCATACGAGAGCTATCGACTTTAAAATTGGACCAGAGCATAGTGATAACGATGTCGATAAGTATAAGCAGTTCTAAAATCTTCCACTTCCTCTACCACCTCCCATACAAATCCTCCGATTTCAGAAAAAAAAACCAATTTCCTTGAAAATTATGAAAGCTAGTAGGCTACGTCTTGAATTTAATTCCCATCTATGGGCGAGAGCAGCAAAAACTTCTCTCTCTTATCTGGAAACTAATTTAATTGAAATTCCGAAATTTCGTAAAATTTGTATGGGAGAGTGTAGAAGGAGTGAAGTAAAGTTGATAGTTTTTCCAAAATTAGTTGCAATTATAATAAAATTAGTTATGACAAAAATTGGTTCATTTGGCTTTGCTAGTTGCATTGCAAACCGAATAAATGCATTTTTGAAAATTGTGCATTTGTATGGGAGGTAGTAGAAGGAGTAAGGAGATCAGATCAATATTACTTGAGGTTAATGATATTTATATCATTATACTATGACATAATTTTCAAGCGAATAGCTGAAATGGTTTTGGAGAAAAATCAATTTCTTTAAATTTCGAAATTTAATGAAATTTGTATGGGAGGGGGTAGAAGGAGTGGGGGGATGTGGCCCGTTCACGAACTTAAAGTTACTTTTTTGCTAAAAATGACATACAACAAATTTCAGCACGATAGGTCAAAGCTATCGAGAGTTATGTTGTAGACAGACGGACAGACAGCAACTCGGAATCGATGAGTTTTTGAGAGACAACAAATATTTCTGTACCCTTGGCGGCTCTGTGCGAGCATTATTTCTTAGTGTTACAAACGGTAAAGCTCTCAGATTTCATCTAGAGTATAAAAATGTTTCATCAAGGCCTTCAAAATAGGCTGAAATTGCCGACTTCACCTTTTCATCGTTCGTAAATTTTTTTCCTCGAAGTTCTTTCTTCAGTTTTAGGAACAAATAGTAAACGGAAGGAGCCATATCTGGACTATAAGGGAGATGTTTCAATATTTCGTAGTCGCATTCCTGTAGGGCAGCCATTGCAACGTGGCTCCTGTGAACAGGTGCGTTGTCGTGCGAATGCAGCACACCTTGAGTCCACTTTTTCTTCTTTTTTCTTTGATGGTATCCTTTTATTTTTGTAGCAGGTTGGCATAGCACTCCGCTGTGATATTTTGTCCTTTTTCTTTATAATCGATCATCAGAGTCCCGAAAAATAATTGCCATGGTTTTTCATCGGATTGCGAGACCTTGAACTTAAACCTTGGAGGAGGGGTGAAGCGCCTTTACGGAGCCACTGCATTGACTCCTGCTTCGATTCAGGCTCTGAAGAACCCAAGTTTCGTCTCCAGTATCAATCCGTGATCCAAAAACACGCGTGAGCACTCGAAGCGCAGCTTTTTCTGAACCGCTGAGATCATTCTCGGTACCCATCTTGCGCTGACTTTAGACATGCCGAGATGATCGTGGAGGATATTCAAAATCGCTGTATCTGATACGCCAACCATTTTTACGACTTATTTCTTCTTTGCAGTTTGGTCCTCATACCTTTTACGTTTGCAATTTGGTACTCATACCTCGACCCTACACCACTTGCCCTATGCCCCTTATAAATATCGTTTTTTCCAGGATAAGAGTTCCCGTAAATGGATGATATTTCTTCTAAAATGATTTGTGGCGTTTTGCCTTGCTTGGTAAAGAACTTTATGAAAGCACGGAACAAAATTTTGTCCAAAGTTTTCTTTCCGATTGACTTGTTGATTTGGAGATAACTAAAATGTTAATGATTCTATTTGACAGAAAACTTGCATTTATACCCTTATTATACTTATTAAGCTAGGGTGTAGCATAGTAGGTAGTGTGTTGGTCTTGTAATGCGAAGGTCGTGAGATCAAATCCCGGCCGGCGCAACATATAATTCCGGCACATTGCCTGCTTGGGTATACCTTGGTCACCTCAATCTAAGAAAATGAAAAATTCGTAGAAAGAGGGTTGTGCGAAGGGCTAACAACCCTTTCACAATAAGTAATGAAAAATGTTAAGGAACCTGAATATCAGGAGGCCAAGGTCCGATTAGCTAGGGTATAGCCTAGTAGGTAGTGTGTTGGTCTTGTAATGCGAAGGTCATGAGTTCAAATCCCGGCCGGCGCAAAATATAATTCCGGCATATTGCTTGCTTGGGTATACCTTGGTCACCTCAATCTTAGAATATGAAAAATTCGTAGAAAGAGGGTTGTGCGAAGCGCTAACAACCCTTCCACAATAAGTAATAAAAAAAAATGTTAAGAAACCTGAATATCAGGAGGCCAAGGTCCGATTTGGGCTGTAGCGCCATTGTACAAGGAGAAGAAGAAGGTCCGATTTGGTCTGTAGCGCCATTGTAGAAGTATACTTATTATACCCCTTGCTAAAGCGGCATGCATTTAGGATGCGGATCGCGGGCGACAGCCTTTGAAGAGGTTACGAGGAAAACGAAGAATCTATCGAACATTATCTTTGTCACTGTCCGCAAATCTCCAACAGTCGTGTCATTTGCTTAAGCTCTAGATTCTTCTCAGAGCTAGACGACCTCAAAGGCGTCCAACATTCGAGCCTACTACGGTTCGCAAACCGAACCAAGTGGTTACAACAAGAGGAGTGACTTCCATCTTATAATAAATAGGGGGAGCACAATGGGCCCAACTAGATGGTTCCACTGCATTGTGGTTCTATGGAACCACCCTCCTACAACCAAAACCTAAACCTATACCCTTACTGAGTGTTAGAATACCTCCAGGTAAAAATATTTTCCCGTTCCCTTGTCCATCTCCTTCATTATGCGAAATTTCTGACCTCCCCCCGTAAATGTTGGTTCAATTTACAGACGTGCAATGGGTGGAAAACTTTTACATGACTAAAGAAACATTTTTATTTGTTTGCACTGTTTTTAAGGATGAACTTGCGCCAAAATCATATTCAGCTCCGGCAAATAATCGCAAAAGTTTATCTTTAAGAAAAAAGCGCTTTTCAAAAAAAAATTAAAAAAAAATTGTGCAATGCAGTAGAAAAAATGTCATTTTGAAAATTCGAATTACCCAGTTACCATACAAAAACTTCACAGTTAACATGATTTATTGTCTAACACAACCGTAACCTCAAAAAAAATATAGATAATAAATTATTCCATTGCCATTGTGGTTACGATCCATCAACGATTTCGTCACTCTATCCAAAATAATATCTCTCGGATTGTTAGCGGACATCGCGAGCCAATTAACAAATTAACAGGGATCAATAGCTCGGCTTTCCTCTTCTACGCAATAAAAACGAACCTTTAATTTCACTAATTGAAGGAAATTATAGAAATCAACGTGTAATTTCTTTTCCATCTCAATCATTGAGAGGTCGCCATAAACGTTTAAGGGTTCGGCTAACTACGGTCGCATTCATAATGGGGGCCAACCAATGGAGTCACTTGCTCATCCCACGGCCTGGCACATAAATGATGAGCCTTGTGCTAGGATGCCTTCGATATGAACTGAAATAAACCTTGGATCTCTGAAGGAGCGATTGGAGGGACGCGCACACGCCGCCTAGGAGGAGGTGAAGGAGATGGAGGTGGAGTAGTGTATGAAAGCCATTTAGTTGATTGCTAATTCCGAACTCACAAAAATTAATCACGAATATTGCTCTGGAACTTCAGATATTTCACTATTGTCGAACAAAACTCCTATCTATAAAATATATCCTTAGTATCCTTTCGAGTCACATCCATAGGATAAAAAATGTAACATCGAATGGTTGGGATTTCAGCAATGACATTCAAGATCTCGTAACTATCTAAAAGGATGGGAATGTACACTACATACACTAGAAAAGGATATATTTTGGAATCTGCCAAAAACTTTCAATTATTCCAATGGATTTTATTATTTGATAGCGATGTTTCAGTTCAGTTAGAATGCAATATATGCTCGGACTATGTTTCGTACACGAATAAAATAGATTACATCACATTTTTCTACTCAGGCACGATATTTTTACGATATCTACATTATGGTTACTGAGAATTCATATAATATTATGTTAATACAGAACTCTGCCTATCGTAAAGATTACAAGAAAAGGCTCTCCGTGAAACCTATTTAAATATATTTGACATCATTCTCAAATTATAGGGAGTACAAAATTGAAACCCGCCGTTTCCCATTAGATGGCGCTTGCAGAAAATGCTGATAACAATGGCAGATCAGATCATGGTAATCTTAGGCATCTGTCAACAACTCCTCATCATTAGATTCGTGAAGTTTTATCGGCGTCACATACATTTTTTGTGCGCCAATATGATGAAGTTTGAACCAAATAACCGTCATTTGCAGGAATTTTTGCTTTTTGCCTTCAATTCAAAAAAAATCTGGCGATGAGGCACGTCGAAAGATTGTTGAAACTTATGGTGAGGGTGCTATTAGTGAAAAAACGTGTTGCAAATGGTTTACACCCTATAAAATGGGTGATTTCGGAGTGGAAGACAAGTAGCGTCCCAGAGTGGTTAAAAAGTTTGAAGACGCAGAATTGGAGGCATTACTCGACGAAGATTCATGTCAAAATCAACAATAACTTGCAGATTCATTAGGCGCCATTTTATATCGTTTGAAAAGCTTGCGAATTATGAAAAAGCAAGGAAATTGGATACCTTACGGGTTGAAACCAACAAACTTCGAACAGCGTTTCTTCTCATGTAAACAACTGCTTCACCGCCACAAAAGAAAGAGTTTTTGCATCCCATCATCACTGATGACGAGAATTTGATCAATTATGATAATCAAAACCGAAAAAAAGACGTGGGAATATCACTGCTATGCATCAACATCGTCAGTAAAACCCAATATCCATGGCTCGAAAATGGTAGGACCAGCTCGGCGTGGTGTATTATGAGCTACTGCAACCGGGTGAACCCATCACGGGAGATCGCTACAAGAAAATAACTAATGCGTTGGAGCCGAGCATTGAAGGAGAAACGCATGCGTCAAATCCGTGTTGTTATATGTTTGTACAACGTGGAAATTGACCGTTCAAATTACCAAGAAACTACAAACTTTCGTGAACCAATGCCTCCGACGCATTTAGGAATATTCTGGCCAGCAGTGATCTCCAACGACGAACTTTGGATTACATCTGGCCAGACTAAAATCGGTATTGAGATTCAAAGGCGGAAGTGGCAGTGGATCGGTCACACTTTGAGGAAACCAGAACAAAGCATCATCAGACAGGCTCTGGATTATAATCCTCAAGGAAAACGTCAGGTTAACCGACCATGTAGCATGGAACCGAGCATTTGAGCTGGAGGCCAGAGAAATAAACAAGTCGTGGCAACAGGTAAAGGCCGATGCTCAGAATCGCGCCTTGTGGAAGAGAGTTGTTTCTGTCCTATGCCCTTATAGGGGGTCTTAACAGGAATTTGATTGTCCCTGACGCTGAAATCGTTATCGCGGGCGATTTCCATGTTCGCAACACTGACTGGCTTAAATAGTCCTCCTGCACGGATCAAGATGGACGTGATACTGAGCTCTTTGCCTCGTCAAACGATTTAGCACAGCCGGTAAATGAGCCTACTCGTTTACCAGGAATTTTAGGTCAATTCTCCAATCTTCTTGATTTATTTCTGACTACCCAACCTGAGAAATATTCTCTCTCTCTCTGCAATACCCCCATCGCTATATATGGACATTTTTTCGATTCTAATGACTGCGATAAAGACTGTAGAATTATCACCGAGACTATCCTGAAAGATATGAAGCTCTACATACCTTCTAGTTAAAAGAAAGTTCGGCCGTCGAAGGACTCTTGGATCACAAGTGAATGTCTCTCGTCAATTGAGGCTAAGAAACAATCGTTTTTAAATTTTCCAATTCCAGTTAACAGAGATTTTTATAATGAATCAAGAAATGTCTGCAAATCTATCTTCAAAAGTATTAAATTCGATTACGGCCAAAAACTTCGGTGGAAGATCGTTTAGTGTTCAAAAGGCTCCAGATATTTCTGTTCTTTTGTCAAAACGGTCAACAATAATTTCAACTTTTCATCAACACGATCACTCGTTGATGGCGACCACCTTCAAGCCAAACCCATCCTATCACAACACCTTTCCGCACGCGTCTTATATTCAGGATCCTGCAAAAACTCAATGTTCACAAGTCCGCTGGCCCTGATGGCATTTCCCCATTACCCGTAAAATGTGCTCCTCTTCTCTGGAATTTTTTTTAATGAGTCTTACTCTTCTTGGAGCTTTTTAAGATTGTGAAAAGTTGCAAATGTTCAGCCAATTCCCAAAAAAGGAACCAAAGCAAACCCCGCTAACTACAGCCCAATAGACATTACTTCCTTGTTCTCGAAAGCGATCGAAACTGCTGTCAGTCGCAAAATCATTCACTATCTCCAGGCTAAACAGCTTATCCACAATCGCCAATACGGTTTCCGTTCTGGAGGGCCAACGGGAGATCTCTTAGTCTACCTGTCGGAACACTAGAACTCTTGCTGGCATAAAAATGGCAAAAATCAAGTCCTTCCTCTTGACATTGCAAAAGCTTTTGACAGAGTTTGGCACGAATGTCTCCATGCTAAGTTAACGCCCATTGTCCTCGATGCTACCGTCATTCGTTAGATTGAAAGTTTCCTGTCCGAATGCACTATACGAGTAGCATTAGAAGGGTTTACGTCTTCCTCATTTCAAATTAATTCTGGTGCCCCTCAGGGTGCTGTCGTATCGCCTACTCTATTCTTAATATTCATTAACGACCTTCTGTCTTATACTTTCAATCCAATCCATGATTTTGTCTAATAAGGCGTTAAGTTAAATAACCACCTTAACTAGATCAAACATATCTATGATGTTGCCCTTCTACTTCTACTTCTACAATGGCGCTACAGCCCAAATCGGACCTTGGCCTCCTGATATTCAGGTTCCTTAACATTTTTCATTACTTATTGTGGAAGGGTCGTTAGCCCTTCGCACAACCCTCTTTCTACGAATTTTTTTTTCATTTTCGTAGATTAAGATGACCAAGATATATCCAAGTAGGCAATGTGCTGGAATTATATATTGCGCCGACCGGGATTTGAGCTCACGACCTTCGCATTACAAGACCAACACGCTACCTACTAGGCTACACTCTAGCTATGATGTTGCCCTTGATAGCTACAAATGCCTAAGTATTTTCGCAAATTTAAGAAATACTTTACGTCTCATGACTCAGCTACTATCCGCAAGGCTTACGTTCGACCTCGTTTAGAGATTAATTCGCATTTATGAGCTGGGACATCCAAAACACCTTGCGCTGCTCGATCGAATCCAAAAACACGCGTTCCGACTAATTAGAGATGACACCAATACGGTTTCTTTTGACCCCTGGAGCGTCGTAGGAACGTCGGAGTTTTCAGCATCTACTATCAAGAAATTTCATGGTAACTTAGATCACTGATTCCGCTACTTTACATTTTTCCTCGAAATATGTATAGGCGGTCATTCATCTCCCAATCGTCCAGACTTTGGAACGCACTGCCTGCTAGCGTATTTTCAAACAAGTATAACCTTCCGCGCTTCAAAAATAATGTTCATCGCCATTTCCGTCTTTCCCCCCCCCCACCACAAAAAAAAAATGTCATTCCATTATATATGCAAGTTTAGGTTTGTATGTGAAGGAGGGGGCAGGAATTAGATGAATGTTAACAAATGTTTGATTGATTTCTTGAACTACATTTAAAAATCTCCGCACAAAATCTTAGTAGAGAAGTGAATTCTATGAAATTCGGTGAGTTTCATATTAATGAAATCATACATTTGTATTGGAAGGCTATAAGAGTTGGTGAAACAGTTTCGTTTCTTTTGAAAAGTTTGAGTGAAAATTCTTAAGTTCGTAGCTTTTAATTTGTTGAAACTACACTTTTGTATGGCAGGGGGTAGAAAATGAAAAACTTTATGATGCAACTTTGTTTCAAATATTTTTTAAAGTGTGTGTACAAATTTTAATCCAACCGTCGAAGGGTACATGGTTCATCAAGGATTGTTTAGATTTCATACAGAAGAAAAGAAATCATTTGAAATTTTCAAAGATAGTCCAACTCCTACCAACAAATTGCTTAACAGAATCTTATGGTATACTTGTAAATCAACTCTTGAATGTGCTAAATTCCAACAAGACCGAAACAATCGTCGGAAGATTCTTGAAACCTCTAAAAGCTCAAGATGTTTTAAAATGGTCAAACGAAACTTCGGAAGAACTTCTTTTTACATGAAGATGGAGACTGAATTATTACGGATCCTATTGAGAAAGCTAATTTTCCAGCTGCAAGCTATACAAGAAACTCTCGGCTGCCACCAACAACTTCCCCTTAACCACCACATTCTGGTTTTCCTCTTCAACCTCAAGGAGCTCAATATTCACAAATCAGCTGGTCCTGATGGCCGTCCCCAACAATACTTAAAAAATGTTTTTCGTCTTTGACTAAACCTCTTCGCAATCTATATATTTTACCTATGATTCTCTTCAGGACACTTTGCAACCATGTAGAAAATTACGAATCTCTAACCGAATCCTAAGGAAGGAAAAAAAGCGATTCCTTCGAACTACCTCCCTATATCTATTCGGTGATGTTGAAAGTGATGGAAACGGCTGTCAATCGCAAACTAGTCAGCTATCTTGGGGATAACCATCCTATCTATTCCGTTCCGAACATTCTGCGCGAGATCTCCTGGTTTGAACTGAAAGTTAAAACTCGTGCATTTCCAAATTCAGCGAGGGTCAGGTACTGACTATTGACATTGCAAAAGCCTTTGACAAAGTTAGGCGCAAATGTCTATTGGTAAAACTCATAGCCATAGGTTGTAACACTACCCTTGTCGTATAGATAGACAACTTGCCTTTTTGATCGCTCGATACGATTCGTAATGGAAGATATATCTACTAACAGTTTCAGATCGATTTCGGCATCCTTCCAAGGCTCTGTTATATCCCCCACCATCAATTTAATCTGCATTAATGATCTTCTGTCACCAACATTCAATCCAATTCAAAGCTTTGCAGTTGACAGTACTCCGGAAAAAAACATTTCAATACGACCCCGTTACTGAAGCTATTGGCGAATCTCTCTCTATTCTCTTCAATGGCGCCACAGCCCAAATCAGGCCTTGGCCTCCTGACCTTCAGGTTCCTTAACATTTTCATTATTTATGGCAGAAGGGTTGTTAGCCCTTCACACAACCCTCTATCTATGAGTTTTTTTATTTTCGTAGATTGAGATAACCAAGATATACCCAAGCAGGTAGTGTGTTGGAATAGTGCGTCGACCGGGATTTGAACTCACGACCTTCGCATTGTACACCAACACGCTACCCACTAGGCCATACCCTAGTGAAGCTCGTTCTTGGGTAAATTTTAAGCGCGACAAATTATACAGTTTATTGAAATCAGACCTCAACTTAATCCTAGATTGGGGCAAAGAAAATAGAGTAGAGTTCAATGAATCAAAAACTCTGTTATCTATCCCTTAAAAAGGATGTTTCGTAGGGTTTCTCGAATGTATCCTTCGGTAGCATACAATTGCACTTTTCGAAACAATTTACAATACTCGGGATTGGATAAAACATATTTTTGATGTTGCATTTGATGCCTCCAAACGCCTTGGTGTTCTTCGGAGATGTAAAATGTATCTTACGTCTCACGATCTAGCAAATACCTACAAAGCCTATTCGCACATATGGGCTGGGGTACCCAAAACACAACTTGAGGTAATCCATCGAATCCAGAAGCATACGTTCCATTTAATTGGAAATGAGACTATAACAGCTTCTATTGACTCCATCGAGCATCGTAGAAACAACATTCGTGCCCTTACACCACCCAACTCAAATTTTTTACCAAAATTAATAATTATTTAGTTCTACAATCTGACAAATTTTCAATTTAATATCTGTACTCAATTTTGAGATATAATATCTGTGTAATTTTGAAAAGTGCGCCATTTTTGAAATGCTTCCCATTCCCCCCACTACTATTATTTCAACATGTTATATTTTTTTTGTATTTTCCTAGTATAGCTTAGTGTTTTAGTGTTTTTTTTTGCACCCCCCATGACCCTCCCCTTACAATAATTAGCCACTCTCTAAGCTGATTCCGGTGGAACTATATGCCACCTTAATGGTCCCAAAATATGAATTTTTTACGATAAGTAATTTCGAAGATACAATCATTTTAAAAAATAATTCGGCCGACAATTTTTTTTTTGCCCCTCCCCCCTTTTCGGACGCCAATCGATGAAAAAATTAAATTATTTTTTAAAGTTTGTCCCACAACTCTCTCTACATCTCTACTGATTTTCAACTTCCTATCTGCATTCATGGTGGAGATATTAGCAAGTGTAGTTTCAAACTTTTTCCCTCCCCCCGCCCCCCCCCCCTTCCACATAACAGTTCCCAAAATTTAGAAAATAGAGATCACTTACCCAACCAACAATCCACCCAAAAACGAACATTCTACCTTTAACAGTCTCGGAGATACGAGTCCATGTGTACGGCGTACGGCGGGACGGATATGCAGGTTAGAGTGGTTAGGGAAGACTAAGTGAAAGGAGCTTCTTGAGCAGGGCAGTTCTCAATTTAACACTTTCCGGAAACGCTCCATATTTCATTCCTTTATTTATGCAAGTTTGAGTTTTCATGAAGGGGGAGGTAAATAGTTTTTTAAGTGATTGCTTGAACCAAATCCAATATTCTTTGTATAGAATGTCAGTTTCATAGACGAAGTTGCATAGAATTTTCATTGGATTCGGTGTATTTTAAATTCACGAAACCAAACATTTGTATGGGAGGGGGTAGAGGAGGTAGAGGAATCGTAAAATTTGTGATGCACTTTTATTTCGTTTCTTTTGTAAGGTGCTTGTACAAAATTTCAAGTTTGTAGCTTTTAATTTGTTAGTTAATAGTTGATTTAATGAAATTGGTCGAAATCATAGTTTTGTGTGAGAGGGGGTAGAAGGGCAAGTGCGATCTCAAACTTTTAACGTAATTTTATTTCAATTATTTTTGTAAGTTCTTGTACAAAATTTCAAATTGATAGCATGTAATGGTCGAAAAAATAATTTTGTATGGGAGGGGGTAGAAGTTTTAAAGATATTCAACCAGTTAATATTTCAAACTCTTATAGATTTTTTTTAAATGCATTTCGCAAATTTTCAAGTTTCTACCTAAAAATTTCATTCAAAAATTTTCAGTTTATATGTTTTTTTCATTGCATATGAAACACTTTGTGCACGTTAGACCTCCACTTCGGTGCATAACAATTTTGGAACAAATTATTATTTTTTCTGTGTACATTAAATAGATATGTCGAAGTGCAAAATTTAAACTCTGTATCTTTTACGAGAGCCATAAAAAAATCACTCAAAATTTCCAATATTTTCGCTTTCCACCTCCCTCCCCTTACACCCCCCGCTTAAATTTTTTACCAAAATTAAAAACAATATAGCTCTACAATCTCACAAATTTTTGATTTGATATCTGTATTCAATTTTGAGTTTTGGTGATTTGTAGTTTTGGAAAGTGCGCCATTTTTGAAATGCACCCCATTTCCCCCCACTACTATTATGTCCACATGTTGTATTTTTTTCATATTATGCTAATAAAGTTTAGTACACGTTTTAAGTTTCAATTACATAGCTTAAGAGATAGTCGAGATATTAATTTTTAAGTGTTTTTCTTTGCAGCCCCCCTGACCCTTCCCCTTACAATAATTAGCTTCTATCTAAACTGATTCTAGCACATCCGTATGCCGTCTTAATGGTCTCAAAATATCAATTTTTTACGGGAAGTACTTTCGAAGATATAATCATTTTAAAAAAAAATTCGGCCGACAATTGGTTCTTAGCCCCCCCTTTTCGCACCCCAATGGATAAAAAAATTAAATTATTTTTAAAAGTTGTCCTACAAACTTGTCTATATGTTTATTGATTTTTAGTTTCCTAGCTGTAACCATGGTTGAGATATTTGAATTCGTATTTTTCGGTTTAAGCGCTCTCCCTGCCTCCCCCTGAACTCGTACACCCCCCAAAATGGGTATCCGCCTGAGATCCGCAACTACCTATAATCCCTCCAAAAATAAACTTTCTATCTTGAAGGGTTTGGGAGTTAATGTGCGCTGAGCGTACACGTCGGCGTACGGCGGACGGCGTACAGGCAGACAGATTTTTTTTTTTTGCATTTTTAAGCTAATTTAGTCATGAAACGCGAAAAAACAAAATTTCAGGGTAGCAATTTTTTTTTTTCAAGTCGATCACAATACTTTATTATTAAAATAATAAAGTAAAATTGAAGCACAACTTAATAATAATCAAATTATAATCAGAAACTTTTTCAAACTTAATTTCCAATTTTATTTTGCAGCAATAACTGATATTTAGGTCATCACTCGTGGAATATTTAAAGCGCTTCGTTACAAGAAAATCCTTTCGTCATTAATGAAATCAAAACTCATAAAATAACAATGATAATGATAATTTATTTAATTGGAAGAGCATTAGCTAAAAATTACAGATGGCTGAAATTTGCAAATGGTAGAATCGCATAATTTATGTAGAAAGCTTTCGAAAGCAGATACAGGGCCTTGTCCTTTAGAACCTTCGGTAAGACTCCGGATAAATTGGTAGCTCACTCAGCAGCTTAAGTGAATGAGCACTAATGAACCACTTAACGCTAATTAGATGAAAAGCGAGCATTTGCACACATACGATTACATATATCGTGGAGCTACATATCTGCCGCCATACGTACCTCTCCTCATAACGTACATTATTCTGAATGTCACGTCGCGTATACCGGGATTCGTTATTCGCGATGTAGCTGAGGCCATCTCCATCAGGGCACGATCTCCTTGTTAATTTTTTTTCCCCGACTAGCACTCACATAAGCTCACGGTGCGTTACACATGTCAACGGTAATTAGTCCTTTTTCATGATTGATGGGGTTTTCAATTTGACGTCATGTTGGGTAATTAGCCGGGTGTAATATAATTCACATGAGCCCTGCGACTGGAAATAAAACGAGCCCCGCTGCGTATGAGTTAATTTGGGTCGCAAATTCGGTTGTTTTATGAGCGGCTCATATCTAATTAGGTATTCCATGTGGCCCATTTAATCTATGGGATTTGCGAACGGATTGATATCACAAGCCACTCTGCTCGTCATTACGAACACATAAAATCAACTTTCCATATGTGTAGTTTCATTATAAGTACATTACAGCACGAAAACTCGCTGTGATTATTACAAGTAAATTGATAATTTGATTTGCCGCGAAGCTATGTAGTTCGTAATCTGCTCATATGTACGTATCAGTCATTTGATGGTCATACGATATGTCTCCCAGGACTGGTTTTAGCTTCAATCTTTTCAATCACAACTAGGCACTTGCGTATTTTAAAAAAAAAAAGTTATGGATTTTTAATTAATTTCAAACAAAGTGTAGGTTATAATTTGATCAGTCGGCATTTTTTCATTGCGTTATGTTAGACTTGTAGTAGATTCATATGTTTGCAACTATCTTTGGTGAATAGCGACTCTACAGACCTGAGGTAGCCATCCCCCTGTGCGATGGGGCAGCAAAATTCACCAACAGCCAGTCCTTCTTGCCCTCAAAATGGCAAATGACCACTCACTGGATCATGGGCTTATCACTCGTGATCTTGAAACCTAACTGATACGAGAAACAGATACATCGCCTCAGATACGGAATGATTCTACGGTAACGACTTTGGCCTTCGAAAACGGACTATGATTTGGCTTCTGGAACGTTCGGACATTGAATGACGGTAGAAGGGGGGGTGCTACTTGGTCCAATCCATGATCGCCCATGAAATGGAAGCACTAAAACATCCAAATCTTGAGCTTAAGTAAGGCCAGGTGGCCAGGATCAGGAGAAGAACGAAGCCCGAGCGGAAACTCAATCCTTTTCGTTGGTCCTGAGAGTAAAGCCAAAAATGGTGTTCGTTCTTACACCGAGAGCGAGAAACTGTCTCATCAGCTGGGAACCAGTCTCGTGTAGAATATCGTCGTCAGGCTTACGAACAATGTCAGAGACGTCACAATTCTGTAGTGCTCCGCACCAACTAATACCACAACACCTGGTGACAAAGAGAAGTTTTATAGCCAAATGAGTGCCACCTACGAGAGTGTTCCAAGAGGTGATATTATTATCATCTCAGGAGATATGAACGCTCAGGTTGGCTCTGACAACACTTGACTAGAACACGGAAGCATGGTGACACTTGGATCGACGCTTCACGACCTTGGATTAAGAGACCCAAAAACGGCGAATTATTTGTGGAGTTTTCTAGTACTTGGCAACCTTGGGAGGGACCCTTTTTCCACACGAGAGTCCCCACAAAACATCTTGGGTTTCGCCTGAAGGTGTTACTCCGAACCATATCGACCATTTGGCTATAAGTCGCCGATGGAGAAGAGATTCAAGATTCAAGATTCAAAACTTTTATTGAGGCTTTTTTTGTACATATTAGTTGGCAAAATCTTACGTTCTATAATACATTTGTCAACTTAATTTTATAGTATATCTGACAATTAATTCAAAATTAGTAGTGTATGTAAATAACTTAATATTACAATTCATCATGGAAAAATAAAAAAAAATATTATACAAATCTAAATGAGAAAATGCACTTGCTCCCGGTGCTGAGTTACTCGTTTTGTCGTTAATGACAGAAATAAATAAATCTTAAACTAAACTTATCTAAAGAAAAGTATTTAACTAAATTAAATAAATTGAAACAATTCTTTGCAAAATTAAAACTAAATTTAGCCGCGATAAATAGTGTTAGTCGCCTTGGAGTAAAAGCTCAGTCTCGCAGGGTTGGTCAACAAAGGTTGAAGTATTTCTGAGTTTTGAGAGACTAATGTGATAGGTGAAGAGTAATAGTGCTCTAGAACCTGATCAGAATGGTTCTGTATGTAAATTTCTCTAACCAGTGGATTAGGGTGGCTAACTAATCTGCTGATAGAAGCTTTGGCGAGACCAACCATATATTCCATTAGTGGAGTTGTCTTAGTTCGGTCATAGTATAAGGAATTTCGATAATATTTCTTGCTAGGCCTTCGGTACTTCGATATACAGTGCCGTAGGATCTTCCTTTCGAAAATCTGAAGCTCTTCTGAAACAGTGGGGGAAATGAACATCCAAGTTACAAAGCCATACGTTAACACTGGTCTAATTAGTGTTTTGTAAATTAGTACCTTGGTTAAAGTTTCTAATTCCTTTGACTTTAAAAGATTCATCAAAAGAGACTTTGCTATTTTGGCCTTCTTTAATGCATATCTTGCATGCTCATTATATTTAAGCCTGTGTTGCAGTTTTATGCCCAAATATTTAATGCAGTTTTTGAGAGGAATGCTTATTCCATCCAAAGATAGTCCAATTTTCTTGCTCTCTTTCACAGCGTTGCGCGGACCTTTGCCACTAGCGTTGCGAAAGCAAATTAGCTCTGATTTTCCGATATTAATTGCAATACCCCACGTTTTGTAGAAAATGTGTGCAGCTTCGAGATGGCTTTGCACGAGTTCCAGGGCAGTACTGGGCTTCTTATCATGAGCAAATAGTATAGTGTCGTCTGCATACATAATAGCCGACGAGGCTGCCGGACTAGAAAGACTCATTGGTGTTTGCCTAGTCATAGGAAAATCATGCAAGTAGAAGTTAAATAATTTTGGTCCAATGATTGATCCCTGTGCAACGCCTGCTTTTACGGGTATAGTCCTAGACTTGGTTGAATTTATTTCTATAAAAAGATTTCGGTTGGTAAGAAAATCCGCAACGATTCTCAACAGGACACTTGGACAATTTGCTACAATTAATTTATAGACTAAACCTTTGACCCAGACACTATCGAACGCTTTTTCAAGATCTAGGGCGCATGCAACTGTGCACCGTTTCATTCTAAGGTTTTGAATTATTTCGTTTTGAAAAAATAGAACAGCATGTTCCGATGAGTGTGCTTTTTCAAAACCAAATTGCGTAAGCGGGATGAAATCACTACAAAAGCACTCCAGTTTACCAAGAAGAAATTTTTCAAAAATTTTGCCTATGTTTGACAGCATAGAGATGGGTCTTAAGTTAGCTATATCAGTGGAGCTCTTACTTTTTGGTATTGGTATAAGCTTAGCAGTTTTCCAGTCTGTTGGATAATATCCATTGTTCATGCAATTATTAAGGACTATAGCAAGTTTTTGTGAAACTTCCCACGAACATTTACGTAAAACAAAGTTGGATATGTGATCCGGGCCAGACGATTTCTTCCTATTACACGATTCGATGAGTTGCACAACCGACCCTTGTGATAGAAAAAATTCCTGTACCTCAGGATTTGTTATTGATTCAGCTCTGCATTCGGAGGAAAAGTCCAGAATATGGGAATTTTGATTTGCAGTGTAGAACGAATCCACGCGCTCGTGTACTTCGGAATTTAGACTATTGTCAAAAGTGGGATTCTTTTCCGAGTAAAGTTTCTCATAGAATTTCGCACAAGCCTCAAGCTTGTCATCAACTCCAACATATTCAACGTTGTTGTATGAGATCGAGTTCCGTGCAAGATCGAATTTCAGTGCCTTTCTCCCAGTTATTTTATTGATTTCATTAAAGGCTGAGGGTGAAGGTTTAATGGCGTTAAGCCTTTTTTTGAATTGTTGGTTAAGATCTTTTTTAACAGAATTTCGGATAATAACATTCAAACATTGAATTCTTGCATTAAGTCTCTGATATTCAGTGTTGACTCTGTTTCCATTTCTCGCGTGAATTCTTTTTAGTTGACGGAGCCATATTTTTCGAATGGCGAAGAGTTTTAGGACAAAGTTAGATAGATGTTTATATCTAGAGTTTTTGCATATCAGAACCTTAGAGTGTAGTTCCGTACAATGAGCAATACTTTTGGTAATATCGGAAATAAATATATCTATTTCTGGGTTTGTCAAATTTCTGGCCGTCGGTATATCGAAATCTAAGAAAGACGCAAGATCATTTCGAAAAGCCTGCCAGTTAGTATTTTTAAAGGATGTGTACATCCGTGGGTTTTCTCTAAAAGGGTCGAAACTAATGAGCCTAATTGTTAGCCATAGAGCAAAATGGTCGGAAGGGGCCGACAGAGTTCTGCATGAAAAATTTCTGCAGTTGCTTGTGTCGAGCAAATTGTTTGAAATTAAAAAGAAGTCTAGATAAGAAGAGGAGCGAGGAAACGTAGGGCTTTCGCTGTGTACAATATCCATTTCTAGATTAACCCCGTCCTGTAGCCATGATTGTAAGTGGTTGCCATTGACGTTTCTTTGAAAGTCGCCCCAGTCTTCATGGCGGGCATTAAAATCTCCTCCCAGAATGCAACCATCATATTCTCTAGACAATCGAAGTAGGCTATTTAAGTCGTTTATGATTCTTAAGCCCAGACCGCGAGGAATATATATTGCCCCTACCAACAACTTTTTGTTTATTCCATTTTCATCAAGATATGGAATACAAACTAAAGATGCTATAATGTGTATGGCAGAGAAATAAACTGGAGTAAACTTAATACTTGTTTTAATTAGAACAGCTGTTCCCTGTCCCTGATCGTTTCTGATTATATTATAATTATTTATTCTGACCACGTGCCGTGCTTTTAAATGTGTCTCAGATATAAGAGCGGTGATGGGTTGAAATTGATTGAGGGAGTCTTGAAGAGATATTCTTTTATCGTGAGAAACTAAAGAACCCACATTAAGACAGTAGATATTTAATTCATTCATGGTGTTGATGTTAGACGCACAATGAAATTTAAGTATGCCATTGTTCTTTCTTCAGTTGATTCAATTTTCTTGTAGTTTGGCCAGAAATGTTTAACTTCCCCCATAAGCTTTGCGATGGAGATACCAAATAAAACTTGTGATTCATTTAAAAATTCCTGTAAAGAGTCACTACATAAAGTTTCTGTATTTCTTGTTTGCTCCATTCCTGATCCAGACACAACTCCAGAATATGTTCGTTCTGGTGTAACAAAATTGTTAATGGCTTGCCTAACAAAGCTGTGGTTATTCGCGGCTTTTTGGGCTGCAGTGGTTTTTACGCGGTCCATCTTCTCTTTATGTTTGACGTATGCTTCGCATTTGGAGAAGTTAGCGGGGTGCCCTTCTACTCCACAATTGATGCAAAACGGCTTTGGTGGGGAGATACCTACATTGGCTCTAGTACATGAGTCCTTCTCTTCATGACCCTCACCGCATTTTACACATCGCTTGGCGTTGGCACAATTAATGGCCATATGTCCAAAACGTTGACATCGGAAGAACTGGACTAGACCCTTCTTTTTTGGTTTTTCCCACTTAACTTTTTGATGTAAAATGAATTTGACACGAAGAATTTTCTTCAAGTCGTCATTGCTTTTGAGCGTTATTTTGAACATATTTAATTCCACATTTTCAGTCCTTGACCATGCAGTGGTAAACTTTTCTACTTTCAAAATTTGTAGAGAGCTATCAACTTTTCTTAACTCCGCAAGAACTTCCTCGGGTGTAAAGTCGCTGCACACACCCTTTAAAATAACCGAAGTTGCCCTCAATTCAGATGGCGTGAAAGAAAATGCTTCAGCGCTGGACGGTCTTAAGGCAACAATTATTTGTCTATGAACGTCTGGGTTGTCAACAAACAGCTTTTGCCTGTCCACACCTTGGCTTATAACTTTTATTTTCACCGCACTTGATATTTTTTTAACTAATTCTATTACAGTCTTTGCCTTTAAAAACTTAATAAAAATTGCTGGGCACCAGCTAACACGCTGAGGGATATCGGTGCGATTAGATGTTCCTTGATCTTTATTCAAATGTCTAAGAGGACTAAAACTATTACTAAAAACATAACAGAATTATGATTGGACTTAAAGCCCAATCATATGATACTCTAGATGAGATGGAAATGACTTTAATATACCGGCAAATATGTCATCTGAAATTCTTTCGAATAGTGAGAAGAGACTTTGCATGGGAGGTGGTAGAAGTAGAGGCGGAGGTTTGTATTTCTCCTATGTGACACCGAAAATGGCGTGTAAAATGTTTCGTGCTGAATTTAAAATTTTTAGTTTTCATTATTTTTAAAGAAATTGGTCATAGTTTTCCTTAAATTGAGGCATTTGTATGGGAGGTGGCAGAGGAAGTGGAACGTTTTAGATGATTTTGAAACTGTTTATCATCATCCTTCACTATGCTTTGATTCAATTTCTCTCATATATTCGAAGGAGAAATGCTTTTCTTGAATTTATAATACAGATATTTATATGGGAGGGGGTAGAAGGAGGGAAGCTGAGCTGATAATTTTTTCCAGCATTTATTGCAACTATTAAAAAACAAATTCTGGCAAAATTTTAAGTTTGTAATTTTTCTAGTTTTAATGGAAATCGATATAATGCATTTAACAAAAATGATGCATTTGTATGGGAGGGGGTAGAAGGAGTGTAACGATGAAAACAATTTTTTTTCCTGTTATTGATATTTTTATTTTTATACTTTGTGCGAAATATCAAATTGATACCTTTCACAGTTTCGAGGAAAAATAATTTAATTTAAATTTCAAAATTTCGTGAAATTTGTATGGGAGGGGGTAGAAGGAGTGAGTGGAAGTTGCTAATTTTTTCAGTGCTGATTGGAATTATAAAAAAATTAATTCTGGCAAAAATTCGTTTTTATAACTTTACTAGTTTCGATGAAAATCGAAAAACTGCATTTTTCAAAATTATGCATTTGTATGGGAGGGGGTAGAAGGAGTGATGGGATCAGATCAATATTGAGTCATATTAATGGTATCTACATCATAATACTTGAACCTTAATTTCAAATCGATAGCTTAAATAGTTTCTAAGAAAAATCAATTTCTGAAAATTTCGAAATTTCGTGAAATTTGTATGGGAGGGGGTAGAAGGAGTTGGGGGATGTGGCCCGTTCACGAACTTAAAGTTTCTTTTTTGCTAAAAATGACACACAACAAATTTCAGCACGATAGCTCAAAGCGTTCGAGAGTTATGCTGTAGACAGACGGACAGACGGACAGACGGACAGACAGACAGACGGACAGACGGACAGACGGACAGACAGCAAATCGGAATCGAAGTTTTTGAGCGACAACAAATATTTCTGTACCCTTGGCGGCTCTGTGCGAGCATTATTTCTTAGCGTTACAAACGGTAAGGCAAACACAATATACTCTCAGATTTCATCTAGAGTATAATTACCATCTGAGACACTCTCCAATATGCGTGGCGCTCTAGCTGTCTTTCGTCGATGCGCGGCTATGAATCCAACTGCTTCGTTGTTGACGTCATTCAGAAATCCGTTTTCTGATGCTGCCGGTGAAACCTCAATAGTAGGTAGCTCGTTTGTTGCAGGTTCCGTAGCTTTCCTCTTTTTGTTGCTGCTTTCCAGAGGCCGCGGTACCGTTTCCCAAGTACGCGCGTTGTCGAGCTCCATTGAATTGAAAGTACTGTGTGATTGCGTTCGCCTTAGTACTATTGACGGCGTTCTAAGATGACCGTCTTCTGCAGAATGGTCCCCCTCAAAGGCTGGGGGAAGCCCAGAGTCGGACATGACTATCGGATTCAAATTAAACATTTTGATTTTTTTTTTTTTTGTTGTGTTACGAAATAAATTTCCGTGGACGATGTGAACTGGTCGGCGGTCCATCCACAACTCTCTCCCGATGGAGAAGATGTCTCCTCGATGTGCGAGCGAAGCGTGGTGCTGACGAGGGTAGCGACCACCACTTGATGCAGCTACAGGATGGCCACAAATTCTTCAAATGAAGCGCAAGCTTAGTGTCGATAGACTTAGTGACTCCAATAAAAAGCGCGAGTCCAACCCTATTCTGCGAAAAGTCATCCAAATTGGGCGAATATTAAATGCGAACACTCGACGCAAATTGGGACGCATCAAGAAATACGTTTCTAAATAGTGCTGAAGAATCTGAAGGGTATGTGTAAATCGGTGAGAAACCCTGAATATCGCATTACACATGGGACAAGGTTGGCGGTTGGGAAAAAGTCAAATTGGCAATCATCTCTCAACGCGATATCAACCAAAGAACTCCCGACTTGAGATGGAACTACCGCAATGCTCATACAGAACTTTAAAATGCTGTTAGATGCGACAATAGAAAGGTCATTGAAAATTTGGCCAACAAGCTAGAATCTGCAGCTAACCTTGGGGATATGGGCTCACTATTTAACATCATGAAACAGTTGACGAACAGGAATCACCGCCAACCACCTGGAGCAAGATTTCAACGGAACTCTCCTTAATATGAGTGAACACCAGTTGCGGCGATTGAAGGAATACTTCTCTGATATTTTAAACATCTTGTCAGAGGAAGATATTCCAGAAACAGAACTACAAAACATCTAACCGCAACAATCCTCTATTAGAGACGATCCCTTAGATAAGGAAGAGATAGTTTCGGTCAATGGCGAGCAGAGAAGCCCCAGGTATAGACGGACTACCAACCAAACACCTCAAAGCGGACCCGGAGACAACAGCCGATATACTCCTCCCACTCTTTACTGAGATGTGGAATGAAGAAAGATATCCGGCTGAATGAAAGGAGGACGTCATTGTGAAAATTCCGAAGAAGGGTGACCTTCGGGATTGTGGCAATTGTTGTATCGATAATCATGGCTAAGGTAATTCTTAATAGGATTAGTGATGTCGTGGAGAGCACTCTCGAAGTCTATCAGGATAGATTCCATAAAGAGTCGTCTTGTACCGACCACACAAATACCGTACGGATAGTATTGGAGTAGTCCGCCGAAATGGGTTCGCCACTACGTATCATGTTTATTGACTTCGAGAAGGCTTTCGTCAGCGTTAAGCGAGATTTCATATGGAATGCTTTGCGTAGGAGAGATATTCCAGAAAGGATCATAGCTATGATTCAAGAGTCCTACGAAGATGCAAGGTGTCGCGTCTTACATAGAGGAGAGCTGTCCGAGAGCAGTCCTGTGCAAACGGGTGTAAGACAAGGCTGCATATTATCAGTAGCCCTGCACTGGAAGATAAAGGTTTTCAATGGAGACTATTTAACATCTTAAGTCACCTTGATTATGCTGATGAAGTATGTTTGCTTGCACATAAGCGTTCGAACTTAGAGTCAAATGTTCGCTCGTTGCGTTCTTAATGCAAAGAAGCTGAAAACAAATGTGCGTAAAACCAAGTACATGCACATGGGTTCGAACACAAGCACACTCATTGTCTTTAAAGGACAGAATGTGGAAGAGGTGCAAGATTTTTGTTATCTCGGGAGCATTGTCAGCATGGACATCACCAAACAGGCTCTGGATTATAATCCTCAAGGAAAAAATCGAGTTGGTTGAGCATTTAGCACATGGAAGCGAGCAGTTGAGCAGGAGGCCACAGGAAAAAATCACTATCAGAGTTCCTTAATGCAAGGAATTGCCATAAATCGGTTCCAAATTTGTTGTAGAAACAAATAATATTGGCATTACTTAGAGAGCCATTAAGACCAAACAAACCCAACCTAACCTAATGCCCAATTTAGGCTCTAGCGCCATCGTTCCTGCTTCTCTTTTGGATGAAAGTTCTTATTATTGCCTAATTTCGCGCTGCCTGCACTTAAAGATAGCCTTGTGATTCTCGTTGGTGGGTCTAGATCTAAAAGCCTTCGTGGTTGTCCACCTTAGGTAATCAGAAGAATCGCAATTCTTCTCCTTTGGCTCATCGATTTATTACTATGCCGATCGGAATCATGTCGAGAACCGTATCCTATGCTATAGTTGAACCCAGTAATTGGGAACTGATATTGCCAAATCTGCAGTAGCATCACTGATGGCACGAGCTGCTTCAGACATGGTGTGGCCTGCTATTTTGTAGGTTCTGGTGAACAAAGTAGCCTTAATGCTTCGGAGTCCTCATCAGTAGCACCAATTACACCATCAACCGAAAATCGGGAAGATATTCTTATCTATTCCCTGCGTATTTGACACTAAACCACTTAAGTTTGTGCCCAAAGTGCTCAGCTTAGCGGAACGCTTACAAAATAAATGAAAAACCATTTGAAGCGAGTAACTAATTACACGTTCGCACATCCTACTCATGATAAATTTAAAATTTTTTTATTGATAATAGCCACTCAATTGCAACGACATTTCGTTGAATAGCTGCACCATTAGAGTGAAACTTAAGATGCATTAGTGCAACAAAGCAATATTACATTTTCAACTTATCGTCAGCTAATCCTTCCACTCCACTTGCATGCCATTAGCACCTGCTTATTTAAATCCCAGCATTAAAACACCCTGTTGTCTATCTGTAGTTAATGCCTCGCTACGAGAGATGTCCTA
Source organism: Chorisops tibialis (assembly GCA_963669355.1). Taxonomy (NCBI): domain Eukaryota; kingdom Metazoa; phylum Arthropoda; class Insecta; order Diptera; family Stratiomyidae; genus Chorisops; species Chorisops tibialis. The sequence goes on from OY770262.1 coordinate 277,765,371, forward strand.
TGCAGGATGTGGAAAAAAATCCGCTGCAGATTCCCCATTCAAATTAAATGCAAGGCAATAGCAACACATCATTACGCAAAAACGAAAGCATTTCACATTTCACAGATTTGGACCGCCAGGGCTTGGTAATAGTTCACCAGATCTACCACCTATCCTTATCCCTCACCTGTGTACCATCTTTACATATCAGAGATCTATAGAGCACGGACAGGATACACGTTCGTGCCCACAGTTTCGCCTATGCCTTCAGCATGTATAGTCTACGCCACGCCGGTTTATGTGCCTAACTTTACTGGTTAGAGCTATGGCTTTGCCAGGACTCGGGATTCTTCCTTTACAGGGGTCTGACTCATCCTGCCATATGTACGGACACGTTTAGATATCCTATCACATATGACCGTAGGAATCGTGTAGTGTGTGTTCATTAGTATAAATTGACGGGAGAGAGTATGTGAAAAAGCTTTTATGCATTAGTGTAATTGGACATTAGTTAAAATGAAAAATCCGTCGCTTTCCCTATTAGCAGAAGTAGTGAGATTGATGTTGACGGCTTTAGAGGAGATGAAAGTTAACAACTTTTCCATAGAGCTGAGTGCTATTTGTGGTTAGGTAATTAAACATTCACCGGAGATGACGAGGATAATGCATTTGGTGATTACGAATGCAGCGCCGTTGTATAGCTTCGAATGGTCGAATTCATAAATGTATTTCAGTTTTGTGGCGTTTATAAACGGCTAACTCTATCTAAGATAAAATAAAATATTTTTGTTGTAAATTACGTTAATTTAATTTTATTATTCGAATAATAAAGTATTGTGATCGACTTGACGATTACGATCGAATACAATAAATCAGTATTTCATTCATTTGTTTGGGTTTGGTTGGTTGAGGGGAGCCGATTGAAGAAGTAGCTGGATGCTGATAATTACTTTATTATTCTAATAATAAAGTATTGTGATGAACACATCGAAAAAATTTGCTATCCTGAAATTTTATTTTTTTCTCGTTCCATGACTAAATTAGCCTAAAAATCCAAAAAAAAAAAATCTGTCCCGCCGTACACCGTCCGGCGTACGCCTTACATATGGACTCATACCTCCGAGAAGATAGAATGTTCGTTGTTGAGTAGATTGTTAATTGGGTACGTGAGCTCCATAATCTAAATTTTGGGAGGTGTCAGGCAGAAGAGGGAGGCGGGGGAGGGAAAGAGTCAAAAACCATACTTGCTAATATCTCTAACACGAATGCAGATAGGAAGCTAAAAATCAGCATGCGTATAGAGAGGGTTGTGGGGCGAACTCTAAAATAAATTAATTTTTTTATTCGTTGTCGTCCGAAAGGGGGGGGGGGGCTAAGAACCAATTGTTGGCCTATTTCATTTTTTATATGATATCCTCGAAATCACTTACCATAAAAAATTTATATTTTGGGACCATTAAGGTGCCACACAGATCCACCAGAATCAGCTTAGAGGGAGACTATTTAATATAAGAGAGTGGGTCAGGAGGAGGAGGGGGTGCAAAGAAAAATATTTAAAAATTAATACATACATACATATATCGACTAATTCTTAAGCTATGTAATTGAAACTTGGAACGTATATTAAGCTGTACTAGCGAAACACAAAAAAATATATAAAATTTGGTTATAATAGAAGTGGGGGCAAACGGGGAGCATTTTAAAAATGGTGCAGTTTTCAAATTTTCAAACCGGTGTATCTGAAAACTGAGTAAAGATATCAAATCGAAAATTTATCACCTTGTAGAACTACATTGTCTTTAATTTTGGTAAAAATTTGAAGCTGTGGCGATTTAAGGGGAAGCAGGTGGTAAGCAGAAATTTTGAAAATTTTGAGTGATTTGTTAAGGGTTCTGGTAAGAGATAAAAGTTGACATTTTGCATGTTGACACATCTATTTGTTATATATAGAGAAAAAATAATAATTTATTCCACAATTGCTATGCACCGACCCCCCTGGTCTAACGTTCACAAGGTGTTTCATGTGCCGTGAAAAAAAGCACAAAAACTGAAAATTTTTAATGAGATTTTAAGGTGGAAACTTCAAAATTTGTGAATGCAAAATTAAAAAAAATCCTAAAAGTATGAACTGGTCGAATACCTTCAAAACTTCTACCCCTCCCATACAAAATTATTTTTTCGACCACTTTTAAGAAATCAACTATCACCTAACTATTTAAAGCTATCAATTTTGTATAAGAACTTTCAAACAATAGTTGAAAAAAAATTGCGTCAAAAGTTTTGAGAATCACGCTTTCCCTTCTACCCCCTCCTATTCAAAAGTATGATTTCGACCTATTTCAATAAATCAACTAATAATCAACAAATTAAAAGCTACGAACGTGAAATTTTGTACGAGTACCTTAGAAGAGAAACGAACTAAAACTGAATCACAAATTTTACGATTCCCTTACTTCCTCTACCTCCTCCCATACAAATGTTTGCTTTCGTGAATGTATAATGCACCGAATTTTATGATAATTCTGTGCAACTTCATCTATGAAACTGACATTTTATGCAGAGAATAATGGGCGTGATTCAAGCAATCAATTAAAAAACTATTAACATCCACCTACCCTTACTATCACCAAAAAAAAACACTTGTTATGAGTAAAAAAAGCACAATTATTTAAAAATCTTAAAATCTGGAAGAAACGTCGTCTACAATACAACCTGGATAGACGTCAGCCGGAGATTTGATTTAGACCATCTTTTTTTGAAAAAGACATTAAGAAAAAATTTACTCAAAAAGATATTTTGCAGTAAATTTACCAGACGATATTTCTATGAAACCGGCTAAATTTAGACAGAATTTTATTTCAATTAGTTAAAATACATTTAATAAGAGGAAATGCAGCAAGTTTTGGTAGAATATTTTTTTTTACAGTTCGTGAGATACTCATTTTCTTCCAAGAGTACAAATTCTTTGAAAATTGCCAAAAACGTCTTCAATAACAGTCTATATCTCAGGTTTAAATAAACCGAATTTAACTATGTACCACTCAAATCAGAGGTCTAAATATCTACAAACGATCATCATTTTTAGTTTTTCAATTTAGTTTAGTACAACGTCATAAATCTTAAAAAACCTCTAAAACAGGCGAAAATTTGCAAATTTTTCTATTTTTCGAGTCCTTCCCCCACTCACCCAACGGCCGCAATATTTTTATCGTAATTTACGCAAAAAAAAGAAAAACATTTCGCCCCTAAATTCTAATCCGACTGGACTAATAAATGCGAGTATCATGGTATCATTCTTAATAATTTATTGTTCTGATTCAAACAAAATATTGTTATAGATCTGGCAACCACGCAATTTGATCTTTCTGGAATATGCAAGAACAGTATCCCCCAATATGTAAAAGCCATAATTAAAGATCTAGAAACTTCCAGTATAGTTGAGACACTCCCGACGACATACACCACGGAAGGTTCGAGAATTGGGGAAAATGGTATAAAAGCACGAAGCTTTCAGACGGGAGGCAGTTATTCAGCAACAGTTATGAAAGACGCGAACCGGTGCAAGAAAGCGATATCGGCGGTAGTACCATATAGTGCGAATTAAGTTAAAGTGCGAATAAATAAATTATCACTTATTTTTAAACGAATTGTGTTTTACTTGAAATCCCGTCGAAGCCCTAGCTCTCAACAATATAAAGCATTGTGTTCAAAGCCATAAAACTAACCAAATTATATTCTCAAAAATTGCTTGTTATTGCGATTCTTATGCGGACAAGTTCACGGGGGATCGCTAGTATAAAATAAAACCATTCATTTGAATGGGACGGGGTTGAGGTTCCTCTGCAAGGATGCAGAAGGGAACATTGTAAGTAATGCGGAAGATGTAAAACTAAGACGTGCGTAATACTTTGAACACCTTCTTAATCCGAGCCCATCACCCGCACGAATAGCAGCAGCAGACATAATTGCAGGTATAACTGATGTAACAGCTGATGAAGGATCCGCTTTGAGTCCTCCCAAGCTCGAAGAAGTAAAAACAGCATTGATGAACCACCTAAACAACAAAGCGCCGGGCACTGATTAAATTCCAGCTGAGCTTCTGAAAACCGGCGAGACCTGCATAGCGCATCTCCTACATAAATTAGTCACGGGCATATGGACTCAGGAAACACTTCCTAAAGATTGGCGCAAGAGCATCATATGTCCACTTTATAAAAAAGGTGACAAACTCTGCGAAAACTACCGAAGAATATCTCTGTTATGTACGTCTTATAAAATATTGACGAAAATTCTAGAAAAGAGAATTAAGCAATATGCTGACAAAGTAATTGGTGAATACCAAGGCGGATTTAGAGCTGGACGAGCTGGACCAGATATTCTCATATCGACCAGATAATTGTTGACTTCAAACAAGCATTCGACAGTATCGACGGGTGCGTACTGTGTATCATGTTGGAGTTTGAAGTCCCATCGAAACTGGTTCGGCTTACAAGAATGACAATGACAAATAGACAACGGCCTTAAGCAAGGTGAAGGCCTCGCACCAATGCTTTTCTACTTAGCACTCGAATATGTTATTCGAAAACTTCCAGTTGACACCAAGGGAACACTATGCTTCAAATCCACACAACTCGTAGCATATGCCGACGATATGGATATCCTTGCAAGATCTGTAGAGGGTGCTAAGGAGGTATTTCTAAACTTTGACTCGGTAGCAAGGGAAGTTGGACTACGTATTAATGGAAACAAAACCAAAATTAAGACACAAACTTGGAAAAAGACGCCAATCAGACAAAATATAACAGTAAGAGACTGTAACCTAGAACGAAATAAAAAAAAAGTCACATTTTCTTCAAGAATTCTAATCACAAAATGCCAATAGAGTTATGAGAATCGATTACCAAAAGCTCAGGTACTTCTATAGATTTTGATGTTTTAAATGTTCATGTTCATCCAAATAATCTGAGTGTTAGCTCTTTGCAAGACCTTCTATATGCAAATTTTCTATTTTTGTAGATTGAGGTGATCCAAGTAGGTTTGAAAATTTAATGCCGAGAAAACCTTTTCAAATTTCTGGTTATTGGCAGAAACGGCTGTGTAGCGCTCAGAGGGTTCTTTGGTAGAATGCTTGTCCTATACCTTACGGAAATATTTTTTCGAGGCTCTAATTTAAAGTATATTTTTTCCAAACCTCTAGAGTGGCATCTCCCTTTATGATAATTTAATAATCAAGATAACTATCACTGACAATGCATTTTAGCATTCGCCGTTTTGAAGTAGATTGCTTGGAAATCACATACCATGTCTAAATTATTCTACTACTCTGCAAAATTTGTTTACTTTTGTAAACTTAAAAATAATGTCGTGGCAGTACTTTGTAGAGTCATCTATTGGTAGTTATCCTGCGTTTTTCAGAGTTGTGCTGCGTTTTTCAGATAACATTATCTACACATAAAAGAGTCATAATTTCAGACCCATGCGTACGGGAAGGAGGAGTTTCGGGTATTCCCCATGGGTTAATTATATGAAAATTTTATGTACCCTGAGGGATCTTAGATAAATTTAGTGAAGAGCGTAAATCAAATTTTCACGTCTCTAGTTTGTGATAATCCTTTAGAAAAGTACTCTTAAAGCTCAAAAAACTGCCGAAACTCCTCCGCTCTATGACAATTTCTGAACACGTGCCTTTCTAAAACAGATTATAAATATATTTTTATACATCTTCATATCCCATATGTAAATCTATCGATGCGAAATGAAGTTTTTCACATTTTCAATAGTTCCTCAATATTTTTATACTCTAGATGAATTCTGAGAGTATTATAAGTTTGCTCTTAAGTTTATAACGCTAAGGAAAAAGGCTCGGAGAAAATAGTGAATGATACAGAAGTTATAATAATATTGTTGCGAGCTAGGGGTTCACCCGGATTTCAAGTAAAAACACAATTCATTTAAAAATAAGTGATAATTTATTTATCCGCACTTTAACTTAATTCGCACTATATGGCACTACCGCCGCGTACTTTTCTATCGCTTTCACTGGTTCGCGTATTCCATAAATAAAAGTCGTTGACTAACTGAACTGCTCGCTGAAAGCTTTCGTGCTTTTATACATCTTACGACAGTTCTCGAAGCTTCCTTCAGTGTGTATGTGTGAACTATGTGTGAACAGTTCTCGAAGCTTCCTTCGGTGTGTATGTGTTATACTGGAAAGCTCTAGATCTTTAATTGTGGCGTATACTGTTCTACATAATTCTTGTCTATTCGAGAGAGATCGAGTTGCGGGGCTGCCAGATCTATATGTAACAATATTATCACTCAAAAATCTCAAAACCGCCTGTCCGACTCTCCGTCCGTCAATCTCTTCGTCTGTCCATCCGTCTGTTCACTCTCTAGCTTGAGAACACGCTGAGCTAGAACATTCAAATTCTGTACACGTTGTTTTCGACACAAAAGTAAGGTCAAGCTCGTGAACGGACCAAATTGCTCCATCCCTTCTACCCCCTTCCCATACAAAATGACGCATTTTCAAGACATGATAGTAAACAGATTTCCTCGAAAAACATAAATGCTTTTGAACTGAAATTTGGAATGTACGGTATTAAAATTATTTGAATCCCCTCACTCCTTCTACCACCGCTCATATAAACTGTACTTTTTCATGAAATACTTTAAATCAATTTACTCAGTACATACAAAGTTTATCGAGCTGAAATTTTGAAAATTATTTATTAAGGATTATTAGTAATACCGAAAAAAAACTAGATAATTAGCTTTACTCCCTCTAAGCCCTCCCATACAATATGACACAGTTTCACAACTTTCAAAAAGTCGGTTTGAATGCTTCAGATCTGCGATTGAAAACATGTCAAATGCATATTATTTCTGAAAAACTCACTAAGAACCCCGCTCTCCTTCTACCACCTCCCATACAAACTGCACAATTTCACTAAATCAAATACACTGATTATTATATATTTATTAATTTTTTGAAGCTGAAATTTTCAATAAAACATTCTGATAGTAACTCTAGCATGATGTAAAAAATTTGGTTAAATGCCGTTACCCCTTCTACCACTCCCCATACAAAATTTCTTAAAATCGAAAAAATTTTGTTCTAGAGTATCGCATGATTGGGCCTTACGCCCTATCGTAATCCTGTTATATTTTTTATTAAAGTAGTTCTTTACTTTGAACAAATTTAAAATACAGCAATATGATGTTAATATACACATAGGCAATGAATACCGCATGTAGTCGCTCAAAATAAAAAAAAAATTAAAAATTCCTCGTTCGCAATTAAATACTTCACGATAATTAATAATTAATTGTATGAAATTTGCCACCGTAATTGAGTATCTGCGGAAAGTTTTAATCAGTCGTTCAGTTCAGTCATTAAAACCAAAAGCTTTAGGCTTTAATCCGTACAATAGGAAAGTTGAGTAGGTAGAAACGGATTCCGGGAAAGCTTTTAATTAGCTCACTAAATAACTTTGAACTACAGCGAGCTAATTAAATTTTAAATCGAAATAGGCTTAAATAATAATCAACGCAATTAATAATATAATGCAATAACATTATATGCAAAATAGTAAAATGATTAACTTATGCATGCGAAGCGGTTATCGGCAAATAAACTTCTTTTTTGTTCGTAAAATATAATTTTCATTAGCAAACCGGCTGCAGAGAAGCACGGGAGCAAGTGAATTGGTTTTGGATGCGATTTATCATGGAAATAAATTTTATTATGCTATAGATGAAATCTGAGAGTATATTGTGTGCCCCACCGTTTTTAAAGCTAAAAAATATTACTCGCACAGAGTCGCCAAAGGTACAGAAATAACAGTTGCCACTCTAAAACCTCTATTCCGAGTGGTCGTTTGTCTGTCCGTCTGTCCATCTATTCATCTGTCTACGACATAACTCTCGAACGCCTTGACCCGAATCGTGCTGAAATTCGTAATACGTCATTTTCAGCAAAAAGTAATTTTAAATTCGTGAACGGGCAACATCCATCCACTCCCATACAAATTTCGTGAAATCTCGAAATTTAAAGAAATTAATTTTTCTCCGAAACCATTTCAGCTATTGACTTGAACATTAGCTTATAGTATGATGATATAATATCATTAACGCCAAAAAATATTGATCCGATCCCCTTACTTCTTCTACCCCCTCCCATACAAATGCACAATTTTCTGAAATGCATTTATTCGGTTTTCATTTCAACTACCAAAGCTAAAAGAACAAATTTTTACCAGAATTAGTTTTAATATAATTGCAAACAATTGCGAAAAAATTTCACCTCACTCTTTCTTCCCCCTCCCATGCAAATTTCACGAAATTTTAGAATTTCAATTAAATTATTTTTCTTTCAAACCGTTACAGTTATCAACTTTAAATTTTGAGAAAAGTATACTATTGCGAATATGTATGTGAAAAATTTGGTTTTGATTCGAATACTGCTTCTACTCCCTCCCATACAAATGCACAATTTTGGTAAATGCATTTAATCGATTTTTATAGAAACTAGAAAAAGTAGAAACTTGAAATTTGTCCCTTAATAAAAAAAATATCGCCTTCAATTCACTCCTTTTACCACCTTCCATACAAATTTTTGTTTTGGAATCTTTAAAATTGTAACAGAATAATGTGATTAGGATGTTGATAAGCAGATGCAAAGTCATCCAAAACCTTCCATTGTCTCTGCCACCTCCCATACAAATGCCATAAATTCAGACAAATATTGTTCAATTTCCTCAAAAATTATGGAAGCTACAAACTTTAGATTCAGCAGGAAACATTTTGAGTAATACGTTCGGTGTCATATAAAAAACTGACAGACCCCCCCGCTCTCTGCATCTACCACCTCCCATATAAAAAGCTTTATTCACCCTACATTAAACTCTTTCCCATTTCATCCAGAGTATCGTATGATTGAATCTCATAATTCTGTTATGTTTTATAATTGTGATTGATTTCTAATTGGAGCGTAGTAGCTGAAATACTGAATGCCTGCGATTTTGGGTTTCATACTAATACACAATAGTAGAATCTTTAAACCGGCTTTCAAAAGTATTTGAATTAATTAATTTTTGGCTTGCAATTCACCTAGAGCAGTTGAGCAGGAGGCCAGAGGAATAAACAAGTCCTGGCAACAGCTTAAAGCCGATGCTCAGGATCGCGCCTTGTGGAAGAGAGTTGTTTCTGTCCTATGCCCCTATAGGGGGTCTTAACAGGAATTTGAATTCACCTAGCCTAGTGGGTAGCATGTTGGTCTACAATGCGAAGATCGTGGGCTCACATCCTGGTTGACATATAGTTCCAGCACGCTGCCTGCTTGTTTATACCTTGATCACCTCAATCTACGAAACTAGGAAATTCGTACATAGAAGGTTTTCAAAGAGCTAACAACCCTTCTACATTAAATAATGAAAATATTAAGGAATCTGAAGGTCAGAAGCCCGAAGTCCTGGTTGTAATGTAGATTGTAGATCCACGTTGTTCATACCGAGCTCCTGTATTGGTAACAGGAGCTTGGTATGAAAATGTATTTTTTTGCATAATAGTTAAACTTTGGAGTTATTGGCAATGCAACGAACTATGCTTTCTTAAAGCAACTGCGCTCGTTTTAAAATTAAATTTTTACCAAAAGTTTGGATCAAAAAATGTAAATTCAACGAAGAGTTTTGAATCGATCTACTTCCATAGATTCCAATGTTCTAAATATTCTTCCAATGTGAGAGATTCAGTATTTCATATACTGAGTTCGCCTCTACGCCAGATTTGAAAATACCATTTCGAGAAAAACCTCTTCAAAGTTTTGCTTATTGTGTGAATCCGCTTTGTGGCGCCCTGGAAGCCCTTCTGTAAAATGCTTCTTTTATAATAATAATTTTGTTTCCGGTCAAAAATATACGAAATTATGGCTTAAAGTTTTAAAACTCTAATTTAAAGCAAACGAAATTTTTTCTTTGAACCTGTCTAGTGTTATCTCCCCTTAAAATAATGAAATAATTTACAGAGTCCATTAAGTAGGAGCTGGAGTTTGAAACATATCGCTGTAATGAATTTTTAGATTTTCTTGAAGCTGGTTTCGTTTCCCAATTAACACAACAACTTGAAAAGTAAGAATAATTTTGAAATCAATTGTTCGAAAATTCCAAAATCACAAATTTCTAAATATTCTACTGCACTGTACAGTTTTTTTACTATTGTAGAAAATGAGAATGAAAAATAATGTCGTGGCAGCAAGGTGTAGCCTAGTGGGTAGCGATTTGGTCTATAATGCGAAGGTCGTGAGTTCAAATCCCCGTCGACGCATAGCTCCAGTACACTGCCTGCTTGGGTATACCTTAGTCACCTCAATCTGCGAATTAAATAAATAGAGGGTTGTGCGAAGGTTTAACAAACCTTCCACAATAAATAATGAATAAATGTTAAGGAACCTGAAGGTCAGGAGGCCAAGGCCCGATTTGGGCTGTAGCGCCATTTTAGAAGAAGAAGCACTTTGCAGGGACATCTATTGACATTTATATTGCGTTTTTCAGAAAACATGATCTATAATTAGAATAATAAAGTAATTTGAGAGCTTTTTCGAATTTTAAAATAGGCAGTCTTAATGGGACACCACTTATAATACTCACGTACTTGTACCAGCAAAACATTAGTGCTATAGTGTTTTCCATGTACATACATCGTTCCAATCTACTATTGCTGGTATTCTGTGCACAATTCTGAGCACACAAAAAAAATGCAGAAATATGCAGAATCGTTGCCTCTAATTGAATGCGCAGCGTTGCACAAGGTATCCCTTGCAGCCACAAGATACTAAAAAGTGATTTAATTAGAAACGCGTTACTTGTACTAATTATGACATCAATCCACGAATTAAGTTAATTGGGACTTGCCGGTCTTCATTCGGCAAATGTGCAAGCTTTCTGTTTGAGAACGAGGGATGATAGAACCCACCCCCTTCGCCTTCCAACCGGGTAAAGGAGGATAAAGAAGAGAATCGCGAAACGCTAAAACATGCTGGCGGGCAACTTGAGATGCTACAAAATAAACGAATACACACCTCCATGCATCCTGTTCTAATAGATCTAGGAAAGAAGCCGGGAGACCAGGAGAACAGGAAACGAAAGCATACGAAGATGAATTGAGAAAAGAATGGGGAGGACGGCCTGGCGGAGTAAACAATTTCTCTCAATGGCCCTTAGTCGAGCGGGAGAGCACATGTTTTAATTAATATCATGTATCAACTTTTAATTAACTCGCCTCCTGGATGCTTGAGCATTTTTCACGTCATGTTATTTTACTAATTATATCGTACGAATACACGCCCAGTACAAGAGAAAACGTACGTACTACGTACGAGACATATACTCGCTGTAGAGGCCTCTAAATTGCTTCTTTGCAGCCATTTTAATAATTGTTTTTGTAATTCATATTGTAATAAAATATGTGAATAAATCCTGTACAGTATTAAAAGTTTGATCATAATATTAAGAATCAACGCACTGAAATTTAATTTATTTGCAAACAAAGTAGTAATCGAAAGGATCATTTTATCATTTCATCACGATAAAAATGTGAAATTTGTTTTTTCTCCTCACTTGCCGTTGACATAACTAAAACTATAAAATCCCCCAGAAATCTTTATCATGACCATCTCCACAGCGGCCTCCACTATTCCGGATCAAAGGTAAAAACAAAAACTGCCAACAAGTGGAGCGCAACTTTATTATTCTACACACAAATTGGAGATGTTTGGGAAGTCAATATGCAGGTTAGGGTGAAAGACTGCGAAGACTAAGTGAATAGGGATATTTAACACTTAACCGCAATTACGATCAATAGCTCCAATATTTGATTTGTTTATATATTATAAAAAAAAAGCCAAAAAAATCCTAATTTTGTGAAAATACGTTTTTCTTCTCTTTTGTTCGAAAATTTCCGTAAAAAACAGCGCTTTCGTCCGATTCTTACGTCACATGATTTTTCTTGAAATTTTACTCCGTTGGAAGGGGGAGGCGGAGAAAGGAAAAGAGTCAAAAACTACACTTGCTAATATCTTCACCAAAAATCCAGATAGGAAGCTGAAAATCAGCAGAGATATAGAGAGGGTTGTGGGACAAACTTTAAAAACAATTTAATTTTTTTATCCATTGGCGTCCGAAAAGAGGGGACTTAGAACGAATTGTCGGCTGAATTTATTATTAAAATGATTTTATTTTTGAAATTACTTCTGAAAAATTCATATTTTCGAACCATTAAGGTCTCATATAGCTCCACCAGAATCAGCTAATATCTCAACTATCTCTTAAGCTATGTAATTGAAGCTTGAAACATATATTAAGCTATACTGGCGAAATAGAAAAAAACTATAACATGTGGTAATAATAGTAGTGGGGAGAAATGGGAAGCATTTCAAAAATGACTCACTTTTCTAAATTACAAATCCTTATATCTCAAAACTAAGAACAGATATACAATAGAAAATATGTGAGATTGTAGAACTACATAGTTTTTAATTTTGGTAAGAATTTTAAGTTGAGAGGTGTAAGGGGAGGGAGGTGGTAAGCAAAAATGTCCAAAATTTTGAGTGATTTTAATAAGGCTCTGGTGAAAGATACAAATTTTAAATTTTGCATGTGGATACATCTATTTGATATACAGATATAAGAATGATATATTAACTGGTTTAATACATTTAAAACTTCTACCCCGTCCCATAAAAATTATTTTTTCGACCATTTTCAAGAAATCAATTATCACCTAAATATTAAAACCTATCAATTTAAAATTTTGCTTAAGAATTTTTAAAAATAGTTGAAACAAAATGGCGTCAAAAGTCTTGAAATCGCTCTTGCTACTCCCTCCCATACAAAAGTATGATTTCGACCAATTTCATAAAATCAACTAATAACCAACAAATTAAAAGCTACGAACTTGGAATTTTGCACAAGCACATTACAAGAGAAATGGAATAAAACTGCATCACAAATCTTACGATGCCTTTACCCGCTCTACCCCCTCCCATACATATGCTTGGTTTCGTGAATATAAATTACACCGAATTTTATGAAAATTCTATGTAACTTCATCCATCAAACCGAAATTCTATACAGAGAATATTAGACGTGATTCAAGCAATCAATTAAAAAACTCCACCCACCCTTACCCCTCCCCTCATAAAAATCCAAACTTGCATAAGCGAATGAAATATTGTTAAATTGACAGCAGCCCTGCCCAAGAACTTCCTTTCACTTCTACAACTTCTACAATGGCTCTACAGCCCAAATCGGACCTTTGCCTCCTGGCATTCAAGTTCCTTTTTCATTACTTATTGTGGAAGGGTTGTTAGCCCTTCGCACAACCCTCTTTTCTACGAATTTTTCATTTTCGTAGATAGAGGTGACCAAGGTATATCCAAGCAATGTGCTGGAATTATATATTGCGCTGACCAGGATTTGAACTCACGACCTTCGCATTACAAAACCAACACGATGCCCACTAGGCTACACCCTAGCTTTTAATTAGTCTTCCCTAACCACTCTAACCTGCATATTGACTTTGCACGCATCCGCAATTTGTCCCAAGAATAATAAAGTCTCGCCCGACTTGTTGGCAGTTTATTTTGTATCTTGTCATTATGGTACTTCCTTTGTTTTCGCCTGCAGGTCTTTTCCGCATATCGCTATCGTCATATTTATGTTTTTTGGATCGTGTTGGTCGTTCAGTAAAATTTTTGTTAGCCTCATTCTTTCTATCTATTGCTTCACGACACTCTTGGTCGAACCAATCATTATTTTTTCGCCTATCCTATATCCTAATAACTCTTCTGTGTCTTCTGTTGGTGCGAGGACATTGATCAACCAAGTTGTCGGTGCCTCGATCAACTCCGACCTGGAGGACCAGTTCTACTAATTTAGTACATCCTGGTAGAAAAAGGGTGGAAGTTTCCAGCTAAATATGACCTGCTTGGAGCTCTCACAGCTATGCTGCGAGTCCAACTATATCATACTTTTTGCCTACTTCCTGAGACGCACTGGTGTTACTGGCCATTCAGGTTAACTCCATGCTCCCTCCTCCTTTCTCAACCGGGCTTGGGACCGGCTATGGTAGAGTTATAAGCATCATAATAGCATAGAATTGGTGCTTCACAAATTATTTCATTCAGTCTATTAAATTCAACATCGTGTGATGAATTTCAAGCCCACTGAGCATTTTTTCGCAACAATCCTCTGAAGTTAGATATCTCTGCTGACAAATCTGTAACAAAAGACCCTAAGTAATTAATCATACATGAAAATCGTTATAGATCTTTTATATTTTGGGATTTTGGTAATTTTTTAATTGCTTCGAATTTCGAAGGATCTGGTGTAACACCATCTTAACTAAAATTGTGTCTCAAATACTTAATTTTTTGAACTAAAAATTTACATTTTGATTCATTAAATTTTGAACCATATTCATTTTTGAAAAAAAAAGCAATAAAAACAATTTAAATAGTTTTATATATTCGCAGCTTATTGTTCCTGTGCACTTTCTTGGATTTCATTATCCTTCCACCACCTCCCATTCTGCACTTTTTCATGAAATGCTCTAAACCAATTTACTCAATGCGTATAAAGTTTATCGAGCTGAAATTGTGCACTAAATATTTATTTCAAATTATTAACAAAAACAAAAAAATTAGACGATTAGCTTCACCCCTTCTATCCCCTCCCATAAAAAATGACACAATTTAGCAATTCGACAATGAAATTTTGTATATACTACTTTTATGATGATTTCAATCTACTGTATAAAAATTACTTAAGTCCTCCCGTTGCTTCCACCACCTCCCATACAAACTGCACTTTTTCATGAAATACTCTAACCAAATTTACTCAGTACTTATAATATTTATCGAGCTGAAATTCTGCACTAAACTTTTATTTAGAATTATCAGTAAGACACAAAAAAATATACGATTAGCTTCACTCCTTCTACCTCCTCCCATGCGATCAGACACAACTTTACAAAAAGTCGACTTTCCTAAAAAATATGGATACTATTGATCTGCAATTTAAAACATGTCGAAAACATGATGCTTAAAGTTCTTTTTGAAAAATTCATTAAAAACTCGCCTCTCCTTCTACCACCTCCCACATAAACTGCACAATTTCACTATATAAATGCACTAATTTTCTCAGTAGCTATTAAATTTTTGAATCCTAAATTATGTATAAAAGCAACTCTAGCGTGATGTGAAAAAATTACTTCAATGTTCCTCTACCACTTCCCTTTACAAACTTTCTTAAAATCTCTTTCATCTCGAGTATCCCGTGTTATGTTTTTTTTGCAGTTTTAGGCTAATTTAGTCATTAAACGCGAAAAAAAAATTTGAGGCCAGCAAAATTTTTCTTTTTTCGATCACAACACAGAATAATAAAGTAAAATATAAAACACATTTTTATAAAACGGAATTCATAAATAATTTTATTAACGAAAATATATAAAGAATAATTAAATAGATATCAATTTCAAATTCTGTGATCTCGATTTACCTATTGATATTTTCATGTATCTTTGCTTTTACTCTCAGTATTCCCTTTTTCTTGTCCACTTTCGTTTTCTTTCATAACTGCTGAAGTACTTACATCTTTTTCGTTAACTCCCTTCTTCTGCCTTTCATCTGAACTTTTTGTGACTGTTTCCCTTGTCTGTGTTTTTTCTGTTTGAGTTTCTGCAACGTTCATTTTGTCCGGTAGAATTTGTTCTTCGGGTGTATGAGGCCAAAATGTCGGTCTGTTGATAAAGTCGGGAGCATCGTTTGGATAAGCATCGATAAATTCTTCCATGGACATTTCCTCGAAAGGAATCTGAGATATTATGGAGCAATATTTCCGTTCGTATTCCTGAATACGTTTATCGGACTCGGCTTTGTACATGCAAATTTCGTCCTTAAAAAAAACACAAACATTTCACCAATTCGTTTAATTTAAATGACGAACTAACTATTGCTTGCTCTGCTAATTTATCAATCTGCGCAGAGTACGGATTTTCCGGATATGGCACTTGGAAAGTGGTGTACTTCTTCTCGAACTCCTCTACCATGGGCAGGAACTCCGGTCTAACATTAGATTTGTAGTAATCCCAATTAATTGACTGTAACTCTTCGGGCAGGGAATTCAATCTGCTGTTGTTAGCGAAAAGATATTTAATTGTGTATTGTTTTATTTTATTTTTACGCTTTATTTAGAACTTACTCAAGATACGCCTTATGCTTCGTCTGTACAGCTAATAGTTTATCGATCTGGTTTTTGGGACACCTTCTAAATAATTCGGCATAGCTTACCGAAGCCCCGAAAATTCGTTTCGAACTCATTTAAGCGCGATTTAATTATTTACATAAATTACGACTGTCATTTGCGTTCTTATCATAAATATAACTGCAATGCAAACTTTGTCGGAATTTTATTTTTAAAATTTCTTATGAGCTAAAGTAAAAATTATTTTCTTAAAGAATAATTTACGACGAACTTTGAAAGCTAGATTCTTCGGCTATGATCGACGGTATAAGTCAATTCGTATCCGGTGTGCGTTCGATATTTTATTTTGTCGTTGTCGTAAATCGAAATTATGCTAAGCAATGCAATTGTGTAATTCACAACAGAATTTCTTATTGGTAAAAAAAATATAATTCTATGTTGTTAAAAGAGAAAAAAATGAAGTCGCTTTTGATTTAAAAATAACCGCAAAACTTTATTTTTCGTTTTAGTTGATCACTTTAACACTTTTCTTGTTCACTTCATTGCTTAACTCTTTGCCTTAATCGCGATCTGTGGCTTTTCCAACTTTGATTCTTCCACTCTTCGAACATCCACTCCGGCTCTTTCGCTTTCCAAAACATCTCTCGACTGCTAGTCTCCACCGTCGATTTCACGACGTATTCGCTCACGAATCTCCACCGTCGATCACATGATGTATTCGCTTACTGAATTCTGCATTCCGACCACAGGATATACTCTCGCCTGTTAATCACAGGACTTACTCGCTTACCGTCTTTCGATCACAGGACTTACTCCTGCCTGTCGATCACTGGACGGGTAAGACCCGCTCACTGTCGCTTATTAAATTCCGCTCAACGATTGCACGAACTCGCTTACTTTCGCTTATTGAACTCCGCCTGTCGATCACAGGACTTACTCGCTTACTGTCGCTTATTGAACCCCGCCAGTCGGTCACAGGACTTACCCATTTTCTCTCGGTTATTAAACTAAGCTTTACGATCATAGGACTTACTCCCGCTTGTCGATCACAGGACTTACTAGCTTACTCACCCCGTACACCGATCATAGGACTACCTCCTGACTGTTGATCACAGGACTTATTCTCTTACTGAACTCCACCTATCGGTCGCAGTACTTACTCCTGCCTGTCGACTACTGGACTTATCCGCTTATTGCCGTTTATTGAACTCCTCCTGTCGATCACAAAAATTACTCGCTTTCTAAACTCCGCCTGCCGATCACTGAACTTACTCCTGCCTGTCGATCACTGGACTTACCCGCGCACTGTCGCTTATTGAATTCCGCTGAATGATTGCACGAACTCGCTTACTGTCGCTTATTAACTTCCGCCTGTCGATCACAGGACTTACTCGCTTACTGTCGCTTATTGAGCCCCGCCGGTCGGTCACAGGACTTACCCATTTCCTGTCGGTTACTAAACTAAGCTTTACGATCATAGGACTTACTCCCGCTTGTCGATCACAGGACTTACTCGCTTACTCACCCCGTCCACCGATGATAGGACTTCCTCCCGACTGTTGATCACAGGACTTATTCGCTTACTGAACTCCACCTATCGGTCGCAGTACTTACTCCTGCATGTTGACTACTGGACTTATCCGCTTATTGTCGCTTATTGAACTTCTTCTGTCAATCACAAGACTTACTCGCGTACTGTCGCTTATTAAGCTCCGCCTGTCAGTCACAGGACTTACTCGCTTACTGTCGATTATTAAACTCCGCCTGATCACAGAACTTGCTCCCACCTGTCGATTATACGGCCTACTCGCTTACTCACTCCGACCGCCAACCACACGACACACTCGCTACTACTTAAATATCAACTCACAACTGACTGCTTTCACGAATGCTGATTCTTTTTATACCCGGCACAACCAACGTTGTGCGTTGCGATGTTGCTTTCATTCGAATAAAAGATTGCAGGTGGTCTTTCATTACTGCAGAATCGTTGTTGGTTGCAGACCTCGAACATTTGATAAGCGACATAGTGTGGGAATGCTCGTGATCGGGATTCGCATCCGCGTGTAATTCTTGTTGCTTTAATTTGAGAAAAAGAACGCCGGGAGTCTTTCATTACTGCAGAATTTTTGTTGGCCAAAGACCTCGAACATTTGATGATCGGAATTCGCACCCGCGTGTATTTGTCGTTGCTTTAATTCAAGGAAAGGAGAGCAGGATGTCTTTCATTACTGCAGAATTGTTGTTGGCTGTAGACCTCGGACATTTAATGATCGGAATTCGCGCCCGCGTGTATTTTTTGTTGCTTTCAGCCGAGAAAATGAGTGTAGGTGTTCTTTCATCACTGTAGAATTGTTGTTGGTTGAAGACCTCGAACATTTGATAAGAGAGTGCGGATGTTCTTTCATTAAAGCAGAATTTTTGTTGGTTGACAACCTCGAACAGTTGGTGAGCAACCTAGTGTAGGAATATTCATTATCGGGATTAGTGCCCGCGTGTAATTGTTGTTGCTTTAATTCTAATAAAATAATAAAAGAGTGGAGGTGTTCTTTCATTGCTTCAAATTGTTGTTGATTGAGAATAACTGAAGACGCAAACATACGGCGACCGACATGTAACACTACATTTCACTTCATAATTAATAGCAAAAAATTTATTATTTCGCTTTTAAATACCACTAGAATACTTTTTAATTATACTGGAATCGTTGCCGAGCACACGATTTAATTGCTCCTTTTATGCCCGCACGTACATTCCAGGAAATCATCCAACGTTCCAAGAAACATGTTCATATGTATGTATGTCAGAAATCTTGAATTTTAGCGCATATATCGCAAAATGCAAATTTTGCAGCAGAGCGTTTTGAAATTGCAACTCACTGTGATAATTAAGCTAGGGTGTAGCCTAGCGGGTAGCGTGCTGATCTACAACGCGAAGGTCGTGAGTTCAAATCCAGGTCGATGCATAATTCGAGCACAGTGCCTGCTTGGCTATACCTTGGTCGGCTCAATCTACGAAAATGAAAAAAATTCGTAGATAGAGGGTTGTGCGAAAGTCTAACAACCCTTCTACAATAAATAATGGAAAAATGATAAGAAACCTGAAGGTCAGGAGGCCAAGACCCAATTTGGGCTGAAGCGCCATTGTAGAAGAAGAAGAAGTGATAATTAGGCTGGAAAAAATTGTATAATTATTTTTCACTTTAAATAATAAAAATAGTTAATAAAATTTATCAACTCTTAATATTTTAAATCGTTCTAAAGAATGGAGTACACTGAATCCATGAAAAACCTCAATTAATAAAAAATTCGACTTTAAAATTTGTGATTACCCCTTGTCACGGAAATTCGTACTGGTGGGGAAATTTTTCGATGAATGGTTTGGTTTCATCGCAGCGGGAAGATAGGAAGGAGCGTGGAAGAAGATAATCATCAGCATTTAGGTATAGAAGTGCAGATATGTAATACACATAGAATCAAAGGAAAATTTAGAATGTAATGATTATAATAATGCATATACATATGCACACATTAAAAGGACTTATTTCGTTAGGAAGAAGATAATCATCAGCATTTAGGTATAGAAGTGCAGATATGTAATACACATAGAATCAAAGGAAAATTTAGAATGTAATGATTATAATAATGCATATACATATGCACACATTAAAAGGACTTATTTCGTTTTCAGAGCTCGTTCGATTACTTTATTATTCTAATAATAAAGCATTTTGATTGACACAGAAAAAAAAATTTACTCCAGTCCACACTCCTAAAATACACAACTCCTTCTTGCAAAGATGTAGTTGACCTTGAATTTTCTGATATCAGTCGCTATTTCTATTTATTATTATTTCTCGATTCATAATTTTCAAATCCTTTATTTTTTCTGGGCAGTAGTAGCATCGGGAACTGAAATACCACGAGCGGAATAGGGACATTTTATTTCCAGTATAATTTTCTTCATTTATACCGTTTGGAGATGCACCTAAGAATAACTAGGAAGAGCACCACCATATGTAGATATATCCTTTGATAGCATTTTGGAAACATCTTTCTATGCTGTCGATTCATTAATGTTTCCATACCTTGTTGCAATGGAGCTAAATTGCTTCGGATGGAGAAGTTTTGGATTAGAAGAGCGCAACTAATATTCTGGCTTCTTTTGCAGATATTTTCAAAATTCGAAGCCACTAATAATTTTCGTCTCAACTCAATCCCTACTATTTGCTTGTAAAATTCGATTTTTTTTTTCGATTTAAGAAATTAGCTTGTAAATCTTTTACGAGCTTCTCCTAACATGCCATGTAGCAATTGTGATCCATATCTAGTTTTTCGCTATTTTCGCTGTAGTCAAAATATTTCCTTTTACAAATCGAATTTTTGTAAAGTCGTGTAATTGTGGGGTAGAAGGAGTGATGCTAATCGGTTAATTTTTTCCCGATAATAATAATAATGCTAATTAAGGATTTAATACAAAATCTTAGCTCGATGAAAGTTACACGTACTGAGAAAATTGGTGTATAGTATTTCATGAAAAAGTGCAGTTTGTATGGGAGGTGGTGGAAGGAGTGGAGAATTTTAAGAACCTCGTCTACCAAAAGATTACATTTGCAATGGAAATAATATATTCTAAGTTTCAATTCAATAACTTTTATAGTTTCCAAGAAAATTTTATTAATATATATTTTTGAAAATGAGTCACTTGTATGGGAGGGGGTAGAAGGTGTAAGGGGAGTGACATAAAACCAAAAGCAGATTACATCCCGGAGCATACCTAATAAACTGTGAAAGCTTCGTTACAATCGGTGCAGCCGTTTTTGCGTGAAGGCCGGACAGACAGACAGACAAAGAAGTTGGTTATCCTCATCTTGTTGAAAAATTAATCCTTTCCTCTCCTACGACCTTTGCGACTACATTGTTGAAAGATTCAACTGTATTGCTATCTACATCATGAACTAAGCTTCTTGAATTTTGTGCTAAATATGGAACGACCTTTAGTATCTCATCTCATAGTCCTGACTGTTGAAAATCAGATACCTCTTCTACCCACTCCCATGCAAATGTTTGGTTTCGTGAATATAAATTACACTGAATTTTATGAAAATTCTATGCAACTTCGTCTAGGAAACTGACATTCTATACAGAGAATATTGGACGTAATTCAACCAATCAATTGAAAAATTATTAACATCCACCCAAACCTTACTATTACTGCTCCCTCTCCTCTCATAAAAACCCAAACCTGCATAAATAAACGAAATATTGATTATACTAAAGCTTTTGATCGTATTCACAATTAAAACCCACTTTCATTCAGTCTTCCCTCACACTCTAACCTGTCTATTGGCTGTCCACATCCTCAACTTGTTCCAAGAGTAATAACGTTGCGCCCGACATGTTGGCAATTTATTCTCTCTATGTGTATTAAATAGATGTACTATATACACGTGTAAAATTTGAACATTGTATCTCTTACCAGAGCCCTAAAAAAATTACTCAAAGTTTTCGATTTTATGACCCACAACTAGAAAGTTTATAACGATAAGAAATTAGGATCGGAGAAAAAAAAATGGATGATGCAAAAGTTAATATTTTCACTCAAAAATCTCAAAACCGGATGTCTGTCTGTCCGTTCGTGCGTCCGTCCGTTTGCTCTCTAGCTTGAAAACACTTTGAGCTAGAACGTTCTAATTTTGTGAACGTTGTTTTTGACAAAAAGTAAGGTCAAGCTCGTGAACGGGCCAAACCACTCTACCCCTTCTACCCACTCCCATACAAAATGACGCATTTTCGAGATTTGACATTAAACCGATTTTCTCGAAAAATATAAAAGCTATTGATCTGAAATTTGGAATATATTATTGTTAGACTGATTTTAATCTACGGTATAAAAATTATTTGAATCGACCTACTGCTTCTACCTCCTCCCACATAAACTCCACTTTTTCATGAAATACTATAAACCAGTTTCCCCAGTACAAATAAAATTTATCAAGCTACAATTTTGAACAAAATATTTATTTATAAATATTAGTAAGACCAAAAAAAAATAGATGATTAGCTTCACTCCTTCTACCCCCTCCCATACAATATGACATAATACACAACTTTTCAAAAACTCGATTTCCCTGAAAAGTTTGAATGCTACTGATCTGCAATTGAAAACAAGTCAAATGCATGATGTTTATGATTATTTCTGAAAATCTCACAAAGAACTCCCCACTCCTTCTACCACCTTCCATATAAAATGCACAATTTCACTAAATCCAATACACTAATTTTCTCAGTACCTCTTCAATTTTTGAAGCTTAAATTTTCAATAAAACATTCTGATAGCAACTCTAGCATGATGTGAAAAAATTGGTTCAATGCCATTACCCATTCAATTACTCCCCATACAAATTTTTTAAAATCAAAAAAATGTCTATTCATCTAGATTATTGCATGATTGGGCCTTACGCCCAATCGTAGTCCTGTTATGTCATGAAAACAGAAAAACAAAATGAATCAAAGGGAAGAGCACAGAAAACTGGAATGAATTCAAATCCGAAAAAAAGTATGTATTTATTTATATGTTGATTAAAATAACACAACTCAGTAGAAAAAAAAAGAAAAAACAGCAATTTTGCCAAATTCTGCATCTAATAATTACGCAGTCCCAATCTCACGCTCTGTACCACCAGCTCAGTGCGCGTGGTGAACATTTCCCCCATTTCGCCCTCGGAATGAAAAGATTTTCTTTTACTAACCAATGTACGAAAAAAAGATCGAGCGCAATAGAGTCAGGATGGTAAAAAAGTCAATCGCATCGCATGTACACAAACCAAATAAAAAAAAAACACGCAATCATAGAAAAGCTATCCAAAAGGGTCTATTGTTTTCTTTTTTTCACACGACATTACTCACATAAGCAATTTCATCAATGAAGATCGTAAAGCTCGTATCGACAGAGTGGACCGCAGCATAAATCAGCGCAACTTAGAATAGCCGCTACTCACATGTCCCACCTCACCCCGATGAATCCAACTCACAAAAAAGCGCGCCAAATAAATCGCCGCTTACCCAAGTAATCGCACATCATTGACCACTTCACACGTCCCACACATCACCGATCAGATCGAAAAACCCACCGATTAAATCATAAAACCCACCGATCAGATCAAAGCTCGCTAAACAAATCGCAGTCGCACTTCACCAATGGCTTATTCATTACTATACTTCTTCAGTGCTATGCAATAGCACTGAGAGCACGAGAGTGTGTAGATGGTGTAGATATCATCTAAGACTATAAACTAGGTTTGAAATAGCTTATACTATTGATAGCCCTTGACAGTTTTTGATATCACTGAGCTGAGCAGTAAACAGTTTGCAGATATCGCTGAGCGCGAGCAATATAACAGATATGAAGAAAGGCAATAGAATATATCAGATGTTCAAGCGACGTTCACATCAAAGTACTTTCGTTGCGTGATTGGTGAGCTTAGTGCTGGGGCTGGATGCAGTATGACTGCGATTTTTTAAGCGAGCTTTGATCTGATCAATGGGTTTTGTGATCTGATCGGTGAGGTGGGACGTGCGAAGTGGTTGATGAGGTGCGCTTTCGTGGGTAAGCGGCGGTTTATTCAGCAAGCTTTGTTCTGAAGTACGATCTCCTCGGGGTGAGGTAGGATGTGTGAGTTGCACGATTAATGCGAGTGCGAACAGAAACTCTGAGATTTGTACCGACGGCAATTTTATTGACGATAGACCGTAAACAGTATGCATTTACTCTGCTCTTCTAATCGCAACTCTTTTAAATTTTCACTCACAAAATGCGATTATTCGTTTAAAACAGCAATGAAAAATCGCAGGTATGTAAAATAGCATACCATCTTTACCCACAATGCGCCTCCCCTTACATCCCCAACTTAAAAATTTTTTCAAAATTGTAGGTCGTATTGTTCTGGGTTTTGAGATATACCGGTTTGAAAATTTGAAAAGTGCATCATTTTTAAAATGCTTCACAAAAAAAATTGGGCTACAATTGGTTTTTAGCCTCCCCCCTTTTTTTGCCACACTGGATAAAAAAAATTAATTCATTTTCACTTTTTTCCCATAAAGCAGTATACCCGAATGTCGAGTTTCAGCTTTTTATCTGTAACCCTGAAATTACTGCTCTATCTATAAGGATTTCGGATATATGGGTATTTGAATATCGTTGGAGCGTAGACGTACCGCAGACGAAATGCGGACGGACATTTTTTTGCATTTTTAGGCTAATTTAGTCATGAAACGCGAAAAAACAAAATAAAATCAATAAAAAAATGCATTTTTTTTATTATTAACAAAACTTAAAAAAATCAAAAATGTGATCACTCCGTTATTTCGCTGCGATTTTTTTCTATTATTATCGCAAAAAAGGATATATAATTATCGCCTGAATTATTGGTGAAAACTCCGCACCAAAAGTGTAGTTTTCGGGTTTTTTAAAAACCAAACCCGAAGTTATGCTATAACTTTTTTCTTAAATACAATTTTAAAAATTTGTTCAATGTCGATCCTAGTACACTTATCAAAGATTAACATGATA
Source organism: Chorisops tibialis (assembly GCA_963669355.1). Classification (NCBI taxonomy): domain Eukaryota; kingdom Metazoa; phylum Arthropoda; class Insecta; order Diptera; family Stratiomyidae; genus Chorisops; species Chorisops tibialis. The sequence continues at coordinate 277,790,180 of OY770262.1, forward strand.
AAAATAAATTTTCATTAAGTTGCGTGATTTGTCAGAAAAGCCCATTTTTGAACGAAATTGTCGTTCGGTATACACGGCCCCTTAACGGACAAGATGTGGTAGAGGTGCAAGATTTTTGATATCTAAGCAATGTAAGCATGGACTACGGAACCGAAAAAGGATATTGACGCTCGTCTAAATAAAGCTCGTCAGGCCTTCAGTATCCTTCCCCCATTCTGGAGGTTAAGAGAGATCTCCCTTCACACGAAGCTGCGAGTTTCTGTCGCTGTACAACGTGGAAAGTGACCGTTCGACTTACCAAGAAACTGCAAACTTTCGTGAACCAATGCCTCAGACGCATTTTAGGAATATTCTGGCCAGAAGTGATCTGCAACGACAAACCTTGGAGCAGAACTGAACAGACGAAAATAGGTATTGAGATTCAAAGGCGGAAGTGGCAGTGAAACGGTCACACTTTGAGGAAACCAGAGCGAAATATCGCCAAACAGGGCTGGATTATAATCCTCAAGGAAGAAGTCAGGTTGGTCGACCATGTAGCACATGGAAGTGAGCAGTTGAGCAGGAGGCCAGAGGAATAAACAAGTCCTGGTAACAATTTTAGGGTTGATTGACAGTGTTCGCACGTATATTTCTGTGCCGAAAGTTGAAAATAATTAGTAGATAGTAAAAGATCGCAAATAATTGATGAGCGGTTAATTGTTGCCATATAACACTACCATCTCCTTAGCTACTGTTCGAACAGATACTTCATTTTCTTTAGTGTAATCGTACTAACTCGCCAATCAGTTCAGATTAGTACATCTAAACTGATTGGCGAGTTAGTACGATTTTAGTACGTGGCTTTCGCAAATGATGGAGGCGAACATTACACTGTCGAATTGTCTTTCCCAATTACTTTGTAGTTTTAGTGACCTTCTCTTCTGGAGTAAAGGTTTATACAACCAAACAAAGTCGCCCTCTTGCTAACCTGAAACTAGTAGATGCGATCGGAGGCGAGGTAGATTTTATTCCTGACAATGTTGTGGATCATGAAAACGCCACGTAGTTCGCGAACACCTGGATTAACTTTTCCAGGAACAAGATGCCAGTGAGCATCAGGAGTAATTTGCTCAATTTCTGAAACTATATTACAAACGATTCCGGCAACATGGTGCATCTTGGATCCAATACAAGATAGTTAGGGGATCTGCCCAAAAAGCAGAAACGGGAGATGAATTGAGGGACTTTCAGGTTTCAACTGTATGGATACTATTCTCGGCCAGATACCTATTCAAATCGATATCAAAAGAAGTGTAAGATGCTTAGATTAGGAAGAGGTTTGCCCCTATCGAGTTTATATAGTCAAAGATCTTACAGGAATATCTACGCGGTCGGGGGCAGCAATGCTAGAGGATCGAATAGCTGAGACGAGAAAGCTGCCTTAACGTCTAGAGGAATAGTAAATCCGAAACGATTAGTTTCAGTAAGCAAAAACTTCATCACAGTTGATGATTTTAATCACTTAATAAGATTAATGAGTAATATCTCTCTAGCTCAGGAGTTTCTTGTAGGTGTTAACAACAACCACGCTCCTGCAGGATCCTTATGCGATAGACGACCGCATAAAAGGTTTACCTGCGGACACCAGGGTGTCCTCTACGTGACGGGAGAAGGGAGCTGATGTTGGGACTCCATTGGTAAATGCGTCCGGCTGGCGCATCTGACCAGTGAATGGGAGGTTTGTGTGCGAGTGAAGAGACCCTTTTTTTTCATCGTACCACAATTAATTAATTTTCTGTTGAGACTCCCTATAAAGGCATAGGACAGAAACAATTCTCTTCCATAAGGTGCGATCCTGAGCCTCGGTCTTTAGTTGTCGTCAGGACTTCTTTATTCCTCTGGTCTCCTGCTCATCTGCTTGCTTCCATACAAGGAGGACCACACCGAAGTCTTCCTTGCGGAAAATAATACAGACCTTGTCTTGCGATGATTCGCTCTGGTTTCCTTAAAGTGTGACCAATGCACTGCTATTGCCGCTTTTCAATATCAGTGCCAATTTTAGTCGGTTCAGCTGGGCTCCGAAGTTCATCGTTGAAGATCACTTCTGGCCAGAATATCTCTAAAATGGATCGGAGGAATTGGTTCTCGAAAGTTTGTAATTTCTTGGAAAGCCTAACGGTCACTTTCCATTTAGTGCATTATTTTGTTTTGGAAGTAGTCTACCAGGCCAGGCTTTCAATAGTGGCCCAAGTGTGATTTGACGACACAATACTTAGTTTAAATGGAGTTGATGACTGATGATTCATTTGAGCTAGCGAATCGTGTATGGATGCATGAAATTGTAACAAACCGATTGGCAACTGGTTCAATAGTTACAACACAGCTTTCGACGATACTTTTATATTCATAAGTTACTTAGGAAATCAAGCTCCTGTACCGGCCAACCACCTGTTTGGAGTTATATACGGTATTCATCGGTTTTATAACCCTTTGAAGATGGTGATTAGTTAGATCATCCATTCAGTGTCTCTTGCATTCTGCTAAGTGTGATTCATTCCAAAATCTTCTCAAGAGTGGGAAGCAAAGCTATCGGTCCATAGTTGCCGGGGTGTATTGGTTCCTTCCCAATGTGAGCTAAGTGAATAATAAAAGGATTTTTCGAAAAATTTGGAAAATAAGGTCATTTGAGCTACGAATTAAATATGGTAGCCTGCTAAGAAAGGTTCCTAAGAAGTAAATTGGAAATTCGGTTCCCACCTGGACTTTCTTTACAGTTCAGTCTCCTTAGGAAACTCGATATTTTGCGCAGTGAACAGAATTTCCCTTAGTTCTAAGTTGGAAACTAATTTTAACATACCCAAAACCGCTTGGTTCATGGATGTATTAGTTTGTACATCACCTAACCCTCATAACCGATGAGATATTAGAAAATTATCCTTGTCTTTTTCGGTAAACCTAGGAGTGCTATTTCCATTACACAGTAGCTGTGTATATCAATTTTCTGTTTTATTTAACATCCACTAGATGTTCAAGTCCATAGTGGAGGCTTCCGTGGCATAGTGGGCAGCGTGCTTGCTTCTCAGTCAATAGGTCGTGGGTTCCATTCAAACTCCATACAGGGGATTTTTTAAGCACAAATTTTTCAGTTGCTACCGGCGATGAAAAATTATTCGAAATAAAATGGGCAAACGGTGTAAAAGTGAAACAGTTTCACTTCAAGAAGGTTTATACATAGCTTTCCTGAAATTGGGGCATCTGTATGGAAGGTGGCAGGGAAAGTTGAGGATTTTATATGATTTTGGAACTGCTTATCAACACCCTTATCACATGCTTTGTTTCAATTTCAAAGTCGATAGCTCTAATATGTTCGAAAGAGAAATGCTTTTCTTGAATTTATAATATAACTATTTGTATGGGAGGGGGCAGAAGGGGTGCAGCGAAACTGATCATTTTCTTAGTATTTATTACAATTATTAAGGAACAAATTCTGGCAAAATTTTAAGTTCGTGCATTTCTAGTTTTAATGGAAATCTATAAAATGCTTTTACCAAATTTCAAGTTGATACCTTAAATGGTTTCGGAGAAAAATCAATTTCTTTAAATTTCGAAATTCCATGAAATTTATATGAGAAGGGGTAGAAGGAGTGGGGGGATTTGGCCCGTTCACGAACTTAAAGTTATTTTTTTGCTAAAAATGATATATAAAAATTTTCAGCAGGTTAGATCAAAGCTTTCGAGTGTTATGTTGTAGACAGACGAACGGACGATCACTCGGATTCGATGTTTTTGAGCGACAACAAATATTTCTGTACCCTTGGCGACTCTGTGCGAGCATTATTTCTTAGGGTTACAAACGGTAAGACAAACACAATATACTCTCAGATTTCAACTAGTGTTTAAATTTTAATGAAATCGAAAATCAATGTCTCGATTTTCCACATATTTTCGCAATTGACAGAAATATTCAGACAATTATTCATAATTATCATATGCAATGGAATTGTAACAATAATTACAATGGGAACTGAACAGAAATTTCCTTCTGTTCCGTTCCCATTGCAATTAGTATTACATTGCAACAAACTTATTTCAGTATTTCTTCTAAGCGAAAAATTGTTTACAAACAATTTTTCTTGCAAGAAAAGAGAAAAATCAATTATGTTTACAAACAATTTTTCTTGCAAGAAAAGAGAAAAATCAATTATCATTTCGTATTCGCTTATAAAAAGGATGCGGTTGTTTTGCAATAAGTTAGTTGAAGTGATAGCGCATTTCGCGACAATGGATTACTCGCATAATTTTGAAGTTGTCATGAAAGCGGTTGGTTACATTTTTACAATTTTAGGAGTCAACGTTTTCGAAAAAACATTCAAACCAAACTGGAAAACAATCTGTTGTATTTTGGCGGTCCTTTTCGCTGTCGGAAGTTCAGGATACACATTGTTTCATCACCGCAATGACTTTAATATGATATTGCGAAGTATTACTGTACTACCAGAGGAACTTCAGGTTGAAATGATTTATAATTATCTTTCTAAATCTAATTGTTACTATTTTTCCAGGGAGCTGTAAAGATTTACACGATTTTGAGGCACGCCAAATTAATGACATCATCAGTTCAGTTCATAAGAAATGTTTATAGAGAAAATGCCAATGGTAGCTTGGACCGAATTCAACCGCTTCAAGATTGCGCTCAGTATCTTATAACTGCTGTGAAACTGCTCATAATTGCGATAGTCTTGATCTTTATTGTCATTTGTTGTTTCCCTTTCTATTCGATGTGGTACCTAGGCAGAAGGGAATTACTCTATGAAATGTTGATTGTGGGCTATCCTGTAAAGACTACAGTGGATTACGCTATTCACTTAATCATCCAAATTTCATTCGTCCTTATGTCATTGTCTGGGAACAACATTTGCGATTTAGTTCTCGTTGTATTCATAATTCACCTGTTACTATTTGTGGGCATTATTTCAGCAGCTTTGAAGGAGACGAAAGCCATGATAGGGGATCCAAGTCGAAATGTAGTTCTGTCTTTAAAAAACTTCATCCGGATGCATCAGGACCTCAATGATTATATTGAGGCAATCAACGAAATTTATGCATTGACAATTTTCTTACAAATTTCAACGGCTTCATTGTCGTTGGCGGCTAATTGTTTTTGCATCGTTAAGGTAAATAAATTATGTTTATTTTTTTTCATGCATTAATTAATTTAATCCTCTTAATTTTAGACTGACTGGTTAGGTGCCTATGGATATGCTTTCTTCTCGTTTTCGAAAATCATTGGCTACTGCATTTTAGGAACTTTTGTAGAAATAATGGTAAAGGTGAACATAATATGTTAAAATTACACAAAACCACATCATGTTTTTTTTTTAAATACATAGAACGATAAAATGCTGATGACAATTTCCGATTTTCCAACATATTTACTACCTAGGAGCGATCAAAAAATGATTTTATTAGCACTTATGAAATTGCAAAGACCTAAACAATTGATGATAGCGAAAATTGCGCCATTAAATGTTGCAACAGGCGTTCAAGTGAGAATAAATAAATCATGTTGATCTTATTCCATTACTACCGTTTGTAAAATATGTACATATATCTTCTGTATTTCAGATTTTGAAAGCAATTTATTCGTACTCAATGATGCTATTAAGTGTCGAATAAAACTATTATACGATATAAATTTGTTAAATCTTTTGCTGATATTAATATTTAATTTTTAATCATTAATAAAAATTTTATGTGCACATATGGTAGATTGTTTCTAATCAATTTCTATCATTTGCAGCTGCGGATAAAAGCGAAAGCCATAGGTATACGAAAATATTCTCTACTTTGTTTTTCCTTACTCCAGCCTACTTTCTCTGCAAGCGGAATAAAAGTTAAGGTCTCGTAGTGCCTACTTCGGTATTCGTACCGAAATTCTTGTTATACTTTAAATAGAATCTGTGATTAAGAGGTAATATATTTTTTTTTTTAGTTTGGGGAACACGTTAAAGCACTGCGACCTTCTCGGCCTATTGTGCTTCTACTGTTCCTTTACCCTACCATAACTCAATAGCTTGGGCTAATCAAAGTATCTTTAAGGGAGCCATGTTGGCTAGTTCCTCGGTAGAAAGAAAATCTTTTCCGAGAAGATTGTGTCTTTTGCTTGCTACTGCTTCACAGTAACATAGGATGTGCTCTGTCGTTTCCGAGTCTTCAAGACAGAGGCGGCAGATGTCGGTTTCTGCTAAACCCATATTTTTGAGGTGGTGATTTACTCAGCTGTGCCCCGTCATTCCACATATCCACTCTAACCTGCACATTATCTTCCCTCATATCATCAACTTATCCCAAGAATAATAAAGTTGCGCCCGACTTCTTCAAGCCCATTCATCTACAAAAGTAGAGAAGGCAAAATGTAAAAAGGCAAAGGCGTATCGCTGATATGAGAATGATCTCAAACGATAATTGAACTACTACTACTACAATGGCGCTACAGCCCAAATCGGACCTTGACTTCCTGATATTCAGGTTCCTTAACATTTTTCATTACTTATTGTGGAAGGGTTGTTAGCCCTTCGCACAACCCTCTTTCTACGAATTTTTTAATTTTCTTAGATTGAGGTGACCAAGGTATACCCAAGCAGGCAATGTGCCGGAATTATATGTTGCGCCGGCCGGGATTTGAACTCACTACCTTCGCATTACAAGACCAACACACTACCTACTAGGCTATACCCTAGCCTGAATGATAGGTTCAGCTGATCGAAAATGCTGTGGCAGGTGAGGCGCCGCCTCTTGCGCTTCACCTGACGAGCCGCTACTGCTAATTCCCTCACCAAGATTTTGATTTAAAGATATTCGAAAAAAAGAACATTAGACTTCCACTTAAATATGCGATTTCGTGTATACGCCTCGTTAATGTGAAATTTGTTTTGTGATCCCTACAATTACGTAAAATAGAGTCAAAGTACTCTTACTTGGAATCTCTGTTGTCACTGAAATTTCTTCAAGTTAAAATCCAACTTATGGGAAAAATACAATTTTTAAAAAAAAATATATAATAAATATCTGTAATACGAAATACATAAGAAATAATAAAATTACGATTGAAAAAATTACATCCCTTTTTCGATATTGGTTTCACTTCGATTTCCTTCCAAAATATCTGCAACAAGTCGAGCGCAATAGCGAAAAATCATCATTATAATCTCTTTTTGTTTTTCAAATTATTTCAGTAATTTTAAATTTATTCAAAGAAAGTTACGGGAAAATCCTTTGAAAATGTTCAAAACGATAAAACAACCACAATACTGAAAGAGACAAATTCTCGAGCACACAAATAAGTGTGTAATTCTGAAACCATTTCCACATGAGAAATTCCTGTCTTTAAACAGAACAAGGAAATCAAAACCCTATTTCGGATGTCATGCGAAAATTTAACGAAATTTTGTTATTTACAATGATGGAAACTATCAGAACTTACAGGTCGTGTTTCCAGTATGAATTACCATCAGATCATATGCACAGATGTATCTATATAGCGCTTATAGGTACTTGACAAAACCTACACTCGTCATTGAATCGAGCAAGACAAGGCTCTTACATGTCTTCTAAGAACAAATGCGCTTTTGTAGATTTTGTGCAACATGAGAATTCTAATCGTACATCGTCTTATGTGGTTTTAGTTCCTTAAGAATAGCTAATGAATTGGTTGAACCATTTTAATGTCGATGCAAAGATGAGCAGCACAACTGTAACGCCTTGTAGACAATGCTTTCTACATGAACATGTACTACTCAACTTACTTGCAGACAAAGGAACATTCTGCTTAATTAATTTAACTGTAACCTACCTGCCTAGTGTTTTAAACCTTCTAAATAATTTAGAGCGATTTTTTACGTCCCTATTACGGTAGTCGTCTCATGTTACCTTATAATTATTAAGTACTTACTTACTTACGATGGCCTTTTCTTTCCTTACGTTGGCGCTACAGCCCAAATCGGACCTTGGCTTCCTGAATAATTCGCTTCCATCCATCTTGGTTCAGTGCCCGCGTCCTCCAATTTGAAAATCTTAGCAGTGATTTGCTGTCTGCGTCAATCGAATCCTCCCAGCGCATCCGTGGTTCTTCGACCGTTCTCCTTGTCCATTAACTTTCCCCTTTCAGTTTGCATTTGGTAATACTTCCGTCATCCACCCGCTCCACATGACCAGCCCATTCTAGGTTCTTAAATTTTATGAGGCTGTCACTCCTGGATTGTCGAAGATGGCATACAATTCTCTATTGTATCATTCATTTCTGTTCATTTTCGTTCATGTTTCGAACATGAACAAAAATGAACAGAAATGTATGATACAATAGAGAATTGTATGCCATCTTCGACAATACGTATCCATAGTTTTCACCTAAGCTCTAGCAGAAATCCAAGAGTATATATATTTTTTTTTAAAGGAACCGAACACAAGTTAGGGGGTCACCCGATAATGCTATTCACAGCTGTGTCGGTATAGGAATTGGAGAAAAAAAAAGTTAAATCAGTTTAATTTAGGTGGAGAAAGACGAAAGTGATGGTGTTCATTGCCTCTAAAGCGCTGGATGTTGAACTCGTTGGAAAACACTTTGGATGGTAATGTGTTCCAAAGTCTTGACGTTCGGGATATGAATGGCTGCCTAAATTTCACTGTACGAGAAGGCAAGGGCTTAACAGTGTACTCGTGTGCGCATTCAGCTTGACGAGTATCTCGGGGGAAATTATAGAGTGGAGGGATGAGTGTGCTTAGTTCCGCACTGCATTTACCATGGAAGTAGCGATAGTAAATGCTGAGTACTCCGACATATCTGCGATGCTTGAGAGAATCGATAGAACACGTGATAGTCTCGTCTCCAATCAGTCGGAACGCATGTTTTTGAATACGGTCGAGCAACGCGAGGTGTGATTTGGGTGCCCCTGCCCAAACATGCGAATTGTACTCTAAACGTGGTCTAATGTATGCCTTATAGATGGTTGCGAGGTCGTTCGGCGTGAAATACTTTTTGCACTTTCGGAGAACACTTAGACATTTAGAAGCGTCGAGGGCAACATCAAAGATGTGCTGAGCCCAATTCAGGTGGTCATTAATTTTAACGCCAAGAAGTGTGAAGTTCTCCGAGGTACAAAGTTTCGTGCCACCAAAGGTCACATTTTGAGATAATACAGGAACATCACGTTTGAGGGATAGATGACAGGTCTGTGTTTTTGAGGCGTTGAACTCTACTCTATTTTCCTGCATCATTCCAGGATTAAGCTGAGGTCCGAGTTCAGCGAACGGAATAACTCCATGCGATTGGGAGCAACAGAATACTTGTGTGATTCCGCAGCAGAGTTAAATTCATAGGTGCTATATAAAGTACTGTCATCCGCAATACTATGGATTGGATTGAGAGTGGGCGACAGAAGGACGTTGATTAAAACTAAGAAAAGAGTTGGAGATAGTATTTCTCATTCGAAGATGAGACAGCTATTACCTTTAAAATCGAAACAAAGCATGGTGATAAGAATGTTGATGAGCAGTTTCATCCGAAACCTTACACCCCCTCTGCTACCTCCCATACAAATGCCTCAATCCCAGAAATAAAATGTCCAATTTCTTTAGAAATTATGAAAGCCGCAAACTTTAAATTTAGCACGAAATATTTTGCATACCACGTTTGGTATCATGTACGAAAATTGCTTCTACCACCTCCTTTGCAAAAATTACTAATCGCTATTCTAAAGAATTGGAGAGACATATTTGCTGCTATATTAAACTATTTTCCATTTCATCTAGAGTATCGCATGATTGGGCTTTAGTTTGTCCAATCGTAGTCCTGATATGTTTTTATATTTGGGATGAACGAATTCTGTCGCCCCCTATAGTGGAATAGTTGGCTCGCTCCTGAAGACAGATTTGGTTCTTGGATTATTTTTTAGCCTGCAGAAAATTCTTGAAGCCTATTCTAAGTGAAGAAAAGCCTTTCGAACAACAGCGTGGGTGCTACGATATATTAACAACATTAATCTAAAACATCCTCAAACAACTACCAAGCATCCTACCGCAACAATCCTCTATTAGGAACGATTCCCCAGATAAGGAAGAGATAGTTTCCGCCATTCGGCCAATGGCGGGAAGGAAAGCTCCAGGTATAGACGGACTACCAACCGAACTCCTCAAAGCGGACCCGGAAATAACAGCCGATATACTCCTCCCACTCTTTACTGAGGTGTGGAATGTAGGAAGATATCCGACTGAATGGAAGGAGGGCGTCATTGTCAAAATTCCGCAGAAGGGCGACCTTCGGGATTGTGGCAATTGGCGTGGTATATGTCTACCTACTGCCGTATCAAAAATGATGGCCAAGGTAATTCTCAATAGGATTAGTGATGTAGTGTAGAGCACTCTCGAAGTTTATCAGGCTGGATTCCGTAAAGGGTCGTCTTGTACCGACCACACAAATACCCTACGGATAATATTAGAGCAGTCAGCCGAAATGGGTTCGCCACTAAATCTCATGTTTGTGGACTTCGAGAAGGCTTTCGACAGCGTTAAGCGAGATTACATATGGTATGCTTTGCGTAGGAGAGGTATTCCAAATAAGGTCATAGCTATGATTAAAGAATCTTACAAATATGCAAGTTGTCGCGTCTTGTATAGAGGAGAGCTATCCGAGAGCTTTCTTGTGCGAACAGGTGTCAGACAAGGCTGCATATTATCACCAGCCTTGTTTCTGGTGGTAATAAATGACATGTTGAAAGCTGCACTGGAAGGTGAGGAAGGTAAAGGTCTTCAATGGAGACTATTTAACATCTTAAGTCACCTTGATTATGCTGATGACGTGTGTTTGCTTGCACATACCCGTTCGGACTTAGAGTCAAATGTTCGCTCGTTGCATTCTAAATGCAAACAGGCGGGACTGAAAATAAATGTGCGTAAAACCAAGTACATGCACATGGGTTCGAAGGCAAGCACACCGATTGTTCTTAACGGACAGGATGTGGAAGAGGTGCAAGATTTTTGCTATCTCGGAAGCATTGTCAGCATGGACGGCGGAGCCGAAAAGGATGTTGAGGCTCGGCTAAATAAAGCTTGTCAGGTCTTCGGTATCCTTTCCCCTTTCTGGAGGTTAAGAGAGATCTCCCTTCGCACGAAGCTGCGAGTTTTTGACGCATGCGTCAAATCCGTGTTATTATATGGTTGTACTGCGTGGAAAGTGACCGTACGACTTACCAAGAAACTACAAACTTTCGTGAACCAATGCCTCCGACGCATTTTAGGAATATTCTGGCCAGAAGTGATCTCCAACGACGAACTTTGGAGTACAACTGGCCAAACTAAAATAGGTATTGAGATTCAACGGCGGAAGTGGCAGTGGATCGGTCATACTTTGAGGAAACCAGAGCAAAACATCGCCAAACAGGCTCTGGATTATTATTCTCAAGGAAGACGTCGGGTTGCTCGATCATGTAACACATGAAAGCGAGCTGTTGAGCAGGAGACCAGTACAACTGAGCAATATACCAGCTTTTCCACTCGCTACGGCCGTTCTCACTCCCCTTCCCCAACCTTCCCAATTCCATTCCTTCCCTCCATGACTGTGTTTGTGCATTGCACATAAAGGCCGAAATTGCCTATAACACAGGGCATTCTGTAAAAAAAAAAAAAAAAAAAGTCCAGGTAACAGCTTAAGGCGATGCTCAGGATCGCGCCTTGTGGAAGAGAGTTGTTTCTATCCAATGCCCCTACAGGGGGTCTTAACAGGAATTTGATTGATATGATCCCCAAATGGCTGTTTACGGTGACGACGTCGCTGTTCTCGATCGATATCCCAATCAGTCTGTAGATAAGTCGAGCCCGCTGTTCAGATATTCCCCGTTTCAGGATGAAAACAAAATTTTACGGATCCGAAGGCGAACGTGAAAAGCTAATGGAATTCCCTTCGCAAAGGTTAATCCTATAATACTCCAAAGATATAATCGCATGACGCACTTAATTGTAGCGTACTTTCACGAGATGTATCTGCGCCAGCTAAAATAAAACTGCACTTCCGGTGCGTCCTCAAGCAGATATACAAAAGTTGTCGAGTGAACAAAAACGCACGCGCTTTACCAAGACCGCCCGATATGGCCAACCAACCGAAAGCACGCCTGGCAGCATATCTATACGAGGCCATTTTCATATGGATGGATTACTTCGGACCTCTCGAAGTGGTGGTTGAGAGCCGATAGAAGTGATGGGGATGTTTATTAACCTACCTCACCATAAGAGCCGCCTCGAGGCGGATGCTGAGAGAGACAGATGCGGTCAGTAAATAAGTGCGTAAAAAAGATGTTGGTAACTCGGCGATGAAAACGATGAAAACCTCCAATGCTACTTTGTGGAGGTGGAAATGATTATAAAGTCTACACCGCTGAGGTAAATGCCAGATCGCCCAGGAAAAACCCTAATTTCTACCTGCTTGGAAAGACAAGGGTATGTAAACCTTTCTGCGAGTCTTACGACTTATTTACATGGAACTTGCATTAAAGTATGGCTGACGGACGGTCACGTTTTGCTAATACAGTTTCATTATTTAAAAACTATAACAAAGTATCATTATTTTAAAAACATAACAGTAACAAATGGCGCAGCAAATTTGTAAGAGATGGATGCGTGAATTCCTTCCATCGTTGGCCAGGCGAACGAAATTTTTCCTGAAGGCGAAACTTGTATGCGTTTGGGACTTGGTTTTAATCGTAAGCGAAAATAAGGGAAATTCGTTTAAAAGATGATCACAGGACGAGGATCGGATCAATTACGACAAGTTATTGTCAGAACAGCGGATGGAATATATGTTCGTGATTGCCATTCACGACCTCAAAGCGAATAAGAGTAGGCCAGGTCACACTCATCAATAATAGCGACTTAAGGGAGAATGTTAGCGAACGTAAGGTTTTTCGAGATTATGGTTTAGGCTTAAGAGGGTTGCTTGCCTGGGAATTAAAAACCAAGTCCAATTTTTTCCTGATTTATATTCTAGACTCAACTACACAAAATAAAACAAACAGCATATTTTTTCGATCAGTAAAAGTGCTCAGAACATTAGTTCAAAGTGAGAAAGGTCGGTGTAAATCGTACTAGCACTCTGTTAGCTTTTTCTTCTTCAATGGCGCTACAGCCCAAATCGGGCCTTGGGCTCCTGACCTTCAGGTTCCTTAACATTTTAATTATTTATTGCGGAAGGGTTGTTAGCTCTTCGCACAACCCTCTATCTACGAATTTCTCATTTTCGTAGATTGGGGTAGTCAAGGTATATCCATGCAAGCAGTGTGCTTGAATTATGCGTCGACAGGGATTTGAAATCACGACCTTCGCATTGTAGACCAACACGCTACGCACTAGGCTACACCTTAGCTTCTATTAGCTTTTTACTCTCCCGAGAAAAAATTTTCTCCACATTGGTACCATTTTCTTGAAAATGTTACGAGATAGCTAGAGTTACTGTATGTACGGACCAAGGAGGATATATAAAAGGAGTACCTGATAGTCTGTCTCATGTGGGAATATTTTTTGATTCGGAAATTTTCGAAAATTGTGTCCAAGCTTAACTTGGCTTCAAACTTTTACAAAAAAAATACAATAATTTGTATTCTTTCTTGGTTGCTAATATTCAGTCAGCAATAAAGTAATTTTCAATACAATGGTGTTTGCTGTTTCATTTTAGAAATTTTTATTTTTTCAATTTTTATTAGTTTTGGTTTGTGTTTAAGCTAAGTACTTTAGCAACGGACAATTTAACGCGGGACAGAGACTTACTTTGGGTTTAAGTATGTCAAACAAGGATAGCGAAACAATTTTTTCGAAAATTTGACAACTGTTTCGAACAATTTATCGTGGGAAAGAGTTAGTTGCAATATTTTTAAGTGTGGCAGACAAAGATAGCGAAACGATTTTTTTCGAAAAATTTCGAGCATTTCGGTAGTAAGGGAGGGAAATACATTCATTCCCATTGTGCTTACAAGGCAAAGCATGCTCATAGTCACTCCTTTTTATATATCCTCCTTGGTACGGACTCTTTCTAATGACAGCTTGGACACCAGCTTCCAGCACAGAGCGGGAATTTTCAAATCGAAGAAGGCCAAGTATAAATTTAAACTCCCTATAAATACGTTTCAAGTCACAATCTTTTATTATGTTTTCAGTACGAGGTGTCTGTCACTCGTCGACTTTTTATTTTCGACGAGTGACAGCTGTATTAACAAGACCAAATTCGACACCAGCAGAAAAGGATACGTTCGTATACAGTAAGTCTAGAGATAGCTATCTAGATATTTAAAACACTAAATGAAGGAATTTTCAAATAATTTATTTTAAACATTTTTTTTTTGTATTAGGTCAAAAAACGCTTTCGAAGATTATAACTGAGTTAGTTTTAAATATTTCTGAAATTCGTTCATTCAGTAAACTTAGTACTGCTAAATACAATAAGAAGTTTACCAATTTGATTAAAATCGGTTAAGCGGTTCCCGAGAAAAAGATAACACATTTTGGAAAACCATCAAGTAATCAACCCCCTTAAGAAACTCTGAATTTGTAATGGTTTATAAAGCCTAGCTTGGCAAAACGGAAAAAGGGATTTGGTGAAAAAGTCAGAACGCGATGATCGGAGGTCGGACTTTGGAATTAATTTCTGCCACATCCTAACTTACAGCAAATGTCCTTCTGCCTAGCCAAGCAGGGATCGCAAATGAGTTGAGGTAAGTCAATTGAAATGAATTATTGTGAGTAGTAAACTAATGAATTAAACGAATTCCGCGCTTCACGTGGCTAAGGAACGGAAGGCAACCCAAGCATGAAAACTCGAATAAATCACAATTAAACGTGTAAGGAAATTGTCATTTAAAAGAGGAAAATTGGATGTTCCGAGCCAGGTGGCAACACTTCGTATTATACATGTGCTCCTAATTACTAACAGAGCTGGCAAACCATAATCGAGTAACTCTGATTTGTATGTATCTCAGGTCACAGTGGTTCTGAGAGGATGGTTTGCTGGGAATGGATCCGAATCTGATTTCGAACACTGAAATGTGTGTAAAGGAGGAAATAGGTATGTTAAGGATAATATCTTAAATTGAACAGATATCGGACGATTCTCCCAGTTGATGAAACATCTTCACAGATTAGAAAATTAGAGAACAATATTTGCAGAATTTGCGATGAACATTAGAAGAAACATTAGAAATATTAGAGCAAATTTTCTGTGAAAGTCCAATCAGAGAATTTAAGAACCGACGAGAATTTCTGTTCATGGAATCTAAATTAACATAAAAGTCATTTGCATGGATCTAGGCTTACGTCCACGTCAAACTCCACTAACCAAAACTAATCCTTGCCATGATCTGGAGATTGAAGCAGCCTTCTATGGACACCTGACATCCATATAATAGCAGTAGGCAGATTTGGTGAAGTTCCTTAAGGCTTAACCATAATTGACCCAGAATAGCACAGAAAAACATCACTGCACAGTACACCAGCTCAGTGTATCAAAATTACAGTGCTCAGTTTTTTTTTTAAATTCCATAACATTTGAGAACGAGTATTTTTCGTCCTTAAATATGAACAAAATAATGTACCATACTTTCGTTCTTGTCGTAAAAATAC
Source organism: Chorisops tibialis (assembly GCA_963669355.1). Classification (NCBI taxonomy): domain Eukaryota; kingdom Metazoa; phylum Arthropoda; class Insecta; order Diptera; family Stratiomyidae; genus Chorisops; species Chorisops tibialis. The sequence continues at coordinate 277,805,813 of OY770262.1, forward strand.
TCGAACAACTAGCACTTTGAAACTCTTACATAGAGTGCTATAAAAAAATTCTTGATTGAAATCAATAACCAATCCATTTTTTTCACTGATTCATTAAATCTAATTCAATTTTTCATGGAGCAATTTCATCCTCTGTCCCATTGAATGAAACAAAGCAATCACATTAGCACATACGAGCGGAAACCCCACATCCTTCCACTGCCACGAAAATGTGCCATTCAAGAACGTTGGCGCGGCGGGTTGGTTTCCAAAAATAAAAAAGAGTGCCAAATCCAAGCAGACAAGGATATCAGAAATGGTTTTCGTGGACGAAATCCCTCGACAGACAGTTTAACTTGAAGAATTTCTGCACATATGACGCAAACGCTACCGGTATTTGAGAACACTGAACAGACAGAGTGCCGAATAGTGGCGTGATAGTCGTATATAGCATCACAGACATAAGGTCGACCAATTCACTTTACGAGTACTAAAGCTGCAAAAAGTAATTGGTATAGAAATCGAAAACTGGCCGCGAAAACTGTTGCCAAAGTTTGTTCAAACCATTCAAAGGCTTCCAGAATTTCAAATAGGACACTTACGTCCCTGGTTTGCTCATTACCTTATTTTCCTTTATTTTTCATCAACCATGTAGTATACGTCAACTGAGTCACACATCACACAAACCAACATTATGCATACGTGTATCTAGAGTTACTATGCAATAATTGCATTCGAATTAATTGACCGACTCCATAACGTGGAGAATATTTCTCAACATTTTAATTATATTTCTGTAAGACCATAGGAAGCAATTTTAGTTGGAAATTAACATGAAAACGGAAGCTGAAAAACATTTCGGGCGCCAGAGTTTAAAATTTGCCCAAGAATTCCCGAATTAATTATCTCTCTGCCTGTTATATGAAAACTTTTATTTGCTTAAAATATAAAGCAAATTAATTAGAGAGCCAATTAAAATTTTCACTAAATAAGTAGGAAAGGAACGCGTACAAAACGAAAGGATAAGATTGTGCGCACAAGAAGGAGAAGGAGGTGGCTAAATTGTTTAGCGAAATAAATAACCCCAAGGAATGAGTTGTGTTCGTTCGGTAACACCAACGACTCCTAAAATGGCATTGTGCCGGCTAACAACGGTACGCTAAGAAAAAACGTGGAAGGATGATGTTTGTTTCGTGAATACTCGTATATGAGAAATTAAATTTCATTCAAATTGAGAAATTACGCAAGCAATTTAACCACGATTGTTGTTAGTTAGTCATGAAATTTACAAAATTTTAAAGTTAAGACTAGAAGTTTTAAATGGTCTTATGGAAAATAGTTCAGAACCCATTTGGCAATATCTTCAAAGATGACCGATCCACTGACACTTTCATCTTGAGTGATGTCTAGCTGCACTCCAATGACTTCGTTGGTCATATAGCAATAAGAATTCAGTGCATGAAAGCACCTGGATCTTGAATACGAGTATATGTATACAAGAACATGCACCCCTGCGTCGCACGGGCACTTCTGCTCCCTTGCTTCGGACAGGTACTTTGGCCGAAAAGGAAAGATGTTTAACAAAATAGTAAGGTCAATGGCACAACTAAGGCCCAACTCATTTTTATTGCTGAATAATTCAAGAAATAATTAAGCAAAAATATTTTTAACTTTTAGAAATATTTGCTTATTTCATGAAATATATCGAGTGTATAAATTGAAAACCGTCATCTCCCAATAGTTTGCGTCAACAATAAATGCTGACCAATAATGGCGGATCAGAAACGTTACATGGTAAGCTTAGACATCTGTCAACAACTCCTCATCATTAGATTTGTGAAGTTTTATCGGCGTCATATACTTTTTCGTGCGCGAATATGTCGAAGTTTAAGCCAAATGCGCGTCATTTGCGGAAAGTTTTGCTTTTTGCCTTCAATTCAAAAAAATCTGCGTCTGAGGCGCCGAATAATTGTTGAAACTTATTGGGATGACCGCGAATGGTTTCAACGCTATAAAATGGGTGATTTCGGCGTGGAATACAAGGAGCGACCGGAAGCAGTTAAGAAGTTTGAAGACGCAGAATTGGAGGCATTACTGGACGAAGATTCATGCCAAACGCACCGAGATCGTCGTCACGTCACTGGAAACGAGAAGTGGATCCATTACGTTAATCCAAAGTGAAAAATAATCGGGGCCATGCATCAATATCGACGGCCAAGCCCATCATAACTAGGGTGTAGACTAGTGGGTAGCATGTTGGTCTTGTAATGCGACGGTCGTGAGGTCAAATCCCGGTCGGCGCAATATATAATTCCAACTCATTTGGATATACCTTGGTCACCTCAATCTACGAAAATGAAAAATTCGTAGAAAGAGGGTTGGCCTAACAACCCATCCACAATAAGTAATGAAAAATTGTTAAGGAACCTGGATGTTAGGAGGCCAAGGTCCGGTTTGGGCAGTAGCACCATTGTAGGAGCCCATCATCCAGGGCTTGAAAATCATGCTGTGTATTTCGTGGGACCACTCGGCGTGGTGTATTATCCGCTGCAACTGAATGAAACCATCACGGAAAATCGCTACAAAAACAACTAATGAGCCGAGCATTGAAGGAGAAACGGCCACAACAACGCTCGGCTACATATTGCTCACATTGTGAAAACCTATCGGAAAACACTAAAATGGGACGACCTACCCCAGCCGATCATGAGCTTATCACCCGTGATTTTAAGACCTAACTGATGCGAGAAACGGATACAGCGCCTCGGATACAGACTGATTCTACGGTAACGACTTTTGGCACTCGAAAACGGACTATGATTGGCTTCTGGAACGTTCGAACAATGAATGACGGGGGAAGAGCTGGGGTTACTCGGTCCTTGCACCGCCAATCAGCGATCGACCGTGAAATGGAGCACTATAAACAAGTCCTGGCAACAGTCCTGGAATTTGAGTGATTGATTGACCCCACCCGCAGTATTCTCAATACATCGCACCTTCTGACTATTTCCTATTCTGATCAATAGCACATGACCTGGCTGAGCAGCACTTCCATTCTTACGAAGAAGCCAAAAATTCGGTGGATCACCACAAAAGAAAATCAGTTTTTTCGACACGGAGTCCGTATGCTGCCAGAAAGATGGGAAAAAGTTGTGGCTTGCGATGGGCATTCAACCATTTTTGCACAAAAGCGGCTCAAATTTTGAAAAAAAACGACGGTTTTCAATTTGTACTCCCAATATTTAATTAATTTTTACTTATTTCTGGTCCCTTCCACCACCTCTGAATTGCCAAATTTGGTTCACAACTTAAATCAATGTAATGAAAGAAGCCGATGTGTTTATATGAGGGATTTCTTATATACGACATTCTTTGCGATGAATTTCTCATTTATAAATATCTTCAAATCTTCTTGTGTTTGAACTCATGACATGGTGAGATAGAGTTTTCCATGTGAAAATACATTTCCATTTTAGGAAAATTCGAATTTGCAATGCGCTAAAAAATTATTGAAAAGAAAGTTGCATCGGTTGAAAAAAGAAACACAATATACTTGTAGAACACAATAATAAGCTTTGTTCTTCAGAATTCTAATGTGAAGTACAATCATGGGTAATCTTACAACTCAAAAATTATCACGCGATAAAATTAAAATCATTTCGATAAATGTATGATTCGGCGTAAAGCTCAATGATATGATACTCTAGCTGAAATGAGAAACATTAAGTACCGGAAAATACTTTGAGTTTCGTTTGGGAGGTGGTAAAAGCAAAAGGGAGATCCTTGTAATTTTTGTTTTAACACTGAACGTAGTATACAAAATGTTTCACGCTGAATTTAAAGTTTGTAGCTTTCATAATTTTCGAAGAAATTGAAAAATTTTTGTCCGAATTTATGGCATTTGTATGGCAGGCGGCGGAGAAAGTGGGAGGCTTAGGATAATTTTCAATCTGCATATAAACATCCTAATCACATTGCTTTGTTGGAATTTTAAAGTATGTTCGAAGGAGAAATACTTTTCTTGAATTTCCAATACAAAAATTTGTATGGGAGGTGGTAGAAGGATTGAAGCGAAGTTGGTATTTTTTTTTAACATTTATTGAAATTATTAAGGGACTAATTCTGGCAAAATTTTAAGCTTGTATATTTTCTAGTTTCAATGAAAATCGATTAAATGCATTTACCGAAATTGTTCATTTGTATGGGAGGGGGTAGAAGGAGTATTCGAATCAAAACCAAATTTTTCGACTTCAATTATATTTGTAAGAGTATACTTTTTTTAATTTAAAGTTGATAGCTTTGGCGGTTTTGGAGAAAAATAATTTAATTGAAATTTTGAAATTTGTATGGGAGGAGGTAGAAGGAATGAGGTGAAGTTGATGGTTTTTCCAGAATTTGTTGCAATTGTCATAATTTTAATTATGGCAAGAATTGCTTCTTTTAGCTTTGCTAAATGCAATGAAAACCCAACAAATGCATTTTTGAAAATTGTACATTTATATAAGAGGGAGTAAGGGGATCAGACGAATATTTTTTGACGTACTATACTCTCAGGTTTCATCTAGAGTATAAATAAACTGCCAACAAGTCGGGCGAAACTTTATTATTTTTGGGACAAAATGCGCATGCGTAGAAAGTCAATATGCAGGTTCGAGTGGTTAGGGAAGACAAAGTGAAAGGAGCTTCTTGGGCAGGGCAGTTCTCAATTTAACACTTTCCGGAAACGTTCAAAAGCTCCATATTTCATTGGTTTATTTATGCAGGTTTGAGTTTTCATGAAGGGAGGGTGATAGTAAGGGTGGGTGGATGTAAATAGTTTCTTAATTGATTGCTTGAACAAAATCCAATATTCTTTGTATAGAATGTCAGTTTCATAGACGAAATTGCATAGAATTTTCATTGGATTCGGTGTATTTTAAATTCACGAAACCAAACATTTGTATGGGAGGGGGTAGAGGAGGTAAAGAAACCGTAAAATTTGTGATGCAGTTTTATTTCTTTTCTTTTGTAAAGTGCTTGTACAAAATTTCAAGTTTGTAGCTTTTAATTTGTTAGTTATTAGTTGATTTAATGAAATTGGTCGAAATCATACTTTTGTGTGGGAGGGGGTAAAAGGGCAAGTGTTATCTCAAAACTTTTAACGTAATTTTATTTCAACTATTTTGTAAGTAAAATTTCAAATTGATAGCATTTAATAGTTAAGTGATAATTGATTTCTTAGAAATGGTCGAAAAAATAATTTTGTATGGGAGGGGGTAGAAGTTTTAAAGATATTCGACCAGTAAATATTTTAAACTCTTGGGGATTTTTTTTAAATGCATTTCGCAAATTTTCAAGTTTTTACCTAAAAATTTCATTCAAAAATTTTCAGTTTATGTGTTTTTTTCATTGCACATAAAACACTTTATGCACGTTAGACCCCCACTTCGATGCATAACAATTTTGGAACAAATTATTATTGTTTTTCTATGTATATTAAATAAATGTGTCGACGTGCAAAATTTAAACTTTGTATCTTTTACCAGAGCCATAAAAAAATCACTCAAAATTTTCAACATTTTCGCTTTCCACCTCCCTCACCTTACACCCCCCAACTTAAATTTTTAACCAAAATTCAAGATTGTATAGCTCTATAATCTGACAAATTTTCGATTTGATATGTGTACTCAATTTTGAGATTTGGTGATTTGTAGTTTTGGAAAGTGAGCCATTTTTGAAATGCTCCCCATTTCCCCCCCACTACTATTATGTCCATATATTATATTTTTTTCATATGTCGCTAGTAAAGCTTAGTATTCATTTCAAGTTTCAATTACATAGCTTAAGAGACAGTCGAGATATTAATTTTTAAGTGTTTTGCTTTGCACCCCCCCCCTGACCCTCCCCCTTACAATAACTAGCTTCTATCTAAACTGATTCTAGTAGATCTTGATGCCATCTTAATGGTCTCAAAATATCAATTTTTTAGGGGTAGTAATTTCGAAGATATAATCATTTGAAAAAAAAATTCGGCCGCCAATTGGTTCTTAGCCCCCCCCTTTTCGCACCCCAATGGATAAAAAAATTAAATTATTTTTAAAAGTTGTCCCACAAACTTTTCTATATGTGTGTTGATTTTTAGCTTCCTAGCTGTAACCATGGTTGAGATATTTGAATTCGTATTTTTCAGTTTAAGCGCTCCCCCTGCCTCCCCCTGAATTTGTACACCCCACAAAATGGGTATCCGCCTGAGATCCGCAACTACCTACAATCCCTCCAAAAATGAATGCGCTGAGCGTACACGTCGGCGTACGGCGTACGGCGGACGGCGTACAGACAGACGGATTTTTTTTTTTTTTGCATTTTTCGGCTATTTTAGTCATGAAAAGCGAAAAAAAAAAATTTCAGGGTAGAAAATTTTTTTTTTTCCCCAAGTCGATCACAATACTTTATTATTAAAATAATAAAGTAAAATTATCGTCGAGCAAAACTTTTGCAATTTCTAAACGCACATAGCCCCGACTTTCTTCTTCTTTCGAAAACTAAATTAAATTGAATTGAATTTCGGGATTATGAATTTTTTGGCATGGGCCCCAAGATGGTAAGCAAGAAAAAGGTACGGGAATCCTAGTGCGAAAACCAATTAAATTTGTGCAAATTCTCAATCCTGAAATTCAAAAATTTGAATCTCTTGAAACTAACTGCAGCAAAATTCACGTAAGTGGCCGTTGTATCTCAGCTTATGCTGCAAGTAAAAATTGTGCGGTTTTCCTCGAATAATTTCGACAACTATTCCAAATTTTGCAATTGGATAGCCCGAACAATCCAATACCTTTTGACCGGCGACCTCAACACCATGCACAAGGATTGGCTGAATACTTGAAATAATACGAGAGGAGTATTCCTAAAAAATTGGTGAGTGGATAACCAAATTCAATTTAAATGTAAGTTGCTTTGCCCTGAATCTCCCACTCTGCCGAGGGCAAACTCATATATTGTCCTCTGCATCGCCGACTTAATTTTGAATTTCCTCCGAATCAGCAAAAACTTGAAACTCTTCCTTACGATAGCGATCATCAGGGTATCGTAGTGGCGCTCTCAACTCTGGATGCAATTGGTTTTCTTGTCCAAGCGCAAGATAAAAATCTTCGGTTAAATTACAGGAAAACCAATTGGAATCTATTCCAGAAGCGAATGACCAGGTAGATTTACGCAAAACATATTCCGGTCAAAAACAACATAAGACTGACAAATTCGGAAATTGACCAACATTTGCGAAAGATTGAGGACTTGACTTTGTCAACGATAGAACGTACTCTTCCAAAAATCAAGTCGAAAAATAATATGGAACGTTATAAAACGAGGTTAAATAGAAAGCTTTCTGTTGGCTAAATTTAACATCTACAGGCGACTAAAAGACTACAATCACCCGACGCTACACACTCTGAAATCAACATTAAAAAACGTACGGACGCTTTTAAAACAACTATACAACCGAAATTAACAAAGGACAGAAAATTTAAAAAATATTTCACCTAAAGATCCAGGCAAAATGTACACAACAATTTATCGTTTCAAAACAAAGTCAGAAGTGCAATACCGACACAAGTCGGATGCAACTTTATTATTCTTGGGAGAAGTTGAAGATGCATGGAAAGTCAGCATGCAAATTAGTTTGGATAGGGAAGACTAAGTGAAAGGGGGGTTCTAGGGCAGGGTTATTATCAATTTAACACTTAATTGCGAATACGATCAATAGCTGAGGTATATGTATTGAATAAATATTTCAATCGTTTATTTATGGAAGTTGGGGTTTTTTTGAGGGGAGAGGTGATAGTAAGGGTGGGTGGATGTTAATAGTTTTTTAATTGATTGCTTGAATCACGTCCAATATTCCCTGTTTCATAGACGAAGTTGCATGGAATTTTCATTAAAGTCGGTGTATTTTACATTCTCGAAACCAGACAAGTATAAGACGGGGAGGTAAGGGAATCGTGAAATTTGTCATGCAGTCTTATTTCGTTTCTCTTGCAATACACTTGAAATACCTGGTGCAGGTTAGGGCCCCCTTTGATGGATAACAGTTCTGGTTCAAATTAGGGTGGAATTAATGTAACCCCAAGTAAACTAATAAGTACCGACAAAAATATATTTCATACGCTATGGGTTGATCTGCATTGCCTCTCGACACCCATATAAAATAATTAAAAAAATTAAATAGAGACCGATGCGCCTTAAAAGTATCGATATGCATCGCGTCTGAGCAAACAATCTTTAAATCGGATCACTCCTACAATTTTAAAGAAAACTCTTTTTGGAAGATAAGGAAATTATTCATTTTTTAAGGGACTCCGTGTACAATTGAAATTGAGCAAATACATGCTCATAGATTTGGTCCTAAAAATCAGGATATAATTTGTTATTTCCAGCTGCTTGCAGGATTTTGTTGATTTTTTGCAATTAGCACACTTACAGTCACGATATAAAACCAAAACAGAATTTTTTTGCACTGCACAAATTCAAGAAAAATTTAATTTACTACTACAGAAAAACACAAGTCGATTTTTCTCACGGATTTGGTCCTAAGAATCAGGATCTAATTTGTTGCTTCTAGTTGCCTGCAGGATTTTTTTAATTTTTAAACTCAGGACACTTGCCTTCATGATACAAATCTAAAACAGAATTTGTCGCATTGCGCGAATTGAAGAAAACTGGAATTTACTACTACGGAAAAGCACAAGTCGATTTTTCTCACGGATTTGTTCCTAAAAGTCAGGATCTGATTTTATGCTTCCAGTTGCCTGTAAGATTTTGCTGATTTTTTAACTCAGGACTCTTATCTTAATGAAATAGGAGCAAAAAGGAATTTGCTGTGCTGCACAAATTAAAGAAAGAAAAATTTATTACAACTGAAAAACAGTTGTCGGTTTCTCCTATATTTCATCCTATGTATAACTCATAATCTTAATCGTGCTATCTGTAGTAATTTTTAAAATTTTTGAATTCTTTAAAATAGAGATATCGGCGAATAAAATGATGATTAAAAACATAACCGAATTATGACTGGGCGTAAAGCCCTATCATATGATACTCTAGATGAAATAAGAAAGAGTTTAATGTACTGGAAAACATGTCATCTCAAATTCTCTTCGAGTAGTTAATAGTGACTTTTGTATGGGAGGTCATCATCATCAATGGCGCGACAGCCCAAATCGGGCCCTGGCCTCCTGAAGTCGTCGCCTCCAATCGTCTCGATCCAAAGACCGCGTCCTCCAGCTGCTAATTTTTAAAATGGCTTTGCTGTCTTCATCAACCGAGTCTTCCCATCGCTTGCGTGGTTTGCCTACTGGCCGGTTACCACTCGCTTTGCCTTTAAGAGCACGTTTGGGGATTCTTCTGTCTTCCATTCGCTCTACATGGCCAGCCCACTGCAGTTTACGTAGCTTGATGAACGTTGAAGCTTCTGGCTCGTCGTAGAGTTGATACAACTCATGGTTGTATCTTATTCGCCATTCCGTTCCTTCCTTCACAGGTCCCAAAATTCTTCGGAGGACCTTTCTTTCGAATGCGTTAACTGCTTTTTCGGAAGTTCGCGTTAATGTCCACGTCTCGCTGCCATAACAGAGCACAGGTCGTATAACAGTTTTATAAATCCGCAGCTTATTGTTCCTGTGCACTTTCTTGGATTTCATTATTGGAAGTACCGAATAATACGTCTTATTTGCAAGTATTATCCGTCGTTTGATTTCGTCTGTTTCATTACCGTCCTTTGCTAGATTAGCCCCAAGATATATGAAGTTGTCCACACTCTCCAAATTATATTCCGCAATTGTTATGTTTTGTCTGATTGGCGTTCTCCTTCTTGTTTGCGTCATTACTTTTGTTTTGCTTTCATTAATGCGCAACCCGACTTCTTTTGCGGCGGAGTCAAGATTGACAAATACCTCCTTAGCACTAGGGAAGGATCTTGCTAGAATGTTAATGTCGTCAGCGTATGCTACTAGTTGGGTGGACTTGAATAGTAGTGTCCCGTTGGTGTCGACTGGGATTTTTCGGACGACATACTCTAGTGCCAAGTTGAAAAGCATAGGAGCTAGACCATCTCCCTGCTTTAAACCACATTCCGTTCGAAAGCTGGTTGTGGAATCGGTTTGTATTCTCACTTGGGATTCAGTGTTCGTCATTGTGAGTCTTGTTAGTCGGACTAGTTTTGGAGGAATTCCAAAGTCAAGCATGATTTGGTACAGTACGCTCCTGTCGATACTGTCGTATGCTTGTTTAAAATCTACGAATATTTGGTGCACGTCTGTGTTATATTCCCAGCATTTCTCAAGCACCTGTTTCACCGAGAATATCTGGTCTGTTGTAGATCGTCCGGTTCTGAATCCTCCTTGGTATTCGCCAATTATTTGATTAGTATAGGGCTTAATACGACGTTCAATTATTTTTGTCAGTATTTTATAGGACGTACACAACAATGATATACCTCTGTAGTTCTCACAGCAGAGTTTGTCTCCTTTCTTGTAAATTGGACATATAATGCTTTTTCGCCAGTCGTCGGGTATGATTTCCTCTGTCCAAATTTTGCATATCATGTTGTATAGTATTTCAGCGACACAGTTTCCACCGTTTTTCAGAAGTTCAACTGGTATTTCGTCAATTCCCGGCGCTTTGTTTCGTTTTTGGTCACATAGGGCTGCTTTGATTTCAGCAAGCGTGGGTGGTGTCGATGATGGTTCATGTTCGTCAGTTGAGGCTTCAATTGAAATGTTGTTTGTCGTTATCGGTGCTACTGGGATGGGATTCAAAAGATGTTCAAAGTATGAAGCCCATCTCCTTTTGATTTCTTCTGTGTCGCTGATGATATTGCCCTCTGCGTCTTTGCAGAGACTGGTTTTTGGTTTATATCCCTTTTTTAAATCTTTTACTATGGCGTATGCGTCCCGCGTTTTATTTTTTCTCATGTCGTCGTCCATTTTTTGTATCTTGTCATTATGGTACTTCCTTTGTTTTCGTCTGCAGGTCTTTTTCGCATATCGCCTAAGCTCGTCATATCTTTCTTTTTTGGCTCGTGTTGGTCGTTCAGTAAAAATTTTGTAAGCTTCGTTCTTTCTATCTATTGCGTCGCGACATTCTTGGTCGAACCAATCATTATTTTTTCGCCGTGCTTGATACCCTAATACCTCTTCCGCGGAGGATTTGATGCCGTCTCGTATTTTTATCCACGCATTCTCCACTGGCATATTTTTGATATCTTCATATATTGGTGTCAGGTGTTTATTACATGCTAACATGTAAGCCTGCGCCACCGTTTCGTCGTTAAGCTTGTCGACATTGAATTTGCGAGCTCTACTCGTTTTCGAATATCCACGACAAGCTATTTTGCATCGATACTTAGCTCTGACTAGATAGTGGTCAGAGTCACAATTCGCACCGCGGAGAGTTCGTACATCAAGTATGCTGGAAGCAGCCCTTTTCTCAATTAGAACGTGGTCTATTTGGTTGAAGGTGTGACCATCTGGTGATGCCCACGTTCGTTTATGAATATCGCGATGTGGGAAGCACGTAGAGCTTACTATGATATTTTTGCTGCTTGCGAAATCAATAAGACGTTGGCCATTGTCGTTGGTTATGTCATGGAGACTGTGCCCTCCTGTTGTTCCTCTATGAGCCTCCTCCTTTCCGACTTTTGCATTAAAATCCCCTGAGACAATTTTTAGGTCATTCGAGGGCAGTGAGTCATAGGTTGTCTCTAGGGTGGCATAAAATTCGTCTTTAGTTATATCGTCTTTGTCTTCTGTTGGTGCGTGAACGTTAATCAACCAAGTGTTGAAGAATTTAGTCTTTATTCGGATTGCACACAATCTTTCACTTACTGGTCTGAAGCTCGTGACCTGCTGTTTAAATTTTTTGTCAACGACAAAAGCGACTCCAAACTCTCTGCTTCCCGACAATTTTCCACTTGGATAGATTGTGTGTGATCTCATGTCCATGATTTCGTTACCGAGCCATTTCGTTTCTTGGATGGCAGTTATGTTGATGTTGTGTTTTGCCACTTCTTCGAGAAACTCTTTCAGAGCTCCTGTCCTAAATAAGGATCGAACATTCCAAGATCCAATAGAGTAGTCCATTTTTCGTTTGCGGGGTCGTTGCCGTTGAGTCCATCCTTTCCGAGGCTGTTCTTCAGGTTTCTGGACAGTGTTCTTTTTCCGGTGATGCGTTGTCGGCGCCTCGCCCAACCCCCGACCTGGAGGACCGGTCCTACTTATTTATTACACCCTAGTAGGAAAAGGGTGGGAGTTTTGAGCTAAATATGACATGCTGGAGTTCTCACAGCTATGCTGCAAGTCCAACTATGTCATACTTTTTGCCTACTTCCTGAGACGCACTGGTGTTACTGGCCATTCAGGTTAACTCCATGTTCCCTCCTCCTTTCTCAACTCGGGCTTGGGACCGTCTATGGCGGAGTTTTTGTATGGGAGGTGGTAGAAATATTTTTGTATATTACATCGAACGTGGTGTACAAAATGTTTCATTCTGAATTTAAGATCTGAATCTTTCATTATTTTCAATGAAATTGGACATAGTTTCCCTGAAATTGGGGAATTCGTATGGGAGGTAGCAGAGAAAGTGTAGGGTCTTAGATGATTTTGAAACTGCTTATCAACATCATTATCGCCATGCTCTGTTTCAATTTCAAAGTCGATAGCTCTCATATATTCGAAGAAGAAATGCTTTTCAGGAATTTTTAATATAGATATATTTATGGAAGGGAGTAGAAGGAGTGAAGCGAAGCTGATAATTATACTCTATATGAAATCTGAGAATATTATAAGTTTGCCACAAAGATTGTAACGCCAAGAAATAAGGCTCGGAGCAAAATGAATGATACAGAAGTTCATATAATCACTCGAAAATCTCAAAACCGGTTGTCCGTCCGTCCGTCCGTGTCCTCTCTAGTTTAAGAACGCGTTGAGCTAGATAGTTCGAATTTTGTACACTTCGCGTTTAACAAAAAAGTAAGGTCAAGTTCGTGAACGAGCCAAATCGTTCCACCCCTTCTACCCCCTCCCATACAAAATGGCACAATGTCGTAATTTTACAATAAACGGATTTACTCGAAAAGTATAAATGCTATTGATCTGAAATTTGGGATGTAATACTTTTAAGATAATTATATTCTACTGTATGAAAATTATTTGTTTCCTCTTCCTCCTTCGACCACCTCCCATACAAACTGCAGTTTTTCATGAAATACGCTACACCAATTTACTCAGTGCGTATAAAATTTATCGAGCTGAAATTTTGCACCAAATATTTATTTAGAACTATTAGTAAAACCAAAAAAAATTAGAAGATTAGATTTACCCCTTCTCCCACCGCCCATACAAAATGACATAATTTCGTAATTTGGCAATAAACGGAATTGTTCGAAAACTATACATGCTATTGCTCTAAAATTTGGAATGTACTACTTTCATAGTGATTCCAATCTACTGTATAAAAGTTATTTGAGTCCTCTCTTCCTTCCACCACCTCCCATATAAACTGCACTTTTTTATGAAAAATTTACTCAGTACGTATAAAATTTATCGAGCTGAAATTGTGCACTAAATATTTAAAAGAAAAGATTTCCGGATTCTACACTGTTACACTTTATTATTCGTGACGTTTCGGTCTCTGCTGAGACCTTTATCAAACTGATCGACAATTACAAAAGACAATTATTATATAGGTTAATTGTTAAAAGCGAGCGAAATTAACAAGGCGTGGAAACCGAAGCATCCAAGGACAACAGAACGAGAAGACACTGAAGAAGGAAATGCTGACAAACGATGGGTAAAACTACCTTACATCCAGGGCACGACGGATAAGATAGGAAAAATTCTTCGAAAATCGAACATCAAGACAACATTCACTACCCCGACTACTATCCGAGGAATTTTAGGAAACCAGAAGGACAAAAAACCATTGGAGACTGAAGGAGTATACAAAGTACCATGCGGCTCTTGCGATAAAGTATACAGGGTGTTTGGTACTCCGTACATAACCTTGTAAGGGGTTATTCCTGGATATATTTTGAGCAAAAAATTGTTCTACGGAGATGGTCAATTTTCAATATCCACGGAGATACAGGGTGATCAAGAAAAGTCCTTCGGACCTGTACCCTCACTCACTCAAAACGCCATATCTTGAAAACTAATAATCACAATTCAAAGTGTTATAGCTTGTTTTTTAGGGAATCAAATTACCTTTCATTTGGTGTAATAGTCCGCATTGTAACTGTATCCAATTCTGAGATATTTGCTTCAGAACACAAATTTTTGACAGATTGACCGTCAAAATTCTAAGATCAATGTAGTTTTTCTCTAAAAAACCCATTATAAAAATGTCATTTTATTGTTGTTTTCTTTTGTGTCATATTATTGCCTACAAAAGACGCATACACTTGCATTGCATAAGTTTTATAGTTTAGAAGAAATTATCATTCCAATAATTTAGCACTTTTGTCAAAAAAGCAAGAATAGGTTGATCAACACTCTCCGCTTGAACTAAAAGAACTTAAGAATGGTTTTTACGGTTTATTTCAAATTTCCTTAATTACAATAAATGTTCAAAATGGCTACCTTCATTTTGAATGCACGCTAAAGCTCGTTTTGCCAGTGTTCTCTTTGTGTTCATACTCCTCAACTGCTGCCTTACTTCTGTTGCTGCCGCATCGATTCTGGTGTTTAGATCCTGCAACGTTACTACTTCCGTTGCGTAGACAAGGTCCTTCATCCGTCCCCATACAAAGAAATCCATAATAGTTAAATCAGGGGATCTTGCAGGCCAGTGTATCGGTCCATTTCTACCGATCCAGCGATTGCTATAATTGGAATTTAACCAATCTCTGATTTGTCGGCCGTAATGAGCTGGAGCACCATCGTGTTGGTAAAACATGGAAGCCAATCGTTGCAGTGGCACATCATCCAATAACTCTTGTAGATCATTTGTCAAAAACTGCAAGTAATTGGAACTATTTAGGGTAGGTGGAAGCCTAATAGGACCAATAAAATCGTTGCCAATCACACCTGCCCATAAATTGACACTGAATCTGTGCTGAAATGATGCCTCTCTTCTTGTATGTGGATTGCTCTCAGCCCATGTGTGTAAGTTGTGGAAGTTTGTGATACCGTCCCTGGTGAATTGGGACTCATCAGTCCAAAGAATGTTGTTCATAAAATTCTCGTCACTTAGTTGTCGTTCAAGGAGCCAATTGCAAAACTCCATCCTTTTGGGCAAATCAATGGGTACCAGCTCCTTCACTGGTGTGTGGTGGTAGGGATGCAACCGCTCTGCTTTTAGGACACTCCAAACTTTCCACGTAGAGACGTTTAACTGCAATGCCAAGCGTCGGACAGCGTCGTTGTGTTGAAACTCATTTTAATTTAATTCATTTCCTCGATAATTTAAATACTACTTAAAGGACATTCATCGATAATTTAAATAGTAATTAAAGGACACAAAGAATATTTCAGTTTAACAACATTTCAGGTAGTTTTTTTAGAACGAGGGTTGGTTTATGGCATATTTTATTTTTAAGCCATATGTATTTTCGCTTATTACCTGGAAAACGGGAAAACCTAAGTCATAAGTATGTATGCATCTTTTGTATGCAATGATATGGCACATAAAACAACAACATTAAAATGACCTTTTTATAATGCGTTTTTTTGAGAAACACTACATTGATCACAGAATTTTGAGGGTCAAAGTATCAAAAATTTGTGGTCTGAAGCAGGATTGGGTAAAGGTACAATACGGACTATTACACCAAATGAAAGGTAATTTGATTCCCTAAAAAACAAGCTATAACACTTTGAAATGCGATTATTAGTTTTCAAGATATAGCGTTTTGAGTGAGTGAGGGTACAGGTCCGAAACACTTTTCTTGGTCACCCTGTATCTCCGCGGATATTAAAAATTGACCATCTCCGTAGAACAATATTTTGCTCAA
This sequence comes from Chorisops tibialis, assembly GCA_963669355.1. Lineage (NCBI taxonomy): Eukaryota > Metazoa > Arthropoda > Insecta > Diptera > Stratiomyidae > Chorisops > Chorisops tibialis. Next base: position 277,821,771 of record OY770262.1, read on the forward strand.
AATATATCCAGGAATAACCCCTTACAAGGTTATGCACGGAGTACCAAACACCCTGTATAGGAGAAACGGGATGCACAGTGCAAACAAGGATCAAGGAGCACCAACGATGCACACGGAAAAACCAGATACAGTCATCAGCGAACGCGGAACATGCAACTACAGAGGACCATACAATCGATTTCGACAATGTGCAAATTCTGGCCAGGACAAATAAATATTATCAACGAATAGTACGAGAAGCCATAGAAATTTCGAAACATCCACAGAACTTCAACCGAGACACCGGATACAAGTTATCAGCAGTTTGGCTGCCTGCGTCAAAATTTGGTAAGAACAAAATTCGTACCCAAAAATCCTTAACTAATTTAACTACCTGATACTAATTAATTAACCTTAATTATCCTTCCCACATTCAATTAACCCCCTTGTCTATAGAATAATTGTCTTTTGTAATTGTCGATCAGTTTGATAAAGGTCTCAGCAGAGACAGAAACGTCACGAATAATAAAGCGTAACAGTGTAGAATCCGGAAATCTTTTCTTTTAATTCAAAATGCACTGTGAAAACATTCACCAAACCACTAAATATTTATTTAGAATTATTAGTAAGACCAAAAAAAAATAGACGATTAGTTTAACTCCTTCTACCCACTCCCATACACTCTGACACAATTTAAAAAATTCACAAAAAGTTGATTTTCTTCAAAAGTATAAATGCTACTGATTTGCAATTTAAAACATGTCAAAAAATTATGTTTTTAGTTATTTCTGAAAAGTCATTAAAAACTCGCCCCTTCTTTTACCACTTCCCATACAAACTGCACAATTTCACTAAATCCAATACACTCATTTTCTCAGTGCCCATTAAATATTTCAATTCTAAATTTTTTATAAAACATTTTAGTGGCAACTCTACCGTGATGTAACGAGTATGCGTATCAAACCAAAAATTGTCGTCATCAATGATATTTTATTGGACTTGAAGTTTTGTGGAAAGATTAATTTCCACAAAACTTCAACTCCATAGCTGCGGCAGTTTCAAATCAAACTAATTTAATAGAAATTTCAAAATTTTGTGAAATTTGTATGGGAGGGGATAGAAGGAAAGAGGTGAAGTTGATAATTTTTTCAAAGCTGATTGCAATTATAATAAAATTAATACTCGCAAAAATTCGTCCTTATAACTTTGCTCGTTTCAATGAAAATTGAAAAAAAAGCGTTTTTCAAAATTTTACATTCGTATGGGAGGGGGTAGAAGGAGAGAGAGAGATCGGCTCAATATTCTGAAACGGTAATCATATGTACATCATTATACTTTGACTCAAATTTCAAGTTGATAGCTTAAATAGTTTCAAAGAAAAATCAATTTCTTAAAATTTTGAAATTTCGTGAAATTTGTATGGGAGGGGTTAAAAGGAGTGGGGAGATATAGCCCGTTCGCGAGCTTAAATTTTCAAGTCAATAGCTGGAATGGTTTCGGAGAAAAATCAATTTCATAAAATTCGTATGGGAGGTGGTAGAAGGAGTGGGGGATGTGACCCGTTCACAAAATTAAAGTTAATTTTTTGCTAAAAATGAAACATGACAAATTTCAGTACGATAGGTCAACGCGTTCGGAAGTTATATTGTAGAGAGACGGACAGACAGACGATCACTCTAAATCGAGGTTTTTGAGCGACAACCAATATTTCTGTACCCTTGGCGACTCTGTGCGAGCATTATTTCTTAGCGTTACAAACGGTAAGGCAAACACAATATTCTCTCAGATTTAATCTAGAGTAAAAATATAGTTAGCTAGGGTAAAGGCTAGTAGGTAGTGTGTTGGTCTTGTAATGCGAAGGTCGTGAGCTCAAATCCCGGCCGGCGCAACATATAATTCCAGGACATTTCCTGCTTGGGTATACCTTGGTCACCTCAATCTAAGAAAATGAAAAAATTCGTAGAATGAGGGCTGTGCGAAGGGCTAACATCCCTTCCACAATAAATAATGAAAAATGTCAAGGAACCTGAATATGAGAAGGTCAAGGTCCGATTTGGCCTGTAGCGCCGTTGTAGAAGAAAAATATAGTTCGTTCTTTTATTGAATTCCATTTGTTTCTATTTTTTTTTTAAATGATTTTTATTACGGCATAATTTAAAACGTATCAGTGGAAGGAATTTCCAGAAATGGTGATTTTTGTTCTTTTGTGTACATTTTCACTCGAATATCCATGATACATAATTATTCGTTACCTACTTAAAATATTACACCTGCATTCGTATCACGTGTTAGCTTTAATTTCGTTTTCATCGTTATTAGTAAATTAATCGGAGCAAAATTATTTTCATTATTTTCTAAAAGGACTTTAAAAGTAACAAATTCTGGTGCTTAAATCATCCCTCTAGCATAATTATGCAATGAGAAATCGTGGTGGCTGCTAACTTTAGATTTAAGATAGTTGTTCGCCATTTTCTAGGAAATGCTTGAAAATACAAATTTCAATTTTGAAGTAACAAAACAGCAACAAATCAGTAACAAAATATTTTGCAGGCAGCTACAATTGGACTGCTAACTTTATATACGTACAATTTTTTATTATTAGAATCATAAAGTAAAATATATTTCTATAACAAGTAGTTTCCACTTTTAGACAATTTTCCTAACCCATTGGTCGTATCCAAGAATGATTTAAACACTAAATCCTATCTAAAAAAAACACACACTCACACAAAATATGGTTATCAATTTTTTGAAATTTAATTGATTTCAGGAACCAAAGGACAATATCCCAACAAACGTGATATGGTTATTGTAGGATTGTGAAAGTCACCAGCACTCTGCATAGATGCCGAAGCCCATTTCTCGTTTTTGGGGCAAATAAAAGAAACCCATTCTCCATATAAAGTGTCTCATTTAGGACTTTTTTCGTATAACTCTACAGTTGTTCCCGCAAATTGGATTTTAAATTAAAAATAAATGTTGGCCGACGAGTCACAAAGCCGTCAAATGGTTTCTTTGTCGTTGCGGTGTTTCAATCGACGGCATATACGTGGGCCATAGTTGGGGATTAATTGCTCCTTTAAATGAGGACTTTCATTACTTTCGAGAAATTTATTTTATGCTGGTAATGGAAAAATAGGGAGTTGATTGAATGAATTTTCAAAGGATTTTTTTTTTCGCAGCAATCAGGAAGCGTCGATTATGCAGATTTTGGATTTCATTGAATGCGAAAAAAAGAAGTCTTCCGGCTTTAACCGGTTATCAACAATTAACTCTAGTTTGTAACGAACTATGTATCTTAGTCAATTTAAAAAAAAATTTTCAGAAAAATTTATTTTAAAATTATTGCCAGTTGTCCGATGCACAAAAGTGGTTGAGCTGAATTGAAAGCACTTTGAAAATTTGAGAACAAAGCAAATTTAAATGACTTAGGGCACCCCAAAAATTTGTGTTTCATTAGCTGTACCGAAATATAATTACTTCCGGACCGATAATTAAAGGTGACTCACTCCAGCCTAGAAAATACCCTGCAAGCAGCCTCCACAGCTCGACGGGATTAACATTCAAATTAAAATTTTCTTGTTTACCAACTTTAGCGTACGTTAAATGCCTGGAGGTAAGCTTCTTTACGATTAACTTTGTGAAATTCTGCGAAAGCTTTCGACATTTCCAATCTGGTAATCTTCAAAATTGGTGGTTACATTTGAATTGTTCAATGATGAGTAAGGTAAAGACTGAAGCGATGGTATTAACTGCCCTTGCAAAATTTAATGAACTAGCGATGTTCATCAATTACAACCATTAGCATGGAATGTTATTTTAGCTTTATGTCAGGCTATGCGTACGATGATGATGTCTCAAATTAAATGTTTGGTAAAAATAACGTTGCACTATCGCGCAAATACCTAGTGACTGCTTCAATGCGTAACTGATTTTTTCGTGTTTAACATATGCAAAAGAATTTTTGAGAACGAGCGTACACCATAAGTTTATTTATTTATTCATCTATAGAGAAATCTCAACAGACTAAAGAATTATAATTAAAATATGTACATGTTAATAATTAAAATAAAAAAAAAACCAAAACAATAAGTTAATCAATAATAAAAAATAAAAGTAAATACAAAGAAAAATTATAAATTTTCTATAACATAAGCTTTAAACTGCGGTCGACTATCGGTAAAGTCAATTCTGTCGCATAACATATTAAAGTAAGAGATGCATCTAGAGATAGGTTCATTAAGTCCATAATTTGTGCGGTGCGCGATGGGATGAAAAATCGTCCTTTGCCTCAGTGGCCTTTCTGGAGCAAAAATGGGGAGATAACTGAACAATTCAGGGCTTTTAATGCGATAGGAGATAACGTCTTTTATGAACATCACGCATAATAATTTTCTTCGATGAGCCAAAGATTGCAAGCCAATTAATTGGCATCTGGTTTCATACGTAGGAATGTCAGCGCTCCAGTTAAACTTACGAAGAGCATATCTAGAAAAATTACGTTGAATTCGCTCAATTCGCAACACATGAATCTGATATATAGGATCCCAGATCACACAGCAATATTCCAAAATAGGTCTCACAAGAGAAACGAAAAACGCTTTGACAGTGTATGGGTCAATGAAATCCTTGGCATTACGTCTTACAAATCCCAAATTTGAATTGGCTTTGGAGATTATGTAGTCGATATGAGAATTAAAGTTGAAATTTGTATCGAACAACACGCCAAGATCCTTTACCTCCGACGATCTCTGAAGAGATCTGTTCTTCAAGCTGTAATCAAATAGAATGGGAAAAGATTTTCTGTAGGCAGAAAATATTTTGCACTTATCAAAATTAAGTTCTAATAAATTAACATCACACCAATTACAGAGCTCATCAATATCAGCCTGAAGTTCACGAGAATCATCCAAGCTTGAAATCTTAGAAAAGAGTTTCACATCGTCAGCGTACAAAAGAGAGCTAGAAAATTTAAATATTGATGGAATGTCGTTTACAAATAAAACGAAAAGTAAAGGCCCTAAATGGCTTTCTTGGGGAACGCCAGATTTAACATCAAAACACGACGAAGAGTTTCCATTTATTCGCACCACTTGTCTTCTATTTGACAAGTAAGATGAAAACCAGTTCAACAGATTAGAATGAAATCCTAGTGCCTTCAATTTCTCAATCAAAAGACTATGATGAACCCGATCAAAAGCCTTTTTAAAATCAGAATAAAAAACGTCAACTTGAAAACCTTGTTCCATAGCATCTATACAATATTTAGTAAAAATTGTTAGGTTTGTAGACGTAGAACTTCCGCTAACATAACCATGCTGACAGTTTGAAATACTTTCTTTAATGTGGAAAAATATCTTATCCTTAACTATGCTTTCAAATAATTTAGGGATAGAGGATAGTTTGGATATTGGTCTATAATTTTCAACCATATGTCTGCGACCAGACTTAAATATTGGAGTTATGAAAGACAGTTTCCACGTATCCAAAAATGATCCAGACTCAAGCGACTTATTGAAAATAATAGTTAGCGCCTCATAAAGCGAAGATGCGCAACCTTTTAAGAACATAGCAGGAATTTGATCATAACCCGATCCTTTTTGAATGTCTAAAGCAACAAGTACATCATCTTCCGTAAGAGTTAAACTGCCAAGATCAACAATGGAAACCAAATTTTCGAACCTTCCTGGAAAATTAGAATCAACCGTTGATGTTGAGTTGTAAACAGATTTAAAAAACGATGCGAACAGTTCACATGACTCTACAGCAGAGTTCGATACATCTCCCCGAAACTCCATTGAATTAGGCAGTAATGAAGAATTACGTTTGGAGTTGAAGAAGACCCAAAACGATTTACTATTACGTTTAATCCTTGATTCAACTGAGTCGATATATTGTCTGTGAAGAAAGCGATTGAGCCAATCAAACTCCTTCCTTAGACGAAGGAAGTTGTTCCGGTCGTACAAAGACTCAGTTTTTCTAAAACGCTTAAAAGCTTTATTTTTTGCGTTTTTTAGGTTGCTCAATTTCGTTCGCTGCATCAATCCTCTTCCACAAGGCGCGATCCTGAGTATCGAACTTAAGCTGTTGCCAGGACTTGTTTATTCCTCTGGCCTCCTGCTCAACTGCTCGCTTCCATGTTCTACCATACATGGTCGACCAACCCGACGTCTTCCTTGAGGATTATAACCCAGAGCCTGTTTGGCGATGTTTCGCTCTGGTTTCCTCATAGTGTGATCGATCCACTGCCATTTCCGCCTTTGAATCTCAATGCCTATTTTGGTCTGTCCAGTTGTACTCCAAAGTTCGTCGTTGGAGATCACTTCTGGCCACAATATTCCTAAAATGCGCCCGAGGCATTGGTTCATGAAAGTTTGTTGTTTCTTGGTAAGTCGAACGGTCACTTTCCCCGTAGTACAAACATATAACAACACGGATTTGACGCAGACGTCCAAAACTCGCAGCTTCGTGCAAAAGAAGATCTCTCTTAACCTGCTGAAAGGGGCAAGGATACCGAAGGCCTGATGATCTTTATTTATACGAGCCTCGATATCCTTTTCGGCTCCGCCGTCTATGCTGGCAATGCTTCCGAGATAACAAAAATCTTGCACCTCTTCCACATCTTGTCCGTTAAGAACAATCGGTGTGCTTGCGTTCGAACCCATATGCATGTACTTGGATAGCTGCTGTGCACAATCCGAAGCAGGCAACCATCAAGTGGTGATTGCTCCCCACGTCAGCTCCACGCTTCGCTCGCAGATCGAGGAGACATCTTCTCAATCGGCGACTTAAAGCCAAATGAATGATCTGGTTCTGAGTAAAACCATCAGGGGAAACCCAAGATGTTTCAAGGTGACTCTTGTGTGAAAAAAGAGTCTCTCCTATGACCACTTGCCGAGTACTACAAAACTCCACAAGTAATTCGCTTTTTTCGGGTCTCTTAATCCAAGGTCGTGCTAGGGTATAGCCTAGTAGGTGTTGGTCTTGTAATGCGAAGGTCGTGAGTTCAAATCCCGGTCGGCGCAATATATAATTCCGGCACATTGCCTGCTTGGATATACCTTGGTCACCTCAATCTAAGAAAATAAAAAATTCATAGAAAGAGGGTTGTGCGAAGGGCTAACAACCCTTCCACAATAAGTAATAAAAAAAAGGTTAAGGAACCTGAATATCAGGAAGCCAAGGTCCGATTTGGGCTGTAGCGCCATTGTAGTAGAATCCAAGGTCGTGACGCGTCGAACCAAGGGTCACCATGGCTCCCCACGACGTGTTCTAGTCCAGTTTTGTCAGAGCCAACCTGGGCGTTCTTATCTCCTGAGATGATAATAATATCACCTCTTGGAACTCGCTCGAAGGTGGCACTCACTCCTCTTTCTCATCAGGTATTGCGGTATTAGTTGGTGCTTAGTTGTGACGGTTCTGAGTTCACTGCATACATTTCCATTATTTACTGCGTAGACGTGCGAAGTCGCGCATTCATTATAACTTCATGCTTTAAGAAACCAAATAGACAGACAGAAAAACAAAATTCAAAACTCTAATTATTTCAAAAGTCATGAATTATAGTTTCCGGTAAAATCGATTATATTAGATATACTTTTGCATGTCAAATAGAAAAAAACATTGAAGGATTTTTCCTTTATCGTAAACAACTAGGAAGCCGCGGACTTGAGTTAAAAGCCCCAACAGGAGATCCGATCGCTTACACAATAATCCCATTAAAGGAATAATTTCGTAATGCACCGCATGTCATGACCAGAGAATGGATCTGCTTATCGATAAACCAATTATAAAAGTTTTATCAAAATAATAGCAGACGTTGGTTTAATTGAAAGTTTTCAACGGGCAGAGCTTTCCGTTCAGGACTCCCTCGTTCCATTGTTCTAGGCTGCAACAGGAGCAAAGGGAGAAGTCTATTGCCACAGTTTCGCAAGGAAAATGAGTCTGGAGAGTATATGAGGGTTGTGCTACTTGCAACCGTATAGAGCACGTTGGAGGTTACTATGAGTTTCTCTTACTCCCTCTCAGTCCGTTCAGTTTTCAATTAATTAACTGCTAAATTAGTTTGATTGATTATTTTGAAACTGTTTGTGAATTCCAAATTACCTTTAGCTGGAATTTTAATAAACCGCTCGGCAAATTTGAAAACTTTATCCGAACTGTTTTTGTGGTCATGTTAATGCAAACGCTAAACTTTTGCAGCTTTCTGGCACTTCATTACAAACATGATTACGTGGATTTGTTTCCTGTTAGAATGTTGTTGCGGCAGGTTTCTGAAATATACCTATAAGTTAAAATAAGGAGGGTTAAGCTAGAGAAATAAAACAAAAGAATAAGAAATCTGGATGGGTTTTCTGCAGTGCTTGAATTGTCATTGGGTAATTGCCCCTTAGATGAAATCTAATAGGACTGGCCGTCATTTCAGAAGTATTTATACTCTAGATGAAATCTGAGAGATATTGTGATTGCCTTATCAATTGTAACGCTAAGAAATAATCCTCGCACAGAGTCACCAAAGGTATAGAAACATTTGTTGTCGTTCTCACTCCTCTTCCTCTACCTTCCTAATCCCATTCCTTCCCTACACAACTGTGTTTGTGCATTGCACATAAAGGCCGAAATTGGCTATAACAAAGATCATTCTGTAAAAATCAAAAAACCTCGATTCCAAGTAACCGTCTGTTCGTCTTTCTGTCTGCACAACTCTCGGACACTTTGAGCTATCGTGCTAAAATTTATTTTATGTCAAAAAATAATCTTTAAGTTTGTGACTGGGCTGCATTCTCCCACCCCTTCGAAATTACGAAATTTATATTAAATTATTTTTCTTCTTCTGCAATTGAGCTAAAAACATTGTATGTCAATTTTAGCAAAAAAGAAACGTTAAGTCCCATGGTAGATGGTTGCGGATCTCATGCGGACACTTTTTTTGAGGAGTGTAAGTAAGTAATAACTTATTTATTTATTAATCATAACAAGATTGCTTAATTTAATTTATTTTAATATATCCTAATATATTTAAATTTACCTTAATTAATTAAACATAATTTGATATACATATATGATATATGATAGACACTGGTGGAAGGGTTAAGCGGGATGTGGGGACCTTATAAAACGGAGCGTAGTCTCAGTTTATATGTCAGCTTACTTATTGGAGGTGTATAGTGGGCGCTGAATTTGTTAAATACTCTACAGCATCTGTTAATAGGTTCATTTTGTCCGTAATCAGTACGATGTGCATATTCCTTAAGTGGTTTTGAATGTCTCGTCAGCCTGACATTGTCATTGAGTCTGAATTTATTTGAGATATGGTCAACCTTAATATCGCCATTCAAAACATCTAAGGTAAAACAGGATGTGAGCATAGTTCTTCTAGAACCAAGCGGTAAAAGATTTAATAACTGCAGCCTAACTGTGTAGGGTGGAAGGTTTTCAAAGTCTCTAGGATCATACAAGTCCCTGAGAGCAAAAAGAAGGAATTGCTTCTGGATTGACTCTATTCTGTTGCTGTATAACTGGAAAAAAAGGGTCCCAAATGGGACATACATATTCCAGAATAGGGCGGACAAGAGAACAGAATAAAGATTTTGTAACCCATACATTCTTAAACTCTTTGGCTCTTCTCTTAATGAACCCAAGAAGTCTATTGGCTTTCGAAATTATTTGATTATAGTGAGATTTGAAGCACAGTTTGTTGTCCAGTAGTAAGCCGAGGTCCTCAATTTAATCAACGCGGTGTAGTTGAGTTCCACTTAAGACATAGTCATGGTGATATGAGGATGATTTACGTGAGAAACTTATAACGTGGCATTTACTGACATTAAGCTCTAATTTGTTCTGAATGATCATCAGCGTACATCAGATGTGAAACATTTTCCAATACTTCTGATAGATCTGAGATGAACACATTAAATAAGAGAGGTCCCAAGTGACTTCCTTGGGGTACCCCAGAGGACACTAATATTTCCTTGGAAATAAGACCTTGAAACTTAACAAATTGAGTTCTATTATTAAGATAGGATTTAAGCCAGTCAAGTAAGGATCCTGTCACACCAATTTTTTTCAACTTTAAAATCAGGACATTGTGATCAACTCGGTCGAACGCTTTGCTAAAGTCGGTGTATATTGTATCGACTTGATGCCCATTTTCAAGTTCGCAGAGCGTATCAGATACAAGAATCATGAGATTCGTTGTAGTCGAGCGACCTTTTCTAAAGAACAGGGTTGATCATATTGGTTAATTTATCGCAGACAATTTTTTCGAATAATTTCGGTATTGCTGATAGAGTTGCTATACCTCTGTAGTTCTCAACTTTTCGTTTGTCTCCATTTTTGTGGATAGGTCTGAGGTGCGATGATTTCCAAGCCGAGGGGAAAGTTCCCAATGACAGTGACTTGTTGAAGAGAAAATGTAAAGGTCTTAAAAGTTGATGGGCACACTTTGATAAAAATAGGGGAGGAATAAAATCAGGACCTGGACCTTTTTTGGTATCAATAGTTTTGAGAGCATCGAGCACCTCCTCAATAGAAAATGAGATATTATCAATAAGTGTAGGAACCGAAATGTTGGGTTCACTGGGGGTTGAATCTGACTGGGCACTAAAAACCTCTTGAAAACGGTCAGCAAACATATCGCAGATATTACGCCGGCAGGAAGATTGCGGGATCCCATTAGACATGGTCATGGGATAACCCGAACTTTTTCGTTTTGTATTAACAAATTCGAAAAATCTTTTTGGTTCTGTTATGATATCTTCACCAATTTTTTTTACATAACACTCATACGCAACCCGGACTTAGAAGAGAACTCTGAGGCCAGCGTAGGATTAAGGGGAAGCGGAGGGAGCGCTAAGACCGAAAATTAAGAGTTCGAATATTTCAGCTATGGTTTCAGTTAGGAAGCTGAAAAGGGTAGAATGGGTGGAGCGATTTGGCCCGTTCACGAACTTGACCTTACGACGTCGTGACGTTAATTCAACCGGATATTTTCCTTGATTCCACACCTCAGTAAAGAATGGGAGGAGTATATCGGCTGTTATTTCCAAGTCCGCTTTGAGGAGTTCGGTTGGTAGTCCGTCTACACCTGGGGCTTTCCTTTTCATTGACCGAATGGCGGAAACTATCTCTTCCTTACCTGGGGGATCATCCCTAATAGAGGATTGTTACGGTTGGATGTTTGATAGTTGTTCTGTTTTTGAAATATCTTCCTCTGACAAGATGTTTAAAATATCAGAGTAGTATTCTTTCCATCGCCGCAACTGGTGTTCACTTCTATTAAGGAGGGTTCCGTTGACATCTTTCATCAGGTGGTTGGCGGTGGAATTCCTTTTCGTCAACGGTTTCATGATTTTAAATAGCGAACCCATATCCCCAAGGTAAGCCGCAGATTCTGCCTTGTTGGCCAGATCTTCAATGGCCTTTGTCTTGTCGCGTCTAATAGCCTTTTTAAGCTGTCTATGAGCATCGCGGTAGTTCCATCTCAAGTCGGGTGTTCGATGGTTGACATCGGTTGAGAGATGATTGCCAATTTGGCTTTTTTTCGATCACCAACCTTGTCCCATGTGTCTTGCGACATTCAGGGTTTCTCACAGCTTTGCACATATCCCACAGATTCCTAAGCACTAGTTAGAAACGTATTTCTGGATGCCTCCCAATTGGCGTCCAGTGTTCGCATTTCATGTTCACCCAACGTGGATGAATTTTCGCGTAGAATGTGTACTCGCGCTTTGTGTTGGGGTCGCTTCATTTGAAGAATTTGTGGTCGTCGGATAGTTGCTGTGCACAATCTCAAGCAGGTAACCATCGAGTAGTAATCGCTCCCCACGTCAGCTACACGCTTCGCTCGCACATCAAGGAGATATCTTCTCCATCGGCGGCTTATAGCCAAATAGTCGATCTGGTTCTAAATAAAACCATCAGGGGAAATCCAAGATGTTTTATGGTGACTCTTGTGTGGGAAAAGGGTTCCTCCGATGATCATTTACCAAGTACTACAAAGCTCCACAAATAGTTCGCCATTTTCGACCCAAGGGTCCCCATGCTTCCATATGACGTGTTCTAGTCCAGTGTTGTCAGAGCCAACCTGGGCGTTTAGATCTCCTGAGATGATAATAATATCACCTCTTAGAACACGATCGAATGTGGCACTCAGTTGGCTATAAAACTCCTCTTTGTCACCAGGTGTTGCGGCATTAGTTGGTGCGTAACACTGCAGAATTGTAACATTTCTGACACTGATCCTGAGCATGACGACGACAATCCTATCCGAGGTTGGTTCCTAGCTGATGAGACTGTTTCTCGCTCTCGGTGTAAGGACGACCACCTTGCCATTTTTGGCTTCACTCTCAGAACCAATGTACAGAATGGTTTTTCCACTCAGGGTTCGTTCTTCTCCTGATCCTGTCCACTTGACCTCTCTCAAGCTTAAGATTTATATGTTATAGTGCTCCATTTCACGGTCGATCACTGATTGGCGGTGCAAGGACCGAGTGACCCCAGCTCTTCCCCGATATTCAATGTTCGAACGTTCCAGAAGCCAATCATAGTCCGTTTTCGAATGCCAAAAGTCGTTATTGTAGAATCCGTCCGTATCCGAGGCGCTGTATCCGTTTCTCGTATCAATTGGGTTTTAATATCACGGGTGATAAGCCCATGATCCAGTGAGTGTCCATTTGCCATTTTTAGGGCAAGCGGGACTGGCTGTGGGTGAATTCTACTGCGCCCATCCCACAGGGCGATAGTTAGCTCAGGTCCGTGGAGTCGCTAGTCTTAAAAGATAGTTACAGGAATTGGTAAGACCTCATCCTACAATCACCCTCCTGCGGGAGAGGTAATTGCTTTATAGCAATTAAGCAAAGTACGCGATTTAGATGTACTATCCAATGATAAATTTACCTTCGACGACCATGTTGGTTATATTGTTATCAAGGCTAACTCCATTTGGGGCTTTGTAAAACGGTGGTGTAAGGACTTTAATGACCCTTGCATTACAAAGACACTTTACTGTGCTTTTGTTCGTTCAATTCTTGAATATGCCTGCCCAGTTTGGACTCCGTATTACGATATTCATAACAATAGGATAGAGTCTGTACAGCGAATATTTTTAAGATTTTCTCTCAATGGTCTTCCATGGTCAGATCCAATATGTCTTCCTTCTTATCAAGAACGACTTCAACTAATTTCGTTGGAGTCACTCGAACATAGGCGTTTAATTCTTAGTACTGCAGTCGCAGTAAAAATAATTTCAGGTGAGATTGACTCTCTGCCCTTGTTAGGAACTCTCTCCTTCAAAATACCTCATCGATCCTTGAAAGACTACGTACTTTTCAACATTCCATTCCATCGCACTAATTACGGCCAGCACGAACCGATAACTTCCATTTCACGGGCTTTTAACGTTAATTATAGCAACATTGATCTCCATCTTAATATTGCTCAGACAAAATCAGCTTTGTTAAAAAAACAATATGATGTTTCACTGTAATCTTTGTAATATAGTATAATTGGTAAGTAATCATATGTCGATGAATTCTTAAATAAATTATTATTATTATTATTAATTATTATAAATTATTATAAATTATTATAAATTATTAAAACTGGCGGTCTTAACAACACCCTTTAGGATAAAATCGTCTGAAGAGCAATGGTCTACAACATTAAAGGCTAAATTAGACGTTTAAGAGAGAGGACAGGCCTGTGTTTTAGCAGCGCTGAGCTCTACTCAATTTTTCCTGCCCCATTCCAGGATTATTATTATTATTTGGGAAACGCGTGAGAGCACTGCGACCTTCTCGGCCTTTTGTGCGTTTTTAGACCCTTCACCCTACCATAACTCAATTGAGGATTTTTAAGGGAGCCATGTTGGCTAGTTCCTCGGTAAAAGGAAACCTTTCCCAAGAAGATTGTGTCTTTTCCTAGCTACTACTTAACAGTGACATCGAATATGTACTGTCGTTTCTGAGTCCTCGAGACAGAGGCGAGAGATTAAGTCGAGGTTAGAATTCAGCGAACCGAATAACAATTATAACTCTATGCTTTTGAGAATTTTCAAAATTTATAATGAAACAGAAAAGTCACCTTTTTTTATACCACAATGTTGGTTTAAATTTAGCAGTGATTTACACCTTTGCTAAGCTGAGACAAAACTCTCATCGCGCCACCTTTTATTCAGTAGGGAGAAATCGGTAGTGAGATAGCGTGTACAAGAACCATTCTTCTTAAAATAAAAATTCTCCTTAATAATACAAGAAAGCGTGAGATAGCGGGTACAAGAACCATTCTTCTTTAAATAAAAATTCTCCTCGATTAATAATAAAACGTCAGCTTTTGATTGTTTTCCGCTCTTCTGTGTGTGTTTTTACTTTGTCCATCGGCGAAATTAAATAACTGTCTGTCGAAAAGGTTTACGTTCGGCGTTGAAACCACAAAATTCATTATGCCAAATGTAAATTTTAACGATACTGACAGCAACACGGATCCTGCAACATATCGGATCCAGAAACACGGATCCTGCAACATTTCAAGTCCAGCAACACGGATCCTGCAACATTTCAAGTCCAGCAACATTTCGGGAAATGTCATGGTGACGCGCTCTATTGTCATCTTCGTTTGATAGATATTAAAAAAAATTAAATATGTCAGTCAAGGAGAACAACAACAAGACAAGACTTCTTGTCATATCTTTGCTACTGAATTAAGAATCGTAATCAACCTGATTTACATATACCTCGAAAACAGGGTTGAAATTTTAAAGCCAAACGTCACATCAGCGCAATAATTGTGTATTTTACAATCTTTGTCATTAACTAAAATGAATTCGAACCCTTTTTCGAGCTCAAACCCATTTGAGGTGATTCGGATTCGGAAGAAGAAACGCTCGAACTCAAAACCAACAAGGAATACGCCAAATCGTATAATAAATTTCGCGAGAAAGGATTGTTGAAGAAGTGTAAGCACATACTAGTTAAAAGTTGACTTTTCCACTCAAATATTTAAACATTTCAGTAAAAGACCGCAAGCAAAACGAATCGGAATCCTCCAGCGATAGCGAAAGTTCCGATGACGAGCCAGCTATCAGCAAGGAGTTCTTTAAAACACTCTCTTCACTGAAAAGCAAGGACCCAAAAATATACGATAAAAACACGAAATTCTTCGATGGTCTGGAAGACCCCGGTAAAAAAACGAATGACGGAAAGAAAGGAAAAGGCCAGAAGGCCTTAACTATCAAGGATTACGAGCGGAAGGTTATTTTGGAGAAGGGTGGCAAATATGAGGATGACGGTATTTAGAATCTCTGCTATTACTTCGATTTTTGATTTAAAGCATAATGCTTTTACTAGCTAGCGACGATGAAGTGATGGAAGAAAACGATCGTGCTGGTTCGCCTTCATATATGGAGGAGCAGATCAAACTTCGCCAGGAATTAAAAAAAGCTGTAGAATCAGATGCGAGCGACGAGGAGTTTGGCGGAATTTTCAAAAAACGTGAGAAAACAAAACACGAAAAGGTAAGAATAGGTGGGTCGCGATTTCGATATTTTGTAAGACAATATTTTCTTCAGTTTAAGGAAGAAGAACAGTATGCGGAATGGCTGGCGGGAACAAAAGAGGATATCGGCGAGGCAGCAATAGCTTTACATCCGCTTAAAGAGTATTGGTCGAATCCTAAATTGCCAAAGCAGGAACAATTCTTGCGTGATTATATACTGAGTAATGGGTAAGAGTACAGCAGCGTGATATTTACAAGAATTTCATAAAACTCCTTTTATTTTAGATATCAGGACAAAGATATCGAAGAAATTCCTACATATGACGAAATCGTAGGCGATTTCTCAGAAGACGAGCAAGAGCTTGAGAAGCAGGCCGAATTCGAACAAAAATTCAATTTTCGATTTGAAGAACCCGATCAGGAATTGATAAAGCGCTATCCAAGAACTATCGACTCGTCAGTGCGTAAAATTGATGATCGAAGAAAACAGAAGCGTGTCGAAGTGAAGGAGCGGAAAGTGAAAGAAAAGGAACATAAACTTGTCGAACTACAAATGATGAAGGAAATCAAGCGGAAAGAAATTGCTGAGAAAATCGAAAAGCTAAAAGAAGTGACGGGAAACGAGGAGCTGCCATTCAAGGAGGATGACCTGGACGATGACTTTGATCCGGAAGCGCACGATAAGCGAATGCGACAAATCTTTAATGATGAATATTACGGTGTCGATGAAGGCGAAGAGAAGCCTGAGTGTCCGGATATCGAAGATTTAAAAGTCGAAGACTGGGATAACTATGATCCGGCAAAGGACAATGATATAGTAAGGTAACGCTCCAGGACGAGTTAATAGAAATGTCAAAAAGTAAACGTAAACGTCGCAGGCGGAATCAATTCATGGAAATGATTATCAGTTTTAATTTATATATTTTCATAAACAAACGAAAAGGTTAATGCAATACTTAAAACCTGCGCCGATAAAGATAAAGTCAATTCCGCGTCATTGGCAAGTAAAGTGGAGTTTCAAGAGAAACGCCGTTCGATCGTTTTTAATCGCGTCGAATTCCAAAAACTACTGGACTCGTTGGAGTCAATCTTGAAATATGTTGAAAACGCTCTGAAGAAACACCCGAACCGAATATGGCTATGCACTGAAACACTAACTATTGCAGATATTATGCTCGGTCTTCTATTATATCGACTTTACAGCTTGGGATTTGAGAATTATTTTTGGACAAACGGGAAAATGCCTCATATTGAAAGCTACTTGCAAAACTTCAAAACACGCGATTCTTTCCAAAAATCAGTTCCGACATCACTGTCGATATTAAAAGATGTTTTACTAAAGGCTTGTAATGGTCCAGTACGCTGGGTGAGCGATTCGTACATGCGAGACACAAACCAATTTCAACTTCTATTGGAATATATTTCCTTGGCGTTTGAGATACAGATGGAGCTGCGATCGTTGTGGAGACGATGCTCAACAGCCCTGAACGCGGCTGTTATTAAGTGTAAGGACCCGTTAATTTTGGTTAGAAAATTGGAGAACAGAAGCTAGAAGTTTTGGCACGCGGTTTTTTTTTTGAGAGTTGCATTTTGGACCTCACCCGACGAGGTGACAGTGAAAAAAAAAGAAAAAAGTGTTAGTTTTGTTAAAATTGGTCAGTTCGAAAAACGGGAAAAAAAACAAATAGCGCGCAATTTTTTTTTCAATTACTACTTAACGCTTGTGTATTTTCCTAATGGAGCAATGTGCGAAGAAAATCCAGTAAAAAGAGGAAGAAATTGCAATAAGTTTCGACAGGTCTCGTGAAGCAGGGAGTTTTTTTTCTTGAAAATTTAAAGAAACGTGAGTAGGATATAAAACCATCGGACCAACGACAGGTACCATTTTTTCCTACTGTTATATATTTTTGATAAATTTTTCAGAAAAAAAAAAGGCAAAGCCTTTAGTGAATTTATTTTAATCTGAAATTTTATTCGAAGCCGAAGCCGCGTTTTAGTTAAAAATTTTTTTGGGAAAAGGCCATAACTCGATACAAGATTTTCTATTTCTACGCATGCGAAATACATACTAGAGCCAGAAGGGTCCAACGGTGAATTGTGGTATGAACAGAATGCAAAGCACTTAGCGAATTTATTTTTTTTTTAAACGTTATTCAGTCAAAACCACGTTTTGGGAAAAGGCCATAACTCGATACAAGATTTTCTCGTTCCACGCATGTGAAATACATAATAGAAATACATCGTAGTATCAAAAATCCAACAGTAAAGTTAGCCGTATAAAAAAATGCAAGACAATTAGTGAATTTTTTTTTTTGCATATTTATTCGAGTAAAGAACGTGTTTTCTTGGAAAAGTCCACAACTCTTTACGAAAGTTTTCTTCTTCCATGCATGCGAAAGGTTTGTTTTGCCCAATAAATATTACCCTCACATGATATTCACTGTGCGTGAATCCCGCAATTTTCCCAACGGTATTTCTAGCCCGCATGGGCCAAAGTATAAATTTTTGGTTAAATTTTCAGATAGAACAAAAATCGAACAGCAAATTTAGCCGTATAGACAAAATGCAAAATTTTTAGGGAATTTTTTTTTTTCGCTCGCATGGTTATTCGGTTAAGAGCATTTTTTTTTTTAAAAGGCCGAAACTCTATACAAATTTCTTCCCCTCTCATGCATGCGAAATAGTACGATTTTCTTTTGCACTATGAGGGGCTAAAAGGCAACCCTGGGGATGAGAGAGAGAGAGAGGAATGGGGTAAGCCACAGAGCAGAGAGACCAGCCCGACTGACTTTCCTTCCCCCCCCATCTTGTATTTTCTTCAAGTATTAGTTCTGCCCGCTGATTACCTCACCAGGACCTCCCAAACCTGGTGGTCAGCCCCTTTTCGGTACATAACGTTTCACATGTCCATGAAGAGAAGTGACAAAACCCTCCCCGCCGACGAGCTAGCACGTGCGTGTGCTAGATGTACCACACGTCACTTCTAGTCACTTCGTGGGACACTGCCATGGTGGCGTGTCAGCAGGACGTCGATGAGCTGATTCCTCTGGGATCACTCATCGCGACTGTTACATATATGGCGCCCAACGAGGGGCAAGTTTCAGTGGCGTGAATTTTCAAACCACTTTCAATATTCCTTAACGGACTTCACATTGAATGGAATTTGCCTCTGCCTAACATTGTGATAATCTTCTATTTAATATTGATCACGTTTCAATTGCTCTCATGCAATTCAACACACTGAGTCCTCAGAAACCCCTTTTTATCCCCACACATGCCAACTCGGCATTCTGAGAGCTCATAAATATTTTTTTTTCATTAATTTTGTTGCGTTTCTCAAGCAGTCGGGTGGATATTTTGGCGTCATTGACACTTTAGATGAGGCAGGAGCTTGCACGTCCAATTCCAAGCCCATGCAGGCTATTGGCCGTAGCTTGTTTCATCATGGGTGTACAATTTCGCTTCAATACTCATTAGCAAAGGAATAGTCGAAATATTTCAATGGCAGATCTCGCTACGTAAAGCACGTTAGTGCTGCAAGGAATATTGTGACATTTTCGTGTTCTCCCTCTGAGGCAGCGCGGGAATTGGAAGAAGGAAAGAGGGTCTATGAATGTATCGTATCTTGGATTTGGGTAAATACCTAAAATCACACACCTGACTTCAAAGGATGACTCTTACCTAATACCAATCGTTATGCGAACATCCATCAAGGATGTTAAGATCACATACCCGCCTGACCTCACGTTTCGGCGAAAACTTGACAGCCTTGGAAGTATTATGAGTGTTCTTTGGAACTCGGCGGGCTAAAATCTTAAGTATCTTGCCTGATGCCGCCAGAACTCAAATCGTATACTGTTCTCAGGTCGACAAGTTTTTTTTTCGCAACTACAGGAAGCAAGAAAAGGAAGAAAATATTTTTTTTCCATTTTTTCTGCTGAGTGTATCTTGGCACTGCGACTCTCTCCATGTCTCTCCCTATCTCTCCTAAAATGCCCCAAAAAAAAAAAGAGAAAAAAAAATATACAATTTGTTTTCTACGGATTATTTTTCGCTCTGGTTGTTTGAACCAACCATATATTGAATTATTTAGTATCAAGCTCCTTGTGGTTAAGTCACAAGGCATTTGAATTATCGTCGAACTATCTTCTTGACATATGATTTGTCGTTTATTATAAATTTAGTAGTAGCGACGATTTCTACAGCACGGCGCTAATTTCTTTAAACTTATATTAGGATTTGTTTTTTTCGTGTCTTAAGAATTGAGTCCCAAGTTGGATGTATTATAGGCTCGGAAAAATAAATCTTTACCTTTTTCGGATTTTTCTACTTTTTCTAATCTGCAACTTTTAGTTGTTGAAGAATTATTTCTGGCATTTAAGCATTTATATAGTTAGAAGTATCCCTGAATTCCGTTTCACTTCTAAACTACGAAGCTTTAGTTTTAATAAGAATTTTTTTTTTCGAAGTATTGGATTTCCCTGGGTGGTAATTATTTTGTCGACTATGTCTACTAGAAGAACGCCTCCAAGAGGCGGTGTGATTCCCAAAGGCCCAAATACAAGGCAAAGAGCGCGAGAAGAGGATGCAGAATCTTTCCAAAGAGCATTCGGGTCGCAAGACAGAATTCTAGTGGATGATCAAGCACGGCCAGTCTCAGGTCGAGACATATCCGCCCAACAATCGCGAACTGGCACCCCGTTGATGACTGGACATGGCTATGGAGGAAGATCAGGACCACCGCAGGATACGTCAAGACCACCACCAGCTCTGAATCTATCAGGAATTGAGCCAGTTCCTCACACGGTCCCGAAAACTTCGCGTCCAGATTTACGACCCGGAGCTAATACCCCGTTGTATGATTTACAATGGGATCATAGCTCTAATGCCATGCCATTCGGAGCAGGGGAAGTACCTTATGCTTTTCCTCCTCCTCACATGCAAAAAAGTGTTCGAGATGAAGACCATGATAAAAAAATTGTTGAACTGCAGCAATGCGTGCAGCAATGCGTGCAGCAACTGCAAATACAACTGGGAAGAGCGAGCGCTATCCAAACCTCCGCGCATAACGTGTCTCCCAACCGGCATGATCCACCTTTAACTTCTGAATTTCTGAATCAAGAACAACACTTTTCAAGACCAGTGCCCAGACGTGCAGATGGCAACACGCTTCAGCCAAGACCCCCAAGTCCTCTCCGTAAATGTTCGATGAAGTTCGATGGAACCTCACAGAACATCCCAGTTGACGAATTCCTTTTTCGATTGGAGCGAATCAAAATGTTAAATCAAGCTTCCGAAGAGTATTGGGTAAATAATTTTCATAGATGTCTGAGCGGAGCCGCAGAAGCCTGGTACTGGCAGTTCTTGCGTACTAGACCCTACCCGACTTGGCAGGAGATGAGAGTAGCATTAATTAAACGCTTTAAAATGTGGAATTCGGATTCTGAAATTACACACGCGATTGAGCGTCGTCGCCAAGGTACTCGTGAATCTATTGAGGACTATGTTTCCACAATAGTAGCGCTGAATGTGCAAAGATCTCAGCCAATGAGAGACGAGGAGCTAGTTGGTTTAATGTTACCAAATATTAATCCACGTATCGCACAATTGGTTTTCGCTATGAATCTCTCTCATGTTGATAGTTTTCGAGAAGAATGTCGTAGAGCCGAAAATTATCTCCGATCAATCCCGGATTATGAGCGACGTCCTTACCCAATACCGGTAAGCAAAAATCACCACCTGGCTGAGTTACCACCGCCCAATTTTGAAGAGGATAATTACTACTCGGAAAAGAAGGAAGTAGCCGCCTTGGTACAGGAGCAGGAACGGAACACGAACCGCCCAGGATGGATGTGCTGGAACTGCGAGCAGTCAGGTCACGGGTTTCGAGAATGCCCATCGAAAACCAGGCGACTATTCTGTTATCGGTGTGGAGAAAAGGAAAGAACGAGTGTGAACTGCCCACGATGCAACTCAAAAAACTGGAGAAGTGGTCGGCCGAAAACACCATGGGCCGGCCATCAGAGTCAACGAATGATGGAAACGGACTTGGTGATTCCCCCCACGGAGTTCTTCGAACACACCACAAAAGCCATAGTCAAAAGATCGACATCAATGTCAACCATCACGGACCAGTCGAGTCGGGAAACTACGTCCGTGGAAACACAAACTGGTTTTAACGACGCTAACCCTATAAATCCCTTAGTTTCAAATTCGATTCGATCAATCGAGTCATCAATTATACCTTTGCATCATAGAAGCCTTCAGGAAAGACAAAGGAATTACATCAACGCACGAGAGCGAATTTTTGGCAATGTTTCCGAGATAAAACTGCCCAAGAAAAATCCCAAAAGGTCTATACTTCGCCTTCGAGAATGGCATAAACAGCGAATGAATCGGCAGCGAATGGTAATCGATTCCCTTCAGGTTTCACAAGATGATCCACGGCCTTTTGCGCGAGTATCCGTTGGTGGAATATCGCTTACTGGGCTACTAGATAGTGGAGCCAGTGTAACTTGCCTAGGAGCAGGGGCATTAAATCTCGTAGAAAAATTGAAGATCAAATTTAAACAAACCGATTCAGAAATTCGAACCGCAGTAGGCCGTTCGCATAAAATACTGGGACATTTCACTACGCAAGTAGAATACAAAGGAGTAGTGCGAAAGATGCGTATCCACATTATCCCTGAACTTGAGAAGGAACTCTATCTCGGAATCGATTTCTGGAATCTATTCGGCTTGTCCAGAGTGTTTTTAGACTCGATGTCCTTAGACACCAGCGATAGAGAAAACCTTCCAAAAATGCATGCGCTAACTAGTTCAGAAAAAACCAGATTAAAGCTAGTAATGGCCAAGTTTCCTTCATGTACAGATCTGGGACTCGGTAAAACCCAAGTCGAACAGCATGTCATCGACGTCGGAAGTGCTGAGCCCATAAAACAACGACACTATCCTGTCTCACCACTGTCTCCAAAAGCTTATGTACGACGAATTGGATAGAATGTTGTCACTGGGTGTTATCGAAGAGAGTATGAGCGCTTGGAATTCACCAGTAGTTCTAGTGCGCAAGCCAGGCAAAGTTAGACTTTGCCTAGACTCACGAAAAGTAAACGAAGTGACAGTAAAAGATGCTTATCCACTTCCGCACATAGATGGACTGCTAAGTAGGCTACAAGATACAAGATATATATCGTCTATCGATTTAAAAGATGCCTTCTGGCAAATACCGCTAGAGGAATCCTCACGAGAGAAGACCGCATTTACGGTCCCTGGGCGACCGTTGTATCAATTTACAGTCATGCCTTTCGGGCTATGTAATGCGCCACAACGAATGCGTCGCCTTATGGATAAAGTGATGGCACCATTACCGGCCTCACTCCGAGAGCGAGTATTCGTCTATCTAGATGATTTGCTCGTTATATCTTCGGACTTCCAATCTCATATCGAGTCGTTAGAAGAAGTTGCAAACCGTATTAAGTCCGCTGGCCTGACAATAAATGTCACTAAAAGCCACTTTTGCATGACTGAAGTTAAATACTTGGGTTATATAGTAGGGGATGGCACCCTTAAAGTAGACGAAAGCAAAGTTTCAGCTATTGCACAGTTTCCGACACCCATCTCGATGAAACAAGTTCGGCGATTTTTAGGTATGACTGGATGGTATCGTCGATTCATACCAAGCTATGCGTCACAAGCGGCACCAATTACAGATTGCTTAAAAAAATCTAAAACCGGATTCAGATGGACGGCTGAAGCTCAAGAGGCCTTCGAGAACTTAAAATTAGCCCTCACTACTGCCCCCGTATTGCATAACCCGGACTTTTCGAGACCATTCGTGATTCAGTGTGATGCCAGCCAATCAGGCATTGGTGGAGTACTATACCAAGTAGGCTCCGAACAGGAAGATAAGCCCATAGCTTACGTATCACAAAAGCTAAATAGCGCTCAAAAAAATTACAGCATCACAGAGCTGGAGTGCCTAGCAGCTGTAATAAGCGTAAAAAAATTCCGAGCCTACGTGGAAGGGCTTCCATTCACGATAGTTACAGACCACGCCAGCCTGAAATGGCTCATGAGTTAGAAAGATTTGAGTGGAAGATTGGCGCGATGGTCCCTGAAACTTCAGGCATTTGACTTCAACATCGAACACCGAAAGGGAAGTCAGAATGTGGTTCCCGATGCTCTTTCTCGAGCGCATGCAGACGAGCTGGCTTTTACAACTCCGGAAATTGCTGTAGAAGTGGATCTCACATCCCCTGAATTTAAATCTAAAGAATATTTGGATTTAATGTCAACGATGGAAGAAGCTGGGAATAAGCTGCCAGACGTGTGCGTTTCCGAAGGATATATATACAAACGCGTATCACAACGTTCGGGGTCCCTGAAGGACGATTCGGCTGCTTGGAGATTGTGGATCCCAGCCGGATTGACGGATCAGTTGATTTGGTCAGCACATAATCCACCTTTAGCAGCTCACGGGGGAATTGGGAAAACTCTGGCTAGACTTCGTCAATTTTACTACTGGCCCAGAATGGTCATGCAGGTAAAAGAATTCGTGAACGCTTGCGAAACCTGTAAACAAACAAAAGCACCGAATATTACTCTGAGACCACCCATGATATCACAAATAACGCCAGAACGTGCATGGCAGCGAATATATATTGATTTGCTAGGACCCTATCCACGCTCCAAGAATGGAAACACCACAATCTTGATCGTGTTAGATCAGTTTAGCAAGTACGTCCTATTGAAGCCGATGCGGAATGCTTCCACCAAAAATATTTTGAGGTTTCTGGAGACCGAGGTCTTCCATGTATATGGAGTCCCGGAATTCCTGGTATCGGACAATGGAACGCAATTTGCGTCACGCGACTTTGCCGCGATGATGTCAGTATATGGGATCCGACATACTCCTACGGCGGTGTATTCACCCCAGGCTAACGCCTCTGAGAGAGTGAATCGCTCCATATTGGCGGCAATACGCGCTTACCTGGGAGCAGAACACAAAAATTGGGACGTACACTTAAGCGAAATAGCGTGTGCTTTAAGAACTTCAGTACACGAAGCCACCGGATTTTCACCATATTTTTTGAATTTCGGCGTGAACATGGTTTGTCACGGCTCAGCTTACCCGTTGCTTAGGCGTTTAACTGATGCACCCTCAGCAGAAATGGTCTGTCTTTCAATGCCCGATCACATGCAAACTATTCGTGTTGAAGTGATGAAACGTCTCGAGCAAGCACACAGAAAATACGCCCAGCGTTACAACCTAAAATCTAGGGAAACCAGATTTGTTCCAGGCCAAGAGGTGTATCGCAGAAATTTTGCCTTGAGTGATGCAGTAAAAGGATATAATGCAAAACTCGCCCCGAAATTCCTGAAATGTCGAATCACAAAAAAGATCGGTAATTCAATCTACACGGTTGAAGACATGCAAGGAAAGGTAGTAGGCAATGTGCATGCCAAGGATCTACGGCAATGAGAAATGCCCTCTGATTAGGTTAAATAAGTTTGCATTAGTCGTGTTACTATTGTGTGGCTCTAAGGTGGTCCATCATCTTGTTTAAACCACGACATTTAGTTCAGTGGGTTTTAGTCTTTAAACGGAGATAGTCTTTGAGTTAAATATATATACTCCAGAATTCTTAATACTTGATTAACAATTTGATGATAACACACGCAGTTTAACTAGGAGCATTTTAGATTTTTTTTTTGGTTGCGATCGGAAGATTGAAGGCGATGTTAGTAATCAAATTACGTTCTGGTTGGCATTAAGTCAGTTGAATCAACGATGCGAGAATTATCAATAATTCTTTTCTCATAGTGTTTCGGTTTTCATCTGGTTTCATTGAAATGGTTTTATTGCTAGGAGGGAAGATAGTCCTCTATAGTAATGAGAAACCAACCACTCCAAGTCATTAAAACAGGGTTGATTAAGTATCCATATTTCATTAACCACATCTCTTTAAATGTTGCTAATTTAGCTGTAGGTGAAATACTCTTTTTGTACATGGATTTATATTAAGGACTTAAGGTGGAATTAGTAATTAGCTATCTTACTCAGAAATTTAGTTTATCTGTATTCCTTTTAGTCATACTTAACACGTAGTTTAACCTCGCTTAACAGGTGTAATGAATTGCTTACCTAGAAATCACCTGTTTGTCGAAAATTGGATGCGCTTAAGAGAATATTAGGATTAGTAATTATCAAAATTAAAGAGATATTGAGCTAACGAAAGGTTCATATCCCTTTAGTAACCTATTAAGACACTATTAGTTAACTCTCTCCGTTGATGTTAATCTATAAAAGATTTTTTTTTTGTGAAATCATACAAAAGCTTGAATTCGGAAGTACGGCTAATGATTAATCTTTATTTTTGTTATTAACTTCTTCATATATTATATCATATATACGATATAATTGATTATGGTTTTTTTATCTCATTCATTGGAAGATCCAAAGGAGTACAGAATGAGTAAACTTTTGGAGTAAAGGTTAGGTTTTATTATAGTAGAATTAGAATGATGTTATAAGGAAATTATAACGTTATAGCACGGTTCAATCAATAAATAGAGATTAAGGTTACACATTTATTATTATTTTACATGCCCACTTCTAGTCATGAATTCCCTTTTCACATTCATTTGCCTCGAAATGGTCACTTTACAAGCGGATACATATAGTGAGTTGAAATTTTCGGCAATACGCAATATGGCATGTATAAAACTGGTAGCAGTAGAATTTATCGCATTATCATCCGGGGATATTGACTCCAAAGTCTAAGACCAAAATTTTATTATAAATTGGCCTCTTTAATTAAGGCCTATCGTACTTAAACTCGCAGCGTTTGTTTTTCTTTCCCAAAATGGACCTGACTCTGACTGGTTAAGGAATCTCACTTTTAGTGCTAGTTAAAGGTCATTAAAAAGAATAAAATAAAAATAATATAATAATATATCTTGAAGAGACCTATCGCAACACGAAATAGCCTGTTTGGGGTTGACCTCATAAGGTTACATCATCATTTTTATTTTTTATTTATGAAAAATTTGCTTCAACTTACGTACGTACATGGGAAATGAATAAGTACCTGTACAAGCGGTGGTCATTTAGGAACACCAGCATACTATATGATGATGCGACCTTGGGTGTATGGGGACTCTCGATACATTTGGATTGAAACCAAAAAAAAAAAAAAAAAAAAAAAATAACAATTTTGGTATATGTACATATATATGTACCTATGTATATCAGAACAACTATCGGTGAAGATAGGGCTCACAGTGCGCAGAACAATTTAAATAGGGATAACTCTCATCCGTTATGAAATCAGCTCAATTGCCTTTTTTGCATCGGCGATCACACTCAGCAACTAACAAACCAACAAAATCTACATTACGTAAAAATCCGCCAACCAAATCGTATGGACTAGAGATGCACATGCTTAATATCATTTGTTAATTTTAATTAATAATATAACTGCGCCGAAATAAGATCGATCGCTGTACGAAATGTACCAAGTACATACATTGCAGGGACGATCCGACAATAAGGCAGCTGCATACGAAACATCATATGGCCATAAGTTTAGAGCATTCTCAACAACGTCAAACTACATACATATATATAGGTATATAGCATATGCTATCATCATATAGATTGCTACACTAATGCTATCTAAGCAATTATGTCGCTATGTGGTCGACGGAAAAGGGGCAAATGGGATATTGAAATTCGTCCGTCCTTGGTCCTGGATTACAAGAGATAACTGTGAGACCTACCACAATTCACTTAAAAAAAAAAAAAAAAAAAAAAAAAAAAAAAAAAAAAAAAAAAAAAAAAAAAAAATTAGAAATAAATAAATAAATATGCATATATGTATATATATTACCATTATATATGAAGCCTAATATGGTCTCTTCCATCCAAATGTATTGACTCCATACGAATAAATAAAATGAAATGATGAGACGCAATCCGTACAGAGGCATAGATCTTTTCTCGATTCTGAAACAAACTAGTGCAAACATACACCAGATACTTAAACACATTGGAAGTGAGGCTCCCCTTACAGTAGAGTGGCAAAAGCATCCCTATCTGTCTGGCATCCATGAGCTCAATGTATATTATACGTAGATTATAGGATCCCGGCTATCTCAGTCGGTAGAGCAGGAGACTCTTAATCTCAGGGGTGGGTCGAAACCACACGTTGGCATAGCTCCCTTGTTTCAGCTTCCTCGGCAGCAGGCGGGCTTAACCGAGTAATCTGCCCTGTAATGGTCGCGCAATCTCAGTACGCTGGGTGAGCGATTCGTACATGTGAGACACAAACCAATTTCAACTTCTATTGGAATATATTTCCTTACTCTTGGCGTTTGAGATACAGATGGAGCTGCGATCGTTGTGGAGACGAGCTTAACAGCCCTGAACGCGGCTGTTATTAAGTGTAAGGACCCGTTAATTTTGGTTAGAAAATTGGAGAACAGAAGCTAGAAGTTTTGGCACGCGGTTTTTTTTGAGAGTTGCATTTTGGACCTCACCCGACGAGGTGACAGTGAAAAAAAAAGAAAAAGGTGTTAGTTTTGTTAAAATTGGTCATTTCGAAAAACGGGAAAAAAACAAATAGCGCGCAATTTTTTTTTCAATTACTACTTAACGCTTGTGTATTTTCCTAATGGAGCAATGTGCGAAGAAAATCCAGTAAAAAGAGGAAGAAATTGCAATAAGTTTCGACAGGTCTCGTGAAGCAGGGAGTTTTTTTTCTTGAAAATTTAAAGAAACGTGAGTAGGATATAAAACCATCGGACCAACGACAGGTACCATTTTTTTCTGCTGTTATATATTTTTGATAAATTTTTCAGAAAAAAAAAGGCAAAGCCTTTAGTGAATTTATTTTAATCTGAAATTTTATTCGGCCGAAGCCGCGTTTTAGTTAAAAATTTTTTTGGGAAAAGGCCATAACTCGATACAAGATTTTCTATTTCTACGCATGCGAAATACATACTAGAGCCAGAAGGGTCCAACGGTGAATTGTGGTATGAACAGAATGCAAAGCACTTAGCGAATTTTTTTTTTTAAATGTTATTCAGTCAAAACCACGTTTTGGGAAAAGGCCATAACTCGATACAAGATTTTCTCGTTCCACGCATGTGAAATACATAATAGAAATACATCGTAGTATCAAAAATCCAACAGTAAAGTTAGCCGTATAAAAAAATGCAAGACAATTAGTGAATTTTTTTTTGCATATTTATTCGAGTAAAGAACGTGTTTTCTTGGAAAAGTCCACAACTCTTTACGAAAGTTTTCTTCTTCCATGCATG
The DNA here is from genome assembly GCA_963669355.1 of Chorisops tibialis. Taxonomy (NCBI): domain Eukaryota; kingdom Metazoa; phylum Arthropoda; class Insecta; order Diptera; family Stratiomyidae; genus Chorisops; species Chorisops tibialis. Next base: position 277,850,565 of record OY770262.1, read on the forward strand.
CGAAAGGTTTGTTTTGTCCAATAAATATTACCCACACATGATATTCACTGTGCGTGAATCCCGCAATTTTCCCAACGGTATTTCTGGCCCGCATGGGCCAAAGTATAAATTTTTGGTTAAATTTTCAGATAGAACAAAAATCGAACAGCAAATTTAGCCGTATAGACAAAATGCAAAATTTTTAGTGAATTTTTTTTTTTTTGCTCGCATGGTTATTCGGTTAAGAGCATTTTTTTTTTTAAAAAGGCCGAAACTCTATACAAATTTCTTCCCCTCTCATGCATGCGAAATAGTACGATTTTCTTTTGCACTATGAGGGGCTAAAAGGCAACCCTGGGGATGAGAGAGAGAGAGAGAGGAATGGGGTAAGCCACAGAGCAGAGAGACCAGCCCGACTGACTTTCCTTCCCCCCCCATCTTGTATTTTCTTCAACTATTAGTTCTGCCCGCTGATTACCTCACCAGGACCTCCCAAACCTGGTGGTCAGCCCCTTTTCGGTACATAACGTTTCACATGTCCATGAAGAGAAGTGACAAAACCCTCCCCGCCGACGAGCTAGCACGTGCGTGTGCTAGATGTACCACACGTCACTTCTAGGCACTTCGTGGGACACTGCCATGGTGGCGTGTCAGCAGGACGTCGATGAGCTGATTCCTCTGGGATCACTCATCGCGACTGTTACAGGCTCCATCGAACTATAAAATTGGCGTTAGGTATGGCTATGTTTGCCGCAACTCTGGCTCATAAAGTTGGATAAGGAGCTACTAAGAAATTAAACGGAATAAAGGTTTAAAAAGTTGTATGAAGCAACTCAATTATGTTTTAATTGTTTAAATAAAAATACTGTGTTTATAGAAAACATTAATGTAAAGCACCATCGTATAATAAGAAGCTAATAAATTGATTATTAATTTCAATATTAATAAAAGAAATAATAAAAATTTAAAACTACGTTATTATTTATTTGACATAATCAAATTCCGTCGTTTTCCTCGAGAGAAATGGTTTCTTTTTGCGATTTGCGTTCATCGATACGAATACAACGCGGAAATGTCATCATTTTTCTTGTCCAACACACTCTATGATAGATTGTTAAGCATTTATCGCAAGGTATACAGCCATCGTCAAATGGATAAATAACTTCAACGTTTTTACAAATTTCACAGACTTCACAATTTCTGATGTGCTTGTTTAAAACATCGAAAATCTTATTCAGAAATTCAATTAATAGGCCCGACTCCATCTGTATTAGATCCGTTATTCTATAATAATCCGGTGACTGAACCAAATATCGTTTCGTACCTGAAACATTTAAAAGTTGATGAAATTCGATTAAAATATTTTCAGGCCTTTTTTACCTATTTGATTCTCTAAAATCTTTTTTTCGCATGCTATCGGATATTCGGATAAATATTTAAAAGATCAAGTTGCAACTTTTCTTTCATCTACAGACCAAATCGGACTAAAAGTTCCTTAACAACGGAATTCGCGAGAATTCAATATTCACTTAATTGAAAAATTCCACGAACAACCTTAAAATTTTCACAGCTGTGAAAATTTTTGTTCAATGACATTCCACTGTAACGAATTTTTTTTTTCCAATCGAGTACGCTTTGAATTTATTGAAAAAAAAAAAAAAAAAGATATGTTTTCTTTCATTTCAAGAAAGAACATCGACGTGGTAAGAGTATTTTTTTGTAATTATTTTCATTTTTATTTTATAATTTGAATTTTTTTTTAATTGGTTTTTTTCAGATGAATGTAAACGTGAATGTGACTGTAAATGGCGATGCTGCTTCCGCGACTAAAGCAGTAAAGAATTCTTCTGCTGAGGTAGATAAGTAGTATACAATTTTTTTATTTCATTTTTAATTAATATTTCAATTTTTTTTTTAATTCTAGGAGAACGCTTTTTTGCATTTAAGAAAATTGATTCAAAACGAAGACAAGTTTTTGCATTTAACAAGAAAATTGTGTGGTTTCTTCTAAATTATTTCAGGGTTTTCCTGTTGCGATTATGCTTTCTGGTTGCAAAGCTATCTTAAAAATTATAATTATATTAATTATAGCTGCATACTACATATAAAAAAAATATATTCTTATTATTATTTATAGTATAGTATTTTTGCATACTTGACAACAGCAGGCAGGCTACTATGTTCTCGATAAAACAAATGGAAAAAAAAAATCTACAGAAATTGAATGTTTTGTTGTCAACTTATTTTGTGCTATAAATAAAAAATAATAAAATAATTAAAGATTTATAACTGAAAAGATTTAGATAAATTTTACAAGAGAATTCGAGGATTTTTTTTGGATTATCTATCGCAAGTACGTTTCCCAGTTTTATTATCAAATTTATTTATTTAAATGAATTAATTAAATTAATATATGTAATGAATAATGAGTTATGGACGTAAAATGATGACCATCTATAATTATTGTTTATCATTATGCCTCGATTATTATTCAAAAAATTAATGTGGTCTGTTAATGGGCGATTTTTATCTTATGGGCGGTGATTTCGGTTCTTTTAATTCCTACTCTACAAAATCAGTGTCCGCCTTAGATCAGCAAACACCAACATTCCACTTTCTATCTTGAAGGGTTTGGTAGTTGATGCGGAAAGACGTATTTTTTGTGTTCGATGTGGATGTAGGAGATGCATGTGCATTATCATCTTAAAGAAATTATTATTACTGATTTTATTATCAACGTAACAGTCTATTTGATACTTAAAGAATTTAACAGTATGAAATACAATTAATGTCTATTGTATATTAACATCCTCCCCGGCCGTGATATATGATATGGTCTACTTCATTGCTATCGAAATTAAGCTTGGCCATACGTTACTGTGATTAGGATGCTTAGATACCGTAGAGAGCTGTTCGGTGAGATTGACCATTGGGATAAATGATGAATTTAAATTTCAAATATAAGTATTAAGACTGGTGATGATCATTGTATCCTGTCTTATGCTGCATGATGGATGAATTTTCAGAATTCCGCTTTCCTTCAATTTAAGTAAATCGACATTTCAAACATTATTGAACAAATACAAAAGAGGTTCTCTATTGAAAACAAGCCTCGCAGTGGTCAACCGAAGAAGCTGGTTCGCAAAGAATTCCGTTTTATTTGAAAGAAGTGAACCAAAAGCCAAAGGCGCATGCCACAATATTTGTGGAGGACATAGTAAAACAAATAGGAACCACGGTGCATCCAAGAACAGTTCAAAGAAAATTAAAATATAATGGTTATCACAGCATGACACTACGCAAAAAACCCCTTATAAGCGAAAAAAATCGCAAACTTCGCTTAGAATTTACCAAAAAGCATCTAGACAAAGGACTTGATTTTTCGAAGGAGGTTTTATTCACCGATGTTAAAGTTTGATCTTCAATGACGTAGAAAGAGCAATTCGTTTCTCGGATCAACCTTTCGTAATAACAATAATAACATAAGAAAATGAAAAACTATTATTATTCTGCGAATTGTTAATAATAATTATTATTAATTATATTTTTTTTTAATAATCGGGCAGCATGTGTGTTAGATACCGCTGAACAACCTGACAGTGAAACAAGTGGAAAATCCCTGTTATCCGTTCGCTAAACCAACACAAGTTTTAATTTTTGAAGAAAAAGAAAAATTTTAATATCAATAAACCTTTAAACATGAGGCGAACAAGATCCACAGGTGATTTTGATAATATTTAATATTTCTTGGCGACATTATTATACAGTACAGTCGTAACAGTTTTGTAAAAAAAAATTTCAGGTTTCAAAATTTATATTAATTTCTTTAATATATTTTATATATCTTATATATAAAAATAAGTGACTCACATGAGCCATTGGCTTGTGTGTGAGAGTTCAGATACAATTGTGAACTGATGGAACATTTATATATACAAGACCCATAAATTTTATAATAAAAAAGAAAATGAAAAATTTTTAGAATAAAAAAGAGAATAAAAAATTTAAAATTAAAATTATAAAAAATCAATCATAAATTTTGATGAAAATAAGCAAAAATAATTTCAGTTATTGAAATATTTTTAAGTATAGGAAAAAAGAGATGGCCTGGTGGAATGATATTTTCAAAAAAAGATTACATTATTATTATTATTCACATTGTGGTTTACTAAATTGATAACATATTACAGGCATTTGGATTATCAAGGATATACTTTTTTATGATAACCTTAAAATTGCGTTCATTTAACAATATCTTAATTGAGCTCGGAATATTATTGTAGGCTAATGGTCCATGTAACACATGGAAGCGAGCAGTTGAGCAGGAGGCCAGAGGAATAAACAAGTCCTGGCAACAGCTTAAAGCCGATGCTCAGGATCGCGCCTTGTGGAAGAGAGTTGTTTCTGTCCTATGCCCCTATAGGGGGTCTTAACAGGAATTTGATTGAATGGTCCAAGAGTGCAAGCATGCCTTTGCATGAACTTTTTTTTACATTTATTGACTGCTAGCAATGGGTTAACTTGACTTCTCGTGTTATAATTATTAGTATATAATACAAATTTTGATTCGTTACGGAACATAAATTTAAGCAGAGTACATGTATATAGCTGAGAGGTATTCATAACGCTAAAATTTGCAAATGATTCTGTAGTAGAGAAAAATTTTGATTTTTTTAAGCACAGTTTTATGATTCTACTCTGTAAATTCTTCAAAGGCATTAAAGTTGCTCTATACGTCGACCCCCAGATTAATAATCCATACAGAATTATGCTTTGTGTTATACAAAAATATACCATTCTAAATAGATTTAGATTAAGTACTTTACGTAGTAATAAGTAAGAGTGAATTGTTTTCCTAATTCTCTTGCAAAGGTAAGTTATATGATTTTCCCATTTAAGCTTACTGTCAATTATAATTCAAAAATATTTAAGCACAGTTACTCTACTTATTGAGTTGTTACGCGAGTCGACCAAATTTTGCAAAGTTTTATTTTTTGCTGTCTCTCCGAAACACATATACTTTGTTTTGTTGACATTAATAGTCATTTTATGTCTTATTAACCACTCGTCAATATTCCTCAATCCAGTTGCTGCTTTTCTGAATGTATCCTGCCAGTTATTCGCTTTGAACAAAATGACCGTATCATCGGCAAAGGATATTAAGTGACCATTAATTGCTAAGCCATCAATTTTACAAAAATCATTCATGTAAATCAGAAATAATAGCGGACCTAAAACGGTCCCTTGCGGTATTCCACAACTTAAGGTTAATTTTTCACCTATTTTAACCCTCTGTGTACGATTTGTTAGATACACGCAAAAAGACTCGAGTGAATAAATAATATAATAATAATATTAGCCAAGCTTCTGCTAAAGCATCCGCTAATAACAATTCCGCGCCCTCGAAGTCTACATCTTCTAATGTTGGCCAACCCTCTTCGAATGCATCCGTCAATAAAAATTTTGCACCCTTGAAATCTACCCTAGTTTTCTTGAATAGTTCTCATACGCCTCTTACTGATGTTAATTCCACTGAGTCTTCTTCTTCTTCTATACCAACACAGCCACACCTGCTTACTATTGTTCCTCCATTTCTAGACTTGATCCCCAAACATCCCCGGATGATGTCATAAGCTATTTGCTTTCAAGAAAATTTATTTCAACTGGATTAGCAGTTAGATGTGATAAAATTAGTAAAGAAACTAGTTCCATTGCCTCCTTTAAGATTGTTTTGACTAATACTGATCTTTTCAATCAGTTGTTAAATATTGATTCATGGCCCTCTGGAGTATTCCTTAAAGAATTTATATCTCGTCGTAATAATGCACCTGGTTCTGGTCCAAAAAACTTAGACAATTGTCCCTTTACTATCAAAACGTAAATGGACTGCGCACCAAAACCCAGTCCATTTTTGCCTCGTCTTTGAATTCTTCCTATGATGTTATTGCTCTAACAGAAACGGGGCTAAATTGTAGTTTCTCAGACTGTGAACTTTTTAGTTCAGACTTTCAAGTCTTTCGTAGGGATCGCTATGTTTCCGATCTGATATTAAAGGGTGGTGGACTGTTATTAGCAGTCCGAAGCTGCATTAATTGTGTAGTTGTTCCTGTCCCGAACCCTCACGGTCTGGAGATCTTGTGTGTTAAACTCGTGTTTAATAATAAGGATATTTATGTCTTTTTGACATATATTCCACCGTCGAGTCCTTGTATTTTATACGAAAGAACAGTTGACTGTATAACTTTTGTTCATAATAATATGAATATCTCTGACGAACTCATTTTAATGGGTGATTTTAATATTCCCAGTCTTTCTTGGTCTCTTTCTGACGATGATTCTACTCTCTTAGTTTCTGATTCTTCATCCTTGCTTGAATGTTTATAGTCATGATCAATTTACTATTTGTAATTTTTTCGCCACATTCTTCAGTGGATCTTTTACTAGTAGTAGCTTTTTTCCTGATATGGCATATTTTAATGACTTTAGAGATACTATTTCGACTTCTTTGTCTGATTTACCAATTTTCTATAATGATATAGTCAATCACATCTCCCGCCTTAAAGATATGTCTTCTCCTGGCCCAGATGGTGTTCCTGCTGTTGTCCTTAAGCGTTGTTGTCTCTCTCTTGCTGAACCACTCTCTCATCTTTTTCAAAGATCCTTAAGAACGGGGATTTTTCCAAATGTGTGGAAGTCGTCCTTCATCATACCTACTCACAAGAGCGGTGCAAAATCTGCTGTTGAAAATTATCGGCCAATAGCTAAACTGTCGGCTATTCCTAAACTGTTTGAGTCTATAGTGTATGAATGCATGTCTTTTCACTGTAAATCAATAATTTCGAGTAAACAACATGGTTTTGTTAGGAATAGATCTACTGTTACTAATCTGATGGAGTTTACGAATAAATCCATTTTGGCTATTGAGGATGGTAAGCAGGTGGATTGTGTATACACTGGTTTTAGTAAGGCCTTTGATAAATTGCCCCATTCAATAATTTTGTTAAAACTAAGATTGTTGGGTTTTCCGACATGGTTTATAAATTGGATTAAGTCTTATCTATTTAATAGAACTTACCAAGTTATCTTTCGTGATTGTACGTCTAAGCCATTTACTGCGCATTCTGGGGTCCCTCAAGGAAGTCATTTGGGACCACTTCTATTTATCTTGGCCATTAATGATGTAGCCTCTGTTTTTAAATTTTCGGAAGTACTCATCTATGCTGATGACATTAAAATCTTTAGATCTATTAGTTCTAACTCAGACAATCTTCTTCATGCGGATTTGATTAATTTTAGTAATTGGTGTCGCCATAATGGTCTTAGACTGAATTTGGATAAATGTCATGTAATGTCATTTACTCGAAAATTCTTACCGTTTGAAGTAACTTACAGTCTCAATGACTGTATCTTAGATCGTGTTAATTCAGTTACTGACTTAGGCGTTACATTTGACCAAAAGATTGATTTTGGTTTGCATATAAATAAGATTGTGCAAAAGGGTAATTCTATGCTGGGTTTCACCACTCGCTTATCCAAGGAATTTAACAATTCCTTTGTTAGGTTGAGTCTGTATAACACTTTTGTCAGATCTCATCTTGAGTATGCTTCTCAAGTTTGGTCTCCCTATTATGATGTGCATATTGGCAGAATTGAATCTATTCAGCGCAAATTTGTGAGAATAGCTTTATGTCACTTCAATTGGAATGAGAGTTCGTCTTCCTCCTTATATTGACCGGCTTCAGCTACTAAATATGTCATCACTCTCGAGACGACGTGAGGTTGCTGACGTAGTTTTTGCTCACCAACTACTCACTGGGGTGGTTGATTCCTCCTCACTTTTGGGTTTGATGCAATTTGCTGTTGGTCAATTTTTACCAAGGCATCCTAGATTGTTGCATATTTGCTTTCACCGGACTAACTACGGTATGAGTGAACCGATTTCGCGTCTTGCAAGAGAAGTTAACGAGAATATTGAGGTATTTGACTTCTCTATAAATAAAGTATGTTTGAGACGTAGACTTAACGCTAGTTGACACCAATTTATGTCAGGTTTTGTCTATTTACTGTGCTCTGTTATTAATGTGTTGGTGTAGGGATATTGATGTTTGTTCTGTCCCTTCACTAAATGATGAGCCAAAGGATAAAATGATTTCCATCTTTTATACTTGGAATCGATTTTATGGCATTTCCTTGCATTAAGGAATTCTGATAGTGATATATATAGCGTCGACAGTACTTCTATCCTTTCTAAAACCATATTGATTGTCTGCTAAAATATCGTTTTCATCCAAAAATTTAATCATGCGGGTTTTAATACACTTCTCAAATAATTTAGCTACTATAGATAGTAGATTATAAAAATTATTTGAAAACATTCTGTTTGAAGTCATAACAAATGTTGTTGTTAATGTCAACATCTATTTAAAATAAAAGTGATTTTTGTTGTCCCAATGACAGGAAACAAACTGAGATCTGTTCAAATCGATGTCAGTGTAATTATGTCAACAGCAGTAAATCTCTTTAAATTGAAGTAAATCCTTAACATTCAATAATAATATAATTTGATACACAACATTCCCCTTGAATTTTTTCCGCCTCTTTTTATTACACACACAATCGAAATACGAACAGAAACGAATAAATAGTTGTCGTTGGAAAGAGGCGAGTCCCGTTAAGAATTTTTTTTGCCAACTCGGTCGCTCCAGGGCTTGCGAACCGTAATTAATCAATTAAACAATTTTTCTTCTTTCCTTCGGGCAACAACTCAATAGAGTTTCTTTCGAAAATTTTGAAATTTGAAATGTACGTGTTACAAAATTTTCAAATGTATTAAATATATATTTAAATGCCGATTTTTTTTTTTGACAATATAAAAATGTACTTTCAAAATAAACAGCTCATATAATGTATAATTTATTGAGATTATCGCAGGTTGAAATTATCGCGACTGTACTGTATCAAATCAAATTCCTGTTAAGACCCCCTATAGGGGCATAGGACAGAAACAATTCTCTTCCACAAGGCGCGATCCTGAGCATCGGCTTTAAGCTGTTGCCAGGACTTGTTTATTCCTCTGGCCTCCTGCTCAACTGCTCGCTTCCATGTGTTACATGGTCGACCAACCCGACGTCTTCCTTGAGGATTATAATCCAGAGCCTGTTTCACTGTATAATATTTCTTAATTCTGAACGATATGTTTACCTATCATAATTCATTCCAATAGCACATCGATGTATACATGTATCTGGTAACGGAGTGGAAGGACGGTTCCATTTAGAAAAATATGAAACGGGCCTGCACGGGGCGTGCATTAAAAATTCCACAGGAGAGTGGTTCACCCCGAACCAATTCAACAGGCATTGCGGGTTTCGAAGAGGCTGGTGGGCACGCAACCTCAGCATTGGCAATACGTCTTTTTATAATGCTCTGATTAGGACCGGTATCCTGCGACGACCCTGCCAATGCGGTCTGTGTACAGCATGTACAAGAAGCATGGACCTGGAAATTGATAAATTGGATTTGAATAATTGTCAGGAATACACCGCTGCGCAGGACGTTGGAGGGAGAGACTCCGTTCTGATTGTTGTAGAAGGACATTCCGCAAAACTCTTCGCTGAATGTGGTGTCAGGGCGCTTCCGGACCATCGGCGATACGGTGTCCTGGCACTAAATGGATCAATCCTGAACGTACGCTGCGCACCGCGCTGGAAGGTTTCTGGAAATAAACACATAAACCGTATGACGCGTGCAATCGGGTTAAGGTACTCTACCTCTTATACTACAGAAGAGGACATGAACAGTCTACAGTATAAAGAGGTAATGATAATGACTGACCCCGATGCGGACAGAATGCACTTGAGGGGCCTAATAGTAAGTTACCTGCACTATTACTGGCCGAACTTGCTGCAATTGCCATTTGTCGTCTCGACATTCGTAGTGCCGTTAGTCGTTGCGACCGCGACGAACGGCAATGCCCTCAGTTTCTACTCAGGGTTCGAATTCCGAAACTGGTGGAGAGCTGCTGAGAGGTCGAACGAATATGAAGTACGCATGACTAAGAGTATGGGCTCCTTCGAAAGCACCTATGCTACGGAATCGTTCCTACATATGGACGAGGCCCATCGCGTCGTCCTCAAATACGAAAACAACGAGGACGGCAAGTGCATAGCAACGGCTTTCGGTAATGACCGCAAGGCGCGAGCGAGTTGGCTGGAGAACCAACGCGAAAACCAAGCAGCCGATGTTACACTATATGGCATCGAAGGATGGGTGCGTTACAGCCACTTCATTCCAGCTGGGATGGTGTGGTTTGCAGATGAGCAGACACGCCGAGTAATACCATCGTTTTGTGATGGTCTCAATGAGTCACAAAGATTCGTCATTGCCACCCTATTTGCAAAGGGTTATTCAGAAAAATTGGCAATCGCGACACTTGCCCAAACCGTCGAGTCGAATACTGCGTACTCAAAATGCGGAATTCAGTTGGAACAAGTAATATGCAACTTGGCAGATAAAACCAAGAACCACGTCACCCTACTACAAAGGGAAGGAATGTTCCGGCAGGAGTTGGGTGGAAGAACCGCTTCCGCCCGATATCTTAAAGTGGGTTTGTCGGCAATATGTAGATACATCTTCCATCCGGATGATATGAGTCTTTTGGGAGATGTGTGCGATCGCTCGATGGGGCCGGATTTCCTGTTACCCATCGTGTTCATACCCCTTATCAATGGCGCTGAACGGCTGGCGATGGGCGTGTGGACGAACATTCCGGCTTGTGACATAAAAGAAGTCATAGAGAATACTCGGAAAGCGATTCTCGGCCTTGCAAGCCTATTGACCCCACTACAACCGACAATTAAGAAAAAACAATGCGAAAAACCCGCACTGCGTGCACTCGACAGGGAGAGTACTCTTTTTGAATTCGAAAGCGCAAATGAACTACTGATAAGTTTCGTTCAATTCCGTCTCCCATTCTATCAGAAAAGGATAGATTTGCAGCTCGCGAGACTGCAGAGGGAAATGGATAGGTTAACCCTCCTTGTACTCTCACAACAAAGCGGAGAATGTGGAGAGGCGAGGATGGGTTTGGCCGCCGCACAGAAAGATTTCTTAGCCTTGAATATGAAGACAAAAGAGGATGTTTGGCTGGAAGATCTTGGTAGGCTGGAGGAGGCACTTCAATGTAACACGCCGACGTTATTTGAAGAAATGGAGCTTGAAGTGCAGGTGGACACTCCCGAGGAGGCGTCCTTTTCCAGTCACGGGACTGCAGCTCCAGGGCCATCCAGCCGAGACCCGAGCAACTTGGAGGACCTAAACACACCTACAACGTCGTCCGTTGCTCCGGGTCCGTCTACGTCTGGTTTCCAGCGATTGTTAGACGCAGCAAATTATTTGGAAAACCAACAGAAAGGAGCGGCACTGGAGCTTGAAGTGCAGGCGGACACTCCGGAGGAGGCGTCCTTTCCCAGTCACGGGACTGCAGCTCCAGGGCCATCCAGCCGAGACCCGAGCAACTTGGAGGACCTAAACACACCTACAACGTCGTCCGTTGCTCCGGGTCCGTCTACTTGCATCGACTGCGGAAAGCAATTCCGCTTCAACGCCGACCTCATGCGACACATCACTGTTCACACAGGAGCACGGCCATACAAATGCATTGAGTGCAACACAACATTCAGCATTAAAAGCAATATGGTGCGGCACATGCGCAGAGTACACAAAATTATGTTATGTTAATTATTATGTTAATTATTGTTAATTATTATGTTATGTTAATTATTTTGTTAATTGCGGAAATTTTAGAGGATTAGGCCTAAGGGGGATACCTCAATAAAAAAAAACGCATTGGTGGTTCTACCCCATATGCTTCTTTTGTGCGTTGAATAATCCTGTTTATCTATAGACCAAATTAAACAGCCAACGCACAAATTTAGCTAGGGTGATGTGGAAACGGACCAAGAAAATATTCTCTATACAGGAAAGCGCAATGAATTTACTTTTAAATGGTGTAGCATCGCAACAATATTGAAGGCGCTGTATCCGTTAGGATTTAAGATCACATGCAATAAGCACTTGATCCATACCAGCTAATAAATCATGTTCAATTTCTGCCTATTGCCAAGTCAAGTTGTACTACAACTTCAATACGCAACGTGTACAACAGCAATACCTATTTCGGTAAGATAGAATTTCTTAGATTTAATTATAAAATTTTTCGATTAAAATCCTCTTTAGTTATCGTATCACATCGAACCGGAATGCTTGAAATTTTGGCGGACTATTGAATGGTCGATAGTGTTCGAAATTTACTACTTGGCAAGAGACCTGCTTGTGTTCGGAGATGCTTGCGTTGCGGGACATGCAGCAGTGACGGTATAGAAGCGAAGACTGCAGCTATGAGAGCTTTGGGAACAACTATGAGGAAATAATTGCAGGTTTGACGTCAAGGAGTACTTAGAGAAGTTAGGTATCGAATATCGGTTTGGATGCTATTCGGAAAAAAAACCATACAAACCCCTTACGGATAATATTGGAGCAGTTAGCCGAGATGAGTTCGCCACTACATCTCATGTTTATGAACTTCGAGAATGCTTTCGACAGCATTAAGCGACATTACATGTGGAATGCTTTGCAGAGGAGAGGTATCCCCGATAAGATCATAGCTTTAAATAAGATGCAAAGTGTCGCGTCTAATACCTACAATACCTAGTATTGATAATACCATCAGTGTATCACCTAATATCACGTATTTACGTGGTTTACAACCTGATATAAACGTGGTATTAAGACCTTTTGTGGTATATGAAATTCGCAAATTTTTCATACCATGAAAGGAAAGGCTTAAGTACAAAATATATCAGATACTTTAACCTTTTTCGCCGGTGTAACTATATTTTGTGAATAGCTAAGCTAAATTTGCGTGTGCATTCCTGATAAGGCCTATCAAATGTCAAACTTTCGAATTTAAATTTAATAAGCTAAACAGAACACACCGTACCTAGGGTTTGGCCTTTCTATATTCCTTTTAGGTCGCGAAAATTTTGAATATTTTTGCGATTTTCTTTATTGCGTAGAAATAAGCGCCCGTCTGTTGACATCATTTACTGTTGTGGAAAATTATCATAAATAACAAATCGTTACCGATGTGCACATTTTTCTACTACGAAGTTCGATTGTTAACCCGCCGAGTGCTACACGGGATTACATGAACCACTATCCTGCAATAGGTTAGGAGGACAAGGCACGATTTGAACTGTTGTCCCTTTGAACAATGGAAAGATTTGTATAAAATATGATATTTATATTAACGCTGGCATATGTTATGTTAGCAATGATAACATTAATACCACACTCTTCTGTCTGACTGCAACTGTTTCCTATGATGAAAAATAAATCTTGGCAAAAAAATGCTAAAATTTCTGTACATTTTTGTTAGCAACAAAATTGATGACTTTGCTTACTGTCATTCTTATCTCTTAGTTCAGTTTGTATGAACGCATGATTGATCTGAGCAGAGTACAACAAAGAGTATGAACATTCAGCTAAAAATGCGACCCGGCTCCGAAAATTTGCCGAAAACACACTCGTGTTTCATCGCCGATACGTGTGCTTCCTCTCTCTCACGCTTATAGTGAACATTTAATCTGATCTTTCCATTTCATTCTCGCAAAGATTTTTTTTTATTAGACAAGAGCAAGCGAAAAATATCGAAAACATTGAGCGGAAGGAGAATCGTCGATCACCCAGGCACTATACAAAGTGTTCTTACTCTTTGTTGTACTCTGGATCTGAGACCGGTGAGAAGAGAAAATAAGAGGCAATCGAAAACTTGCACTTATGTACATTCAACCTGTAATTTTTTTTTTCTTTATTTTCTTTTTCATATAAAAAACATAAAAGAATTATGATTGGGCGTAAAGCCCAATCATATGATACTCTAGATGAAATGAGAAAGAGTTCAATGTACCGGAAAATATGTCACCTCCAATTCTTTTAAATAATTAATAGTGAGTTTTGTATGGGAGGTGGTAGAAGGAGAGGAGGAAGGTTTGTAATTTTTGGATATGACACCTAATGTGGTATGCAAAATTTTTCGTGCTGAATTTAAGGTTTGCAGGTTTCATTATTTTCAATTGGACAGTTTTCCTGAAATTGAGGCATTTGTATGGGAGGTGGCAGGGGAAGTGGAGCGTCTAAGATGATTTTGAAACTGCTTATCATATCATCCTTATCACCACGCTTTGGTTAATTTCAAATTTGATAGTTCTAATATATTCGAAGGAGAAATGCTTTTCTTGAATTTAAAATACAGATATTTGTATGGGAGGGGGTAGAAGGAGTGAAGAGGAGCTGATAATTTTTTTTAGCATTTATTGCAATTATTAAAAAACAAACTCTGGCAAAATTTTAAGTTTATACTTTTTCTAGTTTTAATGGAAATCGATATAATGCACATAACAAAAATTATACATTTGTATGGGAGGGAGTAGAAGGAGTGTACGGATCAAAACACATTTTTTTTCCGTTATTGATATTTCTATTTTTATACTTTATGCAAAATATCAAGTTGATAGCTTTAACAGTTTCGAAGAAAAATAATTTAATTTAAATTTCAAAATTTCGTGAAATTTGTATGGGAGGGGGTAGAAGGAGTGAGGTGAAGTTGATAATTTTTTCTATACTGATTGCAATTATATTAAAATTAATTCTGGCAAAAATTAATTTTTATAACTTTGCTAGTTTCAATGAAAATTGAAAAAATGCATTTTTCCAAATTATGCATTTGTATGGGAGGGGGTAGAAGGAGTGAAGAGGAGCTGATAGTTTTTTTTAGCATTTATTGATATTATTAAAAAACAAATTCTGGCAAAATTTTAAGTTTATACTTTTTCTAGTTTTAATGCAAATCGATATAATGCACTTGACAAAAATTATGCATTTGTATGGGAGGGGGTAGAAGGAGTGTACTGATCAAAACACATTTTTTTCCCGTTATTGATATTTCTATTTTTATACTTTATGCAAAATATCAAGTTGATAGCTTTAACAGTTTCGAAGAAAAATAATTTAATTTAAATTTCAAAATTTCGTGAAATTTGTATGGGAGGGGGTAGAAGGAGTGAGGTGAAGTACATAATTTTTTTTAATTCTGATTGGAATTATAATAAAATTAATTGTGGCAAAAATTCGTTTTTATAACTTTGCTAGTTTCAATGAAAATCGAAAAATTGCATTTTTCAAAATTATGCATTTGTATGGGAGGGGGTAGAAGGAGTGACAGGATCAGATCAATATTGTGTCATATTAATGATATCTATATGATACTACTTTGACCTAAATTTAAAATTGGTAGCTTAAATAGTTTCAAAGGAAAATCAATTTCTGGAAATTTCGGAATTTCGTGAAATTTGTATGGGAGGGGGTAGAAGGAGTGGGGGGATGTGGCCCGTTCACGAACTTAAAGTTTCTTTTTAGCTAAAAATAACACACAAAAAAATTGAGCACGATAGCTCAAAGCGTTCAAGAGTTATGCTGTAGACAGACGGACACACAGACAGACGGACAGACGGACAGACGGACAGACAGACAGACGGACAGACAGCAACTCGGAATCGAAGTTTTTGAGCGACAACAAATATTTCTGTACCCTTGGCGGCTCTGTGCGAGCGTTATTTCTTAGCGTTACAAACGGTAAGGCAAACACAATATACTCTCAGATTCCATCTAGAGTATAAAAATGACACCGGAACATCAAATGAGTAGAATCAAATTGAATCAATTGGAAAACCAGAAAGTAAATGGAAAACAATTTTTATTATCAACAATTTTTCAACATGAAATCTTTTACAGAATTCGAAACCAGTGGTGGTTCCAATCGTTGGATTAAATTTCCTCTCGTTAATGGTTTTGTTCGGGTTATCGTCGTGCCAAAAAGAGAAATAAGAATTTCGTTAGCTACGTGGCCGAAAAATCACGATAAAATGATTGTAATCACACTTGGACATTATGATAATACACGATCGGCAATCGGTACATTGCAACGTCCGTTTATTGTTGAGAACTTGACTAAAAATATTTTACGAAAAATTTGTAATGAATTTTGGATAATTTGGGTAAATGAGGTGAGAAAACCTAGTCGCTCTAAGTTTTTCATTCACAGGCGTCCGCTTTCTTTTCGTTTTTTTTGTTCGTGTCGTTCGAAAAGCGCGAAGTTCTTGGTGAAAAAAAGGCGGGAAAGTGAAAATGAAAATTCTATGGAAAAAATTTTAGAAAAAAGAAAGAAAAATGAAAAAAGTCAAGTGAAGTGTTTTAACAAGAAAGAGAAACAGTGAAAAAACTGAAGTGTGGATTGAATCTTAGTGGAAAATCTAGGACAAGAATAGAAAACATCCCTGGAGTAAGTTGGTAAGTGAGAAATTTCAATTATCTTCATCTTTAGTTTTTTTTGCTAAATATTGCTTAAATTTTTGCTTTTTTACTCTTTTTTTTTGGATTCGCAACAAATCAATTTTTAGGTGGCTGCCCAGACTCAAAACCATAGGCTGGTCCGTTGTGATGCCACAGGATCCTCAGAAGGGTTCGGTGAACCCTCTGGAGCTTTCTATGAAGCGTTGAAGACTCCTGGCTTGCTTCCGCACTTGCCAGATTACCGAGACTATCGAAGAAGTGTGCGCATAGCTGGAGTCTCCTTTTTCTAGAGAGAGCAGGGCAAGTGTATAGCAGATGAAGAATCGTCTCTTCCTCTTTCTCATCTTTGCATCAAATCATTAAATGGGAGGCCAAGCCTCTGAGCATGTTTCCCTATCAAGCAGCGTCCTGTAACAACTCCTACTACGGAAATGAGCATCTGCCTATTAGCGAGATCAGTCCACCAGAGCGTTATAATTCCAGCAGAGGCCAAATCTGTCTGTTGGTATTACATGTAACACCGTTTGCCCATCGTTGGCCTTGCTAATCGCATCCAACTTAAGTTGCAGCTTATAAGTTGCGAGAGGCATGCAAAGCTTCTCTTTCACAGATTGAATCTGCAAGATGGTTCCATTCCGGGCGAGTTCGTCGGCCCTGCAGTGTTCCGGAATGTCCCTATGCCCTTATACCCAACACACGCGAATGTTGAATTATTCATCCATCTCCCTCAGTCGCGCGACAATCAAGAACAGTTTTGGATGTAGATATACCTGATTCTAGGGATTAAATAGCGGCCTGACTATCAGCTAGGGTGTAGCCTAGTAGGTATTGTGTTGGTCTTGTAATGCGAAGGTCGTGGTTCAATTCCCGGTCGGCACAATATATAATTCCAGTAGTCACCTCAATCTACGGTAATTTGTAAAGTGTGGCAGCAGCGTCATATTGATATTCGGGCCTGGTACTAGTCCGATCAGCAGTTAGGTATGCGCACAAAAGCACTTTTAACAAAAACTTAAAATCTAACTTTTTATTAATTGAAATTGTATAAGCACTAGTTATGAATCGAAATATCTTTGTTCACACATTCCTTATTGTTTATACTCTATATGAAATCTGAGAGTATATTGTATTTGCCTTACCGTTTGTAACGAAAAGAAATAATGATCGCATAGAGTCGCCAAGAGTACAGAAATATTTGTTGTCGCTTAAAAACCGCGATTCCGAGTGACCGTCTGTCTACAACATAACTCTCGAAAGCTTTGACCTATCTTGCTGAAATTTTTTATATATCATTTTTAGCAAAAAATTAACTTCTAGTTCGTGAACGGGCTAAATCCTTTCACTCCTTCTGCCCCCTCCCATACAAATTTTATGATATTTCAAAATTTAAAGAAATTGATTTTTCTCCGAAACCTTTTCCGCTATTGACTGGAAAATTAGGTCATAGTATAACGATGTGAATATCATTGACGTCAAAAAATATTGATCTGATCCCTTTCCTCCTTTTACCTCCCATACAAATGCACAATTTTCAAAAATGCATTTATTCGGTTTTCATTGGAACTGGTAAAGCCAAAAGAACCAATTTTTGTCTCATAATTAATGTTATTATAATACAATTTCAACCGATTTTGCGAAAGCTATCACTTTCAGCTCACTCTTTCTACCCCCTCCCCAAACAAATTTCACGAAAGTTCGGAATTTTAGCTAAATTATTTTTCTCCAAAACCGTCAAAGCTATCAACTTTAAATTTTGAGAAAAGTATACTATTATAAATATCATTGATGTCGAAAAAATTGGTTTTGATTCGAATACTACTTCAACTCCCTCCCATGCAAATGCACAATTTTTGGCAAATGCATTTAATCGATTTTCATTGAAACTAGGAAAATTACAAACTTCATACTTTGCTAGAATTTATCTAGTCCGGTCAACTCTACTATCGATACCAACCATGGAACGATAGTACCATGGAATCACAAATCTTTATATCTGTGTGAAGATTGATACGAATTTAAGGCGGCTTTGGGTATTGGACTAAATCCCAGAACAAACTGTTATTTGAGTGAGTGGATGAAAGAATCATTTTGTTAAGATCAACCCTTCTTTTTCAATCCGGCTGCAAATTTCGCCTCACTAATGCGTCGGTTAATTCGAAATCAACGTAACTTTAAAAATATCAAAACAAAACGAATCAAAACTGGGAATTTTATTCTCGTCATCAAGTAAACCGAGAATCTACGGTTTAATAAACTCTCGACACCTTAGGTTCTTTGTTTTTGCATTTGCTTTTATATGTTCGAATATCGTTTACGGTGTTCATCCTTCACGACGGATTCCTAACCGAAACTTTTCACTTACTTGGAAAATTTCTCTCCACTGAAGTGCGGGGTAACAAAACCGTGACTTGACTTTACTATGCCAGTTTTGACAGAATTCCCAAAAGCTTTGGCGGGCCTATAATCGATTTTTGAAGAGCCCTTCAGAAAATAAGATCGGCTGGGAACCGTTTGAGTCAGCAATAATTCTCATCTTATAGAGTATGCAAAAACCAACTAACGCTAGTATGCTAACCGATATTCGTTTACATTAACGCCAACTGAAAATCGGTTACATTATCAAAACCGAATAATACGAATATGAATAATATTGTTTATATTATTAAAAGTGAACCCAAAAATGCGCTTAAAAAATATTTTGAAGGTTGTTTACAATATCAAAAATGGACTTTAAAAAATAATTGAATTTTTCAAAAATACAATGTTTTAGTAATGTTTAAATGTATGTACATAGATTAGTTAAATAAGTATATATACAGCAAACAAGTACATAAGCACAAATTAGAAGTACACTGGTACATAACAACAAGAATAGTTGCAAGTAGTTACATGCATGTAACAATTGTGTAAAATATAAGCGCCCAAATTAAGCGTCTATGACCGGCCCTGTATATACAGAAAGCGATGATAGCAGGAGCACCACGACAATTACGCCGCTTTGGTGTTAAAATTGATAAAGCTTCCCCACCTCCGCCCTCCCACTCCATGGCGTTTTATTTTTATCAAACAACTTGACCGTCGGACGATGATTACTTGGGTTTCTCGTGTTGACATGCAAGTTGGTCGAGACTGCAGGGCGGAAAGCGCGCAAATTGCATTCAGTAGAGGCTGTTAGGTGAAAATTTTGCGTGTAGGTGTCGTGTGCCGTTGTGATTTTTGCATTTAGCTTTTCACTTTTGCTTGCGAGCTTGTTAATCGGCTACAGAACCTTTTGTGCACGTGCTCCGCGCGAGTTGGATGGACTACGGCCCCACGAAAAAAGGTTCGCCCAAAAAGCAAGATTGCCGCCGATCCCAGGGTCAAATTTCGTCCGGCAATACCGAGTGCAAGCAGAACTGTCAAAGTTTGTTTATCTTTTTTTTTTCTCTCCGTAGTGCAAAGTACAGTTCGTTGCAAAAGTGTAGTGTACGTCGAGCTCTCTGGCAGATGCGCATACGCGATTTACCGGCAAATTCGTCAACAACAACAGAACTTGCCAGGTATGTGAACTTGCAGTTATTTCATTCCAGAATTTGTTGCCCGATAACGGTCACCGTAATCGAAGGAATTTTCAAACCCTTATCTCTTTTTCCTTTAATCTATTTTTACCGCTGCTTAAGCGAAACTGGTGTTATGCAATCTGTTTGCAGCACGCGCTTTTCTTCAATCTAAATCTAAGCCGTGCAATGCAGTGCGAAACGGTTAATTTGAATTTTTCATTCTGTGACATATTTCGGTTCTGATTTTTTTTCAGCATACCAACAGTTAAAATGTCTTTGGTCTTGGGTTCAAAGAAAAATGCAAGCACATGTTGGTGGCACCCCGATTGTTCCGGACAAGCAAGATGGACAAAAGCGGGAGGCTTCAGATGCAGAACTGCAACGGATGTGCATCAAACTCCTAACTACCCGTTATTTTGCATGACTGGATGTCATTAGATGGTAATAGCTAGGGTTCCTGCTCCATATATTGTTCCTTTTTTGACTTTCCTCCTCATTGGAACCGATCTCGTTGTAGTCTGTATTAGAGTTACTGTATGAAGGAGAAAGAACAAGACACCTGGTAAAAGAGTTCGGGCACCTTGTCGGATGGGGTGCTTTTTATTTTTGAGTTCGAAAATCGATATTTTAATGTGGGTGAGGATGCATTTAGTACTATTCTAATTCCTTATTTACAAGTGTTCTCCTGGTTCTTGTCACCTGTGCCTTTGGTTCGTCCAGCACCAAACCTCAGGTGTCAATCACATCCTTCGCAAAACCTTCCTGCATTCCGAATTCGGCGGTAAAGATACTCCCGTAGGACCCGCGCTAGAAGGCAAATTTCTAGGAAGTTAGAATTATAATTTGTGGTTACTCTGGTTAAATCCTAACGCACCACTCTTGGTTTTTAGAGATAGCCCAGAATAACGGAGTAAAGAAAGCTCGCAGTGCGTCCGTCAATATTCGTCTTTTCGATTAGGACGGCTTTGCCAACATTCGAAAGCCACAACGTGCTGGAATGAGCTCGCTAAGTCGCTCTACTACCTGGGGTGGAATAGTGTGCTTCATATCACCAATCTCAATTCTGTTAAACAGCAACATATTTAAGAGTTTTCACTGTATGGTGATGCTTTCTGTAACGGAGTAACGGATATGAAGAAGTTTGAACAAAAATGAGGACTAAATAAAAAGAAAAGATTTCCGGATTCTACACTGTTACGCTTTATTATTCTTTTAATTTAATTTATTTATTTATCAAACAAGACAATGTAATACATAATAATAATGATTAGCTTAATTTAGTTAGTTTAACATAACTTAATACAATTTAAATTATAATACAATTAATATGATAGGCACTGGTGGAAGGATTATTAAAAAGGAAGTGGATTGTCTGATAAAGCATAACGCAGCCTCAGTTTGTATGCTGGCTTACTAATTGGAGGTGTGTAGTGCACACTGAATTTGTTAAATGTTCTACAACACCTGTTAATTGGTTCGTTTTGACCGTAGTCAGTACGATGTAGGTATTCCTTAAGAGGTTTTGAATGTCTCGTCAGCCTGACATCGTCATTGAGTCTGATTTTATTTTTAAGGTGGTCCACTTTAATATCGCCATTCAAAACGTCTAAGGTAAAACAAGATGTGAGCATAGTTCTTCTAGAACTAAGAGGTAAAAGATTTAACAAATGTAGCCTAACTGCATAGTGTGGGAGGTTCTCGAAGTCTCTCGGATCATACAAGTCCCTAAGGGCAAACAGAAGGAATTGCTTTTGGATTGATTCTATTCTGTTGCTGTAAATCTGGAAAAAAGGATCCCAAATGGGACATGCATATTCCAAAAGAGGGCGAACAAGAGAGCAGAACAATGATTTGGTGACCCAAACATTCTTGAACTCCTTAGCTCTCCTCTTAATGAACCCGAGAAGCTTATTGGCTCTTCGTGACGTTTCGGTCTCTGCTGAGACCTTTATCAAACATATATTTTTTTTACAGAAAGACTGTGTTATAGGCAATTTCGGCCTTTATGTGCAATGCACAAACACAGTCATGTTGTCGCTCAAAAACCTCGATTCCGAGTGACCGTCTGTTCGTCTGTCTGTCTGTCCGTCTGTCTGTCTGTCCGTCTGTCTGTCTACAACATAACTCTCGAAAGCTTTGAGCTATCGTGCTAAAAATTTTTATGTGTCATTTTTAGCAAAAAAGTAGTTTTGAGTTCGTGAATGGGCTGCATCCCCCCACCCCTTCTACCCCCTCCCATACAAATTTCATGAAATTTCGAAATATTAAGAAATTTATCCTTCTTTGAAACTGTTTAAGCTATCGATTTGATATTTAGGTCAAAGTATTATGATATAGATGTCATTAATATCACGGAATATTGACCCGATCTCCCCTTACCCCTTCTACACCCTCCCATACAAATGGACAATTTTGAAAAATACATATTTTCGATTTTCATTGAAACTAGTAAAGCTGAAAAGACGAAATTTTGCCAAAATTGATTCTACTATAATGCCAATTAGTTTTTAAAAGAATTATCAACAAATTTCACGAAATTTTGAAATTTAAATTAAATTATTTTTCTTCGAAGCTGTTAAAGCTATCAACTTGATATTTTGTATAAGGTATAAACATAGAAATGTCAATAACGGGAAAAAAAATTGTTTTGATCCTTACACTCCTTCTACCCCCTCCCATACAAATGCATAATTTTTGTTAAATGCATTATATCGATTTCCATTAAAACTAGAAAAATTACAAACTTAAAATTTTGCCAGAATTTGTTTTTTAATAGTTGCAGTAAATGCTAGAAAAAATTATCAGATCAGCTTCACTCTTTCTACCCCCTCCCATATAAATATCTGTATTATAAATTCAAGAAAAGCATTTCTCCTTCGAATATATGAGAGCTATGGACTTTAAAATTGAATCAAAGTATGGTGATAAGGGTGATGATAAGCAGTTTCAAAATCATCTAAAACTTCCTCTGCCACCTCCCATTACAAATGTCCCAATGTCAGGAAAACTATGTTCAATTTCTTTAAAAATAATGAAAACTGAAAACTTTAAATTCAGCAGAAAACATTTTGCATGCCATGTTTGATGTCATATGCGAAAAATATAAACCTCCCCTTCTACTTCTACCACCTCCCAAAAGTCTCTATTCACTATTCGAAAGAATTTGAGATGACATATTTTCCGGTATATTTAAGTCATTCCCATTTCATCTAGAGTATCATATGATTGGGCTTTACTTCTACAACTTCTACAATGGCGCTACAGCCCAAATCGGACCTTGGCCTCCCGATATTCAGGTTCCTTAACATTTTTCATTACTTATTGTGGAAGGGTTGTTAGCCCTTCGCACAACCCTCTTTCTACGAATTTTTTCATTTTCGTAGATTGAGGTGACCAAGGTATATCCAAGCAGGCAATGTGGTACAATTATATATTGCGCCGACCGGGATTTAAACTCGCGACCTTCGCATTACAAGACTGACACGCTACCTACTAGGCTACACCCTAGCTTATGATTGGGCTTTACGCTCAATCATAATTCTGTTGTTTTTCAGTTGTACTGCCGCTACTGACAAATATTTGCGGAGTTTATGGGGAACTGAATGATAGAAAGCGAACAGAATTCATCTACTGAGTATCTAGGCCTTCTTGAAGTGGAACGGTTTCACTTTTACACCGTTTGTCCATTTTATTTCGAATAATTTTTCATCGCCAGTAACAACTGAAAAATTCGTGCTCCCGTCTGGAGTGGGAATCGAACCCACGAGCTATTGACTGAGAAGCAAGCACGCTGCCCACTGCACCACGGAAGCCTCATATATACATTGATAAAGGTCTCAGCAGAGAAACAAAAATTAGCGCGGTCTGTTAATCAGTTTGTTCACAGCAGTTGGTTGAATGGGTACACCTCAGGGTCCACGGTTTATCTCAAATTTTGTGTTTCCAAACAAATTTCGTTTGCGGAATCGCTGCGAATGATGCAAAAGGCTTACGGTGATTCAGTACAATGAAAAACAGGAGCTTTCGAGTAGTTCAATGCCCTTAAGGACGGTCGACATGCCCCGTTCTGAACGACTCCAACCTCTTCATCATCATCATCAATGGCGCGACAGCCCAAATCGGGCCCTGGCCTCCTGAAGTCGTCGCCTCCAATCGTCTCGATCCAAAGACCGCGTCCTCCAGCTGCTAATTTTTAAGATGGCTTTGCTATCTTCATCAAGCGAATCTTCCCATCGCTTGCGTGGCTTGCCTACTGGCCGGTTACCACTCGCTTTGCCTTTCAGAGCACGTTTGAGGATACTTCTGTCTTCCATTCGCTCTACATGGCCAGCCCACTGCAATTTACGTAGCTTGATGAACGTTGAAGCTTCTGGGTCGTCGTAGAGTTGATACAACTCATGGTTGTATCTTATTCGCCATTCCGTTCCTTCCTTCACAGGTCCCAAAATTCTTCGGAGGACCTTTCTTTCAAATGCGTTAACTGCTTTTTCGGAAGTTCGCGTTAATGTCCACGTCTCGCTCTCATAACAGAGCACAGGTCGGACAATAGTTTTATATATCCGCAGCTTATTCCTGTGCACTTTCTTGGATTTCATTATTGGAAGTACCGAATAATACGTCTTATTTGCTTATATTATCCGTCGTTTGATTTCGTCTGTTTCATTACCGTCCTTTGTTAGCTTAGCCCCAAGATATATGAAATTGTCCACATTCTCCAAATTATATTCCGCAACTGTTGTTTTGTCTGATAGGCGCTCTCCTTCTTGTTTGCGTCATTACTTTTGTTTTGTTTTCGTTAATGCGCAACCCGACTTCCTTTGCGGCGGAGTCAAGATTGACAAATACCTCCTTAGCACTAGGGAAGAATCTTGCTAGTATGCTAATGTCGTCAGCGTATGCTATTAGTTGGGTGGACTTGAATAGTAGTGTCCCGTTGGTGTCGACTGGAATTTTTCGGACGACATACTCTAGTGCCAAGCTGAAAAGCATGGGGGCTAGGCCATCTCCCTGCTTTAAACCACATTCCGTTCGAAAGCTGGTTGTGGAATCGGTTTGTATTTTCACTTGGGATTCAGTGTTCGTCATTGTGAGTCTTGTTAGTCGGACTAGTTTTGGAGGAATTCCAAAGTCAAGCATGATTTGGTACAGTACGCTCTTGTCGATACTGTCGTATGCTTGTTTAAAATCTACGAAGATTTGGTGCACGTCTGTGTTATATTCCCAGCATTTCTCAAGCAGCTGTTTCACCGAGAATATCTGGTCTGTTGTAGATCGTCCTGAATCCGCCTTGGTATTCGCCAATTATTTGATTAGCATAGGGCTTAAGACGACGTTCAATTATTTTTGTCAGTATTTTATAGGACGTACACAACAATGATATTCCTCTGTAATTATCACAGCAGAGTTTGTCTCCTTTCTTGTAAATTGGACATATAATGCTTTTTCGTCAATCGTCGGGTATGATTTCCTCTGTCCAAATTTTGCATATCATGTTGTGCAGTATTTCAGCGACACTATTTCCACCGTTTTTCAGAAGTTCAACTGGTATTTCGTCAATTCCCGGCGCTTTGTTTAGTTTTTAGTCACATAGGGCTGCTTTGATTTCAGCAAGCGTGGGTAGTGTCGATGATGGTTCATCTTCGTCAGTTGAGGCTTCAATTGAAATGTTGTCTGTCGTGATCGGTGCTAATGGGGGTGGGATTAAAAAGATGTTCAAAGTATGAAGCCCATCTCCTTTTGATTTCTTGTGTGTCGCTGATGATGTTGCCCTCTGCGTCTTTGCAGACACTGGTTTTTGGCTTATATCCCTTTTTAAGTCTTTTACTATTGCGTATGCGTCCCGCGTTTTATTTTTTCTCATGTCGTCGTCCATTTTTTGTATTTCGTCATTATGGTACTTCCTTTGTTTTCGTCTGCAGTTTTTTTTCGCATATCGCCTAAGCTCGTCATATCTTTCTTTTTTGGCTCGTGTTGGTCGTTCAGTAAAAATTTTGTAAGCCTCTTCTGCGGAGGATTTGATGCCGTCTCGTATTTTCATCCACGCATTCTCCACTGGCATATTTTGGATGTTTTTATATATTGGTGTCAGGTATTTATTACATGCTGACATGTAAGCCTCCGCCACCGTTTCGTCTTTAAGCTTGTCGACATTGAATTTGCGAGCTCTGCTCGTTTTCGAATACCCACGACAAGCTATTCGGCATCGATACTTAGCTCTGATTAGATAGTGATCAGAGTCACAATTCGCACCGCGGAGGGTTCGTACATCAATTATGCTGGAAGCAGCCCTTTTCTCAATTAGAACGTGGTCTATTTGGTTGAAGGTGTGACCATCTGGTGATGCCCACCTTCGTTTGTGAATATCGCGATGTGGGAAGCACGTAGAACTTACAATCATATTTTTGCTGCTTGCGAAATCAATAAGACGTTGACCATTGTCGTTGGTTATGTCATGGAGACTGTGCCCTCCTGTTGTTCCTCTATGAGCCTCCTCCTTTCCGACTTTTGCATTAAAATCCCCTAAGACAATTTTTAGGTCATTCGAGGGCAGTGAGTCATAGGTTGTCTCTAGGGTGACATAAAATTCGTCTTTAGTTATATCGTCCTTGTCTTCTGTTGGTGCGTGAACGTTAATCAACCAAGTGTTGAAAAATTTAATCTTTATTCGGATTGCACACAATCTTTCACTTACTGGTCTGAAGCTCGTGACCTGCTGTTGAAATTTTTTGACAACGACAAAAGCGAATCCAAACTCTCTGCTTCCCGACAATTTTCCACTTGGATAGATTGTGTGTGATCTCATGTCCATAATTTCGCTACCGAGCCATTTCGTTTCTTGGATGGCAGTTATGTTGATGTTGTGTTTTGCCACTTCTTCGAGAAACTCTTTCAGAGCTCCTGTCCTAAATAAGGATCGAACATTCCAAGATGTAATAGAGTAGTCCATTTTTCGTTTGCGGGGTCGATGCCGTTGAGTCCATCCTTTCCGAGGCTGTTCTTCAGGTTTCTGAACAGTGTTCGTTTTCCGGTGATGCGTTGTCAGCGCCTCGCCCAACCCCCGACCTGGAGGACCGATCCTACTTATTTATTACACCCTAGTAGAAAAAGGGTGGGAGTTTTGAGCTAAATGTGACATGCTGGAGTTCTGACAGCTATGCTGCGAGTCCAACCATGTCACACTTTTTGCCTACTTCCTGAGACGCACCGGTGTTACCGGCCATTCAGGTTAACTCCATGTTCCCTCCTCCTTTCTCAAACCGGGCTTGGGAACGTCTATGGCGGAGTTCTCCAACCTCTTCAACTGACGAAATTATTCAAAAAGTGAAGGAAATGGTGCTCGAAAATCTTCATACCAGTATTAGGGAGATAGCAGGAGAGCTCGTCAGCTCTTGCAAGTCCGTTCGTTTGATTTTGATGGATACTTTAGCCATGAAACGCGTCCTTGCTCGACTCGTTCCAATAAAGCTGAATTTTCTTAAAAAAAAGTACCGTGAGCACTTTGGACATGCTTGATCGTGTAAATTCTGATCCGACATTCATCATAACTGGTGCTGAGACATGGGGTCTATGAGTTTGACATGAAAATCAGTCAAAAATCATCGGATTGGAGGAAAAAATTAGCCGAAACCGAAAAAAAAAACACTCCAAAGCCGCTCAAAAATCAAGAAGATGTGTGTTTTTTTTCGATATTAGAGGTTTTATCCAGCATGAATTCATTCCGGAAGGAACAAATGGTCAATAAGGAGTACTATTTAACCATATTGAAGCGTTTGCGTGAGCAAATCCTTAAAAAAACGACCGGAAATGTGAAAGGAATATTCATGGATTTTCCACGCCATCACATTGAGCCCCAATTGTGAACGAATTTGAGACCAAAAAGCAACGAATTTCATCAATCAACTACCGTATTCACCAGATTTGGTCCCGTGTGAATTTTTCCTATCCTCGAAACTGAAATTACTGCTACAAAAATCGCCGTGGACTACTGAGGTGTACCCATTCAACCAGCTGCTGTAAACAAACTGATTAACAGACCGCGCTAATTTTTGGGATAAAAATTAAGGGCAGTCCTACCAGCTTAGAAAAAAAAATCGAAATATCATTTCCCAGGCTCATTTTAATTACAAAGTGCCCTTACTTTTTTTGTCACAATGTATACCATTTTTGAGGACCCAGAAGTCTCTACTCTCGTCAAACTTCGACAGTTACAGTCGGCTGGTCACGTACAACGAATGGAAGATAGAAGAATACCCAAACGTGTACAAAAAGGAAAGGCGTAAGGAAAAAGGCCATTCGGAAAACTGCGATTACGCTGGGAGGATTCAAACGAAGAAAACTGCAAATCGCTTCTGAAATTTTCAAGATGGAGGACGCGTTCATTGGACCGAGAAAATTGGAGACGAAGCATACAGAAGGCCAAGTCCCGACTTGGATTGTAGCGCCATTGATGATGGGGATTTCGAATATAATTTAATTGGTAATACCTCAGATATTCATACTTTGACCCTTGACCTTTTAGTTTCGAAACCATGTGCAAGTGATTGATAAATCACGTCATGTATATTGCTGTTAAGCATAGACTTCCTGATTAGTAAACTAAATTATTATCTCGTTATTGTGGCTAGGTATAATGAATTATAGGCTACGCATATCGGTAATCATAATTATGATAATTCTTATAAGCATTTTGAATTGATAACAGAAATATTCAATAGTAGTTGTGTTCATTAAATACAGTCAATCAATCAATCAAATTCCTGTTAAGACCCCCTATAGGGGCATAGAACAGAAACAGCTCTCTTCCACAAGGTGCGATCCTGAGCATCGGCCTTTTTCTGTTGCCAGGACTTGTTTATTCTTAAATACAGTACAGGCAGTAAAATTAATTAAGTTGTAGATTAATAGTTACAACCGTTTAATTGAGATTTTTCATATGGTTGAATCTCGACACATTATACGGATCTCGTTATCAACGATTTTTCCAATTAAACCACAGACATATTGTTGAACTTTTCTATCTATTATCTTTCACTCAATAAAGGTACTTTGAGCGAAAAGTTTATCGAGAAAATATAAAAGTGATAAGAGAACTGATAATAGAATCAAAATTTTATGTTTCAGTATTTTCTATTTTAGTAACTAATCATGCCGGCTGAAATAGAAGAATCTAAAGTGCGGTCTCGCAGAGCCCAGAGCCAAACTCGAGCCGAAGAAATCACAACTAATGAGCAAAAGCAAAGGAAATCACAAGCAGATAAGCCGTAATTTCATATTAATTCAAGTTGAATATTCAATTCATTATTTTACTTTTTCTTTTTTTGTTTATAGATGCCACCGACCACGAGATTCGCTGTTTTCTTGGAGCTCTGGATTCGACAATTTTACCGGCTTCGTCAATTGGGGATTCCTTTTATTGACTATGGGTGGATTTAGATTGTGCTTAGAGAATCTCATTAAGTATGTGAAATATTTTTTAGTATTTCTAAAAAAAAACTAATTAATTGACATTAATTTAGATACGGGGTTCGAATTGATCCAGAACAATGGTACATAGTGCTAAGCGGACGAAACGAAGGCGAAGGTCATCCATCGCTAATGTTATTTGTCTGTAAGTAGAATGCTGCTGGTTGACTTTTATAAGCCGTAGTGTGAAACAATAACGCAAAATTGCAAACATATGAAGTAAGCGATCCTTTTTCGTCTTAGTTATAGTAGAGCTACTGTATACGAACTCTAAGAGCAGAAGAGGACCTCTCCTCATCTCGATTTTGGTCACCGAGCTGTCACTCGGCGAAATTAAAATTTCAACGAAATCTGCTCGTACTGCAGAGATGATAAAAATTTGCAATTTCACAAATAATTACTTCAAATTCTCGTTAGATTAAATTCTTACTTGGCCTCCAACTTTTGCGAAAAAGAAGATTTTATTATTTTTTAAAACTGTTCTTCGATTTGAAAATTTCGCGCCCATTCGTAAAACCCGGCTTCCAAACTATATGGGACGTGCGTATATAGTAGAGTTACTATATACTAGAGTTCCTGTATACAAGAGTATAAGAACGGACCTCCTATTATCAAAGTTTGCACACCAGATTCCAGTACAGAGCGGGAAATTTCCAAATCAAAGTTGTGAATTGGAAGGTGAATAATAAAAATATCGGTTATACATACAAATCGGACTGACTCAAGGCCTTCTAGAATTTACTTACTTACGTTGGCGTTACAGCCTAAATCGCGTCTTGACCTTCTTTAGATTTCACCAAATCGAAATGCTGAGCTGCTTAAGAGCAGAAGTAAAAAAAAGTGAATCATACATGACACAATGTTTTCTTTGCCCCATGCTTAAGTTCGAAAATGTATGTGAACACTTTTTTCTTCAATAGTACTATAGCCCAAATCAAGCCTTGGCCTCCTGAAGTTCAGGTTCCTTAACATGTTCATTTATTGTGGAAGGGTTGTTAGCGAAGACGCACAGCCCTCTATCTACAATTTTTTTTCATTTTCATAGATTGAGGTGACCAAGGTATATCCAAGCAGGCAGCGTGCTAGAATTATACGTCGATCGAGATTTTTAACTCACGACCTTCGTATTGTAGACCAACACGTTACCCACTAGACTACACTCTAGCTACACACTTTTACCCGTGGTGATGCTACAGCCCAAACCGGACCTCGGCTGCTTGTAACCCTAAACTGTGACGTAGAATAGTCATCATTTTTAGCCGTACACCATTGTAAATCTAGATGTCCTTGCCTGACTATTACAGTGGCTCCTATCTGGGATAGAGAGTCTCTGACCTTAGTTAAACTTTGTGATATCACTAATTTCATTTCCATTTGAAAATAGTTTTCTATTGTTGTTTCTTGTTTCACATCTAATGAACTATAATAATACATTATTTTATTTATCAGATTCGATTGTCCCAATTGTCATATGTTTACTGGTTGAAAAGGGACTTGCCGCCGTAAGTTTTAAATACTAAACGATTATTGTTGTTTTCTTTTTCTTTAACAATTCTCATCTATACCTTTTTAAATCAGGACATTATTCAAGAAACTGCTGGAATGGTTGCACACATAGTAAATATTATTGTCTTAGTATTAATTCCAATGGTGGTTATACACATTAAAGGTCACGCCTTTAGTTTAAGTAAGTTCAAACTTAATTATCACATAAATTATCTTTAAAATAAAAATCAATGCAATTATTTTCAGTGGGTGCATCAGCAGTATCTTTTCTCTATTCAGTTCTCTTTATGAAGATTTGGAGTTACGTGCAAGTGAACATGTGGTGTCGTCAACATTTAGAAAATGAATCGAAACAGTCAAGAAAAAGGCGTCCAAGTATTTCAATAGCAGAATTACGTAAGTTGAAATTCTTATTATCATTGCCATTGAAGAAAAGAACTTGATTTATTTCATTGCTTTACAATAATTATATTCTACGAGTGTTATGCCACATACTTTTATTTATTGTAATTGCTTAACATAGATGACGGTTGAAAGTTGCAATAAATAACAATTATTTTTCATATGCTATCTTGTAAATGTTAGGCCGTTTAAAACAAGTCGGACGCAACTTTATTATTCCTCGGACAAGTTGAGGATGCGTGGGATGTCGATATACAGGTATAGGGAAGGCTAAATGAATGGGGGTTCTAGGGCAGGGCTGTTGTCAATTATTTAACACTTAACTGCGATTACGATTAGTACATAGAATCAATAAAAAATTCGTTGATTTTTTTAAAATTGGGTTTTTTTCGGGGGGATAAAAGGAGTTGGGTGAATGTTATTTTTTTTTTAATTGATTAGTTGAATCACGTTTAATGTTCTCTGTATAAAATGTTAGTTTCATAGACGAAGTAAATTCTATGAAATTCGGTGTATATTATATTCATGAAACTATTTGTATAGGAGGGGTAGTGGAATTGAGGGAATCATAAAATTTATGATGCAGTTTCGTTTCTTTTACAAAATTTCAAGTTCGTTATGGTTATTAGTTTTATTGACATTGGTCGATAGCATACTTTTTTATGGGAGAAGTAGAAGGGCAAGACACCATCCTAGAATAGCTGTGCAAAAAAGGAGGACGGAGCGCTCACGCTACCTACTGGTTCATATTTATGCCAAGTGCAAGCAGACATCCTGAGAAGCAGGGCTTCTTTGTAACGAACGGCGAAGGCACACCGGGAACGACACTTACCTGGCGCATATCCAACTCCCTTACGGAGCTCTACTCCATCTAGGTACAACGGTTTCGTAGCGGAGATTTGTAATTATTCAAACAAGGTGCTAAGGAATGTAATTATCGAAAAAATATTTACCTCGATCGCCTACAGAGTGCCAAGTTTTTCTTGTATTGTATTTATAATGGGATCTTTTAATGGACCTGCCGGTGGTGCACAATTATTATTAAACACATACGATATTATTCCCTTTTTTCTTTTCTTTTCACAGCTATACTAGGATGGTGTCTTCCCCAGACCAAATCCTACCTCCACGCCCTCAGCCCTGATTCGCCCATTATCTGTTAGCAGAATAGAGTGCTCCATTTCGTTACAACGGATAATTGATTTCATAGTGATCGAAAAGATACTTTTGTATGGGAGGGAGCAGAAGCTTTGAAAGTATTCTATTCTTCAATGTCACTACAGCCCAAATCGGGCCTTAGCCTCCTAACCTTCAGGTTCCTTATCATTTTTTTTTCTTCGTTCTTATTGTGGAAGGGTTGTTAGCCCTTCGCACAACCCTCTATCTACGAATTTTCATTGTCGTAGATTGAGGTGATACAAGCAGAGAGCGTGCTGAAATTATACGCCGAACGAGGTTTGAACTCAAGACCTTCACATTGTAGACCAACACGCTAACCAATAGGCTACACCGTAGCTAGTGTATTCGACCAGTTTTTATCTTTAATTTTTATGCATTTTCTTAAATGAATTGCGAAAATTTTCAAGTTGTTAGCTTAAATCATAAATTTCGATTTTGTTTTTAATGCACGTTAAACACCTCGTGCAGTTAATGAACTCGCTTCGGTGCAGAACAGCTCTGTTTCAAATTATTATTTTTTTATGCATAGAAATCAGTAGATGTCACTGTAAAGTGTTGCCAGTACATTATTTACAAAAGTGCACTGCATGCTACATTTTTTGTTTGTTTTGAAATGCAAAAGTTAAAAAAAAAATCGTTTATCGGTTTATAAGCAATTTTCGCTGATAGCATATTCTCTAGCAATTTTTATTTAATATGCCAAAATAAAAAGTGGGCATAAAAGTAATAGATCATGTTAACTGTGAAGTACGTAGGGTAACCGGGTAACTCTACATATCCGTGAAACTAGTTAGCAATTTTGCGTTTGGGCAAAACTGGGTAAACTTTACTATAGTTACTCCGTGGGACACTAGAGGCGCTCTACCATAGTTTGGCAACGCTGAAGCCCTGTTTTTGGAGCGAAATTTAAAAAAAGTGTCGACCTTTTTTTTGGTACGTTCTTAACATTAAGAACTGAGAGCGGTTTATAGTACGTAAGTAAAAAGTCACAAACAACATTTTTATACTCTAGATGAAATCTGAGAGTATATTGTGCTTGCCTTACCGTTTGTAACGCTAAGAAATAATGCTCGCACAGAGCCGCCAAGAGTACAGAAATATTTGTTGTCGCTCAAAAACCTCGATTCCGAGTGACCGTCTGTCTGCCTGTCCGCCTGTGCGTCTGTCTACAGCATAACTCTCGAAAGCTTTGAGCTATAGTGCCAAATATTTGTGTGTGTTATTTTTAGCAAAAAAGTAACTTTAAGTTCGTGAATGGGCTACATCCCCCCACTCCTTCTACTCCCTCCCATACAAATTTCATGAAATTTCGAAATATTAAGAAATTGATTTTTCTTTGAAACTATTTAAGCTATCGACTTGAAATTTAGGTCAAAGCATTATGGTATAAATGTCATTAATATCACAGAATGTTGACCTGATCCCCTTGCCCCTTCTACCCTCTCCCATACAAATGGACAATTTTGAAAAATACATATTTTCGATTTTCATTGAAACTCGTAAAGCTGGAAAGACGAAATTTTGTCAGATTTAATTCTACTATAATTGAAATTTATTTTAAATATAATTATTATCTTCGCCTCACTCCTTCTACCCCCTCCCAAACAAATTTCACGAAATTTTGAAATTTAAATTAAATTATTTTTCTTCGAAACTGTTAAAGCTATCAAATTGATATTTTGTATAAAGTATAGAAATAGAAATATTAATAATGCGAAAAAAATTTGTTTTAATCCGTGCACTCCTTCTACCCCCTCCCATACAAATACATAATTTTTTGTTAAATACATTTTATCGATTTTCATTCCAAACTAGAAAAAGTACAAACTTCAAATTTTGCCAGAATTTGTTTCTTAATAATTGAAATAAGTGAAAAAATTATCAGCTCCGCTTCACTCCTTCTACCACCTCCCACACAAATATCTCTATTATAAATTCATGAAAAGCATTTCTCCTTCAAGTATATAAGAGCTATCGACTTTGAAATTGAATCAAATCATGGTGATAAGGATGATGATAAGCAATTTCAAAATCATCTTAAACGCTCCACTTCCTCTGCCACCTCCCATACAAATGCCCCAATTTCTTTAAAAATAATGAAAACTAAGAACTTTAAATTCAGCAAAAAACATTTTGCATGCCATGTTCGGTGTCATATACGAAAAATACAAACCTCCCCCTCTACTTCTACCACCTCCCATGCAAAACTCTCTATTCCCTATTCGAAAGAATTTGAGATGACATGTTTTCCGGTATATCATTTTCATCTCATCTAGAGTATTATATGATTGGGCTTTAAGCCCAATCATAATTCTGTATGTTTTATGGAACAATTTATCTTAGGGTGGATGGAATTTGCAAAAGAAATCACTAAACTCACCACTCCACGAATGGTGAATTAGGGAAGGTGGTTTCGAAAGTGTCGATTGTGATATATCTGCCTGACTCTGATACAGTTCGTATTCTTCTTATTGCATGGAGTGACTCTAGGATGGAAGGTGGCAGGTTTTGGATGGTTTTGAAACTGCTTATTGACATCCTTATCACCAGGTTTTGTTGCAATTTTAAAGTCGATGACTCTCATAATTACGCATTTGTATGGGAGGGGGTAAAAAGCGTATACGAATCAAAGTTTGCTCTAAAGTTTGTAACGCTGAAAAATAGAGATCAAAGAAAAAAAACAACAACAGATGAAATAGAAATGTGAGGTCGTAGAAGGAGTGTGGAGTTTTTGGTGATTTTTTTTTTCAGAAATAATTATGAACATTATGTAATTGACATCTCTTAAATTTTAAATCAGTTTCATTCATACTTTTGAAGAAAATCTATGTTTTGTAAATTTGTGAAACTGTGTCACTTTGTATGGGAGGGGGTAGAAGAAGTGAAGCCAATCAGTTAATTATACTCTAGATGAAATCTGAGAGTATTATAAGTTTGCTCTGGAGTGTGTAACGCCAAGAAATAAGGCTCGGAGAAAAAAATGGTGAATACAGAAATTAATAATATCACTCAAAAATCTCAAAACCGGATGTCCGTCCGTTCGCTCTCTAGCTTGAGAACGCGTTGAGCTAGGAAGCTCAAATTTCGTCCACGTCGTTTTTGACAAAAAAGTAAGGTCAAGTTCGTGAACGGGCCAAATCGCTCCACCCGTTCTACCCCCTCCCATACAAAATGACACAAATGCGCAATTTGACAATAAACGGATTTGCTCGGAAAGTATGAAAGCCATTGGCCTGAAATTTGGAATATATTACTTTTATGATAATATCAATCTACCGTATGAAAATCATGCGTGTCCTCCCTCTCCTTCTACCACCTCCCATACAAACTGTACTTGTCATGAATTACTCTAAGCCAATTTACTCAGTGCGTATAAAATTTAGCGAGCTGAAATTGTGCACTAAATATTTATTTAAAATTGTTAGTAAGGCTAAAAAAAATTAGACGATTAGCTTCACCCCTTCTACCCCCTCCCATACAAAATGACACAATTTCGCAATTCGACTATAAATGGATTTGCTCGAAAAGTATAAAAGCTATTAGTCTGAATTTCGGAATATATTATTTTCATAATAATATCAATACACAGCGTAAAAATTATTTGCGTCCTCCCAACCCCTCCCATACAAACTACACTTTTTCATGAAATGCTCTAAGCCGATTTTCTCAGAACATATAACATTTATCGAGTTCACATTTTGTAATAAATACTTATTTAGCATTATCACTAAGATCAGAAAAAAATATTTGATTAGCTTTACTGCTTCTACCCCCTCCCATACAATATGACACAGTTTCACAAGTTCACAAAAAATCTATTTTCTTGAAAAGTATGAATGTTACTGGCCTGAAATTTAAGAGATGTAAATTTTATGATATTCTTAGCTATTTCTGAAAAAATCACTAAAATCCCCCCACTCTTTCTACCACCTCCCATACAAACTGCACATTTTCACTAAATCTAACACACTGATTTTCTCAGCTCCTATTCAATTTTTGGAGTAAGCATTTTGTATAAAACATTTTTATAGCTACTTTAGCATGATGGGGGAAAAAATTAGTTCAATGCTATCACCCCTTCTAACACTCCCCATACAAAATTTCTTGGGATCACAAAAAATTCTATTTCATCTAGAGTATCGTAAGATTGCGCTTTACGCGCAATCGTAGCGTTGTTATGTTTTTTTAATGCTAATTTAGCATTTAGTACAAAGTTTGAGCTCGATAAATGTTATAAGTACTGAGAAAATCGGCTTTTAGTATTTCATGAAAAAGTGCAGTTTGTATGGTGGAAGGAGTGAGGAAATATTTTGATAGCATCTCTAGCATGATGTTTAAAAATTGGTTCGATGCCGTCACCGCTTGTACCACTCTCCCACTCTTTCAAAAAAATTCTCTTTCATCTATATTATGTTTAAAGTTCTGTTCTAAGTTCATAGAAACGAAAAGAGGGCAACATCTTTTTTCTGTGCTGATATATTTCAAGGAAAGCGGCTTACTATGAAGTTGTGAAATTGTGTCATTTCGTATGGAAGAGAATAGAATTTGTTAATTTCTTTTTATTTCTACTAAATTAATGCTGAAAAATTTTGTACTAAATTAAGCTCGATAAACTTACGTACTTACGAACTGCTAAAATAATTTCTTTTTTGTCTTCTATGAAATAGTGCAGCCTGTATGAGAGGAGATAAAAGGAGTAAGGCATTGTAATTTTTTATGGGATGTGGTAAATCGTCGCAAATAATAACGCGTAACAGCGTAGACTCCGGAAATCTTTATTAAACTGACAGTTTGATAAAGGTTTCAGCAGAGACCGAAACGTAACGAATAATAAAGCGTAACAGTGTAGAATCTGGAAATTTTTTCTTTCAAAAAAAAAAACCTTAAAAAAAGAATCGAAAAAAATATAAAGAAGCATTTTTTATATAAATTTTTTCTTTAAACAAAATAAAACTATGGTACCTTTCTTTGCGTGTAAAAATTTTTGTGCGTGTCGATAGGTACGAACCTAATCCAATTTTTTGTGAACCACTGTTTTTTTTTTTGGTTTTTGTTTTCTTTTCTGACACCCTCTCGGTATCGCGATTCATATTTTTTCCAGTGTTCCGCCTAACATAAAATTTTTGATGTAGAGTAAATTAATTACTCTGGGGCTTCATCGAAGAAATAAAATGTCCTCGTTCCGGTCTCGAAATTCTATTTAAGGTCAAATAAATCCGTCGTCGTCCGTCAAGCACGTACAAGAGCGGAAAAATTGTTTTTTCTTTGGAACATGTCCACCTACCCCTATGTTCCTGACTAGTTGGCAATATCCAAAGAAAAAACATAACAGGGCTACGATTTCGCGTAAAGCGCAATCTTACGATACTCTAGATGAAATAGAATTTTGTTTGATCCCAAGAAATTTTGTATAGGGAGTGTTAGAAGAGATGATAGCATTGAACTATTTTTTTCCCCATCATGCTAAAGTAGCTATAAAAATGTTTTATACGAAATGCTTACTCCAAAAATTTAATGGGAACTGAAAAAATTAGTGAGTTAGATTTAGTGAAAATGTGCAGTTTGTATGGGAGGTGGTAGAAAGAGTGGGGGGATTTTAGTGATTTTTTAAGGAATAACTAGGAATATTATAAAAGTGATATCCCTTAAATTTCAGACTAGTGCCATTCATACTTTTCAAGAAAATCGATTTTTCGTGAAGTTGTGAAACTGTGTCATATTGTATGGGAGGGGGTGAAGCAGTGAAGCTAATCAAATATTTTTTTCTGATCTTAGTAATAATGCTAATTAAGTATTTATTAAAAAATGTGAGCTCGATAAATGCTATTTGTTCTGAGAAAATCGTCTTAGAGCATTTCATGAAAAAGTGTCGTTTGTATGAGAGGGGGTGGAAGGAGAGGAAGGACGCAAATATTTTTTCTACTGTAGATTTAAATCATTATGAAAGTAATATGTCCCAAAATTCAGACTAATAGTTTTTATACTTTTCGTGTAAATCCATTTGTTGTCGAGGTGTATGGGAGGTGGTAGAAGGAGGGGGATGACACACATAATTTTTATACGTTAGATTGATATTATCATAAAAATAACATATGCCAAATTTCAGGCCAATAGCTGTTATACTTTTCGAGCAAATCCGTTTATTGTCAAATTGCGCAATTGTGTCATTTTGTATCGGAGGGGGTAGAAGGGGTGGAGCGATTTGGCCCGTTCACGAACTTGACCTTACTTTTTTTTCAAAAACGACGTGTACAAAATTTGAACTATCTAGGTCAACGCGTTCTCAAGCTAAAGAGCGCATAGACGGACGGACGGACATCCGATTTTGAGATTTTTGAGTGATAATATTAACTTCTGTATCATTCATTTTTTTCTCCGAGCCTTATTTCTTAGCGTTACAAACTTTAGAGCAAACTTATAATACTCTCAGATTTCATCTAGAGTATAAACACCCGCTAAAATAACCTGATGGCGAAGAATGAAAATTTTTAAAAGACTTCGGTCTTCTAAATTCGCTTTTCGTCACATATCCTATCATTATTTCAGAACACCCTAATACTCATCACGATGAAAATGGCAAGTCAGAAGTAAAGCTGGTGGAATATCCGGATAATCTATGCACGAAGGATTTGCTATATTTCTTATTTGCTCCTACGCTATGTTACGAATTGAATTTTCCCAGAACGACAAGGTAATTATTTACATTTATCCTACTGTGAAAATATTATTAAATTTTATTTAATCGCTAGAATTCGCAAGAGGTTTCTACTTAAAAGAATGTTAGAAGTAATAATCGGCATAAATGTAGTGATGTCATTATTTCAACAGTGGATGATTCCATCTGTTAGGAACTCACTGGTTCCTTTTTCGCATATGGACGTACCCAAAGCGACTGAGCGTCTACTTAAACTTGCCGTAAATCCATTTGAAACTAAATACTTTGCGAAAATATTATGAACTGCATTTTTTTTTTAGATTCCCAATCATCTTGTCTGGCTTTGTATGTTTTACTTAACATTTCACTCGTTCTTAAATTTACTGGGCGAGCTGTTGCATTTTGCTGATCGTAATTTCTACTGTGATTGGTGGAACGCGAATAACATTGATAAATTTTGGCGAACGTGGAATATGCCAGTACACAGGTTATTTTTTTTTTTTTCATTTTATCCGAAATTTGTATTTGATTTGTTGTTTATTTTTAAGGTGGTGCGTCCGGCATTTATATATTCCAGTCGTAGAAATGGGATACAGTAGTAAAATTGCATCAATTATTGTATTTTTCATTAGCGCTTTCTTTCACGAGTACTTGGTAAGTTCGAATTTCGTTGAATAATAATTGAATTATAATACAGTATTTCGTATTTAGGTCAGTGTTCCATTGAAAACATTTAAAATTTGGGCCTTCATGGGAATGATGGGACAAATACCGCTCTCGGCTATTTCGAGATTTATGGAGAAGAAATTTGGCTCGCGATGGGGTAATATTGTTGTATGGGCATCGATTATTCTGGGCCAGCCACTTTGCATCATGATGTACTATCACGACTATGTTATCACACATTATAACGCATCACTCATCGATAGTAGTTTTGAGAGTTGAACGGGCCTAAAAATGGAATTAAATCAATGTTTGTAAATTAGTTAAAGCAATCTGCATTTAAAGTGAAATTTTTTATACTTAAGATAATTTTTCAACAACAAAATTATAGAGATGATCTTTTAAATTTGTTTTCTACTTTATTTTTCAGTTAGCCGGTGTATATTATTTTTTCGTTATTCATTATTTGTATTATACGTTTCGAACATACAAAATAGAATGAGCCATTGCGGCGATTGTTTGTAATTGTTGTGTTTACTTATTTTTCTTATTCCCGGAATTAAGTTAAGACTGGTGCCGGTATACACTAGCATGATTGTTTCCTCTTCAAAGAACGAATATTAAATTCAACGCAAAATCTGGTAGAAGTGTATCAAAAACATTTTGATTCATGCTGTGAATCTATGACGACGTTTGTTTGAGCCGATCAAATAGTTTTGTGTGACATAAACGATTTTTTAATGGTAGAGAGTCACTAAAAGATGAACAACATACAAGACGACCAATTTCTTTCGGATCGAATGCCAGAAATAATTGAAAAAGTGGGTGATTTTATTCACTGAAAATAATGGAGTAGGCTTTGAACATCAACCTAGAAACAATTCGAAAAATTCTCCAAAAGTGTTGAGTCAAACAAAGTTCAGTGCTGAATTTGTTCCAACACAACGATAATGAACGATAATCTAGGATAGCAGGACAGAGAAGTCTTTGCCAGAAATGATTTACACTTCTGGAAATCAATTGTTTTAGGCGTTAAAATATGGTGCTTCCAATATGATCAGAAATTATGCGTCGAAGCGCGGAATACCAGTCGAAAAATTATCTATAACGATCAATATATGTATGTATCGCGTTTTATTGACGCAGTCTTACATGATAATAGCTATTATTTTAAGACAGTCCCCTCAACAATAATGTTCACCGTTATTTCCGTCTCTTTCCAACCGAATTTCCATAATATACCTAATTTCTGTCCACTTCGTTTACCAACTCAACTGTGCAATGCATTAAGTTAAAATTTGGCTTATTGATTTAAAACACAAAGTTGAATCATATGCAACCTACACAATACGATTCCAAATCATATTTGAACTCATCCGTAGAATCGTAGTTACTTTTTCCTTTTGCCTGTAATTTCGTTTCCATAAAATTAGATAGAGCATCTTGTGAGAGATTCGAAGTTGGTATCGCATCGATTTCGTATGTATAATCATGAAACTGAGGCAAAGCATTATATTTACGCACTTCTCTCTGGAAAGGATACTCATAATTCTTTTTCAACACAAACTTATGATTCGTTCTGATGTCTACCATCAAGTTATCCATGATTTCAATAATCATCAAATGTGTACTCAATGAATGACCGCAAGTCATTTTATATTCGCCCTTATTTATAACTACCGAACAATAATTTATGCGCTTAATTTCACGTTTCCTACAATGGCACTACAGCCCAAATCGGGCTTTGGCCTCCTGACCTTCAGGCTCCTTAACATTTTTCATTAGTTATTGTGGAAGGGTTGTTAGCCCTTCGCACAACCCTTCTATATACGAATTTTTTATTTTCGTAGATTGAGATATATCCAAGCAGGAAATGTGCTGGAATTATATGTATATATCTTTATTATACCTAATTCAAGTTTTTAAGATAATATTTTTTCAACATAATTAAACATTGAACTACTCCCCCTTGTAAGAAAAATTCTTGTGCTAGGGGTGAGGAGTAATGGCTTGCAGATTAAAAAAAAACAGTTGACGCTATACAATTATTATGTTAAACAAAATATAGGTATGTGAATAAAAAAGACAAATTAAGTATACCTAACAGATTAACAAAATGAAGAAAAATAATAAATGTAAGGAAAAAAAATTAAAAAAATTAAAAGAACACTCGAAAGTATCAAAAAATCGCTTCGATTAATACAATTTCTTGACATTTGACTTGAAAATGACCAGATTCCTACTCTCTCTAATAGAACTTGGCAGATCATTCAAAAATTTGATCCCAATATAAGTCTAATGGCATTATCCTATATTTGATTTCCTCTTTGGCAACAGTAATTCAGCACAAGCACCACCTCCAGTGTAGTTTGAATTAACTTCTATTACTCCAATTATATATTCTTTCAAAATTTGGATATTTGTTATAAGTTTAAAAACAGTCTTAATGCATATTTGTTGGAAATTTTACCGGTTTGTGCAATAGGATTTTTATAAGTATTTTTGCACAATCTCTAATGGTTTTATTATTGAAGGTAAGGCTGAACCGCAGGCTATAACACCATACTGAATTACCGAATGAATGATAGCGAAGTAAAAAGATCTTATAGCAGCTCTGGTTAAAAAATTTCTTACTTCGAAACATATTGATATTCGTTTTTTTAATCTAGCTGTCACATTTTGTACATGAATATACCATTTGAGATGTTGATCGAAAACTACTTCTAAATATTTTAAAAAAGTTACTTTTTCTATCTGCTGAATGCACAAGCATAAATTCGTGGACTTGGAGAAAAGGTAATGTAGTTAGTCTTTTGTGCATTCAGTGTCAGTATATTAAAATTCATCCAATCTTTTAATACTAAAAGACTGTAATTAATACCTTCCCAGGTATTATCCTCAATGAACAGAACTGTATCATCAGCATATGAATTAAATTTGCTTTCTACATTTTGCGAATGTAGATCGTGAACGTTTAGCAAAAATAATATAGGCTCCATAACAGTCCCCTTTGGTACACCAAAATCAAAAATCAGCTCGTTGCTCAGGACATTATTTATTGTAACTACTTATGGTCTTTTTGTAAGATAGCTTAATATCCAATCCGTCAATGATTTATTTACGTTCATTTTATGAAGCTAGGAAATAATTTTTGCGTATGGAATCGAATCGAAAGCTTTGGCTAGATCAAAAAAAAAACAGTGCAAGATTTCAATCCTTTGTCTAAAGCCAAGGCGATATGCTTACTCAACAGTGCAATGGCATCATAAGTACTGCGTTCCGCTCTAAACCCAAATTGGTTCTTAGCCAAAAAAAAATGGTCTTCTATCTACAGTTACAAATTTTTCAATAATTTTTCCGATATTAGAAACGATAGATATAGGACGATAGTTAGTAATGTGCTCTTTGCTTCCTGCCTTGAAGATAGGAGCTATTATTGCCTTTTCATATATAATAGTTTCGC
Source organism: Chorisops tibialis (assembly GCA_963669355.1). NCBI lineage: Eukaryota > Metazoa > Arthropoda > Insecta > Diptera > Stratiomyidae > Chorisops > Chorisops tibialis. The sequence continues at coordinate 277,893,823 of OY770262.1, forward strand.
TTGTGATCAAAATTCGATTCTGCGCGTACAAATCCAAATTTAAAGAATTGGGATCCCGCTTGTGTTGGAGTTACTGTATTCTCTCTCTCTTTCGAGTTTGGTGAAGGAGCCGGTAATCGAGCTGCCCTCGTCAATATTTAAAAATTCGACGAGTGACAGCTTGTACTGAAAAGATGATAAAAAATTGCTTTTTCACTAAAAAGTACTTAAAACGTAATTCCAAGGATTTTCCATTTATACTTCGATTCAAACATTTTTCACTCTGTGCTGGAACCTGGTGTCCAATCTCTTATAACAGAGGATCCGTTCTTTGTACAGCATCTCTCTCCCTTAATGGAAACATACAAAAATGAATTTTGATTTGTGCACATCTGTGCTACAGTACCTTTTTAATGATACTTATTTCATTCTACTCCTTTTATAATAAATAAGAAAAGAAGTCTAGAATTTTAGATGCTCACGTATTAATATAGAATATCAAGAATCAATCCTGTCCTAAAACTGAGATTTATTATGTGACAAAGAGGTTTTGTGATGCAAGCGCTAATATGTTTGATACATTCAACAGTTAGTTCGTCGAACCCAGAAGATGTTCCTCTATCCATTTTTGGAATAACCAATAAGCAAGAACATTAGAGAATTTTTCTCTGAAAAAAACTTTAGTTTTGTTTGTACGGTATCAGCGAAACCATAGTTAATCTATGGTTCATCAATGGCGCGACAGCCTCCTGAAGTCGTCTCCTCCAATCGTCTCGATCCAAAGACTACATCTTCAAGCTGTTGTCTTCAACAACCGAGTCTTCCTATCGCTTGCGTGGTTTGCCTATTGGGCAGTTAATACTCGCTTTGTCTTTAACAGCACGTTCGGGGATTCTTTTGTCTTCCATTCGCTCTACATGCCCAGCCCACTGCAGTTTACATAGCTTGATGAACGTTGAAGCTTTTCGCTCGTCCTAAGATTTGATACAACTCATAATTGTATTTATTCGCCATTCCGTTCCTTCCTTCAAATTCTTCGGATGACCTTTCTTTCGTGTGCGTTAACTGCTTTTTCGGAATTTCGTGTTAATGTTCACGTCTCCCTTACCATAACAGATCACAGGTCATATAATAATTTTATACATCCGCAGCTTATTGTTCCTATGCACTTTTTTGGATTTCATTATTGGAAGTACCGAATAATATGTCTTATTTGCTAATATTATCCGTCGTTTAATTTCGTCTGTTTCATTACCGTCCTTTGTTAGATTAGCCCCAAGATATATGAAATTGTCCACATTCTCCAAATTATATTCCGCAATTGTTATGTTTTGTCTGATTGGCGTTCTCCTTCTGATTAATGACGTAAACACATTACTTTTGTTTTGCTGTCGTTAATGCGCAACCCGACTTCTTTTGCAGCGGAGTCAAAATTGACAAATACCTCCTTTGCACTATGGAAGGATCTTGCTAGGATGTTAATGTCGTCAGCGTATGCTACTAGTTGGGTGGACTTGAATAGTAGTGTCCCGTTGGTGTCGACTGGGATTTTTCGGACTACATACTCCAGTGCCAAGTTGAAAATCATGGGGCTAGATCATCCCTGCTTTAACTCACATTCCGTTCGAAAGCTGGTTGTAGAATCGGATTGTATTCTCACTTGGGATTCAGTGTGAGTCCCGTTAGTCAGACTAGTTTTGGAGGAATTCCAAAATAGAGCATGATTTGATACAGTACTCCCCTGTCGATACTGTCGAATGCTTGTTTAAAATCTACAAAGACTTGGTCCACGTCTATGTTATATTTCCAGCACTTCTCAAGCACCTGCTTCACCGAAAATATCTGGTCTGCTGTAGATTGTCCGATTCTGTGAATCCACCTTGGTATTTGCCAATTATTTCACCAGCATAGGGCTTAAGACGACGTTTCATTATTTTTGTCATTATTTTATAGAACGCAATTTTTTTATTTCTCACAGCAGCTTATAAATTGGACATATAATGCTTTTTCGCCAATCATCGGGTATGATTTTCTCTATCCAAATTTTGCATATCATGCTGTGTAATATTTCACAGTTTCCACCGTTTTCGGAAGTTCAACTGGTATTTCGTCAATTCCCGGCGCTTTGTTTAGTTTTTGGTCACATAGGGCTACTTTGATGTCGCCTTGTTGTTTCTATCTACTGCATCGCAACATTCTTGGTCGAACCAATCATTAATTTTTCGCCGCGCTTGGTAGCTCTTCTGCGGAGGATTTGATGCCGTCGCGTTTTTTCGTCCACATATTCTCCACTGGCATATTCTGGATGTTTTTATATATTGGTGTTAAATGTTGATCCAATGCGGATATGTACGCCTGCACCATCGTTTCGTCTTTATGCTTGTCGATATTGAATTTGTAAGCTCTACTCATTTTCGAATATCCACGAGACAACCTATTCGGCATCGATACTTAGCTCTGACTAGATAGTGATCAGAGTCACAATTTGCACCACGTAGGGTTCGTACAGCAAGTATGCTGGAAGCAGCCATTTTCTCAATTACAACGTGGTCTACTTGGTTGAAGGTGTGAGCATCTGGTGATGCCCACGTTCGTTTGTGAATATCGCGATGTGGGAAGCACGTAGAGCTTACTATGATATTTTTGCTGCTTGCGAAATCAATAAGACGTTGGCCATTGTCATTGGTTATGTCATGGAGACTGTGCCCTCCTGTTGTTCCTCTATGAATCTCCTCCTTTCCGTCTTTTGCATTAAAAACCCCTAAGACAATTTTTAAGTCATTCGGGCAGTGAATCATATGTTGTCTCTAGGGTGGCATACAATTCGTCTTTAGTTATATCGTCCTTGTCTGCTGTAGGTGTGTGGACGTCGACCAACCAAGTTTTCAAAAATTTAATCTTTATTTGGATTGCACACAATCTGTCACTTACTGGTTTGAAACACGTGACCTGCTGTTTAAATTTTTTGTCAACGACAAAAGCGACTCCAAACTCTCTGCTTCCCGAAAATTTCATTTTTGGTTGTAACGATGAAAATCTGATCCTCTTGAATTATCAGTGTCTAATTCTTAATCCTATGGTCGAACAAATTTTTTGATTGAATTTTGTATGCGTATGTTCATATTTGATTTTACCAATATTTGAATCCGCCATTTCCTCATTTTAGAACAAAACTGTCCCATTAAATTCAATCCAACTGGCACCCCTTCCTAAAATCCCACACATCAACCCCAATGGGATTTTTCGATTTGTTGTTATTGTAAAATTTTACAATCTTTGCGGCCGGCTCAGTTCGACAGTTCTGAATTTTCGATTGTGACATTTCTTCCTAAGAATTTCGCAAATATTTCGTAGGTGAGGTTATAGTTCTGAATGTCGCATGACTTCAAGCTGTGCACAGTTTTCAATTTTTCACCATGATCTCAATCCACAGTGCCCGCAAAATACCGAAATTATTAAGACTTGCAAGTTGCTGTGACAGCAGACGCCATCAGAAATTCTACCGACAGGTTTGCAATCGGCGTGAACGCTTATCAAAAGTAAAACAATTTTCGCTTTTCCAGTTATCTGCGAAGCCCATTATGAGCGGAGGAAACAGAAATAAAAACGGCAATGGTAACGTAAATCTCCCCGAAAAAGTAACAAACATAAGCGTCCGTACAATTGTCCTTTTCCAGGCTCGAAAATAATGCCGCTGATGAATATCGATTTTATGCCAATGTTTCGCTACATGGGAAACAACAACAGCCCAATTGACAATTTTATGTCGAATTCGTTGAATATGGTGCCGCCGCCGCCACCCCCAATTGCTGTGAATTGCGGCGAGCTCCGAGTTGGCGACCGCGGAAAATTCGTCGAGATGAGCGGCAAGTTCTGCAAGAAGCGCGTCAATCGATTCGCAGAGCTTCGTGATCGGTTCGGCGTAACTCAGTTGTTGATAAACGACGAAATGGTAATTATTATGATTTGCTAAAATATTGTAGGGAAGAGGGAAAATGAGTAAAACATTGTTGTCATTCGCAATCCCACTAAGCAAAGCCTGTTTGCGCAAAGGTGACTCCAGCTTAAGCATCCAATACACAGTGATTCTGTCTGCATTCAATGAAAAATGGCAGTTTATTTGGCGAGCGGTGCGAAGAGTGAGGGGATTCGAATGATTTTTATACCATAGATTAAAATCATAAAAACAATATATTACAAATTCCAGATCAATAGCTTTTATACTTTTCGAGAAAATCAGTTTATTGTCAAATTGCAAAATTGTATGCGAGGGGGTAGAATGGGTGGAGCGACTTGTCCCGTTCACGATCTTGACCATACAGTGGAATCCGCTTATAATGGATTTCCAGGGACCATTGTAATCACTATAACCGAGTGTTCATCTCATGAGAACCTACAGGAAAAAATGCGTGAAGAAATTAGAAAACAATCTTACTTATGCCAAAACTTATCCTTTTAATCAAAAGTCAAATAAAATTCAATCACATACATTGATTTTCAAAAAAGTCTGTTATTTTTGTCTGAATTTGTCTATTTTTTAAGTATTTATTTTGTATTATTTGTTGAATGTTATTCAACTTCGAAAAACTGTCATCGGTGAAATTTTCTTGTTGGAAAAACTTTTGTAGTTGCCGCATGCAGCTTAAAGCTTCTTCAGTTGTAACCACAGTTACTTCTTCTTCATTGTTTTCTATTTCTTCATCAGCCTCCTCAAAATTTTCCAATTCTTTCATTAAATCATTGTCAGATAATTCTTCAGCGGTTATCACGTCCTTATCAATATTAAATAATCACCAAACTTGCTTGAATCCAATAAATTCCACTCGCTCAACGGAAGATCATCTTCTGGATCAAAGTTCATTGTCTCAGTTCTGCTTTCAACTAGCCCAGCATGTCGAAAACAGTTTCGAATGATTTCAGAAGAAACAGTTTCCCACAGCTCAATAAATTTATCGCTTCCAAAATAGAAATAACCTTAGTAACACTAGTATAATCTTGGAGTTCCATAATTTTTAGTAACATCACTTTTCGATAGATTTGTTTTAAACTCCTAATTACACCTTGATCTTTAGGTTGTAAGACTGACGTTGCATTGGGTGGCAAAAAGTGAAGTTTTATATTGTGTAGCTTAATATCAGGATGAGCCGGGCAATTATCAACTAGCAATAAAATTTTTCGGTTTTGTTTTATTAATTCGCTGCCCCACTTTTTTAAATAATTCTCAAAAATAGTTGAAGTCATCCAAGCTTTTTTGTTACTACAGTATTCGGCAGGTAATGTTTTAATATTTTTGAAACATCTAGGATTCTGAAATTTTCCTAAAATTATCGAAATTGTTACTAAAGCTAGTGTATCTATAGATTAGAAGTGCTTACCTATTATCAATAATTTTCGTTTTTCAGTACCAGCGGCATTAGCACATACCATAGCAGTGATACGATCTTTTGATAATTTTCCTCCACTACACGCTTCACCTTTTAATGCATGAGTTTTATCTGGCATCATTCTGAAGAAAATGCCGGTTTCGTCAGCATTGAATATGTTTTCTGCTGAGTAACGATCACTTATTACTGGCCAAACATGTGAAATCCAATCATTTGTGACATTTCTATCTACTGAAGCTGATTCTCCACATATCTTTCGGAAAACAATGTTATGCCTCTTTTTGAATCTGGCCAGCCACGCAGGACTGCATTTAAAATCGTCTTCAATCATTTTCCCAAATTCTTCAGCTTTAATTTGAAACATTGAGCCACTTATTGGAAAATTATTAGCTCTTTTTTGTAGAAACCATTTAAACAGCATTTGGTCTACTTGAGGATGCAAAGAAAGCCGCATTTTTTTCTTCTGGTCGTTAGTTTTCCAATCAATCTTAATTTTTTCACGATTTTTCCATATGTTTGAAACTGGATTTGTTCAATTTCATTTTTGCACAGATATTCGTTTGAGAGCACCCATTTTCAATTTCACTTATTATTGTCAATTTCTCATGCACTGTAAACGTTTTTTATTTGTCGACATTTTTAAATCATTTACTATTTATGAGACTCTTACGAAACACTATGCACGTAGCAACTACCGACTACAACAATAGAATTCTCGTGCTAGCGATTGCATCATCTTATTTTGCATCACGCAGAAGTGTGGGATTCCCCGAAAACTTCGCTTATAATGTACAAGAACTAGGTTTTTTTAGTCCATTATAAACGAATGTTTATTATAAGCGAGTCCATCTTAAACAAGTATTTTACATGTATTTCAGCCGGGACTTTGAGAACTCGTCTATTATAGACGAATTTCCATTATAAGCGAGTTCATTATAGGCGGATTCCACTGTACTTTTTTTTTGACATGGATATGTCTAATGGCTCGACTCAACCAAAAATTTTGTGCATCGAAAATGTATTACCGTGAGTTTATCTCTACAGCAGGAGCCCATAAACTCAACTGAGCTATAGGCACGAGACGACAATAAAAGGAATGTTATGCACGATGACATTAAAGTTGAAAAATTAATTGTGGAGAGTTCTGATAAAATTCTTTGAACCATGTCTCCACGTTTAAAAGAATCTAAGGACGCTTGTTCAGGTGTTTATGCTTCATGTCAGACGGATGATTGGTTTCGAAAGAGATTGTTCCCACAGTCTTAATAAGGAAGGCAAACAATAATAGGGGAAAGGCTATGGTTCCGAAAGAAATTGTTCTCACAGCCTTAATAAGACAAACAATCATAACGTACATAACAACGCAATCAACAAGACAAGCGCGGTGAATCGCAGTGAGTATAATTGTAATGTTGAGCAACGTCGCTATGGCTCTGCTATGAAGAATAGTTCTATTGCTGATTCTCTGCGGGACCCGCTATGCACTTCGAAGGCTGTGGAAAGTCTAAAGGTGCTATTTGTTTTACGCTTAGACCCGAACACCGCGAAAGCAGATATTTCAAACAATATCGGGACTATCCTTGAACACAGTCATGTTACTACACCACTCGGATCAATATAATGCAAAAAAAATCAGGCCGCGCGAGAGTTCAATGTTCGCGTTGCTTCTTTCCGGATTGTTTTATCGATGTCGTGCCTCGACGCTGTCGTATACTCAAACTGTTGGCAACCGTCTGCAATTGTACGTAAATTCCTGCCGCTTCGTGGCAAAGCTCATCGCGCCTCTGTGTCAGAAAACTCGATAACATCTCGTTTTATGAAAACAACTTTACGTCGCAGCCGCTGCGTCCTGTTTTGTTGTCATATGTATTACTGAAATATGGCTTTGAGCCAATTTTAAGGATTCTGAATTTTTTGACTCCGATTATCAAGTTTTTCGTCGTGATCGTCACCTCGATGACGCACTAGTGGGTGGTGGAGTGCTCTGTGCTGTTAATCGGAAATTCTCCGCTTCGTCCATCGAGGTTCATCACTACCTGCATCTCAACATCAAACGATTCTAGCGTATACGAGTCCGTCTATAATGCTACTGGGAGAATCTGAGATCTTATGCGTCCTTCCGATGAGCTGCTTATTTTCGGAGATTTTAATCTACCTTATGTGACGTGGTTTCGCTCCAAAGATGACGATTGCCTGATGCCGTCTTTAACCGGAATCTTCTCGGCAAGACCATTATTTTTTGAACTGCATGCTGTCGACAAGTTGATTTCAGTCCAATTATATTGCCAACAGTTTTGGAAGGTACCTAGACCTAATATTTTCTTCGAGTTTAAGTAGCACGACTATGAACCATTGTACTTCTAGAATCTGCACTTCGTCCTGCGTTTCATGCAATTTGGATTCAAGTGCAGAAAGTAACGTACCTAATGAAGTGTCATATCAATTTAATTTTAATAAAGCTGATTTTACTGCTTTTAACCAGGACATATTATCATGCGATTCGTCGCGCGTTCTCAATGACCAACATGCCGAGTTAACCACTTCAAATTTTTCAATACGCTTTTTACTTGCTCTACACGGTGTGTACCGGTCACCCACGACGATCAGGTAAAACGGTTTCCATGATTCGATGGCGATTTGACTAATTTGAAAAATTTAAAAATTATTCATGTTTTAATTTTTCGTCGTACTGTAATCTCGAGAACCAATGCGAACTACGTCTTTTACTATGAGCTACGCAAATTGTTCGTTAGTCTACTGCGGCGTATAATAATTACGTCAGTAAAATCTAGCGATCAATCAAGGATAAGCCTAAGCAGTTCTAGAATTTCGTGAATAATTCCGAAAGGCGATGGTTATCCCGCTTCTATGTCCTTTGACGGTGTAGTCAGTGATGACCCCTTAGTTATAAGCAACTTTTTTGCCGATATTTCCGCACTGTTTTCACTACCTCAAAACGTGTTATTAGTCCTGAGGATTTCCATTACATGTCGATGTTCCCTTCTCCCTTCTACCTCATTAGAGATGAAAGATCTGCATATTGTGGAAGCGAACGTTTTAAAGTTTATTTCAAGATTGCGGATAGTTTTTCGAGAAATTCAGATGGCATCCCTGCTGCCTTTTTGAAGCGTTGTAGTCCAGTGTTGTTAGAGCCAACCTGGGCGTTCATATCTCCTGAGATGATAACAATATCACCTCTTGGAACACGCTCGAAGGTGGCATTCAGTTGATTATAAAACGAAAATTCTCTTTGTCACCAGGTGTTTTGGTATTAGGTGGTGCGTAGCACTGCAGAATTGTAACGTTTCTGACACTGGTCCTTAGTCTGACGACGATAATCCTGAAACTGTTTCTCGCTCTCGGTTTAAGGACGACCGCTACGCCATTTTTGGCTTCACTCTCAGGACCAACGTACAGAATGATGCTTCCGCTCGGGGTTTGTTATTCTCCTGATACCGTCCGCCTGACCTCGCTCAATCCCAAGATTTCACGGTCGATCACTTATTGACGGTGCAAGGACCGAGTGACCCCAGCCCTTCCCCCGTTATTCAATGTTCGAACGTTCCAGAAGCCAATCATAGTCCGTTTTCGAATGCCAAAAGTCGTTACCGTAGAATTCGTCTGTATCCGAGGCGCTGTATCCGTTTCTCGTATCAGTTAGATCTTAAGATCACGGGTGATAAGCCCATGATCCAGTGAGTGTCCATTTGCCATTTTTAGGACAAACAGGACTGGCTGTGGGTGAATTCTACAGCCCCATCACACAGGGAGATGGTTAGCTCGGGTCCGTGGAGTTGCTAGTCTCCAAATATAGTTGCAGGAATTGGTAAAACCTTATCGTACAATACCCCCCTGCGGGGAGATATTTATGACAGTTTGATTATTTTTCTTGTTGCCGGTTATAAATTGTTGAAGAATCATTTGATTATACTCTAGATGAAATCTGAGAGTATATATTGTGTTTGCCTTACCGTTTGTAACGCTAAGAAATAATGCTCGCACAGAGCCGCCAAGGCTACAGAAATATTTGTTGTCGCTCAAAAACCTCGATTCCGAGTGACCGTCTGTCTGTCTGGCTGTCTACAGCATAACTCTCGAAAGCTTTGAGCTATAGTGCTAAAAATTGTGTGTCATTTTTAGCAAAAAAGGAACTTTAAGTTCGTGAATGGGCCACATCCCCTCACTCCTTCTACTCCCTCCCATACAAATTTCATGAAATTTCGAAATATTAAGAAATTGATCTTTCTTTGAAACTATTTAAGCTATCGACGTGATATTTAGGTCAAAGTATTATGATATAGATGTCATTAATATCACGGAATATTGACCCAATCCCCTCACCCCTTCTACCCCCCTCCCATACAAATGGACAGTTTTGAAAAATACATATTTTCGATTTTCATTGAAACTAGTAAAGCTGAAAAGACGAAATTTTGTCAGAATTAATTCTACTATAATTGCAATTTATTTTAAAAATAATTATCATTTTCACCTCACTCCTTCTACCCCCTCCCATACAAATTACACGAAATTTTGAAATTTAAATTAAATTATTTTTCTTCGAAACTGTTAAAGCTATCACCTAGATATTTTGTATAAAGTATACAAATAGAAATATTATTAATGCGAAAAAAATTTGTTTTGATCCGTACACTCCTTCTACCCCCTCCGATACAAATGCATTTTATCGATTTCCATTCAAACTAGAAAAAGTACAAACTTCAACTTTTGCCAGAATTTGTTTCTTAATAATTGAAATAAGTGTTAGAAAAAATTATCAGCTCCGCTTCACTCCTTCTACCACCTCCCATACAAATATCTGTATTATAAATTCAAGGAAAGCATTTCTCCTTCAAGTATATGAGCTATCGACTTTGAAATTGAATCAAAGCATGGTGATAAGGATGATGATAAGCAGTTTCAAAATCATCTTAAATGCTCCACTTCCTCTGCCACCTCTCATACAAATGCCCCAATTTCAGAAAATCTATGATCATTTTCTTTAAAAATAATGAAAACTAAAAACTTTAAATTCAGCAAAAAACATTTTGCATGCCATATTCGGTGTCATATACGAAAAATACAAACCTCCCCCTCTACTTCTACCACCTCTAATGCAAAAGTCTCTGTTCACTATTCGAAAGAATTTGAGATGACATATTTTCCGGTATATTAAAGTCATTTCCATCTCATCTAGAGTATCATATGATTGGGCTTTAGGCCCAATCATAATTCTGTTATGTTTTTTGATTGGGTTAGGAATGAAACGTCTATAGAAATTGATCATACCTAAAAATCGTTTCAGTTCGCTGACCTTTTTCGGAAGTTGAAAATTTTTAATATTTACTTTTTCTGGGAGAGGTTTAACTAGTCTTTGGTTATTAGATAACCAATAAACTTAACGTTTTCCTTCCCGAACGTACATTTTGCGACATTTATGGTAAGACCATGATCCTTTAATTGTTGAAAAACTTCCTATAAATGCAATTTCTGTTGTTCTAAATTTTCGGAGGCGATACATATATCATCAGTGTACACGTATGTCAACCCTTGCAATGTTTCATATATTTTTCTCGGAAAAGTTTGCACATCATTACACATACCAAAGGTCATATATATAAGCCAAAGGGTGTAGTTATAGCAGTTTTTGAAATGTCACATGACTCAATTCGTATTTGGTGATATGCTCTTTGTAAATCCAACGTAGAAAATATATTTTTACCATTAGGAATGTTCGACTTGGATGAAGGCAAACCTGTTTGGTATAGTGATAGCGTTTAATGATCAGTAATCACCACAGGGCCTTCATTACACTTTTTTTCTTGACCATGTGTAACGGACTGGCCCAGTTGCTTTTACTTGTTCTGCAGATTCCATTTTCATTAGATACTGAAATTCATTTCTAGCTGCTTTGGGGTTTTTTTGTAATATAAACGCCGTGGGCGTGAGAATACAGTCCTTTTGTTTGAATATGGTGTGTCACTGTAATTTTCGTCTTTTTTCCTAAGATCCGATTTGATGTCTTTGAATTGTTCCAATAATGTCGCAAAAGGATTCTTAGCATCAAATGTTGTAATTCCGATAAACTCTGAAGTGCTTGAATCGATGAGTCTTCCTCTTTTCAAGTCAATTAAAAGATCGTGATGTTCGATGGAATCAGCTCCGATTATTGGATTAACATCTGCTGTCTATTGGTATGGTCTTCATGACCCAAGATTAACTTTTTTCTCCAAATACTTTAATTTCTGTACCATTTGCGGTATACAATTTTGTTGAGTTTGTCGTAAGGTGTTTGAAATTTTAGTTGAGAGGCAGGACAGAAATATCTGCACCGAGGTCGATTAAAAACTTCTGTAGAGTTTCTTTATCGTATATTTGGAGACGATTAATAGAATGTTGTGCTATGTACCCAACGTTCATTGTCCCCGAATGGCGTTGGCTTATTACTTTTTTGGAGACTGGAATTTACACAGACTTTGACACTTTGTAGCTTTTTCGCCGAATTTAAAATGATACCAACTAGTGTTGGATAAGAAGAATTGTTGTCCCAAGTTTGTATGAGGGGCTCATTTGTAATTTGAGGCGGTAAAATGTCCCACCTCAAATGTACCAAGTCACATGGCGGGTTCGCATACACGCAATTTGTCTCACATCAAATAAGGTGCGAAATTGCGAATGAGGTTCAGACATAGTGCTAAAATACTAAACATTCTATGCACACGGTATAAGAGCGCATTATATTGTCTGTGGCCCTGGCCGAAGCTCTCTTAATCATGTATACATGTCTATGTCATTACCTCATTTGCTTATTTGCCACTATCGCACCTCAATAAGACAAATTGTATGCATGCGAACCCGCCATGTAACACTGCTGCAATTTCACAATCATACCTCATTTAAGATGATAGCTCATTTGAGGTCATGCTATGTCATTGCCTTATTCGCTTTCACATAACTCCTGAGTCCTCATTCGCACGACTCACTCAAAACAATATAGTGAGCGGTACAAATAATGTCTTGATACGGCAGTCATATAAATCAATCAACCAATCAAATTTCTGTTAAGACCCCCTATAGGACAGAAACAACTCTCTTCCACAAGACGCATTCCTGAGCATCGGCCTTAAGCTGTAGCCATGAATTGTTTATTCCTCTGGCCTCCTGCTCAACTGCTTGCTACCATGAGCTACATGGTCGACCAACCCGACGTTTTCCTTAAGGATTATAATCTAGAGCCTGTTTGGCGATGTTTCGCTCTGGTTTCCTCAAAGTGTAAACGACCCACTGCCACTTCCGCATTTGAATCTCAATACCTATTTTAGTCTGTCCAGTAGTACTCCAAAGTTCGTCGTTGGAGATCACTTCCGGTCAGAATATTCCTAAAATGCGTCGGAGAGATTGGTTCACGAAAGTATGCAGTTTCTTGGTAAGTCGAACGGTGACTTTCCACGTAGTACAACCATATAAAAACACTGATTTGACGCATGCGTCAAAAACTTGCAGCTTCGTGCGAAGGGAGATCTCTCTTAACCTCCAGAAAGGAGAAATGTTACCAAATAATTTTGAATCGTGACTCTAATTGTCTGACCCACAGCTCCGGTTGCTTCGGAATAAAGTCAGGTGTCTTGAATTTGATTGCTCTTTGCTCATATTCCTGTGCTTCCAATAACGTGCTATTTTCTCCGTTCTCTGACACTCCAGATCCAGGTAACTTTGTATCCATTTTATTCTCTGGCATTCCGAAAATGGATTAGTTTCTTAATTTGTATTAACTAAGACACCGTTGACGGCTAGGGTGTAACCTAGTGGGTAGCGTGTTGGTTTTGTAATGCGAAGGTAGTGAGTTCAAGTCCCGGTCGGCGCAATATATAATTCCAACACATTGCCTGCTTGGATACACCTTGGTCACCTCATTTTATGAAAATGAAAGCTTCGTAGAAAGAGAGTTGTGCGAAGGGCTAACAACCTTTCCACAATAAGTAATGAAAAATGTTAAGGAACCTGCATGACAGGAGGCCAAGGTCCAAATTGGGCTGTAGCGCCATTGTAGAAGTAGAAGACACCGTTGTTTTTCATCAATAAACTACTATTACGCACAGTTTTTTACCTCACATGGGTCACCAATTATGGAATTTAAAGTAAAAAGACTTTTTTATTTTTCTTTTGTGGGTTTTATTTAAGACCACTAAGTAATTGAAAACTTTATGTCACAATTTTTCTTCTCATGCATTCGTTATAAATTCAATTTGCAACGCCTACTATATATTCACTACAGAGTCCTCGAATCGCTCGCCGAGTTGCAAAATTACCCGATCAAAGTGTTCTAACGATTGTGGGAAACGTCGTAGTAAGGCCGACATCATATCGAAATGAATCGATGAAAACGGGCGAAATTGAGGTCGAAATAGTTGATATCACGAGCTGCGTGATTCCGTCGCATACTCGAACGAATAATCAGAAGAGATCGTACAGTACGATGGCTGAATCGAATTATCGAGGCATAACAAGTACCGAGTTTAAAATTGCCAGTAAGATTGTCTTACATTACTGCCTTTTCGATCTGCATACTACATCAGTGTTTTTTTCCTAATTTAGATACAGATAATTTGATCAAATACTTCGATAATCGTGATATAACATGCAATGATCTGCGATCTAGTGATGTTGGAAAGAATGTACAGCTTATTGGATGGTTTACGTCTATCACACAATCGAAATTTCAACAGTTGCGGGATGGATATGGTCAGACTCAAGTTATTATTGAAGATCGGGTATAACATATTCCTTTTTTCTTTTTTTGCAATAGCCATAACATATTTAATTTTTTTTTCAGACCTTGCTAGAGAATGTAAAAGAAAGAGTATCGGTTTTAATTAAAGGAAGAGTGGTGTCAAGACCACAATCAAATAGAAATACTGTAAGTATGCATTTCTTTGAAATAAGATTTGCAACCGGAATTCAATAGTTAATAGTGCTGGGCTCATCAATAAAATTCTATTGGTATATTGTGAATAGTCGGTATCGATTGGAGTTTTTCTTTCTCTTTTCTGAAGCAATCGATCTCCGAAAGTAAATATAGGGTGGGCAATTCAGTGGTTTCTTTTTATACTCTAGATGGAATCTGAGAGTATTATAAGTTTGCTCTAAAGTTTGTAACGCCAAAAAATAAGGCTCGGAGAAAAAAATGAATGATACAGAAGTTAATATTATCACTCAAAAATCTCAAAACCGGATGTCCGTCCGTCCGTCCGTCCGTCTGTGCGCGCTCTAGCTCGAGAACGCGTTGAGCTAGATAGTTCAAATTTTGTACACGTCGTTTTTGATAAAAAAGTAAGGTCAAGTTCGTGAACGGGCCAAATCGCTCCACCCCTTCCACCCCCTCCCATACAAAATGCCACAATTGCGCAATTTGACAATTAACGGATTTGCTCAAAAAGTATAAAAGCTATTAGCCTGAAATTTAAAATATGTTACTTTTATGATAATATCGATCTACCACATAAAAATTATGCGTGTCCTCCCCGTCCTTCTACCACCTCCCATTCAAACTGTACTTTTTCATGAAATACTCTAAACCAATTTACTCAGTGCCTATAAGATTTAGCGGACTGAAATCGAGCACCAAATATTAATTTAAAATTGTTAGTAATATTAAAAAAAAATTATACGATTAGCTTTACCCCTTCTACCCCCTCCCATACAAAATGACACAATTTTGCAATTTGACAATAAATGAATTTAGTCAAAAAGTATAAAAGCTATTAATCTGAATTTTAGGATATGTTACTTTCATAATGGTATAAATCTACAGTAGAAAAATTATTTGCGTCCTCTTTCTCCTTCCACCCCCTCCCATACAAACTACACTTTTTCATGAAATGCTCTAAGACAATTTTCTCAGAACATATAATATTTATCGAGTTCATATTTTGTAATAAATACTTAATTAGTATTATCACTAAGATCAGAAAAAAATATTTGATTAGCTTCGCCCCTTCTACCCCCTCCCATACAATATGACACAGTTTCACAACTTCACAAAAATTCTATTTTCTTGAAAAGTATGAATGTTACTGGTCTAAAATTTAAGAGATGTCAATTTTATGATATTCTTAGTTATTTCTAAAAAAATCACTAAAATCCCCCCAGTCTTTCTACCACCTCCCATACAAACTGCACATTTTCACTAAATCTAACACACTAATTTTCTCAGTTCGCATTCAATTTTTGGAGTAAGCATTTTGTATAAAACATTTTTGTAGCTACCTTAGCATGATGGGGAAAAAATTAGTTCAATGCTATCACCCCTTCTAACACTCCCCATACAAAATTTCTTGGGATCACAAAAAATTCTATTTCATCTAGAGTTTAGTAAGATTGCGTTTTACGCGCAATCGTAGCCCTGTTATGTTTAAATCATAGTTTATTTTGACACTGAAAGCTGTTTCCCGCTCGAAATCTTGACAGGAAGTCAGTATCATACCTCCGCGGAACGAAATGAGTCAGTCGCTTTACACTTGAACAACGTTGGGAAATATTGAAAACTTATTTCCAAAGTGAGTGAGGTGTAGCCCAAACAGTGCGTTTTTTGGCGTTTAGTGATGTTAATTGGCCGCTTCGGAGCTGCGATTTGACCCCTTTGAACTTTTTTTCTGGGGAACCGTGAAGGACCGATGTTATGCCAACAATCCAGAAACGATTCAAGCACTTCAGGCCAATATCATCCAAACAATCCGTGAGCTACAGCCCGAAACCATCGACATGGTCTTGGAAAATTGGAGTGACAGAATGCGCTACTGCGAAGCCAGCCGAGGCAGCCACTTGAACGAAGTTGTGTTCCATCATCAATGGGAATGTTTGCTCTTACTAACGAAGGCATAATACATGGAAAAAAATTATTTAATTTTGTTAATTTTATTGCATTTTTAAAAAGAAACTTGTATTTGGCCCACCCGGCGAGACATGAATAATTTTTAAATTTGTCAAATTAGTCAAATCGCCATCGTATCATGGAAACCGTTTTACCTGATCGTCGTGGGTGACCGGTACACACCGTGTAAAGCAAGTAAAAAGCGTATTGTAAAAATTTGAAGTGGTTAACTCGGCATGTTGGTCATTGAGAACGCGCGACGAATCGCATGATAATATGTCCTGGTTAACAACAGTATAATCAGCTTTATTAAAATTAAATTGATATGACACTTCATTAGCTACGTTACTTTTTGCACTTAAATCCAAATTGCGTGAAACGCAGGACGAAGTGCAGATTCAGGCAGTACAATGGTTAATTGTCGTGCTACTTAAGCTCGAAGAAAATATTAGGTCTAAGTACCTTCCTAAACTGTTGGCAATATAATTGGACTGGAATCAACTTGTCGACAGCATGCAGTCCAAAAAATGTTGGTCTTGCCGAGAAGATATTCCGGTTAAAGACGGCATCAGGCAATCGTCATCTTTGGAGCGGAATCATGTCACATAAGGTAGATTAAAATCTCCGAAAATAAGCAGCTCATCGGAAGGACGCATAAGATGTCAGATTCTCCCAGTAGCATTATAGACGGACTCATATACGCTAGAATCGTTTGATGTTGAGATGCAGGTAGTGATGAACCTCGATGGACGAAGCGGAGAATTTCCGATTAATAGCCCAGAGCACTCCGCCACCCACTAGTGCGTCATCGAGGTGCCGATCACGACGAAAAACTTGATAATCGGAGTCAAAAAATTCAGAATCCTTAAAATTGGCTCAAAGCCATTTTGCAGTAATACATATGAGAAAAAAACAGGACGCAGCGGCTGCGACGTAAAGTTGTTTTAATAAAACGAGATGTTATCGAGTTTTCTGACACAGAGGCGCGATGAGCTTTGCGACGAAGCGGCAGGAATTTACGTACAATTGCAGACGGTTGCCAACAGTTTGAGCATACGACAGCGTCGAGGCACGACATCGATAAAACAATCCGAAAAGAAGCAACGCGAACACTGAACTCTCGCGCGGCCTGATTTTTTTTTGCATTATACTGATCCGAGTGGTGTAGTAACATGACTGTGTTCACGTATAGTCGCGATTTTGTTTGAAATATCTGCTTTCGCGGTGTTCGGGTCTAAGCGTAAAACAAATAGCACCTTTGGCCTTTCCACAGCCTTCGAAGTGCATAACGGGTCCCGCGGAGAATCAGCAGTAGAACTATTGTTCATAGCAGGGCCACAGCGACGTTGCTCAACATTATAATTATACTCACTGTGATTCACCGCTCTTGTCTTGTTGATTGCGTTGTTATGTACGTTATGATTGTTTGTCTTATTAAGGCTGTGAGAACAATTTCTTTCGGAACCATAGCCTTTCCCCTATTATTGTTTGCCTTCCTTATTAAGACTGTGGGAACAATCTCTTTCGAAACCAATCATCCGTCTGACATGAAGCATAAACACCTGAACAAGCGTCCTTAGATTCTTTTAAACGTGGAGACATGGTTAAAAGAATTTTATCAGAACTCTCCACAATTAATTTTTCAACTTTAATGTCATCGTGCATAACATTCCTTTTATTGTCGTCTCGTGCCTATAGCTCAGTTGAGTTTATGGGCTCCTGCTGTAGAGATAAACTCACGGTAATACATTTTCGATGCACAAAATTTTTGGTTGAGTCGAGCCATTAGACATATCCATGTCAAAAAAAGAGTAAGGTCAAGATCGTGAACGGGACAAGTCGCTCCACCCATTCTACCCCCTCGCATACAATTTTGCAATTTGACAATAAACTGATTTTCTCGAAAAGTATAAAAGCTATTGATCTGGAATTTGTAATATATTGTTTTTATGATTTCAATCTATGGTATAAAAATCATTCGAATCCCCTCACTCTTCGCACCACTCGCCAAACAAACTGCCATTTTTCATGGAATGCAGACAGAATCACTGTGTATTGGATGCTTAAGCTGGAGTCACCTTTGCGCAAACAGGCTTTGCTTAGTGGGATTGCGAATGACAACAATGTTTTACTCATTTTCCCTCTTCCCTACAATATTTTAGCAAATCATAATAATTACCATTTCGTCGTTTATCAACAACTGAGTTACGCCGAACCGATCACGAAGCTCAGCAAATCGATTGACGCGCTTCTTGCAGAACTTGCCGCTCATCACGACGAATTTTCCGCGGTCGCTGACTCGGAGCTCGCCGCAATTCACAGCAATCGGGGGTGGCGGCGGCGGCACCATATTCAACGAATTCGACATAAAATTGTCAATTGGGCTGTTGTTGTTTCCCATGTAGCGAAACATTGGCATAAAATCGATATTCATCAGCGGCATTATTTTCGAGCCTAGAAAACAACAATTGTACGAACGCTTATGTTTGTTACTTTTTCGGGGAGATTTACGTTACCATTGCCGTTTTTATTTCTGTTTCCTTCGCTCATAATGGGGTTCGCAGATAACTGGAAAGGCGAAAATTATTTTACTTTTGATAAGCGTCCACGCCGATTGCAAACCTGTCGGTAGAATTTCTGATGGCGTCTGCTGTCACAGCAACTTGCAAGTCTTAATAATTTCGGTATTTTGCGGGCACTGTGGATTGAGATCATGGTGAAAAATTGAAAAATGTGCACAGCTTGAAGTCATGCGACATTCAGAACTATAACCTCACCAAGGCCCGATTTGGGCTGTCGCGCCATTAATGGTGATGATTTGACCCACCCTCTAGATGCCATTATCGCTTCGTTTTTGTTAATTCAAAACACAAATTTAAATGGTCGAAAATAAAACGCTCGATGCAAATTTAAGATTTCAGGTTGTGCTTCTCCTTTTTGATTCGCGACACAAAAATCGATTTTATTTTCTATCGTTTTTTCTAGTTGCAATATTTTGGTGAAAACATTCATTGAAAAATTAGTTTAGCGCTAGACTCGAAACATCATAAACCTCCACATTTTGAGCTGACTATTTACAAAGTTTATTCGGATAAATATATCCATTCATATTTCAGGCTTTTTAATTTAATTTCTCTTCTATTTATTGCCCACAGGTTCATGACACTGGTGAAATTGAAGTTATTGTAGAAGAACTAAAAATTATAGATCCCGAGGCACCTTACACTGGCCCAATCAAACAAAAAAGATCGAAAACTACCGAATCCGAGGTCTCGATTACATCCGAAGATGGCAGTGAAATAACTGTTATTCCTACTCCGGAATTGCCAGATCTTAACAAGTACACGTGTAGAACACATAACTGTTCCGAATTGAATATTCATAACGTAAACGAAGACGTTATCTTATGTGGCTGGCTTGAATTTCAACGCATGAACAAGTTCATAGTATTGCGTGATGGTTACGGCCAAACTCAAGTACTAATTCCAAACGACCTGTTTGCAGTCGATGCACTTCCGTATGAGACAATTTTGAAGGTAGAAGGCACTGTGATTCCGCGACCGACAAATATGCGAAATCCGTCAATGAAAACCGGCGATATTGAAGTTGTCGCTAGGAAGCTTGAAGTTTTGAACGAAGCTTCGAAAAGCTTACCAATAGAAGTTCGTGGACATAACAGATCAAAGGAGAGTTTACGCATGGAATACAGATATATTGATTTACGGTACGAGACATTTTTGTTCTACTTAAACTGAATTCAAAGATAATTTTTATTTTCTAGATTTGTAGATATGCAAAAAAATCTCCGAATGCGATCTTCTGTTTTAATGAAAATGCGAGAGTATCTCATAAATCATGTTGGTTTTGTTGAAGTTGAAACTCCGACGCTCTTTAGAAGAACACCGGGTGTATGTTTTTTTTTTAAATGTTAAATAGTTGAAATTTTCTCCAAGTTACCATTTTTTCTTCTAGGGAGCACAAGAATTTGTCGTTCCTACAAGAAAAGCGGGACATTTTTATTCGCTAGTACAAAGCCCGCAACAATTCAAGCAAATGTTAATGGCTGGTGCTATCGATAGATACTTCCAAATAGCTCGATGCTATCGTGACGAAGCTACTCGACCGGATAGACAGCCAGAATTCACACAACTCGATATCGAATTGTCTTTCACCGATCGAGACGGCATAATGAAATTAATTGAAGAACTCTTGGTATTTTCTTGGCCGAAAGATTTACCAGCAATTACAGTTCCATTTCGTAGAATTACGTACGACGAAGCTATGGAAAAATATGGCAGTGATAAGCCTGATACAAGCTTTGATATGATGGTGAGTAGTTGCAAGTCGATCTAAGAAACGGGTACTTAATTTGTATTTTCTAGTTCAAAAATATTACGTCTGTCGTTGAAAAAAATGCCGCGTTAGCGAATGATTGCAAAGATTTTGCAGCATATGCCATTGTTGTTAAAAGTCCGAACAGCATATTGTCAACAATATTGAAAAAGCAGTTGGATAATGTGGCGAAGAAATCGAAATGTAAATTTGTCTACAGTAAAGTAAACAAGGTAAGTGGAATCTAAGATTTGAAAAAAAAAAATATTGCGTTTGAAATTCGTTTGGGTTTGAATTAGTAGCAACTTATTTACTGAACGATCTTTTTTTTTCGCTTGAATTATATTCCGAGAATATCCACGCAGCAATCTTTAACATTAACTGGCAGCAAATAGAAATTATATATCTTTCGATGCGATATTAAATTTAAGTAATTAAATACTGTGACGTCATATAAAACGCAGCAAATTCATATTTTCGAGCGACAAACGAGAAGTGGGTGGCGATTGTCTGAGAAGTTTTTGATTTTTCTAACTTGACTGTTGATCTCACCATTTACACCAGCTCTTAAATTTGGCGCATTGGAGAATACAGACTATTCTGAAATTTCGTAGATTCGTGAAACTGTTTCCGGTCGAAGAGCGCTAAGTAAAGAGATTCGATATCCTTTACTCAATAGTTATATCGTTCCCATAAAACCATTCCAAATGTGTATCGCTACGATCGACTCAATCGCCAGTACATTAGATAAAGTTTTAGCGGTTCCGAGGCCTCGCATAGACCCGTAACGATCTCCTTATTTACACGACAGAACACTATTATGTCCAACGTAGCTACGCATGCGTTTCGTTCACGGTAGCTCTTTATTTTATCTGGAAGGATTCATTTCAGAAAATTTTTGCAAGCTTCTCATACTGCAAGATGCCTTTATGTTATGTGAGTGTTGTTGCTTCAAGAAACCGCAACCTTCTTCGAGCCTAGGCTGGATACTCGAACAATAAGTGATCCAGTATTTCCCATAATCCCCGGTTTCTTGCAGAGATCACTTTTGGTTAAACTTGTAGAGCCAATCGTAACTAAACTGGTAGACCACTGGTAAAATTCATTCTTTTCAAATTAAACCTGAAATACATCATATGCTAAATTTCTCTTGACACTCAAAGAAAACCCCTGAAAGTTCGTTTCACCCATCGTTTGTTCGTATTTCCTTGTTCGAAACTTTCGAGTTCTTTGGTTTTTTGCTTCACATTCCAGACCTTAGTTATTTCGCTCGCTTTGTAACCATTTCTGTGAATGCTCGCATCTACGGTTCTCTTTTCTATCAAAGATTGTGCGATGAACTAAAAATAAAGAGGTGAACTAAAAATTTGTCTAGTTCTTCTTTCCAGTGTTGTCAATTGATGAAGGTGTCATTCGCATAATGAGCAACATATCAGTGTGAAATCCGGAAAACTTTTCTTAAAATATCACAGACATGATAAGAGAAGTCGATTGTTTTATCCCGTAAAATAAAACATCGGAATTTGCGAATCTCTAGATTAATCGGCTCCCATTGGTTAAGTGATGTCTTTCGACAACCAGTCGGAAGAATATGTGTCTAATATACATTTCGTTTAAGCATCAATGTATGCTCTTTTTACAAAGATCAACTTAAAAAAAATTAACGAATGAACCCATAATGTACGTTTGGACATGATGATCGAGCTTGAATCAAGTCGTCAAACAGCTTAATAAACATGCTTGACTGGAAGGAAATCTATTTCAAGTAGCTCACCACGCACGCTTTGAAAAGATTCTAAAAAAACTATGTTGAGGAATCTAAACAATTTAACATGCACGTTTGGATTTGGATGGATCGAGCAAGAATAGGAGTATCAAGCAGCTCAATACGCACACTTTATGGGCAGGAAATCTATCGCAAACAACTCAGAACGCAAACTTAATATATATTTTTAATTGTTGAAAATAAATTTATTCGTTACCGCAGATATTTCTTCTTCAATGGCACTACAGCCCGAATCGGGTCTTGCCCTCCTGACCATCAGATTCCTTAATATTTGTTTTATTTCTAATTGTGAAAGGGTTCGCACAATCCTCTATCTACGAATTTTGAATTGTTGTGACGCAGATATACCCACGTAGGCAGTGTACTGGAATTATACGTCGACCAAGATTTGGACTCACGACCTTCGAATTTCAGACCAACACGCTGCCCACTCCGCCATAGACGGTCCCAAGCCCGAGTTGAGAAAGGAGGAGGGAACATGGAGTTAACCTGAATGGCCAGTAACACCAGTGCGTCTCAGGAAGTAGGCAAAAAGTATGACATAGTTGGACTTGCAGCATAGCTGTGAGAAGTCCAGCATGTCATATTTAGCTCAAAACTCCCACCCTTTTTCTACTAGGGTGTAATAAATAAGTAGGACCGGTCCTCCAGGTCGGGGGTTGGGCGAGGCGCCGACAACGCATCACCGGAAAAAGAACACTGTCCAGAAACCTGAAGAACAGCCTCGGAAAGGATGGACTCAACGGCAACGACCCCGCAAACGAAAAATGGACTACTCTATTGGATCTTGGAATGTTCGATCCTTATTTAGGACAGGAGCTCTGAAAGAGTTTCTCGAAGAAGTGGCAAAACACAACATCAACATAACTGCCATCCAAGAAACGAAATGGCTCGGTAGCGAAATCATGGACATGAGATCACACACAATCTATCCAAGTGGAAAATTGTCGGGAAGCAGAGAGTTTGGAGTCGCTTTTGTCGTTGACAAAAAATTTAAACAACAGGTCACGAGCTTCAGACCAGTAAGTGAAAGATTGTGTGCAATCCGAATAAAGACTAAATTCTTCAACACTTGGTTGATCAACGTTCACGCACCAACAGAAGACAAGGACGATATAACTAAAGACGAATTTTATGCCACCCTAGAGACAACCTATGACTCATTGCCCTCGAATGACCTAAAAATTGTCTTAGGGGATTTTAATGCAAAAGTCGGAAAGGAGGAGGCTCATAGAGGAACAACAGGAGGGCACAGCCTCCATGACATAACCAACGACAATGGCCAACGTCTTATTGATTTCGCAAGCAGTAAAAATATCATAGTCAGCTCTACGTGCTTCCCACTTCGCGATATTCACAAACGAACGTGGGCATCACCAGATGGTCACACCTTCAACCAAATAGACCACGTTCTAATTGAGAAAAGGGCTGCTTCCAGCATACTTGATGTACGAACTCTTCGCGGTGCGAATTGTGACTCTGATCACTATCTAGTCAGAGCTAAGTGTCGATGCCGAATAGCTTGTGGTGGATATTCGAAAACGAGTAGAGCTCGCAAATTCAATGTCGACAAGCTTAACGACGAAACGGTGGCGCAGGCTTACATGTTAGCATGTAATAAACACCTGACACCAATATACGAAAATATCCAAAATATGCCAGTGGAGAATGCGTGGCTGAAAATACGAGACGGCATCAAATCCTCCGCAGAAGAGGAATTAGGATATCAAGCACGGAGAAAAAATAATGATTGGTTCGACCAAGAATGTCGCGACGCAATAGATAGAAAAAAAATTTTTACTGAACGACCAACACGAGCCAAAAAAGAAAAATATGACGAGCTTAGGCGATATGCGAAAAAGACCTGCAGACGAAAACAAAGGAAGTACAAGACAAGATACAAAAAATGGACGACGACATGAGAAAAAATAAAACGCGGGACGCATAAGCCATAGTAAAAGACTTAAAAAAGGGATATAAACCAAAAACCAGTCTCTGCAAAGACGCAGAGGGCAATATCATCAGCGACACAGAAGAAATCAAAAGGAGATGGGCTTCATACTTTGAACATCTTTTGAATCCCATCCCAGTAGCACCGATAACGACAGACAACATTTCAATTGAAGCCTCAACTGACGAAGATGAACCATCATCGACACCACCCACGCTTGCTGAAATCAAAGCAGCCCTATGTGACCAAAAACGAAACAAAGCGCCGGGAATTGACGAAATACCAGTTGAACTTCTGAAAAACGGTGGAAACTGTGTCGCTGAAATACTGCACAACATGATATGCAAAATTTGGACAGAGGAAATCATACCCGACGATTGGCGAAAAAGCATTATATGTCCAATTTACAAGAAAGGAGACAAAGTCTGCTGTGAGAACTACAGAAGTATATCATTGTTGTGTACGTCCTATAAAATACTGACAAAAATAATTGAACGTCGTCTTAAGCCCTATACTAATCAAATAATTGGCGAATACCAAGGCGGATTCAGAACCGGACGATCTACAACAGACCAGATATTCTCGGTGAAACAGGTGCTTGAGAAATGCTGGGAATATAACACAGACGTGCACCAAATATTCGTAGATTTTAAACAAGCATACAACAGGAGCGTACTGTACCAAATCATGCTTGACTTTGGAATTCCTCCAAAACTAGTTCGACCAACAAGACTCACAATGACGAACACTGAATCCCAAGTGAGAATACAAACCGATTCCACAATCAGCTTTCGAACGGAATGTGGTTTAAAGCAGGGAGATGGTCTAGCCCCTATGCTTTTCAACTTGGCACTAGAGTATGTCGTGCGAAAAATCCCAGTCGACACCAACGGGACACTACTATTCAAGTCCACCCAACTAGTAGCGTACGCTGACGACATTAACATTCTAGCAAGATCCTTCCCTAGTGCTAAGGAGGTATTTGTCAATCTTGACTCCGCCGCAAAAGAAGTCGGGTTACGCATTAATGAAAGCAAAACAAAAGTAATGACGCAAACAAGAAGGAGAACGCCAATCAGACAAAACATAACAATTGCGGAATATAATTTGGAGAGTGTGGACAACTTCATATATCTTGGGGCTAATCTAGCAAAGGACGGTAATGAAACAGACGAAATCAAACGACGGATAATACTTGCAAATAAGACGTATTATTCGGTACTTCCAATAATGAAATCCAAGAAAGTGCACAGGAACAATAAGCTGCGGATTTATAAAACTATTATACGACCTGTGCTCTGTTATGGCAGCGAGACGTGGACATTAACGTGAACTTCCGAAAAAGCAGTTAACGCATTCGAAAGAAAGGTCCTCCGAAGAATTTTGGGACCCGTGAAGGAAGGAACGGAATGGCGAATAATATACAACCAAGAGTTGTATCAACTCTACGACGAGCCAGAAGCTTCAACGTTCATCAAGCTACGTAAACTGCAGTGGGCTGGCCATGTAGAGCGAATGGAAGACAGAAGAATCCCCAAACGTGCTCTTAAAGGCAAAGCGAGTGGTAACCGGCCAGTAGGCAAACCACGCAAGCGATGGGAAGACTCGGTTGATGAAGACAGCAAGGCCATTTTAAAAATTAGCAGCTGGAGGACGCGGTCTTTGGATCGAGACGATTGGAGGCGACGACTTCAGGAGGCCATGGCCCGATTTGGGCTGTCGCGCCATTGATGATGATGATGATGACGCTGCCCACTAGGTTATACCCAGCGCAGATACTTACAGTAATGCGGTTTGGTAGATAAAAAAAAAACTGACTTAACCTCTTTACCGGAATCGTCAATGAGCGCCAACAGATTTTATTTCCCTTTGACGCGATGTTTAAGTTTGCTAAATATCGATCATTGTCGGTCCATTTTTGAGAGTAGCTAAATCAGTTATTATTATATTATATAATAACCCTTTAACTCGTCGTCATGACGAAACAACAATTTTTCACATATTTCGAGTCAACCATAAGGATGATTAAAAAAAAATGAAGCAGACAAAAAATTATTTCAAAACAAAATTAAACAGCCAAAGTATTAAGGAAAGCTCTTTTTGAAATGGAGCTTTATTTAAACTGAATGTCAAATTTATTAATCCGACCAGCATCGATCGGTAATACATGTTGTATAGTGACGTGCGAATTCAATACATTTAATGATCGTCGGTATCCAAGACATATTTACCAAATATCAAATATATTCGACTCAATACTTTTTGCCCAAAGAGGAGAATCCGGTTGTTTCGCACTGGGTTTGAGATTGTAGAAATGGTCCAGAACCGGAAAAAAAATAATTCTTTCGCAAATTTTATTAAAAATCTGAGCACATCCTTTCGTTTAAACGAGTGTATACTGCTAAACCAGAATCTTCTCAATGAGTAAAAAGTATTAACTCAAAAGTATTGGATACGATTCGTATGCCCCCTACCGTGACAAACGTGGAGCAGTGGTGAATTAAGTTTTGTAGTATTAACTTGTTTAAGGCGGTAAGCCCTGAGCCCATTTTCCATTAGAAGTGCACGATACTTTTTCTCGGAAACCGTTCATCCGATCTTCATGAAATTTTTTGCATAATAAACAGATTTTTTTATAGCTGTTGAGATTTCAGAACTTGGCATTTTTATTAAATTTTGCCTCACTCTGATTGTAGTCCTCCTTCTCCAATGGCTCTACGGCCCAAATCAGGAGAAAACATGTGACCGTGCAGTGTTCGTTGATCGTTCGATACATGATTTATTTAGAGGAAAGGAAATTCGACAGGTTGTGGTGTCTCCTGTGTATGTACGCCACACATTGACGACCTACGCACTTTCACATGTTTTCGTACTCATATGCTCCCTGTCCGTACGTATAAATAAACGCGCTCCGCGAACAGCGATATCTGATAGAATGAACACACACAGATACGCATTAATAAACACGTTACGAGAACAGCGGATAATATTCTAGAATGCGTTTGATGTAGTATAGAAAGGGCGAGCGTTCGTGAAAGGAAAACAGTCGTTTGAAAAGTGATTAAGTCGTGTGAACGACAGCGCAAATATTGTAGTAGTATTTATTTTTTACATTTTTTGTTGTTAAAAATCCCCATTAAGAGTAACTGCTCGAAAAATAAGTATGTGACTGATTGATTTTGTTCAGCAGTTTCATCTGAAACAAAAAAATCTAAGTTTTATATTCAGTATAACTGTAGTTATGTCCAGAACTAAAAATTAAAATATTCATGTATTAATGAAATCATTTTACATTAAGGCAACGAAGATCCGGGAACTTGTAATTAAAACGCAAAATATGCGTGAGGAAATCCGTAAAAAACGGTCGGAATTATGGAAGGAGAGTTCATGAATTTTCCACGATGAAAATGCGCCATCGCATTGAGCCTCAATTGTAATCGAATTTAAGGCCAAAAAAGCAACAAATTCCATCAATCAACCACCGTATTCTCCAGATTTAGCCCCGTATGACTTTTTCCTATCCCCGTAACTGAAATTTCCGCTACGTGGAACCCGTTTTCAGTTAATATCCATGAAATTGGCTTTATTTAAAAAATAATTTTATAAAATTAATGTTTGAAATTAATTTCGGGCATGTGGCCGCCGCGGCTGGCGCGTACATAGCGTAATCTGGAAGACCGATTTTCATACACTCTCCTCAATAAATCAGGTTGTATTTCGGCAATAACGCGTCGAATGTTGGTTTCCAAGTGCTCAATAGTTTCTGATTTATCGGTGTAGACATGGGACTTTACATATCCCCAGAGAAAAAAATCGAATGGCGTCAACTCGCACGAACAAGGTGGCCAGTTAACAGGTCCATTTCGTGAAATTAATCGATCATCAAATGTTTCTTTCAGTAAATTAATTGTATCGCGCGCTGTATGGCATGTGGCGCCGTCCTGTTGAAACCACATGTCTGCAACATTAATGCCTTCCAATTGAGGCACGAAAAAGTTAGTAATAATATCTCTGGACCGCTCACTGTTAGCTATAACGTTCTGACCATCATCATTTTTGAAGATAGATTGACCACTGATTCCATCGGCCCATAAAGCGTGTCCTTTTCTGGATGTAATGGTGTTTCCACAATGGCTTGTGGATTATCTTCGCTCCAAATGCGGCAATTGTGCTTATTGACAGCCATTTAGCCAAAAGTGTGCTTCATTGATGATGCAATGGCGCTACAACCCATATCAAGCCTTGGCCTCCCGGATGAACCAGTTGTCTCGGTCCAACGATCGCGTCCTCCAGTTTGAAAAATCGAGAAGTGGTCTGCAATCTGCGTCGACTGAGTACTCCCATCGCTTTCGTAGCTTCCCTTGCGGTCGGTTGCCTTGAGCTTTGCCCGTGAGCACTCGTTTTGGGATTTGTTCCACTTGCATTCATTCCACGTGGCCAGCCTATTGTAGCTAGCGCAGTTTTATCACGATAGATGCTGGTGGGTCGTCAAATAGTTAAGACAGCTCATGGTTGTATCGAATTCGCCAATCTCCTTCCTTAACTGTTCCGTATACCTTCCGAAGAATTTTTCGCTCAAACGTGTCGATTACCTTCTCCGACACTCGCGTCAAGGTTCATGTTTCGCATCCATATAGCAGCACAGGACGAATTAATATCTTGTAGATGCGTACTTTATTGTTTCGATGGACCTTCCTTGATTTCATAATGGGGAGGACCGCATAAAATGTTTTGTTAGCTGTCGTGAGAAGGGCTCTCAGGTATACGAATTAATCCACCTGCTCGAGGTTGTAATCGCCTATAGTAATGTTCTGCCCCTCTGGGACAGTCCTTCTTGCCTGGGTCATGTATTTAGTTTTCGCTTCATTGACCCTGAGCCCTACATCACCCGCTACCGACTCCAACTCCTGGAATACTTCCTTAACGCACAGTATTGATCGGGTCAGAATATCCACGTCGTCTGCGTACGCCACCAACTGTGCGGATTTTACGAGTAGCGTACCTCTGGTATCCACTGAGGGCACTGAAATTGCCTTCCTGACGACATGCTCGAGCACCAAGTTAAAGAGCATGGGGGCGAGATTATCTCCTTGTTTGGGACCTGACTCCATTGAAAAGCTTTGAGTCAACTCGTTTTGGATTTATATTTGGCACTCATTGTTATCCATCGTGGCTTTTATTAACCGAACTAGTTTCGGTGGGACACCTAGTTCAATCGTTATTCTGTACAGAGCATTACAGTCGACACTATCGTATGCTTGGCAAAAATCGACGAACAGTTGGTGCACATATTCCCAGCATTTTGCTAGCACCTGTTTTACTGAGAATAACTGGTCCGTTGTTGATCGTCCAGATCTGAAGCCACCTTGATATTCTCCGAAGATGTTGTTAGCGTATTCACTGAGTTTTCGTTCCATAATTTTCGTCAAAATTTTACGTACACAACAATGAAATTTCTCTGTGATTTTCGCAACGCAAACGATCACCCTTTTTGTATACCGGACATATAATGCTCTTCCGCCAGTCGTCGTGTAATTTTTCAGTTGTCCAGATTTTAGCAATTAATTATTTAAATTATATATAATATTTAATTCGACTGGTAAGCCCTGTTCCACCTTCAAGAGCTCTTCAGGGATTCCGTCAATTCCGGGAGCCTTATTCGACTTTAAATTATGTAGGGCTGTCTCTACTTCATCATGGGCAGCTGATCTCCATCTGGATCTTCCGGAATTATAAACGGTTCAGTCTGTGATGTCGTTCTATTTAACAGTGTTCGGAAGTACTGAACCCATCGTGCATTGATTTCGGTAGCGTCGCTTATGATGTTGGCTTCTTCGTCCTTACAGAGGGTAGTTTGCGGTTTGTAACCTTGTCTCATTTCTTTCACGGTATTAAATGCTGCTCGCACGTCAAGTATGCTTCATTACTGAACAAAATATTCAAATGAAATTGTAGACTTCCAGATTACACCATATACGCGCCAGCCGCGGTGATTACATGCCCGAAATCATTTTCAAACATTAATGCTATAAAATTATCTTTGAAATGAAGCTAATTTCATGGATATTAAAAACATTTTTCTGTGTTTTATTTCAATTTAAAGTTCTGCGCCTCTAAAAAAAACACCCTGTACTAATTCCTTTAGACCGGGCGATTTTTGTACTAAAATAGCCATATGCCGGACTGCTATACCGAAAAAGTTTCTCACTTATACGATGACTTTAATGTAATTATCTCTATTAAAAACGAATCAGTTCCATTGTGGAGAACAAGTGAAAATGCGATTTATGAAATATTTTTTGGATAAATTGTAGGACACACAGATACTGTCACATTGATTTCAAAAGGAAAAAACAACAGCAGCGAAAAACCATAACAAATCTTGCAACTTCGGAGTAGTCTAAAAAGCAGAATGTTGATTTGGGATCTCGACGTATATGTAGTTTCAATTCAAACCTACGTTTATATATCTGTGACACTTTATCTGCGAAAATCAGAAATACCTATAAAGAGGTTTGGTTGAAAGACTAAAAAATAATCTCCATAATGTTTTCGAATCCAAACGATCACGATACAAAGATCTAAAGGTCTGCAGTAACATATTTCAATGCTAAGTTTGTATTCTCCAAATTAATTTCATTCGTAAAGAAACCTATTAGCCTCATGAGCCGCTTGTACAATTGTCAATAAATAATCACACTGTTTTTATTTTCAATAGGATTCTGTTGCAGAATGGTCTCGAGACGGTCTAGCTAAATTATTATCCGAGGAGGTAATGAATTCACTGATCGAAATGTTACAACTCGAAAAGGACGATCTTATTTTCCTGACATATGGCACAAAACATGAAGCGGTAATTTATCATTAAAGAATCAATAATATGACATCTTCCATGTTTTCCAATTAATTTCAGCAAACCACACTGGGACGTGTCCGCTTACTTTTCGTCGACGACTTAGAATCGAAAGATATTATTCCAAGAAGAAAACAAAATCAGTATAATTTCCTTTGGGTCATAGATTTCCCAATGTTTACAATAAGTGAAGATGGCGAATCGTTTGAAAGTACACATCATCCGTTCACGGCTCCCGATTCGAATGATAGTGAGAAACTATCGAACAAAACCGATCTCGAACAAATCCGTTCGCAGGCTTACGATCTAGTTTTGAATGGCCAAGAAATTGGCGGTGGTTCGATTCGTATCCACAATCATGTTCAGCAGTTGTTGGTTTTAGATGAAATTCTGAAAATTCCGCACGAACATTTACAGCATTTACTCGACGCTTTGAAGTCGGGATGTCCACCTCATGGCGGCATTGCACTCGGTTTAGATCGGTTTTTGGCGATTTTGTGCAATGCAAATACTATTCGAGATGTTATTGCATTCCCTAAAGGCTTAGACGGAAAGGATCATCTGTCGAAGGCTCCAGTCCCGATTTCGGAAGAAGAGAAAAAATTATATTGTTTAGTAGTTGACGAGGAAGAGAAAAAGTAGTTAGTCATTATTTTAATAAAGAATTGTATTGTGCAAGATTGTTTTTTAGTTTGCTTGAGTTTTCCAGCCGGGAACGTAATTCAGGTCTCATGGTGATTTCTATTGTGAACAAAATGAGACCTTTCTGACGCTTTTGCCCTTAATATATTTTCTAGCAGTTCCTTCGTTCTATTGTAAAAAAAATTCTGCCCGGCTGGAAAAATGGTTTGCACACTAGGTACAACTTGACCTGAAAAAGTCACATTTCTTGCCCCGAATTTTTCGACGATGCCACTCAATTGACCTGTAATGTACAACATGAAAAAAAAAATCGTCTGACCGCAGCGGTAACAGATTCTTCTTCTAGCAAATAGAAACGACTTTCGCGAATTTTGAGGAAATTTAAAGCAACTTGTGCATCAACACCAATGCTAAAATAGTTGTAAATGTAAATAATACGGAGATAACAAGACAAATGAAACCGATTTCTACATCTCAAGCTAAGCACAACTGACGTAGCGGCCATCTTGAATGACTTCAGCGGGTATGGCGTCATGGATTTTTCCATTTCAAAAGGCCACCTGTATAATTTTTGTATGATCGAAGAGAATCTGTTATTCACATTGTGCAGAGTTCCCCGGTTAATTTTCAAGCGGAAAACTGTAGAATCTTAGTTATTGCGAAAAATTATGCACTCGCGTAATATTTCCGTGCATAATATGATTTAATTATAGTTTTGTGTTGTTTTCGGTAAATCGTGTTTTTACGTCAAGATCATACAACAATTATATAGGTGGTCTTTTGAAATGGAAAAATCCATGACGTCATATTCACTGGAGTCATTCAAGATGGCCGCTACATCAGTTGTGGCCAACTTGAGCTCTAAAAAGCTTTGCCTTACAGCGTTAGGCTAGGTACTCAGCTCGAGCTAAACTAAATGTTCGCTTGGCTGTATTTAGCGGTCATTTAAATGGCTAACCTAAATTTTTAGTGGAGAGTCGTCAACATTTGTGAAGAACATATACACAGACATACACATATAAAGGGTTATCCAATACGAGGTATTATTTTGATATTAAAAGAAAAATGGCATTTTTTGAGATAAATAATCGGATGTTTATTTCATTGTAAAGGGGAAGGTATGCCGTTAATAATGGAAAACAACATCAGCCAAATGGCCACCACGCTTACAGGACCGTATCCTTTCTATGAAATTTTTCGTAACCAAATCGCAAAGTGGCTGCCCTATGTCCTCGATAGTCTCACGAATTCCATCTTTGAGGTCTTCAATCGACGCTGGGCTGTTGGCGTAGACCTTATCTTTCACGTAGCCCCAAAGGAAGAAGTCGCAAGGTGTTAAATCACAAGATCTCGGTGGCCAATTGCGATCACCTCTTCGAGAGATAACGCGGTCCGGAAACTTTTCACATAAAAGATCAATGGTTTCGGTGCTTGTGTGGCACGTAGCGCCGTCTTGTTGAAAGTAAACGTTGTCCAGATCAATATCATCCAATTCCGGTAATAAAAAATCATTAATCATCTCTCGATAGCGCAATCCATTCACCGTAACTGTTCCTCCAGCCTCATTTTCGAAAAAGTAAGGTCCAATGACCCCGCCGGACCATAAACCGCACCAACAGTCACACGTTGAGGATGGAGAGGCTTTTCAACAATATCTCTTGGGTTTTCCGAGCCCCAGATGCGACAGTTTTGCTTGTTGACGTAGCCACCGAGGTGGAAATGGGCCTCATCAGTCAAGATGATTTTTCGATGGAATTTCGGATCATTTTCATGCATTTCAAGGACCCAATCAGCAAAGACACAGCGTAGTTGATGATCGGCCGGCTTGATTTCTTGTGTTAACTGAACTTTATAAGCCTTAAGACCACCCAAGTCTTTATGCAAAATACGGTGTAATGACGTTTGTGGAATGCCCAATTCCAAAGAACGACGAGGAATGGACAAACCTGGGTTTTCCTCAACACTTTGGGCTACAGCAACAATATTCTCAGTTGTTCTTGAGCGACGTGCACGGGTTTTATTCTTCACATCACTAACTTGTCCCAACAGCTCGAATTTTTTCTCCAATTTCTGTATTGCGGTCCGACAAGGTGCTTGACGACGACCCAAAAATGTTTTAGTTTTGCGAACCGTCTCTGCCAAATTTTCACCATTTTTATAGTGAATTTTAATAATTTCAATGCGTTGTTGAAGCGTGTATCATTCCATTTTTATTAATGGCGTAGTTTCTACTTGTCAAAGAATGACAGCTTCAAAAGTGACATCTACCGAATTAGCGGGCTATTCAAAGTAACACCTCTTATTGGATAACCCTTTATTTCTCTGTCTCTCTTCCTCTGTTAAATCGAGAGCGGCGCTGGTCACATTTCCAATACCAGTTTTCATTTTTAGCGCACTACTGTCACATAAAGAATGCTTCTCATTTCACACGCGCGATTTAGTTTCGTGGAGTCATTACATTTTTCGCTTCCAATGAGTAGGTGAGTACGGCCCGAGCGAAATTTATGCGTGAAATTTCCACGGATATTTACCTGGCAATACCAAAAGCATTGGATATTTAGTTTAGCTCGAGCTGAGTACCTAGCCTGAGGCTATATTGTAAAAACATGAGTGAAAAACTGCAAAAATTTTACTTTTTAAAGGGCAAACACGTGTCACATTTTTTTTAGAAAAGAAATCCCTTTCAAATCTGAGCTTTTAAAGAACTTCGAATGAAATTGGAGGAAGCATGTACATAAAATGGAGCCGAAATATTATTTAGAACTGGCCACACGTTGGTTCCGTCATAGAGAGTAAGAATATGAGTAAAGCGCCGAATACACGAAGCTACATGTATGCCGGTGTATAGTGCAGTGTTCAGTGCAAGGAGGATATATAATAAGGAGTGACTATGAGCATGCTTTGCCTTGTAAGCAAAATCGGAATGAATGTATTTCCCTCCCTTACTACCGAAATGCTGGAAATTTTTCTAAAAAAATCGTTTCGCTATCTTTGTCTGCGACACTTAAAAATATTGCAACTGACTCTTTCCCACGATAAATTGTTCGAAACAGTTGTCAAATTTTCGAAAAAAATTGTTTCGCTATCCTTGTTTGACATACTTAAACCCAAAGTAACTATCTCTGTCCCGCGTTAAATTGTCCGTTGCTAAAGTGCTTAGCTTAAACACAAACCAAAACTAATAAAAATTGAAAAAATAAAATTTTCTGAAATCAAACAGCAACCTTCATTGCACTGAAAATTAGTTTATTGCTGACTGAATATTAGCAACCAAGAGAGAATAGAAATTACGGTATTTTTTTTGTAAAAGTTTGAAGCCAAGTTAAGCTTGGACACAATTTTCGAAAATTTCCGAATCAAAAAATATTCCCCCATGAGACAGACTATCAGGTACTCCTTTTATACAGGGTGTTTGGTACTCCGTGCATAACCTTGTAAGGGGTTATTCCTGGATATATTTTGAGCAAAAAATTGTTCTACGGAGATGGTCCATTTTCAATATCCGCGGAGATACAGGGTGACCAAGAAAAGTGTTTCCGACCTGTACCCTCACTCACTCAAAACGATATATCTTGAAAACTAATAATTGCATTTCAAATTGTTATAGCTTGTTTTTTAGGGAATCAAATTACCTTTCATTTGGTGTAATAGTCCGTATTGTACCTGTACCCAATCCTGAGGTATTTGCTTCAGACCACAAATTTTTGATACTTTGACCCTCAAAATTCTGTGCTCAATGTAGTTTTTCTCAAAAAAACGCATTATAAAAATGTCATTTTAATGTTGTTGTTTTATGTGCCATATTATTGCCTACAAAAGATGCATACATACTTATGACTTAGGTTTTCCCGTTTTCCAGGTAATAAGCAAAAATACATATGGCTTAAAAATAAAATATGCCATAAACCAACCCTCGTTCTAAAAAAAACTACCTGAAATGTTGTTAAACTGAAATATTCTTTGTGTCCTTTAATTACTATTTAAATTATCGATGAATGTCCTTTAAGTAGTATTTAAATTATCGAGGAAATGAATTAAATTAAAATGAGTTTCAACACAACGACGCTGTCCGACGCTTGGCATTGCAGTTAAACGTCTCTACGTGGAAAGTTTGGAGTGTCCTCAAAGCAGAGCGGTTGCATTCCTACCACCACACACCAGTGCAGGAGCTGGTATCCATTGATTTGCCCAAAAGGATGGAGTTTTGCAATTGGCTCCTTGAACGACAACTAAGTGACGAGAATTTTATGAACAACATTCTTTGGACTGATGAGTCCCAATTCACCAGGGACGGTATCACAAACTTCCACAACTTACACACATGGGCTGAGAGCAATCCACACACAAGAAGAGAGGCATCATTTCAGCACAGATTCAGTGTCAATTTATGGGCAGGTGTGATTGG
The DNA here is from genome assembly GCA_963669355.1 of Chorisops tibialis. Classification (NCBI taxonomy): domain Eukaryota; kingdom Metazoa; phylum Arthropoda; class Insecta; order Diptera; family Stratiomyidae; genus Chorisops; species Chorisops tibialis. The sequence continues at coordinate 277,930,025 of OY770262.1, forward strand.
CAACGATTTTATTGGTCCTATTAGGCTTCCGCCTACCCTAAATAGTTCCAATTACTTGCAGTTTTTGACAAATGATCTACAAGAGTTATTGGATGATGTGCCACTGCAACGATTGGCTTCCATGTTTTACCAACACGATGGTGCTCCAGCTCATTACGGCCGACAAATCAGAGATTGGTTAAATTCCAATTATAGCAATCGCTGGATCGGTAGAAATGGACCGATACACTGGCCTGCAAGATCTCCTATTATGGATTTCTTTGTATGGGGACGGATGAAGGACCTTGTCTACGCAACGGAAAAAGTAACGTTGCAGGATCTAAACACCAGAATCGATGCGGCAGCAACAGAAGTAAGGCAGCAGTTGAGGAGTATGAACACAAAGAGAACACTGGCAAAACGAGCTTTAGCGTGCATTCAAAATGAAGGGAGCCATTTTGAACATTTATTGTAATTAAGAAAAATTGAAATAAACCATAAAAACCATTCTTAAGTTCTTTTAGGTCAAGCGGAGAGTGTTGATCAACCCATTCTTGCTTTTTTGACAAAAGTGCTACATTATTGCAATGATAATTTCTTCTAAACTATAAAACTTATGCAATGCAAGTGTATGCATCTTTTGTAGGCAATAATATGGCACATAAGAAAACAACATTAAAATGACATTTTTATAATGGGTTTTTAGAGAAAAACTACATTGATCCTAGAATTTTGAGGGTCAAAGTGTCAAAAATTTGTGTTCTAAAGCAAATATCTCAGAATTGGATACAGTAACAATGCAGACTATTACAGCAAATGAAAGGTAATTTGATTCCCTAAAAAACAAGCTATAACACTTTGAATTGTGATTATTAGTTTTCAAGATATAACGTTTTGAGTGAGTGAGGGTACAGGTCCGAAGGACTTTTCTTGATCACCCTGTATCTCCGTGGATATCGAAAATTGACCATCTCCGTAGAACAATTTTTTGCTCAAAATATATCCAGGAATAACCCCTTACAAGGTTATGCACGGAGTACCAAACACCCTGTATATCCTCCTTGGTTCAGTGTCATTACACTTGTGTAGAGGTTTTCAAAAACTTTTGAATACTTGGAAGTGGAGCTTAAAGTGCGGTGACATGTAGCACAGTTTGTGTTGCGGCATGTCATACTTTCATACATTTTCTCAGTATCAAAACAGCATTCGACGTGATCACATCGCACTTGCTTTTTTTTTGTTCGCACGCCATTCCAATATGAAATCCATGAATACGTGAGAATAGCAATGCGTGATCACATCGATGATGGTCGTTGGGAATGGGAGATGATGAGGGGAGGGGAAAAAATTATGAGGAAAACTTTATTTGTTAGAATTATGTTGACAATTGATACGTCCGGAAACATTGTGAAACTTTAACCTCAATTATATGTTATGGGGTGACCATTACCGTTCCTATTGGGGTGTGTGCCTTCAATGTTGTCGAATGTGTGACATACAAGTATGCTATGACTGGTACACACTGCAATAAGTATAGCTACATGTAGTTCACACAAATAGCATCGTATATTCGGCGCCTAAGGCACTCGTAGTGTAATGGTTGCCCTTGTCAGGCGCTAGTGTCGAATATATTAGGTTGTTCCAGATGAAATGGCGACTTTCGCGATGAAGTGAAGTTAGTTGTGATTTTCTTGTCTCAAAGTGCAGCCAGGTGGCTTTGGTAGTAATGAATATTGAAGTATAAATATTCCTACGTTTAGTCATGGAATCATTTCAGTTTTGGACTTCATTGAGATCGGAGAAAGAAAAAAAATGGAATCGTGTCAAAAACGGTTACTTTTTCTTTACGAGTGCAAACTTGGCCACAACGCATGGGAGGCAACCAAAAACATCACCAGGGCATTTGGAGCTGACACAGTAAGCGAACCAACCACAGCGATGGTTCGAAAAATTCCGATCAGGAGATGTGACCCTTCAAAGTGAGCCATGTGACCACCCAGGACCGTCGATAGAAACGACAAGCTGCGTTTACTAGTTGAGTCTGACTCACGCCAAACTGTAAGGGACATTGCAGAGAAACTGGGCGAACACCATTCGACAGTTTCCCGGCACTTACAAGTTGGAAAAGTCAAAAAGGCTTGATAAGTGGGTTTCGCATGAGCTTACTGAGCAAAACATGACGCGGAATAACGGTCAAAAAATTAAACGAGTTGCAGTATGAGACTCTTCCTCATCCACCATATTCACCAGACCTCTCGCCAACCGATTACCACTATTTTAAACATTTAATAATTTTTTGGCGGAGAAACAATTTAGCCGCCATCAAAAATGCCTTCGAGGAATTTCTTCAGTCTAGAATCAGGCATAAATGCAATTGAATCTCGTTGGAATAAGTGTATTGCATCTGCTGGTACCTATTTTAATTAATTAAATTAAGTTGTATAAGAGCTAAAGTTTTTTGAAATTTCACTAGCAAAGTCGCCATTTCATCTGCAACAACCTAATAGTTACTCAATGAGGCTCTAGAGGCGCTTCACCATAGTTTGGCAAAGGTGAAGCCCAATATTTGGAGCGAAATTAGCGAAATTCACACATAAAAATTTTAAAGGAACAATTTATCTTAGTGTGGATGAAATTGGCAAATAAAACTATTAAACTCACCACTCCACGAATGTTGAATATGGGAATGTGTCGATTGTGACATTTCTGCCAGACTCTAATACAGTGTCTCCTTCTAGCAAGGAGTGATCTAGTGTCATTCTATTCTAAAAATTTCTTGTTAAAAAAAAACGAAAATGTTATTCCAAAATGTATTTTAAAAAAATTGGTTTAAATTAAAAATGTAAATACAATGAAATGCACTAAGAATTATTCTCTCTCGTAGCTATCGGCTGCTTCATATTCAAGCGGTTAATTTTGCGCTGGCAAAACTCTTTGCTAGTTCAAGTACTTCACCGGCCTTATCGAAATTCGGACCAGACGCTTGAGCGGATTCAGCTTTGCCACCTCCTTTACCGCCCATAGCACCAGAAATATGCTGAACCCATTCGTTGGCTTTCAATCCTTTCTCAACAGCGGCCTTCGGCACCGACGATAAACAGAATATTTTCTTCGAATCAGCATCGACCGAAATGAACATGGCAGAAGTTTCGGGACTAAGCGATCGTACCTGTTTCAGTGCAGCATCCAAAGCTTTAGTGTTATTGAACGCGTCCAATTGATGAACCATGAACGGAACATTGGGACTGTTCTGACAGATCTCCTTTGCCCGTTCGACAACATTCGTTGCGACAGCAGCCTTCAAAGCACGCTCCTTATCGTCGAGAGTTTTCTTTAAATTTTTCAATACATTTCTCATTTCGTCCTTCTTGACGTGCGGAATCGTCGCTTGAGAAATATCTTCGGTTAGTTCAACGATTTTTTTCACGTGATCTTTTGAGTCTCGGCCAGATTGATCGGCATCAATCGTTTGCTTCAATTTATTGATTTCATTCTGGAATTGTTCGGTCTTTTTCAGAGCTTTGATGGCTTCGGGACCGGTTAGTGCAACAATTCTTCGAATACCTTTAGCAATGGCCTCTTCACTGCTAATGACAAAATCAACGATATGTCCGGATCGTTGTAAATGAGTGCCGCCACAAAATTCCACTGATGTATTCTCGCCGGCTTCACCTTGGGGATTTTTCTCGAGATTTTCAACTGGTACTCCGAACGAGATTACTCGCACTGGATCGGGATAAACTTCATCAAAGACTGATCGAAGACCTCTAATGGATTTTGCCACAGCAAGAGTTGATTCTTTCGCATAAATCGGAACATTGTTAAAAACCATGTCTTTCGTGAGTTGTTCGGTCTTAGCGATTTGTTCAATAGTTAAAGCTCCTTTACTGTTGAAATCGAAACGAAGTTTTTCCGGTACTACTAAAGAACCCTTCTGTTCCGTGTCTTTTCCCAAAACCTGCAGCAGGCAATGGTTCAGGGCATGCGTAGCGGAATGGTTGTTCATGGTGAGTCGTCTTCGAACCAAGTCAACGTGTAAATTTAATTCATCTCCGACTCGCAGATTTCCTTCAATAACTCCAATGTGCAGAATATATCCGCCTCGATTGAAAACTCGATCAACGAAAAATTCGGTTGCTTCATCCGTAACTTTGACCATAACGCCTTGATCGAAGATCTGACCGCCACTTTCTGCATAGAAATTCGTTTTGTCTAGAACAACACCGCACTTCTGACCGGCATGTACTTCATCGACAAATTTATTCTCGAATCGTAGAGCAACAACTTTTCCGGTGCAGCTCGGAAAATCGTATTCAGCGTTCATGTCATCAGATTTCGCTTTGTAGTGATATTTGAAGGAATCATTGGTTGTGGCCACAGATTTCTCGCCCAATTCGGAAATTGCGTGCACATCCAAATTAATTTCGGTCGTCTTATCGGCACCTTTACCCTGCGACAGAATGAACGATTTTTGCTTGGCCTGTTCATAACCTTCCATGTCGATTTGAAGATTTTTCTCTTCTGCCATCAGTTGCGTTAAATCAACTGGAAAACCGTATGTGTCGTAAAGTCGCCATGCAACATCGCCGGGAATAATTTTTGCGCCGCCCAATTTCGAAATAGTTCGATTCAATAAATTCCGACCACGGGTTAATGTTTTCAAAAATTGTTGCTCCTCTTCGTTAATAACATCGATAATGTGTTGCGGATCTTTTGTTACTTCCGGGAATGCGTCACCCAGCAATTCAACAACTGTATTCACCAACGTAGCGAAGAAGCCTGGCTTGGCATTCAGTTTTTCTGTAGCGTATCTACAAATAAGAAAAAAATTATTTCACCCCCTATGCAAACCAATCTAGCATTATAACGTACCTAACTGCTCGCCTTAGAATTCTTCGCAATACATAACCACGTCCGGTATTATCTGGCATTCCTCCATCAGCTAGAGAAATTGTCAATGTTCTGGCGTGATCTGCTAACACCCGGTAAGCCATATCGATGCCATCAATATCATCACTACCAACTCGTCCTTGATAGTCCGGAGCGTTAGTTCCCTTTTGAATAGCCTCGAAAATCGGTACGAACAAATCAGTATCGTAATTCGAGCGTTTATTTTGAATAACTGAAACCAACCGCTCGTATCCTAAACCACAATCGATGTGTTTTTTAGGTAGTGGCCGCAGGCTTGCATCTTGTTCGCGATTGAACTGAATGAACACCAAATTCCAGATTTCGAGGACATCGGGATCGTCCATGTTAACGAGTTCTGGAACGCTACGTCCACCAATGCGATCGAAGTGAAGCTCAGAGCATGGACCGCACGGACCGGTCTCTCCCATTTCCCAGAAATTATCTTTCATGCTGCCGGGCAATATGTGTTCCGGCTTAACGCCCAATTTCAACCAGATTTCCTTGCACTCGAGATCAGGCTCAAGTCCAGCTTGCTCGTTTCCACCGAAATAAGTAACGTACAATCTATCCTTGGGCAAGTTTAGCCGTTCGGTTAGAAGTTCCCAGGCCCACGAACAAATCTCCTTCTTGAAATAATCGCCAAACGACCAATTGCCCAACATTTCGAAGAACGTATGATGGTAGACGTCCTTGCCGACATCGTCCAGATCGTTGTGCTTTCCGCCGGCACGAATGCATTTCTGCGTGTTTACAACACGAACCCATTTTGCCATATCACTGTTCGGGTCTGCTACACCCAAAAAAATTGGCTTGAATTGATTCATTCCGGCGTTTGCGAACAGCAGCGTAGGATCATCGAGCGGTATTGTTGATGAGGAGTGCACGTAAATGTGTTTTTTCTCCTTGAAAAAATCGAGAAAAAGACTCCGAATTTGCTTTGAAGTTAAGTCGGTATTCATCATGGCGGTATTTTCTGAAAAAAAAAAAAAATATTTTAAATTACATAATTTTCCTTCAATGAAGCTGCTTAGAATTGACAATTGAAGAAAAATTGCACACACCTACAGATATTACTCATCGATTCAGAGAAAACCTACAGTTAGGAACACGTCGTCATAAGGACGGCGACGGACAACGGTATAAACGACGGTCGCTGTGGATTCGCTATAGACGGGGATGGTGTGTGGACGACGGTCGCTATGGGCGGCGACAGTATAGACAACGGTCGCTGTGGATTCGCTATGGACGGCGATGGTGTGAACGACAGGTATGGACGATGGTCGGTTGTGCTGTGTATAAAAAGAGTGAGCATTCGTAAAAGCAGTGAGTTGTGAGTTGACATTCGAGTAGGAGAGTCGGCAGGCTAGTGCGATCGATGTGTATCGTGCGATCGGGGTGAGTGAGCGGATAAGTCATGTGATCGACAGGCGCAGTTCAACAAGTGACAGTAAGCGGTTAAGTCGGATTCGCCATAGACGGCGACGGTGTGTGGACGACAGCATAGACGACGGTCGCTGTGGAGTCGCTATGTACGGCGAAGGTGCAGACGATGGTAAAGACGATGGTCGGTTGTGCTGTGTATAAAAAGGGGGAGCATTTTGTGAAAGCAGTGAGTTTTGAGTTGATATTCGAGTAGGAGAGTTGGCAGGCTAGTGCGATCGACGAGTGTGTCGTGCTGTCGGGGCGAGAGAGCCATGTGTTCAACAGGCAGGATTAAGTCTCGTTACCGACAATCGATCCGAGTACCTACTGGAAGGAGCCGACCGGGACTCTACTGCTCACTCACGCTATAAAATCGGGTTGCCGGCAGCAATGTTGGAAACTGTCGCGTGCGATCGATCGGATCAGATAATACAAACATGTAGTGAACCGCATTTCCATAATACCCGCGATATCAAGTACATTTTACCACATTTCGAACCGTCATCCAAGTGCAGCATGTTGGCAGCGCATTTTGTTGATCGTGTTATGTATAGTTAGTCCATGGGATACTAGAGGCGCTTCACCATAGTTTGACAAAGGTGAAGCCCGATACTTTGAGTGAAATTTAAAAACGTGTCAACCTTTTTTTGAGTACGTTCTTAGCATCAAGACTATGCGCGGTTTATAATATTTAATTAAAGTCATAACCAAAATTTTGAAAGAGCAATTTATCTTAGGGTGAATGAAATTTGCAAGAGAAATCACTAAACTCGGAGTGGTGAATTCGCAGATGTCGATTTTGACATATCTGCTAGACTCTGATGCAGTGTGTCTTCTTCTTCTTGCATGGGGTGGTTCTAGTGTTACGAAGCTTGCCGAGGTGTGCTCGCCGTGCAAGCCCGCCTGAAAGGTCCTGGTAAAATCTGGAGTGAAGAATCTGCGCGGATTCCTGAGAGTCCTAGTCAGCGAGGCCGATATTCACATAAAAATGATGGTCCACGCTAGGGAACCGAGACAAGACAAAGCTACTTTTATGCCATGGTAGCATTGGGGAGACGAGTCAATGTGAGTGAACCCGCGATAATCCGATACATAAGAAACGGCTTGCGGCATCCACTCTTACAATCTCAATTTTCGACACCGTCAACGATCTCTTACCGCGATCACGAGCTACGAAAATAACTGCGTTAGCATTCCGGAACCACGAACAGAATCGAGCCGAAATTTTGGTCCACCACCACAACAAGGTACCGACTTTGAGCAGTTCGGAATCTCGTCGATACCACGGCCACTTGTCTTGAGGTGGGACATATTTCGTTAAACTGTCCAATACCGCAACGGAACCAGAGATGTGAGAACGAACAGCACATAGAGCCAAACGATTTACGGAAAACAGTCATTCAGTCATGTTCATCGCATAAATCCAACAGAAAGAATTAATTTATTAATTAATCGATCAACAATAATTTTATATCATCCTCAACACCCTCCACTTCGTGATCGTGACCGAACAGTGGTCGATCCTATAGAAAAAGCAAACCTCTTGGCAGCGACTTTTGCTATGAACTCTAAACTTTTACAGTTAAATCTCCTCCCTCTGTTTTCACATTGCAACCCTTCGTTTTCGAACTGTGGTTACTTCCAAGTTCCTGCAGGAGCTCAATGTCAACATTGATCATCCGCCCATTGTCCTTAAGAAATGTGCTCCCTCGCTAAACCGCAATCTTTTTCAACTTCTCTTCAGGGCACTTTACACAGATCTGGAAAGTCGCGAATGTTCAGCCCTATTGCCATTAAAAACTAAAAAAAAAAAAAAATAGTGGTATCGAAAAAAAATCTGATCCGTTGGAGATCTCCTAGTGTATCTAACTGAACGGTGGAACTCTTGTTTTAAAAAATTCGGCGAAGGGCTAGTACTTGCACTAAACATTTCGAAAGCGTTTGACAGAGTTTCGTATAAATGTCTCATAGCTAAGCTTAAAGCCTTTGGTTTTAGCTCCGCCTTCCTTACATGAATTAAGAGCTTCTTCTCTGAGCGCTCCATGCGTGTTGTATCAGATAGAGTTACCTCTGCCCCCTTTTCTATTGATTCCGGCGTCCCTCAAGCCTCAGTCTTATCACCCACCCTTTTTCAGTTTTTATAAACGACCTCAATCATATCCATAGTTTCGCAGATGACAGCACAGCATCTTCTAATTTGACTCCCCTGCGGAGGCACGTCCGACTTTAATGTTCTAACGCCGTAATGAGTCAAAACATTCATTAAACTCTGACCTCAACTTAATTCTGGAATGGGGCAGGAAAAATAGAGTGAGATGCCTTACAGTGTACTCGTGAGTGTGTGCAGTTTGACGAGTATTACGTGGGGCATGTAAGAAAGGAGGTATTAGATCCTTTAGTTCCTTACTATATTTATCATGGAAATATTTCTAATAAATGCAGAGTACTTGGACATTTTGGCGATACTCAAAGGAGTCTATAGAAGGCGATACGGTTTAAACTCCAATTAGACGGAACGCATGTTTTTAGTTACGATCGAGCAACGATAGATGTGATCTTGGGGCACCAGCCCAAACATGTCCGTTATACTCAAAACGTGGACGACTATACATAAGCCTTATACTAGATGGTAGCCAGTTCAGGTAGAAAAGTATTTCTTACACTTCCGCAGAATACCAAAACGTTGCGAGGCATCAAGAGCGACTTCGTAGATATTTTGACTCCAATCAAGATTGTTAAATTTTACACCAAGTAACGTCAAGTCAGCAGAAAGTGGAATCTGCACGCCACTGACGGACATTGTAATGGCCGACGCCGGAACATGTTTTAGAGATAGATGACCGGACTAAGTTTTCGAGGCAATAAACTTGCATTACTGAGCAGTCTGTTTCCCGCGAATTACAATCCCCAACAATTAGAAAACTACGTCCACCGTAATTTCAGACTTAGTGGGGCTTAAGGCCAAAAGCTGAGAGATGTGTCATTCAGGTGAAATTTTAACTAATCGTTCTGCAGGTATAAGGACCCCTGCTAGATCAAGGAAAGAGAAAAAAATTAGTGGAAATCGAGATCTTTGGATGTCTCAGGCCCAGCTGGTGGTGGGAGTGCCGGGCCGACTTGCGGCAAAGTGACGTAGCGGGACTTGAATCATCCTGCTCTCCCTATTCTTAACCAAAAAGAAAATTGGGATCCGTTGACCGTTAACATCGGGACTGATCCTCGCCTGTTAAAATAAGGGAATCGTCGGCAATTAAACCATTTTTTTTTTCAGTTTAGCTCAATTAAATAACACTCACCGGTATAATGGCAAAATTGCGGCCCCTACCAATCACAAAATGATAGAAATCAATTTGCTAAGAGATTTATAAATACCTTATCGTTGCGAACCCCTGCGGCAACTTTCGAGCAGGCCGCCAAATCTTCGAGCAATTCCTCAGTCGATTTATGTTCCTGCTTGAATCCAATCACAAATGTAGCCGGAATTGTTCCTTTCAAGAACTCATTAATGTTCAACCGAAACCGACTTCAGCAGTTCACTAGTATCTCTGGAACCACTTCCCACTTAAAGAAAAACCATCACCGCCTGTTTCTTCTGGAATATATTCCACCGATTTGGAAGACTGTAACACGCGCACCCAACAAAAAAAAACTCCCTATTCAATAACGTCCGCACACTTTCGCGATCCAGTAACTAGGAGGCCAAAATTGTTGCCTTCTCATCCAACGAAATTTATTTAATGGTTTAGTGACCAGTTTTTCTATGTCATTCTAATTTCACTCAACTGATCGGCACACCCCCTGCCGGGTGAACAACAAAAAAAAACCAAAAAGAAATTGGCTGATTTCAGCGCGACCATTACATCTTCCAATCGGAGGTAATGGCAATTACGAAAGGGGTAAAACTGGCCTTGCGTGCAGGAGTGAGTTAGTTTTTACTCGGACAGCCAAGCTGCACTGAAGGCCCTCTCCGCTTACAGCTGTAATTCAAGATGAACTGTTGTGTAGACATGTCGGAAGAATTAGGGAATACGTGCACTTTGGAACTTTGTTGGCTGCCGGGGCATCGACATACCTGGAAACGAAATGGCGGAAAGGCTTGCCGCTGCCACTGTTGAGGAAACAGATAATGTTGGCATTGCCTTAATAGTCGTTAAGGCTATATACGCCAACAAAGTGTAAAAAAAGGCAAATCTGAAATGATTACAAAGCGAGTGTGTAACACCACGAAGATGCTATGGGATGGGTTTGATGGAGGGAAATCAATAAAACTATTGAGACTCGACAGAAACTTTCTACGGACACTACAGTAGTCCCTCGTTAAGACGAACTCGACGAGGGAAAGAAATACTCAGTTCGTGTTAAATAAATACGTGTTACCCGAATACGTTTAACACGAACTGGGTTCGTGTTATCCGAACCCGAATATTACACACATACTGCATCCATCTCCACGCAGTTAAACACAGTTTATATCCATTCTGTCCAAAAAATTTCAATGAAAAAATAGATCATGTATAGAAAAAATATATTTTTTCGATAACACTTATATAATGTACATAGCATACGATGACATACGAATTTATATTTCTACCTGTGTTTCAGAAAGTTGGTAATTGTGGTTTGTTGGTAAGTTTTTGAAAATTGTCGAATGCACTCTCTTCTTATCTTGTCCAAATTGTCGTCAAAACTTACATCTAGGTTTTCGGTAGAAGTTTTCGCAAGCCTTTGTAAAATCTCCAATGCCGTTATGACTTCACTTCGATTGGGCTTCTTTATTTCCTCGATCACTTGTTCTTCCTCTTCTTCTTGGTCTTCTCTTTCCTGTCCTTCTTCGTCGGATAAACTACACACTGGTAAGTTTTCGTCTAGTGAAAGGAACTCAGAAAAAGTAAGAGCTACAGGTGGTTCAGTTGCCACTACGAGTCTCTCCCAGTCTTCTGGTCCGTCGATCATAATTTCCAGGTTTAGTAGAGGCGAAGATGTTGGTTCAACTTCCATGGGATTGTCCGAGTTCACGGTGGTCCAAGCTTTTTTGAAACAATTCGATATGGTTGTTGGCGAAACGTTGTTCCATGAAGCAGTCATAGCTCTCATCGCTTGCAAGATGTTCCATTTTACAAGAGCCTGGTCAGATTCAATGGAAAGTATGGCGTTTCGCACAAGTCGCGTTTTAAAATGGCACTTGAAAGCAGCAATAATTCCCTGGTCCAATGGCTGGAGACGACTGGTGCAATTTGCTGGGAAAAATACGACTTTTAGATTAGGCAGCTCCAAGTCGTAGATTTTATGAGCGCTGCAGTTATCCATTGTTAGCAGGACGTGTCGATTTTCCCCTGCCATTTTCCTTTGAAATTTCATTAGCCATAAACGAAATGAGGTCGAATCAACCCAAGCATTTTTTTGGTTGGTGTATTCAAATGGTAAATTCTGACGATTTATTTTGTTCATACATCTTGGGTTTTGGTATTTTCCAATAATCCATAATTTCAGTTTTTCGGAGCCTGTAGCATTGCAACATATGACAACAGTTAATCGCTCTTTGTTTTTTCCGCTACCGTAGCACTTGTTTCCCTTAAAATCGAGAGTACGATCTGGCAGCAAGTTGTAGTACAGCCCTGTCTCATCGATGTTAAAAATATCTTTGCCGTCGTAGTTTTCTTTACTTCTTCAAATTCTTTTAGCCATTCGCTTACGGTTTTTTCACTGACCTTGTTCAGTTCTCCGCTCACCACAAGAGACCCAATTTTAAATCTTTTTTGGAATCTCCAGAGCCACCCATCGCTACATTTAAAATTTTCGAACCCGAGTGAATCACTTATTTCTTTAACTAGTGTTCCCGAAATCGGCACATTATTGTCTCTCACTTTTGTAAACCACTTCAAAAGTTCTTTTTCCACGTCCTCGTTCGTAGCTTTACGGAGCCGCTTTGATGAGCCGGATGATCCTGAAGCAATAGCAGCGTCTATTTTTTCTTTGTTTTTGATGATTGTCGACAAAGTTGATTTTGGAATGCTGTATTTTTCCGCTATTTTCGTTTTCGATACCAAACCACATTCCACTACTTCCAGAATTTTTCTCTTTATCGAAAGATCAATAGATCTTTGGACACTTTTCTTAGCACTCATTTTCCCTTCATAAACTCAAGAAAGACGCGATAGAACTAGAGCGAATCGTCAAAGCAAACAGTAACGATAAAGGCCAGATCGCAAGTCTAAGCATAAAAGCATAAACAAACGGTAAACAAAGACTCCTTGGCTTTTCTTTTTTTTTTCGTTTCCATCGTCAATCATAAATTTCGTGTTAACCGACATTTTCGTATTGGCGTTACAAAATTGAGTTCGCAGTTCGTGTTACCCGAATAATTCGTGCTAGCCGGGGATTTTTGGTTTGAAACCATTGGATTTAATGGAGGAAAAGAAATGGTTCGCGTAAACCGAATGTTCGTGTTATCCGGGTTCGTATTAACGAGGGATTACTGTAGTAGGTATAGTAAAGAGCCACTGTCTACTTAGGAAACACGCTCGAAGACTTCGCCTAACAACTAAGGACATTTGCAGAGGCTGCGATGAGGCAGATGAGACTATAGAGCACTTCCTCTGCCATTGCCCATGCCTCCGAACAATTCGAAGACAAATTCTTGGAGAGTACTTCTTCACCGAGCTGAATGATCTGCACGTTCCTTGAATCGATGTAACTCATTAGTTTCACCGATAGAGCGGACTGGCTGAATGATATGTAGGTGCAACGGTAAAAACACGGAGACGTACAATCGGCCCCACTGATGGCCTGCGTAAATTGGTGTCCAAGCCCTACACGAACTTAACTGTGCATTACCCAAAGGGTTACTCCGAAAGTTATTTTGGTCACCGTAAAAAAAAAAGGATATGAGTAAGAGTAGTGTTAAGTCGCCCGCAGTTGAATTTTGTTTTTTTTGACTGCAAGGCCACCTATTTTTTAGAGACTCCACTGACTTAACAAGATTCTGTAATTCGAATGTGGTCTGCTATGCCTGCGTTGCTGACTAGACCCCCAATCCCGCGCCATGGCTCAATTCCAAAAATAACGGGATTTAAATAAATTAGCGATTTCGGGATTGGAAACCCAACTGCCTTAACAAAGACTCCTCAGAACAGAAAGGTATAGAATCTAAATTTCGCGAGAAAATCAGCAAACTGTATGAAATTCGACCGCAAGGAAAAAAGCGACCAACTCTTTCATTTCAACTTCGCTATGAAATAAACAAAAATATTAAACTAATAAGTCTAATCTAATCGCGAAATGAATAAAAATCAATCCAATGCATTAATTAAAAAGAAGACAAAACTACAAACAGTTACGTCACACTGACTAAATGAGAATCTCAAATAAGATCCGATTAGATTCGTCAGACCTTCAAGAAGTGTTTCAACATTTCAAATCACGGCAGCGAGACCGGTCCTCAACAAAGCACGCATGGCGGCGACTCATTTCCATAGAAAAGTCGCCTTTCACCTGAACTACTTCGTACAAGTTCGTGATTTGATTCAAAATTCGATCAAATTAGGTAGAAAAAAACCTTCGCGACCGAACTAGATCGGGAGCATAAAAATTCACAGATTTCCTGTTTTCACTGCCACGCTGGTGCTTTTTGTTTGCAAAGAGCCTGATGCAATCGATTATCTTGACAATGTAATTCCGATCGATTCAAACGAAATGATTAATTTTGAGTTAAAAAAAGCCGCAGACAATGTTTTGATGGCCCCCGGCAGTTCGCCACTCTGGCAAAAACTTTCTCCTCGAGGGGTTAAGTTTTTCGTGGTCCCGAAATTCGTGATTTAAGCACAGCTCCCGCAGTTCTGAGGGCTTTTATACGATTTTAATCAAATAAATCGGATAAATTCAATTACCTGGCGTCTCTTGCGAATGAAGTTTTCGAAATATCACTTAAAATTGCAGCAGCGCAACCGAAACACGTTTTTTCCCCGCACTTTCTTGGCGACTTCAGAGCACTTTGCTATTTTATAAGTAGACGAGAAATGTCATCTGGCTCCTGTCATTGTGACAACATTTTAACAGAACTAGCCTGATCCATTGAACTCGATTTTAGTTGGGATCCGTGCCGTGGTGAAAGATGACCAAGCGTAAAACAAAATTGAAATTGATTAAAATATTACTTACTATGCTTAGAGGTACTGTATAACCAAGGCCCTCTAGAAATACCAGGCCGTAATGCTGAAAACGATGACGTAGAATACCAGGTTTTTCTTAACTATACCTAAGGTGTCCGAGCAAGTCGGAGCTCACCCAAGTATGAGATTTGTCAGTTTGACAATTCGATTTGACATGTTGTTGCAGTATGTTTTCTAGCTATCAGGATTCGCGTCGCTCCTGTTTGCTTTGATCCGCCGATTTGAGAGCATTATTCATGAGTTCGATCCGTATCGAATTATCGGGGGACGGCGTATATGGTCCAGCACTAATATATTCTACATTTGCTGAACATTCCCGTTCATATTCCGGACACTTGGGTTTTTTTGGCAGCATTCTGATTAGTTTGATCTTCCGGTCGGTCAAAAGTTCTTTTATTTGCCATTTTTCTTGTTTGCGGTGGCATGATTGCGATTTCAAGGTATCTGCAAGACACCAGGAGCGGGACTATTCGTAGCCAGTTTTATTACAATCATTGGCGCGAATCCAATACCGAAGTTCTCTGCAAAATGTCAGTCAGGAGAACTGTCAAAGCACAACGTCATCACTGACGTCATCAAAAACCTGCTATATTTCCTGCAGCTGCTGTAAAACAGTTCAGCATTACGGCCTGGTATTTCTAGAGGGTCTTGGTATAACTGTGCAACTTCCTCGGTATAGCTAGGAGTCCGGCACATTGCTATTTTTATACGAAATCGGTGGGCTCAAAAAAATTAAGTACAAAAATGATGCGTCCTAACGATCAAAGTATTCTTAGAGTCACTCTATGCAAGAAGAAGTAGAAGTAATATCAACGAGTAATTCTAGAGGATGGTACAACTAGAGATACTCGATACACACACTAACACTTCTGTCCTAATAGAGTTCCCAGCAGCGAAATCCAGAATGTATTACCGTAGAACTCGTTATAGAACTAATTCTTATGTAATCCTGTCGCTTTTTTTCTTATAGAAATTCTAGGCAGTAAGTGAAAACTTTTTGTTGCAATACATACAAGTAGTTCCAGAACTCATTACTTCGACGTTATTATCAACTACTTCCATTATGTAAAAAAGTAATGCAAACGGTAATGAGTTCGATGGAAACAAAATAGTGTTACAATTGCCCTTTCTTGTGAAATTCATTTATTTAAATGCGTTGTTTTTCAGTGAAAAATTGGATTTCGTCGCGTGTGCACGTGAATTCAGTGAAAAATTAAATTGTGTTTTTCTTTTTGTTTGCAAAAATTGGTAAGTACAACATTTATCAATAATTATTTTTTTAAATTGATGTTATTTTATTATCAATATTGTGGGCTAAATTATTGGTTTCTCTGGTTTTTCATAAAGATGCAATGGACAATAGCAAAAAAAATATAGTGGGCACACGGCATTTGGCGCGTCTAGTTAAGAAAGAAAAGGAAAATTTTGTGATACAATTGAAAAATTCCTCTGGCGAAAACAGTTGTCCAATGGAAGCTTCTTGCAGTTCGAACTTAGACGATTTCAGAATCTTAGAATTTAACTATGATGGTACTCACGGAAAAAGAAGTTTTAAGTCATTAACACAAATTAATGATGTATTGTTTAGTGAGTACTTCATATCTAATTTAATTTGTTTCAAATAACACTTAGCTTATTTACTTTCAGAATCTCTCCAACATGAAGGGTATTCTCTCGTCGATTTCCGAACAGACGTAAAGAAGTCCTTCAAACTAATGAAAAATCGGCACTTTAAAAATATATGTATAAAAAAAAGGATTAATTTTCTATTCGTTTTTTTTTCCAAGAAATTTTATGTTTCAATTTTATAATGAAAATAAATTAATTTGATTATTACCTATTGCGTATTTAGATAAGCCATTTAAATTCAATTCCTTTCAGATTTTTGATTATGAAATTATGTAGAAATTTAAATAATACACACGGGAAGAAATTCGCAGTAAGTATTTCTAGAGCAGTTTTCATGTAACTGATGTTGTATTGAGTTATCTGTAGTGTGCTCTGTAATGGGTTCGTTGAAACTATTTTTATCACGACTGCTCCAGCAATGTATTCTCAGATAACTTTATAGTAAATCGTTCTGGAACCACTTGCAGGTATTGCAGAATAGAGTCTTTCGCTTACCTCCTATGACATCCCGATGTTAATGTAATGACTTTTTAACATGGAGTGTAATCTATGAGGTAACTACTTGCCATTACCGTGGAGTGGTTACATCATCGATTGGGTAATGTATTTTTTCGCTGCTGGGTTTGGACAATGCTCTAATACCAACAGTTAAGACTGCGTTTAGAAACACAAGAAGGCAACATAAGAAATACGAAAATCAGCCAAACTTGAGTTTAACCGATTTCAAATGTACGGAAACGAGCAAAAACTTGCGTTAAACTACAAGTTTTTAAATAGAATTCTCATTAATACCGAAAATAAATATGACTTTCATAAATAATAATTCAATTTGATTGTGTTTACTTCATAAAAGAAAAAGATTGAGAAAATTCAAATTTCGGACGATATTTCCCGCGCGATCGCTGTACATGCATTGTCCAAACTCTATTAGGACAGAAGTGTTAGTGTGTCTCTATACACAACCAGTGTGAATTGGTGAGTTTAATGATTTCTTTTGCAAATTTCATCCGCGGCGCGCGCTGGTGTGATGTGTAATCTTCGGCTCCCGAGCATTACACATCACCCGAAAGCACACTTCGGGTGATGTGTACGACATTCGCTTGCGAAACGTCACAATGACGTTTCCGACATCATATTTTTTCGCATACGCGTAAGTACAAATCTTTAAACCGCGGTTAAACAGCGGTTAAAAAGCGCTTAAACAAACAACGCCACGGAAAGGCCGTCATTTCCTAAAAAAATCATCAATCTTACTCTTCAAGATGAATTGTTGCTTTATAATTATTGTTTATGGCTTCTTAGTTAAGTTTGAGATGATTCGCACAGCTCTTGATGTAAAGAAAGTACAAAAAAGAAGTCAATACTTTTTAAATTTCGCTCCAAATATCGGGCTTCACCTTTACCAAACTATGGAAAAGCACCTCTAGTGTCCCATGGCGTAAATATAAACAGCAATGTCCATGGAACGTTGTTGTTCGGGTGAAAACATTCCAAAGCGGAATGTCAAAATTTCAAACTCTAACCTCAAACAATAATAAAAATGTTGAATACTTTCGGGAGGCTCATCCTTCGCCGATTAATAATGAAAGGGGATGCGGCACTGGCAACCAAAGGTCAGAAGTTTAACTTTTCGGAACGTGTCGCGGCTGCGTTGCGATCTACAAAGCCAAAATCAAAAAGGATTGAGGTAAGAACTACGCTCTAAATGCTGTATTCGCGCTTCAACTCGATTTTTGTCCTCTCCAACAGAGACAATACTTCATCGATTCGAAATACGTTAGAACTATTGGCGGCAACGGCGGAGATGGATGCATATCCTTCTTACAACTCTGGTGTAACGAGAACGCTGGACCCGACGGAGGAGATGGGGGCAACGGCGGACACGTTCTATTGGAAGCTTCGCACGAAGTGAATAACTTCAATCACATCTCATCAATTTTGAAAGGACAGGAAGGTGATAAGGGCCAGAACCGGGATTGTCATGGCAAAAATGCTGCACATACGGTGATCAAAGTCCCGATCGGCACAATAGTAAAGAATCAACATGGCAAAGTCGTAGCCGATTTGGACAAACAGGACCTTACGTTCGTTGCGGCCAAAGGTGGAAGCGGTGGAAAAGGCAACCACTTTTTCATATCGGACAGACAACAGGCACCGAAAATTAGCGAGTACGGTGCCGCTGGCGAAGATCTTGCCTATCAGCTAGAACTTCGGAGCATGGCACACGTAGGATTCATTGGTTTCCCGAACGCCGGCAAAAGCACCTTGCTTCGAGCGATAACTAGAGCTCATCCGAAAGTAGCACCGTACCCGTTCACAACGCTTCGACCGAACATTGGCATGATTCACTACGACGACTACGAACAAGTGGCCGTTGCCGATTTACCGGGACTGATTCCCGACTCGCACAAGAACAAAGGACTCGGTATACAATTCTTGAAACATGCTGAACGATGTTCGGCTCTACTGTTTGTCGTCGATGTTTCGCATCCGGAACCATGGCAATACTATGAAACGCTACTGTTCGAGCTGGAACAGTTCAGTCCGGAATTGGTCACTCGACCGAAACTTATCGTGGCCAATAAGATCGATCTGCCCAATGCAGACGAAAACTTGAAATTATTCAAAGAGCGGATCGACGTGCCAATAATAAGCATAAGTGCAAAACTGGGAACTAATCTTACGGCTTTGCTGAATGCCATTCGAATTCTGTACGACAACCACCAGAAGCAAACGAAGAGCAAGTCAATTGATGTGATATAGAAATTTACAATTTAGGAAATAAAAATTTCATAATTTTACGTCGATATTTTCTAAATTTTCCAAATACTACGTTTCGTTCCATTTTCGATTCCGAAAAATCTCACCTCCCAGTATAGTTTTTCCGCATTGCGACTGCTGTCCAGAGCCAATTTCTTCAACAGATAACAAAGACTATCGTCCAAATTGTGATCTTTTCCTCTGGTTTTCTCCGACCAATCCACTGCCATTTCCGCCTTTAAATCCGATTGGCTATTTTAATCTGTAGTTAGTTGTACTCAAAAAATCATCAAGTTCGTCGTTGAAGATAACATCTGGCGTAACAGGCATTGGTTGACAAAAGTTTGCGATTTCTTGGTAAGCCGAACGGTCACTTAGTCAAAGCCATCTACAGTATAATCCGTGTAGCTCAATGCGAAGTTCATTGGTTGGAGTCATAACAAAAAACATAACAGGCCTACGATTGGGCGTAAAGCCCAAGGACTGCAGGTAATCATCTAATTTTTTCTAGTCATATTGTATTCTAAATAAATATTTTGTGTAACATTTCAGCTTGATTAATTTTATACTTACTGAGTAAATTGGTTTATAGTTTTTCATGAAAAAGTGCTATTTGTATGGGAAGTGGTGTAAGGAGTAAGGGGATTCAAATATACAGTAGATTGATATTACTTTAAAAATAATATTTTAAAAATTTTAGATCAATAGCTTTCACTTTTCAAGAAAAACACCGTTTATTGTCAAATTCCGAAATCGAGTCAATTTGTATGGGAGGGGTTAGAAGGAAGGGGTGGAGCGATTTGCACCGTTCACGAACTTTACCTTACATTTTCATCAAAAATAATGTGTGCAAAGTTTGAGCTTCCTAGCTCAACGCGTTTTCAAGCTAGAGAGCAAACAGACGGACGAGAAAAGACGATATTTTAGCATTCTGGCTGCGTAATTGAAGAACGGAAGTAAACAACAAAAACAAAAGAAAACAAAAAAAAAAAAAAATATAAATAAATAAGTTTGTGACAGCTCAAGAATACAAAACTGAAGTTGACACCAATTGAATGCCTTTACGTTAGTGTCACCAATTAAAATGCATTGAAGCTGTCATCTAACAATTTTCACACAGAAAACTTAGAATTTTGGTTGTTACGAAAAAGTATGCACTCGCGTAATGATTCTATGCTGCATTTGATTTAATTATGCTTTTGTGTTCACGATAAGAGCGTACAACAATGATATAGGTGGCCCTATGAAAAGGGGAAATCCGTACCGTTATACCCAAGATGTGCCAGTTACGTATGATGACTCATTCGTTACCTCACAAAACACAGCATTCATATTTAACTATTTACGTATGATGACTCATCTGTTACCACACATAACCCAGCATAATTTCGATAAGAAATATTTTCTTGCTATCCTAAAATAACAAGAAACCCGATTGCACTTAATGTAAACAGTATCCAGCCAGAAGCTACAACATAAGCAAATTCTCATGTAAACAATAAAATCATTCGAATAAGATAAGAATGAATTCGTTCTCAAGCATTTGAAGAACTTGAGAACGAGTCCCTATTTAAACGGAAACGAACCGAGACTCGAAGGAGTTTTCGTTTCATCTAGTAACTGAGTAGTTTTCTTAATTTTCTCTTAATTATAAAATAAAATAATAGTTTAATAAATAAAAGTTGTTCTCAATAAAAGTGTTTTTTTTTTGTTAAAAAAACTACATATTTAACTTGCCCAGCTTATAGTCTAGAAAGTAATGACGTAGTTCAGCTATTTAACACGGATTTGCCGCATGAGTCAAACACTCGTAGCTTCGTTCGTTCTCTTAAGCTAAAATCCAGAAAGGGGAGAAAATGCCGAAGGCCTGACGATCTATGGAAAACCGGAATTTAGCTCAGCATTGTAGGAAAGGCACCACTCTACATGAGATGATTTTATTACAGGTAAAAAAATTGTTACAAATTTAACCCGGCTGGGAAAACGTAAAGAAAATCCCTAGGTACTAGGGGCGTAACGAATCTGTCCGGCCACCCCATGATGGAGCGGGCAGCAGTCGCTAGCAGCTTCGTTCCTTTGCCTCATTTCCGAAGCCACTAGTCTGGAAGGGCTGTAACAAAACAATTAAGGTAGTCTGGCTAGAAACACGTCACAAATTTTCACACATATATAAGAAAGTAGCAAAAAAAAAATTAAATAGGCGAATATGCGATATAAATATTGCCCAATGAATGAATCTAACTAAATTTTACGTTAAAAAATTTACAAATTCAGATAAAAAAAAAATTAAGTCCCTAATTATTAGTCTCTTGTACTTTACTGTGGTTCTAAACGAAACTCGTTGGACTCCTTGATGATTCACCAGTCTCGTCGACTTCATCTCACTGTAACGATTTTTCCTCGATGCAAATTCCAGGTATCTCGCAATTTTAGCTCGTTCTGTGGACAAATCTTCGCCGTCCTCGTAGTTAATCCTTCGACTCGATTCTTATCGCTCACTGACTCTATCTTAACTCTAGTTCACCCACCAACTTGTCGTATTACTTGTTAACAAAAAAAGCAAATCAAATTTAACTTCGCTATTTCAACGAGACTGTTCCTTCGTGTACGTCCGTGTACGTATTTCCAATCCAGATCAAAAGAGGTCGAGAAAACTTTGCCTAGGTCCCAGCAAGTTCGTTTCGGGACCCTCAACAGCTTCTGCTGGCCTTAAAAACTCGATCATTTATATTCAGGCTTTCATATTTCTTTGTCTGAGAAACTTTCTCCGCTCCAAAAGGTAATAAACGCTCATTTACTATGCGCTTATTTCGAACATTTATTCTTATGTTACAACCATTTTCGGACTAGGGTTTCCTAGCATTGTTTGAAAGTTTTTCACCTACTCCATTCTTGGAATACTTCCATTCTTCATTCGCGTAGTCCGAAACGATCATGGCCGCTGGTGATGTGTGTCTTGGACGTGAAGCGCTATGTTTACAATCGCATAGTGAAAATTAAATCCGCGAGTTCGTTTGTAAAAAGTCGATGCTGTAGTTAACGCCATTCGTTGTTCGTCGTCGCGGCTTCGAGTGTTTTACGGTTACGGAGCGGCTGCAGGTAGTAAGATTCTGTTCTTAGCTTGCTCGGTGTGAAATTTCTCCGTGGTCTGTGCGGACCGCTCGCGGAGCGCGGACTGGGTCCAGTGCCGGTTTCGTATTAGAAGCCAAGTCATGTGGATCGATTTAATTTAGCCAGTCGATTCCTCGCCTTGGCGCCATGAGACGTAGCTGCAATCCATCGAAGGTGTTTGTCGCTGGAGGTGTTGGTGCGTAGTTCGACGTTACTATTTCTTAAATCGTTTATTATCAATTCTAATGTCCTTATATCGTTACAGCAATTTTACTCTACGTTACTCTTAGCCAGGGTTATTGGGCGAAGAGTATCTCAAGTTTAGGTGTAGTCCTAGTCCGAAAACATGGAAGGTTGTTCCGCGAAATATTGCTCAAACGTGGTCGCGGTAAGTTCTTGTAATATCAATCTTGATAGGATTCATTCAATAATACTTTTATCATCCAGGCACAACTCGAATTCATTAAGGTGAAGGCGTAACAAAATATAGAAACAAGCTTTAAAAAAAATAATATAAAAATATGGAAATAAAAGTTTTATTAAAACTAATTTTATGACATAATTCTTAATTTTAAAATCGTTTCGAAGAAATCCGTTAACATCCGTCTTCGGCCGTTGGCAGCCAGAATGCCATATTTGTGCAAGCGGACGCCAACATCATGTATTTCGGATTGAATTGAACGCACTGAACAGGACCAGGATGATCGCCGTTCAAGACGCACACTTTATAGCCGGTATCCGCATTCCAAACATGCACTCGACCGTCCGTACTACCAGAAAATATGAATTGTGAATCGGGACTGAATGACGCTTCGATCGGAATTCCTTTGTTATTTGGATACCCGGTGAATGTTTGCAGTGGCGTACCGTGAAATGCGTCGACCAGGCGTATAATCGATCCGTTTGTGCTGATTAAAATCGTTTTACCGTCTCGTGAGAATTTCAGTCCGGTCCAATCACATTCTTTCTCCTGGTTCAGTTTGAACGTTACAAACGGTCCTTTATCGAATGATCTAAAAAATTAAGAGATATATAAAACAGAATGTTACGGTAATATTTTTTAAGTTATAGAAATAACTTTAGATTGGTTCCTTGTGTAACCATAGGTTAACACAATTTAAAGGCAGAGTCGATTTCTGTCCTCTATAAGAAATTTATGACAGATTATTAAAAACGTACCAAGCGTTCAGTTTAAAGGCAGGAAATACGCATATTAAAACAATCTCCGACTATGAAACCGGGAAAAATAGGGGGCAACGCTTAATTTGCAAATTACTCTATTTTTCCAACGCCACTGGAAATAGAAGAATTGCGGGAACAATGAACATCATCGACCTCTAAAGCAGAGTGCGATTTAAATATTTTCTTGAGGAAAGGATATAGGTACCCAATTTTTTCCATTAAGTACTCAGTGGAGTGGAGCGGAAAAAGGAAAGGTGAATGGAATTCATATCTACACAAATATGCGCGAATTCTTAATTACAAATACCCTACGGAAAATATTGGAGTAGTCAACCGAAATGGGTTCGCCACCATATCTCATGTTTGTTGACTTCGTGAAGGCTTTCGACAGCGCTAAGCGAAATTACATGGAATGCTTTGCGTAGGAGAGGTACTCCAGACAAGATAATAGCTGTGATTAAGGAATCCTACGAAGATGCGAGATAGAAGACAGCTGTCTGAGAGCGTTCCTATGGAAACGAGTGTCAGACAAGGCTGCATATTATCACCAGCCCTGTTTCTGGTGGCAATGAATGACATTTTGAAAGCCGCACTGGACTTGGGGAATATAAAGGACTTCAGTAGAAAACACTTCGCCTTACAATCGATTAAATTTTCAGAGGCTGCAGTGTGGAAGGTGAGACCGTGATATGGTACAAATATGGAGTCATACAATGGCCGCAATTATGGCCTACCTATATTGGTGCCCAACCCCTCCAAAAACCTGACCTAAACTAAGTGTCATACAGACACATCAATCAATCAAACTCCTGTTATGCCCTACAGGGGCATAGCACAGAGACAACTCTCTTCCACAAGATGCGATCCTGAGCATCGGCCTTTAGCTGTTGCAAGGACTTGTTTATTCCTCTGGCCTCCTGCTCAACTGCTCGCTTACATGGTCGACCAACGCTCTGGTTTCCTCAAAGCGTGATCTATCCAGTGCCACTTCCGCTTTTGAATCTCAACAGAAACAACAAGGTCTCAGAAAAACACATTGGAAAAAACATCTCTAAGTTCTAATACACCTTAAAACTGACAAATCTTGGTAACTAAATTAGAATAAACGAAAAACAAAGTGTCGAGTCTCTGCAATGCCGGCTTAAATTTAATAAAGTTCGGAAAAACATATTTACCGCAAATCGTACAGCTTTATGCTCTCGGAATTCACACCGGCCGCAAAAATCAAACCTTCCGGATCATAAGCCGCTACCGGTCGTCCCGACAAATGCATCAGACCCTGGCAATTCGGCGAACGCAAGTCCCATAGTCGCAATGTCTTGTCCAGCGATCCGGACAAAAAGGTGTCCTCGACGGGCGATATGCACAGCGAAATGACCTTCTTCGTGTGTCCCGGAAAGTACCGCAAGTACTTGTTGTCGTGCAGGCTCAAGTAGCGAATTGTGTCGTCGACTTTCGTCGAGCTGTGGATGGCCGTGTTGTTGCCGTGTGTGAAGTGAATCAGATCGACGCCGTACTTCTTCGAGTTCACCGTTCGCGATTGCGTGCCCTTCTCGCAATCGTAGATCACGATTTGGTCGTCCTCGCTGCACGAAATCAGGTGCTCGCCGTTCGGTGAAAAATCAATAGCATTGATTTTATCGGTGTTCTCGCGGAAGACTTTGGCCACCTTGAAGCTCCGCACCACCGGATCGATTAACTTCATTTTCATTTTCGACGAGTTCAATAAGATCGTAAACTTTTGATTTGGAGAGGAAATCGCGCAAATTGGCATGGACGCGGCGGCACAAGAATTCTTCTTTGACACTTGAAAATTGTTAAATGACAGTTATAGTTACTCCATGGGACACTAGAGGCGCTTTACTCGAGATTGGCTGTAGTTACTCCATGGGGCACTAGAGGCGTTTTACCATAGTTTGGCAAAGGTGAAGACCGATATTTGGAGCGAAATTTAAAAAAAGTGTCGTTCTTGGAGCAGCAATTCATCTCAGGGTGGATGAAATTGGCAAAAGAAATCATTAAACTCACCACTACACGAACATTATTAATTAATTAATTAGGGAGTAGGTGAATCATTTCAGGGATATTTTGATCTCCAACGACGAACTTTGGAGTACAACCGGCCAGACTAAAATAGGTATTGAGGTTCAAAGGCGGAAGTGGTAGTGGATCGGTCATACTTTGAGGAAACCAGAGCGAAACATTGCCGAACAGGCTCTGGATTATAATCCTCAAGGAAGACGTCGGGTTGGTCGACCAAGTAACACATGGAAGCGAGCAGTAGAGCAGGAGGTCCTGGCAACAGCTTAAGGCCGATGCTCAGGATCGCGCCTTGTAGAAGAGAGTTGTTTCTGTCCTATGCCCCTATAGGGGGTCTTAACAGGAATTTGATTAAGGCGGATTTAGAGCTGGACGATCGACCACGGACCAGATATTCTCAGTTAAACAGGTGCTGGGAATATAATATTGATGTGCACCAGATATTTATTGACTTCAAACAAGCATACGACAGTATCGACAGGCGCGTACTGTGTAAAATCATGTGGGAGTTTGGAGTCCCATCGAAAATGGTTCGGCTTACAAGAACGACAATGACCGAGTCTTTGTCACGAGTCAGAGTAGAAAACGATCTGGCTTTCAGCTTTAAAACAGACAACGGCCTTAAGCAAGGTGACGGCCTCGCACCAATGCTTTTCAAATTGACACTTGAATATGTTGTTCGGAAAGTTCCCGTTGACACCAAGGGAACACTATGCTTTAAATCCACACAACTCGTAGCACATGCCGACGACATAGATATCCTTGCAAGACCTCTGGAGAGTGCTAAGGAGGTATTTGTAAACCTTGACTCGGTAGCAAGGGAAGTTGGACCACGTATTAGTGAAAACAAAACAAAAATTATGACACAAACTAGGAAAACCAGACAAAATATTACGGTAGGAGACTATAACCTAGAAAACGTAGACAACTTTGTATACCTAGGGGCGAACCTATCGAAGGATGGAAGCGAACCCATCGAAATCAAAAGAAGGATAATGATGGCAAACGAGACTTATTATTCGGTACTTCCAATAATCAAAAACAAGAATGTGCATAGGAAAACAAAGCTTAAGCTATATAAAACCATCATAAGGCCTGTGCTATGTTATAACAGCGAATCGTGGACTTTAACTCAGGCGTCTGTAAAACTACTTAACGCCTTTGAAAGAAAGGTCCTCAGAATAATCCTCGGACTTGTGAGGGAAGACTCGATCTGGAGAATACGATACAATAGAGCATTGTATGCCATCTTCGACAATCCAGAAGTGTCAACCTTCATAAAATTTAAGAAGTTATAATGAGCTGGTCATGTGGAGCGTATGGATGGCGGAAGAATTCCCAAATGCACACTAAAAGGGAAAGTCAACGGACAAAGACCGGTCGGAAAACCACGGAAGCGCTGGAAGGATTCGATTCACGAAGACAGCAAATCACTGCTAAGATTTTCTAACTGGAGGACACGGTCACTGAATCGAGATGGATGGAGGAAAATTATTCAGGAGACGAAAATCTGATTTGGGCTGTAGCGCCAAGTAAGTAAGTAAGTAAGTGCAAATATACCATCAACAAAAAAACATTCAAGCGAGGACGAAGCATCAGAAACTAAAAGTAGAATTATCGTCAGAGAGAGACCAAGAAAGAGTTCGTCAGAGTTATTTATACTACTATGAACAAAAGTTATGCAGTCAAATGTTTTTTCATATAAAGTACAAGGACTTGAAGGGGGAATATATGTCAAGAAGACATAAATATCCTTATTGCTAAATACAAGCTTAACACACACGATCTCCAGACCGTGAGGTTCGGTACAGGAACAACCACATAATAAATGTAGCTACGGACTGCTCATAACACTCCACCACCCTTCAATCTCAGATCGGAAATATAGCGATCCCTACGAAAGACTTGTAAGTCTGAACTAAAGAGTTCACAGTTAGAAAAACTACAACTTAATCCCGTTTCACTTAGAGCCATAACATCATAGGATGAATTCTGAGTTGAAGCAAATATCACCTGGGTTTTAGGGCGTAGTCCATTTACGTTTGGATAGTAAAGGGACAAACAAATCTAAGGTTTTTGGCCCAGAACCGGGTGCCTTGTTACGACGAGAAATAAACTCTTTAAGAAATGAGGGCCATGAATTATTATCTAACAACTGATTGAAAAGTTCAGTATCATGTTCACAATCAAAGAATAAAGTCCACATTGAACTTTATCAAGATACAGATAATGGTTTAATTAAATTAGGCATCCCCACATTTTGATTTCAATGAAATTTTCTAGGTTCATAGTTCAAAAAAAAAACTCTAGAAGAAAACTATACGATTTTTCTGAGGTAAAAGTATTATTTGTTTCACGAAATGTGGGAGAATTTCCAATGAAATACTATTAACTCCAGTAAGGCAAAGTATCGCTAAGGAATAAAATAAACTGAAGAAAATATTTCTTTGATGATTTATGTTCCCACAGAAGACCTTTATATCTTGGAGTTCTACTCCAAAGTTCGTCGTTGGACAAACTAAAATAGGCTCTGAGGTTTAAAGGCGGAATTGGCAGTGGATTAGTCACACTTTGAGGAACGCAGCACGAAATAATGCCCAACAAAATCTGGATTATAATCCTCAAGTAAGAAGTCGGTTATGTCGACCATGTAGAACATGGAAACGAGCAGTTGAGCAAGAAGCCAGAGGAATAAACAAGTGCTGGTGACAACTTACAAGGGGTGTAAATATGAAACCGGATTTTTTTTGCAAAAAAAAAACACTTATTGGTTGGAAAATATAGCCCTTCGCTAGCTATACATTTTCCCCATCTCTCTGGTAATGTGTGGATGCCTCGCCAAAAAATGATTTTATGATGAAAGCCATATTCGTACATTTTCGTAGGAAGTGAAGCGCTGCTCAGCAAGTGCGTGTCCCATCGATGCAACCAAATGGTAATCAGACGGAGCCAAATCTGGTGAGCAAGCGGCATGGGAAAGAATTTCCCAACTAAACGACTCTATCATTTCCTTGACCAGTCTTGCTGTGTGTGATGGTGCATTGTCATGAAGCAAAATCACTTTGTTTTTTCTCTGCTGGTATTCTGAGCGTTTTTCACTCAAAGCTTGATTCAATGCAATCATTTGGTGTCGATAGCGTTCAGTGTTAATGGTTTCACCAGGTTTCAGCAGCTCATAATCACACCCTTCTGATCCCACCAAACGCAGAGCGTTTTCCGGCCATAGCAATTTGGTCTTGCAGTTGATGTCGGTGGTTGGCCTGGAGTTACCCATGATTTTTTCCGCTTCGGATTCTCAAAATAAATCCACTTTTCATCGCAAATCACAATTTGATGGAGAAATGACTTTCTTTTGTATCTGGCGACCAGCATTTTGGAAGTGGTTTTTCTGTTTTCCTGCTGTCTTTTGTTGAGACCATGTGGGACCCATTTTCCCATCTTGTGGATCTTTTCCATGGCTTTCAAACGTAACAGAAAATCAAAGCTGCCCGCAAATCGTAGTTTCGCGGTACAAAGTTCGACATGTTCACTCTTATTAAAAACTATTCTGTCGTATGAAACTTGAAGTATTATGAGTTGACAATCTTTGTCCGATGTCAAAACAAGAAAATGGCGTCACTGACGCGTGTTCACAATAACCACATTGACCAGTGAGGCCCTCTTTGATCAAATTCCGGTTTCATATTTACACCCCTGGTAAGTCCAATGCACAGGATTGAGCCTTGTGAAAGAGAACTGTTTCTGTTCTATGCCCCCATGGGGAGATCTTAAAAGAAAAATGATTGATTGTTTATCTAATTCAGCTTTGAGCAAGATTGGAGAAGCATTTTTAGACTCTAGAAGCTGCAGTAGGCGTAGAATATGCGGGTATCGACTGGATAAGGGGAGCAAGCTCAAATTTGTGGAGTTTGAAGTAGAGCAAGCAATCCGAAATCTGGCAAGACATAAACTCATGTCTTGCCAGATTTCGGAAAGACGAAAAACCGCACTAAAGTAATTGTCATCTATCTGGAGCTTCCATGTGTGAGAAAGATGAATTGATCAAGTTCGATAAATCTGTTGGTCCGAGGTCCATGACACACCCCATAAAATTATGAATCTTGAAGAAGTCAAGATCTTAATGTTGTTCTATAGGTGTTCTAAAGGAGATATTGAAAACCCTCACATTAAGAACGATTATAATGAACTTTTTTTGAGAAAAGAAATCGGTCGAGAACTTTGTTATAATGTTAATAAGCATATCTCAAAATAATTGTAGTTCATACATTTAATGGAGGCGTTATTGTTAATTAAAGTAAATTATTCAGTGTTTCATAGCTTTCCGTGTGATATTTTCGTGACATTGGGTAATTTGTTTCTTATTACATTGTACAAATCTTCTACGAATAAATTAAGTGTAACAGAAATGTTTAAACAAGACAATTTTTAGCATACGTATTACACTAAGAGAAGAGCTAATGAGCTAAAAAAATTATGGTAAATACCAATCGATTAGATTGATTCATCAAACGAGTAACTTAGAAGGCAAACACGGGTTTTACTCGTATTTCTATAGCACTTACGAGGTAAATTATCCTTTATCGCCATTTGTTGAATACAGTAATAAACGAAATAAGTAAATTTCACTCAAAATATTTGGATTTTGGGTCATTCGCCTGGATGTAGTACACAGTAATAAAAGAAATGATCGATGATGAATGATAAACGAAGGAATAGTAAAAATTCAATTTAGTGCTGAACTCATCAGGGTTGATATGAACTATTGAGGGAGAACTGACCTTCAGATTTCTGGAAATTGTTCAACAACACGTAACTTTTACCCTAAAGCTCTACGTTAATAAATCATTTACAAATATGGAAAGAAGGCAGAGCTTCAGCGGATTAAAAGGGGTGTAAGAGGGTTTCAGTCTTTTTCTGGTGACTAGTATGGATTTGTGTACTAACGACATTATAAAAATATTTCTGGGCAATGTTAGTTTTGTGGTATGTACAGTGCAATGAAATGTGCCTTTTATGGCTAGCGGACGTCTAGAAAAATTAATCGATGTTGACAAAAAGTTACAATTTAGTATTTCGATTTAATTTCCCTTCGATTCCAGTTACGAAAAATGTAGGCTAATTCCGTGCAGGAATGTTGATTTTCGTTGGGTTTGAAATATCTAAAGATGCACACTATAATATTACTTTTGTACTCTAAAAAATTGTTTCTCGTCTTTCTGACTACTTTCAGTTGCAGTTGAGATACCTCAATATTTCTATACTCTAGATGAAACCTGAGAGTGTTATAAGTTAGCCGCAAAGTTTGTAACGCTAAGAAATAGGGCTCTGAAAAAAAAGATACAGAAGTTCATATGTATTACCACTCAAAAATTTCAAAAACGGATGTCTATCCGTACAATCATGTCCTTTCTAGAGAACGCGTTGAGCTAGATAGTTCAAATTTTGTACCCGTCGTTTTGGACTAAAAAGTAAGATTAAGTTCGTGAACGCTCCGCCCCTTACACATCCTCCCATACAAAATGACTCAATTTTGGAATTACATAATAAACGGATTTTCTCAAAAAGCATAAAAGCTATTGATCTGACATTTTGAATATGTTATTCTTATGGGGATTTCAATCTTCTCCTCCTTCAATGGCACTGCAGCCCAAATCGGGCCTTGGCCTCCTAACCTTCAGGTTCCTTAACATTTTTTATTATTTATTGTGGAAGGGTTGTTAGACCTTCGCACAACCCTCTACCTATGAATTTATCATTTTCATAGATTAAGATGACTAAGGTATACCCAAGCACGCAGTGTGCTTGAATTATGCGTCGACCGGGATTTGAACTCACGACCTTCGCATTGTACACCAACACGCTACTAACTAGGCTACACGCTAGCTGATATAATTTTAATCTGCGGTTTAAAAATTAATCGAATCCTACCCCTGATGTGAACAAAATTAGTTCAATGCTGTTACTCCTTCTATCGCTCCCCATTCAAAATTTCTTAAAATCAATAAATTTCTCTTTCATATGGAGTTTCGCATGATTGGGCTGTATGTCCAATCATAGTCTACTTATGTTTTGGTTTGGTGATATAATAGCGATTATGCGAGCGGACAAAGGAAACGCAACGGTTTTCATGGACAAGGAACAATACGAGGAGAAGATGCGAGATATTCTACAAACAGGACCATATACCGAAATGAAGCGAGATCCAACTTCTGTCCTCCACCGGAAATTAGCCTTATCCATCAAGAAAAATCCCATATTAGCGGAAAAATATGCCAAATTAATCCCTTCAGATCTTCATACACCAAAAATGTATGGACTTCCGAAAATTCACAAGGAGAATACCCCACTTCGACCCATCATCAGTTCGGTTAATTCACTTACCCAAAAATTGGCTAAGACTCTCGCGACAGAGTTACGCCCACTAGTAGGTAACACATCACGCTCTGTCAAAAATTCCGCTCATCTAGTAAGATTCTTCAGAAAATCAACTTAGAACCAATGGATATTTTAGTCAGCCAAGACGTGGAATCACTGTTCAACAACATCCCGATCAAGGACACCTTAAGTATCATCAGGAAACTCATTCCGGACAACAGGTATGACTTAATAGAATTTCGTTTAAATAATACTTTATTTTCAGCTCTAGGGAAACTCTACAAGCAAACGGAAGGAGCGGCAATGCGATCTCCAATTTCACCGGTGGTAGCGGAAATTTTTATGGAGGAATTCGAAAAGAACGCACTAGACTCAGCTCCATTAACACCGAAATTGTATCTACGGTATGTGGATGACACCTTCATCATTTGGCAATATGGGAAAGAAGAGCTCGACAAATTTTT
This sequence comes from Chorisops tibialis, assembly GCA_963669355.1. Lineage (NCBI taxonomy): Eukaryota > Metazoa > Arthropoda > Insecta > Diptera > Stratiomyidae > Chorisops > Chorisops tibialis. The sequence continues at coordinate 277,962,066 of OY770262.1, forward strand.
AGTACACCTGAACTCATACCACGAGAAAATTAAGTTAAGAAAATTAAGTTCACCATGGAAACAGAAAGCAACGGGAAACTCCCATTCTTGGATGTACTCGTCGAAAGGAATCATACGTCGTTAAGCTTCGGGGTATACAGGAAACCAACAGATATCTCCACGCTCATTCACATCACCACCCAAGCCAGAAAATAGGCGTACTGAAGACCCTAATACACAGAGCTCGACGTATAACTGAAGGAAATCCAGGCAGTCTACGAACAGTTGAATCGAGCATTTGTAGCAAATGGATACATAGCGAGCGAAATTAACAAGGCGTGGAAACCGAAGCATTCAAGGACAAAAGAACGGGAAGATACTGAAGAAGGAAATACAGCCAAACGATGTGTAAAACTATCTTACATCCAGGGCACGACGGACAAGATAGGAAAAATACTTCGAAAATCCAACATCAAGACAAAATTCACTACCCCGACTACTATCCGAGGAATTTTAGGAAATCAGAAGGACAAAAAACCATTGGAGACTGAAGGAGTATACAAAGTACCTTGCGGCTCATGCGATAAAGTATACATAGAAGAAACGGGATGGACAGTCCAAACAAGGATCAACGAGCATCAACGATGCACACGGAAAACCCAGATACAGTCATCAGCGATCGCGGAACGTGCAACGACAGAGGACCATACAATCGATTTCGACAATGTGTAAATTCATTCAGCGGAAGAGACTCAAAATATTGAAGTACGCAAGAGGTCGCTAGATTTCAAGTAAAAATTAAACTACAGGGTTGATTTTAATTTAAAACATAACAGAATTATGATACTCTAGATGAAATAGGAAATAGTTTATTGTACCGGAAAATATATCATCTTAAATTCTTTCGAATAGTGAATTGTGACTTTTGTACGGGAGGTGGTAAAAGCAGAGGAGAAAGGTTTGTAATTTTTGTATATAAAACCGAACGTAGTATACAAAGTGTTTCATGCTGAATTTAAAGTTTGTAACTGTCATAATTTTCGAGGAAATTGAACAATTTTTGCCTGAATTTATGCATTTTTATGGGAGGTGGCAGAGAAAGTGGGGGGTTTTGGATGATTTTGAATCTCCTTTTCAACATCCTAATCATATTGCTTTGTTACTCATATGCTTGAAGAAGAAATAATTTTTTTGAGTTTTCAATACAAAAATTTGTATGGGAGGTGGTAGAAGGAGTGAAGTGAAGTTAATATTTTTTTTAGCGTTTATTGCAATAATTAAGGGACAAATTGTGGAAAAATTTTAAGCTTGTACTTTTTCTAGTTTCAATAAAAATCGATGAAATGCATTTTATCAAAATTGTGCATTTGTATGGGACGGGGTAGAAGGAGTATTCGAATCAAAACTAAATTTTTTGGCATCAATGATATTTGTAATAGTATACTTTCCTCAAAATTTAAAGCTGATAGCCTTGACGATTTTGGAGAAAAATAATTTTGTTTAAATTCCGAAATTTCGTTAAATTTGTATGGGAGGGGGTAGAAAGGATGAGGTGAAGTTGACAATTTTTACAAAATTGGTTGCAATTGTAATAATATTAATTTTGACAAAAATTGATTCTTTTAGCTTTGCTAGTTGCGATGCAAACCGAATAAATGCATTTTTGAAAATTGTACATTTGTATGGGAGGGGGTAGAAGGAGTAAGGAGATCGGAGCAATATTTTTATACAGTAATGGTATTCTCATTATAATACTATTACCTAATTTTCAAGTCATTAGCTGAAACGGTTTCGGAGAAAAATCAATTTCTTTAAATATCCAAATTTCATGAAATTTGTATGGGAGGGGGGGATGTGGCCCGTTCACGAACTTAAAGTTACTTTTTTGCTAAAAATGATGTATGAAAAATTTCAGCACGATAGGTCAAAGCTTTCGAGAGTTATGTTGTAGACAGACGGACAGACAGACGGACAGACGGTCACTCGGAATCGATATTTTTGAGCAACAACAAATATTTCTGTACCCTTGGCGACTCTGTACGAGCATTATTTCTTAACGTTACAAACGGTAAGGCAAACACAATATACTCTCAGATTTCATCTAGAGTATAAATATCCGCAAATTTATTAATTCAACTTTTTATTAACTCTCACAAACACTAGAAAGTTCTTTCGATCCCCAACTGCCGCTTTTCTATATCCGATCGCAACTTTCCCCGCGATCGTCCGATCTTGATTATACTCTAGATGAAATCTGAGAGTATTATAAGTTTGCTCTAAAGTTTGTAACGCCAAGAAATAAGGCTCGGAGAAAAAAATGAATGATACAGAAGTTCATATAATCACTCAAAAATCTCAAAACCGGATGTCAGTCCGTCTGTCCGTCCGTCCGTCCGTCCGTCCGTCTGTGCGCGCTCTAGCTTGAGAACGCGTTGAGCTAGATAGTTCAAATTTTGTACACGTCGTTTTTGACAAAAAAGTAAGGTCAAGTTCGTGAACGGGCCAAATCGCTCCACCCCTTCTACCCCCTCCCATACAAAATGACACAATTGCGCAATTTGGCAATAAACGGATTTGCACGAAAAGTTTAAAAGCTATTGGCCTGAAATTTGGAAACTGTTACTTTTATGATAATATCAATCTACCGTATAAAAATTATGCGTGTCCTTCCCCTCCTTCTACCACCTCCCATACAAACTGTACTTGTCATGAATTACTCTAAGCCAATTTACTCAGTGCGTATAAAATTTAGCGGGCTCAAATTGTGCACCAAATATTTATTCAAAATTGTTAGTAAGCCCAAAAAAATTTGGATGATTAGCTTCACCCCTTCTACCCCCTCCCATACAAAATGACACAATTTCGCAATTTGACAATAAATGGATTTACTCGAATAGTATAAAAGCTATTAGTCTGAATTTTGGGATGTATTACTTTCATAACGATTTTAATCTACAGTATAAAAATTATTGGCGTCGTCCCTCTCCTTCCACCCCCTCCCATACAAACTAAACTTTTTCATGAAATGCTCTAAGACGATTTTCTCAGAACATATAACATTTATTGAGCTCATATTTTGTAATAAATACTTAATTAGTATTATCACTAAGATCAGGAAAAAATATTTGTTTAGCTTCACTGCTTCTACCCCCTCCCATACAATATGACCCAGTTTCACAACTTCACAAAAAATCGATTTTCTCGAAAAGTATGAATGGCACTAGTCTGAAATTTCAGGGATATCAATTTTATAATATTTCTAGTTATTACTGAAAAAATCACTAAAATCCCCCCACTCTTTCTACCACCTCCCATACAAACTGCACATTTTCACTAAATCTAACACACTAATTTTCTCAGCTCCTATTCAATTTTTGGAATAAGCATTTTGTATAAAACATTTTTATAGCTACTTTAGCATGATAGGGAAAAAATTAGTTCAATGCTATCACCCCTTCTAACACTTCCCATGCAAAATTTCTTGGGATCACAAAAAATTCTATTTCATCTAGAGTATCGTAAGATTGCGCTTTAGGCGCAATCGTAGCCCTGTTATGTTTTTTTTTTCTTTTTTTTTAAAAAATGCATTTATTTGATTTTCATTTACATTGATTTTTACATAATTTTGCATTACTCCCCCTTTTAGGGTTAGACCCTGCGATACGGGTGATTTAATTAAATTCAATTATTAATATAACTCATAAATTGTACTATTTTTATCGTTATAATGTCATTGTGATTTTAATTATACTTCTTATACATATCTAAATTGTTACATTACAATCTTAAATATTTAAATCTGTGCTGCATACTTTTATTATTGCTCGTTTAAATTTTAAAAACAAACCACACAATGCGTACACCATACATAGAATTACGTTCCACTTCTCCCTTTATAGTACAGATCTTTGATTTTTGTTTTGAACTGATTAAGGTTATTGCTATTCCGCACTATAATCGGTAATTTATTGTATAAAATTATACCTGTGTAAGAGTAGTGATTCAATCCAAGATTAGTTCTTCGTGACGGAGCAATTAAATCAGATTGCGTAGCACTACGTGTTAAATTATTATTAATTAACAATTGTCCACTCTTATTTGAATACTTGAAATGATTTTAAAAATTTGTTCAATACTCAAAACATCCATAAGATCAAATAGAGCCAAACTAGAGAATGTTCGCGGCTTTCTTAGCATAATTTTCAGTAATGTCTTCTGAGTTATCGCTAGAGGTGCCAGAATTGAAGGTGTAGCACTACTCCAAGCTATTATATCATATTGTAGTATTGAGTGGATCATTGCAAAATAAAAAGATCTTGCCACATTTTTAGTTAAAAATGATCGCAGTTGAAAGCAGCTGGGTATTAGTTTTTTCAGTTTATTTCTAACGCTGTTTATCTGGACATCATATCTCATAAATTGATCACATATGACGCCTAAGTATTTAGTATGACATACTCTTGTTAAAAAGGGACATCCGCAGTCTGTGGAACAAGAGCTTGAATGTATTTTTAGATTAAAGTTTTCAGGATTTCCACGGGTGTTATACGAGAATGCAATATAATTGGATTTATTTATATTGATGAATAAAGAATTAAAGTCTAGCCATTCTTTAATTACGAGAAGGCTATAGTTAGCTTTAGCAGTAACTCCTTCCCAGCTTGAACTTTCTATAAATAAGACTGTATCGTCTGCAAACGATATTAATTGTCCTTTTATTTGAAAATTATATAAATCATTCACGTAAAGTAGAAACAGTATGGAACCTAAGACCGTTCCTTGCGGTACTCCAAATTCAAATGTAAGCTCAGAATTAAGCTGGCTAGTTATTTTTACAGCTTGTTTACGGTTACAGAGATAGCTTGTAATCCAATCGATAAATTGTTTATTTATGTTCATCATATGGAGTTTATGAATAATATGCTTGTGCGGTATGGAATCGAAAGCTTTGGCTAGATCAAGAAATATTGCGCAAGGTTTTTTTCCTTCATCTAGTGAGTTTACAATTTTCTTACTCTATAATGCTATCGCATCATGAGTACTTCGTCCTGCTCTAAAGCCGAATTGGTTGCTTGCTATAATTTTCTCATTTTCAATTTCTTCTATGAGTCTGATCTTTGCCACCTTCTCAATAACTTTAGGGATAGTAGATAGAAGTGAAATGGGTCTGTAGTTGTTCATATCTGTCTTTGTTCCTCCTTTGAATATTGGTTTTTTAAAATCGATGGAAATTTTGCAGTGTTGAAGCTTAGATTTATTAAGTAAGAGAGCGGTTTACTGATGTAAATTGATACTATTCCTTTGTCAAAAAAGCTCGCCTTTTTATATGGCTCCTTTCGTCTGCGTTTTATTTCATCTCTATTTCGTATGTCTTTAGCATTTTGCCTGTATGTCTTTCGTTTGTTAAAATGTGTATAGTAGTGTAGGCGATCAGCTGCAACTATGATGTGTTAATATTCCCGTCGACGCCAAGAGGGGAGGAGTTTCCGTGGCTTCGATTTCCTTTTGTAAATCAACCCATCTAGCACTCGCATTCCTTATCTGTCAATTGTCAATTAGAACGTAACACGGAGCTGGATTTGACATTTTGTGGAAAGAGTTCTCCCGACAACACGAAAAGGACTGGAAACATCCAAAGACGAGAACGGATGACGAGCGACCAGGGCAAATATGTAACAATCTATTGCAGTCCTGTTGTGGGCGTTGTACGTAATGCCCCCGTTATGCTTATGTAAGATTCTTTGAATATGACTCCATTGTGATTGGATATATTTCAGTTCCATACTAACGCACCTAATGTAACGATTGATAGTGTGATACTGATATACATGCATCTTACCAAATTTGCCTTCTGTCCCCATTTTTTGCTAAGAGTCTTTTTACATATGAAAAAGGAATTATTTGCATTCTTAATTCTTTCTTCTATATTCAGTCACCAGAGTTTGCTGTCCAAGATGATTCCTAGATAAGTTACCCTTTATGAAAGGCTTAGAGCATCTCGTAATCTCTTATTTGCAATCCATTGGGGAGGGATGGCAAATAAGAGATTACGCTATGTAAATTACATACATTGTTCACTAAAACGTATTTATAACACGGATTTACATGTCGATGGAAACTTAGTAATGATATGACGCTAGTTTTCGTCCAGTTTGTCCTTTTACAAACGAGGTACTTCATTCTTTCATTTTAAGACAAATGTAAACCAAAATCGAAATTTTTCTATTAAAAGGCTTGCGGTCTGATTCCAAAAAAGAGAATTTTAGATGTGCTAAGCATCCTGATAGCTGATAATATGAGCTCCTTTGACAGACACCATTTCATCAACACGAAATTTATCTTTACATTTAAACGATGACATATATACATGCGAGTTAAACTGCTTCTTTTCCTGGATAAAAATAATAAATTCGTTTTACTATTTGAGTTGAGAATTAAAATGATTTTTTTTATAGTTCCTTTGAGTAAAAAAAACGGAACATTTTACATCATAACGTGCGATTGGAGGTCATTAAAATCAAATTAAGGAACCCGCCAAGTATACACAGTTCGGAAAAGTGTCCAGTACACCTGGTAGTAATTACGTATATATAATCGACATTAGCCGATTTTGGTAAAAGATGAACTACTGCCGCAAACATTTCCGGGATATTTCGATTGACGTCAGTATATTTGATTAAGATAGGGTGTAGCCTAGTGGGTAGCGTGTTGGTCTATAATGCGAAGGTCGGAAGTTCAAATCCCGGTTGACGTATAATGTCAGCACACTACTTGCGTAGATATATATATCTTGGCCACCTACCTCTGGGAGTAATCTGCTTTAGGTTTTATTTTTCTTCCCTCACGCCTTCTACCCCCTCCCATACAAAGTGACTCATTTTCAAAAACTTATAATAATCAAATTTTCATGGAAACTATGAAAGCTATTAATTTGAAATTTAAAATATATTATTTCTATTATAAATACAATCTTCAAGTATATAAATAGTTTGAATCCCCCAACTCCTTCCACCACCTCCAATACAAACTAAACTTTTTCATTAAATACTATACTCCAATTTTCTCAGTACATATAACTTTGATCGAGCTAAGATTTTGTATTAAATCCTTAATTAGCAGGGATCTAGCGTGGTATCTATCGTATATGATTAGCCAGCGTATCCTGCGGGGGCTATTTTAGTACGTAAGATGTGAGGCACAAAAACAATAGATGTATTAATAGGCTGGCGATTTGGTTGGTATTCGCACCTTAGGGAAATACCATATCTTTTACGGTTTTTAAAGTGCTTAGTGGATACGACTTCTCGCTGGGTTCATTCGTTATATAGTATGTATTGTGTATTGTGTCAAACGTCAAGTGCTGCTTATGACGAAAACATAGAAAGTTTATCCAATTCAATTTTTTCAATCATATGCTGTTGATCGTCTATAAGTGAAAAAGTCTATTGTTGATTTTTGACATTATATTTTGATTTTTGTCAGTGAGTAATTCTAAGTAAAGGAAGTTAAAATACGTACAAGTAATTATTAATTGAAATTAAGAGAAAAATCTATTGCTGCGTTTTAATATTATATTTTGATTTTGGCAAAAGAGGCCTTACACTAATAGTGATTTCTTTTCTAGAATTTAGTTCGCAGAAATTTTTTTGGAATAGAACATAAAAAGTGCTGAACTCTCAAGAAAATATGTAAGGGTTAAAACGGGGTAACATTTTTCGCAGAAATTAGTGTAAGCAGATTATATATGAAATATACCGTACATTACTATGAAAAGCACATTGTATCGATATTTACGCGGACGAAGTTGCGGGTATTTGCTAGTAAAAAATAAATATTTGAAAACTGTGTTAACGTGAAATCATACTTTCTTTATTAATATTCGTATGGAATTAAATTTTAATTGAATAGCATGGTTTGTGCGATCCAATCGTTGAAGGCAGAAGTGCGAGTGTAGACGGATGGGTACTCGTGTCCACAGGGAAAGAAGCCCCATGAAACAACACCGATAACGTGGTCATCTTGAACCAATGGGCCACCAGAATCTCCACTGCATGCGGAAATTCCTCCGGTTAATGGGCCAGTGCAAGTGTTAGTAGGATGAAGTGGAGAGGCTCCTGCACCTCCCAAGTATGCTTCACATACTGCGTATTCGACGATTGGCTTGTCGACAGTTTGCAAATTTTGTGGCATACTTGGTTGGCTGGTGGTTGAGACGCTTCCCCAGCCATTCAAAGTAACTTGTCCTAATTGAATGCTGCCAGCAGCTGGAAGAGCAATTGGTTGAACCTTAGAGTCGAAGGTGAATGGTTCGTCCAACTTCATCAAGCCAATATCGTATGGGGCGACTCCACCGGCATAATTTTCGTGCTTGATTTGTTTAACGACATTGCGATATTGAGTACCGGAATTGACACTGTGGGCACCACCTACAGCGATGGGTTTCGGATAGATCATGCAATGAGCTGCTGTCAAAACCCAATATGGCGCAATGATAGATCCTCCGCAGAAATGGCCAAAGAACTGGAGACAATGTACGGTGCACTGTTAGGGACAGCTTCCGTGCCTCCAACTACACGACCAGTAATTTCCGAATACTCGAAAGAAGGGAATCCCAAACGAGGGACTGCATTACCGAAAACGGTGGCAATTGTTACCAAGAGAATTAAAGCTGTCTTCATCGTTGCGGACTTGACTGATTGATTCAATTCCTGATTCGGTATTTATAGGAACTCACTCGTGTTGATAACTGAATTTCGAGATTTAGATAAAGGTTGATTTAGTTCGATGCGACAAAGTGTAGATTAAATTCAGTAATGCTGTTAATGCTGGCCATAAATTGTTATTCAAAAGAACCTAAGATACAGAACGACACTTTCTTAATTAGTTTATGTTATTATTTAACAGAAAGTTATAAAAACATAACAGGATTACGATTGGGCGCAAAGCCCAATAACGCGATAATCCAGATGAAATTTTTTTCTTTTTTATTTTAAGAAATTTTGTATGGAGAGCGGTAGAAGGGGTGACGGCATTAATTGATTTTACTTTATTAATTTACTAATAAATAAACTGCCAACAAGTCGGGCGAAACTTTGTTATTCTTGGGACAAGTTGCGGATGAGTGGAAAGTCAATATGCAGGTTAGAGTGGTTAGGGAAGTCTAAGTGAAAGGGAGTTCTTGGACAGGGCTGTTGTCAATTTAATAATATTTCATTCGATTCTGCAAGTTTGCGCTTTTATGAGGGGAGAAGGAGGGATAATAGTAAGGGTGGGTGGGTGATAATAGCTAATTGATTGCTTGAATCACGTCCAATATTCTCTGTATAGAATGTGTTTCATAGACGAAGTTGCATAGAATTTTCATAAAATTCGGTGTATTTTATATTCACGAAACCGAACATTTGTATGGGAGGGGGTAAAGGAGGTAGGAGAATCGCAAAATTTGATATGCAGTTTCATTTCGTTTCTCTTGTAAGAAGCTTGTACAAAGTTTCAAGTTCGCAGCTATTAGTTTGTTGGTTATTAGTTGATTTAATGAAATTGGTCGAAATCATAGTTTTGTATAGTAGGGGGTAGAAGGGCAAACGCGATTTCAAAACTTTTAACGTAATTTCATTTCAATTATTTTTGTAAGTTTTTATGCAAAATTTCAAATTGATAGCTTTAAATAATTAGGTGATAATTAATTTCTTAATAATGGTCGAAATCATAGTTTTGTATGGGAGGGGTAGAAGGACAGGCGCGATCTCAAAATTTCTGACGCAATTTTATTTTAACTATTTTTAAAAGTTTTTGTACAAAATTTCAAATTGATAGATTTTAATAGTTAGGTGATAATTGATTTCTTGAAAATGGTCGAAAAAATAATTTTGTATGGGAGGGGGTAGAAGTTTTAAAGGTTTTCGACCAGTTAATATTTCGTATATTTAGGGATATTTTTTAAATGCATCTCGCAAATTTTCAAGTTTCTACCTTAAGATTTCACTCAAAATTTTTAGTTTATTTTTTTTTTTCAATGGGTCGGTTAATAACAATTATGGATCAAGTTACTATCATTTTACTTTATTATTCTAATAATAAAGTATTGTTATCGACACAAGAAAAAAAAAATTTGCTACCCCGAAATTTTTTTTTTCGCGTTTCATGACTAAATTAGCCTAAAAATGCAAAAATGCAAAAAATCCGTCCCGCCGTACGCCGTACGCCGTACATATAGAATCATATCTCCGAGACCGTTAAAGGTAGAATGTTCGTTTTTGGGTGGATTATTGATTGAGTAAGTGATCTCTATTTTCTAAATTTTGGGGGGTGTTAGGTAGAAGGGGGAGGTGGGGGAGGGAAAAAATCGAAAATTACACTTGCTAATATCTCCACCACGAATGTATAGATAGAAAGTTAAAAATCAGTACAGATGTAGACAAGGTTGTGGGACAAACTTTAAAAATAATTTAATTTTTTCATCCATTGGCGTCCGAAAAGGGGGGCTAAAAACATATTGTCGGCCGAATTATTTTTTCAAATGATTATATCTTCGAAATTACTTATCGTAAAAAATTCATATTTTGAGACCGTCAAGGTGGCATATAGTTCCATTGGAATCAGCTTAGAAAGTGGCTAATTATTGTAAGGGGGAGGGTTAGGGGGGGTGCAAAGAAAAACACTTAAAAATTAGCATCTCAACTATCTCTTAAGCTATGTAATTGAAAATTGAAACGTATATTAAGCTATACTAGGAAAATACAAAAAAGTATAACATGTCGAAATAATAGTAGTGGGGGGAAATGGGGAGCATTTCAAAAAAGGCGCACTTTTCAAAATTACAAATCCCTATATCTCGTAAAATAGTCAACATATCAAATCGAAAATTTGTCAGATTGTAGAATTACATAATGGTTAATTTTGGTAAAAATTTTAAGTTGAGAGGTGTAAGGGGAGGGAGGTGATAAGCAAAAATGTCGAAAATTTTGAGTGATTTTTTTAGGTCTCTGGTGGAAGATGCAAAGTTGAAATTTTGCGTGTGAATACCTCTATTTGATGTACATACAAAAATAATAATAACTTGATCCATAGTTGTTATAAACTGACCATCCCGGTCTAACGTGCGCAAGGTGTTTCATGTGCATTGAAAAAAACACATAAACTGAAAATTTTTTAGTGAAATTTTAAGGTAGAAACTTGAAAATTTGCGAAATGCATTTAAAAAAAGTCCCTAAATATACGAAATATTACTTGGTCGAAAACCTTTAAGATTTCTACCCCCTCCCATACAAAATTATTTTTTCGACCATTTTTAAGAAATCAATTATCACCTAACTATTAAAAGCTATCAATTTGAAATTTTGCATAAAAACTTACAAAAATAATTGAAATGAAATTACGTTAAAATTTTTGAAATCGCGCTTGCCCTTCTACCCCCTCCCATACAAAAGAATATTTTCGACCAATTTCAAAATTAACTAATAACCAACAAATTAAAAGCTACGAACTTGAAATTTTGTACGAGTACCTTACAATAGAAAGGTAAGAAAATTGCATCACAAGTTTTACGATTCCCTTACCTCCTCTACCCCCTCCCGTACAAAATTATTTTTTCGAGCATTTTTAAGAAATCAGTTATCAGCTAATTCTCAAAAGCTATCAATTTCAAATTTTGCATAAAACTTGTAAAAATAATTAAAATGAAGTTGCTTTAAAAGTTTTGAAATCGCGCTTGCCCTTCTACTCCCTCCCATACAAAACTATGATTTTGACCAATTTCATTAAATCAACTAATAACCAACCAACTAAAAGCTACGAACTTGAAATTTACAAGAGAATCGAAATAAAACTACATATCAAATTCTACGATTCCCCTACCTTCTCTACCCCCTCCCATACAAATGTTCGGTTTCGTCAATGTAGAATACACCGAATTTTATGAAAATTCTATGCAACTTCGTCTATGAAACACATTCTATACAGGGAATATTGGACGTGATTCAAGCAATTAATTAAAAAGCTATTAACATCCACCCACCCTTACTATTACCCCTCCTCCTCTCCTCAAAAAAACCGAAACTTGCAGAAGCGAATGAAATATTGTTACATTAACAACAGCCCTGCCCAAGAACTCCCTTTCACTTAGCCTTCCCTAACCACTCTAACCTGCATATTGACTTTCCACTCATCCGCAACTTATCCCAAGAATAATAAAGTTTCGCCCGACTTGTTGGCAGTTTATTTCGATGTATATCAAATAGATGTATCCACATGCAAAATTTAAACTTTTTATCTTTCACCAGAGCCCTAAAAAAATCACTTAAAATGTTCGATATTTTTGCTTATCACCTCCCTCCCCTTACACCTCCCAAACTTAAAATTTTTATCAAAATTAACCATTATGTAGTTCTACAATCTGACAAATTTTCGATTTGATATGTGTACTATTTTTTGAGAGATAAGGATTTGTAATTTTGAAAAGTGCGCCATTTTTGAAATGCTCCCCATTTCCCCCCACTACTATTATTTCGACATGTTATATTTTTTTTGTATTTTCCTAGTATAGCTTAATATACGTTTCAAGTTTCAATTATATAGAATAAGATAAAGTTGAAATATGAATTTTTAAGTGTTTTTCTTTGCACCCCCCTGACCCTCCCCCTGACCCTCCCCCTTAGCCACTATCTAAGCTGATTCCGATGGAACTATATGCCACCTTGACGGTCTCAAAATATGAATTTTTTACGATAAGTAATTTCGAAGATATAATCATTTGAAAAAACAATTCGGCCGACAATATGTTTTTAGCCCCCCTTCCTTTTTCGGACGCCAATGGATAAAAAAATTAAATTATTTTTAAAGTTTGTCCCACAACCTTGTCTATATATGTACTGATTTTCAACTTTCTATCTACATTCGTGGTGGAGATATTAGCAAGTGTAGTTTTCGACTTTTTCCCTCCCCCGCCTCCCCCTTCCATCTAACACCCCCCAAAATTTAAAAAATAGAGCTCACTTACCCAATCAACAATCCACCCAAAAACGAACATTCTACCTTTAACGGTCTCGGAGATATGAGTCCATATGTACGGCGTACGGCGGGATGAATTTTTTTTTGCATTTTTAGGCTAATTTAGTCATGAAACACAAAAAAAAAAAAAACAATTTCGGGGTAGCAAACTTTTTTTTTTCTTGTGTCGATCACAATACTTTATTATTAGAATAATAAAGTAATTAGGTTTTTGTGATTTTTGTCTGTCCGCCAGTCTGTTTGGATTTAACTCAAAACGGCAAAACCGATTGCATTGAAACTTTAACCGTTTCTTAGGTATGCTGGTAGACATAATCTGCTTTTAGTTTTATTGCAATTCCCTCTCACCTTCTGCCCCCTCCCATACGAAATAACCCATTTCCAAAAATATGCAATAATCAAATTTTCTTGGAAAATAATAATAATAATAATTGAAATTTATTATAGTAGATGTTATTTCTATCAGAAATTTGATCTTCGGTAAGCAAATTATTTGAATCCCTCACTCCTTTCACTACCTCACATACAAATAGCACTTTTCATGAAATACTATGCACATATAAAACAAGTACGTATAACATTTATCGAACTTATATTTTGTTGTAAATCATTAAATAGCATTATTATTAATATTTACAAAACTCTTTCTAACCCCTCCCATATAATTGTGTTTCCCAACAGGTACAACCTTCAGTGTTTCAAGGGCAATGTCCACCGTCACTTTCGTCTCTCTCCATTTATGTTAGCCTATTTTTAGTAACTTTTTAAGTGTTTTTTTTTTTGCAATACATATACTGGCATAACTGTGCATAGCATTATAGGGTGATCCCCTAAGTTGTGTTCGGTGTTTTTTTTTTGCAATACATATACTGGTATAACTGTGCATAGCATTATAGGGTGATCCCCTAAGTTGTGTTCGGTAACTTAAAAAAAAAAATAATGCGACACAATTTTTAAATTTTTCAAAAATTCGATTTTTTTCAAAAGTATTAATGTTACCGATCTGAAATTTAATAAATGCGTCAATTGAATTATGATTATAGTTGTTTTTGAATAAATCACTAAGACCCGCCACTCCTTCTACCACCTCCCATACAAACTGTACGATTTCACTAAATCCAATACACTCATTTTCTCACTACCTATTCAATTTTTGAAGCTTAAATTTGGTAGAAATACGTTTTTCAGACAACATGATCTATAAATGAAATAGACATTTTTGTGGTGTTAAGAAATTTTGTATGGGGAGTGGTAGAAGGGGTGATAACATTGAACTAATTTGTTTCATATCATGCTAGAGTAGCTATGAAAATGCTACTAGTGGTAGTCTGAGTTATAATATCAAGGAGCGAGTCACATGTGTATAACCAGCGACCCAGAAAACTCGCCAAAATCTGAAGTTCGTGATAAAATAGTTACGCCACTGGCTAGGGCATTATCATCTAAACATTTTTTGACATTATAATTTTACTTTATTATTATAATAATAAAGTATTGTGATCGACACAAAAAAAAAAAAAAGTTTGCTACCCTGAAATTTTTTTTTTTCGCGTTTCATGACTAAATTAGCCTAAAAATGCAAAAAAAAAAAATCCGTCTGTCTGTACGCCGTCCGCCGTCCGCCGTCCGCCGTCCGCCGTACGCCGTACGCCGTACGCCGACGTGTACGCTCAGCGCACATTAACTCCCAAACCCTTCAAGATAGAAAGTTCATTTTTGGAGGGATTGTAGATAATTGCGGATCTCAGGCGGATACTCATTTTCGGGGGTATACGGGTTCAGGGGGAGGCGGGGGGAGCGCTTAAACCGAAAAATACGAATTCAAATATCTCAACCATGGTAACAGCTAGGAAGCTAAAACTCAACATTAATATAGAAGGGCTTGTGGGACAACTTTTAAAAATAATTTAATTTTTTTATCCATTGGGGTGCGAAAAGGGGGGGCTTAGAACCAATTGTCGGCCGAATTTTTTTTTCAAATGATTATATCTTCGGAATTACTTATCGTAACAAAACCATTTTTAGAGACCGTCAAGGTGGCATATAGTTTCATCGGAACCAGCTTAGAAAGCGGCTAATTATTGTAAGGGGGAGGGTCAGGGGGGGTGCAAAGAAAAACGCTTAAAAATTAATATCTCAACTATCTCTTAAGCTATGTAATTGAAACTTAAAACTTATATTAAACTATACTAGGCAAATATAAAAAAAATATAATATGTTGAAATAATAGTAGTGGGGAGAAATAAGGAGCATTTCAAAAATGGCGCACTTTTCAAAATTACAAATCCTTATATCTCCAAAAATAGTACAGATATCAAATCAAAAATTTGTCAGATTGTAGAACTACATAATAGTTAATTTTATTAAAAATTTTAAGTTGGGAGGTGTAAGGGGAGGGAGGTAATAAGCAAAAATATCGAAAATTTTGAGTGATTTTTTTAGGGCTCTGGTAAAAGATACAAAGTTAAAATTTTGCATGTGAATACCTATATTTAATCCACATAGAAAAATAATAATAACTTGATCCATATTTGTTATAAACCGACCCCCCCGGTCTAACGTGCACAAGGTGTTTCATGTGCATTGAAAAAAACACATAAACTGAAAATTTTTGAGTGAAATTTTAAGGTAGAAATTTGAAAATTTTCGAAATGCATTTAAAAAAAATCCCTAAATATACGAAATATTAACTGGTCGAAAACCTTTAACACTTCTACCCCCTCCCATACAAAATTATTTTTTCGACCATTTACAAGAAATCAATTATCACCTAACTATTAAAAGCTATCAATTTGAAATTTTGCACAACAACTAACAAAAATAATTAAAATGAAATCGCGTTAAAAGTTTTAAAATCGCGCTTGACCTTCTACCCCCTCCCATACAAAAGTATGATTTCGACTAATTTCATTAAATCAACTAATAACCAACAAATTAAAAGCTACGAACTTGAAATTTCGTACGAGCACCTTACAATAAAAATAAAAGAAAATTGCATCACAAGTTTTACGATTCCCTTACCTCCTCTACCCCCTCCCATACAAAATTTTTTTTTCGAGCATTTTTAAGAAATCAGTTATCAGCTAACTCTTAAAAGCTATCAACTTCAAATTTGGCATAAAAACTTATAAAAATAATTCAAATGAAGTTGCTTTAAAAGTTTTGAAATCGCGCTTGCGCTTCTACCCCCTCCCATACAAAAGTATGATTTCGATCAATTTCATTAAATCAAATAATAACCAACAAACTAAGAGCTACGAACTTGAAATTTTATACAAGCACCTTACAAGAGAAGCGAAATAAAACTGCATATCAAATTTTACGATTCCCCTATATTCTCTACCCCCTCCCATACAAATGTTCGGTTTCATGAATGTAAAATACACCGAATTTTATGAAAATTCTATGCAACTTCGTCTATGAAACACATTCTACACAGAGAATATTGGACGTGATTCAAGCAATTAATTAAAAAGCTATTAACATCCACCCACCCTTACTATTACCCCTACTCCTCCCCTCATAAAAACCAAACTTACAGAAACGAATGAAATATTGTTAACAGTCCTGCCCAAGAACTCCCTTTCACTTAGCCTTCCCTAACCACTCTAACCTGCATATTGACTTTCCACTCATCCGCAACTTGTCCCAAGAATAATAAAGTTTCGCCCGACTTGTTGGCAGTTTATTTAATCTTATAACAACTCAATATATAATTACATAAGTGATAATATTTGACAACCACCTGTTAAGAACAAACAAGAATACTTTAGATATGAATTCCGTCATTCGTAAGATCGTTAATTTCTGTTTATTCGACGGCCTACTGCTCGAAGAATCCATCTCGATCTCGATACTGGAATCTAGAATCTAAAAGATACGATCACATGTTGTTCGCACATGTGCGTAGTTAAATCAGCCGCGATCAAGGTTACTCTGAGTCATTTGTCACCTCCCGGATTTGTCAGTTGAATACATTTTTTTGTTAGTGTGTAATGTGCATTGAGCTTATTGCGGGAGTAATTGCTTTAAAATACTCGTATTTAAAAAATAAAAAAAGTCTTGTGAAGTGCGGCAGCGATTAGATTATAACCAGCTAGGTAAGAAATACGCACAATTGAATTATTCTCATTTCACGGTTGAGGGTTGACAAAGTTTAGTTATTTCGATGGTCAGATCGCATAAGTTTGTTTCGAAGAGCAAGTCTTGTGTTATTAAGCCTAGCCGACTCAGTGTGTGGGCAGACTCTGGCTGAGGTTTGAGTCGAACCAACTTAATTAGTGGCATCATATACGCATGTTAGCTATTAGACCTTTCGTTAGAAAAATTTGCTTCGTTTCTAATGTTAGACCGCTTGTCGAAGACTTTCAAAATTGCTATTGTCTATTTCTGTAGCAAATACATAAAAATGATAATACGAGTAATATAGATTTGATATTAAGTGAAAATTTAAATTCATCAAAAGTAGATACGTAATTATGTCATTCAATTTGTACAACTTTGCAATAGTTCTTCTGTCTAGATGGACATGATAACGAAGAACTCGTTGAGATAGCAAGTTGAATTTGTTAGGTGTCATTTATGTCGGTCAAGTTCGTTTTCGTGCTATAGCACGCTATCACCATGAATTTTAAAATATTTTATTTTCAGAAATTATCTTTATACTCTAGATGAAATCTGAGAGTATTATAAGTTTGCCACAAAGTTTGTAACGCCAAGAAATAAGGCTCGGAGAAAAAAATGAATGATACAGAAGTTCATATAATCACTCAAAAATCTCAAAACCGGATGTCCGTCCGTCCGTCCGTCCGTCTGTCTGTCTGTCTGTCTGTCTGTCTGTCTGTCTGTCCGTCCGTCCGTGTCCTCTCTAGCTTGAGAACGCGTTGAGCTAGAAAGTTCAAATTTTGTATACGTCGTTTTTAACAAAAAAGTAAGGTCAAGTTCGTGAACGGGCCAAATCGCTCCACCCCTTCTACCCCCTCCCATACAAAATGACACAATTGCGCAATTTCACAATAAACGGGTTTGCTCGAAAAGTATAAAAGCTATTGGAATGAAATTTGGAATATATTACTTATATGATAATACCAATCTACCGTATGAAAATTATGCGTGTCCTCCCCCTCCTTCTACCACCTCCCATACAAACTGTACTTGTCTTGAATTACTCTAAGCCAATTTACTCAGTGCGTATAAAATTTAGCAGGCTGAAATTGTGTACCAAATATTTGTTTCAAATTTTTAGTAAGACCAAAAAAAATTATACGATTAGCTTCACCCCTTCTACCCCCTCCCATACAAAATGACACAATTTTGCAAATTGATAATAAATGGATTTAATCGAAAACTATAAAAGCTATTAGCCTGAATTTTGGGATATATTACACTCATAATTATTTCAATCTACCGTAGAAAAATTATTTGCGTCGTCCCTCCCCTTCTACCCCCTCCCATACAAACTACACTTTTTCATGAAATGCTCTAAGTCGATTTTCTCAGAACATATAACATTTATCAAGCTCATATTTTGTAAGAAATACATAATTAGCATTTTCACTAAGATCAGAAAAAAATATTTGATTAGCTTCACTGCTTCTACCCCCTCCCATACAATATGACACAGTTTCACAACTTTACAAAAAATCGATTTTCTTGAAAAGTATGAATGGCACTAGTCTGAAATTTAAGGGACATATATTTTATAATATTCCTAGTTATTTTTGAAAAAATCACTAGAATCCCCCCACTCTTTCTACCACCTCCCATACAAACTGCACATTTTCACAAAATCTAACTCACTAATTTTCTCAGTTCCCATTCAGTTTTTGGAGTAAGCATTTTGTATAAATTTTTTCATAGTTACTTTAGCATGATGAGAAAAAAATTAGTTCAATGCTATCATCCCTTCTAATACTCCCCATACAAAATTTTTTGGGATCACTAAAAATTCTATCTCATCTAGAGTATTGTAAGATTGCGCTTTACGCGCAATCGTAGCCCTGTTATGTTTTTAGATAACTTTCTTCATATCTTCAAAAGCATTAAGTATTTACATACAAATAGCATAATTGGCAATAGATACGGAATGTTTTCATGAGTGAACAATGCAAAAATTACACGATAGTCTATAGAATATGTTATCTGAAAAACGCCGAAAACAATCAACTACATACTATTTGTAAGTCTCCGTTTCTGCAAAAGTAAGAAAATTGTGCGAAACCCAAAAGGCGATCATTTTCAACCTCCAGGCTATATTTGATTTATTTCGTAAATTATTATTGTAAATTATTAAAGGAAGGATGACTCGAAAGGTTTGAAAACAATTTACTTTAAACCATGAAAACTCAATTCCGTAGGGTTTAGAGCGCGTACTGAACTATTTTTTATAAGGCAGGCATTCTCAGATCTTTACGCACCCGTTTCAGTTAATAACAAAAACTTTGAAGGCGTTTTATCGATATGAAATTTTCGAACCAGGCGTACACTGGCCCGATTCACTCAGATATTTGGATTATATTTAAAAAAAATTTAATGATATTAAATGAAACAATTATTATTTTAGTACTTCAAACTTTATTCAATAAAACGAAATTTAATTCATCATAGATGGATGCGTATGTGCATTTACACATACAAAAATGTCTGCAAAAAGTCAGGTGCAACTTTATTATTCTTGGGACAAGTTGAGGATACGTGGGAAGTCAATATGCAATAATCGTTACAAGGGGTGGGTTGATGTTAATAATGCTTGAATTGATTGCTTAAATCAAACGAAGTAAACTCTATGAAATTCAGTATATTTTATATTTTTGAAACCATACATTTGTACGGGGTAGAGGAGTTGAAGTAATCGTGAAATTTGTGATGCAGTATTATTTCGATTGTTTTGTAAGGTAGCTTTTAATTTGTTGGTTAATAGTTGATTTATTGGAAGTGGAATGGGAGATGGGGGAAGGGATTTCAAAACTTTTGACGCAGCTTTGTTTTAAATACTTTTAACTCTATTTGTACAAAATTTGAAGCTTATAGCTTTTAATGGTTTGGTTATAATTGATATCTTAAAAATGATCGAAAAAATATTTCTGCAAATTTTGAGCTTTTGTTTTCTTTTCAATACCCCTTTGGTGTATAGCAGTTTTGGGTCAAATTAATATTTTTCTTTATTATATTATGTTAAATGGATGTATGAACGTGGAAAAATTAAACTTTGTATCTTTTGCCAAAGCCCTATAAAATTAGTGAACATTTTTGTCATTTTAGTTCACCACTTCGCTACCCTGGCACCTTCATCTTAAAAATTTTCTGATAATTAAAGATCATATAGCTTTTATTTCAGCTTAATATCTGTATTGGATTTCGAGATATAACGTTTTGAAATGTTTAACAGTGCACCATTTTTGAAATGCTTCCCATATCCCCTTACTACTATTACGACCAAGTTTTATATTTTCACGTAATTCGCTAGTATAGCTTAATATACGTTTTAAGTTTCAATTGTATAGCTTACATAAGATATTAATTATCAAGTGTTTTTAGTTGCAATCCTCTGATCATCCCCTTTACAATTATAGTCCTCTCTTTTAGTTGATTCTAGTGGACCTTTATGCCACCTAATCGGTCTTAAAATAAAATGTTTTGTGTTATGTAGTTCAGAAGATATAATCAGTTGAAAAACAGTTCGCCGACAATTTGTTTTCAGGCCCCCCTTTTCGGACGCCAATGGGTAAAAAAAATTATTTTTGATGTTTGTCCCACAACGCTCTCTATACGTAACGTATGCTGATTTACAGCTTCCTATATGCATTCGTAGTGAAGATATTAGCAAGTGTTGTTTTTACCTCCTTTCCTCCCACGCCTCCTCTTCCACTTGATACTCCCCAAAGCTTAGGTAATGGAGCTCACTTACCCAATCAACAATCCACACAAAAATTAACATTATATCTTCAATGGTCTCGGAGATATGAGTTCATATGTACGTCGGACGGCGCACAGTGGTGCCAGAGCGGATAAAATTCGATTTTCGAAAGCGCTGATTTCGATTATTTGGTTTGTGATTCTCACACTATATAAGCTACAGAATCTAGGAACAGCATGTTTTTTTTTCCTGTTTCAAGAGTATTCCCATTAATTTAGGCTCACTGTCAGAATAATGGAAGTTTGACCAAATTACACACTACTCTAAATGAGTGATATATAACTGTAAAAGAGGGAGAAAAAAATTATCAAATTTTTTCCCTGCTCTACGATGGCCAACTAAGCCACACATGAGTCAAACTGGGCAAAAAAAAAATAGAGCGCTTTACAACGTTATAAGTTACGAATTTTAAATAAGCATTGAGAACAGCTATGATTACAAAAAAAGCTCCGGCTTCCTCCGAGATATGGAAGGTCACTTTTCAAACTAGACGTGTTAAAGTAAAGATTAGAACAAAAATCATCTGCCTTTATCTTCCTATCCGATCATAACACCGCAAAGAAAGGAAAGGATTAGAGTGCGCCTTTGTTTGTTGCACTGTCTTGTTTACCCAATTGGCTCAAATAATGCATGTCCCCACTTCAAAACACTTTTAATTCTAGTTCAGTCTAGTTGCTAACGTTGTCTAGTCATGAGCTCTATCAAAAAGAAATGGTAAATCGGGACCGGGCGAGGTTCAATAAAAAATTCAGCGAGTGGATGGAAAGTGAATATGTTTTTAACATATGAGGCCAGGAATCCACAGAATGTGTTGGGAGACCAAGTAAAGACTTTGATGATTGTGGTGAAAGAAGCAAGAGGAATAAAATACGCAGCCTTCAAGCATTGTACCCACAAAGCTTGATTAACGAAGCTGCGACACATGAAGTTTCTTGAGAAAGTCGGCATCAAAATAGACTTCGTTAAGCAGGGTTACGGAACTTCAAATAATGGCAACACTGCCAGACGTTTTTTCAATGATTGCAAGGTCACAAGTGCAATAACGGGAGTCGACGAAACTCTAATCCACTGGATCGCTACCATACTGGAAGTCATAAATAACAATGCAATGATCGACCCAGAAAAATTCCGGCTCTTCTCAAAAGAAACAGCAGAGATGGCCATTGAGAAGTATTCATGGTACTACATGCCATCCACGGTATATAAAATTTTGTTGCGTGGTGCTGAAATAGTGCAGAAGTCGATTCTCCCAGTCGTAATATTGTCGGAAGAGGCACAAGAAAGTAGAAATAAGGATTACAAGACTTTCAAGATCAGAAACTCGCGGAAAATGTCTCGTTTATCTACCAACGAAGACGAGTTCCGAAAGCTACTGGAGACTTCGTATACTTTTATCACGAACATGAGACCCGAACCAAAGAAAAAGCACCACCAAATCAGTGATGCGGCTAAGGAACTGTTAATCTAATTTCCTTGAATTTGAAGTCGTAAGTATCCTTGCAATTTGAACTACCTTTGACTTTGAATCCATAGTTTTATTATTTACCAAATTCTCCAGTCTTTTAAGCTTTCTTGAATTCTTAATTGTAAGCATTATTTAATTTAAATATACACTCAAAATACTTGTTGCCACTTTTTTTGATGAGTACAACCTATTCCGAAAATTTCAGAAATTTTTATCTTGCCAATGGGCTTTCATTTCCTCATTAGTTCTTTAATTTTCTTCAAAATTTCAATAAATATAGTTGAACTTGATGTATTTTTTTATTCTGAGTCGAATGAGACAGGCCCCAGGTTTCTATGTTAATCCGTTCTCGAGATATTGATTTTTTCCGCTTTTTCGCCATTCGGCCCTACTGTGCGGCGTACGGGCAGTCGGATTTTTTGTTGTTGCATTTTTAGGCCAATTTAGTCATGAAATTCGGAAAAACAGAATTTGAGGGTAGCAATTTATTACTTTATTATTTTAAACTTTGTCAATGGTGGTTCTAAGGCAGGGCTGTTGACAATTATTTAATACTTAACTGCGATTACGATCAATAGCTTCAGTGCACAAATCAGTTTACGCACAATAGGGCGAGAAGTTCACAGTGCTCCTACCTGTTCCCCAAATTATAAAAAAAATATATATGCAAGTGTGAGTTTGTATGGGGGGAGAGGGGGGATAGAAGGGATGGTTATATGTCAATAATTTTTTAATTGGTTGCTTAAATCGCGCTCAAAATTCGCTGTATAGAATGTTAGTTTCATAGACGAAGTAAATTCTATGAAATTCTCGGTGTATTTTATTTCCATAAGACTGTACATTTGTATGGGAGGGGATATAGGAGGTGCGGGAATAGTAAAATTTATAATGCAGTTTTGTTAAGGTGTTCGAACAAAATTTTAAGCTCGTAACTTTTAATTTGTTTATGAGTTGGTTTTTTGAAATTGGTCGAAATTTTACTTTTGCATGGGAGGGGGTAGAAGGGCAAGGGGATTCTGAAAGTTTTGATGCATTTTTATTTGAAATATATTTAGAAGTATTTGCACAAAATTTGAAGTTGATAGCTTTTAATGGTTTTGTGATAATTGATTTCTTAAAAATGGTTGAAAAAATACTTTTGCTTGGGAGGTAGTAAGAGTTTTGTTATTATTCGACCAGTTAATATTTTATATCTGAAGCTTTTAAGAATTTTTTTTTTAATGAATTTTACAAATTTTCAAGTTTGTAGCTTAAAATTTCACTAAAAAATTTTGAATTTTTATGTTTTTTTTAATACTCGAGAAACACCTAGTGCTGGTTAGCGCCCTCCCCTTCGTCATTGGTGGATAACAGTTTTGGTTCAAATTAATATTTCTCCTTTATGTATATCGAATGGATGTAAGCACGTGCAATTTGAACTTTGTATCCTTACTAGATCTATAAAAAAAACATAACAGGACTACGTAAAGGCGTAAAGCCCAATCGTGAGATACTCTAAATGAAACAGAATTTTTTTTATTTTAAGAAATTTTGTAGGGGAAGTGGTAGAGGGGTGACAAAATTGAACTTTTTTTTTCACATCACGCTAAGGTTGCTATTAAAATGTTTTCTACAGAATTTAGGATTTAAGAATTTAATGGGTACTGAGAAAATGAGTTTAATGGATTTAGTGAAATTGTGCAGGTTGTATGGGAGGTGGTAAAAGGAGTGTATATTATCTCGCTTTTCGATATTACTAGTGTCATTATCCTATACATAATTCGGCCTACTTATATCAAAATAGGAAGTTAATATATATTAACTCGCATCGTGTGTCGGTAGCCTTACTAATGATTCTAAATAAATATTTCGTGCATAATTACAGCTCGATGAATTTCATGCGTACTGAGTAAATTGGTTTGTAGTATTTCATGAAAAAATGCAGCTTGTATGGGAGGTGGTGGAAGGAAGGGGAGGATTCAAATAATTTTACTTTATTATTCTAATGATAAAGTATTGTGATCGACACAGGAAAAAAAAAATTTGCTACCCTGAAATTTTTTTTTCGTGTTTCATGACTAAATTAGCCTAAAAATGCAAAAAAAAAACCGTCCCGCCGTACGCCGTACATGGACTCATATCTCCTAGATCGTTAAAGGTAGAATGTTCGTTTCTGGGTGGGTTGTTGATTGGGTAAGTGAGCTCTATTTTCTAAATTTTGGGAGGTGTTAGGTGGAAGAGGGAGGCGGGAGGAGGGAAAAATTCAAAAACTACACTTGCTAATATCTCCACTACGAATGCAGATAGGAAGTTGAAAATCAGTAGAGATATAGAGAGGATTGTGGCACAAACTTTAAAAATAATTTAATTTTTTTATCCATTGGCGTCCGAAAAGGGGGGGCTAAAAACTAATTGTCGGCCGAATTGTTTTTTCAAATGATTATATCTTCGCAACTACTTATCGTGAAAAATTCATATTTTGGGACCATTAAGGTGGCATATAGTTCCACCGGAATCAGCTTATAGAGTGGCTAATTATTGTAAGGGTGAGGGTCAAGGGGGGTGCAAGGAAAAACACTTAAAAATGAATATCTCAACTATCTTATAAGCTATGTAATTGAAACTTGAAACATATAATAAGCTATACTGCAAAAATACAAAAAAATATAGAATGTTGAAATAAAAGTAGTGGGGGAAATGGGGAGCACTTAAAAAATGGCGCACTTTTCAAAATTACAAATCCTTATATCTCAAAAAAGAGTACAGATATCAAATCGAAAATATGTCAGATTGTAGAACTACATAGGTTTTAATTTTAGTAAAAATTTTAAGTTCGGAGGTGTAAGGGGAGGGAGGTGATAAGCAAAAATGTCGAAAATTTTGAGTAATTTTTTAGGGCTCTGGTGAAAGATGCAAAGTTTAAGTTTTGCATGTAGATACATCTGTTTGATATACATAGAAAAATAATAATAACTTGATCCATAATTTTTATAAACCGACCCCCCGGTCTAACGTTCACAAGGTGTTTCATGTGCATTGGAAAAAAACAGATAAACTAAAAATTTTTGAGTGAAATTTTAAGGTAGAAACTTGAAAATTTGCGAAATGCCTTTACAAAAAATCCCTAAATATACGAAACATTAACTGATCGAAAACCTTTCAAACTTCTACCCCCTCCCATACAAAATTATTTTTTCGGCCATTTTCAAGAAATTAGTTATCACCTAACTATTTAAGGCTATCAATTTGAAATTTTGCATAAAAACTTACAAAAATAGTTGAAATGAAATTACGTTAAAAGTTTTGAAATCACGCTTGCCCTTCTACCCCCTCCCATACAAAACTATGATTTCGACAAATTTCATTACATCAACTAATAACCAACAAACTAAAAGCTACGAACTTGAAATTTTGTACAAGCACCTTACAAGAAAAACGAAATAAAACTGCATATCAAATTTTACGATTCCCCTGCCTTCTCTACCCCCTCCCATACTAATGTTCGGTTTCGTGAATGTAAAATACACCGAATCTTATGTAAATTCTATGCAACTTCGTCTATGAAACACATTCTATATAGAGAATATTGGACGTGATTCAAGTAAACAATTAAAAAACTATTACTTCCAACCACCCTTACTATTACCCCTCCTCCTCCCTCATAAAAACCCAAACTTGCAGAAACGAATGAAATATTGTTAAATTGACAACAGCCCTGCCCAAGAACTTCCTTTCACTTAGTCTTCCCTAACCACTCTAACCTGCATAATGACTTTCCATTCATCCGCAACTTGTCCCAAGAATAATAAAGTTTCGCCCGACTTGTTGGCAGCTTATATTTAAAATGAATTTTACAAATTTTCAAATTTCTAGCTTAAAATTTCACTCAAAAATTTTGAATTTTTATGTTTTTTTGTTTTCAATACACGAAAAACACCTAGTGCTGGAACCCCCATTCACATAGTCTTCCCTATCCACCCTAACCTGCATATTGTTTTCATATGTATCCTCAACTTGTCTCGAGAATAATAATGCTGCGACCGACTTGTTGGCAGATTTTTTATACAGTAGATTGGAATTATTATAAAAGCAATATATACCAAATTTCAGTTCAATAGCTTTTATGCTTTTTGAAAAAATCTGTTTATTGTCGAAATTATGTCATTTTGTATGGGAGGGGGTAGTAGGGGTAAAGCTAATCGTCTAATTTTTTTTGGTCTTACTAATAATTCGAAATAAATATTTAGTGCGAAATTTCAAATCGATAAATTGTATACGCAGTGAGTAAATTGGCTTAGAGCATTTCATGAAAAAGTGCAGTTTGTATGGGAGGTGGTGGAAAGAGGGGGAGGACACAAATAATTTTTATACAATAGAATGGAATCATCATAAGGCTATGGTGTAGCCTAGTGGGTAGCGTGTTGGTCTTACAATGCGAAGGTTGTGAGTTACAATCCCGGTCGACGTAATATAATTCCTGCACACAACCTGCTTAGATATACCTTGGTTACCTCAATCTACGAAAATGAAAAATTCGTAGATAGAGGGTTGTGTGAAGGGCTAACAATCCATCCACAATAACTAATAGAAAAAAAAGTTAAGGAACCTGAAGGTCAGGAGGCCAAGGCCCGACGGACGGACGGACATCCGGTTTTGAGACTTTTCAGCGATTTTATGAACTTCTGTATCATTAATTTTTTTCTTCAAGCCTTATTTCTTGGCGTTAATAACTTTGTGGCAAACTTATAATACTCCCAGGTTTCATCTAGAGTATAATTAATGAAAATTTTAGACATTTTGGCCTCTTACAACACCATCTTAAAATTTTTACGAAAATTACAGATCCTATAGCTCTACGATTTCATAAAATTTTAAATTGATAACTGTTTAAAATTTTGTACGCTTCTACCCCCTCTCATACAAAATTATTTTTTCGCCCATTTTTAAAAAATCAATTATTACCTAACTATTAAAAGCTATCAATTGGAAATTTTTAACCAAAACTTTTAAACATAGTTGAAACTGCGTCAAAAGTTTTGAGATCGCGTCTGCTCTTCTACCACCTCCCAAACAAAAGTATGATTTCGACCATTTTCAATAAATCAACTACTAACTAACAAATTAAAAGCTACGAACTTGAAATTTTGAACGAGTACCTTACAAGAGAAACGAAATAAAACTGCATCACAAATTTGACTAGACCTCCTCTGTCCCCCCCATACAACTGATTGGTTTCATGAATGTATTATAAAATATACCGAATTTTATGAAAATTCTATGCAAGTCCGTCTATGAAACTGTCATTCTATACAGAGAATATTGGACGTGTTTCAAGCCATCAATTAAAAAATTGTTAACATCCACCCACCCTTACTACCACCCTTCTTCATGTACTGGAGCTATTGATCGTATTCGCAATTAAGTGTTAAATTGACAGCAGCCCTGCACTTAAGTGGCTTCCACTTGTGAAAGGGGGGCTCCACTTAGTCTTCCTGAACCACTCTAACCTGCATATTGACTTTCCATGCATCCTCAACTTGTCCCAAGAATAATAAAGTTGCGCCTGACTTGTTGGCAGTGAGATAGCAAAATGTGGCCATATCAAATATATTTTTTTTTATGTGTTATATGTTCTGAAACATATGTTATATGCTTCTGAAATATATTGAAAAGTTAATTAAAACAATGTAGAAATTGGTTTACGATTTATTTTTTTTAAGAGCCGTGTGCTCTGGATGAGGTCTACCGAAGAACTGACTAAGCCAGAGCCCTTCAGAAAATGAGCTCGGCTCGCAACCGTTTGAGTCAGCAATTATTCTTATCTTATAAAGTATGCAAAACAGAGCTTACGCTAGTATGCTAACCGAAATTCATTTAACTGAAAATCGTTTACGTTATCAAAACTGAATAATACGAAAATGAATAATACTGTTTATATTATTAAAAGTAAACACAAAAATGCGTTTCAAAAATATTTTGAAGGTTGTTTAAAATAATAAAAGTGAACTTAAGAAATAATACAATGTTTTAAAGCATGTACATAGACTAGTTAAGTAAGTACATATAACTAGAGGAAACAAGTACATAAGCACGAATTAGAAGTGCAATGGTACATAGCAACAAGAATAGTTGTAAGTAGTTACATGCATGTAACATATGAATAACATAAAATTTTGCCAACAAGGCTGTTACGCGGAACCCTTCACTTTTTTGGTGGAACCCCAGGGCTCTGCGGAACGCACCGCTGATCTATAGTATCATATGATTGGCGTTTTCGCACAATCTTAACCCTGTTATGTTTTTAAGCTTAATGTTATTTTTTTTATGGCTTTTTTTTAATTAACACAAGCTACAACTATTCACATGTCCTTAAAGCTCTTCAATAGATATATGATCTCAAATCCCTATACAAGTGCGAGTATCATGGTTTCATTCTTAATAATTTATGGTTCTGATTCCAATCGGCATTTTGTTCAAAGAGCCATTAAACTAAGCTCATTATAAATCCCACATAATGTATTACTAACTATATTCTCAAAAATCGCTTATTATTGCGATTCTTACGCAGACAAAGTCGCAGGTGATCGCTAGTCCTAGATAATCCTAGAGATACACCTAGATTATTGTAGGTATAATTGTGTAATTAATTCAAGCATAATAATTTTCTTTTAACTCCCGACGACTTGTGGTATTAAGGCCATTCTGATTTTAATTAACAACTTTTAAGGTTCTCCTAGAGAAATCGATTCATACTAAAATGAAGTCTGCTTTGTATCTTATATCGTGTTAAAAAATATCGTGTGAGATCAATTAATGGACAGATATTATTCATACTTACGAGTATAATTGATCTATAGATATGTTAATATATACATAACAGAGTTGAAACGAACAACAATTCACTCATATTTGCGGAAAGGAGTACTCTTATAAATTAGCACCTAAGGTACGACCACTTGAAGTGACTTTTGAATTTATCGAGGCTCATCAATCGCGCCGCCATACCTACATATGAGCTATGACGAGTTTTAGTTAGTCATGGCGTAGTGTCGCAGTATTCTGGAATTATGTCATCGCGGGGCAGATTATCTCGGCATAACACTTTATGAAATCAGCAGGCGTGGTGCGCTTTATTGTCGCATTACCGCCAGCTGTGAAAATGTGAAAATGTGAAGTATAAACTAATAAGTAAGGAATTGAATTTGTTTGTGTTCAGAACGTTTGAATCGGAAGTGGTTTTCGCCTTCTCCGAACCGGATAATACGAACTATATTTCTGCCCAAAGGTGGTAGCCAGGTCGTTTTTGAACTCGCGTGTAGCAAGTGATCCTATGATTCGATTCGCTTGTGGAATCTCGACTGGATTAAGTAATTTAGTTAGCTTGTGCGGATTAAATTTTAAGAATTTAGCCGGCGATAACATGTCTCTCTTGTGATAACGGGCGGTTCTCGACCGCAGCGCAGGCAATTAACGAGTTTAATTATCGCGCAACAGGAAGAGATTGAGCGTTCTCCAAGTTTTTCTTTAGTTTACAATTCGCCGTGTCGAAGCAACTAGCAAATGGGACTAATAGTATAAAAAATCTTATCTTCTTACCTGATAGCGATTCTGAATACAGATATCAGTGTAAGTTAGTGTTCCTTATAGCTGGGTGTCGCAAACAATTTCCAAGGAAAATTTTAATTTAACTATGCATTAAGATAGGCAAAAATATTACCGATCTGTGTTGTGTTCATGTTTTTGAAATTGGATTAAAACAGTGGTTACAGGTTAGTCTGAAATTATTATTGTAATAATAAAAAGTAAACATTGCTTAAAAATTATTAATTTATCTTAATTATCGAGATCTGGTGGTATTTTATGCGAAAATGGCAAATCTTTGATAAGACAAACCAAACCTTTAAGACTGAAGAAAACTGGGGGATTTGGATTAAATATTCTTCTACTAAGATTTATTCCTTTTGCGCTATCAAACATTTTTTTTTGTTTTGTATGGTAGCGTCGGTCTGAATCACGTACGATGACGAAATCAGCATTTTTATTCAATTAGCACTGAAGGAAACGATAAAAACTCTTAAGATTTGTGGTTCTTGTAAGGAATTTTTTACTTAAACGTAACAGAATTATGATTGGGCGTAAATCTCAATCATATGTTACTCCAGATGAAATGGGCAAGACTTTCATTAAACTTCGGTACATTTACTGGAAAATAGGTCATCTCAAATTTTTCCGAATAGTTATTAGTGGATTTTGTGTGGCAGGTGGTAGAAGCAGAGGAGTAATGTTTGTAGTTTTTGTAAATGACACCGAATGTAGCATGCAAAATGTTTCGTGCTGAATTTGAAGTTTTTATTATTTTCACAAAGTCATCCCTATCTACCTTAACCTGCATATTGTCTTCCCACGTATCCTTAACTTGTCCCAAAAATAATAAATTTGCGTCCGACTTGTTGGCAGATTCTTATACAATAAATGAAATCTCAGAGTATATTGTGTTTGCCTTATCGTTTGTAACGCTAAGAAATAATGCTCGCACAGAGCCGCCAAGGGTACAGCAATATTTGTTGTCGCTCAGAAACCTCAATTCCGAGTGACCGTCTGTTCGTCTGTCTGTTCGTATGTCTGTCCGTCGGTCTGTCCATCTTTCTGTCCGTCTATCTGTCCGTCTGTCTGTCCATCTGTTCAACTTTCTACAACATAACTCTCGAACACTTCGAGCTATCATGCTGAATTTTGTTGTGTCATTTTTAGCAAAAATGTAACTTTAAATTCATGAACGGACTACATCAACGGGCTACCATAAAAATTTCGAAATTTTAAGAAATTGAGTTTTCTTTGAAACTGTCGAAGATATGACTTGAAATTTAAGTCAAAGTATAACAATATATGTATACAGGGTGTGGTCCAAATACAAGTTTCTTCTTAAAAATGCAATAAAATGAACAAAATTAAATTTTTTCCATGTATTATGGCTTCATTAGTAAGAGCAAACATTCCCATTAATGATGGAACACAACTTCGTTCAAGTGACTGCCTCGGCAGTTTGGGCCTTAGAACAGCTTGAATTGGACAACGATTTTGGGCGAAAAACCATCTTTTCTGACGAGGCGCATTTTCATCTCGGAGGCTACGTTAACAAACAAAATTGCCGCATTTGGGGCTCGGAAAACCACCACGTTATTGTCGAGAAGCCAATGCATCCACAGTGACATTTTGGTGCGGATTATGGAGTGGTGGTATCATTGGACCATTTTTCTTCGAAAATGAGGCTGAGAACAATGTTTCGGTCAACGGTGAACGTTATAGAGCCATGTTATCCGAATTTTTTTCACTGAAATTGAAGACATGGATTTGGACGACCTCTGGTTCATGCAGGATGACGCGCCATGCCATACAGCCCATGCCACCCACAATCGATCTTTTACGCACCAAATTTCCAAATCGTGTTATCAGCCGTCTTAGCGAGCTGCGATTTAACCCCTTTGGACTTGTTTTTTCTGGAGAACCGTGAAGGACCGATGTTATGCCAACAATCCAGAAACGATTCAAGCACTTAAGGCCAATATCATCAAAGCAGTCCGTGAGCTACAGCCCGAAACCATCGACATAATCTTGGAAAATTGGAGTGACAGAATGCGCTACTGCGAAGCCAGCCGAGGCAGCTACTTGAACAAAGTTGTATTTTATAATTAATGGGAATGTTTGTTCTTACTAATGAAGCCATAATACATGAAAAAAAAATTAATTTTGTTCATTTTATTGCATTTTTAAAAAGAAACTTGTATTTGGCCCACCTTGTATATATCATTAACATCACAAAATATTGATCCGACCTCTGAACTCCTTCCACCCCCTCCCATACAAATGCACAATTTTTAAAAATGTGTTCATTAATTGAAGCTAGCAAAGTTAAATGAAAAAATTTGTGCCAGTGTTAATTTAGTTATAATTGTAATCAGTTTTAAGAAAACCATCAACTTCAACTCACTCCTTCTACCCCATCTCATTAAAATTCACAAAATTTTGAAATTTTAATTAAATTATTTGTCTTTGAAACTGTTAAAGCTATCAACTTGAAGTTTTGTTGAAAATATAATAATAAAGAAGACTACGATTGGGCGTAAAGCCCAAATGTGCGATACTCTAGATGAAAGATAAATTTTTTATTTTAAGAAATTTTGTAGGGAAAGTGGTAGAGGGGGTGACGACATTGAACTGTTTTTTACATCACGCTAAGGTTGCTATCATAATGTTTTATACAAAATTTAGGATTCAAAAATTTAATAGGTACTGAGAAAATTAGTGTATTGAATTTAGTGAAGCTATGCAGTTTGTATGGGAGGTGGTAGAAGGAGTGTGAAGTTATTCATGATTTTCTTAGAAATAACTGTGAACATCATCTAATTGGCATATTTAAAATTGCAGAACAGTAGCATTCATACTTTTCAGGAAAATCGACTTTTTGTAAAGTTGTTGAATTGTGTCAAATTGTATGGGAGGGGTTAGAAGGAGAGAAGCTAATCACCTAATTTTTTGGTCTGACTAATAATTTTAAATAAATATTTAGTACATAATTTCAGCTCGATAAATTTCATACGTACTGAGTAAATCGATTTTTAGAATTTCATATAAAAGTGCAGTTTGTATGGGAGGGGGTGGAAAGAAAGGAGGAACTCAAATAATTTTTATACAGCAGATTGAATTTATTATAGAAGTAATATATTCAAAATTTTAGATCAATAGCTTTTATACTTTTTTTTAATGTCAAATTGCGAAATTGTGTCATTTTGTATGGGAGGGGGTAGTAGGGGTAAAGCTAATCGTCTAATTTTTTTTGATCTTACTAATAATTCTAAATAAATGTTCAGTGCACAATTTCAAATCGATAAATTGTATACGCACTAAGTAAATTGGTTTAGAAAAAGTGCAGTTTGTATGGGAGGGGGTGGAAGGATGGGGAGGACACAAATAATTCGTATACAGTAAAATGGAATCATCATAAAATTATTATGTTGCAAAATTGAGATCAATAGCATTTATACTTTTCGAGAAAAGCCGTTTATTGACAAATTGCGTAATTGTGTCATTTTGTATGGGAGGGGGTAAAAGGGGTTGAGCGATTTGGCCCGTTCACGAACTTGTCCTTATTTTTTTATCAGAAACGACGTGTACAAAGTTTGAACTTTCTAGATCAACGCGTTCTCAAGCTAGAGAGGACGCGGACGGAACTACGAACGGACAGACGGACGGACATCCGGTTTTGAGATTTTTGAGTGATTATATGTATCATTCATTTTTTCCTCCGAGCCTTATTTCTTGGCGTTACAAACTTTGTGGCAAGCTTATAATACTCTCAGATTTCATCTAGAGTATAAAAATATCAATGACAACGAGAAATTTTGTTTTGATTCGTATACTCCTTCTTTCACCTCCCGTAAAAATGCATACTTTTGGTAAATGCATTATATTGATTTCTATTAAAACTAAAAAAAAGTACAGTCCCAGAATTTGTTCCTTAATAATTGCAATAAATATTAAAAAAAATCCCAACTTCGCTTTACTCCTTCTACCCCCTCCCATACAAATATCTACATTATAAATTCAAGAAAAGCATTTCACCTTTGCACATATGAGAGCTATTGAAATTGAAACAAAGCATGGTGATAAGGATGTTGATAAGCACTTTCAAAATCATATAAAACCCTCCTCTTTCTCTACCACCTCCCATTCAAATGCCTCAATTTCAGAAAAACTACGTCCAATTTTTTAAAATATAATAATAAAGTAAAAGGAGTTGTAAAGGTTGATTTGTATCTTGTCATTATGGTAATTCCTTTGTTTTTGCCTGCAGGTCTTTTTCGCATATCGCCTAAGTTCGTCATATCCGGTAAAAATTGTGTAAACCTCTTTCTCTCTATCTATTGTATCGTGACATTCTTGGTTGAACCATTCATTATTTTTTCGCCGTGCTTGATATCCTTATATCTGCCGTTTGGTATTTTCATCCACATATTCGTCACTGGCGTATTTTGGATGTTTTCATAAATTGGTGTCAAATGTTGATCCAGTGCTGACATGTAAGCCTCCGCCACCGTTTCGTCTTTAAGCTTGTCGACATTGAATTTGCGAGCTCTGCTCGTTTTCGAATATCCACGACAAGCTATTCGGCATCGATTCTTAGCTCTGACTAGATAGTAATCTGAACCACAATTCGCACCGCGGAGGGTTCGTACATCAATTATACTGGCAGCAGCCCTTTTCTCAATTAGATCGTCATATATTTGATTGAAGGTGTTCGTTCGTTTGTGAATATCGCGATGTTGGGAGCACGTAGAGCTTACTATAATATTTTTTGCTGCTTGCGAAATCAATGAGATGTTGGCCATTGTCGTTGGTTATATCATGGAGACTGTGCCCTCCTGTTGTTCCTCTATGAGCCGCTTTCTTTCCAACTTTTGCATTAAAATCCCCTAAGACAATTTTTAGGTCATTCGAGGGCAGCGAATCATAGGTTGTCTCTAGGGTGATGCCACAATTCGTCTTTAGTTCTATCATCCTTGTCTTCTGTTGGTGCGTAGACGTTGATCAACCAAGTGTTGAAAAATTTAGTCTTTATTCGGATTGCACACAATCTTACTTACATAATGGTTGGAGTATCAGATACAACCATTTTGAATATCCTCCACGATCATCTCGACATGTCTAAATTTAGCACAAGATGGGTTCTCGGTACCATTAGCGTTTCAGAAAAAGCAGCGCGACGTGTGTTCACGCGAGTTTTTGGATTGCTATTGCGAGAACAGGAATTTTTGACCCGGATTGTTACTGGAGACGAAACTTGGGTTTATCACTATGGGTCTGAATCAAACTAGGAGTCAATGCAGTGGCTCTGTAAATGCGCTTCACTCAAAAGAAGTTCAAAGTCTCACAATCCGCCGGGAAAATCATAGCCACTATTTTTTGGTATACAGAGAGGGGTTTTGATGATCGGCTATAAAGACAAAGGAGAAAATATCACGGGATACTATGCCAACCTGCTACAAAAATTAAAAGATGCCATCAAAGAAAAGAGGAGAGGAAAGTGGGCTCGAGGTGTGCTGCTTTTGCACAATAACCTGTTCACAAGAACCACGTTGCAATGGCTTCTCTACAGAAATACGGATACGGAATATGGAAGCAAGAATCAAGAACCAAGAACTTCGGTGAAAAAAATGTACCAACGATGAAGAGGTGAAGTCGGCAATTTCAGCCTATTTTGAAGTCCTTGATAAAAAATTTATTTTGAAGGAATTAATAAACTTTGTGAGAGATGTGATAAATGTATTAGGCTTAAGAGAATATATTATATATTAAAAAGGAAAAACAATAACTTGTTAAATTTTACCCCCTTCTCTTCCATTCCGCGAAATTTTTGACCTCCCCTCGTATGATCTGTCATTGAAATAAGACGCATATTGACGAACATCAAAATTCATTACAGTGCAATGAAAAATTTGGATTTTTATACTCTAGATGAAATCTGAGAGTACTATATTGTGTTTGCCTTACCGTTTGTAACGCTGAGAAATAACGCTCACACAGACCCGCCAAGGGTACAGAAATATTTGTTGTCGCTCAAAAATCTCGATTCCAAGTGACCGTCTGTCCGTCTGTGCGCCTGTCTACAGTATAACTCTCACAAGCTTTGAGCTATAGTGCTAAAAATTTTTGTGTGTCATTTTTAACGAAAAAATAACTTTAAGTTCGTGAATGGGCTACATCCCCTCACTCCTTCAATCCCCTCTCATACAAATTTCATGAAATTTCGAAATATTAAGAAATTGTTTTTCCTTTGAAACTATTTAAGCTATCGACTTGAAATTTGGGTCAAAGTATTATATAGATGTCATTAATATGACGAAATACTGATCCGATCCCCTCACTCCCATACAAATGGACAATTTTGAAAAATACATATTTTCGATTTTCATTGAAACTACGTAAAGCTGAAAAGACAAAATTTTGCTAAAATTAATTCTACTATAATTGAAATTAGTTTTAAAAAGAATTATCAACTTCACCTCACTCCTTCTACCCCGTCCCATACAAATTTCACGAAATTTTGAAATTTAAATTAAATTATTTTTCTTCGAAACTGTTAAGGCTATCAACTTGATATTTTATATAAGGTATAAAAATAGAAATATCAATAACGGGAAAAAAATTGTTTTGATCCTTACACTCCTTCTACCCCATACAAATGCATAATTTTTGTTAAATGCATTATATCGATTTCCATTAAAACTAGAAAAATTATAAACTTAAAATTTTGCCAGAATTTGTTTTCTAATAGTTACAATAAATGCTAGAAAAAATTATCAGCTCAGTTTCACTCCTTCTACCCCCTCCCATATAAATATCTGTATTATAAATTCGAGAAAAGCATTTCTCCTACGAATATATGAGAGCTATCGACTTTGAAATTAAATCAAAGCATGGCGATAAGGGTGATGATAAGCAGTTTCAAAATCATCTAAAACGTTTCACTTTCTCTGCCACCTCCCATATAAATGCCCCAATTTCAGGAAAACTATGTCCAATTTCTTTAAAAATAATGAAAACTAAGAACTTTAAATTCAGCAACAACATTTTGCATGCCGTGTTCGATATCATATGCGAAAAATATAAACCACCCCTTCTACTTCTACCACCTCCCATGCAAAAGTCTCTATTCACTATTCGAAAGAATTTGAGATGACATATTTTCCGGTATATTAAAGTCATTTCCATTTCATCTAGAGTATCATATGATTGGGCTTTAAGCACAATCATAATTCTGTTATGTTTTATAACAAGTTAAGTGAATTTTGACTACTTCAATTGTTTACTGTGGAATTCGTTGCAAATGTAATGAAACATAATTGGAATGTACACGTAATTACCTTTACTACGATCTTGATAAATTTTCATGTTTGTTAGTAAAATTAATGAAATAGCAGGTAATGTTATTTTTCACTGAGACGTAATGAACATAGTAACACCAAATGTTAATGAAATGTATAATGAAATTATGACACTTGATCAGGAATTGGGGAATATTGATTAATCTTGCAATGAATTCTTAAATTGCAAGGAAATAATGGCTTGTAGTGAATTTTATTACACGCTTTAATGAAAATTCATCGTCAATATTTTTCTCTGTGCAGCCCATTTTTCGTTTGCCGGGTCGTTGCCGTTGAGTCCATCCTTTCCCAGGATGTTCTTCATGTTTCCGGTGATGCGTTGTTGATCCCTCGCCAAATTCCCGACTTGGAGGACCAGTTATCTGAACAACTAGATGAAACTACGTTGTTCCAAATGGGAGAAAGAGCTTCCTACAGAAATATAAAACTAGTCGTGTTATAACCATGATGGATCCACTCCAGATTTAAAATAATACAACCTGTTCGGAAATAGAATGAAGTGCGTGGCATCGATTCAGTTTTAGATAAGAATACCGCTGATACGTTCGATTCGAATCTGCGAAATAATAGCATTAACTTTATATTGGTTTACGATTTTCACGTGTGTAGTCGGACTCCGACTTTTAAGATATGGTGCTTGAAACATTCTTTATTTAACTTCCTTTCGAAATATTTCTCCTTCTTCTTGTACGAGCACTTTCCCTATAAACGAGTAGACCGTAAGTGTTAATATCCAACATCGTTTTCATTGAAGGCATATGAAATCGATAAAGAGTCCAACTAGAACACACCCATGCCATAGTGAGGACTAATAATGTCGAGCGACAGTCTTAAGGTTGACTCATTCTGCTACCCAAGCTCCTTTCTATTCCGGGATAACGACCTAAAGCAACAAGAAAGCGCGACAAACTGATTGCAGATGTGCAGGTGAATTGGTCGTAAGGTCAGTTCTAGCCGAAAATCTCTTCCGCTATAGATTAATAGGTTGCGTGTTCGACTTGTCGCAAGGTTCTTCTGTCGTTTAGACACGAAACGAAAAAGCTCACACGCGTGTTCGTTGGCGGATGGTGGTGTCCAACGATGACGTAGTCGTCCAATTTAGTATTTCGCTTTTCCCCATATAGGAAACCCGCATGACCGTTGTTAAGCTCCTGCTTTAGTTACTGAAGTAGTGCAGCCTGTGATGAGGTCAGTCGGTGTCAAATTTTCGTATGTGTTGTTCAATCGCATGAACTAAATCTTTCCGTGCGAAAGTGGTTCAAATTTTTTGTGCGTGATAATAATAAATAAATAAATAAAAATAAAATTCAAATTCGTATTCGAACGAGGTCCCGCCTCGGTTCGGAATTCGGATCCGATTAAATAGTACAAAAAAAAAAAAATCTCATTCAAATTTTTTGATTGTTTTCATTTTGGCACTCGGCACTCTGCCAGTAGTATTTCTGCGATTTCTCATTGTGGAATTATTCGTCATGTTAGTTGCTAAAAATTTATTGCAGTTCGTCCAAAAATAGAAAATTTAAGTGTCAAAGACAAAATCTGATCGCGTGATAGCTATACCTCTAGTTGTTCGCGATAATACGAATGGTGTGCATACCCTCTGATCATTAATTAGTGCACAAAATTCAATAAAATTAGCGTTGAGTTTGTGATAACCAATCTGCGATAAAATGTGCATTATTTAGTTTTAGTTGAAAGCTTTTCGCACGTTAGTCGAAATTTATAAAGTATTCAAGCAATAGCGCACAATAAGTTATGCAAATATACTATAACTACTTAGAACACATAATTGCAAGTCTGTTCTTACTTATATATAAATGTATGTGTCCCACCATATGTACATATGACACATTAAACCACCACTATCGATTTGTCTTTAGTTAATGAATTTAATTATTGCACTCAGGACAGCAGTTTATAA
Organism: Chorisops tibialis; assembly: GCA_963669355.1. Lineage (NCBI taxonomy): Eukaryota > Metazoa > Arthropoda > Insecta > Diptera > Stratiomyidae > Chorisops > Chorisops tibialis. The sequence continues at coordinate 278,001,275 of OY770262.1, forward strand.
CCGAATCAAGTATGCTTTTACAAAACACTTTATTATGTAGAGAAAAACGAACATAAAATTCAAATTTGCGATGTTAATTGATAAATTTATTTATAAGAGTTTTTGAGTGTTACATGCATCTAAAGATCGGTTTATATATTTATATTCACCACTAGAAAATGGATATAATATCGCTACCGCCTTGTACGAGACATCAGAAAGTCACCACAAAAATGCCGGACCAGCAATGCTTATCGCATACTTCGGTGCCAGCTATTAAAATTTCAACAACATTTTTGACAACGGTAAGTAATACCATTTATCATTTTAAATTTTATTACAATAAATCATTATTTTGTCACATGAACGGTTTTATTAAATGTCGAATAGAGTAATGTATGACCTGTATCAGTATTCTACTGATTTATTTATACATATGCATACCTATTACAAATAGTATTTGATACCATTTAATATCTGGAATAAGAAGTAAGCTTTTCGAAATCATAATGATAACGCATGCTGCAAAATTTTCCGATCCACACATAACCAGTAATAATAATTTTCTTGTTTATTTGCTTAATACGTTAATGCGAGTCGTCACTTCTTCGTCTTCAATTTCGGGCGAAAATATCACAAGTTATTTAGCTATGCTATCTTCATAGCATTACATACTAAATCGAGCCTTGACCTTCAGGTTCCGCAATATTTTTTTTGTTATTGTGAGGGTTGTTTGCTCTTCGCGCAACCATCTATCTATTGTAAGAATTTTTATTTTTGCAGATTAAGGTGATGGAGCAGAAGTACCCACGAAATTATACGTCGACCTAACTTTTCAGAAGTTCACTAACATAAGTTGTGGCGTGTAACCACCCCAATAATACTTATTTCTTTATTTACGCTGCTCCTACATCTCACATTGGACTCCTACATAATACTTATTTGCGATGGCGTTACAGCCCAAATCGGGCCTTGGCCTTTTGTATACAATGCTTCTTCTCTTCTCAGTTCAGTGACCGTGTCCTCCAGTTTGAAAATCTTAGATGTAACGTGATGTCTGCGTCAATAGAATCTTCCCTGCGCTTCCGCGTTCCCCTGCGTTTAGAAATTCTTTCGTCCTCCTTTCCCTCACATGAAGGTTGAAACTTCTGAATTATCGAAAATGGCATACAATCCTCTATTGTATCGTATTTTCCAGTCAGAGTCATCTCTCACGGGTCCGAGAATTCTTCTGAGGACCTTTGTTTCAAAGGCGTTAAGTAATTTTTCGTATGCCTGAGTTAACGTCCACGTTTCGCTGCAATAGCATAGCACATGTCCTATGATGGTTTTGTATAGCTTAAGTATTGTTTTCCTGTGCACGTTCTTGTTTTTGATTATTGGAAGTACCGAATAATAAGTCTTGTTTCCTATCATTATCCTTCTTTTAATTTCGATGGGTTCGCTTCCATCTTTTGATAAGTTTACCCCTAGGTATACAAAGTTGTCTACGCTTTCTAAATTGTAGTCTCCTACTGTAATGCTTTGTTCGATTGGCGTCTTTTTTCTAGTTTGTGTCATAACTTTTATTTTGTTTTTGTTATTTTTAGTCCAACTTCCCTTGCTGCCGAGTCACCTCTTTAGCACTCTCCAGAGATCTTGCAAGGATATCTATATCGTCGGCATATGCTACGAATTGTGTATGTTCCATAGTGTTCCCTTGGTGTCAACGGGAAGTTTCTGAACAGCATATTCGGGTGTCAAGTTGAAAAGCATTGGTATTAGGCCGTCACCTTGTTTAAGGCTGTTTTCAGTTCTAAAGCTAGGAGTCAGATCATTTTCTACTCTGACTTATGACAAAGACCTATTCTTGTAAGCCGAACCAGTTTCGGTGGTACTCCAGTACGCGCCTGACGATACTATCGTATGCTTGCTTGAAGTCAACAAATATCTGGTGCACATGAATATTATATTCCCAGTACTTTTCCAGCACCTGTTTAACTGGTTCATAGTTGATCGTCCGCGTTAGTAGTCACCAATTACTTTGTCAGCAGAGGGCTTAATTCTCTTTTCCAGAATTTTCGTCAGAATCTTATAAGACGTACGCAACAAGGATATTCCTCGGTAGTTTTCTCAGCAGAGTTTTCACTTTTTTAAATAAATTGGACATAATTTTAATACCTCGTAACCTATTTTTTTTTTAACCTGCGGTCACGAACCTTTTCCATGGTGGAGGATGCGCTAAGTCGGTTGGAAAATAGCTGGAAATCCGTAGGGTAATCTCCTGCGGATTTCGAGGTATTATCCAATAGATTCAGCGTATTATCCACCATGGTCCATGACCCACGGATAAAAAAAGTGGGTTACGAGGTATTACAATTGCACCTGGCATATAATACTTCTAGGCTAATGTTAGAGTTTCCTGCGTCCATACGTCCGTGACTAATCTGTGTCGGAGATGCACTATGCAGGTTTCGCCAGATTTCAGAAGCTCACCTGAATTTTAATCAGTGCCCGGCGCTTTGTTTTTTGAGATGTCATTCAGGACCGGTTTTACTTCGTCGAGTATGAGAGCACTCAAAGAGGATCCTGTATCAGCTGTTACATTAGTTGTTCCTGCTATTATGTCTGCAGCTTGTTGTTTTGCGTCCCTGGCTAAACCGCTGCGAGATTTATTCCATCTCTCTTACTCTTCTGGACATTTTCCGCGCACGTGGAAAATGGTGAATGTTCAGCCGATTCCCAAGAAAGGTAACAAAGCGTTGCCTGCCAACTATCGCCCCATCGCCATTACTTCCGTTCTGTCGAAAGTGATGGAAACGGCTGTGAATCGCAAAATAGTCCTCTATCTTGAAGATAACAAACTTATCAATGATCGACACTACGGATTCCGTTCCGGACGATCTACAGGTGACCTCTTGGTTTATCTGACTGACCGTTGGAACTCTTGCATCCATAAATTTGGCGAAGGTCAAGTTCTGGCGCTTGACATCGCTAAAGCGTTCGACAGAGTTTGGCACAATTGTCTCCTAGAGAAGCTCAAAGCAGTCGGCTTTAATAATAACCTTGTAAAATGGATCGAGAGTTTCTTACATCAACGCTCCATACAAGTCGTATTGGATGGCGTGGCATCTTCTCCCTTTCCCATAGATCCCGGAGTCCCCCAAGGCTCTGTTTTATCACCCACACTCTTTCTTATTTTTATCAATGACCTTCTGTCGTCAACGCTCAATCCGATTCATTGCTTTGCAGATGACAGTACCCTGGATAACATCTATGAATTCGACTCGATTACTAACGCTCACCGTGTCCCGGTAGCATCTAAACGTGCCGAATTATTTGGATCATTGAACTCTGACCTGAATCTAATCTTGGAATCGGGCAGGATAAATAGAGTAGAGTTCAACACTTCAAAAACGCAGGCCTGTCATCTTTCCTTTAAACGTGATGTCCCGGCGTCGGTTCCTAATGTAACCTTCGGTGATGTCCCACTAAACTCCTCCGAATACTTCTCAATTGGAACCAGCACATACTTGACGTAGCACTTGACGCTTCCAAACGCCTAGGAGCTCTCCGAAGATGCAAAAAATATTTTACTCCCAGTGACTTAGCAAATATCTATATGGCCTACATTACACCACGCCTCGAGTACAATTCCCATTTATGGGCTGGGGCACCCAAAACGCAACTTGCAATGCTCGACCGTGTCCAGAGACAGGCGTTCCGACTAATTGGAGATGAAGCCAACACGGTTTCTATAGACTCCCTTGAGCATCGCAGAAATGTTGGTGTACTAAGCATTTACTACCGCTACATTCATGGTAAATGCAGTGAGGAACTCGCTAAACTTATTCCTCCTCTGTACTCATTTCCTAGAAACACACGCCTATCGTCAAGCGCACACGTGTTAACTGTTAAGCTTCCGACCTCCCGCACAGTGAAATATAGGCGATCATTCATACCCCGAACTTCTAAGCTCTGGAATGCATTGCCTAAAGATGTATTCCCATTGTCATACGACCTTCGACGTTTCAAACTCAACGTCCACCGGCATTTTAGGCTTTTCCCTCCTTTTAATCCCGACTAACCTCAACTCCTTACTCCTTTTTTCCCTTACCGACATGACTGTGTAAATTACATTAAAGGGTGACCCCCTAAGTTGTGTTCGGCTTTAAAAAAAAAAAAATGTTGGTAATTTAGCTAAATTAGCGTATGACACACAGCCGTTTTATGATAATTTAGGCCTTAATTATAATTTAGCTGCGCTATGTGTCAATGGTATAAATTTAAGATTTTTGAAATTTGCGATAATTTTTAAAAGCAATGAAAGCTGTGTTGTATGCGATCGGATCTGCATCTCAAAGCTTAAATGGTCATGACGTCGACATCGAATCAGACAAACAAGCCAACCAGGCAGTAATATACTATGCCGTCGACATTGGATACTGCCATACATGATACAGTGGATAATGCCATATTTTCAGTCAATAAAATATATTACAAATATTAAATTTAATTAATCAAAAATGCTATTGAATTAGAATTTGACTTTATTGCCTTCCATTGGGCCATAGGCGAAATAAAATAAATTGAACGTCATACAATTTTGAAGTCGGTGCCTTGTTTGAACTTGTTGTCGACGACAAACACAGCTCTAAACATTCGATTTTCTAAATAAATTAAATTTTAAGAAATGTGCGCGATCCAGTAATCTCAATTATTTCATTTCTTCGAGTGCAGTGATGTTGGTGTTGTATCACCAGAACTGTTCTAAAAGCTCCTGCCTTGTGTAACGAGGAACGCGATCTCTGAGATCCGTAGAAATAATCTATTTGTCTTCTAACATACGTTGTCGATGCCGCCCCAGAATTTGGTTCAGATTTTCAAACAGTCTGCTTGTTGTTTTGACCACGAATTCTTAACAAATTTTCCAACTTCTGAACGATGTGCTCAGCATTAGCGCAAAAAACCACGCAAAGGATCGTCGTTCATTTTTTCTCACATAATTCAGCTTGTGACCGAAACAATCATAAAAGGCATGAGGCTTTTTATTCCATGCAATCTAAAAAGGATCAAACCTTCGAAAGATTCGTGGTTTACTAATGAGTGCCTTGAAGCAATTAGAGCCAAGAAGCAGCCTTTTCAAGCTTTCCACAACAATCCGACTATACGACTCATTAAAAGTGTCAAGAAACACCTGCAATAAAATCTTAAAGCGTGCTAAATTTGAACATGACCAGAAACGTCGACTTAAGATCATTGAGAATCCCAAAAACTCAAGATCTTTCTGGTCATTTGTGAAATGTGTCAATAATAATTTCAGCACGTCTTCAACACCTCCTCTTCTCGATGGCGACCGAACCGTTTTTGATCCAGTTGAAAAAGCAAACCTTTTGGCAGCAAACTTCGCAAGAAACTCTATGCTTCCACCGTCGAATCAGAGTCCTCCGTGTTTACCAGACTCGGGCTTCTTGTTACCACCACTTCATTTTCGAACTAGGGTTATTTCCAGGATCCTGCAGGAGCTCAATACTCACAAGTCTGCTGGCCCTGATGGCATCTCCCCCATTGTCCTTAAAAATTGCGCTTCCTCTCTAGCTAAACCTCTTCGTAATCTCTATCATCTTTCTTACTCTTCAAGTAGCTTTCCTCAGATCTGGAAGGTCGCGAATGTTCAGCCAATCCCAAAGGAAGGAAGCAAAGTGAACTCCGCTAATTATCGCCCCATAGCCATTACCTCAGTGCTTTCAAAAGCATTGAAAACTGCTGTCAATCACAGGCTCGTCAAATTTCTTGTGGATAAAAATCTCATACATGACCGCCAATATGGAATTCGCTCGGGACGTTGAACTGGCGATCTCCTTGTCTATTTAACCGAGCGTTGTACTTGCTTTTGAAATTGCTAAAGCGTTCGACAGAGTTTGGCACAAATGTCTCTTAGCTAAACTGAAGGCCTATGATTTTAATACAGCTTTTCTGAAATGGATTGAGAGTTTTCTCTCCGAGCGCTCTTTTAGAGTCGTGCTAGATGGAGTAACTTCTGCACCCTTTTCCATTGATTTCGGCGTCCCTCAGGGCTCAGTTTTATCTCCTACTCTCTTTTTAGTCTTAGTTTGGATAACACCTTCCAATTTTACTCCCCTGCAAAGGCACGCCCAACATCAGTGGCCTCATGCCGTAATGAGTCAATACAGTCATTGAACTCTGACCTCAGTTTAATCCTAGAATGGGGCACGAAAAACAGAGTAGAGTTTAATGCCTTAAAAACACAGTCCTGTCATCTATCTCTTAAACATAACGTTCCGACGTCGGCCGCTAATATGTCCTTAAATGGCGTACAAATTTCACCTTCTGCAGACTTCAAGTTCTTCAAGCTAGGGTATACCCTAGTAGGTAGTGTGTTGGTCTTGTAAGGCGAAGGTCGTGAGTTCAAATCCCGCTCGGCGCAATATATAATTCCGGCACATTGCCTGCTTGGATATACCTGGGTCACCTCAATCTAAGAAAATGAAAAATTCGTAGAAAGAGGGTTGTGCGAAGGGCTAACAACCCTTCCACAATAAGTAATAAAAAATGTTAAGGAACCTGAATATCAGGAGGCGAAGGTCCGATTTGGGCTGTATCGCCATTGTAGAAGAAGACTTCAAGTTACTAGGTGTAAAATTTAACAATCGCCTTGATTGGAGCCAACACATCTACGAAGTTGCTCTTGATGCTTCGAAACGTCTAGGTATTCTGCGGAAGTGTAAAAAATACTTTTCTGCGTCCGAACTAGCTACCATCTATAAGACTTATATCCGACTACGTCTTGAGAACAACTCGCATGTTTGGGCTGTGGCCCCAAAATCACATCTGGCTCTTCTTGACCGTATCCTGAAACATGCATTCTGATTAATTGGAGATGAAGCTATATCGGCCTTAGTTGATTCTCTCGAGTACCGTCTAAATATCGGTGTACTTTGCATTTACTATAGATACTTCCATGGTAAATGCAGCAAGGAACTAAAAGCCCTAATACCACCAATATTCAATGCCCCCCGAAATACATGCCAAGCTGCACGCTCAGACGAGTACACTGGGAAGCCCTCGCCGTGTAGAACAGTGAAGTTTAGGCAGTCCTTCATCCCTCGGACGACAGTATTGTTGAATTCATTACCAGGCAATCTCTTTCCCACTGAATACAACCTTCAGCAGTTTAAGAACAATGTTCACCGCCACTTCAAACTCTTCGCTCCTGTGTTTCCCTGCTGATTTCCCTATTTCCTCTTGTTTCCCTTACCTATGTCGAATTAACTGTGCATCACGCATTAAAGGGTAATCCCTAAGTTAATTTCGATAAACATAAAAAAAAAAACTCAATGTTTAAAATGCCGCGAGTGACTTTCGACCCTCGGATATGAATGAAGAATGTATTATAAATAGGCAATAGCACCTCTCCGCTGCAAAAGCTATTGTTACAATTAGAAGATGGAGGTCAAAACGCGCATATATAGCGAAAATGGCTTGGGTCCAATCAAATGAAATAATGTATGTTAAGTGAGGTATGCCTCAAGTTTCTGCACTTGATCCAACCCTTTTTATTATATTTATCGATCCGATTTTTAAGTTGAATTTGAATGGAAGTGCTGAAATTAATGCAGAATTTCCATGCAGAGTAAAATTAATTAGTAAATTAAAATCGCTCTGAAGAGGATCTACGTATTCTCGCGATTTTCTTTCATTGTCAGAAACTGAAATTATGTGAAAAATAATGATAAAGGTCTCAGCAGAGACTGAAACGTCACGAATAATAAAGCGTAACAGTGTAGAATCCGGAAATCTTTTCTTTCAATACTTTGTGATCTTTGAAAATAAAAATTTGGCGGTCAGCTTAGTTAAAAGAGAATTTGAATATGTTCAAGTTTTACTAGTTTACCAAATCAAACTTTTTGGCTTAATTTTGAATTCCAAATTGAAATGGAACCAATTTGGTAATTGGTAGTATGTTTAAAAAAATAAAATAAATTTCATAATATTTGCCCTAAAACGTTTTAGAAAGATAACAGGGCTACGATTGCGCGTAAAGTGCAATCTTACGATACTCTAGATGAAATAGAATTTATTGTGATCCCAAGAAATTTAGTATGGGGAGTGTTAGAAGGGATGATAGCATTGAACTAATTTTTTCCCCATCATGCTAAAGTAGCTATAAAAATGTTTTATTCAAAATGCTTACTCCAAAAATTGAATGGGAACTGAGAAAATTAGTGAGTTAGATTTAGTGAAAATGTGCAGTTTGTATGGGAGGTGGTAGAAAGAGTGGAAGGATTTTAGTGATTTTTTAAGAAATAACTAGGAATATTATAAAATTGACATCCCTTAAATTTCAGACTAGTGCCATTCATACTTTTCAAGAAAATCGATTTTTTGTATAGTTTTGAAACTGTGTCATATTGTATGGGAGGGGGTAGAAGCAGTGACGCTAATCAAATATTTTTTTTCTGATTTTAGTGATAATACTAATTAACTATTTATTACAAAATATGAGCTCAATAAATGTTATATGTTCTGAGAAAATCGTCTTAGCGTATTTCATGAAAAAGTGTAGTTTGTATGGGAGGGGGTGGAAGGAGAGGAAGGACGCAAATAATTTTTCTACTGTAGATTTAAATCATTATGAAAGTAATATATTCCAAAATTCAGACTAATACCCTTTATACTTTTCGAGTAAATCCATTTATTGTCAAATTGTGAAATTGTGTCATTTTGTATGGGAGGGGGTAGAAGGGGTGCAGGTAATCGTCTAATTTTTTTTTGGCCTTACTAACAATTTTAAATAAATATTTGGTGCACAATTTCAGCCCGCTGAATTTTATAAGCACTGAGGAAATTGGCTTAGAGTAATTCATGATAAGTACAGTTTGTATGGGAGGTGGAAGAAGGAGGGGGAGGACACGTATATATTATACGGTAGATTGATATTATCATAAAAGTAATACATTCCAAATTTCAGGCCAATAGCTTTTATACTTTTCGAGCAAATCCGTTTATTGTCAAATTGCGCATTTGTGTCATTTTGTATGGGAGGGGGTAGAACGGGTGGAGCGATTTGGCCCATTCACGAACTTGACCTTACTTTTTTGTCAAAAACGACGTGTACGAAATTTGAGCTTTCGAGCTCAACGCGTTCTCAAGCTAGAGAGCGAACGGACGGACGGACATCCGGTTTTGAGATTTTTGAGTGATAATATTAATTTCTGTATCATTCATTTTTTTCTCCGAGCGTTTCTTGGCGTTACAAACTTTAGAGCAAACTTATAATACTCTCAGATTTCATCTAGAGTATAAAAATGGTCATTTATTCTGAACTAATTATGTCTCACTTTACGTATATGAGCTCTATTTTAAAAATTTAATCATGCAGAAATTTCTATTTTACAAAATGAGGTTATCAAAACTATTAAGAAAACTCCCTTTTCGCGAGTCGTCAGTACGACAGGTATAGAGCTTTTCTTTTTAGTCAATATGCTTCCAGTAAAAGACTCATGATGAGTGCTTTGTACTTCAGGAGTAACAGACTCATGACGCTTGTCTTTGCTGGGATCGATCTACATATTTAAAAGAATAAGAGTTTTTTTGTAAACGAACTACAGCCCAAAGCAATGATCCAAAGTAAACATACTAACAATCGTTTGGTTTGGTGAATGTTTACGCATTGCATTTTGAATTAAAAGTCCTCCCATACAAAATGCACTTTTTCATTAAATACTATAAACCAATTTACTCAGCATGTATAAAAATAATAGAGCTGAAATTGTGCACTAAATATCTTCACTCCTTCTACCCCCTCCCATACAATCTGACACAATTTCATAACTTTACAAAAATTCGATTTTCCTGAAAAGTATACAAAATTCAATCTTCAAAAAATGAATAGACACTGAAAAAATTAGTGCATTGGTTTTAGTGAACTTTAGCAGTTTCTATGGGACGATGTAGAAGGAGGGGCGAGTTCATAATCGCTTTTTCAGAAATAACTACAAACATCATGCTTTTGACATGTTTTAAATTGAAGATTTGTAGCATTCATACTTTTCAGGAAAATTTACTTCTTGTAAAGTTGTGAAATTGTGTCATATTATATAGGAGAGGGCAGAAGGAGTGAAGCTAATCATTTCATTTTTTTGATCTTACTAATAATTCTTAATAAATATTTAGTGCACAATTTCAGTTCGATAAATTTTATACGCACTGAGTAAATTGGTTTATAGTATTTCATGGAAAAGTGCAGTTTGTATGGGAGGTAGTGGAAGGAGATGGAAGGGGGATGACTCAAATAATTTTTATACAGTAGACTGAAATCATCATAAAAGTAACAAAGTACAAATTTCAGATCAATAGCATCTTTGCTTTTTGAGCAAATCCATTTATTGCCAAACTGCGAAATTGTGTCATTTTGTATGGTAGGGGGTAGAAGGGGTAGAGCGATTTGATCCGGTCACAAACTTGACCTTACTTTTTTTGTCAGAAACGACGTGTACAAAATTTGAACTTTCTAGCTCAACGCGCTCTCAAGCTAGAGAGGATACGGACGGACGGACACCCGGTTTTGAGATTTTAGAGTGATTGTACTTCTCTATCATTTATTTTTTTCCCCGAACCTTATTTCTTAGCGTTACAGACTTTGTGGCAAACTTACAATGCTCCCAGATTCATTTAAAGTATGAACAGTGATCATTTCGTATAATAATTATAACCGTATTTATACTCTAGATGAAATCTGAGAGTATTATAAGTTTGCTCTAAAGTTTGTAACGCCAAGAAATAAGGCTCGGAGAAAAAAATGATGAATACAGAAATTAATATTATCACTCAAAAATCTCAAAACCGGATGTCCGTCCGTCCGTCCGTCCGTCTGTGCGCGCTCTAGCTTGAGAACGCGTTGAGCTAGATAGTTCAAATTTTGTACACGTCGTTTTTGACAAAAAAGTAAGGTCAAGTTCGTGAACGGGCCAAATCGCTCCACCCCTTCTACCCCCTCCCATACAAAATGACACAATTGCGCAATTTGACAATAAACGGATTTGCACGAAAAGTATAAAAGCTATTGGCCTGAAATTTGGAATATGTTACTTTTATAATAATATCAATCTACCGTACGAAAATTATGCGTATCCTCCCCCTCCTTCTACCACCTCCCATACAAACTGTACTTGTCATGAATTACTCTAAGCCAATTTACTCATTGCGTATACAATTTAGAGAGCTCAAATTGTGCACCAAATATTTATTTGAAATTGTTAGTAAGCCCAAAAAAATTTAGACTATTAGCTTCACCCCTTCTATCCCCTCCCATACAAAATGACACAATTTCGTAATTTGACAATAAACGGATTTACTCGAAAAGTATAAAAGCTATTAGTCTGAATTTTCGGATATGTTATTTTCATAGTAATTTTAATCTACAGTAGAAAAATTATTTGCTTCCTCCTTCTCCTTCCACCCCTTCCCATACAAACTACACTTTTTCATGAAATGCTCTAAGACGATTTTCTCAGAACATGTAACATTTATTGAGCTCATATTTTGTAATAAATACTTAATTAGTATTAGCACTAACATCAGAAAAAAATATTTGATGAGCTTCACTGCTTCTACCCCCTCCCATACAATATGACACAGTTTCACAACTTCACAAAAAATCGATTTTCTTGAAAAGTATAAATGGCACTAGTCTGAAATTTCAGGATGTCAATTTTACAATATTCCTAGTTATTTCTGAAAAAAATCACTCTAATCGCCCCACTCTTTCTACCACCTCCCATACAAACTGCACATTTTCACTAAATCTAACTCACTAATTTTTTCAGTTCCCATTCAATTTTTGGAGTAAGCATTTTGTACAAAACATTTTTATAGCTACTTTAGCATGATGGGGAAAAATTAGTTCAATGCTGTCATCCCTTCTAATACTTCCCATGCGAAATTTCTTGGGATCACAAAAAATTCTATTTCATCTAGAGTATCGTAAGATTGCGCTTTACGCGCAATCGTAGCCCTGTTATGATTTTATTTTCGGTTTCAAATGGACAAAACAATTTAATAAAATTAACATATTGTACATTGTTTATTTTTTAGTCTATCTGAAATGTGCGTTTGTTCATTTACTAAATCATTTAATATGATCTCACAAAGTGTTTATGCGTATTCACATGCGAATTTAATGATGCGTGATAATTAATTCCGGTCATCTTAACCGGGCTCGATTCCATTGTGTTTTTTCCGTACATTTCTGTCGCAAATTGTGTGCTTAACATTTTAATTTTTAAAATTTTAAATTGTGCAAGAAAATGTCAAAGACATATAATTACTCTAATTTATTATCTTGTAGTTACTCAAAATTCTTCAATTTTGATGTAATTTTAAGCGAAGCAACCGAAATAAAGAATAATAGGTAAATACATCGCAGATTAGATCAGTTAAGGATAAATCGATTCTGGTCATAAAAAATAGGGTACGTATTTCATCAGAACCATGTTCGATTTTTATAGTTGCTTATTGTGTAAGTCTCAATAAAATACAGAAATGAAAAGACGAAATAATATTGATTACGAGTCGACTCAAAATAATTAAACAATAAATCTAAAAGTCGCACTGAATCACCAATATTAAAAAGTCTAAAATTTAAGTCCGCCCGACCACATAACTTTAGAATGCTGACCTATTTTCCCAAGGCAATTTTCAGGAAAAAAAATTTGTCTATGTGGGCACTAATAACTTAAGATTTTATACTTTAAATGAAATCTGAGAGTATTATAAGTTTGATCTAAAGTTTGTAACGCAAAGAAATAATCACACACAGTCGCCAAGGGTACAGAAATATTTGTTGTCATTCAACTGAAAAATTCGTTCTATCTGATCTGTTGTAGATCGTCCGGTTCTGAATTCACCTTGATATTCGCCAATTATTTCTTCAGTATAGGGCTTAAGGCGACGTTCAATTATATTTGCCATTATTTTACAGGACGTACACAACAATGATATTCCTCTGTAATTCTCACAGCAGAGTTTGTCTCCGTTCTTGTAAATTGGACATCAGATGCTTTTTCGCCAATCGTCGGGTATGATTTTCTCAGTCTAAATTTTGCATATCATGTCGTGCAGTATTTCAGCGACACAGTTTCCACCGTTTTTCAGAAGTTGAACTGGTATTTCGTCAATTCCCGGCGCTTTGTTTAGTTTTTGGTCATATAGGGCTGCTTTGATTTCGGCAAGCGTGGGTAGTGTCGATGATGGTTCCTCTTCGTCAGTTGAGTCCTCAATTGAGATGTTGTCTGTCGTGATCGGTGCTAGTGGGATTGAGAAGATGTTCAAAGTAGGAAGCCCATCTTCTTTAGATTTCTTGCGTGTCGCTAATGATGTTGGTCGTCTTTGCAGAGACTGGTTTTTGGGTTATATCCTTTTTTTAGGTCTTTTACTATTGCGTATGAGTCCTGCGTTTTATTTTGTCTCGTCCATTTTTTGTATATTGTATTATGGTACTCAGGGTGTAGCCTAGTGGGTAGCGTGTTGGTCTACAATGCGAAGGTCGTGAGTTCAAATCCCGGTCGACGCATAATTCCAGCGCATTGCTTGCTTGGGTATTCCTTGGTCACCTCAATCCACTCAAAAGAAAAATTCGTGGATAGAGGGTTGTGCGAAGGTCTAACAACGCTTCCACAATATATAATGAAAAATTTTAAGGATCCTGAAAGTCAGGAGGTCCGAGTTGGGCTGTAATGCCATTGTAGAAGTAGAAGGATTATGGTACTTATTTTCTTTTCACCTGCAGGTATTTTTTTGCATATCGCTGTGTATTGTATCTGCTGTTACCTATTTCGATTAATAAAATTAAGTTATATAAGAGTTTCAGTTGTTTGAAATTCTACTACCAAATACGACATTTCTTCTGCAATAACCTAATGCTTCAAACATCTCATCCCTTCACCTCTCATTACTTAGAGCACAAACAACCTGCTGCAAAAAATTAAAAGCGTATCAGGACAGACGCATAGTCTCGATTTATTAAAAAGCTTCAAACATAAGTATCTCACGATGTGGGTATAACCCAAACCTTTATCTATATTTTTCTGCAGATAGTTTTGCTCTTCTACTATGTTACATATTCCATTTAATTATTCCACGTCGAAGCTAAATTACAAAACCGAACCCTTATAAAATCTGTTTATTGTTCGCTATTCAACTGATTTTCCATGTCAAGGTTGTTTATACATTTCCTGTTTCGACGACGGAATCTCTTACACTACATAAAACACATTATTTATTATATAAATAACTTTCTCTAATGGGAAAAAAAATCTATTTTTATCCCATTCAGTTCTTTCTGGTTGTGTACTGTGACGTAATTTTAGTTAATTTACTGTGCTGGGTCTCATGATTGATTGAATTTCATTGACACGCTCATTGCAATAATTTCGGTGGTGACCTTTTTGGTCACTACTTAAGGGGGTAGAGCACCCAACACGACAAAGATTAATGGTAGGTTCAGGATTGTATTTTGAATATAAATATTCAAATATGTATTTTACTTGAACCTGACATTCATTAATTTTCATATCAAATTCTATCATATTTTACTTTTGATAGTTATGCGACCAAACCCTGTCATTTCAGTGTTCTCAGTGGAGTGAAGAAACCGATAAAATCGAATACTGAAGGTAAACCCTTAATTAACCGGCTTCGTAAGTATTACTTTTATGTGTGTATAACGATTACTCCCGAATGATTGTATGCATTTGTCGCATATAATTATACCCAAGATGAAATCTGAGAGTATTATAAGTTTGTCACAAAGTTTGTAACGCAAAGAAATAAGGCTCGGAGAAAAAAATGAATAAAATAAAAAATCTCAAAACCGAATGTCCGTGCGTTTGTCCGTTCGTCACTGTCCTTTCTAACTCGTGAACGCGTGGAGCTAGAAAGTTCAAATTTTGTACTTATCGTTTTTGACGAACAAGTAAGGCCAAGTTCGTGAACGGGCCAAATCGCTTCAACCCTTCTATCCCCTCCCATACAAAATGAATCAATTTCGGAATTTCACAATAAACGGATTTTCTCAAAAAGTATGAAAACTATAGATCTGAAATTTAGAATATATCATTTTACTTTATTATTCTAATAATAAAGTATTGTGATCGACACAAGAAAAAAAAAAACTTTGCTACCCTGAAATTTTTTTTTTCGCGTTTCATGACTAAATTAGCCTAAAAATGCAAAAAAAAAATCCGTCTGTCTGTACGCCGTCCGCCGTACACCGACGTGTACGCTCAGCGCACATTAACTCTCAAACCCTTCAAGATAGAAAGTTCATTTTTGGAGGGATTGTAGATAGTTGCGGATCTCAGGCGGATACCCATTTTGGGGGGTGTACGGGTTCAGGGGAGGCGCTTAAACCGAAAAATACGAATTCAAATATATCAACCATGGTAACAGCTAGGAAGCTAAAACTCAACACACATATAAAGAGTTTTGTGGGACAACTTTTAAAAATAATTTAATTTTTTTATCCATTGGGGTGCGAAAAGGGGGGGCTAAGAACCAATTGTCGGCCGAATTTTTTTTTCAAATGATTATATCTTCGAAATCACTTATCGTAAAAAAATCATATTTAGAGACCGTCAAGGTGGCATATACCTATAGTTTCATCGGAATCAGCTCAGAAAGCGGGTTATTATTGTAAGGGGGAGAAAAACACTTAAAAATTAATATCTCAACTATCTCTTAAGCTATGTAATTGAAACTTAAAACGTATATAAAGCTATACTAGGCAAATACAAAAAAAATATAACATGTCGAAATAATAGTAGTGGGGGGAAACGCGGAGCATTTCAAAAATGGCGCACTTTTCAAAATTACAAATCCTTATATCTCAAAAAAGAGTACAGATATCAAATCAAAAATTTGTCAGATTCAAGAACTACATAATGTTTAATGTTTAATGTTTTGGTAAAAATTTTAAGTTAGGAGGTGTAAGGGGAGGGAGGTGATAAGCAAAAATGTCGAAAACTTTGAGTGATTTTTTTAGGGCTCTGGTGAAAGATACAAAGTTAAAATTTTGCATGTGAATACCTACACTTAATGTATACAGAAAAATAATAACTTGATCCATATTTATTATAAACCGACCCCCCGGTCTAACGTGCACAAGGTGTTTCATGTGCATTGAAAAAAACACATAAACTGAAAATTTTTGAGTGAAATTTTAAGGTAGAAACTTGAAAATTTGCGAAATGTATTTAAAAATCCCTAAACATATGAAATACTAACTGGTCGAAAATCTTTATAACTTCTACCCCCTCCCATACAAAATTATTTTTTCTGCCATTTTTAGGAAATCAATTATCACCTAACTATTAAAAGATATCAATTTGAAATTTTGCAGAAAAACTTATGAAAATAGTTGAAATTAAACTACGTTAAAAGTTTTGAAATCGCGCTTGCCCTTCTACCCCCTCCCATACAAAAGTATGATTTCGACCAATTTAATCAAAATCAACTAATAACCTACAAATTAAAAGCTACGAACTTGAAATTTTGTACGAGCACCTTGCAGTAGAAAAAAAAGAAAATAACATCACAAGTTTTACGATTCCCCTACCTCCTCTACCCCCTCCCATACAAAATTATTTTTTCGAGCATTTTTAAGAAATCAGTTATCAGCTAACTCTTAAAAGCTATCAATTTCAAATTTTGCATAAGAACTTATAAAAATAATTCAAATGAAGTTGCTTTAAACGTTTTGAAATCGCGCTCGCCGTTCTACCCCATCCCGTACAAAACTATGATTTCGACCAGTTTCGTTAAATCAACTAATAACCAACAAACTAAAAGCTACGAATTTGAAATTTTATACAAGGACCTTACAAGAGAAGCGAAATAAAAATGCATATCAAATTTTACGATTCCCCTACCTTCTCTACCCCCTCCCATACAAATGTTCGGTTTCGTGAATGTAAAATACACCGAATTTTATGAAAATTCTATGCAACTTCGTCTATGAAACACATTCCATACAGAGAATATTGGACGTAATTCAAGCAATTAATTAAAAAGCTATTAACATCCACCCACCCTTACCCTCCTTCTCCCCTCATAAAAACCCAAACTTGCAGAAATGAATGAAATATTGATACATTGACAACAGCCCTGCCCAAGAACTCCCTTTCACTTAGCCTTCCCTAACCACTCTAACCTGCATATTGACTTTCCACTCATCCACAACTTGTCCCAAGAATAATAAAGTTTCGCCTGACTTGTTGGCAGTTTATTTATGATGACATTAATCTACAGTATACAAATTATTTGAATCGCCTCACTCCTTCTACCACCTCGCATACAAACTGCACTTTTTTTTGAAATACTATAAACCAATTAACTCAGTACGTACAAAATTTATCGAGCTGAAATTGAGCACCAAAAATTTATTTTGCACTAGCGATCGCCTGCAATTTGGGCCTAAGGCCGAATCATATGATACTCTAGATGGAATAGGAAAGAGTTTATTGTACCGGAAAATATGCCATCTCAAATTCTTTCGAATAGTGAATATTGACTTTTGCATGTCATAGTGGTAAAAGCAGTGAGGAAGGGGGTGGAGGGGGGGGGGGAGGAGGGGGGGGGGAGGAGGGGGGAGGGTTTGTAATTTTTGTATATAACACCGAGCGTAGTATACAAAATGTTTCATGCTAAATTTAAAGTTTTTAGCTTTATAAATTTTGAAAATATTGAACAATTTTTGTCTGAATTTATGATATTTGTATGGGAGGTGGCAGAGAAAGTGGTAGGTTTTGGATGATTTTGAATCTGCTTATCAAAATCGTAATCACATTGATTTATTGCAATCTTAAAGTCGATAGCTCTCATATGTTCGAAGGAGAAATACTTTTCTTGAATTTCCAGTACAAAAATTTGTATGGGAGGGGGTAGAAGTTAATATTTCTTTATCATTTATTGTAATTATTAAGGGACAAATTCTAACAAAATTTTTAGTTTCTACCTTTTCTAGTTTTAATGAAAATTGATTAAATGCATTTACCAATATTTTGCATTTGTGTGTCGAATCAAAACCAAATTTTTCGACAGTAATGATATTTGCAATAGCACACTTTTCTCAAAAATTTAAAGTTGATAGCTTTGACGGCTTTGAAGTAAAATAATTTAATTGAATTTTTGTGAAATTTGTATGTTGTAGGGGGTAGAAAGAGGTGAAGTGAATAATAATAAAAGAAATTTTGAAAACTGTGCATTTGTATGGGAGGGGGTAGAAGGAGTAAGGGGATCAGATCAATATTTTTTGAAGTAAATGATATTTATATCTTTATACTATGGCATAACTTTCAAGTCGATAGCTAAAATGGTTTCGGAGAAAAATCAATTTCTTTAAGTTTCGAAATTTTATGAAATTTGTATGGGAGGGGGTAGAAGAAGTGAGGGATATTCACGAATTTAAAGTTACCTTCTTGCAAAAAATGACATAGGACAAGTATCAGCACTATAGGTCAAAGCGTCCGATAGTTATGTTGCAGACAGGCGGACAGACAGACGGACAAAGGGATAGACGGTCACTCGGAATCGAAGTTTTTGAGTGACAACAAATACTTCTGTACTCTTGGCGACTCTGTGCGAGCATTACTTTTTAGCGTTACAAACGATAAGGCAAACATAATGTACTTTCAGGTTTCATCAAGGGTATAAAAATTTTCACGTTGTAAAGCGTATTTGGTGTCTTCCGAAAATTTTCTTTGGACTGTGCGACTAAAAACAACTTTAGAAATTCCCGAACCACACAAAGCAAATGCTTTTGATATAGTTTGTCACGATTCTCTTCTAGATAACCTAACAATTAAGCTATCAGCTTGACTCGTCCAATGGATATAAAGTTTTATTTTTCTAAACGCACTGTTCAAGTGTTAATAGGTTCATCTTTTTTCTTCACAAAATTACCGCATTCTCCAAGGTTCGTTCTTATCCCCTGATTTATTCATCATCAATGTTTGTTGCGAACTGAGAATTATGCGTGTTGATGATAATGGTGAGGATCATTATACGTGCGACTTGCTGTCCTATTCACAGAACTAACCAACTTTATTTACTCATAAATGAAAAACAAATACTTTTTCCGTACACAGAAAAAAAAACTGACAACAATTCGGCCGTAACTTTATTATTCTTGTGATAATTTGAGGATGCGTGGGAAGTTAATATGCAGGTAGGGTAGATAGGAAACACTAAGTGAATGAGGGTTATAGGGCAGGGCTATTGTCAATTATGTAACACTTAACTGCGATTACGATCAATAGCTCCAGTATGTAGTATCTATTTTTCAATTGATTATTATGCAAGTTGGTTCCGCATAGGGAGTAGAGGGGGGGGGGGAGGTTTAGTTTTTTAATTGATTGCTTGTATCACGTTCAAAATCCTCTATATAGAATATTAGATCCATAGGCGAAATTAATTCTTTGAAATTCGGTGCATTTTATATTCTTGAAACCATGCATTTGTATGGAAGGTGGTAATCGTAAAATTTGTTAAACAGTATTACTCGTTTCTCTTGAAAGTTGTTTGTACAAAATTTCAAGTTCGTAGTTTTTAATTTGTTGGTTATTAGTTGATTTATTTCAATTGGTCGAAATCATACTTTTGTATGGGAAGGGCGTAGAAGCGTAAATGGAATTTCAAAACTGTTGATGCAACTTTTATTTTTAAAAGTGTTTATCCAAGTTCAATTTCAAGCTTATAGATTTTAAGGATTTGGTGATAATTAATATCTTTAAAATGTTCGAATAAATACTTTCATATGGGAGGCGTAGAAGTTTTGAAGGTATTCGACTAATTAATATCCTTAAGTTTCAAGCATTTTTTTTGTAAACTAGTGTTACAAATTTTCAAGTTTCTAGCTTAAAATTTCATTCAAGAATTATGAGTTTCTGTGTTTTTTTCAATACTCATGGAACATCTCATGCAGGTTAGGGCCACCGTTCGGTGGATAACAGTTCTGGTTCAAATTATTTTTTTTTCTTTATACATATATATCAAAACGATGTATGCACGGCAAAATTTTAATCTTGTATCTTTTACCAGAGCCCTAAAAAAATTTGTGAAAAATTTCGACTATTTGGCCCACTACCACCCTATCCTTACACCCCTCAACTTAGAAATTTAATCAAAATTAATGGTTATACAGCTCTAGAATCTGACAAAATATTAACTTAATACCTGTATTGCATTTTGAGTGGAATTTTGAAATGTGTAACATTTTTGAAATGCTCCCCATTTCCCCCACTACTGTTATGCCCAAATGTTATATTTTTTTCATATTCCGCTAGCGTAGCTTGATATATGTCCCAAGTTTCAATTAAAAATTTTAAAAGATGGTCGAGGTATTAATTCCTGGCCGGAGTGTAAAGGCACATAAGTCAATTTTGTGAGTTTTTCAGGGAAGAGTTAAAAAAAAATATGCAATATGTACTAGAAATCCTACTTTTCCTTCACAAAGACATTATTTATGTGAAACACTTCAAAATATGACTAAGTGGTTAGTCACCCTAATTCATTGTAGCTTTCTGACTTATGTGCCTCTACACACCAGACAAAGAGTTCTTGGGCTTTTTTCTCGGCATCCCCCTGTAGTTCTCCCGTAAACGTATTGGCCTTCTTCTAAGTTGATCATGGTGCATCTATGTGGCAACTAATTGGTACTAAAATTAGAACTTTTTTTATCTAGTAACTCTGAAGATATTATCATTTGAAAAAAAAAATTCCGCTGACAATTTGTTTTTAGCCACCCCTCATTTCGGGCTCCAATGGATACAAAAATTATGTGTGTCGATTTTCAGCTTTCTAGCTAGAGCCATGGTTGAAATTTTTGAATCTGTAGTTTTCGGATCTAGCGTTCCCCCGTCTCCTCCAACCCCCAATATTGGAGTCCGCATGAGATTAGTACTCTTTACAATCCACCCAAAAATGTACTTTCTATCTTCACGGGGTTTGGGAGGTATCGTGCGCTGAGCAGACAGACTGATTTTTTTTTTTTTTTTTTCATTTTTAGGCTAATTTAGTTATGAAACGCAAGAGAGCGAAATTTCAGGATAGCAATTTTTTTACCAACACTTTATTATTAGAATAATAAAGTAAAATTGATTTGATTTTTGATTGAAATTTTAAGTTAGAAACTTGAAAATTGGCGAATTCGAACAAAATGCGTCAAAGTTTAAAACATTAACTGATCGAATACTTCTATACTTCCCATACAAATGACCATTTCGATAATTTTTAAGAAATCAATCATCCCGAAGCCATTAAAAGCTATCAACTTGAAATTTTGTACGAACAAAAATATGTAAAATCAAGTTGCATCAAAAGTTTTGAAATCCTCCTTGCCCTTTCAACCCCTCCCCTCATACAAAAGTATGATTTCGACCAATTTCAACAAGTCAACTAATAACCAACAAATTAAAAGCTACGAATTTGAAATTTTTTGCGAACACCAAAATTTAAACAATTTATTATGTTATGTAGCCAAGTTTTTGAGATTTTTTTATACTTATTAATGAAGGTTGATATGTTTTTCATCTGAAAAATTGCTCTCAACAAATGTACGCAACCATTTTGATTGTAGGAGTATGACATATAAAATTTTCGAGGTACTTCAGGTCAGCTCGTGGCGATCCAGCTATACTCAAGAATGAATTGTGTGACAATTTAGTGACAATTGCACCATTTCGCTATTTCAAATTACTGAATCTTCAGCGAAAAGAATTATTTCAGAACCAATGTCCGTTAATGCATAAGTTAAAATGAATTTTCAAAAAATTACTTCTTCTTCTTCAATGGCACAACAGCACAAATCGAGCTTTGGCCTCCTGACCTTGAGGTTCCTTAACTTTCATATGCTATTGTGGAAAGATTGTTAGACCTTTGCATAACTCTCTATCTATGAATTTATAATTTCTCAGATTGAGGTAGCCGAGGTATACCCAAGCACGCAGTGTGCTTGAATTATGCGTCGACCGGGATTTGAACTCACGACCTTCGCATTGTAGACCAACATGCTATCCATTAAGCTACACCGTCTATCTACTGTGTTTAAAGAGCTTTAAATTACGTAAGTATTACGCAAGAGCTAGCGTACAGCCTAGTGAGTAGCGTGTTGGTCTACAATGTTGTGAGGGTTGTGAGTTCAAATCCCGGTCGACACATAATTCCATCTCACTGCCTGCTTGGGTATAGTCAGCTGTACTAAGCTGACACAGGACAATCTTCCAGGTAAAATTATTGCGTCATTCAAAGTTTGCTTGCCCGCAAACCTTACTGCCGCCAACTCAGCTGAATTTTGGCCTCCAGGCGTCATTGTTCAGGAATTTAAACCAAGAAATAGCTCTCAACGGAATTTTCGTCGAAGAAGCAATCAGCGAAAACCAGCATAAATACTTCATGTTTGACTGCTATCAATCCATCATCATCTAATGTTCACAAGAATACATATATCAGGCTTTGTTAACATTTCTAGCTCGTCTAATAATAATATCACTATTCTCTACCAAAATGTGCGTGGCCTTAGAACCAAGTTGGATGACTTCATGGTATCCCTTCTGGAGAGTATGCCTGATATTCTTTGTATCACTGAAACGTGGTTAATGCCTACAATTCATAACTCTGAATTTTCCCCGAATCGCTACACTGTTTATAGGCATGACCGTGATCTTAATTGCTCTATCAAAAAGGATGGTGGCGGTGTCCTCATCGCGGTTAAAAATACCCTGTCAACGTCGCGTTGTCCGGACTTCGATGCTTTTCCCATAGAGCACCTTCTCCTCAAAATTAAAGTCTCTCATGGTCGATACCTATATATATGCTGTGTTTATATTCCTTGTTGCTGTGCAGTGGAAATTATTGAAAAGTTTTTTGACAGCCTTTCGGAAACTGTCAACTCAGCTGGCGCTACCTCGACATTTCTTATCTGTGGTGACTTCAACCTCCCCAATTTACAATGGAAAGCAGACTGGTCACACCCTACATTGTCTTTATCTAGCATAGACTTGTGTGTTGATCACTTTATGAACCTGTGTTCACTTACTCAGCAAAATACTAACACAAATTGGGGGAAGATCCTAGACTTGATTCTTTCCAATGTCAATGCTTCTCGGATCAATGTTGACACCTTTAGTGGATTAGTGCCACCCGACCCTTATCATCCCCCTCTTCAGATCAACCTGCAAATAGAGTTATGTAATCTCTCTCTTATTTGTACGGATAAGAAATACAATTTCTATAAGAGAAACTACGAGCAAATGAGTTGTGACCTCGGTAATATTAACTGGTTTGAACTTTTTAGCAGCAAAAGCTCTAATGAATCATCAACGCAACTACACTCCATCCTTGATGATATAATTCATCGGAATGTTCCCTATCGTGTCATTTCTAGTCGTGACTACCCTGAATGGTATAACCATTCTATAACTTGCGCTCTTCGTAAAAAAGAGCGTGTGCATAAAAAGTATAAGCGTTCGTCTCTTCTATCTGATTACCAAAACTATTCCCTTCAGCGTAAGCGGGTCAAATCGGACATCAAGAAGGCTTTCTCTGCATATATTTCTCAGGTTGAGGCGGCACTGTTGCGCAATGAGACCAAACCTTTTGGTCGCATGTTAGAAACCGTACAAATAAACAATTTTTTCCTTCACAACTTAAGTTTGGTGATACTGCCTCTCCACAAGAAATGTGTGAGCTTTTTGCCAAATACTTCTCCTCTGTGTTTAGCCACTCGAGTAATGATCTGTCTTATGACATCTTCATCCCACCCCAGGAGTTGATCTCTGAGATATCCATTAGTGAGAGGGACATTATATCAATCATCAATTCTCTAGATTCAAAAATCGGTGGCGGACCGGATGGGATCCCGAACCTTTTTGTGAAAGCTCTCTCCTCGGAGCTCGCAGTGCCATTATCTATTTTGTTCAATAAGTCTCTTGAAGAAGGCTCGTTTCCTGCATGCTGGAAGTTAGCTAACATAGTACCCATTTTAAAGAAAGTAGATAGCGAAAATGTCTTGAACTATCGCCCTATTTCCACCCTGAACTGTTTTGGAAGGGTGTTTGAAAGATTAGTTCATAATGTAATGTGGGAAAAACTTTATCACTTGGTATCACCAGCCCAACATGGATTCGTGAAAGGTAGATCTACTTCTACTAATTTATGTGAATTCACTAATTTCGTTGCTCATAATGCTGTCCAAGTCATATATACCGATTTTTCAAAAGCTTTCGACACTGTTAATTGTAAAATTCTAATCTCAAAACTTGGAAGGTACGGTGTCTCTGGCTCTCTCCTGAACTGGTTCAGTTCGTACCTTACGTACCGTCGTCTCCGAATTACGTTCAACGGATACTCCTCTACTGAGCTTCTTGCTAACTCTGGTGTCCCGCAGGGATCGATCCTTGCTCCTCTATTATTTACTTTCTTCATAAATGATTTGCCCCAATTTGTATCTTCGAACTGTCTCTTATTCGCTGATGACCTCAAACTGTTCCGGGAAATTTCCTCCGTTTCTGATGGCATGATTCTCTAGGCTGATTTGTCTGCTGTCTCTCGTTGGTGTTCAAACAACGATATCTTTTTGAACATAGAAAAGTGTTTTACTATGGAGTACTCGTATAAGACTACCTCCTCTGTTCTCTCTTACTCTATTAATGGATCCATCCTTACAGCAGTAACCATTATTTAAGAATAGAGTTAAATCTATCATATTTAATGTTTAAATTTTTATTTTTACTATTCATTTATTTTTTAGCGTATATTATAAACTATCATCTTCAATGTTTAAATTTTCCTCTTTGGTATTGTTTTATTTTCCGCTTTTGTTTAATTGAAATTGTCATCTTTTTGTTCAAGAGCCCAAATAAATAAATAAATATCTTGGTCACCTCAATCTACGAAAATGTAAAATTCGAAGATAGAGGGTTGTGCCGAAGGTCTAACAGCCCTTCCACAGTAAATTATGGAAAAATGTTAAGGAACATAAAGGTCAGGAGGCCAAGGCCCGATTTGGACTGTAGTGCCATTGCAGAAGAAGTGCTAAGCAAAATCGATTTATAAATATAAATTTCGTCAATGGAAATATATCATGTAATGAAACCGATCATAAAAATTCCGTATCATACTTCACTATCAGCCTAAAGAATTTTACGAAAATGATTCATCAAATTTATTTATTTTCACAATTACAAAAAAAAACAAAAAATTGCTGTAATCAAGAGCTTTTTACGTATCAAGTCTACTAAAAGTTCTCTCGTATTCTAGATAGTTATGATGAATTTATAACAAACTTTCTATATCGTATTTAAGCGAGGGTAAGATAGCTTAATAATTTATTTGGGGGAGAGAACTAAGTTTGCTAAGTGGCAGTATATCAAGTATTAAATTAACATATGTTTGCTCCCACATTTCGTTATTATTGCAACAATTATTCGAAACTTATTTCCAATAACAATGAGACACGTCAGGACGAGTTCTATGGCGGCAAGGACATTCATGGTTCAAATAATGAAGTCTGGGTATTTTGTGGTATTTGCCGTTGATTAACAACAACGATAGTGTGTGATAATCTAATGAGTACCTTACTACACCATACGTTTAATCGATATAATTAATTAATCTTTTAATAACCGGTAAGATTAGATACATAGCAATAGATATCGTTTGTTTATTGCTATTTCTTTCGGGTTTGAGTTGTTCTTCTGATCGTTTTACTGAAAAATGACTGTTTCATTTTCGTCTCAATTTAATTAAGATTTCGAGTACGAGAAGTTAAAAGATTTAAGGTTGTAAGTACAATTAATTTAAAAATATCTGTTATTTATCTTCCAGCGAAAAGTATTTTAATAATATAAATAATTCATAATTTCATTTGTTTATTTACAGGGGCCAATTAAAACTGATCGGGAAATTTTATTAAATTCAATGCTCGAAGATGATCCAAATGGAAATTCATCAATAAAAAGCAGTATAGCGGCTGAGAAGAAGTCACCGCGATGGGGACCACAACACAAAGGCGCACAAGAATTAGCTAATCTTTATAGTCCAGGTCAGTGCTAAAAAAGTTAGTCAATTTGCATTTTTATTATTAATAGATTAAGTTAATATTAGGCTCGATTATTTTCTCATTTGCAATATTTATTAATTGTAACGAATCAATAATGACTTTATGTTATCTGCAAATAAGAGAAATAGTTGAAAGGAATAGTGATCTATGTCTTTATTTAATTCAATATTTACTAAAATACTATCTTTATTTACTGAAATTTTATAGATATATCGTAAAAATTAATCTGAAACTTAAGAGATCGCTATCTGTGAGATGGAAACAAATATGGCAACAGTGTTGTTTTAACTTTCTCATACGCATATGACGTAGAAAAAACGCGGAAGTATATACTTTATGTATAGTCCTATACAATAAATCTTCACTTAATGTCTTATCAACTAGATATTATTATTCTGTTGAAAAACAGAAGACTGTATTTTTTTGAACTTTCGCACTAACAATCTTGAAACTTGAATAGGCTACGAGTACCATAAGCATTGATCATAAATTTTATTTATTCAATTCAGTTGGATTTTATGGTGAAAATGTCTTATTTCGTGCATTCGATTAATCAAATTCCTGTTAAGACCTCCTATAGGGGCATATGACAGAAACAGTTCTCTCCCACAAGTCGCGATCCTGAGCATCGGCCTTTAGGTGTCGCGAAGAATTGTTTATTTCTCTGGCCTCCTATTCAACTGCTCGCTTTCATGCTGGACCGACCCGACGTCTTCCTTGAGGATTATAAATCCTAAGCTTGTTTGACGATATTTTACTCTAGCTTCCGCAAAGTGTGATCGATCCACTGCCATTTCCGCCTTTGAATCTCAGCTCTTGCGTCAAATACACGCAGCTTTGTGCGAAAGGAGATCTCTTTTAACCTCCAGAAAGAGAGAAAAGGATACCAAGGGCCTGACAAGCTTTATTGAAGTATGCGAGATTCTATAAAATTTTGTTTGTGCATTGCTTCATCATGATTTACGAATATTGGCTGAGACATTTATTGGAGACCTATTAATCAAACTGTTCAAAACGATTCATACAATTTCGTATAAGAAAACAGGGCACTCATTCAGCTATAATGCTGAAATTGTGCACTAAATATTTATTTAGAACTATTGATAAGACCTAAAAAAATTAGGTGATTAGCTGCACTCCTTCTCCCCTCCCTTGCAATAAGACACAATTTCACAACTTTATATTTCTTGAAAAGTATGAAAGCTAATGATCTGCATTTTCGACCATATCAATTGAATGATGTCTATAATTATTTTTGAAAAATTCATTAAGAACTTCCTACTCCTTTTACCACCTCCCATACAAACTGCTCAATTTCATTAAATCCAATACACTAATTTTCTCAGTACCTATTAAAATTGTGAAGCTTAAATTTTCAATACAATATTTTGTTAGCAACTCTTGCATGATGTGGAAAAATTAGTTCAATGTCTTTACTCCTTCTACCACTCCCCATCCAAAATCTCTTAAAGTAAAAAAATGTCTCTTTCATTTAGAGTATCGCATGATTGAGCTTTACGTCCAATCATAGTCCTATTATGTTTTAAAACAGGTTTTATGAGAAAACTAATATAATAGAAAAGTTTTATGTCAGTGTTAGAGATACTCGATACACACTAACACTTCTGTCCTAATAGAGTTTGGACATGGGGTGTACCCCGATTGCGCGGGAAATTTCGTCCGAAATTTGAATTTTCTCAATTCTTTTTCTTTTATCAAGTAAACACAATCAAATTAAATTGTTATTTATGAAAGTCATATTCATTTTCGGTTTTAATGAGAATTACATTCAAAAACTTGTAGTTTAACGCAAGTTTTCGCTCGTATCCGTAAATTTGAAATCGGCCAAACTCAAGTTTGGCCGAATTTCGTATTTCTTATGTTGCCTTCTTGTGCTTCTAAACGCAGTCTTAACTGTTGGTATAAGGGCATTGTCCAAACTCTATTAGGACAGAAGTGTTAGTGTGTATCGAGTATCTCTAGTCAGTGTTAGTTCAAAAAGCCTACTATGTATTCTCAAATAGTGATAATACGAGTAACGAAAGTAAAAAAGAAATTTGAAGGCAGTTTTCCCATGAAATATATTAAAGTTTCGGTCCTTTAAATAGTAAATTAAATGATATCCACTGATTTTCTCTATTCTTTCTGCACGCACTCAAAATTGTGAAGAAATTTTAACCATAAATTTTTTAACTCCGCTTGTTTTCATTTCTATTTCACATCATAAACTTCATAGCGAATCGTCCTTTTCGACATACCTATGTATTTATTAATTTTTAAATCGGTTCGCTAAAGGTTTCAGCCTTAGTAGTGTACTTGCTTGATACGTAAAGTAAAAGCCGTTTAGATTTATAATGGACATGTTATCGAATGTACAAAATCAATAGAATTGATTAAATCGACGGAGAGAAAGGACTTGCCCAAGTCTGAATGAAAAGCAAATGT
This sequence comes from Chorisops tibialis, assembly GCA_963669355.1. Classification (NCBI taxonomy): domain Eukaryota; kingdom Metazoa; phylum Arthropoda; class Insecta; order Diptera; family Stratiomyidae; genus Chorisops; species Chorisops tibialis. The sequence goes on from OY770262.1 coordinate 278,029,815, forward strand.
TTGATCATATAACGTTGGATATTGGCGGTGTACAACTTGATTTGCCGCTGCCGACACGTAGAGATTAATAAATTATTAATTCCTTACCGAATTCGAAAAACAAATCGGATAGCACTCAATCTTTAACGATGAATTTTTAGTTTTAAATTTTAAAGTTGTCATGCCGTTAAGATCTGTATAGTGTTGTTATATTTTAATTGAACTTATTGGTTTAGTTTTACTAAAGGGAAGATTTTCGAGTTTCACACTGTTATGATTTATTAATTGTGGCGTTTCGATCTCTACTGAGACGCTTATAAAACTGACTGACAACATTCAATATTCAATAATATTCGTAAGGAAAGAGGCATAATTGGAGATGGGAAGGATAATGATTGGTCAGGAAAATTTCGGGGATGGGGCGGTAGAATTCACCCACAGCCAGTCCTGTTTCCCTTTAAACTGGGAAATGGACACTCACTGGATCATGAGGTTATTACCCGTGATTTTAATGCACAACTGATACCAAGTACGGACCAATTCTACTGTAACGGCCTTTGACGTTCGAAAACGCACTATAATAACGCAGCATTTTTATCTACGTTACGACTCAACATTTTTTTATTGTTTGGGATTTTTTTACCCGCTGCTCAATTTCAATCATCAAATCCTAATCGAGAACCTTCCTCGCGGTCATTTCTTTCATGGTAAAACTTCTGCATTAGCCCGTTCGATAATTTCACATTCGCGAATACACGATCACTTAATCATTGTTCCAGAATATTTTCGACACTATTTCCACTTTCGAAATTATTACTCGTAATTTTTACTTGAAATTCCACTTCTGTCACCAATTGAAGGGGTCGTTGAATTTTAAGAAAAACAAAAATATGCAACTAATTGGACTACTTCTACTCTTCTACAATGGCGCTACAGCCCAAATCGGACCTTGGCCTCCTGACTTTTAGGTTCCTTAACATTTTTCATTACTTATTGTGAAAGGGCTGTTAGCTCTTCGCACAACCCTCTTTCTACGAATTTTTCATTTTCGTAGATTGAGGCGACCAAGGTATATCCAAGCAGGCAACGTGCTGGAATTATATATTGCGCCGACCGGTATTTGAACTCACGATCTTCGCATTACAATACCAACACGCTACCCACTACTTACCCAATTGGACTACTGCGTGCAGTAGATATTTATCATATTTATATCCCAATAGAATGGTACCCTGTCCCTGATATTTTGTTCGCAGTTTTTATACTCTAGATGAAATCTGAGAGTATATTTGTTTGCCTTACCGTTTGTAACGCTAAGAAATAACGCTCGCACAGAGCCGTCAAGGGTACAGAAATGTTTGTTGTCGCTCAAAAACCTCGATTCCGAGTGACCATCTGTCCGTCTGTCTGTCTGTGCGTCTGTCTACAGCATTACTCTCGAAAGCTTTGAGCTACAGTGTTAAAAAATTTTGTGTGTCATTTTTAGCAAAAAGGTAACTTTAAGTTCGTGAATGGGCCCCCACTCCTTCTACCCCCTCCCAAACAAATTTCATAAAAATTCGAAATATTAAGAAATTGAATTTTCTTTGAAACTATTTAAGCTATCGACTTGAAATTTGGGTCAAAGTATTATGATATTGATGTCATTAATATGACGAAATACTTATCCGATCCCCTCACTCCTTTTACTCCTCCCATACAAATGGACAATTTTGAAAAATACATATTTTCGATTTTCATTGAAACTAGTAAAGCTGAAAGACGAAATTTTGCCAGAATTAATTCTACTATAATTGCAATTAGTTTCAAAAAGAATTATCAACTTCACCTCACTCCTCCTACCCCCTCCGATACAAATTTCACGAAATTTTAAAATTTAAATTAAATTATTTTTCTTCGAAACTGTTAAACCTATCAACTTGATAATTTCTATAAAGTATAAAAATATAAATGTCAATAACGCGAAAAAAATTGTTTTAATCCGTACACTCCTTCTACCCCCTCCCACACAATTTGTTTGAAAATAAAAACTTTAAGTGCAGCAAAAAATATTTTGCATGCCATGTTCGGTGTCATACTACTTCTTCTACTTCTACCACCTCCCATGCAAAAGTCTCTATTCACTATTCGAAAGAGTTTGAGATGACATATTTTCCGGTATATTAAAGTCATTCCAATTTCATCTAAAGTATCATATGATTGGGCCTTACGCCCAATCATAATTCTGTTTTTTTTTAACTTGCAGTCTCCTTGTTATTTATTTTTTTATGGTTTACCCGAATTTTGTTCATATTTCCATCTCAATAAATATAAAAAGGACCGAAGTAGCAGTTTTTCCAATTGCACTCCCCCGGGATAGAAGTGCACATGGAAATCAGTCTTAGAAGTTATATATATAAAGCGTAATGATTAAATTTTATTAACTAGGAATCTACGGACACAAAGCTAACACGAACCATCAAGCTACTTTTGTTTACAAGATACAACAGCAAAAACAGATAATCTATTATTAAAATTTAGAATGAAAGTATGTGGAAGAAGAGAGAAATTCATAAAGACTTTCATTGCAATTCCGGGCTGCAGTCAACCACCTTACTAGAATGTTATAGACCACGAGAGTTACAACATTCGTAGCATCTCTTGTTTTCGGCAAGTGCAATTTTTATTTCTGTGAATTTTATAGATTGAAAATTTCATCGTATATTTTTACCGATCGGTTTTCGAATGTGTTAGCATTCCAATGCGATCAGTGTATGGAAAAGAAAACAGAAAAATAACTTTGTACAAAACCAGTATAAATGATATGATTGCACTTGAGCATTACCTATATCGAACTTTTATGGATTGTTAGTTTAGTTTTCTATTATTTCAAAAACTACATTAGAAATGTAGCAAATTTGGAAGACTATTTAGTTTTTTTTTTTGTCTAAAACCATGAACAGTACGAAAAAACATTGCTATACTTTCTTGTACTACTGCAAAATTTAATCCGTTTGCCTAAGTGCGCCAGAAGCGATTTCTATTTGCCATCTCTGCTGAGACGTTTATCAAACTGATAAAGTTTGATAAAGGTCTCAGCAGAGACCGAAACGTCACGAATAATAAAGCGTAACAGTGTAGAGTCCGGAAATCTTTTCTTTCAATTCGAAATGCACTGTGAAAACATTCACCAAACCATGTCTGTTATTTGTTTGTAAATGACTATAAGTTAGTGCTTTGCATTTATTTATTTATTTATTTTATAAAATGTACATACATGAATGCATATACATTTTGTTTTGATGGGCATCGGGGCAGCGCAGGCCATATGATGCCTCATTTGTTGCAATTCTTATTACTATTTTATTTATTAGTGCTAACTCTTATACCTATTTATTTTATTTTATCATTTCGATCATTTTTGAAATATTTTAATGTACTTAAAGCCTAGCTTGATCTATGAAATATGCTTAAAAGTAAGATACAAACTTTTTATTTCTTGCTTTACACATATACATACATATGCCATATATGATAATTATTATTATAATTTTTTTTTTTTTCTTCAATTATATAATTTATAGAAATTATTGATTTTAGTTTATTATTACATAAATAGTATTGATTTTTTTTTTTTTTTATTAATTTTAGGTTTATTAGTATTATATTTGGTCCCATAATCCATGAGGAACCATGGCAGATTAGATCTTATGGACGGTGGTAGGGGAACTTGGATCGAGAAGGAGAGACGTTTGGATTTCGATATTGGGGTCCTGTTCTGTAGTGATGCGTGAAATCGGGCAATGTTGTAATAAGTGTCGCACCGTCAATGGTCTATTGCAGCGCGAGCATATCTTTCTGGGATGCCCGTAGTAATGCTCGCAGCTGAACAGTGTACGTCCAAGTCGTGTTCGTGCTGTCCGAATACAGTTGTGTCGTGAGTACGAGGGGTTGTATTTGGGGCGATTTATAGATGGGTTATGGGAGTGCAGAAAAGATGCATTGCTGGACCAGGACTCTTGAAGACCGGCTAGGCTAAGGTGTTTGTGGATTTGGTTTATTATGAGATGGAAGTTTGGTGATTCCGTAACTAGGGGTAATGTAGTGGCTTCCTTAGCAGCAGCATCGGCTGCTTCGTTGCCAAGGATTCCAACGTGTCCAGGAACCCGACCAAGAGAAATGGAGGGGAAAAGGGAGAGTGCATGTCGGACGGTGGCAACTGAGGGGCATTTGTTAAAGGGATTGGACAGGGCTTGAAGGATACTCAGGTTGTCGCTGTATATAACTGTGGTTAGGGTCTGCATACTGGAAAAGTGTATGGCACTTAAAATGGCTGCAACTTCAGCTACGTAACTACCTGAGTACTCAGGGAGAATAGCTTGGTGGAGAGTAATGGGGGTGCTGTTTACGCAGTGTTTCACCACTGCGTAAGAGGGAATGAACTGAGAGTAAGATCCGTCTGTGTATAAAACAAGTTTGTTGCGGGCGAATTCTAAGGACTGTTTGTGGAGAATTCGGTAAGTGGAGGCATGAGTAGTGTTTTTGGGGAAAGTACGTAACGAGATGTCAATAGGTGGGCAGTAGGGGATTATTTGAGGTGAATTGGCGCGTGCGGTTAGTTGGGGAGGGAGAGGTTGAGGTAGAGGGAAGCGGTGAGTGTGTAGGTAGGAAGCAATTTTTGATATTGATGATTCAAGTTTGCCTCTCCGAGAAGAGGGAGTTAAGGATATGGGAGAGTCGAGCTCGGATAAGAGAATTTTGTGGAGGGGGTGTGTGGTTGAGGTAAGTGCTTTACTCGCTAAGTTCAGGGATCTGGTGGTGGCTTCAAAAGAATGGTATTGGGCTTCAACGCGTAAAGAGGAGATTGGGGTCGAACGAAGCGCTCCGGTTGCTGCTCTGTAGCACTTGTTTATATAGACATCCAGTTTATTTTTGTTCGTTTTGGTGGTCCAGGAGTAGGAGGTTATGCCATGCTGTAGAATCCCTTCAGTTAGCGTTTTTGATAGTTGCAGTGCAACCTCTAAATGAGGACCCTTCTTTTTTGAGCACAGCATTTTAAGAAGATTGTGAATGGATTGGAGGCGATTAGAAAGGTGTTCGGTATGGGCGTTCCAGAGGAGATTGGATGTGAACGCGATTCCAAGAATACGGAGCTGTTTTTGGAGGGGAATGGTGGAGTCATCAATGTCAATGGAGCGGGATTTGCAGGACGTTTTCCGGCAGAGATGAAGAACGTCAATTTTAGAGGGTGGTATTATTGCGCCAACTTGCTGGGTCCAGAGATTGAGCGACCGGTAGATAGCTTGGAGTTTGCTCTGTACTGCAGCCGGTGTGCCCGATGCGAGGATGTAGAAGTTATCCGCGTAAGCGCCAAATCTATGTCGGAATAGTATATGGAAGTGGATATGTGGCGGAGGAGGAGGTTGGCGTAGGCATTATAGAGGACGACTGACAGCGAAGATCCTTGTGGAACTCCATTGTCAACTGGGAGAGAGTTGGAGTAGTGGCCGTCAACTTGCACTTTGATTTCTCTCGAAGAGAGGAACGAGTGTACCAGTTTAAGGCATTTTTCGGGGATACCCCAAGCGTGTAGTTGAATTAAAGTTGGTGTAAGGAGTACACGCTCAAATGCCTTCTCTATGTCGACTGACAGAAGTACGCTGTGCTCACGTGATTTGAGATTTTGAGCAATATGGTGCTCGAGAAGGTGTATAAGAGTATGTACGCCGCGTCCAGGGCGGAAACCGTGCTGCTCATTCTCTAGATATTTCTCTGCTGTCAGAGTGATCCTTTTGGCCAAAATCTTCTCCAAGATTTTAGAAAGGACGGGCAGTAGTGATATTGGACGATAATTGTCGAGAAGGTGCACATTCTTGCCAGTTTTGGGGATAGGTTTTAGGATAGCAGTTTTCCATGAGTGAGGGAGGATGCCCGTGGAAAGAATATTGTTATATAGGAGAAGGAGACGCGATTTGAATTCAGGTGAAGAGTGTTTTATCATGGCGTACGATATTTTGTCATCCCCGGGTGCCGTGTTCTTAGCAATGCCAAGTTGGTGCATCAATTCATCCATTGTGAAAGGCGCTTGGAGGCATTCATGCGTCAGTGGTTGAGGTGGGAGTAGATCAGGGTTGAAATTGAGTTTTTCTTGGATGAGGTGGGGAGGAAAGGACAAGTTGGAGCCGTATTTACTCCATTTCGTGGCGAGGAGATTACATATTTGGGCGGGATCGCATATAACAGAGGATTGGTGAGTAACATACGGAAAATTTGGAGGAGATCTATCTGATCTCAGACGTTTTACTTTGTTCCAGAGGCTGCGGGAGTCAAGTGTAGGGTCTAAGGAGTTAACGAACGTTTCCCAGGAGATACGTTTGGCAACTTTAGATTCCCGTCGTAGTGAGGATTGTGACTTGCGGTACGCAATGGCGTTGGAGGGAGTGGGAGATCGCTTGAACTGTCTCCAGCAAGCATTCTTAGATTGAATGAGCTCAGCAATACGGGGAGTTAGCCAGTTAGGCCGTCTGCGTGAACCTTGGGCTGCGTGAGACATGGGTATAGATAAAGTGGCGGCAGATCGAAGTATTCTTTTAAGTTTGGCCGCTTCTTGATTGGTATTGGCGGATTGTGTGGATTGATAAGAAAGGTGTTGAGTAGCCGATTCAAAGAGGTCCCAGTTGGCCAAGTGTTCTTTGAATCGGGGTATGTGTTTTCTGGGGTTTGGGATGGTTGAGTTTAGCTGCGGCATTTCCGATATGTGGATAAAAATGGGTAGATGGTCACTGCTTTCTGGTGTTGGGTGTATCGTCCATTCGACGAGATGCTTTGCATTATTTGGGCAATAACTGGGCAGAGTCACACGTTTTTAAAATTTTTCTCTGTCTGTCCGGCTTTCACGCAAAAATGGCTGAACCGATTGTAAAAGTATTTTCACAGTTTGTTAGGTATGCTTCAAGACTTAGTCCGCGTTTGGTTTTATTTCAATATCCCCACTCCTTCTATCACCTCCCATACAAAATACAGAGTTGTGATAATAATATTAAAAATCCAATATCTATTTTATATATTGCATTTTGCTTTTTTTACACACACAGTCAGTATCAAATACTGTTGCATGTTAGCCCTAGTCGTTCATCAAATATCCCCGGTCTTTCAAATTAATGCGCGCGTACGAACACTTACAAGTTATGCGACTTGATCGGAATGTCAAGGTCTTCAACCCAAAAAAAATATATATATACGGACGATTATCGAATTACCAAGAAAGAGGAACAACAACACTCGACCGATAGGGAACTCGGGCAACTGAATTATGAACACCCGCACTATAGAACGCACTATCATCGAGTGTTCGGGGACCTTAAGTATTTCACGAACTAGCAAACTACACGTATAGACTCGTCCAATAAGAAAAAGAATCGAACGAGAACGAAATAATTCTGAACACCTGCGAGGTCTTTACCATGAAAGCAAAGACAACGATTGGGTGATAGAAGAACGATTCGGGCGAGGATGAAGTACTTTATAGGTTTCAACAAACATTAATGAAAGAACACGTGCACCATAGTACGCGCGATCGTCGAAGCTCTCCAACAAAAATAACACGGGCAAAACGGAAAGACTCAAGCAGCGATGGATTACTTTATTGAAAGCTACAATAACTACACGTATGGGCTCATACAAATGAGAAAAGATTCGACCGATGACGAAATGGAAGCAATTAACAGCGCTCGACCGAGAAGGAAAAGATTCACACGACAAGGGGAATGATTCGGCCGACAAAAGCAATTTAAAGCGTTTTTGGTGATCAGTCAGTCTGGTTTGTAGCCGTCGAAGTTTAGAAAAAGGAAGAGTGAAGTTTGAAATTTGTTAGCAAAAAAAAAATAGAATAAAACAGTCTTAAGTGAAAAGCGGCTTTTTTAAATTAAATAAAGTTTTGCGGTTAAATTAAAATAAACTTATTAAACTGGTGGTTTTATTTCTATACTTGAAATCCAGCTACCCCGCACTTCAATACTTTAATTGCTAATGCAAATCCTTTGATTACCACGCGGACTTTGTTTTGCACTGGGAGCACATCTTGATTAGTGTATAATCAATAGTTACGTAGGATAATTACATTGCAGTTTGATATTGATTTGATGAATGATGTCACTGTGGGTTAGCAAACTATGTACTAGTATAAATGACTATAACCCTATACTAGACCTATGACTACAGCTCTGCTAACAACCCTTCCACGATAATAAATAAATGTTAAGAAACCTGACGGACAGGCGGTCAAATCTTAATTTTTGGGCCATTGAAGAAGAAAATAATATCCAAATTTAGACTTGAGCGAGGTCAGATGACAAAATGAACTCCGCTCAAGAACACCATTGTGTACGTTGGTCCTGAGTGTGATTTGAAAATGGTGTGGTATTCAGTAGTATGTAAAACGGGGTTCTAGTGAACTTTTGTTAAGTTGAAAAATAAAACCATAACAAAACTTTGATTGCGGATAAACTCCAATCATACGATACTCTTTTATTTAGATGGGATTGAAGTATAATTGACTTAGACGGGTTGATTTTCCTGCCATATCAATAACCTACTGATATTATATGTACAATATACACTTTATGTCTAATTAGATTATTATTCTCTTGAATAATTGATTAAATGCGTTTCGCCAAACCGGGAATTTTGTATGGGAGATGGTAGAATAGGTGGGGGGAGTCCAACGATTCTTACAGTGTTAACTTAAATCGATATGGAAATGATGTGATTTAAATTTCAGATCAGTAACCTCTATGCTTTTCAAGAAAATCAACATATTATAAAGTTGTGTAATTGTGCCGTTTTGTATGGGAGGCGGTTGAAGGAGTTGCGGGATCCGAATTATATTTTTTCACATCCATCTACAGTCACTACCAAAATCTCTTGTATTAAATTTGTGCTTCAAAAATTTGATAAATACTGAGAAAATTGTTCATTGTATTCCGTGAAATGATGCAGTTTTTATGGAAGGGGGTAGCAGGAGTGTGAGAATTTGAAATAGTTTAATAAAATTAAATAATATTACTGAAAAATTGTTAATTTCAAAATTTTAGAGCACCACCTTTGATAATTTCTACGAAAGTCGACAAGATATAAAGTTGCAATTGTGTCATTTTGTATGAGAGGTGATACAGGGCGTGGCGAGATTGCTCTAATTTTGTTCTCATATCAATATAATTGCTACCATACTTCATACAAAATTAGAGCTCCATAAATTTTTTAGACACTGAAAATAATGGTGATTTGCATTTCGTAAAATTGTGGATTTTGCATGGGAGGTGGTAGAAGGGGTATAGTGATTTCAGTTTGTTTTTGAGAAAAAAGAAAATTAACTTTTAATGAAATTGTGAAAATGTATCATTTTGTATGGGAAGGAGTAGAAGGGTTGGGAGCGCTTTGGCCCGTTCATGAACCAAAGCTCAACATGTTCTCAAGCTAGAGAACGAACGGACAAACAGAAGGACGGACGGACATCCGGTTTTGAGATTTTTGAGCGACAATAAATATTTCTGTACCATGAGCATTATTTCTTAGCGTCACAAACTTTAGACTTTAGAGCACAATTATAATACTCTGATTCCACCTAGAGTATAAAATGCTGTCTGATAGAAGTTCAAAGTAGTATAAGAACATTTCAATTCACTTTGAAATATGTGTAAATTTTTAGAGAATTCTTCAAAGTGTACACCGTTTGTTGGGTTAGTGTTGTGTGAGGAAGCAAAATAAATGAATTTAATACGAACCTAAAAAAGATGAAAATTTAGGAACAGCTTTCTAACGATATAAAAGCACAACAGAGCGACAATATTTGCAAAATTACCCCAGTAGTTTTTGATAAGTTTAAATTGCCGATTGGGCCTGCTTTGAATTTGCTCAAAGCTAAAGTTGCCGAAGCACTTTATTTATAGGCTAACTCATGAATCCCTTTGTGTAAAGCCAAATTCAAAGCTGCTGCATCGAATGTAGAACAGCCTTAATGCTTCGAAAATAAGCTTCTAGATTTTCTAAATTTAACGGAAATTTATTTCACGAACGAGTAGCAATATGGAACAACTTAATTCGAGAACAAACCGCCACTTAATTTTATAGGCGTTCCGAAATGAATTAGAATCACGTTTGAATACAACAACAATAATTTATAAATCTCGTTAACGCATTTGATGGAAAATTGAATTGCTGAATTCTATTCTGCATTTATCAGTAATTGAAGCAATGCTAAATCTCGAATATTTAAGTAAAACTTCGTGTTGCAGCTCAGATATATTTATTAAATTTGGCAAAGTACCAGGTAATTTTTTTATGTGGAAGAATTTACGGCCGGAAAATGAATAATTTTTTTCGATGTTTGAATACACGAATTTTCGTGCCACATGACATGGCGAATATGTAAATCAAATAAAAGCATTCATACTTTTTACTATTGATGGTTTGAAAGCAAACTTAAATTGGTCATTCATTATTACGATACTTATTCACATGGAAATTAAAGTTTTTTAATAGCGAAAATCGATACCGTTTTCGGAGCATGAAAATAAATCGTTTCCAAGTCAATTGTGTCATTGAGGTTTTGAAATATTTTTGAAGAAATACTACGATTTAGCCATGTGATGACCGACAAACCATGACCGTTTGGAATTTATATGTGTCCCAATCAATCAATTTCCTGTTAAGATCCCCTATAGGGGCATATGACAGGAATAGATCACTTCCACAAGGCGCGATTCTAAGTATCGGCCTTTAGTTGTCGCTAGGACTTGATTACTGCTCTGGCTTCCTGTTCAACTGCTCGCTTCCATATGCTACATGGTCTACCAACTCGACGTCTTCCTTGAGAATCATAGTCTAGAGCTTGTATTGCGATGATTTACTCTGAATTCCTCAAGAATTGACCGATCCACTGCCATATTTGCCTTTGAATCCCAGTGAACTCTAAATGGCACCTACCACGTCTGTAAAGATGGGTCTTTCATGTCCGTGTAAACGGCACCTTTTGTCTGTAAACCTATTCATATTAATAGATTCCCAAACTGTGCTCGACGACTGCAGCGCCTGTTTTAATGGCTCTTTAAAATCGTCAGTTCCAAGAAATTCAGAGAATTCGATTATTTCATCTTTTCCCAGTAAGACGTCTCTTTAAAAATTACTCGAAGCCAGGAATGATAATCGGCCAGTTTTGTTGGCTGCCCTGCATAGAGAACTTCCTTGTTCCGTAGCATTTGGTAGCTTAAGTTTTGCTGGTGTTTTCCGTAGTTTAATTCCGAATCCTTGAGCGGATGAATATGAGTAGCTTGAACTACATAACTTTCATCACTCGGCCCAACAGTGCCGCTTGCAATGCTGAAGTTTTCTCGACTTGACGACTTTTGTTTAATTGAAACATCCTTTTGTGTAGTATGTGTATGTATAGTTCCCGTATAATTACAATTATTTCGCTCAATTTACCAAAATTAATCTCCTAATTTTTACGCTCCATCATTTTTAATTCCATTTTATGTAATATACAACATATAATATGAAATGTCCTTATTATTTAAATAGGCCGCACCAATTTTCCGGCGTCACTCAGTCTTCAATTTTTTTGCCTTTCAATTACATTTTATACATTGTTACCTCAATGTTAACTTTAAACGTACGAGTAAAGAAAACCAGCACATGATTTTATTTGAATTTATTTTCAGGAAAACGTGCCCAGGAAATTATTTGCGTGTATTCATGCATAGCATTAATGATACTCGATTTATATCTAATAATTAAACACTTTCGTACGGAAAGGATTAGTGTGGCATTCGTGGCTGCATTTTGCGGCATTATTACTGCAGACTTTGGCTCCGGCCTAGTGCATTGGGCGGCCGATACATGGGGCTCTATAGACCTACCGATTATCGGAAAGGTAAGAATTTTATGAATAAATTGAAAACTAAATTCACTTATTATTCGGCTGTGGAGCATTGTGCACGTCACCTTAAATAAGATGTCACGTTTTATATTGCTTTATTAGAATTTTCTTCGACCTTTTCGTGAACATCACTTGGACCCGACATCAATTACACGACATGATTTTATTGAAACGAATGGCGACAATTTTATGGTGACGCTTCCACTTTTATCATTGCTGGCTTATAAATTCTTAACGCGGAGTAATCAAGAAATTCAACAAGATTTTCCATGGTGCGCGTACCTGTTTTTATGTTCGATATTTGTGGCGATGACAAATCAGGTAAGATACATAAATTATGCTTTATACCGACTAACTACATTACACGTTGAAATCCCTGCGTTGTGTTTCAACCAGATAATTTGTATTGTATAAATGGGGTGGATATGTAAATCGCTTCCTGTTGTCGCTCACTATGATTTATCTTCCTTGCCCCTTTCAGTCCTTAACAAATGGGATTACTTTATTATCTTAATACATCAAGAAATATAAAGTACATGGAATGTTTGTATGTCTGTATGCATGTTAGTATGTTTGTGGCAGATAAACTTGCTCAGCAAATTAAAAATCTCATTAACGAGTCAAAATGATTCATTTACATAAACATTTTCATCGTTAACGACTATCTTTACTGAACCATTTATAAGTCATCAAGTGGACTATTTGGACATTCGTTAATGAATTACTTTAAAGGATTCAATAGTGAACCACAATACATAAAAGGTTGCATATAATCGCTCTAACAAACAAATCAAATCAAATTCCTGTTAAAACCCCCTATAGAGGCATAGGATAGAAACAACTCTCTTCCACAAGGCGCGATCCTGGGCATCGGCCTTAAGCTGTTGCCAGAACTTGTTTATTCCTCTGGCCTCCTGCTCAACTGCTCGCTTCCATATGTTACATGGTCGACCAGCCCGTCGACGACGTCTTCCTTGAGGATTATAATCCAGAGCCTGTTTGGCGATGTTTCGCTCTGGTTTCCTCAAAGTATGACCGATCCACTGCCACTTCTGCCTTTGAATCTCAATACCTATTTTAGCCTGGCCAGTTGTACTCCAAAGTTCGTCGTTGGCCAGAATATTCCTAAAATGCGTCGGAGGCATTGGTTCACGAAAGTCTGTAGTTTCTTGGTAAGTCGAACGGTCACTTTTCACGTACTACAACCATATAACAACACGGATTTGACGCATGCGTCAAAAACTCGCAGCTTCGTGCGAAGGGAGATCTCTCTTAACCTCCAAAAAGGGCAAAAGATACCGAAGGCCTGACGAGCTTTATTTAGCCGAGCTTCAACATCCTTTTCGGCTCCGCCGTCCATGCTGACAATGGTTCCGAGATAGCAAAAATCTTGCACCTCTTCCAGATCCTGTCCATTAAGAACAATCGGTGCGCTTGCGTTCGAACCCATGTGCATGTACTTGGTTTTACGCACATTTATATTCAGTCCCGCTTCTTTGCATTTAGATTGCAACGAGCGAACATTTGACTCTATGTCCGAACGGTTATGTGCAAGCAAACACACGTCATCAGCATAATCAAGGTGGCTTAAGATGTTAAATAGTCTAATTGCTGTAACCGGGATGCTAATAATAATTTATACAGATTCGGAAACTAATGAACTTTCTTAACAAAACCTTAACAGATGTCTCGAAGTTCATCAGACTGGATTCCGTAAAGGGTCGTTTTGTACCGACCACACAAATACCCTACGGATAATATTGGAGCAGGCAGCCGAGCAAGATTACACATGGAATGCTTTGCGTAGGAGAGGTATTCCAGATAAGGTCATATCATAGCTAAAGAATCCTACGAAGATGCAAGGTGTCGCGGCTTGCATAGAGAAGAGCTGTTCGAGAGCTTTCCTGTCAAGGAGGATATATAATAAGGAGTAACTATGAGCATGCTATGCCATGTAAGAAAATGTAAATGAAAGTATTTCCCTCCCTTACTGGCAAAATGCTCGAAAATTTTCGAAAAAAATTGTTTCGATATTATTGTCTGGCACACTTAAAAATATTGCAACTAACTCTTTCCCACGTTAAATGGTTCGAAACAATTGTCAAATTTTCGAAAGAATTGTTTCGCTATCACTGTTTAGTATACTTAAACCCAAAGTAACTATCTCGCGTTAAATTGTCCGTTGCTAAAGTGCTTGAACCAAAAGCTAATAAAAATTGAAAAAATAAAGATTTCTGAAATAAAACAGCAAACTCCATTCTACTAAAAATTAGTTTATTGCTGCCTGAATATTAGCAACCAAGAGAGAATACAAATTATGGTATTTTTTTTTTGTAAAAGTTTGAAGTCAAGTTAAGCTTGGACACAATTTTCGAAAATTTCCGAATCAAAAAGTATTCCCACATGAGACAGCCTATTAGGCACTCCATTTTATATATCCTCCTTGTTTCCTGTGCGACCGGGTGTCAGACAAGGCTGCATATTATCACCAGCCCTGTTTCTGGTGGTAATAAATGACGCCTAGAAAGCTGCACTGGAAGGTGGGAGGATAAAGGTCTTCAGTGGAGACTATTTAGCATCTTAAGTCACCTTGATTATGCTGATGACGTGTGTTTGCTTGCACATAACCGTTCGGACTTAGAGTCAAATGTTCGCTCGTTGCATTCTAAATGCAAAGAGGTGGGACTGAAAATAAATGTGCGTAAAACCAAGTACATGCACATGGGTTCGAACGCAAGCACACCGAATGTTCTTAATGGACAAGATGTGGAAGAGGTGCAAGATTTTTGTTATTTCGGAAGCATCGCCAGCATGGACGGCGGAGCCGAAAAGGATATTGAGGCTCGTCTAAATAAAGCTCGTCAGGCCTTCGTATCCTTTCCCTTTTCTGGAGGTTACGAGAGATCTCCATGCGTCGAATCCGTGTTGTTATGACCGTTCGACTTATTAAGAAACTGCAAAATTTATTGAACCAATGCCTCCGACGCATTTTAGGGATATACAGGCCAAAAGAGATCTCCAACGATAAACTTTGGAGTACAACTGGACAGACTAAAATAGGCATTAAGATTCAAAGACGGAAGTTGCAGTGGATCAGTTACCCTTCGAGGAAATCAAAGCGAAACATCGCCAAACAGGTTTCGGATTATAATCCTAAAGGAAGACGTCGGGTTGGTCGACCATGGAGACGAGCAGTTGAGCAGGAGGTCGGAGGAATAAGCAAATCCTGGCAACAGCTTAAAGCCGATGCTCAGGATCGCGCCTTGTGAAAGAGAGCTGTTTCTATCCTATACCCCTATAGGGGGTCTCAACAGGAATTTGATTGGATACTTATGTATAACCTTGTCGACATTCTGTGACCTTCTTTGCTTAGACCATTGTTCGGTTTGCCTACGAGCACGGAAAAAAATATGCAAAGCATAATTTCCTAATCAACATAGGTGGAGTTTTTAAGGTAAAAAGCTCCATAAACATGGCATATTTAACGATTTTATAAGGTTAGTTGCACTCTATATTATGGTAAAATGTTATTTTACTATGCATACAGTCCTTTCTCCCTGTTTATTAGCTGCTATTTCAGCTATGTGCAAAGACATTTAGTTTTATGCTGTTTTAGCTTTATACATAGCTAATATTCCATTTTGCCACGGTAGCATGTATGTTTTATTTAAAAGTTAGATTGACAAATCAAATGGGCAAATTACTAAAATGTTTAGGAATACTGACTGGCGTCGTTCCGTACTCCTTTCGTATGAAAAAATTTCTTGGTACATAATTCGTACGTTTGTTATGTTCGACATGTTATAAGTCAAATGTCTTCCGAAGAAGAGTTTGCTTGGGTATGGCAATATATTATTATTAGCAATATGAAAAAGTATCGAAGCAGTAATATTTGAAGCTAGGGTGTAGTCTAGTGGGTAGCGTGTTTGGTTTACAATGCGAAGGTCGTGAGTTCAAATCCCGGTCGACGCATAATTCCAAACACACTACCTGTTTGAATATACCTTGGTTACTTTAATCTACGAAAATGAAAAATTCGTAGATAGAGGGTTGTGCGCAGAGCTAACAACTTTTCCACAATAAATAATGAAAATGTTAAGGAACCTGAAGTTCAAGAGGCCAAGGCCCGATTTGGGCTGTAGCGCCATTGAAGAGAAGAGTAATATTTGAAGCAAAAATTGTGACGTACAAAGGAGTTTTTCTCTTATTTAAATTAATGTACACTAATATTACGGGGCATTCTCATATAAAATGTAGGTATATTTCATTCGTTTATTTGAATTCTACCTTGAAATAATGCTAACTCGCCTCAATTGCTTAGGATTGTCAACGAAATTAATAATTAAAATTGACGTTATTTTAGTTGATCGTACGATGGTTTTCTTTGATGAACAACTTCATACAAAGGAGTTTTACCAAAATAAATAGCTGTACTACCTATACATTTGGTCAATTTCGTTCACCTATGTATTATAGTAAATATTCCTTTTTACATTACTACTACAAAAAGAGCCATTTTTGTAGGTAGAAACCTATAAAAAAAACGGCAAAACCAGCTATTTTTTTTTCCGTGAGCATTGCGTAGTTTATTCGCCTTGTATCATTCCATGGTCGTTTATTCATCATTACTTGCCGCTTGTTAAATTGTTTGCTAGGATTTTGGGGAATGAGCGAGTGGCTCATTCGTCCTTAGTCTGTTTACAAACGACTCATCAGTAAGACTTGTGTAAGTAGGATTTCCTTAGACGCTAAGGCAGTGCCGTACAGGTATTTGGATTTGAAGCTGAGGATCAAGAGTTGCAAAGCGGCCATGTTGACCACCGAGCTACCTAGACCCCACGGCTTAGTCGGTTTAAAGCGTGTTACCATAAGCCTCCACAAGTTCATAATGAACCAATGAATTTAATGAAGATTTCATTAAAGTCTAATAAGTTTATCCGGAAAGTTTATATACTTAGACCAAAAACGAACAAAAAAACATAACAGGGCTACGATTGTGCATAAAGCGCAATCTTACGATACTCTAGATGAATAGAATTTTTTGTCATCCCAAGAAATTTTGGATGGGGAGTGTTAGAAGGAGTGATAGCATTGAACTAATTTTTTCCCCATCATGCTAAAGTAGCTATAAAAATGTTTTATACAAAATGCTTACTCCAAAAATTGAATGGGGACTGAGAAAATTGTGAGTTAGATTTAGTGAAAATGTGCAGTTTGTATGGGAGGTGGTAGAAAGAGTGGGGGAATTTAGTGATTTTTTAGAAATAACTAGGAATATTATAAAATTGACAACCCTTAAATTTCAGATTAGTACGATTCATACTTTTCAAGAAAATCGATTTTTTGTGAAGTTGTGAAACTGTGCCATATTGTATGGGAGGGGGTAGAAGCAGTGAAGCTAATCAAATATTTTTTTCTGACCTTAGTGACAATACTAATTAAGTATTTATTACAAACTGTGAGCTCTATAAATGTTATATGTTCTGAGAAAACCGTCTTAGAGCATTTCATGAAAAGGTGTAGTTTGTATGGGAGGGGGTGGAAGGAGAGGGAGGACGCAAATAATTTTTCTTCTGTAAATTCAAATCATTATGAAAGTAATATATCCTAAAACTCAGACTAATAGCTTTTATACTTTTCGAGTAAATTAATTTATTGTTAAATTGCGAATTTGCGTCATTTTGTATGGGAGGAGGTAGAAGGAGTGGAGCTAATCATCTAATTTTTTTTTCCTTACTAAAATTTTTAAATTAATATTTGGTGCTCAATTTCAGCTGGCTAAATTTTATACGCACTGAGTAAATTGGCTTAGATTAATTCATGACAAGTACAGTTTGTATGGGAGGTGGTAGAAGGAGGGGGACGACACACATAATTTTTATACAGTAAATTGATATTATCACAAAAGTAATATATTCCAAATTTCAGGCCAATAGCTTTTATACTTTTCGAGCAAATCCTTTAATTGTCAAATTGCGCAATTGTGTCATTTTGTATGGGAGGAGGTAGAAGGTGTGGAGCGATTTGGCTCGTTCACGAACTTGACCTTACTTTTTTGGCAAAAACGATGTGTACAAAATTTGAACAATCTAGCTCAACGTGTTCTCAAGCTAGAGAGCGAACAGACGGACGGACGGACGGACAGACGGACAGACGGACATCCGGTTTTGAAAGTTTTGAATGATAACATTAACTTCTGTATCATTCATTTTTTTCTCCAAGCCTTATTTCTTAGCGTTACAAACCTTAGAGCAAACTTATAATACTCTCAGATTTCATCTAGAGTATAAAAAGCTCCAAATTCAAAAAATTATAGCTTTCTTGATCGTGATGAAATCTGAGAGTATATTCTGTTTGATCATACGTTTGTATCGTCAATAGATAGGCTCGTACATAATCACCAAAAGTACAGGACGAGACAAGCACTTCCAACCAGAGTATTACAATTGTAAAAATTGAAAATTTAAATAATTTTTTGGAAACTCCAAAAAAATTTTTGGAATCGAAAATGCGTCAAATCAGATTCCAATATAATTACAAAAAAAACGTGTATAGGGAATTCAAAACATTTCCATTTTTTTTTTCTCGCTCGAAACTGTCGAATTCAAGTCCGTCTGTCTGTCTACTTACGATTAATAACTCCCGAACGTTTTTAGCTACCAAACATTTTTCCCATGTCATTTTTAGCAAAAAAGAAATTGAATTCCTGAATGAGCCACATACTTCACTCCTCGTACCACCTCCTATACAAATTTTACGAAATTTCGAAATTTTATATAAATAAATTTATTTTCCCTTATAAACTATTAAAACTATTAGCTATTTGAAAGGGCAGGAGTGATGTGAATATAATAATCGTCAAAAAAAGGTATTTTGATCCTAACACCCCTTCTAACCTCTCCCAAATAAAAACTTTATTTTCAAAAATATATTATACCGATAGATCACACAAACATCTTGTGCATAATATGACTGGTTATATTTGCAGTATGGCACGTAGTGGTCAGATCAATATCCTTCAATTAGGGCTACAAATAATTTGTCATCTTCGCTCGATATCGATCGTCATTTATATTATCGTAGCTCATATTGAAAAACCGCTGGCCCTCTTAAGTGAAAGCCATGTAACTCAATTCGAAGTTCGTTGATTGGAGTCATAACAAATAAAATGCCAACAAGTCGGGCGCAACTATATTATTCTTGGCACAAGTTGAAGATGCATGGAAAGTCATTATGCATGTTAAAGTGGTTAGGAAAGACTAAGTGAAAAGGGGTTCTTGGGCAGGGCTGTTGTCAATTTAACACTTAATTACGAATACCATTAATAGCTCCAGTACATTTAATCAATATTCATTCGTTTATTTATGTAAGTTTGGGTTTTCATGAGGGGAGGGATGATAGTAAGGGTGGGTAATAATTTTTTAAATGATTGCATGAATCACCTTTAATATTCTTTGTATAGAATCTCAGTTTCATAGCCCAAGTTGCATTGAATTTTTATAAGATTCGGTGTATTTTACTTTAACGAAACCAAACATTTATATGGGAGGAGGGGCTAGAGGAGGTAAAAGAATCGTAAAATTTGTGATGCAGTTTTATTTGGTTTCTTTTGTAAGGCGCTCGTACAAAATTTCAAGTTCGGAGCTTTTAATTTGTTGGTTATTAGTTGATTTATTGAAATTGGTCGAAATCATACTTTTTTATGGGAGAGGGTAGAAGGGTAGGCGCGATCTCTAAACTTTTGACGCTGTTTCAACTATTTTTACAAGTTTTTGTGAAAAATTTCAAATTGATTGCTTTTATTAGTTAGGCGATATTTCTTTTTTATTTTACGAAATAAAAATGGTCGAAAAAATAATTTTGTATTGGATGAGGTAGAAGTTTTGAAGGTATTCGACCAGTTAATATTTCGTAATTTTAGGGATTTTTATAGTCTACATGAAATCTGGGAGTATATTGTGTTTGCCTTACCGTTTGTAACGCTAAGCAATAATGCTCGCACAGAGCCCTCAAGGGTACAGATATATTTGTTTTCGATCAAAAACTTCGATTCCGAGTGACCGTCTGTCCGTCTGTCTACAATATAACTCGAACGCTTTGAACTATCGAGCTAAAATTTGTTACACTTCATTCTTAGCAAAAAAAGAACGGGCTACATCCCTCCACTTCTTCTACCCTATCCCATACAAATTTCAATAAATTTCGAAATTTTAAGAAATTGATTTTTCTTCGAAACTATTCCAGCTATCGACTTGAAATTTAGGATGAAACATAGAAATATATATATTATTAACATCACAAACTATTAATTCAATCTCCTCACTCCTTCTATCCCCTGACCGATAGACTGGCAAAGATTTAGATAGGTCTAGCATCCAGCAGTATGAATGCCAAACTTTCATTTGGTATAAACTGTTACCTTCGGGGGCTTTAATGGTTGTTGTCACAAAAACAATCCGCGATTGCTAAGGACAACCGTGCACTAGCGACCTAGTGTCTGGCGTGTACGTAAAAATATATATATATATATACCCCCTGCCATACAACTGCAAAATTCGTTTTTTCGACTTTCATTGAAACTAGCAAATCTGAAAAGATGCATTTTTGTAACAATTAATATTATTATAATTGCAATCATCTTTGAAAAAATTATCAACTTCACCTCACTCCTTCTACCCCCTCCCATACAAATTTCACGAAATTTTGAAATTTTCTATTTAATTATTTTCCTTTAAAACTGTCAAAGCTATCGACTTATAGTTTTGTTGAAATAACTTTGACGAAGAAAAATTATGTTTTGGTCTGTATACTCCTTCTATTCCCTCCCACACAAATGCATAATTTTGGTAAATATCGATTTCCATTAAAACTAGGAAAAGTACAAAACCCAAAATTTTGCTTAAAGCTTACACTTAATAATTGAAATAAATGCTAAGAAAATTATCAGCTTCGCTTCACTCCTTCTACCCCCTCCCATATAAATGTCTATATTATAAAGCGAACATATGAGAGCTATCGATTTTGAAATTGAAACAAAGCATGATGATTAGGATGTTGATAATCAGTTTCAAAATTATCTAAAACCATCTATTGCCTCTGCCACCTCCCATACAAAGGCCACAATTTCAGGAAAACTATGTCCAATTTCTTCGAAAATAATGAAAACTTTAAACTTTAAATTCACTATTTACTATTCGAAAGAATTTGAGATGACATATTTTCTGGTACGTTAAACTCTTTCCCATTTCATCTAGAGTATCATATGATTGGGCTTTACCCATAATTCTGTTTGTATGTTCTTAAATGAACTTCGCGAGTTTTTAAGTTTTTACCTTAAAATTTCATTCTGAAATTCTCAGTTTTGTGTTTTTTTCATTGCACATACAACACCTTTTGCACGTTAGACCTCCCTTCGGTGCATAACACACTAAGCTGAATCTGGTGAATCTATATGCCACCTTAATAATCCAAAAATATTTGAATTTTTTATGATAAGTAATTTCGAAGAAATTAATGAAAAAATTCGGCCGACAGTTTGTTTTAGCCCCCCTTTTCAGACCCTAATTGATAAACAAATTAAATGATTCTTAAAGTTTGTCCCATAGACTCCTCTATATATGCACTACTAACTATAGTTGAGATATTCGAATTCTTAGTTACCGGTTTTAGCGCTCCCCCCGCCTCCTCCTTAATCCTTACACCCCTCAAAATAGGTGTCCGCCTGAAATCCGCAACCATATACAATCCCCCCAAAAATTAACTTTCTATCTTGAAGCGTTTGGGAGTGAATGTACGCTGAGCATGCACGTACGGCGAACGTCGTACAGACAAACGGATTTTTGTTTTTGGACATTTCTATTAGATTTTTATCATTACATAAATTTGCCTTATTCGATGACTGCTTCAATGGCAATTCATTGGAGAATATCATGATCAATTTTACAGAGAATTTCTTTTTATCACATGAGATAACTGCATGCGAAAAATTACTCACGTCTGACCGTAGTATTCGACTTTCTTAACATGAGATGCATACCGAGCTATTTGAGAACATTGGGTTGTTCAAATAAGATTCAATGTAAAGCAATACAAAATTTTAGTTTTTGTGAGAAAATATTTCTTGCTTATTATACTGTCGGGGTTTTGAAAGTATTGATTATCAAAAAAGACGGCAAATTTTGTGCATATGGAGCTAGAAACTCTAAATTCGTCCCTGGCTATATTATTTTTAAGGGCTGTGTGGATTATTATGTTAAATTATTAAGGTTCTCTCACAACTGATAAAGTTGAACTAAAACCGATTTTAGAAATGCCCAAAATGTATTTAGAACTATCCATCTCCTACCCAAAAACGTTTGAAACAACTTTTCCTGAGAAGTACCATGTACAATAATATATTAATAAATTCAGTTTTGTATTTCGCGTGAAATGTTTTGGAGATATACATAAACGTTTCCTTAATGCTTAACAAATTAGTTTTGAATAACTAAAAGCTAAACGCTCAGCAATAATAACGTTATCATCTTATAAATATAATTATTAAATCAAATTTATTGTTTGTTTTTCTTACAAAAACATCATATAATTAACACGCAAGTTAATATCAACCGCTCGTATTTTTCCGCTGCTTTTAATGGATGGATTAGATACGCCACCGCAAACTAGCCCAGGGCATGGTATTTCTAGGCCAAATTATATTATATACCTTTTTCAAGTTTTCAACGGCAAACTAAGTCACACCCTCTATTGAAACACGAATAATTCTTAATTAAATGTAAAGGACGACGTGGAATGAAATGTGTTGATCACATCCGAAAATAGATTTATGTGGCCGAGGGAACCTAAATGTGATTGAAAGTTTTCAATAATTAATATCGTTAGAATCTGTTCACAATATTGATAAAACGGAAGGAATGAAGGACTTTTATGTAACTACCATAGATCCTTGGGCAGTTTTTGCTTGTTAAACGAAAAAAATGTTCACTCAATAAAGTTTGTGGTTTCAAGAGATTTTTAATTAGCACTAAACTTCTTTAATGGTACTGAAAAACAAAGTTAAAAGATATGCGATGAAGTTTATAATTTTTTAGCAATTATTGCAATTACTATAAATGAAATTTTGGCAAAATTTCATGTTTTTCCTTGTCTACTTCAAGGAAATCGATAATAAAGTATTTTTCGAAATTGTGCGAAGGGTGTAGAAGGATGTGATCATATCGGAATAACATTTTTAGAAGTTAAGGGTAGAAAGCGAGGAGTGATTTTGACCATTCAAGGCTTAAGGTTACTTTTCTAAAAATGAATTTCAGCTCGATAGCGTTCGAGAGCTAATTAGTAGACAGACAGACGAATAGACGCCCATTTGAATTCGAAGGTTTTGAGCGACATTAAATGGTTCTGTCCACTTAACGACTTCGATTTGTTTCTTAGTGTTTCAAAGATTAGAGCATTAGCAGTCAAGGTTAGAGAACTTTCGTATAATAATAATGAAATCAAATTTCTTAGGTCTGTGCAAAAATGGCGCTAGAATATTTTGCAGAGTAGAAATCACTTTAAGTTACCGGAATCTACTCGAAATCGCAGCAATGTTCGTGAGTTCGACTGAAAATTTGAAAGGATTAATTTACATTATGAGGTATATGCTCATTTCCTTCACTTTAGCAGTGGAGCTTACTGGAAATTCGTCAACATTTTTCATGCTTCGAAATGCAATATTTGGAATGGAATCTGAGAGTATTACAAGTTTGGTCTAAAGTTTGTAACGCCGAGAAGTTATGCCCGCACAGCGTTTCAAAGGCTACAGAAATATTTGTTGTTGCTCAAAAATCTCAAGACCGGATGTCCGTCCGTCCATGCGCTCTCTAGCCTTTTTTTTTAATGCTGTGCAAAGTTTAGTCGGAATAGGGAGGAGTATCAAATTTTTTTCCTGTTAAGACCCTTTATAGGGGCATAGGACAGAAACAACTCTCTTCCACAAGGCGCGATCCTGAGCATCGGTCTTATGCTGTTGCCAGGACTTGTTTATTCCTCTGGCCTCCTGCTCAACTGCTCGGTTCCATGTGTTACATGGTCAACCGACCCGACGTCTTCCTTGAGGATTCTAATGAATTATGGTTTCCTCAAAGTATGACCGATCCACTGCCACTTCCGCCTTTGAATCTCAGTACCTATTTTAGTCTGGCCAGTTGTACTCGAAAGTTCGTCGTTTGAGATCACTTCTGGCCAGAATATTCCTAAGCTACGTCGGAGGCAATGGTTCACGAAAGTCTGTAGTTTCTTGGTAAGACGAACGGTCACTTTCCACGTAGTACAACCATATAACAACACGGACTTGAGGCATGCGTCAAAAACTCGCAGCTTCCTTCGAAGGCCTGACGAGCTTAGACGAGCCTCAATATCCTTTTTGGCTCCGCCGTCCATGCTGACAATGCGTTGTGCTTGCGTTCGAACCCATGTGCATGTACTTGGTTTTACGCACATTTATTTTCAATCCCGCCTCTTTGCATTTAGAATGCAACGAGCGAACATTTGACTCCAAGTCCAAACGGTTATGTGCAAGCAAGCACACGTCATTAGCATAATCACGGTGACGTTAAATAGTCTCCATTGAAGACCTTTACCTTCTCCACCTTCCAGTGCAGCTTTCAAGATGTCATTTATTACCACCAGAAACAGGGCTGGTAATAACATGCAGCCTTGTCTGACACCTGTTCGCTCAGTAAAGCTCTCCGACAGCTCTCCTAAGGCGCGACACCTTGCATCTTCGCAGGATTCCTTAATCATAGCTATGATCTTATCTGAAATATCTCTCCTACGCATATGTAATCTCATTTAACGCTGTTGAAAGCCTTCTCGAAGTCCACAAACATGAAATTTAGTGGCGAACGCACTTCGGCGGAACGTTCCAATATTTTCCGTAGGGTATTTGAGTGGCCGGTACAAGACGAATCTTTACGAAATCTAGCCTGATAAACTTCGAGAGTGTTCCCCACGACATCATTATTCCTATTGAGAATTACCTTAGCCATGATTTTCGATATGGCGGTAAGTAGATATATACCACGCCAATTGCCACAATCCTTTAGGTCGCTCTTCTTCGGAATTGTCACAATGACGCCCTCTTTCTATTCAGTCGTATATCTTCATTCTTCATTCCACACCTCAGTAAATAGTGGGAGGAGTATATCGGCTTTTATCTCCGGGTCCACTTTGAGGAGTTCGGTTGGTAGTCCGTCTATACCAGAAGCTTTCCTTCCCGCCATTGACCGAATGGTGGAAGCTATCTCTTCCTTATCTGGTAGAGGATTGTTGCGGTTGGATGTTTGGTAGTTGTTTTGTTTCTGGAATATCTTCCTCTGACAAGATGTTTAAAATATCAGAGAAATATTCCTTCCATCGCCACAACTGGTGTTCACTCATATTAAGGACAGTTCGGTTGACATCTGTCACCAAGTGGTTGGCGGTGAAATTCCGGTAAGCCGCAGATTCTGCCTTGTTGGCCAGATCTTCAATGGCCTTTCTATTGTCGCGTCTAACAGCCTTTTTAAGCTGTATGTGAGTATTGCAATAGTTTTGTCTAAAGTCGGGAGTTCTTTGGTTGACTTCGGGTTGAGAGATGATTGCCAATTTGGCTTTTTTTCGATCGCCAACCTTGTTCCATATGTCTTGCGACATCCAGAGCACATATCCCACAGATTCTTCAGCACTAGTTAGAAACGAGTTTTTGGTTGCCTCTAAATTGTCGTGCAGTGTGCGCATTTCATGTCCGCCCAATGTGGATGACTTTTCTCGAGGAACGGTGGTGTACTCGCACTTTTTGTGAGGGTCTCATTAAGCTTGCGCTTCATTTGAAGAATTTGTGGCCGTCTGATAGCTGCTGTGCACAATACCAAGCAGGCAACCATAAAATGGTGATCGCTCCACACGTCAGGTCCACGCTTCGCTCGAACACCGAAGAGACATCTTCCCCATCGGCGACTTACAGCCAAAAGCTTGATCTGGTTCTGGGAAACATTATCAAGGGAAACCCAAGATGTCTTATAGTGACTCGTATGTGGAAAAGGGCCCATCCGATGACCATTTGCTGAGCACTACTTAGCTCAGGTCCGTGGAGTCGCTAGTCCCCAAAGATAGTTGCATGAATTGGTAAGACTGGGGGGAGGAGTATAATCAACACTAAAGGAGTTTGGGCGGGGAGAGACAAAAGTGTTGGTGGACGTTACTCTCGAAGTATTGCGGGTTATACTCTTTAAAAAAAACACGAACTGGTAACGCGAAATGAAAGATTGGCTATATTTCACTGTACGAAACGAAGAAGTTTGGAGGACAAGGCCGGAACATCACGCTTGAGGGATAGATGAGAGGACTGTGATTTTGTAGCGTTAAACTCTACTCTGTTTTTCTTGCCCCATTCCAGGATTGACTTGAGGTTTGAGTTCAGCAAATCAAATAACTCACTGCGTTTGAAAGTTACAGAATGTCTGCTTGAGTCCGCAAAAAAGTTAAATTCGTAGACGTTATCAAGAGTACTGTCATCTGCAAAACTGTGGATTGGTTTAAGAGGTGAGAAATAGAGTAGGTGATAAGACTGAACCATGACGGAGGCCGGAATCGATTGGGTAGGAAGAAGATGAAACGCCATCTAATACAACTCGTATAGAGCGCTTAGAAAGGGAAGTCTTAATCCACTGAGCAAGGGATGCGTTAAAGCCGATAGCTGTTAGCTTAATTAAATGGAATCATACCAAACTCTATCAAAAGCCTTTGCGATGTCTAAGGCAAGGATTTGCCCTTCGCCATATTAATCAATACAAGAATCCCAACGTTCGGTCAGGTAAACTAAGAGGTTCCCCGTAGACCCTCTCGATCGGAATCGGTACTGATAATCGTCGATGTGGTTATTGCTCTAAATATTTAACAATATTGTGATTGACGGCAGTTTCCATTACTTTCGAGAGTACTGAAGTAATGGCGGTAGTTAGCTTCCTTTTTTGGAGGTTGACTGAAGGTTCGCAACTTTCTACAAAGCACACACAAGAGTAGGATAGATGGAAAAGGTTGCGTAGATGCTTGGCGAGAGAGGAAAGACATTTTTTAAGGGTATTTGGGGAGATACCATCAGGATCAGCAGACTTGTGAATTTTGAGCTCTTGAAGAATCCTGTGTATAAGCCGTGCACAAAAGAGTAAAGGGAGCAGCGTAAAAGCAGGAGATAGGATGGGAGGGGACTGTTCAGAAGGTGGTAGTGTCGAGTTTCTCGCCAAATAGATTTGCTTTTTCTACCTCATTGAGAGGTGTTGAAGAAGAACAAAAGTTATTGTTAACCGCTTTGACGAATGACCAGTAAGAACTCGAGCCTTTAGGGTAATCAAAGATCTTCCGTCGAAGTTTTTGGTCATGCTCAAATTTATCACACTTAAGTACAGATTTGTAGGTATTTTTTGATGCATTGAAGTGTTCTCTGTAAGCATGTGTTTGGTTACCTTTAACAGATTGAAACGCTTATGTTTTTGCCTGTATGGCATCGAGACATTCTTTGTTGAATCAAGAGTCCTCCGACGGCTTCTTTCTCTTACGACTGGAGGGAATGTAGAGCCCCTAATAATAGTCTTTGTGGGCAAGTCCGAAGAAAAATCGAAGCACAATCAAAGGCACTGAAGAATTCTTTTAGGGCTCCCCTATTAGCTCATTTAAAGTTCCAAATGGTTCTTTGGGGCGGGCTTGAATTTGGTAACTTGGTATTTAAATTTGTTTTTTTTTAAACGCAGCTCCAAACTCCCAGCTTCCCGAAGAATTCCCACTTTTCAAAATTGCTTGCGACCTAATGTCAGTAATCAATGCACAGATGATTGGGCTTTAATGTTCCGAATTTGAACAGATTTCAAATAGATGATGGGAGGGTGATGTTTCTAGTTTCAAATAGTGTTTATATTATATAAAAAAAAAATTTCAACAATAATTCAATGCGTCTTAGACGCAGATTTTTTTGAATTGAAGCAAAAAGCAATACTAGCTAGTGGGTAACGTGTTTGGCTTACAATGCAAAGGTCGTGAGTTCAAATCCCGGTCGACGCATGCTTGAATGGTTACCTCAATCTACGAAAATGAGAAATTCGTAGATAGAGGGTTGTGCGAAGAGCTAACAACTCATCCGTAATAAATAATGAAAATGAAATGAGGCCAAGTCCCGATTTAGGATGTAGCGCCATTGAAGATGAGACGAAAAAGTATATGACGCTTATTTGGCTCAAAATTCAACATATTCGCGCACAAAAAAATATATGATGCCGATCAAAGTTGAAAAGCCTAATGATGAGGAATTGTTGACAGATGCCTATCCTTACCATGTGAAGTGTTCTATCTGCCATTTTTGACCAGCAGTTACTGCTGGTGCCATCTATTGGGAAGCGGCGGATTTCAATTTTTACTTAGCATCCAGTTCTCTAAAGAAATTTACCTCAATATTATGTACTAGCAAATGCCCGCAACTTCGTTCGCATAAAAATCGCAATAATAAGCAATTTTTGAGAATGTAGTTAGTAATGCATTATATGGGATATATAATCCGCTTACTTTAATGGCTCTTTGAACACAATGTTTTGTATTTTGTTGGAATCAGAACCATAAATTATTAAGAATGATAGCATGATACTCGCATTTGAATGGGAGAGGCTCGTGATCAAATCAATCCCGTGATTTGAGATCATATACGTATTGAAGAGCATTTAGGACATGTGAATAATTATAGCTTGTGTTAATTAAAAAAAAGCCCAAATAAAATAACATTAAGCTTGAAAACCTAACAGAACTACGATTGTGCGTAGATGAAATCGAAATTTTTATGATATTATGAAATTTTTTATGGGAAGTGGCTGCACTGAACTAATTTGTTTCACATCATGCTAGAGTAGCTATAAATATGTTTTGTACCAAATTTAAGCTTCAAAAATTGAGAAGGTACTGAGAAACTTAGTTCATTGAATTTAATGAAATTGTGTTATTTGTATGGGAGGTGGTAGAAGGAAAGGGGGGTTTTTGGTGATATTTCGAGAAACAACTATAATCATCATGCAATTGATATATTTTAAATTTCAGGTCTGTATCATTCACGCTTTTTAAGAAAATTGAATTTTTGTAAAGACGTGGAATTGTGCCACATTGTATGTGAGGGGTAGAAGGAGTGAAGCTACTCGGTTAATTTTTTGCCGATATTAATAATGCTAATTTAGGATAGAGTACAAAATTTGAGCTCAATGAAAGTTATATGTACTGAGAAAATTAGCGTAGAATATTTCATGAAGAAGTGCAGTTTGTATGGGAGGTGGTGGAAGGAGTAGGAGGTTTTAAGTGACTTTTTGAGAAGCAACTATAATTAATTTACATTTGGCATATTTTAAATTTCTGATCAGTAACATTTACAGTTTTCAAGAAAATCGAATTTAAGTAGTCGTGGAATTGTGTCACATTGTATGGGAGGAGGTGGAAGGAGTGAAGCTACTCGGTTAATTTTTTTCCCGATATTAATAATAATGCTAATTAAGGATTAAGTTCAAAGTTTTACCACGATGAAATTTAAATGTACTGAGAAAATTCGTTTAGAGTATTTCATGAAAAAGTGCAGTTTGTAGGGGAGGTGGTGGAAGGAGTAGGTGGTTTTAAGTGAATTTTTGAGAAACAACTATAATCATTACGCAATTGATATATTTTAAATTTCAGATCTGCATCGTTCACGCTTTCCAAGAAAATCGAATTTTTGTAAAGTCATGGAATTGTGTCATATTGTATGGGAGGGCGTAGAAGGAGTGAAGCTACTTGGTTAATTTTTTTCCCGATATTGATAATAATGCAAATTAAGGATAAAGTACAACATTTAAGCTGGATGAATACACGTACTGAAAAAATCGGTGAAAAAGTGCAGTTTGTATGGGAGGTGGTGGAAGGAGTAGGGGGATTCAAATAATTTGTATACCATAGATCACATTTCTGATAAAAATAGTATTTTATAAATTTCAAATGATTTGCTCCAATGGTTTTGAAGAAAATTTGATTAGTATATATTTTTGAAAATGAGTCATTTTGTATGGGAGGGGGTGGAAGGCGTGGGGTTATTGAAATAAGACATCACGCAGATTACATCTCGGTGCACGTCCAACAAACTGAGAAAGTTTCATTACAATCGGTTTAGCCGATTTTGCGTGAAAACCGGAAAGACAGACAGACAGACAGAGAAAATTTTTAAAAACGTTTGTTTCTGCTTAGTTATTGCTAAATAAAGCAAAAAACTTATTTATAGCCATTTATAAATAAATAACAGACAGACACTACAATTATATTTATATAGATTGTACTTGCTGTTACAACAGTTATAATAAATGCAAAATATGTTCAATATCTTTCCACCCCGTTTAGAATGGAAACCTCTATATAGTGGGCACTGTCTTTAGTCCGAAAAGTGCTCATTATAGTGAGGTTTCACTGTATTTACTTCTGTTTATTAAGGAGAGATAGTTTCGTTTTTGGGAGAAATAAAAAAAAACATACCTTGTCTCCTTATTATTTCCATGCAAACTAAAGTCACTTTGAACGAATATCTTTGTTGCTTTTGAATTTAACAATTTTAAAATTTTAATTAATTATCTATAATTCATTTTAATTATTGCAGATACACAAATGGTCGCACACCTATTGGGCAGTACCCCGTTGGGTTCTCTTTTTACAAGACCATCACATCATATTACCGCGACGTCATCATCGAATTCACCATGTTGCGCCCCATGAAACTTACTTTTGCATTACGACTGGATGGTTGAATTGGCCATTAGAGAAAATACGGTGAGTTCCATTAAATCCAAGTACTATGCCTAATACTTTAAACACATCCTTCATTATTACTTTTAGGTTTTGGTCGACACTGGAAAACGTAATCGAATATCTAACCGGTCACAAACCTCGAGCCGATGACATGAAATGGGCGCAGAAGGTTGACTAGCGAAAATAAAAACTTTCGCTTCATGTCCTGTTCCAAAATCCTTTGCTGCACATCAATTTATTTATACTCATTTAGGGTAAACGAAGAAACAGAAAACCAAAACAACGAAAAATGCTGAACAAAATTTATATATATATTTTTTTTTTTTTTTGCAAATTTTTTACACTTTGACTAAATAAGTGCCTTTCGGAAATTCGTAAAACGCTATCTATTTCGATACTTATCAATAAATGCACAGATAATAATACCTCTAAAACACACAAAAAAAAAAGAAGTTTATATTATATAAAATGTTTACGTTTTTACCTTAGTATTTTGTATAAGTCGTATTTGAAATGATCAATCATGGAAGAAATTATAAAAAGAAAAGAAATTTTAATGTACCTAGTCGTGCCATAAGTTCTGTCACACGTATATGGGCAATTTTTGTATAAATGAAAAAGAGTTTTTGACAAAGGAAAATATATTTTATTTTGGCATACTAATGGAAGTAAAATAAGCAACAAATTATTCAAAGTGGCCGCCTTTAGCCTTAACACAGCTCTTTAATCTGTTGGGCCAGTCATCGATAGCAGTACGCACTGTTTCTAGCGGAAAATTAGCTACTGCTTCTGTCAAAGATCGCTTAAGGCTCTCGATATTTGGGTGTCGTCTCGTGCACACCATGGACTCTAACTCCGCCCACAGTTTGTAGTCCAGGGGATTCAAATCTGGGCTCCCAGAAGGCCATTCCGTCGCCCTTATAAACTGTGGAATATTGGTTTCCAACCACGCTTGTGTGGTTCGAGCTTTGTGGGCTGGCGCAGAATCTTGCTAGAAAACCCAATGTCGATTGTTGAATAGCGTAGAGTTCAGCGGCTTCACACATCCCTCCAGGATGTCCGTTTGATAATTTTTCGCTGCAGTTTTTACGCCTTTTTCGCAAAAATGAAGCTCGGTGACCCCTTCGTAGCTGACACCCCACCATACCATGACTGATGCTGGATGATGTCCTCGCTGTACCCTAGTGGCAACTTCTCGGGCTTCTATGGAGCTGTGGGCATACACCTTATCATTTTGGCGGTTGAAATGTTCTTCCACCGTAAAAATTTTTTCATCGGTAAATAAAATTTCTCGATGTTTGTTGTTGCCGTACCGCCGAAGGAGCTCTTTCGATCTGGTGCTCCTAATTTGCTTCAACTGCTCAGTCAGCAAATGTCCCGTTGATCGTCGAAAGGCACTCATCCCGAGGTCAGATTTTATGATGCGAGACATACTTCGGGTGGAGATGTTCATCTCTCGAGCCATGATTCGTTGTTTACGAAGCGGATTTCGACGAATTCGACTCCCGACCGCTTTGATGGCAGCAGAAGAACGTACATCACGCGGACGTCCAGAACGAGGTCGATCTTCAATAGTCTGGATCGCGTTATATCTCTGGATCGCACGATACACAAATCTTTGCGTTATTTTTAACGGGCACAACAACTTGAAAATTTCACTCGCGGATTTTCCACACTTATGTAGTGCAATCACTGCAGTTCGGTTTTCTATTACACCCCATTCCATCTTCACACGTTAACGAACACACTTTAAATGACCATCAACTGTCAACAACATTATGACGATTATAAAACTGGCCGATATTGAAATGTCACTCATAAAATAAAGTTGTTGCCAATGTGAGAAATTATGTGACAGAACTTATGGCAGGACTAGGTATATGTAAATTATTATATTAAGGTACCTGCCTCCCATAGGTTGTAGTATTGATTTTTTGTGTACTACCTTTAATTTGACCTAATTGCCTTTCTTGCTTAGCAAGCTGACACAAAGGCGATTCACTAGCTGCCTACTTCAACTATGATAATGTTATTATTATTATTTTCTTTTTAAAAAAGAAATAAACCGCGCCTTACACGATATAAAAATAATAATAATTCCTAAGCAAACTGACCAAAATTTTACAAAACAAGGGAAAATTTATGTTTTATATCGTAAATAATAAAATTGTTATTTATAATGAAATGAAAATGTTTTTTTTTTAGGTGTTTAGAAAATATTATGATTGCGAGTTTCTAGGTGTTCATTTAACAAAGGAGATTTGCGACGATTTATATATTGAAGTGCGTAAGGGAACGCTGGATTTCAACTGAAAATCAAACTGCAAGTTCACTTTAATTTAAAGTATCCGCAAACTTTATTTATCGCTTATTATTAACTCTCAGAAATACTAGAAAGATCTTTCGTTCACCAACTGTCGCTTTTCTATCTCCGATCGCGACTTTTCACGCGATCACCCGATCTTAATTCTTTCGTTTCCAATTTTACACTTACTCCTTTGTCCAAAATGCTCGCCTTTAAATATTGTTCCTTTCATTTGCATTGCGTCTGTTTCCTCAGCCTTTTGTTTCCTTTACATTTCGTATGTAAGCATTTCGCCTGTTAAAATGTGTAGTAGTGTAGGCGATCAGCAGTAAGTAAGATGTAACGTAAACTCCGAGCTGGATTTGACATTTTGTTGAAAGAGTTCTCTCGACGACACGAAAAGGACTGGAAACATCTGAAGATGAGAACGGACGGCGAACGACCAGGGCAAATATGTAATAATATGTAAATGTATTTCTCTCTGCCATGGTACTACAGCCTAAATCGGAACTTGGCCTCCTGACCTTCAGATTCCTTAACATTTTCATTAATTATTGTGGAAGGGTTGTTAGCCCTTCGCAAAACACCCTCTATCTGGTCTGTTTCCTTTTGGTAACAGTACCAAATGTTGGAGCTTCCATGGTTCGAGAGTCTCCTACCTCTAAATAATTTTGCATGGTTGTTATAAAGATGTCGGACCTCTTTTGAACAGCAACTTTTACTGCCATATTTGGGATGTCATCGGGTTGTTTCCTATCTTTCTGCAAGCCTCAATTATTTTCTCCAACGTATTTGCAAGAATGGACTCTATGCTGATCTCTCTGGCTATGCTACACATAGTAGTTGGCCTTTGGGGGAACAGGTGCTCTACTATTGATCTTAGCATTATCGGGCAAGTTATTTGTGAGGACCTATGATCCTTCAGCCTTGTCATCACCGTTCTGTATGCTATGCCCCAAGGATTTATACCCGCTTCGTTGCTGAGATTTTTGAAACAAATTGCCTTACTCTGTTTGATCTCCTTGTTTAGGTCTCGTTTCGCCACTTTGAAAGTTTCTAATCGGCCTTGAAAATCTGTTCGTCTTCTTGATCGTTGGGCTCTACGTCGGGCTGTTCCCTAAGTGTCTTTATCTCTTCGTTCTATCAGTAGCATGGTGCACCTCTTCCACTAGTTGTCCTTCTGGGCATCGCTGCATAGCACGCTGTGATGATAGTGTGGGTGAGTTGTTACGCTAGGATCTTTGCTGTTTCGCTTCGAATTGTGATGTCGATGTTCATAATTTCTTCGAACGTGTCTCTGTCGAAGAGTTTATCTTTCCATTTTGGGCCTGTTAATTTAGGTAGTTGTACGGCTTTTCTTTATATCAAATATAATTGCTTTATACCAAATATAATTGCCTGATAATTACTGTGTGTATATTCCTCGCTAAGAGACTATTTCTTATTTGCATACGAAGGTTATGTCTATATTGGAGCTCATTCCTGCTTTGCGATACGCATTTGCCCCGCCGATGTATGCAATTCCTATTTCCATTGGTTCAAATGTCTCCAGCAGAATGCGTCCTCTAGCATTGGTAAGCCTGCTACCCCACTCTGTTGTCCATACATTGAAGTCACCGCCTATGACCACTGGAGTTTTACCGCGTGCGTCGACCATTGGTCTAACATTGTCTGGTATTCACTCGTCGTCCAGCTGGGTCGTGCATAACATCTGTAGAAGTGAATTCCATTTATTTTTGCTCATATAAAGCTCTCCGCCTGTTCACTGGTTTCTTGGAAGGCGTATTTTCCACATATTCATATTGCCGCTACCTTTGTTCTGTCACTGATCCAGATATTGCTGTCGAGAGTTTTGTACGGTTCGTTAATCAAGACGATATCCGCTCCATCGTCCTTAGCAATTTGTGTCAGGATATCCTGCGCTGTCCTACAGTGTTTCAGATTAATTTGTATTATCTTCATGATTTTTACTTGTGATGGCTCTCCTGAAGATCTTGCATTTGCTGCTGCCGGCTACGTGCTTCGCATTTTCTGGATAATCCTTCCTACAGAACATCATGATGGCTCTTTGTCGCAGCTCTTCACAATGTGGCCTTCCGTTCCACATTTCCTACAAAGCTTGGATCCACTTTCTTCGTTATTACACTGCCTGGCTAGGTGACCAAACTCTAGACATTTAAAACATTTTATAAGTAACGTTCATTCACGAATGCGGTAGTTGATCCAGCCGATCTTAATTCTTCCAGCTTCTAACAACTTTCTAGTGTTTTCTGCAGGAAGACTGACTGTTGCTGTTTGCGTACTGTGACGCCTTCCGCAGGGATAAAATGTCTGCCTGCGAAACTCCTTCGACTCCAAACTGGAATTTTGTTATCTTTTGGGGTGACTTCATCAACATCTTTGATTTAGATGATAGAACGATGCGTGAGCGTCCCCACACTCGTTTGCTCTGCTAAGACTTAGCTAATTGCGCCATTGAGTTCGGCAGTCATGTCTTTCGTCTCCTTAAGCTGAATTAGGAGCTCTCTTTTTTGTGTCCTTCTGATTCTCGATACAGCCTCTCCAACTACTTCCAATTTAGGGTCTGCCTTTACCTTGCGTAGTATCTGCGCATAAGAAAGTTCACCCTTCGCTTCAATGACAATAGCGTCAGGTCTACTTTTTTTGATTTCCTTTCTAATGGTTTTTGGCTCTCCATTCTCTCTTGCCGTCTGCTTCTCTCGCTGCTTTTTGGCAGTCCTCTTGTGGATGGCTATTGACCATCCCTCTTCTTCTGTTGTTTGCTCACTAATCAGCGACGGTTATGGTATCCTTCCTGAGGTTTTAGAATTTGTTTGTGTATATGCGCGTGTGTGTGCGATGAGGCTTGTTGGTTTTGTGTACAGTGAAAGATTATGAATATTTGACAGACTTTTTGTTTTCGAGTACAGTGAAAGATTATGAACATTTGACTAGGGCTAACATCCAACAGTATGATGGGAAATATAAGAATCTGTAACTCTGTCAGATCTAGTATCTTTAATATTTAAGGGACACTAAAACACAGTAAGCGGATCCCCCGATTACACGTCTGTCTTGTTATTAGGTCATGTATGAGCCACTTAATGTTTTACATTCAATTAAAATAATCCCCAATTGTAGATTCTAGTATCGATCTATTTTTGTTGTCCGTATTAAAAGTGCGATGAGTTCCATATACACCCATAGAAGTTCAATAAATGTAAACCCGCAATCGAGGTGTTTATGAAGACTTAAATTTCACTTTCGAAAATTGAAATAGAGAAGCAAGCAGCTTTCAAGTGCAATTCGTTAATTGAATTACGTTACAATTACAGACTAGAAAACGAAAAGACTTCAGTTGTAATTGCGAGTGCAACGAACAAGCACGGCTAAATTTCCATTCGGAAGGATTGTGAAAAATAATCGAGTGAAATGAACAATCATAGTGCGAAGCAAATAACTACTACCGAATTTTCATTTAGTGGAGAAAGTGATTTCGAAATAATCAATCACTCGGATAGTGAGTTGTCGGATAATTACGATGGATTTGCCGAATCCAATAATCATAGCTTATCCTCGAGGTCAAGTAACGAGAGCTCTGAACTTTCTAGCATCGTAAATAACACTAATCCCGATAGAATAATGCTAAGTCTCTCCCAGGAGCAAATTTTCGTTGTATCGAAACAGTGCACTTCCAGAGAGCCGGAAGAAAGAAATTCGACTCACTTGTCGAACTTTTCAAATCCTTTCAGTCTGATTCCAATTAAAATACCGGACGAATCGTTATCAGTCCGGAAACCGCATTTACCAGAGATCGTTTTGACCTCCTTCGACTCTAATTCGCAGGACGACAAAATTTCCAGTTTCCCGGCAAATAAGTCAACTCCGATAGAAATGTGTGAGCTATCACCGCAGCTTCGCAGCACATCAGAAGTGAAAACGATTTTCGGTTCGTCAAGTTCAATTTCGACCAAAGGAGCAAGCAGTCAAGATGTACTGAACTTGGAAAAGTGCGCTACTACGACAACGAAGCCATTGAACTTGAGTAAAGCCCTGCCGTATCAGATGGCAATCAATATAAGTCGTCGTCCAAGGTTGGTTCTGACCTATTTAGCTATTCCATTCATTCCAAGTGTGACATTAATTCCGTCGTAGTGCTTCCATTGCGAGCTCGTGTCGCGGCTTGGATCGAATAGCGACGCAAGATAACAAGGAAGCTGTGCCCAGCGAATTGAAATGCCGAATATGCGACCATATTTACAAGGACCCTAGAACGCTCAACTGCCTTCATTCGTTTTGTTTGCAGTGCTTGATTAACGAAACTTTCGGAAGCGATGCAGCGATACCTTTTTGGTCTGGAACAGAAGGGAATTCTTTTGAATGGAAAGGTAAGTTCGTAAAAAAGTAATTTAATTCCTTGGTTAACAACTAATTCGATAATTTTCAAATATTTATTACCTAATATGGCTTTATTAACATTATGTTTGTGTTGAAACGAAAGATTTCCGGATTCTACACTGTTACGCTTTATTATTCGTGACGTTTTGGTCTCTGCTGAGACCTTTATCAAACTCATCGACCCATTGTGTTTTTTATCATTATGTAACAATTTAAATTAATATGATGCACAATAGTGTTTTCATCTATAACCTTGATGGATTAAAATATTTTGTGATATTTTGCATTAGTTAAAAAAATATTTGGCAACAAGTCTAATATAACTTTATTATTTTTGTGGCAAGTTGGGGCTTCAGAGAGTATGGAAGGAAGTTAATAATGTTTAATAATAATGCTTTGAACAAAATATTGGATTTATACAATAGCTAATTAAAATGCATGCAATTAAGAATAAAGAAACCGATTTTACAATGAACGGAATGTGGCTTGAAGCAGGGAAATGGTCTAGCACCCATGCATTTCAACTTGCCACTAGAGTACATCGTTCGAAAAGCCCCAGTCGACACCAACGGGACACTACTATTCAAGTCCATCCTGCTAGTAGCATACACTGACGACATTAACTTCCTAGCAAGATCCTTACCTAGTTTTAAGGAGATATTCTTCAATCTTGACTCCACCTCAAACGAAGTCGCATTAACGGTCTATGGATCAAGTCGATTGGAAGCGACGACTTCAAGAGGCCAGGGCTCGATTTGGGCTGTCGCACCATTGACGATGAAGGGTAAGAAAGAGGAAAAAATAACAATAAGTAAGAGTAAGAAACAGAAATAAATAAAAAAGAGAAAGAGTAGGAATAGGGTAAGGATAGATATAGAGAATAGGAAAGATTGATAGAAAAAATGGTGAAAGTTTAAATTATGGAATACATAATATTCTTATGGTTTGGTGAATGTTTTCACAGTGCATTTCGAATTGAAAGAAAAGATTTCCGGATTCTACACTGTTACGCTTTATTATTCGTGACATTGTGTCCCGTTTCTCCTATGTATACTTTATCGCATGAGCCGCACGGTACTTTGTGTACTCCTTCAGTCTCCAATGGTTTTTTGTCCTTTTGGTTTCCTAAAATTCCTCGGATAGTAGTCGGGGTAGTGAAAATTGTCTTGATGTTTGATTTCCGAAGGATTTTTCCTATCTTATCCGTCGTGCCCTGGATGTAAGGTAGTTTTACCCATCGTTTGTCTGTATTTCCTTCTTCAGTGTCTTCTCGTTCTGTTGTCCTTGGATGCTTCGGTTTCCACGCCTTGTTAATTTCGCTCGCTTTGTATCCATTTCCTGAGAATGTCCGATTCAACTGTTCCTTTTCCTTTCGTAGACTGCCCGGATTCCCTTCAGTTATACGTCGAGCTCTGTGTATTAGGGTCTTCAGTATGTCTGTTTTCTGGCTTGGGTGGTGATGTGAATGAGCGTGGAGATATCTGTTGGTGTAAGTTGGTTTCCTATATACCCGGAAGCTTAGCGACGTATCCTTCCTTTCTACGAGTACATCCAAGAATGGCAGTTTCCCGTTGCTTTCGATTTCCATGGTGAACTTAATTTTCTCGTGGTGTTAGTTCAGATATGCTAAAAATTTGTCCAGCTCTTCTTTCCCATGTTGCCAAATGATGAAGGTGTCATCCACATACCGTAGATACAATTTCGGTGTTAATGGAGCTGAGTCCAGCGCATTCTTTTCGAATTCCTCCATGAAAATTTCCGCTACCACCGGTGAAATTGGAGATCCCATAGCCGCTCCTTCCGTTTGCTTGAAGAGTTTCCCTAGAGCTGAAAAGAAAGTATTATTTAAACAAAATTCTATTAAGTCATACCTCTTGCCCGGGATGAGTTTCCTGATGATACTTAAGGTGTCCTTAATCGGGATGTTGGTGAACAGTGATTCCACGTCTAGGCTGACTACAATATCCGTTGGTTACAATTTGACTTTCTGAAGAATCTCTACTAGATGAACGGAATTTGTAACAGAGCGTGATGTGTTACCTACCAGTGGGCGTAACTCAGTCGCGAGAGCCTTAGCCAGTTTTTGGGTAAGTGATTGTACCAAACTGACGATGGGTCGAAGTGGGATATTCTCCTTATGAATTTTTGGAAGTCCGTACATTTTTGGTGTATGAGGGTCTGATGGGATTAATTTCGCATATTTTTCCGCTAATGTGGGATTTTTCTTGATAGATAGGGTTAATTTCCGGTGGAGGGCAGCGGACCATACACCGAAATGAAGAGAGATCCGTCTGCCCATCTGCCCGTGTCCTCTAGTTTGAGAACATGTTGAGCTAGAAAGTTCAAATTTTATACTCATCGTTTTTGACGAAAAAGTAAGGACAAGTTCATTGAGATCGGAGAGAGAAAAAAAATAAAAAAAAACATGGAATCGAGTCAAAAACGGTTACTTTTTCTTTACGACACAAACATCAACAGGGCATTTGGAGCTGACACAGTAAGCGAACGAACTACACAGCGATGGTTCGAAAAATTCCGGTCAGGATATGACCCTTCAAAGTGAGCCCTGCAGTCAGCCAGGACCATCGATAGACACCACGAGCTGCGTTTACTAGTGGAGTCTGATTCACGCCAACCTGTAAGCGACATTGCAGAGAAACTGGACGTACACTATTCGACAGTTTCCCGGCACTTGCAAAAGCTCGATAAGTGGGTTCCACATGAGCTTACAGAGCAAAAAACATGAGGCATCTAGCAAGAATAACGGTCAAAAAATTAAACGAGTCGCAGTATGAGACTCTTCCTCATCCACCGTCATCGAAAATGCCTTCGAGGAATTTCTTCAGTCTAGAAAGTCGGACTTCTACGAAACTGGCATAAATGCACTTGTATCTCATTGGGAGAAGTGTATGGCATCTGCTGGTAACTGTTTTTATTAATAAAATTAAGTTTGAAATTTCACAAGCAAAGTCGCCATTTCATCTGCAACAGCCTAATATCAGGACATTTCTTACATAAGCGACAAAAATAGTTGTGAATGTCTGTGAATTTTTAAAATGTCTTCCACTTCTAAACAAAAAGCCAATACCTCTGCCAGCCCTAGTGATTAAAGAAGAGATATGAGTATTAAATAGTAATTTCGTATCAAATATTACACCAAGGTGATGCTGTGAATGAACACGGGTAAGCTTCACATTTTGTATTAAATAATCAAACAAGATTGTGTTATGTTTCCTTGAGAATGATAGAACTGTGCATTTACTAGGATTAAGTTCGATTTGATTATTATCGTACCAAACTTGAATCTTTTCAATATCTTTTTGCAGCTCGATACAATCTTTTACGTTGGTGATGGCTCTAAATAATTTTGTATCATCCGCATACAGTAAAACAGAAGAGGAAAGGCATTCAGTTATATTGTTAATGTAAATACTATAAATCGAAGGACCAAAATTGAACCTTGCGGAATGCCTGAAATTGGAAAAATATCGCGTGAAATTGAGCCACTTAATGCAACTTTCTCTGTTCAATCGGTTAGATATGAGTGAAACCATTGGACGAAATTAACATGGAACCCAAAAGAAAATAATTTGTTTAATATTGTCTATGCGATATTCTAGCAAAGGCTTTGTGGAAGTCAGTGTAAATAGTGTCGCTACAAAATTTGTGAGCACAGCCAGATTAGTAATAGTTGATTTACTGGGCAAAAATGCGTGTTGTTTGCCATTAACACGCGCAGCTATTACTTACTTACTTACGATGGCGCTGCAGCCCAAATCGGACCTTAGCCTCCTGAATGTTTTGCCTCCATCCATCTTGATTCAGTGACCTCGTCCTCCAGTTTGAAAATCTTACCGGTGATTTGCTATCTGTGTCAATAAAATGCTCCCAGCGCTTCCGTAGTTTTCCAGCCGGTCTTTCTCCATTGACTTTTCCTTTTAGTGTGCGTTTGGGGATTCTTCCGTCATCCATCCGCTCCACACGATGAGTTCATTGTAACTTCTTAAATTTTATGAGGGTTGAAACTTCTGGATTGTCGAATATGGCATACAATTCTCTATTGTATCGTGTTCTCCAGATCGAGTCTACGCTCACAGGTCCGAGGATTCTTCTGAGGATCTTTCTTTCAAAGGCGTTAAGTAGTTTTTCGGACGCCTGAGTTAATGTTCGCGGTGCGCTGGCTTTATGTAGTTTAAGTTTTGTTTTCCTGTGCACTTCCAATAATCAAAAACAAGATTTTTGATTATTGGAAATACCTAATAATAAGTATTGTTTGCCATCATTATCCTCCTTTTGATTTCGATTCCATCTTTCGATAGGTTCGCCCATTGATATACAAAGTTGTCTACGTTTTCTAGGTTATAGTCTCCTACTGCGATATTTTGTCCGATTAGTGTCTCCGTCCTAGTTTGTATCATAATTTTTGTTTTGTTTTCATTAATACGTAGTCCAACTTTCCTTGCTACCGAGTCAAGGTTTACAAATACCTCCAGAGATCTTGCAATGATATCTATATCGTCGGCTTATGCTACGAGTTGTGTGAATTTGAAGCATAGTGAAATTAAAAGAAAAGATTTTCGGATTCTACACTGTTTATTCGTGACGTTTCGGTCTCTGCTGAGACCTTTATCAAACTCATCGAAAATTACAAAACACAATTATTATATAGAAGGAAGGGTAATTAACGTCAAATTAGTTAATTAAGGTTAATTAATTAGTATCAGGTAGTTAAATCAGTTAAGGATTTCTGGGTACGGATTTTGTTCTTACCAAATTTTAAGGGAGGTAGCCAAACTGTTGATAACTTGTATCCGGTGTCTCGGTTGAAGTTCTGTGGATGTTTAGAAATTTCTATTGCTTCTCGTACTATTCGTTGATAATATTGATTTGTCCTGGCCAGAATTTGTCGAAATCGATTGTATGGTCCTCTGTCGTTGCATGTTTCGCGGTTGCTGATGATTGTATCTGGTTTTTCCGTGTGCATCGTTGGTGCTCGTTGATCCTTGTTTGGACTGTGCGTCCCGTTTCTCCTATGTATACTTTATCGCATGAGCCACAGGTACTTTGTATACTCCTTCAGTCTCTAATGGTTTTTTGTCCTTCTGGTTTCCTAAAATTCGTCGGATAGTAGTCGTGGTAGTGAATATTGTCTTGATATTGGATTTTCGAAGAATTTTTCCTATCTTATCCCTCGTGCCCTGGATGTAAGGTAGTTTTATCCATCGTTTGTCTGCATTTCCTTCTTCAGTGTCCTCTCGTTCTGTTGTCCTTGGATGCTTCGGTTTCCACGCCTTGTTAATTTCGCTCGCTTTGTATCCATTTGCTATGAATGCCCGATTCAACTGTTCCTTTTCCTTTCGTAGACTGCCCGGATTTCCTTCAGTTATACGTGTAGCTCTGTGTATTAGCGTCTTCAGTACACTTGCTTTCTGGCTTGATGTGAATGAACGTGGAGATATCTGTTGGTGTGAGTTGGTTTCCTATATACCCCGAAGCTTAGCGACGTATCATTCCTTTCTATGAGTACATCCAAGAATGGCATTTTCCCGTTGCCTTCCGTTTCCCTTGGTGTCAACGGGAAGTTTCGAACAACATATTCGAGTGTTAAGTCGAAAAGCATTGGTGCGAGGCCATTACCGTGCTTATGGTCGTTGTCTGCTTCAAAACTGGAAGTCAGATCGTTTTCTACTCTGACTCGTGACAAAGACTCGGTCATTGTCATTCTTGTAAGCCGAACCACTTTCTGTGGGACTGCAAAATCCAACATGATTTTATACAGTACGCGCCTGTCGATACTGTCGAATGCTTGTTTGAAGTCAACAAATATCTGGTGGATATCAATATTATGAGAATATCTGGTCCGTGGTCGATTGTCCAGGTCTAAATCAGCCTTGGTATTCACCAATTACTTTGTCAGCATAGGGCTTAATTCTCTTTTCCAAAATTTTCGTCAAGATCTTATAAGACGTACACAACAGAGATATTCCTCGGTAGTTTTCGCAGCAGAATTTGTCACCTTTTTTATAAATTGCGCCAATCTTCGGGATGTGTTTCCTACATCCATATGTCCGTGACTAATCTATATAGAAGATGAGCTATGCAGGTGTCGCCGTTTTTCAGAAGCTCAGCTGGAATTTGATCAGTGCCCGGCGCTTTGTTGTTCAGGTGGTTTCTCAGGTCTATTTTTACTTCTTCGATTGTGGGAGGATCCTTCATCAGCTATTACATCAGTTATACTTGCTATTGTGTATACTACTGTTGTTCGTGCGGGTGCTCGGATTAAGAAGGTGTTCAAAGCATTGCGCCCATCTTAGTTTTATACCTTCTGCATTACTTAAAATGTTCCCTTCTGCATCTTTTCAGAGGTTCGTTTTCTGTTGGTATCCCTCTTTCATCTTTTTAACAGGAATAGGCGGCACTTGTGTTGTGTAATTTTAAATTTTCGTCCATGTTTTTAATTCCGTCATTATTGAACTTCCTTTTTTTTTCTGCATATTTGTTTGCAAATGGCCGTTCCGTAAAAATTATGTAAGCTTCATTTTTTCGCTCTAAGGCATCTAGGCATTCGTTGTCGAACCAGTCATTTCTTTTGCACCGGGGTTGTTGTCCTATCACCTCCTCTGCGACAGATGTAATGCCAATATTTTGCCACATTTCTTTTATTCGCATACTGGCGTTGTTGTTCCAGAAGCGCTCTCATTGCTCCTGCTTTGTACAGGGATAGCTCGTTCCAAGATCCGAAGGAATAGTCCATTTTTCGTTTCCGTGGTCGTTGCCGTTGAATCAATCCAGTCCGAGGCGGTGCTTAAGATTTCGAAACAAGTCTGGTTTTTCCGAGGACGAGTTGTTAACACATCGCTCAACCCCCAACTTGGAAGGCCATATTATATTGCTAGAATTTTTCTGTTTCATTAGCACTCGCGCTTATCAGTTCAGTAAGTCAAGTCCGGATGGAGAAGACCAGTACCCGG
Organism: Chorisops tibialis; assembly: GCA_963669355.1. Classification (NCBI taxonomy): domain Eukaryota; kingdom Metazoa; phylum Arthropoda; class Insecta; order Diptera; family Stratiomyidae; genus Chorisops; species Chorisops tibialis. Next base: position 278,074,192 of record OY770262.1, read on the forward strand.
TAGCTATCACGTGGAGGTATGATGAGCCCAATTGATTCTTATATGATAATTGCGACACTGGGTGTCGGCTTCTGACGCCGATCAGATGCCTACCCTATCTATACCCATCCAACCACCAAACATCAACCAAAGGACTATCTATAATTCGTCTTAAGGCATTTAGCTAGATCGCTGAGAGAGTATTGCATAAGGTATACTTCAGGGGCCCCACTAATTCTGATGAAGACCCTGTGTATGAGTTATGTTCAATATTCAAATGGAAGTCAACTGATTATTGCTGTATACATATATGTGACGTAAGCTGGTAATACTTTATTTTATTTTTCCAAAGTTCAAAATTGAGTGGTTGATCTTATTGAATAATAAACCAATTCAAAGTTGACCCCGCAAAAGTCGCGCATAAATTTCAAAAATTGACAAAGTTATGGCATTTTGAAATACAAAAAAGGTAATCAGTTTTCAAAACCCCACCTCCCCTCCTCCTAAAATTTTGTTGCTTAAAGTACTTTAAATGAATTTGTATGGTATTTAGCGGTTAAAATATCTAAAAAAAAACATGAAATTTTTACCTAAACTCATATTTTGACCAGTATTGAAAATTTTACCATGTCAAGATAACGTCCCTTTTGTCAGCTTGCGTAGCATAAGTAAGCAACGCAAGACTTCTTCTTCTCTTCTACAATGGCGCTACAGCCCAAATTGGACCTTGGCATTTTGACATTCAGGTTCCTTAAAATTTTTCATTACTTATTGTGGACGGGTTGTTAGCCCTTCGCACAAGCCTCTATCTACGATTTTTTTTTTATTTTCGTAGATTGAGGTGACGAAGGTATATCCAAGCAGGCAATGTGCTGGAATTATATATTGCGTCGACCGGGATTTGACCTCGCGACCTTCGCAAAAACCAACACGCTACCTACTAGACTATACCCTAGCTAACGCAAGACTTATGTACATAAATATTGATAGAAATAAATAAGTAAGGAGGCAAGAATGGGTTAACTCAGTACTGTTACTACCTCATGTATGACCAAAGTTAAACAAATTTGCGAAATTCGTTTGTAGTTGTTTGATTTATTTATCAATTTACAATAATAAATGAATAACTAGTTTTGTACTTCTGCGAATGCTAAGTCGGTAAAGTTTGATTTTTTTTATTATGGTATCTACTGGATAATAGAAATCCTGTATTATAATACTCACGGTTTGACGTTTCTATTCTACCCTTAGGCCACTAAAATTTTAAATTCACTTGCGAGAGCTGCTGGTTGCCGAACACAACCAAAAATAATCCAATAATCGTTTGGTACCGGATGGATAAACTCTATCAAAGGTAGTTTGTGTCCTGTTTGTAATTCTATAAATCATAATAATTTCATATTCCTGGGAATTTTTCTTATTATCATTTCTAATTTAAAATTTCGTGGAATAACAACATTTTTTTTAACAAGATTAACATTAGTTATTTGTGCTAGGTACTAAATAAGAGTTAACAAACAGTATTGTTCGTGAATTCCTGGCAGGAATTTGGCATTTTAGTCCAACTCTTCAAGAAATTATCGATCCAATGGGTGGTTAAGCTTAAATACTTCATTGGTTTCCCCGGACTGTAGTCCGCAAATCCACTATACGGAATGGCCTCTTCAATTTGAGTGCCTTCCTGCCAACCATTATAGCTGGAAATACTGATAAAGCCTACATGATTTGATATTGCTGTACGCCATGCCACCCCGTAGTACTGAAAGGACAAAATCGAGAAAATTTCAAAATTTTCGCATTATTTTGCAAAATTCTGAACTGCACTGCTTACCCGGCCATTACTGCGATGCCTTTGAATGTTACCATGGCGCGGAAGTTTGTTACGCTCGGCATATCCTGGTCCTACACTCGGTATAAAGAGTAGTTTATACGTCTGGGCGAAGGTTTTCAGATATGACCAATTTTTCCACGTACTCGAATATGTTGCACCATTGCTCGGAAGACGCGAGTAGAAGCCATCGAAACAAAGACGATGCATCAGGTCGGTGTGTTGTTTCAACCTGGGAAAACAGAAGATTGTTGCGAATCAAAACCATCGAAACAATCGATTTCTTACCTAATATGCCCGATAAACAAGGCATCAAGCGCAGTCTCCCTCAAGGAAGCGATTTCGTTGTAGCACAGGCTTTTTTCCTCGGGATCAATTTTATAGGCATTTCTTACGTAAATCAAAGGCACAAAGGTGTTTTTCGTTACGGAAAAGACCTTGTAGAAGCCGCGCTCATGGACGTACCGCCGAGCCCACAGCAGCTGCTCTTTGATATGTTCCACAGATTGATTTTGCTGGGCACTGATCTCTAGAGTAATCGTCAAATTGTAGCGCGGCGCCAAGTCCAGCACCAATTTAATCAACTTTTCCGTCAGCTTCGTGCCGGATGTAAGGACGACTACGCCAATCCCGCAGCTCCGGATGTTCTCAAAGTGCTTGCGAACGATGGCACTGGTTGGCTTGTACAGTCCCATGGAAGGATAGAACGCTATGTTCGGCGTCCGTGTATCGATTATTTCCGTTGTGTTGTCCTCTCCTATCCTTACAGGACTCCTCGCGGTTCTGACTTTCTTATACCACACCACGGGAATCGTGTAGAATATGTGAGCATGTTTCGTTAGGGTCTGCAGCGGCTTTCGCTTCTCGTCATCATCCTTTCCGCCTTCTTTATGCTGTGTTAAGAGTTTTATTTTATCCTTAATCAGTCGCGATTTAATCTCTTGCTCGTTGTATTTTTCCGGCACCACTTTTTCGCGTTCAAAGTCGTATACTTTCTGAGGTATGCGGAAATATGGCCCGGCGGTATCGTCATTTTGGCTACTGGACTTTATTAGAACAATCGTTAGGAAGATCAGGCAAACTACCATAAGTAGTAAAAATAATTTGAATTTTCTTCGACTTTTCACATATTTTTTTAATGTCATGTCTTTTCGGTTACCTTACACACTTGACATTTAGAGTCTGATACGGCGCAGGTCCATTTTCTTTTGGATAAGTATCTATCCTGGAATTCCTGTAACTAACCTTGTCAGAGCGGCAGATTTTTTAAAACGAAGATTTCAACCGGAGTACTTTTTCCTTCCTATTACCTGTGTGATTTCCACTAACGCATAGGAAAGTACAATATTATTATTGTAATATTGTTTGAATAATCTAAATTGATCTCAGAATTCAGGTCCTTCCCTATACAAAACCTTGAACACGTATTCTTGTACAAAATTTAAGTATGCTCCCAGCAAACATTTAGACTTCAATTTGTTAATATTTGTTCGAGAAAGATAAATCTTTAGAGTGAACGGAACAATAAGATATTTCTTCAAAAGAAATAATTTGCAAGTATTTTTATTTTTGAGACCTGGCAAAATCTATGGTACATCTTAAGTCTTAAAAACAAAATGCGATAGGGGTAATAGAAATTTCGTTGGTAAGGCAAAAAAAGAAGAAGATAAGTTTTCAAAATTAATTAAGTTCAAATTCCACGAATTTCAAAAGTTTCAGATATTTCGAGAGTTAAAAGAGCTTCGAGAGCAACCAAATAGTTAGTTATTTATCTTCCGACGTCCGTTTTTATAAAATAGCTTTCATATGAGTCCATCATATTCAAAACTCGCTTTACTTTGAACAAAATTTCGTATTACATTTTTTTCTTGCAGGATATGAACTTAACTGTTGTTCTATTTAGTCAAATCCATGTAAATTTGATTTTCTTTCTTTGTACAAAATTATTAAAAATCACTATCGAGTGCAAAACTTGACTAATTATCCGCAGTTGAAGCAAAGCGAAATTTATTTAAACTTGAAATTGTAAAATAAATGATCTTGCAATAAAAATGGCAGCGGTTGAGTTGTCGATTTTATAAAGTAGCTAATGGATCTATCAATCAATCAAATTTAATTTCATTGAGGTCATTTCACTATTTTCAACAAGCACATGCACCCGTGCTTCGCACGTGTATTTCTTACAAAAAGGAAGGACATTTTATAAGGTCCACCTTATTGTTATTGCTGAATAAGTCAAAAATTCACTAAAAATAATTTTCGGCCAGCAGTGTCTCTGATACACACATGTGCAACACTTCACGCTCCAACAAATCTACAATCTTTGGAGTAGTGGCTTTTGTTAACGCCTTAAGCAACAAAAAACGGGAATATTCCCAGTCTTAGATCTAGGATAAGGACCCAATATATCTATGAATGTTCGCTGCAATGGCCGAGTTATAACGACTTGACTACCCATTTGAGGCTGTACGATATAATTCATGGCCTTGCACTGCTTGCAGATAACGCATTTCCCTACATAGTTTTTAACGTCTTGTGCCATATTAGGCCAGAAAAAGTATCGTTCGAGTAGTTCTAATGTTTCAAAAGTACTCATATGTGCAGCCGATGGGGGGTTGTGAGACTGCTGATAGAGTTCCGAGATAAGCCCTAGTGGAACCCATAATTTCCAAGATCAGTATTAATATCTAGTGATCACCTGGGTAGCTTAATGTACAACTTCCCATTCTTTACTTGAACGTTACTTTTTACACCCGTTGAGAATCGCATTGATTTCTTGACATACCCTGAATGATCAAATTCAGGACTAGTCAAATCAATTTGTAGAATTAGGGTGTTTAAGTCGCCAGGTGAGTCATTGTGCCACAAAGCATCGGAACGCATTCGGGATGAAGCATCAGGTGCTACGTTTTGTTTACCTTTGCGGTATTCAACGTTAAAATTGTATCCCTGTTCAGTTAAGTCTTTTTGGTTAGTAAGCTATTTGAGACTGGCGTGGTCCGTGATCACCGTAAAAGGGGATCCCTCCACATATGCTCGAAATTTCTTTACGCTAGTTCCAGCTGCTAGGAACTCTAGTTCTGTAATGCAGTAATTTCTTTGCGCTGAGTTGAGCTTTTGCGATACATATGCAATGGGATGTTTCTCACCTGTATCCAATTTTTGAAGGAGAACCGCGCCAATGCCCGTCGTACTAGCGTCACATTGGATGAAAAATGGGCGTCCAAAACCTGGGTTTACCCTTGATTGATTTGAAAGCCAACAAAACCTGTGAGGTTAAAAGTATTTTTACGTTTTTACGTAGAAGGTTTATCAGCGGTGCTATCAAGAATGCGTAGTTGGCGATAAATCGACGGTACCAGTCCGCCATTCCGAGAAACCTGCGCACCTGACGCGCTGTTTTTGGTGGTGGGAACTCTGCAATGGCGCGGACCTTCTCATGGTCAACACGGAAAAACCCATCACCTACCACATAACCCAAGTACTTGAGCTCTTTTAGGACGAATTTACTCTTTTCGACGTTGATTGTTAAGACTGCAACCCGAAGGAGATTAGCCACTTGCCTAAGCAAATCTAAATGCCCCTCAACTAACAAGCAACCCGTCCAAGTAGACAAATACTCGGTCATGGAGTTGTTATGGAATGACGGGGTGCATCAGGCAACACATTGCCACTACTTTTCAGTATTTATATTAATGATCTTCCGGAGATACTACAGGACTGCAGTATTCATTTGTACGCGGACGATGCGCAAATCTTCTTAAGTAGGCCTATTGGGTTAGTTGAAGACTGTGGAGAACGCGTAAATCGGGATATTGCTCGCATATTAAGTTGGTCTCAACTTAATCATCTTACGCTCAATTAGAAAAAATCTCAATGTATTGTATTTTATACCGAACTTGTTAATCCTAACACATGTGATCTTCCTCACCCAATAGTTAACAATACACCCCTAGTAATTCAAACCCATGTAACAGATTTAGGAGTAATCCTTGACTCGGCAATGTCCGGATGTAAGCAAGTCGATGGTGTTCTAAAAGAGTTATATGGTAGTCTGAGAAGACTATGGGTTTTTGCTAGTGTCCTTCCTGTGTATACCAGATTGAAGCTGGTGAAATCCCTAATTATACCTTTCTTTACATATGATAGTCCAGTATTTCCTAAACATGACCACAAATGTGAACACAGGCTAAATGTGGCTTTCAACGACTGTATCCGCTATGTATTTGGACTAAGGCACTATGACCATATATCACCATATCAGAGGAGCATTCTAGGCTGCACATTATCCTCTTTCCTTAAGCGCAGATCACTAATTTTCCTGCATAATATTTTACAGCAAAATGGGCCTCTGTATTTATGCGAGTACCTAATACCTCTGAAAACCAACAGATATCGTAAATTTCTTGCTCCGCGTTTTGTTAAGACGGTCGGTTCCTTTTTCGTCCAGACCATAAGAATCTGGAATAGTCTTCCGCCTCATGTTCAACGTGTTGATGATCCGGATGCATTCAGGCGATTTTTTGTATTCCCTTGAGTTTTAATCTGTTTGTCTTTAATTTGATTTTAATATTCCTATAAACATACTTTTTATGGCGCTTCTTTCTTCTTGTTGATATTTTCTTAATATCCTCATTGTCTTAATTAATTAATTTATAATTGCGTATTTTCAATGTATTTTGTTATATATTTCTATCTTAGTTATTTTCCTCTTTATTATTTTAATTTTTTCCTTTATAGTTTTCTAAATAACCTAATATTACAAATATTGCTTTCTTATTTTTTCATTATTTCTCTTTTAATAAAGGGTTTTCTAATAAGGACTTGACAACTTTTTTTCAAAATAAAATGCAAACCATTTGAGATATTTCAAAAACTTTATTATTTACCATGATAAAAATGTTAAGTTTACTGAATAAATTGACAGTGACAGTTCGATGATTAGTGAAAGGGTGCGTTCACAAATTGAATTCAAAGTTGTCAAGTCCCTATTGGAAAACCCGATATAACTGACTGTATTTAGTTATAATTTACTTAATTTAAATTCTATTAGTTCCGAGTTTCCACCACATATTATGTACTTATAAAAGATTTATAATCTTGTAGTATCCACAAATAAATGAAATGAAAATGAAATGAAAATTCCGCTAGCAGATAATGGGCTTCTTCCGGACCGCACAGCATGGTGGCCGGCAAGTCAGGGTTGAGGGCATGGGGGAATAATTTGGTCCGGAGAAGACACGATCCTAGTATAGCTGTGCGAAAAAGGAAAAAATATTACGAAAGAAAAAAAAGAAGGAAGGACCGAAGGTTCTGCTACCTACCGGTACATATTTACGCCGAATCAGCGTGGTCATTTCAAGAAAGTCCTGAAAAGCAGGACTTCCTTACAACGGACGGCGAAGGCAGATCGGGAGGGCTACTCACCCAGGCCCTCGCGCGATCTTTTTCAAGCCGAAGAAGAAACCCTCTTCACGAACACCGTCCAATCGCTCCGATATCTTTTTCGCTCTTCTCGAAAATTGCACGATCATTCACCCAAAAAAAGAAACGTTTTTGCCGATCGCTTCCACCACGGTTGAGCCATTTCCCATGAAGTTGCTCGCGATCCCGTCTGCATTCCCAGTGATGAACTGGTCATTCGTCACACTCCCTAACCTGAATCATGTCCCTGGGGCGGAACGAGTTGTGCGGAATTGGGAAGTACTCCGTTCTGAGTGTGAATGTTTATATTGCAATGAATTTTACTCAAAAACATAACAGGGCTACGATACTCTAGATGAAATATAATTTTTTGCCATCCTATGAAATTTTGGATGGGGAGTGCTAGAAGGGGTGATAGCATTGAACTAATTTTTTTCCCATCATGCTAAAGTAGCTATAAAAACGTTTTACACAAAATGCTTACTCCAAAAATTGAATGGGGACTGAGAAAATTAGTGAGTTAGATTTAGTGAAAATGTGCAGTTTGTATGGGAGGTGGTAGAAACAGTGGGGAGATTTTAGTGATTTTTTCAGAAATAGCTAGGAATATTATAAAATTAAGAACCCTTAAATTTCAGATTAGTACCATTCATACTTTTCAAGAAAATCGATTTTTTGTGAAGCTGTGAAACTGTGTCATATTGTATGGGAGGGGGTAGAAGCAGTGAAGCTAATCAAATATTTTTTTCTGATCTTAGTGATAATACTAATTAAGTATTTATTACAAAATGTGAGCTCTATAAATGGTATATGTTCTGAGAAAATCGTCTTAGAGCATTTCATGAAAAAGTGTAGTTTGTATGGGAGGGGGTGGAAGGAAAGGGAGGACGCAAATAATTTTTCTACTGTAGATTTAAATTATTATGAAAGTAATATATCCCAAAACTCAGACTAATAACTTTCATACTTTTCGAGTAAATTAATTTATTGTTAAATTGCGAATTTGCGTCATTTTGTATGGGAGGGGGTAGAAGGGGTGAAGTTAATCGCCTAATTTTTTTTCACCTAACTAACAATTATAAATAAATATTTGGTGCACAATTTCAGCCCGCTAAATTTTATACGCACTGAGTAAATTGGCTTAGAGTAATTCATGAAAAGTACAGTTTGTATGGGAGGTGGTAGAAGGAGGGGGAGGACACGCATAATTTTTATACGGTAGATTGATATTGTCAGAAAAGTAATATATTCCAAATTTCAGGCCAATAGCTTTTATACTTTTCGAGCAAATCCTTTAATTGTCAAATTGCGCAATTGTGGTATTTTGTATGGGAGGGGGTAAAAGGGGTGGAGCGATTTGACCCGTTCACGAACTTGACCTTACTTTTTTGTCAAAAACGACGTGTACACAATTTGAACAATCTAGCTCAACGCGTTTTCAAGCTAGAGAGCGAACAGACGGACGGACGGACGGACGGACGGACGGACGGACGGACGGACAGACGGACAGACGGACAGACGGACAGACGGACAGACGGACAGACGGACAGACGGACAGACGGACATCCAGTTTTGAGATTTTTGAGTGATAATATTAACTTCTGTATCATTCATTTTTTTCTCCAAGCCTTATTTCTTAGCGTTACAAACCTTAGAGCAAACTTATAATACTCTCAGATTTCATCTAGAGTATAATCAATTGAAGGTTGGGTCGCTTGTTCCAAGTGTAAAAAATGGACGAACAATTCCTATGCGGGAATAGTTAGTGAAAATAATGAGATTGAGAATGAGACATTTTTTATTTTTGAAAATAAAAATACTGTCCTTTTGTTTTCTTTCAATATTATTGTATTAATGTGATTATTAAATTATAATGTGTTTGTAGGAAAATTTGCAGCTCCTTTAATTTAAAACCATATTTTAAACTTAGTACCCCATTCTTCCCCGGGTTCCTCTATATATATGTCAAGATACATTAGTTATACTTTTTTTTTATTACAGGAAACGCAAACATTTATACAACTCCTCGCGATTCCGACCCCCTCACGCCAACTAGATCCGAAAGCCGATCTTCTACAAGCAGTAAGAAAGCTGATAAAAATGCGAAATCTGTAATTGGCAATTTTGCCTTTCAAACAATATTTCTGTATCCTCAATCTAATAATTTCTTTATTTCAGGCGAAAAAAGGATTTAAAACTCCGGTGACTTGTCCAAGCGCAGAAAAGTTAAAAATTTTGATCTGCTCATTATGCCAATATTGCACTGAGATGCCGATAGGTGGCATCTATCAGTTACCACAAAATTCCGTTCTTGTTCGAAAGATTGAAAATTTTCTTCTGTCGGTCGGGAACAGTGTCATATCTAGCTTCTGGTGTAATTTGTGCTCTGAAGAAATACCTGTATGATTTTATTATTATTATTTATTATTATTATATTTCAATAATTTCGAGCACTTGTAGATCAGTTGGATTTTAATCATTACGCACACTTAACATTTTTGCAGGCCACCTATCTTTGCATAACATGTGCTATTAATTTATGCGGATTCTGCAAGGAGGCGCATGAAAGACAACGGACTACTGCACATCACAATATCAATAACTTACTGGAACTGAGAAAATTAAAAGAAACATCCAAACATTTGCCAGATGGGCCAAAATTCACATTAAAATGTTCCTTGCATCCGGGTTTTGAACTAAAATCATTTTGCATAACTTGTAAACAGGTATGTTTTATTTCTAGAGTTTTGTTACGATTTAAACAAAAATAATTATGAGAAACTTTTTCCTACTTCCAGATAGTATGCTCAGATTGTACAGTTCTGCTTCACATAGGCCATAAATATGACAGTGCGCATAAAATATTTAAAACATATCAGAAAATCATCAAGGATTCGGTGGAGAAAACGAAACCCCTTAGCGAATACGCCAATCACTCGATATCGAAACTGGCAGGAATTTCAAAGAAAATCAACGAGAAATGTGATCAAGTGCAACATGAAGTTGAAATGCATATCGCTTCGTATTTCGAAGCACTAGAGGTTCACAGGAATACTCTCTTGCAACAAGTTGCCAGAGCTCGTGAGACCAAAATGCAAATGATTCTGGAACAACAATTGGATTTGGGTATGGCTAATATGTTTTCTGTTTTTCCGACATTTAAATGTACAATAAATAAAAATCTATTTTAAGAAAAAAGATCTTCACAAGCAAAAGCAGTTGTTGAATTCAGCGAACAACTTACAAATTTGGGGAGTGAAGCAGAAATCTTATCTTTCGTAAATATTTTATTAAAACGGTTTGAATTTTGCGCTCAGTATAAACCACCGATAGATCCAAAGGTATTAAATAGAGTTAAATAATATTTTTTTACAATAATTCTGTGCCTTATCAAATGCTACCGAAGATCTCCGACACGCTACATTTTTTATCAGAAGTAAGAGCTCCATCGACAAAGGCTCAAAATAATATTCCCTTGTACGGAATCATTACAACACAAACCGTTGAGCCGACATTTTGTACTTTGGAAACAAAAGGTAATCATGCCGACATTAATTTATTAACTTTAGTTTAAAATGTAATTCAAGGAAAAGAATAACCTTTTAACATCGAATTCCAAAACAACCATTTCAAAATCAATAACAATCTTTGCCATATATTACAATCACAATAAACTTTTCTAAAACTAATTATGTCAGCATTTGTTGGACAACAACACAGTGGCGTGGCGTCCATTGATGCAAGTGAAGCATTGCTTCCCTTACATTTTGCCATTTATTGAGTCTAGAAATACTAAATTCAAATCGGAACGAATATCAAACATAATTTAAAAACATAACAAAATTATGATTGGGCGTAACGCCCAATCATATGATCCTCTAGATGAAATAGGAAATAGTTTATTGTACCGGAAAATACATATGTCATCTCAAATTCTTTCGAATAGTGAATTGTGACTTTTGTACGGGAGGTGGTAAAAGCAGAGGGGGAAGGTTTGTAATTTTTGTATATAACACCGAACGTATTATAGTATACAAAGTGTTTCATGCTGAATTTAAAGTTTGTAGCTTTCATAATTTTCGAGGAAATTGAACAATTTTTGCCTGAATTTATGCATTTTTATGGGAGGTGGCAGAGAAAGTGGGGGGTTTGGATGATTTTGAATCTCCTTTTCAACATCCTAATCATATTGCTTTGTTACTCATATGATCGAAAAAGAAATACTTTTCTTGAGTTTTCAATACAAACATTTGTATGGGAGGTGGTAGAAGGAGTGAAGCGAAGTTCATATTTTTTTTAGCATTTATTACAATTATTAAGGGACAAATTGTGGCAAAATTTGAAGCTTGTACTTTTTCTAGTTTCAATAAAAATCGATTAAATGCATTTTATCAAAATTGTGCATTTGTATGGGACGGGGTAGAAGGAGTATTCGAATCAAAACCAAATTGTTTGGCATCAATAATACTTGTAATAGTATACTTTCCTCAAAATTTAAAGTTGATAGCCTTGACGATTTTGGAGAAAAATAATTTTGTTCAAATTCCGAAATTTCGTTAAATTTGTATGGGAGGGGGTAGAAAGGATGAGGTGAAGTTGACAATTTTTACAAAATTGGTTGCAATTGTAATAATATGAATTTTGACAAAAAAAATGGTTCTTTTAGCTTTGCTAGTTGCGATGCAAACCGAATAAATGCATTTTTGAAAATTGTACATTTGTATGGGAGGGGGTAGAAGGAGTAAGGAGATCAGAATAATATTTTTTTACAGTAATGGTATTCTCATTATAATACTATTACCTAATTTTCAAGTCATTAGCTGAAACAGTTTCGGAGAAAAATCAATTTCTTTAAATTTCCAAATTTCATACATACATACCATACCATACAATTTGTATGGGAGGGGGTAGAAGGAGTGGGAGGATGTGGCCCGTTCACGAACTTAAAGTTACTTTTTTGCTAAAAATGATATATGAAAAATTTCAGCACGATAGGTCAAAGCTTTCGAGAGTTATGTTGTAGACAGACGGACAGACGGTCACTCGGAATCGAGATTTTTGAGCAACAACGTTTATTTCTGTACCCTTGGCGACTCTGTACGAGCATTATTTCTTAGCGTTACAAACGGTAAGGCAAACACAATATACTCTCAGATGTCATCTAGAGTATAAATAAACTGCCAACAAGTCGGGCGAAACTTTATTATTCTTGGGACAAGTTGCGGATGAGTGGAAAGTCAACATGCAGGTTAGAGTGGTTAAGGAAGGCTAAGTGAAAGGGCAGGGCTGTTGTCAATTTAACAATATTTCATTCGTTTCTGCAAGTTTGGGGTTTTACGAGGGGAGGAGCAGGGGTGTTAATAAGGGTGGGTGGATGTTAATAGCTTTTTAATTAATTGCTTGAATCTCGTCCAATATTCTCTGTATATAATGTGTTGTAAAAAATTTCAAGTTCGTAACTTTTAGTTTGTTGGTTATTAGTTGATTTAATGAAATTGGTCGAAATCATAGTTTTGTATGGGAGGGGGTAGAAGGGCAAGCGCGATTTCAAAACTTTTAAAGCAACTTCATTTGAATTACTTTTGTAAGTTTTTCGCAAAATTTGAAATTGATAGCTTTTAAGAGTTAGCTGACAACTTATTTCTTAAAAATGATCGAAAAAATAATTTTGTATGGGAGGAGGTAGAGTGGGTAGGGGAATCGTAAGACTTGTGATGCAATTTTCTTTCTTTTCTATTGTAAGAAGCTCGTACAAAATTCAAGTTCGTAGCTTTTAATTTGTTGATTATTAGTTGATTTAATGAAATTGGTCGAAATAATACTTTTGTATGGGAGGGGGTAGAAGGGCAAGCGCGATTTCAAAAATTTTAACGCAATTTCATTTCAATTATTTTTGTAAGCTTTTATGCAAAATTGCAAATTGATAGCTTTTAATAGTTAGGTGATAATTGATTTCTTAAAAATGGTCAAAAAAATAATTTTGTATGGGAGGGGGTAGAAGTTTTAAAGGTTTTCGACCAGTTAATATTTCGTATTTTTAGGGATTTTTTTTAAATGCATTTTGCAAATTTTCAAGTTTCTACCTTAAAATTTCACTCAAAAATTTTCAGTTTATGAGTTTTTTTCAATGCACATGAAACACCTTGTGCACGTTAGACCGGGGGGTCGGTTTATAACAATTATGGATCAAGTTATTATTATTTTTCTATGTACATCAAATAGACATATCCACGTGCAAAATTTAAACTTTGTATCTTTCACCAGATCCCTAAAAAAATCACTCAAAATTTTCGACATTTTTGCTGATCACCTCCCTCCCCTTACACCTCCCAACTTAAAATTTTTACCAAAATTAACCATTATGTAGTTCTACAATCTGACAAATTTTTGATTTGATATCTGTACTCTTTTTTGAGATATAAGGATTCGTAATTTTGAAAAGTGCGCCATTTTTGAAATGCTCCCCATTTCCCCCCACTACTTTTATTTCAACATGTTATATTTTTCTTGTATTTGCCTAGTATAGCTGAATATAAGTTTTAAATTTCAATTACATAGCTTAAGGGATAGTTGAGATATTCATTTTTAAGTGTTTTTCTTTGCACCCCCCCTGACCCTCTTCCTTACAATAATTAATCACTCTCCAAGCTGATTCCGATGGAACTATATGCCACCTTAATGGTCTCAAAATATGAATTTTTTACGATATGTAATTTCGAAGATATAATCATTTGAAAAAAAAATCGGTCGACAATTTGTATTTGGCCCCCCCTTTTCGGACGCCAGTGGATAAAAAAATTAAATTATTTTTAAAAGTTGTCCCATAAACCCCTCTATATGTGTGTTGAGTTTTAGCTTCCTAGCTGTTACCATGGTTGAGATATTTGAATTCGTATTTTTCGACTTAAGCACTCCCCCCGCCTCTCCCTGAACCCGTACACCCCCCAAAATAGGTATCCGCCTGAGATCCGCAACTATCTACAATCCCCCCAAAAATGAACTTTCTATCTTGAAGGGTTTGTGAGTTAATGTGCGCTGAGCGTACACACCGGCGTACGGCGGACGGCGTACGGCGGACGGCGGACGGCGGACGGCGTACAGACAGACGGATTTTTTTTTTTTGCATTTTTAGGCTAATTTAGTCATGAAACGCGAAAAAACAAAATTTCAGGGTAGCAAATTTTTTTTTTTTTCCAAGTCGATCACAATACTTTATTATTAAAATAATAAAGTAAAATTTAGACAGAAGCGCGCATAATTTTCATCCATCACTGTAAACACAATTTACGTGCACAGGACAGCCTTTTTTCTGACGCTTTCGCTGAAGGACGAAAGCCTTCCATAGGCAAAAATCTCTAAGATGCAATTTAAAAAATGCATACACCGGACTGCCGGCCAATACGTGGAAAAATTGTCCGGCTCGACTCGATCAAATTCGATTTCTATGGGAAGGGGAGATGCTTCCCATAAAAATCGTACGGTTAGTAACACCATATCTGTCTATTTTCCTCTTGTGGCTGTTTTCTGTGACAGATATCGTGTTTTGAAATTTGTCTATGTTTTGGTTGTTTGGCATTGCGTGTTGTGAATGCTCCATTAGTTTTCACACTTTGCCAATACCCAAACACACCAATGAGCTCAAGGCAAAACCTAAATTGGAAAAATAGCAAGCATTAAATTTCTTCCTTGTTATTTAAAAAAAAAATAATTGAAGGTGAATATTTTGCAACGTAACGTTTATCTATGTATTATGTGAAAAAGACGGAAAGCGTTAACTGAAATATTTTCATCAATCATCAGTAGCCGTTTACATTGTAATTAGATAGGCGGAGTAAGCATAATGTAAAGTATCATCTATTAGACGATAATATAAGCTATTATATGGACTCTTGGTGGTTAATTATATTATTCGAACTGAAATAAAGATATATAAAATATCTTTACAGTCCTAACGAGTAATACTCTTCGAATTCGACTTCAATAAGTCTTTTTCGCGGTCTAACTTATGTTTAGAAACTTCGAGTTCTCTGGAACTTATTCGCTCCTTTCATCTTTTTAAAAACACTTTACAATTTCAAATTAAATACTCGGTTTAAATATTTATGAATTATATATTGTTGTCGGTCTTAGGTCTAACTTAGAACTATCTTTCGGCTTCAGTTGCTTTGCCTTTTATAATCATTCAAGACACATTCTGGGTGGTATGTTTATGTGTCGGCGATATCCTTAGGAACAGTTGGTTCTCGTGATGTCGTCTTATCTTGTTGTGTGGTAAGTAGATTTTGTTTACGAAATGAAACAAATGCAACTCGGCTTAAATAGGGTTTGTTTATGAAACCGATGATGCGGCTTATGTTGAAAGATTCTGGGTGGTATGTTTATGCTTCAACGATATCCTTTGAAAGTGAAAATATCGCGATGTTAGCAACGGCTGGTTCTTCTGATGTTGTATGTGGGTATGTAACTGGTTATAGGGACTGTTGGTGGCTAGTTATTTTTAAAATTCTGATGATAAAGAATTTCATACAATAATGTAATTAATATCGTTTTAGGTTACGATCAGCTTCGCGTTCATAGAAAAGCTGAGCTCATTATCTTGTCCAGAGATGGCGACGGAGTACCACTCTGTCACGGTGGCCTAAACATCAATGCTATTCTGAAGTACAAAGATGCGGCTGCCAGAGCTGTAACTCTACAGGTGTAGACATAGTTGGATGCGAAATCTTTCCGGTCAAATTTCTAATTTATAATGTTGATCTATTCTAGATAGGTGATCGACGCGATGGATCTTATGTAATATCATTCACTCCTGATACGATAGGAATTTTAGTACTATCCGTTATGATAAATAGCAAACACATAAAGGTAAAACACTCGAGAATAATACCTAACAAAAACACTACCAGTTCTGAAATGATTTCAGGGAAGCCCTTTCACGTTAGGTGCTAAATCCTTACGCCCACATACCGGCATATATCATTGCTGCACGTTTTGTTCTAGTAAAGGATCCAAGACAGTACTTTGTGCATGTGAAGGAGTAATGGTGGGGTTTAAAGGATGCGGTCATGGCCACTCCGGTCATCCTGGTCGAAGACATTGGTCGTGTTGTGCTAGTGTATTGGAAAATTCGGAGTGTACAACTGCTAATAAATTTTGAAAACTGAAAATTAAATATATTCTTAGTAATAAATTATACTCTCAAATAATTGTTATAAATAAAAATATAAATATACGGTTGATTTATGAATTTTAGATTTTAATATACTATAGATGAAATCTGAGATTATTATGAGTTAAGAAATAAGACTCGGCGGAAAAAATGAATGATGCAGCACTATAATCACTCAAAAATCTCAAAACCGGATATCAGTCTTTCCGTCCATCTCCTCTCTAGATTGAGAACGCATTGACCTAGATAGTTCAAATTTTGTTCACATCGATTTTGGCAAAAAATTAAGGTCAAGTACGTGAACGGGCTAAATCGCTCCACCCGTTCTACCCCCTCCCATACAAAATTACATAATTTCGGAATTTAACAAAAAACTGATTTCCTCGAAAATTATAATAGCTATAGATCTGAAATCTATACACATAAATATAACTGTAGTGTCTGCCTGTTATTTGCTTATAAATAACTATAAACTAAGTAATTGCCGATTTCACCCAAAGATATGTCTGGCCATATTTTTTAATGGCTTCTGTCAATGATATATTTTTTCCTTTTGACATTTGTTAGCTGTCAGTCTTACTTTACTTTAGAAGAAAATTGCGCGTATTTTTGTTAAATGGTATTACTTTGGTGTCAGTTTTAATATTGAGTGTAAAAACGAGCATTTTCGTCATATTTTACTGTTTTATTTCCGTAAAGGAAAGCACACAGTGGAAGCTGCTAAAAAGTTACGTGATGTGTATGGTGAGAAAGCCTAAAAAGAAAGACACTGCCGGAATTGGTTTGACAAATTTCGTTCCGGAGATTTTTCACTCAAAGATGAACAACGATCAGGTCGACCAGATGAGCTTGATGATAATCGAATTAAAGCCATAATCGAGTCAGATCGTCATGTAACTGTACGAGAGATAGCATAGAAGTTAAATATGTCATATACATCGATTGAGAAACATTTAAAATGTATGAAGCTCGTTAAAAAGCTTGATTTTTGAGTTCCACATGAATTGAGAGAAATTCATTTAACAAAGCATCAGCGCTTGCGATATGCATCTTAGACGCAACGAATCCGACCCTTTTTTGAAACGAATCATCACTGGCAATGAAAAATGGATTGTTTACAATAACGTTAATCGAAAACGATCATGGTTCGAAAGCTGATATCCACCATAAGAAGATTTTGATCTCAATTTGGTGGGATTGGAAAGGTGTGGTGTATTTTGAGCTGCTTCCAAGGAACCAAACGATCAATTTGGATGTGTCATGTCAACAAATGGACAAATTAAATACAGCGGTTAACGAAAAACGGCCAGAATTGGTCCATCGAAAAGGTGTCATTTTTCACCAAGACAACGCTAGGCCACATATATCTTTGGTCACTCGCCAAAAATTATTGGAGCTTGGTTGGGAGTCGATGTTACATTCACCATATAGTCCAGACCTTGCACCATCAGATTACCATTTATTTCAATCTTTGTATAACTCCTTAGATGGTAAAACTTTCAATGATGATGACGCTGTGAAATCGCACTTGGTTCAGTTTTTTACCGATAAAGATCAGAAGTTCTACGAACGTGGAATTATGAAATTGCCAGAAAGATGGCAAAGGTCATCGAACAAAATGGAAAATATATCATTAATTAAAGTTCATTCTTTGTATTTAAAAAATGTGTTTTATTTATATGAAAATTCGGCAATTACTTGGTTGCCAACCCAATAAACACGTTTTTGAAATTGTTATCTGTGTTCGGCCGTCTTTCACGCATAAGCAGCTGAACCGAATGTAATGAAACTTGCACATATTGTTAGGTATACTCCGAGATGTAATCTGCGTTTGGTTTTATTTCTCTCATGCCTTACACCCATACAAAGTGACTATTATTTTTTATTTTTTATTTTTCAAAATATATATTTCTTGGAAACTAAAAGAGCTATTAATTTCAAATTTAGAATATATTATTTCTATCATAAATGTGGTAACACTGTCCCGAGGAGTTGATCGGAAGGTACGGTAATTAGGCAGGCACTCGAAGTTGGTCCATCAGTCCGAAAGGTTATAACGAGTGAATTAATAAAGATTTTAAATATTAAGCCGTGGCGTTTTAGTTCAGCTGAGTTTCTATATAGTTCCCACATAAATGCAAAGCAAATTATTCGAATCCTCGACTCCTTCCACCACCTCTCATACACACTACACTTTTTCATGAAATTTTACACACCAATTTTTTCAGAACGTATTATTTTCATCGAGCTAAAATTTTGTGCTAAATCCTTTATTAGCATCATTATTAATATAAGGAAAAAAATTACCGGCTAGCTTCACTTCTTCTTCTCAATGCGACACAATTCCACGACTTTCAAAAATTCTATCTTTTTTGAAAAGTGTGAATGTTACTGATCTGAAATTTAAAACAAATCAATTTCATGATAATTATAGTTATTCGTCGAAAAATCATCAGAAACCCCTCACTTCTTCTACCACCTCCCATACAAATTGTACAATCCCACTAAATCCGATTCACTAATTTTCTCAGTACCTATTTAATTTTTGAACCAAAAATTTGGTTGGAAACATTTTTAAAGCTACTCTATTATAATTTGAAACAAATTAGTTCAATGCTGTCACCCCTTCTACCACTCCCTCTTCAAAATTTCTTAAGTGACAAAAATTTCTATTTTATCTATAGTATTGTATGACTGGGGCTTATGCACAATAGACGAAATAGGAAAGGTTTATTGTACCGGAAAAAATTGTCATGTCAAATTATTTCAAGTAGTGAATAGTAACTTTTGTATGAGAGGTGGTAAAAGCAGAGCGGAGAGGTTTGTGATTTTTGTACATAACACCGAACGTAATATGCAAAATGTTTCATGCTAAATTTAAAGTTTGTAGCTTTCATAATTCTCGGGAAAATTCAACAATTTTTGTCTGAATTTATGGTATTTGTATGGGAGGTGGCAGAAAAAGTGATTTTAAATCTGTTTATCAACATCCAAATTACATAGCTCTGTTACAATTTTAAAGTCGATAGCTATCATATGGTCGAAGGAGAAATACTTTTATTGAATTTCCAATTCAAAAATTTGTATGGGAGGTGGTAGAAGGAGTGAAGCGAAGTTCATATTTTTTTAGTATTTATTGCAATCATTAAGGGACAAATTCTGGCAAAGTTTTAAGTTTGCGCTTTTTCTAGTTTCATTGAAAATCGATTACATGCTTTTACCAAAATTGTGCATTTGTATGAGAGGGGGTAGAAGGAGTATTTGAATCAAAACCAAATTTTTTGACATCAATGATACTTGTAATAGTTTCGCAAAAATTTAAATAAATGATAGCTTTGACGGTTTTGAAGAAAAATAATTTAATTAAAGTTCCGAAATTTCGTGAAAATTGTAAGGGAGGGGTTAGAAAGAATGAGGTGAAGTTGATAGTATTTCCAAAATTGATTGCAATTGATGAAATTAATTATGGCAAAAATGGATTCTTTTAGCTTTGCTAAATGCAATGAAAACCGAATAAATGCATTTTTGAAAATTGTGCATTTGTATGGGAGGTGGTAGAAGGAGTAAGGGGATCAGATCAATATTTTTTGAGATTTATGGTATTTACATTATTCTTCTATGACCTAGTTTTCAAGTCAATAGCTGAAATGATTTCGGAGGAAGATCAATTTCATTCAATTTTGAAATATCATGAAATTTGTATGGGAGGGGGAAGAAGGAGTGGAGGGATGTGGCCCGTTCACGAACTTAAAGTTAATTTCTTGCTAAAAATAATAAGTGACAAATTTCAGTACGATAGGTTAAAGCGTTCGAAACGTACGGAGAAACGGATAGATAGCCAGACAGACGGTCACTCGGATTTGAGGTTTTTGAGCGACAACAAATATTTCTGTACTCTTGGCAACTCTGTTCCAGCATTATTTCTTAGCGTTACAAACGGTAAGGCAAACTCCATCAGTCTCTTCACACTGTTTACACAGATTTTGGAAAGGCATTCGACACAGTTAATCCCAAGATTCTAATTGGGAAACTTAAAATATATGGCGTCTCTTGAAATTTACTTGACTGGATTTCTTCGTATTTATCTACTCGTAGTATGCGTGTAACTTTTAAGGGTCATGAGTCTTATGTATTTCCTGCGTGGTCTGGTGTTCCACAGGGGTCTTTTCTTGGTCCACTATTATTCCTATTTTTTATAAATGACCTACCCCAGTTTTTATCTTCTTCTTGTCTCCTGTATACGGATGACCTCAAAATCTTTCGAGTGATTAATTCTCCCTGTGATCGTGATATTTTAAAATTGGACCTTGATCGCCTATATCAGTGGTGTTTGTCGAATGACCTAAACTTAAACATTAAAAAATGCTTCTCAATGTCATATTCACTTAAAACTGATCCTCCCGAGTTACTTTATTTAATTGATGGCCTAGACTTCCGGAAGTAACGATTATGAAGGATCTCGGTGTAACTTTTGATGTGAAGTTGAGTTTCACTACACATTTTGAAAATATTTTCAATCATGCCTATAGACTTGCCGGATTCGTCCTCCGTATTTCTTCTTACTTTCGCTTGTTCTAGTACTGCTGTCCTGCTTTTTATCTCTCTAGTACGTAGTATTCTCGAACACTGTTCTGTTGTTTGGAGCCCTTACCATAAGTGTTACTCAGCTGCTATTGAATCAGTTATGGTACTTCATCTCCATCCTTTAGACATACGCAGAAGTTACTTTGATGAGTACATTCTTCACAAGGTTGGTATTATAAGGACTAATCTTGTTGACGAACTTAATTTCAGAATAGAAGTTGTTAGTACTAGAAATGCCGATATTTTTTATCCTTCACGCGCTTTACTAGACGTTTATTTTCACTCTCCTGTAGTTAGACTTCAGTGAAATCATGACAAACTACAATTTTGATCGTTGTCTATTTTTTTTAATGCTTTTAAAATTAAACTTAAGAAATTCTTGTGATATTTCTTATCGTGTAATTGAAATGAAAATTTTGTTCAATGGCTAAATAAATAAATATACGATCAGATTTCACCTAGAGTATAAAATTCCTCTTTTATCTAGAGTATCGCACGATTGAACGTAACGCCTGTTATGTTCAAAGCTTCAATTTGTTAGTTCTTATAGTTTTCCAGAAAATTTGATTACCATGTATTTTTGAAAATGAGTCATTCTGTACAGGAGGTTGTAGAAGGCATGAGGAGATTGAGATAAAACCAAAATTGTTCTCCTTGTCTATCTTACCGAGCGTTGGAATGCCTGCATCCAGAAATTCGGAGAATGTCATGTGCTTGTTCTTGACATTGCCAAAGCGTCCGACAGAGTTTGGCCAAACTGAAGGCCTATGGTTTTAACATAGTTTTTCTTAAATGGATTGAGAGTTTTCTCTCCGAGCGCTCTATTATAGTCGTGCTAGGTGGAGTATTGATTCCGGAATCCCTCAGGTCTCAGTTTTATCTCCTACTCTCTTTGTAGTTTTCATAAACGATCTTCTGTCATGCACGTCTTGAGTACAACTCGCATGTTCGGGCTGCGGCCCCAAAATCACATCCGGCTCTATTTGACCGTATCCAGAAACATGCATTCCGATTAGTTAGAGATAAAGCTATATCGGCTTTAATTGACTCCCTCGAGCATCGTCGAAATATCGGAGTACTCTGCATTTACTATAGATACTGCCATGGCTAACGCAGCAAGGAAATAAAAGCCCTAATATCACCTATATTCAATGTCCCCCCCCTCCCCACTCAACCTCCAGCTGCTTAAGAACAAAGTTCAACGCCACTTCAGACTCATCCCTCCTGTGTTTCCCTGCTAATTTCCCTATTTCCACTTGTTTCCCTTACCCATGTCGAGTTAACTGTGCATTGCGCATTAAAGGGTGATCCCCTAAGTTTATTTCGATAACCGTAAAAAAAAAGATTACATCTCGGAGCATACCTAACAAACTGTGCAAGTTTCATTACATTTGGTTCAGCCGTTTGTGCGTGAAGGATGGCCGGACAGGACAGACAAAAATTTCAAAAACGTGTTTTCAGGCTTCGTTATTTTTCAGATAACTTCGCCATAGACGGTCCCAAGCCCGGTTTGAGAAAGGAGGAGGGAACATGGAGTTAACCTGAATGGCCAGTAACACCAGTGCGTCTCAGGAAGTAGGCAAAAAGTATGATATAGTTGGACTCGCAGTATAGCTGTGAGAGCTCCAGCATGTCATATTTAGCTCAAAACTCCCACCCTTTTTCTACTAGGGTGTAATAAATAAGTAGGACCGGTCCTCCAGGTCGGGGGTTGGGCGAGGCGCCGACAACGCATCACCGGAAAAAGAACACTGTCCAGAAACCTGAAGAACAGCCTCGGAACGGTTGGACTCAACGGCAACGACCCCGCAAACGAAAAATGGACTACTCTATTGGATCTTGGAACGTTCGATCCTTATTTAGGACAGGAGCTCTGAAAGAGTTTCTCGAAGAAGTGGCAAAACAGAACATCAACATAACTGCCATCCAAGAAACGAAATGGCTCGGTAGCGAAATCATGGACATGAGATCACACACAATCTATCCAAGTGGAAAATTGTCGGGAAGCAGAGAGTTTGGAGTCGCTTTTGTCGTTGACAAAAAATTTAAAGAGCAGGTCACGAGCTTCAGACCAGTAAGTGAAAGATTGTGTGCAATCCGAATAAAGACTAAATTTTTCAACACTTGGTTGATCAACGTTCACGCACCAACAGAAGACAAGGACGATATAACTAAAGACGAATTTTATGCCACCCTAGAGACAACCTATGATTCACTGCCCTCGAATAACCTAAAAATTGTCTTAGGGGATTTTAATGCAAAAGTCGGAAAAGAGAAGGCTCATAGAGGAATAACAGGAGGGCACAGTCTCCATGACATAACCAACGACAATGACCAACGTCTTATTGATTTCGCAAGCAGCAAAAATATCATAGTAAGCTCTACGTGCTTCCCATTCGTTTGTGAATACAAACGAATGTGGGCATCACCAAATGGTGGCTCAGGCTTACATGTTAGCATGTTAGATGTTTATCTGACACCAATATATTTAGGATGATGATATTCCAATATAATAATATATAATATAATTATAATTATTATAATACTCTCAGATTTCATCTAGAGTATAAACATGGCGAAGATCTGAACGAAAAAATAACTAAATAGGAAGTACCAATGCATTAAGCTAAATAAATAACCAAACAATAAAACAAGCAACAGTTCAGCAACGCATGTATTGTCTTAACTATACAACAGAGTATACTTCAAGTGTTTTTTGTAATTTTTTTATCTGATTGTTTAGATAGTTTACGTAAAGATCAGGCTATTCGCTATTAGTAATAGTATAAATAGTCGCGTATTTCAAAAATCATATCTATTTTAATCAGCTACCATTCACAATGTATGTCAGCATTACATTGTACGGTACATTGTTACTATCGTTAAGTAAGAAAATATTTATTTACGAGTGTTAGAAAAATTCTGATTAATAAAATTCCAGTTCAGTATTTTTCATGGGGACTAGCAACAACCATTCAGGACGTCTCATTTATTCTTTTCACTCCACAAAACCCGAGCTCAGGTGAATTGCTAAAAATTAATGATACAGAAGCTCTAGAGAAATCCAATTTCAATAAGGATTGGCCTGTAAGGTGAGAAATACTTATTTAATGTGTACTTACGAGTATTCCGAACTAATGTCTCTAATGTGTTTTCAAAACTTCAAGATTTATTATTCACGGATGGAGAGCCAGTAAGGATTCTCGATTAAACATAATAATACGTGATGCATATCTGAAGAAGGGAAATTTCAATGTAATTGTAGTCGACTGGTCGAAATACTCCAACGAAATCTATCTGATAGCGTATACGAAAGTGGAGCCAGTTGGAAGCGTTGTCGCACTATTTACGGAATTTCTCGAAGAACAAGGCGTTCCGTTCGATAGCATGTACCTAATCGGACATAGTTTAGGTGCACATATTTCCGGAATTGCTGGCTATAAAATTGCGCCAGGACAATACAACACTATTTTCGCTTTGGATCCAGCCAGACCCGAATTCGATTGGGCTCCACTCAGTTCACGGGTCGATCCGTCTGACGCGAAATATGTCGAATCCATTCAAACCGACGCTTATTTGATTGGAGTCGGTCTAATGATACCCGCTGGTCAAGCATCGTTTTTTCCCAATGAATTTTTACTTGCGCAACCCGGTTGCGAAACTATTAGCTGTTCCCATTCGCGTTCCATAGAGTACTTTGCAGAGTCTATTAATTCAGATGTGGGGTTTTTAGCTAAAGTCTGTCCGATATGTACAGATTACGTGTCAATGGGTGGTGAACCGTCTACCCCTAAAAGTGGAATTTTTAATATGCCGACGAATTCGAAAGCTCCCTATGCAATGGGAAAATTGCAATAAACAAAAATCTGATAAAATTTTTTACAGAAGTATTAAAAATGTTGTTCGATATGCATTTTTTTTTTCCTAATGAAACCTACTAAGATACATTGCGGCGAATAAAAATAGAAATTTATCAAAAGATTTTTTTTTATTAATTTAACAACACAATTTGGTCCGGACGGTATTCCCCACATTACCCTTAAAAAGTACGCATATTCTTTAGCTAAACCTCTTCGCAATCTTTTCTATCTTTCATACTCTTCTGGGTGCTTTCCACGTATGTGAAAAGTTGCGAATGTTCAGCCCATTCCCAAGAAAGGCAGCAAAGCGAACCCCGCCAACTACTACCCAATAGCCATTATTTCAGTGCTCTCGAAAGTAATGGAAACTGCTGCCAATCGTAAAATATCTGGAGGATAAACAGCTCATCCATGATCGTCAGTATGGGTTCCGTTCTGGATGGTCGACGGGTGATCTTTTAGTCTACTTAACAGAGCGTTAGAACTCATGCTTACATAAATATGGCGAAGGTCAAGTTCTCGCACTTGACATCGCAAAAACTTTTGACAAAGTTTGGCACGAATGTCTCTTAGTTAAGTTTAGGGCCATCTGTCTTGTTCAATGGATTGAGAGCTATCTCTCTGAACGCACTATACGAGTAGTATTAGATGGCGTTACTCTTCCTGCTACCCAATTGATTCCGATGTCCCACAAGGTTCTGTTTTATCTCCAACTCTTTTCTTAGTATTCTTAAACGACCGTCTGTCGTCCACTCTCAATCCAATCCATAGTTTTACAGATAACAACACCTATGAATTTAACTCTGCTGCGGAATCAAACAATCATTCTATTACTTTCAATCGCAGGGAGTTATTCAGTTCGCTGAACTCGGATCTCAACTTAATCCTGGAATGGGGCAGGAAAAACAGAGTAGAGTTCAACGCATCCAAAACAGGCCTGTCATCTATCCCTCAAACGGGATGTTTCAGTGTTGTCTCACAATATAACCTTTGATGGTGCACGACTTAACCTTCAGAGAATTTCACACTGTTAGGCGTCAAAATATGTGACCAGCTGAATTGGGCCCAGCATATCTTTGATATTGCCCTTGACGCCTCTAAACGTCTAGGTGTTCTCCGTAAAAAATATTTCACACCCATCGACATAGGAACCATTTATAAGGTCTACATTAGACCACGTTTAGAGTATAACTCGCATGTTTGGGTTCTCTCGAGCATCGCAGAAATGTCGGAGTACTCAGCATTTACTATCGATATTTCCACGGTAAATGCAGTACGGAACTAAACGCACTCATTACTCCACTGCATACTTTTCCTCGGAATACTCGCCAAGCTGAACGCGCACATTAGTACACGGTCAAACCCTTGCCTTCTCGTACAGTGAAATATAGGCAGTCACTTATTATTAAGACTTTAGAAACATTTGCCAGCTAGTTTGTTTCCCAACAAGTACAACCTGCAGTGTTTCAAGAGCAATGGCCACCGTCATTTTCGTCTCTCTCCACCTTAATACCTCCACTTCCTATACCGACATAACTGTGCATTACATTAAAATGTAACACCCCAAGTTATACTTGGTGCCGTAAAAAAAAATACGTTTAGCAATAAACCAGAAGCCAATAATGACTTCAAACATTTTTTGTGACTGGAGATGGAGTATATGGACACGGACGCCATCTGCTTTCAACAGAATGTCGCTACATATTATACAAGTTCCGAAACAATCGATTTATAGCGCACGAAGTTTCCTGGTCAGGTAATTCTCGTTTTAGAGACATCAATTGGCCGCCAAGATCTTGCGATATAATACCGTTAGACTTCTTCCTTTGGCGTTATGTTAAGAGTAAGGTCTACGCTAACTATCCGCAAACAATTATAACGCTCAAAGCGAGCATTGAAGCCGAAAGAGTCAACGAAAATTTCGAAAGAACGATGAAAGTCTGCAAGCAAAGCCAAGACAGATATTGTATTCCATACATAATTCCCATGTGTCTACTTTATAATGCAATAAAATTTTCAGACTTCATATACTCGCAGCTTCGTTCGAAAAGAGAGATCTCTTAACCAGAGTACAATAAAGAGTAAGAACACTTTGTATAGTGCCTGGGTTAACATGTTTGTGACGTAATACCTCTGAAAAATCCGGTTTTTACCTCTGAAAATAAAGAGAGAAACGTGTCCCGCCGAGTCCGCGACACTTCTTATCTCTCATTCTAGTACATGGCGTTCTTACAGCTTTTGCTCGCGTCCTATTCAACTTTAACGGCGGGTGCGCGGGTCATGGTCGGCGGGTGATCGACGATTCTCCTTCCGCTCAATGTTTTCGATATTTTTCGCTTGCTCTTGTCTAATAAAAAAAAATCTTTGCGAGAATGAAATGGAAAGATCAGATTAAATGTTCACTATAAGCGTGAGAGAGAGGAAGCACACGTATCGGCGATGAAACACGAGTGTGTTTTCGGCAAATTTTCGGAGCCGGGTCGCATTTTTAGCTGAATGTTCCTACTCTTTGTTTTACTCTGCTCTTAACCTCCTGAAAGGTGAAAGGATACCGAAGGCCTGACGAGCTCTATTTATACGAGCCTCAATATCCTTTTCGGCTGACGAGGTAACAAAAGTCTTGCACCTCTTCCACTTTATGTTCGTTAAGAACAATCATTGTACTTGTGTTCGAACCCATGTGCATGTACATTTATTTTCAGTCTCTTTGCATTTAGAATGCAACAAGCGAACATTTGACTCTAAATCCGAACTGTTATGTGCAAATAAACACATGTTGTCAGCATATTCAAGATGGCGTAAGATGTTAAACAGTCCGCATTAAGGACATTTATCTTCCCCACCTTCCAGTGCAGCTTTCAAGATGTCAAGGGCTGGTGATAATATATAAGACGCGACACCTTGCAACTTCTTAGTATTTTTTACTCATAGAGATGATCTTATCTGGAATACCTCTTCTTCGCAAGCCAAACTTAATATCTAATCGCGCTTAACATCGTCGAAAGCCTTCTCGAAGTTCACAAACAAGAGATGAAGTGGCGAACCGATTTCGGCGACTGCTCCGATATTATCCGTAGGGTACAGACCATACAGGTCTATACAAGACGACATCATACGGAATCCAGCCTGATGAACTTCGTGAGTGCTCTCTACATCAATGATCCTATTGGGAATATCTTTAGCCATGATACTCGATACTGCAGTAAGTAGACCACGCCAATTGTCACAATCCCGATGGTTGCAATTCTTCGCGATTTTCACAATGACGACTTCCTTCCATTCTGCCGTATATCTTCCTTCATTCCAACCCTCTCTAAAAAGTAGGAGTGTACCGCCAGTTATTTCCGGGTCCGCTTTGAGCAGTTCGGTTAGTAGTCCGTCTACACCTGGCGTTTTTTTTCGCCATTGACCGAATGGCGGATACTCTTTGTCCTTATATGGGAGGATCATCCATAATAGAGGATTGTTGCGGTTGGATGTTTGGCAATTGTTCTGTTACTGAAATATCTTCATCTGAAAAAATGTTTAAAATATTAGAAATCGCCGCATAATACGGAGAGTTCCGTTGACATCTCTGCAATGCGAGAAGAGACACGACAAAGTGATTTTGCTGCACGACAATGCTTGGGCATTTGCTGCTCAGATTGGAAAACCAACCTGGAAACACTGAAATGGGATGACCTATCCCTTCCGCCGTATTCTCCAGACATCGCCCCTTCCGACTACCATCTATTCCGATCGATAACGCATGGCCTGACTAAGCAGCACTTCTGTTCGTACGAAGAAACAAAAAATCACATCGACTCGTGGAACGACTCAGAAATGAGCAGTTTTCCGACGCGGAATCCGTATGATGACAGAAAGATGTGAAAAAGTTGTGGCTAGCAATTGAAAATATTTTGAAGAATAATTTTGTCACCAATTTCCCACAATTAAGGCTCAAATTTAAAATTTGAAAACAAAACTACGGTTTTACTCTCAATACATTAACACAGAATGTGGACATCGTCCGACGGGCGATCATTTATCCAAACAGACCACATTCTAATAAAGAAGGATGGCGGCATCCAGCACGTACATATGTATATTTTGAGCGACTACCAGCTACATAGATCTCATATTTGGTTAAGACCAAATTCCAATGAAGAATAGCAAACCGAGGACACGCAAAAACACAACTTGCTCTTAAATTCGAGATTTGAAAGACTCAATGATGAGAGTAGTTGCGAAGGACGTATTAGCCCCGGAGAAGCACTTCGCGAAGAAGAAATGTGGCGAAACATCAAAACTGGCATTAACCCAGCGTAAAAGAAATTATTGGTTCTACAATGAATGCCAAGCTTATAAAAAAAACACAACAGGACTACGATTCCTCGTAAAGCCCAATCATACGATACTCTAGATGAAATAGGAAATTTCGTGATATCAAGAAATTTCGTATGGGGAGTGGTAGAAGGGGTTATATCATACCAAAGTAGCTTTAAATAAACTGCCAACAAGTCGGGCGAAACTTTATTATTCTTTGGACAAGTTGCGGATGAGTGGAAAGTCAATATGCAGGTTAGAGTGGTTAGGGAAGGCTAAGTGAAAGGGAGTTCTTGGGCAGGACTGTTAACAATATTTCATTCGTTTCTGTAAGTTTGGTTTTTATGAGGGGAAGAGTAGGGGTAATAGTAAGGGTGGGTGGATGTTAATAGCTTTTTAATTAATTGCTTGAATCACGTCCAATATTCTCTGTATAGAATGTGTTTCATAGACGAAGTTGCATAGAATTTTCATAAAATTCGGTGTATTTTACATTCATGAAACCGAACATTTGTATGGGAGGGGGTAGAGAATATAGGGGAATCGTAAAATTTGATACGCAGTTTTATTTCGCGTCTCTTGTAAGGTGCTTGTATAGAATTTCAAGTTCGTAGCTTTTAGTTTGTTGGTTATTAGTTGATTTAATGAAATTGGTCGAAATCATACTTTTGTATGGGAGGGGGTAGAAGGGCAAGCGCGATTTCAAAACTTTTAAAGCAACTTCATTTGAATTATTTTTATAAGTTTTTATGCCAAATTTGAAATTGATAGCTTTTAAGAGTTAGCTGATAACTGATTTCTTAAAAATGGTCGAAAAAATAATTTTGTATGGGAGGGGGTAGAGGAGGTAAGGGAATCGTAAAACTTGTGATGCAATTATCTTTCATTTTTATTGTAAGGTGCTCGTACGAAGTTTCAAGTTCGTAGCTTTTAATTTGTTGGTTATTAGTTGATTTAATGAAATTAGTCGAAATCATACTTTTGTATGGGAGGGGGTAGAAGGTCAAGCGCGATTTTAAAACTTTTAACGCAATTTGATTTTAATTATTTTTGTTAGTTGTTATGCAAAATTTCAAATTGATAGGTTTTAATAGTTAGGTGATAATTGATTTCTTGAAAATGGTCGAAAAAATAATTTTGTATGGGAGGGGGTAGAAGTGTTAAAGGTTTTCAACCAGTTAATATTTCGTATATTTAGGGATTTTTTTTAAATGCATTTCGCAAATTTTCAAATTTCTACCTTAAAATTTCACTCAAAAATTTTCAGTTTATGTGTTTTTTTCAATGCACATGAAACACCTTGTGCACGTTAGACCGGGGGGGTCGGTTTATAACAAATATGGATCAAATTATTATTATTTTTCTATGTGGATTAAATATAGGTATTCACATGCAAAATTTTAACTTTGTATCTTTTACCAGAGCCCTAAAAAAAATCACTCAAAGTTTTCGATATTTTTGCTTATTACCTCCCTCCCCTTACACCTCCCAACTTGAAATTTTTACCAAAATTAACTATTATGTAGTTCTACAATCTGACAAATTTTTGATTTGATATCTGCACTATTTTTGGAGATATAAGGATTTGTAATTTTGAAAAGTGCTCCATTTTTGAAATGCTCCCCATTTCCTTCCACTACTATTATTTCAACATGTTATATTTTTTTTGTATTTGCCTAGTATAGCTTAATATAAGTTTTAAGTTTCAATTATATTGCTTAAGAGATTGTTGAGATATTAATTTTTAAGTGTGTTTCTATGCACCCCCTCTGACCCTCCCCCTTACAAGATGTAGCCGCTTTCTAAGCTGATCCCGATGAAACTGTATGCCACCTTGACGGTCTCTAAATATGATTTTGTTACGATAAGTAATTTCGAAGATATAATCATTTGAAAAAAAAATTTGGCCGACAATTGGCTTTTGCACCCCAATGGATAAAAAAATTGAATTATTTTTAAAAGTTGTCCCACAAACCCTTCTATATGTGTATTGAGTTTTAGCTTCCTAGCTGTAACCATAGCTGAGATATTTGAATTCGTATTTTTCGGCTTAAGCGCTCCCCCCGCCTCCCCCTGAACCCATACACCCCCAAAATAGGTGTCCGCCTGAGATCCGCAACTATCTACAATCCCTCCAAAAATAAACTTTCTATCTTGAACGGTTTGGGAGTTAATGTGCGCTGAGCGTACACGTCGGCGTACGGCGGACGGCGTACAGACAGACGGATTTTTTTTTTTTGCATTTTTCGGCTAATTTAGTCATGAAACGCGAAAAAACAAAATTTCAGGGTAGCAAATTTTTTTTTTTTTCCAAGTCGATCACAATACTTTATTATTAAAATAATAAAGTAAAATATGTTATATTTTCTGGTCCTTCTAAACTCACGCTGAACTGTTGATATTATTGCATTGTCCAAACTCTATTAGGAGAGTAGTGTTAATGTGTATCGAGTATCCCTACTCTAGATAGCAATAGAGATACTCTATGCATACACACAACACATCTACAAGAGTTTGGTCAATGGAATAATATCAACAGTTCAGCTTGGGCTTAGGAGTACAAGACGGCAACATAAGAATGTAAAAAACAGTCAAACTTGTAGTTTGCTTGAGTTTGAATGTTTTAAACTGTATAGACATGAGCACAAACTTGCTTTAAATTACGAGTTTTTGTATAGATTACTCCAATCGAAATAAAATATGACTTTCGTTAATAACAATCATTATGATTGAGTTTACTTCATAAAACAAAAAGAATTGAGAAAATTCAAATTTCGGACAAAATTTCTAGCGCAATCGCTGTACATGCATTGTCTAAACTCTATTAGGAGAGTAAAGTTAGTGTGTATCGAGTATCCCTAGGAAGCGAGGGTTGTTAGACTATTACAAATCAAAAGTTGAGAACAAATAAGGGAAAAAACGCTAATCAGACAAAATATTACGGTGGGATACTATAACCTAGAAAAAGTAAACTGCTTTGTAAACCTGGAGGAAAACTTATCAATGGATAAAAGCGAGTCTATCGAAATTAAAAGAAGAATAATGATAGCATCGGTACTTCCAATAATAAAATACAAAAACGTACACAGGGAAACAAAACTTAAAATATATAAAATAAGAAAAGCGCTTTGCAGCGGAAAGCCGACATTAACTCAGGCGTCGGAAAAATTACCAAACGCCTTTGAAAGAAAGGTTCTCTGAAGAGTTATCGGACCTGTGAGGAAAAATTTGATGTGTAGAATACGGTGCAATAGTGAATTGTATCCTATCTTTAACCAGATGTGTCAATCCTTAAGCCTAATCGTGTATCAGGAAGCTACAATAGCTTGGTCGTGTGGAGCAGACGAATGACGAAAGAGTTAATACACACTAAAGGGAAAAGTCAATGGGCAAAGCACTAGTAAAAGCATGAACCCGCTGGGCGGATGCTATTGACGCAGAGAGCAAATCACAACTAAGATTTTTAAACTGGAGAACGCGGTCGCTGAGCCGAGAAGAATGGAGGCGAAGTATACAGTATGCTAAGATCAGTGTGGGCTGTAACAAAGCCCTCTAAAGTGAAAGCCATGTAAGTCAATCCAACAACAAGTTGGGGTCACAACAAAAATTACAGGTCCATACAAATTCGATCGCTTTTGTATGAAGCAAACACGGCGGGCTTTATAAGAACCGCGTTTATATATAAATGCAATGTTAAAAATTGTTAAGCTTTCTAGGATACTTTATTAATAGTACTCGGCGTGTAATTATTACACATTGATATCAGTGCAATAGATTTTTAATTGAAAAATGCGCAATCATAGTCAAATCTCGGTTTCTACCACCGAATAGAGTCTGTCACTCATATTATGCAGAGTTCCCCGGTTAATTTTCACACGGAAAACTGTAGAATTTTAGTTATTACGAAAAATTATACACTCGCGTAATACTTCCAAGTTCAATTTGTTTTAATTATGCCTTTTTGTTGTTTTCGGTAAATTGTGTTTTTACGACAAGATCATACAACAATTATATAGGTAGTCTTTTGAAATCGAAAAAACCACGTCATACACATTGGAGTCATTCAAGATGACCGCTACGTCAGTTGTGCCTAGCTTGAGATGTAGAAAGCTTTGGCTGTAACGTCATCGTAAGTGAATAAAAATATGTTACCCCTTTAGTCAATTGAATTACCTACTAAACTTAAGATGATTCATTTTTTTTGTGTTAATTATATTTAGCCAAAATTCACATTTACAGTTTATTTTATATAAAATTTGTTATAATTATATTTGAATCGGCTGTCACTGATGTAGATAAATTTATCATAAACACTTAAAATTACCACCTTTTAAAAGAACAGGGAATATAATATACAACGAATGATATTGAAATGCTTTAAACGTGGACGCTTCCTTTATTTCGATTTTATGAATACACCCGGAAAGTTAATTACGAATGAATATCAAAAAGTTTAGCTACTTCGTTTAAATCGTCAAACTTTTTGTTTTCGTTAATTACTTTTCGGGCAATATTAATGCGATTGAATATGTTCCACAGCAAAACACCAACAACTTTACCATCTTTTAAATAGAATATGACACCCTTATCATAATCATCCACTTTACAATTTTCATTCTGTACTCCGCTTGCGTTATTGTGTTCAAACTCAACTTGACTTACAAGTGGTTCCTCTTTTTTTTCTTCAT
Organism: Chorisops tibialis; assembly: GCA_963669355.1. Classification (NCBI taxonomy): domain Eukaryota; kingdom Metazoa; phylum Arthropoda; class Insecta; order Diptera; family Stratiomyidae; genus Chorisops; species Chorisops tibialis. The sequence goes on from OY770262.1 coordinate 278,108,029, forward strand.
CGGCTGGAGTTCTTTTTGCAAAAACGCCAACAGTCGGTAAAGAAGAATCGACAATACCAATTCCTTCGTAGCCTACGTGTGGTCCTAAATCAGACCAAAACATGCTTTGATGTCGATACGGCTTTTCTGTAAAACAAAAAGGTTATCATATAATTTAATGAAAATTAGATCGAATTTTTGACATACTCAGGCCAACCATGTTCTCGCCAGCCAGTCTTCCTGATACAACTGAATGATCATGGTGCTCCACTCTCCGCCTACCAAGCAAAGGATCATAGAAACATGCTGCGTCGCCAGCCTAAAAAAAAAGATTATTGTAGGACAATAAAAAATATATCCAAGTAAAATTACTTACAACGTATAAATGCCTCCGTGCTTCCAATTCAGCATTAACTACAAATCCACCAAATTTAGAATCAGTCTCGAGCCCAGATACTTCTGCTAATGATGTATTAGGTTCACAACCAACACAAACTACAACCTGAAATAATCACAGAACAAATTTGAAATTTACAAACAAATTTAGTAAAATGTAATAACTAAACTTACGTGGTCGGCAATTACACTTTTTCCATTGCTCAAAGTTAATTTCAATTGATTATTCTGTGAAATAACTTCGTCAATTTGTGCATTGGGAATGACGCAAACACCTTGTTCCGACACCTTTTCGGTTGTCCATTTGCTTAAGTATTCTGGTAGAACTTTTGCCATATTACCCGATTCGAAAAATAATTGATAAACCTGCAATTTCTTCGATTCACCTGATTAACAAAAGGATAAATAAATAAAAAAAAAATGATAAGAATGTTAAATCTATCAAACCATGCTTGGCCAAAGCGCACGATAGCTCGCTTCCCAGAAAACCACTTCCAATAACGGCAATCGATTTTTTAGATTCACATAATTGTTTCAACTTGATGAAATCTTGCGTTGTTCGAAAGACAGAAATTTTTTCCTTAACATTTGCAGGAGCTGATTCAAACACATCTAAGCTTTTAGGCGTACAACCTGAAGGAAATTGAATTTTCAAGATGCGAAAACTTTCATGCAAATAATTAGTTACCTGTAGCGATTAAACATTCGCCATATGCAATTTCTGTTCCATCTGCAAGAACTACTTTCTTATCACATACATCAACTTTTTTCACCGTGTATCCCTGTGCTATCGCAACTCCTCCGTTTTGACTTTCAAGTAGTTTTGTGGGATCTATGTAGAATTCTTCAGGTTCATAAAACAAACTAGAAAAGTATAAAAAATATTCAAATATGATGCATGTCTACATTGACGGAATCGTTCTTCCTACCTACGTTCCGCTCCATTCCATTGTTTGAATTTGTAATCTTTAGGAACTATGTTATTCTCTGCATGATACCAAAGTTCCTTGGAGAGCGGTGGCCGCATGTAAGGTTTTTCAAATTCATTCGAAATAACCAGAACCTTAAAAAATAGATTATTATCTGACGGTTGAATGAATACTTAACAGGCATTTTACTTTCGCTTTTGGATCATGCGACTTAATTGCCCGGAATGCTGAAAAACTTGCAGTGCCACCGCCTATTAAAAGATATGGAACTTCTTTTGGCAGATCAGCCGAATTCGTAGGTACTTTTACTTCTGTAAAAAAAAGTTGATATTTTGAATAATGAAACTCGTACAATATGCAAAAAGTTAATATGAAATGTTGAATGGGTTCGGGAGATAATATTTATATTAAAAAAAAACTAACTTGATTCCAAATTGTTTGAACAGCTGTTTATTTAAGCATGTTTAAGACCATAAGAAATATAATCAGCAATTGTAATAATTTTTTGAAAGGAATACAGAAAACAATCAATTTGAGAACCCATGTCCTCACAGTTGCAGATTCTGTAACTTAATTGACCCAAACATTTTTTAGACTCTCTCTAAGTACCTGATGTGTGGTCACGATTTGCAAGAAACTCAACTTGAAGTAAAACTAAATTTACGAAACTTTACCTGAGGTTTCTCCAGGGATGTCAGGAATACCATAGAAGGTAGTTTAAGACTTCGTGTGGTTTGGGTTTAACGCCCAAATACCGCGTACAATTTCTCAGAATTTGACTAGGATTTCCGTTTGCCAAATTAAATAGATCTCTGAAGTCAGCAAAGACTGATACCTTCAAGCAAATGAGCGGTGATTATTGGTACTAAATCAATCCGCATTCGTAAAAAAACTTGCAGTTGATCTCCCATGGCAAGAATTCATGTAAATCCAACAGTAAGATATTACCCCAATGGAAAAAAAGTGTCTTCAAAAACGTAGGGCAAGTTTTCTTTTTCACAAATTCAATGTTTTGAGTGAAAACTTTTTTGAGCATGATGTCTAATCCCTGCAATTTCTTATCAATTGTGTTACAATTTTGGCACAGAATATAATCTTAGCGATCCCAGGGCAAATGTAGTAGCCACCGATTTCTCAACTTCAAGAGCGATTGTTGAATCATGGGTGTGATCTCTAACTGATACGAGAAACGCAAACAGCGCCTTAGATAGTACGATAACGACATGTGGCATTCAAAAATGAACTGTAATTGTCATCTGGAACGTTCAAGCATTGAAAGATGGACTGCCACTCGGTCCATACGAACCCCAATGTCAACCAAAGAACTGCCGACTTGAGACGGAATTACCGCGATGCTCACAAACAGAGAAGGACCATTGAAGATCTGACCAATAAAGCAGAATCTGGGGCTTAACTTGGGGATATGGGTTCGCTATTTAAAATTGTGAAACAGTCTAGGAACAGAAATTTCACCGCCAACCACCTGGTGATAGATATCAACTGAACTCTCCTTCATATGAGTGAACACCAGTTGCGGGCGATGGAAGCAATACTTCTCCGATATTTGAGGATACTGATGCCTCCGTGGAATAGTGGGCAGCGTGCTTGCTTCACAGTTAAAAAGGTCATGGTTTCGATTTTCACTCCAGGCAGTAGGATTTTTTAAGCACGAAATTTTCGGATGCTAATGGCAATGAAAAATTATTCGAAATATAATGGGCAAACGATGTAAAAGTGAAATATGGCCACATCTCGAAGGTCTATACACTCAGTAGATGGTTTCTGTTCGCTTTATAATGATTCAGTCCCCCATATCATCTTTAAATATTTGTCAGTAGCAGCCAGTATAACTGAAAAATAACCCAGCTTCTCCACTCATTACGATTGTTCTCACTCCCCTTTCCCTACCTTCCCAATCCCATTCCTTCCCACCATGACTGTGTTTGTGCACTGCACGTAAAGACCGAAATTTCCAATAACACAAGTCAAATAAAAAAAAATATTTTAAACATCTTGTCAGAGTTACGAGGGCGGATCGATAATGACGTGTAAAAATGAAGAAGGAGGGGGTAGGTAAGGAATTTGGTATTTTTTTTTACCTGCTTCATCCTTAAATAGATTACCTGCAAAGGCTTAGCCTGATACCTTTTCTAGTTTTTGTGAAACTGCTGTCTAAGCAAGTCAACTTTTAATAAATTCCAAAAATGGATAAAAACGAATTTCGTGTGTAGATTAAAAATAACTTTTTAAAAGGGAAAACAGCTAAAGTAACCAAAGAAAAATTAGATAAACATTATGGGGACTCTGCACCATCGATTGCAATGATTTACAAGTGGTTTTCAAAATTCAAGCGTGGTCGTACGAGCACAGAGGCCATACAAAGTCCAGGTGGTTCAAATGAGGTCACCATACCAGAAATCCATGATCTCGTGCTAGGAGATCGTCGAGTGAAAGTGCGTAAGATAGCTAAAGCAGTAAGCATCTCATACGACCTGTTTGGAATATTTTGAAAAATCATTTGGACATGCGGAAGCTATCCGCAAGATGGGTGTCGCGTTTGCTCACAGTCGACCAAAAACGCAATCGTGTGACAACTTCACAGCACAATTTGCAACTGTTTCAACGTGATCCAAATCAATTTCTTCGTTGATTCATAACTGTTCATGGATCCACCACTACACTCCAGAAACCAAACAACAGTCAAAACAATAAATGGAAGCCGGTTGAAGCGCATCGAAGAAGGCAAAAACCGTTCCATCGGCTGGAAAGGTTATGGCGACAGTATTTTGGGATTCCAAAGGAATAATTATCACCGACTACTTGGAAAAAGAAAAAACAATAACAGGAGCATATTATACTCAGTTATTGGATCGACTGAATGCTGCAATCAAGGAAAAACGGTTGCATTTGGCGAAGAAAAAGTGCTGTTTAATCACGACAACGCTCCAGCTCACACGTCTGCTGTTGCAGTGGCAAAATTATTGAAATTACGCTACGAATTGCTTCCTCATCCACCGTATTCTCCAGATTTGGCCCCGTGTGACTTTTCTTGTTTCCAGACTTGAAAAAATGGCTTGCTGGAAAGATATTCACCACGAATAGTGACGTCATCAATGAAACCAACGCATATTTTGAAGGACTAGAGAAATCTTATTATTTTGAAGGGTTAGAGAAATCTTATTATTTGGAAGGGATCCAAAAATTGGAAAAACGCTGGACTAAGTGTATCGAGCTAAAAGGGGACTATGTTGAAAAATAAAATAAATTTTTGCCGAAGAAATTTTGTTTTCTTCATTTTTACACGTCATTATCGATCCACCCTCGTAGATATTCCAGAAACAGAAAAATTTCCAAACATCCAACCGCAACAATCCTCTATTAGGGACGATCCCACAGATAAGGAAGAAATAAATTTCGCCATTCGGTCATAGCGACCTGCTAGGAAACGACGCAGCAGACACGCTTCCACGGCAAGGATCTGCTAACGTTAACTCCACTAGGAAGTGCTGAAGGCCTAGCTTCAAACAAACTATTTTGGATTCTTTCTTGGCGGGTCGGCGACAGCTGGACATCTGCATAACGGTCAAATCTTGTGGAAAGAACCAAATAAAAATATTACAGCTCAGCTGTTACCACGTAGTCGCTATAGCGTCCAAACCATTGTTTGCCTGACCACAGGTCATTGCTTGCTAAAGCTCAGGAGTGACATCCATCTCATAAGCAATATGGGGAGTACAATGGGCCCAACTAGATGGCCCCAGTGCATTGTGGTTCTACGAAACCACCCTCCTACAACCTTAACCTAAACCTTAACCTAAACCTATGTATATGTATATTACTTTTTTTTGTCTTCTTTTCCATATTGTTTTTGTTTTGTTAGTTTTTATTTTTGCTGTTGTTTTTTAATTCATTTCTTTTTGATTTTAGTTTTCGTTTTCAATCAAATTTTAAAATAAAATTCGCTCATATTCCATAAGCCAAGGTTATTTATATTTGACCAACTGAATATTCGATGATTAGCTTCACTCAAACTCTAAGACCGGACTTATTAGCACTTGGCGAAACTTAAATGCTTCCAGGAAGTGAGCAGATCTGATCTGTTCCCGGATATCACTTAATTCCAACCTTTTTTCGCCAAAGGGGTCTCGCATTATATATCCGCGATGGTGTGGCTTACGATTTGATTCCATCCCTGGAACCTTGCTTCAATCCAGCGTTCAACTTTTATTGGATAAAATTGACCCTTAGTAAGCACATCATATTTTTTCTACTATGTGTTGAGAAGTTCAGGACTTTCGACAGACGACACTAACCATGAATTAGATAAGTTGTCTGACTCAATCTAGCAGATACATGCTGTTAAGCCTGGTGAAATCGTTATCGCGGGCGATTTCAACGTTCATAACACTGCTTGGCTTCAATACTCTAACTGCACAGACCAACAGGGACTGAGATTTTTGGTTCCACCAAAGGACTGAAGCATTTGGTGAGCGTAGTGGTGTAGCGATGCAAGGGAAGCAATGCTTTCCTTACGTTTTGCCCTTTATTCAGTTTAGAGAAGCTAAACTAAAATCGGCACTAATATGAAAATTTATTCAAAAATTTATTTAAAAGAAAGCGCGCATTATTTTCGTCTACAACTGTTTACAGAATTTACGTGCTCAGGATAGCTTTTTTTTTCCCACGCTTTTCTTGAGCAACGAAAATTGAAAGCTTTCCACAGGGAAAAAGATGCGATTTTAAAAACCCATATATCAGACAAAATTTTCTTGCGCGACGAGCGCAAGTTCGACTTCAGAAGGAAGGGGAGATGCATCGCATTAAAATGCTTCCATCCTTTTCTCTCATTGCTTTTAGTTGCATACATATACAAGAGAACGCCGGCCAATGCGAGTAAAATTTTCGGTCGCAGCGAGCGCAAGTTCGACTTCTATAGGAAGGAGGGATGCGTTAATGCAAGTGCTTCCAACCAGTGCTTTCAGTCGCTAGCTCTGGCTCTCGATCAAAGTATTGCCAGTATTGAAATTGTACTAGCCGAAAAATGATCAGGAAAAAAATGTAAAGAAGTAGAACTGGCAATATTGCTCAAATTTGTCGTGCTTTGAGTGGAACCGAATCGATTTAAACATCAGCAGATTGGGCGACATCTTTTTCTGGACGGGTTTAATTTTTTTTTTAAGAAAATAAAAACTAGAAGCTTAAACTAAGGCTTGAATTAATTAATTATTCAACATTTTTAAAGCTTATATTTAATAATAATAAAAAAAAGGTCAAAGCAAAACGCCACTAAAATATTTCTTCGAATTTCGGTCCGCTACCACCTTAGCAAATGAAATGCCATCAATTGAAGGGATTGAACAATATGGATTATCCGTTAATTTATTAATTCAGAAGCTTTAAGCTCCTGTGCGGTAGTAGGGGTTTTTTATATCACGTTCGTGATTCCTCAACATAAATAATGTTTCAAGCAGCTGACGAGAGAGGTTTTAGTAATATTGATAATATATTGCTTAAACGTATTAAACCAATGTATTTAAAAAATAATTGCTTCCCCTAGCTATAAAGTCACGCCACGACACTGGGTGTGCGAGCCTACTCGGCTACCTGATGTTGCAGACCATTACGCAAGTCTCCTTTATCTTCTTCTCACAAACCAGCCTGAGAAATATAAAATATCTGTTATTGCACCTTCGTCAATTGGTGATACGAATCACTTCATGATTCGTTTCCAATATCGGCATTAAGACCGTCGGTAATAAAAGTTCCAAAGAGGATCGTTTGGCACTTCAAAAGAGTCAACTGGGGCGTACTTAACGCATTCTTTAAGGCTTTTGAATGAAAACAGTGTTTTATATTCAATAACTGCGATCTAGCCTGCAATATTATTACCGAGGCAATTCTCAAAGGAATGCGGCTCTTTATTCCTTTCAACCTCAAAAGAGTTAGACCATCTAAGGACTCTTGGTTTACCATAGATTGTCCCGATGCAAATCACGCATTTAGCAAGTTCAGGGCACACCCCACCCTCAGCCACAGAGATCTATATATGAAGGCAAGGAATTCCTGCAACATCATAATTTATCACACAAAAAAAACATTACAGGGCTACGATTGCGCGTAAAGCGCAATTTTACGATACTCTAGATGAAATAGAATTTTTTGTGATCACAAGAAATTCCGCATGAGAAGTGTAAGAAGGGATGATAGCATTGAACTAATTTTTTCGCCATCATGCTAAAGTAGCTATAAAAATATTTTATACGAAATGCTTACTCCAAAAATTGAATGAGAACTGAAAAAATTTGTGAGTTAGATTTAGTGAAAATGTGCAGTTTGTATGGGAGGTGGTAGAAAGAGTGGGGGGTTTTAGTGATTTTTTCAGAAATAACTAGGAATATTATAAAATTGACATCCCTGAAATTTCAGACTAGTGCCATTCATACTTTTCAAGTAAATCGATCTTTTGTGAAGTTGTGAAACTGAGTCATATTGTATGGGAGGGGAAGCAGTAGAAGCAGTGAAGCTAATCAAATATTTTTTTCTGATCTTAGTGATAATACTAATTAAGTATTTATTATAAAATATGAGCTCAATAAATGTTGTATGTTCTGAGAAAATCGTCTTAGAGCATTTCATGAAAAAGTGTAGTTTGTATGGGAGGGGGTGGAAGGAGAGGGAGGACGCAAATAATTTTTCTACTGTAGATTAAAATCATTATGAAAGTAATATATCCCAAAATTCAGACTAATAGCTTTTACACTTTTCGAGTAAATCCATTTATTGTCAAATTGCGAAATTGTGTCATTTTGTATGGGAGGGGGTAGAAGGGGTGAAGCTAATCGTCGAATTTTTTTGGCCTTACTAAAAATGTTAAATAAATATTTGGTGCACAATTTCATGACAAGTACAGTTTGTATGGGAGGTGATAGAAGGAGGGGAGCACACGCATAATTTTTATACGGTAGATAGATATTATCATAAAAGTAACATATTCCAAATTTCAGGGCCAATAGCTTTTATACTTTTCGTGCAAATCCGTTTATTGTCAAATTGCGCAATTGTGTCATTTTGTATGGGAGGGGGTAGAAGGGGTGGAGCGATTTGGCCCGTTCACGAACTTGACCTTACTTTTTTGTCAAAAACGATGTGTACAAAATTTGAACTATCTAGCTCAACGCGTTCTCAAGCTAGAGCGCGCACAGACGGACGGACGGACATCCGGTTTTGAGATTTTTGAGTGATAACATTATTTTCTGTATCATTCATTTTTTTCTCCGAGCCTTATTTCTTGGCGTTACAAACTTTAGAGCAAACTTATAATACTCTCAGATTTCATCTAGAGTATAAAAACAACATGACTTAAAATTAAGACGAAAGGCATGCCCCAAAGGATCTAAATCTTTTTAGCCATTTGCTAAATCCGACAGTAATAATTTTATTTCATCGTCCATACTTCCTCTTTCTGACGGCAGCCGCTCAGTCGTTGATCGAGTTGAAAAGGAAAATTTACTAGCAGCGAGTTTTGCGAGAAATTCAACCCTCCCAACGAGTAATCACTCACCCCAACTGTATTGCCTAGAGGCACCATACTGTGTGCCATAAAATTTCGCATATGCGTCATTGATAAATTCTTCAGGATCTCAATATTAATAAATCCTTTGGTCCGGACGGTATTCTTCCCATAACCCTTAAAAAATGCTTCCCCGCAAATTATCGCCCAATATCCATCACTTCCGTGTTGTCAAAAATGATGGAAACTGCTGTCAACCACAAAATCATGCAATACTTGGAGAACAATCTACTTTTAGATGATCGCCAATATGGTTTCCGATCGGAAAGATCCACAGGTGATTTGTTGATTTACCTAATACTTGCATATATAAGTTTGGCGAGGGCCAAGTACTGGCATTAGACGGAACGCATTTGACAGAATTTGGCATAAATCCTTACTTTCTAAGCTTTGATGCTTCTTTTATGCTATGGATTGAGAGTTTTCTATCGAAGCGTGCAATACAAGTTGTCTTAGATGGCGTCTCTTCGACTCCCTTTCCTATCAATTCCGCGTTTCTCCGTTTTATTACATACTTTATTTTTAATCTTTATTAACGACCTTCTGTCGTCGACGCTTAAGCCAATTCATAGCTTCGCAGATGACAGTACACTTGAAAACACAGCATCGACTCAACTGCTGAGGTGCACCAGTCTTCTGTGAGCGCGGTGAGCTATTTAATTTATTAAAATATGACCTCAAAACAATCCTGGAATGGGGCAGAGCGAATCGAGTAGAGTTTAATGCCACTGAAACACAACCCTGTCATCTTTCTCTTAAATACGATATGTCGGTGCCTGTCATAATCTTTGATGCTGCAACATTTGATCATTCGGAGAATTTCTACCTTCTGGGTAGGCACTTGAATAAAAAACTTGACTGGAGCCAGCACAGTCACAATGTAGCTTTAGACGCCTCCCAGTGCTTAGGATTTCTCTGAAGATGTAAGAAATATTTTACACCATCTGACCTTGCGACCATCTAAAAGTCACACATCAGGCCCCGACTCCAGTACAATTCGCATATCTGGGTTGGGGCACCCAAAACTAATCTAAAGGTACTGGAAAGAATTCAGAGATTTGCGTTTCGACTTATTATAGATGATGCCATCACGGAATCCTTAGACTCCCTTAAACATCGCAGAAATGTCAGAGTACTCACCATCAACTATAGATATTTCCATGGCCGCTGTAGGCGTGAAATTAGTCGTATAATAAATCCTTTATATAAATTCCCGCGTAATACTCGTGCTGCTGAACGCACTCATGAGTATACAGTTGAGCTACTCAAATCACGTATAGTGAAATATAGGCAGTCGTTTCTACCTCAAACAACCAAAATGTGGAATGCACTACCCGCAGCCACTTTTCCTAGTAAATATAACATTATGCAATTTAAAAGCAACATCCACCGATTTATTTTATCCTGTCCGTCATTATTCAATTAACTGTGTATTTTGTTTCATCCCTTCCTAAACCGACTGGACTGAACGCTATAATATTAAAGGGTAACCCCCAAAGTTCAAATTGTTGCCATAAAAAAAAATGAGATACTCTAGATAAATTAGAAATGTTTGTGATCTTAAGAAATTTTGTATAAGGAGTGGTAGGAGTTCCAGCATTGAATTAATTTTTGTCACATCATGCTGGAGCAGCTATTAAAATATTTTAAACAAAATCTTAGCTCCAAAAATTGAATAGGTACTGAGAAAATTAGTGTATTAGATTTAGTGAAATTGTTCAGTTTGTATGGGAGGTGGTAGCCCGTTAACGAACTTGACCGTACAAAAACTTTTTAGCCCAACGCGTACTCAAACTAGAGTGCGAACACGGACGGACAACCGGTTTTTCCAAGTTTTTGAACTTCTGTCCAATCCAGTTTTTTCTCCGAACCTTATTTCTTAGCGTTGCAAACTTATAATACTCTCAGATTTTGTCTAGAATATAAACAGGACGTGCAGTGAAAAATGTACGAATATTCGTTAAAACTTACGCGGTACTCCAAAAGCATATCCCGACACAGGGGTACCATCTTTTTTGCCCTCGGATGCACGACTTTTCAAGTAGTAAGCCTGCAAGAGAAAGGAAATTGAACTACACAAGCAAATTAAACGGCAAAAAGTTGATTACCGCAGCTGCTGCTCCACCGAGTGCTAGCAAACCGATTAGCCATCGCAGATTTGTTTTATCATCATCGCCCGCTCGTTTAGGACCGCCGGGCGGACAGCTTGATTTCTTCGGTACTGGCTTACAGTACTTTGCTTTGTTGACTTGATCGTTACGTGGAGGAGAAAGCGATCCTTGTTCCTAAAGAGAACAAAAAAAAAACATCCCCAATAGTAGGAAACAATTAAAAAGCGATATATAAGCTAATTAAAATCACGGACGCAACTGCAAGTTGCTTGAGTCGTTGCGTATCGGGAAACACGGGATTCTGGGAGATTTTGGTAGGCTTTAATTTGGATCGCGCCTCCAGCGCACGTTTATTTACCGAATCGTAGATAGTTCGCCGTGTTATACATTTCAGCGAGCCGGGAAAACCTGAAACGTTAAATTTTACTGGTGACAATTCAGAAAGCAATGCGAAATCGCACTTGAAACTCCGTCGCCCACATAACCTCGAAAAGGTCAGGGAGCAGGCCGGGGACCACTGCCGCCGTTCCTTACCCGAAAAAATTTGCCGATTTGCGTAATTCGTACACCGGAATATTTGCAAATTTAGTCGGCTTACTGTTATCATTTTTTAATGATCAATTTCGAAACGAACTCAGGTCTCGTTGATTCTCGATTATAAAACAGGAATAATAAATAAAAATCGTTTCATAGGTTAAATTTAATGTTGTTCGTTCCTATTTTTGTCTTGTTTTTCTCTTCTTGAGCACTTCCCGAATTTTTTTGTTCGCTATGCTGTCATCGTACCTTTTACCTCTTCTTCGCTTCTACGTTCCCTCCTTTCTTTCTTCGTCGAATTCGTTAATAGGAAATCGGTTTGCGACTTGGAAAGAGCGCCAAGAATTGAAAAGATTTTTTTTTTTACAGATTTATTAAATTTTTTTTTTTATTCCGGTTTGAAAAGAATTTTGTTCGTCGTTGAGAAACGAATTGCAAGGAAAATTTCCAATATCGTCAATTTAATACGAGTTTATAATTCACACATTATGGAATGATTAATAATAGGAGTAGTCTTTGAATTTTCTTTCGGCACTGCGAACTCAAAGTGATTTTTCGAACGATTAATTGCTTTTTTGGGGTTGAAATGAAAAAATAACTGATTTTATAATGCTATTTCATTAAAAAAAAAAGATTCAAATTAATTTTTCTTCAATGCATTTTACACAAAGATTTCGATTATGTAGTTTTTTATACGCAGCTTTTCACAAAAACGTTGTTTTTGGTGGCAGAATTTTCTTCACTGCAAACGTGACATCTTACTCTGCCTTTCAATTGCAGCGGAACGCTCTTCAATCTCTTTGGTGGGATTGGTGATTATGACGATGTTCAGGGAAAATCTCGTAATGATTGATTTGTGGGTGAACTCCCACGTGTGACCGTGGAAGCAAAGATGTTGATGATCCTGATCTGGGTTTACCACTTCTCGATGCCATATATGGTTGTGCAAGTGCAAATTCAAGTTGACGTAGAAAATTTTTACACGTTTTTGAGTTGTTTGCCAGTTTGGATCAACTTTCTCGAGATAATTAATGCATTCAAAGCTGAAATATCGATCATATTTGAAAACACAGCCACTGACCATCGATTTATTTTTCGTTTGCAGCTATAGCATTAAAGCATTTTAACGACAGTATCCACATCACCCACATTGAATAACCGAAAAAAATTTTAAAATGTAATAAAATTTAAAGGTACAATGTGTTTGAGCAAACTGTTCGTTTTGTTGTAATATAATCGACGGCAACTTTTTTTCGCTGAATCCAATTTCTTTAGAGCTATGCATTGTGCTCTGCAGAATAGAGCATGCATTTTTTCTCCCAAAGTACGAAACAGGGGCTGTGTTTTCGGTGAATGCAAATATCAATTGATATAAAGGCATTTTTTTACCATTCAAGAAACTTTGGTGGAATGCTTCTTTTATATTTCTTCGTCGTGCCAACGATTGTGATGCCCTTCGAAAACAATGATTGTCCAAGATCATCCGAAGAAGAAACAAATTATCCATCGTTATGTTGTGACCTTTCAACCCACCAACGAGATCCAAAATTTTCCTTTTGGATGTTCAACTGGTTCTGGTTGCCACGCAACACCATCTTTTGAGACAAACAGTGGATCCGTATTTTCACCGTCAAAAACTGATTCGTTTGTTTCATTAGATTCCTCCTCAGCATCAAAATCACTATCATCTGAATATAAATCGCCTTCATCTTCACATTCCTCTGGCACATATTCATCATCACTGTCCCCCGAAAAATCACCATCATCACTACTATCAATTTCACTCAATAGTGCTTCCACTTCCTCAACTGTTAGGTAGCTTTGCCTAGCAGACATTTCTTTTTCTTTTCTTTATTGAATTCCCAATTGCAGAATGAAATTTCACAGTCTTACAGAACACGTCTGTTCAGGCTAAGATCGATCTTCAAAGAGTAGAAAATTGTTAAGACCTAAGTAAGCATAAGCCAAAAACAAATAAATCTTACTGTTTATTCCGTAAGGAGAAGATCCTTAGGAGAAAATATTAAATGGATTAAATTTAGTTCTATCCCTTTTTTATATAAAAACAAATATTTTAAATCCTTTTCTTACATTTTTTTAAACAAAAAAAAAATTTTAATAATCAATATCAAACTACAGACAAACAAATAAGAAACAACATAATGTACGTGTTTTGTAAAAACAAAAATGATTATCCAAAAAATTTGAATGAATGATCTGTAAATTTTTCGATTAGATTTTATGGAGTTGAGATGGCACCATACCTCCTACGAATGGTCAGGAGCTATCTCGCAGATAGCGTATTACTATATGATACCGAAGAAGGAGTGAAGAAGTATAGCATAACATGCGGAGTCCCACAGGGCTCAGTACTAGGACCGGTGTTATGGAATATACAATATGATGACATCTTACGACTTCCAGTACCAAGAGGCGTGCAAATAATTGGCTACGCGGATGATCTAGCAATTACTGTGGTAGCGAAAGGCTTACAGAGCATCAACAACGTAGGCACCAACGCGATTTCTGACATTCAGAACTGGCTTAAAGCAACTAATCTAGAGCTAGCTGTACAAAAAACAGAAGTAGTTCTTATTACAAGCAGAAAACAAAGAGAGCATATAATGTTAAATATAGATGGACTTGAAATCTTATCCCAAACCTCCATTAAATACTTCGGTCTTATGATTGACGCAAGATTATCCTTTAAGACGAACATCGAAACTGTCTGCGCAAAAGCAGGATGAGTGAACTAACAATGGCGAACATTGGAGGGCTTAGCCAAAACAGGAGGATACTTCTTTCATGAGTGACGCGAAGTATCATAATGTATGCAGCACCGATATGGAGTGTAGCACTACGATACAAATCTTACGCGAATATATTAAAAAACCGCGTAGAGTAAGTGCATTAAGGGTTTGCAGTGGATTTCGCACAATTTCATATGACGCCGCGAATGTCATAGCTGGTTTACTGCCGCCTGAGATACTAGCTAGTGAAGCACGATTATATCACAAAAAGAATACGACAAACCGATGCTTAACAGTGGAAGAGAAAAAAGGCGAGCAACGGGTAAATACCAATGCCTGGCAACTGCAATGGAACATCGTAAACAAAGGCCGTTGGACATATAGACTCATAAAAGACGTAGATAAGTGGGTTGGACGGAAACATGGTGCAGTAGATTACTACATTACCCAATTTCTGTCAGGGTATGGCTGTTACAGAAGCTATTTGCAGAAATATGACCATGACTCTTCTGCGTCATGTCCAAGCTAGAAAATACAGAGCATCTATTATTTCACTGCCCAGCCTACGAAATCTACAGAAGGAGAGTCGAGGACATCGTTGGAGAAAATATTAATCCCGACAACATTATCCCACATATGCTGAGCAGCAGCGAATTCTGGAATGCGGTGACTGAGATGTGCAGGACAGTTCTCACCGAGCTAAGACTCGAAAGATTACATAGGGAACTATCTTCGACAGAAGCGCCTACAACAGATAGAACAGTTGGTAGTTGAATAAAATATGCAGTGACATATACAGGGTGACATAAGGCATTAAATGTGACAGCTTTATGCTCCTCCCTCCTCCTGACGAAATACTTAAAAAAAGTTACATTAAATTTGCCAAGAATTTTAATTTATGTATCCGCTTTTGTCCGCCACTGTATTCATAGGACTAACCTGATTCTCAGATCGCCCAACGTAAGGATACAGAACGTACATAATAAATTGTTTGATTCTGCAGGTATGCTGCGCTTTGAACTCGGCATATTTAGACTTAAATTAGAAATATCGACAATATTAACTTCCTTTCCTTTCTAAAGAACTGCCTCCTGAGATCGTTACTGTTTATTGTTAATCTTTTTTTCGCTCGTCTCAATGTCTGTTTGAAGTTTTTCTAGCATCTTTTTTTTTTCTTTTTCTTCTCATTCCCTTTCAATTTATTGAAATAATTCTGCTACTTCATCTTTTCATCTTATTATTAATAATTTTATTTTTTGTTATTTTTTCCCATTACATTTTCTCTTTTTTTGTATAATTATTATTGAACTTTATTCAATTTAATAATGAAAGTATAAATTTAGACATATTGCAGGCTTTTTTGTTTAGACTGTAAGCTCAAGTGTATTTAATAAATAAATAAATTTGTTTATTTAATTATTATTAATTTTTTTTTTTAATCTTCTTTTATTCTTTTTAAATCGATAAAACTCATCGGAATATTAGAATCCATCAACCTGCCGGTCGAATTTGGTACGAAAGACAAAAAATATTTCTTGAGCTGGCCGAAGAGGAATGTCAAAGTGACAGCAAGACACTCCAATTAGAAGAATGACTACAAAATTGTTTTGATTGCGTGATAACTTTATTGCTCGAGCAATTAAATTCACGAACTAGCAAGTCGATAAATCGATGGTAATGACGGGACAATTGCAGATACTACACTGCGAGTCGAATCGACACGAAAGATTTGAAGGCAGTAGCAACAAATGTTGCAGTAGCAGCAAATGTTGCAGTAGCAATGTTGCAGTAGCAGCAAATGTTGCAGTAGCAGCAAATGTTGCAGTAGCAATGTTGCAGTAGCAGCAAATGTTGCAGTAGCAGCAAATGTTGCAGTAGCAATGTTGCAGTAGCAGCAAATGTTGCAGTAGCAGCAAATGTTGCAGTAGTAGGAAATGTTGCGGCTGTCACATTTCATTTTTCCGAAGTAAAAAAAAGTTGTAAAATATTAAAAAATTTCATTCAGTTCCATTACTTATTACTTATTGAAAAACAAAACAATGAGAGAGCATCCAGAGTTAATCATCAAAGTGAAGAAAAGTAATTGTTTGATAATTATTTAATACCTACGTTCATCGAAATTTACATGCTGTGATAAGGAAAATTCGGGCAGAAATATCCACAATATAAAGAATCCTAGAAAATAGGATCCCAAACATTAAGCTACTATGGACGGTGCGCACGATTTACACGAAGCGGTCAATCCGAACAAGGTAAGGTCCCCAGATTCGGATTGTATTGGAAATTTCGCTGCATAATTGAATTAAACTCATTTTCAGTCGCTTTTGGAAATGACCCCCGAGGAACGCTTCAGGTAATGCATGAATTTCTCCGGGCATGCTGACGTCCTTCTTAACGTTATACATGCTTTCAGATATGAGCACCAGAAGATGCACGAGAAGCACAAGGGGCACGAAGCAATGCACTCTGAAATGGTTCTAGTCCTGCTGGTCACTTTGGTCGTTGCGCAAATCATCTTGGTCGAATGGAAAAAGCGCCATTACAAATCCTATTCGGTAGGAACTTCAATGTTTTGCATTTGTCGCGATATTAACTGATTGGGTTTTGCAGATGACTGCATTATTTGCGCTCTGGATCATCCCACTCATAATTTGCGTTAAGAATTATTGGCCCCGTTTCATATTTTTCTGGACGTTACTTACTCTGATCACGATGTTTGTAATGTGGAAGGCCAGAGAGAAACCTATTAAAGGAACGACACCAAGGTAATTTTAAGATTAAGAACGGTAAACGAAATTGCTGCTCTGCGCGCAATGAGATTGTGGCGATCAGAAAAATTAGCAATAGGCTTGTTATCATAACCGTTTGGCATCATCTAGCAAAGATGAGGTCATCGTTATCACATGCTATGATTTATCTTTAGGTTAAGGTTCAACTTAAGAAAATTGAGAGCAATACTCACGAAATCAGGGACGAAATTATGAATCCCCAGTCGAGTTTCGAGAATTTTCAAATTTGGTTCGAATTTGTCTTCTTATCTTACCACCAATCTCGATCGAGCTTAGGTTTAGGTAGTAGGAAGGTGGTTTCGAAGAAACATATTGAATTGCGGGCATCTAATGGGATTTTACTCCTTTTGTGCTAGTCACTTGGTACGGTTTGCAAACCGAAGTAGGCTCGAATGTTTGACGCGGTTGTCTAGCTCTGCGAAGTATCTGGAGTCTACACAAAGGAGATCGAGTTTAAAGAGCGAAACGAACTAGAAGCTTTTTTTTAAAGCGGGGAAAAGCCTTGAAGTGCAGGACTTGAACCCGCTAAAAATCTCTCGCCTAACCCACTACGCCCGGTACTACCGTTAAATATTTCGTCAGGAGGAGGGAGGAGCATAAAGCTGTTACATGTAATGTCTTATGTCACTCTGTATATGTCACTGCATATTTTATTGAACTACCAACTGTTCTAGCTAGGGTATAGCCTAGTACGTAGTATGTTGGTCTTGTAATGCGAAGGTCGTGAGTTCAAATCCCGGTCGGCGCAATAAATAATTCCGGCACATTGCCTGCTTGGATATACCTTGGTCACCTCAATCTAAGAAAATGAAAAATTCGTAAAAAGAGGGTTGTAATGATGAATGAAATAAGTAATGAAAAGTGTTAAGGAACCTGAATATCAGGAGGCCAAGGTCCGATTTGGGCTGTAGCGCCATTGTAGAAGAAGAAGAACTGTTCTAGCTGTTGTAGGCACTTTTGTCTCAGATAGTTCCCTACGTAGTCGTTCGAGTCTTAGCTCGGTGAGAACTGTCACATTCCAGAATTTGTTGCTGCTCATCATATGTGGGATAATGTTGTCGGGGTTAATATTTTCTCCAACGATGTCCTCGACTCTCCTGTCCATTTCGTAGACTGGGCAGTAAAAGTATACGTCCAGCGGCCTTTGTTTACGGTGTTCCATTGCAGTTGCCAGGCATTGGTACTTATCCGTTGCTCTTCTTTTTTCTCTTCCACTGTTAAGCATCGGCTTATCGTATTCTTTTTGTGATATAATCGTTGTGCTTCAGCAGCTAGTATGTCTGGCGGTAGTAAACCAGACATTCCCGGCGTCATATGAAATTGTGCGAAATCCACTGCATACCGTTAACGCACTTACTCTATGGGGTTTTTTTTAACATATTCGCGTAAGATTTATATCGTAGTGCTTCACTCCATATCGGTGCAGTATACATTATGATACTTCGCGTCACTCATGAAAGAAGTATCCCCCTGTTTTGGCTAAGCCCTCCAATGTTGCCATTATTAGTTCATTCATCCTGCTTTTGCGCAGACAGTTTCGATGTTCGTCTTAAAGGATAATCTTGCGTCAATCATAAGTCACCCAAGTATTTAATGGAGGTTTGGGATAAGATTTCAAGTCCATCTATATTTAACATCATATGCTCTCTTTGTTTTCTGCTTGTAATAAGAACTACTGTTTTTTGTGCAGCTAGCTCTAGATTAAATGCTCTAAGCCAGTTCTTAATGTCAGAAATCGCGTTGGTGCTTATGTTGTTGATGCTCTGTAAGTCTTTCGCTACAACAGTAATTGCTATATCATTCGCGTAGCCAATTATTTGCACGCCTCTTGGTACTGGAAGTCGTAAGATGTCATCATATTGCATATTCCATAACACGGGTCCTAGTACTGAGCCCTGTGGGACTCTGCATGTTATGCTATACTTCTTCACTCCTTCGGTATCATATAGTAATACTCTATCTGCGAGATAGCTCCTGACCATTCGTAGGAGGTATGGTGGAGTTTCCAATTTTAGTAGAGCATTAATTATGTGAGACCACGTCACCGAATTGAATGCATTTTTGACGTCGAGTGTTATTATAGCGTAGTATTCTTTAGAACCATTCTTCCATCTACTGCCTTCAATAACCTTTTCGACTGTAGAGCGCCCTTTGCGGAATCCATGTTGATTCTCTGAAATGTTTCTCTCTCTAGAATTAACCGTTCTAGGATTGTTCATGCACTGCGGCCTGTATGAACTCGGCTCTCCGGGCAGTTTTCCGGGAGTAGAATCAAACGTGGGAGTAGAATCAAACGTTGGCGTTTCCATATTTTGGGAAAAATACCATCCTTTAGATATTTCGTGTACATTTCTGCGTAGACGTCTGCATTGAGCTTTATAGCTAGCTTAAGCGCTCTACTTGGAATGCCATCTAACCCTGGTGATTTATTGTTCTCGAGCCGCTTGGAGTACCTCCTCCTGCAGTCACCACCGCTAGTTCGTTATTTTCTTCAGTGAAACTTTCTATTATTGCCGGAACATTACTATCAAAGCGTTTTGGGAATAGCGATTCGACTACTTTCTCCATAAGTATCGGACACGTTGGTGCTTGTCCCCTTGGTCCCTGCAGTTTCGACATCACTACCTTATATAAGTTACCGTTCATATTGTTACAAAGTTCTCTAAAACATTCTTGTTTACTTTGCTTAATTTAAGATCTGACCTAGCTTCTTTGTATATACCGTTTAGTGTACTACTGTTTACGGTTGTTCTTTTCCGCTGCAGCTGTCGTCTAGCTTTATGACATCTAGTGCGTAGTCGAGCAATGTTATCGTTCCACCAGTAGTTTGGTTTCCGTACGCTGTGAGCTTTTCTTCTCAGGATTGCCTCGTCACAAGCTTTGCTCAGTTTGTTTACTACATTTTGAGCATGATTTTCTATATCTTCTTGCAAATCATGTTCGGCGTTCAGTACTATCTTAAAGATTTCTTCATCTAGTGAATTATTTTTCCATCCTTTTGTCTGTGCTTTCGCATGCTGGTGCTTTTGACGATTTCTTCTACCAGAGTCACTATTATTGCCTGGTGGTCGCTATGCGTTTATGTACCACTTAACCGCCATTCTGTGTGCTGGATTAATGTTGTACTTGCAAATGTAATGTCTATTATGGAACCTCTTCCAATTTTTTTCGAATGCGTTTTTGCTCCCACTATTTAAGACGATGACGTCAAGCGACGCAAAGGCTTTGAGTAGGATATTTCCCCTTCCATTCTTGCGTTTGCTTCCCCATTCCGTGGCCCATGCGTTGAATTCGTCAGCAATGATATTTCGACTTAACATCGATCGTGTGTCCATCTAGGATCCTTTCATATTCATCGTTGCCAGCACTCGGTGGTATATAGCAGCTATATATATTTATTCCGCCAATCTTTGCTCTTGTGTAGTACTGGTTATCAGTGTGTGGCTTATCTTGGAAAGTCTTGTCTCCACATTCCCAAATTGCTGCCTTTTGTGTTGTGTCAGAGATCCATTCTAAATCTTCTAAGTTTCGATATTGCTCAC
Source organism: Chorisops tibialis (assembly GCA_963669355.1). NCBI lineage: Eukaryota > Metazoa > Arthropoda > Insecta > Diptera > Stratiomyidae > Chorisops > Chorisops tibialis. Next base: position 278,128,632 of record OY770262.1, read on the forward strand.
TAATGATCGCTACATCAAATTTCTCTTCGTATATTCTCTGCTTTAATAGATCCTGAGCCGTTTCACAGTGATTAAGGTTAATGTGAACTATTTTCATAGCTAGGGTGTAGCCTAGTAGGTAACGTGTTGGTCTTGTAATGCGAAGGTCGTGAGTTCAAATCCCGGTCGGCACTACACATAATTCCAGCACATTGCCTGCTTGGATATACCTTGGTCACCTCAATCTACGAAAATGAAAAAAATTCGTAGAATGAGGGTTGTGCGAAGGGCTAACAACCCTTCCACAATAAGTAATGAAAAATGTTAAGGAACCTGAATATCAGGAGGCCAAGGTCCGATTTGGGCTGTAGCGCCATTGTAGAAGAAGAAGAAGAACTATTTTCACGTTTTTGTTTTTTTTTTTTAATTTTGCGTGCTTCTAGGTATGCGGGACATGTTCGACTGCTTGTAGGATGGATAGAGTCGGCACTTCCGTCGCTCTTACATAGCATGCATCATGGTGAGCTACTGCAATCTCTCACAAAATAGCCTGCTTCACCGCATTTCATACATCTTGCACTGCGATGCGGTGCTTTTGCATGATTTTGCTAAATAGTCGAAGGAAAGGCACCTGTAGCACCTCGTTACATTCACCGTTTCTCTAAGTCGGCAGACGACCCATCCTACTTTAATTTGCCCCTTATCGATAAGTTTATTCGCAGTTTCTGTCGGTGCCCTAATCACAGCTGTCTGTGTTCCAGCATATGCCTTCCTAACTACCTTAATCCAAGAAGGGTTGAAGCAACTTAGCCCCTTTATCTGCATGCGTATGACATCTACGATATCTTCCGTCGTCGTAATTTCATCTAAATCGTTCAGTTCTAGTTGAGTTTCTTACGTAAGAACTTTACGAGCAGGAGAACAGAACACCAGAGGAGTCGTGGGGCCGCGCTTCTTAGGATCTCGCGCTTTGCAGAAAATAGATAAAAGGAAGGGGGTGGTCTTAAATGTGAGTCGTTCTTTCTCACACTTGTGTGTATATTTATATGAATACAGTATGTAAAGTATTTAAGCAAAATTATTCGAGTTCTTTTGTAACGGTTCTATAGCTCCAAAATCTAAAGTCGACTTAATGCGTGAGTCGCGCAAAGGTAAGAGAGAAAACGAATTACGTAGCAACGGCGAGTTATGTTTCTTCGCTATACACCATTCAGTTCAATTACTACAGAAAGTGAAAATTTTCAAAAATTTCTACGGTTACGTACGTAAGTGTGAATGCTCAACCAAAGATATATACAAAGTAATGTCCATGTTCCTTAAGTACTTCCGTGCAGGAGAGGTCATTTACATTTTTTTCGATTTTTGATTCTAAGCTGAACTTCACCTTGCACTATGATTAAAATGCTTCGTTGTGTATGTCCTTATACTTGTGAAATCGTTCACTCTACCTAATTCCATATTTATATCACTGGTAAGACCTATTTTAGATTATGCTTCTCCTGTTTGGTGTCCTCATTATGCTATCCACATTAATCGTATTGAAGGTGTTCAAAAAAGCGTTTTCTTCGTTTTTCCGTGAAGCAGCACTCGCTGAGCAGATGTCAGCAACGGAGATCAACACCACGTCATTCAAACAGTCAGGGAGAAGCATACCGCTAACCACAGCACTCACTCCACTCTGTCCTATCCAATATTTCAATATATTAAATTACTATCGAACAAGAAAAACGTATTACATTATTCGTGGGTACACAATAAGTGTCAATGCGCATGCTCGAACTTGACAGTCTTACGACTTTTTTACACTGCATTTTACAGAGCTAATTATGGACAAGCTTTCTATTCATTAGTTTTATATTCTTAATGTTTTCTTCTTCTTCATCAATGACGCTACAGCCCAAATTGGGCCTTGGCCTCCTGATCTTCAGGTTCCTTAACATTTTCATTATTTATTGCGGAAGAGTTGTGAGCTCTTCACACAACCCTCTCTCTACGAATTTTCCGTTTTTGTAGATTGAGGTAGCCAATATCCATGCAAGTAGTGTGCTTGAATTATGCGTCGACCGGGATTCGAACTCACGACCAATTGTAGACCAACACGCTACCCACTAGGCTACACCCTAGCTCTTAATATTTTATTTGTTTGTAAATATTTTTTAATTCTTTTTTATTGTTTTATTTTTTAATTATTGTGAATTTGCATTAATTTAAATTTAATTTTGCTTTTTAATCTCGTATGGTCAGTGGTATATTGTAATCTGTCGACTATTGAAATAAATAAATAAATACTTCCAAACACTTGAAACACTTTTTAACGAAACTACTCGTCAACTACTACACAAAAGTTTCAGTACGTATGCATTAAATTTTTGCTTCATTTCTCTCGATGATTTTCTATTCCTTATATTCTTCTTCATTGTTTGCAGTATACTACGTTGTAGTGTTCATTGCACTACAGTCCGCCCCCCGTGAATTGCGATATAAATTTTTCAAATAAATAACAAAAACATTTTATTTTATTTCTCTTTTTAGACTAGTCTACAAATGGTTTTATTTAATTTATAAGTTAAGTTATGGACTTGGAATAATTGGATACATTATTATGATGGCAACATTTTGTGGCTTAAATTTTCTCTTCAATCAACCGCCAAATGCTTGGATGGATGTCGGTGGACTCTTTGTTTTCTATGGCTTATATTTTGGAGTGCTAGGTCGTGACGTATCTGAAATTTGTACAGATAAAATGGCTGCACATATCGGGGTTGGTTAAGAAATTATTTCGAAATTAAATGCATCCTGAAAATTAATACAATTTTGTTTTGCATTACAGTATTATGCACCACAAGGAATGCCGACAAGAAGTCTCGAAAGCAATATATGTGCAGTGTGTGGCAATCATATTATAGTTAGTGAAAAGGAAGAAGGAGTGATAGAGAATACATACAAATTATCATGTAATCATATATTTCATGAATTTTGTATTCGTGGCTGGTGCATAGTTGGCAAGAAACAAACGTGTCCATATTGTAAAGAAAAAGTCGATCTGAAAAAAATGTTCAAAAATCCGTAATTTATAGTCTGAACTTTATAAAAATTCAAATTAATTAATGAAGAAATCTTTTCGCAGATGGGAACGACCTCATGTTTTATACGGTCGACTTTTGGATTGGATCTTATGGCTAGTCGCTTGGATCCCCTTAATTTTCTTTATAGTTCAAGGAATTAACTGGGCATTGGGCCTGGAGTAAGTCGATTGATTTTCATAATTTTTCTATAACATTGTTTGATTGTGTCTTCAGTTAAAAACTAGCAAAAAAGAAAAACAACAATTTTTTTATAAATAAACTTCATGTGCACATTTTATGAAAACAATCTTAATAAAAAAAAAAAACGAAAAAATAGGCGATTTCATCATTATTTGCCGAAATTATTTAGTTTGAATTAAAAAAAAATGTTTGTGTGATATGTAAATAACTCTTTTTTCTGTTAATTTGCTTTATAATTGTTTCCCATTTAGGTAACATTTACAAAATCGCGTCATTTATCTGGTAAGTATTATTGCATAGCCATAAAAAGACTGGACAAATTGATGTATGTTAAACAATTTTTTTGCTGTAAATTGCCAACAACGAAAGTGTGTTACGATTGTCAAATTATTATTTAGAAGGTAGAATAAGTAGAATTTTCTTTTCATTTGTTAAATTGTTTATATATTTAGTTATGTTGAATATACAAATTTTTATTTTGTATATTATTTTGTTTCTATTTAAATTATGTGACTTCTTGTGTACGAAATTTTTCATGAACTTTTTATACTGTAGATGAAATCTTAAGAGTATATTGTATTTGCCTTACCGTTTGTAACGCTTAGAAATAATGCTCGCACAGAGCCGCCAAGTGTACAGATATATCTGTTTTCGCTCAAACACCTCTTCCAAGTGACCGTCTGTCTGCAACATAACTCACGAGCGCTTCGAGCTATCGTGCTGAAATTTGTTGTGTGTCATTTGGAGAAAAAAATAACTTTAAGTGTGAACGGGCTACATCCCCCACTCCTTCTATCTCTTCCCATGCAAATTTCATGAACTTTAGAAATTTTAAGAAATTGATTTATCTTCAAAACTGTTTAAACTATCTACTTGAAATTTAGGTTAAAATGTAATGATGTATATATCATTAATATTACAGAATATAGATCTGATCTCGCACTCCATCTACCGCCTCCCATAAAAATCCACAATTTTGAAAAATTATTTTTTTCGATTTTCATTGAAACTAGCAAAGCTAAATAACGAATTTTGGTCAGAATTAATTATATAACCAATTATATATGAGCCGCTCAGTGCACAAATCGATTAACTCCATAAAACAAAAAGTTGAGAAATGCGATGAAATAATGTAAATTGTTTTTTAAAATTCCCTTTATAATATAAATTCAAATATACCTATATTGTAGAATACATAAATACATATATAGCTTTCATCTAATGGTATATAAAATTAATAAGAAAGAATAGCCAAAAAAATAATGTCAGTAATGTTATAAATTTCATGTGACTGGCAACTGAAAAAAGTAATAAAGTTGAATTAGGTATTTAAATTTTTAAGTTTTTTATTACAGAAAAAGTTAGTTATTATATATTTTTATTACAAATTTTCCATAAAAATTAGTGTTTACAGTGCTGTTATAATATATTATTTGTGATTAATTTATCAGCAGTATAAATAATGTCTTCTTCATCAGATGTATGTAAGGACTCGTCATTTCGAATTGTTCTCAAGTTTTTAAAGTAATTATGGTTAACAGGAGGAATGAATTTAAGCAGATCCATCATGTCTCTCCTTTTTTCCCTTGTCACAGTTCTGCCTTTAGGATATAATAAAGGCTGATCTACATTTTTCATACTTTGTGGCCTTTGTGACCTGCTACAGATTTCCTTATGTTAATTTCGTTAAATTCTAAATCTTCATTATAGTCATATTTGAATTGTATGAGATAGGGTTTGGACCTTTCTAACTTTATGCAGCGTATTTTAAGCCAATTTACTGGAAACCCTGTAACGGTTGCTTTTCTGTTAATGATTGTGTTTTCTAAAGGTTTTGTAGAAAAAAAATCTTGATGGGTCATTTGGATTAGATTAAATGGTGCTTTCTTTTTGCATGTTTTGATTATATTGTACCAATCATCTGGTGAATAAATGTTTTGAATTTTTTTCGCATGTGACTCAATAATGGCAAAATCTGAGTCATTAGTTAAATAGCTGTGACCACTTACCAAAAATTTCATTTCAATTGACGCAGCTCTTATTTCCGTACTTTGAACAAGTTTCAATAAACTTAAGACAGTTTTAATATTTCTATTTTGCCCGGTACACGAATCAGAATATGTTATTATTTTTTCAAAGTTTGCAGCATAAGTTTTTATGTACTTTGTTAGACACGATGAAATTTCTTGAGACCCACGACATCCTTCAGTTTCTGGCCAAACAAACATGTGGCTTATATTTTTACTGAATTCATGACATCCGAAATTATAAACATATAAATTTCGCTTATAATAAGCTACAGATGTGGTCAGTATAGGAAAGGCTAAAGCTTTTTCTAAGTCGAAAGAAAATACGAAATTTTTTTCTGATGCTGCTATGTGATCGGCAGCCATTTGACTGCGAGCCCGTTCTGCCTCTTTTAAGTGGGTTTCCTTTTCAATTTTTGCCGTCTTAATTCCCTCACCGTCTGAAGATTGAATTTTTATTTACAAAGCGTCACAAGTTTGACACGTATCTTTTGATGGTTGTTTAAAATGTAAATTAAAATTAGTAGAGAACACATTATAGTAATATTTTTCTTTCACTGGTACTACATTTTCTTTTTCACATTGTGTGACGTATAGTTCGTACATTTTCTTAATATTTAAGTCAGGATTTAAATATTGTCGTCTTGGGTTATGATATCTGGTGTAGTGACTACTGTAGGCTGGGAATGACTTTATATGTTTGATAACATTTGTGTCATCTATTTTATTGCTTGCAACACGGCCTTTACGCTGATCAACCAAAAAAATAACTTGTTCTACAGAACAACACTTGTATATCCGCCCGTCACTCACCTGATAAGTGTCTTTAAAATATTTTTTGCAAACGGGAATATCAGTTTTGTCTTTTCGAAGGTAATATGTGCAAGAACGTGATCTTTGTTCTTTAGTTTTATTCGTGGGACGCCTTCTTTTTATTTCTTTAACTTCACTACAGCCTCTTAAAAAAATATTTTGGTCAAGTTGACTATGTAAATTATAAAATGCCTTCATGGCAGCCTCTCTCTCTCATCCGAAGGAATTTTTTCGTTGCACTTTTTACGGCATCTGCATATAATATCGATAAATGTTTTTGCAGGTATTAAATTACCTCCTCTATTCCTGTATGCCAAACCTTTTGTTCTTTTATACTTTTGTAAATTTCGTGCCCAATTATCAGGATTACGACTTCTTTTACTCCCAATCAATGTGTTTGTTGGGATATTTGTACTATTACAATCAGATGAATCCGAGGAAAACAATAAAAGTTGTCGTGAGCTAGACTTTCTGTTGATAAATCGTATTGAAGAACCATCAGATGATTCACTGTTTTTCACATCCACATTGTTATTAATCTCACTCATCTTTACTATAACGGTACAATATTTATTTCTTTATAATTATAAAGAAATAATTTTTTGTAATAATTCAAACCTAAATACGATCTGCGAGTAATGTTGTGAAAAGGCCAAAAAAATATGTAGTCCGAGTAATATTGGTAAAGTAGAAGTAACATAAATCCAATTATACTTTATTTTTAAAATAATTAATTCCACTTCACAAGTACGGGATCCTGCGGCAATTAGACTGTGCTTGACTAACTTATTACACTCTAGATGAAATCTGAGAGTATATTGTGTTTGCCTTACCGTTTGTAACGCTAAGAAATAACGCTCGCACAGAGCCGCCAAGGGTACAGAAATATTTGTTGTCGCTCAAAAACCTCGATTCCGAGTGACCGTCTGTCTGTCTGTCCGTCTGTGCGTCTGTTTACAGCATAACTCTCGAAAGCTTTGAGCTATAGTGCTAAAAAATTTTGTGTGTCATTTTTAGCAAAAAAGTAACTTTAAGTTCGTGAATGGGCTACATCCCCCCACTCCTTCTACCCCCTCCCATACAAATTTCATGAAATTTCGAAATATAAAGAAATTGATTTTTCTTTGAAACTATTTAAGCTATCGACTTGAAATTTAAGTCGAACTATTATGGTATAAATGTCATTAATATCACGGAATATTAACCCGATCCCCTTACTCCTTGTACCCCCTTCCATACAAATGGACAATTTTGAAAAATACATATTTTCGATTTTCATTGAAACTAGTAAAGCTGAAAAGACGAAATTTTGTCAGTATTAATTTTACTATAATTGCAATTTATTTAAAAAACAATTATTAACTTCACCTCACTCCTTCTACCCCCACCCATACAAATTTCACGAAATTTTGGAATTTAAATTAAATTATTTTTCTTCGAAACTGTTAAAGCTATCAACTTGATATTTTGTATAAAGTATACAAATAAAAATATCAATAATGCGAAAAAAATTTGTTTTGATCCGTACACTCCTTCTACCCCCTCCTCTACAAATGTTTAATTTTTGTTAAATGCATTTTATCGATTTCCATTCAAACTAGAAAAAGTACAAAATTCAAATTTTGCCAGAATTTGTTTCTTAACAATTGAAATAAGTGTTAGAAAAAATTATCAGCTCCTCTTCACTCCTTCTACCACCTCCCATACAAATATCTGTATTATAAATTCAAGAAAAACATTTCTCCTTCAAGTATATGAGAGCTATTGACTTTGAAATGAATCAAAGCATGGTGATAAGGATGATGATAAGCAGTTTCAAAATCATCTTAAACGCTCCACTTCCTCTGCCACCTCCCATACAAATGCCCCAATTTCAGGAAAACTATGACCAATTTCTTTAAAAATAATGAAAACTAAAAACTGTAAATTCAGCAAAAAACATTGTGCATGCCATGTTCGGTGTCATATACTTACGAAAAATACAAACCTCCCCCTCTACTTCTACCACCTCCCATGCAAAAGTCTCTATTCACTATTCGAAAGAATTTGAGATGACATATTTTCCGGTATATTAAAGTCTTTTCCATCTCATCTAGAGTATCATATGATTCGGCTTTAAGACCAATCATAATTCTGTTATATTTTTACTTTAATTCTGGTAAGAAGACACTAAAATTTGACATTATCATGGAACGCTTGCTAGTGTATTTGAGTTGGACAAAAAATTTACAGTAACTGCAAATTGATAACTGTTATCATTCAACGGTTGCTGGTGGTGCATTGCAATTGCGTTATTGAAACGATTTACATAAGAGTATGGAGTTAATCAAAATGTCTTCTGAAATAAATTACTTATTATTCAATGGCCCAAAAAATTTTGTCGTTTAATGGTGTTAATCTTTACTATTCAGGAAAGTTATAATAAATATAAAAAGTTATGACTATCCCAAGTGCTTTAACACTTAAATTTAAGATTTTTCAAAAAGTGGAGTTAATCACTTTGTGCACTGAACGGCTCATATGTAACTGCAATTAGTTTTGAAAAAATCAGCCTCCTTCCTTACAAATGCCCCAATTTCAGGAAAACTACTTTGAAATACAGCAAAGGAAGTGAAAACCATCCAGTTCTTGCCACCACTGCTGCAGACGGAAATGGGAAAAAAAAGCGATCTCGAGAGATCTTCATGAACAACACCAAACAAATCAACCTTCTCAAAACCGCAACAATCCTCATAGACCTACTTACCTTCAAAATCTTTGAATTCCTGAAAAGGCCAAAAGGACCAGACATCACCATAAGAACGGTATGGTGGTTGATGAATCTCCTAGGCAAGATCACGGAAACCTTTATAGCATCCGATTTTTTAGTTAAATGAGGACATTAATCGTAAGAGGGGAAGAGTTAACACCAAAGATTCCCATAAGAATTTTTCAAATGCAAACGTCAACAATATCTGGGTCACACGGCAAAACACCTGAAACATCATTTTCACCAAATGCGATTAGCATGTCTGCGACACCTAAGACCTACATACGTTACATTTTAAGATGCTCAAAATTGGAAATTTAGTATTAATTAGAATTCTGACCAATAAAGTCATGAAAATCGTTTTCAATTATTTTTTCATTTTATTAAATGGAATAAATAATTCGTTAACTTATTTTCAAAGAAGATCCAAAATACAATTTCATTCATTCATAAATCATACAAAACCTATGGTTTACTTGATTCATGAGCCCAACATCAAAACCACAGTACCGACTTTGCTAAAAGAAACAAAAACTTTCAAAAATACGCACAACTACGCTCAAGAATCCCTTTACGATCTCATGTATCTGACCTGGTTATAAAAAATTCATTATCAATGTCTGCCGTACTACGTCATCTTTCGCTTTGAACTTTGTTTCCCCTTCGTGCTGGCACCAGCATTGAATTCGCTTGGGTGCGAGGAAAGTGAGCGAGCTTTTTCGTTGTGAGACCTTTTCCTTGTACTGATTACCTTTAATTAATTGCAAATTTGGTGTTGCGAGGGTTGAATGCACATATGTTTATGTCTTATTGCTATAATCAAAAAATCTTGCTGTGACGTAAGGGTATGATCAAATAGTATAATTTAGTAAAGGTTTTATATTGTATGCAGAATTTTGAATTTTTTCTTTGCCGGCTGGATTTTTTTCGGAATTAGTGATATACGACACAGAGGTAGAATTACGTCAAACAAAATTTCAACTGAGATGTATTTTTTTTCCATTGACGACATTATTATGAACTTGCGCCTCAAAAACTGTAACAGCTCTGATACTAGTACGTCAGGGGTGACGCAATATCCATCACGAAAATTTAGGTGTTAGATTTGTGATATTTTTGTCAACATTTTGTGAACACAAATATGTATAAGTTAGTTGATTTACTACAAAGTATGGTACAAAGTTTTAACGATAAAATATTGCTAAAAATGATTTAAACTTATTGAAGCATTAAGCAGTTATAAAGAAAGAATAGCCAAGCGCTTAGAGTATTATGCCATGTGCCAGGTCGAAAAGAGATATTCGCTCGAAAAATGGAAAATGGATTGGTGAATGTTTCCAGGACAAATCAGAACGACAATGTTTGAACGTTCACAGATTTGTGTGAAAATTTTGTGAAGAAAAAAAGTGAGCATGGATAGATTTTAAAATTTGTTGACATATTTTTGTCATATCAAAACAAATTTGGCAGAACTATTGGGAAATAACAGCCGATATGCTCCTCCCACTCTTTACTGAGGTGTGGAATGAAGGAAGATATCCGACTGAATGGAAGGAGGGCGTCATTGTGAAAATTCCGAAGAAGGGCGACCTTCGGGATTGTGGGAATTGGCGTGGTATATGTCTACTTACTGCCGTATCAAAAATTATGGCTAAGGTAGTTCTAAATAGGATTAGTGATGTCGTCGAGAGCACTCTCGAAGTTTATCAGGCTGGATTCCGTAAAGGGTCGTCTTGTACCGACCACACAAATACCTTACGGATAATATTAGAGCAGTCAGCCGAAATGGGTTCGCCACTACATCTCATGTTTGTGGACTTCGAGAAAGCTTTCGACAGCGTTAAGCGAGATTGCATATGGAATGCTTTGCGTAGGAGAGGTATTCCAGATAAGGTCATAGCTATGATTAAAAAATCCTACGAAGATGCAAGGTGTCGCGTCTTGCATAGAGGAAAGCTGTACGAGAGCTTCCCTGTGCGAACGGGTGTCAGACAAGGCTGCAAGGTGGGGAAGGTAAAGGTCTTCAATAGAGACTATTTAACATCTTAAGTCACCTTGATTATGCTGATGACGTGTGTTTGCTTGTACATAACCGTTCGGACTTAGAGTCAAATGTTCGCTCGTTGCATTCTAAATGCAAAGAGGTGGGACTGAAAATAAATGTGCGTAAAACCAAGTACATGCACATGGGTTCGAACGCAAGCACACCGATTGTTCTTAATGAACAGGATGTGGAAGAGGTGCAAGATTTTTGCTATCTCGGAAGCATTGTCAGCATGGACGGTGGAGCCGAAAAGGATGTTGAGGCTCGGCTAAATAAAGCTCGTCAGGCCTTTGGTATCCTTTCCCCTTTCTGGAGGTTAAGAGAGATCTCCCTTCGCACGAAGCTGCGAGTTTTTGACGCATGCGTCAAATCCGTGTTGTTATATGGTTGTACTACGTGGAAAGTGACCGTTCGACTTACCAAGAAACTACAAACTTTTGTAAACCAATGCCTCCGACGCATTTTAGGAATATTCTGGCCAGAAGTGATCTCCAACGACGAACGTTGGAGTACAACTCGCCAGACTAAAATAGGTATTGAGATTCAACGGCGAAAGTGGCAGTGGATCGGTCATACTTTGAGGAAACCAGAGCAAAACATTGCAAAACAGGCTCTGGATTATAATCCTCAAGAAGACGTCGGGTTGGTCGACCATGTAACACATGGAAGCGAGCAGTTGAGCAGGAGGCCAGAGTAATAAACAAGTCCTGGCAACGGCTTAAGGCTGATGCTCAGGATCGCGTCTTGTGGAAGAAAGTTGTTTCTGTCCTATGCCCCTATAGGGGGTCTTAACAGGAATTTGATTGATTGGGATAAATTATCACATTTTTCTGTAATTACAAAATTTGGCTTCGGCAGTACTATTAAAGTTTATGACTGGGATATATTTTCATGTCTCTTTATAATGGCGTGTCTCAAATGTGCCGCCCGGCTCAACTACCCCGTTTTCAACTTGGTAGAACCAACCATGTACCATCGAATTAAGTTCATGAACTCCACCTGGTGTCGAAAGCAGTACAGAATTGTTGGTTTTCCATCCATCACAAAAATACCGATCAAATTAATAATTGCTATTTGCAAGTAATTATTAAAGCTGGGTGTCGAAAAAATATTTAGAGGGTAAGTACAAATATATAGAAATAATGTACTACGTATGTTGAATTCGATGGCCAACTCAAACATCAAATCCCTTAGCAATGTCTAATCATGTGCTCTCTATGTTTTACAAACATTGCATTGGATTCTTGAAGGCAATATTTATGTGTTGTAAACATTCGATTGAGGATAATTGAAATAAAAATAAAAGCGTATAGTAAGGAGTTAAGGACTACAAATTTAAAAAAAAAAAATTTTTATCAGACAGTGGGTTCAGTCCTCGGTAATGCACAATTTTTAAAATTTTTAAAATTTATAAGAAATTATTTGATTTTGTCTTTTACTGGATTTTTATTTTTTGAATTATAACAAACTTTTTTTTACAGAATGATCTGTGTTATAGGCATTTTTGGCCTTTAGATGCAATGCACAAACACAGTCATGGATGGAAGGAATGGGATTATAAGACTACTCTGGGAAATGATATTTAAAAAATTTTTTTTTTGATAACCAGCTAGGACTGTCCTTAATTATTATCTCAAAAATTAGAGCGGTCTGTTAATCAGTTTGTTTACAGCAGCTGGTTGAATCGATAGACCTCAGTAGCCCACGTCGATTTTTACAATGGATAAAAATATGGAACAAAGAATTGGTTTCAAATTTTGTGTTTCCAAATGTCGTGTGTGGAATCAATGCGAATGTTGAAAAAAGCTTATGGAGATTCATTAATATCAAAAAAAAACTGACCTACTGGACGACCTCCGACCTCTTCAACTGACGAAAACATTCAAAAGTGAAGGAAATGGTGCTCGAAAATCGTCAGTGCTAGGGAGATAGCAGGAGAGCTCGACATCTCTTGCGAGTCCTTTCGTTTGATTTTGGAGGATACTTTGGCAATGAAACGCATCCTTTTTCGACTCTTTCCAATAAAGCAGAATTTTCTTAAAAAAAAAATACCGTGAACAGGCCAGCTCCGTGTGACTTTTTCCTATCCTTGAAACTGAAATTACTGCTCCGTGGAACCCGTTTTCAGTCGATCGAGGACATAAACAAAAATCGCCGTGGACTACTGAGGTGTACCGATTCAACCAACTGCTGTAAACAAACTGATTAACAGACCGCGCTAATTTTTGGGATAATAATTAAGACACTCCTATCTGCTTACCAAAAAAAAATTTGAAATATCACTCCCCAGAGTAATTTCATTTACAAATTATCGGTACTTTATGGTCACAATGTATGTGCCTACACAACTGTGATGTACCTATTTTGAATTACGCATAATATATTGATTAGCCTCATTGATGTGAAGTAGTTTCCGTGATGTTACTCAACATTGACAATGACAGTATACAAATCAATAATGGCGATATTCAACAGATTGTGCCCGACTTCTTCAAGTTTAAGTTGAATATTTTACTCCCATAAAAAAATGTCAGATAATGAGTTTAAGTAAAGTTGGTGTATAAATTCGTATATTAATTGTTTAAAATAGTTTCAGTGTATTTATTACGAAATTAACTAAAAGTTGTTCATATAAAGTTTTCAATAAAGCAAAAACATTTACAATACATACATATATCAATCTATATATATCGACTAAACAGGGTATACGCCCCTAAATAACATTTTATTCTCTTAATTTGTTAATCTCGTGATAAATGAAAATTTCTAGGGTTTCTGATGTCTGCCAATTAAAAATATATCGATGTAATCTTCTCCTTTGTTCATAACAAAGTAATATTTTTGTTCACTGTTAAATAACTGCGACAATTTAACAATTTGTATACTAGTGTCATCTAGTATTTGGAACTAGAAGTTTGTCAAAACAAACAGACTTAGATCGGTACATTTTTATTATAAATTTATGTAGCGCTTCCAAAATTTAGTGTTTTATAGTAAAAATGTTTTGGTACTACAACTAATATTTCCAAGTTTCTTCGCGTTACGCTTTAACACGTTGATGGCGACACATATCCCCGGGATACATAAGTGTTTTAACTGTGGACCACAGAATATTTTTGAACTCTGTACGTCGATACCATAGTACACTAATGTTTTAAGTGACAAATTTGGTGAAAATCAGGTTAGGTAGCAATATGAAGTTTTTTTATGTGTGTCAAAAAAGTAACTATTCCTTACACGACTACTCGTTACCGACCGAAATCCAAAGTAATGAGTACCGACACAGATTTATATTCGTTACTTAAGTAACGAAATGAGCTCCCGAAAAAGTAACTTAACTGTCAAAACGTTTCGTTACTCAAGTATTCGGTCCACATACAAAAAAGTACCTTTACCGAAAGTTACGTTTAGTTACTTTTTTCGTTACATCACAGGATAGAAACCTTCACTTGTGCATAACGCCGTATCGCCATTCCAACGCAAGAACAAGAAGGAATACTCTTATTCTATCTATTTTGCAGCAAAGTCCACTGAAAAATGAAGTTTTTTTTCGTTTCGTTTCTCTCACATCAAGAAAGTCGTCGAATAGAGTTATAGCGCTCGACTTGACCGGGCAAGGGCAGACCGTCGTTCATTACTAGATTTAGGGTTGTGGGATTTTGGGAATTTTGTTTTATCAATTTCAGTGTTTTTTGTTGAAGAAAATGTCGATTTAATAAAAGTTATTTCCTTCACATTGTAGTTTTATTCCTTATTTTGAAGAAAAATTTATTAAACAAGATAAATTTGTAAAATATTGAAAACATTTACGTTAGTGTTCAAGGGGGTTTTCTACTTAGAACAGGGATAATTAAAAAAATCGGACTTGTCATCATTGTGTTGATACACGTACTACGCCAACGAAATCAAGAGCGATTTAGAAGCGATTTGTTGTTGCATATAGTTATTGCATGTGGGCACTAGAGGCGATTTCCTTTATTTGAATTTCTGATTTGAAAAACTGGCCATCCCTGCAACATGATGTGGTAGTCATTTCATATAAACGAGTACCTAGTAACGAAAAAAATGTAACGATTGCTTTCCTTAAAGTAACGAAGAGTTACTGGTACCGAAAAGTAACGAAACTGGACATCACTAATGTGTACTATCGAATGCACAGTTGTGGCAAGCGATAAACTGATGAATTGGCGATACAACGCCTTGCCGATAGTGGTAAGTGCATCAAAGTTTCAAATGCGCTTATCTCAAAATTAACAGGCACTTGGCACTTTTGTGTATTATGGTATGGATTTATCACTTGGGATACATATCGGCTCTGGCTAATAATTCTGTACATATTACCGATGATTTCATCGATTGTGAAATTTTGATCCCGTCCTTAACGCGTTAATTAAACTACTCAGTGATAATATGTATACCACTATTCAACGTTGCTATTAAATGTTCTGCTTTGATTGCAACTTTTTAAATTAAAATAACAGCCTGAACGCTTATTGGTTGACTCGTTTTACTTTATTATTCTAATAATAAAGTATTGTGATCGACACAAGGAAAAAAAAATTTGCTACCCTGAAATTTTTTTTTGTCGCGTTTCATGACTAAATTAGCCTAAAAATGCAAAAAAAAACTCCGTCCGGCCGTACGCCGTACATATAGACTCATACCTCCGAGACCGTTAAAGGTAGAATGTTCGTTTTTGGGTGGATTGTTGATTGGGTAAGTGAGCTCCATATCTAAATTTTGGGAGGTGTCAGGTGGAAGGGGGCGGCGGGGGGTGGAAGAGTCAAAAACTTCACTTGCTCCACCACGAATGCAGATCAATCAAATCAAATTCCTGTTAAGACCCCCTATAGGGGCATAGGACAGAAACAACTCTCTTCCACAAGGCGCGATCCTGAGCATCGGCCTTAAGCTGTTGCCAGAACTTGTTTATTCCTCTGGCCTCCTGCTCAACTGCTCGCTTCCATGTGTTACATGGTCGACCAACCCGACGTCTTCCTTGAGGATTATAATCCAGAGGCTGTTTTGCGATATTTTGCTCTGGTTTCCTCAAAGTATGACCGATCCACTGCCACTTCCGCCGTTGAATCTCAATACCTATTTTAGTTTGGCCAGTTGTATTCCAAAGTTCGTTGTTGGAGACCACTTCTGTCCAGAATATTCCTAAAATGCGCCGGAGGCATTGGTTTACGAAAGTCTGTAGTTTCTTGGTAAGTCGAACGGTCACTTTCCACGTAGTACAACCATACAACAACACAGATTTGACGCATGCGTCAAAAAATCGCAGCTTCGTGCGAAGGGAGATCTCTCTTGACCTCCAGAAAGGGGAAAGGATACCGAAGGCCTGACGACCTTTATTTAGCCGAGCCTCAACATCCTTTTCGGCTCCGCCGTCCATGCTGACAATGCTTCCAAGATAGCAAAAATCTTGCACCTCTTCCACATCCTGTCCGTTAAGAACAATCGGTGTGCTTGCGTTCGAACCCATGTGCATGTACTTGGTTTTACGCACATTTATTTTCAGTCCCGCCTCTTTGCATTTAGAATGCAACGAGCGAACATTTGACTCTAAGTCCGAACGATTATATGCAAGCAAACACACGTCATCAGCATAATCAAGGTGACTTAAGATGTTAAATAGTCTCCATTGAAGACCCTTACCTTCCCCACCTTCCAGTGCAGCTTTCAAGATGTCATTTATTACCACCAGAAACAGGGCTGGTGATAATATGTCTGACACACGTTCGCACAGGGAAGCTCTCGGACAGCTCTCCTCTATGCAAGACGCGACACCTTGCATCTTCGTAGGATTCTTTAATCATAGCTATGACCTTATCTGGAATACCGCTAAAAACAAATTGTCGGCCGAACTTTTTTTCAAATGATTATATCTTCGAAATTACTTATCGTAAAAAATTCATATTTTGGGACCATTAAGGTGGTATATAGTTCCACCAGAATCAGCTTAGAGAGTGGCTTATTATTGTAAGGGGGAGGGCAGAGGGGGGATTGCAAAGAAAAACATTTAAACAGGATAGGCGCAACAATTGAATTTAGCACATGACGCTAAATAAGCCTTGGTGTAGCCTAGTGGGTGCGAAGATCGTGAGTTCAAATCCTGGTCGATGTAAGCCGATAGCTTCAAAGGCAAGTATAATCGTCAAGTTGGAAAATGTTTTCATGTTTTCCCTTCGAGACATCATTCTTTGCTCAAAAGTTATAGAGTATCCATTTTTAATCGCAAGAGAATAGCATTGTCGCTCTACTTTCCCATTCACTTGCATGAAAACTTGCAAGCAAGTTGCCATTTGGACGATTTTACTTGCCTGTGGAGCTACCAGATTAGAATTCCAGTGATAGGGAATACCAAGTCTGTGTAAATATTTGAAATGGTCAGAAGAAATTAACATGTGTCGTATTAGATAATTTAAAAAATTTATGAAGACAAATGAATGCATAATGTTCACAATAAATTTCAAAGTAATTCAAAAATGTATACGAACTCCGGCTGATCATAAATGATAATCAATGAATTTGGGTTCCGGATCCGGTCATTATACTCTAGATGGAATCTGATTATACTCTAGATGGAATCTGAGAGTATTATAAGTTCGCTCTAAGGTTTGTAACGCCAAGAAATAAGGCTCGGAGAAAAAAATGAATGATACAGAAGTTAATATTATCACTCAAAAATCTCAAAACCGGATGTCCGTCCGTCCGTCCGTCCGTCCGTCCGTCCGTCCGTCCGTCCGTCTGTCCGTCCGTCCGTCCGTCCGTCCGTCCGTCCGTCCGTGCGCTCTCTAGCTTGAGAACGCGTTGAGCTAGAAAGTTCAAATTTTGTACACGTCGTTTTTGACAAAAAAGTAAGGTCAAGTTCGTGAACGGGCCAAATCGCTCCACCCCTTCTACCCCCTCCCATACAAAATGACACAATTACGCAATTTGACAATAAACGGATTTGCTCGAAAAGTATAAATGTTATTGGCCTGAAATTCAGAATATATTACTTTTATGATAATATAAATCTATCATATAAAAATTGTGCGTGTCCTCCCCCTCCTTCTACCACCTCCCATACAAACTGTACTTATCATGAATTACTCTAAGCCAATTTCCTCAGTGCTTATAAAATTCAGCGGACTGAAATTGTGCACCAAATATTTATTTAAAATTGTTAGTAAGGTCAAAAAAAATGAGATGATTAGCTTCACCCCTTCTACCCCCTCCCATACAAAATGACACAATTTCGCAATTTGACAATAAATGGATTTACTCAAAAAGTATAAAAGCTATTGGTCTCAATTTTGGTATATGTTACTTTTTTAATGATTTAAATCTACAGTACAAAAATTATTTGCTTCCTCCCTTTCCTTCCACCCCCTCCCATACAAACTACACTTTTTCCTGAAATGCTCTAAGCCGATTTTCTCAGAACATATAACACTTGTTGAGGTCATATTTTGTAATAAATATTTAATTAATATTATTACTAAGATGAGAAAAAAAATATTTGAATTGCTTCACTACTTCTACCCCCTCCCATACAATATGACACAGTTTCACAATATCACAAAAAATCGATTTTCTTGAAAAGTATGAATGGCACTAGTCTGAAATTTAAGGAATGCCAATTTTATAATATTCCTAGTTATTTCTGAAAAAATCATTAAAATCCCCCCACTCTTTCTACCACCTCCCATATAAACTGCACATTTTCACTAAATCAAACTCACTAATTTTCTCAGTTCCCATTCAGTTAAGCATTTTGTATAAAACATTTTCATAGCTACTTTAGCATGATGTCGAAAAAATTAGTTCAATGCTATCATTCCTTCTGACACTCCCCATACAAAATTTCTTGGGATCACAAAAAATTCTATTTCATCTAGAGTATCGTAAGATTGCACTTTACGCGCAATCGTAGCCCTGTTATGTTTTTTTATTACATTTATTCTAGTGTCTGAAGTCAATAATAAATCAATTGTAATTGTTAAGAGATTGAATGATAAGATTGATACTTACATCCATGCAGATTACGAGAAAACAACTCTAAATCATTTACGAGAGTCGATCCATTCAGTTCTTTATATTACTGTACTGTATACATTTCAGTGTTGTCTTCGTTTCTATCTGATTTTAGAACATTTATTGTAATCAAACTGAAAGAATCTAGTTTGATTTTTTCCTAAATTTTAAATCAAAGTGAAGCTTTTAGTGATCGATTGTTTGTGAACAAAAATAATAATTATAAAAAAAATGAATAAACGCTTAAAGCGTTCTCATCAAAAATCAAAAAAAGATGATAAGAAAAAGTATAAATTAAATTTGGTCCCGCCAAGCAATGTAACTGAAGATTCCTTAAAAGTGTGGAGTGAACTGCCGTCAACAATTCGAGAAGATCCCAGCTTAGCATCATTTCGAGAAGAACATGAGCGGTTGCATGGTAAGTGTTATCGATTTCAAAATTTTACAGTCATAGAGTTATTAAATTTTATCGACTAATGAGGTAGTCTAAGTTTCGGATAGTTGCATCTTCCCATAAATTTAATTACTTCCAATACAAATATCATATTCTCATACTCGTATGTTATAATGCAAGAAATTTAGAAATTTTTGTTGTGACTAAATATTTCTGTGAGCTAGGGTGTAATCTAGTGGCTAGTGTGTTGGTCTACAATGCGAAGGTCAGGAGCTCAAATGCCAGTCGACGCATAATTTCAGCACACTACTTGCATGGGTATATCTTGGCCACCTCAATCTCCGAAAATAAAAAATTCGTGAATAGATGGTTGTGCGAAGTGCTAACAGCCCTTTCACAATAACAAATAAAAAATGTTGAGGAACCTGAAGTTCAGGAGGTGAAAACCAGATTTGGGTTGCGATCGAAGAAGAAATCTCTCTGTTACTCAACTTACAGTTTAAAATATTCAACTTTCATGTTTATATTCTAGATGAAATCTGAGAGTATATTGTGCTTGCATTACCGTTTGTAACGCTAAGAAATAATGCTCACACAGCCAAGGATACAGAAATATTTGTTGTCGCTCAAAAGCCTCGATTCCGAATGACCGTCTGACCGTCTGGCTACACCACAACTCTCGAACACTTTGATCTATCGTGCTGAAATTTGTTTTATACGATTTTTAGCAAAAATATTATGTACATGACAGTGCTACATTCCCTCACTCCTTCTACCCCTTCCCATACAAATTTCATGAAATTTCAAAATTTTAAGAAATTGATTTTTCTTTGAACCTATTTAAGGTATCGACTTGAAATTTGGGTCAAAGTATAATAATGTCTATAACGTTCATATTACAAAATATTGATCCGATCCCCTCACTCCTTCTACCCTCTCTCATCCGAATGCTCAATTTAGAAAAGTTCAGTTTTTCGATTTCCATTGAAACTAGCACAGCTGAAAAGATGAATTTATGTCACAATTAGTTTTATTATAATTTCAATCAGTTTTAAAAAAAATATCAACTTCACCTCACTCCTTCTACTCTCTTCCATACAAATTTCACGAAAATTTTAAATGTTTAAACGTTAAAGTTTTTTGGAAAGTATAATAATAGATATATCGTTGACGATGAAAAATTTTGTTTTGATCCGTATACTTCTTCTACCCTCTCCCATACAAATGCATAATTTTGTTAAATGCTTTTAATCGATTTACATTAAAACTAGAAAAAGTAAAAACTCAAAATTTTGCCACAATTTGTCCCCTAAAATCTGCAATAAATGCTAAAAAAAATATTAGCTTCGCTTCACTCCTTCTACCCCTCCCATACAAATATCAATATAATAAATTCAAGAAAACCATTTCTCCTTCGAACCTATGAGAGCTATCGACTTTGAAATTGAAACAAAGCATGGCGATAAGAATGTTTATAAGCAGTTTCAAAATCATCTAAAACCCCTCACATCCTCTGCCAAATCTCATACAAATGCTCCAATTTCAGGAAAACTATTTCCAATTTTTATGAAAATAATGAAAACTTCAATCTTTTAATTCTGCATGAAACATGTTGCATGCCACGTTCGGTGTCATATATAAACATAATAGGACTACGATTGGGCATAAAGCCAAATCGTGCGATACTCTAGATGATAGAGAATCTTTTCGATTTGAAGAAATTGTAGGGGAAGTGGTACAGACGATATTAAACTAATTTTACTTTATTATTCTAACAATGAAGTATTGTGATCGACACAGGAAAAAACAAATTTGCTACCCTGAAATTTTTTTTTTCGCGTTTCATGACTAAATTAGCTTAAAAATGCAAAAAAAAAAAACCGTCCCGCCGTACGCCGTACATATGGACTCATATCTCCGAGACTGTTAAAGGTAGAATGTTCGTTTTTGCGTGGATTGTTGATTGGGTAAGTGAGCTCTATTTTCTAAATTTTGGGGGGTGTTTGGTGGAAGGGGGAGACGGGAGGAGGGAAAAAGTCGAAAACAACACTTGCTAATATCTCCACCGCGAACGCAGATAGAAAGTTGAAAATCAGTAGAGATAGAGGATAGGGTTGTGGGACAAACTTTAAAAATAATTTAATTTTTTTATCCACTGGCGTCCGAAAAGGGGGGGGGCTAAAAACAAATTGTCGGCCGAATTGTTTTTTCAAATGATTATATCTTCGAAATTACTTATCGTAAAAAATTCAAATTTTGGGACCATCAAGGTGGCATATAGTTCCATCGGAATCAGCTTAGATAGTGGCTAATTATTGTAAGGGGACGGTCAGGGGGTGCAAAGAAAAACACTTAAAAATGAATATCTCAACTATCTGTTAAGCTATGTAATTGAAACTTGAAAAGTATATCAAGCTATACTAGGAAAATACAAAAAAAATATAACATGTTGAAATAATGTTAGTGAGGAGCATTTAAAAAATGGCGCACTTTTCAAAATTACAAATCCTTATATCTCAAAAAAGAGTACAGATATCAAATCGAAAATTTGTCAGATTGTATATAGAACTACATAGTAGTTAATTTTGGTAAAGTTTAAGTTGGCAGGTGTAAGGAGAGGGAGGTGATAAGCAAAAATGTCGAAAATTTTGAGTGATTTTTTTAGGGCTCTGGTGAAAGATACAAAGTTTTAATTTTGCATGTGGAACGTCTTTTTGATGTGCATAGAAAAATAATAATAACTTGATCCATAATTGTTATAAACCGACCCCCGGTCTAACGTGCACAAGGTGTTTGTTTCATGTGCATTGAAAAAATCTCATAAACTGAAAATTTTTGAGTGAAATTTTAAGGTAGAAACTTGAAAATTTGCGAAATGCATTTAAAAAAAATCCTTAAATATACGAAATATTAACTGGTCGAAAACCCTTAAAACTGCTACCTCCTCCCATACAAAATTATTTTTTTGACCATTTTCAAGAAATCAATTATCACCTAACTATTACAAGCTATCAATTTGAAATTTTGCATAAAAACTTACAAAAATAGTTGAAATGAAATTACGTTAAAAGTTCTCAAATCACGCTTGACCTTCTACACCCTCCCATACAAAACTATGATTTCGACCAATTTCATTAAATCAACTAATAACCAACAAACTAAAAGCTACGAACTTGAAATTTTGTACAAGCACCTTACAAAAGAAACGAAATAAGACTGTATATCAAATTTTACGATTCCCCTACCTTCTCTACCCCTCCCATTCAAATGTTCGGTTTCGAGAATGGAAAATACACTGAGTCTTATGAACATTCTATGCAATGTCGTCTATGAAACTGTCATTCTATACAGAGAATATTGGGCGTGATTCAAGCAATCAATTAAAAAACTATTAACATCCACCCACCCTTACTATCACCTCTCACAACTCCCCTCGTAAGAACTCAAACTTGCATAAATAAACGATCGACTACTGCCCTGCCAAAGAACCCCCTTTCACTTAGTCTTCCCTAACCACTCTAATCTGCATATTGATTTTCCACGCATCTGCAACTTGTCCCAAGAATAATAAAGTTTCGCCCGACTTGTTGTATTTGTATTTTCTCATCACGTTAAAGCTGATATCAAAATGTTTTATACAAAATTTAGGATTCAAAAATTTAATAGGTACTGATAAATTTAGTGTATTGGATTTAGTGAAATTTTGCATTTTGTTTGGGAGGTGATAGAAGAAGTGTGGAGTTCTTAATGAATTTTTCAGAAATAAGTTTATAGTTATCATTCAGTTGATATGTTTTAAGTTCCAGATCAGTAGCATTCATACTTTTCAGGGAAATCGACTTTTTGCGAAGTTGTGAAATTGTGTCAGACTGTATGGGAGGGGGTAGAAAGAGTGAAGCTAATCGCCTAATTACTTTATTATTCTAATAATAAAGTATTGTGATCGACACAGAACAAAAAATTTGCTACCCTGAAATTTTTTTTTCGAGTTTCATGACTAAATAAGCCTAAATAAACTGTCCATTGGCGTCCGAAAAGGGGGGCTAAAAACAAATTGCCGGCCGAATTTGTTTTTCAAATGATTATATCTTCAAAATACCTTATCGTAAAAAATTCATATTTTGGGACGATTAAGGTGGCATATAGCTCCACCGGAATCAGCTTAGAGACTGGGTAATTATTGTAAGGGGGAGGGTCAGGTGGGGTGCAAAGAAAAACACTTAAAAATTAATATCTGAACTATCTCTTAAGCTGTGTAATTGAAACTTAAAACATGAATTAAGCTATACTAGAAAAATACGAAAAAAATATAACATTATGAAATAATAGTAGTGGGGGGAAATGCGGAACATTTCGAAAATGGCGCACTTTTCAAAATTACAAATCGTTATATCTCAAAACGAAGTACAAATATCACATCGAAAATTTGTCAGATTGTAGAAGTATATAGTCGCTAATTTTGATAAACATTTTATATTGGGAGGTGTAAGGGGAGGGAGGTGATAAGCAAAAATGTCGAAAATTTTCAGTGATATGATGCTCTGGTGAAAGATATAAAGTTTAAATTTTGCATGTGAATACATCTATTTATTATACATTGAAAAATAATAATGACTTGTTCCATTATTGTTATAAACCGACCCCCCGGTCTAACGTGCACAAGGTGTTTCATGTGCATTGAAAAACCACATAACCTCCCATACAAAAGTATGATTTTGACTAATTTCATTAAATCAACTAATAACCAATAAATTAAAAGCTTCGAACTTGAAATTTTGTACAAGCACCTTACAAGAGAAATGAAATAAAACTGCATCACAAGTTTTATGATTCCCTTACCCGTTCTACCCTTTCCCATACAAATGTTCGGTTTCGTGTATGTAAAATACAGCGAATTTTATGAAAATTCTATGCAACTTCGTCTATGAAACACATTCTATACAGAGAATATTGGACGTGATTCATGCAATCAATTGAAAAGCTATTAACATCCACCCACCCTTACTATTCCTCCTCCTCCCATCATGAAAACCCAAACTTGCAGAAACGAATGAAATATTGTTATATTGACATCAGTCCTACCCAAGAAGTCACTTTCACTTAGTCTTCCCTAACCACTCTAACCTGCATATTGACTTTCCACT
Source organism: Chorisops tibialis (assembly GCA_963669355.1). Lineage (NCBI taxonomy): Eukaryota > Metazoa > Arthropoda > Insecta > Diptera > Stratiomyidae > Chorisops > Chorisops tibialis. The sequence continues at coordinate 278,153,073 of OY770262.1, forward strand.
CATCCGCAACTCCCCCCAAGAATAATAAAGTTTCGCCCGACTTGTTGGCAGTTTATTTTTCTTTGTCTTACTAATAATTCTAAATAAATATTTAGTTCACAAATTCAGCTCGATAAATTTTATACGTACTGAGTAAATTTGTTTATAGTTTTTCATGAAAAAGTGCAGTTTGTATGGGAGGTGGTGGAAGGAAAGGGAGAACTCAAATAGCTTGTATATTGTAGATTGAAATCATCATAAAAGTAGTGTAAAGCCTGTAACGAAAAGTTCTGTTGCATCTATTCGTGTGTAGATAACGGTTGTTTTTTTACCAAGAAAGACAAAGAAATTTGTTTACGTGATTCTCAGAACTTCCTTACTCATTTACATATGGTTTAATCTGCTTGACTGATCAATTTAGTGAAAATGCAGCATTCTAGTGGTTCAGTTCGTGAACAAGTTGTGCGAGAATGGCAAAAAGATCAACAAGTATCGCTTTCAACATTTGGAAAAAAGTATAAAATTACAACAAGGTATATCAAACTGTTCAAGGAAGAGCTGAGTGTATCTGAGAAAGCGAGGTCAGGTCTTCAAAAGGTCCTGAAAATCCTGTTCTCGAAAAAAGGATCCTTATCGCTTTAAAGAGAAATCCGTTGATGTCAACAAGGGATTTGGTTAAAGATCTTAGAACCAGCCATCAAATGGTGAAAGAGCGAAGGAACGGAATGGTTTTAAGACTTTCAAAAACCAAAAAGCACCGAAAAGAAGTTCTGCTCAGGAAATACGAGCAATTAAGCGCTCAAGAAATCTCTACCGAAAATTGTTGACGAAAAAAATGTGCGTTATAATGGACGACGAAACATATTGCAAAATAGACTTTTTTCCTCTACCGGGTCCCCAGTTTCTTACTGCAAATGACAGAAGAAATGTTAGTGAGTCGGATAGAACAGTTTGCGTTGAAAAATTTGGAAAAAAAATATGGTTTGGCAAGCTCTTTGTGAATTTGGGATGAAGTAAACAGCGTTTTTACAATAGGAACCATAAACGCCGAAATCTACCGTAAAAAATGCTTCCAAAAATGATTATTGCCCATAATTAAAAGGCACAAGACTCCAGTTCTGTTTTGGCCCGACTTGGCAACTAGTCACTATGCTTCAGCAACGGTAAACTGGGTAAATTCCAAAGGCATTGCAAATGCACAAAAAGCAGACATTCCTCCGAATACGCCGACACTTCGTCCAATCGAAAAATATTGGGCAATTATGAAATGGAAAATTAAAAAAGAAGGGGGAAGTTCAAAAACCATGGATGAATTCAAAAGACGTTGGGCATTAGCATCGAAAGCAGCCAAAAAAAAGTTTGCGCAGCGCTTGATGAAAAACATGAGAAGAAAGATCAGAGAATTCAACAGAAAAAGTATTAAACAAGTTCGGAATTAGGAATTCATAACTAGTAGGATATAAAGTAAATACAAATAAAATTTTATAAAAATCAATTGGGTAGTTTTCAATTTATACCCACCTTGCGCACAACAGAATTTTTCGGTACAGGCCTTATTCCAAATTTCAGATCAATAGCATTTATCCTTTCCGAACAAATCTGTTTATTCTCAAATTGCGAAATTATGTCATTTTGTATGGGAGGGGGAAGAAGGGGTAAAGCTAATCGTCTATTTTTTCCTAATAATTCTAAATCAGTATTTAGTGCACAATTTCAGCTCTATAAATTTTTTCGCACTGAGTAAATTGGTTTAGAGTATTTCATGAAAAAGTGCAATTTATACAGGAGGTGATGCAAGGAGAGGGAGGACACGAATAATTTATGTATAGTAGGTTGAAATCATCACAAAATTAATATATTCCAAATTTCCGACCAATAGATTTAATGTATGGGAGGGGGTAGAAGGAGTGGAGCGATTTGGCATATTCACGAAGTCGACCTTACTTTTTCATCAAAAACAAAGTGTACGAACTTTGAACTTTCTAGCTCAACGAGTTCTCAAGCTAGAGAGCGCACAGACGGACGGACGGATATCCGGTTTTGAGATTTTTGAGCGACAACAAATATTTCTGTACCCTTAGCGTCTCTGTACGACCATTATTTCTCTCAGATTCCATCTAGAGTATAAAAAAGGGTTCCGTGATCCTTGGAGAAACCTCTGAGGCTTCCGCGACCAATATAATTTGGGTAACGATGACCTAGAGTATAAAATTTCATTGAAATAGTTTATGCCATAATCAATTTATTACATTAAAAAATTAATTGAAATACGAAAAAAAAAAACAATTACCATGAAATATTTTCCAGCTAACTGAAATGATAATATGAACTGCTACTTGTTAATTAGCGGAAATATAATTAGTTCTAAGTAGAATCACTTAAGCACAATTGTGTTATGTATATTTATGTTTTCAGTGTTTTCTCAGCGAGATTTAATCTTCATTTTAGGTAAATTAGCTAACGAACGCGATGACAGTATAAGCCACAACGATGAAAAACCGAACATGAATGCCGATGATGTCAACGAAACAGAATTTATATCCATCAAAATTAATAAAGTGAATGATACGATTAATATCGATAAAAAGTATACAATCTATGATTTATAACAATAGATATAATACTTCCATTTACAATTTATAGGGCACTCGATGTGAAAAATGCTGTCGACGTGAAACCGGCAAGATATAAAAAATATACCAAAACAGTTTCATTGTTTATAATTTGGCTACTTATGACAATAATCCTGGCAACTACGAAGGAAAAGAAACTGGAGGGAACTCAAATAGTTATTCCGCCGGCAGGAGTTAAAGGTTGGTTTATGGAATTAGAGCTGAAACAAATTATTACTATTCACCTAATTAGAGTTAATCTTGGGCGAGCAGCCATCAGATCGCCAATTTTTGTTATTTTTGAAAGGAGCCTTTTTAATTTCCGGACCGGCTTTCAACAACGCTTCAAACTACATATCAATCAGGATTCAGCTTATAGATTACATCAATGAGACGGAACCAATAGTAATTCTTTTGTTATTTAATAATTTTTTAATCAAATCTCTCCGCTAAAGGATATCCTAGATGTTTGGAAAGTACCAACTGTTCCGCCTGAAGTTTATGAAACTGCTAAGCTATCGGAGACCCAACGCCGATTTGAATTGTCATCAGTCGAACGTTCTCTATTTGATCATGGCGCTCGAGCAATTCGACTTCAAATCACAAAAGAATCGGATTTTGACGACACACCATTCGCTTTTGAAATTTTCTACGACTCAAAACTCATCGATATTGAAACTGGTGCCATTTTCGGTGCCGTGATTTTAATAGTGATGTACATTTTAATTATTTGGGAAGTATGATTTCGCGTTGATTGATAATAATTTCATAATAATTTGTAATTGATTTTTTGAGATTGTTCATCGAACTTTTGCCTGTATGATTTCATCGACGATGGCAATTGCAATTTTGGCGGTTTTTGGCGATAGACCAACAATGTCTGAGATCGTAGATTGGATGGATCTTGATACTTTGCTCTTACTTTTTTCAATGATGACTTTAGTTGCACTTCTTACGGAAACGGGCATTTTTGATTACATTGCAGTTTCAACTTATGCAGTATTATTGTAATTTCGATATCACATTGAACCTGATTTAATTGGTTTTTTTTTTCCTAGATCACGAATGGTAAAATTTGGCCTTTAATACATTGCTTATGTCTCATTACTTGCTTGGTTTCATCAGTAATGGATAATGTTACAACAGTGCTTCTAATGACACCTATCTCGATTAGGTATGTAAGAAAAATATGTATTGAAGAAAGGGAGATGATATAGTCCTACAGCTACCCTTGCGGCGAATGCAGAACACACTTCCAATTGAAACGCTATCATTTGAATAAGCTATTGAAAAAAAACATTTTCAAGTGTCCCACGTAGATTTTGACAATTTTCAAATATTATAAAACTCGGAAATCTAAGGGACATGTATTTTTTTTTGTCCGGCAGTGGTGAGCATTTAAATGGTGAAATACCACTTGGGCCCCTTGGGCCTCGGCCTCCTGTATACTCCTCATCATTCAATTTTAGCAGTAATTTGCTGTGGTTTCTAACTGGTGGTTGTCCATTGACTTTCCCCTTTAGCGTGCATTTGAAAATTATTCTTTCATCCATCTGCCCCACATGACCAGCCCATTGAAGCTTCTTGAATTTTATGTGGGTTGACTCTTCATTGAAGATGGCTGACAATTCTCGAATGCATCGCCAGATCGGGGCTTCTCTCACAAGTCTGAGAATTCTTCTGAGGACCTTTCATTCAAAGGAGTTAAGTAATTTTTCGAACGCCTGAGATAATGCCCACATTTCGCTGCCATAGCAAAACATAAAGTCTTATAATCGCTTGATATATCGGTAGTATAAATTGAAACCCGCCGTTTTCCAATAGATGGTGCCTGCAGTAAATTCTGGTTGAAAATGTTGGATCGGAAGTATTATATAGGTTAGGCATCAGTCGACAACTCCTCATCCTTAGATTTTTCAGCTTTTATCGGTGTCATATGCTTTTTTGTGTGCGAATATGTCGAAGTTTGAGCCAAATAAGTATCATTTACGGAAAGTTTTGCTTTTTGCCTTCAATTCAAAAAAAATCTACGGTTGAGGTGCGTCGAATGATTGTTGAAGCTTATGGTGAGGGTGCTTTTAGTGGAAAACATAACAGGACTACGATTAGGTATAGTTACTCCATGGGACAGTAAAGGCACTTTTCCATAGTTTGGCAAAGCTGAAGCCCTGTTTTTGGAGCGAAATTTAAAAAAAGTGTTGATTTTTTTTGGTAAAATTTTGAAGCAACAATTTATCTTAGGATGCATAAAATTGGCAAAAGAAAACCACTAAACTCACCACTTGACGAATGATGAAATGGGGACGGTGAATTCGCAGGCGCCGGTTGAGACATTTCTGCCATACTCTACCATTGGGCGTAGAGCTCAATCGTGCGATACTCTAGATGAAAGAGATTTTTTTTCATTTTATGAAATTTTGTATGGGAAGTGGTGAAGGGGGTGATGACATTGAACTAATTTTTCACATCACGCTAGGGTTACCATCAAAATGTTTTACATGAAATTTAGGATTCAAAAGTTTAATAGGTATTTAGAAAATTATTGTATTGGATTTAGTGAAATTGTGTAGTTTGTATGGGAGGTGGTAGAAAGAGGGGCGAGTTCTTAATGACTTTTTCAGATATAACCAAAAGCATCATATTTTTGACATGTTTTAAATTACAGATCAGTAGCATCCAAACTTTTCAAGTTGTGAAACTGTGTCTGATTGTATGGGAGGCGGTAGGAGGAGTGAAACTAATCGTCTACTTTTTTTTGGTCTAATATTAATAATTCTACATAAATATTTAGCGCGCAATTTCAGCTCGATCAATTGTATACGTACTGAGTAAATTGGCTTAGAGTGTTTCATGAAAAAGTGCAGTTTGTATGGGAGGTGTTGAAAGGAAGGGGTGAACCCAAATAACTAACAAAAGTAGATTGAAATCATCATAAAAGTATTTCATTCCAAATTTCAGATCAATATCATTTAAACGAACAAATCCGTTTATTGTCAAATTGCGAAATTGTGTAATTTTGCATGGGAGGGGTAGAAGAGGTTGAGTGATTTGGCCCGTTCACGAACTTGACCTTCCTTTTTTGTCAACAAAGACGTGTCCAAAATTTGAGCTCTTTAGCTTAACGCGTTCTCAAACTAGAGAGGGTACGGACGGATGGACAGACGAATGGTCAGGCGGACGGACAGACAGACGGACGGACATAATTACATAAACTTCTGCATCATTAATTTTTTTCCGAGCCTTATTTCTTGGCATTACAAACTTTGTGGCAAACTTATATCGGGTTTTCCAATAGGGACTTGACAACTTTGAATTCAATTTGTGAACGCACCCTTTCACTAATCATCAAACTGTCACTGTCAATTTATTCAGTAAACTTAACATTTTTATCATGGTAAAGTACACGAAGGAACAACGTCTGCAAATTATAAAAATTTACTACAGAAATTCGGAGTTGGTGACCGCTACTTTAAGAGCGTTAACTCCGATTTTCGGTCGTAATTCTCGCCCTAGTAGACAGGCAGTAACAAGTTTAGTGCAAAAATTTGAGTCTACATATTCGTTGTGTGATGTTGCCGTGCCGTGCCAGTGAGACAACGGGTTGGTCGAAGTGTCGAAAATATCGCTGCCGTTGAAACGTCCGTAGCAAATGATCCAAATCAGTCAATTCCACGGCGTTCTCAAGAGTTGGGCATCGCCCAGACCACGTTATGGCGAATTTTGCGTAAGGATCTTGGTTTACACCCATACAAGATCAAGCTGACTCAAGAATTGAAGCCGATGGACCATTTGAAGCGACGTACGTTCTCCGATTGGGCTCTGGAAAAGATGCGCCAAGATGATCAATTTCATCGCAAAATCATCTTCAGTGACGAAGCTCATTTTTGGCTCAGTGGGTTCGTCAATAAGCAAAATATGCGTTATTGGTCTGGTGAAAATCCACATGTGCTTCATGAAAGACCACTTCATCCACAAAAAATAACTGTTTGGTGCGGTTTGCATGCCGGCGGCGTCATAGGGCCATATTTTTTCGTCGACGATAACGATCGTCACGTTACTGTGAATGGTAATCGTTATCGCGCCATGATTACCGATTATTTTTGGCCCGAATTGGAAGATATGGACTTGGACAACATGTGGTTTCAACAGGACGGTGCCACAAGCCACACAGCACACGTTACAATCGATTTATTGAAGAGTAAGTTTGATGAGCGTGTTATCTCAAGAAATGGACCAGTCGATTGGCCGCCTCGTTCGTGCGATTTAACGCCTCTGGACTTTTTTCTTTGGGGCCACGTCAAGTCGTTGGTCTGTGCCAACAAGCCGACGACGTTGGAAGAGCTCAGAGCCAACATTGAACACGAAATAGCAACCGTTTCGGCCGAAATGTGTGGCCGAGTCATCGAAAATTGGGTCCAACGAATCGACCGCTGCAAACGTGCCCGCGGTGGCCATATGAACGAAGTCGAGTTCCATTCATAAATGTTTTGATTGTACTTCAACCCGATAATAAAGTTTTTGAAATATCTCAAATGGTTTGCATTTTATTTTGAAAAAAAGTTGTCAAGTCCTTATTGGAAAACCCTGTATTACTCTCAGATTTCATCTAAAGTATAAAAACGTATCGCGAATGGTTTCAACGCTACAAAATGGGTGATTTCGGCGTGGAGGACAAAGAGTGTCCCAGAAAAGTCAAAAAGTTAAAAGACGCATGACTGGCTGAAGATTCATGCCAAACGCAACAAGAACTTACAGATTCGTTGAAAACCTTGGGAATGATGCAAAAGCAAGGATATTGGGTGCCATACAAATTGAAGCCAAGCAACGTCGAATGGCTTTTTATACTCTAATAGATGAAATCTGACAGTATTATAAGTTGGCTCTAAAGTTTGTAACGCCAAGAGATAATGCTCGCACAGAGTCGCCAAGGGTACAGAAATATTTGTTGTCGCTCAAAAATCTCAAAACCGGATGTTCGTCCGTTCGTCTGTCCGTTCGCTATCTAGCTCGAGAACGCATCCAGCTAGAAAGCTCAAATTTCGTACACGTCGTTTTTGACAAAAAAGGAAGGTCAAGTTCGTGAACGGGCCAAACTGCACCGTCCCTTCTACCCCCTATCATACAAAATGACTCATTTTCAATCATTTACAATAATCAAATTTTCTTGGAAACTATAAAAGCAAATGATTTGAAATTTGGATTATATTTTATCCTAATTGTGGTGTATAGTATAAAAATTATTTGAATACCACCACTCCTTCCACCCACTCCCATACAAACTGCACTTTTTCATGAAACACTCTAAACCGATTTTCTCAGTACGTACAACATATATCGAGCTTAAATGTTGTACTAAATACTTAATTAGCTTTATCATTAAGATCAGAAAAAAATATATAATTAGCTTTGCTGCTTCTACCCCCTCCCGTACAATATAACTCAATTTCTCAACTTCACAAAAAATTGATTTAGTTTTATATTTTCAAATCGTCTAAAATCCTGTTTGGCTCGTATCGACCATTGCGTTAATATTTCGTAAGCTTTATTTTTTCGCTCTCTTGACGTCCGTTGTTGAACCAATCATTTCCGGGGTTGTTGTTCTATCACCTCCAATGTAACGAATATAATGCCATCTTTGATGTTTTACCACATTGTTTCTATTGGATGCTGGTGTTGTTGTTCAGCATTACCGCGAAGTACCTCTCTAAGGCTGATACGCGTTTCGCAACTACTTTTTTATCCTTGAGTTTTGCAACGTCGAATTTTCGAATCGTTTTGCAGTAATGTTATGTACGGTAATATTGTTTTCAAATTTCAGTTTATGCGAAGTAATGCGATTGGATCCAGTGCCAATTCTAATGGCGATTGTAGTGCATGCCAACGTTGGAGGAACTATGACGCCAATAGGAGATACTCCAAATATAATAATTACAAGTAACCACTACATACAGGCCCACGTAATTCCGTTGATACTCACTTCAACCTATTTAGTTATTTATATATGTATTTGTAACTTTTCATTGAAAACATAAGGGTGTAACATTTATCACATTTGTGGTGCACATGGTACCAGGAGTTGTTTTAGTGGTACTGCAAACATCTCTTCATCTTCGGTACCACTATCGCGATATTCATAAATTACGCCTGATAGAACCGGAAGAATTGAAAAATTTAAGGAGAGAGATAACAGTTTGGCAACGAGCAGGCGGATCGATATCGTCTTATACGAAGGATGCAGACCTGGTCAAAGAAACTTTGTCGAACAAAGTGAAATCTCTGGAGCATAGGCTTAAAAAATTAGAGCTTGGCGGACCTGTATCTACAGACGATTATCAACATACCTTGGAAAATCTTCGCCGCAGAGTAAGTTTTGATAAACTGACGTTGAAGCGTTAACTTCATTCTCTTCTTAAATTAGTTCCCCATCAAAAACAAATCGCTCCTAATAAAATGTGCGGTGGTCCTACTCTTCATCATTTTGCAGTTTTTCTTGCAATCCGTTCCAGAAATGCAGCATCTCTCATCGGGTTGGGTTGCACTTCTGGGCATCATCTTACTGCTGATCATCTCTGGGCGTGACGACATGGACAGTCTTATGTCGCGAATAGAATGGACAACTTTGCTATTTCTCGCTGCTATGTTCGTCACGATGGAATCGCTGAATCGCTTGGGGCTTATTGCTTGGATTGGACATCAAACCGAAGCCATTATTTTATCGGTTCCGCACGATTCACGTCTTGCTTGTGCCATTATTCTCGTCCTGTGGATTTCGGCCATCTCTTCTGCTTTTGTTGACAGCATACCAATAACGGCGATGATGGTAAAAGTTGTAGTTGCTTTGGCGGAAAACGACAAATTGAGTTTGCCCGTGCAACCATTAATTTGGGCTCTTGCTTTCGGACCATGCTTAGGAGGTATTGATGCTAGTCGCCCTTTTAACGTTATTAAAATTGCCAACAATTTTAGGTAATGGAACCTTGTATGGTGCTTCAGCGAACGTTGTGTGTGCTGGAATAGCAGAACAGCATGGCTATAAGATATCATTCATAAAATTCTTCAGGTGAGGAAAGAGTAATAATTGTTTCAATTTCTTACAACTGTATGAATCTATTTTTCAGAATTATTTTTCCTATAATGATATGCAGTGTACTTGCTTCAACGGTCTACTTGCTATTTTCTCACGTGTTAATTAGTTGGCATTAAATTTCAGTGCAAAAATTATTGAAAATCTTGTTTTAATTATTTCTGACATTATTTAGAAGAGGAAAGATCTGTAGTTCTTTAGAAAACATAATAGAATTATGATTGGGCTTGTGGCGATACGACGTCGTCGACACATTCCAGCGTTAATGACATCGGTCCTAGGTGTTCTTATCGCGCACAAGCAAACCTTCCCTTTTTGCATATCGCCAGATATGCAACGAAAAAGATATCAAGTGGCATTCCCGACGAAGCGCGCAATCAGCAATTACTTTGTGCTTATCGCGCACAAGTGGAGCCAAAGTACGCAGCCAGACACGCCGCAGCGTCAGCAGAAAGACGGGGATTAAAAGGCAGTCGCGCTGGCCTTTCGATCCCAGTTCCAGTTCCAGTTTCGGTTTTTTACTTCAGTTCACTTCGTAGTTTTTCAATAAAATATTATTTATTTCAAAACGTGTTTTTACTCACCACCTCGTCCGCGCTCCCAGGCCTAAAGGCTTAAAGCCCAATCATATGATACTCTAGATGAGATGGAAATGACTTTAATATACCGGAAAATATGTCATCTCAAATTTTTTTTTAATAGAGAATAGAGACTTTTGCATAGGAGGTGGTAGAAGTAGAGGGGGAGGTTTGTGTTTTTCATATATGACACCGAACATGGCACGCATAATGTTTTTTGCTGAATTTAAAGTTTTTAGTTTTCATTATTTTTAAAGAAGTTGGTCATAGTTTTCCTGAAATTGGGGCATTTGTATGGGAGGTGGCAGAGGAAGTGGAGCATTTAAGATGATTTTGAAACTGCTTATCAGCCTCCTTATCACCATGCTTTGATTCAATTTCAAAGTCGATAGCTCTCATATACTTGAAGGAGAAATGCTTTTCTTGAATTTATAATACAGATATTTGTATGAGAGGTGGTAGAAGGAGTGAAGCGGAGCGGATCATTTTTTCTAACACTTATTTCAATTATTAAGAAACAAATTCTGGCAAAAGTTCAAGTTTGTACTTTTTCTAGTTTGAATGGAAATCGACAAAACGCATTTAACAAAAATTATGCATTTGTATGGGAGAGGGTAGAAGGAGTGTACGGATCAAAACAATTTTTTTTCGTATTATTGATATTTCTATTTGGATACTTTATACAAAATATCAAGTTGATAGCTTTTTTTTTTTTTATCAGCCTCCTTATCACCATGCTTTGATTCAATTTCAAAGCCGATAGCTCTCATATACTTGAAGGAGAAATGCTTTTCTTGAATTTATAATACAGATATTTGTATGAGAGGTGGTAGAAGGAGTGAAGCGGAGCGGATCATTTTTTCTAACACTTATTTCAATTATTAAGAAACAAAATAATTTAATTTAAATTTAAAAATTTCGTGAAATTTGTATGGGAGGGGGTAGAAGGAGTAAGGTGAAGTTGATAATTATTTTTAAAATAAATTGCAATTATAGTAAAATTAATTCTGACAAAATTTCGTCTTTTCAGCTTTACTAGTTTCGATGAAAATCGAAAATATGTATTTTTCAAAATTGTCCATTTGTATGGGAGGGGGTAAAAGAAGTTAAGGTATCGGGTCAATATTCCGTGATATTAATGACATCTATATCGTAATACTTTCACGTAAACTTCAAGTCGATAGCTTAAATTGTTTCAAAGAAAAATCAATTTCTTATTATTTCGAAATTTCATGAAATTTGTATGGGGGGGGGGGGTAGAAGGAGTGGGGGAATGTAGCCCATTCACGAGCTTAAAGTTAATTTTTTGCTAAAAATGATACACAAAAATTTTTAGCACTATAGCTCAAAGCTTTCGAGAGTTATGCTGTAGACAGACGGACAGACAGCAAATCGGAATCGAGGTTTTTGAGCGACAACAAATATTTCTGTACCCTTGGCGGCTCTGTGCGAGCGTTATTTCTTAGAGTTACAAACGGTTAGGCAAACACAATATACTCTCAGATATCATCTAGAGTATAAAAATTAGGAAGAGACAAATATAGTGGTACAATTTAAGAACTTGTTAAAATATAGTACCGCCTGGACTGACCAAAACAGATCACCGTGCACAGGTGGCTTATACTTACGAGGACCAAAATAGAGGACAAATTGGAATAATATTTTATTTAGTAATTCAAATATTGTAATTCATATTTCTATTTTGTCTTAAACATGTAAACATAATTGTAGTGTCTGTCTGTTATTTGCTTATAAATGCCTACATGTCAATGTGTTTTGCCTTATTTAGACAATAACTAAGCATAAAAATATATTTTTGAAATTCTTTTCTGTCTGTCTGTATGGTCGGATTTAATTAAAAGTCAAAGTGGAAAACCAATGGAACTTAAGAAGTACACTTTGAGTGCTTTTAAGGATGTAAAGGGCGCGTTCAATAATATATGCGCTAATTCGCTAATAAGCGCATTAATCGCGCATGGTGTAAATTCAATGCTCTCTGAATAGATTCATGACATGCTGGTGGACAGAAAAATTATTGTCACAATAGGAAACGACTCTAGGACAAAACAAACAAATAAAGACATACCACAAGGAGGGATCTTGTCACCTTTACTTTGGCTGCCATTCGTGATTGGTATCTTCTCGCAGTTAAACGTTGGCAGTTATTACACTGTCGGCTATGCGGATGACACAGTCATCCAAATATAAATACCCTACAACTTTAGGTGAACTGACGCAAAGTGCATTAAACCTTGTTGCCAGTTGGTCTAATTTGTGTGGATTGAGAATCAACCCTGATAAGACTGCGCTCCTACACTTCACTAGAAGACGACGTTTAAAAATTTTAATCTACCATCCATTGGGAGAGTTGCTTTATCTGGGAATCATTTTGGACAGCACACTCAGATGGCGACTAAATTTCGAGGAAAGAATTAACAAAGCAAATAATGCCTCTTCATATTTGAAAAAAAAAATGGCAACAGAAACCAAAAATGGAAGTCATTTTGTATCGTCTTCCGCTGAATGCTGCAAATCTCCATTCATCGGTCCAAGATCTTCCAATCGGAGGTAGTGGCTATTGCGAAAGAATCGGAACTGATCTTGCGTGCAGGAGTAAATGATAAGCGAGTTAGTTCTTACTCGGACGGCCAACCTGCACTAAAGGCCCTCTTCGCTTACAGCTGCAAATTAAGATGTTTGAACCATTGTATGGACATGTTGGAAGAATTAGAGAAAACTTGCACTTTCCGACTATGTTGGGTTCCGGTTCATCGAGCTATACCTGAGAACGAAATGGCGGACACGCTTGCATTAACAGATCTGCCGCTTCCACCGTTGAACCGTTGAGAAAGTGGGCAATGTTGGCATTGCCTTGAGAGTCATTAAGACAATCTACGCCAACAAAGTGTGGGAAAGGGAGAAAAGATTTTCCCACGAAAATGCTATGGGGTGGGTTTGATAGAGCGAAATCCAGAAAAGTATTGAGACTCGACAGAAACTCCCTACGGACACTAGTAGGTATGATCACGGGCCACTCTTTGCTTGTGAAATACGCTCCAAGACTTCGCCTTACAACTGAAGACATTTGCAATGGCTGCGATAAGGAGGATGAGACTACAGAGCACTTCCGCTGCCATTGCTCAAGCCTCCGAACAATTCGAAGAAAACTTCTCGGAGAGTACTTCTTCTTCTGAATGATCTCCGGTTCCTTGAACCGATGAAGCTCATTAATTTCACCGGTAGAGCAAGCTGGCTAAATTATGTGTCGGTTCACATGGTACAAATACGAAGGCGCACAATGGACCCACTGGTGGCCTCTGTACATTGGTGTTCAACACCTCCACAAATGTAACCTAACCGAAAGAACAGATTCTAGAAAAATTATAAGTTTCTATTTTTTCTAGTTTTAATGCAAACCGATATAATGAATTTACTAAAATTATACATTTGTATAGGAGGTGGCAGAAGGAGAATACGGATCAAAATAAAGTTTTTCAACGTGATGATATTGACATGATTATATTTTGATCAAAATTTCAAGTCGATTACTTTGACAGTTTCGAACAAAAATAAGATAATTAAGATTTCGAAATTTTGTGAAATTTGCGCAGGAGGAGGAAGAAGGAGTAAGGTGAAAGTGATAATTTTTTTAAAATTTATTGCTATAATGGTGAGAATTTGTCGTTTTAGCTTTGCAAGTTTCAATGAAAATCGAAAAAATGCATTTTTCAAAATTGTGCATTTTGTGAGTGTGTGTTGAGGGGAGAGGGTAGAAGGGGTGAGAAGATTGGATCAATATTTTTTGACATTATGATATTTACATCCTTATACTTTGAACTAATTTTTAAGTCGATGTCTTACATAGTTCTGCGGAAAAATCTATTTCTTCAAATTTCGAAATTTCATGATATTTGTTTGGGAGCGGGAGGTTAAACTTTCTTTTTTGCGCAAAATGGCGTGCAACGAATTTCAGCCCGATAGCTCAAAGCGTTCGAGAGTTATGCTGTAGACAGACGGACAGAGGGTCACCCGGAATCGAAGCTTTTGATAACAAATATTTCTGAACCCTTGGCGGCTCTGGGCTAATGCTCGCCTAGAACCTCCAACGGCGCATTATAAATGATAAGCTTGGCACAATGCTCTCAGATTTAATCTAGAGCATAAAAATTCGTCTGTATGTACGCCGTACGAATTTTTTTTTACTCACTTGAAGATAGAAAGTCAATTTTTGGGTGGATTGTAGATGGGTCCTAGTCTCAGGCGAACACAATTTTTGGGGTTTGAACGTGTTAAGGGAGACCTCTAGAATCGAAAACTAAGAATTCGAATATCTAAACTTGGCCTCTAGCTAAAAAGCTGAAAATCGACACACATATATAGGGGTTTGTATTACAAACTTTAATAATTATTGAATTTTTGTATCCATTTGGGTCCGAAAAAAAGGCCCGCTGAATTTTTATTCAAATGATTATATCTTCGGAACTACTCGAAATAAAAAGTTAATATTTCTTGCCACCATAAACAGCTTAAAAGGGGGCCGACACTTCTATGGAGAGAGTGAGGGGGTGCAAAGCAAAACAATTATTGAAAGTTTTCGAAATTTTGGTTCACCACCTACCTCCCCTTACACCCTTCAACCTAGAAACTGGAAAAAGTAGAAACTTAAATTTGGTCAGAATTTGTCCCTTAATAATTGCAATAAATGCTAAAAAAAATTATTAGCTTCGCTTCACTTCTTCTACCCCCACCCTCTACTATTCGAAAGAATTTGAGATGACATTTTTTCCGGTACATTGAACTCTTTCCCATTTCGTCTAGACTATCATATGATTGGGCTTCACGCTCAATCATAATTGAGACGCTTAGATGCCTAGAGGTGCAGAAATTGTAAAATAAAAAATACAAGTGAACTTGTGCCCCTTGTCAATCGAAACATTCAGCTGTGGTACATTTTCTAACCGATAATGGCGCTTTTAGAATTCCCAGACAATCATCTAACAAACAGCACACCTAACTCCATTTTCAGGAATTTGCCACTTATACCCCTTGGCATCTAAGCGACTCAATTCTGTTATGTTTTTTTCTTTAATTTTGGGGTTCTTACAGTACTGAAATCGAATGTTACAAGTTTTTACGTTTACACCATTTACATAAACTTATTTTCATACTCTAGATGAAATCTGAGAGTATATAGTGTTTGCCTTTGTAAAGAAAATAAAAGAAATAATGCTCGCACAGAGTCGCTAAGGGTACAGCAATGATTATTGAGGCTCAAAAACCTCGATTCCGAGTGACCGTCTGTCTGTTTGTCTGTCTGTTTGTCTGTCTGTCTGTCTGCCCGTCTGTCTAGAACATAACTTTCGAACGCTTTGAGCTATTATGCTGACATTTTTCTTAATGTCACTTTTAGCAAAAAGTATTTAAAGTAATTTTAAGATATTGATTTTTCTCCGAAGTTATTTAATCTATCGATTTGAAAATTAGACAAAAGTATAATTTATTAATATAAATACCATTAATGTCCTAAAATATTATTCTGATTCCCTCACTCCTTCTACCCCCTCCCATATAAATGCACAATTTCGAAAAATGCATTTCTTCGATTTTCATTGGAACTAGTAAAGCTAAAAAAACAAATTTTTGTCAGAATCATTTTTATTGTAATTGCAATTAGTTTTAAAAAATCAATTTTGCATCACTCCATCTATCCCCTCCCATACATACCCATACCCATAATTTCACGAAATTTAGTTTAAATTATTTTTCTTCGAAACTGTCAAAGCTATCGATTTGAAATTTTGAGCAAAGTATAATAATACAAATATCATCAACGTCGAAAAGTTTTGTTTGATCCGTGAACTGCTTCTCTGCGTTATTTCGATTTCCATTAAAACTAGAAAAAGCAGCAACTTTAAATTTTGCTAGAACTTGTGCCTGGATAATTGTAATAAATGCTGAAGAAAATATCAACTTCGCTTTAATCCTTCTACCCCGTCCCATACAAATATCTGTTTTATAAATGCAAGAAAAGCATTTCTCCTTCGAACATATGAGAGCTATCGATATTGAAATTGAAACAAAGCATGGTGGTAAGGATGTTAATAAGCAGTTTCAAAATTCTATAAAACTCTCCACTTTCTCTACCACCTCCCATACAAATGCTCCAATTTCAGGAAAGCTATGTCCAATTTCTTTGAAAATTATTAAAACTACAAATTTGAAATTCAGCACGAAACACATTGCATGCTACTTTCGGTGTCATATACGAAAAATACAAACCTCACGCCTCTGCTTCTACCACCTCCCATACAGAACTCACAATACACTATTCGAAAAAATTTAAGATGCCATATTTTCGGGTAATTAAACTCTGTTTTATTTCATCTAGAGTATCATATGATTGGGTTTTTTTTTAAACTTTGGGTTACAGTACTGAAAACGAGTGTTACAAGTTTTTACGTTTAAACCATTTACATGTAATATAATGTGACTTGAGGCACCAACATACATAGCTAACAGAAAAAAAAAACTACGGTGTAATTTCCGTAATGAGTATGAAACCGAATCCTGCAATGTCTAGTGCATTAGGAAATTTGCAATTATGAAAGATAATACTTTCAGATTATTGTAGAAAATGTTTTGTTTAAACGGAAACCATAAACCTATTTAAGCAATTATTTACATAATTTTGTAGTATACTCGAATAAAACTTTTATAAGCCGCTATACGAATAATAACAATAATGAATCGATACTTTATTGTTATGTTTGTGAATTGATTGATGCTCTGAGAATATTTCTGAAAATATTTTTTTTAATAAAGTACCTGCATTATTGTTTATTCAAGTTAAATTTCTAATGCGAATAGACTGTGATTAGTTGAGATGTATCTTTAGCTAATAATATTTTTCGGAGCAAACAAAATGCACATTTTACTTTATCATTCTTATAATAAAGAATTGTGGTCGACGTGGGAACCCTGAAAATAGTTTTTTCAAGTTTCATGATTAAATTAGCCTAAAAATACGAAATAAAAACTCTGTACGCCGTCCACCGAACATCATACCTGTTCGCTCATAACAAACAAGATAGAAAGTTTGTTTTTGGGTGGATTATAGATGGGGTGCTAACTCAGGCGAACTCTTCTTCGTGTAGGCTGTAAGGGGGAGGCGGAGGATAGGTTGCACCAAAAACTACAAATTCGAATACGAGTATCGCAATTATGTATCTAGCTAGGATCACATATCAAGGGCGCTGAGGAACAAACTGTAACATAAACCCGTCTGCGGAGCCGCATTTTCATCACAGATTTTTGATGAGGCTTCTCCCAGTCGGACAGCACCTCCTGCCGGCTGCTCAGGATCGTTGGAGGGGGGACGAAAATTGACCCGAAGAAGCACCCATCCTTGATCAAAGCTGCAATTAACCGAGCTAGAGGAATAGGCGAGATTGGTAAGCTCTACATGTCGATGATGAGCAGTCCCAGGGCTTGTAAAGAAACTTTCTACTCTTCGCCTATATCTAGCCCAGTATCGAAGAGGCAAAGAAAATAAAAAGGTATTCGATCAAAAAAGAGGAAAAATATGCTTGGGTAGAAAGTACACACATGTGTTACAAGTGACAAATTTCACGAAAATCGGCTTAGGTAAAAAAATAAAGTTTTTTATGCGTACTGTCGAATGGACAATTGTGGAAAGAGATAAACTGATGAATTGGCGATACAGCACCTTGCCGGTA
This sequence comes from Chorisops tibialis, assembly GCA_963669355.1. Lineage (NCBI taxonomy): Eukaryota > Metazoa > Arthropoda > Insecta > Diptera > Stratiomyidae > Chorisops > Chorisops tibialis. Next base: position 278,171,062 of record OY770262.1, read on the forward strand.
ATGGTAAGTACATCAGAGTTTCAAATACACTTATCTCAAAATTGATAGGTAGCACTTAACACATTTGTACATTAAGGTATCGATATAATGGATTAAATAAAAAATAAATTAGTTGAAAGAAAAGATTTCCGGATTCTACACTGTTACGCTTTATTATTCGTGATGTTTCGGTCTCTGCTGAGATAAAGGTCTCAGTTAAGTGCTACCTATCAATTTTGAGAGAATAGAATAGTTGTTTCATTTATTGCTTTTTTATTATATTATTATTGTTGTATCACAAGGGGCTTGCCGAGCACACGTTTTTTTTTGTTTCTTTTAAAAAAAGAATTTTATTGTTATACACTTTCTTAAAAACATTTTTGTTTTGAAGTAAAAATAGATAAATTTTGCTTCGAAACAAAAATTATTCTCTTCCTCTCGCCTACTGCTCCCTGGCAGTGCGCTCAGCGTCAACTTCCCGGCTTTTTTTTTTTGCTGCTTGCTTTTTGACGAGTAGAACAGAAAAAAACGTTTTTTTTGCAATCTAGTCGATTGTTTTGGCACCAAAAGAATTTCTGCAGTGTTACCCTAATTGCATTTGTCCCTGTTTTTCATTCTTTTGATAAGATTATTTTATTATTATTTTTGTTTTAATTTTTGGATGCCAATTATGCATGAAAACAAAATTTCGTATTTAGGCACAGCCACAAAACCACCAAGGAGAAAAACAAAACGCGGAGAAATAAAGGTGAAGAATAAAAACACTGTGTCTCGCAATAAAACTTTAAAATTTATTTAATTTGTTTATCCATTGGGGTTCAAAATAGGGAGGAGGGAGCTAATCACGTTTTGGGGGCTTAAACAAATTGAGTATAAGAGTGCTGCAATTAACATAGGAATAATATTCTTTAACTAAAAAATTAAACATATTAGAGTTGTGGAAATGTTCCATTTGTATGGAAGGTGGTAGTAGGACGGATGAGATTGTACTAATTTTTTCACATATTCTGCAGTTCTTATCAAAATATTTTACATAAAATTTGGGGTTCCTAAATTTGAAACGTACTGAGAAAATGTGTTTATGGTGTTTCGTTAAACTGTGCAGTTTGTATAGGAGGTGCTAGAAAGAATGGGAGATAATGTTCAATTTTTCAGAAATAACTTTAACCATATTTATTTATTTATTTATATATGTAGACAACTAAAGTCTATTTTACAAAGAAAAATAATAATAATAGAATAAATAACAATCATTCTTAATTCTAAATTAGAAATACATAAAAAAAAACTAAATAACCATTACTACAACTGCAATAATCTAAACAGCAAACAAAATATGATTGTATTAGAATTTTAATAATATCTTACATATTATCTTACAAATAAAGTCTTAAATTTAGTCATTATTTTGTTTTTGTAAGTATTTCTACTTACAGAACTGTTGAAGCAATCTGAATGCAAATTAAAGTTTCTTATGGCACAAGCAATAGGATCATTCAATATGAAATTAGAAGAATGATTCTCCATTTTCAGAATTCTATTGTTTCGAAAACTAAACCTGTGATCAACAAATATAAAGCGGGAAAGGAGCTCGTCCGAAATTAAATTATAATTAATTAAATCGAATGCAAGGGTTGCCGAAGCAAGCTCTCTTCTTCTCTCAAGCGTGGTCATATCAAGCAAAAGTAGCCTACATTTGTAAGAAGGCAAACGGTAGCTACTAAACTGAAGGCTTCGTAAAGCAAACAGTAGGAATTGCACTTGTACTCTTTCAACCCTGTATGAGTCGACCTGAGTGGAAGGTGACCAGACAACACTTGCATATTCAAGCAGAGGCAACAACAACGTACAGAAAAGAGTTTTACATAAATGTGGGTTATTGAATTCCTTGACTCTCCTTTTTAAGAAACCCAACATAGCCATACCACTGTTCGAAATTTTATCTATGTGGGACTTGAAGGTCAACTTTGTGTCAAATATTACCCCAAGATCTTTAATTTGAGAGACACGTTTTAACTTTTCCTTGCTAATATTGTAGTCATACTGCAAAGAACCAGCTATTTTTCTAGAAAATGTTATTACTGCACATTTTTTTACGTTTAATTGCATAGCGTTGTTCAAACACCAATCAGATAAAATGTCAATATTGTTTTGCAATATAAGACAATCCTGATTTGAGTCAATAGCTCTGAAGATTTTTAAGTCATCAGCGTAAAAGGATATTTTGCAATCGTTCAAGAGTAATGGCACGTCATTAATTAAAAAATATAAATAAAAGGGGCCCCAATATACTACCTTGAGGAACGCCAGAGGAGACTGTAGTCGTTTTAGAAAGATGTGATGAGAATTTAACTTGTTGTGTACGATCCATCAAGTAAGACCTCAACCACTTCAAAAAAACACCTCTTATACCATAACGCTCCAACTTGAAAAGTAGTAGACCGTGGTCTACAACATCAAAAGCGCTAGAAAAATCAGTGTAGATAGAATCTACTTGAGTTCTGTTACACAATTTTTGCCTAATAAAGGTAGAATATTCCAACAGGTTAGAGACGGTTGACTTACCCTTTAAGAAACCATGTTGACACGGATGGATAATTGGACTAACGATATCCATATTTCCGCAACCAATTTTTCGAAAATTTTACCAATAGAGGATAAAATGCTTATTCCTCTGTAATTTCGAATGTCTGATCTATCCCCAGACTTAAAAATAGGTATTATATGCGCTATTACAGTTAATAGCTTTTGTCCTTTCCAAGGAAATCATTTTAAGTTGGGAATTCGTGTCATTTTGTAAGGAAGGTAGCAGAAGGAACGATTTTGCCTATCTTAATTTTTCGCCAAAAATAAAGTCTGCAAAATTTTAACTTTCCAGCTCAACAAGTTCTCGAAATAGATGAGAGCGTACAGGTGGACACACATATGGATGGACGTAGGGTGTTTGAGCAAGAGATGTAGGGACGGAAAGGCCTATTATTTGCCAGCTGGTTACTTGACAGTTGTCAAAAGTTGGCATTTTTTATCTATAAACGCGAGAAATTCACCATGGAACGCTACACTATCGTTGAATTTTATTACGAAAATTTGCGCTCAATCGCAGTTACAATGCGCATAATCGAGCAATCTTGATTGTAATCATGTGCCTTCTGAAACGCGTATGCGCAACTTTCAAAAAAACTTCCAAGAGACTGGCTCAGTGCAAGATGTGAAGACGCCAAAATGACTTCGCGTCGGACGTTCGACCGCAAATATCGACGCAGTGATGGACAGTGTTGACAACGACCCAAACACCTCCATTTGTTACCGTGCTCAAGACCACGACTTCTCCAGGTCCACACTGCAGCGAATATTAGCGAAAGACTTAGCTCTACATGCAAGGTCCAATTGACTGAAGAACTGCAGCCAGCGGAACACCAGCAGCACCGTACGTTCTCTGGTTGCGTCTTGGAAAGAAATCCTACACCTCTTGTTGATACTCCCCATACAATAGCACTTCGGCCAAAATCGAGTATTGACCTTCAGGTGGCTTGAGGCTTCCGTGGCGTAGTGGGCAGCGTGCTTGCTTCTCAGTCAATAGGTCGTGGGTTCGATTCCCATTCCAGACGGGATTTTTTTAAGCGCAAATTTTTCAGTTGCTACTGGTGATAAAAAATTATTCGCAATAAAATGGGGAAACGGTGTAAAAGTGAAACAGTTCCACTTCAAGAAGGCCTAGATACTCAGTAGATGGTTTCTGTTCGCTTTCTATCATTCAGTCCCCCATAACATCTGCAAATATTTGTCAGTAAGCAGCCAGTACAACTGAGCAATATACTAGCTTCTCCACTCGCTACGGTCGTTCTCACTCCCCTTGCCCAACCTTCCCAATCCCATTCCTTCTTCCTTCGCTCCATGACTGTGTTTGTGCATTTCACATACAGGCCGAAATCGCCTATAACACAGGTCATTCCTTAAAAAAAAAAAAGGTTCCTTAACACAATTTTTTCATTACTTATTGTGGAAGGGTTGTTAGCCCTTTGCACAATCCTCTATCTACGAATTTTTCATTTTCGTAGATTGAGGTGACTAAGGTACACCCAAAGCAGACAGTGTGCTAGAATATAAGTCGATCGGGATTTGAATTCCCGACCTTCGCATTGTAGACCAACACGTTACCCACTAGGCTGAGATTGCATCTAGAGTATAATGACTTAAAGCTTGACGAAGAACTGATATATTTCAATGTTACGTGGTTTCAAGATTACAGTAACTCGTACGTAATAGAACGAAATTTACGATATGCAAAGAAAACGAAAACGATTCACGCCAGCGTTAAAAGTTCGATCTGTTTATTTTCTATATTAAGCTTTTTGTAGGATTCCTCGTGCAAATTAGTACATATTTGTGTAAAGTCTTACATTGGTGCTCTATTAATTTATTTTTAGCGACAAATTAATGCACTTTAAATATTACATTGTTATTTATCTGTCCTCCACCTGAAAACGATTTTCCACACTAACTACCCGTCGTGTTTGAATAAAGCAATTGCACGATCTGGTTATAAGGGGTATTAAGGAAAAATTCCAACATTTCGCTATTTATGACCCGGAGTCAAGTTTGCTATTTAAACACTGATAACTAAATGAGTGTCATCTTTGATCTTAAATGAAACCAGAGAAATGAATAATAAATCGAATTTCCATGCTTTTCCGAAGAAAACAGCGACCGGTTTGATATCTTACCGGGCGCAGTGCGATGTGCTTCAGTTGGAGTCGCTTTAAAAGAACCTATTGGAGGAATCATTCGCGTTACAACATTAGTCGCGTCTAGTTCTCATCGATAATAATTCAGCCGAATGTAATTCTGACCAGGTGAAAATTACTTCACATTGCACGTATTTTTCCTCATGTTTTATTCAAGAAATTTTGCATCGGGCTATCAACGTTATGCTATCCAGTATCGAAGTAGTGTTATGTGAAATGATAAGAGCTTGAAGTGTGATTATTAATTAAAAAAATAATTAATTTTTAGTGGAAAAAAAAATTGCACCTCGATCTCTTTTTAAAATAAATATTAAAGTTATTAATTTCAATTGGGGCTACGAACCCACTTCCTTGAGATTTGATGGAGCTTGTGCGTAATAAAAGGCAGAGTACGAGTACGTGTGTTTATTTTGAATCAATATTGTCATAACGAAGCCAAAAAAAAATAACCATGAAAGTCAACGCTATAAAAAAGCGGATATTTAATCGGTCCTCGAGAAGTAGAAGGAGTGTGGATAGATTTCCAATGCCGCAGTAAGTTCTTAGTAATAAGTTGAATGTACGAAATTAGTTAATTTGCCAGTCGAAACAGCCAAACTAAGTAAGCACTGTCTTTTCGTAATGCCTTCAATATGAGATGTAGCAAGGAATGTTCACATTATGACCCAGAAGAGAATATGCTTAGGTTTTGTGAAATCTTAGAATTTCCGCGTTGGTCCCCAACTACAAAAAATGTTATTCTTACTTTGTCTCAAAGTGTGTCTGATGTACTTTCTGATCTAACTTTGCTACCACGATCCTCATTTTTTTAGTTTCTAATTTAGCACATGACATGATTCAATTTTTCTGTCTTACTGAGATCAATCAATGAACATCCGAAATACATACAACAGTTCAAGGAAGCTTTCCACTTCGCGGCCGGGAAAAAATGGTATTCTATATTTTTAGTAAAATAAAATAATACGAAACATTAAAAAACACAAGAGGCATATTTATGCCTTACGGCCGAAGAGAGTCCTTTACGAACAAAATACCGATTCCTATTAATTGCAAAAATCGAAACTTTATCAGACCTAAAGAAAAGTCTTTTATAACAAAAAGATTTTATTTTATCAACTTTTACTTAACATGCATTTTGGTCCAACAGGAAAACAAAGAGGAAAAAGTCATTTAGCTCGGCTGCCATGCATCCTAAATTGTTAAGAAGTCCAATGTAGCTCGATGGATATAATCATTTTTATACTCTAGATGAAACGCCGAGAAATACTGCTCGCACAGAGTCGCCAATGGTACAGAAATATTTGTTGTCGCTCAAAAATCTCGAAACCGGATATCCGTCTGTCTGTTCGCTCTCAAGCTTGAAAACGCGTTGAGCTAAGAAGCTCAATTTTTTCACACGTTATTTTTGGTGAAAAAGTAAGGTCAAGTTCGTGAACGGTCCAAATCGCTTCACTCCTTCTACCCCCTCCCATACAAAATGACTCAATTTCGGAAATTGATAATAAATGCATTTTCTCCTACATCTTCAATGGCACTGCAGCCCAAATCGGGCCTTGGCCTCCTGACTTTCAGGTTCCTTAACATTTCGTTTGTCATTGTGAAAGGGTTGTTAGCCCTTCGCACAACCCTCTATCTACGAATTTTCATTTTTTATAAAATGAGGTAGCTAAGGTATACCCAAGTAGGCAGTTTGCTGGAATTATGCGTCGGCCGGGATTTGAGCTCACGACCTTCGTATTGTAGATCAATATGCTACCCACTAGGCTACACACTAGCTTTTCGCATTTTATCGAAAAGTATAAAAGCTATCGATCTGAAATTTGGAATTCTACTGTATAAAAATTACTTGAATCCCCAGGACATACAAAAAACATAACAGGACTACGATACTCGTGCGATACTCTACACTTCGCGAAAAAAGTATAGCCCCACATGAATATAATCGCTTTTAATGATATTGAAATTATTTGGTTGAATTTTTTTTTGAGATATGTATATTAATACGCTTTTTTAGAAAACCACAATATAAACATTTATTTTTATACTCTAGATGAAATCTGAGAGTATTATAAGTTTGCCACAAAGTTTGTAACGCCAAGAAATAAGGCTCGGAGAAAAAAATGAATGAAACAGAAGTTCATGTAAACACTCAAAAATCTCAAAACCGGATGTCCGTCCGTCCGTCCGTCCGTCTGTCTGTCTGTCCGTCCGTGCCCTCTCTAGCTTGAGAACGCGTTGAGCTAGAAAGTTTAAATTTTGTATACGTCATTTTTAACAAAAAAGTAAGGTCAAGTTCGTGAACGAGCCAAATCGTTCCACCCTTTCTACCCCCTCCCATACAAAATGACACAATTTTGCAATCTGACAACAAACGGATTTGCCCGAAAAGTACAAATGACATTGATCAGAAATTTGGAATGTAATACTTTTATGATGATTCCAATCTACTCTATAAAAATAATTTGTGTCTTCCCCTCCTTCCACCATCTCCCATTCAAACTGCACTTTTTCGTGAAATGCTCTAAACCAATTTACTCAGAGCGTATAATAGTTATCAAGCTGAAATTGTGCACAAAATACTTATTTAAAATTATTAGTAAGACCAAAAAAAATGAGACAATTAGCTGAACCCCTTCTACCCCCTCCCATACAAAATGACACAATTTCGTAATTTCACAATAAATGGATTTGCTCGAAAAATATAAATGCTATTGATCTGAAATTTATATATTAATATATTACTTTTATGATGATATAAATCTACTGTACAAACGTTATTTGAGTCCTCCCCTTCCTTCCACCACCTCCCATACAAACTGCACTTTTTCATGAAATGCTCTAAGCCAATTTACTCAGTGCGTATAAAATTGATCGAGCTGAAATTGTGCACTAAATATTTATTTAGAATTATTAGTAAAACTGAAAAAAAATTAGGCGATTAGCTTTACCCCTTCCCATACAAAATGACACAATTTCACAACTTTATAAAAAGTCGATTTTCATAAAAAGTATGAATGCTACTGATCTGCAATTTAAAACATGTCAAAAGCATGATGTTTATAGTTATTTCTGAAAAGTCATTAAAAACTTGCTCCTCCTTCTATCACCTCCCATACAAACTGCACTATTTAACTACATCCAATACACTAATTTTCTCAGTACCTATTTAATCCTAAATTTTGTATAAAACATTTTGATAGCAACCTTAGCGTCATGTGAAAAAATTAGTTCAATGTCGTCACCCCCTCTACCACTTCCCCTACAAAATTTCTTAAGATACAAAAATTTCTCTTTCATCTAGAGTATCGCACGATTAGGCTTTATGCCCAATCGTACTCTTGTTATGTTTTGCTACTGAGAATGCTTTTTAAGGTTGGAAAAATAATTTTAGCTGCGAAAAAAGTATAGCCGCAGTTATGAAAAATCCAATAAAACAACTAATTTATTTATTTAAATTTAATTTTTAATATTTAGTGTTTTTGCCTTGATTCATCAATAGTTCACAAATACGATTTGGAATAGTTTTATATAGGATTTGATAAGTTCTTGTGGTAATTCCTTCCCAGGCTTCTTTAATAGCATGTTTTAATTCAGAAATACTGATGTAGGTCGTGCAATCTTTAAAAACCCGACGTGATAAATACCCCCAGATATCCGCCGGTCATTTCATTACATCGATTTGTTTGGTTCGAAACCGCTCAGTTATTAATCTGGCTGTATGCATGGCGGCATTATCCTGCTGAAATATCATTTCATGGTCTTCCAAATCATCGAGAAACGGTATCAATTCTTCTTTGAGAATCTGCTTATACACCTCGCTGTTTACTCTTGAACATTGGACTTTTTGTTATAGCTAACAGCAGCCTATATCATCACCGATCCTCCACCCATTTGCCGTCTAGGAAGAATACGTTATTCTTTCCTTCATGTGATATATCAAACCTAGAGAACGTTCCTGAGTCTGATAATGCGCCACAACGTAGAGCTACTGCGATTGATTACGACAACAATTTTACGATGTGCAAATGTTGACGTATCACCGGACTTAGTATCCTAAAGGAAGATAGCTCCAATATCTCGCGATATTGGCGCGAGAGTTTCTTAATTCAAGGTTGTTCTACCGGATGCTTGCTTTGCCCACGTTGTGTAATCTAAACTATGGCCGAAATCTGCTATTGTCTGTAAGTTTCTGCCCCGAAATCGTCTTTCGCGCTTACAATCTCAAAATCCATCGTCAAAAAACGGGCAAGCTCTATCTCGATATCTTACAGCAACGTAAGCGGGATGCGTACGAAAACTCAGGATCTATATCTCGCCGCTGCTGTTTGTTCCTTTGACATCGTGTGCATTTGCGAGACATGGTTGTCCTGTAAGTTCAAAGATTCTGAGCTTTTCGATTCCAACTTTGAAGTTTTTCGTCGTGACCCTTGTGACTGTATACATCAGATCGCCTTCACCTTCATCAGTTTACGATGCGGTTTATAATGCGTTTGAAACCTTGCTTGGTCTTATGCATCCATCAGACGATATTTTAATTCTGGGCGACTTTAATGTACCACAAATACAGTGGCTACGCTCTGATGATAATGAGGTTTGTATGTCGCCGTCGTATTCCTCCTGCGCCCGACATGAAATACAATTTGTGAACAACATGCTTGCTACGGGACTTTTCCAAGTTGTCCGATTTAGAACGATCATGGGAGATTTTTGGATCTGATCTTCTCATCTGATGTCAGCCTTACGACGGTTGATAGATGTCACAGCCCTTTGCTGCCTGACTTGCCAATTCATCCTGCGCTTCACGCAACATTAAACTCTCAGACAGAATTTACGAACTCGAAATGTATTGTTAGTAATTATTTTAATTTCGCCAAAGCTGATTTTGAAACTTTAAATCTTGACATATCCAATTGCGATTGGTCGTCTGTGTTGAATGAATCTGATGTTGACAAAGCCACTTCTAATTTTTACACGATTTTAAATGGCTGTTTTCTGCGTTGTGTCCCTGTAGTTTGTTCGAAACCTACCAGGAGGATTCCCTGGTTTGACGATGATTTAATTAATTTGAAAAATCAAAAAACGAAAGCTTGGAAAACTTACTCGCTCTCAAGGAGTGATACGGACTTCATAATTTACATAAGCCTATGTAATTGTTTTATAAGTCAGTCTCGAGCTGCATATAACCAATACCTTTTTACTGTTAAAAACTCTTTTAAAAATAAACCGAAACAATTCTGGAATTTTGTCAACTCCAAGAAAAACTCTGATGGTTATCCTTCCAGTATGTTTTTTAACGATGTAGTCAGTGCTGATCCTACTACAATTAGCAACTTATTTTCCAACAATTTCCGGACCGCCTTCAATTGTAGTACGCCGCTAACATCCGTTGGTAACTTTCAATACATGTCGAAGTTTCCTTCTTCGTCCTTGGTTCCAAAAGATCTTTTCATTGACGAATCTACTATTTTGAAATACATTGATAAACTTGCTACTAATTTCTCTAGTGGACCAGATGGTGTTCCTTCTTCTGTGATTAAAAAGTGTAGTTCATCCCTTTTACTTATCCTTGGGTATCTTTTTAATGCATCGCTTCGTAGTGGAGTTTTTCCTATGTCATGGAAATACTCAACTATAATGCCCTTGCTTAAGTCTGGTAAAAGAGACAATGTAAGTAATTATAGGCCTATAGCGAATCTTCCATGTGTTGCTAAGCTATTTGAATCTATTGTGTGTGATGTAATGTATTTCCATTCCAAGTCGATTATTGGATCATTTCAGCATGGCTTTGTCAAGGGCAGATCCACTGTAAATAATCTTATCGAATTTTCGAACTTCTGTCTTTCTGCTATCGAAAACGGGCATCAGGTCGATTGCATATACACTGACTTTAGTAAAGCCTTTGACAAAATTGACCATAATATTCTTGTGCACAAGCTCGGCTTGCTTGGTTTTCCTGATATTTTTGTCCTTTGGATAAAGTCGTATCTTAGTGATCGCATTCAGAAAGTATACTTTCGTGGAGCCTTATCTTCTGAAATATTTAATACTTCTGGCGGTCCGCAAGGTAGCCATTTGGGTCCACTTCTATTCCTTCTCTTTATTAACGACGTGAGTTCGTTTATCTCTAACTCGAACATTCTTCCCTATACCGATGATGCGAAAATCTTTAAGATTATCTCCAGCAGCAATGATTGTCTAATATTGCAAAGTGATATCTCGCGTTTTCATGACTGGTGCATACTTAACAATTTACATCTCAACATTAAAAAGTGCACTGCTGTTTCGTATTCTAAGAAGAGAATATCAATGAATTTTGACTATGTTGTAGATGGATGCTCTTTACTTCGTTCTGACAAAGTACGTGATTTGGGCGTACTATTCAACTGTAATTTTACCTTTGATGATCACGTTTTGTTAGGAAACAATCGAAAGAATTCAATGATTTCTCTACAACGAAAATGTTGTATTGTGCATTTGTCCGATCTATCCTAGAATATGCTAGTCCTATCTGGACACCATTTTATACTATTCACATAGATAGGATCGAAGCAGTTCAGCGTCGGTTCTTAAGCTTTGTCCTTCAGGGCCTTCCCTGGTCCGATCCACTCAGGTTACCGTCACATGTTGATCGTTCAAATCTGCTGTCTATGGATTCCCTTGAGAAAAGGCGGATACATGCCAGAGTGGTTTTTGGTCATTTCAGGTATAATTGACTCTGACAAATTGCTGTCTATGATTAAACTCAACGTTCCATGTCGTCCTCTGCGAAATTATGAGCTTTGTAGAACGCCGCAGCATCGCGAACTACGGGTTTTATGAACCATTTTCATTCATGTTAAGGGATTTCAATAACTTCTTCTCGCAATTGGATTTTCACATGAGTGTCCCACAAGTAAAAAGTCAGCTTTCTTGAGGTTAATAATGTTTGATTTTTTAAAAGTTTAAATTTTTGTGTACCTAATTCTGTTGAATTGTTTTATTAATTTTTATTGTTTCCATCTGTGCAACTGTGGATAAATGTAGTAATCATTTTTTTGATGAATAAATTATTATTATTATTATTAATAAATGCATTTTTTAAAATTGTGCATTTGTATGGGTAGGGATAGAAGAAGTAAGGGGATAAGATCAATATTTTTGACGTTAATGATATTGATATTTATGATTTAATTGCTGAAATGTTTTCGGAGAAAAAAAAATTTCTTTGAATTTCAAAATTTTATGAAATTTGTATGGGATTGAGGGAATGCAGCCCGTATACCACCAAATTTTTCTTAAAATAAGAATGTTTTAGATCAAGTAGCTCCGAAGATATAATCATTTAAATTCGGCCGACTATTTGTTTTTTGCCCCTTCCTCTTTTCGGACGCCAAATGATAAAATAATTAAATTATTTTTTAAGTTTGTCCCACAACTCTCTATATACCTATGCTGATTTTCAGCTTTCTATTTGCATTCTTAGTGGAGATATTAGCAGGTGTAGTTTTTGTCTGTTTCACTCCCCCGCCTCCCCTTCCCACCTGACACTCACCAAAATTTATATAATGAAGCTCACTTACCCAATTAACAATACACCCAAAAACGAACATTGTAGCTTTAACGGTCTCGGAGATATGAGTCCATATGTACGGCGTACGGCGGACGACGGACTGCATGACGGATTTTTTTTTGCATTGTTCGGCTAATTTAGTCATGAAACGCGAAAAAAAAAATTTTCAGTGCAACAAAATTTTTTTTCTTTTTTTTTCTGTGTCGATCACAATACTTTATTATTAGAATAATAAAGTAAAGCTAGGGTGTTGCCTAGTGGGTAGCGTGTTGGTCTTGTAATGCGAAGGTCGCGAGCTCAAATCCCGGTCGGCGCAATATATAATTCCAGCACATTGCCTACTTGGATATACCTTGATTGAGGTATCAACGAAAATAAAAAAAGGAAAAAAATTTGTAGAAAAAGGGTTGTGAAAAGAGCTAACAACCCTTCCACAATAAGTAATGTAAAATGTTAAGGAACTTGAATATCAGGAGGCCAAGGTCCGATTTGGGCTGTAGCGCCATTGTAAGAAGAAGAAGAAAGTAAAATTTAAAGTTTTTTGTTTTTTTATATTTCTCATGAAACACCTTGTGCAGGTTAGAGCCCCCCTTCAGTGGATAACAATTTTGGTTAAAATTATTATTTTGTCTTTGTGTATATCAAATGGATATATGCACGTGCAAAATTCGAACTTTGTATCTTTTACCATAAAAAAAAGACTCAAAATTTGTGACATTTCTGCTCACCACCTCCCTCCCCTTACGTTCCTCAACTTAAAAATCACCAAAATTATAGGTAATATGGCTTTATAATCTGAGAAAATTTCAACTTCATATCTGTATTGGATTTTGAGATATACCGGTTTGAAATTTTGAAAAGAGCACAATTTTTGAAATGCTCCCCATTTCCATTCACTACTTTTGTGTCAAAATGTTATAATATTTTTTATATTGCGCTGGTATAGCTTAATATAAGGTATTTCCCCGGATGTTTGGTGGATTGAAAACATTTGGTCTACTTCTTCTGGAGAAGAGGACCAGCTCTGTTTTTTGAGGCTTAATGGTAAGCAAAGCAGTCTAACAGTTGTAAAACGGACTGCATAAGGTTCCCTAGAACTTGTTCAAACTTACCAGTTAGCATGTTAACAAGATCGTCTGTATATGCTATTGTAGGGTAGCCGTTCCGATTTAAAATGGAAAGGGGTTCATTCACTGTCGGGATGTTGTGGGAGGCTCTTCCTGGTTTACGCATGAAAACCACCTTAACCTCTTGCCATAGCTTCGGAATGTGGCAAAGACTGATGCATGCTTTATATTGCTTTATCAACCAGGTACTGAATTATTGTTTCATCCGCATTCGGGATCATTGCGGGATAGACCCGAAAATTTCGTGGGAGTGCGCAGCTGCTTTTAGTTACGCCACTGTTTCACCACTGTTTCAAGTCGATAAATTAAATAGTTTCGGAGAAAAAGCAATTTTTTCAAATTCTGAATTTCATGATTTATGTATGTATATAGGAGGGAGTGAAAGAAGACCTGGTTTCTTTTTTGCTAAAAATTTCATAACACAAATTTAAGGACGATAGATCAAAGCGTTCGAGAGTTATATTGTAGACAGACGGGCAGACAGACAGACGGGCAAACAGACAGACGGTCACTAGGAATCGAGTTTTTGGGGCGACAACAAATATTTCTGTACTCTGTGCGAGCATTATTTCTTAGCGTTATAAACGGTATGGCAAACACAATTAAACACTCAGATTTCATCTAGTATAATGAAATGTTCCGAAAATAGACCTTAAACTTTTGCGCATAACTGTATATTAAAAGATAGTAAAGATATTAATTTTTATATGATTTTATGACTGCAGTACATTTTTATATACATATGTGCATATCTATAATTCTGACCTTTCTAAATAAGAACATTATTAATAATAAATTCTACACACAATGTTGTGCTTAAACTTATTTCACTTACCTGTCCGTACACTGTAGATAAATATTAATTTAATCTTTTTGATAGAGTGATAACCGCTGAATTCTCGCAGCCTGGGGAAGTGTTCATTGTGCTATTTAACGTTAATAATGCTCCGTCATAACCAGCGGCAAGTAGGGTATTATTTAATATTTCGCTATGAAGTTCTATGTCATCGCGGCGATCATTGCCAGCCGGTGTATATTCGTATGTTCAGTCGATCACATTAATGTTGTTTAGTGTTTATTTCAGTTGGAAATGATGGCATACCATAGTAGAGTTGTTATATTCGAAAGACAACAAGTCACCAAATTTACATAATTTCGTAAATTGAAAATTTCATCACTTTCAGTAGTGCCATATTGAATAATACCTTATAGCTATAATATATAATTGTATTTGAGTGTCATTTTTGAACGAAATAAACATTTAGCAGTTTTTTTGTATACTAAAGTCGAGGATCTTAAGTGGCGCAATTTCGCGCGCACAATTGCAAGTGCCGTCTATTCAGATCAGATTTGCAACATGTCGCATATCGGGGGATCGGGTCCAATTTACTGACTGGGTCCATTACAGTGTCCAACTGCAGGTCCATCGCAGAACAAACCGTTTCTAATTCATAAGTAGCCAAGAACAATTCCGCCTGAAAGGTCGCGTTCGAGTTTCGGGACAGGCCTAGCGACAAGATCAGTGTGTTTAGCGGTTCGTGCAATGTTTACGTGTTAAAGTCAACGCAACGCCTGCAATCATTTCACAAGGAGCAATGTACAGCCCTGACGAAAAGTAAGTGAATATTTTCAATTTGTGCTAAGTACCTCCCGCTATACACGTTACGGATTACGGCCTTCATGATCAAATTGTGTAATTTGATTAATTTTGTATGACAATGAATAAGTTAGTGGGTGTGCCTTTATTTTGTCTGTACCTATGTATGTACTCGTATAATTCGGTAAGTGCTCCGCACAAAAGGAACTTTCTATTTTTAGAATATTTACATGTAAAGCACCATCTTCCGAGTCCGAGTAGGTTCATTACTTAATTGGATAATGAGACGGTGTTCTTATGCGTTTCCATTTGTGATGTCAACTGGATTTTGCCAACGGACAATCCACAAACAAGTAATTTGAATATTTTTACTTCGTGATTTCAAAATCCGCCAGTTTAAGGAATACGAGTGCATAGCTAAACTGAATTTGAATTTTTAGTCAATTCGCAAATTGGTTCATTTATCTTTATATATGTATGTAGATAACAAGCTAGAACGTTAAGATCCGAAACGTGTACTGCTGACCAAGCTTCTGACTAAAGGGTCTCACTAAGGAGATCACATCTCCTCTGTAGGCTGCCATGTCAAATTGGCCACAATATAAATTACAGTAGAGTTCGGTTATAACGAACTCGAAGGGACCATCAATTTTCGTTCGTTATAACCGAAGTTCACAATAACCGATGATGCAATAAATTGAAACTAATATCAATCATTTAATGAAATAATACATGTATTTTATTGTTTCAGTAGTTTAAGGATTGAAAATAATCAGTTATTTTTTTTTGAATATTTTTCGAAGATAAGTGCATATCTTCTACAAATGTTTCTACATCTGCAAATTTGTTATAAATTTGTTGAGGCACTTCGCAGGATTCGAGAAATCGGCGTAGGTCCATTATTTTCAGTAGCGCTTCCTCATTTGTTATTCGATGTAAGCTAGCTGCACAATATTCTTCATTTTCACTGTTGTCGGTATCAGATGAATCTTCCACCACGACCTGATAATAAAGTTTGATAATTAAGGATAATTAATACAGAGTTTTTTGGTTTAAATACCTGAGAAATTATTTCGTCGTCGGTAAGACGAGTTGATGTTATTATATCTTTGTCAATTCCAACGTAGCAATTAAATTCTGAATTCGTTAAACCTCCAATTCCTATATGTACTTCAGACAGCGTATTTTTGCGCCTTTTAGCCCATTCGCTTAATGGTAAATCATCTTCATCATCAAATGCGTTATGTTCTAGTTCGGGTAAGAATCCAGCATGACGAAAACAGTTCCTTATTATGTCTGGTGATATTCTTTGCCAAGCTTTGTGAATGAGATGTATAGCATCCAGCAAAGTTATTTTTAATTTTATATTTTGGTCAATAAAATCAATTATTTTTGATAACAGAAGTTTTCGATAGTGACTTTTTAAGGCCCAAATGACACCTTGATCCATAGGTCTTAAAACGGATGTTGTATTCGCGCGAAGAAAAACCAATTTAATATTAATTAAATTTTTCACATGGGGATGCGCTGGACAATTATCTACCAACAATAAAATTTTGCGCTTCTTTTGTCCAAGCTCGCAATCTCACAAGCGTAAATATTCAATAAAAATTTCAGAAGTCATCCAGGCGTGTTTATTTGCTTTATAGTCTACCGGAAGACTTTTTACATTTTTAAAGCACCTAGGTTTTTTTGATTTTCCTATCACTAATAACCTGGTTTTTTCAGTTCCCGATAAATTTGCACATACCATAGCAGTTAGACGTTCTTTTGTCAGTTTACAGCAAAACACTTCTCGCCCTTAAATTTTAAAGTTTTATCGGGCGTTAGCTTAAAGAAAATACCCGTTTCGTCTGCATTAAATATGTCATCGTCCTTGAATGACTTTCTTAATTCTGGCCATTTTATTAACCATTGTTGCACTAATTCTCCGTCTACGGAAGCAGATTCTTCCACAATTTTACCACTAGAAATATCATGTCGCTTTTTAAATCGGCTTATCCAGCTAAGAGTGCACACAAAATCTGACCCTTCAATTTTTTTCCCTAACTGCTCAGCCTTATTTTGCAAAATCGAGCCACTAATAGCAACATGTTCCTTTCGTTTTTGGTTAAACCACGCAAGAAGCGCTTTGTCAACTTGATCATGATTCGATTTTCTCACTTTTTTGACAGCACAATTTTTATTTTCAAACTGAGTTATTATTTTTTTAAGATTTTTCCACAGAGTTACAGCTGTAGATTTACTTAAATGATGTTCGCGGCACAAATCAATTTATTTTTTCTTTCCACTTTCCAAATCTTTTATTATTTCATACTTTATTTTGATTGAAAAACTTAGGCGTTTAGTTGCCATTTCCGAAAGACACACGCTTTTACTTAATCTGCCTACTACACATCAAAACATATGTCAAATGCGATACACACATATAGCTTCCGATACACTTGCAGAAAAACTATCAAGTTCGGGAAATCCCCTATAACAGAAACGTAGCTATGTTCAATTCAATGAATTCAAGGGTACAATAATTTGGTTATAACGAACTTCGCGCGAATTTTCGTTCGCTATATCAGAAAGTTCGTTATATCCGAGTTCATTATAACCGAACAATAACTTCATACATTTATAAGAAGCGATTTTCGGGACTTTTTAACACGATCGCTATATCCAAAAGTTCACTATAACCGGATTCTACTGTATGCAGATTTCTGTAAGTCGTACGAAAGATTAGTCAACTTGTCGTACTGTCAACTTGTCCTACTGTAAAATTTCGTTGCCACCCCGTTGTATGGCCCCGTATTTTCCCTTCGTGGAACTATTATATCGTTCTTCTTCAATGGCATGGCAGCCCAAATCGGGCCTTATTCTCCTGATTTTCAGGTTCCTTAACATTTTCATTACTTATTGTGGAAGGGTTGTTAGCTCTTCGCACAACCCTTTAAGTGCGAATTTTTCATTTTCATATATTGAGGTAACCAAGGTATATCCGAGCAGACAGTGTGCTGGAAGTGTGCGCTGACAGGGAATTTAACTCACGACCTTCGCATTGTAAACCAACACGGTACCCACTAGGCTACACCCTATGTTATTATTATATCGTTACACGATCTATTATCTGACTTTAACGCAACTGCCGTAACAGGAAGATTGATCTACTAGCAATTGATTTAAACATTTGGCTCAGCAACAACTGATGAGTAAATGATGAGTTCTGTGCTAAAAACAACTCCACTAAGAATTGATCCGTAACAATTGGTTCAAATATACACTCCGTTTCATATTTATAAACTACCAATTTGAAATTATTTTCGCCTTAAAATAATTTTGCCCCAAAATTAAATACAAGGAAAGATTAAGAAACTCTGTGCAATGATTTTTCTGTAAATCATTTCTCATTACCGTTCTTTTTGCTGCAGTTCTTAGAAATTCGTCATTTTTGTGCGTTTCATATTTATAACCCACATGGTGATTAGTGCAGTTAGAAATCGACACACTGAATCAGTTTAGTTGTTGTTTACAAGAAGATAAACTGCCAACAAGTCGGGCGAAGATTTATTATTCTTGGGACAAGTTGCGGATAAGTGGAAAGTCAAAATGCATGTTAGAGCGGCTAGGAAAGGCTAAGCGAAAGGGAGTTCTTGGGCAGGGCTGTTGTCAATTTAACAATATTTCATTCGTTTCTACAAGTTTGGGTTTTTATGAGGGGAGGAGGAGGTGTAATAGTAAGGGTGGGTAGATGTTAATAGCTTTTTAATTATTGCTTGAATCACGTCCAATATTCTCTGTATAGAATGTGTTTCATAGACGAAGTTGCATAGAATTTTGATAAAATTCGGTGTATTTTACATTCACGAAACCGAACATTTGTATGGGAGGGTGTAGAGAGTGTAGGGAAATCGTAAAATTTGATATACAGTTTTATTTCGCTTCTCTTGTAAGGTGCTTGTATAAAATTTCAAGTTCGTAGCTTTTAGTTTGTTGGTTATTAGTTGATTTAATGAAATTTGTCGAAATCATAGTTTTGTATGGGAGGGGGTAGAAGAACAAGCGCGATTTCAAAACTTTTAACGTAATCTCATTTAAATTATTTTTGTAAGTTTTTATGCAAAATTTCAAATTGATAATTAGGTGATAAAAGATTTCTCAAAAATGGTCGAAAATATAATTTTGTATGGGGGGGGCGGGGGGGGGGGTAGAAGTCTTAAAGGTTTTCAACCAGTTAATATTTCGTATACTTAAGGATTTTTTTTAAATGCATTTCGCAAATTTTCAAGTTTCTACCTTAAAATATCACTCAAAAATTTTCAGTTTATGTGTTTTTATCAAGGAGGATATATAAAAGGAGTACCTGATAGTCTGTCTCATGTGGGAATATTTTTTGATTCGGAAATTTTCGAAAATTGTGTCCAAGCTTAACTTGGCTTCAAACTTTTACAAAAAAAATACCATAATTTGTATTCTCTCTTAGTTGCTAGTATTCAGTCAGCAATAAACTAATTTTCAGTACAATGGAGTTTGCTGTTTCATTTCAGAAAATTTTATTTTTTCAATTTTTATTAGTTTTGGTTTGTGTTTAAGCTAAGCACTTTAGCAACGGACAATATAACGCGGGACAGAGATAGTTACTTTGGGTTTAAGTATGTCAAACAAGGATAGCGAAACAATTTTTTTCGAAAATTTGACAACTGTTTCGAACCATTTATCGTGGGAAAGAGTTAGTTGCAATATTTTTAAGTGTGGCAGACAAAGATAGCGAAACGATTTTTTTCGAAATATTTCGAGCATTTCGGTAGTAAGGGAGGGAAATACATTCATTCCCATTTTGCTTACAAGGCAAAGCATGCTCATAGTCACTCCTTTTTATATATCCTCCTTGGTTTTTATACTCTAGATGAAATCTGAGAGTATATTGTGTTTGCCTTACCGTTTGTAACACTAAGAAATAATGCGCGAACAGAGCCGCCAAGGGTACAGAAATATTTGTTGTCACTCAAAAATCTCGATTCCGATTTGCTGTCTGTCCGTCTGTCCGTCTGTCCGTCTGTCCGTCTGTCTGTCCGTCTGTCTACAACATAACTCTCGATAGCTTTGACCTATCGTGCTGAAATTTTTTTTATGTCATTTTTAGCAAAAAAGTAACTTTAAGTTCGTGAACGGGCCACATCCCCCCACTCCTTCTACCCCCTCCCATACAAATTTCATGAAATCTCAAAATTTAAAGAAATTAAGTTTTCTCCGAAACCACTTCAGCTATTGACTTGAAATTTGGGTCAAAATATTATAATATAGATGTCATTAATATCATTGAATATTGATCCGATCCCATCACTCCTTCTACCCCCTCCCATACAAATGGACAATTTTGAAAAATGCATTTTTCGATGTTTATTGAAACTAGTGAAGTTATAAAATCAAATTTTTGCCAGAATTATTTTTGTTATAATCGCAATCAGTGTTGAAAAAATTATCAACTTCACCTCACTCCTTCTACCCCCTCCCATACAAATTTCACGAAATTTTGAAATTTAAATTAAATTAGTTTTCTTCGAAACTGATACAACTATCAACTTGATATTTTGTATAAAATACACAAATAGAAATATTAATAATAAGAAAAAATATTGTTTTGATCCGTACACTCCTTCTACCCCCTCCCATACAAATGCATAATTTTTGTTAAATGCATTTTATCGATTTCCATTCAAACTAGAAAAACTACAAACTTCAAACTTTGCCAGAATTTGTTTCTTAGTAATTGAAATAAGTTTTAGAAAAAATTATTAGCTCTGCTTCACTCCTTCTACCACCTCCCATACAAATATCTGTATTATAAATTCAAGAAAATCATTTCTCCTTCAAGTATATGAGAGCTATCGACTTTGAAATTGAATCGAAGCATGGTGATAAGGATGATGATAAGCAGTTTCAAAATCGTCTTAAACGCTCCACTTCCTCTGCCACCTCCCATACAAATGCCCCAATTTCAGGAAAACTATGACCAATTTCTTTAAAAATAATGAAACTAAAAACTTTAAATTCAGCAAAAAACATTTTGCATGCTATGTTTAGCGTCATATACGAAAAATACAAACCTTCCCCTCTACTTCTACCACCTCCCTCTACTTCTACCACCTCCCATGCAAAAGTCTCTATTCACTATCCGAAAGAATTTGAGATGGCATATTTTCTTGTATATTAAAGTCATTTCCATCTCATCTAGAGTATCATATGATTGGGCTTTAAGCCCAATCATAATTCTGTTATGTTTTTCAATGCACATTAAACACCTTGTGCACGTTAGACCGGGGGGGTCGGTTTATAACAATTATGGATCAAGTTATTATTATTTTTCTATGTACATCAAATAGACGTATCCACATGCAAAATTTAAACTTTGTATCTTTCACCAGAACCCTAAAAAAATCATTCAAAATTTTCGACATTTTTGCTTATCACCTCCCTCCCCTTACACCTCCCAACTTAAAATTTTTATCAAAATTAACTATTATATAGTTCTACAATCTAACAAATTTTCGATTTGATATCTGTACTCCTTTTTGAGATATAAGGATTTGTAATTTTGAAAAGTGCGCCATTTTTTAAATGCTCCTTATTTCCCCCCACTACTATTATTTCAACATGCTATATTTATTTTTGTATTTTCCTTGTATAGCTTAATACACGTTTCAAGTTTCAATTACATAGCTTAAGAGATAGTTGAGATATTCATTTTTAAGTGTTTTTCTTTGAACCCCCCCCCCCCCCCCTGACCCTCCCTTTTACAATAATTAGCCACTCTCTAAGCTAATTCCAATGGAACTACATATATGCCACCTTGATGGTCCCAAAATATAAATTTTTTACGATAAGTAATTTCGAAGATATAATCATTTGAAAAAACAATTCAGCCGACAATTTGTTTTTAGTCCCCCCTTTTCGGACGCCAATGGATAAAAAAATTAAATTATTTTTTAAGTTTGTCCCACAAGCTTTTCTATATCTCTATTGATTTCCAACTTTCTATCTGTATTCGTGGTGGAGATATTAGCAAGTGTAGTTTTCAACTTTTTCCCTCCCCCCGCCTCCCCCTTCCACCTAACACCCCCCAAAATTTAGCAAGCAATTCGACACTAAGTTGTAATAAATTGCCAGCTCTTGTCCCAACAAAGGTGTCAAAAACAACGGTTTGGAGAACGATTCAACGTAATCCTAACATTTCTAGAGGTAAAATGAAGAGTTCTCCACGACTATTAGATCGCCATGAGAAAGCTCGGATGGAGTTCTCAGAAAACTACACGACTACAGATTGGTCTTCTGTAAGGCTTTCGCACTTCTTCATTGTTTAAGCTCAAAATTTCATTTTCAGGTGATATTTTCTGATGAAAAGGAATGAAACTTAGTTGGACCCGACGGATTTAATTCTTAGTGGCTCGATCTGAGGAAGGAACCTCTCTATTTCTCGAAGAGGAATTTTGGTCGCGGTTCTGTGATGTTGTGGGGAGCATTTTTTGCAGCAAGGCGTTTGGATATCGTCGGCCTAACGGTAAAACCTCGCAACTCACAAAAGTAGAACTTTACAGGAGACAGAAAAAACTTATTGCTGTTCGTACTGCATGTATGCCGCTCACGTCAAAAAGTTGTTTACTATTAAGCTAGCTTCAGAAAACACAACTTTATTATTCTTGGGACAAGTTTAGGATGTGTGGAAAGTCAATATGCAGGTTAGAGTGGTTAGGAAAGATTAAGTGAAAGGGGTTCTTGGGCAAGGCAGTTATTAATTTAACATTTAATTTTGGATACGATCAATGACACCAGTACATATAATGAATATTTCTTTCGTTTACAGAAGTTTTGAAGGTATTCGACCAGTTGATATTTCATACATTTAGGGATTCTTTTTATATGCATTCCGCAAATTTTCAAATTTCTACCTCAAAATTTTATTTAATAATTTACAGTTTTTGTGTTTTTTTTTATTGCACATGGAACACCTTGTAATTGTTAGACCAGGCGGGTCGGTGCATAATAATTGTGGATCAAATTATTATTTGTTTTTCTATGTCTATCAAATAGTTGAATTCACATACAAAATTTAAACTTTGCATCTTTGACCAGAGCCATAAGAAAAGCACTCAAAATCTTCGAAATTTTTGCTTACCACCTCGCTCCCCACACACCCCCAACTTAAGAATTTTACCAAATTAAGAACTATATATCTATCTACATTCTGATGAATTTTCGATTCGATATATGTATGTACTCAGTTTTGAGATATAAGAGTTTGAAATTTTGAAAAGTAACCCATTTTTGAAATGCTCCATATTACCCCCACTGCAGATATACCCATTTTTTTCGTATTTCGTTAGTATAGCTTAATATATGTTTTAGGCTTCAATTACATAGCTTAAAAGATAGTCGAGATATTCATATTTAAGTGTTTTTCTTTGCACTCCTCCTGACCCTCTCCCTTACAAGAATTAGCCGCTCTTATAGCTGATTTTGGTGGATTTTTATGCCACCTTAATGGTCCTAAAGAATTTTTGATTTTAAGTAATTTCGAAGATATAATCATTTAAAAAAAAAATCGGCCGACAATTTGTTTTTAGCCACCTTTTTCGGACGCAATGGATAAAGTGATTGAATTATTAAAAAAGTTTTTGTCACTACCCTCTCTATACGTATAATGATTTTCAGCTCGCTATCTGCATTCGTGGTGGAGATATTAGCAAGTGTGGTTTTTGACTCTTTCCCTTCCCCCGCCTTCTCTTTCCACCTGACATTTCACAAAATTTGCGTAATGAAGCTCACTTATCCAGTTAACAATCCGCCAAAAAACGAACATTCAACATTTAACGGTCTCGGAGATATAACCATATGTATGGCGAGACAGATTTTTTTTTTCTTTTGTATTTTTAGGCTAATTTAGTCATGAAACGCGAAAAAACAAAATTCCAGGGTAGCAATTTTTCTTTTGAGTCGATCATAATCCATATAAACTGCCAACAAGTCGGGCGAAACTTTATTATTCTTGGGATAAGTTGCGGATGAGTGGAAAGTCAATATGCAGCTTAGAGTGGTTAGGGAAGGCTAAGTGAAAGGGAGTTCTGGGCAGGGCTGTTGCCAACTTAATAATATTTCATTCGTTTCTGCAAGTTTGGGTTTTTATGAGCGGAGGAGGAGGGGTAATAGTAAGGGTGGGTGGATGTTAATAGCTTTTTAATTTATTGCTTGAATCACGTCCAATATTCTCTGTATAGAATGTGTTTCATAGACGAAGTTGCATAGAATTTTCATAAAATTCGATGTATTTTACATTCACGAAACCGAACATTTGTATGGGAGGGGGTAGAGAAGGTAGGGGAATCGTAAAATTTGATATACAGTTTTATTTCGCTTCTCTTGTAAGGTGCTTGTATAAAATTTCAAGTTCGTAGCTTTTAGTTTGTTGGTTATTAGTTGATTTAATGAAATTGGTCGAAATCATAGTTTTGTATGGGAGGGGGTAGAAGGGCAAGCGCGATTTCGAAACGTTTAAAGCAACTTCATTTGAATTATTCTTATAAGTTTTTATGCGAAATTTGAAATTGATAGCTTTTAAGAGTTAGCTGATAACTGATTTCTTAAAAATGCTCGAAAAAATAATTTTGTATGGGAGGGGGTAGAGGAGGTAGGGGAATCGTAAAACTTGTGATGCAATTTTCTTTTTTTTTTGTTGTAAGGTGCTCGTACCAAATTTAAAGTTCGTAGCTTTTAATTTGTTGGTTATTAGTTGATTTAATGAAATTAGTCGAAATTATACTTTTGTATGGGAGGGAGTAGAAGGACAGGCGCGATCTCAAAACTTTTGACGCAATTTTATTTCAACTATTTTTAAAAGTTTTTGTGCAAAATTTCAAATTGATACCTTTTAATAATGAAAGCAAAATAAAAGTAATGACGCAAACAAGAAGGAGAACGCCAATCAGACAAAACATAACAATTGCGGAATATAATTTGGAGAGTGTGGACAACTTCATATATCTGGGGGCCAAAGGACGGTAATGAATCAGACGAAATCAAACGACGGATAATACTTGCGAAAAAGACGTATTATTCGGTACTTCCAATAATGAAATCCAAGAAAGTGCACAGGAACAATAAGCTGCGGATTTATAAAACTATTATACGACCTGTGCTCTGTTATGGCAGGGAAACGTGGACATTAACGCGAACTTCCGAGCAGTTAACGCATTTGAAAGAAAGGTTCTCCGAAGAATTTTGGGACCTCTGAAGGAAGGAATGGAATGGCGAATAAGATACAACCATGAATTGTATCAACTCTATGACGAGCCAGAAGCTTCAAATTTCATTAAGCTACGTAAACTGCAGTGGGCTGGCCATGTAGAGTGAATGGAAGACAGAAGAATCCCCAAACGTGCTCTGAAAGGCAAAGCGAGTGGTAACCGGCCAGTAGGCAAACCACGCAAGCGATGGGAAGACTCGGTTGATGAAGATAGCAAAGCCATCTTAAAAATTAGCAGCTGGAGGACGCAGTCTTTGGATCGAGACGATTGGAGGCAACGACTTCAGGAGGCCAAGGCCAGATTTGGGCTGTCGCGCCATTGATAATGATGATGAAATCAATAATTTAAGATATGTTAAAACGATTGTAAATTAGGTTCAATGAATTATCATGAATTAAGTACAGTAAAAAAGCATGGGATCTAACTCTCTTCTCTTCCGTTTTATCTCCGACTATCGACTTGAGAGGTTGCTTAACCTGTTGCCCCCGAGTGTAAAGAACTATAAGACAAATAAAGTGTAACGAATCATTAAATAAATAAACTGCAAAGAAGCATTAATCAAATAAAATTAAAAAAATATATATTATTTAATAACCAACAGATACAATGTTTAAATTTTGCACGTGCATACATCCATTTGAAATATACCTATAAAGAAAAACTAATAATTTGAACTTCTTAAAATATTCAAAATAGAGTAGCATCAATAGTTAGCTAGGGTATAGCCTAGTAGGTTGTGTGTTAGTCTTGTAATGCGAAGGTCGTGAGTTCAAATCCCGGTCGGCGCAATATATAATTCCGGCACATTGCCTGCTTGGATATACCTTGGTCACCTCAATCTACGAAAATTAAAAAATTCGTAGAAAGACGGTTGTGCGAAGGGCTAACAACCCTTCCACAATAAGTAATGAAAAAAAATGTTAAGGAACCTGAATATCAGGAGTCCAAGGTTCGATTTGGGCTGTAGCGCCATTGTAAAAGTAGAATAGTTTTAAAATAACCCCTGCCCTTCTACCCCCTCCTACACAAAAATATGATTTCGAACAATTTCAAGCAATCGAAACTTAATAAAGCTCCATCACACATTTTCCGGTTCCCTTACGTCCTGTACCCCCCCACATACAATTTTCATAGGACTTCTAAGCGACTCTGTTTATTAAACTAACAATCTATACAGACAATTTTGATCGTGATTTAAACAATCATTTAAAAACTTATCAACAACCCACCTGCTAAATGCATTATATCGATTTTCGTTAAAAGCAGAACAGGTGAAAATATGAAAATTTGTCATAATTTGTCCCTTAATAATTGCAATAAAACCTAAAAAATATCAACTTCGCTTCACTCCTTGTAACCCCTCTCATACAAATATCTACGTTAGAGATTCCAGAACTATCGATGAAGTATGGTAATAAGGATGTTCAAAAGCTGTTTCAAAATCATCTAAAACCTTCCACTTTCTCTACCACCTCCCGTTGAAATGCCGCAATTTCAGAAAAGTAATGTCCAATTTTCTTGAAAATTATGAAAGTTACGAAATTTAGCACGACATATTTTGTAAGCAACATTCAGTGTCACAAACAAAAATTACAATCCTCCCTCTTCTGCTTCTACCACCTCCCATACAAATTTCTATATTGAACGCGAAATATTTTGCATACAATATTCGGTGTCGTATACAAGAATTATTAACCTTCTCTCAGCTTCTACCACCTCCCATACAAATGGTACCATTCACTATTCGAAGGAATTTAAGTTGACATTATTTTCGGTACATTAAACTCTTTCTCATTTCATTTAGAGATTACATAAATGATCTTTACGCGCAATCATAATTCTGTTATGTTTTTGTGCAGTTTTTGGCTAATTTATGTTAGTCATGAGACACGAAAAAACTATCTTTCAGATTAGCAAATCTATCTATCTATACAGGGTGTTTGGTACTCCGTACATAACCTTGTAAGGGGTTATTCCTGGATATATTTTGAGCAAAAAATTGTTCTACAGAGATGGTCAATTTTCAATATCCACGGAGATACAGGGTGATCAAGAAAAGTCCTTCGGACCTGTACCCTCACTCACTCAAAACGCTATATCTTGAAAACTAATAATCACAATTCAAAGTGTTATAGCTTGTTTTTTAGGGAATCAAATTACCTTTCATTTGGTTTAATAGTCCGCATTGTAACTGTATCCAATTCTGAGATATTTGCTTCAGAACACAAATTTTTGACAGTTTGACCGTCAAAATTCTAAGATCAATGTAGTTTTTCTCTAAAAAACCCATTATAAAAATGTCATTTTATTGTTGTTTTCTTTTGTGTCATATTATTGCCTACAAAAGACGCATACACTTGCATTGCATAAGTTTTATAGTTTAGAAGAAATTATCATTCCAATAATTTAGCACTTTTGTCAAAAAAGCAAGAATAGGTTGATCAACACTCTCCGCTTGAACTAAAAGAACTTAAGAATGGTTTTTACGGTTTATTTCAAATTTCTTTAATTACAATAAATGTTCAAAATGGCTACCTTCATTTTGAATGCACGCTAAAGCTCGTTTTGCCAGTGTTCTCTTTGTGTTCATACTCCTCAACTGCTGCCTTACTTCTGTTGCTGCCGCATCGATTCTGGTGTTTAGATCCTGCAACGTTACTACTTCCGTTGCGTAGACAAGGTCCTTCATCCGTCCCCATACAAAGAAATCCATAATAGTTAAATCAGGGGATCTTGCAGGCCAGTGTATCGGTCCATTTCTACCGATCCAGCGATTGCTATAATTGGAATTTAACCAATCTCTGATCTGTCGGCCGTAATGAGCTGGAGCACCATCGTGTTGGTAAAACATGGAAGCCAATCGTTGCAGTGGCATATCATCCAATAACTCCTGTAGATCATTTGTCAAAAAATGCAAGTAATTGGAACTATTTAAGGTAGGCGGAAGCCTAATAGGACCAATAAAATCGTTCCCAATCACACCTGCCCATAAATTGACACTGAATCTGTGCTGAAATGATGCCTCTCTTCTTGTATGTGGATTGCTCTCAGCCCATGTGTGTAAGTTGTGGAAGTTTGTGATACCGTCCCTGGTGAATTGGGACTCATCCGTCCGAAGAATGTTGCTGATAAAATTCTCGTCACTTATTTGTCGTTCAAGGAGCCAATTGCAAAACTCCATCCTTTTGGGTAAATCAATGGGTAACAGCTCCTGCACTGGTGTGTGGTGGTAGGGATGCAAACGTTCTGCATTCAGGACACTCCAAACTTTCCACGTAGAGACGTTAAACCGCAATGCCAAGCGTCGTATACTAGTTGATGGATCATTTTGAACTGCAGCTAGGATTCGTTGATCAATTGAAACAGCGATTACCGGCGCAGGATTTGCATTCACTCTGCTTATCCTAACACTGCCTGATTCCCTAATCCTTCTGTAAACGTCTTGGAATACTCTCGGGTAAGGTATTCGACGATTGGGAAATCTGTGATGATACAAAGATCGCGCCGCTTGCTCATTTCCCTGACACTCTCCATAGAGGAAAATTATGTCTGCATATTCTTCATTCGTGAACTCAGGCATTTCGAAATTCTTTTCTAAATTTTAGTGACACCTTGTTCTTTTACAAATTTAACTAAAACTGATAAAAATATGAAGTATGGTTTGCTTTTATAGGCTTTTCATTTTGTTAGGTAACCCATTAAAAAGGGCAAAGTGCTGCACCTAGTTGTGTTGAAACTCATTTTAATTTAATTCAATTTCTCGATAATTTTAATACTACCTAAAGGACATTCATTGATAATTTAAATAGTAATTAAAGGACACAAAGAATATTTCAGTTTAACAACATTTCAGGTAGTTTTTTTAGAACGAGGGTTGGTTTATGGCATATTTTATTTTTAAGCCATATGTATTTTCGCTTATTACCTGGAAAACGGGAAAACCTAAGTCATAAGTATTTGTGCATCTTTTGTAGGCAATAATATGGCACATAAAAAAACAACATTAAAATGACATTTTTATAATGCGTTTTCTTGAGAAAAACTACATTGATCACAGAATTTTGAGGATCAAAGTATCAAAAATTTGTGGTTTGAAAGAAATACCTCAGGATTGGGTACAGGTACAATACGGACTATCACACTAAATGAAAGATAATTTGATTCCCTAAAAAACAAGCTATAACACTTTGAAATGCGATTATTGGTTTTTAAGATATAGCGTTTTGAGTGAGTGAGGGTACAGGTCCGAAGGACTTTTCTTGATCACCCTGTATCTCCGTGGATATTGAAAATTGGCCATCTCCGTAGAACAATTTTTGCTCGAAATATATCCAGGAATAACCCCTTACAAGGTTATGTACGGAGTACCAAACACCCTGTATAAATATAATTGTAGTGTCTGTCTGTTATTTGTTTAGAAATGGCTATAAGTTAGTTTTTTGCTTTATTTCAGCAATAACTAAGCAGAAAAAAACGTTTTTAAAAATTTTCTCTGTCTGTCTGTCTGTCTGTCTTTCCGGTTTTCACGCAAAAACGGCTAAGCCGATTGTAATGAAACTTTCACAGTTTGCTAGATGTGCAACGAGATGTAATCTGCGTGTGGTCTCATTTCAATACCCCCACGTCTTCCACCCCCTCCCATACAAAATGACTCATTTTCAAAAATATATACTATCAAATTTTCTTCAAAACCATTGGAGCAAATCATTTGAAATTTAGAACATACTATTTTTATCAGAAATGTGATCTATGGTATACAAATTATTTGAATCCCCCTACTCCTTCCACCACCTCCCATACAAACTGCACTTTTTCACCAATTTTTTCAGTACGTGTAACTTTCATCGAGCTTAAATGTTGTACTTTATCATTAATTTGTATTATTATTAATATCGGGAAAAAATTAACCGAGTAGCTTCACCCCTTCTACCCCCTCCCATGCAATATGACACAATTCCATGACTTTACATAAATTCGATTTTCTTGAAAAGCATGAATGAAGCAGATCTGAAATTTAAAATATACCAATTGCGTAATGATTATAGTTGTTCCTCAAAAATTCACTTAAAAACACCTACTCCTTCCACCACCTCCCATACAAACTGCACTTTTTCATGTAATGCTATACACCAATTTTCTCAGTACGTGTAACTTTCATCGTGCTTAAATGCTGTACTTAATCCTTAATTTGCATTATTATTAATATATATAATATTCCTTCTACCACCTCCCATACAATGTGACACAATTCCACGACTTTACTTAAATTCGATTTTCTTGAAAACTGTAAATGTTACTGATCTGAAATTTAAAATATGTCAATTGTAAATTAATTATAGTTGCTTCTCAAAAAGTCACTTAAAACCCCCTACACCTCCCATACAAACTGAACTTTTTCATGAAATATTCTAAGCTAATTTTCTCAGTACATATAACTTTCATTGAGCTCAAATTTCGTACTCTATCCTAAATTAGCATTATTAATATCGGGAAAAAATTAACCGAGTACTTCACTCCTTCTACCCCCTCCCATATGTGACACAATTCCACGTCTTTACAAAAATTCGATTTTCTTAAAAAGCGTGAATGATACAGACCTGAAATTTAAACTATATCAATTGCATGATGATTATAGTTGTTTCTCGAAATATCACCAAAAACCCTCCTTTCCTTCTACCACCTCCCATACAAATTGCACTAAATTTCTTAGGACCTACTCAATTTTTGAAGCTTAAATTTGATACAAAACATTTTTATATCTACTCTAGCATGATGTGAAAGAAATTAGTTCAGTGCAGCCACTTCCCATACAAAATTCATAATATCATGAAAATTTCGATTTCACCTATGGTATCGTATGATTGGGCTCTACGCACAATCGTAGTCCTGTTAGGTTTTCAAGTTTAATGTTATTTTATTTGGACTTTTTTTTAAACACAAGCTATAATTATTCACATGTCCTAAGTGCTCTTCAATACGTATATGATCTCAAATCACGGGATTGATTTGATCACGAGCCTCTCCCATTCAAATGCGAGTATCATGCTATCATTCTTAATAATTTATGGTTCTGATTCCAACAAAATACAAAACATTGTGTTCAAAGAGCCATTAAAGTAAGCGGATTATACATATATCCCATATAATGTATTACTAACTACATTCTCAAAAATCACTTATTATTGCGATTTTTATGCGGACGAAGTCGCGGGCATTTGCTAGTTTATAATATAAATATAATAAAATAAAACTGTATTTTGCATATTATATTTGTCTTATTCGAGTAGTTTACCATTTATTTATTTCTTCATTCAATACGATATCAACGAGATATTCGCTGTAGCGTTCTACCATGCGACATCGCGTGTAAATTGTCAAATAAAGCGGATACAATTGTTCGGATTAATTTTGAAATTAAATTTCAAGCGCTTGTTTGACTATAACAATTTACTGCCGTTGAAATTGCTAAATATATTAGTGGTCGAGCAGATCTCAGAGCCTTCGCAGCGGTTATCAAATTTCCAACAACCAATTTTAATTATACTTCTTAGTTCTTCAGCGGAATAAGTAATTAACCTTTAGTGGATTAAGTAGTTACTAATAGCCTTAAGTTATTAGGCAAAAGACCTCGAAGTTAATCGTCGGCGGTCTTCTGTACTATTCGTATCGTCTCTAGTAGAAATGGAAATCCTGAAAGTAGTGGATACCTTAATTCTATCGCATTTAGAAAAGTTAGATTTTAAATTATAGCGGATATCTAGAAATGTGTGAGAGTGATTTTATTGCGATATTTTAATCCTTGATGTGAACTAATTGTAATGGATAATTTAGAAGAATGGTGTGTATGGTTTTTTTTTAGGCATAAATAATAAATATGTGCTTATTGATGGTTTATGTGAAGTAATGTTCGATAGCATTAAAAGGCAGGTTGTGAAATCTTAAATAAACTTTACGTGTGCTTACTAACTTTTAAAATGCTTTTTAAGAAACTTAATTCAATGCGAATAATAAGTAATTGAACGTTTTCAGTGAAGTTACGGAAGGTGCTCTAGAAGTGTGGCGAAATCTACCGCAAAAAATTAGGCATGATCCAAGTTTAGCATCGTTTCAAGAGGAAAATCAACGAGTACATGGTAAGTTTCCATTTTGAATTCAATTGAAACAGAATAGAACTACGATTGCTTGTGGAGCCAAATCATGCAATACTATAGATGAAATGGAAAATTTTGTGCCGTAAGAAGTTATTATATTTTGTATCGGGAGTGATAGAAGGGGAGATGGCGTCGAGCCCATTTTGTAACATCACACGCCATCATTATTCTGTTATATTTTAAATTCAACCCTCAGACAATTCCAAGAATATTAATTTAATGTAATTACCTTCTAATTTCTTATTCTTAAACGATTTATCACTTAAACTTTAACTCTCGAAATAAGCTATAAAAATTAATTTATCTGTAAAATTAAATTGACAATTAGACTTTAAGACATGAGATCAGTACTTGCAATATAATTTTCCCAATGAATAATAGCCCCGTAATTATACTATTAACAAACTACAAATCAATTTTTTCCAAGATTAATAGCAATTATTTTATATTTACTGAGGGAGCACGGAGCTAGGCTTCTTAAATTTTTTCAACGGAAATCATCATCTTGTATCTACATGCGATTCGTATCTGAATAAATTTATTCTTCTCGGACATATCAACCGACGTATCGTTCTCGTCAAACTAATATGTAAATAATGTTCAGAGTGATCTAACCGTTGAGACGACAAAAGGAAATTGTTTTATGCTGTAGTTCTTAGATTTGTTTACATAAAAATAATTATTCCATTTAAGTCTGAGATGAGTGAGAGCTATATATTTGTTGCAAACTTTTTTGGTATATGTCGCATAATACGGGAACTGTAGAATATGTATGTGACTTCAATTCGGGGTTGTTTCAATTGACGATATGTTGGAAAAATATTCAGCAACCTATGATGTTACAGCGTAAGCTATTTAAGCAGTTCATGTTTAAAGAAGGATATTTTAATGAAAACTTCACGTAATTTACTTTTGTTTGCAAATAGATAGTTAGCTAATTATGCAAATAAAAGGATTTAAAAATAGGTAACGAAAGTAAAAAAAATTGATCAAAATTATTTCAAAATACCTTCAAAAATAATAAATTTTTATATATTAACTTTTGTAGGTTTTAACCCTCCTATTGAGGATCCATTATCAGCTGATGAAAAACGAATCCCTGATATCAATAATCCTTCCACCAGTAATCAACACGCTGACATCATGATCCAGATTACAAATGAACGAGGTGAACTAAAACCATTCAACAACCACAGGTTAGTTAATTGTTTTATGCTAAATTAAGCAAGGTAATCAGTAAATTTAAAATAATTCCTTGCTGGAATTACTTTTTGTTAAGTTTAGGGTTTCAAACGCTCTAACGATTAAATATTATCAGAAAAAACGCTCATAATACCTATCTTTCTCAATTATACTATATGGTACAAGCTTTAAAAAAAGGCATTTCACAGTCAGTGCTGGATTTAGCTTAGTGCCGCTCCTTCAAATTACGCAAGCACAAATCGTAATCGTAATCCTAGTAGTTTGTAAGTTGGTTCGCGACTACATATTATGTTTTTGGACCGCTTTCAACAGCGTTAAGAGAAATTAGATGTTGAATGGTGTTACATAATTGACAACAGCCCAGAACCCCCATTCACGTAGTCTTTCCTATCCACCCTAACCTGCATATTGATCTCCCACGCATCCTCAACTTGTCCCAAGAATAAAAAAGTTGCGCCCGACTTGTTGTCAAATATTTTATCTTGTCATTGAAACTATTTTTATCTTTTCGTAATTAATATTGTTAATTGCACAACATTTAATTTTATTCAATCGCGTTTGTAATATATGCAATGTTTCTTAGTACTCTCATCTTATCAGTGTGGATTTGCGACGACCCACTCACTTATTACCAACTATGCAAAAACTAAACCCAATTAATACTATTGACTAGAATCGTTCACATGTTCATTTAAAATGCTGTTTTTATCTTGTAACGATATTCAGCATTTATCTCGAAAACATCAAAATGTCATTAAATGAACGCGTCATTTGAAAATCCAGACATTTCCTTGTTTGAATTATTAACTATATTTTTTCTGCAAATCTAAACCACTGATTTCCACACAACCAATAATTTATTCTCTTCTAATGAAATTTTCATTTCAGATTTCTTTTCTACAACTTTCATAACCTTGCAATGAGCGACCATAGTTGTTTTCATGTTAGAAATATTTCATTGTAAAATCGTTGAATAAATATGATTTTGCGTCATTAGCGATTATTTTAAAAACAAAATGATGTATTACTGATTTATGTGAAGATACTTTTAAAAACTACGATGGGGCATGATGAAAGAAATTTTTTTTGATTTTAAGAAATTTTGTAGGGAAGTGATTGAGGGGGTGACGGCATTGAAGTAAATTTTCTCACATCATGCTAGAGTTGTTATCAAAATGTATTTTTGAAAATTTAAGCTTCAAAAATTAAATAGTTGCTGAAAAAATTAGTGTCTTGGATTTCGTGAAATTGTGCAGTTTGTATGGGAGGTGGTAGAAGAAGTGGAGAGTTCTTACTAATTTTTTTAGAAATAACTATAAACATCATTCAATTGCAGATCGGTAGCATTCATACTTTTCAGGAAAATCAGCGTTTTGTATAATTGTGAAATCGCGCCATATTGTATGGGAGGTGGTAGAAGGAGTGCAACTAATCGTCTAATTTTCTCCGGTATTACTAATAATTCTAAATAAATATTTAGTGCACAATTTCAGCTAAATAAATTTTTTACGTACTGAGTAAATTGGTTTATAGTATTTTAAGAAAATGTGCAGTTTATATGGGAGATGGTGCAAGGGTCCCATGATTCTTCCAAGTTCGAATAATTTTTATACCGCAGATTGATGACATCATGAAAATAATACATTCGAAATTTCAGTTCAATAGGTTTTATACTTTTTGGGATAGTCCGTTTATTATGAAATTCCGAAATCGAGTCATATTGTATGGAAGGCGGTAGAAGGGGTGGAGCAATTTAGTCCATTCACGAACTTGATCTTAGTTTTTCGTCAAAACCGACGTATACAAAATTTGAACCAACTAGTTCAAAGCGTTCTTGAGCTAGAGAGGACCTGGACGGACGGACGAACATACGGACGGACATCCGGTTTTGAGATTTTTGAGTGATAACATGAACTTCTGTATCATTCATTTTTTCTCGAGCCTTATTTCTTAGTGTTACAAACATTCGGGCAAACTTATAATACTCTCAGATTTCATCTAGAGTATAATTATGTCCTGTAAGAATTTCCGGGCGTTCAACTTTTGTGTAAAACTGGTAGATGCAATAGCAACTCCTGCTGAGAAATAAAAAAACATTTCAATAAAAAAACGTTCTAATTATTTACCGACTAGCGGTGGCCCGCGAATTCGTCCGCGTAAGAATCGTACCAATATGAATTTTTTGAGTAGGGAATTAGATTTAAACATAATAGAACTACGATTTCAATCGTAATTGAATCATGCGACAATCTAGATGAAAGAGAAATTTGTTGATTTGAAAAAAATTTATATGGGTAGTGTAGAAGGGGTGACGGCATTGAATTTTTCACATCATGCTAAAGTTGCTATTGAAATGTTTTATACAAAATTTAAGATTCAAAAATTGCTTAGGTACTGAAAAAATTAATCTTTTAGAACTTTCACAATTTGTTGGGTATGCTCCAAGACGTAATCTGCTTTTGGTTTTCAATTCCCTCATGCCTTCTATCTCCTCCCATACAAAATGCCTCATTTTCAAAAATTCTTAATAATCAAATTTTCTTGAAAACTGTAATAAATTGAAATTTAGGATATATTATTATATATTATTCGATTCATCCCACTTTTTCTACCACCCTCCATACAG
Source organism: Chorisops tibialis (assembly GCA_963669355.1). Classification (NCBI taxonomy): domain Eukaryota; kingdom Metazoa; phylum Arthropoda; class Insecta; order Diptera; family Stratiomyidae; genus Chorisops; species Chorisops tibialis. Next base: position 278,207,322 of record OY770262.1, read on the forward strand.
ACTGCACTTTTTTACTATAAACCAATATTCTCAGTACGTATAACATTTATCGAGCTAAAATAGTCCTTAATTACCGTTATTATTAATATCGGGGAAAAATAAACCGATTACTTTCTACCCCCTCTCATACAATGTGACACAATTTCGCAACTTTTCAAAAATTCGATTTTCTTGAAAAGTATGAATGATACTGATTTGAGACTTCAAATACTTCAATTGTATTATGATTATAGTTGTTTGACAAAAAATCACTAAAATTCCTTCACTCCTTCTACCACCTCCCATACAAACTGCGCAATTTCATTAAATCCAATGCACTAATTTTCTTAGTATCTATTCAATTTTTGGAACTTAAATTTGATCCAAACCGTTTTTAAAGCTACTGTAGCGTGATGTGAAACAAATTAGTTCAATGCTCTAACTACTTCTACCACTCCCCATACAAAATTTCTTAACATCATTCATCTATAGCATCGTATGACTGGTATTTACGCACAATCGTGGTTCTGTTGTGTTTTTTGAGCTTAATGTTATTTTATTTACACTTTTTTTTAGAAATAACACAAGCTACAACTATTTACATTTCCTCAACGCTCTTCAATTTCTATATGATCGCAAAACGCTCCCGTGAGCATGGGCCTACAAATGAGACTATCATCGAGTATTTTAATAATTTATCGTTCTGATTCCAACAAAATACAAAACATTGTGTAAGAAGAGCAGCTTATTCATTCCACATAATGTATTACTAATTGCATTCTCAAAAATTGGTAAAGGATCCAGTAAGGATCCAAAAATAGCAGTATACATATTTTATCTAACTTTCGGATTAATCACAATTTTATATTGACAGTTTAATTATGCTAAATATCCGTCTAGCCGGACTTTATGCCATTTATTTTTTCTTAACATTCCAATGCATTTAGGAAATGTTTTCAAGGTATCATTTTATTGATTTTAGAATACATGAAAGTACTTTATTCATAGATATATAGGTACACATGTAAAAAGTGAAAAATCAATATTGTTCGATTGATTCTGATTCAATGTCAAGTTCTGAAATAAAAAGGTATTAAATAAAATGTAAAAGAATGTCAATTTAGCGAAGTTCAAGGCGTCATAGAAACCAAATAGATTATCTTAGGAAACATTACGTGCTTCGTAATGAGACACATTTTATTATAGGTAGGGGAAGGTCATGTACCTTGGACTTTTGTATCTTGGTCCTATTACTGTTTTGACGAATTTAACAACGTTTTGAAAAAAATAATTTATACTAATTTGTTGCCATTTGTTTTTGGAACCTTTTCAATATATTTCGCCCTTTCGAAGTAGCCTATACTTCGTACAGGAAGGAGAAATAGTTTGTAGGTGTCCACAGTAAATTGTTTAAGTGTTATTGTTTAGTAATAATTTGCGACGTCTTGTGACTTCTTCCTCAGTAGTTTATTATCCGTCTTGCTTGCTTGTTCTGTTTGTTCTGTTACTGTAACATATGTTAAAGTAAAATAATTTACAGTGCCAGATACCATCCTTTGCTTGGGTATAGCCTAGTAGGTAGTGTGTTGGTCTTGTAATGCGAAGGTCGTGAGTTCAAATCCCGGTCGGCGCAATATATAATTCCAGCACATTGCCTGCGAAGGTTGTGCGAAGGGCTAACAACCCTTCCACAATAAGTAATAAAAAAAAATCTTAAGGAACCTGAATATCAGGAGGCCAAGGTCCGATTTGGGCTGTAGCGCCATTGTAGAAGATACCATCCTTGTACCTTGGTCCAATTTATTGCTTGTACGAGGGCGGTTCAAATATCATCGAAACAAACGCTGTAGATGGCGCGCCTGTAAGTTTTGAAGGTCGCGGCTTGAGTATGTAATAGCTGGGTCCCTTACGAATAATGTGGCATAGTTTTTTTCGTGAACGCACGTTTCACGCGCGTGCTACGACCATGACGGAATATCAAGTGCCGACCGCCGTTGCGCAACGTATTGTCATTCGTTTTTTGGTGTGGGAAGGCGTTAAAAACATGAAAATTCTTCGGCGTTTGCGAAATCAGTTCGGTAGTGAGTGCCTGAGTAGGTCTGCTGTGTTTAAATGGGCCAAAGCGTTCAAAGATGGCCGCGAAACCGTCGAGAATGAGCCGCACGATTATCATCCACGAACACCTTCAATATCGCAAAATAACGGCGCGATGGGTTCCCAAACTGTTGAACTTCGAGCAAAAATTCATGCGGTTGGAAATTTGTCGCCGCTTGCTGACGCGATACGAGGCGGAGGGGAATGGTTTTTTGACGCGAATCTTCACTACAGACGAGACATGGGTACACTATTATACTCCCGAACGCAAGGTGTCGTCTAAGGAGTGAAGGAAGAAGGAGGAAGGGGCGCCAGTCAAAGCGAATACAACCAAGTCCGCGGGTAAGGTTATGTGTACTGTATTCTGGGACCGGCGGGGAGTGCTGTACGTTGACTTCCTGCGCACACAACGTTCCATCAATGCTGCATACTACTCTAACCTTCTGAAAACACACGTGAAACCCGCTTATCGCTCGAAACGGAGGAGCATTCCAGCGTGAAGTGATATTCTTCTCCAGGATAACGCGCGACCTCATACCGCGCGTCTCACGCTCGATACAATATCAGAATTGGGGTGAGAGGTACAAGAACACCCCCCCCCCCCCCCCTATAGTCCGGATCTATCACCCTGCGACTACCACATGTTTGGACCACTTAAAGAAGCCCTCGGAGGTCAAAGATTCAACACCGGCGACGAGGTAGAGGAGTTTGTGCGCACATGGCTGTCCAAGTTGCCCGAGGAATTCTTCGATACCGGCATCAAAAAACTTCCGGAAAGGTGGCAAAAATGTGTAACTAGTGAGGGGAATTACCTACAAAAACTGTAAATTTTTGTAAATATTTTCGATAATAAATAAATGCGTCAGAGCGTTTGTCTCCATCATATTTGAACCGCCCTCGTACCTTGGCCCGTAGTGAGATACGAGAAATCAAGTGTAGTGCAAAATATCAGCAAACCATATGCATCATATGAAAATGTTAAGACAACATTTTGAAACTAAAATTTGTGCCTTTAAAACCAAATACGCGAAAAATATCATGCATTAACATTTTGTAAGTTATACACTAAATGCAGTGAAAACCGGACCAAGATTCAAGACCTTCCCCTACATACATATGTATATAAGAATTTTACAACGTTCATCATTTTTTTGTTAAAAAAAGATCGATTTTGTATTGTTGTGATAATTTTTAATTTTTTTCTATTTCCAAGTAAAATTTGATATGTTGTTATCGGTGATGCAATGAGAAATGAATGTCAAAGCCGCTATTCGGAGAATACGAATATTTATAGATGAATGAAATACCAGTTAAAAAATATAAACTTAGTGCCTTTTAATTAATAATTCTTATTATGAGGTATTGTAATCTATTGGAAAAAAAATATTTGCTTCCCTGAAATTTTTATACTCTAGATGAAATCTGAGAGTATATTGTGTTTGCCTTACCGTTTGTAACGCTAAGAAATAATGCTCGCACAGATCCGCAAACGGTACAGAAATATTTGTTGTCACTCAAAATCCTCGATTCCGAGTTGCTGTCTGTCCGTCTGTCTACAGCATAACTATCGAAAGCTTTGAGCTATAGTGCTAAAAAATTTTATGTATCATTTTTAGCAAAAAAGTAACTTTAGGTTCATGAATGGGCTACATCCCTCCCCACTCCTTCTACCCCCTCCCATACAAATTTCATGAAATTTCGAAATAATAAGAAATTGATTTTTTTTAAACTATTTAAGCTATCGACTGACTTGAAATTTACGTCAAAGTATTATGATATAGATGTCATTAATATCACATAATATTGACCCGATCCCTTTACTTTTTTTACCCTAACCAATACAAATGGACAATTTTGAAAAAAAAACATATTTTCGATTTTCATTGAAACTAGTAAAGCTGAAAAGACGAAATTTTGTCAGAATTAATTTTACTATAATTGCAATTTATTTTATATATAATTATCAACTTCACCTCACTCCTTCTACCCCCTCCCATACAAATTTCACAAAATTTTGAAATTTAAATTAAATTATTTTTCTTCGAAACTGTTAAAGCTATCAACTTGATATTTTATATACAGTATACAAATATCAATAATACGAAAAAAAATTGTTTTGATCCGTACACTCCTTCTACCCCCTCCCATACAAATGCATAATTTTTGTTAAATGCATTTTATCGAGTTCCATTCAAACTTGAAAAAGTACAAATTCAAATTTTGCCAGAATTTGTTTCTCAATAATTGAAATAAGTGTTAGGAAAAATTATCAGCTCCGCTTCACTCCTTTTATCACCTCCCATACAAATATATGTATTATAAATTCAAGAAAAGCATTTCTTCTTCGAATATATTAGAACTATCGACTTTGAAATTGAATCAGAGCACGGTGATAAGAATGATGATAAGCAGTTTCAAAATCATCTTAAACGCTCCACTTTCTCTGCCACCTCCCATACAAATGCCTCAATTTCAGGAAAACTATGTCCAATTTCTTTAAAAATAATGAAAATAAAAACTTTAAATTCAGCAAAAAACATTTTGCATGCCATGTTCGGTGTCATATACGAAAAATACAAACCTCCCCCTCTACTTCTACCACCTCCCATGCAAAAGTCTCTATTCACTATTCGAAAGAATTTGAGATGACATATTTTCCGGTGTATTAAAGTCATTTACATCTTATCTAGAGTATCATATGATTGGGCCTTAAGCCCAATCATAATTCTGTTATGTTTTTTTGTGTGCCATGACTAAATTATCTTAAAAATCCAAAAACTAAAATCAGTCTGTCTGACCGCCATACATTCGCCTATTCGATAATTATTCGACGCATTAGAGCACGCTCCTGTATTTTCGACAGCACCATCTAGGATGGAGGGCGTTTCAGGTCGAATTCCCCACCCCACGCTTCTGAACTGCCGGCAGGAAGTGCACCCCTTAAAATTCTATATGCAGAGTAGGCCTCGAAGGTTCTAGCTAGAAAGCTGAAAATCAACAAACTTTAAAAATAATCTAATCTTTGTATTCATTGAGCTACAAAAGGAAGGGAGGGGTGCTAAAAATAATTTGTCGACCGAATCCTTTTTTCAAATTATTATATCTTCGGAATTATATAACATAAAAATTTCATATTGTGGGACCAATTAGGTGACACATATAAGCCCAACATGATGAACTTAGAAGGAGACCAATACTGTTATGAGGAAGCGTCAGGAGTGTGGACGGAAAAACAATTAAAAATGAATATTTCGCGTATCTCTTAAGCTATGTAATTGAAAGTTGGAACATGTATTAAGCTATACTACTACGAAATAAGAGAAAATGTAACCCTTGGACATAACAGTAGCGGGAGAAATGGGGAGCATTCCAAAAAAGGTGCACTTTCCAAAATTTCATACTGTTACATTTCAAATTCTAATAAAGATATTAAATTAAAATTTTTCCAATTGTATGATCTATAATTTTGGTAAAATTTTCAAGTTCGTTGGCATAACGGGATTTTTTTTTGCATTTTTAGGCTAATTTAGTCATGAAACACGAAAAAAAAACAAAAACTTTTAAAAATATTTAAAACAAAGTTTCATAAAAAGTTGATTCCCGCAACTCCTCCACCCCCTCCCATAGAAATGTATGGTTTCTTGATTTCACAATTATACCGAATTTCATAGAAATTCTATAAAACTAGCATTCCATACAGAGAAAAAAATTATTAGCATCCAGCCTACCCCTCCTATCGCCCCGCACCACATAAAACCAAATTTACCGAAATAAACGAATGGAATATTGATTCTATGTAACGAAGCTATTGATCGTAATCACAGTTAAGTGGTAAATAATAGACAACACCCCTCGCCAAGAACCCCCATTCACTTAGCCTTCCCTATCCACGCTAACCTGTTTATTGACTTTCTATGAATCCTGAACTTGTCCCAAGAATAATCAAGTTGCCCCGACTTGTTGGCAATTATTTTATTATCTAGATGATATCTAAGAGTATATTGTATTTCCAATACATAATTCAGCCTACTTCAATCGAAATTTTGAGTTAAAATGTTTTAAATCCTGTCGTGTGTCTGGGACGTTTCTATTTGTAACACTAAGAAATAATGCTCGCGAGAGTCGCCAGGGGTACAGAAATATTTACTGTCGCTCAAAAACCTCGATTCCGAGTGACCGTCTGTCTGTCTAATAACTTTCCAACGCTTTAAGTTATAGTGCTGAAATTTGTTTTATGTCATTTGTAGCAAAAATAAACTTTAGGTTCGTGGACGGGCTACATCTCCCTACAAGCTTAATTTTACTCCGAAACTATTTTAACTATTGACATGAAAATTATCGCTAGGGTGTAGCCTAGTAGGTAGCGTGTTGGTCTTGTAATGTGAAGGTCGTGGGATCAAATCCCGGTCGGCGCAATATATAATTCCAGCACATTGCCTGCTTGGATATACCTTGGTCACCTCAATCTACGAAAATGAAAAAATTCGTAGAATGAGGGTTGTGCGAAGGGCTAACAACCCTACCACAATAAGTAAAACAAAATGTTAAGAAACCTGAATATCAGGAGGCCAAGGTCCGACTTCGACTGTAGCGCCATTGTGGAAGTAGATGAAAATGATCGTAATGATGTGATTATTATGAAAGCTACAAACTTTGAATTCAGCACGAAACATTTTGCATTTCACGTTCGGTGTCACATACAAAAATTTCAGACATTCCCCCTCTGCTGCTACCACCACCCATACAAAAGTCACTATTCACTATTCGAAAGAATTTGAGATGAAATATTTTTCGGTGCATTGAACTCTTTCCTAAAAGTGGCTGGCTCGTCATGGTGAAGCGCATGAGGCGCCGATCAATTGAATCTAATTTTCCTAGTACGATTAAATTTTGTACATTTAATTATATTTTTAGATCATTCCCATCAGCGATACGCCTCTGTCTCTCTCTTACCTTTTGCCTTCCATAGAACAGTAGGAGAATGGGCTTTTTTTTATATTAGGGGAACACGTGAGAGCACTGCGGCCTCTCCGGCCTATTGTGCGATTATTGCCCCATAACCTATTATAACTCTATAGCTTTAGCTAATCTCAGTATCTGTAAGGGAGCCATGTTGGCTAGTTCCTCGGTGGAAAGGAAACCTTTCCCAAGAAGATTATGTCTTTTCCTTGCCACTGCTTCACAGTGGCACAGGATATGTATTGTCGTTTCTGAGTCTTCGAGACAGAGGCGGCAGATGTCGGTTTCAGCTAAGCCAATATTATTGAGGTGGTGGTTCACTCCACTGTGCCCCGTTATTAGGCCGATTAGAGTACAAATATCACTCTTTCTGAATTTCAGGATATCCTCTACTTTGTTTTTTTTTGTGGTATGATTAGTTTTTTTTAGGTTGATATGCCTAGAAGTCTATTCCAATAGATTTTATGTTCTTGTTCAACCCACTTCTTAAGTATCGAGCTATGATGCCCTTTTGATTTTCCGCAGAATGGCTCTGGACCAATAAAGCTTTTTTCCGCGCCATTTTTTGCAAGGCGATCAGCTTCTTCGTTTCCCTCAATTCCTATATGTCCTGGTACCCACATTAAGGTTACGTTGCTCCTTTTCCCCAGGATGATTAGGTCTTGAAGACAGTCCCAAACTAACCTTGATCCGTGTTTATTGGATGCTAGGGCTTTGAGAGCCGCCTGACTATCCGATAGGATATAAATTGATTTGTTGCGATGAGCTCTCCTTATATTCTCTTGGATACATAGCTCTATTGCTCAGCTTGGAAGATTGTGGCTTCTTTGCCGAGTGGTTTTGAAACCGAGAAGTTAGGTCCTTTGACTCCGGCTCCTGTCCCCTCAGAGGTGCGCGAACCATCTGTATACCAGATGGTTGATCCCTCTTCCATTTCAGGTAGCGTGGATTGCCAGTCCTTGCGTTCTCTGATTATAACTTTGAAGGGGGTTTCAAAGTTAAATTTTATCGGCATAGCGTCCGATAATGTGGAGGTTAGAACCTCCAATATTGGGTTTCTTAGGATTTTGAGGTGGCCTCTAAAATCCCCTGGTTTGTACTTGTTTTCCCTCTGTATGCCTAACAAGGAGAATGGGCTTGAAAAAAATTGGACAAATATGTGCGAGTCTGCAAACGATCGATTTCCCCAACTTTAAAAATGAGGCGCCTGAAAAGCTTGCTCATCCACAACTCGTTTGCCGGCTTGTATGGCTTGATCCGATGTCGACGTCATATAAAGCGAAAGGTCTAAGGCGTAAAGCTAATCGCCTCTCGGCCAAATTCCACAGCTTTCATTCATGTTTGAACAATAGGAGAAGAGACTAAACAGTGGCCGTTCCTAATTTTGAGAAGTCGCCCTCCCACCTCACCTATCGGACAAGTTACGAGCCGCCACTGTTCTTTGCCATTTCATCTAGAGTATTACATATTTGGGCCATATGCCCAATCATAATTCTGTTATGTTATTAAATCATACATACTTGTTGGGCTGGGTGTTAATGTTTCTGTCTTTTCCTTTGCATAAAAAAAGCGATCAAATTTTCCCCATCAATAATTAATATCTTCTTTTTTTTATTCTCACAGGCATAGAAATGATTCCGAGAATTGTGTGGAAAACGAGTTAGGTGGAGACATTGGAGACCATCACCAAGTAAATAGCAAATAATTTTAAATGTTTTGTAGTCATCCTCTTTTAGAATAAATAAGTATAATTTTAGCAACATGCCTGGTTACATTGGATCAAAATCGCTGTTCTACTTGTCGTTTGGGGTTTCTTCACAGGATTTTTAATGACCACATACGAGAAAGAGTTAGAAACACTACAAATGTCCATTCCTGTTGGCCAGCCAAAAGGTAAATTAATAAAATTTATTAAGGGAAAAATTAATAATATCTAATTTTTTGAATTTTCAGATTTCGTAATCAAAGAAATGCCACCGGATTTGAGGTTCGGGGTTAGTTTGAAGGGATCCTTTTTGTCGGATCATTACATAAATACCAGTGAAAATTCTTTGCTCGTGTACGTACAATTATTCTACCTTTACAATAGTACAAACGAAACTGAAGTCACCCACTTTGAGGTAAATTTTAAGAAACTCTTATTCGCAATACATTAAAACGAAATCCCTCTAGAACATCACCGAAGTGTGGATTGTTCCAGTGGCAAATACCAATTTAATAGACACATCGCCACAGCTCACTAAGGAGCACACGTTCGATTTGAGGGATGTGCCTGAAATTAAAAATATCGACAATAAGACGAGTCTTCGAATCCGAATGCGCCACTCTGTCGAGGAAGATCTTCCGCTTCAGTTTGGCTACGACGATACACCTATCAATAAGAAAATGGGTGTCATATATGCAGCTATTGTCCTTCTGGGACTGTACGCTATGATAATATGGGAAATAGTACACCGCACGTTCGCTGCAATAATTGCATCGACCATGTCCATTGGAATCCTGGCGGCCATGGGCGAAAGGCCGGCTATGTCCAAGATATTGGGCTGGATAGACGTCGAGACGTTGCTGCTGCTTTTCGGGATGATGATCATTGTAGCGATTCTGTCGGAAACAGGACTGTTCGACTATTTGGCCGTCTACGCATACAAAGTTCGTACAATTCACGCTTGCTGTAAGTATATAGGTGAATAGATTCAAATTAAACGATTGTTTCGCACATAGATTACTAGTGGAAAAGTTTGGCCACTTATTAACTGCCTGTGTATATTTACTGCTATCATGTCGTCATTTCTGGACAACGTCACGACCGTTTTACTTATGACGCCGGTTAGTATTCGGCTGTGTGAAGTAATGCGGCTCAATCCAGTTCCGATCCTGATGAGCATGATCATTTATTCGAATATTGGTGGAGCACTTACGCCAGTTGGCGACCCACCGAACGTTATAATCGCTTCTAATAGTTACATATCGAAAGGAGTAAGCATAACTATTAACTTGCTTAAATTCATCGCTTTCACGCTCTTCCTTTCTTTTTAGGGAGTGAATTTCACAATATTCACTCTACATATGGCGGTCGGAGTATTCCTCGTGATGATACAAACTTATTTCCAGTTGAAATTCAAATTCCGAAATATCAACGATCTGCGTTTCAGCGAGCCTCAAGATGTTCAGGAACTTCGTCATGAGATTTCTGTTTGGCAGCGAGCTGCGGCATCTTTATCATCGTATTCCAAGGACGAAGACTTTGTTCGCGAAACGCTTGTGAAGAAAGTAAATCGCCTTAATCATACTCTGAAGAAGAAACTTGTTTCGGGATCCGTTCCGATAGAGGACTACAAGGCCACGCTGGAAGATCTTCAAGAAAAAGTAGGCAAACAATATTCGAATTGCTTAGACAAATTTATATGGAGATTAACTTTTTATCATTTCAGTATCCGATCAGATCTAAAGTTCTTCTCGTTAAATGCGGAGTAGCATTAACGTTTGTTGTAAGCTTCTTCTTCTTGCACTCTGTACCTGAATTGCAACGTTTGTCATTAGGCTGGACAGCCTTGCTAGGAGCCCTTCTTTTGTTAATACTGGCCGATCGAGAAGATATGGAAGCAGTTTTGGCACGAGTCGAGTGGTCAACTCTATTGTTTTTCGCCGCCCTATTTATACTGATGGAAGCACTCTCTGAACTGGGTTTAATCGATTGGATCGGGAAGCAGACAGAGAATGTTATACTTTCTGTTGGTGAAACATCCAGACTGGCTGTAGCAATTCTTCTTATACTTTGGGTAGATTTACATATATCGCATATTTTAGAAATTTAGACTGAACTAAACATTTTCTAGGTCTCGGCCATTGCCTCTGCATTCGTAGACAATATCCCGCTGACTACAATGATGATTAAAATTGCTATTTCCTTAGCACAAAACGAACAACTCGGTCTACCATTACAGCCCCTCGTCTGGGCATTGGCCTATGGCGCTTGTTTTGGCGGTAAGTTTAATCATCCTTGCTGGGAGCAAACTAGCAATAAAATTAATATATTTTCAGGTAATGGAACTTTAATTGGAGCATCAGCAAACGTTGTTTGTGCAGGTGTTGCAGAACAACACGGCTATAGATTTACTTTTGTGGAATATTTCAAGTGAGCAATCCCTAATAATAAAACCAAAAATATCTTTTACTCTTCACTTTTATTTTCATTTTCAGAGTTGGCTTTCCTGTAATGATCGGCAGCGTTATTGTAGCAACTGGATACCTAATGATTGCACACGTAGTATTCCAGTGGCACTAATAGTTTCTTTAAATGTTTTTGTTCATAAACTTTATTACCAAAAGTATGATATATATTTAGTTTATCTAAATTTAATTAGTTTAAGTATAAATCTTACACTGATCGTAATTATCGGTATTAGATGATTTTATAAATTAGTTCAAATTATGTGCCTACAAAGTTGTATTTAATTTATTAGAAACTTAATTAGGACCTATACAAAGGGCGTTTCAATAATAACGCAGAGTTTAATTTTTCGAATAAACATATAAGTTATTCGAAGTGATTAAACATAAAAATATCATCCAAAAAAATCGGTTACGCACATGACGCAGTAACGCACATCTTCCACAGTGAGTAATCTCGCTGAGGCATTTTCGAAGAAAACATGGAGTGATTTTTCATTATACAGTGAGCGTCAAAATAAAATGTACACTTCATTCCTATATGCATTCTACTTAAATTTTTACCACCATGCTGAACTTCTTTAAGTATTTGATGATTATTTAAGTTCTCATTGAGGTGTCTTTTATATAGCTAATCGACACTTGCAGTAAGTTTACAACAACAAAAAATATGTAGGAAAAACAAAAAATAGTCCCTTTTTCTAACGTCAAAATAAAGTGTACAGTTGTAATAAAAATTAAAAATAATACTCAAAATCTAGCCTTCAGTATTTAGTTTGCTTTCCTTTTGCCTTCAGAACAGCCTCTAGTTGTCTTGGCATTGATTTCACTCACGTGTTCTGGTGTTTATTCGAGTATCATATACTTGTGGCTCTAGTCAGACCAAGAGTAATAAATATGAAGAAGGAAAGAAGGAAAAAACCCATTGGATCGAGTATAAAGATACTCTACATGAAATCTGAAAGTATGTTGTGTTTGCGTTACCGTTTGTAACGCTAAGAAATAATGCTCGCACAGAATCGCCAAGGGTACAGAAATATTTGTTGTTACGCAGGAAATCTAGATTCCGAGTGACGGTCTGTCTGTCTACAATATACATAACTATCGAACACTTTAAGCTATAGTGCTAAAATTTGTTTTACGTTTGTTTTTTGTTTTTTTTTTTTTCCGAAAACAAAAATCTTTTAGTTCGTTAACAGGCCACATCACTCGACTCCTTCTACCCCCTCCCATGCATTTCTTCGATTTTCATTAAAAATAGAAAACTCAAAACGACGAGAGAATTATTTTTATTATGATTGCAATCAATTTCTAAAAAATTATCAACTTCATCTCACTCCTACTGCTTCTCATACAAATGGCACGAAATTTCGAAATTTGAATTAAATTATTTTTCTTCGAAATTGTCAAAGCGATTAGAAATTTTGGGAAATCTTTAATAATGCAAATATTGGATCTGGGAAAACAGTTCGTGGCGTTTTTTCCTGAAAGATGACGTCAATTGCAAATAGTTCAGGAAATACAGATCGCAGCGATACCATTAAGCACTCTTTGGAAAGGCAGCTCTTCTAATGTTGCTTGGATTGTATAAACACCGAAATTGATGCTGCAGTTGGAAAGTTGTTTACGTTTGAAAAGTTGTGTAAAATTGCGCTATATTTTGCAATATTATTACAACAAAGGGAAGAACGCTGCGCAGGCTTGTGAACAAATTTGGGCTGTTGAAGGTACTTTATCAAAATCTGCTGCACGGAAACAGAATTTCAAAAATATAGACCTACGATGGGAAAGAACAGCACAGAACAGTTTACTGGGGTAGGCTTATGTCCTAGGCAACGGAAGAACCTAGCACCACTCCAAACATCAACTATAAGATATCGAATTTTTCTGTGTCACAATTTGTGTAAAAAATCATTTAATTTTAGAATTTGATGATTAAAAGCTTATAATAGTGATCTCTGAATGAGGCCTGGAAATTGCTAGGTATCGAATTGAGTCTTAGGCTCTGATATTATACTTGCTTTCTCTGTGACTATTAATTGTTCTTTACGTTTGATTCCACTTCTGAACTGAGGCGGTGTACTCTTTTTTTAAGATTTCATCGTTAACTTAATGTACCAGTTTATATATGTATTTAGCTGTCTCTAACGTTATATATTGGTCATTATTCAGACCTTTTGTAAGTTTGTGGATTTCAACTGTTGGTGTCAGTGTGGGCAGGTTATGAACATCTTTTAGTATTTTATGCATAAGACTTCCTATTCGATTGATATTATACGTTAGTGTTTGGCTCAATATTAGCATTCCATAATTTATATTAGATTTTAGTGTTGGTTTCATACAAGTCAAAATGTTCCACCACTACAAGAAATATTTTTGTCCCACTTTACACTTTTTCATCATCATCATCATCAATGGCGCGATAGCCCAAATAAAGTCCTGGCCTCCTGAAGTCGTGTCCTCCAACCGTCTCGATTCAAAGACCGCGTCCTCCAGCCGCTAATTATACTCTAGATGAAATCTGAGAGTATATTGTGTTTGCCTTACCGTTTGTAACACTAAGAAATAACGCTCGCACAGAGCCGCCAAGGGTATAGAAATATTTGTTGTCGCTCAAAAACATCGATTCCGAGTGACCGTCTGTCCGTCTGTCTGTCTGTGCGTCTGTCTACAGCATAACTCTCGAAAGCTTTGAGCTATAGTGCTAAAAACTTTTGTATGTCATTTTTAGCAAAAAAGTAAGGTCAAGTTCGTGAACGGGCAAAATCGCTCCACCCCTTCTACCCCCTCCCATACAAAATGACACAAATGCGCAATTTGCCAATAAACGGATTTGCTCGAAAAATATTAAAGTTATTGGCCTGAAATTTGGAATATATTACTTTTATAATAATATCAATCTACCGTATAAAAATCATGTGTGTCCTCTCCCTCCTTCTACCACCTCCCATACAAACTGTACTTGTCATGAATTACTCTAAGCCGATTTACTCAGTGCGTATAAAATTTAGCGAGCTGAAATTGTGCACTAAATATTAATTGTTAGTAAGACTAAAAAAAATTAGACGATTAGCTTCACCCCTTCTACCTCCTCCCATACAAAATGGCACAATTTCGCAATTTGACAATAAATGGATTTACTCAAAAAGTGTAAAAGCTATTGGTCTCAATTTTGGTATATATTACTTTTTTAATGATTTAAATCTACAGTACAAAAATTATTTGCTTCCTCCCTTTCCTTCCACCCCCTCCCATACAAACTACACTTTTTCCTGAAATGCTCTAAGCCGATTTTCTCAGAACATATAACATTTGTTGAGCTCATATTTTGTAATAAATATTTAATTAATATTATTACTAAGGTGAAAAAAAAAATATTTGATTTGCTTCACTACTTCTATCCTCTCCCATACAATATGACACAGTCTTACAACTTCACAAAAAATCGATTTTCTTGAAAAGTATGAATCGCACTAGTCTGAAATTTAAGGGATGCCAATTTTATAATATTCCTAGTTATTTCTGAAAAAATCATCAAAATCCCCCCACTCTTTCTACCACCTCCGATACAAACTGCACATTTTCACTAAATCAAACTCACTAATTTTCTCAGCTCCCATTCAGTTTTTGGAGTAAGCATTTTGTATAAAACATTTTCATAGCTACTTTAGCATGATGTCGAAAAAATTAGTACAATGCTATCATCCCTTCTAACACTCCCCATACAAAATTTCTTGGGATCACAAAAAATTCTATTTCATCTAGAGTATCGTAAGATTGCGCTTTACGCGCAATCGTAGCCCTGTTATGTTTTTTAAGATGGCTCTGCTATCTTCATCAACCGAGTCTTCCCATTGCTTACGTGGTTTGCCTACTGGCCAGTTACCACTCGCTTTGCCTTTCAGAGCACGTTTGGGGATTCTACTGTCTTCCATTGGCTCTACATGACCAGCCCACTGCAGTTTACGTAGCTTGATGAACGTTGAAGCTTCTGGCTCGTCGTAGAGTTGATACAACTCATGGTTGTATCTTATTCGCCATTCCGTTCCTTCCTTCACAGGTCACAAAATTCTTTGGAGGACCTTTCTTTCGAATGCGTCAACTGTTCGAAAGTTCGCGTTAATGTCCACGTCTCGCTGCCATAACAAAGCACAGGTCGTATAATAGTTTTATAAATCCGCAGCTTATTGTTCCTGTGCACTTTCTTGGATTTCATTATTGGACGTACTGAATAATACGTCTTAATTGCTAGTATTATCCGTCTTTTGATTCGTCTGTTCCATTACCGTCCTTTGCTAGATTAGCCCCAAGATATATGAAATTGTCCACACTCTCCAAATTATATTCCGCAATTGTTATGTTTTGTCTGATTGGCGTTCTCCTTCTTGTTTGCGTCATTACTTTTGTTTTGCTTTCATTAATGTGCAACCCCAAGATTGAAAAATACCTCCTTAGCACTAGGGAAGGATCTTGCTAGGATGTTAATCTGGAATTTTTCGGACGACATACTCTAGTGCCAAGTTGAAAAGCATAGGGGCTAGACCATCTCCCTGCTTTAAACGACATTCCGTTCGAAAGCTGGTTGTGGAATCGGTTTGTATTCTCACTTGGGATTCAGTGTTCGTCATTGTGAGTATTGTTAGTCGGACTAGTTTTGGGGTAATTCCAAAGCATGATTTGGTACAGTACGCTCCTGTCGATACTGTCGTATGCATATTTAAAATTTATGAAAATTTGGTGCACGTCTGTGTTATATTCCCAGCATTTCTCAAACACCGGTTACACCGAGAATATCTGGTCTATTGTAGATCGTCCGGTTCTAAATTCACCTTGATATTCTCCAATTATATCATTAGTATACGGCTTAAGACGACATTCAATTATTTTTGTCAATATTTTATAGGACGTACACAACAATGATATACCTCTGTAATTCTCACAGCAGAGTTTGTCTCCTTTACAGTTTTTGACCCATTTGAATTACAGTAATGCAATTGTATGACTGCCGTACCAAAACATTATTTGTACCACTCACTATACTGTTGTGAGAGAGTCGTGCGAATTAGGACTGAGGAATTGTGTGAAAGCAAATAAGGCAATTACATATCATGTAGGTATGACCAGAAGAGCTGATGAGAGATGATTCGTCGCAATAGTGGCATACATAAAATTTGTCTCACCTCAAATGAGGTATCCACTCAAATGAGATATGACTGTAAAATTGTAATTGTAATTGTATTCACATGGCGAGTTCGCATGCATACAGTTTTTCTTAATGAGCAAATAAGCAAATGAGGTAATGACATAGACATGTATGCATGATAAGGAGAGCTTCGGCTAGGACCACAGACAATATATTGCGCTCTTATGCCGAGTGCATAGAATGTTTAGTGTTTTAGCCCTATGTCTTTTCCACATTCACACCTCATTTGCGGTGAAACAAATTGTATGTATGCCACTAAGATAAATTGTATGTATGCGAACCCGTAATTTGGTACATTTGAGGTGGGACATTGTACATTGAAGCTAGGGTGTAGCCTAGTAGGTAGCTTGTTGGTCTTGTAATGCGAAAGTCGCGAGTTCAAATCCCGGTCGGCGCAATACATAATTCCAGCACATTGCCTGCTTGGATATACCTTGGTCACCTCAATCTACGAAAATGAAAAAAATCATAGAAAGATGATATGTAATGAAAAATGTAAAGGAACCTGAATATCAGGATGCCAAGGTCCGATTTGGGCTGTAGCGCCATTGTAGATTGTACATTGAATTCCAGTGCTTTCAAGGAAAAATTTGAATTTGCACTAGTATCCCTTTGGATCTCAGCCCGTCATATCCGTCGGATATGATTTCTTTCATTTTCACGTGTAGGTAGCGTGCTTGCTCCATCCTTTGTATCTTGGTTGAGACCTGTTCTGGTGTGTTATTTTGTCATCGTTCAACTTACACTCTAATCTTTCAAGCTCTAGCCGGTGTTCCTTTCCAGGAGCAATGCTACCACCAATTTTTCGAATACATCTCTTGAGGCACCTGAAGAGTACTCGAATTTACTCTTCAAGTTGAGTTTCTGAAGATATGCTTCGGTTTCATCAGCAGCTGGTGCCTTTGGCCCTTGGTCAATGATTTTCCCTGACATAACTAACATCTTCAACTCTCATTGAAGAATGAACCAGCCGATTGCCCTATTCCAGTTGAATCGGTGGTAGTAACAGAATACCTACTAACACCTCGCCAACATTGCTTACAGCTCAAATGTAAATACTTAATTTTCGGTTACTAGGAGATTGAGAGACGTATTATGGGCTTACGCAATGTAAGACCCAAACGAAAACTGTAAATAACTCGTATTAAAATCCGGGCTCTTATGCCAGGTTGGAGGCGAGACACAAAATTGCAGCTTCAACAGAAGCCGAACGTATTAGCAGCTGCGAAGACCCGAGGACGATCCGGATTTTATTTAAAGTTAGCATGAGTAGCCAGATCGAGATTAATATAGTATCGGACACACCAGCTCCAGGGAGCCGGACGTTTACTAAGCACCACGGAGCCGGAGTTGGTCCCAAGTAATAGGTGAATGGAGAGGCAGCTGGGGACTATGAATCCACGCAGCCAGACACACAGCCAGCTAATGAGAGCCGAAGAACGTCCCGTAAGTAGTCAGGAAGGCGCTTTCGATCGTCAGTCTAATTTGTCTGTCGCCGAAAAATAAGTGAAAAGTTACCTACCTCCATTTTATGATTTTATTTCTTCTTCCTTTTATTGATTTGTCGTGTCTTACTCTTATTTATTTCTCAGATTTTCCTTCTGGAGCGGTGATTCTACTCTTTCCTTTAGACGTCCAGCGATGATGAAGAGTGGTGAACTATTCACTTGATGGGTACAGTGATGCTCAGATCGTATGTCATCAACTGCCCCGATTCGTCGATCGATACTTTACTTTATAGTAGTTCTTTTTAGCTGAACTAAGCTTAACAAAAATATGCAATTCAATGAATAAACTCAAAAACATGCAACTTGATGCTTTACGAACTAGTTTTCGAAATCCATTCAGTTAATCCACTTTTGGATTTCGTAATTCAGTTCGTCAGTCCATTTTGATTTTTGCTTATTGTATTTAATGTTTGTTTTTTTCTGCATCGAAATTGGCTATGTTTTACTTCAAATGGTAAAATTGAGCTAGGGTATAGCCTAGTAGGTAGTGTGTTGGTCTTGTAATGCGAAGGTCGTGAGTTCAAATGCCGGTGGGCGCAATATATAATTCCAGCACATTGCCTGCTTGGATATACCTTGGTCACCTCAATCTGAGAAAATTAAAAATTCGTAGAAAGAGGGTTGTGCGAAGGGCTAACAACCCTTCTACAATAAGTAATGAAAAATGTTAAGGAACCTGAATATCAGGAGGCCAAGGTCCGATTTGGACTGTAGCGCCATTGTAGAAGAAGTAAAATTGATGAGCCAGTGCAATGATACGAAATTAAGTTGTACTTAGCTAATACGCAATGTGTGATGCGGATTCCCATGCTTTGAAATACGATACATGATTCATCGCCGCGCACATTGTTCTCTTTTGTTTATGATTTTTGCTCGCATTACCGTAAGCATTTCTTTGCCTGAGAGATGCTCATACACATATTTTGTTAACACCGATCGTTTGATTATAGTATTGTTGACATTTACTCTTGACATTGAGATCTCCGGTGTATTTTACGCAGCGATCGGTTGAGGCAGGTAAGGGTTTCATATCGCCTACCGAATGTTTTGCGTTAGTCGAACTCGCATCAATTTCGTATCATTACAAGCGGGGGAAAAAAAAGGTTGACATCCGTAGAGCTCCCAATACGGAGCAACTCGTACAGGGCGCACCAATATTACCTTAGACGTTTCTACACTCCGCATCCTTTACAATAAATTTACCGCTATGTCAAACGGAAATGACGTTTCCGTATTAACAAAATTGTACGAGATCAATCCTTCCAGCTAGTCGGACTGCCACCTGCTGTCTGCACAATAAACTATTCTGACAACAAATACCTGACAGTTGTGTTATCATTCTGTCAAGTTTTGATAAAAAAACAAACGATGCAGGTAGCATTTATTAAACGTTCGCGGAATCGAACGGTTTTTGTTATCGCTTACCTCGCTTAACTCTATAATGCAATCGCGATTTCTGTTGCCCGTTACGGGTGTTGCTTAGTCATAAGTTAGCGAGTGTTATGTTCGTTGGATGAATGGTAATCACGGCAATATTTACACCGGAATCGGTTCATTCCATTTAATTTATGCAAATTCTCATTTATAGGTCGCAAATAAAAAAAATGTTAATCAGCTCGAGCAAAGCCGCCGGGAGTCCCGCTGAAGGGAGTTCGGCAATTTTTGTGTTTGCCTTGATAGTGCCGATCATCTTCACCACGATCCTGGCGATACTCGTCAATCTGCACGCGAGAGTGGATAAAACGGCGCGGAAGTTCGTTGCGGAGTTTATAATTTTGGTCTACACCATCGTGTTCAATGTTACAATTTTAAATCAGTATATAGCGGGGGTGGTGCTGTTCCTGGGAATCTTCTCATTGCTACTGGTTCTGATTAGCCTGATCCGTTGGGCCGTAAGTTCGGACGTAGAGCACGATCCTGCAAATCATTCCAAGCTTAGCAGCTTCAAGGCGGTCATTCATAGAATCGTGCACAAAGCGAGTTCGGTGGAGATACAGGCCGTCCATCCGGGTTACGTGACCATGTTGCGGGCCACAGTCAACTTGATAACGGCCGTTTGCATTCTGGCCGTGGATTTCAACATCTTCCCAATCTACTTGTACAAGACGCACCGTTACGGATTCAGTTTGATGGACACGGGCATCGGATTGTTCGTCTTTAGTATTGCCGTCGTTTCCGGTAAACCGGCCTCGGGACATTTCAAGTCGATGCGAAATTTGCTGCGGCTGCTGTGGAATGTTTTCCCGTTTATTGTTCTCGGTGTTGGTCGGGCCGTGATAATCAAGCAGATCGATTACAGTCAGGGAGTGACGGAGTACGGAAAGCATTGGAATGCATTTCTAACGCTCGGTGTGACAAAATTGTTCGCAACGCTGATTGCGAGTGTTGTGCCGAAACCCAAGCATCTGCATTATGCTGCAATCGTAATCCTGGGGTTGCACGAAACCGCCCTCCAGTTCGGCCTAGCAGACTTTGTGATGGACCGTAGTACCGGAAGAGATAATCTCTTCACTGCAAACCGCGAGGGTATTATTTCCATTCCGGGATTTGTGGCGCTTCATCTGGCCTCGATGTATTTGGGATATTTACTCAAGTCGAGCTCGGAACGAATGCCGGTCAGGCGCGTGCTCGCTAAAGTTTTGGTTTTCGGAATGATGTCGATTGCACTGTGGCCAGCAGTTCTTCAAATCGAATCAATGTTCGGGGTGTCGCGTCGAATCTGTAACATGGGCTACGTTATGTGGATGCTGAGCATCGCGACGTCTATGTCGGCTCTGTACATGCTAGTGGAACTATTCGCTGCGATCATGGCACAGCACAAAGCCAAGGACCGCAATTGGACTTACATTCCGATTATCATGCAGGCGATCAATTTCAACGGGCTGGGCTTCTTCCTGCTTGCCAACGTCCTCACCGGTATGGTTAACATGACATTCAACACTAGAAAAATGGACACACTTCATAGCCTCCTCATTTTAATGGGTTACATGCTTACGATATGCTTGGTAACAACTATTTTTTATGTTAATAAATTAAGAGTGAAGTTTTGGTAGAAATTGACGCAATTTTCATTTTCAATGCCCTTATCAGGTTTTCTCGATAGCAGCCCAACTGTTATCTTTCAATTTTGATAATTTCTAGATAACTAGAATTATTTTGATCGGGGCGAGTGAGATAATACCTGTGCTCTGTTAATTTGGTTACACGAAAAACGTTTTTTTTTTTATGAAGCACGCTGGCAAATTGAGAGATTTACCCCGGCTTAAACAAATTTATGTTTACTTCATTTTGCGAAGTTGATAAGGTAACGTGCTTATTTCAAATTCACACTTTGCACTCGTTATCCTGCTTTCCGTTGATAAATGAGTTTGAGATTAGCGTCAGAGACCTCGTTCAAGCATTGCAATCAACTTGAAGTAGAAGACAGTTTCGTAGTCGATACAATTGCAGTTGTTTATATTATAAATTGAAGAGGTCTAGGATAAGAATTTAAAAAATTGTAGTTTTACACGATTATTTTTTGATTATACAATAAAAGTCAGTAATTTTGGTTGAATGCCAGGCAAAACTGATTTAGCTCAGAATCAAAACGTGCATTTAAGATTTATTGTGCACTCTTATCACATTTTTTTCTGCAAGTACCGAGTGCTTAAATATCTTATTGATAGCTATAAATTCTGAGTTATATTGGGTCTGGGAAAAAAGTTTTCGCCATTTTTTGGGTAGAGCCATGATGCCGTCGGTGAAGAGCTTCTGTGGTTTCTGGTTGAAAATCTGAATCAAGAGGTTTTCACAGGCTTCTTTTGAAACCAGCTTAATTCCATTGAGAGAATTCTGCAGAGATCGGAACAAGTGATAGTCAGAGGATGCTATGTCTGGATTATACGGTGGATAATATTGCAAAATATAGCGCAATTTTTCATTACTTTTCTCCATTTTCAAACGCAAATAATTTTCCAACCACTGCACCAATTTCTATGTTTATACACCCAACGAGCGTTAGTGGTGTTGCTGCGATCTGTGTTTCCTGAGTTATTTGCAGTAGACGACATCTATCGGGAAAAAACGTCACGAACTTTTTTCCCAAACCCAATATCTGTCTCCATGAAGTTCTCTAGATAAAATGTAATAGCTTGATCACATATTTCTTAGCTTGGTGCTATAATAATATAATTGATCGACAACTTTTATGATTCAATCTATCAATTTCCTGTTAAGGACTAAAACGGGACTTATTCTGTAAGCCGACAGACGTTGGAACGTAAACTTTACCGTCATATGGTAACTATGATTTAAGCCGGCGATTGATGACACTTTCGCAATCTAGCGGGATTTAATTCAAAAATTTCATATCAAATAAAAAACAGTATCCCGCATTATCCCACCCAAGGAGGATATATAAAAAGGAGTGACTATGAGCATGCTTTGCCTTGTAAGCAAAATGGGAATGAATGTATTTCCCTCCCTTACTACCGAAATGCTCGAAATATTTCGAAAAAAATCGTTTCGCTATCTTTGTCTGCCACACTTAAAAATATTGCAACTAACTCTTTCCCACGATAAATTGTTCGAAACAGTTGTCAAATTTTCGAAAAAAATTGTTTCGCTATCCTTGTTTGACATACTTAAACCCAAAGTAACTATCTCTGTCCCGCGTTATATTGTCCGTTGCTAAAGTGCTTAGCTTAAACACAAACCAAAACTAATAAAAATTGAAAAAATAAAATTTTCTGAAATGAAACAGCAAACTCCATTGTACTGAAAATTAGTTTATTGCTGACTGAATACTAGCAACTAAGAGAGAATACAAATTATGGTATTTTTTTTGTAAAAGTTTGAAGCCAAGTTAAGCTTGGACACAATTTTCGAAAATTTCCGAATCAAAAAATATTCCCACATGAGACAGACTATCAGGTACTCCTTTCATATATCCTCCTTGATCCCACCCCAAGACTAAACTCATTTTAAAGCTGAAAGTGTCTAGTTTTATGAGCCGCGATAATTGGCTGCGCCTCCCATACAACTCGTTCCAAAATTCAGGATGAGTTCCGATTTCCGCGGTTTTTGCATTCGTGTTACAAGAATTTAAGGAGACACAATATTCAAAAGAAATTCTGGGATGTATAAAAATAACATTAAGGAGACTTTGCACGAAAATAGAAGAGTAGACCGGTAGACCGCTTTCTACGAAACAATGAGAACTGGCTGAAAAAAATGGTTGCCTCAAAGTATGCTCCGTGAGCAGTTATCGACATCAGGTGTAACCAGACCTACAAAATCCTTTGAAGAATACTGCGATAGGACAAAAAAGGGAAAGGTAAGAGAGCTCGTAGAATCTAAACGACCGGGGAAATTTCCACTGCAGCTGACGAGAGATGGGAAAGATTTAGCTATGATTGTGAAAGAGGCTGTCATCTGCATCACCCACCTCGCGGTACCACCATTAAAAAGGCGCGGAGCCAAAAAGATCAGGTCTCTCTCTCTACACATTAGTACAAGTAAGAAATAAGAAATTTTTTATTAAAGAATCGACGGAAATAATAAATCGAGAAGTAAATTTGGTCATAAATCAGGTTGACTTGTTAAATCCCACAAAAGCCTCTCAGGATACCATGGACATTTTTTGTAAAGGTCAAACTAATTCTGAGTATGATTGATGGAAAATTCTGCACTGCATTATCATCATATTATTCATCCGAGAACTGTTCTTTGTGTGAAGTAACTCCAAAAGAGATGAATAGGCCGCAAATGAGTGCCACAAAGAGTATAAATCCAGAACCATTGAGCTTTGGATTGTCATCACTTCATTCTTGAATACGTTTTTAAGAATGCGTCCTCTACATTTCTACATTTCTGGCAATTGAAAGGTGCAGACAATAAGAACCGATTACCTGAGAGGAAAAAAAATATCCAAGCTAAGTTTCGTCATGAAATGGGAGTTTTGGTGGACGTACCCAAAGGCGCGGCGTGTTGACAAAATTTATACGACCGAAACCGTTTCGAGAAGTAAAATCCGATTTCTAAAAAAATGCATTGTGAAAAAAAATGGAAGAACGAAAGCTATGCAATAAACAATTAGGCGGAAAAATAAAAAATAGAAACGCTCTCCGGTATTTTGGAAGCAACCCGGAAGCAAAATTATGCATAGACTGGGTGTTTTGAAAAATGCAACTGGACCCAATTATGATATAATTCAACGACAGTTATTAAAATCAAAAGGTTAAAATATACCTAAAGTTTATCCGCCTAATCATCGAAGTTTTGCGTTAAATTCGAATTTTATTTCACCAAAAGCCTACACTGGAAGCCCATTCGAAATCAGATAAAGTGTTTCTAAATTTTGTTTTTAACAAAATGTTCGCCAACAAATTGAATAGGACAATAAGACTTCATGGTGGTATGCAGTTATTGGTGAGATCGCTAGCAGTAACCCAGTAAACATTTTAACGAGCGCTCATAAATTTATGATCGAAAAACGATCGTTTGGCATGCCCGAGCTGCAATATGCTTGAAAAACTAAACCATTTTGCAACCAAACAACAGTCCGCCATTTCATCGTTACGGAAGGACGATCAGTCTTTTCCAAACCTCGACGCCTCTCACCTATTCGCTTTGCGATCGCGAAGGCTGAGTTCGGCAAAATGGTTGACCGTGGCATTTGTAGACCGTCAGACAGTCCTTGGGCTTCTCCATTTCACATGATTCGTAAAAAAGATGGAAGGGAGACCTTGTGGGTATCACTGGGCACTGAATGCACAAACAGTCCCGAACAAATATCCAATACCACACATTCAGGATTTTGCCCGACAACTTGACGGCTGTTTTCTCAACAATCAACTTAGAACGTGCATATCATCAGATACCTCTGAACAAGCATGACGTTCCTAAAACGGCTATTACAACACCTTTCGGTTCGTATGAGTTTGTGCGAATGACGTTTGGATTGCGCAATGCTGCACAAACCTTTCAAAGGTTTATCTTTTCGATTTTGAGGTATCTCGATTTTTGTTTCGTCTACATTGACGACATCTTGATCGCCTCAAAGTCAACAGAAGAGCATTTCATTCACCTCGGCACATTTTTTCAGCGACTTGAAAAACATGGTTTAGTGATCAACCTAGCGAAATGCCATCGCTAAAGCTCAAGTGGATTTCTTGGAATATTCCATCAACTTGAATGGAATTCGTCCAATAGCTTCTAAAGTCGAAGCTATTATCTCCTACCCACAAACAACTACTGTTCACGAGTTGAGGCGTTTTCTCGGTATGATCAACTTCTACCGAAGGTTCATACCTCATGCAGCCTCATCTCAATCTATTTTAGATAAGTTAACGGAAGGTATCAAGAAAAAACCCGTTAAGTCGATGTTTCAATTGAGTCCAGAGTCTTTAGAAGCTTTCAATCGTTGCAAAAAACAATTAGCTCAGGCTGCAACTCTCGCGTATCCTTCTTCTTCAGCAGCACTTTCGCTTGTGGTCGATGCTTCGGACACAGCCATCGGGGCTGTGTTACAGCAGAAACTCTCAAATGCGTCGCTACCCTTAGCATTCTTTTAGCGAAAATTTTCTGCAGCACAGCGAAAATACAGTGCTTACGATCGCGAACTTTTGGCAGCTTATATTGCCATTAAGCATTTCAAGTTCATGCTGGAAGGCAGAATTTTCACACTTTCCACAGATCAAAAACCGCTCATGCTCGCTTTCAAACAAAACGCAAAAAAAAGCTTCCCCACACCAACTTAGACATCTGGACTTCATCCAGAAGAGGACGGAAGAAGAGGTTTAGCTAAAGAAGAGCACTTTTGAAGGGTGGGGGGGGGAGAGGGGGGAACACCGTCCGGACCAGCAGATTGTGGATATTGCGCTCTTGAAGAATCCTAGAAAGATCCTAGAAATAAGTCTCGTCCGAAAATTTAGTGAGAAACTAGAATCATTTAGAGCGGGAAGCGATAGGTTTGAAGGTGGAAGGCGTGATTTTATAGCGAAACTTATTGCTAGTAAGTTAGCTTTTTCGACACGATCAATAACGGTACGGTCGCCATCAACAAGTGGTGGTATTGAAGAAGAAATTAAGTTGTTGTTGACCGTTTTGACAAATGACCAGTAAAGTATCGAGGCATTGAAGGATTTTCCGTTAAGTTTTTGTATTATGCTCAAACCTAACACGCTTAAGTATAGATTTGCAGGCATTCCTTGACGCATTGAAGAGTTCTCTGTTGGCAGGTGTTTTATTGCCTTTAACAGTTTCAAATGATTGTATCTTGGCCTGAATGGCATCGAGACAATCTTTAATGAACCAAGACTCCTTCGGCGGCGTTCATATCTTCAAGGATAGTCTCGGTGACAAGTTTACAAGCTTCATCACAGTCACTGGAATCAAAGCACAATTTCCAATTAAAGACATTGAAGAAATCATTTAGCGGCCCCCAATTGGCTCTTTTGAAATGCCAAATACTTCTTCGAGATACCTTCATTGTCAGCGATGTAAGTGCCGCAACTGCAAATTGTGCACGAATCAAGAAATAATCCATATATCCGTATTGGCGATATAACAGGGGATATAGCAGAGACAGAAAATATATCTGGTGAGAAAAAGGTCGAAAAGGTTGGAAAAATGTCCTGCTATGTCTGATAAACGAGTAGACTCATCTACCAGCTGGTTTAAACCGTTTATTGAGGCAAAAAGCTCAGTATCACGCACCTTCTGGTCTGTAGTAGAGGAATGTTTAAGGCAGGCAATGTTGTCAACATTGAAATCGTCTGCGATAACGATTTAGGGAGGGTTTGCAGTGTATATAGACTGGATAGATTCGGATAACCCATCCAGTTCTAATAATGTGAATGTCTCATAGTTAAGCTTATGCCATAGACCTTAATGATACCCTTGTTCAATGAATTGAGAGTTACCTCTCTGAACGCACTATACGACTAGTATTAGATGGTGTTACTTCTTCCTTTTTTCTAATAGATCCCGGCGTCCCTCAAGGCTCTTTTTTATCTCCAGCACTTTTCTTAGTTTTCATAAGCGACCTTCTGCCGCCTACTCTCAATCCAATCCATAGATTTGCTGCAGAATCACACAAGTATTCTATTGCTTCCAATCGCATGTAGTTATTCCGTTCGCTGAACTCGGGCCTCAGCTTAACGCCTCTACAACACAGAACTGTCATCTATCCCTCAAACTTGATGTTCCAGTGTTGTCTCGAAATTTGATCTTTAATGGCGCACACTTTTGCACCTCGGATAACATCACACTTCATGGCTTAAAATAAATAAATTAATTAATGACCACCTGAATTGGGCCCAGCACATCTTTGATGTTGCCCTTGACGCCTAGGTGTTCTCCGAAAGTACAAAAAATATTTCACACCCATCGACATAGCAACCATTTATAAGGCTCACATCAGACCACGTTTAGAGTACAACTAGCATGTTTGGGCAGGGGCATCCAAAACACACCTCACGTTGCTCGATCGTATTCAAAAACTGCGTTCCAACTGATTGGAGACGAAACCATCACGTCTTCTATAGATTCTCTTGAGCATCGCAGAAATGTCGGAGTACTCAGCATTTACTATCGATACTTCCATGGTAAATGCAGTACGGAACTAAGCGCACTCATTCCTCCACTTTACATTTTTATCCCGAATATTCGCCAAGTTGAACGCGCTCACGAGTACACGGTCAAACCTTTGCCTTCTCGTACAGTGGCAGTCATTCATTTCCCGAACGTCAAGACTTTGGAACGATTTGCCTTCAAGTTTGTTTCCCAACAAGTGCAACCTGTGGTGCTTCGAGAACAATGTC
Source organism: Chorisops tibialis (assembly GCA_963669355.1). Taxonomy (NCBI): domain Eukaryota; kingdom Metazoa; phylum Arthropoda; class Insecta; order Diptera; family Stratiomyidae; genus Chorisops; species Chorisops tibialis. The sequence goes on from OY770262.1 coordinate 278,235,041, forward strand.
CACCGTCATTTTCATTTCTCTCCAGGAGTCTACCGAAATAACTGTGCATTGCATTAAAGGGTGACTCCCTAAGTTATACTCGGTTTAAGTCAAATTACAAAAAAAAAAAACTTAGTTAAGTACAAAATTCTTAAATTAATTTTTTATTTCTATAAAAGTACAAAAAAAAACTAAGATTACATTTTTACACATACAAAAAAAAATCTGCTAAGTACTTCGAAATAAATGCAAAGCTAAACCGTTTCAACTTAAAAAACTAAAACACGATTAAATCATCATCACAATTCGTTGTGGACTCCGCAAGCTTCGTGCGGCTTAGCGTTTTGAAATTCGCTATGGCTAAGTACGTGGTCGGCTGCTTTGCTAACGATTCGCGCAAATTCCTTCTTATCGAACGAATAATTCGTAAATTTCGCATGTGCTCCGCCTTCGGGATGTTGGCCTTCATCTTGAGCGGTAACTTTGGTTTCATCCTCCCACGTTAGATATCTAACACCACGTAATCGCGCCAAATCTTTATAACAATTAGGATCCTCGCAGTTGTAGAGTTCAAAGACGGCACCCCAGTTGGGCAGAAACATTAGATGAGTCAGGCCGGCGCCGTGGATCCCGATCAGAATGTCCGAGTTCCGGGTTATTTCGAGTTGTTCGTAGAACGGGATGCCACGACCGAACGCAATCTTACGAACGTCGTAGTTTGGATTCAGCGCTAGTTCGTCGTAAAGTTCCTCCTCGTTGAGGATTTGACGGAACTTAGTGCGGCGTACGAGAAAGGTTATTCGGATTTTTCTCGTTGGAGCGACAGGATACTTTCGGATTTTCATTCGGTGCAGCATGAACTCGGAAAAGGCCTGAAACAGTCCGCTGTTCTCGCATCCGCTAATCTAATGGTGGAGAAAGATTATGAAAAATGCAAAGACAGAAAAACGAAACGACTTACGATCGGTGTATTGTAATAAAGGCCGAAAATCATTCGGGGAAGTAGCGGGAAAACGATATTTTTGAAGCACACCACTTGTCCTGTGAAGGTCTTCAAGTCCCAGATGGGGTTCTTTGTGAAGGCGCTGAAGGCATCGGAAAAGGCTGACTCGTAAGTGTACGACTCCCAGATCAGAATGTTCACGTCCGATCGGAAAGCGAAGGGATGTGTCTGATTCACGTGCAGTGAGGCGTATAAATTGAAAAAGTCGCAGAAGTGGTGGTACATGTTCGAAGTGGCATCGATTTTCATAACATACGTCGGCTTCTCGACCACGACGTCGCACTTCTGGCTATCGAACGGACGGTAGTCCAGCTCGTCGAAGAAGCGAAGCTCTGGGGCCCACGATTGAAGAGCGCTGAGATGTTCTGTCTCTCGGAGCAGTCGGTCTTTATGCAGTTTGCAGTAGCCTCCAATCTCGCCTTGTTTCAGGACATCCATTTTGTAACGAATCGGCTCCCTCCTGCTGCTCAGGTCCGTAAAGTTCATCATCATATTCCGACCGCGACAGAACCGCAGGTACTTGGAGCATTCCAAAGACGAGTCGCTCGGGTAGAGTGGCTCGCACATCAAGGTCAGCTCGCTGATCTGCTGCTGGACGTACCCGAAGTCAGCCTGCGAGTAGAACGTGTCGATTTGCGTTTTCTTGTCCTTCACGTAGCCCAAGTTGTTTCCGGGACAGCGCGGCCGCGAGAAGCCACGTTCACGATTGCAATTGGTCTCGTAGCCCCAGCAGGCAGTCACGTCGTAGTCGTGACCTTCGAGGAACGTTTTGTAGCTGCACTCGTCATCGTGGCGGCACTTCTCCGCTTCGGTCGGGAACGCGTTGAAGTACGAGGAGAGGTGCGTTTCCGGCAGGTCGATGTAAGAGAAGTTGGCCGACAGGATTCCGCCAACAACCGCCAGCAGGATCACCACGAAGAACACGCGAGGCTTCAACATTTCACCGAAACTTCTCGAGGAACTCGTTTTTTGTCGATTGGATCATGTTTCCCCCACTGTTATCCCAGTCAGGCACTAACTAACGGAACGGCGGTAATTTGACAAGACACCTGCCTTGAATTTTAAGGTTAAGGTGACGATGACGGATGGTCAAATTTTTGTCTACAAGTGGCAACATGTCGACGTTGCTGCCATCTACGCGTCAGTAGCGCGTCACCTTCAACTCTCCGCAATCGAATATGTCGCATTGGCACTTTGGAGTCGTTTTTCTTTTGCTAGTGCGCGATTTTTCGTTTGTGGCAATTTATAACTTATTATAACTTAAACGTGAAAGTAATCGCAGAAATTATTGGTCGGTTATCAATCAAATTCCTGTTAAGACAGGGGTATAGAAACAACTGTCTTCCACAAGGCGCGATCCTGAGCATCGGCCTTAAGCTGTAGCCAGGACTTGTTTATTCCTCTGGCCTCCTGCTCAACTGCTCGTTTCCATGTGGTACATGGTCGACCAACCCGACGTCTTTCTTGAAAATTATAATCCAGAGCCTGTTTGGCGATGTTTCGCTCTGGTTTCCTCAAAGTATGACCGATCCACTGCCACTTCCACCTTTGAATCTCAATACCTATTTTAGTCTTGCCAGTTGTACTTCAGAGTTCGTCGTTGGAGATCAGTTCTGGCCAGAATATTCCTAAAATGCGTCGGAGGCATTGGTTCACGAAAGTCTGTAGTTTCTTGATAAGTTGAACGGTCACTTTCCACGTAGTACAACCATATAAAACACGGATTTGACGCAAGCGTCAAAAACTCGCAGCTTCGTGCGAAGGGAGATCTCTCTTAACCACCAGAAAGGGGGAAGGATACCGAAGGCCTGACGAGCTTTATTTAGCCGAGCCTCAACATCCTTTTCGGCTCCGCCGTCCATACTGACAATGCGTCCAATATAGCAAAAATCTTGCATCTCTTCCACATCCTGTCCGTTAAGAACAGTCGGTGTGCTTGCGTTCGAACCCATGTGCATGTACTTGGTTTTACGCACATTTATTTTCAGTTCCGCCTTTTCGCATTTAGAATGCAACGAGCGAACATTTGACTCTAAGTCCGAACGGTTATGTGCAAGCAAACACACGTCATCAGCATAATCAAAGTGACTTAAGATGTTAAACAGTCTCCATTGAAGACCGTCACCTTCCCCACCTTTCAGTGCAGCTTTCAAGATATCATTTATTACCACCAGAAACAGGGCTAGTGATAATATGCAGCCTTGTCTGACACCCGTTCGCACAGGAAAGCTCTCGGACAGCTCTCCTCTATGCAAGACGCGACACCTTGCATCTTCGTAGGATTCTTTAATCATAGCTATGACCTTATTTGGAATACCTCTCCTACGCAAAGCATTCCATATGTAATCTCGCTTAACGCTGTCGAAAGCCCTCTCGAAGTCCACAAACATGAGATGTAGTGGCGAACCCATTTCGGCTGACTGCTCTAATATTATCCGTAGGGTATTTGTGTGGTCGGTACAAGACGACCCTTTACGGATCCAGCCTGATAAACTTCGAGAGTGCTCTCGATGATATCACTATTTGCTGGATGTGTTAATATTTTTATTATAAACTTTTAATTCAGCAAATATTTTATTATGATAATTTATTATTTTTATTTATCACATATAATTAATTAAACAACACAATATTTGATATTTTAATTGAACACTGCAATATATATTTTTATTACACATTTATTATTAATAATTACTTATTTTTCTTTTTGTATATTTTATTTATGAATATTTAAAATTAATAGCAACGTTTTATTTTTAATGTCTAACTAGCAATCAATTTATTTTTCATCTCATTTTCTATTTTCGACTGACTTCATATCTATAAAATTTTTTAATTTTTGAAAACAAAAGTTACTAATTCCAAAATTTCTCGTTAATAAAAATCAAAGTGATTTTTATCAACAAGTGAATTTATAAATGTGTTGGAGCACCACAACTAATCCCATTGAAAATTACCTTAGCCATAATTTTTGATACGGCAGTAAGTAGACATATACCACGCCAATTGCCACAGTCTGATTGGCGGTGCAAGGACCGAGTAACCCCAGCTCTTCCCCCGTCATTCAATGTTCGAACGTTCCAGAAGCCAATGATAGTCCGTTTTCGAATGCCAAAAGTTGTTACCGTAGAATCATCCGAGGCGCTGTATCCGTTTCTCGTATCAGTTACGTCTTAAGATCACGGGTGCCCATAATCCAGTGAGTGTCCATTTGCCCCCATCCCACAGGGGGATAGTTAGCTCAGGTCCATGGAGTTGTTAGTCTCCAAAGATAGTTGCAGGAATTGGTAAAATCTCATCCTACACGGTAGTTATAGACAGAGCTTTTTATTTGTGAAGAGAAAATCGAGGGAATTGGTTTTCACGCGTAAGTTCTATACATATTACATCGAGTTGCAGATTTAATTTGCGAATATTACTGGATGAAAAAGAAGATATTAAATATAGTTTATGTGGTGAAGTAAAGAAATTAATGCAAATGATGCTTTAAATCGTATACTAAAAAAAGCACCTGCTTACATTTTGAAATAACTTCATTATGACTCCTTCTCCTAAAACGCTCTAAAAAAAGTATTTTATTTAAACAAAGGCTAAATTAACAAATTGGAAGGCGTGGACGGCACTATTTTTTCCGACTTTCCACCCGGAATATCACGAAAATTACGTTTCAAAAACTCATGGCTATGCATGGAACTACATTTTAAATAGCCCTGCAGGTCTTTTTATCATTAACCCCTCTCTTCGTATCCAACTATGGCTACGCATAGAACTAGGGTTTGGCTAGCACTGCGGAGCTTTTCATCGTTAAGCCCACTTTTTCGTATCCAACTATGGCTACGGATAGAATTAGGTCTTGGCTACCCCTGCGGGGCTTTTCATCATCAGACCCTCTTTTTCGTATCCAACTATGGATATGCATAGAACTAGGTTTTGACTAGTCCTGCGGGCATTTTTATCATTAACTCCCCTCTTCGTATCAACTATGGCTATGCACAATCGGGAAAAAATCTCGCCGTCCGCACCTTCAAATTTGTTAATTTATCGTTTATTTTAAATAAAGAGTGTCGTTAACTTTTTTTGTGCATTTTAGGAGAAGGAGTCATAACGAAAGAAGGTGGAACAGAGCTCACCAGTCGAATATTTAAGTTAATTGCTAAAATCTGGACAACTGAAAAATTACCCAATGAGTGGCGGAAGAGCATATCAAGGTGGATTTAGATCCAGACGATCGACAACAGACCATTTATTCTCAGTAAAAATTATTTTTTTGACCATTTTTAAGAAATAAATTATCACCTAACTATCAAAAGCTATCAATTTAATATTTCGTACCAAAACTTTTAAAAATAGTTTAAATGAAATTGCGTCAAACGTTTTGAGATCGCGCCTGCTCTTCTATTGCAATAATTCAACTAATAACCAACAAATTAAAAACTACGAACTTGAAATTTTGTACAAGCACCTTACAAGAGAAACGAAATAAAACTGCATCACAAATTTTACTATTCCCTATATACTATTCCCGATATTGGACGTGATTCAAGCAATCAATTATAAAATTATTAACCTCCACCCACCCTTACTATCACACCTCCCCCTCCCCCCATAAGAACCCAAACTTGCATAAATAAACGAATGAAATATTGATTATTTGTACTGGAGCTATTGATCGTATTCGCAATTAAGTGTTAAATTGACAACAGCCCCGCCCTTTAACTCCCTTTCACTTACATTACCTTGCCAAATTATTAGACCCATTGTCAACAAATCATTCGTTTTACTTTGGATAAGATATTACAACTAATTTTATGGATATGTGGTTTCTTATTTTTTGTTGTGTTGGCAACGCTTTAATGTTAACATTGTTGCCTAGCAACTGCAAAAAATTTCCTGTTAAGTGTTAAGGTAGTAATAATAATTTTTTTTTTTTTGGGAAATTGGATAACAGGTAAGTTGACTAGTTTCTATTTTGTAGAATCTATTTTTTAGTACCGAGATTTTGGGCATATTGTGTTTTGCAGCGATGGCAAAGCGAGGTGACTTGTCGCAATCGAAGGTTGGGCAAATTTTCGGATTTTTAAGGGCGGGAAACTTGTTCCAATATAGGATTGCAGAAATGTTGGGAATATCAAGAATTTCTGTAAAGAATATTAAAAAAAGAATGGACGCAGGTCATGGTTTGACGCCAAAACGGAAGGGCGCATGCGGTCGATGTCGAATAATGACTGTGCGAACTGACCGAAAAATATGTGATTACTGCACGCAAAACAGAAAATTACCTGCTAAAGTCATCACTAAGACAATCCAAGAGGCAAACATCAAGGTTTCGCAGCGAACTATCCAGCGTAGATTAGAGATACTCGATACACACTAACACTTCTGTCCTAATAGAGTTTGGACAATGCCCTTATACCAACAGTTAAGACTGCGTTTAGAAGCACAAGAAGGCAACATAAGAAATACGAAATTCGGCCAAACTTGAGTTTGGCCGATTTCAAATTTACGGATACGAGCGAAAACTTGCGTTAAACTACAAGTTTTTGAATGGAATTCTCATTAAAACCGAAAATGAATATGAGTTTCATAAATAACAATTCAATTTGATTGTGTTTACTTGATAAAAGAAAAAGAATTGAGAAAATTCAAATTTCGGACGAAATTTCCCGCGCAATCGGGGTACACCCCATGTCCAAACTCTATTAGGACAGAAGTGTTAGTGTGTATCGAGTATCTCTAGCGTAGAGATACTCGATACACACTAACACTTCTGTCTTAATAGAGTTTGGACAATGCCCTTATACCAACAGTTAAGACTGCGTTTAGAAGCACAAGAAGGCAACATAAGAAATACGAAATTCGGCCAAACTTGAGTTTGGCCGATTTCAAATTTACGGATACGAGCGAAAACTTGCGTTAAACTACAAGTTTTTGAATGGAATTCTCATTAAAACCGAAAATGAATATGACTTTCATAAATAACAATTCAATTTGATTGTGTTTACTTGATAAATGAAAAAGAATTGAGAAAATTCAAATTTCGGACGAAATTTCCCGCGCAATCGGGGTACACCCCATGTCCAAACTCTATTAGGACAGAAGTGTTAGTGTGTATCGAGTATCTCTACTCTAGCGTAGATGAGCTGAAGAGCGCCTCATAGCCAGGAGACCTACGAAGAAACCAAGAATGACGCCATGATAAAAAAAAAAACATTTTGAATGGGCTAAAAAGTACAAGCATTTCACCAGTGATGACTGGCAACGGGTAAATTATAGTTCAGTGGTTCTATTTTGGTAAACTTTAACCGGGAAATCTATATAAATATAATTGTAGTGTTTGTCTGTTATTTGCTTAGAAATGGCTATAAGTTACTTTTTTGCCTTAGTTTAGCAATAACTAAGCAGAAACTCACGTTTTTAAAATTCTTCTCTGTCTGTCCGGCTTTCACGCCAAAACGGCTGAACCGATTGTAATGAAACTTTCACATTTTATTAGGTATGCTTCGAGATGCAATCTGCTTTTAGTTTTATTTCCGTCCCCTCCCTTCTACCCCCTCCCATACAAAGTGACTCATTTTTAATAATATGTAATACTCAAATTTTTTTGGAAACTATAAGAGCTATTAATTTGAAATTTCGAATATATTATTTCTATTATACATGCAATCTTTAAGTATACAAATTATTTAAATCCCCCCACTCCTTCGCTCACCAACCATACAAACTACACTTTTTCATTAAATACTATACACCAATTTTCTCAGTACGTATAAATTCCATCGAGCTAAAATTTTTGTACCAAATCCTTAATTAGCATTATTATTAATATCGGGAAAAAACTAACCGATTATCTTCACTATTTCTACCACCTCCCGTACAACGTGACATGATTCCACGACTTTACAAAAATTCGATTTTCTTGGAAAGTGTGAAAGTCACAGATCTAAAATTTAAAATATATCAATTGCATAATAATTGCAGCTGTTTTTCGAAAAATTACTAAGAACTCCCCACTCCTTCCACCACCTCCCATACAAACTGCACTTTTTCATGAAATACTCTAAGCCAATTTTCTCAATACGTATAGCTTTCATCGAGCTAAAATTTTGTATGGATTCCTTAATTAGCATTATTATTAATATCGGAAAAAAATTAACCGAGTAGTTTAACTCCTTCTACCCCCTCCCATACAATGAGTCACATTCCACGACTATGTAACAATTCGATTTTCTTGAAAAATGTGAATGATACAGATCTAAAATTTAAAGCATATCAATTGAATGATAATTATAGTTGTTTCTCGAAAAATCACCAAAAACCCCCCACTCCTTCTACCACCTCCCGTACAAATCGCACAATTTCATTAAATCCAATGCTCTAAGTTTCTCAGTACCGGTTCAATTTTTGAAGCTTAAATTTGGTACACAACATTTTTGTTGCTATTCCACCTGATGTGAAATAAATTAGCTTAGAACTAATTTATTTCACATCAGCAAAATTCTGAACATCACAAAAATTTCATCTGTAGTTTCGTATGATTTGGCTTTACGCAGAGTCGTAGTCCTGTTATGGTTTTAAGCTAAACGTTATTTTATTTGGTCCTTTTTTTTAATAAACACAAGCTACAACTATTCACATGTCCTTAACGCTCTTCCACACTTATATGATCTCAAATCACGGGATTGATTTGATCGCGAGCCTGTCCCATACAAATGCAAGTATCGTGGTTTCATTCTTAATAATTTATGGTTCTGATTCCAACAAAATAGAAACGATTGTCTTCAAAGGGCTATTAAACTAATCAGTTTATATATCCCGGATAATGTATTACTAACTACATTCTCAAAAATTGCTTATTTTGCGATTCTTACGCGGAAAAAGTCGCGGGCGATCGCTAGTAATTTATAAACTAAAAGATTGCATTTGTAATAGAATTAATATACCATAGGCAGAAAAAGTCTGCGTACACACTCAACACATCCAACATATCTATAAAAAACATCGTTTTAAGTAATTTATTTCATAATGTTTTTTTTTCTTTTTTTTTCATGGCCTTATTACAAACATAAAACAAAACAAAAATGATGATTATTGTACTCCATAAAAATAGTAATATTAAAAAACGACAACAAATCCTGAATTGCAACAAAAAAAACTCTGCGTACAAATATTTCTTTTCAAAATAAAGCAATTGTTTTTCCTCGTTAATAGCTTGTGGGATATCCTCGTCTCTCTATTACTTCCAACAACCGTTTTTGCATGGAATCTACCAGCTTCTTAGTGAACTCTGGGGTTATTGAATTTCACTCCTGGATCAGGACTTCCTTGAGCATTACCTTCGACGCTATTGTGAGCGCTCGAATCCTTTGTTCCAAGTGATGTCACAAATGCTCTATTGGATTAAGGTCAGGAGATTGGGGCGGTATACGAAGCTGATTTTGGGCATTATACAGCAACCAGAGTCTTACTACCTCAGCAGTGTGCTTAGGGTCGTTGTCTTGTTGGAAGTAAAAGTTGTCGCTTAAGCCCAAATGTTCTGCACTTTTCTTCAAATTGCGCTTGAGAATATTAAGGTAGTCTATTTTATTCATAATACTTTCAATAAACTCCATTTTTCCAATTCCTCCACTAGCCATAAGCCCCGATATCATAACACCGCCACCACCTTGCTTTACTCTTGGACAGAGATTTTTTACGTCGCAGGCCGCGCAAGTTTTTCTCCACACAATCTTCCGACCTTTGATTCCAAAAATACAAAATTTACTTTCATCCGAGAAAATAACATGTTTCCAAAATTCTTTTGGCTTATTTATGTGTTTCTTAGCAAACGCCAGCCGCTTGAGTCTGTTTACTGTTGTTATAAATGCCTTTCAACGGGCAACGCGTCCGTGATACCCATATTTCCTAAGAATTTTGCGACTACCATCTTCAGAAATAGACTTGCGGTACTTTGCTTTGATGTCCTTTGCCATATCAGCTGCAGTTAATCTAGGATTAGCCTTCATCGTTCGGAGCAAACTCCGAGTTTGCTGATGGCTCAAATTTGGAGGACGGCCAGATTTGGGTTTTGAAACCAAAACTCCTGTGTTTTTGAAGTTCTTTACGACTCGTTGGACAGATGAATGACTTCTGCTGACTATTGCACCTATTTCACGATATGACGTACCTTTTTTCCACAAATCCACGATAATTTTCCTTCCCCAAATTCAATTTCTTTCCTTTACTAGACATCTCTCACTTAACGTTTTTTGGCAATTATTTTTAACGCAAACCTTAGATAAAAACACGTTTATCAACTTTCCTACACAAACTTTATTGTTATTAATGATATAACTGCAACTCAGAGACTTTGACTTCCCTTTATACGCTTTGAACGCAGACTTTTTATTCCTGGAATTTCAGATTATTCTTCGTTTCCGAGTTTTACCGTTGTTTTAGAGTACAGTAATTCTCATTTTTGTTTTGTTTTATGTTCATAATGAAGTAATGAAAAATAGGAAAAAAAAATGTTTCGGAATAAAATGTTAGAAACGATGTTTTTTATAGATATTTCGGATGTGTTGAGTATGTACGCAAACTTTTTCTGCCGAGTGTATTTTAAACTTCAAATTATTAGGTCTTATAGTTTCGAAAAAAAAATCGATTATTACATATATTTGAAAATGTGTCACTTTGTATGGGAGAGGGTAGAAGGCGTGAGGTAAGTGACATAAAACCAAAAGCAGATTACATCTTGGAGCATGCCTAATAAACTATAAAAGTTTCGTTACAATCGGTTCAGCCGCTTTTGCAGACAGACAGACAGAGAAAAATTTTAAAAATGCGTGTTCCTGCTTAGTTATTGTTAAAATAACTCAAAAAACTAACTTATAGCCATTTCTAAACAAATAACAGACAGACACTACAATTATATTTATGTGTATAGATTTGTAAATTGGTAATAAATGTGTCTTAGAATCTATTTCCTTGATTTGATCTTCTTGAATTATTATGCAGGTAAATTCACAATATTTGCATTTTCCTTAAACTTTGGGCACAATTATATCCAAAAATATCCCATAGAATTATAAAATATGCAATTTCTTGTATGCATGCAAATATGTAGGAAGAATACGACGTGGCAGATATGTGTGCAATACTGGCATCTTTAAACAGAAATATAATCCACTTAGCAAAGTGTTACTCCGACCTCTTAGCGATGACCTCTTATAATTGAAAGCGATCTTTGGAATTTGCCAGTTAACACAAACACTCGCCCACGCGAATTAGATTGTTGTACCAAAGTTGCTGGAGTGTAGCACTCAGACGCATCGCGGCTTATCTTCCAGTCTCCTTTCTTCTAATAACAAAAAACAAGGAAATAATTTCGTAGCTAGTTTGCATAAAACCTATTGAGAAATTCCCTTCAAGTTAAGGGAACTCATCTTCGAGACAATTATTACCGTTCAGCTTGTGAGTGAGTGGGCGGGTAGCACTGCGTAATAATTTCAATTCTCAATTAACTAATCTTCCGTTTAGTTAATTTTACAGTCTGACGAATGATGACTCTGTGAAAACGAGGTACAAACATATTGTTGTTATAGGAAAGAAAATTTTGAAATGACATTGTGACCTCAGTATTATAAACTAATCATAATCAATTTGATTAATAGTAAATCTAATAAAAGGCTATTTAAATTATTTCAAGGATGCAAATAGATAGTTCAGTCTATTAAGGAGTTATTTCTGACTTTTGAATTACCAACTTCAGTGAGGATCTTGGTATGCGAGAGAAGTTGTTTGGGCTGCTCTACAATAAATTCAGCAGCTTTGGCTTCGAGTTTTCGAGTATAAAAATTTAACAAAGTGGACAATAAATTCGAAATCTTGCTCACACGAATTTAATAGTATGATCACTCCGGCTATCGAAAGTGTCTTAATCAGGGCCGCGCCATCCATACGTGTAAAGTCGTGCGAAGAACGACCTTAGAGCCGACTTAATTTAAAAGCCCCGGAGCACAGCAAGAAAGGAAAGTGACATGTAAACTTAGAATCAAATTACTTCAAAATTGAAAGAAAAGATTTCCGGATTCTACAAGTTTGATAAAGGTCTCAGCAGAGACCGAAACGTCACGAATAATAAAGCGTAACAGTGTAGAATCCGGAAATCTTTTCTTTCAATATGAATTAAAAGTTATTGCCATTTATAGGTCCCCAAACCATTGCATAAATACATTCAATAATGAAGTTGAAGTATTCTAGATGAAATGAATGAGGGTAACATAGTTTATTTAGGTGATATAAATATAGACATAAACTCAAATACGAACAATTTGTCTTCTAATTATATTAATATGATGAATGGAAAAGGACTAATCTCAATAATTAATCAAAATACTAGAGAAAACAGATGTATTGATCATATTTTCACGAATGTAAAATTTAAGAAATTCATTGGTGTAACCTCTGCAATTATTAATACAAATCTAACTGATCACAATAGTGTTGGCCTTATTTTACATTCTTTAAAAAATTCACGTTCTACTGATAAACCAAATGTTAATTACGAAAGATTGAGTTACGATTTATTAATTGACAAGCTTAGAACCACCTCTTGGGATAATATACTATTGAATAAGGATGTAGAAGATAGTGCCATTTTATTTTATAATAAGTTAAATGAACTAATTAAAAGTAGTATTTTAAATTATAAGACACCATCAAGTAAAAACAAAAAATTGAAGCCCTGGATCACCATGGGTTTACTAATTTCAATTAGAAAGAGGGATAAATTAAGTAGGGCTCTTCAAAAGAGTCCCCAAAATGAACGATTGAGGTCATATTATCAAAAATATCAAAATAAATTAACTACACTTATAACTGTTACTAAAAATAATTTTTTTGCTACGCTACTACACAACGCCGGTAGCGACGGGAAAAAAATATGGAATGTTATCAATCTCAGTATAGGGAAAAGAAGTAGACATACACCAATAACATGCTTAACCGTTGAGGAAAAGAAACTAAATACTGACGAACATGCGAAAGAAATTGCAAACATTTTTAACGATTATTTCACAAAAGTCGGAAAAAATATTGCAGACAAAATAGTTACTGCTTCTACAAATTCACCCAGTATAACCCCTAAGACATCATTGACTGAAGATATTGATCTAGTTAGTGAACTTGAAATTAGGTCTATTATTGACAAGATGAATGGTGGTTCATGTCCAGGTTTTGATGGTATTACTATTGAATGTTTAAAAAAAATATCTTCTTTTATTATAAAACCATTGACTCATTTAGTTAACCTTAGCTTCGAAAAAAGTATATTCCCACAAATCTACAAGACTGCAATAGTTTCGCCAGTGCACAAAGGATCCAGCAAACAGCTTGTTAATAATTATAGACCTATATCTTTAATATCTAACATTGCTAAAATTATAGAAAAAGTTGCCAAAAACAGAATAATGCAGTTCATAAGTCTTAATAGAATAATCTCTGATTGTCAATATGGCTTCAGGACTGGAAGTAGTACACATGATGCCGTTGCTCTACTTAGCAAAAAAATTGTAACAGCGCTTGATGCAGGAAAAAAAACCTTGCGCAATATTTCTAGATATTGCTAAGGCGTTTGATTCTATTCCGCATAAAAATATTGAACAAAAACTGCATAAGCTAAATTTTAATAGTAAATGGATTGATTGGATATCTAGCTATTTAAGAAATCGAAAACAAATGGTTAAGATAAATGATATTTGTAGCGACGAGCTTACTTTTATTCACGGTGTTCCTCAAGGAACTGTTCTTGGACCATTGTTCTTTCTGTTATATGTAAATTATTTGTATTCCCAACAAATTCAAGGTGAATTAATATCATTTGCAGATGACACTGTTTTAATAGTTGAAGACAATGATTGGGAAAGTGTTACACTGAAAGCGAATTATAGTTTATCATCATTAAAAGAGTGGTTGAATTATTATTCGTTAACTCTAAATATTAACAAAAGTAACTACATGACTTTCTCTCTATCAGAACGTAGTCAACCGACAGACTTGAGATTGAAAATACATTCGGCATCGTGTCTACTAAACTGCAATTGTTCATCTTTGAATAAAGTGTCTCAAATAAAATATTTAGGAGTAATATTCGATCAACACCTAAAATGGAAAGATCATATAAATAGTGTTATAAATAGATTAAGAAAACTAATACCAGTATGTCTTGAAGTTAGAGCTTTTTTATCCAAAGCAAATATAAGAATGTTTTATTTTGCAACTATTCACTCCATTCTACAATATGGTATTATTGCATGGGGTGTAGCCACACAAACTCTGATAAATACGCTTTTAGTTGCCCAAAATATGTTATTAAAAAAAAAACGTAGATACCCTTCCTGTTTTCTATTTCCACTGCTTAATGTTCTAAGCATTGATAAGGTTTTTAGCATCATTGCTAGCATCCAAATATTTAAAGAGCTCAAAAATGGAATATTGAAAATCAACACAAATCTTACTCGCGGTGGAATCCAGCAGGAAATCAGTTTGCCTTTCAGACTCACGAATATTGGGCAAGCTCATTATTCCTATAAAGGCATTAAATTATTTAATTCTCTGCCATATCATGTAAAACGAAGCGAAAATCTTGTCATTTTTAAGGAAAGAATTAAACAATTTTTTTACAATTAATCATATAAAGTAATCGATATTTCATATTATGTCAAAAAAATAATTAAAAATGAATATTTGTTAGAATAATTTTTTTTTAAAATTAATATTGTATTATTGATTGTTATTTTCTGAAATTCAACACGACTACTCACCCCTAACACAAGGCTTGCCTTAAAAGGGGGAGTAGTGCTTCTATAAAAATGTAAAAAAAATTAATAAAAAAAATATAAAAAAAAAAAAATCGAAATGCTCTGTGAAAACATTCACCAAACCAATATAATTTTTAGCTTATAACCTAAGTTTTATTTAATTGCAGGTGCACAGACGCAACCTTGCAGAAAATATGAAATAAGCTACCAGAGTTGAAGGTACAATATACGCTAACCGAAATTGGATACCGCGGTAAGTTGCTATGCAAGTACTAGGCTGTTGCAGATGAAATGGCGACTTGGCTAGAGAAATTTCAAAAAACTTTAACTCTTATAAAACTTAACTTTATTAATCAAAATAGATACCAGCAGATGCAATACACTTCTCCCAACGAGATACAAGAGGAAGAGTCTCGTACTGCAACTTGTTTATTTTTTTGACCGTTATTCCGCGTCATGTTTTGCTCAGTAAGCTCATGCGGAACCCACTTATCAAGCTTTTTGACTTTTCGAAGCTGTTGCAAGTGCCGGGAAACTGTCGAATAATGTACTCCCAGTTTCTCTGCAATGTCCCTTACAGTTAGGCGTGAGTCAGACTCCACTAGTAAACGCACCTCGTCGTTGTATATCGATGGTCCTGGCTGACCATATGGCTCACTTTGAAAGGTCATATCTCCTGATCGGAATTTTTTGAACCATCGTTCTGTGGTTCGTTCGCTTACTGTGTCAGCTCAGAATGCCCTGCTGAAGTTTTTGGTTGCCTCCCTTGCGTTGTAGCCAAGTTTGAACTCGTAAAGAAAAAGTAACCGTTTTTGACTCGATTCCATGTTTTTTTTTGTTTTTTTTTCTCCGATCTCAATGAAATCCAAAACTGAAATGATTCCATGACCAAATGTAAGAGTATTTATACTTCAATATACATTACTACCAGAGCCACCTGGCGGCAGTTTGAAACATGAAAATCGCAACTAACTTCACTTCATCGCGAAAGTCGCTATTTCATCTGCAATAACCTAATACTTGGGAATTTAGAATTAAGTGCATGGGAAATGCTTTCGCGAGGTATTAAATTATGAAATGAGAAATGCAAGGTGTTAAATGATTAAATGGGAATGCGCGTGTAAGGCGAAGGTCACATGAGTCATTTGGGATGTTTGGAATGTGTTAACTCTTCCCTCCTTAAAGATTCTGTGTTCCACAGATTAGAACAGGATTAGGGTAAGTATAAGAAGAGCTTGTGTGTAGAATTGGGAATGAATTTTTATGACGAAAGAAAAGGGTTAAAAAAATTGATATAATAAGCGTGATCAAAGTAGTTATTGTTTTATCGTAGGATACTGAAATAATGTTGCTTAAGGAAAAATTTTCGAGTTGTTTTACATTATCTAGATGGAGTTTACGCAGGTATTTCATTCCTTTTTTGGTTACATTATTTTGCAGGATAGGAGGTAAAAGGATCAGTCTGAAATAGAAGGAATATTTTTTAAGTGGGATTTGTGTATTCTCTTTCCTGAAGCTGTGATAATGGTGGGACGGTTGTTTTTCGCAACTCTTTCTCTTTCGAATAATGGTTTGCTTTTTGATTTAATTTGTTTGTTAATTTTATAGACGATATCGCCCGGTTTGTAGTTCTTACGCTCGGATCTCTTGGAGTTATGGTTTTGAATTTGCTTTTTCTGCTTTTTTGCTATTTCGTGCTTAAGATTTTCGTTTAATTTGGTCCAGAAATCTACTAAGTTCTGATAGTTGATGCGTTGTGATCTTACAAAAAATAAGTCCACTGCTTTCATTCTGGTTACAGAATGAAATGTGTTATTATATCTGCCAACAGAGATATTCATGATTTCTTTTATAGAAAGATCCGGAAACTCTTGTAAGATGCATCTTATAATTCCTAGAATGGTTGAATGAGCTCGCTCGATAGTAGGTTACTTTACTTCACTTTTTTGAAACGGTGATAGGTAGTGTTATTCCTACCATTTCAATATAATTTTGAATTATCGGACTAATAAAACTAAGACTTTTGCTACAGTGAAATAGTGTAAAATTTTCGTAATTTTGTCGCGAAGATGCAAAACTGATTTGTAATTTATTGGAAACAATTTTGCGAATTTCGAAAATTTATCGATGACCGTGATAAATTTTTCTCCCTTGAGTTCTTTTATGTCTTTGTGTAATATTTCTGTTGGATATTCCGGGATTGGTGTTTCTTGTAGCTCAGGCTTGTGAGGATGCCAATCATATTTGTTAGTATTGCAGGTTACGGTGTATTGTTTTATAAGTTTAGCCATTTTTGGAAAATAACAGTTTTCCAAAATTTGGTCCTTGTTTTCTCTCCAGTTCCTATGAGCTTTCCTATGAGCTTTCCTATGCTCTTCTTGAATTATTTTGCATTTATTCTCCTCGCTGGTAATGTCCTGGACGGTACTATGCGTAATTCGGATTTTGAATTTGGAAAAATGTTCTTTGCATGTTTCTTATAGTAACTGGATGTGGTTTTCTGCAATTTTCAATACCGTTGACTATGTTTGGGTCTAAATATTTTTTCAACATTTTGATCAAAGTATTTTTGTTTATTTCTTGTGTTCTTACGTTGTACCATTGATAATTTGTGGGGTTCTTCACAAGCAGTTATTTATTTTCCTTCTGAAATTATTATTTGATTTCTGAACACATTAAGTGGTGCTTCGCAGTGAGGAATAAGATCACTATCATCCTTTTCTGCGCTATGTGCTGTATTTGTACTGGAGGAAGTTAGAACATTTACTTCTTTTTTTTTTTATTATAATAATTCAAGTTTTATTTTAACACAACTTTTTTGAACATTTTAAATATTGAACTACTCCCCCTTGTAAGAATAATTATTGTGGTAGGGGTGAGGAGTAATGGCTTACAGATTAAAAATGATGACGCTATACAGGGTGTTTGGTACTCCGTGCATAACCTTGTAAGGGGTTATTCCTGGATATATTTTGAGCAAAAAATTGTTCTATGGAGATGGTCCATTTTCAATATCCGCGGAGATACAGGGTGACCAAGAAAAGTGTTTCGGACCTGTACCCTTACTCACTCAAAACGATATATCTTGAAAACTAATAATCGCATTTCAAACTGTTATAGCTTGTTTTTTAGGGAATCAAATTACCTTTCATTTGGTGTAATAGTCAGTATTGTACCTGTACCCAATCCTGAGGTATTTGCTTCAGACCACAAATTTTTGATACTTTGACCCTCAAAATTCTGTGATCAATGTAGTTTTTCTCAAAAAAACGCATTACAAAAATGTCATTTTAATGTTGTTGTTTTATGTGCCATATTATTGCCTACAAAAGATGCATACATACTTATGACTTAGGTTTTCCCGTTTTCCAGGTAATAAGCGAAAATACATATGGCTTAAAAATAAAATATGCCATAAACCAACCCTCGTTCTAAAAAAACTACCTGAAATGTTGTTAAACTGAAATATTCTTTGTGTCCTTTAATTACTATTTAAATTATCGATGAATGTCCTTTAAGTAGTATTTAAATTATCGAGGAAATGAATTAAATTAAAATGAGTTTCAACACAACGACGTTGTCCGACGCTTGGATTGCAGTTAAACGTCTCTACGTGGAAAGTTTGGAGTGTCCTCAAAGCAGAGCGGTTGTATTCCTACCACCACACACCAGTGCAGGAGCTGGTACCCATTGATTTGCCCAAAAGGATGGAGTTTTGCAATTGGCTCCTTGAACGACAACTAAGTGACGAGAATTTTATGAACAACATTCTTTGGACTGATGAGTCCCAATTCACCAGGGACGGTATCACAAACTTCCACAACTTACACACATGGGCTGAGAGCAATCCACATACAAGAAGAGAGGCATCATTTCAGCACAGATTCAGTGTCAATTTATGGGCAGGTGTGATTGGCAACGATTTTATTGGTCCTATTAGGCTTCCGCCTACCCTAAATAGTTCCAATTACTTGCAGTTTTTGACAAATGATCTACAAGAGTTATTGGATGATGTGCCACTGCAACGATTGGCTTCCATGTTTTACCAACACGATGGTGCTCCAGCTCATTACGGCCGACAATTCAGAGATTGGTTAAATTCCAATTATAGCAATCGCTGGATCGGTAGAAATGGACCGATACACTGCCCTGCAAGATCTCCTGATTTAACTATTATGGATTTCTTTGTATGGGGACGGATGAAGGACCTTGTCTACGCAACGGAAGTAGTAACGTTGCAGGATCTAAACACCAGAATCGATGCGGCAGCAACAGAAGTAAGGCAGCAGTTGAGGAGTATGAACACAAAGAGAACACTGGCAAAACGAGCTTTAGCGTGCATTCAAAATGAAGGGAGCCATTTTGAACATTTATTGTAATTAAGGAAAATTGAAATAAACCATAAAAACCATTCTTAAGTTCTTTTAGTTCAAGCGGAGAGTGTTGATCAACCTATTCTTGCTTTTTTGACAAAAGTGCTACATTATTGGAATGATAATTTCTTCTAAACTATAAAACTTATGCAATGCAAGTGTATGCATCTTTTGTAGGCAATAATATGGCACATAAGAAAACAACATTAAAATGACATTTTTATAATGGATTTTTTAGAGAAAAACTACATTGATCCTAGAATTTTGAGGGTCAAAGTGTCAAAAATTTGTGTTCTGAAGCAAATATCTCAGAATTGGATACAGTTATAATGCGGAGTATTACAGCAAATGAAAGGTAATTTGATTTCCTAAAAAACAAGCTATAACACTTTGAATTGTGATTATTAGTTTTCAAGATATAGCGTTTTGAGTGAGTGAGGGTACAGGTCCGAAGGACTTTTCTTGATCACCCTGTATCTCCGTGGATATTGAAAATTGACCATCTCCGTAGAACAATTTTTTGCTCAAAATATATCCAGGAATAACCCCTTACAAGGTTATGCACGGAGTACCAAACACCCTGTATAGAGATACAATTATTATGACAAACAAAATATAAGTATGTAAATAGTAGGTATTACAAATGTACATAAAGAAAAGAACAAAAGAACACTCGAAAGTATCAGAAAATTCGCTTTGATTAGCCCGAATAATACAATTTCTTGATATTAGATTTAAAAATGGCCAGATTCCTACTCTCTTTAATTGTACTTGGTAGATCATTAAAAAATTTGATCCCAATGTAAGTATAGTGGCATTGACCTACATATGATTTCCGCTTTGGCAACAGTAATTCAGTACGACTACCACCTCTAGTGTAGTTTGAATTAACTTTAATTACTCCATTTGTATATTCTTTGAAAATTTGGATATTTGTTATGAGTTTAAAAACATTCTTAATGCAGAGAACAGACAACAAGGGAAATAAGCTATTTGTTGGAAATCTTACCGGTTTGTGCAATAGGATTTTTATAAGTAATTTTTGCATAATCTCTAATGGTTTTATTATTGAAGGTGAGGCTGACCCCCAGGCTATAATACCATACTGAATTACCGAATGGATGATAGCAAAATAAAAAGATCTTATTGCAACTCTGGTTAAAAAATTTCTTACTTCGAAACATATTGGTATTAGTTTTTTTAATCTAGCTATCACATTTTGTATCTGAATATCCCATTTGAGATGTTGATCGAAGATTACCCCTAAATATTTTGAATGAGTCACTTTTTCAATCTGCTGACAGTGACAGTTTGAAGAACAGTTACTTGAATGAATGCACAAAGCTAAATTGGTGGGTTGTCCAAATTTGTTTGAAGAAAAGGTGATGTAGTTAGTTTTTTGTGTATTTAATGTCAATATATTAAAATTCATCCAATATTTTAATAGTAATAGATTGTAATTAGCTTTAACACTTACGCCTTCCCAGGTATTATCCTCAATGAAAAGAATTGTGTCATCAGCATATGAGATAAGTTGGCCGTCTATGTTTTGTGAATGTAGATCGTCAACGTATAGTAAAAATAATATAGGCCCCATAACAGTCCCCTGTGGTACACCAAAATCAAAAGTCAGCTCGTTGCTTAGAACATTATTTATTTTAACTACTTGTGTTCTTTTTGTAAGATAGCTTAATATCCAATCTATTAATGATTTATTTACGTTCATTTTATGAAGCTTGCAAATAATTTTTGTGTGTGGAATCGAATCAAAAGCTTTGGCTAGATCTAAAAAAACAGCACAAGATTTCAACCCTTTATCTAAAGCCAAGGCGATATATTTACTCAAAAGTGCAATGGCATCATGAGTACTGCGATTCGCTCTAAAACCAAATTGGTTATTTGCCAACAATTTTTTTTCTTCTATTTCAGTAACAAGTCTTATTTTGGCTATTTTTTCAATTATTTTTCCTATATTAGAAATGATAGATATTGGACGATAGTTAGTAATGAGCTCTTTATTTCCTGCCTTGAAGATAGGAGTTATTATTGCCTTTTTATATATATCAGGAAACAGTCCTGTCTTAAAACTAAGGTTTATTATGTGACAAAGGGGCTTTGTGATATAAGTGCTAATATGTTTGATGCATTCAATTGTTAATCCGTCAAACCCAGGAGATGTTCCTCCACCCATTTTTGCAATAACCAAGGCTATTTCTTCTTCCGTCACTACATCAATGTTTGAACTATTTGTAGTTATATATGTTTCAGTTTGCGTAGTATTTGTACTATTTATTATATTTTTTGCTAAATTACTTTTGTATAATATTCATTATAAATATTTGCAATTTTTTTAGCGTTATTGTTAACATCTAAAACCTCACCCATATGGTTTATTCTTTCCAGATTTGCATTTTGTCTTTTATTCCCAATAGCTAAATTGATTGTTTTCCATACCTGTTTTCCATTATTTCCAGCTCCTTGTAACATATTCTCAAAGTATTGATATTTAGTTTTTTTGATAATATAGGTCAATTTAGTGCGATATTTTTTTAAGTAAGATTTTAGTTTATCGTTGTTAGGGTTTTTTCTTAAGGCTTTGCTTAATCTATCTCTTCTTCGGATTGATGTTATGCGACCCTGTGTTATCCAAGGCCTCAATTTCAAAAAATTAACTCTCTAGAACATATTATTCATTGAAAGAAGTCCCGTATAACCTGGCAGCTAAAGCGGTAATCTAGAGAGAGCGTCTGCCACACGATTTGTTTTCCCTGGCTTGTAAATCAACTCGTAGTTGAATTCTTCAATCCTTGATTTCCATCTTTTAAGTTTGGCGTAGTAGTTCCTATTACTCAGTGCGAATGTAAGTGGTTGACGATCGGTTAGAATTTTCACCTTTTTTGCTCCATAGAGATATGTCCTCAGTTCGTCAAGAGCCCAAACTATCGCTAACATTTCCTTCTAGGTGGCATAGTGCTATAAATGATTGGTTTATCTTTACTAGTTTCTCCTTGGGACAAGACGGCTCCAATTGCGTGATTTAATGTTTTGGTCGTCAGGTTAACGGGTGTTTTTCGAAATCTGGGAAAGTAATATCATTAACGTCAGAAAATATTGATCCGGTCCCCTTACTCCTTCTACCCCCTCCCATACAAAAGAACCATTTTCAAAAATGCATTTATTTGGTTTTTATTGCAACTAGCAAAGCTAAAAGAACCAATTTTTGTCATAATTAATTTTATTATAATTGGAACCAATTTTGAAAAAATTGTCAATTCTCGAAATTTCGGCATTTCAATTAAATTATTTTTCTTCAAAACCGTCAAAGCTATCAACTTTCAATTTTGAGAAAAGATAACTATTACAAAATCATTGATGTTTAAAAATTTGGTTTTGATTCGAATACCCATTCTACCCCCTCGCATACAAAAGCTACATTTTGGTAAATGCACTTAATCGATTTTCGTTGAAACTAGAAAAAGTACAAACTTACAATTGCCAGAATTTGTCCCTTAATAATTGCAATAAATGCTAAAAAATATCAACTTCGCTTTACTCCTTCTACCACCTCCCATACAAATTTTCGTATTGGAACTTCAAGAAAAGTATTTCTCTTTCGAGCATATGAGTAACAAAGTAATGTGATTAGGATGTTGATAAACAGATTCAAAATCATCCAAAACCTCCCACTTTTTCTGCCACCTTCCATATAAATGCCATAAGCTCAGTAAATTCAGACAAAAATTGTTCAATTTCCTCGAAAATTATAAAAGCTACTAATTTTAAATTCAGCATGAAACATTTTGTATACTACGTTCGGTGTTATATACAAAAATTACAAACCTCCCCCTCTGCTTTTATCACCCCTCCCATACAAAAGTCACTATTCAAAAGAATTTGAGATGTCATATTTGTCGGTACAATGAACTATTTCCTATTTCATCTAGAGTATCATATGATTGGGCTTTACATTATGTTATGTCTTTTCTTGCTCATTGCTTCTAAAAGTCTACTAATTTTGAATACAATTATACACAAAAAATTGATCAAAAAAAATATTATTAAAAATAAAGGATAGTATGCCTACTCACAGGTTCCTGTGTGCCCTCAACATTACAAATGTTCCTAGCAGCTGACATGCTAACATATTACTTAATTGTATAAAGTGTAACAAAGCAATATTTTTAAAAAATAATTGCTTCCCTCAGATATTATGTCATGACACGCTACTGATTCTAACCGATTCTAGTGCGTTGAGAGCGACGAAAAGGTCTTAAATACCCAAAGCATAAAGCATATGGTCCCCGCTCATAGGCTTCTACCCGCGCGCCCATATCCAAGAGCCAATCGATTCAATCGGCGGCCGTCACTATGGGTGCTTAAAACCTTTTCGTCGCTCACAACGTAGTAAAATTGGTTAGAATTTTTATACTCTAGATGAAATCTGAGAGTATATTATGTTTGCCTTTGTCATTTGTAACACTAAGAAATAATGCTCGCTCAAAGTCGTCAAAGGTACAGAAATGATAGTTGTATCTCAAAAACCTCGATTCCGAGTGACCGTCTGTCCGTCCATCTGTCTGTCTGTCCATCTGTCTGTCCGTCTGTCTACAACATAACTTTCGAACGATTTGAGCTATCATGCTGAATTCTTTTTCATGTCGCTTTTCGCAAAAAAGTAACTTCTTGAATGGGCTACATCCCATCCTCCACCCCTTCTACCCTCTCCCATACAAATTTCAAAATTTTAAGATATTGATTTTTCTCCGAAGTTATTTAAGATATCGACTTGAAAATTAGGCCAAAGTATATATATTGACATAAATACCAATAATGTTTTAAAATATTAATCTGATTGCCTAACTCCTTGTACTCCCTCCCATACCAATGCATTTCTTCGATTTTCATTGGAACTAGCAAAGCTAAAAAAACAAATTTTTGCCAGAATTATTTGTATTACTATAATTTCAATTAGTTTTAAAAAAAAATCAACCTTGCATCACTCCTTTTACCTCCTGCATACAAATTTCACGAAATTTCGAAATTTCAGTTAAATTATTTTTCTTCGAAACTGTCAAACCTATCAACTTGAAATTTTGAGCAAAGTATAATAATGCAAATATCATTAACTTCAACAAATTTTGTTTTGATCCGTGAACTGCTACTACCCCCTCCCATACAAATGCACAATTTTGTTAAATGCGTTATATCGATTTCCATTAAAACTAAAAAAGCAGAAATTTTAAATTTTGCCAGGACTTGTGCCTTGATAATTGTAATAAATGCTGAGAAAAATATCAACTTCGCCTTACTCCTTCTTCCCCCTCCCATATCCATATATAAAATATATTATGTAATTCAAGGAAAGCATTTGTCCTTCGAACATATGAGAGCTATTGACTTAGAAATCGAAACAAAACATGGTGATAAGGATATTGATAAGCAGTCCTATGAAACCCTCAACTTTCTCTACCATACTCTGCAAAAAAAAAAAAATATTTAGAATGAAGCACTTATTCATTTGAATGTAATGGCAATAATTTAGGACTATAATTTAATATTTGCCGCAATAGCCAGCAGTCTAGTTTTACATACGACTAGGTTAGTCATGATCTTAGTTAATTGGTGTCTAAAGAGCTATCTAATGGATCCACTCGCACACACGAAGCAAAAACAACCCATTCGGCTAAAACTCTACTTGCACATATGCCACTAGCATTGATCGTAATGATCTCTTCCCCGAGATGAATCTAATTTACATTTGGCTTAATACAATGCCGAGTCAAATCCGTTGGCTGCGTGCTATCAAATGACGCCATCTGCGGTGGTTAATAGTTAATCAAGGAATTGTCGAGCTGCAGTTGCGATTTAACTTCCGTCATATAAAGTTTTATCTTACTGGTCTTCCGTTAAGATCCACGGTTCCTTCGCTCTGGCCGTCTTCAATTCAAAAACGCGTTTGTGAGATTTTTTTTTTTTTTAAAAAGTATTCGAATTTTGCGAACTTATTGGAAATACTGGAGCATATTTGTGATGATTCGTATTGATGGTTGACTGTTTTGTAACCGAAAGTAATTCGCAAGACAGTAAAAGTGGATTATTATAATTGGCTATGATAAAATTGAGAAGAGTGTTTGAAGGATATAAGTGCAAGTAAAGTGCGTTATGTTCGACCTAGCAATAGTGGTAGGAAGTAAAACAAACTTTGGAAAACTATAGTTGCATAAATATCTTCTTCTATAATGGCGCTACAGCTCAAATCGGACCTTGGCCTCCTGAAATTCAGGTTTCTTAACATTTTTCATTACTTAGTGTAGAAGGGTTGTTAGCCCTTCGCACAACCCTCTTTTTACGAATTTTTAATTTTCGTAGATTGAGGTGACCAAGGTATATCCAAGCAGGCAATGTGCTGGAATTATATGTTGCGCCGACCAGGATTTGAGCTCACGACCTTCGTATTACAAGACCAAGACGCTACCCACTAGGCTACATCCTAGCTTGTATGAATATGAATGAATCAAAAATTAATAATATTGCATTTAGTAAAGAATAATAAATTATGGAAATAAGGCTGTCGATATTTTGGAGAGAATGTATTAGTAGTATTTTGGGGACAATAGGATATAGATTTAAGAATACTTTTCGTCCTTAAATTTATTTATTATTTGAATAAGGCATTTTTACAGAGTTTTTCGAAAGGTTTCGGCTTACACATATTTAGACATGTCCGTCAGTGCTAGGATGCAACCTAGTGGGTAGCGTGTGGTCTACAATACGAAAGTCGTGAGTTCAAATCCCAATCGACGTATAATTCCAGCACGCTGCCTGCTTGGGTATATCTTGGTCACCTCAATGTACGAAAAGGAAAAAAATCGTAGATAGAGGGTTGTGCGAATGGATAGCAATTCTTCCACAATAAATAATGAAAATATTAAGAAACCTAAAGTTTGGAGGTCATGGCTCGATTTGGGCTATGGTGCCATTAGGTGTCCGTCAGTGATATCTCCGTACTTTGCGATAATGCGTGAAACGGGGACGAGCATTGACTTGAGTTAAAACATCTTCAAGGAGTTAAGTGTTATGAAAGACTGCAGCATTCAAGAGTCAAGACGAACTTTCACAACCATTTTCGCAGGAACTGCAGGAAGTGTCTATTTGGTGATCAATTTGGCATTGCTTCGTCAAAAGATCGTGCAATTAGAAAAAACGCAGTGGTTTTTGACTGCTGGCGATGTAGCGAATAGTCTCCTGACGTTAGTTCCTTAACCATTTGAAAACTAAACGCCTTTAGAGACTATTCTTGCGTCAAAATTCTGCATGTAACATTAAAGACTTTAGAAAGATAATCTGAACGAAATTTATTGACTAAGTATAAACCTTCATAAGGGAAAATCCTTTCTTTTACATCGCAATTAACGAAAATCGAACCCAATGATTCCAAAGTCCAATTTGTGATTGCCTGGAAATTTAAATACGCACTCAGCGAGGTGCATTGAAATTAGTGCGACCTTCTAGCTGGTTCGCGCAGTTGCTAATATCCGTATTATTTTGCTTCATGAAATGATTCGATCCCCCGTCGACAGCCAGTTATAACAATAATGCTAATAAATGATGGCATCTCTCTTCAATTTTAATGTCCACAATTCCTCCCAGTATTATCGCTTATTCAAGCATATTCGTGAGATACATTGTATGAACATTTCGGTGTCATCATCTAATTATCTCGTAAGCATCACGCACCTAATTACATTCAATAAAACAAAAAAAAAACGTTTTATTTCAAACGCCCAACTGATGTTCTCTTTCGAAATAAAATTGCACTCGAATTCAAACGCATCTGTCACTGCAACTCCCATCTGCATGCTTCAGTGTTTCCGATTTAATTAAAAAGAGCGCGCGCGTATTAATTTCAACGAGCCATGATGCAACCACAACTTTTCAAACTGTTCTGTAAGCAGGTTCATATACAAAGGTGCTAAGAAACTAGAGAGTCTCTAAAACAAACTGATAAAATTAATAATCAAAAAAAAAAAAAAATCAGCAATAATAATTGCATTCCGGAATCGTATTTCATTAAGAGCCTCCAAAATCAGTGCGGGCAGGTAAGAAGAATTCGCAGTACTTTTTATATGATCGCGCCCGCAACCGGATTATGACAAACTACAGAATGCCGCATAAATGGCGGGAAAGCATAGTGGGGCGGGAGTTGTTCAATCCGCGGACTCAATTGATGCTCGTTGTGGTGATTTTAATTAGTGCATCCCGCATAACGTGCATGTCAGAAGAACCAAAACAGCCCACATATCTGGAGGCCAAGGTCGGATCGTATGTTGTGTTCAATTGCCCCGTCGAATTTCCACAGGATATCGTCATACCGTACGTGCTCCATTGGAGTAAAGATGTAAGTATTGGCAATATTTCACTATATTTAAGGTACAATCGAATTCGCACTTAAAAGTTTTTTAAAGAAACTCCCTTGGAGCAATTTAGCCAAATATAATGCGTAACGCAGTGCAACACACTAATGCCATCGGTTGTGAATTCCATAATATTAGAAAAAACATTTAAATTAAATGGGAAATGGATTTAAAATAGGAAAACTTCCCACTTGAAGGATCATTACATTTGAATAAAATAGAACAGTTTAATAATCCAAGGTATAACATATATAAGGCTTGATAACATTTCGGTTATCAGACTTAAATCTATACAGCACGTGTTAATGTGAGAAGCATGAAGCAACCCAGTAGGAAAAAGCAACGTCTAGGAAGCAGTGAAATCAGCGATTATGTAGAGGGCATTCGACCTTCTCAAATCGATTCTAACTCTTCTTATTTTTTACCCACGACGGGGCTGGAGGTAATCAATTGGTTACACTCTCACTTCCTAGGAACTATTGATAAAAGAAGTGATTTGGAATATCTAAAAAATCGCACGCGTAACCGCTGTGCTGTAGTTGCTTCTATTGAACGATTCTATAAGAATTGCATTTAAATTCTCCTCGTAAGCAGTTCTTTCTCATGTGCTTCGGGTTAATGTTTTCAGTTATCTGTATCCATTCCATCAATAAGAAATTGACAGGATACGCATTGGGGCACCTCCAGTTGCATCGTGAGGTATTGAGTATTAGTTTTTTAAGAATCTACTATGGCGGCTTGTACTTCTTTACTGTTTTCTTTCTAACTCTTTACCTTTCAGAATGTAAATATCAGCTTTTGGCTGGAAAGGCCTGTTATCCAACTAAGCAATTTTAAATAGATTTCGTTAATTGGGAAGATAGACGATTTCATGTCGACATTTGCAACATTTATAATACACGGAAAAAAATAATAGCTGGTTTTGCCGTTTTTTTTATAGGTTTCTACCTATAAAAATGGCTCTTTTTGTAGTAGTAATGTAAAAAGGAATATTTACTATAATACATAGGTGAATGAAATTGACCAAATGTATAGGTAGTACTGCTACTTATTTTGGTAAAACTCCATTGTATGAAGTTTTCATATAGCTAAATCTACTATTTTTATATGAAAATCTGAAATGGTATTTAGTAAAAATAGACAATGTCACTGGTGCTTTCACCTTGCTGTTCTCATCAGAATATTTACAAATTGAAATTAAAAACGCAAAATAAAACGCAAAATTTTGGAAAAAAAGATATATTTAAGAATGCAGTTAGGTAATTCTTACAAGTAATGCATAGGTAATTCTAGTACATGTGAAAAATCATGATAATCAGAATATATTGCTTGTATACAGCCTTGGCTATAAGTCGCCGATGGAGAAGATGTCTCCTCGATGTGCGAGCGAAACGTGGAGCTGACGTGGGGAGCGATCACCACTTGATGGTTGCCTGCTTGAGATTGTGTACAGCAGCTATCCGACGACCACAAATTCTTCAAATGAAGCGCAAGCTTAATGTGGATAAACTCAGAGATCCCAACAAAAAACTCGAATACACCACCATTCTACGCGAAAAGTCATCCACATTGGGTGAACATGAAATGCGCACACTGGACGCCAATTGGGAGGCAACCAGAAACACTTTTCTAACTAGTGCTGAAGAATCTGTGGGATATGCGCAGAGCGGTGAGAAACCCTGGATGTCGCAAGACACATGGGACAAGGTTGACAATCGGAAAAAAGCCAAATTGGCAATCATCTCTCAACCCGATGTCAACCAACGAACGCCCGACTTGAGGCAGAACTACCGCGATGCTCATATACAGCTTAAAAAGGCTGTTAGACGCGACAAGAGAAAGGCCATTGAAGATCTGGCAAACAAGGCAGAATCTGCGGCTTACCTTGGGGATATGGGTTCACTATATAAAATCATGAAACAGTTGACGAACAGGAATTTCACCGCCAATCACCTGGTGAGAGATGTCAACGGAACTCTCCTTAATATGAGTGAACACCAGTTGCGACGATGGAAGGAATACTTCTCTGATATTTTAAACATCTTGTCAGATGAAGATATTCCGGAAACAGAACAACTTCCAAACATCCAACCGCAACAATCCTCTATTAGGGACGATCCCCCAGATAAGGAAGAGATAGTTTCCGCCATTCGGTCAATGGCGGGAAGGAAAGCTCCAGGTATAGACGGACTACCAACCGAACTCCTCAAAGCGGACCCGGAAATAACAGCCGATATACTCCTCCCACTCTTCACTAAGGTGTGGAATGATGGAAGATATCCGACTGAATGGAAGGAGGGCGTCATTGTAAAAATTCCGAAGAAGGGCGACCTTCGGGATTGTGGCAATTGGCGTGGTATATGTCTACTTACTGCCGTATCAAAAATTATGGCTAAGGTAATTCTCAATAGGATTAGTGATGTCGTCGAGAGCACTCTCGAAGTTTATCAGGCTGGATTCCGTAAAGGGTCGTCTTGTACCGACCACACAAATACCCTACAGATAATATTAGAGCAGTCAGCCGAAATGGGTTCGCCACTACATCTCATGTTTGTGGACTTCGAGAAGGCTTTCGACAGCGTTAAGCGAGATTACATATGGAATGCTTTGCGTAGGAGAGGTATTCCAAATAAGGTCATAGCTATGATTAAAGAATCCTACGAAGATGCAAGGTGTCGCGTCTTGCATAGAGGAGAGCTGTCCGAGAGCTTTCCTGTGCGAACGGGTGTCAGACAAGGCTGCATATTATCACCAGCCCTGTTTCTGGTGGTAATAAATGACATCTTGAAAGCTGCACTGGAAGGTGGGGAAGGTAAAGGTCTTCAATGGAGACTATTTAACATCTTAAGTCACCTTGATTATGCTGATGACGTGTGTTTGCTTGCACATACTCGTTCGGACTTAGAGTCAAATGTTCGCTCGTTGCATTCTAAATGCAAAGAGGCGGGACTGAAAATAAATGTGCGTAAAACCAAGTACATGCACATGGGTTCGAACGCAAGCACACCGATTGTTCTTAATGGACAGGATGTGGAAGAGGTGCAAGATTTTTGCTATCTCGGAAGCATTGTCAGCATGGACGGCGGAGCCGAAAAGGATGTTGAGGCTCGGCTAAATAAAGCTCGTCAGGCCTTCGGTATCCTTTCCCCTTTCTGGAGGTTAAGAGAGATCTCCCTTCGCACGAAGCTGCGAGTTTTTGACGCATGCGTCAAATCCGTGTTGTTATATGGTTGTACTACGTGGAAAGTGACCGTTCGACTTACCAAGAAACTACAGACTTTCGTAAACCAATGCCTCCGACGCATTTTAGGAATATTCTGGCCAGAAGTGATCTCCAACGACGAACTTTGGAGTACAACTCGCCAGACTAAAATAGGTATTGAGATTCAACGGCGAAAGTGGCAGTGGATCGGTCATACTTTGAGGAAACCAGAGCAAAACATCGCAAAACAGGCTCTGGATTATAACCCTCAAGGAAGACGTCGGGTTGGTCGACCATGTAACACATGGAAGCGAGCAGTTGAGCAGGAGGCCAGAGGAATAAACAAGTCCTGGCAACAGCTTAAAGCCGATGCTCAGGACCGCGCCTTGTGGAAGAGAGTTGTTTCTGTCCTATGCCCCTATAGGGGGTCTTAACAGGAAAATTTGATACAGCCTAAGCCATACCCAAGCAAACTCTTCTTCGGAAGACATTTGACTTATAACATGTCGAACATAACAAACGTACGAATTATGTACCAAGAAATTTTTTCATACGAAAGGAGTACGGAACGACGCCAGTCAGTATTCCTAAACATTTTAGTAATTTACCCATTTGATTTGTCAATCTAACTTTTAAATAAAACATACATGCTACCGTGGCAAAATGGAATATTAGCTATGTATAAGGCTAAAACAGCATAAAACTAAATGTCTTTGCACATAGCTGAAATAGCAGCTAATAAACAGGGAGAAAGGACTGTATGCATAGTAAAATGACATTTTACCATAATATAGAGCGCAACTAACCTTATAAAATCGTTAAATATGCCATGTTTATGGAGCTTTTTACATTAAAAACTCCACCTATGTTGATTAGGAAATTATGCTATGCATATTTTTTTCCGTGTAAGTTAGCTTAGTAGTAGTAGTAGTAGCCTTCGCAATTAATTCAAACTTTAAAACATTGCTATTTAATTTCATAATATGTAGGTCTAACTATAGTTGAAAATCATCGCTTTCAAATAGTAAATATCTGCCAAACGCACTTGAGAAATAGAAGACACTATCAATGGATTTATCA
This sequence comes from Chorisops tibialis, assembly GCA_963669355.1. NCBI lineage: Eukaryota > Metazoa > Arthropoda > Insecta > Diptera > Stratiomyidae > Chorisops > Chorisops tibialis. Next base: position 278,266,888 of record OY770262.1, read on the forward strand.
ATATTCGCAATTGTAGAAATGCTGAACTATTATACATATATTTCATATTTTATTTGTTGCATAAATATTTGAGTAGAAAAGAATTGCAAAATTAAAATTATTCATATTATATTGGTTTGGTGAATGTTTTCACAGAGCATTTCGAATTGAAAGAAAAGATTTCCGGATTCTAAACTATTAGGCTTTATTATTCGTGACGTTTCGGTCTCTGCTGAGACCTTTATCAAACAGTTTGATATACCAAAATAAAATTTTGAAATATCATTCCCCAGAGTAATTTTATTTACAAAATACCCTTACTTTATGGTCACAATGTATATAATTATATTTAGTGAAATTGTGTAGTTTGTATGGGAGAGGGTAGAAGGAGGAGCGAGTTCTTAAAGACTTTTTCAGAAATAACTATAAAATTCATGTTTTTGGCATGTTTTAAATTGCAAATCAGTGGCATTCATACTTTTCAGGATAATCGAATTTTTCTAAAGTTGTGAAATTGTGTCAGATTGTATGGGAAGGGGTAGAAGGGATAAAACTAATAGTGTTATTGACCTTGATTATAATTCGAAATAAATATTAAGTGCACAATTTCAGTTCGATAAATCTTATATGCACTGGGGAAATGGAATTAGTGCATTTCACGAAAAAGTGCAGTTTATATGGGAGATGATGGAAGAAGGAGAAGGGCATAAATAATTGTTTTTACAGTAGATTGCAATCATCACATATGTATTATATTCCAAATTTCAGACCAATAGCTTTTATACTTTTCGAGTAAATCCGTTTGTTGTTGAATTGCGAAATTGTGTCATGTTGTATGGGATGGGCTACAAGGAGTAAAGCTAATCGTCTAATTATACTCTAGATGAAATCTGAGAGCACTATAAGCTCGCTCTAAAGTTTGTAACGCTAAGAAATAAGGCACGGAGAAAAAAAAATTAATAATACAGAAGTTCATATAATCACTCGAAAATCTCAAAACCGGATGTCCGTCCAGCCGTCCGTCTGTGCGCTCTCTAGCTTGAGAACGCGTTGAGCTAGATAATTCAAATTTTGTGTTGCACCAGAATCGAAGAGAAGGAAAAATCAATGAAAGTGAGGCGTTAAAATCAAACACGTCCGTTCACTTTGAAGGTTTCGTAAAAAGAGACCCGAGTCGTGTTTATTCAGTTTGACAGTTACAAAATCACCAGGTATTGCCAGATGGCCATACATTTTACTTCAACAAACAATTTAAGCTATTCTACTTTAACAATTGAAACAATGCAAAAAATATTACTTTGAGCCAATGCCCATAATGTCCAGTCCACGCTGGATGATGATGCGAGAAACGGCCTTCGTCAATGCGTCTGCTGCGTTGGCTTCTGATGCGACAAAGATGATGTTAATCGTTCCGTCGCCGATCCTGCCTCTAATGATGGCGGATATCGATGTGTTTCGTCCTCTTGCGGAACATATCCTCCATCGCCAATGAAATGGCTCCCTGGTTATCGCACTTGATTTCGACTGGCCCATTGATATCCTTGAGCGAGTCAACGAACTGACACAACCAGATTGCCTCCTTGGTTGCCTCCGAAAACGCCATATACTCTGCTTCGGTGGATGATAAAGCGATTGTTTGTTGACGCGAACTGCCCCATGACACAGCGCCATCGCTTATAATGAACACGTACCCGGTACATGAACGTCTTTTGTCGATGTCCGACGTCCAATCCGAGTCCGAAAAAACCTCGCAGTTGAGTACCTCCGTAGCGGTATAAAATGCGAAGTTCAGTCGTTCCACGCAGGTATCGCATAATTCTCTTCACCGCAATTCAGTGAGCTTCACCGTAATTTGCGTTAAATCTGCTGACTTCATTCACGGTCAAAGCAATGTCGGGTCTAGTTCCCTGTACCAGATACAGCAAACAGCCCACAGCTTCCTGATACGGGATGCTCGACATTTCCTCGTTTGTCTTCTTCATGGTGATTGACAGATTTTGACTCGGATCGCTAGGCGTTGATGCAGCCTTGCAATTTGACATCCCAAATCGCTCAAGCACCCTCTCGATATAGCTGATTTGGTGAATGGCTATACCTTCAGCGCCATATTCGATCTTCAGTCCAACGCATTGTTCTGCCCGTCCAAGATCCTTCATTTTGAATGCGGCACACAGCTGAGATTTGATCATCTCCAAGGTACGTTGGTTCTCCAAAAAATCAAAATGTCATCAACAGAAATGGCTACAATTACCTTCTCCTTGGGTGATACGTAAACGCACGGATCGAGTTTTGACTTCGTCAACCCGAATCCGATCAGGACCCGGTCCAGCCTACGATTTCACTGTCTGCCAGCTTGCTTGAGACTATACATGGCCCGCTCCAACTTGCACACAAGCCCAGTGCCATCATCGTATCGCTCCGGTTGTTCCGTGTAGATCTCCTCATTCAGTTCTCCCTGCAGGAATGCGGTCACCGCATCCATTTGATGAATTCCCATTCGATGTCTGGCAGCGAATGCAATCAAAATTCGGATAGATTGATATCTCACCACCGGCGAGAAGGTCTCTACGTAATCAATCCCAAATTTCTGGGAGCAACCCTTCGCCACAAGTCTGGCCTTGTAACGAGCCACACGACCATCAGCTCCAACTTTTACTTTGAAAACCCACTTGGTCCTGATTGTCTTGCGACCAGGTGGCAGCTCAACCATTCTCCAAGTTCCATTTTCAGCATGAGCCTCCATCTCCTCGTTCATCGCAACGATCCAATGCTGTTTGTTGCCCGATTCCATTGCATCGCGCACAGTTTCAGGTTCAAGTGCTTCTGCAATATAGGCCGATGCCAGCAAGGTGTCAGCGGCCTTTTTGGCTAGCCGCTCCGATTTTTGTCGTTGCCCGATCTGTGAAGAGTTAAATGAGGTTGGTACGTAATCCTCGTCGTTCAGATCATCGGTGTACGTCATGTCTGCATCCTCAAAGTCCTTATTCGAGTCATCTGTCAGAGGATCATCCGTTTCTGGTGAATTCCCCAACTGAATCGAGCTCTCCGAATCGTCTACCAGCCTTGACATCTCGTTATCGTTTCCAGTATAAGGTTCGGTTTTTACATCCTCCACTAGAAAGATATCATTCGGGATATCAGTTAATTGGATCGACTGAATTTCATTTACTCCAGGCGGGTCCATGAACTTGACATCACGGCTGACGCAGATATCGTTCGTTTCTTTGTTAACCTTTTTGATTCGCTGCGATTCCCACTAACAACATCGATTCTGATTTCGCGTCCCACTTGCGACGTTTTTGCTTCGGTATGTGTACCATCACTTTGGTGCCAAATATGCGGATGTCAGAAATGTTGACTTTCCGTCCAGTCCAGACTTCTTCTGGCACTCGCTTGCCCAATGTCCGATTTATCGTTTGATTCGTCACGTACGCAGCCCAATTGATCGCTTCGGCCCACATCGGAATTTCTAAACCAGCATCGTACAACATGCATTTTGCCCGTTCAACCAATGTGCGATTCATTCTTTCGGCAACTCCGTTCTGTTGAGGTGTGTACGAAATATAATGCGCCACCGACTGACACATTCTCCATCGGACCGCAAACGTCTGTGTGCACTAACTCTAAAACACGCTTCGATTTTATTACTGTGTCTGAGCGGCGAAACGGTTCGCGGCTCTGCTTCCCCTTCAAGCACGACACACATTTCGACAAATCGCTTTGCTCTCCATCGATGTTAAATCCATCCACGATGCTCCTGAGCTTGATCAGGTCGCCGTATGCCAAATGACCAAGTCGACGGTGCCATGACATTGAAAACATTTGAACTGAAATTCACTACTTTTTGTTGTATTTCTCGGACTATTCCTTCTGGACGAATTCTCCGATTTGGCCTCTCTCTGATTTACTGAAGCTCTGAAGACATTTCCTGTTCCGCCTTCACTGTTGATCGCCTGTTTGGCTCGTTCCGTGTCAATCAACCGTCGCTTTAAGATATTTGAGGTTAGGCTCGTCACTGGCATCTTTTCGTTGATGAGCATGCCACCATCCAAGCCGGTGACGAATGATTCGTATTCCGGTGCGAGTCCAAACAGAATGATTCCACAAATCACCTCATCCTGCATCTTAAGGCCCAAGTCCGCCAAAACACGCGATGCAGTCGTGATTTTTTTCAAATAGTCATCCATCGATGATGACGTCTCCAATCGAGTTGTTACCAGTTCACCAATTGTTCGAGCTAGTCTGATCCAGCTCACATCATCGTACAATTCTCGACACTTGTCCCAAACTTCGCGTGCCGTTTTCAATTCGCCGATATCGTCGTAAAGCGTACGATCGATGTTGATGAGAATTTTGGCTCGCGCCTTCTTGAGCTTGAGCACATCCGTCGTCCCGACGGGGATCGTGATGGCTCCATCCAAATCGTGCCATTCCAACAGTACTCTCATTTCCCGAGCCCATGTCGAATAATTCGACGCGCCGGTCAACTTCTGGATCTTATCTTCGCCCTTTTCGGCCATTCTTTATTCACACAGCCGAAAAAATCACACGAACTGCTGCTTTTTCACAAAACCAAGAATGTCTTAAACACTTCGGCACGGATCTGGGCCCATAACCTGTTGCGCCAGAATCGAAGAGAAGGAAAAATCAATGAAAGTGAGGCGCTAAAATCAAACACGTCCGTTCACTTTGAAGGTTTCGTAAAAACAGACCCGAGTCGTGTTTATTCAGTTTGACAGTTACACAATCACCAGGTATTGCCAGATGGCCATACATTTTACTTCAACACTTTGTACACGTCATTTTCGACCAAAAAGTAAGGTCAAGTTAATGAACGGGCCAAATGACAAAAATGATATAATTGCGCAATTTAACCTTACTTTTTTGTCCAAACTGACGTTTACATCTAGCTCAACGCGTTCTCAAGCTATGCACAGCTATGCCGGTGCAGAAATTGAAAAAAAAAACAATTAAAGTTTGGTTGATTTTTTTTTACGTGGCCGAACACAATTCAATTTACACAGTCATGTCGATAGAGGAGAAAAAAAGGAGTGAAGATTAAGCGGGATTAAAAAGAGGGAAGGTCGTATGTTATTTCTGAAAAGAAAAACAGTAAGATCCCTCCACTCCATCTACCACCTCCCATACAAATTACGCAATTTCAGTAAATCAAATAAACTAATTTTCTCAGTATTCTTTTAATGTTTTGGAGCTTACATTTTGTATAAAACATTTTTATAGCTACTTTAGAATGATGGAAAAAAAATTACTTCAATGCTTACTTCTACCACTCCCCATGCAAAGTTTCTTGGGATCACAAAAACTTATATTTTATCTAGAGTATCGTAAGATTGAGCTGTATGCGCAATCGTAGCGCTGTTATGTTTCTGAATAAGGTCGAGCAAGGCGAGGTGTGTTTTGGGTGCCCCAGCCAAAACATGCAAGCTGTATTCTAAACGTGGTCTAATAAATGGTTCTAGGTCATTGGACGTGAAATATTTTTTGCTGTGCTGGGCTCAATTCAGTTTGTCATTGATTTTTCCACCTAGAAGTGGGAAGTTATCCGAGCGCCACCAAAGGTCACATTATGAGATAACACTGTTACATCATGTTTAAGGGATAGGTAACAGGCCAGTAATTGTAGGCGTCGAACTCTACTCTATCTTACTGCCCCATTTCAGAATTAAATTGAGATCGAGGTTCAGCTAATGGAATAACTCCATGCGATTGGAAACAATAGAATGCTTGTTTGATTTCGCAGCAGAGTTAAATTCATAGGTATAATCTAGAGTACTGTCATCCGCAAAACTATGGATTGGATTGAAAATAGACGAGGTCCTTAATAAAAACTAAGAGAAGGGTTGGAGATAAAACAGAGTCTTGAGGGACGCCGCAATCTATTGGAAAGGAGGAAAATGTAACGCTATCTATTACTATTCATACATGTATAGTGCATTCAGAGAGAAAACTCGTGATCTATTGAATAAGACCTATGGCTCTAAGCTTAACTATGAGACAATCATGCCAAACTCTGTCAAAAGCTATTACAATTTCAAGTGCAAGAACTTGACCTTCGCCGTGTTTATATACGCAAGAGCTCCAAAGTTCTATCAAGTAGACCAAAAGATCTCCCGACGACCTTCTAGAACGGAACCCATACTGACAATCATGGATAAGTTGGTTATCCTTGAGATATTGAACGATTTTGCGATTGACAGCCGTTTCCATTACTTTCTAGAGCACTGAAGTAACGGCTATCGGGCGGTAGTTGGCAGGGTTCGCTTTGCTTCCTTTCTTGGGAATCGGCAGAACATTTACACCCAGAAGAGTACGAAAGATAGAATAAATTGCGAAGAGGATTAATAAATAAATAAGAGGAGCACTTTTTAAGGGTAATGGGGGGAATACCGTCCGGACCAGCAGATTTGTTGATATTAAGCTTTTGTTTCTGGTCTATAGGCTTAGATATTCTTCTTCTTCTATAATGGCGCTGCAGCCCACATCGGACCTTGGCCTCCTGATATTCAGGTTCCTTAACATTTTTCATTACATATTGTGGAAGGGTTGTTAGCCCTTCGCACAACCCTCTTTCTACGACTTCTTCATTTTCTTAGATTGAGGTGACCAGGGTATATCCAAGCAGGCAATGTGCCGGAATTATATATTGCGCCGACCGGGATTTGAACTCACGACCTTCGCATTACGACCAACACACTACCTACTAGGATATACCCTAGCTTACACTTAGACTTAGATATTAACCAGGCTTAGAAAACACATTAGGTTTGATTTTTCACAAGCGTTGAATATACTGACAGCAAACTACATTCGAGATTTGAACGAAACGCGTCTCCACGAGTTTTTTTTTCCAAGAAGTTTATTAATTGAAATTACGTTATTTTCTTGCAAGACATCATATGGACACATAAATGTGTACCGCCTACGTATTTCAAAAATGTTCATCTTTTTGATAAGAATAAAAACCTCTCGCACACAAACGTTTGCATTCAATATTGACCGCAGGCAACACAGCCTAAAGTAATTGAATCAAAGCATTTTGTCTTTGCCACTGACAAAAATCGCTGCCGGCAACATCATGATTGCAGTCAATTTAGTTAACTCTTGATTTGAATATGCACCACAAATTTAATCTTCAGGCAGTTCAGCTCAATCCTTTTATGCGGTATTTATCAATTGGGCAACATTTCCGGTACTCATTTAATACAAGTCAAATCAAGGAAGCAGTCTTCGTAGTTGGTCTTATTCTTCGATTGAGTGAAAGAGAAAGTATAATTACAATCGAGACCAATTATATTATTATTCTGATTTATATTCTAGGTCTAGGTATATTTTTCATTATTAAAACGACATTGCAAAATTAATGCAGGCAACTAAAAAGAGACGGAGGGAGGTAAACTTGAGGAATTGGTTTACAGCATGTTTCAATTGTGCATAATTTTAAGAATGATATGTAATTATTGATTTGTTCTATCCAATTGAGAGATTTTAAACTTGTTTCTTGTTTGCTGTTTACATTTAGTCAGTCGCTTACTTAAATACGAATATTTCGGTTCTGCTGTACGTTTCTTTTCATAGTCAAGCATTTATCGCTAACGCGATAACCTCGCGCGTTCCATCAATCAATCGAATTCCTGTTAAGACCCCTATAGGGACATATGACAGAAACAACTCTCTTCCACAAGGCGCGATCCTGAGCATCGGCCTTTAGCTATTGCCAGGACTTGTTTATTCCTCTGGCCTCCTGATCTACTGCTCGCTTCCACTTGCTATATGGTCTATTAACCCGACGTCTTCCTTGAAGATTATAATCCAGAGCCTGTTTGGCGATGTTTCGCTCTGGTTTCCTGTGTGACCGATCCACTGCCACTTCTCCCTTTGAATTTTTGAGACTTCCGTGGTATAGTGGGCAGCGTGCTTGCTTCACAGTCAATGGGTCTTGGTTTCGATTCCCACTCTAGAGGGTGGGATTTCTTTAAACACGAATTTTCAGTTGCTACTGGCGATGAAAAATTATTCGAAATAAAATGGGCAAACAGTGTAAAAGTGAAACAGTTCCACTTCAAGAAGGTCTATACACTCAGTAGATGGTTTCTGTTCGCTTTCTATGCAACGAGCGAACATTTGACTATAAGTCCGAACGGTTATATGAAAGCAAACACCCGTCATCAGCATAATCAAGGTGACTTAAGATGTTCAAAAGTTTCCACCTTCCAATGCAACTTTCAAGATGTCATTTATTACCAACAGAAACAGGGCTGGTGATAATATGCAGCCTTGCCTGACACCCGTTCGCACAGGAAAGCTCTCGGACAGCTCTCCTCTATGTAAAACGCGACACTTTGCAGCTTCGTACGATCCTTTAATCATAGCTGTGACCTTTTCTAGAATACCACTCCTATGCAAAGCATTTCATATATAATCTCGATTAACGCTGTCGAAAGCCTTCTCGAAGTTCACAAACATGAAATGTAGTGGCGAATCTATTTCGGCGGACTGCTCCAATATTATCCGTAGGGTATTTGTGTGGTCGGTACAAGACGACCCTTTTACGAAATCCAGATTTTCGATACGGCAGTAAGTAGACGCATACCACGCCAATTGCCACAATCCGTACGATCGCTCTTCTTCGGAATTTTCACAATGACGCCTCCTTTCATTTAGTCGGATATCTTCCTTCATTCCACACCTCAACAAAGAGACACCATCAAGAGAATCCCAAGACGTTTTATAGTGATTCTTGTGTGGAAAAAGGGTCCCTCCGATGACCGTTTGCCGAGTACTACAAATCTCCACAAATAATTCGCCGTTTTCGGGTCTCTTAATCCAAGGTCGTGAGGCGTCGACCCAAGGGTCACCATGCTTGCCCATAATTTGTTCTAGTCCAGTGTTGTCAGAGCCAACCTGGCGTTCATATCTTCTGAGATGATAATAATATCACCTCTTGGAACACGCTCGAAGGTGGCACTCAGTTGATCACCAGGTGTGATACGAGGTGAAGGCAATCCTTCATCTCGCTTCAGATAATGGGGCAGCACGATTTTGCCGGCGGCTCAGGAGCTTGGAATGTGTCATTGGCCTAAAAAATCCTCATTCTAGTTCGTGCTGATGCAAAACGGAATGGAAAAAGGATCATGATACCGTACTACCCATAAGCGGTTTATTCGCTTAGTTGGATGTTCTCCCGCTAATCCAAATTAGCGGACGATAATAAAAAAAAAACGGCAGAATAAACGAAATTCGCGTGACGACAACAAACACTTACCCGGTATCAGAACAAATCCTGGGAACCCTCTCATGAGTTCCTCACTCACTCATCTCGAGAAATTGTACTTCTGAATTTTAATACCTATTCCTAAGTACACACAAAAATCGTGACACATATGGAAATCAGGTTAAAAATATGTCAATCAATCAAATTCCTGTTAAGACCCCCTATAGGGGCATAGGACAGAAACAACTCTCTTCCCCAAGGCGCGATCCAAAACATCAGCCTTAAGCTGTTGCCAGGACTTGTTTATTCCTCTGACCTCCTGTTCAACTGCTCGCTTCCATGTGTTAGATGGTCGACCAGCCCGACGTCTACCTTGAGGACTATAATCCAGAGCCTGTTTGGCGATGTTTCACTCTGGGTTCCTCAAAGTATGACCGATCTACTGCCACTTCCGCCTTTGAATCTCAATACCTATTTTAGTCTGGCCAGTTGTACTTCAAAGTTCGTCATTGGAGATCACTTCTGGCCAAAATATTCCTAAAGTGCGTCTGTAGTTTCTTGGTAAGTCGAAAGGTCACTTTCCAAATAGTACAACCATATAACAATACGGATTTGACGCATGCGTCAAAAACTCGCAGCTTCGTGCGAAGGGAGATCTCTCCTTACCTCCAGAAAGGGGAAAGGATACCGAACGCCTGACGAGCTTTATTTAGCCGAGCCTCAACATCCTTTTCGGCTCCGCCGTCTATGCTGACAATGTTTCCGAGGTAGCAAAAATCTTGCACCTCTTCCACATCCTGTCCGTTAAGAACAATCGGTGTGCTTGCATTCGAACCCATGTGCATGCACTTGGTTTTACGCACATTTATTTTCAATCCCGCCTCTTTGCATTTTGAATGCAACGAGTGAGCATAAGTCCGAACGGTTATGTGCAAGCAAACACACGTCATCAGCATAATCAAGGTGACTTAAGATGTTAAATAGTCTCCATTGAAGACCTTTACCTTCCCCACCTTCCAGTGCAGCTTTCAAGATGTCATTTATTACCACCAGAAACAGGGCTGGTGAAAATATGCAGCCTTGTCTGACACCCGTTCGCACAGGGAAGCTCTCGGACAGCTCTCCTCTATGCAAGACGCGACACCTTGCATCTTCGTAGGATTCTTTAATCATAGCTATGACCTTATCTGGAATACCTCTCCTACGCAAAGCATTCCATATGTAATTTGGCTAGCTAGAGTTTAGTCTAGTAGGTAGCGTGTTTGGTTTACAATGCGAAGGTCGTGAGTTCAAATCCCGGTCGACGCATAATTCGAGCACACTACCTGCTTAAATATACCTTGGTTACCTCAATCTACGAAAATGAAAAATTCGTAGATAGAGGGTTGTGCGAAGAGCTAACAACTCTTCCGCAATAAATAATGAAAATGTTAAGGAACCTGAAGGTCAGGAGGCCAAGGCCCGATTTGGGCTGTAGCGCCATTGAAGAAGATGTAATCTCGCTAAAAATATATACGATGTAATGAAAATTATTTTTTTTAAAGGCAAAATAGTTAGCTTTATTCACTTTAGTAATTTTGTTTTTATTATTTGCAAAAAAAAATATATATATATATAAAAATGTTAGCCTAGGCTAGTTACTTGTTCTATGTTTCCATTGGGGCCCTTGCTGCTTCCAATTGCATTGTTTCTTCCTTTTAGTCTGCGTCGAATAACAATTTTACCATGTATTTCACTTTCATTTCTTAAGTTAACATTCCTGTCTAAAGGAAACTTTTACCAACTTTAAATTTACGAACTTTCGTTATTTACTTATTGCATTCAGTATTTGCTCCGCACAAAACTTTTTTTTTTTTTTGTTCACAATTAATTATTATAGTTTATCGTTAGATATTATTCCCTTTTTTTTATTAATAACCAGGGGTGTTCTCCTGAACACAGTCTATTTGCTACCCCCTAAACTTTTTCCCTTTTTCCGCCACAATCATGAATTCACCTTTTTTTCTGCCACATCGTCGAAAATATATTTTTGTCGCCAAAATAAATTGTCATAGTGCTGCCCTAGCATTTTTTTTTTACATATTTAAGTAACTTGTCCAAAATTTGCGCGAAACGAATTTGATTATTGTTTTTTTTTTTGCATTTAGTATTGTGTTTTAATTTTTATTATTATTTAAAGTTTATGTACAATAAATAATTACAGCTGTGTTCATGAAAATAGTAGTGCAGCTCATTTCTAAATACCGCGCAGAAAATTTAAATGATAAAGCAATATTTTAAAGAAAAACTAGACGAACAATTTTAATATACATACATATTTTAATTAATATCCATGTAATTTTGTATTAAAAACTAAGTTTTATTTGCCTGCACGGCTTAAACAAAACAATATAACAAAATTTTGTTCATAAAAATAGTAGTGGCTACTTGAAAGGAAAAACAAAACTGTATAACTTTATTCAAAATTGATTTTACAGGTTCTTAATATTGAAAAAAGTATAGTATTTAGTTGTATATCCTTTATTTTTAATAACGGCTTCGCACCGGCGGGGCATGGAACCGATAAGGTCCTGACAACGCTTCAAGGGAATTTGAGACCATGCTTCCTGAACCACTTGCAAAGCTGTGCTTCGTTTGAAGGATTTGCAGTTGCCACAACCCGTTTTACATCTCCCCATAAGTTTTCTATCGGATTAAGATCTGGGGTAGCCATTGCATCACATCGATCTTCTCGGATATAATCCAATCTTTCGCGAGCTTGCTAGTATGTTTCGGATCGTTGTCCTGTTGAAATGTCCATTTTGTAGGCATTTCCCAACTGGCATATGGTAGCATTGTGTTTTTTAGTATGTCAATATAAACATGTTTGTCCATAATTCCATTTATCATATGGATAGGACCAAAGCCATTGTAAGAAAAGCAAGCCCATATCATTACACTTAGGCCACCATGTTTAACTGTCTTCTTGGTGTACCTACGATTATATTCTGTGTTTGGTGGACGTCGTACATACTGCCTACAGCCTGTTCCACCAAATAAAACAATTTTGCTTTCATCTGTCCACAATATGTTGCGCCATTTTTCGGCGGGCCAGACGAGATGAGTATTTGCAAATCTAAGTCGTTTTTCCACATGCTTCCGAGTCAAAAGGGGTACCTTTCTAGGACTTCTGGCATTTGAATTGTGCTTAATTAGACGACGACGGACTGTAACATCACTGACCGACAGATTTAAATCATTTTTGATAACTTTAGAGGATGCTAACGGCGGAGTCTTGCTAAAGCGCACAATGCGTCTATCTTCGACAGCGGTTGTTTTGCGTTTCCCACCACGTATTTCTGGCCTTTTTTATAATTAATCGCGTTAAATATCATTGGAGGTGTGCAGCCAAGAATATTTTCAATTTCCTTGTACGTTCTGCCTTTTGCTCTAAGGCTAACTATTAAATCTCTTTTCTCAGCCGTGCAATGCTTTCTTCTGCCCACTAGAATGAAAAATAGTTACAAACCCAATGAATATCAATCATCAAAGTATTCATTGCTAAATTACACTTACTATTGACGTTTTTTGTTGTACTAATCAATTATTACAATTGTTTTTCAACCACTCACACCGAGCACTACTATTTTAATGAACAGCCAAATTTCGGTGCATCACTCACTAGTCATCAAAAACTTACCCAAACCAATGCAAAACTAACGGGATCTTATCGCTATTCTCTTCTTTGCATGCTATTCTTAGAAAAATATGAACACGTGTTCAATTTGCAATGGTCAGTATGTCGAAACATGAATATTTAATGTTGTGAGGTGCTACACTACTATTTTCATGAACACAACTGTATATAGTACTTAGGAATAGTATGAGAAAAGAAAAACAAATAAAACGATAAATCGCACCCAGAATGAGAGAGGATTGATTAAAATTGAATCCTGATAGAAAGAGAAATTAAAAACAAAAAAAAAACAAAAAAATCTTCAAGAAAGCTAATTCGCAACAGGTGTTGTGGTATTAGTTGGTGCGTAGCACTGCAGAATTGTAACGTTTCTGACACTGGTTCTGAGCCTAACGATGATAATCCTATCCGAGATTGGTTCCCAAGCACGCCATCTTTGCCTTCACTCTCAGGACCAACGGACAGAATGGTGTTTCCGCTCGAGGTTCATTCTTCTCCTGATCCTGTCTACCTGTCCTCGCTCAAACCCAGAAATTTGGATGTTATAGTGCTCCATTTCACGGTCGATCGCTGATTGGCGGTGCATGGACCGAGTAACCTCAGCCCTTTCCCATCATTCAATGTTCGAACGTTCCAGAAACCAATCATAGTCCGTTTTCGAATGCTAAAAGTCGTTACCGTAGAATCCGTCCGTATCCGAGGCACTGTATCCGTTTCTCGTATCAGTTAGGTTTTAAGATCACGAGTGATAAACCCATGATCCAGTGAGTGTCTATGTGCCATTTTTAGGGCAAGCAGGACTGGCTATGGGTGAATTCTACTGCACCCATCCCACAGGGGATGGTTAGCTCAGGTCCGTGGAGTCGCAATTCTTCAAAGAGAGTTGCATGAATTGGTAAAACCTCATCCTACAACTACCCCCCTGCGGCGGTTTATACGGCCCCTTAAGAAATGTTGTTATTATCTACGCTAAGCGATCTTCTTATTCATCAACAACACAACCACACAAACCTTAAGGTTCTCAATCCTTGCCGGTGGTTATTTTGTTGTTTCAAGGCTCTTCCGTTTGAAATCGAAGTGTTTCTTAAATGCGAATAATTGATTTGCTGGCATCATCAGCAATCGCTTCATGAACTCATTGGGTATCTAGTCCCATTGAAATCAGTATCAATTAATTTGCGCTGCAACAGTTCTTTGTTGATTTTATTATTTGTTCGGAAGTGCTAACATGCGCAAGTATTCATGCACAATTTTGGACGCGACTCACTAAATCCATTATCCATCGATATCCGAACGTAGCCAAATGGTGAAATGTACGGATGTGACGTGATATACAGAGCTTGACACAGGGATTGGTCGCTTCATTGTTGACAAACCATTCCGCTAGAAAATTGCGAGCAATTACGGATTCTCTGTATGACATAACAAAGAAGACGGTGCTCGTAAAAAGAGCAGCGTAACGCATTTTATTAAATTACTTGAGTGAAGTAGTTGTAAATCATTTCAATTAGTTAATATAAACTTGAGGTCTTTGTTTAGACATTGCCATAGTATTCCTGGCTATCTGCTTTTCTTTTCTAACAAAAGGGTCAAAAAGGTTAAAAGACTGATAGCTAATTAACTTATAGCGTCCAACCCGAACAGAAACTTAACATAGTCTATCGGCTTGCAAAAAAGTTTATTAAATTAAATACTTCATAAAAAGTTGCGTAATTCGAACGATAAAGCGACAGACGTTGATGGGACATCTGCTTCTGGGAGTGGTACATTGAACGATATATAAAAATATCAAATGGTCATGACATGAATAAGTAAATATAATTGAATTTTTTTACAGTTTAAATGTAATCTAATCACCCAAGATCATGTGCAATGCGCTCTTTAAGAAGTTAAAAAAATAATAATATTGTCCAAATGTAAAACATGTGTCTTTAGTTAGCCAAATGTGATGCAGGCAATACGAAACAACCAAAAAAGTAATTTTCCAAACTCTTATTCTAAATAGATATACGATCGGAGGTCGAAAAGGTCGCGGAATGACAGTGGAAGGGGGGGGGGGGGGGGGGGGTAAAATAAGCAAGTTATTATATATATTCTCACTGGAGCCTTATACATTTATCACATCTCTCACAAAGTTTATTAATACCTTCTAAAAAAAAGTGTTTTAGCAAGGCCTTCAAAATAGGCTGAAATTGCCAACTTCACCTCTTCATCGCTGGTAAATTTTCTGCCCCGAAGTTCTTTCTTCAATTTTGGGAACAAATAGTATAGTCGAAAGGGGCCAGTCCTGACTATAAGGGGGTTGGTTCAATATTTCGTAATCGCATTTCTGTAGGGCGGCCATTGTACAGTAGAACCCCTTTAATCCGTCACCTTTGGGACTATGGTCGGAACGCGAAAAAGGTCGGATTATCCGAAAATACAGAAAAATATGAATTTAAAATAAAATAAAACAATCTCTGAACTCAAAAATGACTGTATTGTTCTCTACAGTAAAAAGCGTGCAACAAATTACAACAACGAAAAACCTGTTATTATTATTATTGAAAATATAAAATTGAAGATACATAGTCTACAATAAAAAAAAAATTATTTAGAAAAAAAGTCAGTAACAGATTTTTGTTTAGAACATGAAAGTCTAGACTTAGCTGCAATGTTTCTCCATTTCTGAATCCACAAAAAAGTTTGAGTTCTGCTCGATGTACTGAAGGGCAATATCAAAAGCGTTCTTGGCATCGGTTATGTGAAATCCGGGTAGGGGTTTCGTCATTATCACCGTCCGAGTCCTCAATCATAGTTCCTTCGCTTTCATTTTTCAAAACAGCGGCAATGGTTATCATCCAGCTCTTTACTGGTTTCACAGTCCTTGTCACATTGGGGAAGCCACTCATCAACTTCACTGGCAGGAACATTAGGTTGAACAGTTTGTAGATCTTTAACGATTTCTAGCATGTCGTTGTGTTTCTCATCTTCGATTTGATCGATTTCACTCATAACTTCCGGCCAAAGCTTGCGCCAAGATTTTCACAGCGTGTCAGGTTTCAATTCCTCCTATGACTCAGCAAACGTATAGATAGCATCCTTGATGTTGAGGGATTTCATAGCTTCGAATATGTTACAATCATCTTCGGACTTTTCTAAAATTGAGCTGATGTACTTTCTGCGATACCGCCTCTTTAGCCATTCTATAACTCCCTGATCCATTGGCTGGATAAGTGATGTGACATTTGGTGGAAGGAACATAGACTTTATGTCCCCTTTCACTAATTCCTCCTCAGATGGATGTGATGGTGCATTATCCAGCAGCAATAGAGCACGAACAGCTTTTTTTGTTTCAAATTTTTTTCAACAGATGGAACAAACTCGTCAAAAAACCAAACTTTAAAAAGATTGCAATCCATCCAAGCAGATTTCTGATTGCGGAAATAAACCGACAAGGAGGATAAGTTAATGTTTTTGAATGCCCTAGGCTTCTTAGATTTGCCAATAACTAAGAGTGGATGCTTGTGTGTACCATCAGCGTTGCTGCAAGGAGCAACGATTAGCCTATCTTTTATAAGTTTCGTTCCTACTACGATTTCATTTGCTGCAGCGAGCGTTTTATTTGGCAGCATTTTATAGTTTAGGCCTGTCTCGTCTATGTTATAGACTTGACAAGTTAACAGTTCATATTCTTCGACAATTTCATGAAACTTCACTTTTTAGCCGCCTCAGCATCAGCAGATAATTTTTCACCAGACACTGAAACACACCGGACTCCATGACGGGTTTTCCAGCGATCAATTCAGCCTTCACTTGTGCAAAACTATTGCCTTTTCTTTTATAATGGGCCCAGATATTGGGATTCCTTTTCTTCTTTCTTGACAGAACCACATCCATAATGCGTTATCAAGCAGTTCAAGTTTGGGCTTTTTTAATGTTTTGCGATTCTTAACAGCGTTTTCTCCATCAATCGTCAATGTATATAATTCAAGGTCTTTCCGATTTCTTCTCCAGTCTTTTATTGTTGTAACGCCTACATTGAGTTTTTTGGCAATTTTTTGCAGTGATTCCCCTTTGTCCAATCTCTTTAGCACTGCTAATTTTTCATTTAATAAAAGACTAACGTGCTTACATTTTACTCCTGACATGTTAAAAACACACACAATGTAAAGCAAATACATACTACTTAAACGAACACCGAAGAACACTACGACAGAAACGATACGAGAGATGACAGAGGACTAAAGCTTTCAAGATAACAGTGTTACAAGATGAAAATTCAAAAATGTCCCCAAAGTACTTTGTGTTTTTTCCCCAAAAACGTAGAATCTAAAATATTTTTCCCCAAGCCCTATACTTCTCCATTGTATTTACTAAAACTATTTTCCCCTGAAATGGGGAAACATTCCCCCATTCTGGCAATACTGAGCGATAATAGCAAAGTGAAAAGAATGTGTGACGGTTGATGAGTCATCGACGCCAGCTGACGAGACAGGACACGTTCGGCTCGAACATGGTCGGATTAACCGGAGTGACGAACTAGCCGAGGGCGGACCAGAGGGATTCTACTGTAATGTGGCTCTTGTGAACAGGTGCGTTGTCGTGCAAAAGCCGCCCACCTTGAGACCACTTTCCTCTTCTTTTTTCTTTGCTGATATCCTTTAATTTTTGTAGCAGGCTGGCATAGTATCCCCTGTGATATTTTGTCCTTTTTCTTTATAGACGATCATCGAAACCCCTCTCTGTATACCAAAAAATAGTGGTCATGATTTTTCCGGCGGATTGTGACACCTTGAACTTCATAGGGAGTAATGCATCTTATCGGAGCCACTGTATTCACTCCTGCTTTGACTCAGGCTAATAATAATGAACTCAAATTTCATCTCCAGTAACAATCCGGGTCAAAATCTCATTCCTGTTCTCAGAGATCCAAAAACTCGCGTGAAGACTCGATGCTTTTTCTGAACCCATGAAAATATTCTCGGTACCCATCTTGCGCTGACTTTAGACATGCCGATGATCGCGGAGGATATTGAAATTGGTTGTATCTGATACTCTAACCATTTTTGCGAATTATTTGCTCTTCAAACGAGCATCTTCGAGAACAAGTTTTTCCACTTTTGATTAAACTATTAAACTATATTATAAATCATCGTTTTTTCAGGGCAAGAGTCTCCGTATACAGATGATTTAAAAGGATTTGTGGCGTTTTTCCTTGCTTGGTAAGGAACTTTATGAAAGCATGAAACTAATTTTCGTCCGTAGTTAGCGTTTTCTTCCCGATTGACTTGTTGATTTCTACTTCTTCTTCAATGGCGCTACATCCCCAATCGGATCTTGGCCTCCTAATATTCAGGTTCCTTAACATTTTTCATTACTTTATTGTGGAAGGGTTGTTAGACCTCCCATCATAGCTAAATTTTTTATTTAAAAATTTTTCAGATTCAAATAAAATTTAAGTATTTATTAGGAGTACAAATTGAAACCAGCCGTTATATTTTTTTTTTTTTTTTTTCAAAATTCGAGGCTTTAGTGTGCAAAAAGGATTAAATATTTAATATTCAAAGAAATGCGCATCGCTAGCCACAACATTTCCCATCTTTCTAGCAGCATACGGATTACACGTCGAAAAAATTGCTTCTTTTGAGCCGATCCACGAATTGACCCAATTTTTGGCTTCTTCGTAAGAATGAAAGTGCTGCTCAGCCACTCCATGCGTCATCGATCAGATTAGATGGTAGTTGAAAGGCGCGATGTCTGGAAAATACGGCAGGTAGGGTAGGATGTCCTATTCCAGTGTTTCCAGGTAGGTTTTCGTAACGTGAGTAAAATGTGGCCGAGCGTTGTCGTGCAGCAAAATTACTTTGTCGTGTCACTCCTCGGATGTTTGGCGATTCTTCACCTGACGATGTTTAATCGTAGAAGTATTCCTTCCATCGCTGCAACTGGTGTTCATTCCTTTTAAGAAGAGTTCTGTTAACATCTCTCACCAATTTGGTTCGCGGGCCACATTCCCCCACTCCTACTACTCCTCTCATACAAATGTCACGAAATTTCAATATTTCAAGGTATAGAATTTTCTCTGAAACTGTCCGAAGGAGTGGTCCATTTTTTTGCTTGGTCGTTGCCTTTGAATAACTCCACTCCGAGGCGGTGCCTTAGGTTTCGAAACAATCTAGTTTTACCGAGGATATGTGCTGGTTGTGACGAGTACTCGCGTGCACCCGCTCTCACACAGCACACCGCCTAGAAGGGAATGATGTACCAAGTGGTATCCGGTCGAGTGAACGACCTTATTAGAGAAAGAGAGTAGGATTTACTGGCAGAGCTGTTGGTGATACATATCAGTGAGAGGTATCCAGTTTTTAGAGATATCACGTAGGGTATGATATCCCCTGAGACTCTTCGCCAGCATTTATCATACGAAAGCCACTGATATGGAGTATAGTTACTCCATGGGACACTAAAGGTGTGTCTTCTTACCTTGCATAAAGTGACTTTAATCCAGAATATTACCTGAAATCATTTATTTCATAAGACAGGTCGTTAATAGTAGTTACGTTACTTTTTTTAAATCTTTTAAGCTAATTTATTAAATTTTTCATTATTTGCAGGGGAAAAAGGTATTTTCTTGGTATGATGGACAGCTTTCTGCATCAGACCTTTTCGTAGGACGTCTTAATTTACTAGACAGGCATGAAGGTTATGGCAAAGCATCCGTGAACTTAACTTCAATTCGAGAATCTGATCAAGGATGGTATGAATGTAAGATAACATTTCCGAATCGAACTCCTAGTTCACGGAATAATGGCACTTGGTTCTATTTATCGGTGTTAGGTATGAATGCAATTTAGCCTAATCTATACGAGTATTAACTAGCCAATCACATACCATTATTGCAGGAGGATCTCTAATAAAAATTCCGCCAATTAATCAAACAATTATGGAAGGACAAACTGCGTTCTTCCATTGTGTCATGAAAAGTCCTGATACATCGACACTGCGCTGGTATAAGGATGGCAAACCACTTGCTGAGCTTTTTGACCTAATTCACAGATCCTATTCCGCTCCCGATGGTAGCCTCAGCATTGATCCAACAATGATGAGCGATCTGGGCGAGTACGAGTGCGTTGTCCAACATGACGATGGTGAAACTCAGTCTGCACGAGCGTTCCTGAATATTCAGTGTAAGTAACGAGATAAGGAACTGATTACTATTTTTCACAATTCAACTGTTATACTAGACAAAGCAAAGGTAATTTATGCTCCGCCCGAAGTCTACCTACCGTTCGGTCAGCCAGCCATTTTGGACTGCCACTTTCGATCGAATCCTCCGCTGAAAAGTCTCCGCTGGGAAAAGGATGGATTCCTATTCGATCCGTACAATGTTCAAGTATTATGAATCACTCGACACTTGCCAGAACAAATCAATTAATCAGTTCTATTGCTTTGTTAGGGGGTGTTTTACAAACGAAATGGCAGTCTGTTCTTCAGTAAAGTGGATGACAGTCATGCAGGTCGCTATACATGCACACCGTATAATGAACTCGGAACGGACGGACCGTCGCCATTGATTACAGTGATTGTGCAGCAGCCGCCGGTATTTACGATAAAACCGAAGGCCGTTTATATTCACAAATTAGGGGACTATGCGTCAATGTCATGTGATGCTGCTGATCGAGATGGAAGCCATCGACCTACAATCGTCTGGAGCAAGGTATTGAAAATCTTTAATATTTCGCAAATAAACTTTCAAAAATTCAATTAATTCACAGCGAGATGGAACGGCATTGCCATTGGGTCGATATTCTATTGAAGGCGGCAACATCACCATCGAAAATATTGTCGAGGCCGATCGAGGAATATACACGTGTTCGGCAACAAACGAAGCGGCTACCATTACGACCGATACTGAACTGATGATTGAGAATATTGCACCGCGACCGCCCTACAATTTAACTGCCAATAGCACACAAACTGCCATAACTTTAAAATGGGAACCAGGTAACTCTGGTAATTTTCAATTAACTTAACAATTAACTAAAAACGTTTGAAACCGCTGTAAATACAGGACCACTGAAAATCATGGTATTAAAGTCAAATACCATTACGAGTGGGTGTTGCATCATGTAAATATTTGGCTTTTAACATTGGGCTGATTTTAACAATACACAATATAATGATTGAGATGTGTAAAAATTAGAAGATATAATCGATCAAATTCCTGCTAAGACCCCTACCAACGATCCACAAGACGCGATCCTGAGCATCGGCCTTAATCTGTTGCCAAGATTTGTTTATTTCTCTGGACTCCTGCTCAACTTCTTGCTTCCATGTGTGACATGGTCGGCCAATCCGACGTCTTCCTGAGGATTATAATCCAGAGCCTGTTTGGCGATGATTCGCTCTGGTTTTCTCAAAGCATGACCGATCTACTGCCACTTCCGCCTTTGAATGTCAATACCTATTTTAGTCTGGCCAGTTGTACTTCAAAGTTCGTCGTTGGAGATCACTTCTGGCCAGAATATTCCTAAAATGCGTCGGAGGCATTGATTCACGAAAGTAGTAGTTTCTTGGTAGGTCGAACGGTCACTTTCCACGTAGTACAACCATATAACAACATGGATTTAACGCATGCGTCTCTCTTAACCTCCAAGGATACCGAAGGCCTGACGGGCTTTATTTAGACGAGCCACAACATCCTTTTCGGCTCCGCCGTCCATGCTGACAATGCTTTCGAGATAACAAACATCTTGCACCTCTTCCACATCCTGTCCGTTAAGAACAATCGGTGTGCTTGCGTTCGAACCCATGTGCATGTACTTGGTTTTACACACATTTATTTTCAGTCCCGCCTCTTTGCATTTAGAATACAAGAAGCGAATATTTGACTCTAAGCCCGAACGGTTATGTGCAACCAAACACACGTCATCAGCATAATCAAGGTGACGTAAGATGTTAAATAGTCTCCATTGAAGACCTTTACCTTCTCCACCTTCCAGTGCAGCTTTCAAGATGTCAATTATTACCACCAGAAACAGGGCAGGTGGTAATATGCAGCCTTGCCTGACACCCGTTCGCACAGGGAAGCTCTCGGACAGCTCTTGTTTATGCAAGACGCCACACCTTGCATCTTCCTAGGATTCTTTAATTATAGCTATGACCTTATCTTAATACCTCTCCTACGCAAAGCGTTCCAAATGTAATCTCGCTTAACGCTTTCGAAAGCCTTCTCGAAGTCCACAAACATGAGATGTAGTAGCGAACCCATTTCGGCGGATTGCTCCAATATTATCCCTAAGATATTTGTATGGTCTGTACAATATGACCCTTTACGGAATCCAGCCTGATAAACTTCAAGAGTGCTCTCGACGACATCACTAATCCTATTGAGAATTACCTTAGCCATAATTTTCTTGTCTGGGAGATCGTCCCTAATAGAGGATTGTTGCGGTTGGTTCCTTTGTTTAAAGGCTCTTATATCTTTGTTCTTCTTTGTAAGGGTGGTGTCCCAGTCACCATCGCCTTTTGACTTGTTAAGAGCTTTCTGACTTTCGTTTTTAGTTTTCCAAGCTCTCCGTTCTATTACGGTACGTTTCTATTTCCTTTTCCTGGTTCCGAAAGAGACTTGCCTCATATGAGGAATTGATTAGTTTCGAAGTGTAATCCAGGCTGAAGGAGCCAACGATCTTATCTTCTATTTCGCATTTTGCTAAGGTCTTGTATTCACCCAGTTTATCACTTTCAGGATTCTACTTGGGATGTCGGGATGTCAAATCTTTTATGCCTGTGATCCGATATGGAAGATTCATTTGATACGTGGGAGCTAACTATTTTGTGGTCTATTGACTGGCTAGTGATAGTCATACCCTAGTCACAAAGGTGGAGCTATGTTCATTGTTGATGGCATACAGGTTGAGTTAACATAATAATTTTATCAAGTACTCACCTTTTAGTATCTGTGCTTGCCTGTATTGTGGGATGTTATATATTGTTCACTATTGTACCTCACTGACCTTCCTTCTTCTGCTGTAAGAGAATCATTATTGTCTCCTGGAAAGCAAGCGGAGGCGATAACTGCCTCCTGAAGACCTTCATCTGTATGAGTTTGAGCATCTATTGGCAATAAATCCTTAGATACGAATTCTGTAAGAGAGAGAAATTTAATATCCTGCCTTACTGAGATACATGATCTCGGATTTTATAATTGCATGTCAGCGTGCATGCTTATAGTTTCTAGCCGCAATTCCCTTGATTACGCCTCTATACGTCCGCGGCTCTTATACCAGTTCTTCTTTAGGGATTCTAGTGCAGTAAAAATCCGGCTGCCTCGGGTTTTTACTGCAATAGAATTGTCATATTGAAGACTCAGTTGAATTAACGGAAGTCTTCTACTATCTTCCCCTAAGTCCAAAACCATCTTTCTATGACAAATGCCGCAGTGTTTGATTTGAAGAAATGCTTGGATTCTTCATACCACAGTCCAGATGGCTGCACCTATTGATCAGGTGACAACGGCCATTGATAGAGTCCGTCCTTGGTCCTCTGAATTTTCCACTCTGCCATGTGCAAACTTTCGTCTTGCGTTTCTGGTACCCTACAATTTTTTCGGGGCTTATATTTCCGCTTTCAGGGGAAAGGGCTGTTTCGACATGTGAATGGAGATATTGTCACCTACCACCACAGTGAGTTTAGCTTTGTCCAAAGGTTTTATCGTTGTGACCATTTTCACAGTCGTTTAGCATATAACCGGGCTTGTGGCGATTACCTTCAAATTTCGGCTTAGCATCGCTATTCGCGTTGATGATAGCTTAAAAAATGGCATCCTGGACAAGAGTTATCCTGCCCGTATTAAAATCTGAGCCAGGAAATCCGACCAGAATAATTCACTGCTTAGGCATAGGATAACTCGCCGACTCTGCAGGGGTAGTGTTTTTGCTGCTTGCTTTAAGATCCCTTTAAGAGCTCCTTGTGCTGGTGCCTTGTCCTTTGCAGGGATCGATTGCGAGTCAAAACATCGTCCCTGCTTTACTTGCACGCAGTGGTATGATTTGTTCGAGTGAAAATATAGCTTATAGTGATTTTCCTTCAGAGCAGCTGACAATGCTTCTTTTTTACAATAAATAGGTGATTGGATTTAACAAATAATAGTCTCTGCTTCGTATTCTAAAATAAACTGTCAACAAGTAAGGCGCAACTTTATTATTCTTGGGACAAGTTGAGGTTAAGACCAAGAGGAACCCCCTTTCACAAGTGGGCAGGGCTGTTGTAATTTAACACTTAATTGCGGATACGATCAATAGCTCCACTACATGTAATCAATATTTTATTCGTTTAAGCGGTTTTTATGAGTGGAGGGGGGGGGGGGGTGTTAGTAAGGGTGGGTGGATGTAAATCATTTTTTAATTGATTGCTTGAATTACGTCCAATATTCTCTGTAGAGAACGTCTGTTTCGTAGACGAGGTTGTAGGGGAGGTAGAGAAACCGTAAAATTTGTTATGCAGTTTTATTTCATTTCTCTTGTAAGGTGTTCGTACAAAATTTCAAGTTCGTAGCTTTTAATTTGTTAGTTATTAGTTGGATTTTTGAAATTGGTCGAAATCGTGCTGTTGTATGGGAGGGGTAGAAGGGCAGGCGCGATCTTAAAGCTTTTTTGCAAAGCTTTAAATTGATAGCTTTAAATTGTTAAGTGATTTCTTAAAAATGGTCGAAAAGATAATTTTGTATGTGAGGTGGTAGAAGTTTTGAAGGTATTCGACCGGTTAACATTTCATACGTTTGGGGTTGTTTTTTTTTTAATGCGTTTCAGTTTTTTTTGCTTCCTATCAAAAAATTATTACCACCTCTACTCCCTCCCATACAAATATTTGGTTTCATGAATGTAAAATACATCAAATTTTATGAAAATTCTATGCAACTTCGTCTATTAAACTGATATTCTATACAGAGAATTGGATGAATTTTATACGAACTGAGTAAATCGGTTTATACACAGTATTTCATTTTGTATGGGAGGTGGCGGAAGGAGTGGGGTAATTCAAATTAATTTTTATTTGGTACATTTAGATAATCATAAAAGTAATATATTGCAAATTTCAAATCAATAGCTTTTATACTTATCGAGAAAATCAGTTTAGGCTACCGACACACGATGCGAGTTAATATATATTATCTGGCTTTTCGATATTACTAGTGTCATTATACTATACATAATTCGGCCTACTTATATCAAAATAATAAGTTAAGTAATATATATTAACTCGCATCGTGTGTCGGTAGCCTTATTGTCAAATTCCGAAATTGTATCTTTTTGTATTGGAGGGGGTAGAAGGGCGATTCGTTCCGTTTACGAAAATAAACTTACTTATTCGTCAAAAACGATGCGTACGAAATTTGAGCTTTCCAGCTCAACGCGTTCTCGAGCTAGAGACGACACGCACAGACCGACATCCGGTTCGAAGATTTTAAATTCCGGGTCTTATTTATTAGCGTTACAAGCTTTGTGCCGAACTTGTAATACTCTTAGAAATTTAGAGTATAATAGCAAATTCAAATTATAAAAATGTTAATTTTTTGCGAAATTATAAAAAAGTAATGAATTTGCAAGAATTATACGATAAATATTTTCTCCACAACATTAAATGCTGAAGCAAAACTAAAAACATAACAGGACTACGATTGGGCAAAAAGCTAGAGTTGTTATCAAAATGTTTTATACCAAATTTCGGATTCAAAAATTTAATAGGTACTGAGAAAATTAGTGTATTGGATTTAGTGAAATTGCGCAGTTTGTATGGGAGGTGGTAGAAAGAGGGGCGAGTTCTTAAAGACTTTTTCAGAAATAACTATAAACATCATGCTTTTGATATGCTTAAATCAGTGGCATTCATACTTTTCAGGAAAATCGATGATGTGAAGTTGTAAAATTGTGTCAGATTGTATGGAAGGGGGTAGAAGGAGTAAAGTTAATCTTTTAATTTTTGTTGGTCTCACTAATAATTCTAAATAAATTTTAAGTGCTCAATTACAGCCTGATAAATTTTATACGTACTGAGTAAATTTGTTTAAAGTATTTCATAAAAAAGTGCAGTTTGTGTGGGAGGTGGTGTAAGGAAGGGGAGGACTCAACTAATTTTTATACAGCAGATTGAAATTATTATAAAAGTAATATATTACAAATTTCAGATCAATAGCTTTCATGGTTTTTGAAAAAATCCGTTTATTGTCGGATTGCGAAATTGTGTCCTTTTGTATGGGAGAGGGTAGAAGGGATAGAGCTAATCATCTAATATTTTTTGGTCTTACTAATAATTTTAAATAAATACTTAGCGCACAATTTCAAATCGATATATTGTATACGCACTGAGTAAATTTGTTTAGAGTATTTCATGAAAAAGTGCAGTTTGTATGGGAGGTGGTGTAAGGAAGGGAAGGACTCAAATAATTTTTATACAGTAGATTGAAATTATCATAAAAGCTATGTATTTCAGATCACTAGCTTTTATATTTTTCAAGGAAATCCGTTTATTGTCAAATTGCGAAATTTTGTCATCTTTTATGGGATGGAGTAGAAGGGGTAAAGATAATCGTCTAATTTTTTTGGTATTATTTATAATTTAAAATAAATATTTAGTGCCCAATTTCAGCTCGATAAATTTTATACGCACTGAGTAAATTAGTTTAGAGCATTTCATGAAAAAGTGCATTTTGTATAGGAGGTGGTGGAAGGAGGAGGAGGATACAAATAATTTCCAAACAGTAGATTGATATCATCAGAAAAGTATTATAATCCAAATTTCAGATCAGTAGCATTTATACTTTTTGAGCAAATACGTTTATTGTCAAATTGCGCAATTGTGTCATTTTGTATGGGAGGGAGTAGAAGGGATGGAGCGATTTCGCCCGTTCACGAACTTGACCTTACTTTTTTGTCAAAAACGACGTGTACGAAATTTGAGCTCTCTAGCTCTACGCGTTCTCAAGCTAGAGAGGACACGGACGGACAGACAGACGGGCGGACAACCGGTTTTGAGGTTTTTGAGTGATTATATGAATTTCTGTATCATTCATTTTTTTCTGCGAGCCTTATTTCTAAGCGTTACAAACTTTGTGGCAAACTTATAATACTTTCAGATTTCATCCAGAGCATAAAAATATTTTCCTTACAAAATCGAGCTTCAACTTTGCCTCGAAGTCTGAAGCCATGAAATGTAACACATCTGTGTAAAATGAAAACATAATTTGATGCCAATAACTACTAGACACTAAAAATTGGGTCATTCTAAATTTCCGACGTAAATAGAGTTCATTAACATTGGCGCTTTGCCTAAACAACTGAATCTAGGCAATGTAAACACTGACTCGCAGACTGAGTGATCACTTTATCAGCAACAAATACACTAAGGAAAAAATGCGAGAAGCAGTCGTGGTTTACGTAGCATTTGCCTAAATTTTCTAGTTTGATCAACTGTTAAGCAATTATTGGCTAATGTAGATTTATAGTAGATACATATTTACATCTATTGCGATTAGAGATTTGTACAACAGTTTTGCTATGACTTAGTGTGTAGTTGCTCATGTAATATTTGTTCAGGAACTTAGGTTTAAGTTTATCACAATTTTAATTTTTAGCATGCACAGTATCATAGTGTAACTAACAAATAGTGTTTAATTTGAATAATAGCAACAACAATAACACAACTAACATCATAACTGTTGGTGGTTAATCTACGGACAAATTTGCCATGTAGGTAACAAATTTACTTACATGTTGAATGTTTGTTATGTCCAGTCCCAGGATTGACCGTGTTCGTCATACTTACAGCAAAATATCACATTGATTTGTTGTTTTTCATTGAAGGTTACATTCGACCGCACTTGGAATACGTTGTGTGGTATCGACTTTCGAACGCAACCGAATGGCGAACAATGCGTCCGCTTGCGAAACACATAATGGAAGCGACAGTTAACAATCTGGAAGCAGGACGCGAGTACGAATTCATGGTGCTCAGTCAGGACCGATATGGAGACGGAATGTTCAGCAAAGCCTTCCGCTACTTTACAAAGCGTATGCGTTAATAGCATGGCATATCTATTCACGCTTAGTTTACTTACCATTTCATTGCAGCTAAGGAGTTCCATGATCCTGAATTGTATCACAACACGATAATGCCGTTCAGTCAAATCGGGCCGCCACGGAACCTAACAGTTCGCGCAAGGTCGAACGGATACGTTGCAACCTGGGATCCACCGGACTACGGAACGGAATGGCTTCGGATTTACATTGTCCGATGGTGGCTGGAACCGGGACACTTTTTGCACGGTACCGCAGAAACTAGGGATAATTTTTACGTCGTGGATCACCTCAAGGAGAACGAGCTGTATACGTTTCAAGTATTCTCGCTATCGACCAACGAATACCATGCCGGAAGCAATGAGGTGGAATTTTGGGTGCCATCGCATCGCCTAGTTCGGGCTATTGCGACCGGAAGCTTAGTGGTCATATTATTTCTGATCGTAGGCGTTAGTGTTTACATTTATGTTAAGAAGAGCTGTTTCCGATCCGAAAAAACTGATAACGAAAAAAGTGGTTCGTAGTTTGTAAAAAAGTATTGACCAGACTTAAGAGACTTTCTGTATTTCTGTGCTGAATGTAGTTTCGAAATAAAAACCAATTTGTTTCATTCTTCTGTACGTATTCTCGCCGATTGAAAATGTAATTGAAATTGTTTTAAAGCAGAGAAACCAAAACAAAAAATAATTGCTACCGATGTTACATAATTGTTGCTATCTTGGAAGCATATCATGGATGGCTGCGCTGAAATATGTGTTGAAGCTCGTATAGATAAGACTCACAAGGCGTTCGGCAGGGTCGGTCCCGATGAAGGTGCAAATGGAGCAGTTGAACCGAACGGCATGCTTAAGGGAGCAAAATCATCAAAAGGCGAAAATTTTAAAACCAAACCACCATGGTTGCGAGAAAACACCATCCTTGTATAGCCGTGATGAAAGGGACGAAAAACGAAGACGATGGGCATACACGTACAATCTTAAGCCCCACGTTGGGCGCCACTGTAACAAAATGAAAGACTCCATTCCATCTACAGATAATGGGCGTCCTCCGGATAACATATGGTAAGAGTGTGGGATCTTGGTTTTGTTTCCGGTTCCACCATCACTCAGTAGCAGGAGGCCCAAAGCAGGCTTAAGAATGTACCTGTAGACACCGTGAACCCCTATCGTTTTCTTCTTTTTCTCCCTTCCATCTAGTCGTAGTTCTTTAAGGATTGTTTCTTTTCCCGCGACTAAATCCCCCTCCCACGCCCTGACTTTCCATACAATGTCGTACCAGATGTTCGCGTTAATCCTGCGCTATTGAGTCATAACATATGTTATGTCATGACTTTCAAATGCGGTAATTTTCCACAGTGGTTCAAAATTTATTTTTCAGAAATTTGAAATTAAGTTAAAACATAACAGAATTATGATTGGGCTTAAAGCCCAATCATATGATACTCTAGATGAGATGGAAATGACTTTAATATACCAGCAAATATGTCATCTCAAATTTTTTCGAATAGTGAGAAGAGACTTTGCATGGGAGGTGGTAGAAGTAGAGGCGGAGGTTTGTATTTCTCCTATGTGACACCGAAAATCGCGTGTAAAATGTTTCGTGCTGAATTTAAAATTTTTAGTTTTCATTATTTTTAAAGAAATTGGTCATAGTTTTCCTTAAATTGAGGCATTTGTATGGGAGGTGGCAGAGGAAGTGGAACGTTTTAGATGATTTTGAAACTGCTTATCATCACCCTTATCACTATGCTTTGATTCAATTTCAAAGTCGACAGCTCTCATATATTCGAAGGAGAAATGCTTTTCTTGAATTTATAATACAGATATTTATATGGGAGGGGGTAGAAGGAGGGAAGCTGAGCTGATAATTTTTTCCAGCATTTATTGCAACTATTAAAAAACAAATTCTGGCAAAATCTCAAGTTTGTAATTTTTCTAGTTTTAATGGAAATCGATATAATGCATTTAACAAAAATGATGCATTTGTATGGGAGGGGGTAGAAGGAGTGTAAGGATGAAGACAATTTTTTTTCCTGTTATTGATATTTCTATTTTTATACTTTGTGCGTAATATCAAATTGATAATTGATAGTTTCGAAGAAAAATAATTTAATTTATATTTAAAAATTTCGTGAAATTTGTATGGGAGGGGGTAGAAGGAGTGAGGGGAAGTTGCTAATTTTTTCAGTGCTGATTGAAATTATAATAAAATTAATTCTGGCAAAAATTTGTTTTTATAACTTTACCAGTTTCGATGAAAATCGAAAAACTGCATTTTTCAAAATTTTGCATTTGTATGGGAGGGGGTAGAAGGAGTGATGGGATCAGATCAATATTGAGTCATATTAATGGTATCTATATCATAATACTTGAACCTAAATTTCAAATCGATAGCTTAAATAGTTTCTAAGAAAAATCAATTTCTGAAAATTTCGAAGTTTCGTGAAATTTGTATGGGAGGGGGTAGAAGGAGTGGGGGGATGTGGCCCGTTCACGAACTTAAAGTTTCTTTTTTGCTAAAAATGACACACAACAAATTTCAGCACGATAGCTCAAAGCGTTCGAGAGTTATGCTGTAGACAGACGGACAGACAGACAGACGGACAGACGGACAGACAGCAACTCGGAATCGAAGTTTTTGAGCGACAACAAATATTTCTGTACCCTTGGCGGCTCTGTGCGAGCATTATTTCTTAGCGTTACAAACGGTAAGGCAAACACAATATACTCTCAGATTTCATCTAGAGTATAAAAATTGTGTAGTTTATATGGGAGGTGGTAAAAGGAGTGGGAGCTCTTGGTGAGTTCTTCAGAAATAACTATGAACATCATGCGTTTGATATGTTTTCAATCGCAGATCAGTAGCATTCAAACTTTTCAGGAAAATCTACTTTTTGAAGAGTTGTGAAATTGTGTCATATTGTATGAGAGGGGCTTGTCAACCTTTTGACGATTTGTCACATTTTGCCAAGTAATCCAGCTAATTGATTGAAATTCAACAGTAAATGCAATTCGGCGACCTTAAAACCGAAAAGGCAGTAACAGAATTGAATAAATTCTTGCTCGCAAATAGCTACATTGAGGTATTTGCTCCGTCCAAGGCTGATTTGAGAGTCTTTACGGATCTTGGCAAAGCCAGTATCCAGAGATGGTATCGTCACATCTCTTCTTTCAGTGACCAGGAAAAAGCCGCTTGGGGCGGAGTCGCTGCAGTACCGAAGGCTGCCGAAGCATCTAAACCGGCTGCAAAAGCTGACGATGTCGATTTGTTTGGATCCGATGACGAAGAAGAGAGCGCTGAAGCCGCGAAAATCCACGAGCAACGCGTAGCTGCCTACGCTGCCAAGAATTCCACGAAACCTGACCTCATTGCCAAATCATCGGTCCTGCTTGACGTTAAGCTGTGGGACGATGAGACCGATATGAAGGAAATGGAAACAAAAATCCGCACTATCACAACTGATTGGGGCTTTTCCAAACTCGTACTGGTTGGCTACGGCATCAACAAATTGAAAATCTGCTGCGTAATTGAGGACGATAAGATCTCGACTGATGATTTGTGTGAAACTATCCAGGCAGACGAGGATCACGTTCAATCCGTCGACATTGCTGCCTTTAACAATATTTAAGGATATGGTCGGTGCTCAGTTCCAGACTGCTTGTCTTAACTTATTCATTTTGAAATATTTATCTACTCATTTTCCTTATGTTTTTCTATTTCAAAATACAATTTTGAATTTCTTTCAAAAATTGTTGCTGGCAGCTCAGGAGCTTGGGTGTAGGTCATTGGCACAAGAAACCCTCATCCTAGGTAGTGCTGATGCAAAGCGGAACGGAAAATGGATCATGATACCGTACTACCACTAAGCGGTATATTCGCTTACCTTGATGTTTTTCATCTACCGCCAATCCGAAGAAAATAGAAGACAATCCTAGAAAACCGCAGAATTGGCGAAAATCGCGAATCACGCATGACGACGATAAACACCTACCCGGTATCCAGACAAAGCTTGGGAATCCTCTCATGAGTTCCTCGCTCACTCATGTCAAGAAATTGTATCGAACTGAATTTTAATACCTGTTTCTAAATACACACATAAATCGTAACACATATGAAAATAAAGGATATAAATATATACATATATTAGAAGTACAAATAAGTTTCCGCCGTATTCTATCAAAAATTAGGAACATATTGTGAAAGAACGGTACATTACCTTTTATTCAAGGTATTGTCCATCACTAGCCACTACTTTTTTTCCCATCTTTCTGATAGCATTCGTATACCACGTCGGAAGATCTCTTTATCTTTTATGGCTATCCACGAATCGAACCAATTTTTAGTATCTCCATATTATGTAAAGCGCTGCTTAGATAGGCCATGTGCCATCGACCGGAACAAGTGAAAATCGGAAGGGGCAATGTCTGGTGAATACGGCAGGTGGGGTGGGACTTCCCAATTAAATGTTTCCAAATAGGTTTTGACCGGCGCCGCAACATGCGGACGAGCATTATCATGTAGGAGAATAATTTTGTCGTGTCTGAAGTAGTAATAGGTACGTTTTTCCTTGGGTGCTCGACTCAATCTCATTAATTGTGTTCGGTAGAGAGCTCCAGTAATTGTTTCGCCCGGTTTGAGCAACTCATAATACACAACACCAAGCTGATCCCACCAAATACATATGGTAGCACGAGTTTTTTCGATGAATATTCGGCTTGGCTGTCGATGTTGAAGCATGGCCAGGTGGTCCTCATGATTTTCTCTTCTTTGGGTTATCGTAGTGGATCCATTTTTCATCACCAGTGACTATATGATGCAAAAAACCCTTTCTTCTATGACTGGCAAGCAGCATTTCACACATGCGAAATCGGCGCTCAATTTTTCTCGGCTTCAGTTCATATGGAATCCAATTTTCTTTTTTTTTAATCGTTTGCAACGATCTTAAACGAGGTGAAATTGCTTGTTGAGTTACTTCTAATGTAAGTGTAAGTTTTTCTTGCGTTTGAAACGAATCTTTCTCCAATAATGCTTCCAATTCCGTGTCTTCGTACATTTTCAGTCTGCCCCTATGTTCTTTGTCTTCCACGTTAAACTCGACGTTTTTAAACTTTTGAAACCATTCACGACAACTTCTCTCACTTAAAGCAGTCTTACCACATGCTGCTTCTACAAGCAATCGATGCGCCTCAACTGCAGATTTCTTCAAATTAAAGAATTAAATCAAAAATGCCCGCAAATGACGCTTATTCCGCACAAAACTTGACATTTTCGCATGAACGAAATTATGTGATGCTGATACGGAGTCAAGATTATATTGTTACCAGATGTCCAAACTTACGATATTACGTTTTACATTTGACAATTTCAATATAACCTTCTGGTAGGGCACTCTTTTGTCAAATGGCGGAAACTTATTTGTACTACTAATAATATAATAAAAATGATTTTTAAGGACAAACGA
Source organism: Chorisops tibialis (assembly GCA_963669355.1). Lineage (NCBI taxonomy): Eukaryota > Metazoa > Arthropoda > Insecta > Diptera > Stratiomyidae > Chorisops > Chorisops tibialis. The sequence goes on from OY770262.1 coordinate 278,300,292, forward strand.
CTAATTTAATTAAATTTAATATATTTATACTCTAGATGAAATCTGACAGTATATTGTATTTGCCTTACCGCTTGTAACGCTAAGAAATAACGCTCGCACAGAGCCGCCAAGAGTACAGAAATATTTGTTGTCGCTCAAAAATTTCGATTCCGAGTGAACGTATGTTCGTCTGTCTGTCTGTCCGTCTGTCTCTCTGTCTGTCTGTCCGCTTTGAGATATAGTGCTAAAAAATTGTGTGTGTCATTTTTAGCAAAAAAGTAACTTTAATGTGAATGGGCTATATCCCCCACTCCTTCTACCCCCTCGCATATAAATTTCATGAAATTTCGAAATATAAAAAAATTGATTTTTCTTTGAAACTATTTAAGCTATCGACTTGAAATTTAGGTTAAAGTATTATAATATAGATGTCATTAATATTACGGATCTGATTCCGTCACTCCTTCTACCCCCTTCCCATACATACAAATGGACAATTTTCAAAAATACATATTTTCGATTTTCATTGAAACTAGTAAAGCTGAAAATACGAAATTTTGCCAAAATTAATTCTACTATAATTGCAATTAGTTTTAAAAAGAATTGTCAACTTCACCTCACTCCTTCTACCTCCTCCCATACAAATTTCACGAAATTTTGAAATTTAAATTAAATTATTTTTCTTCGAAACTGTTAAAGCTATCAACTTTAAATTTTGAAAAAAGTATACTATTACAAATATCATTGATGTCAAAAAATTTAGATACTCCTACCCCCTCCCGCCCAATCATAATTCTGTTATGTTTTATTGCAGATTTAAGCTTCAAAAAATAAATAGTTACTGATAAAATTAGTGTCTTGGATTTATTGGAAATGTGTAGTTCGTGCTAGAAAGAGTGGGAAGCTCTTAATGTTCTTTTTCAGAAATAGCTATAAACATCAAGCAATTAACATGTTTTTAATTATAAGGCAGTAGCTTCCATACTTTTCAAGAAAATCAACTATTTGTAATTCATCGTATAGTATGAGAGGGGTAGAAGCAATGCAGCTAATCTAATTTTTTCGGCCTTACTAATAATTCTAAATAAATATTTAGTGTGCAATTTAAGCTCAACGAATTTTACACGGACTGAATAAATTGGTTTATACACAGTATTTCATGAAAATTGTTGTATGGGAGGTGGCGGAAGGAGCGGGGGAATTCAAATTAATTTTTATACGGTACATTTAGATAATCATAAAAGTAATATATTGCAAATTTCAAATCAATATCTTTTATACTTATCGAGAAAATCAGTTATTGTCAAATACCGAAATCGTATCTTTTTGTATGGGAGGCGGTAGAAGGGCGATTCGGTCCGTTTACGAAAATAAACTTACTTATTCGTCTGTGCTATTTTTTGAAAAATGTGTTTATTTTCTTTTCTTTTCTTGGAAATGAAATTTTAAGTTACAGAACAATTATTTGGCACATTTACGACGATTATTACCATCATTTATGTTTTTTTATGAATAGTCCAAGCTACTACGTAGGCCGCTATTTAAGTTTTGAGCCTAACCTATACACAGTGTTGATAGGCGCCATCTGACGTTTCAAATGAAAAGTATGATCTTTACAATCATAACGTACTTCAGAGCGTTTCGACATTGGAGCATAACTTCTGTTGTTTACTGTTTCGTCTCAGCGAACAAATGGAATTATCTCGGGAACATTTTCGTGCGATGATTTTTTACGATTTTCGACGTGGATTATCACGACGGGAGTGCATTGATCAACTCACTTCGACTTTTGATGATGAATCCCCATCCGTGGCCACTGTGAAACGCTGGTACAATGAATTTGATCGTGGCCGTAGTTCGATCAGGGACGAAAATCGTGCAGGTCGTCCAAAATCAGCTGTTGTGCCAGAAAACATTTGATACGAAATGAGCGTCCATTTCTTTTTTTTCTTTTTTTTATTTTTCATTTCATGGAGCGGATCTCCATGAATTTTTGATCCGCACCTGTATTTTGCTACTACCTTTTGTTTTCATTTCTTTTTCTTTTATGTAATTTTTTTTGTCAAATCCTTATAGTTTTTCTATAAATATTTTTTTTAAATAATAAAAATTAAATAAATAAAAAAACGACATCTAACGTCTCAATATAAATCCACTTAAAAACAACTAGTGCTGTCTGTCATCATTTTCGCGCGAACGCAACGAGAAAAAAAACCGTTGAAATGGTTTATAAACGCAGCGCGTAGAAAAATCAGGGGCTTTTTTGAAAAGTTTATTTTTGGTGGTCGGATGAGGGAGTCGCCGAAGAACGGGTGTGAAAAAGTAAATTTAAAAGAATAATAAGAATAATGAATTTAAAAAGTAAAAAGGCAGAAAGTGTAGTGAGAGCACACAAGTTTTAGAAAAGAATAAAACTAACGTAAATTTAATAATACTAAACTGAAATGAAAAATTGGAGGTGCAAAATATTGGCTCGAGACAGTGAACATAAAATTTAATAGTGATCCAAAAACCTTTCAAAATAACAAGTAAATTAATTTAAATAAAAAGTGAAGTAACAAAAAAAAAAAAAAAACATAGAAATCCAAAATAAAACGTGAAAAAAAAAAACATAAAATTAAACAAAGGAAGACAGACTAGCTGTAGGATCCAGGACCCCAACGCTGGACGTCAGGTACCCAACGATAGTATATGATTAGTTTTTTTATATTAGGAGTTAGGGAATTAATAAATCGCGCTTAATACTTAACCAAACATATTTTTTTTCTTTCCTTTTCGTATTCATTATATTTTTTTTTTTACTAAATTTAATTCCACTGTCGAGCAACACACAGGTACGGACGGAATGCAAAAGTAAGTCTTTAACCACATTGTTTTTTTTCTCTTCTATTCTTCTCCTTACATTTTTTTTTTCTCGCGTTATGAATCATAAAGAAAATATGAAGTGCTAAGTCACACAGTAGTGGCCTCGGCGCTCCCCATGTCTGGGATGCACTCCATATATCATCTTCTCTCCTCTGTTCCAGTCATGCGTCCTGGGCCCCGTTTAGCCTAGGTGGCCATATATGGAGCCCGGGCTGAAATGATCAGTGACGATCTGCGATTAGAGCACACATCGACCTTGCGACAGCACCCTGACAGCACCCTCAAGGATGAGGGACTCCCAGGTCAAATTTCCCCACACCCACGCTCCTGAGCAGCCGGCAGGAAGTGCTGTCCAGACCTGGGAGGACCCCATTAAATTCTGTATGCGGAATGGGCCCCCAGAGGCTCATTTCGTATCACATTGGTGCTGTTCGCGAACTAATAATGGAAGATCGTCATGTGACCTATCGGGAGATTGAGGCATCCGTGGGCATCAGTATGACGACCATCAACAAGATTTTGCATAAACATTTAGCTGTGAAGAAGATTTGTTCACGTTGGATCCCACATAAATTGACACAAGATCAAAAATATGCTCGTGTCAAGTGGTGCAAGGAAATGATCAAAAAATACAATCGCGGTGCGTCAACAGCTGTTTATAACATCTACACAGGTGACGAATCTTGGATCTATGCATATGAGCCTGAAACAAAACGCCAATCCACCGTATGGGTCTTCCACGACGAGCCAAATCCGACAAAAGTTGTTCGTGCGCGGAGCACTTCGAAGCAAATGATCGCCTGTTTCTTCGGAATAACAGGACATGTGGCAACCGTACCGTTAGAGGAACGAAGAACGGTTAATTCTGAATGGTACACAACCATTTGTTTGCCAAAAGTGTTTGGCGAAATACGAAAAAGGAAGCGGCAACGAAGGATCATTCTTCATCATGACAATGCGAGCTCTCACACATCGGCTGCAACAACCGCCTATTTGACTGGTCAAAACGTCGAATTGATGGGTCATCCTTCGTATAGCCCTGATTTGTCACCTAATGACTTCTTTTTATTCCCGAATATCAAGAATAAATTGCGCGGTCAACGTTTTTCGAGGCCTGAAGAAGCCGTTGATGCATTCGAAAACCATGTTTTGGAGGTACCTCAATCGGAGTGGAAAAAGTGTTACGAAGATTGGTTTAAGCGAATGCAAAAGTGTATCGATCATCATGGAGACTATTTTGAAAAACAATAAAGTCATTTCCAATAAGAAATTACTGTCGTTTCATTATTAGGCTCAAAACTTAAATAGCGGCCTACGTATTTACTAGTTATTACCTTTGAAGTTGGTGTACGAATACAAATTGACATACTGTATGTTCTTCCGTGACGCGGAGGACATAGTTTTTTTTTGTTGACCGTTAGCCATTAGAATGTTTTGGTCCACCTGATCCAAGCTTTCCACATTTCTTTGTAGCTGATAACACGACTACTGACAATTTAACTCAATGAAACATTTTCATTTAAATCGCGTCAGTTGCAAGTTATTAAACTCGATTAGCACTAACGTATCAACTACCAAAATAAATAAATCACGGTCATGGTTATCTGTTTATTTGTTTATCTGTTTACCTTTTAATTAGCAACAAATTCATAGCTTATCAGTGATTATTGCAGTATCTTTGTTATCCTTATCTGAAGTCACTACCATTGACATTTCCATGTTTATTTTCCCGTCATAACAATTTTGAAATTTCACCGTGCAACACCACTGTTTCTGTTTTCCTAAGAAAACTCTCCACAATTTCCAATTTCCCTTAAATTTTTAGAGAATCTCTTACTAACATTCTCTTTAAAAAAAACAGCACGTGCGCGTTATGTTTACTCATTTTCGAAGCAAAACATTTCACAAATCCTGCCGTCTCACTTGTTTAGCGGTTCTAAGCATGAGCGAACAAAAAAATCAGCTGAGAAGGAAAAATTTCCCCAGCACCGTGTGAATTTGTTCGCGCTCGGTGCATGTGCACTTGAAATGTACTTAACATCTGCTTGGGTACATGTGCACCCGAATGCTCCAGTGAACGTCCTCGCGCTTCTTTGTAATTTGCGACGTGAGTCACGGGCATCACCACTAAGTGCCGCCGCCACGTTCGATTTACCGATGTGTGCCGTAGCTGTTAAATCGCGTCGTGCAAGCTGGAATTGTCATCTGGCTTCGCATTGCGGTCGTCACTTTCGCCAGCGATTATCGCAGGAATTTGAGCATGGTGCGACCTGGGGTCAATCAACTGAAACTCGACAAATGCCGATTGCCCGGCACTTCGTTGATAGTCCTCGCAATTTTTCACACATAATTGCATAAGTGCAGTTATTTTTAAAGTGCCGAGAGGTGCAAGGGGCCGGGCCATGCTGCGCGGCTCGCCGTGCTGAGCAGACGATATGTAAATCAGAGCAGCGATGTCATTTAAATTTTTCATTTTATTAATACAAGAGATAACACTGATATTAAAATAGTATTAAAAAATTTAATAAGAGCGGAATTTGATAAGACTGGTCTATACATTTTTTTTTAAATAATTTAATAATAAAAAAAAAAGAATTTACAGTTTTTGCCTAACAGTAAAAATACCTGCCAACGATTCGGGCACAACTTTATCAATCTTGGGCCAATTTGAGAATGTGAGGGAGGTTAATAAGCAGATTAGGGTGGTAACAGATAGGGAAGACTAAGAAATGGGGGTTTTAGGCATTGACTGTCGTCAATTATATGACACTTAACTGGATTTGTGGTCGACAGCTCCTCTAGTCGAGATAAAAGATAAGCGAAAGATTTAGAAGCGATAATTTGTAGTGGAAAGTTTAAATGAAGTTTTGCAGTGAAATTAAAAGTGAAGTCGTTGTTTTATTTTTACTTGAAATCCAGCGGCCTCTTGCGTACTTCAATTGGTGTCAGAAGTGTGGAATTTCGAATAAAACCGTGCGAAATTGTGGGACGGACAAAATCGTTAGTTACAATTGCGAAAATCGTTAGTGGCAATTGCGGAAATCGTAAACGTAAATTGTGTAAAAGACTCTAAGTATTAATTTTCTGGAAATACGACTGGACAAAAGGTTAATATCCGAACAAATAGAGTGAAAATTTTTATGATTTGCTTCCGCAGCGTGATCATTCTCTAATAATCAGCCAAGAAATTGTGCAAAACTTCTTAGCGGACAATAGAAGAACTTCGGTGTCGTGTAATAAATAAAAATGCCACATTAAGCCTAGTACGCTGTTGAAGTGAAATGAAATTTTCACTCGTCTCCACAAAAGTAAGTTAAATCGTGCGTGAAAATTTTTTTTGACAGATTTATTGTTTTCGCGGAGAGAATTGAAATTCAGTTATTTTGTGTCAGAGAAACGTAAATAATTACGCATAAAAAATTGAAATGGATCGCTTCAGTACAAAAACAAAATGTCGAATTCCGCTTGTCACTTTTTCACTCGACTTTTAACGCTACGATCATTAAAATACTCGTGAAAAAATTTGGAGAGTTTCCAGAGCCATCTGTGTTGCAATAGCAAACCACACTTATTTCACGGCTATTCCACGGCAAACAGCATACTGCAAAGTGGAAAAGGCGATGGAATTTTTCACGTAGGCCTTCGCCAACAACAATTTTTCATACGAAAATTTCATTCCACGCGAACAGCGTACTAGGCTTTACGTGAAAGATTTGAGAGTGCTGGAGTTGAAAGAGGAACTCGGTAATTGAGAGTTATCCACGGTCGGAAACAAAAATGAGCTTGTAAACCGAATGATCGAAGCATTAGAAGCAGAAGGACATAATGCCGACATTTATGAGTTTCCAATCGCGCAAGAAACCGTTCAACTGTTCCGGCAAGTTTTGAATGTTCGGATACAACGATGCAAGCTATGCAATTTATGATGCTGAAGATGGACGCTTTGGTCGAAAGGACATACATATGATGACGAAAATGGACCAGCAAAGTCAACAGGCCAAAGAGGTAAAGGACTACCTCAACAATAAAATGTATCAACGGAGCACGAAGATGTTGCAAAGTGGAATATTTTTTTATTATTTAAATTTTTTCTTTGCTTTCTTGAGGCAACATTGTTATTCTTTCATCTTTATTTTCTTTTACTTTTGTTGCTTCAAAGAGTTTGCACCTGAAACAGAGTAAATTACCTTAATTTGGTTTGGTGAAAGTTTTCACAGTGCATTTCGAATTGAAAGAAAAGATTTCCGGATTCTACACTGTTACGCTTTATTATTCGTGACGTTTCGATCTCTGCTGAGACCTTTGTCAAACTGATCGACAATTACAAGATACAATTATTATATAAAAGGAAGACCGAAACGTCACGAATAATAAAACGTAACAGTGTAGAATCCGGAAATCTTTTCTTTCAATTACCTCAATTTGAAAAAAAAAAAAATAATATATAATAATAAAATCAATAATATAAAAATAAAAACTATCAAACGACACCTGTTAGCAAAACGAAAAACAACTTGGTCGGAAAAAAAATATGCAGCTGCGAAGTTTCGTGAAGCGAACGAGAAAACAAATCGGGATTAGCTTTTGGAAGTGGCCCGGACGAAGACGGTTAAATTCAAAACCTCCAGTTGTGGTTTTCTTTTATCTAGTAAATGAATTAATTACAAGTGTGCGAGTTGGCACAGTGTTTGCTCATTGAAAAGAAGAAAAAAAAAATAAAACAAGAAAAGTATTAAGTGCAAGAACTGGAGATCCGAGCAGACGCAGCACATCCCGAACAAAGGAACAGAATTCTCCGTGCAGCGTTTAGCCGAGGGACGACGCTTCTCATCAAAAAGGGAGCCCCCCTAATCAGGTTTTTTTTACAAAAAAAAAGACAATAGTTATAAATAAATTGAATTGTGCTTTAAATTTCTTTTTGTTAATATTTTTTTTCTGTGAAAATTCTATGTGATTGTTTTCACAGGTGCAAACTCAGCGATATTCGAAAAGAAATAACATAACTAGCAATGTGAGTTCGACAGGTAATCGGCCGTATGTTCATATGAGTAGCGCGTTACGAGAGCGACAAAATGATTCCTCGGTATTCCCACCCCCACGTTCTAGCTAGCCGGCAAAAATCGCGCTTTTTGCCGAGGAATACGTCGTTATAATCTGTTGGCGGAAGGAATTCTGTAAGGATAAACAACGGCTTAGAACGCGGTTCCCACGTTCTTCCAGAGTTCTTTCTGTTACAAAGATGGAACAACAAAGTCAACAGATAAGAGAAGAAATAGGCCTAAAAGCAAAGAACAATTAGACGCGAAACTTCTAGAACAGCGAACGGTTCTACAGCAGAAAATCACCGAGAATACTGAAAAAATCGAGAATATCTTCATTGAACTAGATCGACTGAAAAGGGACTTGAACAGGTGAAAACAACTGGCGTTATCAAATCCGAGAGTATCGTCCTTCTTCTCCTGCAATGGCACTATGGCCCAAATCAGGGCTTGGCCTCTTGATCTTCAGGTTCCTTAACATTTTGTTTTTCATTACCTATTGTGGAAGTGTTGTTAGCCGTTCGCACAACCCTTTATCTAGAAATTTTTCATTTTTGTAAATTGAGGTGACCAAGGTATACCCAAGCAGGCAGCGTGCGGGAATTACACGTCGATCGAGATTTGAACTCACGATCTTCGCATTGTAGACCAACACGATACCCACTAGGAGAGTGTCGTCCACAAAAACATACAGGTGCCATTCTTCGATGGTCAAATAACATAGACTATACATTTACAAGGCCCAATTTGAGATGGCGGCCACTACCAATCATTGGTCGGATCGCGAGCAAGCAACGGCCTCTTGATATTGGCGTTACGAGGATTCGTGACTGAGATTTTGCAGACTAGCACAGCTGAACAACAAAGGGAATTTCAGTTTCTGGTGCATACATTGGACCTTCGAAACGGTGGAGATCACATGCGGCTTATTTATAAAACGCAAACTTCGCAACTTCGTGTGCAGACAAATGGCGAAACCCTGCTAAAGCTTTCACAGGACATTAAATGCATAGTGCTATTATCCTTCACTAGCATAGAACAGGACAATCGGAATGAACAGATAGTTGATGCACATATCGACGCTCTACAAGATAGAGAGGTACAACAGACGTTGAGATTGGGAAGTTAAAAACACCGAAACTAGCTTTTGAAGCTACTAAACGGGTTTTGCATAACAGCGATCGAGTCCAAGAAACTAACGTGGAGGGTGAGGAATGCGTCTGTCAGAGTGCGGAGTTTGCGAATCAGAACAAAGGGCGTGGAGCTCCACGATGTTGGAACTGTGGGCAGGCAGGACATCTACAACGTGATTGTCGCAAACCTCGACGAATGTCAAATCCTTGCCCTAAAGGTGCCAAATGGCGGGATACAGCAGAGTGAAGAAAACTGCTTGGCGGAGGAGTACGTCACTCACCAAGAACATGTACGAAACGACTCTTCAAGTTTCCAAGAGGACGATTTGTAGCGGCTGTTTAGTCATCGATACCACGGGGAAAGATCGCCGAGCACTCAGAGGCAGTGGAAAGGACCATGCCAAATAATCAGCGGAGTGCAGGACGCGGAATACCGGAAGCCTAGCTTAAAGATGAAAGCAGAAGACATTGTGGCGAAATGTCATGGCCACAGCAACGATTCTGTTCGGGACGAATAGGAGCTATGCATGTTAGCCCTAGTTGAAAATTCGCTGTCTTCCACTGTACTCTCTACTTGCTTATAATAAAATTAAAGCGCGCGTATGAACACTACAAAGAACGCTTTACGAATTGCATTCTTCTCATCGAAAATAAACACAACTGTGAACGATCTATCAACTAGCAAACTACACGTGACCCGACTGCCAGGAAAAAGAACCGAACAAGATCGAAATAATTCCGAATATCAATTGGAATGGTTACCAACAACAACAACAGGGAAAAGACTCCGAGACGACCTGTGTCGAACGGCAGCCATCGAGTGGACTCGGGTAATGACGAAGTGCTTGATAGGGGGGAACAAAAATAACACAGGCAACGAAGAGAAGCGTCCGACTGCGAACGGTAAACATCGGGCGATGATTAAATGCTTAAATGATCAAGAAAGGATTCAGGCAACGATGAAAAGCAATGAACAGCGGCTTACATGAGAAGGGGAACTAAGAGCGCCGACTGTGGCCGATGGCAAACGAATAACGAACGTGATGCGAACCAAGGACATATATGTTTAAGCCACAGTTTCAGAAATTGAAAGCATTATAAAATCACTAAGTACCAGTACCAGCCCGGGGTATGACAAAATAACAACACTGATTATTAAGAAACTAGCCAAACTCATTAGTTACCCACTTTCTGTAATTTTCAATAAGTGTATAAAAGAAGGCCACTTCCCCACCCAATTTAAGAGAGCCATTTTAATACCTATTCAAAAAAACGAGGATACGGTTTCAGAAGTAGTTTAAGTACGGATGAGCATTTGCGGAACTATCATCATTCATTTACAAAGAAATGGATACCGGTTTAAAACCAATGGCCGTATTCATGGACCTAGAAAAGGCGTTTGACACAGTCTCATTCAAGCTGCTCATATCTAAACTGTCAAGAATTGGCATTCAAAATAACTATTTGAGGCTGTTTGAAGAGTATTTATCAAACCGTAGTCATCAGGTAAAAGTAAATCAAACTCTAAGTTAAATGGAATATAACTCGACGTATGGCCTTCCACAAGGAACAGTTTTGTCACCCATTCTTTTCCTTATCTATATTAATGAATTGAGCGACATGAAAGTCCCTAATGACAAAATAATCTCCTTCGCGGATGACACAGTCCTTCTAGTATCTGGTAGATGTTGTATTGATACACAATCGAATATAACTGAGTCATTAGGCAAAATTAAAAATTGGCTCGAAAGAAATTTGCTCAAGTTGAATGTTAGCAAAACTAAAGCAATTGCGTTCTCTAATAGCGATATAGGTTTACCCCAATCGACATCAATAAGTCTACCAAGACAAGTCAACTCGGATAGTAGTCAAATCATTCAAATTGTGAAATCCATTAAATGCCTTGATATTAACATCGATTCCAGACTCTCTTGGAGAGACCATATCAATCTTCTAGCTAAGAAAATACAAAAAACAATTCGTATTTTTTGTTTTATCAAGAATACCCTCGTCTTCAAAGAGCTCAAAACGATTTATCATGGATTGGTCCAATCAATTGTGCAATATGGAATAGTTGCATGGGGTGGTACATATGAGGTACATATCGACGTAATGAGGGCTCACAGATGTATCTTAAAAATAATGTTGAATTTGCCTCCTTGGTTTCCTTCAGAAGATTTATATTCCATAGCCAACGTTCTAGTACCAAGAGCTCTATACGTTAAAGCTGTCATGCTGTATATGTCCAAAAACAGTAATTCCACTTTTGTTAATCATAATCACAACACCAGAAATAGGACAAACATGGCAGTACTAAAAGTAAATCGAACCCTAACGCAAAAACATTTTCTGTATTTTGGCCCCAAATTTTATAATTCCTTACCTGCAGATCTACGTCAGAGCTACACCCACCAAAATTTTAAAATTAAGTTGAAATGGTCGTTACAGGATCTAAGCATGCGTAAATTTCATACAATATTCCACTATCTATAATTGAAGTATATTTAAAAATGATAAAGGAAAAAACTGTGAAACTAATTAGTATTAATTTTTTTTTTAATATTATAACTTATTTTTCTTTTTAGTTAGTATTTTTAGTTTAATAATTTTTTATTTTTTATAGTGATATTTGTTTCTATTTTTTCTCTCATGTATTGTAATATTTATTATTATTATTATTTCTTAATTGATTGCTTGACTTTTGCTTGTTTCAGTTTTTTTTAATTATATTTTTTTATTATTTAATATGTAATGATTTAGAACTTTGGTTTAATTTAATATTATTTAATACTGTCACCCAATACAAGCATTGCTTCCGTGGCGTAGTGGGCAGCGTGCTTGCTTCTCAGTCAATAGGTCGTGGGTTCGATTCTCACTCCAGACGGGATTTTTTTAAGTGAAAAGTTTTCAGTTGCTACTGGTGATAAAAAATTATTCGCAATAAAATGGGGAAACGGTGTAAAAGTGAAACAGTTCCACTTTTTTTTTTTACAGAATGACCTGTGTTATAGGCAATTTCGGCCTTTATGTGCAATGCACAAACACAGTCATGAAGGGAAGGAATGGGATTGGGAAGGGAGGGGAAGGGGAGTGAGAACGACCGTAACGAGTGGAGAAGCTGGTATATATTTTTCAGTTGTACTGGCTGCGACTGACAAATATTTGCAGATGCTATGTGGTACTGAATGATAGAAAGCGAACAGTAACCATCTACTGAGTATCTAGGCCTTCTTGAAGTGGAACTGTTTCACTTTTACATCGTTTTGCCCATTTTATTTCGAATAATTTTTCATCGCAGTAGCAACTGAAAATTTATGCTTAAAAATCCCACTGTCTGGGGTGGGAATCGAACCCACAATCTATTGACTGTGAAGCAAGCACGCTGCCCACTACGCCACGGAAGTCTCAAGAAGGCCTAGATACTCGATAGATGGTTTCTGTTCGCTTTCTATCATTCAGTCCCCCATAACATCTGCAAATATTTGTCAGTAATCAGCCAGTACAACTGAGCAATATACCAGCTTCTCCACTCGCTACGGTCGTTCTCACTCCCCTTCCCCAACCTTCCCAATCCCATTCCTTCCCTCCATGACTGTGTTTGTGCATTCCACATAATGGCCGAAATTGCTTATAACACAGGTCATTCTGTAAAAAAAAAATGGCAAACATCAACAAATTAAATATATTTGTAAGTATTTTATACTATGTTACTAACGCCAATAAAAAACTATCAACTATCAACTTAACTTAAGGCCGATGATTATAATCGCGAGCAAAACGGTTTGCGTCCAATGTTCTCCAATACTACGTCCACACGATGCGTTTTTCCGTTCCATTCTCCGCGTCCTAAAATTTCAAGAAAAAGCGCATTTGCTTGAGGCACCATTCTCTTGCGTTGCTGCATGCGCAAAATTTAACGAAAATGCGCATCGTATGGAATTAATGCATGCGCTTTTATTCTATATGGCATGCGCTTAACGCACGAAAATGAGGCATCGTGTGGGTCTTAACACGGAAATTGAAATTTACAGAACAAATTTTAGAACGCTGCAAATGCTCCGGAGCTTTGTGCAGAAACATAATACCGGTGTAGAGGGGAAGGTTTGGGAGAGTTAAGTCGGAAGAGTTGGTTGAAATTCGCAATTAACTTCTAGATGCTTGGAAATACATCGGGTGGTAGCATCATCAGAATTTTACTAAGCGACCGATAACAACTTTCAAAACATACTCGTGTGTTTGTGTAGCAGTACGAGTGTTACGCGAATGAGGGAAGCAAGGAGTCATTGTTTAGTTAGCTTTTTAGAAAATATTTTGACAGCCAATTTTTAATTGCTGGCTTTGTTTCTCTCCTTCAACAAAATGCTCAGTTGGTAATCAAGGAACTTTAAGTGTAGTTTCCGTACGGATTTTTAGTTTCCAATAATGTCCTTAAACTGAACGCGTGATTCGTTTAGCTATGATAATCAAATTGACGTAGTTTTAAGTTATCAAGAACGATTCAATGAAAATCAGCACGTTTCCGCATGGTTCCAGCACATGCTGGCCTCTAATATTCTTATCTTAGTCGGTTACTGCCGAAATAATGTCCTTGACATTTTCTAATTAGCCTACTAATTATTATCTTCAAAGTGAATAAATTTTATTTCATTTAATTCGGGCATAGCTCACAATCATTCTACTAAAAATAAAACAATATTACAATTATCTACATATTAACGTATGTAGCATTATTATTTATTATTTCACTAATGTAATATATTATTTAATTTTCCTAAACAAAATCCATTTGTAATTTTGGATTGCGTCAGGATTTCAGTTCAACGACTGAATAATTACGGATGGAACGTTTCGATTTAAATAATTTGGTAATTCTAGATTGGACGAAAGATTCGAAATATGGTATAGAAATGAATGAGGTACAAATGACCTTAGATATAAGTACGGATGTTCTAAGTTAAATTGACTGACCAGTACAGATATCGGGGTGGTAACAATCGTGGACAGTGTTCGACAAGTGCGATAGCGTTTACTGAACTATGCTCTTGAGATATTCACACGCGTGCTCGATGCCAGATATTACTGAATACGTAAGCTAGGTAACTGATTGTGAATTGCAAATATCATTGATTTATTCCTTTCCGATAGAAGATAAGAAGAAAACATTGTATTCCAATTTGATGTCGTCATATATCAAATTCTCAATTATGTATGTTTTATGTTCGATGTTTTCACAGAATATAAAAGATAAGGAAACAAAAGAAAGAAAAGTGCTGGGTGAACACAGCAGTGAATCAGTACCTGAGTCTGTCCCGATATATGATAACACTGTTTGTTTTTATCGTTTTTGAAAAAAACAATTTTCATAATACTGTTTTTCTGAGTAGCCGAGCTCCTATGAATTAGCAGATTAGCTCATCATTCGAATAATGCATAGTACAGCACATAAGAACATATGTTACATAGAATCGACTCTGGCACTCACAAGGTCACAAAAGAATTCTGAATGAATTAAAAATTACGAACTCTACAATCAAACGCTTAAGTGCAACGGATTCAATACAAGGCTGTAATGTGTCGGATGGCATAATAATTTAAACAATTTTAGCACGATCATGTGAATCAGTCGCTACACAATGTTTAGCGCTTACTCAGCATTTAAGAATGATTAGCAGTTAGTTAGCACAAAGGACTAGTGGACATTACCCATACGAATGATATTACTAATCAGATATTGCATCGCCACTAATTGAAACTATTTGCCTCACATTTGAGCGCCTTTGTTAATCAACTGTAACTCTGGACCTTTGTTTCGCAGAACGATCGTTTTACTTAAAAATACGTACTATCTACATATGTACATACATACATGCATCGAAGCTTATTACGGCTAAGCCAGGGTCTTTGGAACTTGTTAAGTTTGTTTACCTTGTGAAGTCTTATCGACGCTGTGCTCGTCAACAAAAACAATCAACAACACTACCAGAAATTGCTCAACTAAGTAATATGAGGCACAGTAACCGTACAACTGGCACAATGAACATGATAAAGTTATTGCAGAACATTGTTGTTATCTTCTCGCCGATAGTCTTTGAACCCAAAGTCGCGTGCTTCGCGCAACAATGTATACCTGATGGAAAAAGCGAACTAATACATCACATTGAGAAAGTCACGTTTCAAATTGACGCTGATTGGCGAGTTCGGTGTTTGGAATCGTTCAATTCAGACTTATCAATAATTATACATCGCATTCCCAACCCATACAACTTTTGTTAGCCATAGATTAAGTAGACGTGCACCGAGCTAAAGTAATCGCAGGTTGCAATTAAATCTAATCGCAATTAAGATAAAATGTACTCGAAATCTGCTCGTATCTAAGCGCAATTAAGACAAACATTTTAGTGTACTGACTGTATTGTTTTCGTTTCAAATTTAAGTACAGCTGTCCGGATTGAATGTGCGATTGATTTAAGGCTGATTTGAGAAAATCGTTAGTTGATTAGTATTAGAGATTTTTATACTCTAGGTTTTATTATAAGTTTGCTCTAAAGTTTGTAACGCTAAGAAATAAGACTCGGAGAGGAAAATGAATGATACAGAAGTTCATATTATCACTCAAAAATCTCAAAACCGGATGCCCGTCCGTCTGTCCGTCTGTATGTTCTCTAGCTTGAGAACGCGTTGAGCTAGATAGTTCAAATTTTGTACACTTCATTTTTGACAAAAAAGTAAGGTCGAGTTCGTAACTGGGCCAAATCGCTCCACCCCTTCTACCTCCTCTCATACAAATAACATATTTTCGCAATTTGACAATAAATGAATTCGCTCGAAAAGTATAAAAGCTATTGGTCTGAAATTTGGAATATATTACTTTTATGATGATTTCAATCTACCGTATAAAAATTATTTGCGTCTTCCCTCTTCTTCCACCCCTCCCATACAAACTGCACTTTTTCGTGAAATACTCTAAACCAATTTAATCATTGCGTATAAAATTTATCGATCTGAAACTGTGCATTTAATATTTATTTAGAACTATTAGTAAGCCCAAAAATATTACACTGTTACCCCTTCTACCCCCTCCCATACAATCTGACACAATTTCACAACTTCACAAAAAGTTGATTTTCCTGAAAAGTATGAATGCTACTGATCTGCAATTTAAAACATATCAAAAGCTTGAGGTTTATTGTTATTTCTGAAAAAGTCTTTAAGAACTCGCCCCTCCCTCTACCACCTCCCATACAAACTGTACAATTTTACTAAAACCAATACACTAATTTCCTCAGTACTTATTGAATTTTTGAATTTTAAATTTTGTACAAATATTTTGGTAGCAAGTTTAGCGTAATAAGAAAATATTAGTTCAATGTCGTTAACCCCTGTACCACTTCCCCTATAAAATTTCTTGAAGGGGGCTAATCTAGCAAAGGACGGTAATGAAACAAACGAAATCAAACGACGGATAATACTAGTAAATATGACGCATTATTCGGTACTTCCAATAATGATATCCAAGAAAGTGCACAGGAACAATAAGCTGTGAATATATCAAACTATTATACGACCTGTGCTCTGTTATGGCAGCGAGACGTGGACATTAACACGAACTTCCGAAAAATCAGTTAATGCATTCAAAGGAAAGGTCCTCCGAAGAATTTTGGGACCTGTGAAGGAAGGAACGGAATGGCGAATAAGATTGGTTGTATCAACTCTACGACGAGACAAAATCTTCAACGTTCATCAAGCTACGTAAACTGCAGTGCGCTGGCCATGTAGAGCGAATGGAAGACAGAAGAATCCCCAAACGTGCTCTTAAATGCAAAGCGAGTGGTAACCGGCCAGTAGGCAAACCACGCAAGCGATGGGAAGACTCGGTTAATGAAGACAGCAAAGCCATTTTAAAAATCATAACAGAATTATGATTGGGCGTAAAGCCCAATCATATGATACTCTAGATGAACTACTTACTTACCTTTTGTTTGGGAGGTGGTAAAAGCAGAGGGTGAGGTTTGTAATTTTTGTATGTAACACTGAATGTAGTATATAAAATATTTCATGCTGAGCTCAAAGTTTCTTGCTTTCATAATTTTCGAGGAAATTGAACAATTTTTGTCCGAATTTATGATATTTGTATGGGAGGTGGCAGAGAAAGTGGGAGATTTTGGATGATTTTGAATCTGCTTATCAACATCCTAATCACATTGCTTTGTTACAATTTTAATGTCCATAGCTCTCATACGTTCGAAGGAGAAAAACTTTTCTTGAACTTCCAATATAAAAATTTGTATGGGAGGTGGTAGAAGGAGTGGGGTGAAGGCGATAATTTTTTTAGCATTTATTACAATTATTAAGGGATAAATTCTGGCAAAATTTCAAGTTTCTACTTCTTCTAGTTTCTATTGAAATCGGTTAAAAGCATTTAACAAAATTTTGCATTTGTATGGGAGGAAGTAGAAGGAATATCCGAATCAAAACCAAATTTTTTGACATCAATTATATTTGAAATATTATACTTTTCTCAAATTTTAAAGTTGATAGCTATGACGGTTTTGAAGAAAACTAATTTAATTGAAATCCCGAAATTTCGTAAAATTTGTATGGGAGGGGTAGAAGGAGTGAGGTTGATAGTTGTTGATAGTTTTTCCAAAATTAGTTGCAATTATAATAAAATTAATTATGGCAAAAATTGGTTGGCTTTGTTAGTTGCAATGCAAACCGAATAAATGCATTTTTGAAAATTGTGCATTTGTGTGGGAGGTGGTAGAAGGAGTAAGGAAATCAGATCAATATTTCTTGAGGTTAATGATATTTGTATCATTATACTATGACCTAATTTTCAAGTTAATAGCTGAAATGGTTTCGGAGAAAAATCAATTTCTTTAAATTTCGAAATTTTATGAAATTTGTATGGGAGGGGGTAGACGGAGTGGAGGGATGTGGCCCGTTCACGAACTTAAAGTTACCTTTTTTGCTAAAAATGACATACAACCAATTTCATCACGATAGGCCAAAGCTATCGAGAGTTACGTTGTAGACAGACGGACAGACGAACAGACAGACGGACAGACAGCAACTCGGAATCGAGGTTTTTGAGCGACAACAAATATTTCTGTACCCTTGGCGGCTCTGTGCGAGCATTATTTCTTAGCGTTACAAACGGTAAGGCAAACACAATATACTCTCAGATTTCATCTAGAGTATAATTAGCAGCTGGAGGACGCGGTGTTTGAATCGAGACGATTGGAGGCGCCGACTTCAGGAGGCCAGGGCCCGACCGATTTGGGCTGTGGCGCCATTGATGATGATTGGCGTATTACTATAATTCGGTCGGATGCGCTTGTGTTTCTGCATCAGTGGCTTATTAGCGGCGACTGTACGAACGGACGATGAAAGTTCTTTGGCATTGCAAGAGGCGGTGCTACGAACCGATCGTCCCGAAGCAAGTGGAGATGAAAGTGTTTGAGCCACTTCGACATGTTGACGGTCGCAAACTGGGAGAAGCAGCTGATTGGCTATGAGTCTTACTCCGTTGGGCTACCCTTCTGAGCATGTTCCTCCTTTTCGCTGCAGACAGTTTCAGAATCACAGCACCATGCGCAGCTTTATTAATCAGAGAAATAGCTGGGATACTGAGACCTTTCGCCTCAACTCTGATGGCTGGGCGTGAAGCTTCTGCAGCTCGTAAATCGTCCGTTCCAGAGGACAGTCGACTCAGAACTACAGCTACTTTAGCCTCTACTGCATCGTCAAACCTTGCTTTGGCAGCTTTTCTTTTTAGGTTGGTATTACTTCGGTGACGGGCACGATTGCTATTACTACCTTGAAGGGTTAGGATGGCCTCAGTACCAAGACCAGCCGAGATAGTTGTGCAGGATATTGTCGACGTCGAAGCATGAACAACCCACTTCCAGCCGCTTATTCGGTTCTGAGGCTGCATACCCTAATGTCATAATGAAAGCGAGATCACAAAGCTCTGACATGGAAGACTCAATGCGCTGGGTGTTTGTCAGTAGCACAGCACTACAAGAACTTGGTGGCACCATTCTAGTAGCTCCAGAACAGCGCTCTGACCCGGTGATTTTAGCACTCTATTTTGCCGGGGACTGATGGCCAATATCTCATAGTGTTTTGGGCTGCTTCGCGGTACGGTTTTTACAGAAAAAAGGATTGGTGCTATTTTCACCTCAACATGTTTATCAATTAGGCTAACAACGAGGTGGTTGCGTGTGTTCGATGAGCACGTTGAGGAAAGTACAACTTTCAAAATTAATTCCTTGCTATTGTCATGCTAACTGCGACACACCGCGGTTTCCTCCATCCATCACCTGAGGACGCACCTGATAGATTACCCAACCCACAGGAACCAAAATGTTATTGCGTATGTGAGGAGCTGCTTATCCGGACTGGGCAGCTAGTTTTCTATTTTTATATAATATCTCCTTCCGATATTTTAGTTATCATTTTCTTGAAACTATGACCAGTGCTGATTGTAAAGAGCAAACTTGTTTTTTCCAAACCGTTCTATTTCTTTTTTGCAACACATTAAATTCTTACATCTCTTACATTAACGAGTACAATACTGGTTAAATATTATTCAGAGAACATGATAGTTTTAATGGTAAAACCAGTTTCTAGAAATTCTGACAAAAACGATTGGAATTAAATTCATTTCGCTGAATCATCATTGAACTCTGATATTCTTGTTTTTTTTTGCTGATAAAATAATTTTAGGTTGCTACTTTGTAAATGTGTCCACGTAATCATAGTTGATGAATCGTTTTATTATTATTTTTTTTTTCAAATTCCTTCTCGTCCTTTTGCGTTTCAAAGTTTTCTAGAAATCCAGAATAATTAGAATGAAATCTGTTCGTTTGCCATTCCGAGTATAACTTCGGATTTATTGAAGCAATCTCGTTGAAATTCTAGATGTGACGCGAGAAATAATACAGGATATGTTTGTGCAAATTTTATTAGGATCCGTTTTATTGAAAACAAGCGAAAACCGGAACCAGAAAAAAATCATTCGTGTCCGAAGGCTCAATTCATCTAATCATCCGTAACGGACTTGAGTTTCTTTATGGGATAAATTAATTTCAATCAATCAAATTCCTGTTAAGACCTCCTATAGGGGGGCATAGGACAGAAACAACTCTCTTCCACAAGGCGCGATCCTGAGCATCGGCTAAATTAATTTAAGAAAATGAAATTAAGGACGAAAATACTGTACCTGTGTGCGAGTTCCCACTCAATGGTTTCCGTTGCGTTACATGCGATGTTGTTGCTGTTTGTACCCGACTATCGGTGCAGCACTATGCACCCAGTTCACTTCTGGTACATCGAGTGCAAGGCTCTTTGTTCGGCCTCCACGAGAAATTCTCGGGTGTACACAAAATGTTATGCTGCCAGATGACATTTCCTACATGTGTGTAGGAGATATGGACCGTGTAGATTTCAGAGCAGCCCAGCCAGCAAATCGATTAAGAGCGTCGACGCTAAGCATTTCCCCCTGGTCCGTCGTTGAAGTTAACTGAAGAGCGAGTTCCGATAAAATAAAAGTCTCCAACCAGACACGTAGTTGGGGGGTGGTTCTTCCGTTTTCGATTTCAATAGACGGGCGCCTTTGTTCGCACTGCGGATGACGCGTTTTGTTGTTGTAGTTTCCGATCGTGGCTGGCACACTAAGCGCGTCTAGCCGTCTTTCGGAGCTCGAATTGTTGGCGGCGTTTGACATTTGGGATCTAGCAAAACGTTTCGTGTGGGTCTAGGAAAGGGAGGGGGGTGCGTTTATGAAGACTCTCCACGCGCGGCACATTCTCTTAATTCCGTAATGGGATTGTTGCTCGCGAAGTAATCAAGTCGTGTCAGCCGAGCCAATAACTTTGTGTCAAGAGAAGCGCGCCTATCTCTTATGTTTTGGTGCACGATTTTCGGGCGATTTTACAAACTCACAATTTCTGACTGGGAAATCGATGTGTTTCAGTTCGTTCGTTGGTCGCGCCGTCAGCTGTTTCTTCCGGAGCTGAAGTTTCTCGGTTTCTGCGAAAAAGGTCAGAGCCCGGGCACGAAACGGAAGTGTCAAAATCGATTTTATTGCCCCCTGGGTGCTTCTAGCCTGGCAGTCTGTTCGAAATTCTGCGAAAAAGTGCTCCGATCGTTGCGAAAATAGCAATCCGTCAGTGTTGAAAAAGATTCGTTGTGAATGACAAAGGGGCGCATACTCGACTCCGCCGCGGCCTAAGTCTCTCGGGCTTTGTGCGTTTCAACATCCACATCTTTGGCGAAAACGTATTTCACCCAAATCTCCAGTGCTTTTCGTTTTGTGTTGCTTAATTCGTGTCGGTTGCGCTGGTAAAATTAAATAAATAATAAAAATTACCGTGAGAAACGCCATTCGTGTCGATAACGAAACGGAAGTTCTGTGAAAAATCAAACGTCTGCCCGAAATAGAGTAATGAAAAAAAGCTGCTGCAGACGCAGAAGGTGAATTTTTCGTAGTATAAATGTAAGTTTACACATCCATACATAGTGGTCCGATAGTGTGTACCTATCATTATGGTGCCTAGCACAGCTTTACTTCACCTCCTGTCAAAAGGAAGCACTTACGGGTATGAATTATTAAAAACTCAGATGAAAGGAAACCCTACCTTGTTCACCATTTCTTTATTCTCCCACTCCATTTCAGTGAATTTCAATACCAGGTATTCAGGTACATCGAACAGACCATGTTTGCAGTCTTCCCAACTACCCCCCTGGACCATTTTCCCGTCCCCCATCTATCGTCAAGCACGGGAACCTTCCTGTCAAGGATACGCTCTTTGCGATAGTATGCGAAATCCTAGATTTCAATCTTTCAGAATCGCGGAACTCGGGAGTTGTGAAGGTACCGGCATAACTTTCCTTTGTGGCGTGCGTTCAAGTGGAGCATGCTGTATATTTGCTTGCAGAACAATAACAGAGTGGGTTACGTATAGAGGTAGTGAGGCTCGCAAGAACTTTTTACAAATTCTTCTTCGTAAACCTTAGATCTCGAGACTCTTGACATTTTCAAGTTCCTGCATTTTTCTGTCAGACTATGGTTAATTATTTTTGTTCGAAAGAACTCGAGACGAAACGCACAGAGAAAATTATTTCCGGACTAATTTGAAAGATTCGTTACAGCTGCCGGCTGGAAATTGTGCGAGTGGTTATGTCATAGATTCATGAGGTGAGGAAACCAACCGACCACCTTGTGAACCGTATGATTGCTATTTTTCTTTCAATTTCCTCTAATAATCGTTTCCATTCATCATCGAAATGTTTTAAGTGCTTATCGTTCGAATCGTGTTGCTGCTGTGATTCAAACATGAAGCTAGCAACCTTGTCGGAAATTGTTTTTTTTTTTAAATCCTAGTTTGGGTCAGGGGGAGGGTATTCGAGACACGACAGCGTGTTAAGTAATTTTTTGTTCGTGCTATGCTGATCTTATATGTACTTCGAAAATGGCACTACAGATCAAATCGCGCCTTAGTCTTCTGATCGTAAGGTTCCTTAACATTTCTTTATTCTTAAGGCACCGATTACACAGCGCAACAAAACATGAAATATTTTAACGGTTGTTTACTAATTCGAGGTTACTGATTTCGAATCTACAGTGTTGGAAGAAACTAAAGCAACTTTAAGCAAAAATTTCGTTTTTTAAATTAAAATGAATAAAATTAGTTTATATGAAATTAAATTATATGTACTATATATATTTAACCTAATGACAAAAAAAATGCAAGAACTCCCGAATCTCACTTAAAAAAACAAAAACAAAGAAAAGTAATAAAAACTTCTTGGAAAAAACTAAAGCAACTGTACCAAATTGAAAAAGTAATTGCTTATAATTCCGTTAGCGTGAATTTAAATAGTACAGAAACCGTTAAACAGTTGGTGGGACGATAACAAGTAGCGAAACGATAACACATTTTTTGTTTTATACTATCATTCCAAAAGTAGAAGCACCACGTAAAGTGCTTCAGTGAAAAATAAAATTTAGTGATAATGGCAAGAAACAAGTATAATGACTTTACAAAAAACTGTGTTATTGAAGATTTTAAAAAGGGTTTAACTCAAAGGGACTTAAGTGAAAAATATAGCATCAACAAATCTGTGATATCACGACTAATAAAAAAGTATGTTGTCTCCGGTAGCGTAAAAACAATCCACAGAGGTGGACGCCCAAGAAAGACGACAGCAAGAGAAGACGCCCTCATCATCCGGAAAATTAAAAGAACCCGTTCGTATCATCGAGAGAGTTTCTATGAGATACACAATTAAATATTACTGATAGAACAATCAGAAGTCGGGCCGTGGAGGCTAAACTCCTAACTTATAGGCCGGCGTCTAAGCCAGCAATATCAAAAAAAAACCGGCAGGCGAGAATAAAGTTTGCTGGAAAATATGGAAGCTGGAATGAACAACAATGGAAGACAGTTTTATTCTCAGATGAATCAAAATTTAATTTGATTCAATCTGACGGAATGACTCATGTCAGGCGACCCAAAGGAACAAGGCTTCTTCCACAATATTGTAATCATACAATAAAACATGGAGGGGGTTCCGTAATGGTGTGGGGTTGTTTCTCCTGGGCAGGACCTGGTCCTATTGTCAAAATAGAGGGCAAAATGGATCGATTCCAATACAAAAACATCCTGGAAAATGAAATGCTTCCGTACGCAGAAGAAGAGATGCTACTCCGTTGGAGGTTTCAACATGACCGCGATCCGAAACATACCTCAAAATTCGTTACCAAATGGATTCGAGAGAAGCATATTGAAATGCTGGAATGGGCCGCGCAATCACCGGGCTTAAATCCCATCGAAAATTTGTGGGAAATCGTTAAAAAGGAATTGAGAGGGAAAAGGTTCTCCAATCAGAGTCTGCTGTTTCAAGCAATTAAAAAGGAGTGGTCCCAAGTTCCAACTAATATCATAGAAAACCTTATAAAATCGATGCCCAAGAGATGTGAGGCCGTCATAAAGCAGAAAGGATTCGCCATAAAATATTAAAATGTAGTTTTTAATTTTTATTTTTTCAGTTAAAATCGAGTTACTTTAGTTTTTTCCAGACCTTAAGTGTTTACTTTTTTTTTTACATATTTTTATTACTGTCAAATTTGGAATATATATTGAATTTTGTTTTATTTTTATGTACAATAAGGATAATAGTTAAATATATATTAATTTTATTTCAAATGGACTAATACTATGCATTTTAATTTAAAAAACGAAATTTTTGCTTAAAGTTGCTTTAGTTTCTTCCAACACTGTATATGGCTCTCCAAGATGGGGGTTTGGCGATGTGCTAACCCATCCTCGGAAAAACCAAACTTGTTTTGAAACCTGAAGCACTGCCTCGGATTGGATTGATTCAACGGCAAAGACCACGCCAACGAAAAGTGGACTATTTCTTCGGATCTTGGAACGTGCAATCCCTGTACAGAGCAGGAGCAGTGAGAGCGCTTCTGAAACAGGCAAGCAAATACAATATGAACGTCATTGCACTCGAAGAAACTAAATTGTTAGGCTACTGGATCGCTTACAATTTTTAAAAGTGGGAAAAAATTGGGAAGCCAGGAGTTTGGAGTTGCGTTTATCGTCGAAAAGAAATTTAAACACCAAGCTACCAACTTCAAATCCGTCAATGAACGATCGTGTGCAATTCGCAATCAAAACAAAATTGTTTAATGTTTGACTTATTAATGTCCATGCTCCAACGGAAGACAACGACGACGAAGTTAAAGACGATTTCTACAGCACCTTAAAATCTTCCCGTATCGTGATATTCATAAGAGAACGTGGGCATCACCCAACGGAAGAACATTCAACCTAATAGACCGCATTCTAATAGAGAAAAGGAGAGCCTCCTGCATTCTCGACTTGCATACATACATGTCGAACGGCCAATTGTGACATAGATCACTATTTGGTAAAGACCGAAAACAAAAAAAAACTATTAGGAGTACAAATTAGTTTCCGTCGTTTGACAAAAGATGGGACCACCAGATGGTTATATTGAAATTGTCAGATGTAAAACATAATATCGTAAGTTTGGACATCTGGTAACCACATAATCTGAAGTATTAGTGACTCCGTATCTGTATCACATAATTTCGTTCATGTTAAAATGTCAAGTTCTGTGCCGAATAAGCGTCATTTGCCGGCACTTTTGATTTAATTCTTTAATTTGAAGAAATCTGCAGTTGAGGCGCATCGACTGCTTGTAGAAGCATATGGTGAGGCTGCGTTAAGTGAGAGAAGTTGTCGTGAGTATTAAAAACGTTAAGTTTAACGTGAAAGACAAAGAACATAGAACGGGCTGAAAGTGTACGAAGACACGGAATTGGAAGCATTATTGGAGAAAGATTCGTGCCAAACGCAAGAAAAACTTGCACTTACATTAGAAGTAATTCAACAAGCACTTTGACCTCGTTTAAGATCGTTGCAAATGATTCCAAAAAAAAAGAAATTTGATTCCATATGAACTGAAGCCGAGAGACGTTGAACGCCGATTTTGCATGTGTAAAATGCTGCTTGCCAGGCATAAAAAAATGTTTTTTTTGTATAGAAAGAAGAAGAGAAAATCATGGGGACCACCTGGCCATGCTTCAACATCGACAGACGTTACCGAATGTTCATGGAAAAAAAACTCATGCTGGGATCAGCTTAGTGTCGTGTATTATGAGTTGCTCAAAGCGGGCGAAACCATTACTGGAGCTCTCTATCGAGCACAATTAATGAGATTGAGATGATCACTCAAGGAAAAACGTGCCCATTACTACTCCAGACACGACAAAATTATTCTCCTACATGATATTGCTCGTCTGCATATTGCGGCGCCGGTCAAAACCTATTTGGAAACACTTAATTGGGAAGTCCTACCCCACCCGCTGCACTCAGCAGACATTGCCCCTTCCGATTATCACTTGTTCCAGTCGATGGCACATGGCTTGTCTAAGCAGCGCTTTACATCATATGACGGTATTAAAAGTTGGGTCGATTCGTGGATAGCAACAGACGATGAAGAGTTCTTCCGACGTGGTATCCGAATGCTACCTGAGAGATGGGACAAAAGTATTTATTTATTTAATGACCCACCAGCATCTATCGTGATAAAACTGCGCAAGCTACAATGGGCTGGCCAAGTGGAAAGAATACACGAGGGACGAACTTCAAAACGAGTGCTCAAGCCACAAAAGCGATGGACTCAGTCGATGCAGATTGCAGATCGCTTCTCGATTTTTCAAACTGGAGGACGCGGTCGTTGGACCAAGACAACTGGAGGAAATGCAAACGGGAGGCCAAGGCTAGATATGGGCTGTAGCGCCATTGCATCATCATCAATGTAATACAGTGATAAAAATGCAATGTGGTTCGTTCGGCGTCGCGGGATGACTAACTACGCGTCTTCTCTCTTCTAGAGACGCGTGAGTTATGTATCCATTATCTAAGCAAAATGATGATACAACACTTAATGTAAAGTGATACCTGCGGGAAACACAGGCCGTGGAACATCGGACACCTATTCAGGTGCAGACACTAGGTCAGCACATTTAGATAATACAAGCAAATGCAAATAGAAGCTTCGGGCAGCAGTGGCGCGTCGTGACTATAGGAAGGGGAAGCAATTATTTTGCACCAAGCTACTAGCGCTGCGTCAATATGCATGACTCTACAAGCTTACATAATTATTTGAAGCACTTCTCATCCGAGCGCGGTGCGGTTTTTGCCAATCGATTTGAAATCCAGTCTACATTATTAATCGGAAATAAAAAATCGATTTTTTTTTCAATTTTTTAGGTAATGCTCACCTGAAACCGATTCTTTTCACTCAAAGCACGACAAATATGGGCAATATTGCCAGATCTATCTCTTCACATTTTTCTTCCTGATCATTTTTCGGCTAGTACAGAAATTTCAGTACTGGCAATACTTTGATCGAGAGGCAGAGCTGTCGACTGAAAGCACCGGCTGGAAACAATTGCATTAACGCATCTCTCCTTCGTATAGAAGTGGAACTTGCGCTCGCTACTAGCGAAAATTTTACTGGTATTGGCCGGCGGTCTCATTCTCTTGTATATGCGACTAAAAGCAATGAAAGGAAGGGTGGAAGCATTATAATGCGACGCATCTCCCCTCCATATTGAAGTCGCACTTGCAAAAAATTTCGTTCATATTGGCCGGCGGTACTGTAAATGCGTTTCTTTTCTAAAATCGCATCTTTTTCCCTGTGAAAGGCTTTCATCTTTCGTTGGTCAGATAAAGCGTGAGAAAAAGCTGTCCTGATCACATAAATGCTGTAAACAGTATAAGACGAAAATAATGCACGCTTTTTTTAAAGAAATTTTTAAATAAATTTTCATATCCGTGCTGATTTCAGTTTAGATTTTCTGAACTGATTAAAGGGCAAAACGTGAGGGAAGCATTGCTTCCCTTGCATCAATGGACGCCACGTCACTGCCGGGCAGTATCTTTTTTCCTCTAATAACATAACAACTTGTCGTAAAAATATAATTATAACACAAAATAAAGAATTCTTATTTGTAATTAACAATCGGTCGATTTTTTTTTTTTGTCTGATACATCGATTGGCTGCAAATCTCGTGCGGCACCGTGAACAGGACCGAGTGAGGGAGCTCCATAGCCTGCTCCCTCACTCGTCCATTCATACTCGTCTTCGGTGTCCGAAGAGTAGTGCGTGAAAGGCTTCATTTAGTCCGCCGTCTTCCTCTTCTCCTCGTCTTACTGAGCATACAGACCTTCTTGAAGTGGAAATGTTTCATGCTAAAAAACTCCTACTGCCTGGGGTGGGAATCGAACCCATGACCTATTGACTCTAAAGCAAGCACGCTGCCCACTACGCTATCATCGGATCGAGAACTTTTCGTACAGTTTCCTTGGCAATTTGCTGCACGATTTGTTAATCGGCCTCCTGTTCGGCCTTCTGTTCGATGGGAAACTCATAGTTTTCGGCGCTGTGTCTCTCAGCTTCTAACGCGCCCTTTATCTGGCATACGAGTTCTTCCTTGTTCCTGGCCGTAGTAGACCGGCTATTTTGAAATTTGAAAAAAAACGTGGTTATTTGAAACTGATGCTTTTATTTCAATAAAGAGTGTACACATGGAGGCTATGTATGGAATACAATACCGAGCAAACGCTGCATGACCGACAAAAAAAAATGGAACTAAATTCTAAATAGGCGGTTTTAATGGGACACCCACCCTCTATTTCACGACACCGAAATTCTTTAATTGTTCGTCAAGAATTTCACACTCAAAATTGTGCTGCGGAAATGAATCAAACTATTTGTTCGGAAATTCTCTACCGGTCATTTCAATTATAAAATCCTGTTCGGTCACTGGTTTCGCGGTAAAACTTTTCATAACTTCTCCTTTTGTCCGTTCGAAAATTCTTACTCGCGACTACACGATCACTTAATCGTAATTCCAGAGAATTCTCACTTCAAACGTTCTAGAATTTTCCACACTATTCACGCTATCAATTTTCGCAATTGTCACTGACGATTTTTACAATTTCCCAATCGTCACTCCCGATTTTACTCGAAATCTCACACTTCTGACATCAATTGAAGATCGCAAGGGGTCGCTGGATTTCAAGTAAATAAAACAAAATCGCTTTAACTTAAATAATCGCAAACTTTATTTATCGCTTCCCACTAACTCTCGCAAACACCTTTTCCATTTACCAACTGCCGATTTTCTATCTTTGATTGACTATCGCGACTTTCCACGCATTATTATATGGTTCTTGTCGCCCTCCTCTCGCCGGCTTTTCGTCTGTCTGCCTTTCGCCTGCTGGTAGCCAGCTTTTCATCTGTCTGCTTTTTCATCTGCATTTCAATAACTGTAATGGAGCACTCCATTCTGCTAGCAGATGACGGGCTACTTCCGGACCTCAGCGAGGGCTGAGGATGTGGGGGAACGTTTTGGTCCGGGGAAGATACCATCCTTATTGAGCTGTGTGAAATGAAAAAAAAACGAACGGACGGAAGGTTCGCGCTACCTACCGGTACGTCTTTACGCCGAATCAAAGAAGATCATTCCAAGAAAGTCCTAAGAAGCAGGGATTTCTTGCAACGAACTGCGAAGGCACACCGGGAACAACACCAACCAGCCCATGGCGGACTCCCACGCCTTTTTTTAATTAATTTCCTTATATTTTTATTAATTTTTTGCTAAAAAAAAATTTTAAAATCACCACGGCCCGCCAAAAAAATTCCGATCATCCTCCTTTCGAAGCCAAAAACTAACAACCGAAAAACTGCGCAGTCATCCCAAAAAACAAACCGGGTTTTGACCGATAGATTCCGCCCCGGTGGAGTCACTTTGAGTGAAGTTGCTCGCAATTCCGTCCATTCCTAGTGACAAACTGGTCATCGTCACATACCCACGATCAGTTCGAGATCACAAGCAATTGATGATCGTGTGTGTGCAGAATAGTATACAGCTGAAGATTTCGAATACTCGATGAGCGGCTTAATGTTGTTGGATTCATTCTAGAGTGCACGTGTTTTTATGGTAATTCAATGATCGCACATATATTTGTGTTTGGTTGAAGACCTTGACGTTCCCATCAAGTCGCATACCGTTTGCAATTTGATGATAACGAAGTAGAGCTGAAATTTCGCATTACTTTCGAGTATAGGGGAAGACTGCGGATATTTGATGAATGACTTGGGCTAACATGCAACAATATTAACTGGTCGAATACTTCCACCACTTCTACCCCTTCGTATGCAAAAATAATTAATTCGATCATTTCTAAGAAATAAATTATCACCAACTGCAGCCTTAACCTTAACCCTTATTGACTTGCCAGGCATCTCCAACTTGTCTCAAGCACAACAAAATTGGTGTTTTCATTTTCACTTTGTCATGCAGAAATAAGACACCCACGTTTATATGAATGCAGTATGTAAATTTAAAATTTTTAAAATATATACAAAAACATTCAAAATAACACTGCTCAAAATGGCGTATGATTCAAGCATACGTTGTTTCTTAAAGTGCTATTAAAAAATAAAGCAATTGCATAGTTTTCATTAAATAATCGCAATAACATATGTAGCTACGTAAATAGCATACGTGCCCTGACCTTTATGCTTTACACCATGAGCTGTTGTTTCCGGAATCCATAAAGTTCATTAGTGTCATATGTTCTGAGTCGCTTTTAACGATGGGAATAGCAAAACCGTACATGAACTTGATCAGAACACTAATGTAAAGCTGAAGTACTCGTACTTAGTTGAGATTAAAATGGCATTGCGAGTGCACGGGGACTTAAACTGGGAACAATGCCAATGTTGATACAAATCCAGGCATGTATCTTTACAAGACGCACAACACTAAGTACAATTCGTGTCTATTATTCTATACTAGTTCTAAGATATCAAAGTTTCCAAAGTTTCCCGCGAATCTTAAGACAGCTCAGAAAACATATTACGTTAAGATTTTACCAAGCAATTGATGCTAAGACTTTAAATGATTATTTACATGATTGCTAGTATTGGGTACTTAATTATTAGTGTTTTGGGAAGGTAGATTACAGCAATTTAAGTAAATTCACCTGATACTTAAGATCAAAATTTTTTTTCGGTTCAACAATTTTTCATGGTCAGATTTAATAGCAAGCTAAACGACAGATGCGATAGGCCTGGGTCAGACTGACCTATGGAGTTACACTCATCATCTCACCTGCACCTATCGCATTATTAAGATGCGCATTATATTTTTTACTATTTAAGATTTTTTTTTCCAACAATCGTAAAAATGTTATTTTTTTAATCATTAAAAATAAATATTATTTTATGAATGCATTATTGCTAGTTTTTATTTTCATGCAAATTTTTATTACATTCGACCAATTTTCACAATTTACAAAAATCTTAAAAATTTTAATACTTCATTTTGCCGTCATTGAAACACTTTCGAAAGCTAGGGTGTAGCCTAATGGGTAGCGTGTTGGCTTACAATGCGAAGGTCGTGAGTTCAAATCCCGGTCGACGCATGATTCCAGCTCACTACCTGCTTTGGGTATACCTTGGTCACCTCAATCTATGAAAATGAAAAATTCGCAGATAAAGGGTTGTGCGAAGAGCCAACAACCCTTCCACAATAAGTAATGAAAAATGTTAGGGAACCTGAAAATCAGGAGGCCAAGGCCCGGTTCGGGCTACCGTGCCATTGAAGAAGAAACACTTTCGAATAGTTTTCAATTCATTTCATCATACTGAAATTAATTTTTGAGAAAAGAAACCAAAAATACTCCGACGTCTTTGATGAGGGGCCTTTTAAAAAATTGTCGGCGAAACACATAGTCTGACATCATAGAGAAACGAAGTTAAAATCTACATATTTAAAAGAATAAGCGTTTTTCTGTAAACTCACTACAGCCCAAACCAATGATCCAAAATAAATAAATTTAATACCATTTGAAATGTATTTTCATCACGGTTTGCCATTTATGGGTGCCAGGTTTCTATCTGTTCCGGTGCCGGATTTCCGCTGAAATACGGGAACATGATGAAAGGAAAGGTGAAACGAAAATTGATAACTCCTCCCGTAATCAGATCACGACCTCCGAGAAGCATACAAGAACTTAAACCCGGAGCGAGACAGTTACATAAAATACAAACTCTATTCATTCACCGCATACCGATCTTTCAGTTCATCTGTACATTGGACAAATACACAATAGCTATCCCCACAACCCTCACCATCTGCAAATATTATATAGCCAGTACAACTGCTAGGGTGTAGCCTAGTGGGTAGTGTGTTAGTCTTGTAATGCGAAGGTCATGAAGTCAAATCCCGGTCGACGCCAAATATAATTCTAGCACATTGCCTGCTTGGATATACCTTGGTCCCCTCAATCTACGAAAATAAAAAATTCGTAGATAGAGGGTTGTACGAAAGGCTGACAACCCTTCCACAATAAGTAATGAAAAAAAAATGCTAAGGATCTTGAATATCAGGAGGCCAAGATTCGATTTGGGCTGTAGCGCCATTGTAGAAGAAGAAGAGTACAACTGAAAAATACACCATCTTCACCAATCGTTACGGCCGTTCTAACTCCCCTTCCCCTACCCTTCCAATCCCATTTCTTCCCTACATGACTACGATTGCGCATTGCATATAAAGGCCGAAGTTGCCTATAAAAGCTTGAAAAGGGCGGGACAAAACGCAATATTTCTTTCAAGTACTTCATTTGCTTTTTTATATAAACAGAGAAAGCACACTGATCGACATCAAGAGTTTGATATTTAGAGTTCGTGCTTTGGTGATATCTAACGTTTCCTCTTCAGTAGTTCGATCGTTCTACGTATACACAATGCCATCGCGTCTTTACTGACTCACAAAAAACATTACTAAGGTCGCTATTTTATGTTAAAAGTCTGTTTCGAATCTACCGGTCCAACATTTTGTAACGCGTACTGTCTATGTGTTCTCCATGCTTCTTTTGTTATATATTTGTATACAGTTGCTCAATTAAGTAATCGGACAGAGCTATGAGACGAAGACTTTTGTCAGTAACTCTTTATAAATCCCATTTAGGAGAAAATGGAATGCATATACATTTACTTGTTAATACTAGTTTTTAATCTAAGAAAAAAAATAGCTGAATAATAGTGAATTCTCATACAAAACTAGCATGGGTCGTCGAGGTAAAGAAACTACTAACGAAGTTCGGAAATTGGTCATCAAACATCACAAAAACGGGATGTCTGTGCGAGAAATTGGGGAAATCATCGGTAGAAGCCATTCGACAGTTCATGACATCATAAAACGGTGTGAAATTAATAAAAGTATTGAAAATAATCCTAGATCCGGACGGCCGAAAAATTTTTCAAAGGCAGATGAACGGTGGATCGTGCAGCAAGTAAAGAAAAATCCCAAGCTGAGTGCGACAAAATTGACATCAGAAGTGTCTAACTATCTCCACATTACTGCAAGTACAGAATCTGAAAAGTTCTACGGAGTGACGATTTTAACGGCAGAGTTCCACGCAAAAAACCTTTTGTAAATAAGGAAAATCAGCTAAAGCGACTTAAGTTCGCTAAAGAGAATAAATCGCGTGACTTTTCCTATTGGAGCACAGTGTTATTTACTGACGAGAGCAAATTTAATGTTTTCCGGTCAGATGGACAAACATATGTGTGGAGACGACTAAATGAGGAGTTCAAACCTGTTAACCTTCAACCGACCGTAAAACATGGAGCTGGATCATTGATGGTTTGGGGCTGTATGGCTGCCCTGGACCAGGAAAGCTAGTTTTTATTGATGGCATAATGGACCAACACAAGTACATATCCATTTTAAAAGAAAATCTTAAAGAAAGTGTAGATAAATTGGGCATTTCTGAGACATTTTCGTTCTATCAAGACAATGACCCAAAACACAAAGCTCACAATACGCGCATGTGGTGGATGGAAACGCTCCCACAATCTCCGGATATAAATGTAATCGAACATTTGTGGGCCTATTTAGAAAACAAATTGAAATCGCGGGTAATTTCTTCGAAGGCCGAGCTTAAAGTGGCTCTGGAGGACGAATGGAAAAAAATCGATCCCTCTTATTGCAGGTCGTTGGTGGAATCTATTCCAAGAAGACTGGAAGCCATTCGGAAAACCAAAGGTTTTCAAACAAAATACTAAAATAAGAAAAAAAGCTTTTTTATACTTAATTTACTATTTGAAGTGTCCGAATATTTAATTGGAATTTAACAATCATATATTTTGAATGTTGGCCTATAATTTTTTTTGTAAATAAAATAGAAATTTATTTTTTTCTTATTTTATAAACTATTGTTACCTAGTAAATATATATGCATTTCATTTTTTCCTAAATTGATTTTTCATAAAGTTACGGACAAAAATCTTCACACCGCGGTTCTGTCCGATTACTTAATTAAGCCACTGTATATGATACCATGAAAGAAAAAAGTGCAAACCCAACCGAAAATAAAGCGCTTCATAATCACTAATGAAATATGATTGCTTTAATTGCTTTCTTTTGCATAATCGCCGTGGACTCCTGAGGTGTACCGACTGATTAGTAGACCGCGCTAATTTTTGGGATAATAATTAAGGGCAGTCCTACCTGGTTATCAAAAAATTCCCAGAGTAATTTTAATTACAAAGTCTCGATCCTTTATCGTCACAATGTAAACCAGCTTCACTAATCTATACGATCGCTCTCATTCTCCTTCCTCTACCATACCAATTCCATTCCATCCCTCTATTACTGTGTTTGTGCATTACACATAAAGGCCGAAAAAAGGGTTGAAAACGGGCGGGGACAAAACGCATTACTTCTTTTGACTACTCCATTTTTTTTATATACACAGAGAAAGTACAGTGATCGACATCAAGAGTTGGACATTTGAAGTTCTTACTTTTTTGTTAGCATATAACGTTTCCTTTTCAGTTGTGTGATCACACATAATGCCTAATGCCTATGTACACATAATGCCTTCGCGTATTTATTGACACACAAGAAATATTGCTATGGCCCCTATTCTCTATAACGGCACGCGTCGTTCGGCACAATATATTTTAAAAGTGTGTTTCGAATATACCGGTTAGTATCTGTCCAACATTTTGTAACGCATACTGTCTATACAGGGTGTTTGGTACTCCGTGCATAACCTTGTAAGGGGTTATTCCTGGATATATTTTGAGCAAAAAATTGTTCTACGGAGATGGTCCATTTTCAATATCCGCGGAGATACAGGGTGACCAAGAAAAGTGTTTCGGACCTGTACCTTCACTCACTCAAAACGATATATCTTGAAAACTAATAATCGCATTTCAAAGTGTTATAGCTTGTTTTTTAGGGAATCAAATTACCTTTCATTTGGTGTAATAGTCCGTATTGTATCTGTACCCAATCCTGAGGTATTTGCTTCAGACCACAAATTTTTGATACTTTGACCCTCAAAATTCTGTGATCAATGTAGTTTTTCTCAAAAAAACGCATTATAAAAATGTCATTTTAATGTTGTTGTTTTATGTGCCATATTATTGCCTACAAAAGATGCATACATACTTATGA
Source organism: Chorisops tibialis (assembly GCA_963669355.1). Taxonomy (NCBI): domain Eukaryota; kingdom Metazoa; phylum Arthropoda; class Insecta; order Diptera; family Stratiomyidae; genus Chorisops; species Chorisops tibialis. The sequence goes on from OY770262.1 coordinate 278,335,400, forward strand.
CTTAGGTTTTCCCGTTTTCCAGGTAATAAGCGAAAATACATATGGCTTAAAAATAAAATATGCCATAAACCAACCCTCGTTCTAAGAAAACTACCTGAATTGTTGTTAAACTGAAATATTCTTTGTGTCCTTTAATTACTATTTAGATTATCGATGAATGTCCTTTAAGTAGTATTTAAATTATCGAGGAAATGAATTAAATTAAAATGAGTTTCAACACAACGACGCTGTCCGACGCTTGGCATTGCAGTTAAACGTCTCTACGTGGAAAGTTTGGAGTGTCCTCAAAGCAGAGCGGTTGCATCCCTACCACCACACACCAGTGCAGGAGCTGGTACCCATTGATTTGCCCAAAAGGATGGAGTTTTGCAATTGGCTCCTTGAACGACAACTAAGTGACGAGAATTTTATGAACAACATTCTTTGGACTGATGAGTCCCAATTCACCAGGGACGGTATCACAAACTTCCACAACTTACACACATGGACTGAGAGCAATCCACATACAAGAAGAGAGGCATCATTTCAGCACAGATTCAGTGTCAATTTATGGGCAGGTGTGATTGGCAACGATTTTATTGGTCCTATTAGGCTTCCGCCTACCCTAAATAGTTCCAATTACTTGCAGTTTTTGACAAATGATCTACAAGAGTTATTGGATGATGTGCCACTGCAATGATTGGCTTCCATGTTTTACCAACACTATGGTGCTCCAGCTCATTACGGCCGACAAATCAGAGATTGGCTAAATTCCAATTATAGCAATCGCTGGATCGGTAGAAATGGACCGATACACTGGCCTGCAAGATCTCCTGATTTAACTATTATGGATTTCTTTGTATGGGGACGGATGAAGGGCCTTGTCTACGCAACGGAAGTAGTAACGTTGCAGGATCTAAATACCAGAATCGATGCGGCAGCAACAGAAGTAAGGCAGCAGTTGAGGAGTATGAACTCAAAGAGAACACAGGCAAAACGAGCTTTAGCGTGCATTCAAAATGAAGGGAGCCATTTTGAACAGTTATTGTAATTAAGGAAATTTGAAATAAACCATAAAAACCATTCTTAAGTTCTTTTAGTTCAAGCGGAGAGTGTTGATCAACCTATTCTTGCTTTTTTGACAAAAGTGCTACATTATTGGAATGATAATTTCTTCTAAACTATAAAACTTATGCAATGCAAGTGTATGCATCTTTTGTAGACAATAATATGGCACATAAGAAAACAACATTAAAATGACATTTTTATAATGGGTTTTTTAGAGAAAAACTACATCGATCCTAGAATTTTGACGGTCAAACTGTCAAAAATTTGTGTTCTGAAGCAAATATCTCAGAATTGGATACAGTTACAATGCGGACTATTACAGCAAATGAAAGGTAATTTGATTCCCTAAAAAACAAGCTATAAAACTTTGAATTGTGATTATTAGTTTTCAAGATATATCGTTTTGAGTGAGTGAGGGTACAGATCAGAAACACTTTTCTTGGTCACCCTGTATCTCCGTGGATATTGAAAATTTACCATTTCCGTAGAACAATTTTTTGCTCAAAATATATCCAGGAATAACCCCTTACAAGGTTATGCACGGAGTACCAAACACCCTGTATGTTTTCCATGTTTTTTCTGCTATATGTATATTTATATATATCAATCCATGAAAGAAAAAAGTGTAAGCCCAACTGAAAATAAAGGGCTTCAAAATCATCATTGAAACACGTTTGTTATTGCACTTATTATTTTCTTTTATATGATCGTGTTATTCATCTATTCCAATTTGTTTGTACTAGACGCCATTTTAAAATTGCATTATTTGTTTTTCTCCAACTAATAAGAGTTTGTTGGTTTTAAATTTCTTAGCGCACATAAGGTTTTAAATACCGAAGGATTTTTCCTCATATTCAGTTTCTTCTAATTTTTTCCGGTGGATGGGATGCATATAGAATACAACACTATGTCAAAGTATATGCAGGCGGATCTTACTAAGTAAATATTTTCACTCTTTAACTATCCCAGTTGGAAAAAAAAGAGTTTGCCAATTATTTTAAATGCGCTTAATCTATCGCGAGAAAGTGCTTCGAATTTGCTAACATTTCATTTTAACATTACATGTCAGTTTTAACAGAAGCGATTTTAAAGCATATTTTCGAAGCCATTTTAAAGCGTATTTTTTGAATTGAGCGAAAAGTGCGATTTAGAGCTCATAAGTGTTGTAACGAATAAAAAAGAGATTTTTTTCAAGTCGATTTGAACCTGGGATCTTAGATCGCAAAGCAGACGACCACTGAGCCATCTTCACGAAACGTTTAAGTCGGTCAAAACGTGTGACTATTAACCGCTATTAAAGTGCTTCTCCCTAACATCTTTAGAAGCGATCTGTCTTTTACAAACATATCAGTATTTACAGGTTATTGGTGACTAATGCATAATCAGTTATTGTATAGACTTATTCAGTTACATAGGGACTGCTAGTTGCTAATAATTCTTTAATAATACAATTTAGTAAGTTTCGAGTAATCTTATAAACCAGAAAGTATAATCGACTAATCTAAAATAAGTAATCAGATTTTATCTGTAAAGTATAAAAATGGCTGTTAAACTCTCATGTAGGTACGTTTAAGGCCGATGCTCAGGATCGGAAAACGGAAATTTGTGTGGCGCTAGTTTAATAAAAATTTCCACATCGCTCAAAGCTATAAGTACTTACAGCATAATGCAATTATTTAATATTTTACTGCTCAGATTCTTTGTTCTATACCTGATTAAAGTACATACATGTCCATATATAATAATGTTCTAGCTCTAAACTCTTTAGAAATATTTCATAATAATATTATTGTGTTCAAGTATCGACAGTTGTAATTTGAGTTTAAAAACGATATAGCTGCAAGGATTTATACCTAAAGTTCACCATATCTTTGCACAGTTCATGCATATATTTTCCGAGAAAATTCGACTAACATGTGCTTAGTTTACATTTTGAGAGAAGAATGATTTGAGAACTTATTGTTACTGTAATCGCAAAGCGTTAATAAGGACTTCCAACTTATAAAAATGGCACTTAAACTCTCATATAGGTACGTTTTGCAAAACGGAAAAATTTACGTGGCGCTAGTTTAATAAAAATTTCCACATTGCTCAAAGCTATAAGTACCTACACCATAATGTAATTATGGCTTTATTCATGTTCCGTTTTTTTTTTTATGGGCGCCATTTATTTTTCTATTTCTTATCGTAAATAAGATTTTAAATTTAGCAATACCAAAGCATTTTTCCTCACTTTCGGAGTCTTCCAATTTTTTCGGATGGATGGGATCATATAGAATACAACACTATGTCAAAGTATATGCGGGCGGGTCTTACCAAGTAAACATTTTTCAATCTTTAACTATCCCAGCGGGAAAAAAAGCGCTTGCAAATTATTTTAAATGTGCCTAAATTGTCGCGAGGAACTTGCAAACATTTCATATACATTTTAACATTACATATAAGCGCTCTGTTTCTGCTGGTGTCGAGTTTGACCTTGGAGCCGTTAATCGAGCTGTTACTCGGCGATATTTGAAAAGTCGACGAGTGACAATTCGTACTGAAAAAATAATAACAGATTGCGATTTCACTAAAAAAAACTTGAAACGTAATTTTCGGAAGTTTAAATTTATACTTGGCATAAAATTTCTCTGAAAGACCAAATCGATTGCAGAAAATAAGGTAGACTAGCTTCAAACAAACTATTCCTTTCTTGGCGGGTGGCGGCAGCTGGACAGCTGCAGAACGGCCAAATCCTTTTGAGAAGAACCGAATAAAAATATTACAGCTCAGCTGTTACAACGTAGTCGCTATAGCGTCCGAACTGTTGTTGGCCTAACCACAGGTCATTGCTTGTTAAAGCTGCACGCATTTAGGCTACTGATCGCGAGCGACAGCCTTTGCAGAGGTTGCAAGGAAGATTAAGAATCTATCGAACATTATCTTTGTCACTGTCCGCAAATCTTCAACAGGCATCTCTTTTGTTTTGGATCTAGATTCTTCTCATAAGTCGACGACCTCAGAGGCGTCAAACATTCGAGCCTGGTACGGTTCGCAAATCGAACCAAGTGGCTAGAACTATCTCATAAGCAATAGGGGAGTACAATGGGCCCAACTAGATGGCCCCAGTACATTGTGGTTCTACGAAATCACCCTTCTACAACCTAAACCTAGCGTGTTGGCAACCGGAATGGATCTTACCATCTCCTCCAATATATAAAAATTCCATGCAGCGTTTTCAACAAGGATAAATCTGAAAAGGGGGAAGGACGAAAGGTATGGGTGGCTGAAGTCCCAGATGAAATTTGTAATAGCAGGCAGAAGTTCCCTGATGGAGAAAATTTGTGTGGTGGGGGTTTCGATCAACAAGAGAGGATTGGAGATACGGAGGTCGTCGTAAGGATTCCGCTGCGATTAACAGAGAGCTTCCGCTGAGCCGACCTCAAAATCTTAATTCCACCGCCATCTTCCTGAAATTCCTACAGTCTGGTGGGAGTTTGCTATTCGTCTACCTGGACCTCCTGAAACGGGAAAGGTAATGCCGAGTCCAAACAGTGGATTCTAGTGACAATTCATCCTTAATTTTTATTTCTTAAAATGTACTTACAAGTACAAGTCCTGGCAACAGCTTAAAGCCGATGCTCAAGATCGCGCCTTGTGGAAGAGAGTTGTTTCTGTCCTATGCCCCTATAGGGGGTCTTAACAGGAATTTGATTGATTGATTGACAATGTACTTATACATTAAATGCAAGGCTCTGAAGCATGCCTAATAATAGTCGCTCTACTTGTACTTTTTTTAGGGATATCCAAGATTCTTCTAACTAGAGAGCGAAATTATAGCTCGCTGCACCCGATAAAACAAAGCCAAATATGCTTACACCGCGGTCTTATACTTAGTAGACAATATCTCCGTGGAACTGTCAATATTTCACCATCAATGGCGCGACAGCCCAAATCGGGCCGTGGCCTCCTGAAGTTGTCGCCTCTAACCATCTCGATCCAAAGACCGCGTCCTGTAGCTACTAATTTACTTTATTATTTTAATAATAAAGTATTGTGATCGACTTGGGAAAAAAAAAAAATTTGCTACCCTGAAATTTTTTTTTTTCGCGTTTCATGACTAAATTAGCCTAAAAATGCAAAAAAAAAAAATCCGTCTGTCTGTACGCCGTCCGCCGTACGCCGTACGCCGTACGCCGTACGCCGTACGCCGACGTGTACGCTCAGCGCACATTAACTCCCAAACCCTTCAAGATAGAAAGTTCATTTTTGAAGGGGTTGTAGATAGTTGCGGATCTCAGGCGGATACCAATTTTGGGGGGTATACGACTTCAGGGGGAGGCAGGGGGAGCGCTTAAACCGAAAAATACGAATTCAAATATCTCAACCATGTTTACAGCTAGGAAGCTAAAAATCAACATACATATACAGGGGTTTGTGGGACAACTTTTAAAAATAACTTAATTTTTTTATCCATTGGCGTGCGAAAAGGGGGGGCTAAGAACCAACTGTCGGCCGAATTTTTTTTTCAAATGATTATATCTTCGAAATTACTTCCCATAAAAAATTGATATTTTGAGACCATTAAGGTAGTATATAGATCTACTAGAAGCAGTTTAGATAGAAGCTAATTAGTGAAAGGGGGAGGGTCAGGGGGGGTGCAAAGAAAAACACTTAAAAATTAATATCTCAACTGTCTCTTATGCTATGTAAATGAAACTTGAAATGTATACTAAGCTTTACTAGCGACATATGAAAAAAATATAATATGTGGACATTATAGTAGTGGGGGGAAATGGGGAGCATTTCAAAAATGGCGCACTTTTCAAAACTACAAATCATCAAATCTCAAAATTGAGTACAGATATCAAATCAAAAATTTGTCAGATTGTAGAGCTATATAATTTTTAATTTTGGTAAAAAATTTGAGTTGGGGGGTGTATGGGGAGGGAGGTGGAAAGCGAAAATGTTGAAAATTTTGAGTGATTTTTTTATGGCTCTGGTAAAAGATACAAAGTTTAAATTTTGCATGTCGACACATCTATTTGATATAAATAGAAAAAAAATAGTAATTTGTTCCAAAATTGTTATGCTCCGAAGTGGGGGTCTAACGTGCACAAGGTGTTTCATGTCGAATGAAAAAAACACATAAACTGAAAATTTTTGAATGAAATTTTTAGGTAGAAACTTAAAAATTTGGGAAATGCATTTAAAAAAAATCTCTAAAAGTTTGAAATATTAACTGGTCGAATATTTTTAAAACTTCTACTCCCTCCCATACAAAATTATTTTTTCGACCAATTTTAAGAAATCAATTATCACCTAACTATCAAAAGCTATCAATTTGAAATTTAGCACAATAACTTAGAAAAATAGTTAAAATAAAATTACGGTAAAAGTTTTAAAATCATGCTTGCCCTTCTACCCCCTCCCATACAAAAGCATGATTTCGACCAATTTCATTAAATCAACTAATAACCAACAAATTAAAAGCTACGAACTTCAAATTTTGTACGAGCACCTTACAACAGAAAAGAAAGAAAATTTCATCACAAATTTTACGATTTCCCTACCCCCTCTACCCCCTCCCATACAAAATATTTTTTTCGAGCATTTTTAAGAAATCAGTTATCAGCTATCTCTTAAAAGCTATCAATTTCAAATTTTGCATGAAAACTTATAAAAGTAATTCAAATGAAGTTGCTTTAAAAGTTTTGAAATTGCGCTTACCGTTCTACCCCCTCCCATACAAAACTATGATTACGACCAATTTCATTAAATCAACTAATAACTAACAAACTAAAAGCTACGAATTTGAAATTTTATACAAGCACCTTACAAGAGAACCGAAATAAAACTGCATATCAAATTTTACGATTCCCCTACCTTCTCTACCCCCTCCCATACAAATTTTCGGTTTCGTGAAAGTAAAATACACCGAATTTTATGAAAATTTTATGCAATTTCGTCTATGAAACACATTCTATATAGAGAATATTGGACGTGATTCAAGCAATTATTAAAAAGCTGTTAACATCCAACCACCCTTGCTATTACCCCTCCTCCTCCCCTCATAAAAACCCAAACTTGCAGAAACGAATGAAATATTGTCAAATTGACAACAGCCCTGCCCAAGAAACCCCTTTGCACTTAGCTTTCCCTAACCACTTTAACCTGCATATTGACTTTCCACTCATCCGCAACTTGTTCCAAGAATAATAAAGTTTCGCCCGACTTGTTGGCAGTTTATTTTAAGATTGCTTTGCTGTTTTCATCAACCGAGTCTTCCCATCGCCTGTATGGTTTGCCTACTGGTCGGTTACCACTCGCTTTGCCTTTAAGAGCACGTTTGGGGATTCTTCTGTCTTCCAATCGCTTTACATGGCCAGCCCACTGCAGTTTACGTAGGTCCCGAAATTCTTCGGAGGACCTTTCTTTCGAATGCGTTAACTGCTTTTTTGGAAGTTCGTGTTAATGTCCACGTCTCGCTGCCATAACAGAGCACAAGTTTATATATTCGCAGCTTATTGTTCCTGTGCACTTTCTTGGATTTCATTATTGGAAGTACCGATCAATACGTCTTATTTGCAAGTATTATCTGTCGTTTGATTTCGTCTGTTTCATTGCCGTCCTTTGCTAGATTAGCCCCAAGATATATTGAGTTGCCCACATTATCAAAATTATATTCCGCAATTGTTATGTTTTGTCTGATTGGCGTTCTCCTTCTTGTTTGCGTCATTACTTTTGTTTTGCTTTCGTTAATGCGCAACCTGACTTCTTTTGCGGTGGAGTCAGGATTGACAAATATCTCGTTAGCACTAGAAAAAGATCTTGCTAGGATTTTAACGTCGTCAGCGTATGCTACTAGTTGGGTGGACTTGAATAGTAGTGTCCCGTTGGTGTCGACTGGGATTTTTCGGACGACATACCCTAGTGCCAAGTTGAAGGGGGCTAGACTATCTCCCTGCTTTAAGCCACATTTCGATCGAAAACTAGTTGTGGAATCAGTTTGTATTCTCACTAGGGATTCAGTGTTCGTCATTGTAAGTCTCCAAAATCAAGCATGATTTGGTATAGTACCCTCCTGTCGATACTGTCGTATCCTTGCTTAAAATCTACGAAAATTTCGTGCACGTCTGTGTTATATTTCCAGCATTTCTCAAGCTCCTGTTTCACCGAAAATATCTGGTATGTTGTAGATCGTCAGGTTCTGAATCCACCTTGGTATTCGCCAATTATTTTATTAGTATTATATATTTCCCCTAAGATTTAGATCATTCGAGGGCGGTAAATCATAGATTATCTCTAGGGTGGATAAAATTCGTCTTTAGTTATATCGTCCTTGTCTTCTGTTGGTGCATGGACGTTGATCAACAAAGTGTTGAAAAATTTAAACCAGATTGCACACAATCTTTAACTAAATGGTTTGAAACTCGTGACCTGCTGTTTAATTTTTTTATCAACGACAAAAGCGACTCCAAACTCTCTGCTTCCCGACAAGTTTCCACTTGGATAGATTGTGTGTGATTTCATGTCCATGATTTCGCTACCGAGCCATTTCGTTTCTTGGATGGCAGTTATGTTGATGTTGTGTTTTGCCACTTCTTCGAGAAACTCTTTCAGAGCTCCTGTCCTAAATAAGGATCGAACATTCCAAGATCCAATAGAGTAGTCCATTTTTCGTTTGCGGGGTCGTTGCCGTTGAGTCCATCCGTTCCGAGGCTGTTCTTCAGGTTTCTGGACAGTGTTCTTTTTCCCGTGATGCGTTGTCGGTGCCTCGCTCAACCCCCGACCTGGAGGATCAGTCCTACTTATTTATTATACCCTGGTAGAAAAGGGTGGGAGTTTTCAGCTAAATATGACATGCTGGAGTTCTCACAGCTATGCTGCGAGTCCAACTATGTCATACTTTTGTTTATTTCCTGAGACGCTTGCCATTCAGGTTAACTCCATGCTCCCTCCTCCTTTCTCAACCGGGCTTGGAACCCGCTATGGCGGAGTTGGAGTGCTGGAATTATACGTCGACCGGGACATGAACTCTGAATTCACGACCTCCGCATTGTAGACCAATACGCTATCCACTAGGCTACACTAGGGTTAGTAGAAACTAATCTGCTGCGAGGTTAACAACATACGATCGAATTGTAGCTGAGAATTTCATGTTGATTTACTTGATGGTATAAGGGGTCATGATATGGTACAGTCCATTAAACAAATCTGTGATATCTATACTATCTTCTTCTTCTTCTGTTGGTCTGCTAGTAAATTTCCATGTCTCCGTAAATCGCATGAAGTATCTTAGTTGTCTCCTTGAAGTATTCTTGATAGGTGGCTTATGTCTGTCGGAAGGAACCAATTTAGCTTACCAAAATTTTGTCCCCTACATGTTTTGGATTGATCGTCGAGTGGAAACACCGTTCTTTGCATTGGTCCTGAAGCCAAAAATGACGTGGCGGTCGTCATTACACCAAAAGCGAGCAACAAGTCTCATTAACTGGAAACCAATCTTGGATAGGATTATCGTCGTCAGATTAGGACAAATCATGTGGGAGCATCGTGACCCTTGGGTCGACGCGTCCCGACCTTGGTTTTAGAGACCCGAAAACGGTTAATTATTTGTGACGTTTTATAGTATTCGAAGGGACCCTTTTTCCAGATAAGAGTCACCATAAAAGATCTTGGGATTCCGTGGTATTACCCAAAACGAAATCGACCATTTGGTTATATGTAAGTCGCCGATGGAGAACATGTCTCCTTGATGTACGAGCGAAGCGTGAAACTAACGTGGGGCGCGATAGCTACTTGATGGTTACCTGCTTAAAGGCCGCTAAACATTCAAGTATCAGGTGGAAGTATTATGACTTTTAGTTCCTTGCTATATCTACCATACCTTCGGAAGTATTTGACATAAAAAGTTCATATTTTAGGACTATTTAGGCGGCATGTAGGTCCACTATAATCAACTCAGAAGGAGGGTAATAATTGTAAGAGGGATGGTCAGGGAAGGGGGGTTTGCAAAGAGAACTTAACAGTTAATAGCTCGACTATAATAAATGCAGAGTACTGCTATATTTCATCGATGTTTGAGAGAATCCATTGAGGCCGATGCAGCCTCATCTCCAATTAATAGAAACGCATGTTGTTTATTGGATACGGCTGAGCAAAACTAGGATTCATTTCGGGACCCCAGCCCGAACATGCGAGTTGTCCTCAAGATGTGATCGGGTAAAAGCTCAGACAATTATACATCTGGACTACTAGTACGAGCATCATTAAAGCAATTCAACAACAATAACGTTTGCTTATATCCTTACGTAAAAAATTTAATTTTATGGACTTTAATTAGTCTGAAAATAATTACTTTTAAGCAAAACGAGGGTTCTAATGTACCCGTTCAAGAACGAACTAGCCATTCACTTGCTGGCATCTGTATACTTCTAGAAAACGAGATTAGTATACAAATCATGTGATAGATACTACTTTGTTGTAGATTACACTTCAATATTTAATACCTTCGAGAAAAATGAACAGTAGCCGCACACCTGGTGTAATAAACTTTTCGGATTACCGATCGAAATCTAATTTTAATCTATAAGTGCAAATTTCATGGTCTATGAAAAAACATTTTCCCATGACAATTAAAATTCTCATAACCAATAACTGAGCATAGCGAAAAAAATGCTTCTAAGAATAATTAAATCATTTAAAGTTTCAGCATTCTCTATATAGAATATCCGATTGCGCACAAGTATTTTAAGAACAAACCAGTAACAAACCAGATATCGAATTAAAATTTTATTTTTCTTAGTCACTGAAATAAATAGCGAAATAGACGTTTTATACACAATTAATTGGAAGTATCTGGTTAGCTGCTCAATTAGACGAATAAACGATGCAGTTTCCTCAATTACAATCAGGGATCATCGGTATTAACTGCATTTGATATCGACACCATTTTATGCAATTCAGCGGAAATAGAAAGGCTTATAAGGCCGTTTCGTATTTCCAATAAACATTACTTAATGCAGTAATGTAGGGCGATAGCACAAACATTAGTTTCTTGCTATCTTTTCGAAAACAATATAAATTGCCGTTGTACATATGTCATGGTATATTTTTGCTTTAAAATTGAAAGTATGTATTGTCGTTGTTTGTCGCGAAAGCTCTATATGATAAAGGCATAAATGCCAAATACACGTATGTTCAGATGTGGTACAAAGTGCGATTTATAGAGATACTGATTGAAATTGAAACAATGAAATTGTGTTGTAATATTGCAATTCTAGCTATTCCCTATTTAAGAATAATTGTGTGAAAGTATTATATGACAATTTAATATCCTATTCATATTGTCGGTGCTGCCATTTATAATTCGCATCGAACTTAAAACTTTACGTTTATTTGATCGAATCGTAAACTTGGGGAACTTTTTTTCCCAAACTATTATATAAGGTGTTTGAGCAAGAGGTGTATGGTTGGAAAGGCCTATTATTTGACAGCCGATCGCTTGATAGTTGCCAAATGTTGACATTTTTCATCTATAAACGAGGGAAATTTACCATGGAACGCTACAAAGTCGTTGAATTTTATTATGAAAATTCGCGTTCAATCGCAGTTACGATGCGCAATATTCGAGCAAATTTTGATCGTAATCATGTGTTTTCTGAGACGCCACAGTAAAGGACAGTGTTGAAAACGACCTAAACATCTCCATTCGTCACCGTGCTCAAGAACTCGAGCTCTCCACGTCCATACTGCATGCCTTCAAGATTCAGAATAGACTCAAGAACTGCAGCCGGCGGACAACTAGCAGCGCCGTAATTTCTGTGATTGGGTCTTGGAAACAAATTGTTCACCCCTTGTTGATACATCGCATATCTTCGGAAGAATTTGACATAAAAAGTTCATATTTTAGGACTATTTAGGCGGTATGTACGTCCACGATAATCAAAAGGAAGTCTATATTTGTAAGAAGAATGGTTAGGGAGGGGGGTGGGGGTTTGCAAAGAAAAAGACTTAACAATAAATATCTCGACTATCTCTTAAGCTATGTAACTGAAACTTGGGATATATTAAGCGATATATAACACTTTGACATTGCAGTGGGGCCCCACTGCACAATTGTGCACTTTTCAAAATTTCGAACCGTTATATCTCCATTTCCATCCAATACAGATATTAAGTTGCAGTTTTGTCATATTGAGGACCTTCGTTTTTTGGTTAAATGTTTAATATTTTTTTTGGGGAGGGTGGGTTTTGTTTGTTACTTTGGAAGCATTGTTAGAATGGGCGTAAGGGGAGGGAGGTTGTGAGCCAAATAGTCGAAAACTTTCACTACTTTTTGAAGGTTCTGCTCGTGCACGCATCTATTTAATATGCATAAAGAAAAAAATAATGTTTTGCATAAAAATTGAAGATATTAATTGGTCGAATAACTTCAAAACTTCTGCCCCCATACAAAGGTATTATATGAACCATTATTAATAAATCAATTGTCACCAACACATTAAAAGCTATCGACTTGAAAGTTTGTACGAACCCATTTAAAACAAAGTTTAAACATTTTGAATTCCCCTCAGTCCTTCTCTCACCTCCCATTTAAAAGTTTAATTTGGATCAATTGTAATAAATCAACTAGTATCCAAAAAATTAAAAGCTACGCACTTCAGAACATCTTTCAAAATAAAATAAAATATAACTGCATCACGAATTTTGCGATTTCTTGAACTCTTTTGCACTCAAACTCCCCAACTCCGAATTTCATGGAATTTAGTTCGTCTATAAAACTGACATTCTTTACAGAATTTTAAAAATTATTCAAGCAATCAATTAAATAATTATTAACATCCACCCACCCCTTTTCTCTCCTCCATACAAATTCACTTTGCATAAATAAACGATTGAAATATTAATTCTATGTACTGAAGCTATTGACCGTAATCGCAGTTAAGTATTAAATAATTGACAATTGCACTGCCCTAGCACCCCCATCCATTTAGTCTTCTCTACTCCTATCACCTTGACCTGTGGATTGACTTCGCACGCATCTTCAACTTGTCCCAAAACATAAAAAAAACACAACAGGACTCCGATTGGGCGTAAAGCTCAAACATAATAGGACTACGATTGTGCGTAAAGCCCAATCGTGCGATACTCTAGATGAAGAGAAATGTTTTTATTTTTATGCAGCAGATTGGAATTATTATAGAAGTAATATGTTCCAAATTCCAGATCAATAAATTTTACACTTTTCGAAAAAATCCGTTTATAGGCAAATTGCGTAATTGTGTCATTTTGTATGGGAGGGGGTAGAAGGGGTAAAGCTAATCATCTAATTTTTTTTTGGTCTTACTAATAATTATAAATAAATAGTTAGTGCACAATTTCAGCTCGATCAATTGTATACGCACTGAGTAAATTGGTTTAGAGCATTTCATGAAAAAGTGCAGTTTGTATGGGAGGTGGTGGAAGGAGGGAGAGGACACAAATAATTTTTATACAGTAGAATGATATCATTATAAAAGTATTATATTCCAAATTTCATATCAATAGCATATACCTAGTCTAGCCATAAATACTGTTACAAACTTGTTGAAGCACTGTTCAATAAAAGAGGTGTTATATGTTAAGAAATCATTGTTTATTTATTAAATGCATTGTCAACAACGGAAATTGCAACAAGTTATTCGAAGTGATTGCCTTTTGCCTTTACACAAGCCTTTAATCGAGCTGGCCACTTATCTATGGAAGCACGCACGACTTCAATCGGAAAGTTGGCGACTGCATGTGTAAGAGACTTCTTTAAGGATTCGATATTAGGATGTCTTTTAGACATTTGTTCTTAGACAGACCATAATCCGTAATCCAGCGGATTCAGGTCTGGGCTAGAGGAAGGCCAATCTTCAGCTTTAATAAAATCATCATCATCATTTTCTTCAAGCCATTTTTGGGTTGACTTCGCCTTATGACCTGGTGCAGAATCTTGCTGGAAACTCCAAGGCTGATTTTTGAATAATGACGTGTTGAGAGGTTTCACTACACTTTCAAGGACACTTTCGTGATAAATTTTGGCAGACGTTTTGACGCCCTTCTCACAAAAATGCAACTTTGTCAACCCGTTGTAGCTAACACCCCACCAAACCATTACTGAGGCTGGATGATGACCTCTTTGAACCTTTTGGGCAACTTGAGAAGCTTCTCTGGCACTGCGAGCATAAACCCTATCGTTTTGTTTATTTAATGTTTCTTCGACAGTAAAAATTTTTTCGTCCGTAAACAAAATTTTACGGTGTTCTTGGTTTGCGTACCGACAAAGTAATCGTTTTGATTTTTCCACTCTATTTTTTTTTAACGAATCTGTTAGTAAATGCCCGGTAGATCTACGATAAGCACCCAACCCCAAGTCACTTTTGATGATACGTGAAATTGTTCTTTGGGGTATTTTCATCTCACGCGATAAAATTTTTTTGTTTCCGAAGATGATAACGACGAATTCTCTCGCGCGCGGCTTTAACCGCTTGAGGTGTTCGAGTAGTTCGCGGACGGCCACTTCTTTCACGGTCACTTACTCCAGACGTATCATTAAATCTTTCAATAGCCCGATATACAAACATTCGGCTTATACCAAGGGTATGCAGAGTCTTAAAAATATCACTTGGTTGCATTCCTACTTTATGAAGTGCAATCACAGCAATTCTATTTTCTTTGTCAACCCAATCCATGTTCACTACACTAAAAATTAAACTCAAATGATGACAAATGCATCAAGCACAAGCGTACTATAGCGATTAGCTCAATTTTTAAGAAATGCAATATAACGGTTCCTTTCTGCAGGGTTGCCAAACCTTGTAACAATATTTATGGCTAGACTAGGTATATACGTACTTTTCGAGAAAAGCCGTTTATTGATAAACTGCGTAATTGTGTCATTTTGTATGGGAGGGGGTAGAAGGGGTGGAGCGATTTGGCCCGTTCATGAACTTGCCCTTACTTTTTTGTCAAAAACGATGTGTACAAAATTTGAACTTTCGAGATCAACGCGTTCTCAGGCTAGAGAGGACACGGACGGACGGACATCCGGTTTTGAAATTTTTGAGTGATTATATGAACTTCTGCATCATTAATTTTTTTCTCCGAGCATTATTTCTTAGCGTTACAAACATTGTGGCAAACTTATGATACTCTCAGATTTCATCTAGAGTATAATCATGCGATATTCTAGATGAAAGAGAATTTTTTGAGATTTTAAGAAATTTTGTATTGGGAGTGGTAGAAGGGGTGACGGCATTAAATTATTTTTTTCACATCATGCTAGAGTTCTATCAAAATGATTTATTGAAAATTTTAGCTTCAAAAATTAAATAGTTAGTGATAAAATGAGTGTATTGGATTTAGTGAAACTGTGCCGATTGTATGGGATGTTGTAGAAGGAGTGGGAAGTTCTTAATGACTTTTCTAGAGATTACTATAAACATCATTGAATTGACTTGTTTTAAGTAGCAGATCAGTAGCATTCATTCTTTTTAGGAAAAGCAACTTTTTGTAAAGTTGTGAAATTGATTCAGATTGTATAAGAGGGGGTAGAGGCATGCAGCTAATTGTTTAATTTTTTCTGGTCTTACTAATAATTCTAAATAAATATTTTGTGCATAATTTCAGCTGGACTAATTTTATACGTACTGAGTAAATTGGTTTATAGTATTTCATTAAATAGTGCAGTTTGTATGGGAGGTGGTGGAAGGAGTTTTGGGATTCAAATAATTTTTATACAATACATTGAAATCATCATAATAATAATATGTTTCAAATTGCAGATCAATAGCTTTCATACTTTTCGAAAAAATCTGTTTATTATCAAATTTCGAAATTGATTTTTTTTGTATGGGAGTGGGTAGAAGGGATGGAGCGATTTGGCTCATTCACGAACTTGACCTTACTTTTTTACCAAAAATAACGTTTACAAAATTTGAGCTTCCTAGATGAACGCGTTCTCAAGGAATGAACCAGCTTGTTCATTACTCTCAAAGTCACTGTGTCCCGTGATCTAGATAAGAGTTACTCTGTTTTTATTGCCCAGTTCTGTTAGCACCTGAAGGCGATCTCATATGATCTTTAATCGAATTTGAGATGATTGTAAAGCTAGGATTGTCACCTTACTGTCAGAGAAAATATAAATCTCCTGATTATGATATGCTCTGTTTATTGTCTCCGAAGTTCATATTTCTATTGCATGTATTTCAACAGAACTAGAACTGGGATGTACGCCAGCATCTATCCCTTTTTCTGTTTTAGAACCAGCTGTATACCAGATGATTGATGGTTTTCTTAGATTGGGTCTCTTGGACACCCAGTCTTGACGATCTTGTAAGATCACCCTAAACCGTTTTGTGAAACTATGTCTTGCTGCTATAGAGTCAGATAGAGGTATCCCAAGAACTAATTCTTTTTCTGTTTGTAAAGACACACAACGGCACGCAATTGTGCGACCTGTCCCGTCTTCAGTGGTGAGTAGTCTGTATGTCGTGTTACGGGCTTCCCTCTGGAGCCATATTCAAAAGTCAATGGAGGTACTTGCAGTTCCAGTTATACTAATGCAAGCAAGACTTTGTATCTTTGTCAGCTTATGCTGAGTAGTTTTACTTTATTATTCTAATAATAAAGTATTTGATCGACATAGAAAAAAAAAATTTGCAACCCTGAAATTTTGTATTTTCGCATTTCATAACTAAATTAGCCTGAAAATGCAAAAAATCCGTCCTCCCGTACGCCATACATATGGACTCATATCTCCGAGACCGTTAAAGGTAGAATGTTCGTTTTTGGGTTGATTGTTAATTGGGTAAGTAGGCTCCATTATCTAAATTTTGTGGAGTGTTGAATGGGGAGGCGGGGTAGGGAAAGAGTCAAAACTACACTTGCTAATATCTCCACTATGAATGCAAATAGGAAGCTGAAAATCATCAAAGGTATAGAGAGGGTTGTGGGCAGGGCTGTAGTCGTAAGTCCAGCAGAGGGTATACGCTGTTGTAAGGCTAAAGTGGCCGATTTTGCTAAATTTATAAAATCATCACTAATATCGAATTGCAATTTAATTATCCAACGCAACAAAAACCACTAGTTTAATAAGTTTACCGCAAAATTTTATTTAATTTAACTAAATCGCTTTTCACTTGTGATTGTTTTTGTTTTTTTTGCCCACAAATTATCGCGTATCGATCTTCACTCTTTCGCTTTCTAAACTTCGACGTCTCCAAACCAGACTGACTGTTGTCGACAAACGCTCGCCTTTTCATATTGCTTTTGTGCCCAATCATTCCCCTTGTCGTGTGAATCTTTCCCTTCTCGGTCGAGCGCTGTTAAATGCTTTTATAAAGCATTTCATCATCGCTCGAATCTTTTCCCATTCATACGAGCCCATACATGTTGTTGGTTTCTGTAAAGTATTTATCATCGTTCGAGTCTTTCCGTGTCGTCATATCGTAGTCCACCGCTTCTCTACTTTGGCCGTGAGATTTTTGTTGGAGACCTTCGATGATCGTGCGTGCTAGGATGCACGTGAATGGCGTATAAAGCATTTCATCCTTGCCCGAATCATTCTTCTGTCGCCCGATCGCTGTCATTGCTTTCTTGGTAAAGACCTCGCAGGTGTTTAGAATTATTTCGTTCTCATTTAATGCTTTTTCCTGTCGGTTGAGTCAATACGTATAGTTTGCTAGTTGGTGAAATGCTCAAGGTCCCCGAAAAGGTGGGACTAAAAACAAATTGTCAGCCGATGTTTTTTTTTCAAATGATTATATCATGAGATTACTTACCATAAAATAAACTGCCAACAAGTCGGGCGAAACTTTATTATTTTTGGGACAAAATGCGCATGCGTAGAAAGTCAATATGCAGGTTAGAGTGGTTAGGGAAGACTAAGTGAAAGGAGCTTCTTGGGCAGGGCAGTTCTCAATTTAACACTTTCCGGAAACGTTCAAAAGCTCCATATT
Source organism: Chorisops tibialis (assembly GCA_963669355.1). Taxonomy (NCBI): domain Eukaryota; kingdom Metazoa; phylum Arthropoda; class Insecta; order Diptera; family Stratiomyidae; genus Chorisops; species Chorisops tibialis. The sequence goes on from OY770262.1 coordinate 278,353,414, forward strand.
TCATTGGTTTATTTATGCAAGTTTGAGTATTCATGAAGGGAGGGAGGAGGGTGATAGTAAGGGTGGGTGGATGTTAATAGTTTCTTAATTGATTGCTTGAACCAAATCCAATATTCTTTGTATAGAATGTCAGTTTCATAGACGAAATTGCATGGAATTTTCATTGGATTCGGTGTATTTTAAATTCACGAAACCAAACATTTGTATGGGAGGGGGTAGAGGAGGTAGGGGAATCGTAAAATTTGTGATGCAGTTTTATTTCTTTTTTCTTGAGAGGTGGTTGTACAAAATTTCAAGTTTGTAGCTTTTAATTTGTTAGTTATTAGTTGATTTAATGAAATTGGTCGAAATCATACTTTTGTGTGGGAGGGGGTAAGAGGGCAAGTGCTATCTCAAAACTTTTAACGTAATTTTATTTCAACTATTTTCGTAAGTTCTTGTGCAAAATTTCAAATTGATAGCATTTGATAGTTAAGTGATAATTGATTTCTTAGAAATGGTCGAAAAAATAATTTTGTATGGGAGGGGGTAGACGTTTTAAAGATATTCGACCAGTAAATATTTTAAACTCTTGGGGATTTTTTTTAAATGCATTTTGCAAATTTTCAAGTTTTTACCTAAAAATTTCATTCAAAAATTTTCAGTTTATGTGTTTTTTTCATTGCACATGAATCATTTTGTGCACGTTAGACCCCCACTTCGGTGCATAACAATTTTGGAACAAATTATTATTTTTTTTCTATGTACATTAAATAGATGTGTCGACGTGCAAAGTTTAAACTTTGTATCTTTTACCAGAGCCATAAAAAAATCACTCAAAATTTTCAACATTTTCGCTTTCCGCCTCCCTCCCCTTACAGCCCCCAACTTAAATTTTTTACCAAAATTAAAGACTATATAGCTCTACAATCTGACAAATTTTCGATTTGATATGTGTACTCAATTTTGAGATTTGGTGATTTGTAGTTTTGGAAAGTGCACCATTTTTGAAATGCTCCCCATTTCCCCCCCACTACTATTATGTCCATATATTATATTTTTTTCATATGTCACTAGTAAAGCTTAGTATTCATTTCAAGTTTCAATTACATAGCTTAAGAGACAGTCGAGATATTAATTTTTAAGTGTTTTTCTTTGCACCCCCCTGACCCTCCCCCTTACAATAACTAGCTTCTATCTAAACTGATTCTAGTAGATCTTGATGCCATCTTAATGGTCTCAAAATATCAATTTTTATGGGTAGTAATTTCGAAGATACATTTAATCATTTGAAAAAAAAATTCGGCCGCCAATTGGTTCTTAAAAAAATTAAATTATTTTTGAAAGTTGTCCCACAAACTCCTCTATATGTGTGTTGAATTTTAGCTTCCTATCTGTAACCATGGTTGAGGTATTTGAATTCGTATTTTTCGGTTTAAGCGCTCCCCCTGCCTCCCCCTGAACCCGTACACCCCTAAAAATGGGTATCCGCCTGAGATCCGCAACTACCTACAATCCCTCCAAAAATGAATTTTCTATTTTGAAGGGTTTGGGAGTTAATGAGCGCTGAGCGTACACGTCGGCGTACGGCGGACGGCGTACAAACAAACGGATTTTTTTTTTGCATTTTTAGGCTATTCTAGTCATGAAACGCGAAAAAAAAAATTCAGGGTAGCAAATTTTTTTTTTCCCAAGTCGATCACAATACTTTATTATTAAAATAATAAAGTAAAATTCATATTTTGGGACCATTAAGGTGGCATACAGAGCCACCAGAATCAGCTTAGGGGGAGGCTAATTATTGTAAGGGAGAGGGTCAGGAGGGGTGCAACGAAAAACACTTAAAAATGAATATCTCAACTATCTCTTAAGCTATGTAATTGAAACTTAAAGAAAAATATAAAATTTGGTGATAATATAGGGTGGTCGAACCATAATGCACGATGTTAATTGTGAGTCACACCTTAACGTCAAGTTTTTCGCCTAACTTAATTTGACATTTCTTTGTTTCAGTGTTTGACAAATTCAACCATGGAGAGGTACACAATTGAGCAGCGCGTTAAGGTTGTTGAAGCCTTTTACGAAGTGAATGGTGACTTTACAAAGAAAATCATCTTCAGCGACGAGGCACACTTTCACCTCAGTGGATTCGTTAACAAGCAGAATTGCCGCATTTGGGCAAATGAGAATCCACGAGTGATTGTTGAAAAGCCGATGCATCCACAAAGAGTGACTGTTTGGTGCGGTTTATGGGCTGGCGGCGTCATCGGGCCGTACTTCTTCGAAAATGAGGACGGCCAAGCAGTTATCGTTATCATTTCGCTATCGCGAGATGATAACGGACTTCTTGTGACCAGAAATTGAGGATATGGACCTGGACGATATGTGGTTCCAACAGGATGGTGCCACTTGCCACACAGCCAACGAAACAATGGGTCTTTTGCGCGAGAAATTAACATCGTGCGTTTTGGTTGGACCACCCTATAGTAGTGGCGATAAATGGGCAGGATTTTAAAAATGGTGCAATTTTCAAAATTTCAAACCATTATATCTCAAAATACAAAACTGGTATTAAGTTAAAATTTTGTCGAATTGTAGAGCTATATGATCTATAATTTTCTTAAAAATGTCAAGATGAGGGGTGTAAGGGGAACGAGGTGGTGTCGTTAACTCTTAATTACTTTATAGTTTTCGCTCCCAATCTGTTCCCCATATCTGCATCTATACATTTCTAAAAGTACAAAATTAGCAACTCAACCAGAAAATATAATAAGTTCCTGCAAGAGCTGTTTATGGATTCCACTGAATTAAAAAAAATCGAGAACGCCGGATAGATGAAGACTGAAATTTATTTTTCTACTATCTGTTTCTCTTATTCCTAAAACGTCAACATAATAAAATACAAAGTAAAAGTATCTGACTTGATTAAAATTTGGTTTATCCGTTGTTGACGTCTTTTATTATCTCAAAATCGTTTCTAGATATCTTATGAATTATAATGGCAGGTTAAACATTTATCACCACTCAGTCTCAATCCGTTGGTAATACTCGTTAAATACATTTATTTAAACTTACATTTACGATAATAACTTTTCGCCTCGAACCAAAAGTCTTCAATAACAAAAACAACAATTTTTCTTTTCTTTTAGATCAAAACCAAAGATGAATTTTGATTCAATGATTCTTCGTGAAATATAATTAATAAATAAAAAAAAATGAATAAAAAGAAATCTAGTTAATTGTGTTGTGGCAAAAATGATACAATGAAATAATAATAATAAAATATTAATTAAATTTAGTGTTATTAAAGAAAAAAAAAAAAGTTTTCATAACGAGCTCCTTATATGAATCTCAACGCGAATGAAAGTGGAACCTGGAAGCACTAAAACAAATTTAGTGAAATTGTTAATTTTAAATGTGTGAGCCAATAAACGGCATCGTTTTCCAGTACGATTTCTTTAAATTTGTTTAGGGAAACGAAAAAATCGTATTTTTCCTATACAAAAACAAGGACAATAATTCAAGACAATGGACGACGGAAAGATAAATCTACCGCTTGTCGGTAAAGATGATACCAACGCTGCAATAATACTTCCACCAGGCGTTGTTTCATATCAATCAAATGCCCAGCAACTGGTGACTACAACAAAAGTTCAAGCAGATTTTGTGGAAAATTTGAAGAATGGTGCGGCTAGTTTTGGGTGAGTTAAATTTTTTTTTGAATTTTTCAACAATTGTTATTGAGATTGTTGCATTTAGTTTTGTCTTTTTAGTATGCTGTTCAAGTGAAAATAAAATTGCTCAAAATTTTTTTGGAATCGAATTTATTCGAATTTTGTTTACAAAAATTTTAATTTCACTAAAGCAACGTACAAGACATACACCAGCTTTAACAAAAATCTCAATTGATAATTCATTTCATCAAATACGATCAAAAATTGGCGAATATGATAAATTTTCGTCAATAAACCTTCAAGATATTAAAAGTGCCAAAGGAGAAGTCTTAAAAATTTCTTAGACTAATTTCATTGAGTATTTCCATGAACCGAAGACTCATAAGTTCTATTTTTATTCAACATCAATTTTGCATATCAACTGTATGTTCGATCACGCGATTTATTTCTAAATTTATCCTTTGTCCTTTATAAAAAAAACATCGTATTTCGCTCTATATTGATTTTTATGTGTTTCGTAATTTCATCAACGACCTTGGCCATAATGATTTTATCTTTTTTTTTTTTCCGAAATGTATTTGCTACACTAAAATGTTCATTCGACAAAACTAGTTTTCTTTAAGGTACATTTATTAAAGTCATATAATAAATCAAGTTTCAAGGACTCATATCGTTGCACTGATAGAATAGAACTATAATTATAGTAGCGTAAATTACATGTGAAGACAACAATTAGAAATTAAATTGGTGTGTATTAGGTTTCAATCTAAATCTAATTTCAGTTTGGAATTTACTTAACTAATATGAGTATTAAACTTATAATTAAAATGGTTTGGTGAATGTTTTCACAGTGCATTTCGAATTGAAAGAAAAGTTTTCCGGATTTTACACTGTTACGCTTTATTATTCGTGACGTTTCGGTCTCTGCTGAGAGTGATAAAGGTATCAGCAGAGACGGAAACGTCACGAATAATAAAGTGTAACAGTGTAGAATCCGGAAATATTTCCTTTATAATTAAAAGTTAAAATAATAATATCTGATTAAACTGTTTAGATTTTTCACAGAAGCATATTACGTAATTAAAGATTGCAGGCACTTCGAGTGCACAGTCAATTGAGAGCACAAGAGAGAAATTGATCCTATACGATTTTCAAATCAATATTTATGCGCTATATTGGTATGACTTAAATGTGTGAAGATTATATTTACAAGTAGAATGTAATATTGTTCTGAGGCAAAGGATTCAGTCCTCCAAATATCGAGAGCACGGGTCTATAGTGTTTTACCTCAAAATATTTTCTATTTCCTTGAGGAATTGAATGATTTCGCTGACGTCTAAATTTGAAATAGAGTTAGTCTTTATGAAGTGATCTCCGAAGCACATGTGACGATATTAGGTTATTGTCCCGTGATTTGTTATATCAATTGACATAAGACATTCATCATCATCAAAATCCCATGGTATCTATTCTCTCTCTACAATGGCTGGCTTATTCCTGTTCAAGTGCTGTTGGGCTCGTTTGGATCTCAGTAAGACTTGCTTAGCCTGTCTAAGTTTTGGAAGAGCAGTCCAATTGTTGCTTCTATGCTGTGCTGTAAATTGCCTAATGCTCTTTTTGATAGAGCAGGTTAGAATGAAGGGTTTTAGGTTTATAACCCTACCCAGGTTAAGGATCCTTTCCTTGCAAGCTGATCTGACGTTTCAATTTCTTCGATGCCTTGATCACCAGGCACCCGATTCAGAAAAAGGATGTTATTGAAAATAATATTATATCGAAAGAACAAATTGAAACCCGCCGTTTCCCAAAAGATGGCGTCAGCAGCAAATGCTAATAAACAATGGCGGATCATAAACGTCACATGGTAAACGTAGGCATCTGTCAAAAACTCCTCATCATTAGATTTGTGAAGTTTTATCGGCGTCATATACTTTTTTGTGCGCGAATATGTCGAAGTTTGAGCCAGATAGGCGTCATTTGCGGAAAGTTTTGCTTTTTGCTTTCAATTAAAAAAAATCTGCGGCTGAGGCGCGTTGAATGATTGTTGAAACTTATGGTAAGGGTGCTATTAGTGAAAGAACGTATCGCGAATGGTTTCAACGCTATAAAATGGGTGATTTCGGCTTGAAAGACAAGGAGCCTCCCGGAGCGGTTAAAAAGTTGAAAGACGCAGAATTGGAGGCATTACTTGACGAAAACTCATGCCAAATACAATAACAACTTGCAGATTCATTGGGCGTGACTCAACAAAACATATCACATCGTTTGAAAAGCTTGGGAATGATGCAAGAGCAAGGAAATTGGGTGCCATACGAGTTGAAGCCAAAAAACGTCGATCGGGGTTTTTTCACATGCGAACAGATTCTCCAACGACAAATAAGGAAGGGGTTTTTTTGTGCATCGAATCGTCACTAGCGATGAGAAGTGGATCCATTACTATAATCCAAAGCGATTAAAATCCTCGAAAATTATGCTGTTTATTTGATGGTACTAGTTTGGCGTGGTGTATTATGAACTCTTTCAACCGGGTGAAACCATCACGACAGATCGTTTCAAAAAACAGCTAATGCGTTTGAGCCGATCATTTAAGGAGAAACGGCCGCGATACGAGGAGATACACGACGAAATGATTTTGCTGCATGATAATACTCGGCCACATGTTGCTCACGTTGTGAAAACTTACCTGAAAACATTGAAATGGGATGTCTTTTCCCACCCGCCGTATTCTCCAGATATCGCCCCTTCCATCTGCCACCTATTCCGATCGATGACACATGGCCTGGCTGAGCAGCACTTCCATTCTTACGAAGATGCCAAAAATTGGGTCGATTCGATCGGCTCAAAAGAAGAGCAGTTTTTTCAACGCGGAATCCGTATGCTGCCAGAAAGATGGGAAAAGTTGTGGCTAGCGATGGACATTTCTTTGAATAATAAATATTTAACCATTTTTGCACAATAATGGCTCGAATTTGAAAAAATAAATAAACTCGAATTTTAAATTTGTACTCCCAATACTCCTGACCTTCAGCTAACACATTGCAGAAATCAGTGCAGAACAAAACAAGCCCTGATTTATAACCCTTAAGAAGACGCACATAAAAACATGGAAGCATTTAAAAGGGAAACCTTAACCCCTCGCAACAACTAAAGGCCGATGCTTAGGATCGCGCCTTGTATAGAGGAGAACTGTTTTAGTCCTATGTCCCTATAGGAGTTCCTAACAAGAAATTGATTGATACTGAGCTGGCTTACAACTGCGGCCTTCATTCTAGATTAAAATAAACTAAAGACGATAGGTTCTGGTGATGTAAGCAATTGGTATGCAGCCCACCCTGCCTTGGGACAGGTCTATTTTTCATGATGTTATTACTCTAGTGAATCTTAAAAATTTTTTGTAAACAAAAAAAAAAAAATTTATGTGACAGGAATCGAAAACCAGCCCGCCCGCACGAATTCTACCACTAAACTAACAAAGCCGATAAACATATCTTGCAGTTCGAGTTCAAAAGCGCTACAGATCGGTCGAAATTTTTTTTGTTTACAAGCCCATTTGTTTTGAAATTTAATTTCTGTTATTTCAATAGAGAGGAAAAAATTGAAGGATAATTTTGTGAAAATCATTAAAGCTTGCAATGTATGTAACGAGCTTTTTGCGGATTCAAAAAACGTGGTTATGTTTAAAAGTTGCGAGAATCTTTATCATCCTAAATGTACGAACCTGAAAGGTATGACACTCAGGAATCTTGGACATAAACACGAAAGTTGGAAGTGCAAAAAATGGAAACTGTTGAAGCAGCGGTCTAAGTCAACGACCTCGGCTAGTGTCGAGAATAGCACCAGATTCAAATCTAGTGGCTGCACTGAATGACCATTTTATCACTGTAGGACAATCTTTTTGCAATAACTTTCAATCTTCTGCTTATTACCATGGAACTTCGGATGTTTCTTCTTCATCTTTCCACATACTTCCTATTTCACCAAATATACTTGAAAATCTGATACGTGAATCAAAATCTGATAAATCGCCAAGTATTGATGGCATTACCCCTAATATTTTAAAGGCTGTAAGTAGCAGTATATCTAGTCCAATATCATATATTTTTAACAAATGTCTACCTCAGGGAATTTCCCTTTCCAAATTGAAATAGTAGTTGTAATTCCACTTTATGAAGACAGAGATAAGAAAGATTCAGGCAATTATAGCCCAATTTCTTTGCTTTCTTACTATCGCGGAAGTTTTTGAGAAATACTTAAAAAAAAATTAAAATACCTTGAAAATGGTATATAATGAAATTATAGCGGCAAATCAATATGGGCTTAAAAGTGGATTAAATACAGCGGATACAGTATACGATCTCACAGAATATATTTGTCACTCTACAGATAAAAATGAAAAAGTAGTTGCTCTGTATTTGGATATAAAAAAAGCATTTGAAAGTGTTAATCATGAAATACTTCTTGCGAAACTTAACTCGCTTGGAATCTTTAATTACGTTCTTTGCTTTTTTCGATCATACTTCAAAAATCGAAATCAAGTAGTTAAAATTGGCGATACTATTGGTAGATCTTTAACAATAAGATGTGGTGTTCCGCAATGGTCTGTGCTAGGGCCGATCTTATTCAACATCTACATAAATGAGTGAAGTAAATGGACGCATAATCACTTTTGCAGATGATACAGTTCTGTTATTCAAGAGTAATATCTGAGAAGGCACTTTTGTAAAAGAAAAGGCAGGCATACAAAGTGTAGTTGGCTGGCTGACGGCTCATAAAATGTCGTTAAACTTAAACAAAACCAAACTAAAGACAGCGCCAACAGACCAAAAATCAAAATTCTACACGAACCAATTCAGGATACGAAGGCAGTTAAATATCTTGGTGTTATCAAAGATAATAATTTAAAATGAGATTGCCATATATTGTACAAGAAAAACCCTACATACATACCTCAGTCTACGTAGGATTTCTGATAGACATTTAATTAGAACTCTATATTTCTGTTTGCTTTTGCGAATTTTCATTTCGTTTCATTTTTATTTTTGTTTCAATTATTTACTTTTACTTTTGCTACTACTACTATTCTTGAAATTTCCCTTTTTTGGAAGATGTACTTTCAATTTTTTTTTCTCCGCTTGAATTTTATTTATTTATTTTTAATCTAATTATATTCAATTTATTTTATTTCTAAGCATAACAAATAAGACATCTTACTTGAATTTAATATATACAAATTAATTTCTGTTAGCTTTTGAGCTCCCACTCACAAGTGGCTTACGTGGGCTTGTATCTGTAATTTGTATTAATATTTGTGCACTATATACACGCATTTTGTCATGAAAGGAGAGGGAGGGGCCGATTTTTTTTTTAAATGATCTGATATTTTCGAAATTTCTTACAATAAAAAAAATTCATATTTTGGGATCATTGACGTGGTATACAGAACCACCAGAATCAGCTTCGAGGGGTGTCTAACGGTGTTTCATATGCAAAACTGAAAATTATTGAATGAAATTTTAAGGTAGAAACTTGAAAATTTGCAAAATGCATTAAAAAAACATAACAGAATTATAATTGGGGTTAAAGCCCAATCAGGTAATACTCTAGATGAGATGGAAATGACTTTAATATACCGGAAAATATTTCATCTCAAATTCTTTCGAATAGTGAATAGAGACTTTTGCATGGGAGGTGGTAGAAGTAGAGGGGGGGTTTGTATTTTCCGTATAAGACACCGAACACGGCATGCAAAATGTTTTTTGCTGAATTTAAAGTTTTTAGTTTTCATTATTTTTAAAGAAATTAGTCATAGTTTTCCTGAAATTGGGCAGTTGTATGGGAGGTGGCAGAGGAAGTGGAGCGTTTAAAATGATTTTGAAACTGCTTATCGTCATCCTTTGATTCAATTTCAAAGCCGATAGCTCTCATATGTATACTTGAAGGAGAAGTGTTTTTCTTGAATTTATAATACAGATATTTGTATGGGAGATGGCAGAAGGAGTGAAGCGGAGCTGATAATTTCTTCTAAAACTTATTTCAATTATTAAGAAACAAATTCTGACAAAATTTGAAGTTTGTACTTTTCTAGTTTGAATGAAAATTTATAAAATGCATTTAACGAAAATTATGCATTTGTATGGGAGGGGGTAGAAGGAGTGTACGGATCTAAATAAATTAATTTCGCATTATTAATATTTCGATTTGTATACTTTATACAAAATATCGAGTTGCTAGCTTTAACGGTTTCGAAGAAAAATAATTTAATTTAAATTTCAAAATTTCGTGTAATTTGTATGGGAGGGGATAGAAGGAGTGAAGTGAAGTTGATAATTATTTTTAAAATAAATTGCAATTATAGTGGAATTAATTCTGACAAAATGTCGTCTTTTCAGCTTTACTAGTTTCAATGAAAATCGAAAATATGTATTTTTCAAAAAGGTCCATTTGTATGGGAGGTGGTAGAAGGAGTGAGGAGATGGGGTCAATATTCCGTGATATTAATGACATCTATATCATAATACTTTGACCTAAATTTCAAGTCGATCAATTTTTTATTATTTCGAAATTTCATGAAATTTGTATGGGAGGGGGTAGAAGGAGTGGGGGGATGTAACCCATTCACGAACTTAAAGTTACTTTTTTGCTAAAAATGACACAAAAAATTTTTTAGCACTATAGCTCAAAGCTTTCGAGAGTTATGCTGTAGACAGACGCACAGACGGACAGACAGACAGACGGTCACTCGGAATCGATGTTTTTGAGCGACAACAAATATTTCTGTACCCTTGGCGGCTCTGTGCGAGCGTTATTTCTTAGCGTTACAAACGGTAAGGCAAACACAATATACTCTCAGATTTCATCTAGAGTATAAACATAACAAGACTACGAGCACAATCGTACGATACTCTAGATGAAAGAGACAATTTTTGATGGGGTGACGACATTGAACTAATTTAGAGTTTCCATCAAAATGTTTTATATAAAATTTAGGATTCCAAAATGTAATAGGAACTGAAAAAATTAGTGTATTGGATTTAGGGAAATTGTGCAGTTTGTATTGGAGGTGGTAGAAGGAGGGGCGAGTTCTTAATGACTTTTTTAGAAATAACTATAAACATCATGTTTTTGACATGCTTGACAATTGTAGATCAGTAGCATTCATATATTTTAGGAAATTCAACTTTTTGTAAAGTTGTGAAATTGTGTCAGATTGTATGGGGTAGAAGGAGTGAAACTAATCGTCTAATTTTTTTTGTCTTTCTAATAATTCTAAATAAATATTAAGTGCACAATTTCAGCTCGATCAATTTTACATATACGTACTGAGTAAATTTGTTTATAGTACCTATTTCATGAAAAAGTGGAGTTTGTATGGAAGATGGTGGAAGGAGGGGGAGGACTCAAATAAATATTATACAGTAGACTGAAATTATCATAAAAGTAAATTGTTCCAAATTTCAGATTAATAGCATTTATATTTTTCAAACAAATCCGTTTATTGTCAAATTGCGAAATTGTGTAATTTTGTATGGGATGGGGTAGAAGGGGTGGAGCGATTTGGCCCGTTCACGAACTTGACCTTACTTTTTTGTCAAATACGACGTGTACAAAATTTGAGCTCTCTAGCTCAACGCGTTCTCAAGCTAGGTAGGACACTGACGGACAGACGGTCGGACGGGTGGACATCCGGTTTTGAGATTTTTGAGTGATTATATGAACTTTTATATCTTTCTCCTGGCAACAGCTTAAGGCCGATGCTCAGGATTGCGCCTTGTGGAAGAGAGTTGTTTCTGTCCTATGCCCCTATAGGGGGTCTTAACACGAATTTGAATTATATCTTTCTCCAAGCCTTATTTCTTGGCGTTACAATCTTTGTGCTAAACTTATAATACTCTCAAATTTCATCTAGAGTATAAAAATCCCCAAGTCTGTACATGCTAGTCTGGGAATTTTCATCAGCCCCTTACATATAGGTATATTAGATAAGGATTGTGGCTTTTGCCAGAATATCATATATTATTGTTGACTACAGACATGTAGTTTTTGCTGACATCAATAGATGGCATTTTAGGTCTGTAAACTAGTCATTGGATACGAGACCTATTTGATTTGAATCTAGAATGTGGGTTGGGCCCCAGGTTACGGTTTAAACTGGTCAAATTTGTTATTTATTACGTAATTCATATCAAACATTGGGAAAGTGTTTGAAAAAGCTGCTAAGAGAAGAATTATGGAAGATATGAGCAAAATAACCTTCTTTCTGAAAACCAATTTGGTTTTAGAAAAGGGCGCAGTACCCATGACGCCATATCTTCTTTAAGTAGTAAAATAACAAACGCACTTGATAATGGAAACAAAGCGTGTGCTATATTTCTTGATTTGGCTAAGGCGTTTGACTCCATCCCGCATGAAAAAATTATAGAGAATGTGAACAAAATGGAACTAAAAGCAAGATGGAGAGATTGGTTTGCGAGCTACCTGGAGAGAAGAGACCAAAGAGTTAAAATTTTAAATTCAGTAAGTGATACATTGTATTCTGAATATGGAGTACCACAAGGCACGGTACTAGGACCAATATTATTCCTAATTTATGTTAATGACCTTTTTAAAGAACAAGTGAAAGGAGAAATGATCTCTTATGTTGATGATACAGCATTCTTCATCGAGGACAATACATGGGAAGGCGTTAACCTAAATGCTAACCATAATATGTTGTTAATAAAAGATTGGTTAAATAATAATGTACTTACTCTGAATGCATCTAAATCCAATTTCATAGCATTTGCATTAAGTCAAAATGATCTTCCTGTCTCATTTGATATAAGGCTTCATTCTTCGGAGTGCTCTTCAAATTGTCAATGTCCTAAACTATCGCGAGTTTCCAATGTGAAATACTTAGGTGTCTTTCTAGACCAAAACATGAAATGGGATATACAAGTTGAAAGTATAACTAAACGTTTAAAAAAGCTTATTCCTGTATGTCTTGAAGTTAGATCATTTCTAACGGTAAAAGCGGTAAGAACTTTTTACTTTGGTGTAATATACGCAATTCTACAATACGGGTTAATTGCATGGGGATCTGTTACCGCCACTATAGCAAAGCCTCTAATAACAACCCAAAAACTTCTGATAAAAATATTATTAAAGAAACCAAAAAGATACCCATCACATATCCTCTTTCCTATTATAAATGTTATCAGTTTGGAAGACATGTTTAAATTGATTTCTAGCATTCAGATTTATAAAGACCATCAAAATAATCTTATAAAACTGAACTTAAACAATAAACAAAAGAAAAGGGATGCAAAATGAGTTCATATTACCACTACGAAAAACCACCATTGGACAAAGGCACTACTCTTACATGGGAATTAAATTCTTCAATACATTACCAAATGAAATTAAAATCAGTAATAGCCTTAATGAATTTAAAAATAAAATTAAAAAGTTCATGTACACAATATCGGTGTGATAGACACTGTCATAAGTCAATTTCTTTAAAATGTTATCTTCTCTAAAATGAAAATAAAGATTCGGATAGGTAAGGGATATGCATTGTAATTATTAAATATCAAATGAATCATAAAATATGAAAATGTTGTTTAGCTTAAGTATAATTAATTGGAATAATAACATATAAATAAGAAAATAGGTTTCAAAATTGCAATTGATTTGTAAATTGAGATTGATTTTTGTATACATTATAATCAAAAACTGAACTGTAATTATCAAATGAATCATAAAATATGAAAATGTCATATTGTAAAGTAGGAAAATGTGGTATAAATTAAATAAAAATTAAATTAAATAGAATTAATTTGTAATAATAAATATGTGAAAATAGATTTAAAATACAAATGAATTGAAAATTGAAATTGTTTTAAGTACAGATTACAATCAAAATCAGAATGAACTCCTCACTCCTAACACAAGGGCAACCTTAATTGGGGGAGTAGTGCTAAGAAAAAAAATGAAAAAATTCATCCTACTTCCATCAAAATCGTGTTAGTTTATATTTACGGTTGTCATCTCTCGAAGATATTCAAATCGTCACGCAATTGTTTTATTTCAATTGAAAATTTAATTCAACCCCATGTTTTGAAGACGTTAATGGAAATAATTATTTTTTTTTCTGCGACAATATCTTTGCAATATTGCAGATATTTACTATTCTTAAGGGGATTTCCCGAAATACGAGCAAATATCAAACGATACAGCATGTGCATAAGGTGGGTTGTCTTAATCGATGCCAACAATTTTCGTATTCTGTAGTATTTATAGACCTCGGCCATCTCTCGTCTGAGACGCTTCCAGTCCCACTTGACTTTTATATTTCTCATATTAAATTTTATAAATTTTTTTTTTCTGTTTCCAAAAACATTGCTCGACATTCCCACACTCAGCTCATGTTTACTTATCCAGTGTAATTGATAAAAACAAAAAGCCTATAACAAACTTACTCACATACTGCAAAGTATGCATTTAAGTTCGTAAATAGATTTGAACTCAATTCCAGCCAATCCAATTTTGCTAAATGTATTCGATCGATCGAAGAATCCGAAGAATGCAAGCTGCCTTTTTGGTTGCTTTATTGCACAAATTGAAGAGAGAATAAAATTCGATAAAAACGTAACTTAATTGAATACTAAGAGGTGTGTGGGAAGGATGCGAGCATTGTTCTTTAATTGAAAAGTTAGACATGTTCTATTGAAACTGCATATAGTTCTTTAGTTTAGTTGCTAATTTAGATAGTTCGCTGGTCGTTTATTCATTATTGAATTATTTTGACAATGCATAGATTTCGGACCTCAGGCCATGCTTTATCGAGTATGTGTGATGTGAAATTAATGGAAATTCTACAGAGCACGGAACACGAATAATTTGTTTGATGACAGGGAACGAATGCGGTTCGCTATTAGGTAAACCAATTTGCGTGACAGTGCCGACTGTTTGAAATTCGTTATCTAGTCCGCACTCGAATTGGAGCGAAATTTGACTCTGGAATAATGTTAATTATTGTTATCGTAACCATGGATCAACAAACTGAGCATCAGTAAACAATGACGATTCGCAGTATTCTCAAAATAAAATGATTTTTTTTTTCAGTCAATTAACTGCATCAGTCAAACAAATTGCCCGGGTTAAATTATACAGAAATATCCCAAATTGTAGCTTAGTATAATAGTTGAATTTTGTTTGTTTATTTTTTTTAATTACTCGTAAATTCTGAAGTAAAAGATCGAAGCGAAATTTGCTAAAATTATATTATTTGAAGATATAAACAAATTAAAAGAATTTCCATCAGGTGCGTAGTACTCTACCTATTTGGGTCATTACGCATATCACGAAAATACGGAATGAATCTTCCATAGCAAAACATTTTATTAACAAAAACAACTTTTTAGAAAAAAAAAAATTTGATATAAGTTCGTTGCATAAATTTAGACTTGAATTATAGCAACTGACGATCGTAAAAAGTGCAATAAATAAAATTAAACATTAAATATGAAATATGAAAATGTTGGAATTTTTGGTCGCTAGTCCCGAATACGGCGTCGAAATTCAAATCAGCGAATTCGTTATACTGGAGACAGTGTAGTTCACAAAATCAATAAAAAATGTGTTTGAAAAAAAAACGTGTTAGTTTTCAGCCTGGAAGAGGGAGGGGGGGGAGGAGAGTGTTTTATCCCATAAAATGAGCAAATATTGACGACAAGACGATTCGCAGAATTTAGCGAAGCTGAATCCGACGGAGAAAATCAAATCGACGAAACAATTCCGAAAATGAGAAGAAACAACAGAATTATGATTGAGCGTAAAGCCCAATCATGCGATACTTTAGATGAAATGGGAAAGAGATTAATGTACTGAAAAATATAATATCATCTCGAATTCCTTCGAATAGTGACTTTTAATAATCACTTGTAATTATTGTATATGAAACCGAATATTGTATGCAAAAATAGTCAACTTTCTTGTGATTTTGCTCGGGTCGTTCACAGATTTCCTTGTTGTTTTACGTAACTTCTTCTCCTCGAGGGAATAAAGCACGTTTGTCTTTAACAAGCGGATTGTTTCTGACGACAATCATTAACGCCCCCTGAGGTAGCAGTTTATACCATCTGCAGGGTCGGTAATCATACTGCTGGCTGCGAGACCTATCTAAATCTTTGCCAATCTTTCGTTCATGGCAACAGGTTGTTGTGTTAACGCAACCTTACGCCGAGTAATTAATGCCCTGCCCGCGAGATGGGCACCATCAGCCACCTCGTGTATGTCGAAGACATCCTCAACCAACGCTGGGGTGGAAGTAACCTTCCATGGGCTCCCGAGGTACCAGGTAACCTCTGGTAAGGCTACACAACTGAAGCATAGCTACCCTGCACTGTGATCAGTCGCACCCCTCGAGTACGTGGGAACGGTCAACCCCAAAAGCAGTTGCTGGAATCGCCGAAGCTTTCTAAACCAGCACTTTCTTCCCTGCGTGACAGGTTTCGGAGTTGACGGACCATACGGTCCGTTCAACTTACTCCCCCCCGTCATTGTAGGATTCGGAGCCGATGCCATTAGTATGATCAAATAGATAAATCAATTCGATATACAGGACATCGACTTATTCCCCCCTACATTGCATCCACTTTCGCTGCTTAGACTGCGTCGTACAACTACTAGTTTCACCATTTTCCTCTATCATAAATTGCACCATTTTAGCTCAACAAATAAAAATCTCACCTTCCAGATTGCCTCATATCCTAGTACAACATATAAGACTAAGTAAGACTTCACCCATCAGGTCGCCCATAACTCCGATAGCTTCATGTCCTCACTTCGTCCATCCCACGTTCCTCTATTCTTCTACAATGGCGCTACAGCCCAAATCGGACCTAGGCCTCCTGATATTCCTTAACATTTTTTCATTATTTATTGTGGAAGGGTTGTTAGCCCTTCGCACAACCCTCTTTCTACGAATTTTTTAATTTTTTTAGATTAAGGTGACCAAGGTATACCCAAGCAGGCAATGTGCCGGAATTATATGTTGCGCAGACCGGGATTTGAACTCACGACCTTCGCATTATAAGACCAACACACTACCTACAAGGCGATACCCTCTATTCTGCGTTCTTTAATCCTCTGTTCCTCAATCATCAATTGCTCCAAGATGAGTTTCAAAACCGACACAATGCATTCAACTTTATCCCCCCCACCTAAATGGGTTTCGGAGCTGACGCTGGTATGCAACTTTGTCCCCCATCCGTAGAGCGATAGGTTGCGAAGCTGACGGATCGCAGTCCGTTCAACTTACTCCCCCCTATCGTAGTGGAACTCGGAGCCGATGCCATTAGCATGATCAAACCGATAAATCAATTTAATATGCTAGACATCGACTTTGTCCCCCCCCACTACTACTTGGGCTTCGGAGCCGATGTAATATAGCGAAATAAATCCAATAAATTGAATTCATATCACCCATCGACGGATTCCCCTCCATCAGTTCCTCAGTTCCTCGGCCTGCCCTAAGTCAGAGACGACAGCACCTCAGTTCCTCAGTCCCTCGGTTCCTCGGCTAATAGACATGGCCATGCACTACCATGGTTGATGAGTTTCAAAGCCGACACAATGCATTCAACCTTATCCCCCCCACCTAAATGGGTTTCGGAGCTGATGCTAGTATGCAACTTTGTCCCTCATCTGTAGACCTCTTAGCGTAACCCAGCTTGCACCACGAGGAGGTGGGTCTATTTCGCAAGCCTCGGGTCGTTCACAGGCGATCTCCTGGTTTATCTTACCAAACGTTGGAATTTCTGCATTCACAAATTTGGTGAAGTTCAAGTTCGTGTTTATGAAATCGCCAAAGCGTTTGACAGAGTTTGGCACAAATGTCTCTTAGCCAAGCTAAAGGCCTTTAGTTTTAAAATTTCGATTTTTCAATGAATTGAGCGTTTCCTCTCCGAGCGCTTTATTCGAGTCGTACTATTCACTGTTTCGTAGATGACACTACTCTAGATAACATCTCCAATTAACCGCAATGCATGTTTTTGAATACGGTCGAGCAAAGCTCGGTGTGATTTTGAGGCCCAAACAGGCGAGTTATACTCAAGACGTGGGCGGATGTAAGCCTTATGGATAATAGCTAGCACGGATGCAGAAAGGTATTTGTTACACTACTCCAGAATACCTAGACGTTTCGGTGCATTAAGAGCGACTTTGTAGATGTGTTGGCTCCAGGCAAGTCGATTGTTGAATTTTACACATAGTAATGTAAAGTCTGCAGGAGGTAAAATCTGTACGCCATTTAAGGGCATATTAGCGACCGACGTCGGAACGTTATGGTTAAGAGATAGATGACAAGACTGCGTTTGCCTTAAATTAAATTCTACTGTCTACCTCGATCGCTAATATATCCTACGAAGATGCAACGTGTCGCTTCCTACATAGAGGAGAGCTATCCGAGGGCTTTCCAGTACTAACGGATATCAGACAAGGCTGCATATTATAACCAGTCATGTTTCTGTTTGTAATAAATGGCATCTTGAAAGCTGCACTGGAAGGTCTGAAAGATAAAGGTCTTCAATGGAGACTATTTAACATCTTAAGTCACCTTGATTATGCTGATGACGTGTGTCTGCTTGCACATAACCGTTGGGGCTTAGAGTCAAATATTCGCTCGTTGCATTCTAAATTCATTAGATACCAATAGCCCATGCCATTGGTATGCACGATTCACATACCTGATCCTGACAGAGAACTGTCAGCCGATATGTGCCTGCGTACTAAACCAGACCCCCGCACGCATAGTTCAACCACTTTCCCCGCGGAAAGGCCGTTATGTATTACTTCACGGGGCTGGCTAGCATTTTATGCTGTGCTCCTTATGTTGCTTCTGCTCTCCTTTCTCTCTCGATTTTCCGAAGATCCTTTTGCACATTCGAGTGTGAAAATTTCCATCCAATTTTCCTCTGATCCCATCATATAGTCTACGATGAATGGTGGCCGCGGCATATTATTTCTCCATTCTACAAAGCGACTGCAGTTGAAATCCGCGTGTTCTGTGTCTTCTTCTTGATCTGGGCAATTTGGAGAAAGAGGCGAGTTATCGTGTCCGAACCTCTGTTAGTATTTGCGGTAGCCGCCGTGACCTGATAGGAACTGCGTGATGTGATAGTTGCAGTCCCCATACACCCGCTTTCCATCTGCCTTTTGTAGTGTTGTACCACCTCTCCCACCTGGCTTGGCACATAGCTATTGATGTTGCCTTTTTCCCTTTTTTTATTTTTCTGGCAACAGCTGCCTCTTGTTGGATCGAGGATCTTCTTTCGTAGATCCTTGGCATCACATTCGCGATAATGTCAATGGGGATCATTCCGGCTATGACACAGGCTGCTTCGTTCAATATTGTTCGGAAACCGTTGATTGCTCTTATCGCGCAGAGCCTATATGTTGATGACATCTTTTTTCTTGTTTCCTTTGTCACTAACGTATAGGAGTACCAAGCTGACTACTCTGGAGAGTAGAATCCTTCGGACATATCCTGGTTCACCGATGTTTGACAGTATTCGGGAAAGGCTGCCTGCATTTGTGACTCCTTTTTGCTCGCGAGGTCCACGTGAACTTTTAATCTATTATCGAGCATAGCTCCTAGGTATTTAATTACTTCCTTGGATGGATGGTTCGACTGCCGACCTGAATGTTCACGTATTCAATTTTCTTTCGACTTGTTATTAGAACAGCATTCGTTTTGTGGTCAGCTAATTCTAAGCCAGCGGAATCTAGCCAGTCTGCATTGTTTGTTGCTGACTCTATTTCGTGGATGTGCTTAGCCACGGTAACAATGGCGATGTCGTCAGCGAACCCAATTAATTTTACTCCTTGCGGCAAAGATAGTCGAAGAACACCCATCGTAGATAATATTCCACAGGAGAGGGCCTAGTACAGATCTTTGTGGGACTCCCGCGTTGACGTTGTAGTACCTTACCCCCTCATCAGTTTTGTACCTCAACTTCCTGTAGGTGAAATAGTTTGAAATTATTCTCAACAAGTAGTATGGTGCATCCATCCTGGCTAACGATCTGTTTATAAGTGACCAATCAGCCGAGTTAAAGGCATTTTTAATGTCCAGTGTCACTACACAATATTTTTTTGTCCCCCATCGTCATCTTTCTCCTTGTATCGCCTCCGCTGCAGTATCGACTTTCACTTTTATGAAGTCAACAGTTGAACGCGATTTCCGAAATCCGAATTGGTGGCCTGACAGTGCTCATTTCTCCTCTGCTAGTACGAGCAGTCTGTTTTATATTTCGTTCATGGATCTTTCCCAACGTGTCAAGTAAACTTATTGGGCGACGATGGTTCTCCAGAAGGCTTGTTTCCTTTTGGTAAAAATACCACATGTTGGCGCTTTCAGGGTTCAGGAAAGACTCCTTCGAAACACTTTTGCTTAGTTGCTATAAAGATGTCGGGCTTCTTTTGAACAGTAACTTTTATTGGGATACCATCGGGTATAGGTGCCTTGTTGTTCCCCATCTTTCGTATGCCTCAAATGGTTCCTCCGACGTTATTGCAGGGATAAAGTCTATACTGATTTCTCTGGATATATTACACATAGTAGTTGGCGTTTAGGGGAACAAGTGTCCAACTATTGATCTTAGCATTATCGGGCGAGTTATTTGTGGCGACCTATGACCCTTCAGCCTTGTCAACACCAACCTGTATGCTATACCCCAGGGATTTATATCCGCTTCGTTACAGAGATTTTTAAAACACTTGTTTAGGTCTCATATTGCCACTTTGAAAGTGTTTAATCGGTCCTGAAAATCTACTCTTCCCCTTGATCGTTGGACTCTTTTTTTTTTTACAGAATGACCTGTATTATAGGCAATTTCGGCCTTTATGTGCAATGCACAAACACAGTCATGGAGGGAAGGAATGGGATTGGAAAGGTTGGGGAAGGGGAGTGAGAACGACCGTAGCGAGTGGAGAAGCTGGTATATTGTTCAGTTGTACTGGCTGCTTACTGACAAATATTTGCAGATGTTATGGGGGACGGAATGATATAAAGCGAACAGAAACCATCTACTGAGTATCTAGGCCTTCTTGAAGTGGAACTGTTATCACTTTTACACCGTTACCCCATTTTATTTCGAATAATTTTTTATCACCAGTAGCAACTGAAAAATTTGCGCTTAAAAAAATCCCCTGTCTGGAGTGGGAATCGAACCCACGACCTATTGACTGAGAAGCAAGCACGCTGCCCACTACGCCACGGAAGCCCGACTCTGCGTCGGGCTTGTAAGCACTTTGCCCTGAGTGTCTTTATCTCTTCGTTCCACTAGTAGCATGGTGCACCTCTGCCACTAATTGTCCTTTTGGGCATCGCTGTATCGCAGGCTGTGGTGATTGAGGCGTGACTGAAAATAAATTTGCGTAAAGCCAAGTACATTCACATTTATTCAAACACAAGCAAACCGATTGTTCTTAACGGACAAGATGTGGAAGAGTTGCACGATTTTTGTTATCTCGGAAGCATTGTCAGCATGGATGGCGGAGCCAAAAAGGGTATTGATCGTTGGTCGTGTAAATAAAGCTCGTCAGGCCCTAATACAGATCTCCCTTCGCACGAAGCTGCGCGTTTTTGACCCATGCACCAAATCCGTGTTGTAATATGGTTGTACTACGTGGAAAGTGCTCATTCAACTTACCAAAAAACTGCAAACGATGTTGAACTCGACGGTGAACGATGGAGCTAGTTACTATCAATTTATATCCCTTTGCGGAGCACCTCGTCCTCACACGACGGAAAATCGATGTGGGAATTACATCGCAGCGATTTGATTCACTTTCCACCGCGTGGTGACACCTCAAAACCAAAAATGCAATCGCATTTATAAAGTATACCTACTTGGTAGTCCGATTATCTCCTTTTGCAATCCTGACGGAGGAACGTCCACTAACTTTTTTTTTTTGAATTTTGTTTTTTCCTGTCGGGTTCCGTTTCATTTCGTTTTCCTCCACCTCGCCAACTTTTCAACACAACCTCTCGTGTCGAGCTTCTATTTTCGCCTCCCCCGACCTAACATGATTAAACAGCAGATAGCATCAACTTCCCATCGGGAAGAATGGGAATGCCTGGGGGAGGCTTATAGCGCACTTAACTAGGACTCCTGTATAATCTAAGCAGAATACGCCGTACTCAGGAATTGGCCTTTCTATACTTCTTTTGGGTCGCAAATATTTTGAATAATTTTGCGATTTTCTTAATTGTGTAGAAATAAGTATGCGCACCGATTGCTAACATCATTTATAGTTGTGGACAATTATCGAATAATAAACAAATCGTTAGCGATGTGCATATTTTTCCATTTCGAATTTCACTTCTGTGTGGGACTCAACCAGCCGACCGTCAGCTGATCATCAGGCGAAAATTCTATTGCATTGCCCAGGGCCGAACCCTGAGTATGGCGTGTTCTACTTAGTTTATACAGGAACCCTAAACTTAACTAATGTCACAACTATCGTTATGCAGATTTTTAGCTTAGATGAAGGCCCGGTTTACCATCGATGCAGCAGCTTCAGCTTCTATACTTTGTAGAAACAAATTTCTTTTTCTTCTTCAATGGCACTACAACCCAAATTGGGCTTTGGCCTCCTGACCTTCAGGCTCCTTAAAATTTTTATTTGTTATTGTAAAAGGGTTGTTAGTCCTTCGCACAACCCTCTATTTACTAACTTTCATTTTCGCTGATTGAGGTAGCCAAGGAACACAAGTACTGTGCTGTAATTATTTGTACGTCGACCCGGATTTGAACTCCCGCCCTTCGCATTGTAGACCAGTAAGCTACTCAGTAGGCTGCACTCTTGCTTATAAATACATTTACATGTAACTTAACAAAGTCTGGTGAATGTTTTCACAGTGCATTTCGAATTAAAAGAAAAGATTTCCGGACTCTAATCTGTTACGCTTTATTATTCGTGACATTTCGGTCTCTGCTGAGACCTTTATCAAAGTGTTTAAAGTCTCAGAAGAGACCGAAACTTCACGAATAATAATGCGCAACAGTGTAGAGTCCGAAAATCTTTTCTTTTAATTAACAAAGTCTATGTGAATTCGAATGAAATTTATTTTGAAGTTATGTTACGGATTTTACCTCTCGACCTTCAAGTTCCTTAACATTCATTTGTTATTGTGAAAGTGTTGTTACCAATTTTTATTTTCGCAGATTGAAAAGTGAGCCAAATGTACCCACTCAGGCGATGTGCTGGAAATATACGTCGACCGGGCTTTAAACTCACGAGCTTCGCACTGTAACACAAGGCCCACCAGGGTACACTTAGGTTGTGTAGTTGTGCAAAGTTTCAGCTTCAACAAAGTAAGGACCGGTCTACAATCGATGCATCAGCTTCGAATTCGAAAATGCATTTGCATGTAACGTAACAAAGCCGACCTGAAGTTCTGTATATATTTGTTTTTAATTTATGGAATACTTTGTTGAATTGCATGCAAATTCGAATTGCAGGCCGGCCTTAACTGTAGCTTCAGGTTTAGATTTTAGTGATAATATTTTAATCTTAAATTTGGTATGTAGAGCACTGTTATTATTATATCTAATGTTGTGTCAATGCGGTCAAAAATGCACTATAAGAGAAATCAACATCATATTCCGCTGCAGGACTTCTTCTACTTCCACTGTTTACTATAGTCGCCTCATTTAGCTTACGTTATGTCTTTGCACATAAATTGAAAACTATGTTCAAGTCTCATGGTTGCTTGTACGTCGCAAAAGTCATGCTGTCTGAGCTCCTTTCAGATTCTTTAAGGAGAAGTCATTGAGGAAAAACGCTCCATCCTGTATTCGATGGAAGCTCCTAAGCCACAAGGTCGTTTCTTTGTTCGATAATATCTCCACTATGGTATGAGCACCACCTTGAAGGGTACAATTTCAACAGACATTTCATCGCGCCACATCCCAGCAAGTACTTACGTTATCTGCTTCTCAGGTTGCCACCCCGTCGAAACCGTGCCCTGGCTGATATACATGTCAAAATTGCCATCGATTTTGGCGAAAATGGCCAATTCTGCTGAAGGTTGATAAAAATGATTTAGTGCTTCGTTTTGCCACAATGTTTTTAATCGATTTTGCGTTAAATTAAATAAGAAATGTTTTCCTCTTAGCTAATTGCCTTAATTTCTGCTACGTGCGTTTTCTTTTTTGTTAGCTCTAACACCTGAAACCTTGAACTTTATACGAAATTAAGGCATGTGCAAAACTCGAACAGTTACCGACGACAAATTCATTTAAAGTGGTCATAAACTGGGAAACACATTTCTCGACGAGATTTCTGTACTTCGAGTAATCGAGCGCTGTACATTGTACCTCTCTGATTTCGTAATTTATTGACCATTCATCGTCAAAATAATGTCCAGATAGCTAATTAATCGATAGCATTTGATAGCACGCATCTCGCTTTCTGTTCAAACAAACACAAGGCAACTAGAAGAAAGCAGGTTCGAATTGCAGAGATGACAGCATTCCGATAAAACATGAATTAAAGCAGCATTAACGATTATCGTTTTACTGATGGAAACTCCTGTTTGTTATTATCTGCTACGGCCACACCTAACACATATGTATGGCGTTGCGGCAAAAAATACGATTGCGTGCGGTATAAATAACGCAAAGGCTAAAAAGCGAAACGCCTAATTCAATTCAGAGAATAACTTACAATTGACATTGTAATTAGTTTTGGTCAAATAACCTTACGTCATATCTTTTATCGATTTCGTCGGTCGACGTTTGATATCGCCTCATATGGATACTAATGTGACATGCTGATGTGATTCGCTGTCGCGAATATCCATGACACAAGTAAGGAATTACTTGTACAACATTCCAGTGCATCGACTCCAATTTGGATAGTACGCGCAGTTCTAATCCAATACGTTGTAAGCGAATTTTAACGGAAAGTATCTGTTATTTGTACTGGCATTGGTCCATCATCATCATCAATGGCACTGCAGCCCATGTC
The DNA here is from genome assembly GCA_963669355.1 of Chorisops tibialis. Classification (NCBI taxonomy): domain Eukaryota; kingdom Metazoa; phylum Arthropoda; class Insecta; order Diptera; family Stratiomyidae; genus Chorisops; species Chorisops tibialis. The sequence goes on from OY770262.1 coordinate 278,378,085, forward strand.
GGGTCTTGGCCTCCTGTAAGCTTCGTCTCCAATTTTCCAATGACCGCGTTCTCCAGGTTCAGCATTTCAGAAGCGTTTTGCTGTCTTCGTCGATTGAATCCTCCTAGAGTTTTCTTGGTTTTCCAACTGGCCATTTTACTTCCGCCTTTCCTTTTTGTACACGTTTGGGTATTCTTCTGTCCTCCATCCGCTGTATGTGACCAAAGTTTGGTGAGAGTAGAGACTTCTGGGTCCTTAAAAATGGTATATATAATTCCTGATTATATCGAATTCTCCATTCACCTTGTTGTCTCACCGGTCCAAGGATTCATCGTAATACCTTCCTCGCGAAGGCATTAATCATTTTTTTATGATGCCTGTATTAACGTTTTGACCCATTTTGCTTTAAGTGTGATCGTGTGGTGGACTGCACTGCAAAACGCACTCTCCTTGGCAAGGTGCAGAGAACAGCATGTTTACACAGAAGTGGGCATTGATGAAGCCCATATTTCTATTCCTGGTTAGAGCTGACCGTGTCAATCGTGGAGGCGGTGGAGTTGCTATTTTTTTTCAAAATAATATATGTATATAGTAGAGTCCACCTCAAATCAGAACCAGGTAGCCTAATCGATTATTTAGTCGTAGACATGATTAATGTCTCATAGGTACTATTTATAAACCTCCGGACATTCGTGATATGTTCCTAGTTGTTGATGTATCGGGAGTATAAATTGAAACCCGATATTTTCCAACAGATAGCGCCATTAGTAAATACTGGTCAAAAATGGCGGGTCGAAAACCTCACATGGTAAGGTTAGGCATCTGTCAATAACTCCTCATCATTAGATTTGTCAACTTTTATCGGCGTCATATAATTTTTGTGCGCGAACATGTCGAAGTTTGAACCAAATTCTCGTCATTTGCGGGAAGTTTTGTTTTTTTTCAAAAAAATTTGCAGCTGATGTGCGTCTTAAGCACTTAATATCGAGGCAATTCTTAGTGGGAGAACATGTCGTGAGTGGTTTTAAAACTTCAAGTGATTTTGACGTCGAGGTCAGGCATGGTGGTGGAAGAGAAAAAATTGTTGTGGTATCTCATGAGCTGTTGAAACCGAGTAAAATCATCACGGGATATCACTATTTACTGCAATTGATGCGTTTGAGTCGAGCGTTGAAGAAGAAACGATCACAGTACCAAAAGAGACATGACAAAGTGATTTTGGTGCACCGTAAAGCTCGGCCACATGTTGCTTACATTGGAAAACCTACCTGGAAACACTGAAATGAGACATCATACCCTCCCCGCTGTACTCTTCAGATATCGCTCCTTCTGGCTACCACCTATTCCGACCGATGACGCATGGTCTGGCTGAGCAGCACTTTGATTTTTTACGAAAAAGCCAAAAATTGGGTTAATTCGTCGATCGGCTTAAAAGAAGAGCAGTTGTGGCTAGCGATGGACAATTCTTTGAAGAATAAATATTTAACCATTTTTGCACAATCAAGGCTCGAATTTCGGAAAAAATGGCGGTTTTCAATTTATACTCCCAATAGTAGAAAACATTTGCAGCATAACTAGGCATGTTATTAAACTGTAACTTTAAGCTAGAGTGTAGCCTAGTGGGTAGCGTGTTGGTTTACAATGCGAAGGTCGTGAGTTCAAATCCCGGTCGACGCATAATTCAAGCACACTGCTTGCATGGATATACCTTGGTTACCTCAATCTACGAAAATGGGAAATTCGTAGATAGAGGGTTGTGCGAAGAGCTAAAAACCCTTCCGCAATAAGTAATGAAAATGTTAAGGAACCTGAAGGTCAGAAGGCCAAGTCCCGATTTGGGCTGTAGCGCCATTGAATAAGAAGGTGAACTTGCTAGATTACAGACCGATAATATTCTCGATAATTTTATTAATAATATGCTATCTTTCAATTTATATTTTGTTAACCGCACCGAGCCGATTCATTTTAGTAACGTATGCAGTAAACTTTTAGATATTTTTTTTGGTCGGTGATTTGGATTATTTAAGGTGGATTGGCCTCTGCAGTTACTTCACGTACTTTTTCTGGAGGTTTTGTTGTTCTGTTTTCCTCTTCATTAGCCGCTGTTTGTGATATTTTAGGGGTCGCATCCGCCCTTTTGTCTGTTAGTTTTCTGCCAATCCAATTAGTTTCCTGAAGTGCGACAATGAGGTTAACATCCACCGACAGTTGAAACTCTCCCCTTCACAAACTTCTTTGTAACCCCATCGCTCACCTACCCTATACCGACTCGACTGTGCATCCAATGGATTAAAGGTTGACTCCCTAAGTTATGTTTGGTGCTACAAAAAAAACATTAATGTTGAATTTATTAACTTGTTCCAGGAGTGATTTTAGTGCTCCAGAATTTAACAAAGATGGTACATTCAATATTCCGAAAGAGTTTTGAATTTTTTGTTTGTCGGGTCGTTTCCGTTGAATTCTTCCAATCCGAGGCGAAGCTGCAGGTTCCGTAACAAGTGTTTTTATTTTGCTGGGACATGTTGTTAGTTCATCGCCCAACCCCCAATCTGGAAGACTGTATTTAACCGCATAGACATCTTGGAAAGGGTTTCCTTTCTACGGAGGAACTAGCCAATACGGCTCCCGTAAAGATTCTCAAATTAGCTAAAGTTATTGAATTATAATAGGGTGAAGGGGTTATAAACGCACAATAGACCAAGAAGGTCGCAGTGCTCTCACGTGTTCCCCTAATAGTAATAATAATAACCGCACACATACGGCTAGAAAATTTCAGCTGAAAAGGATTTTTTGGAATTCTCTCAGCTATGCCGCAAGCCCAGCTATATCCTTTTCTTCGACTACTTCCTGAGACGCACTGGTGTTTCTGGCCATTCAGGATGTCTTATTCCCTCCTCCTTTTTCAAAGCGGGCTTGGCATTAGTCCATAAAATATAATAATGAAGCTGATTATACTGTTTTGAGCCAGGACATATTATCATGCGATTGACCGCGCGTACTTAATACGCACACAGTGTGTGCCGGTCACCCACGATAAGCAGGTAAAACGGTTTCCATGATTCGATGACGATTTGGCTCATTTGAAAAAATTAAAAATTAAAGCATGGAAGTCGTACTGTCTCTCGAGAACCGATGCGGACTACGTTTTTTACTCTGAGCTACGTGATTGTACGTTAATCAGTTTACTGCGGAGTACAATAATTACGTTAGTAAAACCAAGAGATCAATCAAGGATAAGCGTAAGCAGTTCTGGAATTTTGTGAATTCCAGAAGGGGCACCGATGGTTATGTCGCTTCTATGTCCTTTGATGGTGTAGTCAATGATGACCCCTTAGTTATAACCAACTTTTTTGCAGACCATTTCTGCACTGCTTTCGATACCTCAAATCGTGTTATTAGTACTGAGGATTTTCATTACATGTCGAAGTTTTCTCCTACCTCATTATAAATGAAAGATCTTCATATTGAGGAAGCGACCATTTTGAAGTTTATTCCAGATAGCATCCCTGCTGTAGATTCGCAGCTTCTTTTTTTATGCACGCCTTTAGATTTTATTATTAGAAATGCCGAGTAGTACATATATCTTGTTTGCTACCATTTTGCGTCTTTTAATTTCATTGATTTTATTTCCATCTTTGACGAGATTGGCTTTTAGATGTATGAAGTTATCCACGCTTTCAATGTCATTGTAACATAATATTCGTTTTGTTTTTGTTTATGCGTAGCCCTACTTCTCATGCTGTTGTGTCAAGATTAACGAAGACTACCTTGGAGCCCAATTATGATTATGTTGTCTGCGTAAGCTACTATGTGGGACGATTTAAACAGTAGCGTCCCTCTGGTGTCAACTAGGAGTTTTCTTACGACATATTTCAGAGCCAAATTAAAAAGTGTAGGTGCATGGCCATCTCGCTGTAGCATTTCTCTGGTTTTGCCTTTATGACATAAATTTAACGCTTCTCTCAGATCTTCATTATCAGACCACTGCTCAAGAAAGAATAAAGAATTGATGTGTGTATCGACCTATTACCAAATACTATGAATATTATAAGATATCCCAAGCCTATGGAAAAAATTCTAACCAATTCTACTGCGTTAAGAGCGACGAAAAGGTTTTAAACACCCAAAGCACATGATCCCTGCTTATTGGCTTCTACCCGCGCGCCCATATCCAAGAGCCAATCGATTTAATCGGCGGTCAGCACTATGGGTGTTTAAAACGTCGCTCTCGACGCAGTATAATTGGTTAGAATTTTTTCCATAGGCTCTTATATTATTCATAGTCTTTGCTATTACTAATCTTTCTTGCACTCCTAAGTTGTTCGAGGCTGTTGTTTGTGATATAATGAATTTTCATTAGTAAGTCAATCATTAGTCCAGTACAACACGGATTTACAAAAGGTAGGTCCACAATAACAAATCTAATGGAATTTTCCAATTTCACTATTCCAGTAATTGAGGCGGTAAGCAGGTTGACTGACCTTTGATAAAATGCTATTCCTGCTTACGAGTTATGCGCACTTGGATTTCCTTGTACTTTCATAGATTGGATCAGATCTTACCTATCTAATCGTACTCAAAAAGTGATTTTTCGAGGAGCTCATTCCACTGCACATCTGGTTTACCACAGGGAAGCCATCTTGGACCACTGTTATTTATTTTATTTATTAACGACGAAATTGTTTTGCGATATTTCGAATCAGAATGATTGCGCACTGCTTCAAAGTGATTTGCAACGTTTTTTTGACTGGTGTACTAACTGTGTAAACTGTATGCCTTTGAATATTAGTAAATGTGAATGCGTTTCATTCTTTAGGAACAAATCTCCCCAACATTTCGATTATGTTTCAGAAGGTAGCACACTAAAACAAACAGACAAGGAACTAAATCTCGGAGTACATTTTAGAACACCATTTACGTTCGACGATCATATCGACTACATACCGACAAGGCGAACTCCGTTTGGAGTTTTGTTAAAAGATGATGCAAGGACTTCAATGATCTTTATATAACTAAGGCGTTATACTGCGCTTTTTGAACGCTCTATTCTTGAGTTTGCTTATCAGATGTGGACTTCGTATTACGAGGAACTTAAAAGAATCGAATTTGCACAGCGAAGGCTCTTAAGGGACCTTCCCTGGTTTGATACGTTGCGTCTTCCTTCTTACGAACAGCGTCGTAAACTCCTTTCTCTAGAGTCGGTTGAAAATAGCCGGATTATCCTTAGGGCTGCTTTTGCATTTAAATTAATCTTAGTAGAAATTAATTCCCCATAGAGAGTATATTGTGTTTGCCTTATCGCTTGTAACGCTAAGAAATAATGCTCGCACAGAGTCGCCAAGGCTACAGCAATATTTGTTGTCGCTCAAAAACCTCGATTCCGAGTGACCGTCCGTCTGTCCGTCTGTCTACAAAATAGCTTTCGAACGCTTTGACCTATCGTACTGGAATTTATCGTATGTAATTTTTAGCAAAAAAGTAATTTTAAGTTTCGAAGGGGCCACACACACACACACACCCCCCCACTCCTTCTGCCCCCTCCCATACAAATTTCATGACATTTCGAAATTTAAAGAAATTGATTTTTCTCCGAAACCATCCCAGCTATTGACTTGAAAATTAGGTCATAGTATAATAATGTAAATATCATTAACCCCAAAAAATATTAATCGGATCCCCTTACTCCTTCTACAACCTCCCATACAAATGTACAATTTTCAAAAACGCATTTATTCGGTTTGCATTGCAACTAACAAAGCTAAAAGAACCAATTTTTGTTATTCTTAATTTTATTACAATTGCAACCAATTTTGAAAAAACTATCAACTCCACCTCACTCCTTTTACCCCCTCCCATACAAATTACACGAAATTTCGGGATTTCAATAAAAATTTTTTTTTTTTTTCAAAACCGTCAAAGCTATCAATTTTTAAATTTGAGAAAAGTATACTATTATAAATGTGATTCACGTCAAAACATGGTGTTTTGATTCGAATACTCCTTCTACCCCCTCGCATAAAAATGCAGAATTTTGGTGAGTGCATTTAATCGATTTTCATAGAAACTAGAAGAATTAGAAACTTGAAATTTTGCGAAAATTTGTCCCTTAATAATTGCAATAAATTCTAAAAAAAAACATCACTTTCAGTTCACTCCTTCTATCACCTCCCATACAAATTTTTGTTTTGGGAATTCAAGAAAAGTATTTCTCCTTCGAACGTATGAGAGCTACCGACTTTAAAATTGTAACAAAGCAATGTGATTAGAATGGTAATAAGCAGGCTCAAATCATCCAAAATCTCCCACTTTTTCTGCCACCTTCCATACAAATACCATAAAATCAAACAAAAATTGTTCAATTTCCTCGAAAATTATGAAAGCAATAAACCTTGTGAAACTATGTGGTACTACACATTCCTCATCATCGCACCAACTACGAACAAAACGAACCAATCGCATCTCTTTCCTGTATTTTTAATAATAATTACTGCCGAATTGACTACAATTTATCTAGCATGCAGTTCATGTCAGCTTTATTCGATAAATAATTTGTTGATTGTTAATTGTCTTGAATTTTAAATTTGATACTCGTATGATGTATTTTTTAAGTACTTTTTCTTAACAATAATTTGTAATTAATCATTGTTTTGATGAGTTTGAAAATAAATAAATAATAAATAATAATATAAAAGATTTCCGGATTCTACACTGTTACCCTTTATTATTCGTGACGTTTTGGTCTCTGCTGAGACCTTAATCGAACTGGTATAAATAATATTCTTAAATATCGGTAGCGAAAGGAGTAATTAGTAAGTAATAGTGTCTGAAAAATGGCGTTATACAGATAAGCTCGAAGGTTTTGCTCGAGCGTGCGTTGACACCCAAAAGTGCGCACCGAATTCCTTATTAATAATCGATTGTTATTGACAAGTATTGAAATGCGATGTTCAATTTGTATTTATTGTTGCTTTAAAAAATAAGACTGACAAAGTTTCCATTTCTAAAAACTTTTGTTGCACTATTATTCGGCTGCTTGGTGAATTTTCTCCTCTCCATAATTATCATTTCTTTGCAGTTTAAACTGCTTAGCTTATTATCTTGTTATTATGGGTTTTCTCGGCACATCTATTGCCAGTACACTTATTATAGGCTCGTATCTTGGCTGTCTAACTGCTTGTATAATTGCATTTCTTCTTACGCAAAAACAACAACATATCAAATGTTTCAACTTTCCGGAAATAATTAATTTAGCACAAATGCTTCCAACCTTTGATTTTCTTTCTAACAATTGCATTAATAATAATTTCTCAAGAAAACTACCATATAGAACATAAACCAAACAAAAAAAAGATAATCTCCTTCACATTTGACCTATTGGACTGGAATAAGTACCATGTCATTTGTATATTTCCCATGTTCTTATCTAGATACGTTTCCATGCTCTATCTCTTGTTTTATCGATTTAAGCTGCACCTTTGTTCCGAAGAACTACTCCAAGAACACTTGTACCAGATTATAAGTACGGGCATTAAAGCGCTTTTTGTCATATGCCAGGCCTTTTAGTGTTTCAGTTCTTTAAAAATGTTCAAAATCAGTGCTGCCATGACATTTGACAAAATATTTTAAAGCTAGGAAAAATCCTAAAGCTATTCACAATGTTTTCCAAAAGATGTGTGCCAAAAAGATTAAAATCGCACATTCGCGTCTGCAGTCAAAGTGCCCCAGTTTTATATTCTGCAAGTTCATATGCACTTTACGTAAAAAGAATACAAAACTATTATATGGATTAGCTATGCAAATTTCTAGGATTCTAGGTCATAACATGAAATGCTCTAATGAAATATTTATTGCACCTAAAAAAGATGTTTTTTTTTTGTTTAGTTTAAAGGTACGAGTATATCCCCCGCCATATATCGCCGTCAGCTACTTTCAATTCACGAGAACAATAAGGTAAAACAGGTGGACATTTCTCACAATATTGGAAACTTGGCCGACGTCCAGATGTTTAAAAATAGATTTCTTGTGCTATACCTATCGTAAAATTTAATTATGCAAAAGTCTAAGATTTCTTTTTGTAAATGTGCAATGAACGAAACAAGAAAATTAAAATGCTTCTGTAATATTCTGCAGCCGGTATAAAGCTAAATGAGTCGTTAAAATGTCGAAAGTGTCTGGTTTTTACATTTTCGATAATTGCGATAATAATCGAAGTGACTCTTTTTATAAATCGTAAATCTTTTGCGCTGTATTTACGTATTTTACATGGAATTTCCAGATATTCTAAAATAATCTATCATTATAATTGTAATTATAAATTCACCTGCTGTAGTTTGCTACTCATCATGGAATATTACAGATAGATTTGTGTTGTGAGTAAAACGTGGGGATTTTCATGTTGTTATTTTTTTTGAGTGAAAAACAAAATATAATCTACAGATGTATACAAAACTTCGAAGGCCTCTTTTCCAGTTCAAGATGATCAAAAAATAATGTAAAAAGGCCGTGTAGAAAGGTGTTGACGCTTCGCTTTATGCCGGACACTTTTATGTGTACAGGATATAGGTGATTATTTTGATCGAATATATAAACTTAGACGTTCTATTCAAACAACGTACAAGACTGGAAGTTGAAAATTCGAGAAATGATGCTTTTTATAATTTTTACCCAGAATTTCATGCTTTCAAATAGTTCCTTTCATGTGATCTTAATCTCCTTAGTTCAAACAGAAGAAAAATCATTAATCTATGAAAATAGTGCCAGGGGAAATCAAAATGGGATCAGTAATTTTTTCGTAGTCCTTTGTATACATACTTAAAACAAAACATAACCAACACTCTATGAGTTTAATGTGGACACAACTGCCGCGAAGGCTAAATTCCGCGGTTGCCTTCAACAACAAGGATTGTTTTTGTGACGACAATCATTGACGCCCCTGGTGGTAGCAGTTTTTGCAGTTCGGAATTCATTCTAACATCTCTGCAAAACTCTGGGTCTTGGCACCCGGTTATATTCCCCAGCTCTACGCTAAGAAACCAGGAGCAAGTTCCAAGAATCCCTGCCCACGATGTGGACCTCATCCATGGCCGTGTCGATTTGCTCGCCTCATGTCGTAACAGCCCATCTCTCCAACTGTGTATGACCACTAGATGTTTCATCTATACCATCAATGTTCGCATTCGATTTTGATCCCTTCGGGTCACTACTTTACCGTCTTTAGGTACCGTTTAGTGTATTTCGATCTCTTCGATTACTACTCTCTTCCGCATGTCTACCACCATGTTCTACTAATGTCATCTGTAAGCATCCGAATTCGCTTCCTTAGTTCGATACTTATTAGTCACAGGGGAAATACTGCGGAAAACAGTCTGTAATGTATTTCGCTTACCATTGTCGCTACTCTGTTCCAGTGTCAGTCAACATTTAGAACGTTTATCTTCAGTTTCACTTAATTCTGATCATTACTTTCACAACCCACCTAGATGGGCTAGCTTGTGCGGATCACTTCAAAAATGCAAATACATTTTCAAGCCGTTATGACTCAGTTGTCGCCTTGCTTATTCCTTTGGCCTCTTGCTCAACTGCTCGCTTCCATGTGCTGCCTGATTGACCAACCCGACATATTCCTTGTGGATTCTAATCCAGAGCTTGTTTGGCAATGTTCTGCTCTGGTTTCCTCAAAAGTGTGACCGACCCACCGCCATTTCCGCCTTTTAATCTGAATTAGACTATTTTTGTCTTACCATTTGTACTCCAAAGTTCGTTGTTGGAGATGACTTCTGGCTAACATATCCCTAAAATGCGTCAGAGGCACTGGTTAGCAAAAGTTTGCAGTTTCTTAATGTAATCATATAACAACACGTATTGTACGCATGCGTCAAATACTCGCAGCTTCGTGGGAAGGGATATCTCTCCTAAACCTCAGAAAGGGGAAAGGATACCGAACGCCTGACGAGCTTTATTTCTACGAGCCTCAATATCTGTTTCGGCTCCGCCGTCCATGCTGACAATGCTTCCGAGGTGACAAAAATCTTGCACTTCTTCCACATTTTGTCCGTTAAGAAGAATCGGTGTGTTTCTGTTCGAACCCATGTGCATAGTTTTACACACATTTATTTTCCGTATAATATATAAAAGTCGACGTAATATAATTCCAGCACACTACCTGCTTGGATACACCTTGGTTACCTCAGTCTACGAAAATTCAAAATTCGTAGATAGAGGGTTGTGCGAAGAGCTAACCCATCCACAATAAATAATGAAAAAGATGTTAAGGAACCTGAAGATCAGGAGGCGAAGGCCCAATTTGAGCTGTAGTGCCATTGAAGATGGATATAACAACACGGATTTGACGCATGCGTCAAAAACTCGGAGGTTCGTGGGAAGGGAGATCTCTCTTAACCTCCACAAAGGGGAAACGATACCGAAGGCCTGATGAGCTTTATTTATACGAACCTCAATATCCTTTTCGGCTCCGCCGTCCATGCTGACAATACTTCCGAGATAACAAAAATCTTGCACCTATTCCACATCTTGTCGTTAAGAACAATCGGTTTGATTATGTCCCAATCCATGTGCATGTTACTTGCTTTTACACACATTTATTTTCAGTTGCGCCTCTTTTAGATTGCAACGAGCGAACATTTGACTCTAAGTCCGAACGGTTATGTGCAAGCAAACACACGTCATCAGCATAATCAAAGTGACTTAAGATGTTAAACAGTCTCCATTGAAGACCTTTACCTTCCCCACTTTCCAGTACAGCTTTTAAGATATCATTTATTACGACCAGAAACAGGGCTGGTGATAATATGCAGCTTTGTCTGAAGCCCGTTCGCACAGGAAAGCTCTTGGATAGCTCTCCTCTATGTAAGACGCGACACCTTGCATCTTCGTAGGATTCTTTAATCATAGCTATGACCTTATTTGGAATATCTCGCTTACGCAAAGCATTCCATATTTAATCTCGCTTAACGCTGCCGAAAGTCTTCTCGAAGTCCACAAACACGAGACGTAGTGGCGAACTTATTTTGGCGGACTGCTCCAATATTATCCGTAGGGTATTTGTGTGGTCGGTACAAGACGACTCTTTAAGGAATCTAGTCTGATAAACTTCAAGAGTGCTCTCCACGACATCGTTAATCCTATTGAGAATTACCTTAGCCAAGATTTTCTATACGACAGTATGTAAACATACACTACGCCAATTGTCACAATCCCAAAGGTCGCTCTTCTTCGGAATTTTCACAATGACGCCCTCCTTCCATTCAGTCGGATATCTTCCTTCATTCCACACCTCAGTAAGGAGTGGGAGAAGTATATCGGCTGTTATTTCCGGGTCCGCTTTGAGGAGTTTGATTGGTAGTCCGTATATAGCTTTCCTTAACCCTATTGACCGAATGGCGGATCTCTTCCTTATCTGGGGGATCATCCCTAATAGAGGATTGCTGCGGTTGGATGTTTGTTAGTTATTCTGTTTCTGGAAAATTTTCATCTGACAAGACGTTTAAAATATCAGAGAAGCATTGCTTCCATCGCCGCAACTGGTGTTCACTTATATTAAGGAGAGTTCCGTTGGCATTGCTCACCAGGTGGTTGGCGGTAAATTCCTGTTCATGATTTTAAATAGTGAACCCATATCCTCAAGGTAAGCCTCAAATTCTGCCTTGTTGACCAAATCTTCAATGGCCTTACTCTTGTCGCGTCTAACAGCATTTTTAAGCTGTATATGAGCATCGCGGTAGTTCTGTCCCAAGTCGGGTGTTCGTTGGTTGACATCGGGTTGAGAGATGATTGCCAATTTGGCTTTTTTCCGATCACCAATCTTGTCCTATGTGTCTTGGTATAAACAGGTTTTTTCACCGCTTTGTATATATCCCACAGATTCTTCAGCACTAGATAGAAACGTGTTTCTCTCAATTGGCGTCCAGTGTGCGCATTTCATATTCACTCAATGTGGATGTCTTTCCGCGTAGAATGGTGGTGTACTCGGGCTTTTTGTTGGGGTCTCTAAGGGCAAGCATCAGGTGGTGATCGCTCTTCTCGTCGGCTCCACGCCTCGCTTGCACATCGAGGAGATATTTTCTCCATGGGCGACTTATGGCCAAATGGTCGATCTGGTTCTGAGTAACACCATCAGGGGAAACCCCAGATGTTTTATGGTGACTCTTGGTTAGGAAAAAGATCCCTCCAATGACCATTTGCCGAGTACTACAAATCTCCACAAATAATTCGTCGTTTTCGGGTCCAAGGTCGTGACTTGTCGATCCAAGGGTCAACATGCTTCCCCATGATGTATTCTAGTCCAGTGTTGTCAGAGCCAACCTGGGCGTTCATATCTCCTTAGATGATAATAACATCACCTCTTCGAACACTCGACGGTGGCTATAAAACTCCACCAGGTGTTGTGTTATTATTTGGTGTGACATTTCTGACACTGGTTCTGAGCCTGACGAGCTGATGGGACTGTTTCTCTCGGTGTAAGGGTGACCGCCACGCCACTTTTGGCTTCACTCTCAGGACCAATGTACAGAATGGTGTTTCCGCTCGGGGTTCGTTCTTCTCCTGATTCTGTCCACCTAACCTCGCTCAAGCCCAAGACTTGGATGTTATAGTGCTCCATTTCACGATCGATCACTGATTGGTGGTGCAAGGACCGAGTAACTTCAGCCCTTCCCCCGTCATTCAATGTCCGAACGTTCCAGAAGCCAGTCATAGTTCGTTTTCGAATGCCAAAAGTCGTTATCGTGGAATTCGTCTGTATTCGAGGCGCTGTATCCGTTTCTCATATCAGTTAGGTCTAAAAATCACGGGTGATAAGCCCAAGCAAGCAGGACTGGCTGTGGGTGAACTCCTCCATTCCGCAAGGGATGGTTAGCTTCGTTTCGTGGAGTCGCTATTTTCCAAAGATAGTTGCATGAATTATTAAAATCCTCATCCTGCGGGGAAACCAATGGTTACTAGTACCGAAAAGATGAAAATAATTGGGAAAAAATTATAAAATAGCCCTAAAAATTTTACCTTTCAATTAATTTTACAACTATGAACCGAGAAAAGGAGCCATAGATTTGCCACAGCGAACTAAGCAATTAAAGGGCACCAGAAGAACTGCTTTCATAAATTTCGTATCTTTTTCGTGAAGTATTCGAAGCCAAGCACCTGGTACACATGCTTGAAAACAATAAATTTTTGTCACTTCACTTTTAGTCAAAAAGTTTTTTTTTCAGTAAATTATACAAGAAAAATCGTATTTTTCGGTTCAATGAGAAATTGCGATGCAATTTTTTTCCTATGCCTTTTATCTAATAGTGCAATCGCTTGACCTAGTTTGCAACAATTGGCAATCCAGATTTTACCAAAGTGCAACTTTAAGCATACTATGCGATAGAGACTCTCCATCATTACAGTCCACTTAATTTTTCGCTCGACAAGAGTGTGCTCCGATCTCACCCCCTTTTCCACTAGCAGCCGTTTTCTTTTCACCTTCTTCATAAAACGAACGTCCTCGACGAGCTTAATACGCTATTAAAAATCGATATAATTCTAAATCGAATAAGGGTTTCCCAGTCGCGTGCTGTTCTTTTTTTTCGCGAAGCTAAATAATTCATCGGTCGATTTGCATTAATCATTCGTAAGAAATCTTTCGATCCGATATGGGGCCTAGACAGTAAGATTTGATGCATATATGCGTGTTATCCGAACTTGGTGGATAACGCCATTGCCCGCCCGCCGCCCATTGGCGCTCAGTTAGCCGTAATTTTGTTGAACTTTAACTCATCAATTAAACATGTTAAAAAGGTTGAAATTATAAACAAAGAGAAGCATCTGAACACGAAGAGCTCGCATTTCGCTGCCCGATGATTATAAAAGCTATTCGAGCCCCATTTGGGGCCAATGAATCAGTCGATTGGGAACTGGATAAGACTCGAGACGAGTTCGAAGACAGCGCTAAGTCTGCTTTAAATCTGATCAGTGATCGCGTCATGTGTTAGCTAAATTTCTCAGATTATTGCTGTTTAAGTGGTTCTTTGTTCTTCGAAAATGGCTACACAATCGGGGTGTAGTAGTCTCGAAAGTATCGAATTAAGTCTACCGATTGGGCCGATCGTTGGGTTGAATCTCGAGGACAGCAAACGTAGCCGCGGTTTAAATATCTACCGAAATCCACTGAGATTGAGCCGCAATGCTTGCACCAGCACGGAGAGTTTGTCGGTGGACAACATCTGGATAAAACGAATTAAGTGCGATCGCAATCCAATCATTTCGTAATCTGACCTTAACACATTTATCTAATCGAAAATCTTTCTGTTTCTTCCAATTTCAGCTCGCAAAACAACATCTGCAATGGCTCCGTATCGGGAAATCATATGCTGGCACGTAAAGTTCACAACAATAGTCCCAACGGGCAGAAGAAGCCGATGGTGATGCTGACACATTTGCCGAAACGACCGCCTGTTGATATCGAATTTGCGGACATCTCGTATTCGGTCTCGGAAGGACGAAAGCGCGGATTCAAGACAATCCTGAAAGGCGTTAGTGGGAAATTTCGATCCGGCGAATTGACTGCCATCATGGGACCATCAGGTGCTGGCAAAAGTACTCTTATGAATATTTTAGCCGGCTACAAGTAAGTACCCACTTATTTTCGTCGATAATACGCTGGAAAGTTTCTTCGATAAAATCAAGTCGAATTAGGAAGGTCAGCCTTATTTTTATTGATCCGAAAATACTACGGACACACTATGTGGGCCAACTTCTACGGCGTGTTTTCTATTGCTTTCGTGAATCGGCAATTTCAGAGAAAATTGAAGTCGTCACAGGAGCTGTATTTTTCCACAAGAGATAAATTCCTTTAAATTTGGCGTCACATAAAATTACCACTGTCTAATTATGACGCATTTCGAATACAATTCCTAAACCCGTTGGATTTTATCGTAGTTAGTTAGTTGAAAACATAATATAGGTCTACGATTTCGTGTTCAACAGCAATAACGCAATATACTAAATGCAATTTATGTTCTCGCTTTTATTAGAATTGCTTTTGAAAAGAATGGAAGTGTTTCTGCACGAAATGTTGTAATATTTACATGGGTAGTTTTGGAGGAGATAGATTGGGCCAGCCCCCCGAGTTAAAAATTTATTCATTTCTACTGAAATTGCCAAGAATTTTTGTTTGCACAGGTCTACAGTTTATAGTGGAGCTTAAAACGGGCTATAATACTATTATAGAAATACTTAGGACTGGATGCAGCAACTTCGACATCGCGGATTGCAATTTTTATGAAATTTAATAAGAGGGAGATCTTCAAGGCGACTTTGTTAAGTTACATAGAAATGAGTTTCCGCCAAATCAAAGCTGAAGCTGCTTCATCGCTTGTAGACCGGCCCTTATTCGCATTAGGCATAAGCCTAAGCCAGCTAAGGCTTAGTCATAGGCTCAGCTGACTTCCTGATTTTTTTGAAAAGACATCAGAAAAACATAACAGAGCTACGATACTCTAGATGAAATAGAATTTTTTGTGATCCCAAGAAATTTTGTATGGGAGTGTTAGAAGGGGTGATAGCATTGAACTAATTTTGTCCCCATCATGCTAAAGTAGCTATAAAAATGTTTTATACAAAATGCTTACTCCAAAAATTGATTAGGAGCTGAGAAAATTAGTGTGTTAGATTTAGTGAAAATGTGCAGTTTGTATGGGAGGTGGTAGAAAGAGTGGGTGGATTTTAGTGATTTTTTCATAAATAACTAAGAATATCATAAAATTGACATCTCTTAAATTTTAGACCAGTAACATTCATACTTTTCAAGAAAATAGATTTTTGTGAAGTTGTGAAACTCTGTCATATTGTATGGGAGGGGGTAGAAGCAGTAAAGCTAATCAAATATTTTTTTCTGATCTTAGTGATAATGTTAAATAAGTATTTATTACAAAATGTGAGCTCGATAAATGTTATATGTTTTGAAAAAATCGGCTTAGAGCATTTCATGAAAAAGTGTAGTTTGTATGGCAGGGGTTGGAAGGAGAGGGAGGACGCAAAATTTTTTTTTTACTGGATATTGAAATCATTATGAAAGTAATATATCCCGAAATTCAGACTAATAGCTTTTATACTTTTCAAGCAAATCCGTTTATTGTCAAATTGCGCATTTGTGTCATTTTGTTTGGGAGGGGGTAGAAGGGGTGGAGCGATTTGGCCCGTTCACGAACTTGGCCTTACTTTTTTGTCAAAAACGACGTGTACGAAATTTGAGCTTTCTAGCTCAACGCGTTCTCAAGCTAGAGAACGAACGGACGGACGGACGGTCGGACAGACATACATCCGGTTTTGAGATTTTTGAGTGATAATATTAACTTCTGTATCATTAATTTTTTTCTCCGAGCCTTATTTCTTGGCGTTACAAACTTTTTGGCAATCTTATAATACTCTCAGATTTCATCTAGAGTATAAACATAACATATGTATTCTAGATGAAATGGAAAAGAGTTTAATGTACCCGAAAAATGTGTAATCTAAAATTCTTTCGAATAGTCAATTTTGACTTTTGTATGGGATGTGGTAAAAGTAGAGGGGGGAGGTTTGTAATTTTTGTATATAACACCGAACGTAGCAGAGAATGTTTCATGCTGAATTTAAAGTTTAAAAGTTTTTTTCAACGAAATTGAACAATTTTTGTCTGAAATTATGGCATTTGTATGGGAGGTGGCAGAAAAATTGGGAGGCTTTCGATGATTTCGAATCTGCTTATCAACATCCTAATTACATTGCTTTGTTTTTCATATGTTCGAAGGGGAAATACTATTCTTGAATTTTCAATACAAAAATTTGTATCGGAGGTGGTAGAAGGAGTGAAGCGAAGCTCAAATTTTTTTTTTTTAGCTTTTATTGCAATTATTCTAGCAAGATTTTAAGGAAATCGATTAAATGCATTTACAAAAATTGTGCATTTGTATGAGAGGGGGTAGAAGGAGTATTCGAATCAAAACTAAATTTTTCGACATCTATGATATTTGTAACAGTATACTTTTCTCAAAATTTAAAGTTGATAGCTTGGGCGGTTTTGGAGAAAAATAATTTAATTGAAATTTCGAAATTTCGTGAAAATTGTATGGGAGGGGTTAGAAGGAGTGAGGTGAAGTTGATAATTTTTTCAAAATTGTTTGCAATTGCAGCAACAATTCTGGCAAAAATTGGTTTTTTTAACTTTGCTAGTTGCAAAGCAAGCCGAATAAAGAGGATAGAAGGAGTGGGTGGATGTGGCCCGTTCACGACCTTAAAGTTAATATTTCGATAAAAATGCCACGCAATGAGTTTCAGCACGATAGCTCAAAGTGTTCGAGAGTTATGATGTAGACAGACGGACAGATAGTCGGAAGAACAGACAGTCACTCGGAATCGAGGTTTTTGAGTGACAACAAATATTTCTATCCCTTTGGCGGCTCTGAGCGAGCATTATTTCTTAGCTTTACAAACGGTAAGGTAGCACAATATGATTTCATTTGGAGTATAAACAGAACAAATGGAATGAAAGATGAAATATTCTTTGATAGCCGTGTAAATCACAATGACAAAATGTGTCTTACGAATTAGCCACAGAATTTTAAACTTCTGCGAGCTACGTACTTTTGGAGTTAGAAGAAACAATTCAGAAGATAATTCAGATCTTAAAATTGTTGCTGAAAACGTTCTAAGTAAAAGACAGACAGACCAGTCAGCTAATCATGTCGCAGTTGTCCGAAAAGTGAATGCTTTACGTCGCAAATCATACAAACTTTAACTTTTTCTGTGACAAAAGACAGATCCTACGGCTTTTTGCAATTTAAAACGAACAAGCTTTTGGATCGATCAAACAATTACACGTACAGATCTGGTTCACTCAGCTTACGATCGGCTGTGATATGTTGCACCGTATAAATCTTAGGCTGAAGCGAAGTCGAATGGACTAGATGTGGAGTAAGAAATTGCGTTTTTACACCAACCAATAGCTGTGGATAGGATTACTGTCGTCAGGGCCACGCTTACGCACCAAAAATTGGAGGTGTATACAGCAAAGAGTTGATTGCTATATTTCCCGTGGTGTTATTTGTATCATCTCTGGGGAGATAGGATTAGATTGCATTGCGGTTGAATTGATTTTCTCTATTACTACAGCCTCTGGTGGGCCTATTGTGTAATACTCCCGCAAATATAATTTTAGAGTTCCTCATTGCCTTGCTATTAATAAAGCTTAGGATATTGCAAAGAGGAATGGCCAGAAATTTACAATTTTGGCTCATAAAAAGGAATTTTTTTATGCTTAACATATTTTGCTAAAGGGCCCCGAGATTACTGAGATTACTGCGATTGCCGCGCCATTGAAAAAAGTTTTAAGAATAGATGGTAAATCGCCGAAAGCAAATTACTTCGTGGTCTTTGAGGGCTCACCAATCTGGTGCAGTAAATTGAAGCGAAAACTCTGCAGGATCATTTAAAAGTACCCGTTGATGAGTACATCTCCAACCCAACGAGATGCCTCAACAGCCAGGAGCTGGACCACGGTATAAAGTTGTGTAAAAATGTTGCTAGCCTAAACGATAGGAGGAGTTGTTGACAGATACCTAAGTTTACCATGTGACGTTTCTGATCCGCCATTATTGATCAGCATTTACTGCTGGCGCCATCTATTGGTAAACGGTAGGTTTTAATTTGTTGTCCCGATATTATCGAGGCCTAGTTGTGCTAAACGACGATTCACTTATCTACTGCACTAGTAGAAATACAATGACTGTTGTTGATTCACCAGTTTACTATTGCTACAAATACGGCGCCCGTAAAAACAAAATATCGTACGTCATGATAGATCACTTTTCACCTGAATGAAATCCGGATTTCTTCTGCAATATACTGTAGTAATATCATTTTCACCGACATTCTCCTTCACTCATGGAAAACTGCTATCTTAAAACTTATCTTCTCTACTTAGTGGCGAGAATGCGTACCTTCTCGATAGCTACCGTTCAATATCACTTCTGATCGTCCTCTCTAAGATGTTCTCGATGGCTCAAAACCTTAAGGCACTTGAACATATCGTAATTCTGTGTGTCGACATAGAGAAAGTATTTGAAAGTCACATTCTGTTTAATCTAATTAGTCGCTTGGCGTATCCCCACGAAATCGGTCAAACTCTTGCACTCCTTCCCCCCATCCATCGGTCGCTAAATCACAGTGGAAACAGGACACGAGATGAGACTCTCACGCTTCTGGCGATTGGTGAAGTTAAATGTGATGTTAAGTTGCTCTCAGACGTGAGCTATTTTTCGCATAAATTTACGCAGGCAAACAATTTCTGTAAGTTTTAGCTAATCGCACTACACACTAGCAGATCACGATTACGCTCTGTGATCTTAACAACCATTCGACCACCTACATTCAATTTACTTGAGCAAATATTGTTATAGATAAACTGTAATGTTTTTTTTTTATTCCGTTTAAATAACTCAAACTACTTCAACTCATCTATTTTTTCCGATTTTCGTTTCTTTTTAGGACATCACAACTGAGTGGATCAGTTCTAATCAACGGAAAGGACCGAAATCTACGAAGATTTCGAAAACTCTCATGCTACATCATGCAAGACGATAAACTTATTCAGTATCTAACAGTTCGGGAAGCTATGATGGTATCAGCGAACCTAAAACTGGGCAAGGATATGACGAAGGAATCGAAAAAGATTGTCGTCGACGAAATCTTAGAGGCTTTGGGCTTGATCGAAGCGAGCAATACGAAAACCTTAAATCTTTCCGGCGGTCAAAGAAAGCGATTATCCGTAGCGCTCGAATTAGTTAATAATCCTCCCGTGATGTTCTTCGATGAACCCACTTCGGGGCTGGACAGCTCGACATGCTTCCAATTAATTTCGCTGCTCAAGTCGCTGGCTCGTGGCGGCCGAACCATAGTCTGTACAATTCATCAGCCGTCTGCTCGTCTCTTTGAGAAATTCGACAACTTGTATATGTTGGCCGAAGGCCAATGCATCTATCAAGGACGCGTACGGGGTCTGGTGCCGTTTCTTGCTTCGCTCGGCTACGAATGTCCTGGCTATCATAATCCTGCGGATTATGTGATGGAAGTGGCGTGCGGAGAGTACGGCGAATGTGTTCATAAATTAGTGATGGCAGTTAGTAGTGGAAAATGTAAAAATTACAACCACTCGAACGGAATTGAGGCCGTAACGAACGGTTCGGCAACAACAACGATCTCGAACGATATTCTTAAGGGAAATAAGAATCCGGCCTCGTCGTCGGTTGCTTCTGGACAGCAAAATAGTGATAATTTAAAACCACCGAAATACCAGCAACAGGACTCGCTAGCTTCGAATCAGTCGGACACCACGGTGATAAATATGCCAAACAACGAAGATTCCGTAGTGAAGAATCCTGCAATAATGCCTCCCGGCGCCACCTGCACGACATCACTCTTAGATTCAAACGAGAGTGTCGTCACGTTACCGAATAAAGCGGGCTTCCCGACAAGCGGTTGGGTTCAATTTTGGATACTTCTGAAGCGAGCATTTCTGACGATCATGCGTGATAAAATGTTAACGCAAATGCGATTGCTTTCACATGTGATCGTAGGCGCCATTATTGGAATGATCTATTACGATATTGGGAATGAAGCATCGAAAGTGATGAGTAATGCCGGCTGCATATTTTTTACAACACTTTTTACAATGTTCACGGCTATGATGCCTACCATTCTAACGTGTAAGTTACACACATGCCATATTCACACACCGTGCAAATCTCTATTGAACAATTCATTTCTCTTTCAGTCCCCATGGAAATGGCGGTTTTTATACGGGAGCATTTAAATTATTGGTACTCGCTGAAAGCTTTTTACTTTGCAAAGACTTTGGCCGATCTTCCGTTTCAGGTAAATGTATAATTAATAAAAAAAATACAGCTTTGTGGTTGAATATCTCTTAAATTTATTAGAACATCTAAGATTATATTTAAGAGTACGGGTCATTTGCTATGAGTGTGAGGCATGGGAGAGATGAATGCTTTGGACTTTAACCCTATCTAAAATATTTAAAACTATTGCAATAAAAACGAGAGTGCTTCGCTGAATTTATTCACGTTTTGATTTATGGAAAACACAATGATTGCTTCTATGGACTCGCGTGCACACAATGATTGCTTCTCTTGTAGATCTTATAGATTCGCGTGCATAATATTATAAGTTTATTATTTCTCTGTATTAATGTCACACACCTGTAATACAGAATGTGGATACAATATTACTTCTGCTTGCCGAACATCTCTTTTTTAATTTTCATAATTCCGGGTTGATTTGTGATTAAAACTTTTGCTTCTTTTCTTTTCTTTGAGGATGAAATATACATACATACGTACACCTTGTTCAATCTGGTTCTATCTGGTGGGTCGTTTTCTGCTAACTCATTGCAATTCCACAATAGATTTTTGAACATATGTATTTGTTATATTTTTCTTTTGTAACGGGTGTACCATTGAAACAGCCTATTTTGAAATTTTAAAAAAGAAACGCAGAGTCTATTTGAAGGTCTGAAGTTTTTAGTTTTAATAAAGAGTGTAGACATGAAGTTTCTGTATGGAACAGAATATCCAACGAACGCAGTACGACCGAGGCAAAAAAATGGGTCTAAATACAAAATAGGTGGTCTTAATGTCTCATTGGCCCCAGACCGACCAGTACGGGACCCGGGTACTTTTTTCGTTTCCGTTTTCCATTTCTGAAACATCTAATTAAAAAGTTTCCAAAGAGCATGTGCTAGTTGCCAAAAGTAACATTGTCTCGATCCGAATACCTCATTCTGCTCTATAGGCTGTCAAATTGATTTCAACAGATTGCCTCTACCAATTTCTGGAGCATTCAAATCACAGTCGCAAGCAGTAGACATGAAATTCGGAAAGAGCACGAAAACAAGTAAGACCACTTGACGGAAGCTGCTGAAACTACTAAAGACGTTCATCCTCAGTCGAATCTACATATTGATGACATTGGTACCTTTCCATCATGTGATGTATCGAACCCAATGAACGTTCGATCTGAGTCTGATAAAGCGCCACAACGGAGAGCTACTGCGGTTGATTTCGACAACAACCAATTAAATATTGTGCCTGAAATTTCAACTACGTCAAAAAACTTTCGCTGCACTTTACGAGCCGCTGCGCAGCCAAAGTTACTTTTTGTATCGCATCTGATACCACAGAAAAGCAAATTGCAAACAACGTTCTAGATATTTTACGCTGTGCAAATGTCGACGTATCACCGGACTTAGTATCCCGCAGAAATATTACTCCTATATCCAGCGATGTTGGCGCGAGAGTTTCTTCATTCAAGATTGTTCTGCCGGATGCTTGCTTTGCCCATGTTGTGTAATCTAAACTATGGCCGAAATCTGCTATCGTCCGTAAGTTTCTGGCCCGAAATCGTCTTTCGCGCTAACCGTCTCAACATCCATCCTCAAAAAATGGGCAAGCTCTATCTCGATATCTTACAGCAACGTAAGCGGAATGCGTACGGAGACTCAGGATCTATATCTCGCCGATGCTGTTTGTTCCTTTGACATCGTGTGCATTTGCGAGACATGGCTGTACTGTCAGTTTAAAGATTCTGAGCTTTTCGATTCCGACTTTGAAGTTTTTCGTCGTGACCGCCACCCGAACTTACTTAATCCACCGGTTGAGGGTAGAGTTCTCTGCGCCGTTCGTCGCCGATTTGCATCTATGATCATCGATGTTCCAGGAACTGAAAATCTAGATTTCTTGTGTGTAACTGTAACACTTGGAAACCGCAAGCTATATATCGTGGTAGTATACATCACATCTTCTTCACCTTCATCAGGTTACGAAGCTGTAAATAATGCGTTTGAAACCTTGCTTGGTCTTCGACATCCATCAGACGATATTTTAATTCTAGGTGATTTTCATTTACCACAAATACAGAGGCTACGCTCCTGTGCCCGACATGAAATACAATTTGTGTGTCGATTTCGAACGATCATGGTAGCTGATTTTCTCATCTGATGCCAGTCTAACGATGGCAGATAGATATCACAGCCCTTTGCTGCCTGACTTCATTCACAGAATTTGCGAACTCGAACTCTATTGTTAATAAGTATTTTAGTTTCGCCAAAGCTAATTTCGAAACTTTAAATTTTGACAAATCCAATTGCGATTGGTCACCTGTGTTGTGTTGAATGAATCTGATCTTGACAAAGCCACTTCTCATTTTTACAATATTTTAAATGGTTGCTTTCTGCGTTATGTCCCTGTAGTTTGTTCGAAACCTACCAGGAGATTTCCTAGGTTTGATGATGATTTAATTAATTTGAAAAATCGAAAAACTAAAGCTTGGGAAATTATTTTATAAGTCAGTCTCGAGCTGCATATAACCAATACCTTTTTACTGTTAAAAACTTTTTTAAAGATAAACCGAAACAATTGTGGAGTTTTGTCAACTCTAAGAAAAACTCTGTTGGCTATCCTTCCAGTGTGTTTCTTAATTATGTAGTCAGTGCTGATCCTACTACAATTAGCAACTTATTTTCTAGTTATCGCCTTCAATTGCAAAACGCCGCAACTTTCAATACATGCCAAAGTTTCCTTCTTCGTCCTTGGTTCCAAAAGATCTTTTTATTGACGACTCCACTATTTTGAAATACATTGATAAACTTGCTAATAATTTGTCCAGTGGACCAGATGGTGTTCCTTCTTCTGTGATTAAAAAGTGTGGCTCATTCCTTTTACCTGTTTTACTGTTTAATTCATTGCTTCGTAGTGGAGTTTTTTCCTATGTCCTGGAAATACTCAACTATAATTGCCTTGCTTAAGTCTGGTAAAAGAGATAATATAAATAATTATAGGCGTATAGCGAATCTTCCATGTGTTGCTAAGCTATTTGAATCCATTGCATGTGATGTGATGAAATTTATTTTCATTCCAAGTCGAACATATCATTCCATCATGGCTTCGTCAAAGGCAGATCCACTGTAACTAATCTTATAGAATTCTCGAACTTCTTCTGCTATCGAAAAGGGGCAGCAGGTGGATTGCATATACATTGACTTTAGTAAAGCCTTTGATAAAAGTTACCATAATATTCTTGTGAATAAGCTCCGCCTACTAGGTTTTCCTGATATTTTCGTCCTTTGGATTAAGTCATATCTTAGTAATCGCATTTAGAAAGTACACTTTCGCGGAGCCTTATCTTCTGAAATATTTAATACTTCAGGCGTTCCGCAAGGTAGCCATCTGGGTCTACTTCTATTCCTTCTCTTTATTAATGACGTGAGTTCGTTTATCTCAACTCGAACGTTCTTCTCTATGCCGATGACGCGAAAATCTTTAAGATTATCTCCAGCAGCAATGTTTATTATTGCAAAGTGATATCTCGCGTTTTCATGACTGGTGCTCACTTAACAATGTACATCTCATCCTTAATAAGTGCACTACTGTTTCGTATTCTAAGAAGAGAATATCATTTAATTTTGACTATGATGTAGCTGGATACTCTTTACTTCGTTCTGATAAAGTAAGTGATTTGGGCGTACTATTCAACTGTAATTCAGAAATTAAGCGAGATTACATATGGAATGCTTTGCGTAGGAGAGGTATTCCAGATAAGGTCATAGCTATGATTAAAGAATCCTACGAAGATGCAAGGTGTCGCGTCTTGCATAGAGGAGAGCTGTCCGAGAGCTTCCCTGTGCGAACGGATGTCAGACAAGGCTGCATATTATCACCAGCCCTGTTTCTGGTGGTAATAAATGACATCTTGAAAGCTGCACTGGAAGGTGGGGAAGGTAAAGGTCTTCAATGGAGACTATTTAACATCTTAAGTCACCTTGATTATGCTGATGACGTGTGTTTGCTTGCACATACCCGTTCGGACAAGGGGTGAACTACTCTTTTTAATCACAGAAGAAGGAACACCATCTGGTCCACTGGACAAATTATTAGCAAGTTTATCAATGTATTTCAAAATAGTGGAGTCGTCAAATGTTCGCTCGTTGCATTCTAAATGCAAACAGGCGGGACTGAAAATAAATGTGCGTAAACCAAGTACATGCACATGGGTTCGAACGCAAGCACACCGATTGTTCTTAATGGACAGGATGTGGAAGAGGTGCAAGATTTTTGCTATCTCGGAAGCATTGTCAGCATAGACGGCGGAGCCGAAAAGGATGTTGAGGCTAGGCTAAATAAAGCTCGTCAGGCCTTCGGTATCCTTTCCCCTTTCTGGAGGTTAAGAGAGATCTCCCTTCGCACGAAGCTGCGAGTTTTTGACGCATGCGTCAAATCCGTGTTGTTATATGGTTGTACTACGTGGAAAGTGACCGTTCGACTTACCAAGAAACTACAGACTTTCGTAAACCAATGCCTCCGGCGCATTTTAGGAATATTCTGTCCAGAAGTAATCTCCAACGACGAACTTTGGAGTACAACTCGCCAGACTAAATTAGGTATTGAGATTCAACGGCGAAAGTGGCAGTGGATCGGTCATACTTTGAGGAAACCAGAGCAAAACATCGCAAAACAGGCTCTGGATTATAACCCTCAAGGAAGGCGTCGGGTTGGACGACCATGTAACACATGGAAGCGAGCAGTTGAGCAGGAGGCCAGAGGAATAAACAAGTCCTGGCAACAGCTTAAAGCCGATGCTCAGGATCGCGCCTTGTGGAAGAGAGTTGTTTCTGTCCTATGCCCCTATAGGGGGTCTTAACAGGAATTTGATTGATTGATTCAACTGTAATTTGACCTTTGATGATCATGTGAATCACATTACTGGTAAAGTGAACGCTATCCTCGATTTTGTTAGGAGATCGAAAGAATTTAATAATTTCTTTGCAACGAAAATGTTATATTGTGCATTCGTCCGATCTATCCTGGAATATCTGGTCCTATCTGGTTGCCATTTTATTTCATTCACATAGAATCGAAGCAGTTCTTCTCTAGTTCGATCCACTCAGGTTACCGCCATATGTTGATCGCTTAAATCTGCTGTCTATGGATTCCCTTGCGAAAAGGCGGCCAGAGTTTTTTTGGTTTTAAAGTTATTTCAGGTATAATTAACTCTGAAAAATTACTGTCTATGATTGAATTCAACGTTCCATGTCGTCCTTTGCGAAAATATGACCTTTGTAGAATTCTGCAGCATTTCACGAACTACGGGTTTTATGAACCGGTTTCATAAAAGTTAAAAGATATCAATAACTATTTCTCGCAATTGGATTTTGACATGAGTGTTCCCCAAGTAAAAAATCGGTTTTCTTGAGGTTAATTATGTTTGATTCTGTAAATAGTTTAATTTTGTGTCTATCTAATTCTTTTTTAATTTGATTTTGATTTTTTTTTATTGCTTCCAATTGTTCATTATTTCGTATGTACATAAATGTAGTAATCCGTTTCTTTATGAATAAATTATTATTATTATTACTAACATTTTTCTGAAATTTTTTTTATCAGCCTTTTTGGTGTCAATCAAATTTTTATTAAGACCCCCTATAGGGCATACGACAAAAACAGCTCTCTTTCACAATGCACGATCCTGAGCATCGGTATATTTGGGCTTGTTGACTTAACATCGATCGTGAGTCCATCTAGGATCCTTTCATAGTCATCGTTGCTAGCACTCGGTGGTATATAGAAGCTATGTTTGCTCTTTCGTAGTACTGGTTATCAGTGTGTGGCTAATATTGGAAAGTCTTGTCTCCACAGTCCCGAATTACTGCATTTTGTGTTCTGTCTGAGATCCATCCTAAATCTTCTAAGTTTCGATATTGCTCACTAATGATCGCTACGTCAAATTTCTCTTTGTAAATTCTCTGCTTTAATAGATCCTGAGCCGCTTCACAGTGGTTGAGGTTAATTTGAACTATTTCCATATTTTTTTTTAATTTTGCGGGACATGTTCGACTGCTTGTAGGATGAGTAAAGGCACTTCCGTTGTTCTTACATAGCATACAGCATGGTGGGCTACTGCAATCTTTTGCAAAATGGCCTGCTTCACCGCATTTTATGCAGCTTGCACTGCGATCTTTGGTGCTCTTGCATGCGTTTGCTAAATGGCCGAATGAAAGGCACCGTTTCTCTAAGTCGGCAGACGACTCATTCTATTTTAATTTTCCCTTTATTGATAAGTTCATTCGCAGTTTCTGTCGGCGCCCTAATCACAGCTGTTTGTGTTCCAGCATAAGCCTTCCTAGCTACCTGAATCTAAGAATTGTTGAAGCACCTTAGCCCGTCTATCTGCATGCGTATAGCATCTAAGATATATTCCTTCGTCGTAATTTCATCTAAATCTTCCAGTTCTAGTTGAGTTTCTTGCGTAAGAACTTTAATTTCAGCCTTAGCCGCCAAGACCTTTTCTATTTCCTTCTTGAACTCCTCTCAGTCTTCACTTCGTTGCTTACTAAGTTCCAAAAGCATTTGTCCTTTTGCCGTCTTCCTTATTTTCGACACATTTTCATTATATTTATTTAAGGCGTCGTGTCCTTTCAACCTTATCATGTGACTTTTCTGGTTCGCTATTTTTGATCAGCATGTAGCGAGTGAGCGGCTACTGCGCTATGTTGCGTTTCGTCCCTGGCCTGCTTACGGCGGACTCGTCAGTAATATAGTCACTGTATAACTGAGCAACTCTTAGGAGTCTGGAGCAGAGTACAATACAACGAGTAAGAACACTTTGTATAGTGCCTGGGTTAACATGTTTGTCACGTGCTACCTCTGAAAAATCCGGTTTTTCCCTCTGAAAATAAAGAGAGCAACGTGTCCCGCCGAGTCCGCGACACTTCTTATCTCTCATTCTAGTACATGGCGTTCTTCCAGTTTTTGCTCACGTCGCATTCAACTAGGACGGCTGGTGCGCGGACCATGATCGGCGGTTCTTACAATTTCGCTTGCTCTTGTCTAATAAAAAAAATCTTTGCGAGAATGAAATGGAAATATCAAATTAAATGTTCACTGTAAGCTTGAGAGAGAGGAAACACACGTATCGGCGCTGAAACACGAATGTGTTTTCGGTAAATTTTCGGAGCCGGGTCACATTTTTAGCTGATCCTACTATGTATATACTATGGTCTGGAGTATGCCTTAATTAGTACAAAAATTGTGCGTTCTAAAAATTTTAGTTGAAAAATCGAGCATTCTAAAATTGATCAGCTATGAAAATCACCGCAGTGTTAGTGAAAATATGTGTAGACTGTGTAGTCATTCTGTCATATGTTTTTCCGCCAAGTGTCAACTGACAGCAGCGTGAACTGGAGCAAACAGTTGTTTGTTGAAGATGTGTGGGTGTAGGAAATTGCAAAATAAAATTGAATTTTTGGCTGTTTCTAATGAAATGGCACAATGATATTAATTTTTCAGGGCACATAATCGAATTCCAATTGCATTTTGATAAATATTTAACCGAATATATATATACACCAAAAAATTCAAACTTAACGGTTTCAACCCAGATATGCATATGCCAGACTCCTGGACCGAGTAGCTCAGTTGTATCTGTATACAGTGACTCTAGTCAGTAAGACTTGCGTAAGCAGGGCCTGCCTTAGACGCTAAGGGAATACTGTGTAGGTAGTGGGACTATAACCCGGGGATTTCGAATTGCAAAGCAGTCGTGCTGACCACTTGTCTATCTAGACCCCACGGTTTAGTCGGGTAGTAGCGTCGCAGTATAAGCCGCCACAAGCATTTACTTCTGGTGCAATCTGTTGGGAAACGATGGTTTTCCATTTGCACTCCCGATATATTTTACAACAAGCAGAACTGCTGTGGAATAATTCGAATAACCCTATTTCCAGGGGGTGCCTATTTATGTAGCTATTTAAATTATTTCATATTGTTTCAAAACTTCGGAAATTTTAAATAATCGTTGTGGTAATCAAATCGATGAGGGATTAATTTGACAGAACATTTCTTACTTTCAGCTAATGATTAATGTTAGTCGTATTATTGGATTAAGCTTAATTTTCTCTCTTTCAGATCGTATTTTCAAGTGTCTATGTAGTGGTCGTCTACTATCTAACATCACAGCCAATGGAACCAAAACGCTTGATAATGTTTGTTGTGATCTGCGTATTAACATCGCTGGTAGCGCAAAGCTTAGGCTTATTAATTGGAGCTGGACTGAACGTGGAAGCTGGCGTATTTCTGGGACCAGTCTCAACAATCCCTACCATCCTTTTCTCCGGATTCTTTGTAAATTTTGATACAATACCAGGCTATCTGCGATGGGTTACGTACGTCAGTTACGTACGATATGGCTTTGAAGGTACTTACCAATTGCAATCAACTTAATTATTTCAAATTTAAGCATTCATTTTAAAAATTTTATATTACAGGTGCAATGGTATCCGTGTACGGATTGGGTCGTGAAAAGCTTAAATGTTCAACCATTTACTGTCATTTTCGTAGTCCGAAAAAATTTCTCGAAGAAATGTCAATGGACACGGCCGAATATTGGATCGATGCTCTTGCACTAATCGGAATTTTCATAGCATTACGAATCATAGCGTATTTTGTTTTACGCTGGAAGTTGCATTCCATCCGTTAATTTCTAGAATTTACTTTAATTTTTTTCTATTATAATTTTTTACACATACACACATATATAAACTTTACGCATAAGATTTTAATATGATTACGATAATAAGAAGTAGAAAAAATAAGAAGAAAAGGAAGAAGTAATTTATTATTAATTACATCAAGAACCGATTTATTGATAAATAGCTTTAGGCCAAACAGTAATCCTTAGGTACGTTAAGTAGGAAAAAATAAAATAAACAAAAGGCAATAAATTATTAATTGTTTGAAGCTGATTTCACGCTGAGATACAAGAATAGTTAAGCTGTGAAAAGAAAAAATAATAAGGAACGCCTTCGAAAACCAATTCAATTCAATTTTCTATCAACCTTATAAAAATGCGTAGGCGAAATCTCTCGAATTTATTAGAATGTGCATCTCTAGCGATTTTGTTTTTCATGTGCACTTGAATTGATTATTTTTGAAAAATGAATTAATTTTTTTTAACGCACTGCACAAACATTATTTTTATTTTTAATTCCAATCTGTTAGTTTAATTTCGTTTGCATTTCTTTTTTCGTCATCTTTTGAAAACAATCAAATAATTAATTGTTTATTGAATGATATTAAGAAAAATCAATTTAATGTATCTTTTGACTCAACTAGAATAATGGCAACAACGGAACTATGAGAACAGTATTTTCTAGGAAAAAAATAAATAAATCAAAAATCATTACGAATGGGTAAAGATATCTTCATAAAATTGACTGTAATCGATATTATTAATTAATTCTACATGTACTATAAGAATTTGCATTAAGAAGGAATAAGAGAAAAGAATAGTAAGATGCATAGTTTATAGCGTCAATTTACAGTAATTAGTTAAATGGGGAAAAAATTTATTAAAATGTGGTTCAATGATAATTATGATAAAACTTGAATTGGTTTTTATTATTTTGTCAAGATATCAGTTAATGTTTTTTTTTTATGTTTATATTTTTGTGTATGTCGCATTCGGAATGGGCTGTGTTATTTAAAAATGAAAACATTGAGATTTAAAAATAAATTAATTTACTATGCGTTGAACGCGCTAATTAAAAACATGAGATCTACATTTTTATTTGATTCCACTTAATTTTGTTTCTATTAATTGTATTATTTTGTATTTTTCGTTTAGTTGAACTGAGTGTGAGGTTCAAATCTGAAAGAAGAAAACCTCAAGTTCTTTACTAATCAAATATGAATTTCATCGAAGGCAAATACCGTCAGAAACCTGCTATGTTAGGATTTAGGGCTTATTGCAATTGATTGAAAAAAATATTTGTATTAACCTGTTATCTAATACGTTTCAAACACTTGCCTTGTATTTGTAGTGAACGAAATTGTTAATAATTTACATCGTTAGGTGCAGTTTACGAACGCAGGAACGAACTTTGCCGAGTACTCCTGAAATCGTCGTTTCTTACATTGTTTAGATTTTCTACACAAATTCGCCTAGGTATGATTTTTTAGTTTGCAAAATTTGGGTCTTCAGATGAGTTATTTAGAGCACGAAAAAAACCGAATTATCTAAAATTGCATTTTATCCGGCCAATTTTGCAAACAAAAAAAAAACCCATTGAAGCGGATTCGTGTGAAAATCATAGTTGAGATATTATCAGTGGTGGCTCGTGACTTGTCCGATAGGTATGGCGCTCAGAAAATTTGTGCGCCGAGAGGGGGAGGGCGGTAGAGGTTTCAGTGTGTCATGTACAAAAAAAATTCACGGAAATAACTGCAGATAAATGCTCTTGCAATAAAAATAGCAGCGGTTGAACTGTTGATTTTATAAAGTAGCTAGTAGAGCTCTATCAATCAATCAAATTTAGTTCCATTGTAGGCATTTCGCTATTTTGAATGCTAAATTTAGCATTAAAATTTTATATTTATTGCGTTAATACATAATAATTTGTTTGCGCGCAAATTTATGTACTAGCAATACTTTCAATATATGAAACCGCTAGCTTAATAAATTAAAAAAACTAAATCGAAAAATAAATTAAAATATAAACTTCTCGTCACTTTTTTGCAATCTCTCAAAATTAAAAACGGCCACTGTTCAGTCTCGTCTCATCGAGCCTCACACTACTCTACAATGAAAATGACACGAAGATGCCCTATCGAGCCTCATACTACTCTACAACCGAAAATGACAAACAACAACAACAATACAGTGGTTAGGCGATGAAATTTCCGTCTTATATCTTTCGCTTTTCTTGACGTCGACATCGTCCGATCAAGCCGCCGCATTGTGTGTGTGTGTGTGTGTGCAGCCAGGAATGTTTGAACGAGCTGGGTGAGCAATCTTTTCAGTCGTCTCAGTTGAGGAAATCAATCGTCTGCAGGCTCGCACATGTCTGTCCACGCGCTTTTTTTCTTTTTTTTCTTCAAGCCCATTCCGCTGCTGTTATATGAAAGTAGTGATGGGAAATCTGACTCTTTCCGTTGAGTCAACTCATTTCAACTCACTCATTTAATTGAGTCGATCTACATCATACATGGCATACATATGAAAAAAAAGCGCCATAAACTTTCTGTGATGTCGTGCTCTTTCTCCTTCATAGAATAACTCTAGCTTGATGTGTTTACTTTCACTCAGAACATCAACAGCCCAAAACAATTGTATGCGCGGTCACTTATCAAAGCCCTGTGTCTGTGTCGACTCTTCAACATTGTGAGAGAAGGGCTATCACTGCACCGATCAAAAGCAGCGCACATCGCATTATCACATCAAATTAATTTCGGCGACTCACCATAAACCACACCACTCGCACACAACGGCACTGTGTCGCAGCGCAATAATACTTCGCACACTTACCGTGTCATATGCGATGCAATCACAGCAAACAATCACTCGAAAAATCGCAATGGCGATAGCAATGGCGATAGAAATGGCAATAGTAAATTATCGCCTCTAACGATAAAATTGCAAGAGTCCTTGCTCTTTTATTGACTTGGCGATAATTTCGCGAAAACTTTTTCGAATCGCGGTGACGACAAAATGACAAGAATTTCGAAGTGCAACAATTATTGCAAATCATCGCCTTCAACGATAAAATGTGAATCATCTACGCACTTTCACTGACTTCATGATAATTCCTCGACAAACCGACAGGTCATACAATAAGAATGCAATCTGTACAAGCAATAATAATGCAATTAGTCGAAACGATAAGTCTCTTCGACAAGAATACGATCAGTCGATGCCATAAGAATTAGTGTCAAACTTTTCTTTAGTAGGCTTTATCGCATTCGATAAGAATACGATATTGCGACGATAGGCGATATTGCTATTGCATTCTTATCGCCATGTTTGCTGGTATGTTGTGTGGTGTATAAATTGTTACTGACACTATTGATGCGATCTAACTCTTTTGTAGTGAGTTGAATCAATCGCGTCAGTGCACTGACTGGCACATTTAAATTGACTCACTTATGAGTTGCCCATCTCTATATGGAAGGCAAAAGGTAAAAAGACAGATGCGTATCGCTGATATGAAAATGATCTAAAACAATAATTGAATATGCAAAATTTACTTTAATTTGCTTGGTGGTACCTTCAATATTGGATTCGGCGATAACTGAAGAGAAAGTCAACGACACCTGCTTCGATTGCATGACGTGACAGTGCCTGTAGTTCCCTAACGATTTTTTAAAACTGCTCATCAACCAGCCGCTCCGCTTGTCCGTACGCTCGTGGATAGTAGGGTGGATTCTTTAGGGCTTCTTCACCAAAAATTGAAGTCGTCGCTTCGGATTAACTAGTGGTCCATTATCTGATACTAACTGCTTCGGAAATTCAAAAACTGTAAAAGATTACTTGAGTTTTAGGATAACCTCCTCTGCGTCTTTATTTCTCATTAAATATAAGTCAACCCATTTAGACGTAGAATCGATAGGAAGCAGAAATTTATTTCCGGCAAAGTAAAAGAAATCCGCGTGGGGTCGAGTCCATGTGTTCTGATGAATTGGCCAGTCTGCAAAGTTCGCATCGCAGTTGTTGGACCTTCTATTTCTCCTGCAACCCTTGGAACAAACCAAATTTTCTATGTGCTTATCTGTTTGCGGCCACCATTACAAAGATCTTGAAAGCAGTTTCATTTTAACAATACCCAGATGATTTCGGTGGAGTAAAGAGAGCACGTAATGTCGCATGGTTGAGGGTATAATAACACGTATTCCCCAAACTAGACATCCTTGCTCAATTGCGGTTCGTTTCTCGAAGAATGGTTTTAGTTATGGACCTACTGTATGATGCTGCGGCCATCCATTGCGAACCAGTGTTGCAACTTTACTTAAGAGAGAATTCTTAGTGGTTTCTGACGGGACTTCTATGTAGCTGAATGGACAAATACTTGTACTTTCGAAAGAATTTATTAGGTTTGATGACATTTCCTTTGTGAGTTCTTCAGATACAGGTAGCCTCGAGAGAGTATCGGGTGAAGGCATGTCGCTCCCCTTTATGTATTTTCATATTCGTATGCCGACAGTATTATTGGATTCTTGACGCACTTATGTATTGAAGAAATAACTTTCTTGCGATCGAAGATAATTTTGAGTGGTTAATGATCTGTAAGAGCTAAGGTGTAGCCTAGTGGGTAGGTGTTGGTCTTGTAATGTGCAGGTCGTGAGTTCAAATCCCGGTCGATGCAATATATAATTCCAGCACATTGCCTGCTTGGATATACCTTGGTCACCTCAATCTACGAAAATTAAATTTCGTAGAAAGAGGGTTGTGCGAAGGGCTAACAACCCTTCCACAATAAGTAATGAAAAATGTTAAGGAACCTGAATGTCAGGAGGCTTTAGCGCCAGAAGAAGATGATCTGTATGTAAAAGGAATCGACGACCGAACAAAAATTTATGAAATTTTTTGAAGCCATGAATTAGTGGTTAGTGGTTCCTTCTCAATGTGAGAGTAATTTTGCTCTACAGGTAGCGGACGCAAAAGCTATGGGCAGTCCTTGATGATGTTGTTCCTGGCAAAGTACCTCTCCCATTCCTGTTGCAGAGCATCACAAGCTAAAACGAGAGTTTTTGACGAATCGTAGGAAATTAATAAACTCTTATCGGACAACGCCTGTTTACTAGCTTGGAATGCCTGCACGTATGTACTATCCCAGATGTATTTTGTATCCTTTCGATTTAGTCTATATAACTGTTCCAGTATTGCACGCTTGCATAGGTACGAACTGACAATAAATTTTTAGAAGACCCAGGAAGGCTCTTAGCTGAGTGATATCTTTTGGACTGGGTGCATTTTAATTACCTCCACTTTCGATGGGCTTGATAGGATTCCATTCCTCGTGACGATGTGCCCCAAATATTCTACCTGATTAACATGAACTTGCGCTTGTTCTCATTGATTCGAACGTTCGACTTGTTCAGACGCAACAAGACTTCTTCGAATTTTGCTCACACTCAAATAGACCTTTACCTCCTACCAATACGTCATCGATGTAACAGTATATACCACAAGCCCCAGATAGAATTCTATCTAAGAATTCCTGGAAAACTGCCGGAGCCGTTCTGATTCCATAGGTAAGACTTCTCTTCTACTTCTACAATGGCGCTACAGCCCAAATCGGACCTTGGCCTCCTGATATTCGGGTTCCTTAACATTTTTTTATTACTTATTGTGGAAGGGTTGTTAGCCCTTCGCACAACCCTCTTTCTACGATTTTTTTCATTTTCGTAGATTGGGGTGACCAAGGTATATCTAAGCAGGTAATGTACCGGAATTATATATTGCGCCGACCGGGATTTGAACTCACGACCTTCGCATTACAAGACCAACACACTACCTACTAGGCTATACCCTAGCTAGGTAAGACTATTGAACCTTAATAACCCGATATGTGTATTAATCGTGAACAATTCCTACGAAGAGTCGTCCAGTTCAATTTGTTGAAAAGCGCCAGACATATCAAGTAAAGTAAAAATGTTGCATTCCCCAAGCGCAGATAATATTTCGTTCGCATTAGGTAATGGATAATGCTCACTCTATTTAGTCAGTTGTATTCAGTCAACGCAAATTCAAATTTTGAAGTCTTTCTTCGGAACCACTACTATTGGACTGGCCCAAATGCTAAATTTGACAGGTACTACAATACCTTCATTTTTTAATCGCCCCTATTCCTCCTCTACTTTAAGGCTAGAGGGACGGTGTACGCCTTACAAAATATCGGTTTCCATCATTCTCTTAAACATATAGAGGCTTTATAGTTACATACCGTTGATTGACGTTCTGCAAAGATATTTGGGAACATTTCCTTATATGCTTGAATAGCGGCACCGACGTCGATTTTTACTTCCTTTACTGTACAAGTGGCTTTCAAGAAGATTGCTCTTCTAGCGTAGAAATATTGCTAGCAACCTTGTTCTACCTAACAGGGTATTAAATTTATTTCCAGGATTCACTAGCAGGTTCAGTAATTTTTCTCTCTCGCCTGTTTTACCGATACTGTTGCTTCTCCTAATACTGGGAGAACTTCTCCTGAAACAGTTTTTAATTGCTCATTCGTTGGTTTGAGATCCACATCTCTCAATTTAGAAAAAAATTCGGCTGACGACATTATAGTTGTACATGCTCCGGTGTCTAACTCGAATTGCATCGGAACATTATTTATCTGGAGTGTAGTGCATACGATAGGACTGAATTAATTGTATTGACGTTACTTGCATTTGAACTGATGACGTCGACTCTAATAAGAGAGAGATATATTTATCTTCGTTCTCCTCAGAGCTTTACAAATTATGTATAGAATGACGAATACTACACATTTTGGAGGTATGTCCTGTTTTGTTGCGTGTAAAACACTTCCAAAAACGTACGGGACATGTATTGGAGTAGTGAAACCTTCCCCAACGAGAACACTGACGAGTCTCTCCGTATATTTCTTGGCTTTGACGGTTTGGTTGAACTTATTTGTACGAGACACATCGTCGTCCATTGTTTGTCTTCGAATGAAATGCACGGGAGCTGGTACAAGACTGGTTTATTGAATTCATGTTTCAAGTACACATACATTAATAGTTCAATGGTATTAATTCAGCAGTATAATAGAAATAAATCAATAGCAGCGATATCAAATATATTTTAGTAATAGACTTAACATAATTCAAAATCGAAAATCTAGTGCGGAAGCGCGAGAAATTGGTAGACCAAGCATAATCGAAGCCACGCTGCTGGAACCGATCAAAATGCTACGTCCTCGTGAGGACACTACAGTGGCCGGCCTGGAACCCTACGCATTCCTGCAACAGATTCGCGATATTCGAAACGACGAATATTGTACGCATTATCTACAGTATGACCCGAAACTTACCGACGGGATTGTGTCACGATTCCTGCCAAAATTGAAGAGCAAAACATCAGCAATTAGAATCAACCAAACAATAAGGGCGTCCGTCCCGGCTCAGCCCAAGACCAAGATCGATATGAAACTCGCATCTGGTGATTATATCCACAAAAACGAACAGATAGAAGACAAAAAGAACAAGAAACAGGACGAAAAGCAAGTGTTTGATGCTAAGAACCTAAAAAAACGTCGTAACAAGAAGCTCCGCCTGAGGAAAGTTCATTCACAGAAGCACAGCGCACAATTATTCCAGGTTCGAACGTTTCTTATCTGGAGTACATTTTCCACGCAAAGCATTCACATGTTATCTCGCTTAACTTTGCCGAAAGCCTTCTCGAATTCCACAAACTTGGGATGTAGTGACCCCCATTCGGCGGACTGCTCCAATATTATCCGTAAGGTATTTGTATGGTATGTATGTACAAGCCGACCCTTCACGGAATTCAGCCCGATAAACTTCGATAGTGTTCTCTATAACATCACTGATTGAGATTTTTTTTAGTCATGATCTTCGTTACGGCAGTAAGTAGACATCAATCAAATTCCTGTTAAGACCCCCTATAGGGGCATAGGACAGAAACAACTCTTCCACAAGGCGCGATCCTGAACATCGGCCTTGAGCTGTTGCCAGGACTTGTTTATTCCTCTGGCCTCCTGCTCAACTGCTCGCTTCCATGTGTTACATGGTCGTTCAACCCGACGTCTTCCTTGAGGATTATAATCCAGAGCCTGTTTTGCGATGTTTCGCTCTGGTTTCCACAAAGTATGACCGATCCACTGCCACTTCCGCCGTTGAATCTCAATACCTATTTTAGTCTGGCGAGTTGTACTCCAAAGTTCGTCGCTGGAGATTACTTCTGGCCAGAATATTCTTAAAATGAGCCGGAGGCGTTGGTTTACGAAAGTCTGTGGTTTTTTGGAGTAGACATATACCACGCCAATTGTCACAATCCCACAATGATGCTCTACTTGATAAAATTATTTCCGGAAATACTTTGAAAAAAGCGGTTTGTAGTCTGTTTATACCTCGGGCTTCTTTTCCGTCATTGACCGAGTGACGGAATCTATTTTCTCCTTATCTGGGGGATCGTCCCTAATAGAAGATTGTTTTAGTTGGATGTTTAGCAATTGTTCGGTTCTTGGAATATCTTCCTCTGACAAGACGTTTAAAATATCAAAGAGGTATTCCTTTCACCGCCGTAACTGGTGTTTACTCATATTAAGGAGAGTTCCGTTGACATCTCTCACCAGGTGGTCGGCGGTGAAATTCCCGTTCGTCAACTGTTTCATAATTTTAAATTGCGAACCCATATCCCCAAGGTAAGCCGCAGATTCTGCCTTGTTGGCCAGATCTTCAATGGCCTGTCTATTGTCGCGGCTAATAACCTTCATAAACTGTATATGAGCATTGCGGTAGTTCCACCTTAAGCTGAGAGTTCTTTGGTTGAAATCAGGTTGAGAGATGATTGCCAATTTTTTTCCGATCGCCAATCTTGTACCATGTGTCTTTCGATATCCAGGATTACTCATCGCCTTGGACATATCACACAGATTCTTCAGCACTTACTATAAATGTGTTTCTGGTTGCCTTCCGCTTGGTTTCCAAGGTGCGCATTTCATCTCTGCCCAATATAAATGACTTGTCACGTAGAATGGTGGCTTACTTGTGTTTTTTGTTGAAGTAAAAAAGTTTATCCACATTAAGCTCGCGCTTGAAGAAGTTGTGGCCACTGGAGAGCTGCGATGCTCAATACCAAGCAGGCAACCATCAAATTATGATCGCTCCCCACGTTAGCTTCATACTTCGCTCGCACATCGAGAACACATCTTCTCCATCAGCGACTTAAGGACAAATGGTCGATTTGGTACACTATTAGTGGAAATCCAAAATGTTTTATGGTGACTATCGTGTAGAGAAAGGGTCCCTCCGACGATCCGCTGGAAGGTGGCATTCAGTTGGCCATAAAACTCCTCGTTGTCACCAGGTGTTGCGGCAGTAGTTGGT
Source organism: Chorisops tibialis (assembly GCA_963669355.1). Lineage (NCBI taxonomy): Eukaryota > Metazoa > Arthropoda > Insecta > Diptera > Stratiomyidae > Chorisops > Chorisops tibialis. The sequence continues at coordinate 278,417,015 of OY770262.1, forward strand.
GCATTGCTCTGCAGAATCGTGACGTTTCTGATGTAGGTCCTGTTCTGAATCTGGCAATGATAATCCTATCCGAGATTGGTTCACAGTTGTTGAGACTGTTTTTCGCTCTCGGCTTTAGGACAACCGCAACGCCATTTTTGGCTTACACTCAAGTCCAACGTAAGGAATGGCGTTTACGCCCGAAGTTCGGTCTTCTCCTGATCCTCTCCTCCTTCGCTCAAGCCTAAGATTTGGATAGTGAGTGCACGATTGCACGGTGATTGGCGGTATATGGACCGATTAACCCCAGCTTCTCTACCGTTATTCAATGTTCGAACATTCCAGAATCCAATCATAGTCCGTTTCCGAATGCCAAAAATCGTTGCCGTGGAATCAGTCCGTATCCGAGGCGCTGTATCCGTTTCTTACATCAGTTAGATTTCAAGATTACGGGTGATAAGTCCATGATCCAGTGAGCGTCCATTTGCCATTTTTAGGGCAATCAGGACTAGCTAGGGTGTAGCCTAGTGGGCAGCGTGTTGGTATTGTAATGCGAATATCGTGAGTATAAATCCCGGTCGACGCAATATATAATTCCAGCACATTACCTGCTTGGATATACCTTGGTCACCTCAATCTACGAAAATGAAAAATTCGTAGAAAGAAGGTTTTGCAAAGGGCTAACAACCCTTCCACAATAAGTAATGAAAAATGTTAAGGAACCTGAATGTCATGAGGCCAAGGTCCGATTTGGGCCGTAGTGCCATTGTAGAGAAGGACTAGATGTGTTTGTATTCTACTGCCCCCTACCTTGGCAGGTAATCAATGAACTATAATTGTTACAAAATCCAATTCGTAAATTGTGTAGTAGGGTGTAGCCTAGTTTGTAGCGTGTTGGTCTACAATGCGAAGGTCGAGAGTTCAAATCCCAGTCAACGCATAATTCCAGCGCAGTTCCTGCATTGGGTATACCTTGGTCACCTCAATCTACGAAAATGAAAAATTCGAAGATAGAAGGTTGTGCGAACAACCCTTCCACAATAAATAATGAAAAATGTTAAGGAACTTGAAAGTCAGGAGGCTAAGGCCCGATTTGGACTGTAGTGCCATTGTAGATGTGGAAAATGTGTGGTGTGACGGTATGATGGCCAACACCGTAATATTTCTATAATTGAAAACTGCGTATTTATTATACTCTAGATGAAATCTGAGAGTATTATAAGTTTGCCACAAAGTTTGTAACGCCAAGAAATAAGGCTCGGAGAAAAAAATGAATGATACATAAGTTCATATTATCACTCAAAAATCTCAAAACCCGATGTCCGTCCGTCCGTGTTCTCTCTCGCTCGAGAACGCATTGAGCTAGAAAGTTCAAATTTTGTACACGTCGTTTTTGATAAAAAAAGTAAGGTCGCTGCACCCCTTCTACCCCCTTCCATACTAAATTACTCAATTTCAGAATTTCAATAGACGGATTTTCTTAAAAAGTATGAAAGATATAAATCTGAAATTTATATTATATTATTACTTTATTATTATAATAATAAAGTATTGTGATCGACACAAAAAAAAAAAAAAGTTTGCTACCCTGAAATTTTTTTTTTTCGCGTTTCTTGACTAAATTAGCCTAAAAATGCAAAAAAAAAAAATCCGTCTGTCTGTACGCCGTCCGCCGTCCGCCGTCCGCCGTACGCCGACGTGTACGCTCAGCGCACATTAACTCCCAAACCCTTCAAGATAGAAAGTTCATTTTTGGGGGGATTGTAGATAGTTGCGGATCTCAGGCGGATACCTATTTTCCGGGGTATACGGGTTCGGGGGGAGGCGGGGGGAGTGCTTAAACCGAAAAATACGAATTCAAATATCTCAACCATGGTAAGAGCTAGGAAGCTAAAACTCAACATTAATATAGAGAGGCTTGTGGGACAACTTTTAAAAATAATTTAATTTTTTTATCCATTGGGGTGCGAAAAGGGGGGGGCTTAGAACCAATTGTCGGCCGAATTTTTTTTTCAAATGATTATATCTTCGGAATTACTTATCGTAACAAAACCATTTTTAGAGACCGTCAAGGTGGCATATAGTTTCATCGGAACAAGCTTAGAAAGCGGCTAATTATTGTAAGGGGGAGGGTCAGGGGGGGTGCAAAGAAAAACACTTAAAAATTAATATCTCAACTATCTCTTAAGCTATGTAATTGAAACTTAAAACTTATATTAAGCTATACTAGGCAAATATAAAAAAAATATAACATGTTGAAATAATAGTAGTGGGGGGAAATGGGGAGCATTTCAAAAATGGCGCACTTTTCAAAATTACAAATCCTTATATCTCCAAAAATAGTACAGATATCAAATCAAAAATTTGTCAGATTGTAGAACTACATAATAGTTAATTTTGGTAAAAATTTTAAGTTGGGAGGTGTAAGGGGAGGGAGGTAATAAGTAAAAATATCGAAAACTTTGAGTGATTTGTTTAGGGCTCTGGTAAAAGATACAAAGTTAAAATTTTGCATGTGAATACCTATATTTAATCCACATAGAAAAATAATAATAACTTGATCCATATTTGTTATAAACCGACCCCCCCGGTCTAACGTGCACAAGGTGTTTCATGTGCATTGAAAAAAACACATAAACTGAAAATTTTTGAGTGAAATTTTAAGGTAGAAATTTGAAAATTTGCGAAATGCATTTAAAAAAAATCCCTAAATATACGAAATATTAACTGGTCGAAAACCTTTAACACTTCTACCCCCTCCCATACAAAATTATTTTTTCGACCATTTTCAAGAAATCAATTATCACCTAACTATTAAAAGCTATCAATTTGAAATTTTGCACAACAACTAACAAAAATAATTAAAATGAAATCGCGTTAAAAGTTTTAAAATCGCGCTTGACCTTCTACCCCCTCCCATACAAAAGTATGATTTCGACTAATTTCATTAAATCAACTAATAACCAACAAATTAAAAGCTACGAACTTGAAATTTCGTACGAGCACCTTACAATAAAAATGAAAGAAAATTGCATCACAAGTTTTACGATTCCTTTACCTCCTCTACCCCCTCCCATACAAAATTATTTTTTCGAGCACTTTTAAGAAATCAGTTATCAGCTAACTCTTAAAAGCTATCAATTTCAAATTTGGCATAAAAACTTATAAAAATAATTCAAATGAAGTTGCTTTAAAAGTTTTGAAATCGCGCTTGCGCTTCTACCCCCTCCCATACAAAAGTATGATTTCGACCAATTTCATTAAATCAACTAATAACCAAAAAACTAAAAGCTACGAACTTGAAATTCTATACAAGCACCTGACAAGAGACGCGAAATAAAACTGCGTATCAAATTTTACGATTGCCCTATATTCTCTACCCCCTCCCATACAAATGTTCGGTTTCATGAATGTAAAATACACCGAATTTTATGAAAATTCTATGCAACTTCGTCTATGAAACACATTCTATACAGAAAATATTGGACGTGATTCAAGCAATTAATTAAAAAGCTATTAACATCCACCCACCCTTACTATTACCCCTACTCCTCCCCTCATAAAAACCAAACTTACAGAAACGAATGAAATATTGTTAACAGTCCTGCCCAAGAACTCCCTTTCACTTAGCCTTCCCTAACCACTCTAACCTGCATATTGACTTTCCACTCATCCGCAACTTGTCCCAAGAATAATAAAGTTTCGCCCGACTTGTTGGCAGTTTATTTAATTTTTTTCTATTACCAAGTAAAATTTGATATGTTGTTATCGGTGATGCAATGAGAAATGAATGTCAAAGCCGCTATTCGGAGAATACGAATATTTATAGATGAATGAAATACCAATTAAAAAATATAAACTTAGTGCCTTTTAATTAATAATTTTTACTTTATTATTTTTTAATAATAAAGTATTGTGATCGACACAGAAAAAAAAAAAAATTTGCTACCCTGAAATTTTTTTTTTTCGCGTTTCATGACTAAATTAGCCTAAAAAAGCAAAAAAAAAAAATCCGTCCCGCCGTACGCCGTCCGCCGTACGCCGTACATATGGACTCGTACCTCCAAAACCGTTAAAGGTAGAATGTTGGTTTTTGGGTGGATTGTTAATTTGGTAAGTGAGCTCCATTATCCAAATTTTGGGGAGTGTGGGGTGGAAGGGGGAGGCGGGGGGATGGAAAAAGTCGAAAAATACACTTGCTAATATCTTCACCACGAATGCAAATAGAAAGATGAAAATCAGCATACATATAGAAAAGGTTGTGGGACATACTCCAAAAATAATTTAATTTTTTTATCCATTGGCGTCCGAAAAGGGGGGGCTAAAAACAAATTGTCGGCCGAATCTTTTTTTGAAATGGTTATATCTTCGAAACTACTTACCATAAAAAATTCATATTTTGGGACAATTAAGATGGCGTATAGATCCATCAGAATAAGCTTAGAAATAGGCTAATTATTGTAAGGGGAGGGTCAGGGGGGGTGCAAAGAAAAACACTTAAGAATTAATATCTCAACTATCTCTTAAACTATGTAATTGAAATTTAAAACATATACTAAGCTATACTAGCGAAATATAAAAAAAATATAAAATTTGGTCATAATAGTAGTGGGGGGAAATGGGGAGCATTTCAAAAATGGTGAACTTTTCAAAATTAGAAATCGTTATATCTCAAAATTGAGTGCAGATATCGAATCAAAAATTCGTCAGATTATAGAACTATATAATTTATAATTTTGATAAAAATTTTAAGTTAGCGGGTGTAAAGGGAGGGAGGTGGTAAGCAAAAATGTCGAAAATTTTGAGTGATTTTTTTAGGACTCTGGTCAAAGATAGAAACTTTAAATTTTGCATGTGGATACATCTATTTTATATACACAGAAAAAAAATAATAATTTGATCCACAATTGTTACGAACCGACCAGCACGGTCTAAGGGGCACAAGGTGTTTCATGTGCAGCGAAAAAAACACGAAAACTGAAAATTTTTGTATGTAATTTTAAGGTAGAAACTTGAAAATTTGGGAAATACATTTAAAAAAAATCCCCAAACGTATAAGATATTAACTGGTCGAATACCTTTGAAACTTCTACCCCCTCCCATACAAAATTATTTTTTCGACCATTTTTAAGAAATTAATTACCACCTAACTATTAAAAGCTATCAATTTGAAATTTTGCATAAGAACTTATAAAAATATTTAAAATAAAATTATTTTAAAAGTTTCAAAATAGCACTTGCCCTTCTACCCCCTCCCATACAAAAGTATGATTTCGACCAATTTCATTAAATCAACTAATAAACAACAAATTAAAAGCTACGAACTTGAAATTTTGTACGAGCACCTTACTAAAGAAAGAAAAGAAAATTGCATCACAAATTTTGCAATTCCCCTACCTCTTCTACCCCCTCCCATACAAAATTATTTTTTCGAGCATTTTTAAGAAATCGGTTATCAGCTAACTCTTAAAAGCTATCCATTTCAATTTTTGCCGGAAAACTTATAAAAATAATTGAAATGAAATTTCGTTAAAAGTTTTGCAATCACGCTTGCCCTTCTACCCCCTCCCATACAAAAGTATCATTTCTACCTATTTCATTGAACCAACTAATAACCAACAAGTTAAAAGCTGCGAACTTGAAATTTTGTACGAGAAGACTACAACAGAAAGGAAATAAAATTGCGTCACAATCTTTACTATTCCCCTACCTTCTCTACCCCCTCCCATACAAATGTTGGTTTCGTGAATGTAAAATACACAGAATCTTATTCTATGCAACTTCGTCTATGAAACTGACATTCTATACAGAGAATATTGGACGTCAATTAAAAAACTATTAACATCCACCGACCCTTACTATCAACCCTCATCCCTCCCCTCAAAAAACTCAAACTTGCATAAATAAACGAACGAAATATTGGTTATATATACTGAAGCTTTTGAACGTTTCCGCAAAGTGTTGACAACTGTCCTGCCCAAGAGCCCCCTTTCACTTAGTCTTCCCTAACCACTCTAACCTGCATATTGACTTTCCACGCATCCGCAACTTGTCCCAAGAATAATAAAGTTTCGCCCGACTTGTTGGCAGTTTATTTCTATGATGGCATCAATCCATAGTATACCACCTCCCATACAAACTGCTCATTTTGTTGAAATACTATAATCCATGATGAGCAAATAATACGTTTAAGATTTATCGAGCTGAGTTTTGCTCTAATTATTTATTTAGAATTATTAGTAAGATCGAAAAAAAATTAACTGATTAGCTGCACCCCTTCTACTCCCTCCCATACAAAGTGACACATTGTCAGAACTCTACATAAAATCAATTTTCTTGTAAAGTTTGAATGTTATTGGTCTGAATAATGAGAGATATCAATTGCATAATTTTCATAGTTATTACTGAAAAAAAAACTAAAAACCCCCGCTCCTTCTACCACCTCCCAAACAAACTGCACAATATCATTAAATGTTATACACCAATTTTCTCAAGACCTATCAAATTTTTGAAGCTTTAATTTTGTGTAAAACATTCTGATAGCAACTCTATTATGATGTGAAAAAATTAATTCAATGCCTTCACCCCTTCTACCACTCCCAATATAAAATTTATGAAAATCAACAAATTTCTCTTTTATCTAAAGTATCGCATGATTGGGCTTTACGCCCAATCGTAGTCCTGTTATGTTTTTTGAAATATCTTTGTCAAACATTTTTAATTACAGCCCATTCCTCATGTGTTAAATTGGATCTTAGAGGAATAATCGTTAATATAATTAACAATTTAAATTGTCCAAAATATTTCCGTCCCGTGTTTTAATTTTACGTCATAAAAAATTCAATCAAAAAAGAATTGAAAAAAAATCATATTACAGACAAAAAAAAAAATAAAATCCATTTATTGATATTTTAAATTCGAAAAAAAATAAGAATGAATCAGAACGAGAAATAAAATACCAGTTACGACGAATCTAGATCACTGAAAATTTAAAAATATTTTTGAAATTAAGAGCGTGCAAATAGTGTGGTAGCATGATTTAAAGGATGGTACTTAAATTTTAGTTGATTACTTTAATTTCAATATTTAAAATAATTGGTGCGCTTAGAAGAAATGTGTGTTAAAATTAAAATAAATATTTGTGTCACTGCCAAATATTGATCTCGTTTCAAAACTAAAATTCCATGTGATTTTATAAGATATATGTTAATTTTGCAAATGTTATAAATTCAATTAGCAGTAGTAGTAATGAGAGGTGCAGATTTGAATAAAGTCAAAGAACAAAATTATCAATTATAAGTTATTAAATTAGTCATAAAAAGTATTACTGGTTGATGCTAATTTGTCAAGCCAATATGTTAGAACTGTTCTGCTTTACGTATGGCAACTGAAATACTGACTGATATTAGCGAATGGTATATTGGACTGAATGATAAAGAATAGTACTGAGGGGGGGAAAGGTAGATGTATTTTGGGTCGTTAATCTCGAAAATGAAAAAATGCCGATATTGTGATCCAATTTAAGCTTTGTCCACGATGTTTCGGTCTTTGCTGAAACCTTTATCAAACTGTTTGATAAAGGTCTCAGCAGAGACCGAAACGTCACGCATAATAAATCAAACAGTGTGAAATTCTGAAATCGTTCGTTTTACACAGTAGTATGTATCTTGGTTATATTTTATATTTTCTTAAGTTTACCTCTAAATTCGTAATGTAAAAAAGAGCGTGAAGTTTTGACATTGAACAGTTTGGTAATCATACTTATAATTTGCAAAACTATGAGTATACCGATAATGCTTATCAGTAGGCTTAAGACTACACTTGTTGTTCACAGTACAACCGACAAATATTATCAACTGTCAATTAACATAAAGGTTAGTTCAATTTTTTTTTCAATAGCACATTTCCCTTACATACAATTTTAAAGAATTATCACTCTGCTCAACATTCTTATGTAGCCTTTTTCACATTTTAGTTACTACAAAAATTCATTTTATTAGTTTAAGAAACCAAATAAGATACTCTCATTGATAAATAAAAGAAAAATTGGCTTTAAACTAATAATAAGATCATATTAAAAATACAAAAATATATTTTGTAATCAAAATTGTAAATTTGAAATCCTCGATGTTGTCTAAAATTAAAATTATATAATAATTGTTATATTTTTTATATAATATAAGTTTATTCAAATAAAAAAAATAATTATATTTTCTTACGAAAATTATTTAACCATTTTAAATTGGCTTAAAAAAATTCTTATTTATTATTCAAGACTTTAGAACTAATAACAATTCAATAACAATAATTATAAGAAAATATATTCAACTGCCTCTAAAAATATATCCATATATGTATCACACATTCAAAAATATAAATTCCTGCAAATGTATTACAAAAATACCGGTAATAAAAATAAACTCAAATATAATCAAATTTTCAATTAGTTTGAAACTGCATAAAATTTACGTATTACATATAAAAAAATAATAATAATATATTAAAGGAAACGGAAAACTATCAAAATCTTTTAGTAATTAAAAATTAATTTCTATAGTTAAGAAAATGTTAAACAATTTTTAAGATAAAGAAAAATAAATTAAACATGTCTGTATAACAATAATTAATAAATCACACAACTAAATTCGTAAACGAGTCGTTTATTAATTATCTAATAATTTATATAAGTATTGCTATATGATATATTTATGTAAATTATGTAATTTTAAGCAAAATTTTGTGATACGATCAATTATTAAGCAAAATTTCATTTTGTTTAAGCATTGCATAGTTTGTTAATTATGTTACGTTCGTTTATACATAAAAAAGAACAAAATATCGACTTATTAATTTTATTTGTCTTTTGCATTTTAAGTTAAAGTATATTTAAGGCATTGTCTAAATAGTAATTAATAATAATGATAAATACATTTATAATATAAAGTAAAACGTGTATTTATTTCATAGATCTTATGACAACAATGATTGCATATTTTATTTCGAAAATTCAAAATGTTTAATCGATAATGTAAATTTTTTCATGAATAGGAGTATGTATTTGGGGTTGCTTACTACAAGGGTAGGTCAAAAATTTCGCGGAATAACAGGGAATCAAATATTATTTTTCCATTTTAATATATTCTCCATTAAGCCTAATATATTTATAACATCTCGCAAAAGTTTTAATTCCATTTAAAAAACTTGTTTTATCAATGCCTCCCAAATAGGCTGAAATTGCCGACTACACCTCTTCATTGTTAGTAAATTTTCTTCCCCGAAGTTCTTTCTTCAGTTTTGAGAACAAATAGTAACCACAAGAGCCCAGATCTGGACTATAAGGGGGGTGGTTCAATATTCCGTAGCCGCATTTCAGTAGGGCAACGTGGCTCTTGTGAAAATATTTGTTGTCATGCAAAAGCAGCACACCTTTTCTATGATAGCAAACTTTAATTTTTGTAGCAGGTTGGCAGGTTGTGATATTTTGTCCTTTTTATTTATAATCGAATATCAAAACCACCTCTGAATTCCAAAAACTAGTGGCCATAATTTTTCCGACGAATTGTGAGACATTGAATTTCTTGGGGAGTGAAGCGCCCTTATGGAGCCACTGCATTGATTCCTGTTTTGATTCAGGCTCATAGTGGTGAGCCCAAGTTTCGTCTCCAGTTACTATTCGGGTCAAAATTTCATCCCTGTTCTCGGTACAGAGATCGCGTGAGAAATCGACGCGATGCTTTTTCTGAATAGTAAAACAGAATTAGCCCTCATGGTCACATTTCGACTATGTGGAACGTTAGTACCTCGGACTACAATCAATTTCAGAAGCCAATCAGAATGTCACTGCCGATCTACTCTCAATCCAATCCATAGTTTTGCGGATGACAGTACTTTAGATAACACCTATGAATTTAACTCTGCTGCGGAATCACACAAGCATTCTATTGCTTCCAATCGCATGGAGTTATTCCGTTCGCTGAACTCGGACCTCAACTTAATCCTGGAATGGGGCAGGAAAAATAGAGTAGAGCTCAACGCCTCTAAAACACAGGCCTGTCATCTATCCCTCAAACATGATGTCCCAGTGTTATCTCAAAGTGTGACCTTTGGTGGCGCACAACTTCGCACCTCGGATAACTTCACACTTCTTGGCGTTAAAATTAACGACCACCTGAATTGGGCCCAGCACATCTTTGATGTTGCCCTCGACGCCTCTAAACGTCTGGGTGTTCTCCGAAAGTGCAAAAAGTATTTCACGCCGAACGACCTCGCAACCATATATAAGGCATACATTAGACCACGTTTAGAGTACAATTCGCATGTTTGGGCTGGGGCACCCAAATCATACCTCGCGTTGCTCGACCGTATTCAAAAACATGCATTCCGACTGATTCGAGACGAGACCATCACGTCTTCTATCGATTCTCTCGAGCATCGCAGAAATGTCGGAGTACTCAGCATTTACTATCGCTACTTCCATGGTAAATGCAGTGCGGAGCTAAGCTCACTAATACCCCCACTCTATAATTTTCCCCGAGATACTCGTCAAGCTGAACGCGCACATGAGTACACTGTTAAGCCCTTGCCCTCTCGTACAGTTAAATATAGGCAGTCATTCATTTCCCGAACGTCAAGACTCTGGAACTCATTGCCGGCCAAAGTGTTTCCCAACGAATACAACATCCAGTGCTTCAAGAGCAATGTACACCATCACTTTCGTCTTTCTCCACCTAAATTAAAGTGATCCAACTTTTTTTTCTCTTTAACTCCTTTACCGTTACAGCTGTGCATAGCATTAAAGGGTAATCCCCTAAGTTGTTTTCGGCTCCTTAAAAAAAAAAGTCGAGTGCAAGCTAGTTTCAATATTAGAAAATTATTTTGCCAAGATTTTATCAAGAAACTTTTTGGGATTTTGAAATTACACACTTTTGCTTTGCTTGGGCAGTTTCTAAGGAAACTAAGAACATTTATAAAAGTCAATGAATCAATTTTTCTGCTAAGACCCCTTATAGGCGCATGGAATAGAAACATTTCTCTTCTACAAGGCGCAATCCTGAGGTTTGACCTTTAGTTATAGCCCGGACTTGTTTATTCCTCAACATCATGATCAATTGCTCGCTTCCATGGGCTGCACGGTCGACCAACCCGACACGTCCTTGAGAGGTACAACCTGCTGGCTGCTTATCTCAAAGTGTGACCGATCTACTGTGATTTCTGCTTTTAAATCTCAACGCCATTCTTAGTCCAGTAGTCATCCAAAGATCGTTGTTGATCACATATGGTCAGGAAATCCCTAAAATGCGTCGGAGCCATTGTTACATGAAAGTTTGCAGTTTCTTATTAAGCTCAACGGTCACTTTTCATGCGATTCAAGAATAAACCAGCACGGATTTGCCACCTGCGTCAAACACTCGCAGTATCGTGCAAAGGGAGATCACTCTTAACCACAAGAAAGGGCAGAGGATACCAAAGACCTAAGCGTTACTTTTACGAACTTCAATATCCTTTTCAGCGCCGCGGTTCGTGCTGACAACGTTTCCGAGGTAAAAAACATAATAGGACTACGATTGCGCGTAAAGCGCAATCTTACGTTACTCTAGATGAAATAGAATTTTTTGTGATCCCAAGAAATTTTGTATGGGGTGTGTTAGAAGGGGTGATAGTATTGAACTAATTTTTTCCCTATCATGCTAAAAGTAGCTATAAAAATGTTTTATACAAAATGCTTACTCCAAAAATTGAATAGGAGTTGAGAAAATTAGTGTGTTAGATTTAGTTGAAATGTGCAGTTTGTATGGGAGGTGGTAGAAAGAGTGGGGGGGGGGATTTTATTGATTTTTTCAGAAATAACTAAGAATATCATAAAATTGACATCCCTTAAATTTAAGACTAGTAACATTCATACTTTTCAAGAAAATAGATTTTTTGTGAAGTTGTGAAACTGTGTCATATTGTATGGGAGGGGGTAGAAGCAGTAAAGCTAATCAAATATTTTTTTCTGATCTTAGTGATAATGCTAAATAAGTATTTATTACAAAATGTGAGCTCGATAAATGTTATATGTTCTGAGAAAATCGGATTAGAGCATTTCATGAAAAAGTGTAGTTTGTATGGGAGGGTTTGGAAGGAGAGGGAGGAGAAATTAATTTTTATACTGTATATTGAAATCATTATGAAAGTAATATATCCCGAAATTTAGACTAATAGCTTTTATACTTTTCGAGCAAATCCATTTATAGCCGAATTGGAAAATTGTGTCATTTTGTATGGGAGGGGGTAGAAGGGGTGGAGGTAATCGTCTAATTTTTTTTACTCTTACTAACAATTTTAAATAAATATTATATGCAGAATTTCAGCATGCTAAATTTTATACGCACTGAGTAAATTGGCTTAGAGTAATTCATGACAAGTACAGTTTGTATGGGAGGTGGTAGAAGGAGAGGGAGGACACGCATAATTTTTATACGGTAGATTTATATTATCATAAAAGTAATATATTCCAAATTTGAGGCCAATAGCTTTTATACTTTTCGAGCAAATCCGTTTATTGTCAAATTGCGCATTTGTGTCATTTTGTATGGGAGGGGGTAGAAGGGGTGGAGCGATTTGGCCCGTTAACGAACTTGACCTTACTTTTTTGTCAAAAACGATGTGTACGAAATTTGAGCTTTCTAGCTCAACGCGTTCTCAAGCTAGAGAGCGAACGGACGGACGGACGGACGGACGGACATCCGGTTTTGAGATTTTTGAGTGATAATATTAATTTCTGTATTCATCATTTTTTTCTCCGAGCCTTATTTCTTGGCGTTACAAACCTTAGAGCAAACTTATAATACTCTCAGATTTCATCTAGAGTATAAAAACCTGCACCTCTTTCACATCTTGTTTATTAAGAACAATCGGTGTTCTTGTATTCGAACCCATATGCATGAACTTGGTTTTTCGCACATTTTTAATACTGTAGAGAAATAAGATCAAGTGAACGAACCAAATCGCTCTACCCCTTCTACCCTCTCCCATGCGAATTGCTACTGCTACAAATTCGGAATTTGACAATAAACGGATTTTATGAAAAAGTACAAGAGCTATTGATCTGAAATTTGGAATATCTTATTTTTATAACATTTTCAATCTACTGTATAATTATTTGAATCCCCCAACTCCTTCTGCCACCTCCGATACTAACTGCACATTTTCTTGAAATACCATAAACCAATTTATTGAGTACGTATAAAATTTATAGAGCTGTAATTGTGCACAAAATATTAATTTAGAATTATTATTAAGAACAAAAGAAATTAGACGATTAACATCACTCCTGGGCGGGGTCCATACAATATGACACAATTTCACAACTTTACAAAATGTTAATTTTCTTGAAAACATGTCGATTGTATAATGTTTGTGGTTATTTCTGAAAATGCCATTAAAAACTCCCCACTCTTTCTACCACCTCTCATACACTAATTTTCTCAGTACCTATTAAATTTTTGAATCTTAAATTTTGTAGATGGCCACTCTAGCATGATCTGTGAAAAATTAGTTCAATCATCAATCATATCACCCTTTTTTCTTTTTACAGAATGACCTGTGTTATAGGCAATTTCGGCCTTTATGTGCAATGCACAAACACAGTCATGGAGGGAAGGAATGGGATTGGGAAGGTTGGGGAAGGGGAGTGAGAACGACCGTAGCGAGTGGAGAAGCTGGTATATTGCTCAGTTGTACTGGCTGCTTACTGACAAATGATAGAAAGCGAACAGAAACCATCTACTGAGTATCTAGGCTTTCTTGAAGTGGAACTGTTTCACTTTTACACTGTTTCCCCATTTATAATAATAATTAATTTTTTATCAACAATTGCAACTGAAAAATTTGCGTTTAAAAAAATCCCGTCTGGAGTGGGAATCGAACCCACGACCTATTGACTGAGAAGCAAGCACGCTGCCCACTACGCCACGGAAGCCCTTTCTACCACTCCCCATACAAAATTTCTTAAAATCAAAAAAAAAAAAAAATTCATTCATATAGAGTATCGCATGATTGGGCTTTACTTTGAATTGTAATCCTGTTTTTTTATAGACTTTCAACGAGCGAAAATTAGCTCCGAAGCTCGAACGTTTATACGAGCAAAATCGAAGTAACTTAAGACGTTAAACAGTCCCCACTTTACCTTCTCCACTTTCTAGTACAGCTTTCACGATGTCATTAATTAACATCAGGAACAGGGTTAGTGATAGTATGCAGCATTGTCAATTCGCACAGAAAAACCCTCGGGCAGCTCTTCTTCATCTTCGTAGGATTCTTTAATGATAGTTATGATGTTACCTGGAATAGTCTCCTAAGCAAAGCATTCTATATGTAATCTCCCTTAACGCTGTTGAAAGCATTTTCAAAATTCACGAACATGAGATGTAGTGGCGAATCCACTCAGATGGACTGCTCTAATATTATTCGGATGTATAAGACAACCCTTTACGGAATTCAGCATGATAAACTTCGAGATTTCTCTCTACAACATCACTATCGTATTGAGAATCAGCTTAGCCATGATTTTTGTACGGCAGTTAGTAGATACATATATACCACGCCAATTGTGTCCTGCGGGATTTTCACAATGGCGCCCTTTTTTCCATTCAGCCGGATATCTTTATTCATTACACACCTTAATAAAGAGTGGGAGAAGTATATCGGCTGTTATTTCTGGGTCCACTTTGTTGTTTTTTGTTCAGTTGATAGTCCGTCAATAGCTGGGGCTTTCTTTTCTGCCATTAGCTGACTGTCGGATTCCATTTTCTCCTAATCGGGGGTTCGTCCCTAATAGAGGATTATTGCGGTGTAGTGTTTGACAATCCTCGGTTTCTTGAATATCTTCATCTGACAAGGTGTTAAGAATATCATTATACTCCTTCCATCGCAGCAATCAATTTAGACTTTTAAAAACATCAAACTTCAGCTTACAGAGAGGTCTATGCTAAATGAAGAAATACTTGCAAAACTATTCTAAAACGTGTTAAATTTAATAACGACCAACAACTTTGACGGAAGATGCGCTGCTGTTCAAAAAGTTCTAGATCTTCCTGGTTATTTGTCAAAACGGTCAACAATAATTTCATCTCTTCATCAACACCACGACTTGTAAATGATGATCGTGCCGTAATTGATCCGGTTGAGAAAGCTAACCTATTGGCAGCAAGCTTAGCGAGAAACTCTACACTACCACCTTCAAACCAAGCCCCACATTGCAACACCATCTGGTTTTTCGCATCCTACGCTACAGGATTTTGCTAAAGCTCAATGTTCTTAGATCCGCTGATCCTGATGGCGTTCCTCCCATTACTCCAAAAATGTGCTCCTCGTCTCTGGCTAAACCTCTTCGCAATCTTTTTTATCTACCTTACACTTTCTGGTGTTTTCCAAAACCGTGGAAAGTTTCGAATGTTCAGCCAATTTGAGTTTTGCATCAGAGTCTTTTTGATAAACTCGCGGTCATTGGGCTTGACGGTTCCCTCACTCAATGGATTGAAAGTTTCTTGTCTAATCGTACTATAGGAGCAGTATTCCTTCCCAATCAATTGCGGTGTCCCTCATGGTTCTGTCTTATCGCCCACTCTATTCTTAGTATTTAGGAACGATCTTTTATCTTCTACTCTCAATCCTAGCCATAGCTTTACGGATGACAGTACTTTAGATAACGTCTATGAATTTGACTCTGCTGTAGAATCAAACAAGCATTCTGTTGTTTCCAATCGTAGGGAGTTATTCCGCTCGCTAAGCTCTTACTTCAATTTGGAAATGGGCAGAAAAATAGAGTAGACTCCAATGCGGCTAAAAATCAGGCTTGTCATCTTTAGCATTTAATGTTGTCTTGTAGCCTTTAATGGCGTACAACTTAGCTCTTCCGAATATTTTATCCTATGGAGCAGGAACAACAGAGTAGAGTTTAATGCCTTAAAAACGCAGTCCTGTCATCTATCTCTTAGACATAACGTTCCGACGTCGGTCACTAATATGTCCTTGAATGGCGTACAGATTCCACCTTCTGCCGATTTTACGTTACTAGGTGTAAAACTTAACAATCGCCTAGATTGGAGCCAACACATTTACGAAGTCGTTCTTGATGCTTCGAAGCGCCTAGGTATTCTGCGGAAGTGTAAAAAATACTTCTCTGCCACCGAACTAGCTACCATCTATAAGGCTTATATCCGACCACGTCTGGAGTACAACTCGCATGTTTGGGCTGGGGCCCCGAAATCACATCTGGCCCTTCTTGACCGTATCCAGAAGTATGCATTCCGATTAATTGGAGATGAAGCTATATCGGCCTCAACTGACTCCCTCGAGCATTGTCGAAATATCGGTGCACTCTGCATTTACTATAGATACTTCCATGGTAAATGCAGCAATGAACTAAAAGCCCTTATACCACCTACATTCAATGCCCCCCGAAATACTCGCCAAGCTGCACGCTCACACGAGTACACCGTGAAGCCCTTCCGTGGAGAACAGTGAAGTTTAGGCAGTCCTTCATCCCTCGGACGACAGTGTTGTGGAACTCATTACCAGGCAATCTCTTTCCAACGGGATACAACCTCCAGCAATTTAAGAACAACGTTCACCGCCACTTAAAAAATCTCCCCTCCTGTGTTTCCCTACTAATTTTCCTCTATCCACTTGTTTCCCCGTACCCGTGTCGACTTAACTGTGCATCGCGCATTAAAGGGTGACCCCCTAAGTTATTTTCAACGGCCGTAAAAAAAAAAAGAAAAAATGAATAATACAGAAATTCATATTTTCACTCAAAAATCTCAAAACCGATTATCCGTCCGTTCATCTATCTGTGTCCTCTCCAACTCAAGAACGCGTTGATCTAGAAAGTTTGAACTTTGTACACGTCCTTTTGGCCAAAAAAAGTAAAGTCAAGTTCGTGAACGCTCCACCCCTTCTATCCCCTCCCATTCGAAATGACATAATTTCGGAATTTGACAATTAACGGATTTTCTCAAAAAATATAAAAGCTATTGATCTGAAATTTGCAATATATTAATTCTATGATAATTTTAATCTACGGTCCGAAAATTATTCGAATCCCACCAGTTTCAACCACCTCCCATACAAACTGCAGTTAATCATGGAACACTATAAACCAATTTTCTCAGTACGTATAAAATTTATCGAGCTCAAATTGTGTACTAAATATTTATACTTAGTTAAGTTCGGAAAAAAGTAACTATTATCTGCACTCCTTCTACCACCTCCCATATAATATTACACAATTTCACAATTTTACAAAATTCGATTTTCTTGAGTATGAATATTACTGATCTACAATTTAAAACATGTCAGTTACAGGATGGTTATTCGAGGACGAGGTAAAAGTTCTCGGTGAAAAATTGAGTTTTTTTTTATTTTAAAAAATGCATTTATTTTTCAATGTAGTATGTTGAGTACACTTTGTCCAACGTTTCTTCAATAACTGAATTCCGTCCCTAAACTGTGATTCTGGAAGGTCTTCAAAATATTCATTTACATTTGCTATTACAAACGCTTTTCAGCCAAAAATTTCTTGCGTTATGGGAATAGATGAAAGTCAGAGAGAGCTAAAATGTGGCGAATAAGGAGGATGTTCAAACGAGTTATACTTCAAATCCCACAATTTTCCCAAAGAACCTTTGTGGGTTTGTGGGTGGGCGCATTGTCCTAATGAAAGAAGCATTTTCTCTCTAATTTTATTATCTAGCTGGTCAAGAAGATGTGCGTAGTATTCTTCATTAATTGGTTGATTCTTTGGCAGGTAGTCAATTAAAAGGTACCTTTAGAATCCCAAAAAAAAGCTAGACATAATCTTTCCAGCCGATACAATCGTCTTTGCTTTCTTCGCCTTCTACCCACTACTTGCACTGTGTTTTGACTCAGGTGTAAAGTGATAAGCCCACGTTTCATCCATTGTAACAAATCCGCGCAGAAAGTTGGTAGGATTTTTTTGAAAACAGCGCAAACATTGCTGATAAAGTAGATTCGTTCTATGTGATCAACATTTAATAAATGCGGCACTCACCTTGCAAAAAGCTTCATGTAAAATATGCCGTACCTTTTCTAAGATGCCTACAGTCTTAGCTATCTTATACACGTTTAACCGTCTATCACCTAGAACTATATTGCATATATTCTCGATATTTTCTTTGGTAGTTGCAGTTTTCGGCCTTTCTTCAAGTGGATCATCTTCAATTGATGTACGACCACGTTTATACTCAGTTGCCCATTTTCTTATTATTGGTAACGAAGGTGCAGATTCCTACACTATTACCAACTTTGGATGAATTTCTGTTGGCGATAAACCATCCAAAACAATTTTATGACGGAATGGTATTCAAGTTTATTCATTTTCACAAAAACACACAACACGCTTACTTTAAACAGCTGTACAAAAAAAAACTATTTGTCTGATCAAATTTGCACTTGGCATTTACTTTTGCAACAAGTGTGCCAACATAACAAAATAGTAATTTCATATGTAGCAGTGCTATTCATAGGCTAGGCCGAGAACTTTTCACATCGCCCTCGTATATAGTCGTTTCTGAAAAAATCACTAAAATCCCCATTCCTTCTACCACCTCCTATACAAACTGCACAATTTCACCAAGTCCAATACACTAATTTCCTCATCAACCCATTAAATGTTTGAAGCTTAAATTTTGTATAAAACATTGTGATGTGAGTACCATTCTCCATACAAAATTTCTTAATATAATAAAAATTTCTCTTCCGTCTAGAGTTTCGCATGATTGAGCTTTACGCCCAGTCGTGGGGTTGAACTATCAAGGCTCTGAAAAAGGTCATGGTCTATTAAGTGTCCATTTGTCAGTTTTAGAACAAGCAGGACTGGTTGTCGGTGTTTTCTACTTCCGCCAAAAAATTACATTTGACAAAAAAATTGTTGTTTGGAAGCTTTTCAACTTTTAATCAGGATGAAATGCAAAAAACAAAACATTTATCTCGACAGCCATACTTCAAAACGGACAAAGCATATGACGCAAAAAAATTGTTTTGAACTGTTCAATAACGAAATTCTTAATCAGGCATGTCGAAATATATTTGAGACCACCCTCCATACAAATCCAAACTATTATAGATGAACAAAAGAAGTAATGAATCTATGCATTGGAGCTATTGACAATAATCGAAGTTAAGTGCTACATAATTGACAATACCAGGCCCTAGAACCGCCACCCCGTTGTCTAACATATCTGCTACCACCTTAACCTACCTATTGAATTTCCAGGCCTCCCAACGATAACAATTCGCCCTTGACTTGTTAGCAGATATTCCTTAGTTTGTTACGAATTCCAAGAAAAGTTCGACGATTTAAAGAATTTTCCTTCTCAGTTTCGCCAAATTATACCAAAGCGCAATAGTGCTTCAACGAATAACTTTAGCTAACACCCAATGAAAGGATTTTCAAATTTGTATACTCTAGATGAAATCTGAGAGCATATTGTTTTTGCCTTACTGTTAGTAACGCTAAGAAATAACGCTCGTACAGAGTCGCCTAGGGTACAGAAATATTTGTTGCCGCTCAAAAACCTCGATTCCGAGTGACCGTCTGGCTGTCTGTCTGTCCGTCTGTCTATAACATAACTCTCGAAAGCTTTGACCAATCATGCTGAAAATTTTCATATATAATTTTTAGCAAAAAAGTAACTTTAATTTCGTGAACGGGTATGTTACCCGTTCACTCCTCTCACTCCTTCTACCCCCTTCCACACAAATTTCATGAAATTTCGAAGTATAAAGAAATTGATTTTTCTCTGAAACCATTTCAGCTATTGAGTTGAAAATTAGGCTATAGTAAATTGATGGAAATATCATTACTGTCAAAAAATATTGATCTGATCCCCTTACTCCTTTTTCGACTCCCATATAAATGAACAATTTTCAAAAATGCATTTATTCGGTTTGCGTTGCAACTAGCAAAGCTAAAAGCATCCATTTTTGTCATAATTAATTTTATTACAATTGCAACCAATTTTTGAAATTACCTCACTCTTTCTACCCCCTCCCATACAAATTCCACATAATTTTCGAAATTTTAATTAAATTTTTTTTCTCCGAAACCGTCAAAGCTATCAATTTTAAATTTTGTGGAAAGTATATTATTATAAATATCATTAATGTTAAAAAAATTGGTTTTAATTTGAATACTCCTTCTACCCACTCCCACAATTTTGGTAAATGCAAAAAATATTGATCTGATCCCCCTCCGTTTTCGCCTCCCATTTTCGCCGATTTTCATTGAAACTAGAAGAAGTACAAACTTAAAATTTTGCCTTTTAATAATTGCAGTAAAAGCTTAAAAAAATACGAACTTTGCTTTACTCCTTCTACCACCTCCCATACAAATTTTTGTATTGAAAATTCAAGAAAAGTATTTCTTCTTCGAACATATGATTAGCAAAGAAATATGATTAAGATGTTGATAAGCAGATTCAAAATCATCCAAAATCTCCCACTTTCTCTGCCACCTCCTATACAAATGCCATAAATTCAGACAGAAATTGTTCAATTTCCTCAATAATTATGAGAGCTACAAACTTTAAATTCAGCATGAAACATTTTGTATATTACGTTCGGTGTTTATACAAACATTACGAACCTCCCCCTCTTTTTTATCACTTCCCATACAAAAGTCACTACTTACTATTCGAAAGAATTTGGGATGAAATATTTTCCGGTACAATAAAATCTTTCCTATTTCATCTCGAGTATCATATGATTGAGCTTTACTTCTTCTACAATGGCGCTACAACTCAAATCGGACCTTGGCCTCCTGGTATTCAGGTTCCTTAACATTTTTCATTACTTATTGTGGAAGAGTTGTTAGCCCTTCGCACAACCCTCTATCTACTAATTTTATTTATTTTCTTAGATTGAGGTGACCAAGGTATATCCAAGCAGGCAATGTGCTGGAATTATATATTGCGTCGACCGGGATTTGAACTCACGACCTTCGCATTACAAGACCAACACGCTACCCATTAGGCTACACCCTAGCTCTACGCCCAATCATAATTCTGTTATGTTTTCATGTCATTTTAGTTTTTCAAATCAGATGCAAGAAATAATAAGAAAAATAATTTATTCGATACTATACAATAAGATCACAATCTTTTGCTTGTATACAGGGTGTTTGGTACTCCGTGCACCGCCTTGTAAGGGGTTATTCCTAGATATATTTTGCGGACTATTGCACTGAATGAAAGGTAATTCGATTTCCTAAAAAACAAGTTATAACACTTTGAATTGTGATTATTAGTTTTCAAGATATAGCGTTTTGAGTGAGTGAGGGTACAGGCCCGAAACACTTTTCTTGATCACCCTGTATCTCCGCGGATATTGAAAATTGACCATCTCCGTTGAACAATTTTTTTGTCAAAATATATCTTGGAATAACCCCTTACAAGGTGGTGCACGGAGTACCAAACACCCTATATGCATTAAAGTTGAAGATGATTTAGGTATAGGAAATGTGAAACAGAGATTTTGTTTCAATTGTTGCGTTCTTGGAAGTCATCACCTAATTTGTAGCAAATTCGCATATAGTGGTAGAGACAGCTGCCTGGTCAGCCTGTGCAGTTGGTCCGCACTGCATACAGGTTATGCTACGTCGTACAACGTCCAAGGAGTCAAGGATGCTACGAAGAAAATCGGCTCCTTATTAAGTACACAGAAAAATATTTTCTGACCTTGACAAATCGATTTTCCATTCCATTATCATTTCTTATCATATTTGTGGTTTACTCAATTTTAATACTGACACCTTACAGATATCTTTTTCGCTGCACCCATGTTCGAGTATGATGTCATAGAAGTTACATTGCGTGCACTCCACGACTATGTAAGTGCGTTTATAATAATTTGTAAGGCCTCACCTGTAGATTGTTTTCCATAGTGAAAGGTTCATGGCGTTGTTATTGTTGCTCTCATTGAAGTATTTATACTCGTAAGTAGTCGCGCGTGATATATCTACGCGCAAAATCCAAATTAGAGAAAACTTCTAATACGAAGGTTTCTGGTTGCAACTTTTTTGAACATCTCAGTTCCAATGCGAATGTGACGCGACTTGATCGTAGCGGGTTTCCTTTTTATAATTTAAATTTTTTCGGTTTTCAATAGTTTAAGTAGTTTCGTATTCTATTAAAGTTCGGTAACACCAACTGGCTAAGTAGCAAGGTGCTTGTGATAAGTGGTGTTATTGAAGGACTGCCCACTGAGTGAAGTGTTGCGAGTTAATTATGTGTGCTTATTGTTAGTGTTTCGAATGTCATCAGTGAAGAGGAAAAACGTCATGTGGGTTGATGATAGTAAATCGATTGTGATTGTAAAATGTAAACGTGGCATTACATAGTTTAAACTAAGGATTTCTATTATTATAAGTTTGTGGTAGGAAATTAAGTATAACCTGCAATGCCATAGAAAGTACAGTATAGTAGCAAAGGTGTACAGTATAGTAGCAAAGGTCGTGATTATCCAATAAGGTCTCCTCAAATACTTAATTATAGATAGTGCCCCATTAAGGCCGCCTATTTTGAATTATTTTAAATTTAACCCCTTTTACTTTATTATTTTAATAATAAAGTATTGCGATTGACTTAAAAAAAAAAAATTTGCTACCCTGAAATTTTGTTTTTTCGCGTTTCATGACTAAAATAGCCTAAAAATGCAAAAAAAAAATCCGTCTGTCTGTACGCCGTCCGCCGTACGCCCTCCGCTGTACGCCCTCCGCTGTACTCTGGTGTGTACGCTCAGCGCACATTAGCTCCCAAACCCTTCAAGATAGAAAGTTCATTTTTGGAGGGATAGTAGATAGTTGCGGATCTCAGGCGGACACCCATTTTGAGGGGTGGCGGGGGCAGCACTTAAACCGAAAACTAAGAATTCAAATATCTCAAACATGGTTACAGCTAGGAAGCTAAAAGTCGATATACATATAAAAGGGTTTGTGGGACAACTTTTAAAATTAATTAAATTTTTTTATCCTTTGGGGTGCAAAAAAGGGGGGCCAAAAACCAATTGTCGACCGAATTTTTTTCCAAATGAGTTTATCTTCTGTTTCATGTGCAATGAAAAAACACATAAACTGAAAATTTTTGGATGAAACTTGAAAATTTGCAAAATGCATTTCAAAACAAAATTCTAAAAGAATGAAATATTAACTGGTCGAATACCTTCCAAATTTCTCCCATACAAAATTATTTTTTCGACAATTTAAAAAAAAATCAATTATCACCTAAAAATTAAAAGCTATCAATTTGAAATTTTGCACAAAAGCTTTCGAAAATAGTTGAAGTCTTGAGATCTTACTTGCCCTTCTACCCCCTCCCATACAAAAGTATGATTTCGACCAATTTCAATAAATCAACTGCTAACCAACAAATTAAAAGCTACGAACTTGAAATTTTGAACGAGCACCTTACAAAAGAAATTAAATAAACTGCATCACAAATTTTACATTTCCTTTACCTCCTCTACCCTCTCCCATACAAATGATTGGTTACGTGAATGTAAAATACACCAAATTTTATGAAAATTCTATGCAACTTCGTCTATGAAACTGACATTCTATATAGGAAATATTGGACGTAATAGAAGCAATCAATTGAAAAATTATTGACATTCACCCACCCTTAATATCACCCCTCCCCTCTCCCTCATAAAAACCCAAACTTGCATAAACGAATAAAATATTGATTACATGTGCTGGAGCTATTGATAGTATTCGCAACTAAGTGTTGAATTGGCATCATCCCTGCCCTAAACGGGGTTCCACTTGTGAAATGGGGTTTCACTTGTGAAAGTGGTTCCACTTGTGAAAGGGGGTTCAACTTAGTCTTCCCTAACCACTTTAACTTGACTTTCCATGCATCTTTAACTTGTCCCAAAATTAATAAAGTTGCGCCCGACTTGTTGGCGGTCTATTTTTTTTTTGTGTCTGTCGTGCAGCGTTTGTCGGATATTCTATCCCATACAAAACCTCCATGTCTACACTCTTTACTAAAAACATGACAGGACTACAATTGAACTATTTTTTTCCCATCACGCAACGCATCAGTTGTCATCAAAATGTTTTATACAAAATTTAGAATTCAAAAATTTAATAGGTACTGAGAAAATTAGCTAGGGTGTAGCCTAGTAGGTTGCGTGTTGGTCTTGTAATGCGAAGGTCGGGAGTTCAAATCCCGGTCGGTGCAATATATGTATAATTCCAGCACTTTGCCTGCTTGGATATATATTGGTCACCTCATTCTACGAAAATGAAAAAATTCGTAGAAAGGGCTAACAACCCTTCCATAATAAGTAATGAAAAAATGTTAAGGAACCTGAATATCAGGAGGCCAAGGTCCGATTTGGGCTGTAGCGCCATAGTAGAAGAAGTAGAGAAAATTAGTGTATTGGATTTGGTGAAATTGTGCAGTTTGTATGGGAGGTGGTAGAAGGAGGGGCAAGTTCTTAATGACTTTTTCAGAAATAACTAAAAACATCATTAAATTGACGTGTTTTAAATTGCAGATCAGTAGCCTTCATACTTTTCAGGAAAATCGACTTTTTGTAAAGTTGTGAAATTGTTTTAGATTGTATGGGAGGGGGTAGAAGGAGTCTAATTTTTTTTGGTCTTGCTAATAATTTTAAATAAATATTTGGTTCACAATTTTAGCTCGATAAATTTTATACGCACCGAGTAAATTGGTTAAGAGCATTTCTTAAAAATGTCCAGTTTGTATGGGAGGTGATGGAAGGAGGGGAGAACACAAAAACTTTTTTTTAGTGGATTGAAATCGTAACAAAGAAATTATATTCCAAATTTCAGATCAGTAGCAATTATACTTTTTGAGCAAACCCGTTTATTGTCGAATTGTGAAATTGTGTCATTTTGTATTAAAAGAGCTGGGATTAGAAGAGCAGAGCAAATGCATACTGCTTACGGTCTATAGCCAATAAGATTGCGGCAACGATCATCGCTACAAATCCCAAGGTTTTTGTTCCCACTCGGACATTAATCGCGCAACACACACATCCCACCCCGACGAGATCGTAGCTCAGAAAAAATCTCGCCAAACAAATCGCCGCTTAGCCAGGAAAGCGTACCTCATTGACCACTTCGTAGATCCCACCCACCGATCTGATCAAAGCTAAGCAAATCGCTGTCGCACTTTACCGACCGACCTGTTCATAGAGTATCAATGACCTCGCTTCAGCTCTAAGCTCCCCGATCGAGCAACAAAAGGGCTTTCAAATGAACGTCGTTGGGACATTTGATATTTTCTATTGTCTTTCTTCGTATCTTGTATATTGCTTGCGCTCAGCGATATCTGCAAACTGTTCACTGCTCAGCTTAGTGATATAAAAGACTATCATTCATATGAGGTATCCCAAGCCTAATTGATAGTCTTTGGTGATATCTACACACTGTTCGTGCTCAGTGCTATTTATTTATTTGGGCTCTTGAACAAAAAGATTACAATTTCAATTGAACAAAAGCGGAAAATAAATGAATTGTAAAAATAAAAATTTAAACATTAAATATGATAGATTTAACTCTATTCTTAAATAAAGGAAAAGAAGTAGCTAAAGAACCAAGTTGGAGTCGATCATGGTTCCTTTGCATTCTTAGCATCGGAGAGTGATGGCATACATCGAGAGAGGCTCGTGGAGGATTGAAGATGTCTGAATTCCTTGTTGAGACTATTCCTGGTCTAAAGTTCAGGTCGCCACAGAGGTGGGTATTGAGCAGGTAGTTGCGCAGCTTGAAGAGGAAGCAAGCATCGAGGAAGTTCCGCCTTAAATGCAGTGGCTGTAGGTACCTGCCATTGTAGTCGATATGAGGCTTCCTTAATCTGTAGAAAAGGGTTCGAGTGAATCTACGCTGAACAGATTCGATGGCCCGAACATGGCAAGAATGGTGAGGGTTCCAGACGGTGGAACAGTATTCCAAAATACTATGGACGAGTGTGGAAAATAGGAGAGCAGCTGTTCCTGGGCGGTTAAACTGGACTGTCATGCGGAGAACGAAACCAGCAAGTCTGTATGCCTTATTAGTAATCTTGGAGAAATGATTGACGAATTTAAGGTTGCAATCAAAGACCACTCCTAGATCCTTTATTGTGGTTGCTGCTGTAAGGATGGATCCATTGATAGAGTATACGAGTACTCCATAGTAAAACACTTTTCTATGTTCGAAGAGATATCGTTGTTTGAACACCAACGAGAGATAGCAGACAAATCAGCCTGGAGAATCATGCCATCAGAGACGGAGGAAATTTCCCGGAACAATTTGAGGTCATCAGCGAATAAGAGACAGTTCGAAGATACAAATTGGGGCAAATCATTTATGAAGAGAGTAAATAATAGAGGACCACGGATCGATCCCTGCGGGACACCAGAGTTATTAAGAAACTCAGTAGAGGAGTATCCGGTGAACGTAATTCGGAGACGACGATCCGTAAGGTACGAACTGAACCAGTACAGGAAGGAGCCAGAGACACCGTACCTTTCAAGTTTTGAGATTAGAATTTTACAATTAACAGTATCGAAAGCTTTTGAAAAATCGGTATATATGACTTGGACAGTATTATGACGGTCTAAGGATTAAGCAACGAAATTAGTGAATTCACATAAATTAGTAGAAGTAGATCTACCTTTTACGAATCCATGTTGGGCTGGTGATATCAAGTGATAAAGTTTTTTCCCATATTACATTATGAACAATCTTTCAGAAACCTTTCCAAAGCAGTTCTGGGTGGGAATCGGGCGATAGTTCAAGACATTTTCGGTATCTCTTTTCTTTAAAATGGGTTCTATGTTAGCTAACTTCCAGCAAGCAGGAAACGAGCCTTCTTCAAGAGACTTATTGAGAGCTCCGAGGAGAGAGCTTTCACAAAAAGGTTCGGGATCCCATCCGGTCCGCACCGATTTTTAAATCTAGAGAATTGATGATTGATATAATGTCCCTCTCACTAATGGATATCTCAGAGATCAATTCCTGAGGGATGAAAAAGTCATAAGACAGATCATTACTCGAGTGACTAAACACAGAGGAAAAGTATTTGGCAAAAAGCTCACACATTTCTTGCGGAGAGGTAGTGGCAGTATCACTAAACTTTAGTTGTGAAGGAAAAAATTGTTTATTTCTACGCTTTCTAACATGTGACCAAAACGGTTTGGTCTCATTGCGCAATAGCCTCTAGCTGAGAAATATATGCAGAGAAAGCCTTCTTGATGTCCGATTTGACCCGTTTACGCTGAAGGGAATAGTTATGGTAATTAGATACATGAGACGAACGGTTATACTTTTTATGCAAGCGCGCTTTTTTACGAAGAGCGCAAATAATAGAATGGTTAAACCATTCAGAGTAGTCACGACTAGAAATGACACGATAGGGAAGATAAGGGTCGGGTGGCACTAATCCACTAAAGGTGTCAACATTGATCCGAGAAGTATTGACATTGGAAATAATCAAGTCTAGGACCTTCCCCCGATGATTTGTGTTAGTATTTTGTTGAGTAAGTGAACACAGGTTCATAAAGTGATCAACACACAAGTCTATGCTAGATAAAGACAATGTAGGGTGTGACCAGTCTGCTTTCCATTGTATGTTGGGGAGGTTGAAATCACCGCAGATAAGAAATGTCGAGGTAGCGCCAGCTGACTTGACAGTTTCCGAAAGACTGTCAAAAACTTTTCAATAATTTCCACTGCACAGCAACAAGGAATATAGACACAGCATATATATAGGTATCGACCATGAGAGACTTTAATTTTGAGGAAAAGGTGCTCTATGGGAAAAGCATCAAAGTCCGGACATTAGATGAGTTATTATTAGATGAGTTATTATTAGATGAGTTAGAAATGTTAGCAAAGCCTGATATATTCTTGAGAACATTAGATGATGATGGATTGATAGCAGTCAAACATGAAGTATTTATACTGGTTTTCGCTGATTGCTTCTTCGACGAAAATTCCGTTGAGAGCTATTCCTTGGTTTAAATTCCTGAACAATGACGCCTGGAGGCCAAAATTCAGCTGAGTTGGCAGCAGTAAGGTTTGCTGGCAAGCTTCCCCCTCCCATGCAAGAGTATGATTTCCACCAATTTCAATAAATCAACTAATAAACAGCAAATTAAAAGCTACGAATTTGAAATTTCGTACGAACACCTTTTAAAAGAAATTTAACAAAACTGCATCACAAATTTTTCTATTGCCTCACCTACTCTATCGCCTCCCATTCAAATGTATGGTCTTAAGATTTTATATTCTTGAAACTATACATTTGTATGAGAGGAAAGAGAGGAGGTGAGGGAATTGCGACAATTTCATAGAATTTTCTTCGTCTATAAAAATAACATTCTATACAGCGAATTTTGAGCGCGATTCGAGCAATCATCCAGCCCCCCCCCCCCCCCCCCCCCCCCGGCCCTCCAATTATAAATGAATGAAATATTGATTACATGTACTGGAGCTATTGATCGTAATCGTAGTTAAGTGTTAAATGATTGACAATAGCCCTGCCATAGAACCCCCATTCACATAGACTTCCCTATCCACCCTAGTCTGCATATTGACTTTCCATGTATACTGAACTTGTTGGCAGATTTTTTGATTTTTCAGCAATATCAATAATGTGGCCCCTATAAAATGTTCTTGTGCGAAGGGCTAACAACCCTTCTACAATAAGTAATGAAAAAATGTTAAGGAACCTGAATATCAGGAGGCCAAGGTCCGATTTGGACTGTAGCGCCATCGAAGAAGAAGAAGATAAAATGTTCTTCCTTTTCGTACAGAATATGCTTGTAATAAAATATTCAAAGTGGAGTTAATTTTCGGGTTTTTTCCATTTTGAAATATCGTATAATAAATCATTTATGTCGAATGACCTCAGCAAAATATTAATTGCATTGCTTGGATAATTACACTAATTGTGAGTGAATGTAAAATTTATAAAAAAATTATGTTATAGCCATATCATCTACATGTAGCTTATTCATCATTACAAGACATGATAATTTATTAGATCCGTTTTATGTTATAATTTAAAAGTGTATTTAAATACTGGATATAATGCAGTTGTTGTGCATTTGCCTGCAATCCACTCCTATACGAATATTTTTTAATCAAAATTTCATCATTTAGCTAAACATTTTCCATTTGCTAAATAATGAAACATGTCCGATTTTGATTACTGTGCGATTGAAATCGAACTACATATGTAAATGACCTTTACGATAGCTACTCCGTCTGAGAATTGTAAATATAGCTGCTTATGCATTAAATCGATTTTCTTGTTTATTCGTCAATAAGACAAAGTTCAATATACTTGAGAATCGTTTTTAAGGCCTCTTATCAAATTATTCACACACAGAGAATGTGAAAATTATATTTAATTTAGCTAGCTAACATATATGGCGAATGTAAACTTATCGGGGGCATTTTAGCTAAGACAAGGTGATTACTAATTTATTGATAAGAACTTTTAACTATTCGCTGTCAAAGTAATCTTTGACTAAAGTTCAATACAAAGTTGGATAGAAACGAAATCGTTTACGATTGGGCATGATATAATTCTGAAAATGTGATATTGCGAGAAGGTCAAATCTTGCCTACATTGTAGAGAATTTATCGATTCTGACGCAAATATCAAATATATGAAGTATTTTACAAAATTTTTGAAAAATTAAATAAAAAATTATTATTGCTGATTTCGAACAAACCACTACAAAAAATTCTACAGATAACATCTAAACTAATAATAAGATCTTTGGGGGAAAAAAGTTTGCTCACCGAAGATATTTTGGAAAAAATTATTGATAACGACTATTTTGGTGTTGGAGAGTTCAATGAGGGCAGATTGGTAATTTGTGCTTGTTTTTTTGTAACGCAATCATAAGAAACTATTAAACGGATTTTGATGTGGTTTTCTTTATGAGACATCTTATTAATCAGTGAAGCAATTGTGGATTTCGTTATCAAATAGCATCGTCGTTACGTCTGTAGGTTTGAGAAAGCGTTGAGCTTCAAGTTTTAAATATAGTTTAAACATTGTAAAAATTAAGTTCAAATCCCTGAAACTGTTCTGGCGCCTTCCATACAAAACGACAGATTCTCGCAGCTTTACAATAAGCCGATTTTCTTAATAAAATTTTTCATCTGAACTTGAAATATCAATGTTTTATTTCTAATTTTAGTCTTCCTCCATCAAGCATACAAACTGCACAATTTCACGAAATAATTAAACAATTTACTTTATTATTCCAATAATAACGTATTATGATCGACGTGGAAAAAAATGTGATAACTTAAAATGTTGTTTTCTCTGTTGATTATACTCTAGATGAAATCTGAGGGTATTATAAGTTTGCCACAAAGTTTGTAACGCTAAAAAATAAGGCTCGGAGAAAAAAATGAATGATACAGAAGTTCATAAAATCACTCAAAAATCTCACAGCCGGATGTCCGTCCGTCCGTCCGTCTGTCTGTCCGTGTCCTCTCTAGCTTGAGAACGCGTTGATCTAGAAAGTTCAAATTTTGTACACCTCATTTTTGACAAAAACGTAAGGACAAGTTCGTGAACGGGCCAAATCGCTCTACCCCTTCTACCCCCTCCCATACAAAATGACACAATTGCGCAATTTGACAATAAACGGATTTTCTCGAAAAGTATAAAAGCTATTGGTCTCAAATTTGGGACATATTATTTTTGTGATGATATCAATCTACTTTATAACAATTATGCATGCCCTCTCTCTTCTTCTATCACCTCCCATACAAACTGTATTTTGTCATGAAATACTTTAAAGCAATTTACTCAGTGCGTATAAAATTTAGCGAGCTGGAACTGTGCACTAAATATTTATTTGGAATTATTAGTAAGACCAAAAAAAATTAGACATTTAGTTTCACCCCTTCTACACCCTCCCATACAAAATGACGCAATTTCGCAATTCGACAATAAACGGATTTTTTCAAAAAGCATGAAAGCTATTGATCTGAAATTTGAAATATATTACTTGTATAATAATTTCAATCTGCTGTATAAAAACTAGTTGAGTCCTCCCCTTCCTTCCACCACCTCCCATACAAACTGCAATTTTTTATGAAATACTCTAAATAAATTTACTTAGTACGTGTGAAATTTGTCGAGCTGAAATTATGCACTAAATAATTATTTAAAATGATTAGTAAGACCAAAAAAAATTAGGCGATTAGCTTCACTCCTTCAACCCCCTTTCATACAATTTGACACAATTCAACAACTTTACAAAAAGTCGATTTTCCTGAAAAGTATGAATGCTACTGATCTCCAATTTAAAATAAGTCAATTAAATTATGTTTGCAGTTATTTTTAAGAACTTCATTAATAAATTCACACTCCTTCTACCACCTCCCATACGAACTGCGCAATTTTACTAAATCCAATACACTAATTTTCTCAGTACCTATTAAATTTTTGAATCCTAAATTTTGTATAGCAACCTTAGCGTGATGTGAGAAAATTAGTTCAATGTCGTCACCCCCTCTACCACTTCCCCTACAAAATTTCTTAAAAAAAAAACTCTTTCTTCTAGAGTATCGCACGATTGGGCTTTACGCCCACTCGTAGTCCTATTATGTTTATACTCTAGATGAAATCTGAGAGTATATTGTGTTTGCCTTACCGTTTGTAACGCTAAGAAATAATGCTCGCACAGAGCCGCCAAGGGTACAGAAATATTTTTTATCGCTCAAAAACCTCGATTCCAAGTGACCGTCTGTCCGTCTGTAAGTCTGTCTGTCTGTCTGTCTGCAGCATAACTCTCGAAAGCTTTTGAGCTATAGTGCTAAACATTTTTGTATGTCATTTTTAGCAAAAAAGAAACTTTAAGTTCGTGAATGGGCTACATCCCCCACTCCTTCTACCCCCTCCCATACAAGTTTCATGAAATTTCGAAATATTAAGAAATTGATTTTTCTTTGAAACTATTCAAGCTATCGACTTGAAATTTAGGTCAAAGTATTACAATAAAGATGCCATTAATAACACGTAATATTGACCCGATCCCCTTACTCCTTCTACCACCTCCCATACAAATGGACAATTTTGAAAAATACACATTTTCGATTTTCATTGAAACTAGTAAAGCTGAAAAGACGAAATTTTGTCAGAATTAATTCTACTATAATTTATTTTGAAAATAATTGTCAACCTCACCTCACTCCTTCTACCGCCTTCCATACAAATTTCACAAAATTTTGTAATTTAAATTAAATTATTTTTCTTCGAAACTGTTTAAGGTATCAACTTGAAATGTTGTATAATGTATACAAATAGAAATATTAATAATGCGAAAAAAAAATGGTTTGATCCGTACACTCCTTCTACCCCCTCCCATATAAATGCATAATTTTTGTTAAATGCATTTTATCGATTTCCATTCAAACTAGAAAAAGTACAAACTACAAATTTTGAAATTTTGCCAGAATTTGTTTCTTAATAATTGAAATAAGTGTTAGAAAAAATTATCAGCTCCGCTTCACTCCTTCTACCACCTCCCATACAAATATCTGTATTAAGCCTTTAAGCCCAATCATAATTCTGTTGTGTTTTTTACTTTGACGTTAGTTTCTTCGAATGCGCTTAGCAATTCCAGCTTATTTTCCAAATCATTCCAACTATGGTCTTACCTATTTTCCGACATATCTATGTTACTCTTACCTGCGAATACGATCAATAGCTCCAGTACATGTAATCAACATTTCATTCGTTTATGCAAGTTTGGGTTCTTATGAGGGAGGGGAGATGGGTGATATTAAGGGTGGATGAATGTCAATAATTTTTCAATTGATTGCTTCAATTACGTCCAATATTTCCTGCATAGAATGTCAGTTTCATAGACGAAGTTGCATAGAATTTTCATAAAATTCTGTATATTTTATATTCACGAAACCAATCATTTGTATCGAAAGGAGTAGAGGAGATAAGGGAAATGTAAAATTTGTGATGCAGTTTTATTTCATTTCTTTTCTAAGGTGCTCGTACAAAATTTCAAGTTCGTGGATTTTAATTTGTTGGTTAGCATTTGATTTATTGAAATTGGTCGAAATCATACTTTTGGGAGGGGGTAGAAGGGCAAGTGCGATCTCAAACCTTTTGACGCAGTTCCGTTTCAACTATTTTCGAAAGTTTTTGTGCAAAATTTCAAATTGATAGCTTTTAATTTTTAGGTGATAATTGATTTTTTAAAAATGGTCGAAAAAATAATTTTGTATTGGAGGGGGTAGAAGTTTGGAAGATATTCAACCAGTTAATATTTCATTCTTTTAGACATTTTTTTAAATTCGTTTTGAAAATTTACATGTTTCTACCTTAAAATTTCATTCAAACATTTTCAGCTTATGTGTTTTTTCATTGCACACCTTGTGCACGGTAGACCAGGGGGTCGGTGCATAACAATTGCAGAATTTTTATTAATTTTTCTGTATGTATAATAAATAGATGTATCCAAATGGTAAGTTTAAACTTTGTATGTCTTACCTAAAAAAAAATCAAAATTTTCGACATTTTTGGTTACCACCTCCCTTACACCTTCCGACGTAACATTTTTATCAAATTTAAAAACAACGTAGTTCTACAATTTGACAAAATTTCAATTTGATATCTGCACTCAGTTTTGAAATATAATGGTTTGAAATTTTGGAAAGTGCACCATTTTTGAAATGCTCCCACATTTGCCCCCACTACTATTTTGTCGAAATGTTATATTTTTCTCGTATTTTTCTAGTACAGCTTAATATAGATTCTAAGATTCAATTACATACAGCTTAAAAAAAACAAAGATATTGATTTTTAAGTGTTTTTCTTTGCACCCCCCTGACCCTCCCACTTACAATAATTAGCTTCTATCTAAACTGATTCTAGTGGATCTATATGTCACCTTAATGGTCTCAAAGTATCAATTTTTTATGGTAAGTAATTTCGAAAACATAATCATTTGAAAAAAAAAATTCGGTCGACAATTGGTCTTTAGCCCCCCTTTTTGCACCCCAATAGATAAAAAAAATTAATTTACTTGTTGTCCCACAAACCCTTCTATATGTATGTATGTTGATTTCTAGCTTCCTAGCTGTAACCATGGTTGAGATATTTGATTTCGTATTTTTCGGTTTAAGCGCTCCCCCCGCCTCCCCCGAACCCGTACACCCCCGAAAACGGGTATCCGCCTGAAATCCGCAACTATCTACAATCCTCCAAAAAATGAACTTTCTATCTTGAAGGGTTTGGAAGTTAATGTGCGCTGAGCGTACACACCGGCGGACGGCTTACAGACAGACGGATTTTTTTTTGCTTTTTTGGGCTATTTTAGTCATGAAACGCGAAAAAACAAAATTTCAGGGTAGCAATTTTTTTTTTCCAAGTCGATCACAATACTTTATTATTAAAATTATCAAGCAAAATTGGTTCGATATATCCGATGGCTCATTATGTACGAGTTCGCTGTAAACGTTTATTTTTCACACAGTTCTTATGGGGGATGGGACGGGACTGTGGAATTGGTTAGCTATGAACGATAATTCGTTATAACCGAAGTCGACTGTATTTGAAATTTTTCTGTACCAGAATATTATTATTGCTTGAAGAAAACCAAAATAAACCTATACTTGGTTGCGCAGTGTTTTTGAGAAAATAGAGACTAAATTTTATCCTGCTATGACAGAATGCTTGTATAATTACCAATTACAATTGGTTATACTAGCACGTGAAAATATCAAAATCACTGAATGACCGAACATAAAAATGTTTGAAATTTCACGGAACGGAGCCACATCGGTAATAAATAATCGAAAACTCGAAACTAATCAGCTACATTGAAGACGTATATCGATCTTTGAACCTATTGCCATTGCAATGAAATCTAATTAGTTATAAGTTGTACAATTTTATTTTGGAGTTTGATCTCTAAAATGACGATTCCAGTTGATCACAACTCGTATGCTTAATGTACTGTGCGTATAATTATAGACTCGTGTATGTGAGTTTCGGAACACACACGTGTAAACATTTTCACACATTCAGTAGCGCGCGCACGTTTTCAGCGACTGCTACGATATGGTACAGTGAGATTTTCATCTCACTATCAATATCCAGTATATTCGTGATACTCTTATATCACATATGTTAGCTGAGCAGCCCGCTCAGGTAGGTATGGCATTTGTGCTCAAGCCATTATTTGAGTACATACATCATCGGTTTCTATGATTTTAGTCCTTACCCGAAGTTTCTCAGCCCGTGTTGATCGTATAACAATGCATTTGAGGACCCATATCAAAGCAGTATGTTGGTGTTTTTTTTTTAATTTGTATTATGGGATATGTGGATAGATTTATATATATGTGTGAGTGAAATCTAATCGTTGACTGTATTTAACTTCAGAAGAGATAATTTGAATTCAGCACTATGTGTGACCATTCTTATTTTTTTGAAAATGTTTAGCATTTAGGAGAAAATAGATATTTAAAAGGGGAATAACTAAAAATTAGAGATATGGATAACGATAAATCTTTAAAATGCGTTGGAGTAAATAATTATTTTAGTTTTATTGATTTAGAACCTGTTTACTCAGTAGATTGATCTTCAAAAGAGGAACTTTTTCATTAGATAATTTATTTCAAAGCTTTTATAGTGGACTTAACATTGTTTAGTAGTTCAAATAAAAAAAAAATAAATACTCTTCTTAAATATACCATTACCATATCAAACACTGCTTTTAGAAATCCGACCTTGTCTCAACATAATTTCGATGCTTTCGTTATATTTTGGAAAATCGTTAATGCTAATATAGTACTAGTTGCTCAGTCAGATGTTAGAGGCACTCTATCATATTTTCGCAAAAAGCGAAGCTCTAAATTTTGAGTGAAATTTGAAAACTAAGTCAAAAAGAAAAATTATAAAGGAACATAACAGCTTGATTAGTAATGTAGCGGAACGCAAATGTGCAAGGTACCGATTTAGACATATCAGCCGAACTCAACTTTAAATGAGGTGACTCTTCCTCTTATTCAATGGCACTACAGCCCGAATCAAACTTTGACCTTCTAATCTTCAGGCTCCCTAAGATTTTATCTATGAAAGTGATGCTAGACCCTCGCACAACCGTCTTTTCATTTTCACAGATTGTGGTGTCTCAAGATATACCCACGCAAATTATACGTCGACCGGCATTTGAATTCTCGACTTTCGCCTTGCAGACAGTGGTGGTTCGTGATTTACTCTACAAGTGAAGCAGATCACATCGAATTTCACAACTTAGTCAGGCTTTGAGGGAGGATTATGTGTGTTTTTTACAAAAAATTCATTTTTTCATTATCCAGGAATACTCTTAAAATATTTAGGAAGACTATTGTATATAGCTCCCTATCTTTTGGGATATCTCTGAATTTAAGGGAGAACACAAACCAAACACACACACCTAGGATGTACCCTAGTGGGTAGCGTGTTGGTCTACAATGCGAAGGTCGTGAGTTCAAATCCCGGTTGACTCCTTGCTTGGGTATACCTTGGTCAACTCAATCTACGAAAATGAAAAATTCGAAGACAGAGGGTTGTGCAAAGGTCTAACAATCCTTCCACAATAAATAATGAAAAATGTTAAGGAACCTGAAGGTCAGGAGGCCAAGGCCCGATTTGGGTTGTAGTGCCATTGTAGAAGACAAACAAAACTATTCTTGCTCAAAATATTGCAAGGTGAAAAATCAGTGTAATTAAAATTGCATTAGCAAAGAAAAAAATTGGTAGCCTGAAAATCATATTATAATCGAACGATAAAAAAAGTAACTCAGTTCAGTATAATAAAATAAAGTATATCATTTAGAATATCGAATCGAGCTTATTTCTTCGCAAATCTCTCAATTCGAATGTGACCAATAGCTCTTTTTCCCTGGAATCGCAAAGTTACCTCCATTTTACTGACAAATCCCTCAAAATGGAAGCACTGGTTGTTCTTATTGTCATAGAAGCGCCTCAAACCATAAAGTCAAAACCTTCTATTTTACTTCTTGAAGGACTTTAACATCAGCCTCAACAGCTATAAAAAATTTGGAGCGTTCTCATATTTCTCACCTTAGAAAGGTGTGCAACAACAAGGGGATGACAGTTCCGATTTTGTATGTTAGTTTTGAGGCAAGCTTGATTGGGCGTCAACCTCAACAGCTTTCATATGTTGTGCTGCGAGAAGTTTTGAAATAGAAGAAAAAAGAGGAAAGGAGATGCCTACGATACGTACAGTGTGCAAAACAATACGATGACTAAACAGCTATCAACAATTAATGGGACGATAACATTGGATGAGACTGCGAATATTAAATTTCCAATATAGGTAGGTTATTATTGTGGTTTCATTATTTCTACGTAGTTGCATTTCGATGAGGCAGTGCCTAGCCTGCCTCATCTGACGAGCCGCCACTGATCGTAGACTAACAAACTACCCACTAGGCTACACTCAAGCTGACTCTATTTATAAGAAATCTAAAATATCTGAATTATACTTAATTGCGTTTTTATTAAAAATTTAAAACGGTAACACTGAAAACATTATCAGCACTCGAGCTTAACCTAATTGCACGATCAAGAGGGGTAAAATATTGCTTGTTGCTTACTTCAGTTTCAGTTTTGATCGTTGAATAGTTGGGATTGGGCTGTGCGCGATCCGGTTGAAACAGCTTGTCCCGAAGTTACTCTAGCTAGCGGGGAAATCGAAGCAGTAAATAATTACACTCTTATCGCTTTAGTGAACAAAGCGTTAAGATAGTCTTTGTTTCGGAGCTCCTTAGGAACAGTTCTAGGACCTGTTTTAAGTGATTTATTCGTTCAAGTGCGATAGAAAATAAACAAAATTTTTTTTAGGCAAATGTGTCGCTTAACTGATACGATATAAAAAAAAATTAATTCGTCTAAGAGTTGTTAATTTTTATAAAAGCAGTAACGGGATAGATCGGAACAATGCTTGAAGAAAACAGTGTTAGTAATAATCTCCTTGGGAGTGATAATAAAAAACGTGCGGGAATCTTAAAGCCGTACATCAGTCCAGTTCAGCCGAAGACACTGCAACATTTGCCAGAACGTCCGCCAGTTGATTTGGCCTTCCACAAATTGAGCTATCGCGTCAAAGAAGGACGACGAAACAGTGAGTACAACTTTTTAAAAATTTAATTACACTTTAAAATTTTTCTAATTTATTTTGACGTCGAGCGCAACAACAAATATCTTGCAGATTTAAAAGCGCCATTTCATTATGACAACCTTGCATACAAGTTGACTTTACGTATTTGCGAAGGCATTGCCAGATCGTTGTATTTATTGATGAACTGTTATTTGATATTTCCTATAATTTATTATACAAATTTTGCATGTACATATTACTGTTAATTTGATTTCGTTAGATGTGTGTTATCAAATTAGTTTTGACCTCTCCATTCGGTTTTGTGTACCTCGGTGTAGCTTAGTGGATAGCGTCTTGGTCTATAATGCGAAGGTCGTGAGTTTAAATCCCTTTATTAATTACTTACAATGGCGCTACAGCCCAAATCGGACTTTGGCCTCCTGAATACTTAGCCTCCTGAATACTTCGCCTCCATTCATCTCGTTCCAGTGACCGCGTTCTTCAGTTTGAAAATCTTAGCAGTGATATGCTGTCTGCGTAAAGCAAATCCTCCCAGCGCTTCCGTGGTTTCCGACCGGTCTTTCCCCATTAACTTTCCCTTTGAGTGTGCGTTTGGGTATTCTTCCGTCATCCATCCGCTCCACATGACTATAGTTACTCTATGGGACATGGCGCTTTACCATAGATCGGCAAAGGTGAAGCCCGATATTTGGATCGAAATTTAAAAACAGTGTTGACTTTTTTTGATAGTTTTTAACATCACGAACTGTGCGTTTTTAATACTTAACTAACTCAAGTCACAAACAAAAATTTTGAAAGAACAATTGGTCTTAGGGCGGATAAATTTGGCAAACTTACTAAACTCACCACTCCACGAATGGTGAATTGGAGAAGGTGAATTCGCAGGTGTCGATTGTGACATTTTTGCCAGACTCTGATACAGTGTATCTCCTTGCATGGAATAACTCAACATATGACCATTGTAGTTTTTTTTAAATTTTATGAAGGTTGACACTTCTGGATTGTCTCAAATGGCATACAATTCTCTATTGTATCGTATTCTCCAGATCGAGTCTTCTTCTGAGGACCTTTCTCCCAAAGGGGGAAATTAATTTTTCGGATGCTTGAGTTAAAGTCCTAGTTTCGCTGCCATAGCACAGCACAGGTTTTATAATTGTTTTATATATTTTTCGTTTAGTTTCGCTATGTACGTTCTTGTTTTTTATTGTTGGAAGCAGCGAATAGTATGTTTTGTTTGCCATCATTGTCTTTTGATATCGAAGGGCTCGCTACCATCCTTCGATAGGTTTGCCCCTAGGTATACAAAGTTCTCTCCTACTGTAATATTTTGTCTGTTTGACGTCTTTTTTTCTGTCATCATTGTACTTTATTCTTCTAATAATAAAGTATTGTGATCGACACAGAAAAAAAAAAAATTTGCTACCCTGAAATTTTTTTTTTCGCGTTTCATGACTAAATTAGCCTAAAAATGCAAAAAAAAAATCCGTCTCGCCATACGCCGTACATATAGACTCATATACTCAGTTGGAGGCTTCCGTGGCGTAGTGGGAAGCGTGCTTGCTTTTCGGTCAATAGGTCATGGGTTCGATTCCCACTCCAGACGGGATTTTTTTAAGCACAAATTTATCAGTTGCTACTGGCAATGAATAATTATTCCAAATAAAATGGGCAAACGGTGTAAAAGTGAATCAGTTCCACTTCAAGAAGGCCTAGATACTCAGTAGATGGACTCTGATCGCTTTCTATCATTCAGTCCCCCATAACATCTGCAAATATTTGTCAGTAACAGCCAGTACAACTGAAAAAAATATATATCAGCTTCTCTACTCGTTACGGTCGTTCTCACTTCTCTTCCCCTACCTTCCTAATCCCATTCCTTCCCTCCATGACTGTGTTTGTGCATTGCACATAAAGGCCGAAATTGCCTATAACACAAGTCATTCTGTAAAAAAAAAAAAATCTCCGAGACCGTTGAAGGAAGAATGTTCGTTTTTTAGTGGATTGTTGATTGGGTAAGTGAGCTCCATTATCTAAATTTTTTTGAGTGTCCGGTGGAA
Organism: Chorisops tibialis; assembly: GCA_963669355.1. Taxonomy (NCBI): domain Eukaryota; kingdom Metazoa; phylum Arthropoda; class Insecta; order Diptera; family Stratiomyidae; genus Chorisops; species Chorisops tibialis. The sequence goes on from OY770262.1 coordinate 278,457,253, forward strand.
GGGGGCGGCGGGGGGAAAGAAACAGTCAAAAACTTTACTTGCTAATATCTCCACCACGAATGCAGATAGGAAGCTGAAAATCAGAAGAGGTATGAAGAAAATTGTGGGACAAACTTTAAAAATAATTTAATTTTTTTACCCATTGGCGTCCAAGAAGGGGGAGGGGGGCTAAAAACAAATTGTCGGCCGAATTTTGTTTTCAAATGATTATACATATCTTGTAAATTATTTGTCGTAAAAAATTCATATTTTGCGGCCATTAAGGTGGTATATACCTCCACCAGAATCAGCTTAGAGAGTGGCTAATTATTTATAGGAGGAGGGTCAGGGAGGTGCAAAGAAAAACACTGAAAAATTAATATCTCAACTATCTCTTAAGCTATGTAATTGAAATTTAAAACAAGCTATACTAGAAAAACACGAAAAAAATATAACGTGGTGAAATAATAATGGTGGGGGAAATGGGGAGCATTTCAAAAATGGCGCACTTTTCAAAATTACAAATCCTTACATCTCAAAACATAGTACTGATATCAAATGAAATATTGTTAAATTGACAACAGCCCTAAGAACTCCCTTTCATTTAGTCTTCCCCAACCACCCTAACCTGCATATTGACTTTCCAGTCATCTGCAACTTGTCCCAAGAATAATAAAGTTTCGCCCGTTTATTTTTTTTTTCTTTCGCGTTTCATGACTAAATTAGCCTAAAAATGCAAAAAAAAATCCGTCCCGCTGTACGCCTTACGTATGGACTCATATCTCCGAGACCGTTAAAGGTAGAATGTTCGTTTTTGGGTGGATTGTTGATTGGGTAAGTGAGCTCCATTATCTAAATTTTGGTGAGTGTCAGGTGGGAGGGGGAGGCGGGGGGAGGGAAAGAGTCTAAAACTTCACTTGCTAATATCTCCACCACGAATGCAGATAGGAAGCTGAAAATCAGCAGAGGTATGAAGAGGGTTGTTGAACAAACTTTAAAAATAAATTAATTTTCTTATTCATTGGCGTCTGAAAAGGGAGTGGAAAAATCAAATTGTCGGCCGAATTTTCTTTTCAAATGATTATATCTTTGAAATTACTGATCATAAAAAATTCATATATTGGGACCATGAAGGTGGCATATAGATCCACCAGAATCAGCTTAGAAAGAGGCTAATTATTGTGAGGGAGAGGATCAGGGGGTGCAAAGAAAAACGGTTATAAATTAATATCTCGACTACCTCTTAAGCTATGTAATTGAAACTTGTAACATATATTAAGCTATACCTGCGAAATACGAAAAAGTATAACATGTTGAAATAATAGTAAGTGGTGAAATGGGGAGCATTTCAAAAATAGCAAGCTTTTTAAAATTACAAATCGTTATATCTCAAAATGGAGTACAGATGTCAAATCGAAAATTTGTTAGATTGTAGAACTACATAGCTTTTAATTTTGGCAAAAAAATTAAGGTGGAAGGTGTAAGGGGAGGGAGGTGGAAAGCAAAAATGTTGAAAATTTTGAGTGGTTTATTTGAGGCTCTGGTAAAAGGTACAAATTTTAAATTTTGCATATCAATACATCTATTTGATATACATAGAAATAAAATAATAATTTGTTTCAAAATTGCTATGCACCGCAGTGGGGGTCTAACGTGCACAAGGTGTTTCATGTGCAATGAAAAAAACACATAAAGTGAAAATTTTTGAATGAAATTTTAAGGTAGAAACTTGAAAATTTGCGAAATTTATTTCAAAAAAATTTGTAAAAGTTTGAAATATTAACTGGTTTACCTGGATTACCTGCAAAACTTCTACCCCCTCCCATACAAAATGATTTTTTCGACCATTTTTAAGAAATCAATTATCACCTAACTATTAAAAGTTATCAATTTCAAATTTTGCATAAGAACTTACAAAAATAGTTGAAATGAAATTACGTTAAAAGTTTTGAAATCGCGCTTGCTCTTTGGTTCACAATTCATTATTACACATACAAGTATGACCTTATCGTTCAACACATTCGCAAAAGCAGCATTCAATTCATGCAGCATTCGATTGTGTTATCGCCAACTTAATACGATCGTGTCTCACATCTCGCGCAGAGAACAAACTATATGTCAGTGTGCTGGAATCATACGTCGATCGGGACTTGATGTTCTCATTATAGACCAACATGCCAGGACGCTACACCGTATATATTTGATATATATGGTGTTTTCAAATGTTTGTGACAATTTTGTCAAAAAATATTGTCGCCATTAAATTCGAAAATTTTTCGACATTGTTCGATCCAGTTGGAAAATTGATACAAAATATCACGTTTTTCTGTTTAAAAAAAAAAAATAAAAGGCAACGAGAGCGGACTTGAAGTTTTGGTATTTCGATGAAGCCATCCCCCAAATATGTCGCCCGGAAAAACCGCTCCACTTGCACCTGAGTACCACCGGTTCATCCTCAGTAGAATCTGAGGAGGGTTATTTCATATTGACTCTTCTAGATCGAAAGCAAGTTCCTTTGATAGCCGAATTTTAATAACTTTATCTCATATCGTAATATATCAACTGAATGAACACCACGACTTCCCTTGCCTCACTTTACTCTTATATCAGCAGTGTACATCTTGAGAAAGTCAATGTACAATATAAACATAACTATACTATAAGATACCCCTTTCTTTTGGTTCTATGCTGTATGAGTTTATTAACTAAAGTGCGACCTTGCCGCTAATCTATGATAATCAAATAATTATAACCTCAATTCAATAACAGTCTCTAAATATGTATTTAACACTATAATTACTATTCGTTCGATCTAAATTTTTGTTTTTATATAAAAAGTTTACTTTAAAACACAAAACACCTGTGATACACAAATTATTAATGATGATATAAAAATAATATTACAGCTAAAATAACATGATTATCAAACTTATTTATTTATTTATTTATATTAGGGGAACACGTGAGAGCACTGCGGCCTTTTTGGCCTATTGTGCGATTATTGCCCCTATGCCCTACCATAACTCAATAGCTTAAGCTAATCTGAGTATCTGTATGGGAGCCATGTTGGCTAGTTCCTCGGTAGAAATGAAACCTTTCCCCAGAAGATTATGCCTTTTCCTTGCCACTGCTTCACAGTGGCATAGGATATGTATTGTCGTTTTTGAGTTTTCGCGACAGAGGCGGCAGATGTCGGTTTCAGCTAAGCCCATATTATTGAGGTGGTGGTTCACTCCACTGTGCCCCGTCATTAGGCGATTAGAGTACTAATATCGCTCATTCTGAATTTCAGGATATCCTCCCCTTTGTTTTTTTGTGGTATGATTAGTTTTTTTGAGGTTGATAAGCCTGGAAGTCTATTCCAGTAGATTTTGTGTTCTTGTTCAACCCACTTCTTAAGTATCGAGCTTTGATGCCCTTTTGATTTTCCGCAGAATGGCTCTGGACCAATAAGGTTTTTTTTCCGAGCCATTTTTTGCAAGGCGATCAGCTTCTTCGTTTCCCTCAATTCCCATATATCCTGGTATCCACATTAAGGTTACGTCGTTCCTTTTCCCCAGGATGATTAGGTCTTGAAGACAGTCCCAAACTAACCTCGATCCGTGTTTATTGGATGCTAGGGCTTTAGAACCGCCTGACTCACGAACACCTCCAATAAGCGGACACCTCCCATATCCGGACAAATTTCCTCTATACTCGCTTTAGAACTCGCTTTACGAGCAAAATGACCTCCGACAACCGGACCCTCCAATGAACGGACGCGGACACCATATTTCTGTACAGTTGGTTAAAATAACCTCTCACAAGCGGACACAAAGCTTGTTTAGTCACAAAAATATTCATACAAAAATTTATATTGAATTGGGGATCCCCTTATTAGATGTATTTGAGCAGTCTTTGATTGTAGTGTATAGGGTGATTCCCCGTATTAGAAATAGTTCTGTTTTATATGAGAGTCGTGCTCGTGATCTAGTTGTTTCATTCTGTGTTTCAGCATAGTTCGCGAAGGTTAAAGGTTGTTATACTCTAGATGAAATCTGAGAGTATATTGTGTTTGCCTTACCGTTTGTAACGCTAAGAAATAATGCTCGCACAGAGCCGCCAAGGGTACAAAAATATTTGTTGTCGCTCAAAAACCTCGATTCCGAGTGACCGTCTGTCTGTCTGTCCGTCTGTCTACAGCATAACTCTCGAAAGCTTTAAGCTATAGTGCTAAAAATTTTTGTGTGTCATTTTTAGCAAAAAAGTAACTTTAAGCTCGTGAATGGGCCACAGCCCCCACTCCTTCTACCCCCTCCCATACAAATTTCACGAAATTTTGGAATTTAAATTAAATTATTTTTCTTCGAAACTGTTAAAGCTATCAACTTGATATTTTGTATAAAGTATACAAATATAAATATTAATAATACAAAAAAAATTTGTTTTGATCCGTACACTCCTTCTACCCCCTCCCATACAAATGCATAATTTTTGGTAAATGCATTTTATCGATTTCCATTCAAACTAGAAAAAGTACAAACTTCAAATTTTGCCAGAATTTGTTTCTTTATAATTGAAATAAGTGCTAGAAAAAATTATCAGCTCCGCTTCACTCCTTCTACCACCTCCGATATAAATATTTGTATTATAAATTCAAGAAAAGCATTTCTCCGTCAAGTATACGAGAGCTATCGACTTTGAAATTGAATCAAAGCATGGCGATAAGGATGATGATAAGCAGCTTCAAAATCATCTTAAACGCTCCACTTCCTCTGCCACCTCCCATACAAGTGCCCCAATTTCAGGAAAACTATGACCAATTTCTTAAAAATAATGAAAACTAAAAACTTTAAATTCAGCAAGAAACATTGTTCATGCCATGTTCGGTGTCATATACGAAAAATACAAACCTCCCCCTCTACTTATACCACCTCCCATGCAAAAGTCTCTATTCACTATTCGAAAGAATTTGAGATGACATATTTTCCGGTATATTAAAGTCTTTTCCATCTCATCTAGAGTAACATATGATTGGGCTTTAAGCCCAATCATAATTCTGTTATTTTTTTTTATGTTGTGTTGATATCAGAATGGCTCCACGAAGAAACGGTTTTTCCAATTAATGTGTTTGAAAAAGAAAAGGTGTCTGTTCGAGAATTAGCTAAGAGGTGATTTGTAGTGGTTTAGTGAAATGAATTGGAATAGAATCTTTTTTTTTAAGGTTCCATATTGGGAAAACTCAGGCCGCAGAAATTGTGAAGAATCGAGATGACATTCGTCGCAAATGGATATCCGGTATCAATTTCCAGCAAAAGAAAAGCTTTCTGAAGACGGAAGGCTCACAAATCGATCGAATCTGCTTTGATTGGTTTGCCAAAGCTAGAAACCAGCATATTCCTATCTCCGGACCAATTATTAAAGCCAAGGCAAAAGAAATAGCGGACCATTTGGGATACTGTGGATTTTCCGCGTCGAAAAGAAAAATGGCGTAAAAGGCACAATGTATCATTCAAGTGCATAACTGGCGAGGCTTCAGATGTGAATCCAGTAGACGTCGACCAGTTTAGGGCAAAAATACCCTCCGTGTTACTTGGGTACAAGCCCGAAGATAATTATAATGCCGATGAGAGTGGCCTCTTTTTTCGCACTTTGCCTGATAAAACTTTCGCCCTGAAATCGGAAAAATGTATTGGAGGTAAACTGTCAAAAGAAAGGCTGTCAGTTTTTATACTCTAGATGAAATCTGAGAGTATATTGTGTTTGCCTTACCGTTTGTAACGCTAAGAAATAATGCTCGCACAGAGCCGCCAAGGGTACAAAAATATTTGTTGTCGCTCAAAAACCTCGATTCCGAGTGACCGTCTGTCCGTCTGTCTGTCTGTCCGTCTGTGCGTCTGTCTACAGCATAACTCTCGAACGCTTTGACCTATCGTGCTGAAATTTGTTGTGTGTCATTTTTAGCAAAAAAGTAACTTTAAGTTCGTGAACGGGCCACATCCCCCCACTCCTTCTACCCCCTCCCATACAAATTTCACGAAATTCCGAAATTTTCAAAAATTGATTTTTCTTTGAAACTATTTAAGCTATCGACTTGAAATTTGGGTCAAAGTATTATGATATAGATTTCATTAATATGACTGAATATTGATCCGATCCCGTCACTCATTCTACCCCCTCCCATACAAATGCATAATTTTGAAAAATGCAGTTTTTCGATTTTCATTGAAACTAGCAAAGTTAGAAAAACGAATTTTTGCCAGAATTTATTTTTTTTATAATTTCAATCAGCTTTGAAAAAATTATCACCTTCACCTTATTCCTTCTACCCCCTCCCATACAAATTTTACGAAATTTTGAAATTTAAACAAAATTATTTTTCTTCGAAACTGTTAAAGCTATCAACTTCATATTTTGCATAAAGTATCAAAATAGTAATATCAATAACGAGAAAAAAATGTGTTTTGATCCGTAAACTCCTTCTACCCCCTCCCATACAAATGTATAATTTTTGTTAAGTGCATTATATCGATTTCCATTAAAACTAGAAAAAGTACAAACTTGAAATTTTGCCAGAATTTTTTTTTGATGATTTAAATATATGCCAAAAAAAATTATCAGCTCCTCTTCACTCCTTCTACCCCCTCCCATACAAATATCTGTATTATTAAGCATTTCTTCTTCGAATATATTAGAACTATCGAATTTGAAATTGAATCAAAGCGTGGTGATAAGGATGATTATAAGCAGTTTCAAAATCATCTTAAACGCTCCACTTCCTTTGCCACCTCCCATACAGGTGCCTCAATTTCAGAAAAACTATGCCCAATTGAAAATAATGAAAGCTACAAACCTGAAACTCAGCACGAAATATTTTGCATACCACATTAGGTGTCATATCCAAAAATTACAAACCTTCCTACTCTGCTTCTACCACCTCCCATACAAAAGTCACTATTAATTATTTAAAAGAATTGGAGGTGATATATTTTCCGGTACATTAAACTCTTTCTCATTTCATCTAGAGTATCATATGATTGGGCTTTACGCCCAATCATAATTCTTTTATGTTTTTATTTTGTGTTAACATGGCAGGGGGAAAAGAGATGTTTTTAGTATCGGTAAAGCAGCCCACCCTCGAGCTTTCAAAAATGATCGCATCTAAGACTTACTAGCCAATTGGAAGTCAAATAAAAAAGCGTGGATGACGCGTGACATTATGTCTGAATGGTTACAACAATTCGATCGTAAAATGAAAATTCAAAAAAGAAAGGTCCTTTTGTTTTTGGATAATGCGGCTTCTCATCCGAAAGATTTAAATTTGACAAACGTTAAAATAATTTTTTTACCGGCTAATACTACATCAGTCTGGCAACCCTTGGATCAAGGGATAATTCAAAATTTTAAGGTACAGTACAGAGGATTAATCCTTAAACATATCATCTCAAAAATAGATACAATGAAATCAGCATCAGAGTTCGCCAAAACTATCAATGTTCTTGAAGCTTTATATTTCATCAGAACTTCGTGGGCCAAAGTTGATACAGCAACCATCAGAAATTGTTTTAAAAAGGCAGCATTCACTCAAACAAACCAGGACCTTTTAGAATTTGAAGCCGAAGATGATCTACCGTTATCAACGTTATTCGGCTCACTGAATATGTTCGTCAATCTAAAGGATCAAAATTTGGAAGAATATTTGAACATTGACAGGACGGTACAGATTGAAGAAGAGGACGATGTAATTCTATTTAAAAACCCAGCTGACACTATGGAAGAAAGTGACTCCAGTAGCGAAGACATTGAAGATGTCGTTCCAATAAAGTCATGTGCTGAGGCCCTGAAGGAAATAGTTCGTCTAAAGAAGTTTGTAAAAGATGACTATTTAGCTTTTCAACACTTAAAATTTGCAGAAAGTCATATAGAGAATCAGCAAATGAAATGGAAACAAACTAAACTTCTACAAACGAAAATTGATCAATTTTTCCATTTTAAGTAGATTTCTTTTCTTTTCTTTCATATACATATTATGTAAACATACAACTCAAAGAAATATTTTATAAGTACATGTACAAGTTCCGTTTTAAATAATAAATAATATAAATAAATAATTATTGAAATGCTTTTTTATAATTATATATTTTCATATAAAATTTAGCATTTTGTTCGATACCTCCAACAAGCGAACACCTCCCATAGACGGACAAAAAGACTGTGACCATGGCTGTCCGGCTATGGGAGGTTTCACTGTATATCAAGTGTCAAATTCTTGTTAAGACCCCCTCTAGGAGCATAGGACAGAAACAGATCTCTTCCACTAAGCGCGATCCTGAGCATCGGCCTTTAGCTGTTGCCAGGACTTGTTTATTCCTCCGGCCTCCTGCTCAACTGCTCGCTCCCTTGCATATTACCGTATACATTATTCCATTATTACTTTGATAGTTCGACTTTAAAATTTGAGCAATATGTAATGCTATGCATATAAATAGCGTCAATATAGTTGTTCTGATTCGCTTATCTCTTCCACCACCTCCCCTACAAATGCACAAGTTTCCAAAATGCATTATATAGAATTTATCAAAAACAAGGCAAAATAAAAACATGAAATTTAACTATAATTTCTTTTATAATAATTGCAATACAGCCAGTGGCAAAAGTTAGTAAACACCAGCAAATTCAGTTTTCTTTTAACGAAAAATGCAACTTATACGTCAAAAAATGTTAAAATTTATTGATATATGAAATGCTTATTTGGTATGAAACAAAAATTAGAAACTTTCAAGTTAGAAATAAATAACATTAATCATCTATTAAACTTAACCATAAAAACATTCAAAATTTCGCGCCAAAAGTGAGTAAACAATATTGTTAAACCGTAAATAATGTATTAAATAGACTCCGACTATTATTTAGTCGGCCAGCCTTTGGCTTTTGAAATCGTTTCCATTCGTCTACCCATGGAATCCAATAACCTCTAAGATGTTTGGCTGGATATGGAGGTCCAGTCGTCCATAAGTGTTGCTTACAAGCACTCTTTGCTAGTAATGTTTCGTTTGCGAATCCTTGTGTTCAAATCGTTCCGATGCTCAATGGGATTAAGGTCTGCGATTGGGGAGATGTATGAAGCTGTTTTTGAGCAGTGCAATTCACAATGAGAGCTGTATGCTTTGAATCATTATCATTTTGAAATGTCTAAGGCCTTTTTAGTTCTAGTTTAGTATTACTCCTTTAAAAATTTAAGTTCTTCTTAAAAATGTTTAAATATACATATTCGACTCCAGCCGCTGACACGGATCTCCAACAGATCCGCCACCATGTTTCAGAAGATTCATGCCAAAAGCAACCACAAGTTCCAGATTCATTGGTCGTGCTACAACGAGCCATTTCACATCGTTTGAAAAGCATCACAGGAGATCGCTACAAAAAACAACAAATGCGTTTGAGGCGAGCATTGAAAGAGAAACGACCGCAATACATCGCTCGGCCAAATGTTGCTCACACTGTAAAAACCTACCTGGAACAAGAAAATGGGACGTTCTACCCTACCCGCCGTTTTCTCCAGATATCGCCCCTTCCGACTACCACCTATTCCGATCACCACCTATTCCGATCGATGACACATAGCATGGCTGAGCAGCATTTCCATTCTAACGAAGAAGCCAAAAATTAGGTCGATTTGTGGATCGGCTTAAAAGAAGAGCAGCTTTTTGGACGGAGAATCCGTATGCTACCAGCAAGATGGGAAAAAAGTTGTGGTTAGCGATGGAAATTTCCTTGAAAAATTAGTATTTAACCATTTTTGCACAATAAGGGCTCGAATTTGGAAAAAAAACGTCAGTTTTCAATTTATACTCCTACTATGTAAAATTATGAACAAAGTTATTAAATGTGAAAGTAGGGATTCTTCTGACTTTTATATGTAACATACCGGGATTTCGACATCATTCCTATCTAATCAAATCAAGCATCTAAAATTCAAAATTTCTGATAGATTTGTTCAAAGAGTTCGCTTTTCGAAATTCACCTCGGCCTTGCGAGATAAATTTCAAATTTTGGAAATATACTTCAGCGTGGATCTAATCTAAAGTTTGAAATTTTTGAAACATATTTTACTCTCAGGTTACAAATTCTAACTCAATTAATATTAATAAGATTAAATTTAATCCATGACTATAGAAATTATCGTGAATTCCGAGTTGGATACTACAAAAGTTGATAATTTATTTCTATTTCTGGGTACAAATAATAAAAAAAAACAGCAACATATTAGTCTCGCTTCGCTATCAGATTTATAATAAAGTAAAATTTATAAATCTAATCAGCAGCGTTCGTGTCTTAATCAAAACCTCATATGGCACAGGTGTAAAAAATGTAATCTAGGCTGCAATATGCCAACATGCCTGCGTTAATCGTAATAATATCGTAGCGATTAATAATTTTGCTGCAGGCGACGATTTATACCGAATGTATTAGTTCAATATTATGCTAATAGGGTCTCCTACATGTACATATATCTAGAGCACGAATGGTTTTTAGCTGTAAGGTGTGAGAAAGCGAAATCACAATATCGATCGCGAATTCACATAAATTAGTGAGAGCATTGAGTTTTGACATTGAAATCGAATACGTGAATTATCTAAAGTTTTGTCGGTTGCTTTACTAAACGGTAGAAAATTTAGAGGTCGAAAATTTAGAGGTTTAAATTAAACATACAATTTTATGCCTGCTTATTCTCCAACTACCTTTTTTTTTCAAATTATAAAATGTGCTAAATACAAAACAATTATTGTTGACTTTTTACTATTTTGTTAGGCCCCTTTTACACGTTTTACGTTCTGGTTATGATTTAAAAAGAAAAACAATATTTTAAAATTGGATATAATTTTATTGCACGAAAAATGCAAATATTCAATTAGCGAGAACAGCGAATATATTATAGCGATAAGTCCCAATGGCTTTTAACTTTTTTATATTCCTGTCTTCTTCTTCCTTGGTGTTTTTTGCTAAATTGTACACTTTTAAAGTTTAAATGTGCACTTTCGGTTAGTCTTGAGTGTTCTTACATTAATTACCAAACTTTTTTAATTTAATTCACGGCAAAATTTGAATAAACTGCGCCGTATTTTTAAATTAGGAGAGCGAGTGAATTTAAATCATGATTTCCAAATTAAAACGTGCACATTTCTGTTTTTGCGATGATTCAAACTATGAAACTTCGTATCTAATGTAAGAACGCGTAAGAATATTCGTAAATACTAAAATTTAAATTTAAAATTTATATATGCAAAATCTAGGAAAAAAACACAAAAGAAGAAGAAGAGCCTTAACCAAAATTGTACCGTGTTGTACAGTGTACAACAGAAAACAGAGTAATGTTATGATTGAGCATACTAATATATGAAATTGAATGCACTCGAAAATATGTCGTCTCAAAGTCTATGGAATAGCGACATTTCCATGGAAGGTGGTCCAAGGAGTACGATGGAGTTTACAATTTTACATGTAGTTGCGCTTGGTATGAAAACTTTTCGAGATTGTTTCAAATTCATGTTTGTATTGTGGCTTTAAAAATTTTCGAAGCAAATTTCTAAAATATAAACAATTTGTGTGAGAGTGGCTAAAATGAAAGGGGGTTTTTTTTTTAACGCGGGGAAAAGCATCGAAAGCCTGTCGGGGTTAATATTTTCTCCAACTATGTCTTGTACTCTCCTTCTGTTCATTTCTTAGATTGGTCAGTGAAAGAATACATGCCTTGCAATTTCTATTGCATCTGTACAGCTTGGACATGACGCCGAAGATCAGCTATAACTTTCGGGACGTCATATGAGATTGTGCGAAATCCACTGCAAACCCTTAACGCACTTACTCTACGGGCTTTTTTTTGACATATTCGCGTAAGTTTTGTATCGTTGTGCTTCACTTCATATCAGTGCAGCATATATTATAATACTTCACGTCACTCTTGAAAGAAGTATCCTCCTGTTTTGGCTAGGTCCTCCAATGTTCCCCATTGTTCTGCATAGGGCGGCGTTCACTCGTCCTGCTTTCCAGCAGATAGTTAGTCTTAAAGGATAATCTTGCGTCAATCATAAGACCCAAGTATTTAATGGAAGTTTGGGATACGATTTCAAGTTCATCTATATTTAACATTATATGCTCACTTTGTTTTCTGCTTGTAATAAGAACTACTTCTGTTTTTTGTGCAGCTGGCTCTAGATTAGATACTCTAAGCCAGTTCTTAATGTCAGAAATCACGTTGGTGTTTATGTTGTTGATATTCTGTTAGTCTTTCGCTAACACAGTAATTGCTATATCATCCACGTAGCCGATTATTTGTATACCTCTTGGAACTGAAAGGCGTAAGATGTCATCATATTGTATATTTCACAATACAGGTCCTAGTACTGAGCCCTGTGGGACTCCGCTTGTTATGTTATACTTCTTCACTGCTTTTTCGGTATCATATAGTAATACTCTATCTGCGAGATAGCTCCTGAACCATTAGTGGGAGGTATGGTGGAGTTTTCAATTTTAGTAGAGCATTCATGATGTGAGGTCACCGAATTGAATGCATTTTTAACGTCTACAGTTATTATAGCGCAGTATTCCTTAGATCCATTCTTCCATTAACTGCCTTCAATGACCTTTTCTGCAATGTCTCATACTTTTTTTTTATTACGGCGACTGTAGAGCGCCCTTTGCGGAATCCATATTGGTTCTCTGAAATGTTTTCACTCTCTTGTAGATGTTGTTTCGCAGTGAGTCAAGAATGCACATCTGTATGAACTCGGCCCTCTGGGCGGTTAGTTTGGTTTCCTAAAGAAGAGGGAGGAGGGGGTGGTTAGTTTGGTTTCCAAAAGAAGAGGGAGAAGAGGGCGGTTTGGTTTCCAAAAGAAGAGGGAGGAGGGGGGAGGGAGGTGAAGTTGCTTGTTTGTTTATCGGGAGCTAATATAAAAAAAATTCTGAAAAAATTCCTTGTTTCCAGTTTGTTTAGTTTTTAATGAATTCTGTATTATGTGTTTTTCAAACATTTTTATTTGTATTGGAGGAGATAAAACGAGTGAGTGGCGGTAAATTCAAATTTCAAGTCGATAGTTGCGATAGTTTCGAAGGAAAATCAATTTTTTTAATTTTGAAGAAAAATCAATTTGCTTTCATTTCGAAATCAAGTGAAATTTTAATCTGAGGGATAGTCGGAGTAAGTAGATGTGGCCTGTCTACAAACTAAAGTTTTATTTTTAGTAAGAATGACATTAATAGTAATAGTAAGTCGAAATTCTATAACAACCATCAATCATTCTACTTAGTGTCACATGACATAGCCACTTATTGTAATCATTATCTTTCTCGATTATATAATATTACTAGAAAAAAAAGATTAGAAACCAATATCTTATTCGAGACGCTGCTCTAATGCTTCGATCATTTGATACGACGCCGATGATTGGAAGATACTACAGATAGTTTTTAAATGTATGGTTACGATAATTACCGACTAATTTTGCATTTTTTAACAGTTTTTTTTAGTAGTGAATTTAATTTAAGCTTAAGTTAATGTAGCCCAGATCAGTAAAGTGAAAAATTCATCACATTTCTTCATACTTGAAATTCTTTGTGGACTAAATTTCAGTTAACCGAAATTACAATCTTTAAGGTTATCTAATTATTCTTGACTGCTCTCTGAAAATTGCCCTCATTTGTCGCGGCCTTAATTATCGCTATTTCAGAACATCGCTTTTAAAAAAATAATAATTCTTTTAAAAGTACTTGGCTTAGCTTGCGAGACTTTCATTAGCGTTATGTTTCTAGAACAAAATCTGAAGCGCTAAATGAAATTTGTAGCCGGGTGCCGACTAACTAGGGCTCACTTAATGTGCAAAGTTTGCAATGCTTCATTGCTAGATCAAAGAAATATGATACTTGTAATCTGAATACTATGAGTATGGAACATGCCCTAGCGCAGGAATTGGCAAAGAGGCGGGTTGCCAATCCTCGGAAGCGATGGCGCTAGGGAAGGAATGAAATTGATGTAAACTTGACCACTAATGAAGGGGTTGAACATCGAAACCTCTTCCCATAGAAGAACCAAGCAAACATGTATAAAACTGTTTTCTACTAAATGTATGCTTTAAAAATTGAATAGGAACTGAGAAAATTAGTGTATTACGTTTAGTGAAATTGTGCAGTATGTATGGGAGGTGGTAGAAGGGGTGGGGGGAAACATCAATGAGTATAATGTAAATAACATCTCTCAAATTTTTTGAATACTATGAGTATGGAACATGCCCTAGCGCAGGAATTGGCAAAGAGGCGGGTTGCCAATCCGCGGAAGCGATGGCGCTAGGGAAGGAATGAAATTGATGTAAACTTGACCACTAATGAAGGGGTTGAACATCGAAACCTCTTCCCATAGAAGAACCAAGCAAACATGTATAAAACTGTTTTCTACTAAATGTATGCTTTAAAAATTGAATAGGAACTGAGAAAATTAGTGTATTACGTTTAGTGAAATTGTGCAGTATGTATGGGAGGTGGTAGAAGGGGTGGGGGGAACATCAATGAGTATAATGTAAATAACATCTCCCAAATTTCAGACTAGTAATATTCATACTTTTCATGAAAATCTTTTTCTTTGTGTCATATAGTATGGGAGGGGTAGAAGCTTTGATCAATCAGTTAATTTTTTTTGGATCTTAACAATAATGTTAATTCAGCATGCAGTACAAAGTATGAGCTCGATAAATGCTATACGTTCTGAGAAAATTGCATCAAAAGTGCAGTTTGTATGGGAGGTTGTGGAAGGAGTGGGGGGATTATTCGAATAATTTGTATACCATACATTGCATTTATGATTAAAATAATATTTTCTAAATATCAAATTAGTAGCTTTTATGGTTTCCAAGAAAATTTTATTATTGAGAAAGATTGAAAATGAGTCATTTTGTATGGGAGGGGGTAGAAGGGGTCGAGCGGTTTGGCCCATTCACAAACTTGACCTTACTTCGTCAAAAACGACGCGTACAAAATTTGAACTTTCTAGCTCAACACTTTCTCGAGCTAGACAGCCGGTTTTGAGATTTTTGAGCGACATCATATAATTCTATATCCTTGGCGACTCTGTGCGAGCATTATTTTTTGGCGGTACAAATTTTAGATCAAACTTATAATATATACTTTCAGATTCCATCTAGAGTGTAAAGAGTTGTATAATGCAATGCTGCCTACCGTCATGCTGCAGTGAGCTCACAACGGGAATTATTAGTTTTAAAGCTGAAAAAATCGAAAAACAAGGAAAATGAAAGAAAACATTTGAAAATCATCACGACTTTTGTGTTATCCATAATCCATAATATGCGCCTTTATACAACTAAGCTGGGATTTTTCCATGAGATGGTTCCATCTTTCGTGGAAATAAGGAAAAAATTTTAAAATAAGACTCAAGTGACAATTCCTCTTTCAAATATCCTAAACATTTTGAATAGCGCGGGACTCGATGAGGAACTCTAAAAGTATGCAATTTGAGATTTTACAATAGGCTCATCGTAGACCGCAGTTGTGATTGGTCGCCTGTGTTGAATGAATTTGATGTTGTCAAAGCCACTTCTAATTTTTAACTATTTTAAATGTTTGCTTTCTGCGTTGTGTCTCTTTAGTTTGTTCGACGCCCACCAGGAGTTTTCCCTGGA
Organism: Chorisops tibialis; assembly: GCA_963669355.1. Classification (NCBI taxonomy): domain Eukaryota; kingdom Metazoa; phylum Arthropoda; class Insecta; order Diptera; family Stratiomyidae; genus Chorisops; species Chorisops tibialis. The sequence continues at coordinate 278,472,897 of OY770262.1, forward strand.
TTGACGATGATTTAATTAATTTGAAAAATCGAAAAAATTAAAGCTTGGAAAACTTACTCGATCTCAAGGAGTGATACGGACTACATAATATACATAAACTTATGTAATCTTATATATAAAAATAAGTGGTCTACGTATGTACACGCATCACTCAGCAACCGTTCGTCCGATTTGGCTCAAATTTTTTTGTTGTGTTCGTTAAAGCCCAACTTAGATACTAACGGAGCCAAAAATTGCAAATTTTCCACGAAAATTGGAAAATTTGGAAAATTTCGTTTTCAGTACATTTTGTATGGATAAATTTTTTCGTTTGTTGTTCACAACTTTTCATTCGATATTCGAGACATCCGTGGCGTAGTGGGCAGCGTGCTTGCTTTTCAATCAATAATTCATGGGTTCGATTCCCACTCCAGACGGAATTTTTTTAAGCACGAATTTTTATTTTTTTTTTATGTATAAAGATAGCATATGGATGCATATGTATATGTATGACCATGTGGCCGTGTGTTTTGGTTTGCGTTCCTCCGCCATTTCTTTTTTATGTGTAGAGATTCGTAAGTAATCATGCCAACTATTTCCAATTCTATATTTCTTTAAAATACATTAAAGAATATGTACACTATCACAGTTCATAGTTCATAGTTATTTAGAAAAGTAGTAAAATAATTTTATAAAATTGTGGTATTCGAAGGGGGGAGCATAAGAAGTGATGGGATATCGATAAAATTTTCGTTCATAGACCAGCATTGTTATGCGAATGATATATTTGTAATATGATGATTTACAGATCCATAGTTTAAATATTTCTCAAGAAAATTCGCTAAAATTCGATTTTTTTTGGTTTTATTGGGGAGCGGGATGGAATGAATCTGACTGTATCATATGTTTTCTTTCAAGTTTGTAACGCTAAGAAATAACGTTCGAAGAAAAACAGAATGACACAGAAGTCAATATTTTTGCTCGAAAATCTCGAAATCGTCTGTTCGTTTGTCCGTCCGTGCGCTCTATAGTTCCACAGCGCGTTGAACCATAAAGTCCAAATTTTGTGCTCACTGATTTTGTTCAGAAGTGATGCCAAGTTCGTGAACGGACAGAGAGACGGTCACTCGGATTCGAGGTTTTTGATCGGAAACGAATAATTCTGTACCCTTAACGACTCTGTGTGAGTATTATTTCTTAGCGTAACAAACGGCAAGGCAAACATAATTTACTCTCAGATTTCATCTAGATTATAAAAATTATTTGAAAACATTCTGTTTGAAGTCATAACAATCGTTGTTGTTAATGTCAACATCTATTTAAAATAAAAGTGATTTTTGTTGTTCCAATGACAGGAAACAAACTGAGATCTGTTCAAATCGATGTCAGTGTAATTATGTCAACAGCAGTAAATCTCTTTAAATTGAAGAATATCCTTAACATTCAAAAATAATATATCAAATCGACTTATTTTCATTTGAAAAATACTTGCAATTGATTTAGAAAGAGGCTAAAGTGAGCAGATTATATTTCCCCAGATATTGTATTACTAACAGCATTCTCAAAAATAGCTTATTAATGCGATTTTAGCGCGGACGAAGTCGCAGGGTCTGCTAGTTATTTTATAAGTCAGTCTCGAGCTGCATATAACCAATACCATTTTACTGTTAAAAACTCTTTTAATGATAAACCGAAACGATTCTGGAGTTTTGTCAACTCTAAGAAAAACTCTGATAGCTATCCTTTCAGTATGTTTCTTAATGTGCTTCTTCCCCTTCCTTCCTAATCCCATTTCTTCCCTCCATGACTGTGTTTTTGCACTGCACATAAAGGCCGAAATTGCCTATAACATAGATCATTCTGTAAAAAAAAAATGTAATTTATTTTCATTCCAAGTCAATTATTGGATCATTCCAGCAGTCAATGGCAGATCCACTGTAACTAATCTTATAGAATTCTCGAACTTCTGTCTTTCTGCTATCGAAAAGGGCCAGCAGGTGGATTGCATATACATTGACTTTAGTAAAGCCTTTGACAAAATTGACTATAATATTCTTGTGAAGGCGGAGCGCCTACTAGGGTTTCCTGATATTTGCGTCCTTTGGATTAAGTCGTATCTTAGTAATCGCATTTCACGGAGCCTTATCTTCTGAAATATTTAATACCTCAGACGTTCCGCAAGGTAGCCATTTGGGCCCGAGTCTATTCCTTCTCTTTATTAATGACGTGAGTTGGTTTATCTCTGACTCGAACTTTCGTCTCTATGCCGATGACGCGAAAGTCTTTAAGATTATCTCCAGCAGCAATGATTGTTTGTTATTGCAATGTGATGTCTCGCGATTTCAAGAATGGTGCTTACTTAACAATTTACATCTCAACACTAATAAGTGCACTACTGTTCCGTTTTCTAAGAAGAGAATATCACTTAATTTTGACATGTTGTAGCTGAATGCTCTTTACTTCGTTCTGATAAAGTAAGTGATTTGGGCGTACTATTTAACTGTAATTTTACCTTTGATGATCATGTGAATCACATTGCTGGTAAAGCGAACGCTATCCTCGGTTTTGTTAGGAGACAATCGAAAGAATTTGTGGGGGTATACCTCTCAGGCCGATGTTGTATTATAATTAAAAGACGTGTTTTGTCGAGCTCTAAAATGATACTTAATTTATTTTCATTAAAATACTTGAAGCTAATATTTACATAAGTATTAATCCTAAAGTACATAATACTTAAAGCTATGTAATTATTTTAAAATTCATGATAAATACGTTTCAAAGTAACGGCTCGGATTAGTTAGAATTGAATTCTTTTAGCATTGACAAAATTGCTAAATAAAATTAACGGATAGGTTTACAAATTTAATGATTTCTTTACAACGAAAATGTTATATTGTGCATTCGTCCGATCTATTCTAGAATATGCTAGTCCTATCTGGTCGTCATTTTATTTCATTCACATAGATAGAATCGAAGCAGTTCTGCGTCGGTTCTTAAGGTTTGTCCTTCAGGGCCTTCCCTGGTCCGATCCAGTCAAGTTACCGCCATATGTTGATCGTTTAAATCTTCTATCTATGGGTTCCCTTGGAAGAGGCGGATACATGCCAGAGTCCTTTTTGGTTTTAAAGTTGTTTCAGGTATGATTGACTCTGACAAATTGCTTCTATATAATTAAATTTAACGTTCCATGTCATTTTTTGAGAAAATATGAGCTTTGTAGAATTCCGTAGAATCGTACGAGCTACGGGTTTTATAAACCGCTTCCATACATGTTAAGAAATTTCAATAACTGCTTCCCGCAATTGGATTTTCACATGAGTGTTCAACAAGTAAAAAATCGGTTTTCTTGTGGTTAATTATGTTTGATTCTGTAAAAAGTTTAAATTTTTGTGTCTATCTAATTCTTTTTCAATGTGATTTTGATTTTTTTTTTTTAATTTTCCGACTGTTCATTATTCTAATGTACATAGATGTAGTAATTAATTTCTTGATGAAATAAATTATTTTTATTATTAGTTGTACAGAAAACTAAACCAATCTTAATGTATAATCTAATCTAATCTAATCTAATGTATATTTCTGATAAACTCCCAAATTTTGAATTGTATTGACTTGAAATTTTCTAAGTTCATAGCTGAAAGCTTACATCATACTTTAACCTAGAAATTGATTCTTAGCGCCCTGAGAGAGAAAGAGTGTAAAGAAAATCTTAATTTCTACTTTAAAAACAAAATCTATAGTATAATATAATTCATCGGGGCGATGTAGTTTAAGACGTAATATGTATTTCAAAATTTCACAAAATTGTGTTTTTTTCCGCCATCAAATTGGTCAGAAGAAATAGAGTGGGTCGATTTTATCCGGCACGATTGTGAATATAAAGTATGAATAATATCTTACTAATCCGCAGTTGACAGTTGTGGACTTTGAGATTGATCTGTGTAATTAGATATTGTACGTGCATGCTATTTAACTGACAGCAATCAAATTATCAACTATCAACAATTATAAGAACGCAATCTATGGTACTTACGTACTTATAGCTTGAAATCCCATTTAAATTGTTTATGTTAATTTAAAAACGGCATCATCCAAATTCCACGGGTCTAATCAATTCGCTTCGTACAAAATATTGTGGTTGGATGTGTACTTTGCACTTAACAACTTGTCGCGTAAGTTAGATAATGTATTATATTCTCGTATATGCTTGGACGTTATAACAAATACGGGTTTAAGAAGATGAAAAAAATAAAAATTATTATTAACAAACATATAAATATTTTTGCACTCTTCTTGAATGTAGTGATCGTTCAGGTTTTTATCGAGATTAACCTTGGATAATCAAATGAAAAGTTAAAAAAAAAATTTCTTGGACATTGAAATTCAACTTGCATAGTGATAGCTTTGTACATTATTCAGTGGCGTGGATTCTCTGAATTTTGTTGAATGTTTACAGTAAAAATTTTGAATTAGATACAGTGTAGACCTTTGGTTTGCATGAGTAATACTACTTAAAATTTGTATTTTGGTAAATATGAACCTACACAAATTTGATATTGAATTAACACGTTTCATGCATTACTTTAGCATATCTTAGCTCTGATATACAAAATGATATTAAGAATTTTAATTGGCATAGAAAAATAAAATAAAATAAAAATAGACAGATTAAGCATCCAATTAACTGTTTTGAAAAATTTGAAATTTTGACGATTTCATAAGAGCGAGTGGAAGCCAGAAGGGAGCCATGAAATAAACCAATGAATTTTTTTTAGGTATTGGGAAGTACAACACCATCATAATCTAAAAATAATTTCTAAATTTTATTATTTTATATAGGATGTTTGAGGGATTCCTAAATGGCCTTCACTGGCTGACACCGCTAGTTTGAATTTAAATTTGGATCCAAGCTTCCGATCTTTGTTACACGGTTTGTTAAATAATGTTTTGGAATTTAATAGAGTTAGTTCACAACAGCAAGAAGAAAACCTTGCTCGAGCTGCACTCCACCATGACGATTATTATAATTTACAGCATGGCAGTATTACCAGTTGCTGCGATGATGGAAACACACAAAGGAAAATTAGTTTGATTTTTAAGGCCAGAGTTAGTTTGCTAAATTTAAATACAAAAATATGGCGTGATGCTAGAGAGAAAGAATTTCACTTCCTTGCATTTTGTCCGGTTTTGAAGGAGTTTAGGCATAAGTAAAAAAAGCTAGGGTGTAGCCTAGTGAGTAGCGTGTTGGTCTTGTAATGCGAAGGTCGTGAGTTCAAATCCCGATCGACGCAATATATAATTTCAGCACATTGCCTGCTTGGATATACCTCGGTCATCTCAATCTACGAAAATGAAAAATTCGTAGAAAGAGGGTTGTGCGAAGGGCTAACAACCCTTCCACAATAAGCAATGAAAAAAAATATGTTAAGCAACCTGAATTATAGGAGGCCAAGGTCCAATTTGGGCTGAAGTGCCATTGTAGAAGTAGAAGCCATAAGTAAATGGTGTTTTTTAGAGGCGGAGAACTTTTTTGCAACACTGTTTTCTGAGACAGTCGATTTGACAGTATTCCGTTTTTTTTGGGGTTAGCTTGGCTTGGCAATTTATAATGAATAGACTCACGCCGGAGCAACGTTTGTAAATTGTTCAAATTTATTTTGAAAACCATGGTTCAATTCGAGAAACTCATCGGGCATTACATGTATTTTATTATGGTGCTCATAATCGTCCATTAGAGCGATTAATTCGAGAAACTATGGGTCGTTTTCGCAATACTTTTACTTTAAACGATAATACAAATCCCGTAAGACGTCGTACAGTGTGCAAACAACATGCGATTGGTGGTGTGCAGCGTACTGTTGATGATGATCCAAATGTGTCAATTCGTCATCGTGTTCAACAATTTAACTTGTGTCCATCCACTTTATGGAAAATTTAGCGTAAAGATCTTGGTTAACGTGCTTACAAGGTTCAACATTTACAGGAATTGAAGCCACACGATCATCGTTCGCGCCGTACATTTGGTGAATGTGCCGAAGGAAGCATTGCTATTGATCCACAATTTCACTTGAAAATTGTGTTCAGTGATGAAGCACACTTTTGGCTAAATTGCTATGTCAATAAGCAGAATTGCCGCATTTGGAGCAATGATAATCCACAAGCCATTGTCGAAACACCTTTACATCTAGAAAAATTCACTGTACGCTTTATGGGCCGGTGGAATCTTTGATGTATATGTCTTCAAAAATGATGATGGTCAGAACGTTACAGTCAACGGTGACCGGTACGGAGACATGATTACTAACTTTTTCGTGCCTCAATTGGAAGGCATTAATGTTGCAGACATGTGGTTTCAACAGGACGTGATACAAATAATTTACGGAAAGAAATATTTGATGATCGATTAATTTCATGAAATGGACTTGTTAGCTGGTCACGCCATTCGATTTTTTTTCTTGGGGATATGTAAAGTCCCATGTTTACGCTAGAGTTACTCTATGAAGAAGAAAGAACAAAGCATTTGAAAGAGTTAGGTTAAACTGTCAGATTGGGCACTTTTTATTTTCATCTGTATGTACGCGTGAAATGTGTCCGTGTTTCTTTCTATTGGTTTTATTTCGCAAATATCTTTTATTTTGCAGATCTTTTAAGTGATAAAAAAATGGTTTTGTAGGTTTCACGTACTAATGAACGAAACGCCCGCTATTTTGGTAAAGGGGTGATAGATGTGAATTTATAAATATTCTCAATGGGATGAATTGAAAACTTCTGTTTGCGTTTCCAAAAGATTCATTCGAGTATCGTAAGTCTCTAACAGATTAATTTAATTTTTAGGAATGATATTGTTCGAAAAAATTTATTAATTACTATTTTTTTTTTTTGCCCTTTTTCTTAATTTTAATTTTGTTTAGGTAGTACATTTTTATGAATTTTGAAATAGAAATTGTTTTGGAAATTTTTTAAACTACTGTTCTGACAGACGGTTTAATTTGACATTGTCAAAATGTTTGTAGTTTTTTGAAATTTTGAAAAAATTAAGATATTTGAATGAACTGTACTACTACTACCATATGGAGTTTGAGCAATAGGTGTAAGGTTGGAAAGACCTATTATATGAAAACTGGTCGCTTTCAAAATGTTGACATTTTTCTTTTATAAACGCGGAAAGTTCATCACGAAACGCTACACAGTCTTTGAATTTTATTTACGAAAATTCGCGTTCAATCGTAGTTACGATGCGCAAAATTCGAGAAAATGTTGATCGTAATCATGTGCCTTCTGAGACAAGTGTGTGCGCAACCTACTCAAAAAATTCCAAGAGACTCGATCAGTGCAAGATGTAAAGATACCTAAACGACTTCGCCCGGACGAAAATATCGCCGCAGTGAAGAACAGTCTAGCTAGGGTGTAGCCTAGTAGGTAGCGTGTTGGTCTTGTAATGCGAAGGTCGTGAGTTCAAATCCCGGTCGACGCAATATATAATTCCAACATATTACGTGCTTGGATATACCTTGGTCACCTCAATCTACGAAAATGAAAAAATCGTAGAAAGAGGGTTGTGCGAAGGTCTAACAACCCTTCTACAATAAGTAATATAAAATGTTAAGGAACCTGAATATTAGGAGGCCAAGGTTCGATTTGGGCTGTAGTGCCATTGTAGAAGAAGAAGAACAGTCTTGAAAACGACCAAAACACCTTGATTCATAACCGTGCTCAAGAACTCGATCTCTCCACGTCCACACTGCAGCGAATATTGACGAAAAATTTGGTTCTGCATGTGTACAAGATCTAATTGACTCGAGAATGTAGCCGGCGGACTACCAGTAGTGCCGTACGTTCTCTGGTTGGGTCTTGAAAACAAATCCTACACCTCTTGTTGATACACTCCATATATAGGCGTTATTTACACCGCTCTTCTTTGTATACTTTAGATGAAATCTGAGAGTATATTATGTTTGCTCTAATGTTTGTAACGCTAAGAAATAATACCTACACAGAGCCGCCAAAAGTACGAAAATATTTGTTGTCGCTTAAAAATCTCGATTTTCATGGGAATCGAGGTTTTTTCCTAAGCAAATCTGTTCGTCTGTCTGTCTACAAAATAACTCTCGAACGCTTTGAGACATCACGCTGAACAAAAACAAAGCTTTAAGTTTAAAATTTTGTGAAATTTCAAGAATTTTTTTTCGGAAACAATTAAGCTATTGCCTTGAAAATGTATTCATCGGAATATAATTTTTTCATGTTAGTTTTTACATTAACATGAAAAAATTACATTCCGACCCGCTCACTGCTTCTATCCCTTTTACATAAATACTAAATGCATGATTGACATACGAACTTTGCGAGAATCTATTTTACAATAATTGCAGTAAAGTTTTTGCGAGTATCACAATGATGAAGACGAAGATAGTTGCTAATGCCCCTTACGTTAGTATCTCTTCTAGTACTACAAATCTTGGCAATTACTTATTTGAGTATAAATTAAGTTGGTAAAATTATAGATTTTTGAAGATTTCTCTGAGATAAAATATCCAAGTAAAACTCGATTATCTCATTGTTTTCTTTTCATTTTGTTTTATTTAATACCGAATTCAATACGATTAGGTTCAATTTGGGAAAATACCTACGCTGATCACTTTTCATAGGTACTTATAATTAATGATACTAAAAAATTGGTTTTACTATGCCAAGGATATTAATAACGAGCAATGCATTATACACGATAAGGAAAATCAATATAGCTACATATTCTAAAACGTAAAAAATAATGATAATCGGTAAATAGATTAGGTACTGTACATACGTGGTTAGAGTATTGGTGGAATAATTGAAGACATGTTGGTCGCCAATGTCGCAGTAAGCCATATAATAAATCAATCTGAAATTATAATCATATTGTGATACAATGAACAATAATTTGTAGGGTGTTTATAAAGTGAATACTTAGAGAGCCATCATTCTCGAGTCACTTTTAAGAGGTGGGAAATGTTTTTAGCTTAAAATCGAGAAACAAACTCACAGTTGAATATCTTTATTGCCTTTTGAATTTCGTTTTATTTTATCACGAAAAGTGTACGTCACAGATAAAACGGCAAGGGCACAGATATATGAAATTATAATCGAATCTGACAGCTAAAATTTATATAAATATAAAATATAAAATTTATACACGATATATCGTGAAAATTAAACAGCAGGATCAGTCATACGAGCGAACTGTACATTTGGAGCACCAAACCCGTTTCATGATTTATAACTATAATTTAATATCTAATAATCTGAGAGTATTATAAGTTTGCTCTAAAATTTGTAACACTAAGAAATAACCGGAGAATAATGAAATGAATAATTCAGAAGTTCATATTATCACTCAAAAATCTCAAAATCGGATGTCCGTCCGTCCGTCCCTCTGTCCGTTCGTGTGTCTGTCCGTCTGTTTGCTCTCTAGCTTCAGAACGCGGTGAGCTAGAAAGTTCTAATTTGGTACACGTTGTTTTTTGAAAGTAACAAAGTAAGGTCAAGTTCATGAACAAGCCAAATCGCTTCACTCCTTCTACCCCCTCCCATACAAAATTACTCTTTTTCAATGATTTACAATAATCAATTTTTCTAGAAAACTGTGAGAGCTCATAATTTGCAAGAAGAAGAGTATATATTTTTTATTATATCACACTATTCGAATCCTTAAACTCCTTCCACCACCTCCCATACAAACTGCACTTTGTCATGAAACATTTTAAACCAATCGGTTTCTCAGTACGTATAACAGTTATCGAGCTCAAATTTTGTATCGACTGCTAAATATTACGATAGAAGAAAAATTATCTGATTAGCTTCATTCCTTATACCCCCTCCCATACAACGTGACACAATTTCACAAATTTGTAAAAAATTGCTTTTCTTGGGAAGTATGAGTAGATCTAAAATTTGAGAAATACCAATTGCATAATATTCGTATTTATTTCTGAAAAAATTACTAAAAACTCTCCATTCCTTCTACTTCATACAAACTGCACAATTTCACTAAATCTACTACACTAATATTCTCAGTGTCCATTTAATTTTTGAAGGGAAACAAAAGTTTCGTAACATAAATTGAACAAAATATTTTCTCATCAAAAATACATTGAAAATATGATCTGCAAACCGGAACCTTCTCCCTATTAATAACACTGTGCAACAATTTGAGGTCAATTTATGCAACAAAAATTTCATCTTACTTTTTGGATTCTTTGGGGTCCAGACAAATTTTTTGACGATGAAACATGTACCCCACCACATCTGTTTTTTACTATGAACTGTGAAAGCCTCATAGATGAAATATGATGGTTTCAATATTTTTTCTCGATAACGCTGCACATTTCGATCTTCATGTCTGAGGATCGATTATAGAGGATACTTTCAACATTAATGTTGTCTTTCGGGTCAAGTTCCTATCTTGTCGTTTTACTATGAATTTTGGCCATTTTAGATAGATTCCACACTTCGAGAATCCCGAATATGCTTGAAGGGTTGGGAAAGGTATTATACCGCAGTGAAGAAGTAGAAGCGATCAGACTTTTCGTTTACGAAGAATTCTGTACGCAATATTTAAAATTTTCACTCACTCATAAAAAATTCTTTGGATTGCTAAAACGGAAGAAGTTAGCATTTTCATGTCCGAAGATCAATTGAAGAGAATATTTTAGCGAATGATTTTGCTTTTAACGTCAAATTTCTATCTTGTCGTTTTGCTGTGAGTTTTGGCAATTTTATCTAGGTTCAATTGATCAGAAGTTGGAAACGCCTTGAACCAGAAAGTTCAAATTTTGCACACGTCATTTTTGACAAAAAACAAGGTCAAGTTTGTGAACGGACCAAATCGCTTAACCCTGTCTGCCCACTCGCACACAAAATTACTTATATTCAAAAAATTACAATTATCAAACTTTACTGGAAAATATAAAAGCTAATAATTTGAATTTAAGAATTTGTTATTTTTATAACAAATATGATCTATGGCATGCAAATTATTCATATCCTCAAACTCCTTCCACCATCTCCCATACAAACTGCACCTTTTCAATTCGTATAGCATTCATCGTGCTCAAATTTAGTATTTAATACTTATTTAGCATTATTCTTAAGATTGGAAAAATTAACCGATTAGCTTTACCGCCCCTCCTATACAATGTGACACAATGTAATAAATCCCCCTCCCCCTCCTTCTACCACATTCCATATAAACTGCACAATTTCAGTAAATCTAATGCGCTAATTTTCTCAGTACCTACTCAATTATTTACACTTAAATATTGTATAAAGCATTTTTATGGGGAGTCCAACATGATGTGAAAAAAAATAGTTCAATGTTGTCTCCCCTTCTACCACTCCCCATACAAAATTTCTTAAGATCACAACAATTTTCGTTTCATCTTGTGCATCATATGATTGGGACTTACACGCAATCATAGTCCTGGTATGTTTTTTTGTTATTAATTTCTTTTAGTATAACTTTTTTTAGATGCAACTGGGGAAAATTAAGATATTTTTAGTAATTTTTGTACTTCCGATCAGTGGAAACTTTGCAAGCAACCTTAAATAGCCAAAATTCGTAGCAAAACGACAAGATAGAAACTTGACGAAAAACATAAAAACATGTGTTAGAACATTCTCTTTAAAAGGTCTTTAGACATGAACATGAAAATGTGCACTCTTTTAATAATCCCTGGAATTTTTTTTATTTATAAGGAAAAATTTTGAATTCTATCTACTACTCCCTCTAAGTTGATGATGGTAAGTCTGTATGCCACCTAATTGGTTCTAAAATATGAATTTTTTATATTAAGCAATTCTTAAGGTATAATCATTAAAAAAAAATCGGTTCCTAGCCCCCCTCCCCCTATCCCTTTTCGAACTCCAATGCATTTAAAAATTAAATTATTTTTAGAGTTTGTCCCACCAACATCTCTATGTGTGTGACGATTTTAAGTTTCCTAACTAAAACCATAGTTCAGATATTCGTATTCGTAGTTTTCGGTTCTAGCGCTCCCTCCGCCTCCCTCTTAACTCCAGCACTCAGAGAAATTGGAGTCCGCCTGAGATCAGCACCCATCTACAATCCATCAAAAAATTAACTTTCTTTCTTCAAGGGTTTGAGAGTTATGGGGCTCTGAGTGTTCACGTACGGCGTACAGACAGACGGATTTTTATACTCTAGATGAAATCTGAGAGTATATTGTGTTTGCCTTACCGTTTGTAGCGTTAAGGAATAATACTTATAATACAGAGTCGCCAAGGTTACAGAAAAATTTGTTGTCACTCAAAAACCTCGACTCCGAGTGACCTTCTGTTCGTCTGTCAACAACATAATTTTCGAACATTTTGACTTCGTGCGATGAAATTTGGTGAATGCCATTTTTAACAAAACGATAACTTTAAGTTTGTGAACGTCCCCCTCCTCCTCCTTCTATCCTCTCCCATACAAATTTCGTAAAGTTTGGTGAATGTTTTTCACAGTACATACTAAATTGAAAGGAAAGATTTCCGGATTTGACACTGTTACACTTTATTATTCGTGCTGTTTCGGTCTTTGCTTTATCGAGTTTGAAAAGATTTCAGCAGAGACCGAATCGTCACGAATAATAAAGTGTAACAGTGTAGAATCCAGAAATCGATGGAAAATGTTGTCAAAGGAACCTGAGATATTTTCAAATTCTTTAAGGAGATCAGAAATATTAGTGCTTCAATGTAACTGACAGAAATGTGTGATGCACTATTCTGTACATCAACTTTCAGCCATAACGAATTTGACAAATTTCGATTCATTTGGCACCGAAATTTGAAATTTTGACAAAATGTACTGAGGTGTCAAGTCAAAAATATAATCTTAATTTTCTATTTTAAGATAAATATCAATTATAATTTTTAAGGCCGGTTATGCACTGACTTTACTTATCCAGGACAAATATTCATGACTACGACAGAAAAAAAGTAATTTTTAAAAGCATTATTTTTATTATACGTAATAATTTCACGAAAAATAAACATGAGTTCATGGTTAATTTTATAGTTTTGTTTTTATTTGATTATTGAACTTGTAACCTGTAATTATTCAATTTTAAATATTTTGCTCACGTGAATTGTTAATTTTAGCGATACGTATGCTGAAGAATCATATGATATGTGAAAAAAAACCTAACCTTGAATATCTTGAATTTTTAATTCAATATGTGAAAAGCCGGAGAGATTTACGTAAGTCTATTTGGACTTACGAAGTATCGTGTTTTTTTATTACACTTGCGTGTATAGTGGAATATTTCCTACATGGAAACTGCGATTGTTACAGAAGACTGCACTTTGCGACTTGTCTACTCTTATAATTACGGACTATTGTTGATCTATCTGTACGTGCATGTGAGGCAATATGGCCGATGTGGTGGGAATACGTATGAGTTGAATATTGTTGAATACTAAAAGTTATGCAGTACCGCAGCGAAATCACTTATGCATAGCGTTATATCTTTGTCATGTTATGGGCTTTTTTTTATTGTCTTCGGAGTATTTCATGAAGAAGTTTAACGCTTAAATCTTAGATGAAGATTAGAGGTACTACGCGTGCGTAATAGGACCGGTTTTGTTTTTCGTAACAAATTTTATTTTCCATTAATTTTTTTCACAGCCAGAAGGAATTAACTTATGCTTATGACTAAAGTCTTAATACGGCGAATAACTCGTGTATTTTAATTATTATTGTATTTTATTATTTTGAATTTTAGAACCTTTTGAGAATTTTAATGTCTTGTGGAATTTTCGCCGTATACTATTTATTTAATTAATTTGTCATGTATTTATTTGAGAACATTTAATGAGCAATAAACCGCCATTTTTACTGAAAATCGGCACATTAGAGATTGCAAACTAGGTGTGCGTCAATCCGGATACATCAGTTACCCATATGCGCAATCGACGATGAAAGTACTCCCACGAAACCTACTTTTTAGGATTAGTGGGACTACAAATAGTGTAAATGCGTCATAAATCGGATGTCGAAGTTTCTGAAACAGGACATTCTCTTTCTGAAATTTAGGCATTTAGGAGGTGGCAGAGGAAGTGTAAGGCTTTGGATTATTTTGAAACTGATTAACAACATCATTATCACCATACTTTGTTTCAATTTGAAAGTCGATAGTTCACATATATTTATGTTTATCTTGAATTTGTAATATAGAAATTTGTAGGGAGGGGGTAGAAGAGTTGAAGCGAAGTTGATAATTTTTTTTTTAGAATTTATTTCAATTATTAAGAGACGAATTCTAGCAAAATTCTAAGTTTCTACTTCTTCTAGTTTTAAAGGGGCATACAGATCAAAACAATATTTTTCAAATGATATTTGCATTATTATGCTTTGCTCAAAGCTTCAACTCAAAAAAAATGATTGTAATTATAATAAAGCTAATTCTGGGAAAAGTTCGTCGTTTAACTGTTGCTAGTTTCAATGAAAATTGATGAAATACATTTTTAAAAATTGTGCATTTGTATGGGAAGAGGTAGAAGGAGTGAGGAGATCGAATAAAATTCAGATAGTTTTCATTCGAGTAAATTAATTGTTGCATATGCGAACCGAGTTCATTAATGGTGGTGACGTGTTGAGAATACTACACAGAATCAGCCTGCTAGCTTTGATTGTCAATGATTTTATAAAAACTGTTTGTGATATTGACGCTGCCATTTTGAACTTTTGAAGTTCAAAATAAGTGCGGAACAAACCCCTAGATACGAGTAGAGTCACTCCATGCAAGGAGACACATTGTATCAGAGTCTGGCAAAAATGTCACAATCGACAGCTGAGAATTCACCATCCCCAATTCACCATTTGTGAAGTGGTGAGTTTTGTGGTTTTCTTTTGTTAATTTATTCTATCCTAAGATAAAGTGTTCGTGACTTTTTAGTTAAGCATTAAAAACTGCGCACAGTTCTTGATGTTAAGAACGTACCAAAAAAAAGGTCTACACTTGTTTTTTTTTTTAAATTTTGATCCAAGTATCGGGCTTCAGCTCTACCAAACTATGGTAAAGTGCCTTTAGTGTCCTATGGAGTAACAGCTAGGGTGTAGCATAGTGGGTAGCGTGTTGGTCTTGTAATGCGAATGTCGTGAGTTCAAATCCCGGTCGGTGCAATATATAATTCCAGCACATTGCCTACTTGATCACCTCAATCTACGAAAATTAAAAAATCGTAGAAAGAGGGTTGTGCGACAATAAGTAATGAAAAATGTTTAGGAACCTGAATCTCAGGAGGCCAAGGTCCGATTTGGGCTGTAGCGCCATTGTAGAAGAAGCAGAAGAAGGAGTAACTGTATATGTATACGACTAGCTATCAATTTTGAAACATTTACTTATTTCGTCCGACATTTTCAGTTCACCGTCTTCTTAAAAATTATTTAGTCTTTGGGTTTGGTTTTTATACTCTAGATGAAATCTGAGAGTATTATAAGTTTGCTCTAAAGGTTGTAACGCTAAGAAATAAGGCTCGGGGAAAAAAATGAATGATACAGAAGTTCATATAAATGTATTACACCAAACGTTTAATTATATAAAACTCACGGAGTAATATTTAAATTAATTTTATTTATAATTATTGTTTCTAATTTATTTATTATTTAAAATAACATTTTAAATATTTATTATTATATTATTATTAAAACAATGTGGAATTATTTTTTATTATAATTTTCAATTATATCATTATATATTTTTTTTAATATCTATTATTTTCAACACGTCGCTTACTACTAATAATTACTAGTGCAAAAAGTATTTTTAATATAAACGATAGAAATTTTAAGTAGTAGGCCGATTTAATACTGAATAAACTAAGTGTCGATATCGCTACAAATGCCCAAAAATCTCAAAACGGTATGTCCGTCCGTTCGTCCGTGCGTTCTGTAGCTTGAGAACGCGTTGAGTTAGATAGTTTAAATTTCGTACACGTTGTTCTTGACAAAAAAGTAAGGTGAATTTTGTGAACGGACCAAATCGCTCCACTCCTTCTACCCCCTCCCATACAAAATGACACAATTGCGCAATTTGATAATAAACGGATTTGCTCGAAAAGTATAAAAGTTATTGAACTGAAATTTGGAGAATATTACTTTTAGGATAACTTCAATCTACGGTATAAAAATTATGCGTGTCCTCACTCTCCTTCCACCACCTCCCATCCAAACTGCACTTTTTCATGAAATGCTCTAAACCAATTTACTCTGTGCGTATAAAATTTAGCGAGCTGAAATTGTGCAAAAAATATTTATTTAGAATTATTAGTAAGACCAAAAAAATTAGATGATTAGCTTCACCCCTTCTACCCCCCACAATTTCGCAATTCGACAATTAACGGATTTGCTTAAAAAGCATAAAAGCTATTAGTTTAAAATTTGAAATATATTACTTTTATAATGATTCCAATCTACCGTATAAAAATTATGTGTATCCTCCCCCTCCTTCCACCACCTTCCATACAAACTACACTTTTTCATGAAACACTCTAAACCAATTTACTCACTGCGTATAAAATTTATCGAGCTGAAATAGTAGTAGTAGATTATTATAATATTCATTAAGAATTATTAGTAAGACTAAAAAAAGTTAAACGATCAGCCTTACCCCTTCTACCCCTTTCCATACAATCTGACTCAATTTTACAACTTTACAAAAAGTCGATTTCCCTGAATATAAGTGCCACTGATTTACAATTTAAAACATGTCAAAAACATAATGTTCATAGTTATTTCTGAATAAGTTTTTAAGAACTCGTCCCTCCTTCTTCCACCTCCCATACAAACTACACAATTTCACTAAATCTAATACCATAATTTTCTCAGTACCTATTACATTTTTGAATCCTAAATTTTATATAAAACATTTTGATAGAAACTTTAGCGTGATGAGAAAGAAATGGTTCAATGTCGTCAACCCCTGTACCATTTCTCCTACAAAATTTCTTGAAATCAATAAATTTAGCTTTCATCTAGAGTACCACACGATTGGGCTTTACACCCAATCCTAGTTCTGTTATGTTTTTGATTTAGTTCTTATCTAAAAAAAATTATGTTATGATAATGTTATTTTTAAAATTTATTTCTCTTTTTATAATTCTAGATGCAAAACTTATTCTTAAAAATGTCAGTGGAAAACTTCGTTCAAAAGAGCTTACAGCCATTATGGGCCCGTCAGGAGCCGGCAAAAGTACATTGCTCAACATTTTATCCGGTTACAAGTGAGTACAAAACTTGTGTTTAACTAAAAACTTATTTACGTCGCCGCATTCATTTTGTCATTAAAAATAATGTTTGCGCAGTTAAAGTCACTTTTAATTGCCCTTGAGTAAAGTACATTAAATAAAATGACTCAGATGAATATTCATCTTATTTTATATGTGAAAAGACTGTTATAGTCAGTTTTTACTCTTAAAAAGTTAGCTATAATTTTTTTTTAAATTACCGTCATTATTGAGCAATTAAAATCAGTTGCGAGTGTACTAAAACATGTTTGTTTTATGCGTAAAATGCGAAAGGTTTAAGTAATGATAAAATTTACTATGTTACATTTTTAAGTTTAGAGCGATAGGTACTTTGAAAAATAAAAAGCCAGGCAAATTTGTATAGTTTATATTAGTATCATAAATGAGGTTATGAGAGCAAAAGTGGACCAACCAACGAGCATTTCTAGTGGGGTTAGGCCACTATTGCTCGCATAGCCTGAAATATCAGTAAATTATATTGGATGTGGGAATAAGTTACTCGATTTCGCATAGGTGTCATTAATAAAGGGTTTTTTTTTAGAGGCAGAGAACTTTAAATTGGTAACACTGTTTTCCGTAACAGCCGATTTGGCAGTTTCCGGTTGTTTTGAGGTTAGTCTGGTTTGGCAATTCATCATGAATAGATTCACGCTGAAGCATTTCTTGAAAATACCATAAATATATTTTAATTTCGTCTTACCTGAAATTTATTTTTTCACACTTTTTCGGTTACTTATTAATTACTAGCAAACCCCCGTGACTTCGCCCGCTTAAGAATTGCAATAATAAGCAATTTTTGAGAATGTAGTTAGTAATACATTATGTGGGATAGATAATCTGCTTAGTTTAATGGCTGTTTGAACACAATGCTTTTTATTTTGTTGGTATCAGAACCATAAATTATTAAGAATGAAACCATGATACTCGCATTTGTATGGGACAGGCTCGTGATCAAATCAATTCCGTGATTTGAGATCATATACGTATTGAAGAGCGTTAAGGAACTCTGAATAGTTGTAGCTTCTGTTAATTAAAAAATAAAACCCCAAGTAAAATAACATTAAGCTTAAAAGCATAACAGGATAACGATTGTGCGTAAAGTCCAATCATACAATATTATAGATGAAATCGAAATTTTTATGATCTCCGGAAATTTTGTATGGGGAATGGTAGAGGGGTGATAGAATTGAACTAATTTGCTTCACATAACTATAAAAATGTTTTGTACGAAATTTAAGCTTCAAAAATTGACTAGATACTGAGAAATTTAGTGTATTGTTCTTAATGAAATTGTGCATTTTGTATGGGAGGTGGTAGAAGGACTGGAGGTTTTTAGTGATTTGAGGATCAACTAACATCATGCAATTGATATATTTTAAATTTAAGATCAGTAACTTTCATACTTTTCAAGAAAATCGAATTTTGAAAAAGGTGTGTTATTGTGTCACATTGTATAAGAGGGGGTGAAAGGAGAGAAGCTAATCAGTTTGTTTTTCCCCAATATTAATTACAGTACTAATTATGGATAAATGTTATAGGTACTGAGCAAATTGGTTTATATTATTTCATGAAAAAGTGCAGTTTGTATGGGAGGTGGTGGAAGGGATGGCGGGATTCAAATAATTTGTGTACTATAAATTACATTTATGATAAAATTAATATATTCTATGTTTCAAATTATTCGCTCCTATAATTTTCAAGAAAATTTGATTATTATTTATTTTTGAAAAGAGGGCGTGAGGGTATTAAAATAAGACCAAACGCAGATTATATCTCGAAGCATACCTAACAATCTATAAAAGTTTCATAAGAATCGGTTCAGCCGTTTTTGTGTGAAATCCGGACAGACGGACAGAGAAGAATTTTAAATACTTGTGTTTCTGGTTAGTTGTTGTTAAAATAAAGCATAAAACTAACTTATAGCCTTTTATAAACATATTACATTTAGATTTATAGATTCGTCACATACGACTTCACTTTGACAGCTTCACAGCTGAAATTATTCCTTTTATTTGGAACATAGTAACATTTTTCATTACATGATCATATTTTGAAGCATAGAATGCTTTTCAGAACGTGAATTCATTTCATTTATACTAAGTGACAAAAAAGTTAAATTATCAGGGAGAATATTTTGAAGAGGCAGTGGTGGCAATACCGCCGGAAAGCAGAGCTTTGATCAAAGTGCCATAAATAATTTCGCAGATTTTAGCGACATCTGTTTTTCGAATTTAGGTCCGATCTCGCTCATTAGCGTAGTAAATGGTTTTTAAAACTAGATCTACAAATCGTTATAAATATATTGATGACTTTTTCAGATTGTGACTTAGATCTCGGATCTTTTGCGTGAAAAAACAACATTATCGAATGAATAAAATTATTTTACTGCCAATGTATAAATTTATTTCTGGCGACTTAAATAATTTGTACAATTTGCAGGCAGACGTGGATGAAAAGTGAGATAATTTAAAATTAGTAATTTATGGTTCTAAGTCTGATCTGGACTCCTAATTTGAAAATTTGCATCTTCAAACTTAATCAATGCGAATTCGTACATATGTATGTACATACAGATATGTTACATACGTTCAACAATTTAACAATTTAAAAGATTACTAAGCTAGGGTATAGCCTAGTGGGTAGCGTGTTGGCCTTACAATGCAAAGGTCGAGAGCTCAAATCCCGGTTGACGTAATATATAATTCCTGCACACTGCCTGCCTGGATATACCTTGGTTACCTTAATCAATGAAAATGAAAAATTCCTAGATAGAGGGTTGTGCGAAGGGCTAACAACTCTTCCACAATAAGTAATGAAAAAAAATGGTAAGGAATCTGAAGGTCAGGAGGCCAAGGCCCGATTCGGCCATTGCAGAGATGCAGAAAAGATTACATGATATTGCTCAAGAATTGCCTTCCCTAGCTATAAAATCCAGCCCCTGCACCAAGTGCGTTGTGCTTTGTTTCGTTCAAATAACACGCCATTTCACTAAACAGTGTCCTATGATGTGTTTCTAATGTCAACGTTTGACTAAAATTCAATTTTAAGAAGTAAACCTACTCCGAATAAATGAATTTATTTAAAACAACTTACTAATTGTTATAACCTAAAAAATCTGCCAACATGTCGGGCGCAACTTTATTATTTTTGGGACAAGTTGAGGATGCGTGGAAAGTCAGTATACATGTTAGGGTTAATAGGGAAGACTAAGTGAGTGGAGGTTTTAGGGCGGGCTGTTGTCAATTATGTAACATTTAAATGTGATTACGATCAATAGCTTCAGTATAAATTTATAATCAATATTTCATTCGTTTATTTATGAAAGTTTGGGTTCGTATGGAGGAAGGGGGGAAGGAGACCCATCCCATACAAATTTCACGAAATTTTCAAATTTCAATTAAATTATTTTTCTTTGAAACTGTCAAAGCTGTCAACTTGAAATTTTTTTGAAAGAATAATAATAGAAATATCATTAATGACATAAAATTTTGTTTTGATCCGCATACTCCTTCTACCCCCTCCAATACCTGTGCATAATTTTGGTAAAAATCGTCCCTTAATAATTGCAATGAATACTAGCAAAATTATCAGCTTCGGTGCACTCCTTGTATCCCCTCCCAAGGTCCTTTAGTTCCACAATCCGACGAAATTCCAACTTAATATCTGCATTGGATTGTCGTATACCGGTTTGAAAATTTGAAAAATACACCATTTGTAAAATGTTTCCCATTTCCTTCCACTACCATTATGGCCAAATTATCTCATATTTCTTTATTATAGCTTAATACATGTCCCAAGTTTCCATTAAATGGCTTGAGACATAGTCGAGATATTAATAGTTAAGGGTTTTTCTTTGCTGTACGTTTTAAGGACATTTGTAATAAAGGGTGTATCAAAATTTTTTTTTTTGCATAAAACGAACAATTGTTCGGATGTTTCTGATTTTTTTATTGCAGTAGAAAGTGCACACATGGGGATTATGTATGGAACACAATGTTTGTCAAATGACCGCCTCGGCTTTGCTAGCGTACCTTCATCCTTTTCTCGAAATTTTCAATCGCTCTTTCGCACAATTGGGGCTCTATTTCGGCGATGGCGTCTTCAATGTTCGCTTTGAGAGGAATATTTTGCGGAGGTTAGCGTAGACCTTACTTTTAAAATAACCCCAAAGGAAGAAGTCTAACGGTTTTAAGTCTCAGGATCTTGTTGGCCAAATGGTGTCTCCATAACACGAAATTACGTGACTAGGGAACTTCGTGCGCAATAACTCGATTGTCTCGGAAATTGTATGGCACGTGGCTCCATCCTGTTTAAAGTAGAGGTCGTCCTTGTCCATATACTCCATCTCTGGCAACAAAAAATTGTTTATCATGCGTCTGTAGTGCATTCTTCTGTCGTCATTTTCGAGAAAGTACGTCCCTACGACGCCTCCGGCTTACAATCCGCACCAAACTGAATCACTCGCGTATTTTCGGATCCCCAAATGCGGCGATTCTGCTTACTAACTTCGTCAGAAAACACGATTTTTTTGCAAAAATCACCATCATCTTTCATGTTTTCCAAGACTCAATCAGAGAACGTACGGCGCAGCTGGTGGTCCGCTGCCTGCAGTTCTTGAGTCAATTGGACGGTGTACGCATGCAGAGCCAAATCCTTCGTCAATATTCGCCGGAGTGTGGACTTGCAGAGGTCGAGGTTTTGAACACGGTGACGAATTGGGGTGTTTCGGTCATTTTCAATATTTTCCTTCACTCGGCGATATTTTCAGTCGAACGTCCGTAGCAAAGCCGTTTCGGTGTCTTCACATCTTGCACTGAGTCAGTCTCTTGGATTTTTATACTCTAGATGAAATCTGAAAGTTTATTCTGTTGCCTTACCGTTTGAACCACTAAGAAATAATGCTCGCACAGAGTCGCCAAGGACACAGAAATATTTGATGTCGCTCATAAATCTCGATTCTGAGTGTTCGTTTGTCCGTCTGTCGTTCGAAAGTTATCGAACGCTTTGAGCTATCGTGCTGAAATTTGTCTTTTATGACATAAGACAAATTATAATAAAAGTAACTTTAAGTTCGTGAACGTGCCACATCCCTCCACTTTTGTTGATACACCCTACATAACGACTTTGTTGCTTTTTATCGATAATCCTTTCGATTGTTCCAGATTACGCCATGTACGCGCCAGCCGCGGCGGCCACATGCCCGAAATCATATTCAAACATAAATGCTATAAAATTATCTTTCAATTAAAGCCAGTTTCATGGATATTAAAAACATTTTTCTTTGTTTTATTTCCATTTAAAGCTCTCCGCCTCAAAAAAAAACACTCTATATTATTCATGGATAATAACACTGTGCAGTAATTTGAGGGTCAATTTCTGCCACAAGACTTCCATGTTAGTTTTTGGATTCTTTGGGGTCTAGAGAAACTTTTTCACGAAGAAACATACCCCCACCACATCTGATTTTTTCGCAGTGAGTTGTCAAAGCATCATAGGTGAGTTACGAATGTTTCAATATTTTTTCTCGAAAACGGTGTACATTTCAATCTCTATGTCTGTGGATTGATTATAGTGGATAATCTAGACATTAATTTTGTCTTTCGGGTCAAGTTCCTTTCTTTTCATTTTATACTATGAATTTCGGTAATTTTAGATGGATTCCACACTTCGAGTATCCCGACTATGGTGGAAGGATTGAGAAAAGTATTATATCGCAGTTAGCAAAAATGTTCATCTCCGAAAAACACTTTGGGTCTGCGAACAAATGGAAGTGATCGGACTTTTCGTTTATGAAAAATTCTTCACCCAAAATTAAAAATTTTCACTTATTCATAAGAAATTCCATGGATTACTAAAACGGTGCACATTTTCATATTCATGGCTGAAGACCATTTAAAAAGAACTTTCTAACAAATGATTTTGTCTTTCACGTAAAATTTCTATTTTGTCGTTTTGCTATGAATTTTGGCTATTTTAATAGGTTCCACAGATCGGAAGCTCAAAGATTACTAAAATTATCTTAATATTCCCCAAAAGCAGTTGCATCTAAATTATGCTAAAAGTAATTTACAAAAAAAAACCTAACAGGAAAGGAGGGGAGGGGGGTTATTTTTCTTCGTGAAAAAGTTTTTGTACCCCTAAAGAATCCAAAAGTTAACATGGGACTCTTGTTGATTTTTGGCTGTTGCGCTGTGTAATTATAACTGAAGTGATAAAAAGAATTAAATTAGAAATAATATTGTAGAATTAACAATAATAATAATTGAATTAATAATATCTAGTAACTGAACAACTGAATTAAACAATTGAATTGTAAAATATTGATACATTATAAATGGGTGAATTAAGCTTATAAATTATTAATGCAATGCGTACAATAGATACTCGTATGTTTATCAACCTTTTCATATAATAATCCATTGTTACTGTACAACGTGGACAGATGAAGATACAAATATTCAATGGAATGATAATACGTCATTTTTATAGAATACAAATATTTCATTATTCAGTTACAACAGCATGTACTAGAATACTTGTTTATTTATATTTGAGTAATCGTGCCGTCGTCTAGTAAAAGTGATTCACTTTATGACCATTGTTAAACATTGATACGAAAAAAGGTTACTTTTTATCTTGGCTTTTATGTACGAAAACGTCGTATAGCTGTGCAATAATTGAAATGGCGGACAAAGCCAAATGAGATTTTAAAGCTTTGAACAAAGTGTCAAAAAGAAGACTAACAGATATTCATTCGTTATCTCTTAGCAACCGGAAAATGCGGTTAGTGAATGCATTTTACGAAATACAACTTAATAGGCACATAATGGAAACTTTTAATGCAAAATGCTACCTCCACAATCTTAACATTTCAGAGATAATTCTGTACTGCGCATTCTATAAGTTATCAAGGGTCTTTAGCTTTTCAATTCAACTACTTCCGTAGTTTCCTAACGAAAATAACAATTTTAATAAACAAATCTCAATTTCGCCCTTTGGAAATCTAATTAACCCAGTCGAAATATCTATTTTCTGTATGTACACAAGAGTAATAACATACTTGACCTTTGGTCAATATAGCGCTCTAATTTTTTTTTTACAAAGTCGTTGCTCCAACGCGATTGCAAAGTGTGAAAACATGTTTTCAAATATGAAGCGTTACTTAGCAAACATAAGCGATTTTTTTAGCTAGCTATAACTTTATTTTGATTTTTATCAACAAAATAATAAATTTAATTTTGTTTATTTGAATTTTTCAGAACCACAAATATCGATGGAACGATTTTAATGAATGGACGTGAACGAAATTTGAGCACATTCCGCAAATTATCGGCTTACATCATGCAGGACAATCAATTGCACGCAAACTTGACGGTTCAAGAAGCAATGACCGTTGCCACGAACCTCAAGCTGAGTAAAAAATTCAGTAAGGTCGAAAAGGAAGAAATGGTAGGTTATGAAATCATATGAATATGAACGTGTCTTGTCTAGATTTTTGAAATTTTTAGTTAAGGGCCTATGATGAAGGAATTTCGAACCTGAAAAAGATGCTAATAATGATTTAAATAGAATTAGAATAAGAACTAACTATCTCGTGCGCCCATCATTTATTAGTGTACTCTAGATGAAATCTGAGAGTATTGTAAGTTTGCCACAAAGTTTGTAACGCTAAGGAATAAGGCTCGGCGAAAAAAAAATGAATGATACAGAAGTTAATATTATCACTCGAAAATCTCAAAACCGGAGATCCGTCCGTCCGTCTGTCCATCCGTGTCCTCTCTAGCTCGAGAACGAGTTGAGCTAGAAAGTTCAAATTTTGACCACGTCACTATCACTGCCCATACAAAATATCTTAAAATCAAAAAATTTCTCTTTCAACTAGAGTATCGCATGATTAGGCCTTACGCCCAATCGTAGTCTTGTTATGTTTATACTCTGGATGAAATCTGAGAGTATATTGTGTTTGCCTTACCGTTTGTAACGCTAAGAAACAAATATTTGTTGTCGCTCAAAAACCTCGATTCCGAGTGACCGTCTGTCCGTCTGTCCGTCCGTCCGTCTGTGCGTCTGTCTACAGCATAACTCTCGAAAGCTTTGAGCTATAGTGCTAAAAATTTTTGTGTGTCATTTTTAGCAAAAAAGTAACTTTAAGTTCGTGAATGGGCTACATACCCCCACTCCTTCTACCCCCTCCCATACAAATTTCATGAATTTTCGAAATATTAAGAAATTGATTTTTCTTTGAAACTATTTAAGCTATCGACTTGAAATTGAAGTCAAAGTATTATGATATATATGTCATTAATATCACGGAATATTGACTCGATCCCCCTACTCCTTCCACCACCTCCCATACAAATGGACAATTTTGAAAAATACATATTTTCGATTTTCATTGAAACTAGTAAAGCTCAAAAGACGAAATTTGGTCAGAATTAATTCTACTATAATTACAATTTATTTTAAAAATAATTATCAACTTCACCTCTCTCCTTCTATCCCCTCAAATTTCACAAAATTTTAAAATTGAAATTAAATTATTTTTCTTCGAAACTGTTAAAGCTAGCAACTTTATATTTTGTATAATGTATACGAATAGAAATATAACTAATGCAAAAAAAAATTATTTTGATCCGTACATTTCTTCTACCCCCTCCCATACAAATGTATAATTTTTGTTAAATGCATTTTATCGATTTCCATTAAAACTAGAAAAAGTACTAACTTCAAATTTTGCCAGACTTTGTTTCTTAATAATTGAGATAAGTGCTAGAAAAAATTATCAGCTCCGCTTCACTCCTTCTACCACCTCCCATATAAATATCTGTGTTATAAATTCAAGAAAAGGATTTCTCCTTCAAGTATACATATGAGAGCTATCGACTTTGAAATTGAATCAATGCATGGTGATAAGGATGATGATAAGCAGTTTCAAAATCATCTTAAATACTTCACTTCCTCTGCCACCTCCCATACAAATGCCCCAATTTCAGGAAAACTATGACTAATTTCTTTAAAAATAATGAAAACTAAAAACTTTAAATTCAGCAAAAAACATTTTGCATGTCATGGTCGGTGTCATATACGAAAAATACAAACCTCCCTCTCTATTTCTACCACCTCCCATGCAAAAGTCTATATTCACTATTCGAAAGAATTTGAGATGACATATTTTCCGGTATATTAAAGTCATTTCCATCTCATCTAGAGGATCATATGATTGGGCTTTAATCCAAATTATAATTCTGTTATGTTTTTATTTGATATTGTTGAAGGGTTCATAATTTGAAGTGGCCGATATTCCACGAAAGACTAATTGATGTAAAAAAACTGTATTTTTACAAAATAAAACTTTTAATACTTTTCAACATAATATTAATACACTTGTCCCAACGATGAACTACCCAACGGGAAAAAAGAGCGCTTCAGAAGTGAAGATGAAGCACTCTTTTAGAGCTCAGTAGCGCTTTTTTCCTATACCCTGATCCATTTCTTTTTAACATGGGCATGGCCGCGAAAAGAAGCGCTTCATCTGTGCAGCTTCGAGTAGTGAATGATAAGCGTTTCATTTGTGCTGCTTCGGGCGCTTTATTTGCGCTGCTTTGCGCAGTGAGTGAGAAGCACTTGATTTTCGCTGCTTTGAGTAATGAATATGTGGGTTATTTTGAGCAGTGATTAAAAATCGCATCATTGGTGCTACACTGACTAAGCACAGAATTAGTACTCAATGAAAGAGAACTGTGTACAACAGAAAATAATGTTCAATAAATTAACAAAATAAAAAAAAAATATATATAAAAAAAAACTGTTATTCAATACATAATCATTAAAATAAAAACAATTCAAATTGATGATATAGAGTTGCTTTGCATATGAGATATTTATTATTCGTGACCTTTATCAAACTAACTCAGTTTGATAAAGGTCTCAGCAGAAACCGAAACGTCACGAATAATAAAGCGTAACAGTGTAGAATCCGGAAATCTTTTGTTTTAATTCAAAATGCACTGTGAAAATATTCACCAACCCTTTGTAGAATTTATTTGTGGAAACCGGCTTTCACCGCTTTCAAATAATCTTCGTAGGCGAACTCTTCCGTTTGCATTGCCCTGTGAAATTAGCAAAATTATTAGTAATTATCGTTATATACAAAAATTTAATTTAACTTACTATGTACATATTTATTGAATAGCGTCTTAATGGGCAGTTTTTTCTGGTAGCCATCCCAGATTACACATAAAATGAATTTATCGCTGAAAAGAAGCTGTACTGATTTCTGAACCGGAGTTTTCAGTTTATATAATTTATCTGCCGAAAAATTCATTAACAAAATATTTACTAATTATTTAAACACAATAACTACCCACTAGGCTACACTCTAGCTTCTTAACTTTCATCATACTGTAACATTATTCGAGAAAAGATTTTAGACAGTGTTTCAACTTCACGTTTTTCAACTAATATGAAAACTTCAAGCGGACACGCCATCGCTAAATGCAATATTGAGGTTCCAAACAAAACAATTTTTATCCTTCAGCTGTTCTTAGCTTATCCCAGTGATGTCAACCTCTAAAGTTATAAAAGTACAAAACTTCTGCTATAAACTGCTTCATTTCTACATCAATTGGTCTCTTTAATTACACTGTATGGCATGAAAATAAGCCGTGACACCATTCCTGCTGGGTCTTATGTAAAATGACCTGCAGAATCCGAATAGAGCCACGTTTTTTCCTCATCACCCACCGTTTGCGGGGGAGGCCCATTACCTATTTTTATCAATTCTATATAATTTAGAGGGATGAAAAGATATTTTAATCTTTAAATCCATTTTGAAGGGCTAGAGACGCGAAAATATTTAGTATGAACATTTCTAGCAAGGAGGTAGATTTGGGTTGAATTGCCCCCTTAAATTGTAAAATAATTATTAAAAATTTATTGATTTTTCCCGGTTTTTTCCCCAATTTCACTAATTTTGTACCTATTCCAGTTTCCATATCCACATATTCCAGCTTTGTTCTTACTTTATTTACCTGATACTAATTTTAATTAACCAAAAAAAAATAAGTGGGAGCGGATCCTCCGAAAACGGTGAGTGAAGGGGGTCATATTTGGATTCAGGAGGCCATTATACTCAAGATGAAATCTGAGAGTATTATAAGTTTGCCACAAAGTTTGTAACGCCAAGAAATAAGGCTCGGAGAAAAAAATGAATGACACAGAAATTCATATTATCACTCAAAAATCTCAAAACCGGATGTCCGTCCGTCTGTCTGTGCACTCTATAGCTTAAGAACGCGTTGAGCTAGATAGTTCAAATTTTGTACACGTCGTTTTTGACAAAAAAGTAAGGACAACTTCGTAAACGGGCCAAATCGCTCCACCCCTTCTACCCCTCCAATTAAAATGACACAATTACGCAATTTGCCAATAAACGGCTTTTCTCGAAAATCATAAACGCTACTGATCTGAAATTTCAAATATAATATTTTCTCTAATAATTCCATTCTACTGTATAAGAATTATTTGTGTCCTCTCTCTCCTTCCACCACCTCCCATACAAACTGCGATTTTTCATGAAATGCTCTAAACCAATTTACTCAGTGCGTATACAATTTATCGATTTGAAATTATGCACTAAGTATTTATTTAAAATTGTTAGTAAGACCAAAAAAAATTAAAGGAGTAGCCTTACCCCTTCTACCCCCTCCCATACAAAATGACACAATTTCGCAATTCGACTATAAACGAATTTTTTCAAAACGCATAAAAGCTGTTGATCTCAAATTTAGAGAATATTATTTTTATAATAATTTCAATCTGATGTATAACAATTATTCGAGTCCTCTTCTTCCTTCCACCACCTCCCATACAAACTGCATTTTTTTATGAAATACTATAAACCAATTTACTCAGTACGTATGAAATTTATCGAGCTGAAATTACGCACTAAATATTTATTTAGAATTATTAGTAAGCTCAAAAAAAATTTAGGCGAAAAGCTTCACTCCTTCTACCCCTTCCCATAAAATTTGACACAATTCAACAACTTTACAAAAAGTCGATTTTCCTAAAAAGTATGAATGGTACTGATCTGCAATTTAAAATATGTCAATTAAATGATGTTTACAGTTATTTCTATAAAAGTCATTGATAACTCCAAACTGCACAATTTCACTAAATCCAATACACTAATTCTCTAAATTTTGTATAAAGCATTTTGATAGCAACCTTAGCGTGATGTGAAAAAGTTATTTCAATATAGTCACCCCCTATACCACTTCCCCTACAAAATTTCTGAAAATGAAAAAAATTCTCTTTCATCTAGAGTATTGCCCAATCGTAGCCCTATTATGTTTTTACATTAGAATCAGCAGGAATGCAGCACGATCGAAAATTTTTTTGCCGTACAGTGTTTTTGAATGTCCCTCGTATGTACTCAGGCAGGTAGTGCGCTAGAATTGTACGTTGACCGGGTTTTGAGCTCACGACATTTGCATTGTTGACCAACGCGCTATCCACTAGGCTTCACCCAGGTTAATTACACAGTCAGGGTGTTTCAACGAAGAGACGGAAAACTCCTCCTTTTTATAAGTATACTCTGATGAATTTTCCTCTGAAATTTCTCCGGATGTCATGAAAGAATATGTGGAAAATGTTAGGATGCATTCCAGAGAAATAAGTGATGAATTATGACTAATGGCTTCAATAAGCTAAATTGACTTTATACCATAAAATAAATATTCAAGACTTAATTTTCATGACAAATGATTTAGCGTGCATCGTAGTTGTAATTGTGTATTCGGACTAGGACTTCGTTTATTGATTTTTAATCGATGATGAATTACGAGTAGTATGCAGGCGTTTCGCATTGCTTATTACACGTGCATGCTACTCTTGCATGCACACTATGCAAAATTAATAAATCAGTACGATAAATGGTGATTACTTAACTTTTATTAATTGGGTATGCCTAGGTGGAAATTATGAATAAGAATTTTTACTCAGAGCTGGATTCGAGGCTTAGTACCACAATCCAACAAACACAGAGGCATCCACATTTACCAAATACCCGTCTACCCAATACGTACGGGTGTAGCCTGGATGTAGGCTAGTGGGTAGTGTGTTAGTCTACAATACGAAGGTCGTGAGTTCAAATCCTGTTCGAAGTATAATTCTGCTACACTCCTTACGTGGGTATATCAGGGTTACCTCAATCTGTGAACATGAAAATTCGTACATAGAGGGTTGTGTGTAGGGTTAAAAATCGTTTCAATAAATAATAAAATATGTTAGGAACCTGAAGGTCAGGAGGCCAAGGCCCGATTTGGGCTGTAGTGCTATTGAAAATGAAGAAGAACAGGAGCGGTAATGATTAACACGTACATTGTGACAAAAAAGTAACAGCAATTTGTAAATAAAATTACTCTGGGAAATGATGTTTCAAAATTTTTTATTTTGGTAAGCAGGTAGGACTGTCCTTAATTATTATCCCAAAAATTAGCGCGGTCTGTTAATCAGTTTGTTTATCTTTTTGAATCGGTACACCTCAGTAGTACACGGCGATTTTTACAATGGATAAAAAAATGGAACAAGGAGTTTGTCTCAAATTTTGTGTTTCCAACCAAATTTCGTGTGCGAAATTGTTGCAAATGTTGGAAAAGGCTTACGGTGATTCCGTACCATCAAAGACACGAGCCTTCGAGTAGATCAATTCTTTTAAGGACGGTCGAGAGATCATTGAAAACACGCCTCGTTCAGGACAACCTTCGACATTTTGAACTGACGAGGACATTCAAAAAGTGAAGGAAATGGTACCGAAAATCGTCATACCAGTGTTAGGGAGATAGCAGCAGAGCTTGATATCTCTTGCGAGTTCGTTCCTTTGAACTTGGTGGATACTTTGGCCATGAAACGCGTCCTTGCTCGACTCGTTCCGATACAGCTGAATTTTCTTAAAAAAAAGTACCACGAACAGGTCTCTTTGGATATCTTGATCGTGCGAATTCTGATTTCACATTCATAAAGCGCATCATAACTGGTGATGAGACATCGTCTACCAGTTTGACATGCAAACCAGTCAACAATCATCAAAATGGAGGAAAAAACTGAGCCGAAACCGAAAAAAACTAACCAAAGCCGCTCAAAAATCAAGACGATGCTCATTGCTTTTTTTTCGATATTCGAGATTTGATCCGTCATGAATTCATTCCGGAGGAACAGACGGTCAATAAGGAGTACTATTTGATCGTATTGAAGCGTTTGCGTGAGCAAAACCGTAAAAAACGGCCGGAATCATGAAAGAAGAATTCATGGATTTTTCACTATGAAAATGCGCCATCGCATTGAGCCTCAAATGTGACCGAATTTAAGGTAAGAAAAGTAACAAATTCTATCAATCCACCACCGTATTCACCAGACTTGGCCCCGTCTGACTTTTTCCTATCCTCGAAACTGAAATTACCGTCCCGTGGAACTTGTTTCAGTCGATCGAGGACATAAAATAAAAATCGCCGTGGACTACTGATGTGTACCGAATCAACCAGCTGCTGCAAACAAACTGATTAACAGACCGCGCTAATTTTTGTCATAATAATTAAGGACAGTCCTACCTTTTAATGAAAAACAAAAAATTTTGAAATATCATTTCCCAGAGTAATTTTCATTACAAAGTCTTGATACTTTATTGTCACAATTTAAGTTAATATTATCACTCAAAAACCTCAAAACCGGATGTACGTCCGTTCGCTGTCTAGCGCGAGAGTCAGAAAACTCAAATTTTGTACACGTATTTTTTGACGAACAAGTATTTGAGAGATTTCAATTGCATAATGTTCATGGTTATTTGTGAAACGAATTACTAAGAACCCCCCACTACTTCTACCACCTCTCATATAAACTGCACAATTTCACTAAACCTAGTAAACTAATTTTTTCAGTACCTATTCAATTTTTGAAGCTAGAAAATCGTGTGATTGGGCCTTATGCGCAATCGTAGTCCTGGTATGTTTTTTTTTTCAAAGCCTTCAGCCCTGCAGAGTTCTTGGTTCCCTTTTCACTTCTAAATTCGAAGAGGAGATTTTGGGGCAGAAAAAGGAGATAATGTTGACCAAGCTTACAAAACCTCAGCATTATTTCAAGAAATAACTAAATATGCATTGAGATTCTTAGGCCTAAGTTGCTGTAAGACTTAAGTAGACTAGAGAAGAACATCCTGGGGTGAGTCTAATGGGTAGCGCGTTAGTCTGCCATGCGAAGTTTGTAAGTTTAAATCCCGGTCGACGTATAATTTCAGCACATTTCTTGCGTGGGTATATCTGGGCCACCACAATCTGAGAAAATGGAAAATTCGTAGATAGAGGGTTGTGCGAATGACTAACCGCTAACAACTCTTTCACAATAAGAAATAAATGTCAAGAGGCCAAAGCACGATTTAGCGAATGAAGCGAATGAAGAATAGAAGAACATCGTCAAGAAAGGTTTCACAGTATAATACTTGAGTAAATAATGAGAGTCTTTGATGATGATGAAGATAGAGGATTATCTTGCAATGCCTGATATTGTGAGTGCAAATTGAAAACCGCCGTTTTTTTCCAAATACGAGCCTTGATTTTGCAAAAATAGTTAAATACCTATTATTCAAAGAAATGTCCATCGCTAGTTACAACTTTTTTCCCATATTCCTGGCAGCATACGGATTCTGCGTCGAAAAAACTGCCGATCCACGAATTGACCCAATTTTTGGCTTTTTCGTAAAAATCCAAGTGCTGCTCAGCCAGACCATGCGTCATCGATCGGACAAGGTGGTAGTCAGAATGGGCGGGCGATGTCTGGAGAATAATACGGGGAGGGTAGGATGTTTTATTTCAGTGTTTCCAGTTAGGTTTTCCAACCTAAGGAACATGTGGCCGAGCGTTGCCGTGCAGCAAAATCACTTTATCGTGTCTCTTTTGGTACTGTGGTCGTTTCTCCTGCAACGCTCGGCTCAAACGCATCAATTCTAGTCGATAGTGATCTCTCGTGATGGTTTCACTCGTTTTCAATAGCTCATGATATACCACAAAAATTTTAGCTCTTACACCACCAAGCCGGTGTTAAAATCACCGTTCTTGAAGCTTTAAAAAGTCACACATGTTCTGCTACTAAGAGCAGCCTCGACGTGAGTGCTTGAGAGCATTCGACGTGCCTCAGCCGCAGATTTCTTTGAACTGAAAAAGCAAAAATTCGCACAAATGGCGAGAGTTTGGCTCAAACTTCAACATATTCGCGCTCAAAAAAGTATATGACGCCGATAAAACTTCACAATTCTAATGATATGCAGTTGTTGATAGATGTCTAAGTTTACCACGTGACATTTCTGCTCCGCCATTGTTGATCATCATTTACTGCTGGCGCCATCTATTGGGAACGGCGAGTTTCAATTTGCAATCCCGATAGATTTTTAGTTTTGTTTATCGCTGTACCAATATAGGAGTAAGGTTCGAAGCACTACGTCTCGTTTATATGAAGTTTATTAGCAAGGCTTATATTGTATTTTATTAATTCTTTACACTACTTTCTATTTAACTCATCTTAACCAATTAAATTCTCTTTTCAGATTACCGAAATCCTGTTGACCCTAAGCTTAAGCGATCATAAACAAACCATGACACGAAATCTTTCGGGTGGCCAGAAAAAACGACTTTCAATCGCCTTGGAATTGGTCAACAATCCGCCAATTATGTTCTTCGATGAACCGACTTCTGGCCTGGACAGTTCGACATGTTTCCAGTGCATCAATCTTCTCAAGATGTTAGCGGCAGGAGGTCGTACAATTATCTGCACAATACATCAACCGTCCGCTCGTCTATTCGAAATGTTCGATCAATTGTACACGTTGGCCGACGGACAATGCGTCTATCAGGGCAGTACCAAACAATTAGTGCCTTTCCTATCGACGCTGGGCCTGAATTGTCCCAGCTATCATAATCCGGCCAGCTATGTAATTGAAGTTGCGTGCGGCGAACATGGCGAAAATACAAAGAAATTGGTCGAAGCAATCGATAATGGAAGTCGAGATATTCGAACGGCTGAAGATTTTTTGAATATTAAGGCGCGCAACGATGTGGTACAGGTTCATAATAATTTGCGAGCAATTTTGAATAAAAATGATGCACAAAATAATACTGGCGATAAGTTTGATGCGAATTTATCGTTGAATGGAAACGGGCTACTTCAAGCGAATTTGGTAAACGATATTGCAAAGGATGGCGGTATGCAGGTGTCTACTAAGGGCGATACAATGGTTATCGATGTCGAGAAGGAAAATGCTACTACTGCTCTATTATCGAGTGAGATTGCATCTCCAGAACGTTATCCAACATCGCAATTCCATCAGTTTTGGGTGGTATTGAAGAGAACGCTATTGTTCAGCTATCGCGATTGGGTAAGTGCTTTTGTATTTTCCAAAAGCCGGTTTTCTAAATGCATTTTATTTCTACAGACTCTCATGTATTTGCGTTTGTTCGCCCATTTAGTTGTTGGATTTTTGATTGGAGCATTGTACTACGATATCGGAAACGATGGTGCGAAGGTTCTTAGTAATTTAGGTTTCTTGTTCTTCAACATGTTGTTCTTGATGTACACCTCCATGACAATTACAATTCTCTCATGTAAGTTTCCATAAGTATTGCAGAAAATCCCGTCTAATAAAAATATTAATAATTTCAGTCCCATTGGAATTGCCCGTTTTGCTGAAGGAAAATTTCAATCGATGGTATTCGCTCAAATCGTATTATCTCGCTATAACCGTATCGGATCTACCTTTTCAGGTAAGGTCAGCACAATATTAGAGAAGCGATCAAATGTGATTTATTTTTTCTTAATTTTTATAGGCAATATTTTGTGTGATATACGTAACGATTGTCTACTATTTTACATCACAACCTTGGGAATTGGCTCGATATTCTATGTTCCTTTCGGCCTGTCTGCTCATATCTTTTGTTGCGCAAAGCGTAGGACTGGTAGTCGGCGCAGCTATGAACGTGCAAAACGGTGTCTTCTTGGCTCCTGTAATGTCCGTGCCGTTCTTGTTGTTCTCCGGATTCTTCGTTTCGTTCGATGCCATACCTGTGTATCTGCGATGGATCACATATCTATCGTATATTCGTTACGGTTTCGAAGGAACTGCTCTTGCCACGTACGGATACAGTCGTGAAAAGCTCAAGTGTTTCCAGACATACTGTCACTTCAAGTCTCCAATGACCACGCTCGAAGAATTGGATATGGTCGATGCTAATTTCACACTCGACATTGTTGCCTTAATAGTTATATTCTTCGTTTTGAGAATTGCAGCATACTTGTTCCTCCGATGGAAACTGAAAACAGCACGATAAGACGTTCGATCGCGTTTCGGTATCATTTCAGCTAGAGAATAATCAACTATAGGTGTTTTTGTTTACTGCATTACTTCGATAGAAGTAGTCCGTTATTTTTTTTTTTTAATATTATTACATACTATACAAAATAGAACAATAATAAAGTATAGGCTAAGGTAAAGTACTCACCGTTGTCCAGATACGATCATTATTACGTTCTGCAAAGACAATATTTTTTAACTGTTTGGAAGCATTTTTTACAAAAAAAAAAAACATTTTACTGGTATACAAAATATCGGATTTAAGTACAATTGAGATTTTGTATTTAAGAAGGATATATAACTATTTAATACGAAATCATTCGTAATATCAGAAATTTTTGTGGTCTATAGGAATTTATTTACATTCACAAATTAGTAACTTTTTATAAGTCAATCGGTTTGCGACTGTTTTATGTCAATTTATGGATGTAATTTATATGTGATAACTTGTAGAACAAACCGTTAATGTTTTATAAACGAACTTTGATATTGAATAAAACTCAATATATTTCGTTTATTGGTCATAATGTGCGTTTTATTTATTTATTTTTGAATTTCAGATATATTTATTTGTTTATATATGTAGCTCTTGAACAAAAAACGTTTTCAATTATATGATTATAATTAGGAGAAAATAAAAGGATAGCGAACAAAAGAATCCAAACATTATTGATAATAGTTTTTACTCTAATTTTAAATAAAATAAAATAGTAAGATAAATGTACCAGTAATGGACCACTTAAGTGATATTTTACAAACTACTGTTAAAGTCAGACTGTAAAGAATCGTATGGTGCACAAACTTTACCCTCATTAAGAAATAACTGTAATTAAATTTGATTTTGCAATCCGTTATATACCCTGAAAGTAAAAAATATGGAGTTCCCCCATATGTGCCAATAATCAACCCAATTAGTTAGTGAGGTTCCTATAATGTACCCCCCAGTAATGGACCACTAGTGTAGGCCGGTATCCTTTATGTAGTTCCATACTTTACTGTAACAACGGTCGAGAGATGTTTGGTTGACAGCTCTCCACTGAGGTTCTGGTTAGTCCATTGTTTTCCTGGCATAGGATTTCCGCTAAAAGTTCTACCTAATTCGTGTGCCAACTTCTCAACACTAAAATGTAAGACTTGTTATGTGACAGGAAATCCTGCTTTGAACGTTTGTTCTATCCATGCATCAATAGTTGCTCCTGGTCATGGTTGAAGTAGGTTGCAGACGCCACTCGAGTTGCAAGTCGTACCCAAGCCTTATTATTCTAATAATAAAGTATTGTGATGGGCTTAGAAAAACATTTACTTACTTACTTACTCACGATGGCGCTACAGTCCAAATCGGAACTTGGTCTCCTGAATGCTTTGCCTCCATCCATCTCGGTTCAGTGACCGCGTCCTCCAGTTAGAAAATATTTGCAGTGATTTGCTGTATGCGTCGATCGAATCCTCCAAGCGCTTCTGTGGTTTGCCGACCGGTCTTTGTCCGTTGACTTTCTCTTTTAGTGTGCGTTTGGGAATTCTTCTATCATCCATCCACTCCACATGACCAGCTCATCGTAACTTCTTAAATTTTATGAGGGTTGACACTTCTGGATTGTCGAAGATGGCATACAATTCTCTATTGTATCGTGTTCTCCAGATCGAGTCTTCGCTTTCAGGTTCGAGGATTCTTCTGAGGACCTTTCTTTGAAAGGCGTTAATAGTTTTTCGGACGCCTAAGTTAATGTCCACGTTTCGCTGCCATAGCATAGCACAGGTCTTATGATCGTTTTATATACGTTAAGTTTTGTTTTCCTGTATACGTTCTTGT
Organism: Chorisops tibialis; assembly: GCA_963669355.1. Classification (NCBI taxonomy): domain Eukaryota; kingdom Metazoa; phylum Arthropoda; class Insecta; order Diptera; family Stratiomyidae; genus Chorisops; species Chorisops tibialis. Next base: position 278,510,363 of record OY770262.1, read on the forward strand.
TTTTAATTATTGGAAGTACCGAATACGTCTTGTTTGCCATCATTATCCTTCTTTTGATTTCGATGGGTTCGCTTCCATCCTTCGATAGGTTCGGCCCTAGGTATATAAAGTTGGCTACGTTTTCTAGGTTATATTATAGTAGGAAGTAATATTCCGTCTGATTGGTGACTTTTTCCTAGTTTGTGTCATAATTTTTGTTTTCTTTTCATTAATACGTAGTCCAACTTCCCTTGCTGCCGAGTCAAGGTTTACAAATATATATAGTACTCTCCAGAGATCTTGCAAGGCATATGCTACGAGTTGTGTGAATTTGAAGCATAGTGCTCCCTTGGTTTCAAGTTGAAAAGCATCGGTGCGAGGCCATCACCTTGGTTAAGGACGTTGTCTGTTTTAAAAGTAGAAATCAGATCGTTTTATACTCTGACTCGGTCATTGTCATTCTTGTAAGCCGAACCAGTTTCGGTGGGACTCCAAACTCCAACATGATTTTATACAGTACGCGCCTGTCGATACTGTCGTTTGCTTGCTTGAAGTCAACAAATATGTGGTCTCATCAATATTATAAGCTAGGGTGTAGCCTAGTAGGTAGCGTGTTGGTCTAGAATGTGAAGGTCGTGAGTTTAAATCCCGGTCAACGCATAATTCCAGCACACTGCCTGCTTGGGTGTACTTTAGTCACCTCAATCTACGAAAATAAAATATTCGAAGATAGAGGGTTATGCGAAGGTCTAACAACTCTTCCACAATAAATAATGAAAAATGTTAATGAACTTGAAGGTCAGGAGGCCAAGGCCCTATTTGGGCTGTAGTGCCATTGTAGAAGTAGACATCAATATTATATTCCCAGCAATTTTCTAGCAACTGCTTGACTGAGAATATCTGGTCCGTGGTCGATCGTCCAGCTCTGAATCCGCCTTGGTATTCACCAATAACTTTGTCAGCATAGGGCTTAATTCTCTTTCCCAGAATTTTCGTCAAGATTTTATAAGACGTACACAACAGAGATATTCCTCGGTAGTTTTCGCAGCAGAGTTTGCCACCTTTTTTATAAATTGGACATATTATGCTCTTGCGCCAATCTTCAGGAAGTGTTTATTGCGTCCATATGTCCGTGAATAATCTATGTAGGATATGCGCTATGGAGGTATCGCCGGCTTTCAGAAGTTCAGCAGGAATTTGAGCAGTGCCCGTCGCTTTGTTGTTTGGGGGATTCCTCAGGGCTGTTTTTACTTCTTCGCTTTGAGTCCTACCTCTCAAAGCGGATCCTTCATCAACTGTTACATCGGTTATACCTGTTATTATGTCTGCTGTTCGTGCCGGTAATAGGCTCGGATTAAGAAGGTGTTCAAAGTATTGTGCCCATTATAGTTTTATATCTTCCGCATTACTTAGAATGTTCCTTTCTGCATTCTTGCAGAGGATCGTTTTCGGTTCGTATCCCCTTTCATTCTTCTAACAAGGGAATACGCGGCTCTTGCGTTGTGTAATTTAAAATGTTCGGCCATGTTTTTAATTTCGTCATTATTGTACTTCCGTTTTTTTTTGTCTGCATATTTTGTTTGCAAATCGTCTAAGATCATCATATTTGTCCCGTTTGGCTCGTGTCGGCCGTTCTGTTAATATTTTGTAAGCTTGATTTTTTCGCTCTAAGGCATCTTGGCATTCGTTGTCGAACCAGTTATTTCTTTTGCACTGGGGATGTTGTCCTATCACCTCCTCCGCGACAGGTGTATTGCCACCTTTGATATTTTGCCACATTTCTTTGTTGTTCAGAATTGGCGCGAAGTGCTTCTCTAAGGCTGATGCTTGACTTCGCAACTACTTTCTCATCCTTGAGTTTTCCTATGTCGAATTTAGTAACCGGTTGTGTTTTTCAGTGTCCTCGGTTTGCGATTCGACATCGGAGCTTGGACTTTACTAAATAGTGATCTGCGTCGCAATTAGCCCCTCGAATGGACGCACGTCGAGAATGCAGGAGGCCGTCCTTTTCTCTATTAGAACGAGGTCTATATGATTGAATGTTCTTCCGTCGGGTGATGCCCACGTCCTCGTATGAATGTCACCATCACAGTACAGTACACCAAGTACAATAATTCTGTATATTGCCTGGGTTAACAGGTTTTTAATGAGAGACCTCCGAATTTTGACGTCATTACCTCCAAAAAAGAAAAAGGGACTCGTTGGTTAAAGCTTTCGCTCGCGTCTGATTCAACTTGGATGGCGGGTGTGCGGGTCATGGACTTTTAATTTCGCTTGCTCTTGTCTAATAAAAAAAATCTTTGCGAAAATGAAATGGAAAGACCAGATTAAATGTTCACTGTAAGCTTGACGGAGAGGAAATATAAGTGTGCTTTCGAAACAAAGCAGCATATGTATTTGGTTGAGTTATATTGCTGGGTACACTGTGGTCATGATGCGGGAAGCATGTCGAGCTTACAATAAAATTTTTGCTGCTGGCAAAATCAGTTAGCCTCTGGCCGTTGTCGTTACTAATATCATGGAGACTGCGCCAATTCCAATTGACCCAACGTAAGTTTCTGTTTTTTCACGATTCATGACTAAAATACCTAAAAATGAAAAAAAAAAACAAATCCGTCTGTCTGCACGTGTACGTTCAGAGCACATTAACTCCCAAACCCTTCAAGATAGAAAGTTAATTTTAGATGATGGTTGCTAATTTCAGTCGGACTTTAATTTTGGGGATGTAAGGGTTAAGGAAAGCTAGGGTGTAGCCTAGTAGGTAGCGTGTTGGTCTTGTAATGCGAAGGCCGTGAGTTCAAATCCCGGTCGGCGCAATACATAATTCCAGCACATTGCTTGCTTGGATATACCTTGGTTACCCCAATCTAAGAAAATGAAAAATTCGTAGAAAGAGGGTTGTGCGGAGGGCTAACAACCCATCCACAGTAAGTAATGAAAAATGTTAAGGAACCTGAATATCAGAAGGCCAAGGTCCGATTTGGGCAGTAGCGCCATTGCAGAAGGTTTAAGGAAGAGGTGGGGAGCGCTGGAACCGAAAAATATTAATTCGAATATCTCAACCATGGCTCTAGCTAGAAAGCTGAAATTTGATGTACTTGTCGATGTGCTTGTGAGACGAACTACCTACATATACAACTAATTTAATTTTTTTATCTATTGGGGTCCAAAAAGGGGAGGCTGAAAACCATTTGTCGGCCGAGGTTTTTTTTTTCAAATGATTGTATCTTTAGAATTATTTACCATAAAAAATTAATATTTTAGGACAAATTAGGCGGAATACAGATCCACCATAATCAACTTAGAGGGTGGCAAATAATTATAAGAAGAAGGGCTACGGGTGGTGCAAAGAAAAACGCGTAAAAATTAATATCTCGACTATCTCTTAAGCTTATTAGTTAATTTTTAATTTTTGATCTTATTGATAATACTAATTAAGTATTTGCTAAAAAATTTGAGCTCGATAAATGTTATACGTATTGAGAAAATCGGGTTAGAGTGTTTCATGAAAAAGTGCAGTTTGTATGGTAGGTGGTAGAAGGAGTGGGGGGATTCAAATATTTTCTATACTGTACATGACATTTATGATAAAAATAATATATTCTGAATTTCAAATTATCAGCTTTTATAGTTTCCAAGAAAATTTAATTAATATAAATGATTGAAAATAAGTTATTTTGCATGGGAGGTGATAGATGGAGTGGAGCGATTTGGTCCCTTCACGAAATTGACCTTACTTTTTGGTAAAAACGACGTGAACAAAATTTGAGCTTTCTAGCTGGACGCGTTCTCGAGCTAGAGAGCGAACGGACATCCAGTTTTGAGATTTTTGAGCGCCAACAAATATTTATTTTGTTGAATTGTTTCAAATTGTATGGGAGGGGGTAGAAGGAGTGAAGCTAATCGCCTAATTTTTTTCGGTCTTACGAATAATTCTAAATAAATGTTTAGTGCACAATTTCCGCTTCATAAATTTTATACGTACTGAGTAAATTTGCTTAGAGTATTTTATTAAAAAGGTGCAGTTTGTATGGGAGGTGGTAGAAGGAAGGGGAAGACTTAAATATTTTTTATGCAGCAGATTGAAATTATTATAAAAGTGATATATTCCAAATTTCAAATCAATAGCATTTATACTTTTCGAGAAAAGTCGTTTATTGTCGAATTGCGAAATTGTGTCATTTTGTATGGGAGGGGGCAGAAGGGGTAAAGCTAATGGTCTAGTTTTTTTTGGTCTTACTAATAATTCTAAATAAATATTTATTGCTAAATTTGAGCTCGATAAATTTCACAAGCACTGAGTAAATTGGCTTAGAGCATTTCATGAAAAGTGCAGTTTGTATGGGAGGTGGTGGAAGGAGGAGTAGGACACGTATAATTTTTATACCATAGACTGAAATCATCATAAAAGTAATATATTCAAAATTTCAGACTAATTGCTTTTACAGTTTTCGAGCAAATCCGTTTATTGTCAAATTGCGTAATAGTAGTAATATCTGTCGGAGATGCAGAGGCTGGAGCTGAAGTGCTTCAAGTCTGCCATTGTGGTTGATATGTAGCAAATGATGCGAGTAAATTTACGCTCAACGGATTCAATGGCCCGAACAAGGCAAGAATGGTGAGGGTTCCTCACGATGTAGCAGTATTCTAAAATAATACGGACAAGAGTGAAACATAGCAGAGCACCTTACTATGGACGGTTAAACTGGACTGTCGTACGGAGAACGAAATCAGCAAATTTAAATACCTTATTTATAGTCTCAGAATAATACATAATTAACGAATTTAAGCTTGCAATCGAAGATCACTCTTAGATCCTTTATTGTATAATAGATACTGCCGCAAGGATGGATGCGTTAAAAGAGTAGAGAATTGTTAAAAACCAATAGGGCAATGCAGACAAATCAGTCTGCAGGTCCATACAATCAGTGTAAGAGGAAATTTCACGGAACATTTTGATGTCGTCCGTGAATAAGAGATAATTTGAAGATTACAATTGCGACAAATCATTAACGAAGAGTGTAAATAGTAGAGGACCAAGGATTGAACACTGTGATACTTCAGAGTTAGCTAGAAACTTCAGTGAACGTAATTTGCAGACGACGATCCGTGAGGTAAAAATCAAACTAATTCAGGAAAACCGCCCATTTTAAATTTTAAAATAAGAATTTTACTACTAACAGTGTCATAAAATCAGTGTATGTTATATGACTTGGATAGTGTTATTACGATTTATTACGATTTAAAGTTTGTGCTACGAAGTTAGTGAATTCACATAAGTTGGAAGTTGATCTGGTGATATCAAATGATTAAGTTTCTCCCAAACCGCATTGTGAATTAATCTTTCAAAAAGTTTACCGAAGCAGATTAAATTCAAACTCTGAACATACATTAAGCAATACTAGCGAAATAAGAGATAAATCGATAACATTTGGACATTGAAGTTGTGGCGGAAATGAGGGAGCATTTAATAAATGGTGGACTTTTCAAAATTTCATCCTAAAATCGAATTCAGATATTAAATTTGAAATTTTTTCATATATTAGAGCTGTATGATCATTGATTTTGATAAAATTTATAAGTAGGGGGATGTAAGGCGAGGGTGCTGTTGGGCAAAGAGATGGAGTTCAAATTTTGGATGTGCTCTTTGTTTGGGTAGAAGACACTCTCTGATATCTTAGCTTGCCCAGCCTCAGAGATTACCCACATAAATAAATATTCCTTGTGAAAGTATGAGTGCAAGCATTAAGATTCCTTACACGTATTCTTATGTACGAGCGAGCTTTATTTTCTAGGTAATCTGCTTTCAGTGATGGATTCATGATGAGTAACTTCCTCTTCAATAGAGTTACTGTCTAAGAACGTACCCCCTCTTATTAGAGCTTGGACATGAGGTTTCAGCATAGAGTGGGAAATTTCCAAATCGAAGATTTTAGGGCAAGTATTTTAGTTTATTTTCTATGGTCGATTTTGTTTATCGTTGCAATTTTAGGCCAAGTTTAAATTAAAACTGCGGAGGAATACGTTTTATTAGCTGTCACTCGTCGAAATTTTAAATATCGGCGAGTGACAGCTCAATGAAAGGCTCCGAGGTCAAATTCGACACCAGCGGTGAGGGCGCGTTTGTATTTTGTTTGTATGTAAGTATACTCTGCAATAGCTTTGGAATTTTGCTGCATCCTCAACTTCATTTCTCGATCGCACTTTAATCAGCACGATGAAAATCGGAAAATAAATGGAACCGGTTCTAAAATCAATCACCATTTCTATCTTTCTACATATGTATGTATATCTATTGCTGCAGCGTGAATGTTATTCTATTGCTATATTAACACTGTTAATATCGTCTTCGATATTCCTGTCACTATAGTGTTGTTGTGAATCGCCTTTAATGCGAAACACTGACTTGTACTTCTAAGAGAATTCGAATATCATGCGCTAAGACCGAATGTTATCTAGATCTTTCGTCGAACCACTCACATATCATACTCACCATGAGCATAGTTTCAATCTGTTATAGGCAATTATAAAGGCACTGCATAGCAATAAGACGAACTTGTCTTACTTCCACAAACTAGTTTCAGAATTACTTAATGCTATAGTGGATCTAAAATCTCAAAGTGACATCATGAATGCAGTTGAATATATGTATTTAGCAATATGTATCTACAAAACAGGTAAAATAGCAATTCTCTAAATGCCGAATGTTGGGCGACAATAAACAAGAAATGCAGGAAACCATAGCAGGCTACTTCATTCTTAATAGTAAAGATCAAAATAATTATATTTGATTTTGAATTGAAACCGCTAATTAAATTATAACAGGGCTACGATTACGCGTAAAGCCCAATCATACGATACTCTAGATGAAATAGACAATTTTTAGGATCTCAAGAAATTTTGTATGGGGAGTGGTAGAAGGGGTGACAGCATTGAACTATATTTCTTCCCATCAGGCTAGAGTAACTATAAAAATGTTATGTATAAATTTTGGACTTCAAAAATTAAATAGGTAAAATTAGTGTTTTAGATTTAGTGAAATTGTGCAGTTTGTAGAAGGAGCGCGCGGGGGGGGTCTTGTAGTGATTTTTTCAGAAATAAATATGAACATTATGGAATTGATATCTCTTTAATTTAAGATCTGTAAGATTCATACTTTTGCAGAAATTTGTTTTTTAGTAAATTTGTGAAACTGTGTCACTTTGCATGTGACACGGATCTGAATAATAATGTTAATTCAGCATTAAGCACAAAATATGAGCTCGATAAATGTTATACGTACTGAGAAAATTGGTTAAAATTCAAATTATGAGCTCCCTTCGTTTCCATGAAAATTTCTTCTTCTTCAATGGAACTACAGCCCAAACCGGGCCTTGGTCTCCTGATCTTCAGGTTCCTTAACATTCTCATTTTATTATTTTTATTGTGGAAGGATAGCCCTTCGCACAACCCTCTGTCTATGAAATTTTATAGTCGCGGGTTGAGGTGGTCCAGATATACCCACGTAAATAGAGTGCGGGAATTACACGTCGACCAGGATCTTAACTCCCGACCTTCGCATTGTAGACCAACATGCTACTCACTAAGCTACACCCAGGCTCCAAGAAAATTTGATTATTGTAAATTATTGAAAATGAGTCCTTTTATTTATGTGGGAGGGGAAAGGAGAGGTAGAGCCACAACCCAAATTGGATTTTGGTCTATTGATCGTAAGGCTCCTTAAAATTAATTTGTTATTATGGATGGGTTGTTAGACCTTCGCGCAACCCTTAGAATTTTTATTTTCAAATATTGAGGTAGCCCAGATATACCCATGCAGGCAGTAAGCTGGAATTATAAGTCGATCGGGAATTGAGCTCACGACCTTCGCATTAGACCAACACAATACCCAATAGGCCACGCTACTGCTTACATTTGGAGACACTTATTTCTCATGGTTTTAAGTCCAGAGAACTGTACAATTTTTGGTCTCACTGACAACAGTAGGCACACACGAGTCGCGAAACACGTTGCTGGGGATCAGACACGATGCGCTCTCTCATCAACAGCCCCGCCTCTACATACTCCCCATAGGCTTGCAAAGTTCATACAGAGTGATGCGCCGTGGATGGGGCTCTTCGACACAACCCTCATGGTACCAGATAACCTCTGGCGAAGCTGTGCTGATTTTGGCTGCCACACAGTTGAGCAGTGTGGGGCGCAACCCACTTCGATCTGATACTGATCAAACTGCCCGCGTCCGTGTAATTGTCAGGCTCCAAAATCAAATTACTATAGTAACCAAACCATTGTACCACCAGTAGCTACTCTTTTGCAGGACATGTAGATCTACAATCTGATGAAATTTAAACTTAATATTTCTTTTAGATTTTGGAATATTGCGGTTTGAAATTTTGAGGTGTACAATTTTTGAAATGCATTCCACTTCCAGTTAACAAATATTTTTATTTTACTTTATTATTTTAATTATAAAGTATTGAGATCGTCTTAGAAAAAAATTGCTAGCCTAAAATCTAGTTTTTTCGCGTTTCATGACTAAAATAGCCTAAAAATGTAAAAAGAAATCCGTTTGTCTGTAATCCGTCCGCCATACGTATATGCTCAGCGCACATTAACTCCCAAACTCTTTAAGATAGAAGGTTCATTTTTTGGTGGATTGTAGATAGTTCCAAAGACTCATTTTGAAGGGTGTACGGGTTAAGGAGGAGGCACGGAGGAGGGGGTGGCGCAAAAACGAAACCTTAGAATTAGAACATCTCAACTATGGTTCTACCTAGGAAGCAGAAAATGAAGACAATAATAGAGGGGTTTGTGGGATAAACTTTATTTTGTTATCTATTGGGGTCCGAAAAGGGGGGGGGGCAAAAACAAATTGTCGTCCGAAATTTTTTTTAATGATTATATCTGCGAAATTACTTACCACAGGGAATTCATATTTTTGGACCATTAAGGTGTCATATAGATCCACCAGAATCAGCTTATAGGGAGGCTAATTATTGTAAGGGGGAGGGTCAGTAGAGGTGCAAAGAAAAACATTTAAAAATGAACATCTTGATTATCACTATATGTAATTGATATTTGAAACATATATTAAGCTAGCGACGTACGAAAAAAATATAACATTTGAACAGCATTTCAAAAATGGTGTATTTTCCAAAATTTCAAACCGTTATGTCTCAAAGCTGAGCACAGATATATAATTGGAATTTTGTCAGATTTTAGGAGTATATAGTCTTTAATTTCGATAAAAGTTATAAGTTAAGAGGTGTAAAGGGAAGGAGATGGTAAGCAAAAATGTCGAAAATGTTGAATGATTTTGTTACGGCTGTGGTGAAAGAAACTAAGTTAAAATTTTTCATGTGGATACATCTATTTGATATATGTACATACATAGAGAAAAAAAATTGTTCCACAATTGTTATGCACCGAACGTGGGGGGTCGAATGTGCACAAGGTGTTTTATGAACAATGAAAAAACCACAAAAACTGAAAATTTTTAAATGAAATATTAAGGTAGAAACTTAAATATTTTGCAAATACATTTAAGCAAAAGTCCCTAAAAGTACGAAATAATAACTGATCCTGATACCTTCAAAACTTCTACCTCCCTCTCTCTCATAAAAAATTATTTTTAAGAAATCAGTTATCACCTAACTATTAAAAGCTATCAATTTAAAATTTTCCACAAAAACTTTTATAAATATTAGGTGTTGGAATTAATTCGTAGCGTTTTACAAAGGGTGGCGTTACTCAAGTATCCGTAGTCACATATACAAAAGCAAATATTCTCCATAAAGCTACTGTCATGGCGCATCTAGTCCACTGAACGACATTTCTTTATCGAGTTTATAACATTTTGTTGTGCGTCATTAAACATGTCAACGTTCGTGCCAGAAAATCTGTTTTTGCGGGGAGTGTTGCTTCATTACTTTCACATGAAGAAAAGTGCCGCGGAAAGTCATCGCATTTTAGTAGACGTTAATGGTGAATATGCTCTAGCTGAGCAAACGTGCAGAAAGTGGTTCGCTCGGTTCAAAAATGGAAATTTTGGCTTGGAAGACAAGGAGCGTCCCGGAAAGCCGAAAAAGTTTGAAGATGAAGAATTGGTGACAATGCTCGATGAAGACCCGTCTCAAATGCTTACACAGATGTCAGAATTGCTTGGAGTTGACTCATCGACGGCTGGAAAACGCCTCAAAGCTCTTGGAATGATACGAAAGCAAAGAACGTGGGTCCCACATAAGTTGAAGCCGAGGGACGTCAAACGACGTTTAGTCATCTGTGAGCAACTGCTTCAACGGCAGGCAAGGAAGGGATTTTTGCATCGAATCGTCACTGGCGACGAAAAGTGGGTGAGTTACGACAATCCTAAGCGCAAAAAATCGTGGATTTGCCCGGTCATGCATCAACATCATCGCTAAAGCAGAATATTCATGGAAAGAAGATCATGCTGTGCATTTGGTGGGACCAGCTGGGCGTAGGGGAGACCGAGGACACTTGGTCATAGAGAAGACTTGGACCACTGGTTCGCTTTTAGTGATTTTTTACTAAGTTCTAATTTGCAACAGGTGGCAATTCTTCATTTAGTTGTCAGAAGTAGGTGGCTCTGCTTCCCGTGGTCAGTAGTCCAGTAGCTGTGTCTCAGTTCAGTGAAGAGTGTTTGGGTGGCGCCAAAGTAAAATTTCCAAGGTGAGTTGGTTTATTTTTCATACTTTTTGTGGTTATGTTATGGCTTTTGTTTAAGGGCCTATCTTGAGCAAATTTCATGTGGAATTATTTAAAAATGTCAACGGATGCATAAGATAAAGTTGGATTATGTTTGCCACATGGTTTAAATAAACACAATGGCTAAGAAGACTTGGACCACCTTGCCCTGAGGAGACTTGGACCACCTCGCTCTGATGGGCCAAGTCTCCTCAGCCATTGTGAAGTTCTTTATTTATACTCCTTTACATATTTATTTACTTACTTCAATGGCACTACAGCCCAAATCGGACCTTGGCCTCCTGATATTCAGGTTCCTTAACACTTTTCATTACTTATTGTGGAAAGGTTGTTAGCCCTTCGCACAACCCTCTGTCTACGAATTTTTCATTTTCGTAGATTGAGGTGACCAAGGTATATCCAAGCAGGCAGTGTGCTAGAATTATATATTGCGTCGACCGGGATTTGAGCTCACGACCTTCGCATTATAAGACCAACACGCTACCCACTAGGCTACACCCTAGCTTCCATATTTACTTAGTCTGTAAAAATAATTTTAGGACTTTCTCAGAAAGTGAACATCTGATAGCATAGACATAGTGAAGCCTATTGGATTCTAAAAATTCAAAATAATAGTTTGTTATTTTACTTATGTTTTTTATTTAAATAGAGATTGTTGACAGGTCACGTAAATAAATAAATCAGCTGTTTTCAATAAGGCTCTTTTGAAATTTAGCTTCACATTTTCATAATTTTTATAAAGAAGTGTCATATTGTACTTAACGTGTTCTATGGGGTTTACAAACTAAATAAATATGGAGAAAACTATAGCATCTTTTAAGACTTGTTTTTTCTTTAGGAAAAATGGCGCCTCAATTTTATAAGAGGAAGGAAGGAGCAAAGGCACAGAAGCCGATAAACAAAGAATATTTAAAAAGAGCCATCACCGAGCACAAAAAACAACATACATCCTTGCGGGAAATTTCAAAAAAATATGATATCCCAAGAACCACTCTCAAGAGGTACCTGGACCTTGATATACCTGGTGAGCAGGAAGCTGTTCTCACTATTAAGGGATATCAAGGCAGCTTGGTTTTTAATATTCAGCAGGAGCAAGAGTTAATAGAATACGCTATAACAGCAAGTAGACTTCACCACGGACTAACGACTCGTTGCATACGCGAATTAGCGTTTCAATTTTGCAGTGCTAATAGAATTGCTTTGCCCAGTAAGTGGGCGGAAGAGGGATCTGCTAGTGTTTCATGGCTTCGGGGCTTCATGAAAAGGCATAACCAATTGTCAATAAGAACTCCAGAAGCCACTAGCTTAAGTCGAGCCACTAGTTTTAATAAACACAATATTGGAGAATTTTTTTAAAAATTTTAAGTCAGTGTTAGAGCGAAACCCAACTTTGGGAACTGCTGAGTTATACAACTGCGACGAGACAGCCTTGACAACGGTGCAGAAACCAGGAAAAAATATCGCAGAAAAAGGAAAGAAGCAGGTCGGAAAAGTGACCTCTGCAGAGAGAGGTATATTAGTGACCATGTGCGGTGCGGTCAACGCCATTGGAAATGCCGTACCACCTTTCCTGATTTTCCGCAGGAAAAACTTCAAAGAGTATATGCTGAACGGTGCACTTCCAGGCACAGCAGGAGCTGCACACCAAAGCGGTTGGATGACAGCCGACAATTTTTTTGGTTTTTTAAAACATTTTGTCAAATATGTAAAATGTTCTGACGACAAAAAAAGTTATTTTAACGATGGACAACCATGTCAGCCATTTTTCGGTGGATGCGATTAATTTTTCCAAAGCCAGCGGCATAATTTTGATTACATTTCCACCCCACTGCAGCCACAAGATCCAACCACTAGATCGCACTGTCTACGGCCCGCTAAAAAAACATAACAACAGGGCTGCTGATTCGTGGATGCTGATCAATCCTGGAAAGCCGATGACGATTTACGACATTCCATCACTACTTGCCACAGCATTTCCCTTAGCATTTTCTGCTGGGAACATTGTCAGTGGTCTTAAAGTCAGTGGGCTGTATCCTGTGAACCCCGATATCTTCACAGAAGAAGAATATATGTCTTCATACGTGACGGACAGGCCTGATCCATCCAGGTCAGAGGATGGTGGCTCACCCACTTCAGCAGTCGCTTCAAGCTCTTGTGTCACCACGCCGTCTGGTGGCTCTTTGACGTCACCATGTTCGGAGCATTTTAGCCCAGAACAGTTGAGGCCGTTCCCCAGAGCGGGGCCTAGACAGTCAACTCGCGGAGGACGGAAGAGAGGAACGACTCGGATCTTAACCGACACTCCAGTGAAACAAAAACTGGAGTTAGAACATAAACCTAGGGCAGAGGCGAGAGCAGCTAGGGAAGAGGCGAGGGCAGCTAGGGCAGAGGCGAGGGCAGCTAGGGAAGAGGCTAAGGCAAATAAAGACATTTAAAAATGATAGATTAATGTGTTTTATTTTTGATATCGAATTTGAGCATGGAGTAGAGTAAGTAATTTTTTTTACTTTTTATAAATAAAATCCGCTGAATAGCTGATATATATTTTCAATTGTTGTATATTATTCTTTTTATCCAACACTTTTATTTTGTAATTACAATATTTAAAGACGCTGTCCTTACTCACTGACTGCATTACGAGTACATTAAGAGTATTATAGTTATAGGTTAGCAAGGTAGGAACCCAAGGATTTGCTTTAGACAAGTTTTAATTGTCATGTATTATTATTTTAATTGTTTTTTTATTATAATTGAAAATATAATTGCTATTTGCAACTGTGGTCAATGTTTCTTTACCCATGTCCAAGTGTCCTCAAGGGGTGGTCCAAGTGTCCTTATTGGTGAGGACACTTGGACCAATTCATGAGCAATTATAATTTAAATATGACGCCCATACAGGATTGTTTTTTATGTATCAGATTTATCCAATATCACAGGTGAATATTAACATAGTAATTTATTAGTTTACTAACTGACTCGAAAGTAGAAAAACAAATTTAAAAAATAAAATTCTAAAAGTGGTCCAAGTGTCCTCGGTCTCCCCTAATCTATTAAGAGCTGCTTCAACCGAGTGAAACCATCACTGGGGACCTCTACAGACGTCAACTGATGCGTTTGAGCAAAGCATTAAAAGAAAAGCACCCCCAATTTAAGGATCGACATGATAAGGTGATTTTGCTCCACGACAATGCCAGACCCCATGTTGCAAAAGTGGTGAAAACTTGTTTAGAAACGCTGAAATGGCAAGTTTTATCCCACTCGCCGTATTCACCAGACATCGTTCCATCAGATTTTCACTGATTCCTGTCCATGGCGAATGGCTTGTCAGAGCAACACTTCGACAACTACGAAAGTACCAAGAATTGGATCGATTCATTCATCGAATCTAAAGACGAAGAATTCTTTCGACGTGGCTTTGCCAGAAAGATGGAAAAAGGTAGTAGAAAACGATGGACAATACTTTCAATAATACCACTGTAATAATATTTTCAGAATAAACCATTAAACTTTGCAAAAAAGCGCAACGAATTAATTACAACCCCTAATAGTTGAAATGAAATTGCGTTAATAGTTTTGAGATCGCACCTGCCCTTCTACCCCCTCCCATACAAAAATATGATTTCGACCAATGTCAATAAATCAACTAATAACTTACAAATGAAGACGTACGAACTTGAGATTTTGTACGAGCGCCTTACAAGAGAAACGAAAGAAAATTGCATCACACATTTTACGATTCCCTTACCTTGTTGTACCTTCTTCTCCTTCTAAAATGACACTACAGCTCAAATCAGGCCTTGACCTCCTGACCTTCAGGTTCTTTATCATTTTATTTGTTATTGTGTAAGGGTTGTTAGCAATTCGCACAACCCTCTATAAAGAAATTTTTGATTTTCGTAGAATGAGGTGATCAAGGTATACCCAAGTAGGCAGTGTGCTGGAGTTATACGTCGATCGTGATTTGAGCTCACAGCCTTCGTATTGCAGACCAACACGCTACGCACTAGGCTACACCCTAGCTTTGGTATACCTTGGTCACGTCAATCTACGAAAATGAATAATTCTAGATAGAGGGTTTACCGAAGGGGTAGCAACCCTTTTGCAATAAGTAATGAAATTTATGAAAATATTAAAGGCGCCCAAGGTCCGATTTGGGTCTTAATGCCATTTTGGAAGTAGAAGTCCCTCCTCTTCAGAAGTATATCCTTTCCCCCAATGCCAATTATTAGCTTAGATGTAGTCTAGTGGGTAACATGTTGGTCTACAATGCAAAGATCGTGACGTCAAATCCCGCTCGACGTATAATTCCATCATACTGTCTGCGGGGTATATCTAGGCTACCTCAATCCTCGCAAACGAAATATCGCATAGTGAGGGTTGTGCGAATGGTTAACGCTCCATTCACAATAACAAATAAATGTTAAGGAGCCTGAAGGTGAGAAGACTAAACTCCGATTCAGGATACAATGTCATTTAAGAAGAAGATTGTCAATTAGGATGGATGTACTACCTAGACGTTCTTAAAATATGGACATTTTATTTTCTGGAATTCCAGACATTTTTTTTTTTTTTTTAAAGCCGAACACAACTTAGGGGGTCAACGTAAATTACACAGTCATGTCGGTAAGGGAAAAAAGGAGTAAGGAGTTGAGGTTAGTCGGGATTAAAAGGAGGGAAAAGCCTAAAATGCCGGTGGACGTTGAGTTTAAAACGTCGAAGGTCGTATGACAATGGGAATACATCTTTAGGCAATGCATTCCAGAGCTTAGAAGTTCGGGGTATAAATGACCGCTTATATTTCACTGTGCAGGAGGTCGGAAGCTTAACAGTTAATTCGTGTGCGCTTGACGATAGGCGTGTGTTTCTAGGAAATGAGTACAGAGGAGGAATAAGTTTGCATTTACCATGAAAGTAGCGGTAGTAAATGCTTAGTACACCAACATTTCTGCGATGCTCAAGAGAGTCTATAGAAACCGTGTTGGCTTCATCTCCAATTAGTCGGAACGCCTGTCTCTGGACACGGTCGAGCATTGCAAGTTGCGTTTTGGGTGCCCCAGCCCATAAATGAGAATGGTGGCCTTATAGATATTTGCTAAGTCACTGGGAGTAAAATAGTTTTTACATCTTCGGAGAACTCCTAGGCGTTTGGAAGCGTCAAGTGCTACTAAAGCCGACTGCTTTGAGCTTCTCTAGGAGACAATTGTGCCAAACTCTGTCGAA
Source organism: Chorisops tibialis (assembly GCA_963669355.1). NCBI lineage: Eukaryota > Metazoa > Arthropoda > Insecta > Diptera > Stratiomyidae > Chorisops > Chorisops tibialis. The sequence goes on from OY770262.1 coordinate 278,526,287, forward strand.
CGCTTTAGCGATGTCAAGCGCCAGAACTTGACCTTCGCCAAATTTATGGATGCAAGAGTTCCAACGGTCAGTCAGATAAGCCAAGAGATCACCTGTTGATCGTCCGGAACGGAATCCGTATTGTCAATCATTGATAAGTTTGTTATCTTCAAGATAGCGGACTATTTTGCGATTCACAGCCATTTCCATCACTTTCGACAGAACGGAAGTAATGGCGATGGGGCGATAGTTGGCGGGCAACGCTTTGTTATTATCTTTTGAAAAAAAAAATAAATAAATAAACTAAGTTGAAAATATGTTTTTAGCCCTACATTGTCAGACCCCAATAGATACAAAAATTTAATCATAATCACCTTTCTATATGTGTGTCCACGGCTGCCACATTCGGATTTGTAATTTTTGGTTCTACTCCTCACCGCACCTCTCGCTTGACTCTTATCCACCAAATTGGTGTCCGCCTAAGATAGAATTCAATCTAACAGTACAAAATATAAAAAACTAAAACCATGGATTACCCAAGGGCTCCTAAGTTTCATAAGAAAAAGAGATAGGTTAAGTAAAGCGTTGAAAAACTCTCCCTACAACCAAAAATTAAAAACCTACTACAAAAACTATCGAAACAAATTAAATAATATCATAAATAAAACAAAGTCAGATTACTTTGAAAATATGTTAAAAAACGCAGGAAAAGACAGTAAACAGGTTTGGAAAACTATAAACACAGCAATAGGTACGAAGAGGGATAATATTCCATTACACAACATAATACATAGTGGTAGTATAGTATTATATCATACTAAAGAAAGCTCTAAAACTATAGCAAATATATTTAACAACTATTTCAGTACGGTAGGGAAAAATTTAGCAGACACCATAACTAAAGAAACTGGAGGAACGATAGACAGACGCTGTTAGTTATCTACGAATACAGAACTAATTAGTAGAGTGACTGAAGACGACATATTGGCCATCATAGAGAACATGAAAGGAGGTACCAGTCCAGGCTTTGATGGAATAAATTCAAAGTGTCTAAAATCTATCAAAATTTTTATAGCTAAGCCGCTTGCTCATATAGTCAACTTAAGTTTTCAAAATGCAACATTCCCGGACATATATAAGCAGGCAGTAATATCTCCTATATTTAAAGCTGGGGACAAGAAAATTGTCAGCAACTATAGACCTATTTTCCTGATCTCTAATATCGCTAAAATAATTGAGGCTGCAAAAAAATTCATCGTGGATGATATCGAACAAGGCAACATCATCCATGAAAATCAGTTTGGTTTCAGAAAAGGTAAAAGTACACATGATGCCATTGCAATGGTAAGCACGCTTATTTCCACTTCTTTAGACAAAGGCAATAAACCATGCGCGATATTTCTGGACCTAGCGAAAGCATTTGACTCCATACCACACAAAAATATTATAAATAAACTGCATAAAGAAAATATAAAACTAGGTTGGATTAAATGGATAAGCAGTTACTTGGAAAATCGAAAACAGGTGATAAAAGTAGATAGTGAATTCAGTAATTCAATGACATTCGAATATGGCGTACCACAAGGGACAGTATTAGGACCCATATTATTCTTACTATACGTAAATATCTATATGATCAGCAACTAGAATGCACACTACTTTCTTTTGCAGATGATACGGTATTGTTTATTGAGGATACTAATTGGGAAGAGGTTCAGGATAAGGCAAATCACAGTCTACAGCACATAAAAGAATGGCTCGATGTTAATTCTCTAACACTAAACATAAAGAAAAGCTGTTATATAGCATTTTCATCAAGGGAATATGGATTAAACTTACATTTAAACTTGAAAATTCACAATAAATTGTAAATGCAACTCCCTAGAACGAGTTACTCACACGAGGTATTTAGGCGTAATATTCGACCAGCATCTAAAATGGAATTTTCATATAGAAAGTGTAGTATCAAGATTGAGAAAATTGATACCAATTTGTATGCAAGTACGTACTTTCCTGACCAACAGAGTAACGAGAATGTTCAACTTTGCTTTAATCAATTCCATATTACAATATGGTATAATTGCATGGGGATCTGCGGGAGATACTATATTAAAACCTTTACTTGTAACTCAAAAACTACTAATTAAAATACTACTGCATAAACCTCGTAGATTCCCATCCATTGAACTTTTCCCAATCATAAACGTCATTAGTGCAGATAAAATATTCAATATTATTGCCACCATCCAAAGATTTATGGAGTATAAGAGCGGATTGATAGAGTTAAACAGAAATCGTACAAGAGGTGGAACAAAAGAAGAACTATGTCTTCCCTTCCGAACGACTAATATAGGCCAAAAACACTATATTTATAAAGGAATAAAACTATTCAATGACTTGCCAACTGTAGTTAATAAAAGCCAGAATTTAAGAATATTTAAAATAGAACTGAAAAAAATTTACTACAATTAGAAAACTGAAGAAAACTAAAATTCCAAAAATTAATTGGTTGTAATAAGAGATAAAGCAAATTGTGAACAGATATTCTGATTTTTCATACATTCTAAGTTATATTTTGTCAATTATATGTACATAATTCGTAGTAAGCAATTAAGCTATGTAATATTAATAATCAATATTTAAGCATGTCATATATACCATATAAATTTCGCATAATTTAAACAATCTTTTTTATGTTTGATAATATATTTTATTAATATTTTTATTGATTATTTTTTCTTATTATTATTTTAAGACTAGTTTTTAAATTTATTGTTATTATCCTAAGAAATATGAATGAAACATCAAAGTAACGATCGACTCCTTACCCCTAACCTTACAAGGGGGAGTAGTGCAAATTGAATTTAAAATATATTATATTAAAATTGTAAAAACAAAAATGCATTAAATAAAAAAAAAATAAAAAAAAAAAAATCTATAATCCATTCAGAAACGAACTTTCTTTCTGCAAGGGTTTGGCATAGCATACAGTCATACCTTCTCTTTACATTATTAGGCTAATTTATGTTAGTTTTTTAACGCAAAAAAAAAAAAATCCAAGTCGTATTACTAGAATAGTAAAGTAAAATTACCGAAAATTGGAAGACCAGTGTGGTAGGTATTTAAGTCATTAACACTATGTATGGTTATCATACGTGATTTTCTTTTTATTTTTTTTCGTTTTTATTAAATTGTTTACAAAATATTTTGTACTAAATTTGACGTCGATAAATTCGACGTTTTTCGTTTTGAGAAAATCGGCATACCGCCAAATTGTACATTTATGTGGTGGAAAGAGTGGGGGATTCTAATAATTTTTAAACGTGAGTATGAAATAACCTTGAAATCATTATATTCCAATTCAGATAAATAGCTTCTGTACTTTTCAAGAAAACCCACTCATTTTGAAGCTGCGAATGTATAATTTTGCATGGAGAGGAGAAGAAGAGAGAAAGAGATTTGGTCCATTTATGAATTTGATTTTACCTTTTTGACAAAAATGATGTGCAAAAAATTTATACAAAACATTTTAAGTTAGAAATCGAACAGACGACAACGAAGATCACAGCTTAACAATTATAAGTCATAGCGAAAAGATACAAAATTTCGTTTTTATACTTCTTACTTTGGATATCAGAAAACGATTACATAATATCAACTGGTATTTAAAACGTTAGTCAACAAAAACAAATGCAACATTAGTTAAGAATGAATAATAGCATACAGTGTACAAAATAGCCACAAAATTCGGTAAATTTGCGGAATTGTTTATACGAATATGTACGTTTTTTTCGACTGAGTCACAATCAAATCGATTTAGAATGTTAATTGTATATTTATTGAGCTGGCGCCATTCTGACCAGAAATAAGAAAACACGTCTTAAGAACCTGTTGTACAAAATCTTGCAACAAATTCAAGTAAAATATATGTATGTCTGTTGGTAATGTAGAACCTCATATATTTATAAGTTTTTTTTTTTTTAAGGTTCTTACAAACATAATAAGGGCTAATTGCGTTCTACGAAAGAATAATCAACTTGATTATATATATTTTCCATTTTTGTAATTCGGATCAAAACAACAGAAATTAAGTCAGCGATTTTGTTATTGTTATTTCATACGTAACTGCTAAATATTTGGCCAGTAAATAAAACGTATTTGTGAGCAACATTTCGTACTATCATGTTTTATTTTTGTATAAAATACAAAACAAAATCAATAAATTATCCGAAACAAAATAAGGTCATAATTTTTTTTATCTTAATCATTAAATCTTTATTCTTAAATATTTAATTTTCCAACGGCCAAACATGCTTAAGTTTTTTTATGAGTCATTTTAAAAATAATTAAATGTAATTTATTGTGCAAATGTTAATTCATTACAAGAAAAATTACAAATTAAAAAAAAAACTTAAAGAAGTCGGGCGCAGTTTTATTGTTCTTGGAATGATTTGTAGATATGTGGAAAGTCAATGAACAAATTAAGACGGGTAGTAGAAGGAGTGCGGGGAGGAAAGTAATTACTGCGGTGGGGTATTTGTAAATATTTAACGCTTAGCTGCATTTGTTTATCAACAGTTTCAGCACTTAACTAGATTCGATATTTCATTCGTTTCCGTTTGCAAGTTTGTGAGTCTTAATATTGTTTAGAATTTTAAGTCATCTTGATTAACCTGGTATTTCGGCTTTGAATACATTAATTATCTTCAAGGATGTTGATCCAAACTGGCAAACAACTCAAAATAAACTGCCAACAAGTCGGGCGAAACTTTATTATTCTTTGAACAAGTTGCGGATGAATGGAAAGTCAATATGCAGATTAGAGTGGTTAGGAAAGACTAATTGAAAGGGAGTTCTTGGACAGGGCTGTTGTCAATTTAACAATATTTTATTCGTTTCTGCAAGTTTGGGTTCTTATGAGGGGAGGACGAGGGGTAATAGTAAGGGTGGGTAGATGTTAATAGCTTTTTAATTGTTTTGGTGAATGTTTTCACAGTGCATTTCGAATTGAAAGAAAAGATTTCCGGATTCTACACTGTTACGCTTTATTATTCGTGACGTTTCGGTCTCTGCTGAGACCTTTATCAAACTGATCGACAATTACAAAACACAATTATTATATACAAGGAAGGGTAATTATGGTTAAATTAGTTAATTAAGGTTAATTAATTAGTATCAGGTAGCTAAATTAGTTAAGGAACTTAATTTTCTCGTGGTGTGAGTTCAGGTGTGCTAAAAAATTTCCGAGCTCTTCATTCCCATGTTGCCAAATGGTGAAGGTGTCATCCACATACCGCAGATACAATTTCGGTGTTAATGGAGCTGAGTCCAGTGCGTTCTTTTCGAATTCCTCCATGAAAATTTCCGCTACCACCGGTGAAATTGGAGATCCCATAGCCGCTCCTTCCGTTTGCTTGAAGAGTTTCCCTAGAGCTGAAAAGAAAGTATTATTTAGACAAAATTCTATTAAGTCATACCTGTTGTCCGGGATGAGTTTCCTGATGATAATTATCAATCAAATTCCTGTTAAGACCCCCTATAGGGGCATAGGACAGAAACAACTCTCTTCCACAAGGCGCGGTCCTGAGCATCGGCTTTAAGCTGTTGCCAGGACTTGTTTATTCCTCTGGCTTCCTGCTCAACTGCTCGCTTCCATGTGTTACATGGTCGACCAACCCGACGTCTTCCTTGAGGGTTATAATCCAGAGCCTGTTTTGCTCTGGTTTCCTCAAAGTATGACCGATCCACTGCCACTTTCGCCGTTGAATCTCAATACCTATTTTAGTCTGGCGAGTTGTACTCCAAAGTTCGTCGTTGGAGATTACTTCTGGCCAGAATATTCCTAAAATGCGCCGGAGGCATTGGTTTACGAAAGTCTGTAGTTTCTTGGTAAGTCGAACGGTCACTTTCCACGTAGTACAACCATATAACAACACGGATTTGACGCATGCGTCAAAAACTCGCAGCTTCGTGCGAAGGGAGATCTCTCTTAACCTCCAGAAAGGGGAAAGGATACCGAAAGCCTGACGAGCTTTATTTAGCCGAGCCTCAACATCCTTTTCGGTTCCGCCGTCCACGCTGACAATGCTTCCGAGATAGCAAAAATCTTGCACCTCTTCCACATCCTGTCCATTAAGAACAATCGGTGTGCTTGCGTTCGAACCCATGTGCATGTACTTGGTTTTACGCACATTTATTTTCAGTCCCGCCTCTTTGCATTTAGAATGCAACGAGCAAACATTTGACTCTAAGTCCGAACGGGTATGTGCAAGCAAACACACGTCATCAGCATAATCGTAGGATTCTTTAATCATAGCTATGACCTTATCTGGAATACCTCTCCTACGCAAAGCATTCCATATGTAATCTCGCTTAACGCTGTCGAAAGCCTTCTCGAAGTCCACAAACATGAGATGTAGTGGCGAACCCATTTCGGCTGACTGCTCTAATATTATCCGTAGGGTATTTGTGTGGTCGGTACAAGACGACCCTTTACGGAATCCAGCCTGATAAACTTCGAGAGTGCTCTCGACGACATCACTAATCCTATTGAGAATTACCGTAGCCATAATTTTTGATACGGCAGTAAGTAGACATATACCACGCCAATTGCCACAATCCCGAAGGTCGCCCTTCTTCGGAATTTTCACAATGACGCCCTCCTTCCATTCAGTCGGATATCTTCCATCATTCCACACCTTAGTGAAGAGTGGGAGGAGTATATCGGCTGTTATTTCTGGGTCCGCTTTGAGGAGTTCGGTTGGTAGTCCGTCTATACCTGGAGCTTTCCTTCCCGCCATTGACCGAATGGCGGAAGCTATCTCTTCCTTATCTAGGGGATCGTCCCTAATAGAGGATTGTTGCGGTTGGATGTTTGGAAGTTGTTCTGTTTCCGGAATATCTTCATCTGACAAGATGCTTAAAATATCAGAGAAGTATTCCTTCCATCGTCGCAACTGGTGTTCACTCATATTAAGGAGAGTTCCGTTGACATCTCTCACCAGGTGGTTGGCGGTGAAATTCCTGTTCGTCAACTGTTTCATGATTTTGAAAAGTGAACCCATATCCCCAAGGTAAGCCGCAGATTCTGCCTTGTTTGCCAGATCTTCAATGGCCTTTCTCTTGTCGCGTCTAACAGCCTTTTTAAGCTGTATATGAGCATCACGGTAGTTCTGCCTCAAGTCGGGCGTTCGTTGGTTGACATCGGGTTGAGAGATGATTGCCAATTTGGCTTTTTTCCGATTGCCAACCTTGTCCCATGTGTCTTGTGACATCCAGGGTTTCTCACCGCTTTGCACATATCCCACAAATTCTTCAGCACTAGTTAGAAAAGTGTTTCTGGTTGCCTCCCAATTGGCGTCCAGTGTGCGCATTTCATGTTCACCCAATGTGGATGACTTTTCGCGTAGAATGGTGGTGTATTCGCGTTTTTTGTTGGGATCTCTGAGTTTATCCACATTAAGCTTGCGCTTCATTTGAAGAATTTGTGGTCGTCAGATAGCTGCTGTACACAATCTCAAGCAGGCAACCATCAAGTGGTGATCGATGATAATTAAGGTGTCCTTAATCGGGATGTTGGTGAACAGTGATTCCATGTCTAGGCTGACTAAAATACCCGTTGGTTCCAATTTGACTTTCTGAAGAATCTCTACCAGATGAGCGGAATTTTTAATAGAGCGTAATGTGTTACCTACTACAGTACAGGGCGTAACTCAGTCGCGAGAGCCTTAGCCAGTTTTTGGGTATGTGATTGTACCGAACTGACGATGGGTCGAAGTGGGGTATTCTCTTTTTAATTGATTGCTTGAATCACGTCCAATATTCTCTATATAGAATTTGTTTCATAGACGAAGTTGCATAGAATTTTCATAGGATTCGGTGTATTTTACATTCACGAAACCAAACATTTGTATGGAAGGGCTAGAGGAGGTAAAGGAATCGTAAAATTTATGACGCAATTTTATTTCCTTTATCTTGTAAGGTGCGTGTACAAAATTTCAAGTTCGTAGCTTTTAATTTGTTGTTTATTAGTTGATTTAATGAAATTGGTCGAAATCATACTTTTGTATGAGAGGGTGTAGAAGGGCAAGAGTGATTTCAAGACTTTTGACGCAATTTTGTTTCAATTATTTTTAAAAGTTCTTAAGTTAAATTTTAAGTTGATAGCTTTTAACAGTTAGGTGATAATTGTGTTCTTGAAAATGGTCGAAAAAATAATTTTGTATGGGAGGGAGTAGAAGTTTTAAAGGTGGGCGTTTAAAGGGCGTTTGAAACCGTTGACAGAGATATACTATAACAAAAATTGTTTAATATTGGAATACGAGGGAAGGAACACAAATGGTTTATAAGTTATTTGCACAATCGTAAACAATTTATACAAGTAGGACAAAACAAAGCACCACAATAGAAGTTGAAACAGGCATAACACAAGGAACTGAATTAGCAGCAACACTATTTATAATTTACATTAACTCCATAAATCAAGTGACTCTGAATGGTAAATTGTACAAATATGCTGATGATATGGCACTAATATATGCAACAGATACGGAATCAGAAATGGAAAATTACATGAATGAAGATATGGAAAAATTAGAACATTGGATGAACCAAAATAAATTAACAGTGAACATACGCAAAACAAAAATGATGATCTTCAACCAAAAATCAATAGCGACACAAATTAAACTGAAATATAAAGGAGAAATAATAGAACAAGTAAATACATTTAAATATCTTGGATTAACATTGGACGAAAAATTAAACTGGAAAGAACCTTTAAAAAATATTAAAAACAAGTCATCTACTATAGCAGGAATATTCAGACGAATAAGCAAACTTATACCTGAACAATTAAAAATATCAATATTTTACTCACTATTCCATAGCAGAATATCTTATGGAATAGAAATATGGTCATCTTCATTTGCTAAAGAAAACCTAAAAAAGATACAAAAAATCCAGAACAAAGCGATCAAAAATTTATTTAATTACCATAGACTAGAACGTACTAACATCATACACGCAAAAAAACAAATATTAAAAATTGAAGATTATAAAAAACTAATGGAAGCCATGCACATATACAATATAACCAACAAAAATATTAAAACAAATACAACATTACAATTAAACCACGATATCCATCAATATCTAACACGACATGCAAACCAGATAAGGACACAGAAGGCTACAACCGCGAAATACGGTAAATACTCGGCTATCAACAACGCAGCAATTACATATAATAATTTACCAAATAGCATAAAAGCATTAAATAAAATTAACTTAAAAAAAAAAATAAAACAGCATTATCTCAATTTGTATACGAATCTTTAAAATAACATTTTTTTTGTTAAATCTCATTAAACATTTATCCTTTAGTTTGAATTATTTTTGCCTTTATAATAATTGATTAAACTAGCTACACATTGTACACAAATGTAAGTCTAACATGAGCCTAGCTCAAGAGACAAAAAATAATAATAAATAAAAAAAAATACTTTTATTTCAACATGTTGTATTTTTTCGTATTTTTCTAGTATAGCTTAATATATGTTTTAAGTTTCAATTAGATAGCTTAAGAGATAGTTGAGATATTCATTCTTAAGTGATTTTATTTGCGCCCCCCTGACCCTCCGCCTTAAAATAATTAGCTACTCTCTAAGCTGATTCCGGTGGAACTATATAGCACCTTAATGGTCCCAAAGCATGAATTTTTTACGATAAGTAATTTCGAAGATATAATCATTGGAAAAAACAATTCGGTCGACAATTTGTTTTTAGACCCCTCCCCCTCTTTCCGGACGCCAACGGATAAAAAAATTAAATTATTTTTAAGTTTGTTCCACAACCCTCTCTATATCTACTGATTTTCAACTTCCTACCTGCATTCGTGGTGGAAATATTAGCAAGTGTAGTTTTTGACTCTTCCCCTCCCCCTTCCACCTAATACCCCCCAAAATTTAGAAAATAAAATTCACTTACCCAATCAACACTCCACCCAAAACCGAACATTCTACCTTTAACGGTCTCGAAGATATGAGTCCATATGAACGGCGGTCAGCATACAGCGGACGGATGTAGCTTTTCTGACAGTGAACTCATTAGTTCTGACTTCCAAGTCTCTCGTAGATATCGATATGTTTCCGATCTGAGATTAAAAGGCGGGGGTGTATTATTAGCAGTCCGAACCTGAATTGATTGTGTAATAGTTCCTGTACCGAACCATCATTGTATGTCAAACTCGTGCTTAGCAATAAGGGTATTAAATTTTTTTGACATATGTATATTCCCCCATCGAGTCCTTGTACTTTATATGACAAACAGTTGACTGTATAACTTTTGTTTATAATAGTATGAATATCTCTAACGAACTCATTTTACTGGGTGATTTTAATATTCCAAGTCTTTCTTGGTCGTTCTCTGACGATGATTCTACTTTCTTAGTTTCTGATGCTTCGTCCTCCCTCGAATGTTTTTTGTTGATAGCATATTTGCACTTGTCTCCAGCTTCCTATGGAAGACAGCTTGATTTGGCTTTTAATTCTGATTACTGTGCCTGTTCCGTGGAAGAGAGCGTAACCTCAATTTCGACCATTGATATCTTGCACTCTCCTATTAACATATTTCTTGTAATTGACGAGGAACATATTTTCAGTTCTAGTGAGTTAGAGCTATTTTTCAGTTTTATGAAGGCAGATTTTTCGCAGTTGGACTACCTTATCTCTAATTTCAACTTTAATGAATTTTTTGACAATCCCGATTTTGAGGGTGCCCTTGTTGATTTTTATTATATCCTGTACCATTTTCTTGTTCCTACAGTTCCTTTTATTTATCGCAAAAATATCTCATTGTCTTATCACTGGTATACTAGTGAGTTGCGCGCAATTCGCAATTTTCGCAATGCTGCCTGGAATAGGTATACTAGGACGAAGAATGACACTGATTTTCGTTTGTATGAAGATTATTATGATTTATTCAAAGATTTAGCTACTCGCTTGTATTCTGAATATTTACTTAAAGTGCAGTCAGATATTATTAGAGATCCCTTGAAGTTTTGAGGATTTGTTAATTGTAAGCATAAATCTGATGGCTTCTTTTCAATTCCTTGGCAGTAATAGTAATGATCGATTTACAATTTGTAATTTTTTTGCCACATTCTTCAGTGGATCTTTTACTGGTAGTGACTTTATCCCTGACATATCATACTTTAATAACTTTAGAAATACTGCTTCAACCACTTTGTCTAGTACATATACCGATTTCTTATGAAGATGTAGTTTATCAAATCTCTCTCCTTAAGGATGTTTTTTCACCCACCCTGATGAAGTTCCAGCAGTTGTCTTTAAACGCTGCTTTCTTTCTATCGCTGAACCAATCTCTCTACTATTTCAGAGATCCCTTAAGACTGGGATTTCCCCTGCTTCCTTTATCATACAGTGGTGCAAAATTGGCCATTGTAAACTATCGACCAATAGCTAAACTGTCAGCTTTTCCAAAACTTTTTGAGTCTATAATTATGAGAGCATGTCATTTCAGTGTAAATCCTTAACTTCGAGTAAAGAACATGGTTTTGTCAGGAATAGATCCACTGTCACTAAACTGATGGAGTTTACAATTGGCTATTGAAGAGGGGCAGCAAATCGATTGTATATTTACTGATTTGAGTAAGGCTTTTATAAATTACCTCACTCCATTATATTGTTGAAATTGGACTTGTTTGGTTTTCCTACTTGGCTTAGCAATTAGATTAAGTCATATCTAATTGATAGAACTTACCAAGTTCTTTTTCGGGGTTGTACTTCTAAGCCATTTGCGGCGCATTCTGATGTTCCTCAAGGAAGTCATTTGGGACCACTTTCTTTTTATCCTGACCATTAATGATGTTGCATCTGTTTTTAAATATTCGGAAGTACTCATTTATGCTGATGACATTAAAATCTTTTGATTTCTTAATTCCAACTCTGATAATTTTCGTCATGAGGATTTGATTAATTTTAGTAACTGGTGTCGTCATAATGGTCTTAGACTGAATTTGGATAAATGTCATGTAATGTCATTTACTAGGAAAATCTCTCCGTTTGTGATAATTTATAGTCTTAATGACTGTATTTTGGAACGAGTTAGTTCCATTATTGACCTAGGTGTTACATTTGACCAAAATATTGATTTTGGTTTGCATATTAATAAGATCGTGCAGAAAGGTAATTCTATGTTGGGACTTACCACACGCTTATCCAAGGAATTTAACAATTCGCTTGTGTAATGCCGAGTACTGGCAACACTTTGTAGAAGAAGGAAAAAAGAAATAAAGGTTGCGAATGGACGCTAGACATAGAAAGACGTGTTAATTATTATTGCCGGCCCTGAACAATTAGAAAAGTTCTTAAACTTGTTAGACTAATTCTCTATAGCACCTTCGTTAGATCTCACCTGGAATATGCTTCTCAAGTTTGATCTCCTTCTTATGGTGAATACATTGGCAGAATCGAATCGATTCAGCGTAAATTTGTAAGAATAGCCTTATGTCACCTTAATTGGAACGACAGAGTTCGTCTTCCTCCATATACTGATCGACTTCAGCTATTAAATATGTCATCGCTTTCGAAACGACGTGAAGTAGCTGATGTAATTTTTGCTCATAATCTTACAGGGTTAGTAGATTCCTCCACCCTTTTGGGTTTGATGAGCTTTGATGTTGGTCAATTTTTAACAAGGTATTCCAAACTGCTGCGGATTGGTTTTCACCGGACAAACTATGGTATGAATGAACTGATTTCGCGTCTCGCGAGATAAGTTAATAAGAATGCTGATGTATTCGACTAGTCGTAGACTTAATGCTAGTTGACACCGATGTATGTAAATTCTTTGTCAATTTCTTGTTTTTATTATCTGTACTTGGTGTTGGGATGTTAATGTATGTTTCGTCCCTTCGCTAAGTGATAAGCCAGAGGATAAATCGACTTTCAATTTTACTTTATTATTTTAATAATAAAGTATTGTAATCGACTTGGGAAAAAAAAAAATTTGCTACCCTGAAATTTTTTTTTTGCGTTTCATGACTAAAATAGCCTAAAAATGCAAAAAAAAAAACATAAAGAATTATGATATTTATCATATGATACTCTAGATGAAATGGAAATGACTTTAATATACTGGAAAATATGTCATCTCAAACTCTTTCGAATAGTGAATAGAGACTTTTGCATGGGAGGTGGTAGAAGTAGAGGGGGAGGTTTGTATTTTTCGTATATGACACCGAACATGGCATGCAAAATGTTTTTTGCTGAATTTAAAGTTTTTATTTTCATTATTTTTAAAGAAATTGGACATAGTGTTCCTGAAATTGGGGCATTTGTATGGGAGGTGGTAGAGGAAGTGTAGCGTTTAAGATGATTTTGAAACTGCTTATCATCACCCTTATCACCATGCTTTGATTCAATTTCAAAGTCGATAGCTCTCATATATTCGAAGGAAGAATGCTTTTCTTGAATTTATAATACAGATATTTATATGGGAGGAAGTAGAAAGAGTGAAGCGGAGCTGAAAATGACTTCTAACATTTATTGCAATTATTAAAAAACAAATTCTGGCAAAATTTTAAGTTTGTACTTTTTCTAGTTTTAATGAAAATTGATATAATGCGTTTAACAAAAACTATGCATTTGTATGGGAGGGGGTAGAAGGAGTGTACGGATCAAAACAATTTTTTTTTACGTTATTGATGTTTCACGTTATTGATGTTTCTTTTTTTATACTTTGTACAAAGTATAAAGTTGATAGCTTTAACAGTTTTGAAGAAAAATTATTTAATTTAAATTTCAAAATTTCGTGAAATTTGTATGAGAGGGAGTAGAAGGAGTGAGGTGAAGTTGATAATTATTAAAAAAAAAATTGCAATTATAGTAGAATTAATTCTACCAAAATTTCGTCTTTTCAGCTTTACAAGTTTCAATGAAAATCGAAAATATGTATTTTTCGAAATTGTCCATTTGTATGGGAGAGAGTAGAAGGAGTGAGGGGATCAGATCAATATTCCGTGATATATCATAATACTTTGACCCAAATTCCAAGTCGATCGCTTAAATAGTTTGAAAGAAAAATTAATTTTTTAATATTTCAAAATTCCATGAAATTTGTATGGGAGGTGGTAGAAGGAGTGGGGGGATGTAGCCCATTCACGAACTTAAAGTTACTTTTTTGCGAAAAATGACACACAAAAATTCTTAGCACTATAGCTCAAAGCTTTCGAGAGTTATGCTGTAGACAGACGCACAGACGGACAGACAGACAGACGGACAGACAGACAGACGGACAGACGGTCACTCGGAATCGAGGTTCTTGAGCGACAACAGATATTTCTGTACCCTTGGCGGCTCTGTGCGAGCGTTATTTCGTAGCGTTACAAACGGTAAGGCAAACACAATATGCTCTCAGATTTCATCTAGAGTATAAAAAATCCGTCTGTCTGTACGCCATTCGCCGTACAGGGGGGATTGTAGATAGTTGCGGATCTCAGGCGGATACCCATTTTGGGGTGTGTACGGGTTCAGGGGGAGGCGGGAGGAGCGCTTCAACCGAAAAATACGAATTCAAATACCTCAACCATGGTTACAGCTAGGAAGCTAAAAATCAACATACATATAGAGGAGTTTGTGGGACAACTTTTAAAAATAATTTAGTTTTTTATCCATTAGGATGGGCTAAGAACCGATTGACGACCGAATTTTTTTTTCAAACGATTATATCTTCGAAATTACTTATTGTAAAAAATTGATATTTTGAGACCATTAAGATGGCATATAGATCTACGAGAATTAGTTAGATAGAAGCTAATTATTGTATGGGGGAGGGTCAGTGGGGGTGCAAGAAAAAACACTTAAAAATGAATATCTTGAATATCTCTTAAGCTATGTAATTGAATCTTGAAACGTATACTAAGCTTTGCTAGCAAAATATGAAAAAAACATAACATGTGGACATAATAGTAGTGGGGGAAATGGGGAGCATTTCAAAAATGGCGCACTTTTCAAAATTACAAATCGGTATATCTCAAAATTGAGTACAGATATCAAATCAAAAACTTGTCAGATTGTAGAACTATATAGTTTTTAATTTTGGTAAAAAATTTAAGTTGGGGGGTGTAAGGGGAGGGAGGTGGAAAACAAAAATGTTGAAAATTTTGAGTGATTTTTTATGGCTCTGGTAAATGATATTTTCACGTCGACACATTTATTTAATGTACACAGAAAAAAAATAATAATTTGTTCCAAAATTGTTATGCACCGAAGTGGGGGTCTACCGTGCACAAGGTGTTTCATGTTCAATGAAACGGAAAATTTTTGAATGAAATTTTTAGGTAGAAACTTGAAAATTTGCGAAATGCATTTAAAAAAAAATCTCTAAAAGTTTGAAATATTAACTGATCGAATATCCTTAAAAGTTCTACCCCCTCCTATACAAAATTATTTTTTCGATCATTTTTAAGAAATCAATTATCACCTAACTGTTAAAAGCTACCAAATTGAAATTTTGCACAAAAGCTTACAAAAATAATTCAAATAAAATTACGTTAAAAGTTTTGAAATCGCACTTGCCCTTCTACCCCCTCCCACACAAACGTATGATTTCGACCTATTTCATTGAATCAACTAACAACCAACAAATTAAAAGCTACAAACTTGAAATTTTGTACAAGCACCTTACAAGAGAAAGGAAATAAAATTGCGTCACAAATTTTACGATTCCCTTACCACCTTTACCCCCTCCTATACAAATGTTTCATCATCATCATCAATGGCGCGACAGCCCAAATCGGGCCCTGGCCTCCTGAAGTCGTCGCCTCCAATCGTCTCGATCCAAAGACCGCGTCCTCCAGCTGCTAATTTTTAAAATGGCTTTGCTGTCTTCATCAACCGAGTCTTCCCATCGCTTGCGTGGTTTGCCTACTGGCCGGTTACCACTCGCTTTGCCTTTAAGAGCACGTTTGGGGATTCTTCTGTCTTCCATTCGCTCTACATGGCCAGCCCACTGCAGTTTACGTAGCTTGATGAACGTTGAAGCTTCTGGCTCGTCGTAGAGTTGATACAACTCATGGTTGTATCTTATTCGCCATTCCGTTCCTTCCTTCACAGGTCCCAAAATTCTTCGGAGGACCTTTCTTTCGAATGCGTTAACTGCTTTTTCGGAAGTTCGCGTTAATGTCCACGTCTCGCTGCCATAACAGAGCACAGGTCGTATAACAGTTTTATAAATCCGCAGCTTATTGTTCCTGTGCACTTTCTTGGATTTCATTATTGGAAGTACCGAATAATACGTCTTATTTGCAAGTATTATCCGTCGTTTGATTTCGTCTGTTTCATTACCGTCCTTTGCTAGATTAGCCCCAAGATATATGAAGTTGTCCACACTCTCCAAATTATATTCCGCAATTGTTATGTTTTGTCTGATTGGCGTTCTCCTTCTTGTTTGCGTCATTACTTTTGTTTTGCTTTCATTAATGCGCAACCCGACTTCTTTTGCGGCGGAGTCAAGATTGACAAATACCTCCTTAGCACTAGGGAAGGATCTTGCTAGAATGTTAATGTCGTCAGCGTATGCTACTAGTTGGGTGGACTTGAATAGTAGTGTCCCGTTGGTGTCGACTGGGATTTTTCGGACGACATACTCTAGTGCCAAGTTGAAAAGCATAGGAGCTAGACCATCTCCCTGCTTTAAACCACATTCCGTTCGAAAGCTGGTTGTGGAATCGGTTTGTATTCTCACTTGGGATTCAGTGTTCGTCATTGTGAGTCTTGTTAGTCGGACTAGTTTTGGAGGAATTCCAAAGTCAAGCATGATTTGGTACAGTACGCTCCTGTCGATACTGTCGTATGCTTGTTTAAAATCTACGAATATTTGGTGCACGTCTGTGTTATATTCCCAGCATTTCTCAAGCACCTGTTTCACCGAGAATATCTGGTCTGTTGTAGATCGTCCGGTTCTGAATCCGCCTTGGTATTCGCCAATTATTTCATTAGTATAGGGCTTAAGACGACGTTCAATAATTTTTGTCAGTAGTTTATAGGACGTACACAACAATGATATACCTCTGTAGTTCTCACAGCAGAGTTTGTCTCCTTTCTTGTAAATTGGACATATAATACTTTTTCGCCAGTCGTCGGGTATGATTTCCTCTGTCCAAATTTTGCATATCATGTTGTATAGTATTTCAGCGACACAGTTTCCACCGTTTTTCAGAAGTTCAACTGGTAATTCGTCAATTCCCGGCGCTTTGTTTCGTTTTTGGTCACATAGGGCTGCTTTGATTTCAGCAAGCGTGGGTGGTGTCGATGATGGTTCATGTTCGTCAGTTGAGGCTTCAATTGAAATGTTGTTTGTCGTTATCGGTGCTACTGGGATGGGATTCAAAAGATGTTCAAAGTATGAAGCCCATCTCCTTTTGATTTCTTCTGTGTCGCTGATGATATTGCCCTCTGCGTCTTTGCAGAGACTGGTTTTTGGTTTATATCCCATTTTTAAATCTTTTACTATGGCGTATGCGTCCCGCGTTTTATTTTTTCTCATGTCGTCGTCCATTTTTTGTATCTTGTCATTATGGTACTTCCTTTGTTTTCGTCTGCAGGTCTTTTTCGCATTTCGCCTAAGCTCGTCATATCTTTCTTTTTTGGCTCGTGTTGGTCGTTCAGTAAAAAATTTGTAAGCTTCGTTCTTTCTATCTATTGCGTCGCGACATTCTTGGTCGAACCAATCATTATTTTTTCGCCGTGCTTGATACCCTAATACCTCTTCCGCGGAAGATTTGATGCCGTCTCGTATTTTTATCCACGCATTCTCTACTGGCATATTTTTGATATCTTCATATATTGGTGTCAGGTGTTTATTACATGCTAATATGTAAGCCTGCGCCACCGTTTCGTCGTTAAGCTTGTCGACATTGAATTTGCGAGCTCTACTCGTTTTCGAATATCCACGACAAGCTATTTTGCATCGATACTTAGCTCTGACTAGATAGTGGTCAGAGTCACAATTCGCACCGCGGAGAGTTCGTACATCAAGTATGCTGGAAGCAGCCCTTTTCTCAATTAGAACGTGGTCTATTTGGTTGAAGGTGTGACCATCTGGTGATGCCCACTTTCGTTTATGAATATCGCGATGTGGGAAGCACGTAGAGCTTACTATGATATTTTTGCTGCTTGCGAAATCAATAAGACGTTGGCCATTGTCGTTGGTTATGTCATGGAGACTGTGCCCTCCTGTTGTTCCTCTATGAGCCTCCTCCTTTCCGACTTTTGCATTAAAATCCCCTAAGACAATTTTTAGGTCATTCGAGGGCAGTGAGTCATAGGTTGTCTCTAGGGTGGCATAAAATTCGTCAAATGTTTGGTTTCGTGAATTTAAAATACGAGAAAACCGAATCCAATGAAAATTCTATGCAACTTCGTCTATGAAACTGACATTCTATACAAAGAATATTTGACTTGGTTTAAGAAATCAATTAAAACTATTAACATCCACCCACCCTTACTATCACCCTCACCCCTCCCTTCAAGAAAACTCAAACTTGCATAAATAAACGAATGAAATATGGAGCTTTTGAACGTTTCCGCAAAGTGTTAAATTGAGAACTGCTCTGCTCAAGAACCCCCTTTCATTTAGTCTTCTCTTACCACTCTAACATGCATATTGACTTTCCACTCATCCGCAACTTGTCCCAAAAATAAAATAATAAAGTTTCGCCCGACTTGTTGGCAGTTTATTTAAATTTGGAATCGATTTATGGCAATTCCTTGAATTAAGGAATCCTGATAGTGATAGCATCATCATAATCACGAATCCCACCAAAGAGATCGAAGAGCGTTCCACCGCAATTGAAAGGCAGAGCAAGATGTCACGTTTGCAGTGAAGAAAATTCTGCCACCAAAAACAACGTGTTGTTTTTGTGAAAAGCGAAATGTTTGTGTAAAATGCATTGAAGAAAAATTAATTTGAATCTTTTTTTTTCAAATAAATTAACATTATAAAATCAGTTACTTTTTTCATTTCAATTCAAAAAAAGCAATTAATCGTTAAACATATTATACATATACCGAAATTCCATATACATATGTAGAAATCTACAGACAAAGGTAGACAACCTAAGTTTTTTTGAAGAGGAGATGAAGTTTAACATCTTGAAGATGCAGAGCACAACGTCACTAAGCTTTCGGCTACAGAAACAAACTAATGCATCAAGAATTCAATAAAATTAATAAAATGATCCGGTTGGCAAATTATCCAGCACTGATGATAACCTTCCGATTTCTTTCAGAATTGTCTCCAATATTTGGAAATAACGAATTTTTAATGCACTTTTTGTGCTAAATTTCTTGCTTAAAGGTTCTGCATAGCCGTAACTCACGAACTAGTCCCAAGATTTGGTTTGCTGGGTAATGGCAGGTCTTGGAAGATAGTAGCATAGGTCAAAGGATTTTGTTGATTACGACAACATGAACAAAATTTCACAGTGAAATAATCATCGAGATAACTTGCAGATGAATAAAATTATTCGAGATTTTCTTGGTACCAAAATGTGATTTAATTTTGCCAAATAGATCGTTCTATCCTCACCCGACCCGCAGTTGAGATTAGAGGAGAGCACATAAGCATAATTATTATTGATCGCCAGTCAGCGAGTGTATTCACCCCGTCATACATAGCTTAGAGGCGCTCGACATTGCTATCAAACATGTTCGTGATTGAGCGCACTTACGCTCTGAATTCCGAACAATTTGTGGATTGTGGGATGCGATGGGACAGAACACAGAACTTTGCAGTGGAACGAACAGCCGCACTGACTGATTGCCTGAATATGAAAAACGTTGGAACTGGAAGGCAAGAAAAATACCCGCTTCCGGCGAGTCGGCAATCTCTTGCAACAAGTCTCAACCTCAGTTCAGTTCTAGCGCGGCCCCGCCGAGAAATTAAACTCGAACTGGCGCACGGTTTCGATCCTCGATATCGCTAAGCGATCGCGCATGCCCATTAGAATTGTTTCGATTAAATTTGGACGTTGTTTGGGGCAATCTAAATAATTTTATTGTGTTCAGGTCGGTCGGCAGCTGTCACGAAACCTTTAGTCGAATTTGTGCAGTGCATAGTGCGAACTTGAAATAAGTGACTTTGTCGTGGGCTCCTGCGGGATTTTCGGGGTTAAGTGGTTTCGGAATTGATTTCGGAGTTGATTTCGGAGTTGATTTCGGAGCACTTCAAGAACAGACCGATGCCCAGCGTTCTTTTCGGAGTGAAGTGAACCGGCAGACAAACGTCCATTTGTGTTCTAAGTAAGAATTTTTTCTTTTCTTTTCTTCTGTGTTTCGAATTGCGGGCAGTTGCACTATTTACAGTATGTTAGTTCGCATGGGTTGGTTATGGGTTCAAATTTACCTGGTTGTCTTTTCATGACTGCAGTAAACAAAGAAAAGCGGTTCTACTCGAGAAGAAAGTATGTTCGCCAGGTGACCGACCTACTCTGTAGTCTAGGAATCATGGCGTTTTTTTCCGGTCGTCGTGCACTACAACTTTTCTTCGGTGTACAATGTGTTCACACAGCTCTGTCGTTGAAGATTTTCTTAAGTTTTAGTTCCACTCTACTGCGTACAAAATTGAATATTTGCTACTTTGCTGCAAGTTTTGTTGCTAGAATTATAGAGCATCTAGTAGATATCAGATATTAGTAGTGCCGGGATTTTGTGCAGACGGTTCTCGCTCTAGTTAACCGTCACGGACAATATTGTGCAACTGGCGAGATAAGCGATTTTGTGCATTTTGTTCTTCTGGCGTGTATGAGTCGCATTCTTCTCACGCTTGCAGTGGGTGGGTTGTCGATAAGAGATTATCGCTGCGCCTTATCTTTAAATTGCGGATAAAATTATGATTTACGAATTACATTATGTGAAATGTTCTTTTATAACTTTCAAAACGTAAATCAAATAAATTCCTTTCTCCATATGTCCTTATCAATGTTAGAAATACAGTGAAATATCTAATAAACGGATACCATTGATACCAACATTTTTGAGCAGTAAACAGAGGTGTTCGAATAGCGAATAGTAATTATTGTATGCTAGGGTGTAGCCTAGTGAGTAGCGTGTTGGTCTACAATGCGAAGGTCATAAGTTCAAATCCCGGTCAACATATAACTCAAGCACATTGCTTACATGGATATACCTTGGTTACCTCAATCTACGAAAATGAAAAATTCGTAGATAGAGGGTTGTGCGAAGAGCTAACAACTCTTCCGCAATAAATAATGAAAATATTAAGGAACCCGAAAGTCAGGAGGCCAAAGTCCGATTTGGGCTATAGCGCCATTGAAGAGCTATTGTATGGGAGTTGGTAGAAGTAGAGGGGGATGTTTGTAATTTTACTTTATTATTCTAATAGTAAAGCATTGTGATCGACACCGAAAAAAAATAATTACCCTGAAATTTTTATTATTTAAGTTTCATGACTAAATTACCCTAAAAATGCAAAAAAATAAAATAGCAGAATTATGATTGAGCGGAAGCCCAATTATAAGATACTCTAGATAAAATGGAAAAGAGTTTAATGTACCGGAAAATATGTCATCTCAAATTCTTTCGAATAGTGAATACAGTCGGACCCGGTCATAAGCGCACGTATTTCGCTCGAATTTTCCGTGCTTATAAACGAGTTTTGCTAAAAAGCGGTGCCCTTATATAAGAATAAAGTGCTTATAAGTGGTTCTCGGATCAAGCTTCAATTTATGCGCATATCCAGAGCATGCAGTTCTTTAAAAATAATCTCAATTAAACAATCATATTATTTTAAATTTGTCAAAATTAAATTTATTTCAAATTATTAATTTAGATTATATGAGTGAAAAAGAATTACAATATTTTTCGCTTATTCACATCAAAAAGGTCCATTTACAATAGTGTTAAGTTTGATCGATAATTCCATGCATTCGTTATCAAGCAACATTTTTATTTTCAAGAGATAACGATCTCAATCTTTCTTCTTTTTTTAACAATCGCAAATATGACCGACAACTCATATTCAACTTTTAGGCTCTTCTATTTCCATGTTCTCCTTTTTAGCGTTTCTTTGCTATATATTACACTTCTATTACTTAAATTGGAATTCGTTATAAGGGTAAACTTAAAATCCACTAAAAAAAGTTCATGGTACTTATTATGTACAACGAACAATAAAAAACATAACAGGAGTACGATTGGGCATAAAGCCCAATCGTGCGATACTCTAGATGAAAGAGAAATTTTTGTATCTTAAGAAATTTTTGTATCTTAAGAAATTTTGTAGGGGAAGTGGTAGAGGGGGTGACGACATTGAACTAATTTTTTCACATGGCAGTAAGGTTGCTATCAAAATGTTTTATACAAAATTTAGGATTTAGAAATTTAATAGGTACTGAGAAAATTAGTGTATTGGATGTAGTGAAGTAGTGCAGTTTGTATGGGAGGTGATAGAAGGAGGGGCGAGTTTTTAATGACTTTTCAGAAATAACTATAAATATCATGCTTTTGACATGTCTTAAATTGCAGATCAGTAGTATTCATACTTTTCATGAAAATCGACTTTTTATAAAGTTGTGAAATTGTGTAATTTTGTATGGGAGGGGGTAGAAGGGGTAAAGCTAATCGCCTAATTTTTTTTTGATTTTACTAATAATTCTAAATAAATATTTAGTGCATAATTTCAGCTCGGTCAATTTTATACGCACTGAGTAAATTGGCTTAGAGCATTTCATGAAAAAGTGCAGTTTGTATGGGAGGTGGTGGAAGGAAGAAGAGGACTCAAATAACTTTTTTACAGTAGATTTAGACTATCACAAAAGTAAAATATTCCAAATTTCAGATCAATAGCATTTATATTTTTCGAGCAAATCTGTTTATTGTGAAATTACGAAATTGTGTCATTTTGTATGGGAGGGGGTAGAAGGGGTACAGCTAATCGTCTCATTTTTTTTGGTCTTGATAATAATTTCAAATAAATATTTTGTACACAATTTCAGCTTGATAACTATTATACGCAGTGAGTAAATTGGTTTAGGGCATTTCATGAAAAAGTGCAGTTTGTATGGGAGGTGGTGGAAGGAGGAGAAAGACACAAATTATTTTTATAGAGTAGATTGGAACCATCATAAAAGTATTACATTCCAAATTTCAGATCAATGTCATTTGTACTTTTCAAGGAAATCCGTTTATTGTCAGATTGCGAAATTGTGTCATTTTGTATGGGAGGGGGTAGAAGGGGTGGAGCGATTTGGCTCGTTCACAAACTTGACCTTACTTTTTTGTTAAAAACGACGTATACAAAATTTGAGCTTTCTAGCTCAACGCGTTCTCAAGCTAGAGAGGACACGGACGGACAGACAGACGGACAGACGGGCAGACAGACGGACAGACGGACAGACGGACGGACGGACGGACGGACGGATGGTTTCTGTTCGCTTTCTATCATTCAGTCCTCCGTAACATCTGCAAATATTTGTCAGTAAGCAGCCAGTACAACTGAGCAATATACCAGCTTCTCCACTCGCTACGGTCGTTCTCACTCCCCTTCCCCAACCTTCCCAATCCCATTCCTTCCCTCCATGACTGTGTTTGTGCATTGCCGAAATTGCCTATAACACAGGTCATTCTGTAAAAAAAAAAAAAATGAAAATGATCGAAAAAATAATTTTGTATGGGAGGGGGTAGAAGTCTTAAAGGTTTTCGACCAGTTAGTATTTCGTATATTTAGAGATTTTTTTTAAATGCATTTCCCAAATTTTCAAGATTCTACCTTAAAATTCCACTCAAAAATTTTCAGTTTATGTGTTTTTTTTTCAATGCACATGAAACACCTTGTGCACGTTAGACCGGGTGTCGGTTTGTAACAATTATGGAACAAGTTATTATTATTTTTCTATGTAGGTATATCAAATAGATGTATTCACATGCAAAATTTAAACATTGTATCTTTCACCAGTGCCCTAAAAAAATCACTCAAAATTCTCGACATTTTTGCTTACCACCTCCCTCCACTTACACCTCCCCACTTAAAATCTTTAACAAAATTAGCGACTATATAGTTCTACAATCTGATAAATTTTCGTTTTGATATTTGAACTTAATTTTGAGATATAACGATTGTAATTTTGAAAAGTGCGCCATTTTTGAAATGCTCCCCATTTCCCCCAATACTATTAATTTAACATGTTATATTTTTTCGTATTTATCTAGTATAGCTTAATATATGTTTCAAGTTTCAGTTACATACCTTAGGAGATAGTTGAGATATTAATTTTTAAGTGTTTTTCTTTGCACCCCCCCTTACACTCCTTCTTGCAATAATTAGTCACTCTCTTAGCTGATTCCGGTGGAGCTATATGCCACCTTAATGCTCCCAAAATATGAATTTTTCACAATAAGTAATTTCGAAGAT
This sequence comes from Chorisops tibialis, assembly GCA_963669355.1. Taxonomy (NCBI): domain Eukaryota; kingdom Metazoa; phylum Arthropoda; class Insecta; order Diptera; family Stratiomyidae; genus Chorisops; species Chorisops tibialis. The sequence continues at coordinate 278,550,719 of OY770262.1, forward strand.
AAAACAAACAAATTCGGCCGACAATTTGTTTTTAGCCCTCCCCCCTTTTCGGACGCCAATGGATAAAAAAATTAAATTATTTTCAAAGTTTGTCCCACAACTCTCTCTATATCTGTACTTATTTTCACCTTCCTATCTGCATTCGTGGTGGAGATATTAGCAAGTTAGTTTTTGACACTTTCCCTCTCTTCGCCTCCCCCTTCCACCTAACAGCCACCAAAATTTAGAAAATAGAGCTCACTTACCCAATCAACAATCCACCAAAAGACGAACATTCTACCTTTAAGGGTCTCGGAGATATGAGTCCATATGTACGGCGAGACGAATTTTTTTTTTTTGCATTTTTAGGCTAATTTAGTCATGAAACGCGAAAAAACAAAATTTCGGGGTAGCACATTTTTTTTTCTGTTGTTATGGTTGAAGGCGGCTGGCGATAAATTTTTGTATAATTTTCAAATTATTTCGCGCTGAAATTCGAAACTGACACTTCAGAGTTCGAAGCAGGCAGATTTGAGTTCAGTGTCGATCATGACCCGCGGCCAACTTCAGGTGTCAGCACGCCGCATGGAGCGGAAGGAAAGAAAAACGAGGAGTCGGTTGTGGTTTATCGTCGGGAATTGAGCTCGTTTCGCGTGCGGGTTAAAATTTTTTTCCCAAAATTTATAAGTCGCGTCATTCAATTGGCTTACATCGAAACTATCGAGACAAAACCCGACAGTTCCAGATACCTTTTCGTCTGTCAGAAACGCATTGCGGTCCCTTTGGAAAACGAATGAAGGTATAAAAAGGTTATGAAATTCCGGAGTTTTGTTCCGTTATTTTTTTTCTTATTTTCTTCGCGTTCCCCTCGTGCAGTTCATTTGCATCGTCCGGAAGAATTTCTGCGAGGAATTGCTGTCTCGTGCGTTTTAAGCAAAGGAGCAGCAGGGAAGCAGCAGCGGCAGCAAGGAAATCATTGCGTGTGCGAGATCCGGAGCGACATAGCGACAAGCGGCCGTGAGTATCGCGTGGCAAAACCTTCCAAGGGGTCAGCAAGTGATTCAACATACCGATCTCGACGATAAGATTTTCGTGGCAAAGAAAGGTATTTTACCACGACGTAAACGCGGTCGTTCAGTCGGCGTTTCGATCAGTAGCGGTAGCCAAAATACATCGTCGAATGATGCGCACAGGACGTCAAATGATCGCAGTACGCATAGCGTTCGGTAAGTCCTTTGGAACCGCCCTTTCATTTTGCAATTATAAGTTGGCCGAATTAAAGCCAAAGCTCCGATAGTTTTCGTATCGCAGCGACAGCGACGTCAGCCCGAAGGAGTGCAAGAACCGAAACGCAAGTGAAGTTCAAGGTTCTCGATCCGCTGTCATAATTAAACTTTGTGCTTGCACGGTGTGAAAATAATGAGAAGACGACAGTCGTTCGAATAACCGCGCCGAGTTCTTCCATCAGCATGAAAAGCCCCGACTTTAAGTGTTCCGCCGCGTAACGGAGCACGTTCTCCAAATCCCAGAAAAATCGCATAAGAAACCTGAAACGGTCATCTATCGAGTGCAAGAATTCTTATAAAATTCAAAAAAATAAACCGATGCAGTGAAAATCGACGGCACATAAAAAAAAAAAAAAAAAAATATTAAAAACAAGTGCTTGCAAGTGATCGGGCCGACCATAAGTTCCCGCCATTTTGAGAGTCGTGTCGTGGTGTCAGGTAATTGAATTGCAACTATTCCGTTCGAATTCGAACGCCGGTCCGCCTGTAGCTGTGATATGTACAGCAGTTCGGTACTGTCATGTGTACGGTAATGTGATTTAATTTATGGACAATTTTGAGTCGGTCGTAATTTTATTGTTCTTGGTGACGCTTTTTGCAACCATTATTTCGAGACGAGACGGTTTGCTACGAGTATAAATCAAGGAAAACTTAGAAGCAGTGCGAAAGAAAATAGCGGTGAGAGTGAGTCTAAACTGTTATCTTTTATCTTGATCGCTGCAAATCTCGGTTTTCAAAAAGATTTAATGAACCATGACGTCACTCATCCCGTGGCGGAAATCTGTGACACTCTCCTTGAGATTCCGATCAGCGCGGACATGTGAAGCGCCCTTGTCGTATTCGTTTGATGCTTTATAGATGCTTCCTCTTCGAAATGTAACATTTTGTTAAGCAAACGCTGTTTTATGTGGGAAGAAAAAGAAATAAAGAAAAAGGACAGAAGAAACCAAATCATTCAAGCAGAACTAAAAGAAATCCGTAACCAACAATAGCACCGACAATTATTTTCAAGAATCAAAAAAAAAATAACCGCAATGAATTCTTTTAGAGAAAGCTTTAATTTCCGCGTTCGCGAGAATTATACGAAAATGCATTTCTTTATCTCGACGTATATTTTAAGCATTATCCCTAATATTATTCAATTTTAACTATTTTTTTTTTCTCTAATAGTAAAATTTATCCTATTGATTAGAATTAACAAATCTTCGAATGACCGATGAATCTGTTTCTGTTGATTATTATTCTATTTGGTTTATTTTTATTTTTTTCATTATTATAACCTAAAATATTAAGATATTTAAATATTCTATTTAATTTTCGACTTCAAGAGTCCTCATATCAAAAATAAAAATATATATATATACAAAAAAAAAACAAAACATAACATTACATACAATCTAATACGCTATGTATCGAATTGAAATTGTAATGCCTACCTTACATGTGTAAATGAGCTTAAACTATGGGAGATTAAAACATATTTAAATCAGGAAACACACACACACTCACTAACACAAACATTTACTAATTATCATAATATATTACTAAAAAGATAATCAACTAAAGACGGAAAGTGCCCTTGAAACGAAATTAATTTCGTTTTAAATGGATTTTCATTAATGTGATTTCACAAATTAAATTTTTTTTTCCATGGATAAAAAAAAAAAAAAAAAAAAAAAAAAAAAAATATAAACTGCAATCTATTTCCGTAAATTTGCTTTCGGCATTATAAATTAAAATAAGCAATTGAACTGCATTGTTGTGTTTGTGTCGCATCAATTTTTCAAATATAGTAATTCTCACCAATAATAATTTTTAGGATGTAAGGTTTAGCAGATTGATTGATTTTAAAAGTTATATATTATTTTCAAAATGCATACTGTGGAATTAAAAGAAAGAAAAAAAAAAAAACAAAATAACTGAATTTACAATGAACCACTGAATTTATCATTTGAAGGCCCTCTTAAACTTCCACGGATCCTCCTCCTCTCTTCTTGGGGCCATACGAAGAAGACTTCGCGGAAGATGTATGGCTAAGGTTGGGAGGGCAGGTTGGCGTCAATCCAACAGACGCCGTCGTCGAAACATCTGGTCGAGTCAACTTTCGTGACCAGTGTAGTTCTATTTTTTCGTTGTCTTCCCGACTTGGATAAGTCGACGCTGCGAGTTCACTACTCGCGATTTATTTTGTTATGACAGGCCACAATTGGGTTTCATGACATTCTAGTGCAGCGAACCCCCCCCTATACGCCTACCGTAGCTAGACCCGGCATCAAGCTAGAGCGTCGCACCAGCACATATATGTCACTGAGATGGATGTAGGTGAATCTCAGCCCGGTCAATCCCGAACCTTACTTTCCCTTCGGTTTATTCAGATGCATGGGCATCTGAATAATCCAGCCTAGGCCTCCAAAACATAACACTGTGTCGATCACAATACTTTATTATTAGAATAATAAAGTAACTATGCACGGTTAGAAATATTGGTGTAAATTTTATAGCAACATGATATACATATAAGTCCTTACAAATTATTTATAAAATAAATATTATCCATCTCGATCGATTTTATAATGATTGAGTTTGAATTTATACTTTGCCTTATAGATCGATTTTATAACATTTTCGCATAAATTTTATTCGCAGAACTAATGAAAATATTCTGTAAAATAAATGTATAAAATAAATAGGAAAAAATGTTCACTACTTATCCGTAGCTGCTGTTTAATCTATCCCTTAATTTATAGAGATCTTCATACCTTTTTAGTAAATATTTTTTACTTTTATAATCCGGATAAAATGTACCTATACAACATTACCTCTCAATCTGTAATTCTTAACAGTTATCAAAAACAACTTTAGCATTACATAGAATTTATTTCGATATTAAAAAACAAAATATATTATGATACACAATTAAATTATATATTTAGACATATAAAAATTCTATAGATCTAAAGTATACATTATTAAAAGAAAGATTTCCGGATTTCAACTCTATTGTGCTTTATTAAACGTGACGTTTCTCTGCTAAAAGCATTCATCAAACAGTTTGATAAAGTTTTTCAAACAGCAAGTCTCAGCAGAGACAGACACGTTACGGTTAATAAAACCCAGCAGAGTGAAATCCGGAAATTTTTTTCCAAAAAACTGTGTTATAGTTTTCAAATTTCGGTCCATTTTCCGACGTTTGCAAGATAAAACAGCATTTGAAATATATAGTAGTATTTTTACGATCCTATGTAGCCTCCTATGTTTAAGTTATGAAAACATACTGTCATTAACTCAATTTTTATATAATTGGAATGATTGAGTTTTTAAAGCGAACGTATCTTTTTTAAAAAACAAAATTAACTTACTGATACATGTTAAGTGTCAAATCATAGTTAAGATGTTGTTGCATTAAATAGCAACAACGTTTTAACTCATAACTTAAGATTAGGCTAAAACCGATTTTGAAACGTCATGCAAGTCATGTGCAATTGAATTATGTTTCAAAACTTGTCAAAATTTTCATTGAACTTAAGATAAAGGGTTATTTTTTTCTACCAGTAAAAAGCGCAAATAAAAATTTATCTTTATAAATCATTAATTAAAAATAAAAACAAAATTTTTGGAATGAGTGCGAGAAATTATAAAATAATGTAATTAATCATAAAATTATCCATCTACATGTACTTATATATGACTAACAATACCTAACTGCAACAATGTATGACGATTAGTTGACCGAATTTTGTACATAAAGTCATACCTTTCAAAGTTTTCTGGAATAGACTATGTTGTCTATTTTTTAAGAAATTTTGGTATTTGAAGATGCCTTAAACACTGCTGCATTAGAAACATTTTCTTCATCAATATTATCCAAAATGATTCCGACGCCTAATGTATTATCTAATTTTATCCTTATGGCTTTTCATTCCAATGTCATGGGTAAGGGAACCAATATTTACTTTACAATTTCTCTTCCGTTTCTATAGAGAAATGAATAACATTGCGTAAAAACGTTTTTCGCGCTTGATTTGAAAATTTTTGATTATGAAAATAATTATACTGTAAGACTTGGAAGCATGCTAAAGTAGCTATAAAAATATTTTATACGAAATGCTTACTCCAGGGGGTAGAAGCAGTGAAGCTAATCAAATATTTTTTTCTGATCTTAGTGATAATGCTAAATAAGTATTTATTACAAAATGTGAGCTCGATAAATGTTATATGTTCTGAGAAAATTGTCTTAGAGCATTTAATGAAAAAGTGTAGTTTGTATGGGAGGGGGTAGAAGTGGAGAAGCTAATCGTCTAATTTTTTTGGCCTTACTAAAAATTTTTAAATAAATATTTGGTGCACAATTTCAGCCCGCTACATTTTATACGCACTGAGGAAATTGGCTTAGAGTAATTCATAACAAGTACAGTTTGTATGGGAGGTGGTAGAAGGAGGAGGAGGATACGCATTTTATACAATAGATTGATATTATCATAAAAGTAACATATTCCAAATTTCAGGCCAATAGCTTTAATACTTTTCGAGCAAATCCGTTTATTGTCAAATTACGCAATTGTGTCATTTTGTATGGGAGGGGGTAGAAGGGGTGAAGCTAATCGTCTAAATTTTTTTGCACTTACTAACAATTTTAAATAAATATTTGGTGCACAATTTCAGCCCGCTAATTTTTATACGCACTGAGTAAATTGGCTTGACAAGTTGGCATGACAAGTACAGTTTGTAAGGGAGGTGGTAGAAGGAGGAGGATGATAGGCATGATTTTTGTACGGTAGATTGATATTATCATAAAAGTAACATATTTCAAATTTGAGGCCAATAGCTTTTGCACTTTTCGTGCAAATCCGTTTATTGTCAAATTGCGCAATTGTGCCATTTTGTATGGGAGGCGGTAGAAGGGGCGGAGCGATTTGGCCCGTTCACGAACTTGACCTTACTTTTTTGTCAAGAACGACGTGTACAAAATTTGAACTATCTTGTTCAACGCGCAAGGGGGTAGTTGTAGTATGAGATTTTACCAATTCCTGCAACTATCTTTGGAGTTAGCGACTCCACGGACCTGAGCTAACTATCCCCCTCTGGGATGGGGGCTGTAGAATTCACCCACAGCCAGTCCTGCTTGCCCTAAAAATGGCAAATGGACACTCACTGGATCATGGGCTTATCACCCGTGATCTTAAGACCTAAATGATACGAGAAACGGATACATCGCCTCGGATACGGACTGATTCTACGGTAACGACTTTTGGCATTCGAAAACGGACTATGATTGGCTTCTGGAACGTTCGAACATTGAATGACGGGGGAAGAGCTGGGGTTACTCGGTCCTTGCACCGCCAATCAGTGATCGACCGTGAAATGGAGCACTATAACATCCAAATCTTGGGCTTGAGCGAGGTCAGGTGGACAGGATCAGGAGAAGAACGAACCCCTAGCGGAAACACTATTCTGTACATTGGCCCTGAAAATGAAGCCAGAAATGGCGTGGCGTTCGTCCTTACGCCGAGAGCGAGAAACAGTCTCATTAGCTGGGAACCAATCTCGGATAGGATTATCGTCGTCAGGCTCAGGACCAGTGTCAGAAACGTCACAATTCTGCAGTGCTACGCACCAACTAATACCGCAACATCTGGTGACAAAGAGGAGTTTTATAGCCAACTGAGTGCCACCTTCGAACGTGTTCCAAGAGGTGATATTATTATCATCTCGGGAGATATGAACGCCCAGGTTGGATCAGACAACACTGGACTAGAACACGTCATGGGGAGGCATGGTGACCCTTGGGTCGACCCTTCACGACCTTGGATTAAGAGACCCGAAAACGGCGAATTATTTGTGGAGTTCTGTAGTACTCGGCAAATGGTCATCGGAGGGACCCTTTTTCCACACAAGAGTCATCATAAAACATCTTGGGTTTCCCCTGACGGTGTTACTCAGAACCAGATCGACCATTTGGCTATAAGTCGCCGATGGAGAAGATGTCTACTCGATGTGCGAGCGAAACGTGGAGCTGACGTGGGGAGCGATCACCACTTGATGGTTGCCTGCTTGAGATTGTGTACAGCAGCTATCCGACGACCACAAATTCTTCAAATGAAGCGCAAGCTTAATGTGGATAAACTCAGAGATCCCAACAAAAAACTCGAATATACCACCATTCTACGCGAAAAGTCATCCACATCGGGTGAACATGAAATGCGCACACTGGACGCCAATTGGGAGGCAACCAGAAACACTTTTCTAACTAGTGCTGAAGAATCTGTGGGATATGCGCAAAGCGGTGAGAAACCCTGGATGTCACAAGACACATGGGACAAGGTTGACAATCGGAAAAAAGCCAAATTGGCAATCATCTCTCAACCCGATGTCAACCAACGAACGCCCGACTTGAGGCAGAACTACCGCGATGCTCATATACAGCTTAAAAAAGCTGTTAGACGCGACAAGAGAAAGGCCATTGAAGATCTGGCAAACAAGGCAGAATCTGCGGCTTACCTTGGGGATATGGGTTCACTATTTAAAATCATGAAACAGTTGACGAACAGGAATTTCACCGCCAACCACCTGGTGAGAGATGTCAACGGAACTCTCCTTAATATGAGTGAACACCAGTTGCGACGATGGAAGGAATACTTCTCTGATGTTTTAAACATCTTGTCAGATGAAGATATTCCGGAAACAGAACAACTTCCAAACATCCAACCGCAACAATCCTCTATTAGGGACGATCCCCCAGATAAGGAAGAGATAGTTTCCGCCATTCGGTCAATGGCGGGAAGGAAAGCTCCAGGTATAGACGGACTACCAACCGAACTCCTCAAAGCGGACCCGGAAATAACAGCCGATATACTCCTCCCACTCTTCACTAAGGTGTGGAATGATGGAAGATATCCGACTGAATGGAAGGAGGGCGTCATTGTGAAAATTCCGAAGAAGGGCGACCTTCGGGATTGTGGCAATTGGCGTGGTATATGTCTACTTACTGCCGTATCAAAAATTATGGCTAAGGTAATTCTCAATAGGATTAGTGATGTCGTCGAGAGCACTCTCGAAGTTTATCAGGCTGGATTCCGTAAAGGGTCGTCTTGTACCGACCACACAAATACCCTACGGATAATATTAGAGCAGTCAGCCGAAATGGGTTCGCCACTACATCTCATGTTTGTGGACTTCGAGAAGGCTTTCGACAGCGTTAAGCGAGATTACATATGGAATGCTTTGCGTAGGAGAGGTATTCCAAATAAGGTCATAGCTATGATTAAAGAATCCTACGAAGATGCAAGGTGTCGCGTCTTGCATAGAGGAGAGCTGTCCGAGAGCTTTACTGTGCGAACGGGTGTCAGACAAGGCTGCATATTATCACCAGCCCTGTTTCTGGTGGTAATAAATGACATCTTGAAAGCTGCACTGGAAGGTGGGGAAGGTAAAGGTCTTCAATGGAGACTATTTAACATCTTAAGTCACCTTGATTATGCTGATGACGTGTGTTTGCTTGCACATACCCGTTCGGACTTAGAGTCAAATGTTCGCTCGTTGCATTCTAAATGCAAAGAGGCGGGACTGAAAATAAATGTGCGTAAAACCAAGTACATGCACATGGGTTCGAACGCAAGCACACCGATTGTTCTTAATGGACAGGATGTGGAAGAGGTGCAAGATTTTTGCTATCTCGGAAGCATTGTCAGCATGGACGGCGGAGCCGAAAAGGATGTTGAGGCTCGGCTAAATAAAGCTCGTCAGGCTTTCGGTATCCTTTCCCCTTTCTGGAGGTTAAGAGAGATCTCCCTTCGCACGAAGCTGCGAGTTTTTGACGCATGCGTCAAATCCGTGTTGTTATATGGTTGTACTACGTGGAAAGTGACCGTTCGACTTACCAAGAAACTACAGACTTTCGTAAACCAATGCCTCCGACGCATTTTAGGAATATTCTGGCCAGAAGTGATCTCCAACGACGAACTTTGGAGTACAACTCGCCAGACTAAAATAGGTATTGAGATTCAACGGCGAAAGTGGCAGTGGATCGGTCATACTTTGAGGAAACCAGAGCAAAACATCGCGAAACAGGCTCTGGATTATAACCCTCAAGGAAGACGTCGGGTTGGTCGACCATGTAACACATGGAAGCGAGCAGTTGAGCAGGAGGCCAGAGGAATAAACAAGTCCTGGCAACAGCTTAAAGCCGATGCGCAGGATCGCGCCTTGTGGAAGAGAGTTGTTTCTGTCCTATGCCCCTATAGGGGGTCTTAACAGGAATCTTAACAGGAATTTGATTGTTCAACGCGTTCTCAAGCTAGAGCGCGCACAGACGGACGAACGGACGGTCATCCGGTTTTGAGATTTTTGAGTGATAATATTAACTTCTGTATCATTCATTTTTTTCTCCGAGCCTTATTTCTTGGCGTTACAAACTTTAGAGCAAACTTATAATACTCTCAGATTTCATCTAGAGTATAAAAATGTATTTCTTTTTATAAAATCTATTGCGGGCAGTATAAGAAAGCCAGTTCTTAAGATCAAATTTATACTAAAAGGAAGATTAAAAAATTATTTACCTTATTCTAGTATTCATTCAGTAACTATCAAGATAAATTTAATACATATGGGAATACAACTGGCTCTAATAAAAGCAAATCTTTATATTTAAATCCATGTACACTTTAAACCAAATTAATATAAAATATTTTTATATAATCGTTTTTCATAAAAACCATAGCAATTTTCAGATACATGGCTTTTATAATAAAAAAATAATACACGAGTTGTATCTTTTACACCAATATTTTTAACCGTGTGGTAATTAATGTCAGCACGCTTAACACCGAAAGTGCTCATTTAAACTTTAAAAGTGTAAAATTTAGCAAAAAACTTAATAGTCTTAAAGCCCAATCATATGATACTTTAGATGAAATGGGAAAGAGTTTAAATTACCAGAAAATATGTCATCTCAAATTCTTTCGAATAGTGCGTAGAAACTTTTGCATGGGAGGTGGTAGAAGTAGAGAAGGAAGTTTGTATTTATCGTATATGACACCGAGCATGGCATGCAAAATCTTTCGTGCTGAATTTGAAGTTTGTAGTTTTTATTATAATATTTTTATAGAAATTGGACATAGTTTTCCTGAAATTGAGGCATTTTTATAGGAGGTGGCAGACAAAGTTGAGCGTTTAAGATGATTTCGAAATTGCTTTGTTTCAATTTCAAAGTCGATAGATCTCATATGCTTGAAGGAGAAATGCTTTTCTTAAATTTGTAATATAGATATTTGTATGGGAGGGGTAGAAGGAGTAAAGCGGAGCTGATAATTTTTTTCTAACATTTATTCCAATTATTAAGAAACAAATTCTTGCAAAATTTAAAGTTTGTACTTTTTCTAGTTTTAATGGAAATCGATATAATGCATTTAACAAAAATTATGCATTTGTATGGGAGGGGATAGAATGAGTATACGTATCAAATCGAAATTTTTTCATGTTAATGATATATCTCTTGTTATACTTTGTACAAAATTTCAAGTCGATAGATTTGATGGTTTCGAAGAAAAATAATTTAAATTCAATTTCAAAATTTCCTGAAATTAGTATGGGAGGGGGTAGAACGAGTAACGTGAAGTTGATATTTTTTTAAAACTAATTGCAATCATAATAAAATGGATTCTGGTAAAATTTCGTCTTTTCAGCTTTACTAGTTTCAATGCAAATCGAAAATATGTATTTTTTCTAAATTGTCCATTTGTATGGGAGGGGATAGAAGAAGTGAGGGGATCGGATTAATATTCTGCGATATTAATGACATCTACATCGTAATATTTTGACCCAAATTTTAAGTTGATAGCTTAAATAGTTTCAAAGAAAAATCGGTTTCTTAAAATTTAGAAATTTCATAAGATTTGTATGGGAGGGATTAGAACTTAAAGTTACGTTTTTGCTAAAAATGAGACCCAAAATTTCTTAGCACAATAGCTTAAAGCTTTCGAGAGTTATGTTGTAGACAGACGGTCACTCGGAATAGAGGCTTATGAGCGACAACAAATATTTCTGTACCCTTGTCGGCTCTTTGCGATCATTATTTCTTAACGTCATAAACGGTAAGGCCAACACAATACACTCTCGGATTTCATCTAGAGAATAAACAGCAAAGAAAAAACCAGGCATAGGAGAGTCTTAATCGCCCGGATTTTTTGACTTCTCCGCTTTTTAAGATGGTCTATGATTTTCACCTTATTTTTTAGACTCAAGCTATTACGTCCATTTTGCTGCGCAATTTTCCTTTTCATCTTTCTGTAATATGTATAATTACTAATGCTCTCGACACACGATAGAGATAAAATCGTATAAACTCACTTTTCGATATTAACTTGAATTAATATATATTAACTTCGATATTAAGTCCCGAATTAATATCATTCTGTAATCTATATTAGCTCGGCTAGGAAATACTCGATCCAAAAGAAACTTTCAAGCGGGGAATTTACAATACGAAATAGAAGGAAATTTCGAGGAATTTACGTTACAATAACGTCTTATTTCGATGACATTACAAAAAAGAGACAAAAAACTTCACAGAAAGACAATTTAAAGAATTTAACGGTGCGTTCATGATTTATTTGCGATACAGAATGTTTCCGGATTTCACAAGGCGTAAAATAAAACAATTCCAAAATTTAAGTTTGACGTTTATATTTGAAGCTTCACTCTGACGTAATGCCTAGAGCTTTCTAGATTGATTTAATACTGTATTAAAAATAACTGTAGTATGTCACATACAAAAGCTGTAGTGGAAGCTTTCATTTTAATACGATTTTATCTCTATCGTGTGTCGGCAGCCTTAAGTTACATTTGTGTCGTTCTACCAATAAAAATATAATCCAAACTTTCCTTACTCAACCCTAATCCAAAAAAAATCCAACAGCCCGAAATTCACTTCTTCTTCTTCTTCAATGGCGCTACAGCCCAAATCGGGCCTTGGCCTCCTGACCTTCAGGCTCCTTAACATTTTCATTATTTATTGCGGAAGAGTTGTTAGCTCTTCGCATAACCCTCTATCTACGAATTTTTCATTTTCGTAGATTGAGGTAACCAAGGTATATTCAAGCAGGTAGGGTGCTGGAATTATGCGTTGACCGGGATTTGAACTCACAACCTTGGCATAGTAAACCAAACACGCTATCCACTAGACTATACCCAATTCACTTAGCGGAACATAACTCAAAAAACTAAAAAAATGTTTTAGTTTATTATTCTAATAATAATTATTCTAATAATAAAGTATTGTGATCGACACAGAAAAAAAAATTGCTACCCGTCCGCTGTACGCCATTTATGTGGACTCATACCTCCGAGACCGTTGAAGATAGAATGTTCCTCTTTTGATGGATTGTTAATTGGGTAAGTGAATTTCATAATTCAAATTTTGGATAGTGTCAGAGGGTAGTGACGAGGGGAGGGAAAGAGTCAAAAAGTACACTTGTTAATATCTCCTTCACGAATGAAGATAGGAAGCTGAAAATAATCATCTGTATAGAGAAAGTTGTAGGACAAAAATAATTTAATTTTCTTATCCATTGGCGTCCGAAAACGGGGGGGCTAAAAACAAATTGTCGGCCGAATTTTTTTTTAAATGATTATTTATTCGAAATTACCTACAATAAAAAATGCATACCTTGTGACCATTAAGGTGGCATACTGATCCACTAGAATCAGTTTGAGGGAGGCTAATTATTGTAAGGGGGAGGGTCAGGAGGGGAGCAAAGAAAAACACTTCAAAATGAATATCTCAACTATCTGTTAAGCTATACAATTAAAAATTAAAATTTATATATATTAAGTTATACTAGCGAAATACGAGAAAAATATAAAAATTGATTATAGCAGTAGTTGGGGGAATGGGGAGCATCTCAAAAATGGTGCACTTTTCAAAATTTTAAACCGTTGTATCTCAAAACTGAGTACAGATATGAAATCGAAAATTCGTCAGATTGTAGAACTACACAGTCCTGGATTTTAATAAAAATAAGTTGGGGGGGGGGTGTAAGGGGAGGGAGGTGGTAAGCAAAATGTCGAATATTTTCAGTGATTTTTTAGGGCTCTTATTAAGGATGCAAAGTTTAAATTTTCCATGTGGATATAACTATTTGTTGCACATACAGAAACAATAATAAAAATTCCATAATAGTTATGAACCGACCCTCCTGGTCTATCGTGTACAATGTGTTTCATGTGCAATGAAAAAAAAAGACGTAAACAGAAAATTTTTGAATGAAATTTTAAGGCGGAAAATTTGCAAAATGTATTTAAAAAAAATCCCTAAATATACGAAATATTAACTGGTCGAAAACCTATAAAACTTCTACCCCCTCCCATACAAAATTATTTTTTCGACAATTTTTAAGAAATCAATTATCACCTAACTATTAAAAGCTATCAATTTAAAATTTTGCACAAAAACTTTTAAAAATAGTTGAAACGAAATTGCGTCAAAAGTTTTGAGATCGCGCCAGCCCTTCTACTCCCTCCCGTACAAAAATATGATTTCGACCAATTTCAATAAATAAACCACTAACCAACAAATTAAAATCAACGAACTTGAAATTTTGTACGAGCACCACAAGAGAAATGAAATAAAACTGCATTTTACATTTCCCTTATCTTCTCTACCCCCTCCTATACAAATGTTTGGGTTCGTGAATGTAAAATATACCGAATTTTGTGAAAATTCTATGCAACTTCGTCTATGAAACTGACATTCTATACAGATAATATTGAACGTAATTGAAGCCATCAATTAAAACATTATTGATATCGACCCACCCTTAATATCACCCCTCCCCCCTCTCCTCATAAAAACCCAAATTTGCATAAAAGAATAAAATATTGATTGCATTTACTGGAGATATTGATCGTATTCGAAATTAAGCGTTGAATTGACAGTCGCCCTGCCGTAAAGGGGGTTGCACTTGTGAATGGGGGTTCCACTTGTGAAAGGGGGTTCCATTGAGTCTTCCTTAATCAATCTAAATTACATTTTGACCTTCCATGCATCCTCATTTTGTCGCAAAAGAAATAAAGTTGCGCCCGACTTGTTGGCAGCTTGTTTTAATGTGACACCGAACTTGATGAGACAAATTCTGGCAACATTTTGTATTTGTACTTTTTCTATTTTTAATGGAAATCGATATAATGCAGGTTCCAAAATTATGCATTTGTATGGAACGGGGTAGCTTTGACTGTTTCAAAGAAAACTAATTTGTGTTAAATTGTGTAATTCCGCGGCATTTGTAAGGGAAGGGTTAGAAAGAGTGAAGCGAAGTTGATATTTGTTTCAAAATTAATTGCAATTACAATAAAAAAATTCTGGAAAAAATTCGTATTTTAAGCTTTGCTAGTTTCAATGGAAATAGATGAAATGATTTTTCATATTTAAGTATTTGCTTGGGAGGGGGTGGAAGCAGTGAGTCCTCACTCGTATTAATATTATTTGACGTTAATGATATTAACACCATTATACTTTGACTTAATTTTCGAAACCTTAAATACTTTCAAAGATAAACCAATTTCGAAATTTCGTGAAATTTGTATTGTAGATGGCAGGAGGAATACGGGATGTAGCCCATTCACGAGCTTCAAATTTCATTTTTTCTAAAAATGACAGAATTTTCAGCACGATAGCTCAAAGCGTTCCAGGGTTATGTTGTAGGCATACGGACAGACAGAGCAAATGAGATATTTTTCTATTTTTGAAAACAAAAATTCTGTTCTGTTATTTTCTTAAAATATTATTGAATTTTTGTGATTAATATTTTATAAAGTTTTCATAAAGAAATTTACTGCTCCATAAATTAACGTTCTGCCCCAGGTTCCCCTACTTTCAGAATTCATCTAGTCATAATGGAAAAAAAATTTATAGCTTTCCAAGTAATTATTTTTCAGAGCTATGAATATTTGGGAAAAAAGTTGTTATCATCAAAATTACTTCTTTAATTTCAAAAATGTGCTTAATAATTATGTTATCTATAGAAATTTATACTATGTGTAACATTATTTATTTCCTGAACTATAAGGTCAAGTTGAAAAATGATGATTAGAAAATATAGTTTACTTAAACATTTCTTTAAAAGATCAAAACTAGTTTTGACTAGATTTTATGAAAAAAAAACAAACAAATAGAAAAAAATCTATTATCAGATTAATTATGATACCTACAGAAATACCAAATTAAAATTTGACTTTTGATTTAGCACAATCTTTCCCCGATTTAGAATTACCCTTCTACATGAACTGTGCATTCTATTTCGGGACGTTTTTAGTTCGAAATCTGGTCTCGTATAATTCCATTCCCTATCGTCGTGATTTTATCTGATTTACTTATGTACATAAATCGTTGAAGATCACGATTAGAATAAACTATTTACGAGTATAATATTGCTTTTCATCGACAATGAAATTGCAATTGAACACCAATGCAATTCAATAAGACCTGTACAAGCAACTGGTCGATGCTGTATGATAGCAACAGGTGAAGAACGATGTATACGGTGCAAAAAATCATTTAATGTCATAAATTATTAAACTTCGTGCTGAAGTGTATTAGAGATTATACACGATCCATAATGACCCGAAGGCAATTAGCTATTAATTTTTTCCATTTCACAATTTATCGTTTACTATAAATCTGTAAAGTCCAAAGCCTTGGTATCTTAGCCTGTGAGGCGGAAATAAAATACAATCTTTAAAATAATTTAATGGAACTTTTATTTACAAGCAAATAAAAAGATGTTTTCAAAAACAGCATCTACAGTAGTTGTGCAATACTTTTGTTTATTCGATACTTTTCGCCATTTCCCTCGAAAATTAATCATCCATTTCACATCCCTTCAAAAAACGAAAATTCTATTTCCCTATAAAGATAATAATAATTTATGAAGCGATTATGCAGCTACATAACATAAATTGCTCAAAATCACAAACTTTATTTGAAAGGCAATTTTATGGCATTAATGATTGAATATAATTTTGGGCATGTAGCTGCTGTGGCTGGTGCGTACGTGGCGTAATTTAGAAGTCCAATTTTCGCAGTAAATCAGGCTGTATTTCGGCAATAACGCGTCGAACATTGATTTCCAAGTGCTCAAAAGTTTCTGGCTTATCGAAGTAGACATGGGATTTTACATATCTCCAGAGAAAATAATATCATGGCGGCCAATCGCACGAACAGTTAACAGGTACATTTCGTGAAATTAATCGATCACAAAACGTTTTTATCAGTAAATTAATTGTTTCGAGCGCTGTGTGGCTGGCTTGTGGCGTCGTTTTGTTTAAATTACATGTCTGCGACATTAATGCCTTCCAATTGAGGCACGACAAAGTTAGTTATCATGTCTCTATACCGCTCACCGTTGACTGTAACGTTCTGACCATCATCATTTTTGAAGATCTATATAGTGCACCATACGATACCTTAATACGTACCAGGTGAAGTGAGGTGTACGGATATGTAGGTCCACATGGTAAAAATACGGAGGCGTACAGTGGGCCCACTGGTGGCCTACGTTCATTGGTGTCCAACCCCTCCACGAACCTAACCTAGGTTACCGCCATGTGTTGATCATTTAAATTTGCTGTCGAATGATTCCTATGAGAGAAGGCGGATACATGCCAGAGCTGTTTTTGGTTTTAAATTTTTTTTCTGACAAATCGCTACATATCTATGATTAATTTCAATGTTCCACATCGTCCCTTGCGAAACTACGAACTTTGTAGCATAAATTAATCATAATTAACTTAGAAGAAAGCCAATACTCGTGAGGGTTAAGAGAGGGGAGGTATGCAAAGAAAAACACAATTAATATCTCGCTTGTAATTGAAACTTGGGATACATAATTTTAAGTTCACCAAAAAATTCAAATAAAATTCACTTCTAATTCATTATATTTATTACGGATGGATGTTAATAAAAACTTAATAATATCAATCAAATCAATCAAATTCCTGTTAAGACCCCCTATAGGGGCATAGGACAGAAACAACTGTCTTCCACAAGGCGCGATCCTGAGCATCGGCTTTAAGCTGTTGCCAGGACTTGTTTATTCCTCTGGCCTCCTGCTCAACTGCTCGCTTCCATGTGTTACATGGTCGACCAACCCGACGTCTTCCTTGAGGGTTATAATCCAGAGCCTGTTTTGCGATGTTTTGCTCTGGTTTCCTCAAAGTATGACCGATCCACTGCCACTTTCGCCGTTGAATCTCAATACCTATTTTAGTCTGGCGAGTTGTACTCCAAAGTTCGTCGTTGGAGATTACTTCTGGCCAGGATATTCCTAAAATGCGCCGGAGGCATTGGTTTACGAAAGTCTGTAGTTTCTTTGTAAGTCGAACGGTCACTTTCCACGTAGTACAACCATATAACAACACGGATTTGACGCATGCGTCAAAAACTCGCAGCTTCGTGCGAAGGGAGATCTCTCTTAACCTCCAGAAAGGGGAAAGGATACCGAAGGCCTGACGAGCTTTATTTAGCCGTGCCTCAACATCCTTTTCGGCTCCGCCGTCCATGCTGACAATGCTTCCGAGATAGCAAAAATCTTGCACCTCTTCCACATCCTGTCCATCAAGAACAATCGGTGTGTTTGCGTTCGAACCCATGTGCATGTACTTGGTTTTACGCACATTTATTTTCAGTCCCGCCTCTTTGCATTTAGAATGCAACGAGCGAACATTTGACTCTAAGTCCGAACGGGTATGTGTAAGCAAACACACGTCATCAGCATAATCAAGGTGACTTAAGATGTTAAATAGTCTCCATTGAAGACCTTTACCTTCCCCACCTTCCAGTGCAGCTTTCAAGATGTCATTTATTACCACCAGAAACAGGGCTGGTGATAATATGCAGCCTTGTCTGACACCCGTTCGCACAGGAAAGCTCTCGGACAGCTCCCCTCTATGCAAGACGCGACACCTTGCATCTTCGTAGGATTCTTTAATCATAGCTATGACCTTATCTGGAATACCTCTCCTACGCAAAGCATTCCATATGTAATCTCGCTTAACGCTATCGAAAGCCTTCTCGAAGTCCACAAACATGAGATGTAGTGGCGAACCCATTTCAGCTGACTGCTCTAATATTATCCGTAGGGTATTTGTGTGGTCGGTACAAGACGACCCTTTACGGAATCCAGCCTGATAAACTTCGAGAGTGCTCTCGACGACATCAATAATCCTATTGAGAATTACCTTAGCCATAATTTTTGATACGGCAGTAAGTAGACATATACCACGCCAATTGCCACAATCCCGAAGGTCGCCCTTCTTCGGAATTTTCACAATGACGCCCTCCTTCCATTCAGTCGGATATCTTCCATCATTCCACACCTTAGTGAAGAGTGGGAGGAGTATATCGGCTGTTATTTCCGGGTCCGCTTTGAGGAGTTCGGTTGGTAGTCCGTCTATACCTGGAGCTTTCCTTCCCGCCATTGACCGAATGGCGGAAACTATCTCTTCCTTATCTGGGGGATCGTCCCTAATAGAGGAAGTTGTTCTGTTTCCGGGATATCTTCATCTGACAAGATGTTTAAAATATCAGAGAAGTATTCCTTCCATCGTCGCAACTGGTGTTCACTCATATTAAGGAGAGTTCCGTTGACATCTCTCACCAGGTGGTTGGCGGTGAAATTCCTGTTCGTCAACTGTTTCATGATTTTAAATAGTGAACCCATATCCCCAAGGTAAGCCGCAGATTCTGCCTTGTTTGCCAGATCTTCAATGGCCTTTCTCTTGTCGCGTCTAACAGCCTTTTTAAGCTGTATATGAGCATCGCGGTAGTTCTGCCTCAAGTCGGGCGTTCGTTGGTTGACATCGGGTTGAGAGATGATTGCCAATTTGGCTTTTTTCCGATTGCCAACCTTGTCCCATGTGTCTTGCGACATCCAGGGTTTCTCACCGCTTTGCGCATATCCCACAGATTCTTCAGCACTAGTTAGAAAAGTGTTTCTGGTTGCCTCCCAATTGGCGTCCAGTGTGCGCATTTCATGTTCACCCAATGTGGATGACTTTTCGCGTAGAATGGTGGTGTATTCGAGTTTTTTGTTGGGATCTCTGAGTTTATCCACATTAAGCTTGCGCTTCATTTGAAGAATTTGTGGTCGTCGGATAGCTGCTGTACACAATCTCAAGCAGGCAACCATCAAGTGGTGATCGCTCCCCACGTCAGCTCCACGTTTCGCTCGCACATCGAGGAGACATCTTCTCCATCGGCGACTTATAGCCAAATGGTCGATCTGGTTCTGAGTAACACCGTCAGGGGAAACCCAAGATGTTTTATGATGACTCTTGTGTGGAAAAAGGGTCCCTCCGATGACCATTTGCCGAGTACTACAGAACTCCACAAATAATTCGCCGTTTTCGGGTCTCTTAATCCAAGGTCGTGAAGGGTCGGCCCAAGGGTCACCATGCCTCCCCATGACGTGTTCTAGTCCAGTGTTGTCTGATCCAACCTGGGCGTTCATATCTCCCGAGATGATAATAATATCACCTCTTGGAACACGTTCGAAGGTGGCACTCAGTTGGCTATAAAACTCCTCTTTGTCACCAGATGTTGCGGTATTAGTTGGTGCGTAGCACTGCAGAATTGTGACGTTTCTGACACTGGTCCTGAGCCTGACGACGATAATCCTATCCGAGATTGGTTCCCAGCTAATGAGACTGTTTCTCGCTCTCGGCGTAAGGACGAACGCCACGCCATTTCTGGCTTCACTTTCAGGGCCAATGTACAGAATAGTGTTTCCGCTAGGGGTTCGTTCTTCTCCTGATCCTGTCCACCTGACCTCGCTCAAGCCCAAGATTTGGATGTTATATTGCTTCATTTCACGGTCGATCACTGACTGGCGGTGCAAGGACCGAGTAACCCCAGCTCTTCCCCCGTCATTCAATGTTCGAACGTTCCAGAAGCCAATCATAGTCCGTTTTCGAATGCCAAAAGTCGTTACCGTAGAATCAGTCCGTATCCGAGGCGATGTATCCGTTTCTCGTATCATTTAGGTCTTAAGATCACGGGTGATAAGCCCATGATCCAGTGAGTGTCCATTTGCCATTTTTAGGGCAAGCAGGACTGGCTGTGGGTGAATTCTACAGCCCCCATCCCAGAGGGGGATAGTTAGCTCAGGTCCGTGGAGTCGCTAACTCCAAAGATAGTTGCAGGAATTGGTAAAACCTCATACTACAACTACCCCCTTGCGGGAATAATAATATATGTAAATTAAATTATATTATATTATTAATTATTATTAAAACAAAATTAAAAAAATTAAAATTCTCTGTTTTTCTGTTAAATTAGGGGACATTATTATAAGTTCACAAGGAATGGGGCATATATTTATTAATAAAATTATAATGTTAGTACTTTGTGTGGCTTCCTTTATATTTAATTACTTCAAATACATGTTTTGGCATTGAATTAACCAAGGTTCGCAATATCGTAACTGGTATTTCGTCCCACGTTCTTATTATTTGCTCCCTTTTGCTCCCGTTTTCATATAACCTTCTCGATATTATTCCTCATAGATTCTCTATGGGGCTCAAGTCAGGACTATTAGCTGGCCATTCTAAAACTAGTATATCCTTTGAGTCAAAACAAGCTTGTGTTTCTCGGGATACATGTATGGCAGCATTGTCTTGTTGAAAGACAAAATCTGGTCCAACAATTGACTCTGCGTGATCAATAATCAAGTCTTCGAGAAGTTCAATATACTTTTTTGAATTCATTCTTGTGGATATTGTGGCCAAAGCAAGCTTCCCATGGTAAGAGAAGCACCCCCAAACCATAACCGAACCGCCACCGAAATTACGGGAGAGTCGCAATTCCTTATCCCTTCCTAGATCTTTTTAGCCGGCTCGTCTAAATTAAAATTCTTTTTTTCCTTTTTTCACTCATCTTTGTAACACATGTAGGTTTCCGCAAACAGTAATCTTGGTCTTTTATATCTTTCCTTTATTTGTGATTTAAGCTTCATTTTTGTTCATATTAAATTGTCGCTTTTACTCAGAATTCTTCTTACGTGTCGCACCGTTACAGGCAAATCTAAATCTGTTCGAACTTGAGACGCATTCATACTTTTACTTATAGCTTTCTGCCGGATTGGCCGTTTTTGACGTTCATTTATGGTAGGTTTCCTGCCTGTTCGTCTGATAGTGATGTACCTTGCTTTTAATTTTATGTAATTATTAATTATACATACAGATCTATTAAGCCTTCTTGCAATTTCTCGGTTGAAGAGACAGTTTTCTTTGTAGGCATCAATTTTTGCACTTTCCTCCATCGATAATACCACTCCTTGTGGCATTTTTCTATAGAAAACGGAAAATGTAATTTATTTGAAAAAAATGAGTTCCTCACAGTGTAATTAATTCACTTACTTCAAAAATTTCCAGTTAATTCCGCCAAATTTCAAAAACACAACTTTCTAATTTACTGAACTTATAAATATGTCCGCTTGAAATGCATGAAATATACTGAAGCCCGTACAACTGAAAAATTTTCCAGCTTCTCCACTCGTTATGGTCGTTCACATTCCCCTTCCCCCACCTTCCAAATCTCATTCGTTCCCTCCATGACTGTGTTTGTGCATTGCAATGCCGAAATTTCCTATACATAGGTCTATGCTGATTTTCAGCTTCCTATCTGCATTAGTAGTGGAGATATTGGTAAGTGCAGTTTTTGGCTCTCTCCAAAATTTAGATAATGGAGCTCACTTACCCAACGGACGGCGTACGGGACGAACGGATTGTTTTTTGCAGTTTTAGGCTAAGTTAGTCATGAAACGCGAAAAACAAAATTTTATTTTATTTAATATAGGTAGACAAGTTAAGTCTATTTTACAAAAAATATAATTAAAAACAATCTTAATACTAAGCTTATGAAAAAAAAGTTTTTACCATTACTTACAACAAACATAAACAATTAAAACCAAAAAAGGCTGCATTAAAACTAAGACTTAAATATTATTTACAAATAATGTCTTAAATTTAGTCACTATTTTATCTTTGTAGGTGTTTCTGCTTACAGAACTATTAAAGCAGTCTGAATGCAAATTGAAATTTTTTATGGCGCAAGCAATAGGATCATTCATCAAATATTCGGTAGGATAAGTTTCACTTTTCAAGATCCTTTTGTCTCGAAAATTGAACCTGTGGTCAACAAATATAAAGCGGGAAAGGAGCTCGCTCGAAATCATGTTTGACTTAATCAGATCGAAAGCAAGCGTAGCAGAAGCAAGTTCTCTTCTGCTCTCGAGAGTAGTCATACTGAGCAGAAGTAGCCGACATTTGTAAGAGGGCAACCGGTAGCTACTAAACTGAAGACTTTGTAAAGCAAACAGTACAAATTGAACTTGTACTCTTTCAATTCTGTACGAGTCGATTTGAGTAGAAGGTGACCAAACAACACTTGCATATTCGAGCAGAGGTAACAACAGCGCACAGAAAAGAGTCTTACACAGGTGTCGGTCATTAAGTTCCTTGACTCTCCTCTTTATGAAACCTAGCATAGCCATACCACTATTTGAAATTTTATCTATATGGGATTTTTATGACAACTTAGTGTCAAATATTACTCCAAGATCTTTGATTTGAGAAACACGTTTTAAATTTTCATTGCTAATATTATAGACAAATTGAAAAGTGCCAGACTTTTTTAGGGTAGCAATTTTTTTTTTCTGTGTCGATCCCAATGAGAAACATAAAATAATTATGACGCCCAATCATATGATACTCCAGATGAAATAGGAAATAGTTTATTGTACCGGAAAATATGTCATCTTAAATTCTTTCGAATAGTGAATTGTGACTTTTGTACGGGAAGTGGTAAAAGTAGAGGGGGAAGGTTTGTAATTTTTATATATAACACCGAACGTAGTATACAAAGTGTTTTATGCTGAATTTAAACTGTGTAGCTTTCATAATTTTCGAGGAAATTGAACAATTTTTGCCTGAATTTATGCATTTTTATGGGAGGTGGCAGAGAAAGTGGGGAGTTTTGGATGATTTTGAATCTCCTTTTCAACACCCTAATCATATTGCTTTGTTACTCATATGCTCGAAGAAGAAATACTTTTCTTGAGTTTTCAATACAAAAATTTGTATGGGAGGTGGTAGAAAGAGTGAAGCGAAGTTAATATTTTTTTAGCATTTATTGCAATTATTAAGGGACAAATTGTGGCAAAATTTTAAGCTTGTACTTTTTCTAGTTTCAATAAAAATCGATTAAATGCATTTTGTCAAAATTGCCCATTTCTATGGGACGGGGTAGAAGGAGTATTCGAACCAAAATCAAATTTTTTCGCATCAATGATACTTGTAATAGTATACTTTCCTCAAAATTTAAAGTTGATAGCCTTGACGATTTTGGAGAAAAATAATTTTGTTCAAATTCCGAAATTTCGTTAAATTTGTATGGGAGGGGGTAGAAACGATGAGGTGAAGTTGACAATTTTTACAAAATTGGTTGCAATTGTAATAATATTAATTTTGACAAAAATTGGTTCTTTTAGCTTTGCTAGTTGCGATGCAAACCGAATAATTACATTTTTTTAAATTGTACATTTGTATGGGAGGGGGTAGAAGGAGTAAGGAAATCAGAGCAATATTTTTTTACAGTAATGCTATTATTATTATAACACTGTTACCTAATTTTCAAGTCATTAGCTGAAACGATTTCGGAGAAAAATCAATTTCTTTAAATTTCCAAATTTCATGAAATTTGTATGGGAGGGGGTAGAAGGAGTGAGGGGATGTGGCCCGTTCACGAACTTAAAGTTACTTTTTTGTTAAAAATGATATATGAAAAATTTCAGCACGATAGGTCAAAGCTTTCGAGAGTTATGTTGTAGACAGACGGACAGACGGATAGACGGACAGACAGACGGACAGAAGGTCACTCGGAATCGAGATTTTTGAGCAACAACAAATATTTCTGTACCCTTGGCGACTCTGTACGACCATTATTTCTTAGCGTTACAAACGGTAAGGCAAACACAATATACTCTCAGATTTCATCTAGAGTATAAAAATAAAGTAAAATCCGACCCAATCTCTTCTCCTTTGACAATTTCTGTTATGGTGAATTTTCTTGTATAAAATCAATCAAACAAAGAAATTATTCGGAACTTAAAGGTCAGGATTTCGTCTGATACGCCATTGAAAAAGAATAAAACACGTGTGTATGAAATTAGCACCGTCCTTCATTCCTTGTTTATGTTCTGAACAACATTCTTTATCAGATCTTAAACAGGTAAATTTCTTGCAGATCTTCCTAACAATCAGGTTTTTAATGTAGTGTTAAGTTATTTATATGCAGTTTTTTTTTTCTTTGGATTGGTTCTTAGAACTCTTTTACCAATCACCGAAATAATATAAAAAAGCAATCAATTTTTCTTTGACTCACACCTATGTGCTATAGAACTTGAGTTCTGATTCTATGTATAATTTCAAGGTAGTTATTGTATTCAATAAAAACGATATAATTCTTAGTTGTGATTGACGCTTATACCGTGATTAAGCGTAATTTTTGAAGTTGTAATCTTCAAGGTTGATAAGTGTTCCAAACATTACTGAGTTTGCGTTTTACTTGAAATGTTTTTTCCTCACCTAAATTGACTGGGTTTAAAATAACGATACATCATAATGAAAGCTGGTTTTATTATGCATTTAATTAAAATACGAAATAGTCGTTTTGTAGTACGTTCTAGTAGTTCCTATGTTTTCCAGGTTCTAGAAAACTTTCAAAAGTAAAGGGAAAGATTTCCGGATCTTACACTATTATGCTTTATTGCAGTAAATGTGACGTTTCGAACTCTGCTGAGACCTTTATCAAACTGTGTAAAATTATGAAACAGTTGATGAATAGGAATTTCATGAACAACCCAATGGAACCCTACTTAATATGAGTGAAGAATAGTTGCGGCAATGACAGGAGCACTTCTGAGATTCTAAACATTTTCAGATGTAGATATTCCAGAAATAGAAGAATTATCGAATACCCGATCACAACAATCCTCTGTTAGGGGCGATCCCCCAGTTAAGTGAGAAATAGTTTGTGTCATCCGGAATAATACCAACTGAAATCGTCAAACCCGGCCCGGAAATAACAGCCGATATACTCCTCACACACTTTATTAAGGTGTGGAATGAAGAAAGCTTTCCAGCTTTATGAAAGCAACTGCAACTGAACAGATAGGCGTTGAGATTCAAAGGTGGAAGAGTCCGTGGATCGGTCACATCTTGACGAAACCTGAGCAAAACATCTTCGGACAAGCTCTGGGATATATGTATGTCCCTTAGGGAACTTAGGGATTTCTCGTTGGTTGACCATGTAGCACATGTAGACGGGCAGTGGTACAGGAGGCATAGAGGGATAATCAAGACAGCTAAAGGCCGATACTCAGGAATGCATTTCGTGGAAGACAATTGATTCTCTTTCCCTATGTCCTTATACAAGGTCTTCACAAAAAAACGATTAATTGAATTAGGCCTAGCACACCTTTTGATATGTGAATTAACTTGACTGACCGCTACGACTTATATGTATAACTCCATTCCATGGCTCGTCCTGAAAATATTTACAATTTTAGGAATTGCTCTTCTTACGCGTACTTTCATAGCAACGACTTTTTTACTGGCCTATTGGCACCCGAAATGCTTTATCGAACGTCTGTTTCCCGATTTCTGCGATCGAAACGTCTGGTTTCTTCAACAACTAAATTTGGCGGTCACGCGCTACTAGTTACACCCTGGCAGGACGATTTCATAAGTTTTTTTTGCCTTTTTAACTTTGCTTTTGTACTCGGTTAGAGCTTTTTCGTAGAGCTCCCATACTCCAGTTTATTAAGCTTTATTGAAGAGCTTCTTTGTTTTTATCTGTGCTTAGTACGTGTTTTATTCCAAAAAGGAACGCTTCTGTTTTTAATTGGGCTGAGGATATGGTAAGTAGTTCCAATATTTTACATTATTATTCTAATAATAAAGTATTGTGATCGACTTTGAACCTAGAGTGTAGCCTAGTCGGTAACGTGTTAGTCTACAATTCATGAATTCAAATCCGGATCAACGTATAATACCAGTACTCTGTCTGCTTGGTTACCTCAATCTACGAAAATGAAAATTCGTCAAAAGACGGTTGTGCGAAGGGGTAATAACCCTTACGCAATGAATAATGCAAATATGTTAAGGAACCTGAAAGTCAGGAGGCCAAGGTCCGATTTTTATGGGACTGGAAAAAACAAATAGTTACTCTGAAAAATTAATTTTTCGCGTTTCATGACTAAATTAACAAAAAAAATATGCCAACAAGTCGGGCGCAACTTTATTATTCTTAGGACAAGTTGAGGATGCGCGGAAAGTCAGTATGGATGTTAGGGTGGACAGGGTAGACTATGTGAATGGGGTTGCTAGGGCTGGACTGTTGTCAATTATACAACACTTAAATGCGACTACGATCAATCGCTTTAGCATATCTAATCAATATTTTATTCGTTTATTTATGAAAGTGTGGTTTTGTTTGGAGCGGAAAGGGGGGAGATCGTGGGTGGATGTTGATAAGTTTTTAAATGATTGCTTGAATTACGATCGAAATTGTTTATATATAATGTTATTTTTATGAACAGAGTTGCTTAGAATTCCTATGTAAATCGGTGCATTTTATATGCACGAAACCAAACATTTTTATGGGGTAGAGGAAGTGACGGAATCGTAAAATTTGTGACGCAGTTTTATTAAGTTTTTCTGGAAATGTGTTCGTAGAAAATTGCATAGCTTTAGATTAATTAAGATTGGCCGAAATTATACTTTTGTATGGGAGGCGGAAGAAGGATAAGGGGGGATCTTATAATTTTTGATGCAACTTTGTTTTTAGAAGTGCTTTTACAAAATTTCAAGTTAATAGCTTTCAACTTTAGTGAGAAGTGATTTCTTAAAATTGGTCTAGAAAATACTTTTGTATGGGAAGTAAAATTTTGAAGTTTGTAGCTTAAAATTTCAATCAAAAATGTTGAGTTTTTATGCTTTTTTTTATTTTATATGAAGCACCTCGTGCAGGTTATGGCCCCATTTCGGTGGATAACAGTTGTGGTTCAAATTATTATTTTTTCCTAATGTATATCAAATTGATATATGCACGGAAAAAAATTGGGATTTGTATCTTTTACCATATTCCTAAAAAAAAAAAAATTTCGACTTTTTGACCCACCACCTCCCTCCCTAACTTAAGAATTATTGGTCACATAGTTCTACAGTCTGACAAAATTTCAACTTAGTATCAGCATTGGATTTTGAGAGATGACGGTTTGAAATCTTGAAAAGTGCACTATTTTACTTTATTATTCTAATAATAAAGTATTGCGATCGACACAGAAAAAATAAACTGCCAACAAGTCGGGCGAAACTTTATTATTTTTGGAACAAGTTGCGGATGCATGGAAAGTCAACATGCAGGTTAGAGTGGTTTGAGAGACTAAGTGAAAGAGAATTCTTGGGCAGGGCTGTTATTAATTTAACAATATTTCATTCGTTTATGCAAGTTTGGGTTCTTGTGAGTGAGCGGGAGGGGTGATAGTAAGGGTGGGTGGATGTTAATAGCTTCTTAATTGATTGCTTGAATCATGACCAATATTCTCTGTATAGAATGTGTTTCATAAACGAAGCTGCGTAGAATTTTCATAAAATTCGGTGTACTCTACATTCACGAAACCGAACATTTGTATGGGAGGGGGTAAAGCGGGTAAGGGAATCGTAAAATTTGTGAGGCAATTTTATTTCATTTCTCTTGTAAGGTGCTCGTACAAAATTTCAATTTCGTAGCTTTTAATTTGTTTGTTATTAGTTGATTGAAAGAAATTGTTCGAAATCATACTTTTGAATGGGAGGTGGTAGAAGGGCATGCACAATTTCAAAACTTTTGACGCAATTTTGTTTCAACTACTTTTAGAAGTTTTTATGCAAAATTTTAAATTGTTAGCTTTTAATAGTTAGGTGCTAATTGATTTCTTGAAAATGGTTGAAAAAATAATTTTGTATGGTAGGGGTAGAAGTTTTAAAGGTATTCCACCAGTTAATATTTCATATATTTAAGGATTTTTTTAAATACATTTTGCAAATTTTCAAGTTCCTACCTTAAAATTTCATTCAAAAATTTTCAGTTTATGTGTTTTTTTCAATGTACATGAAACACGTCGTGCACGTTAGACCGGGGGTCGGTTTATAACAATTGTGGAATAAATTATTTTTTTTCTATGTATATCAAATAGATGTATCCAAATGCAAAATTTAAACTTTGTATCTTTTACCAAAACCCTAAAAAAATTACTCAAAATTTTGGACATTTCTGCTTATCATCTCCTTCCTCTTTAACTCCTCAACTCAAAATTTACCAAAATTAATAATTATTTAGTTCTACAATCTGAGAAATTTTCAATTTAATATCTGTACTCAATTTTGAGATGTAACGGTTTGTAATTTTGAAAAGTGCCATTTTTAAAATGCCATCCATTTCTCCCCACTACTATTATTTCCACAGCTTATATTTTTTTCGTATTTCTCTAGTATAGAGTAATATATGTTTTAAGTTTCAATTACCTAACTTAAAAGATAGTTGAGATATTCATTTTTAAGTGTTTTTCCTTGAACCCCCCTGACCATCTCCCTTGCAGTAATTAGCCTCTCTCTAAGTTGTTTCTGGTGGAGCTATATGTTGCCTTAATGGTCCCTAAATATGAATCTTTTATGATAAGTAATTTCGAAGATATAATCATTTGAAAAAACAATTCGGCCGACAATTTTTTTTAGCCCCCCCACCCCCCCTTTTCGGACGCCAATGGATAAAAAAATTAAAAAATTTTTTTAGTTTGTCCCACAGCCCTATCTATATCTTTGCTGATTTTCAGCTTCCTATCATTCCTGGTGGAAATATTAGCAAATGTAGTTTTTGACTCTTTCCCTCCTCCGCCTCCCCCTTCCACCTAACACCCCCCAAAATTTAGAAGTTGGAGCTCACTTACCCAATCAACAGTCTGCCCAAAAACGAACATTCTACCTTTAACGTTTTCGGAGATATGAGTCTGTATGTACGGCGTACGGCGGGACGGATTTTGTTTTTTTATTGCATTTTTAGGCTAATTTAGTCATGAGACGCGAAAAAACAAAATTTCAGGGTAGCAAATTCTTTTTTTTCTGTGTCGATCACAATACTTTATTATTAGAATAATAAAGTGAAATTTGTTACCATGAAATTTTGTTTTTTCGTATTTCATGAATAAATTAGCCTAAAAATGTAAAATATGAACATAAAAGAATTATGATTGGGCATAAAGCCCAATCATATGATACTCTAGATGAAATGGAAATCATATGATACTCTAGATGAATACTGACTTTAATATACTGAAAAATATGTCATCTCAAACTCTTTTGAATAGTGAATAGAAACTTTTGCATGGGAGGTGGTAGAAGTACAGGGGGAACCCTCTGCAAAGATGCAGAAGGGAACATTCTAAGCAATGCGGAAGATATAAAATTAAGGTGGGCGCAATACTTTGAACACCTTCTTAATGCGAGCCCATCACCCGAACGAACAGCAGCAGCAGACACAATTGTAGGTATAACTGAGGTAACAGCTGATGAAGGATCCGCTTTGAGTCCTCCCACTCTCGATGAAGTAAAAACAGCTCTGAGGAACCATCCAAACAATAAAGCGCCGGGCACTGATCAAATTGCAGCTGAGCTTCTGAAAACCGGAGACACCTGCATAGCGCATCTCCTACATAGATTTGTCACGGACATATGGACGCAGGAAACACTTCTTGAAGATTGGCGCAAGAGCATCATATGTCCAATATTTAAAAAAGGTGACAAACTCTGCTGCGGAAACTACCGAGGAATATCTCTGTTGTGTACGTCTTATAAAATCTTGACGAAAATTCTGGAAAAGAGACAAAGTAATTGGTGAATGCCAAGGCGGATTTAGAGCTGGACGATCAACCACGGACCAGATATTCTCAGTTAAACAGGTGCTGGAAAAGTGCTGGGAACATAATATTGATGTGCACCAGATATTTGTTGACTTCAAGCAAGCATACGACAGTATCGACAGGCGCGTACTGTATAAAATTATGTTGGAGTTTGGAGTCCCACCGAAACTGGTTCGGCTTACAAGAATGACGATGACCGAGTCTTTCTCACGAGTCAGAGGAAACGATTTGGCTTTCAGTTTTAAAACAGACAACGGCCTTAAGCAAGGTGACGGCCTCGCGCCAATGCTGTTTAATTTGACACTCGAATATGTTGTTCGGAAACTTCCCGTTGACACCAAGGGAACACTATGCTTCAAATCTACACAACTCGTAGCATATGCTGACGATGTAAATATCCTTGCAAGATCCTGGAGAGTGCCAAGGAGGTATTTGTAAACCTTGACTCGGTGGCAAGGGAAGTTGGACTACGCATTACTGAAAACAAAACAACAATTATGACGCAAACTAGGAAAAAGACGCCAATCAGACAAAATATTACAGTAGGAGACTATAACCTAGAAAACGTAGACAACTTCTTATACCTAGCGGCGAACCTATCGAAGGATGGAAGCGAACCCATTGAAATCAAAAGAAGGATATTGATGGCAAACAAGACTTATTATTCGGTACTTCCAATAACCAAAAACAAGAACGTGCTCAGGAAAACAAAACTTAAGCTATACAAAACCATCATAAGACCTGTGCTATGCTATGGAAGCGAAACGCTTTTGAAAGAAAGGTCCTCAGAAGAATCCTCGGATCTGTGAGGGAAGACTGAAGATCTGGAGAATACGATACAATAGAGAATTGTTTGACATCTTCGACAATCCAGAAGTGTTAACCCTCATAAAATTTAAGAAGTTACAATGGGCTGGTCATGTGGAGCGTATGGATGACGGAAGAATTCCCAAACGCACACTAAAAGGGAAAGTCAACGGACAAAAACCAGTCGGAAAACCACGGAAACGCTAGGAGGATTCGATTGACGCAGACAGCAAATCACTGCTAAGGTTTTCTAACTGGAGGACGCGGTCACTGAACCGAGATGGATGGAGGCATAGTATTCAGGAGGCCAAGGTCCGATTTGGGCTGTAGCGGCATCGTAAGTAAGTACGTAACCGTATGAGGATTGAATTAAAACCAAATGCAGATTAAAACTACAAGCATATTTTAAAAAAGAGTGAAATTTTCATTCGAATCGGTTCAGCCGTTTTTGAGTTAAATCCGGACAGGAAGATAAACAAAAATCTCAAAAATGTTTTTTTGGGCTTAGTTATTGTCTAAATAAAGAAAAACACTAATTATAAACAAATAATAAACAAACATTACATTTTTATACTCTAGATGGAATCTGAGAGTATTATAAGTTCGCTCTAAGGTTTGTAACGCCAAGAAATAAGGCTCGGAGAAAAAAATGATGAATACAGAAGTTAATATTATCACTCAAAAATTTCAAAACCGGATGTCCGTCCGTCCGTCCGTCCGTCCGTCCGTCTGTCCGTCCGTCTGTCCGTCCGTCTGTCCGTCCGTCTGTCCGTCCGTCTGTCCGTCCGTCCGTGCGCTCTCTAGCTTGAGAACGCGTTGAGCTAGAAAGTTCAAATTTTGTACACGTCGTTTTTGACAAAAAAGTAAGGTCAAGTTCGTGAACGGGCCAAATCGCTCCACCCCTTCTACCCCCTCCCATACAAAATGACACAATTACGCAATTTGACAATAAACGGATTTGCTCAAAAAGTATAAAAGTTATTGGCCTGAAATTCAAAATATATTACTTTTATGATAATGTCAATCTATCATATAAAAATTGTGCGTGTCCTCCCCCTCCTTCTACCACCTCCCATACAAACTGTACTTATCATGAATTACTCTAAGCCAATTTCCTCAGTGCTTATAAAATTCAGCGGGCTGAAATTGTGCACCAAATACTTATTTAAAATTGTTAGTAAGGTCAAAAAAAATGAGATGATTAACTTCATCCCTTCTACCCCCTCCCATACAAAATGACACAATTTTGCAATTTGACAATAAATGGATTTACTCAAAAAGTATAAAAGCTATTGGTCTCAATTTTGGTATATATTACTTTTTTAATGATTTAAATCTACAGTACAAAAATTATTTGCTTCCTCCCTTTCCTTCCACCCCGTCCCATACAAACTACACTTTTTCCTGAAATGCTCTAAGCCGATTTTCTCAGAACATATAACATTTGTTGAGCTCATATTTTGTAATAAATATTTAATTAATATTATTACTAAGATGAAAAAAAAAATATTTGATTTGCTTCACTACTTCTATCCTCTCCCATACAATATGACACAGTTTCACAACTTCACAAAAAATCGATTTTCTTGAAAATTATGAATGGCACTAGTCTGAAATTTAAGGGATGCCAATTTTATAATATTCCTAGTTATTTCTGAAAAAATCATCAAAATCCCCCCACTCTTTCTACCACCTCCCATACAAACTGCACATTTTCACTAAATCTAACACACTAATTTTCTCAGCTCCAATTCAGTTTTTGGAGTAAGCATTTTGTATAAAACATTTTCATAGCTACTTTAGCATGATGTCGAAAAAATTAGTACAATGCTATCATCCCTTCTAACACTCCCCATACAAAATTTCTTGGGATCACAAAAAATTCTATTTCATCTAGAGTATCGTAAGATTGCGCTTTACGCGCAATCGTAGCCCTGTTATGTTTATTTATATGTATAGATTGACTCAATGTTGAACATGATATTCCTATGATTGGAGACTGAAGTCTCATAAGATACAACCGAGTTATTTACTACTAAATAATTGGATAGAATGGCGTGTTCAAGTTTTACTAAACGACTTTGGACTATTTTTAATATTCATTATTTCTAGGTTATGCCTATACTTACCTCTAATGGTTATTTCAGTACTTTCTCGCACTGTATGATGTGCAGTTTTGAGATTTCATAAAATCAGATTACTAAGAAAAGTAAAATTGTAAAATTTAGTTAGATCTGATCGAATATTCAAAAAATTTAATACTATCCATCGTCTCACATCGGAAAAATATAATATTAGAAATAAAATTAAAATTAAAATTCATAGCATATATAATTTTCTTATTAAAAATTAATTAAGAATCATTTAATCATTTTGTGTAAACTGTTAATCGTTTATTAGTAAATATTTTTATGTCAATAGAAATATAAAAGTGTTAACGAGTTGGTTTACAAGTTAAATGCAAACATAATGGAGCTACGATTGCGGGTAAACCTCAATCATGCAATGCTATGTTTCAGTGACTACTTATAAAGTACCTATAATTAGACCAAACTGAAAATTGTTTTAACGTGAAGTGGAAGAAGTCACGTGGAAATTTACAGAGGTACCTAAAATGGATATAAAAACGGAATTAAATTTTGGATCAGTAATCTTTATACTATACAAGAAAATCGACATGTTATAAAATTGTGTCGTGTTATGTGAGAGGAGATAGAAGAGAACAAACTAATTTCTTCTCATTTCAATACAATTGCTACCTAAATACATTACAACAAATTTGAGTATTATACGTATTATCAAATCAATCAAATTCCTGTTAAGACCCCCTACAAGGACATAGGATAGAAACTACTCCCTTCCACAAGTCGCGATCCTGAGCATCGGCCCTAAGCTGATGTCAGGACTTGTTTATTCCTTTGGCCTCCTGCTCAACTGCTCGCTTCCACGTGCTATGGTCGATCAACCCGACGTCTTCCTTGAGGATTATATGTTTGGCGATGTTTCGCTCTGGTTTCCTTAAAGTGTGACCGATCCAATTACATTTCCTCCTTTGAATCTCAATACCTATTTTAGACTGTCCAGTTGTATTCCAAAGTTCATCGTTGTAGATCACTTCTGGCCAGAATATTCCTAAAATGCATCGGAAGCATTTGTTCACGAAAGTTTGCAGTTTCTTGGTAAGTCGAACAGTCACTTTCCACGTAGTACAACCATATAACAACACGGATTTTACTGAAAAAAGGTATATTTTTATTTCGGTAAATTGTGGACTTTGTATGTGAGGTGGTTTTCTGAAAGCCTTAATCTTCAGGCATCTACCAGAATATACCACGGTCTTCCAATTGAAGGTAATAGGTATTGCAAAAGGGGTGAAACTTGCCTTGCGTGGAGGAGTGAATGGCAAGCAAGTTCGTTTTTACTTGAACAGCAGAGCTGCTTTGAACGTCCTCTTTGCTTACAGCTGCAATTCAAGATACTTAAACCATTCTATGGATATGTTGGAAGAATTGTGGAAAATCCGCACTTTGCGACCTTGTTGGGTGAAATGCAAATGCAATGGCGAAAATGGCGTTGAGTAAAACGGACAATGTTGGCATTACCTTAAGTGTCACTAAGACAATCTACGCTAACAAAGTGTTGGGAAGGGAAAATTTCAAATGGTTACAAAGCGAGTCGTGTATCACCTAGAAAATGCTATGGGTTGGGTTTGATAAAGAGAAATCAATAAAAATATTGAGACTTGATAGCAACTACCTACGCACACTAGTAAGTATAGTCACGGGCAACTGTCTTCTTAGAAAACATTAGCGAGAACTTCGCCTTACAACTGATAACATTTGCAGAGGCCGCGGTAAGAAGGATAAGATTGTAGAGCGTTTCCTCTGCCATTGCCCATGACTCCAAACATATAGAATACAAATTCGTGGAAAGTATCTCTTCGCCGAGCTGAATGATCTCCGGCCTCCTGAAGCTCATTAGTTTCGCCGGTAGATCAGGCTGGCTAAATATCTTAAAAACACGGATGCATAAAATGGGCCCAGTCTTGGCCTACGTACATTAATGTCCAGCCCCTCCACGAGCCTAACCTAACTTATGGGAGCTGGTAGAAGTAGCGGGGAGATTTCAAGTTTGTTTTAAAGAAACAAATATATTTATTAAGGTCTAAAAACCTTTCACAATAAATAATAAGAAATTTTAAGGAACCTGAAGGTCTGGCCTCTGGCCCGATTTGAGTTGTAGTTCCATTGTAGAACTAGAAGAGAGTAGAATATTGTAGAGTTAAAACAGAACTTGTTAATTCAACTGTCAGTCACCGACTGCTTTATTACAGATCTATGTATAACAGTGTTCATACTTTTATACTCTCGCAATGTTAATGTAATATCGAACTGTCCCTACAAATATATTTGTATGAAAATAGTTATTATGGAATTTAAGATTAATAGCACTTATATCTTCTAGGAGGTTTGGCCAGGTCATGAACTTGACCTTACTTTTTCACCAAAATTAAAAGGAAGAAACTAGAGCTTCATAGCTCTTCTCATTCTCGAGCTAGAGAGGACACGGACGGACGGATATCCTGTTTCGAGATTTTTGAGCAACAACAAATATATCTGTACACTTAGCAACTCTGTGCGTGCAGTGTTTCTTGGCATACTTATAATACTTTCAGGTTTCATCTAGAGTATAAAGATTACAAATTTATCAAAAATATTACGAGGGGAGGTCAAAAATTTCGCGGAATGAAGGTGATGGACAAGGGAGATGGAAATATTTTTACCTGGAGGTATTCTAACACTCAATGCAGGTTTAAATGCAAAGTTTCTGTCAAATCGAATCACATAACAATTTAGTTATCTCCAAACCAACAAGTCATTAGGAAAGAAAACGCTAACTATGGACAAAATTGAGTTTCATGCTGCGATAAAGTTCCTTACGATGAAGGAAAAACGCCACAAATCATTTTAGAAGAAATTTGATCTGTTTACGGGGACTCTTGCCCTGGAAAAACGATTATTTACAAGTGGCATAGCTTATTCAGGCAAGGCAGAGAGTCAATTGAAAATGATAAACACTCGGGCGGGCCGATTGAGATCACTTCCTACAAAATCGTCGAAAAATTGTAGAACTTGTTCTCGTAGATACTCGTTTAAAGAAGAAAAATCGCAAAAATGATTGGAATTTCAGATATAAACATTTTGAATATCCTCCACGGTTATCTCGAAACGTCTAAAGTCAGCGTAAGATGGGTACCGGGAATGCTTTAATGGTTCAAAAAAAAAGCAGCGCAAGTTTTTGGATCTCTGTAGCGAGAACAGGGATGAAATTTTGACCCGGATTGTTACTGGAGACGAATTTTGGGCTCATTATTATAAACCTGAATCAAAGCAGGAATCAATGCAATGGCTCCGTAAAGGCGCTTTACCCCTCCCCCCTTCAAGAAGTTCAAGGTGATACGATGCTCCGGAAAAATCATGGACACTACTTTTTGGGATTCAGAGAGGATTTGATGATCGACTATAAAGGAAAAGGACAAAATATCACAAGGGAATAATATGCCAACCAGCTACAAAAATTAAAGGATGCCATCAAAGAAAAAATAAGAGGAAGAGGAGCCACGTTGCAATGGCTGCCCTACCGAAATGCGGCTACAGAATGTTGAACCACCCCCTTTATAGTCCACATCTGGCCCCTTCCGATTACTATTTGTTTCTAAAACTGAAGAAAGAACTTCGGGGAAGAAAATTTACCAACGATGAAGAAGTGAACTCGGCAATTTTTGCCAATTTTGAAGGCATTCAAAAAACATTTCTTTATAAGGAATTAATAAACTTTGTGAGAGATGTGATAAATCTGTTAGGCTTTGGGGAGAATACATTGAAAAGGAAAAATAATAACTTGTATAATCTTATCCCACTTCCCCGTCATTCCGCGAAATTTATGACATCCTCTCGTACATATTTATATATCCTTGGATGTAACAAAAATACCGAAGCTCTAACGAGCTTTACATACACGAGATTCAATATCGCCTCGGCTCTGCCGTCCATGCTGACAATGCTTATGAGGTATAAGTTATCTTGCACTTGTTTCACATCGTATCCGTTAAGGACATGCACTTAGTTTATTTAGAATGCAAAGATATCAAATATTATTTCAATAATTATAAACAACACATATAAGCTAACATAATTGACTTCGGTAATTTTAATCCACTTACCATAAAGTCGTAACTACAAAGTAGTTTGGAAACTTGTCCTTATGCAAGAATTGGTTCATCCACTTCTCAGTGAACAATACTACTAGGAATCTCAGAATTTTTACTCATGTAAATAAAACGTGACAACGGAGTACTATTGTCGATATATTGTCCAAACTCGTAACGATAAGCCCACTTTTGTAGCTATACATACTCGTACTCGTAGTGATTACAACATGTACACAACATGTAGCTCTCATTATGGTATGCTATCAAAAAGTTGATTACAATTCATTTCATTGACATTTTTTGCTTCATTCAGATCGCAACCACTGATGGTACTTTGAAATATTGAAAAATATACATTTTATACGGTCCTTGGTAACCTAATGACGAAAAACTGCGCGAGTTTACAAGTGATAAATATCTGCAGTGAAGTGATAACAATAAAGAATTCTGGTGAAAATTGTACTTTGGTTGCCGTACTAGTGAGTCACTTTGAACGAACAGACTGAAAAATTATATATTAAATTAATAAGAAATAATAAGATTATTTTTTTTATTTGATAAGTACAAAATTACACAGTCTACAAAACTGATTAATCTCGTTTAGCTAGTAGGTAGAATTATTTTTCTGGTTCATTATTTTTTATTTACTTGTAATATGTTCTAATTGATCAGTTTAGAATTCCAAACTTTTCTTTATTTGTTTTTTTTTTGTTTTTTGTAAGCTGCAGTTGTTGATTTGCCGCGCAAAAAGAAAATTAAATTGTTTTTATTATGATAATTAATTATGAAATTTATTTAACACATTTCATGGAACGAGATTCATTTAATTATCTTTCTTATCTATAAAATGGGTTTTTTTTACGATAAATTTATTTAAATTAATTAAACTGAAGCTTCAAATTGGATGAATCTCTTACAAAAAAAAAACAATTCTTAAATTTGTTCATAAATTATTTTAGAACCAATTTAATTTGCTATTCGACTAAACTCAATTTTATTCAATTTACATATTTTTGCAAACTTCGCAAAATAAATAAATAAAAAGACGTGATAAAATGCCAGAATTACTATGAAGATGTAATTATAAACGTGATAATTAAAAGGTCACGAAATTTAAAAGTGTCTCGCAAAGAACTCACCATTAAAAATTGCATATTTTTGTCGAGTCGATTTTTCTTAGTGGTGACAAATTATGTTGAAAACCATAAGGTTTTGGGATTCGCATTGTCAACTAAATTTACTGAGCGTAATATTCTGCTACTATTTATTTTATCTCTCGAAATATCAATAAAAGTCAGACTTTAATGCACAGTTCAATAGGTTTATTGAGTGATATTAAATTCATTCGACATTTTCTGAGTACCGGAGATTGGATAATTCTGCGATGATTTAAAAT
The DNA here is from genome assembly GCA_963669355.1 of Chorisops tibialis. NCBI lineage: Eukaryota > Metazoa > Arthropoda > Insecta > Diptera > Stratiomyidae > Chorisops > Chorisops tibialis. The sequence continues at coordinate 278,589,404 of OY770262.1, forward strand.
TTTGAACTATTTTATATAATTAGAACTGTACTTTTTACTCGTCGCTTTCTTCGATAGCAGTACAGCCTAAATCAGATTAAGATCTGTTGATCAATTTGCTTGACAGTTGTTTTTGTTTGGATGGTTAAGGCAGTAAAGCTGTAAATGGAGCAGAGTACGCTCCAATTTTTATTTCTTTGTACAGAAATATTGCATTATTCCCTCTGCCAATGGGAATACTTCCTACACTATTCCAAATCCACTATCTCGGATTTTTGATTCTTGAAGATTGAGTGGCCTTAGATCAGTTAAAATTGGAGATGAGAAATTACACTTATCTTTCCTTGTATTTATCGTTTTAGTTGTTTTCCATATTTGTAACAGATGTAATCTCGCAATCCCAAAAGTTGCCAAAACTCTTATCTACAAAAGATCTATGAAAATTAGAATTTATGTTGCTACGGAGAATGATTATCTTAAATAGCTAAAGCATTTGGCAGAGTCTGGCAAAATTCTCTCCTACATAAATTTGACGCCTCCCTCACACACAATCGATTGAGAGTATCGCGATTTAAGATAAAAAAAAAACTTTTTATTGATTCCCAATTATGTATTACTTATTTAATATTTTTCTTTTGAAGGCTTTAAGAAGACTAAATAATTGAAAACTTTGAGTCACAATTTTTCTTCTCAATTCGTTGTAATTTCGATTTGCAACTCCTACTATATATTTACCACATTAACCCCTTCTAAATGATAACCTTCTGGAATTTTAATATGTCTTCCTGATCTCTCGCAGGAGCTGGAATCATCTGATTATCTGACGAAGGTGAAGGTGCCAAAATAGTCTTATCATTATCTGGACCGATCGTAGCGAATGCTGCTGAAACTTTCGATGTCGTGTTGTCCAGCTGTACCTTGAAATACTTGTCATATTTCCTGATCACCTTGAAAGGTCCCTTTTGTTATGGTTAAAAAGGTGATTTTACTGCATCATTTCATATAAAAACGTGCGTAACAATTTAGTATAAAAATCTTCACCTTATCATGATGCGCTGACTGAGTAGGTCCGATTTTCGACATTGTAGTTTTAAGTTCTTTTACAAACTTAATTTGCTTTAAAATAATGTTGCTGCCTGGCTTGGAAGAAGTAATCATTTTTTCTATTTCGAGATCTTGTTGTTAGGCATCAGCAATTTCGTCAAAATTTCTAGTAGAATTTGTGACAGCGTTTATCCTTGATAGCAAATCTGCAACGTTGTTTTCAACGCCAGCGATGTGTCGAATATCTTTTGAAAATTGTCCTTATATAATCTAGATGTCTGATCTGCCGTGGTAAAGCTTTGTCTGTTTTCGGCTTAAACGCAAAGGTTTATGGTACGTAAAAATTATAAATTGTCTTCCTTCAAGTAGATACTTAAAAGGTTTTATGCCTTGGAAAATTGCGAGCAACTCCCGATCATACATAGATGCTGTATTTTTGCTGCAAATTCGAAAGCTTCTTTGAATAAAATCCAAGTGGCATACATTTTCCTTCGTACATTTGGTGTATAACCGCATCAACCGCTGATTCCGAGGCATCTACTGTTAGTGTTAACTCTGCATTTTTTGCCGGATGAGCTAGCATCGTTGCATTTACTAAATCAGTTTTGCAATTATTGAACGCTTTCTCGCCATCTATATTCCAATTTATGATAGTTTGATTATTTTCTTTTTGCCGGTTGTAAATTGTTGAAGAATCATTTGATTTTTGATTGCGCTAGGATTGAAACGTCTATAAAAATTGATCATCTCTAAAAATCGTTTCAGTAAACAGTAACATTTACTTTTTCTGGGAGAGGTTATTAGAAGACCAAGAAACTTAACATTTTCCTTACCGAACGTACATTTTGCAACATTTATGGTAAGACCATCATCCTTTAATCGTAGAAAAACTTCCTTTAGATGCAATTTCAAATCAAATTCCTGTTAAGACCCCCTATAGAGCATAGGACAGAAACAGCTCTCTTCCATAAGGCGCGATTATTAGCATCGGCACTTAGCTATTGCCAGGACTTGATTATTCCTCTACCCTCTTGCTCAACTGCTCGCTTTCATGTGCTACATGGTCGACCAACTCGTCGTCTTCCTTGAGGATTATAATCCAGAGCCTGTTTGGCGATGTTTCGCTCTGGTTTCTTCAAAGTGTGCCACTTCCTCCTTTGAATCTCAATGCCTATTTTAGTCTTTCCAGCTGTAATCCAAAGTTCGTCGTGGGAGATCACTTCTGGCCAGAATATTCTTAAAATGCGTGTTTCTCGAAAGTTTGCTGTTTTTTGGTAAGTCGAACGGTCACTTTCCACGTAGTACAACCATATAACACCACGGATTCGACACATGCGTCAAAAACTCGCAGCTTCGTGCGAAGGGAGATCTCTATTAACCTGCAGAAAGAGAAAAGATACCGAAGGCCTGACGAGCTTTACTTTGACGTGCCTCAAGATCATTTTCGGGTCCGCCGGCTAATCTGACAATCCTTCCGAGATAACAAAAATCTTGCACCTCCTCCACATCTTGCCCATTAAGAAAAATCGGTGGTGCTTCTGTTCAAACTCATGTGCAAGTACTTGGTTTTACGCACATTTATTTTCAGTTCCGCCTCTTTGCATTTAGAATGCATCGAGCGAACATTTGACTCTAAGTCCGAACGGTTACGTGCAAATGTGTTTGCTCGTCATCAGCATAATCAAGGTGACTTAAGATGTTAAATAGTCTCCGTTGAAGAACTTTACTTTCCCCACCTTCCAGTGCAGCTTTCAAAATGCCATTTATTACCTCCAGAAACAGGGCTGGTGATAATGTGCAGCCTTTTCTGACACCCGTTCGCACAGGAAAGCTCTCAGCAGCTCTCCTCTATGTAACACGCGACACCTTTCAGCTTCGTAGGATTCTTTAAACATAGCTACGAACTTATTCAGAATACCTCTCCAAAGCGAAGCATTCCATATGTAATCTCGCTTAGCGCTGTCGAAAGTCTTCTCGAAGTCCACAAACATGATATGTAATAGCGGACCGGTTTCGGCTGACTGGTCCAATATTGTACATAGAGTATTTTAGTGGTCGGTATAAGACGACTCTTTATGGAATCCAGCCTGATAAACTTTGATACTACCCTCCACGACATCACTGATCCTATTGGGAATTACCTTAGCCATGATTTCCGATACGGCAGTAAGTAGACATATATCACGCCAATCGTTACAATCCCGAAGGTAAGGTCGCTCTTCTTCGGAGTTTTCATAATGACGCCCTCCTTCCATTCAGTCGGATATCTTTCTTCATTCCACACCTCAGTAAAGAGTGGGAGGAGAATATCGGCTGTTATTTCCGGGTCCGCTTTGTGGAGTTCGGTTGGTAGCACATCAATACCTGGGGCTTTAGGATTGTTGCAGTTGGATGTTTGGTCGTTGTTCTGTTTCTGGAATATCTTCCTCTGACAAAATGTTTAAAGTATCAGAGTAGTATTGCCTCCATCGCCGCAACTGGTGTTCATACATAATAAGGAGAGTTCCATTGACATCTCTCACCAGATGATTGGCGGTGAAATTTCTGTTCGACAACTGTTTCATGATTTTAAATAGTGAACTCATATCCCCAAGGTATGCCGCAGATTCTGCCTTATTGGCTAGATCTTCAATGGCCTTTCTCTTGTCGCGTCTAATAGCCCTCGTAAGCTGAAAATGAGCATCGCGGTATTTCGGTCTCAAGTCAGATGTTCTTTGGTTGACATCGGGTTGAGAGATGATTGCCATTTTGGATTTTTTCCGATTGCCAACCTTTTCCCATGTGTCTTGCAACATCCAGGGTTTCTCACCGCTTTGCACATATCCAACAGATTCTCCAGCTCTAGTTAGAAACGTGTTTCTGGTTGCCTCCCAATTGGCGTCCAGTGTGCGTATTTCATATCCGTCCAATGTGGATGATTTTTCGCGTAGAATGGTGGTGGGGTCTCTAAGCCTATCCACATTAAACTTGCGCTTCATTTGAAGAATTTGTGGCCGTCGGATAGCTGCTTTGTACAATCTCAAGCAGGCAACCATCAAGTGGTTATTACTCCTCACGTCAGCTCCACGCTCGCACATCGAGGAGTCGTCTTCTCCATCGTTGACTTATAGCCTAATGGTTGATCTGGTTCTGAATAACACCATCAAGGGAAACCCAAGATGTTTTATGGTGACTCTTGTGTGGAAAAATGGCCCCTAAGATGACCATTTGTCGAGTACCCCAAAACTTTGGAAATGATTCGTCTTTTTCTTAATCCAAGGTCGTGACGCATCGACCCAAGGGTCACCATGCTTCCCCAGGACGTGTTTTAGTCCAGTGTTATCAGAGCCAGCCTGCAGAATTGTGACGTTTCTAACACTGGTCCTGAGCCTGATGATCCTGTCCGAGATTGACTCCCAGCTGATAAGACCGTTTCTTGCTCGCGATGTAAGGACGACCGCCACGCTATTTTTGGCTTCATTCTCAGGACTAACGTACATAATGATGTTTCCACACGGGGTTCGTTCTTCTCCTAATCGTGTCCACCTGACCTCGCTCAAGCCCAAGATTTGGATGTTATATTTCTCTATTTCACGGTGGATCACTGATTGGCGGTGCAAAAACCGAGTGACCCCAGCCCTTCCCCCGTCATTCAATGTTCGAACGTTCTAGAAACCAATCCTAATCCGTTTTCGTCTGTCAAAAGTTGTTACCGTAGAATCCGTCCGTATCCGAGGCGCTGTATCCCCCCCCCTGCCACCAGGGGGATGGTTAGCTCGAGTCCGTGGAGTCACTATTCTCCAAAGATAGTTGCATGAATTGGTAAAACCTCATTCTACAACTACCCCCCTGCTCAGCGATATGCGCAGACTAAAATAAATGAAAATGCAAATTCAAGCAAGAAAAGAATTTTTATGAGTTCTAAAAATTGTAAGTTTCGTGTAAGAAATTTGCACAGTGCGTTAACTAACTAAAAGGCGCCCTGTGCACAATGTACTCATATAGCTATTCCGACTCTGAAATTAATATTCAGGCGCTCTATGCTTTTTCTAAAATGCTAGGAACTTTCCATTGTTGATGTTTCTTGACAAACTAAAAAAATTTAATCGGGGAGAACTGAAAAACTGAAAAAAAAACTACAGATAAATAGGCAGCTACAAGAATAAAAAAAAGTATCATATAAAAACAAAAAATCGCGGCAATCGTTTATTATATATGTTCAGAAATTACGTCCTCAAGAATAGTACTCTGGAAAGTTTACCCTGCCCCTGGCAAAAATCCTGTGGAAGACCTTGGTGTTTCTCACTGTTCCTTCCCATTTGATTCCGTCGTTCCCTGATATTCAATACTTTGATATTTCTTGACTTTATCCATAATCTTATAAAATTCTTAACCCTACATATAATAGTTCTGCCGCACCCTCGATTGCATTTTTGGTTTTGAATCTATGGTTGCTTCAAGTCAGCAACTGCTGGCTTGTAATCGCTACCATTCGTTCTCAATATTAAACTCTGATTTCACTTCGATCCTTAAATGGGCAGTTAAATGCTTCCAAAATTTAAGCCCTTCATCTGTCTCTTAAGCACGATGCATTTCATCCATTTTGACTTCCAATACTCATCTTAATGGAAGCCAGCACATCTTCGAGACAGCCTTAAATACTTCCAGATGCCTTAGTTTTCTTCGGAGCAGTAAGAAATATTTTACATCTTCTGACCTATCTAACTTCTGGAAATTCTTCATTCAACCGCTCTTAGAGTACAAAAAACCTCACTTTCTTTTCTAAATTACTTTAAAACTAATTGATGATGAAGCCATCGCGGCTTTACCCTCGAGCACCCCAGAACTCTGCAATTAATACAGGACCGAGATCAATTTACTAATGAATTCCGGCGCTTTGCTTCAACACCAGCACACAGTTCAAATTATTTTTATCCCTTGAACCATAAAATTTTTGAACGGATTCAGCATTATTTGTTTTAAGCACAACAAAAAACTCCAAACTCAGTCGAAATTTCTCATTTTAATCCTGCCCATCTAACTTGGATCGTGATACTTAAACAAGCATTAAAGGGTGACTCTTTGGGTTCGGACCTGTCCTTAAAATAAAACGGTATGCCGGGATTTGAACTCACAACCTTAGCATGTTTAGTTTTATGCATTATAGCAATTAAAAATTGTAAAACTTTCTTGACGTAACGATTAACTCAAATTTTGAATTTATAATTAAACATAACATGTCTATGATACACCCAATCATGCGATACTCTAGATAAAAGAGAAATGAGTTGATTTCAAAAAAATTGTATAGGCAGTGGTGAAGGAATTGAAATAATTGTTTCACATCATGAGAGAGTTATCCCCGCAAGGGGGTAGTTGTAGGATGAGGTTTTACCAATTCCTGCAACTATCTTTGGAGACTAGCGACTCCACGGACCTGAGCTAACTATCCCCCTGTGAGATGGGGGCTATAGAATTCACCCACAGCCAGTCCTGCTTGCCCTAAAAATGGCAAATGGACACTCACTGGATCATGGGCTTATCACCCGTGATCTTAAGACCTAAATGATACGAGAAACGGATACAGCGCCTCGGATACGGGCTGATTCCACGGTAACGACTTTTGGCATTCGAAAACGGACTATGATTGGCTCCAGTGTTGTTGGTAATAACTATGAAGATTATGCACGTTACATCTACTTTTCAGAAAATCACTTTTATGTAAAGTTTTGAAATGGGCCACTTTGTATGGGAGGGGGTAGATGGAATGAAGCTGATCAGTTAACTTTTTTCGATCTTACTAATAATTATAAATAAATATTTAGTACAAAATTTCAGCTCGATAAATTTTTTACGTACTTAGTAAATTGGTTTATATATTTATAGTATTTCCACAAAAAGTGCAGTTTGTATTGGAGATGGTAGAAGGAGTGAGGCGATTCAAATAATTTTTATATTGTGGACTAATTCCAGCATAAAAATGATATATTCTAAATTTCAGATCTATCGTTTTTATACTGAGAAAATCCTTTTATTGCGAAACGCCGAAATTGAGTCATTTTGTATGGGAGGTGGTAGAAGGGTTTGAGCGATTTGGCCCGTTTACGAACTTGGCCTCACTTTTTCGTGAAAAATGATGAGTACAATATTTGAACTTTTTATCTCGCGTCTTCGAGCTAGTGAGTACATGGACGGACGTACAGACAGACGGGCAGACTGACGTACATCTGGTTTTGAGATTTTTTAGTGATAATATGAAAATCATTCATTTTTTTCTCCGAGCCTTATTTCTTAGCGGTGCAAACTTTGTGGCAGCCTTATAATATTCTCAGATTTCATCTACAGTATAATTTTAAATTTAAGATTTTTCTAAAATTAAAATAATCATTTTCAAATTTTTTATCTTAATACCTTTCCGTTCTTCATCTGCCTATTAAGGTGGCGTGAGCCCGAAAAAGGTATTTTCGATGAAGATGAGGTTTCTCTTTGAAAAGTCTATGTACTTTGAAATGATCATAAAATCTTATTGAGTGCGTAATTATTATTATTTTAATTTATTTACGGCTCAGAACAAATCAATCTTTAAAATAAATAAAATATAAATAAAGAGGACCGATAAAAATACGAGTACGTGCAAAGAACTTCAAATCAAAATCAAGATTTTTCAGTAAATAAAGAGATATTTTAGAATGTAATATTATTAATACAAACTTTGAAATTCCGAAAACTTTCTAACAGGTTCCCTTCGTGGAAAGGTTTGCTTTTCGGTTGTGGAAAAAAAAATTGTTTCGGTATAAAATTTGAATTTTTATAATTTTTTACAAACTTCACAAATAAACTCGTAAACAATATTATCAATGCTTACGAGCAAAGTTGTCCTGTTCTACACAAAAAAAGGGCCAAACAAACTAGAAAATTGTTCAATAGAGCAAAAACCTTTGGTACCTGGGACGATTACAGAGAGTCCCTTACTGAATACAATAAACTTCTAAAAAAGTTAAAAAAAGAGTCTTGGAAAAGATTCTGTGAAGAGATAGATGATCTCCCAACGGTCTCAAGACTCCAAAAGGTGTTGTCAAAAGACACCCAGACAGACATCGGACTTTTAGAGAGACCAGATGGTTCCTTAACCAAAAGCAGCATGGAAACTCTTGAAGTTTTATTGGCAACACACTTCCCAGGCTGCAAAATAATTAATAATAATGAAGATTTAGATGAAGAGGAAAGGATGTGTCGTCAAACTCCATACAGCAAAAGTATTGCTGGTAAAATCTTCACTCCAGAAAAGATTAGATGGGCGATCAACACCTTCAAACCCTATAAATCAGCCGGAGTAGATAAAATATTCCCCGCATTATTGCAAAAGGGGTTAGAGATCCTAATGCCAATATTGATAAGGATCTTTAAAGCTAGCTTTATATGGGGATACATCCCCAAAATCTGGAGGAAAGCGAGAGTGGTATTTATACCGAAGGCAGGGAACCGACCCAGTGAACAGCCAAAGTCATACCGCCCTATAAGTCTTACCTCCTTCTTTGTCAAAACGATGGAGAAATTAGTGGATACCCACATAAGAACGGGACAACAAAGTCTGTCTTAATAAAAACCAACATGCCTACCAAAAAGGCAAATCAACAGAGTCAGCCCTTCATGGTTTGGTTAGACAAATCGAAAAGGCAAAAGACTATAAAGAAATTGCCCTTTGTGCATTCCTGGATATAGAAGGAGCATTTGACAATACTCCCCATGAAGCCATAATAGCGGCAGCTAGGAATAAGGGTCTGGAAACGGCCACAATAAAATGGATACACGCCATGCTGAAAAGCCGAATAACAACCACGGAACTAGGTGATAGCACAGTGACTGCACAGACCTATATGTCCTCAAGGTGGGGTACTACCCCCACTACTTTGGTCAATTGTAGTAGATGAGGTCCTGGACCGTCTAACAGACCAGGGATACGAGGCAATAGGATATGCTGATGACCTTGTCATTATCATTAGAGGCAAATATGATTCAATAATATCGGAAAGAATACAATCAGCCTTAGAGGAGATAATGAACTGGTGTCAGTCTAAAAACTTGAACATTAACCCAAGTAAGACTGAGATAGTACCATTCTCAAATAGAAGGATAAACCACATTGTACCTCCTGTAATAAATGGAACAACAATACCCTTTTCAGATGAGGTAAAATACCTAGGTGTTATACTGGATAACAAACTCAACTGGAACAAACATATAGAATGGACTCATACCAAAGCACTAAATTCATTTTGGGCCTGTAAAAGCTTATTTGGTAGAAAATGGGGATTAAAGCCCAAAATGATTTACTGGTGTTACAGAATAATCATTCTCCCAATAGTCACATACGGTTCAACGATATGGTGGACTAAAATATTACAAAGGAAAGCGCAACTTACGCTACAAAAAATCCAAAGGCTAGCTTGCCTTGGTATCACAGGTGCAATGAAAACCTGTCCAACAGCGGCAATGGAAATGTTCCTTAACATTCCTCCGATACATATCCAAATAAAAAAGGAAGCTATCAAGGGAGTGTTACGCATACAGGAGAAAAGCAATTATAAGTCAGGGGATTTTAGAGGTCACCTTAAAATCCTAAAAGACACGAAAATGGAAGTTATAACTTCCACATTATCGGACGCGATGCCGACAAAATTCAACTTTGAAACCCCCTTCAAAGTTATAATCAGGGAACGCAAGGACTGGTAATCCATGCTAACTGATATTGTAGAGGGATCAACCATCTGGTATACAGATGGCTCCCGCACATCTGAGGGGACAGGAGCCGGAGTCAAAGGTCCTAACTTCTCGGTTTCAAAACCACTCGGTAAAGAAGCCACAATCTTTCAGGCCGAACTAATTGCAATGGAGCTATGCATCCAAGAAAATATAAGGAGAGCTCATCGCAATAAATCCATTTATATCCTATCGGATAGTCAGGCGGTTGTCAAAGCTTTAGCATCCAACAAACACGGATCGAAGATAGTATGGGAATGCCTTCAAAACCTAATCATCCTGGGAAAAAGGAATGATGTAACCTTAATGTGGGTACCAGGATACATGAGAATTGAGTGTAATGAAGAGGCTGATCGCCTTGCAAAAAAAGGCGCAGAAACAAATTTTATTGGTCCAGAGCCATTCTGCGGAAAACCAAAAGGGTACTTTAACCCCATACTCAAAATGTGGGTAGAAAACGAATATAAAATCTACTGGAATAGACTTCCAGGCTTGTGAATTTCAAAAAAACTGATCCTACCACAAAAAAACAAAGTGGAGGATATTTTAAAATTCAGCAAGAAGGATATTAGTATCCTAATCGGCCTAATGACGGGGCACAGTGGAGTAAACCACCACCTCAAAAATATGGGCTTAGCTGAAACCGACATTTGTCGCCTTTGTCTAGAGGACTCAGAAACGACAGTACACATCCTATGCCACTGTGAAGCAGTAGCTAGGAAAAGACACAGTCTTCTTGGAAAGGGTTTCCTTTCTACGGAGGAACTAGCCAATACGGCTCCCTTAACGATTCTCAAATTAGCAAAAGCTATTGAGTTAAAATAGGGTGAAGGGGCTATAAACGCACAATAGGCCAAGAAGGTCGCAGTGCTCTCGCGCGTTCCCCTAGTAATAATAAATAAATAATAAATACAAACTTCTCGCATGAAAGTGTTAATAACTTCAAAACCAAACAAGCAATTACATTGTCAGTAACCCGTTTCTCCATGAAGGTTTTTATTTAAGGATATTCGAAAAAAGTTCGAGGTTCCAAAGGCTTCGGTGAAATTGTTTGCCTAGAAAGCACCACGTTTACACATAAATAATAGTTTTATACACGCCGCCTTAATTATATATTGCTACCAATTACTACAGGTATGTCAACTTATAGACGACTAGAAGTAAGAACGTGATTTGGAATTTCTAGTTTTTCTTGACCTACAGAGTCAAAAGTTCAAAACGTGATCAACTGTTAATAAAAGCTTGGTTACAAGGTGTTTTATTAATATCGTACATCTAATGTGTTTTTTTTTGTTCTTACCTGACAAGTCTGATTTTGCGAAAATGATAATTTGTTGAATATGTTACAAGTAATGTTCAATATTATTCTATCATTTCGTTAAATTTTATAGTGCTGAGCACCTTAGTAATTTATCAGGGTGAAAAGTTAATGAGTTGTTCGACATGCTTACTAATTCATATAATTAAATTAAATTACTGAAATTAAAAGATTAGAATAGAATTATTGTATAATGAATGCAAAGAAACTTACGTGTCTACCTATATAAGGAAGTAATAAAATCTTCAGGGCAAAAAGCCTGTAGATTGAAGATTTTTTTTTTTTCGTTTTTGTTCACAGAGAATTACTATTGAGCTAAACACCTTTTCGTTTTTACTAAAAGCACTACTAAGTCCTACGGTTTTCACAGTAGGTTACGGATTTAACTAGAAAAGAAAATTGTTTGTAAGACCACGTATACCATACACACGTATACCCTACCTAGCGTGTTGGTTTACAATGCGAAGATCGTGAGCTTAAGTCCCGATCGACATATAATTTCAGCACGCTGCTTCCTTGGGTGTTCTTTGGTCACCTCAATATACGAAATTGAAAATTCGTAGGTAGAGGGTTGTGCGAAGAGATAACCACCCTTCCATAATAAGTAATGAAGAAAATATTAAGGAACCTGAAGTGCTATTGTAGATGAAGACTACGTATCAGGAATTGGGAAAACGGTTTGAAATTAATAATAGCTCGCTATACACGTTCGAATAAAGTCTTCGAGCATCTCTTCGACGTATTTTGATTTAATTAAAAGTAAATTCAGCGTTGGGAAAATCAGTACAAATCCATAAACATTTTTTTGTTTAAATTGTTTTTTGAGAGCCTACTTCATTTATGATACGTGATATTTCGCCTGACACCGACTGTATATGATATAATATACATAGAAAAATTTCGTGTGTAAAACAAAGATCAAAGATCTTCAATTTAATGAAATTTAATTTTTCGTAGAAATAATAAGACTTTTCAAGCGAAAAACAATCTTGTTTTAAAACAAACGAGATTCGGTTCCGTTGAAATAAAAATAGCTTTCAAGAAGCTATGAAAAAAACATAACAGGGCTACGATTGCGGGTAAACCGCAATCTCACGATACTTTAGATGAAATAGAATTTTTTATGATTCCGAGAAATTTTGTATGGGGAGTGTTAGAAGGGGTGATAGCATTGAACTAATTTTTTCGCCAACATGCTAAAGTAGCTATAAAAATGTTTTAAACAAAATGCTTACACCAAAAATTTAATGGGAACTAAGAAAATTAGTGAGCTCGTCTCGTCGCAGCGCTACAGCCCCTTTCGGGCCTTGGCTTCCCGTAACCGAAGTCTCCATCGATCTCGGTCCAGTGACCGCGTCCTCCAATTTTTAAATCCGAGCAGCGATGAACAGTCTTCGTCAACAGAGTCGGACCAGCGTTTCCTGGGTTTTCCCACTGGCCTCCGGCCCTCCGTTTTTCCCTCGAATACCTTTTTAGGTATTCGAGTTTCGTCCATCCTTTGTACATGGCCAGCCCATTGCAGCTTCCGCAGTCTGATGATAGTGGAAACCTCCGGTTCGTCAAATATATCATACAGCTCACTGTTGTATCTAGTTCGCCATCGGTCACCATCACGTTTCGCTCCAATTATTCGTCTCACGACCCGTCTTTTGAAAGCGTTCAACATATTTGCGGATGCTTGTGTAAGGGTCCATTTTTCGCATCCGTAGCAAAGCACAGGTCTTACTATTGATTTGTAGACTTGGAGTTTGGTCTTCCTGTGTACGCAGCTGGCCCTAAGAATAGCTAAGACTGAATAATACGTTTTATTTGCGAGCTAAATTCGTCTTTTTATTTCATTCGTTTCATTTCCACTCTTTGTCAATTTTGTGCCTAAATATATGAATTCGTCCACATTTTCCAAATTATATTCGTCAATTGTAATGTTTTGTCTATTGGGGGTCCTTTTCCTTGTTTGTGTCATTATTTTCGTTTTTGTTTCATTGATTTTCAGGCCAACTTCTTTTGCTGCTTGATCGAGGCTTAGTAGAATTTCTTTTGCGGATGTGAAAGAGCGTGATAATATGTTGATATCGTCCGCATAACCCACTATCTGGCTGGATTTATAAAGCAGCGTACCTCTTGTGTCAACGGGTAATTTTCTGATGACGTATTCTAAAGCTAGGTTAAAAAGCAGAGGGGCCAGCCCATCACCCTGTTTTAGTCCGACATTTGTGTCAAAGGCATCAGTTAGTTGGTTGTTGACTCTGACTTGTGATGTTGTTGATGTCATCGTCATTTTGGTCAGTCGGACTAGTTTTGCTGGGATGCCAAAATGCAGCATTATTTTGTACAGTACGTTTCGATCAATACTCTCGTATGCTTGTTTAAAGTCCACAAAAACCTGGTGAACGCTTGACCGTAAAAAGTTGATCAGTCGTTGATCGACCAGCTCTAAAACCTCCTTGGTACTCCCCAATCACATTGTCAGCGTAAATTTTAATCTTATTTTCTAATATTTTTGTCAGTATCTTATATGACGTGCAAAGTAGTGAGATACCTCTGTAGTTTTCGCACTGCAGTTTGTCTCCCTTTTTGTGGATAGGGTAAATAATGCATTGGCACCACTCCTCCGGTATTTGCTCCTGATTCCAGATGTACTGAATCACTTTATGGATGGCATTTCGGGTGCAGCTTCCGCCATATTTAATTAATTCCGCTGGAATTTCGTCGATGCCCGGCGCTTTATTGCTTTTCTGGCTTCTGATGGCAAATTCGACTTCTTCCAACGTTGGAGGATCCAGTGGACATTCGTCGGAGGTTTGGAGACCTATCAGCTCCGATGTTCGGGTGCCGTGTGCGGGATTAAGGAGTTCTTTAAAGTATGACGCCCACCTTTCCTTAATCTGATTATCCTCGGCGATGGTAGTGCCATTTCTGTCTTTACAGAGGGTTGTCTTAGGCTGATATCCACGTCTTAGGCTTTTCACTACTTTGTAGGCTTGTCTTGTTTTATTGCTCGCAAGATTGTCATCGATATTTCTCAATTGGTCGTCATAATATTTTCTTTTCTTACATCTAATGACCTTATTTGCTACTCGTCGGAGATTTTCGTATTTTTCTCTCTTCGTTCTGGTATTCCTTTCGAGAAACTGTCTGTACGCCTGATTTTTCTTATCTAACGCATCCTGGCATTCGTCGTCGAACCAGTCATTTCTTTTGCGCCGAGCTTCATACCCAACCACTTGTTCCGCAATGGTTGCCTTTATATCCATCCAAACTTGGTTCACAGGCTTCGGTATGTCATCCTGCAGAATCGGAGTGAGCTCTCTTTCAAGTGCTGCTGCGTAATTTTCCGCAACTGACGCCGTTTGGAGCTTTTCGATGTCGAACTTACGAAGAGGGCTGGTCTTTGTTTGATACGCCTTTGACATACGACATCGATATTTGGATTTGACCAAGTAGTGGTCCGAGTCACAATTTGCTCCTCTGAATGTTCGAACGTCAATGATGCTGGAGGCCCATCTCCGCTGTATAAGGACATGGTCTATTTGGTTAAAGGTATTGCCATCTGGTGATGCCCATGTTCTTTTATGGATGCGTCGATGTGGGAAGCATGTCCAACTTATAACTATGTCTCTGCTGCATGCAAAGTCTATCAGGCGCTGGCCGTTGTCGTTACTTTCGTCGTGCAGGCTATGCCCTCCAGTTGTTCCACGATGAGTCTCTTCATTCCCGACCTTAGTGTTGAGGTCGCCAAGTATTATTTTAACGTCGTTTGAGGGCAATGAGTCGAATAGCCTTTCAAGGCTCGTATAAAAGGCATCTTTCGTTTCCTCATCTTTTTCTTCCGTCGGGGCATGTACATTTATTAGCCACATTTTGAAGAATTTCGCTTTGATGCGGATCGCACACATCCGTTCGTTAATTGGCTTGAAGTCGATGACGTGTGATTTGAATTCCCTATCCACAATAAAGGCGACTCCAAATTCACGGCTTCCTGAGGGCTTCCCACTTTTAAAAATTGTGTGCGATCTCATGTCCTGAATCTCTCTACCAGTCCATTTCGTTTCCTGGAGTGCCAACACATTTAATTTGTACTGACTGGCCTGTTGTAGTAATTCTTTAACAGCACCAGGTTTGTTTAATGATCTGATATTCCAGGATCCAAAAACATAGTCCGTTGTACGTTTGCGCGGTCGTTTCCGTTGGTCCAATCCTATCCGAGGCTTCGTCTTGGGTTCCAAAACAATGAAGATTTTTTTACGGTGACAGGGGAGTTAACCCTTCGCCCAACCTCCGCTCTGGAGGAGTGGTTATTATTGTTGTTTCCGTTATCAGGCGCGGAAAACTCGCCTTCACCCTCCTACGTTAGCAATTCTCAAGTGAGAGTTCCCAGCGGCCACCACGAGGAGGTGTAGGTAGGATTCGGTAGCAGAGCTGACGATGTTCTTACAGTAGGCTTTTCTCGGCTTTTAATACTTTATTGGAAACCAGTAAACCAATGCAGACCCAAGACCTTTTACTACCATTTGGCCACCACCATTAGTGAGCTAGATTTAGTGAAAATGAGCAGTTTGTATGGGAGGTGGTAGAAAGAGTGTGTGGACTCTAGTGAGAGTTTCAGAAATTAAATATTATAAAATTAACATCTCTTAAATTTCAGACTAGTGCCATTCATATTTTTCAAGAAAATAGAATTTTTGTAAAGTTGTGAAACTGTGTCACATTGTATGGGAGGGGGTAGAAGCTGTGAAGCTAATCAAATATTTTTTTCTGATCTTAGTGATAATACTAATTTAGTATTTATTACAAAATATGAGCTCAATAAATGTTATATGTTCTGAGAAAATCGTCTGAGAGCATTTCATGAAAAAGTGTAGTTTGTATGGGAGGAGGTGGAAGGAAAGAGAGGACACGCATAATTTTTATACGGTAGATTGATACAGGCAGAATCTGCGGCTTACCTTGGGGATATGGGTTCACTATTTAAAATCATGAAACAGTTGACGAACAGGAATTTCACCGCCAACCACCTGGTGAGAGATGTCAACGGAACTCTTCTTAATATGAGTGAACACCAGTTGCGACGATGGAAGGAATACTTCTCTGATATTTTAAACATCTTGTCAGATGAAGATATCCCGGAAACAGAACAACTTCCAAACATCCAACCGCAACAATCCTCTATTAGGGACGATCCCCCAGATAAAGAAGAGATAGTTTCCGCCATTCGGTCAATGGCGGGAAGGAAAGCTCCAGGTATAGACGGACTACCAACCGAACTCCTCAAAGCGGACCCGGAAATAACAGCCGATATACTCCTCCCACTCTTCACTAAGGTGTGGAATGATGGAAGATATCCGACTGAATGGAAGGAGGGCGTCATTGTGAAAATTCCGAAGAAGGGCGACCTTCGGGATTGTGGCAATTGGAGTGGTATATGTCTACTTACTGCCGTATCAAAAATTATGGCTAAGGTAATTCTCAATAGGATTAGTGATGTCGTCGAGAGCACTCTCGAAGTTTATCAGGCTGGATTCCGTAAAGGGTCGTCTTGTACCGACCACACAAATACCCTACGGATAATATTAGAGCAGTTAGCCGAAATGGGTTCGCCACTACATCTCATGTTTGTGGACTTCGAGAAGGCTTTCGACAGCGTTAAGCGAGATTACATATGGAATGCTTTGCGTAGGAGAGGTATTCCAGATAAGGTCATAGCTATGATTAAAGAATCCTACGAAGATGCAAGGTGTCGCGTCTTGCATAGAGGAGAGCTGTCCGAGAGCTTTCCTGTGCGAACGGGTGTCAGACAAGGCTGCATATTATCACCAGCCCTGTTTCTGGTGGTAATAAATGACATCTTGAAAGCTGCACTGGAAGGTGGGGAAGGTAAAGGTCTTCAATGGAGACTATTTAACATCTTAAGTCACCTTGATTATGCTGATGACGTGTGTTTGCTTGCACATACCCGTTCGGACTTAGAGTCAAATGTTCGCTCGTTGCATTCTAAATGCAAAGAGGCGGGACTGAAAATAAATGTGCGTAAAACCAAGTACATGCACATGGGTTCGAACGCAAACACACCGATTGTTCTTGATGGACAGGATGTGGAAGAGGTGCAAGATTTTTGCTATCTCGGAAGCATTGTCAGCATGGACGGCGGAGCCGAAAAGGATGTTGAGGCACGGCTAAATAAAGCTCGTCAGGCCTTCGGTATCCTTTCCCCTTTCTGGAGGTTAAGAGAGATCTCCCTTCGCACGAAGCTGCGAGTTTTTGACGCATGCGTCAAATCCGTGTTGTTATATGGTTGTACTACGTGGAAAGTGACCGTTCGACTTACCAAGAAACTACAGACTTTCGTAAACCAATGCCTCCGGCGCATTTTAGGAATATTCTGGCCAGAAGTAATCTCCAACGACGAACTTTGGAGTACAACTCGCCAGACTAAAATAGGTATTGAGATTCAACGGCAAAAGTGGCAGTGGATCGGTCATACTTTGAGGAAACCAGAGCGAAGCATCGCAAAACAGGCTCTGGATTATAACCCTCAAGGAAGACGTCGGGTTGGTCGACCATGTAACACATGGAAGCGAGCAGTTGAGCAGGAGGCCAGAGGAATAAACAAGTCCTGGCAACAGCTTAAAGCCGATGCTCAGGATCGCGCCTTGTGGAAGAGAGTTGTTTCTGTCCTATGCCCCTATAGGGGGTCTTAACAGGAATTTGATTTGATTGAGATTGATACTATCATAAAAGTAACATTTTCGAAATTTCAGGCCAATAGCTTTTATACTTTTTGCGAAAATCCGTTTATTGTCAAATTGCGCAATTGTATCATTTTGTATGGGAGAGGGTAGAAGGGGTGGAGCGATTTGGCCCGTTCACGTTGACCTTACTTTTGTGACAAAAACGACGTGTACAAAATTTGAACTATCTAGCTCAACGCATTCTCAAGCTAGAGAGCGCATAGACGGACGGACATCCGGTTTTGAGATTTTTGAGTGATTACATGAACTTCTATATATCATTCATTTTTTTCTCCGAGCCTTATTTATTGGCGTTACAAACTTTAGAGCAAACTTATAATACTCTCAGATTTCATCTAGAGTAAAAACATAACAGGGCTAAGATTGGGCGTAAAACCCCATTATGCGATATTCTAGATGAAAGAGATTTTTTTTGATTTTAAAAAATTTTGTATGGGAAGTGGTAGAAGGTTTAACGGCACTGAACTAATTTTTTCTTATCATGATAGAGTTGCTATCAAAGTGTGTTATACAAAATTAAAGCTTCAAAAATTCGATAGGATTTGAGAAAATTAGTGTTAATACACTAAAAAAATAATAAAATTGTGCCGTTTATATGGGAGGTGGTAGAAGGAGCGGTGGGTTTTCAGTATTTTTTTTATTTTTCAGTAATAACTTTGAACATTCTGCAGCTGTGTCAATTTGTATGGGAAGGGGTAGAAGGAGTGAAGCTAATCAGTTAATATTTTTTGATCTTATTTGTAATTTTAAATAAATACTTAGTGCATAATTTCAACTCGGTAAATTTTATACGTACATATGATCAACTAACATTGAAATTAGAAATCTCTCATAGATATGGTATTTTCATGTATGTATTTTCATAATGGTAGTAAGATTTACTTTCACCACACTTAAAAAGAGATCCTTTTATTTAGTAACTATGTTAGAAATTTTTTAAATTTTCAATGTTTTTTGTAATGACATTAAGGCTCTTCTATACTCTTTGTGCTTAAATATCATTCATATGCTCTCTCTCTCCGCGCCGGTTTGACTGCAATAGTACAAAGTAGGCTATGACCATAAAACTTTAATTTTCAAATCAACAATCGGAAAATGCAAATGTGTAACATTTTATGACTCGAAGAAAAAGTGTTTAAATTTTATTTTGGGATTTTCATGAAACAAGAGTTTCTAGTTTTCATGAGCATTATTACTAAGCATTACTTTATGGTAAAACATGTTTCAGAGAAGGCCTCTCTTTCACTATTGACTAATTATTTTTAAAGGAATGTAGATTTATTACCTACACGGAATATCGATGTATCATTATTCTTTCTTTCGTGTAACCCCCGAACACTTGAAACACTTTTTAATGACACTACTGTACAACTACTACATACAAATTTCAGCACGTATGCATTTCATTTTTGCTTCATTTCTCTCGATGATTTTCAGTTTCTTACATTCTTCTTCATTGCTTTTCTTCTACTTCTGCAATAGCGCTATAGCCCAAATCGGGCCTCGGCCTCCTGACCTTCAGATTCCTTAACATTATCAGTATTTGTCGCGGAAGGGTTGTTAGCTCTTCGCACAACCCTCTATCTATGATTTTTTATTTTTGTAGATTGAGGTAACCACGGTATACCCAAGCAGGTAGTGTGGTGGAATTATGCGTCCACCGGGATTAGAACTCACGACCTTCGTATTGTAGACGAATACACTACCCACTAGGCTACACCCTAGCTCATCATTGGTATTATATATGTCTTTTTCTTTGTTGTTTTTCGCTAAATTATACATTTTTAAAGTTTAAATATAAAATTTCGGCTAGTCTTAAGCGTTCCTTGGTTACCGAATGTTTTGAAATTGCATTCGCAGCGAAAGCTAGTTCGAAATTTACTAAGCGAATGAATTTTATTTGATTGAAGTGAAGGACTGGGAGAGGTTTGTTACACCAGCTTAAAATATAGTTAGAGTCTTGGACTGTGCAACAGTGTCCTCTTAAGAGATTTTCATTTTGTTAAAAACTTCGTTTATACCGTGCTGTTTAGCAATATTATATCGACTTACGTAGCACTAATATGCACTGTTATAAACACTCTGAGTTACGTAAAACTAGTGCTACTTTAACTCGACTTCATGTGCGGTGTTTGGCTATAATTCGGTGCTAAATTTTGACAGAACCCCACATTACCAGGGGCGTAGTCAAATTGTTCAAAAAAATTACTGGACAAATGAGTGAAACTGCAATTAAGAGAGAAAAAATGCTAATTGGACTACGGCCGCAGTTTAGCAAATTACTTTTCATTTTTATGTTACGGGTTTTTTCAGAATGGAAAAGCTGCTAGATTTAACACTAGAAATGAAATAAACGCAACCGGATTAGTGGCTACATAAGTCGAGTTACGTAAAACTAGCGCTACATTGCTACGGTTTAAACGAGCTGATAATTGTGGTTGCCGCTCTACTGTTACGTATATTGGCTTCAACCACTCTGATCACGCCAGCTTCGAAGTTTGGCCACATTTGATTTCGGGAGTTTGAAATGGATCTTGTGGAGTCCACAATCCGCGAACCCTTTTGCTACTGATAACTTTTCCATTGATTCAATTTTTCGAGAACAAGAAGACGGCCCTTGTGTCTGTTGAGTCAGTGATCTGGGTGTTTGCTAGTAGTACTACTAGAACCTGGTTGCACTGTTTTAGTATTTCCCGAATCGCGTTCCTACCTGGTGATTTTGGCGCCCACTTTCCTTGGGGACTGAGAGCCATTACGGTGGACTTTCATCCCATAGTTTTTTGGGCTGGTTTGCGACATAGTTTTTACAGAAAGAATGTTTGCTGCTATTTCCATCTCGAAATGGTTATCAATTTAGGCTACAATGAGTTGCCGATGTGTGAGATGAACATATTGATGAAAAAACAACCGTGGAACGGAATTTCTTGCTATTTCCATGGTAATCGGTGACGAGAGTCGCACAATACACCGTGGCGTCCTCTATCTTTCACTTGAGGATGCGCTTAAAAGGTTGCCCAACCCACAGGTTCATTTTACAGACTTGTGTTATAGGCAATTTCGGCCTGTATGTACAATGCACGCACACAATTAAGGAGAGATCGAATGGGATTGAGAAGGTGGGGGAAGAGGAGTGAGAACGACCGTAACGAGTGTTGACTGTGGTATATTGTTCAGTTGTACTGGTTGCTACTGATTAATATTTGCAGATATTAAGGGGGACTGAATGATAGAATGCGAATAGAAATCATCTACTGAGTATATAGACCTTCTAGAAGTGGAACTCTATCACTTTTACATCGTTTGCCTATTTTATTTCGAATAAGTTTAATTTTAATTGCAAGTAGCAACTGAAAAATTCGTGTTTGAAAAATTCTACTGCCCCCACTCCAGGCATTCGAACCCACGACTGTGAAGCAAGCCCACTACGCCACGGAGGGCACAATCAATTCCTGTTTTCGCGATGAAACTAAATATAAGAACTCGGTGTCTGATGTAAGAATGCATATGTATAAATTTAAATATTTATAGTTTGATAAATAGCATAAAACACTTAAGATGGAGAATACATCACCCTTAAGTTATGAAATAGATCGAGTTTATGCCGGAAAAGCTTGAGAAGATTTTGAAATAAATAGATTGGATTAATATAAATTATTTTTATATTTTGAATTTTGTTATCAGTTGCCCCCAGATATCAAATATTTGGTACGCTCCTGGAAAATGGAAATATTTTAGGTTGCTGACCATCAATTTCATATTGAAATTTTATTATTCGAAAGATCATTCGATTATTGAATTCATTCGATTATGAAAATCATTCGATTATACCTATCACTATACCACCAATTTTCGCTTCCAATTTCAATCTCTTCGGTTCACTACTTTAATATCTTCATCTCGAGCTACAGTGTGCATATTTCGATCACCTCGGTCACTGCTCTCTTCTTCATGTCCACCATATTCTACCAAGTAAGCATATGATTTCGCTTCTTCAGCTTGCTACTCTGCCATCCCGACTATAACGAACCCCGACATTTCGTTCATCTTCACTACTACTTTCTTCCGTGCTTACCATGCACTACCAGTCAACATTAAGCCTTCATATTTATCTCCAGTTTCCCATTCTTTAGATCTTTACTTAGCAACCAAACCCAGGTGGTACACTCTGGGAGAGGTATTTCGTTCACTTCGGTTCACTACAGCTTTCCGCATACCAATCATTCATCAGTCAAAACCTCAGATTTCCCTACACTTTATTCGCTACTTATCCCAGCTATACGGGACCCCTCCATTTTGCTCCCTTCGGTACACTACACTCATCATTACCAATTCGATTCAGCAATTCCGTCGTTTTGTCAGTTCATCTCAATTTCTTCGATTCATCTGTTCATATGTTGCATCGGTTCATCTATTTCACTTCAACTGTTTCGTGTGTTAAACAGCTTTTGTTCTGTGGGTCTACCATACCTATATGCCCATAGTCCGACAGAGCCTGTATACCTTTTGTATACCACCGATACGATATGATTTATGGTCCTCAGCGCCTCCTCCGTACTACCAGGTTTTGTACCTTTGGTCCGGGCTTCATGCGCTACCAACTACTTCAGACTATGTTCGTGAATAACTTTGATGCTGATCGATCACCTGTATCCGTGGAGTTGGCAAGCTCCAAAGGCAAATTACTGGAATCAAGGAACTTTTCTAGACCAGTAACTACGCCTCTGCGAAACTCAACTTGTACAATAGAATTTAAAGTGATAATAAAAACAAAATAAATTATTATATATTATAACAGTTCCTGCTGTACATTACAATTAAACAATTACTTCATTGTTTTCTCCATTCTTAAACGTATTTACCTGAATAATAATTGAAACTAAAAAAATATCGTAAAAATGTGCTGAACTAAAGTAGTAAGCACTACGTACTACTGCATAGATACGATAATCAATCGATATCAATTTTTTTTTATTTAATATTCTTTCCCATATGTTACATATATAACAACATTCCAATAATTTATTCTTTCCCTTTTTTTACAGATAAAGTGAATATGATAGCTTCGAAACTCATGTTTGTTGATAAAAAGTATAGTACCACTACCATTCATTGAAGATAAGGCTATCGGGTGTCGAAAAGCATTAACAGTGATCTTGACCTCATCACCAAAATGACATCAATTATCAATAGAAGTGTCGAATCAATTACTCATAATAATAATGCCACCAACGAAATGAAATTAATGACAACCGATTTGGAAGAAATTAGCATGGAGATGGATCGTTTGACCAGATCGGGATTAAAGTACTTGCCAAATTGGCCGCCGGTTAGCATTGAATTTCAAGAATTAGTTTTCTCAGTCCCGGATTTAGCAAAAGGTCAGTGTTTTTCGGTAATTATTTTTTTATATGAATTTAGATTTTTACTATTGATATGCTAATAATAACTCTTTGAGGCTATTTTATTATACCGTGTAATATCTTAGAATCAAATGAATAGTCTGAAGCAACTTAAAGTACTTTGATCAAGTGCTTATTGAACAACAAATGAGTTATGTTTATTACCACCCAAATTTTTTAATTTCGCAATTGATATTGATATTGAAATTGATTTTGAGTGGTTTTCTAGTTAGAAGCATCGTAAACAAAATATTTCGGAGCACCATTCTGAGATGATTAATCTCAAATTTTGCTATTTTTGTGTAAGGCTATTATTCGCTTGCGCGGCAAGGATCTACAATCATTAACACCACTAGGGAGTTAGTCGATGTAGCTAAACTAAGAAACTATTCTGGATTCTTTCTTGGCGGGGTAGCGGCAGCTGGACAACTGCAGAACGGCCAAATCTTTTTGGGAAAAACCGAATAAAAATAGTGCAGCCCAGCGATTACAATGTAGTCGCTATAGCGTTCAAATTATTGTCGGCCTAACCACCGGTCATTGTTTGCTAAAGCTGCATGCATTTAGGCTGCGGATTGCGAGCGACAGCCTTTGCAGAGGTTGCGGGAAAGACGAAAAATCTATCGAACTGTCACTGTCCGCAAATTTCCACCAATCGTCTCCTTTGTTTAGGGTCTAGATTATTCTCAGAACTAGACGACTTCAGAAGCGTCAAACATTCGAGCCCGCTTCGGTTCGCAAATCGAACCAAGTGGCTAGCACAGGAGGAGTAAAATCCATCTCATAATAAATAGGGGGTGTACAATGCGCCCAACTAGATGGCACCAGTGAAACCACTCTCCTACAAGCTAAACCTAAGGCTTTTAATCTAAACGATTAGTGATATCTTTAAGTAGTTAATCTCGGTTTTGGTATTGAATACTTATTGTATTTCTGAAACCCATTTTTATACATTACAGTTGCATATGAATTATATACTTAAAACATTATTTACATACACGGGAAATAGTATTCCTAAGTATTTATCCAAACAAATTATTCAAAATAAAATATTTTGGTACAAGGAGTGGCAGTCTTTGATACCAACAACAACAAGTCGATTGGGATAGTAGCGAATTGAATTATAATCCATGGAAATATAATGTTATTCTTCGTTAACATTTTTAACGTCTAACCGGCTAACAGAGAACATCGAAAGAGCAAGACAAAGTGAAGATCGCGTTTCTAGAATGTTGGACCTAACGAGAGGTAGCTCTTACTTAACTAGTGCTAACTCTAGACCTAAAATAATCTGGATATTTAAGGCCAGAACGGATAGGGTTGATAGGGTTAAACGCCGCAAAGCATAGACTAGGAAATCAGCGAATATGCTCATTATGTGGTCTAAAAGAAGAAGAAAATATTTTTCATTTTATTGGAAGATGCCCTATATTAAAGGAATCTAGATATAAACACTTTAATAAACTAATATTGCGAGACCAGGAAGTAATAGATGTTTTGGATGGTGTAAATGATGAAAATTGGAATAATTTATATAATTATGTTAAATCAGTGTTTTGGTATCGTAAAGAACTTATAAAAGAATTCAACTTATAGATTTTATAATAACTACCAATATTATTATCAAACATTTTTGTTTACAGTAATTGTTAAAATATTTATACATTTATGGAGTGATTAGTTTTAATGAACATATAAAGTAATTATTCTTTTTCGTTAATGATAGCCACCAACAGACGTCGTCTGTGTCATATGTGTCATAGTTGTAGGTTTTTTTTTAATTAATTCTTAATTTTTTTTATAGTATTTTAATGTTCAATGTAAATGTTAAATGAATTACGGAATAATAAAATCAAAAATTATTATTATTATTATTACTTATTGTCTCAGTTCCGATGATGGAATTTGTACTCTGGTTGTGATTCAACTAACGCGAAAAGTGACGAATAATTGTTTAACCCGTAGTTGACAAGGCTAATTTGTGTAACAGTTGAGACAAGGCAAGTTATTTATTATTCATTTAGAAATATATAACATCTTGATTATAACGTAATTTTTCTTACTTATTTATTATTTACTTACTCGATAAAACGTATGTCGACAAAATTACTGACTACAAGCCCTGGCTCGGGCTCGACCAACCTTGTCAACTATGATAATCTTAGTAAAAATAGCTCTAGCGATAAATAAGTTAAAAAGAACTTAATCTATCGTCCTTCCATCCTTTCAATTTTACAGATTTTATCTTTTAACGATATGAAATCTAAGTTTCAAACTATCTAAAGTCAGACGGCTTCATATTTAGTGAATATGGTGCTTGAACATTCAATGAGAATTAACATTAACATTATTGCGTACAATAAAACGTTCTTTGTGGCGACCCATTTACAGTTAATTATAAAAAACATAGCAGAACTACGATTACGCCTAAAGCCTAATGATTTATTTATTTATTTATATTAGGGGAACACGTGAGAGCACTGCGGCCTTTTTTGGCCTATTGTACGATTATTGCCCCTATACCCTACCATAACCAATAGCTTTAGCTAATTTGAGTATTTGTAAGGGAGCCATGTTGGCTAGTTCCTCGGTGGAAATGAAACCTTTCCCCAGAAGATTATGCCTTTTCCTTGCCACTGCTTCACAGTGGCATAGGATATGTATTGTCGTTTCTGAGTCTTCGAGACAGAGACGGCAGATGTCGGTTTCAGCTAAGCCCATATTATTGAGGTGGTGGTTCACTCCACTGTGCCCCGTCATTAGGCCAATTAGAGTACTAATATCGCTCTTTCTGAATTTTAGGATATCTTCCACTTTGTTTTTTTGTGGTATGATTAGTTTTTTTGAGGTTGATAATCCTGGAAGTGTATTCCAGTAGATTTTGTGTTCTTGTTCAACCCACTTCCTAAGTATAGAGTTATGATGCTCTTTTGATTTTCCGCAGAATGGCTCTGGACCAATAAAGTTTTTTTTCCGCGCCATTTTTTGCAAGGCGATCAGCCTCTTCGTTTCCCTCAATTCCCATATGTCCTGGTACCCACATTAAGGTTACATTGTTCCTTTTCCCCAGGATGATTAGGTCTTGAAGACAGTCCCAAACTAACCTCGATCCGTGTTTATTGGATGTTAGGGCTTTGAGAACCGCCTGACTATCCGATAGGATAAACATATATATATGTAAATTGATTTGTTGCGATGAGCTCTCCTTATATTCTCTTGGATACATAGCTCCATTGCAATTAGTTCAGCCTGGAAGATTGTGGCTTCTTTGCCGAGTGGTTTTGAAACCGAGAAGTTAGTGCCTTTGACTCCGGCTCCTGTCCCCTCAGAGGTGCGCGAACCATCTGTATACCAGATGGTTGATCCCTCTTCCATTTCAGGTAGCGAGGATTGCCAGTCCTTGCGTTCTCTGATTACAACTTTGAAGGGGGTTTCAAAGTTATATTTTGTCGGCATAGCATCCGATAGTGTGGAGGTTAGAACCTCCAATTTTGGGTTTCTTAGGATTTTGAGGTGGCCTCTAAAATCCACTGGTTTGTACTTGTTTTCCCTCTGTATGCGTAACACCCCTTTGATAGCTTCCTTTTTTATTTGTAGATGTATCGGAGGGATGTTAAGGAACATTTCCATTGCCGCTGTGGGATAGGTTTTCATAGCTCCTGCGATACCAAGACAAGCTAGCCTTTGGATTTTTTGTAGCGTAAGCTGTGCTTTTCTTTGTAAAGTCTTAGTCCACCATATCGTTGGTCCGTATGTGACTATTGGAAGAATGATTGTTCTGTAGCACCAGTAAATCATTTTGGGCTTTAGTCCCCATTTTCTGCCAAATAAGCTTTTACAGGCCCAAAATGCCTTTAGTGCTTTGGCATGAGTCCATTCTACATGGTTATTCCAGTTGAGTTTGCTATCTAGTATAACACCCAGATATTTTACCTCATCTGAAAAGGGTATTATTGTACCATTTATTGAAGGAGGTATGATGTACATTTTCCTTCTATTTGTAAATGGTACTAACTCAGTCTTACCTGGGTTGATGTTCAAGTTCTTAGACTGACACCAGTTCATTATCACTTCTAAGGCTGATTGTATCCTTTCTGATATAATTAAATCATGTTTGCCCCTAATGATAATGACGAGGTCATCGGCATATCCTATAGCCTCGTATCCTTGTTCTGTAACGATCTAGGAGTTCATCTACTACAACTGACCAAAGAAGTGGAGATAGTACCCCACCTTGGGGACAGCCTCTATAGGTCTGTGCAGTCAATGTGCTATCCCCTAGATCCATGGTTGTCACTCGGCTCCTTAGCATGGCATGTATCCATCTAGTCGTGGCCGTTTCCAAACCCTTTTTTCTAGCCGCCGCTATTATGGCTTCATGGAGAGTATTGTCAAATGCTCCTTCTACATCTAGGAATGCACAAAGTGCAATTTCTTTATAATCTATTGCCTTTTCGATTTGTCTTACCAGACCGTGAAGGGCTGACTCTGTTGATTTGCCCTTTTGGTAGGCATGTTGATTAGTCTTAAGACGAACCTTGTTGGGTCCTGTTCTTACGTGTATATCCACTAACTTCTCCATCGTTTTGACGAAGAAGGAGGTAAGGCTTATAGGACGATATGACTTTGGCTGATCCATGGGACGATTCCCTGCCTTCGGTACAAATACCACCCTCGCTCTCCTCCAAATTTTTGGGATGTATCCCCAAATGAAGCTGGCTTTAAATATCTTTATCATTATTGGCATTAAGATCTCTAACCCCTTCTGCAGTAATGCGGGGAATATTTTATCTACTCCGGCTGATTTGTAAGGGTTAAAGGTGTTGATCGCCCATCTGATCTTTTCCGGAGTGAAGATTTTACCAGCAATGCTTTTGCTGTGCGGAGTTTGACGATATGTCCTTTCCTCAGCCTCTAAATCCTCATTGTTGTTTATTATTTTGCAGCCTGGGAAATGTGTTGCCAATAACACCTCAAGGGTTTCTTTGCTGCTTTTAGTAGAGGACCCATCCGGCCTCTCCAAAAGTCCGATATTTATCGGGGTGTCTTTTGATAACACCTTTTGAAGTCTTGAGGCTGTTGGGAGATCATCCATCTCTTCACATAATCTTCTCCAAGACTCTTTTTTCAACTTTCTTAGAAGATTGTTATATACGGTTAGAGACTCTCTGTATTCGTCCCAATTCCTAAAGGTCTTTGCTCTGTTGAACAATTTCCTAGTTTGCTTGCGTTTTGTAGCTAGTTCCTCGTTCCACCAAGGTGCTTGTTTGGCCCTTTTTTTCTGTAGAACAGGACAACTTTGTTCGTAAGCATTAATTATATTGTTTACGAGTTTGTTCGTGATTTTATCGATGCAGTCTGGGCTGCTTATTGATTCTTCTACGATGCCTAGTTCAAATTCTAGGACTGACTGATACAGACTCCAGTTGGTGCGTTTAGGGTTTCTGTATTGTCCGATATATTCAAATGAAGTCTTAATATCAAAACAGATATGCCTATGATCTGATAATGAGGCTTCCTTTGATACGTGCCAATTTTCGCACTTGTCAGCCAGGCAGGGGCTTGTTATTGTTAGGTCAAGTACTTCCTGCCTAACTGAGTTTACGAAACTCGGTGTGTTACCTTTATTTATTACGTCTAGATTGTTAGTAGTAAGATACTCCAAAAGTGACTCACCTCTTTTGTTGATATCACTACTTCCCCAGATTGTGTGATGTGCGTTAGCGTCACAGCCCAGAATAACTGGTATTTTGTGGATTCTACTGTATTCCACCAGCTCCATGACGCCTTGAGGTGGCGCCTCTTGCTCCTCCCCCAGAAAGTAGGCCGAGGCAATTATTACCTCTTGGCTTCCTCCTGCCTTAGGTATTCTCACCAGTATCGCTAATAAATCTGTACGGATGAAAATAGGCATATTTAGGTAATTAATTTCTGATGATATTAGAATTGCAGCTCTTGGTCTGTCACTTCTTTTATCAAAGATCATCTTACCCATTTTTTTAGGAATCCCAATAATTTTGCCCGTAGCGGATCTCGGTTCTTGAATTAGGGCTATGTGGAATTCCTCTTTAGCGAATCTCCATGTTATTGTGTCCATGGCCGCTGCTCCACGATGGAGATTCGCTTGAATAACTCTAATTTTGTTTAGAGTTATGGCCATCTTCGTTCAACTGCGGCTCGCCGCTATTAAACTCCTTGACCTTAGGGCGAAGAGTCACGCTAGAGAATTTAAAGCAGACTCTATGCCCCTTTTGCTTAAGCTTTTCCATCGATTGGCCGTCGATGGAGAAGGTTATGATGGTGTTTGTGCCCTCTACTCTTCTGCTAAGAACCTTCCAGTTAGAGGTGCACAAACCAGCATTTTGCGCATCGATGAGGGTGGTAATTTCCTCTGATGTTTTTGTCTCTTGAGGAAAATATCCCGTGATTATTTCTAATCGCTGGATATTCTCCTCGCGTACTGCCCTGATGTTTGTGGACTCGTCCGGCTTGATGCCTTCTGCTGTTTTTTCTAACCATGCTGCGGTTTGCTCATCTAGGCAAATGATCAGCATCCAACCTGGCTTAAGGCTGAGTCCACCAAATTGTGGAATTATCTCCTCTTTTGCCGCGTTGGGAATCTCTTCCAGTATATTCTCTTGTATTGCAGCTAGCTGCTCCGCTTTAAGGATCTTATGAGGATGTTCGGTATGTATTATTCCGATCGTGATCCCCTTTACTGCGTCTCTGTAGCTTGTGCCCGACGTGGAGGGCTGAGCCTCATCTGCAGGTCTACGCACTACATTTTTGCTTATTATTTTGGGCCTTTTGTTACCACTTCCCACAGATGGCGGTGTTGTAGAAGAGGTTCTGCCTCTTTTCATTGCCTTTTTCTGTATTGGCGATAACGTCTTTTCAATCGGCTGGCAAGCAAGATCATGCGGTTTTCCCTTGATTACGATGGTAAGAGTACCGGCAGCTCCGCTTAGCCTTTTTTTCTTTTCTGTTAGCGTTAACTGTTTCAGCTCTGCTGATAATAGTTGCTCATCCACTAGAGGCTTATTAGGGGTATCCGCTTTGAGTGGCGGTCTGTTTTTCTTCATTGTGCTCGGAGGACTAGCCACTAGCCACTGCACTTTTGGTGGAGGATTTTTGTTATTTTTTCCTCTTCATTTACGACATCAGCCGTTATTTGTGATGCTTTAGGGGATGCATCTGCCCTTTTAATTACTTTTGGATTATCCATGTGATTCCCACGAGTAGCGCGAGAACGTAGAGTCACCCCTGGCAGAGCTCCGCATTACCAGGGGAAGGCTAATTTAAACTGGAGGGCGCCTGGTATCCAAAGTTCGCATATTAATGGTTAGTTACCCACTATCCATTCATCCATTGGCATATGCTGTTCCACCGTATATTAGGGGACTTTTATATACGAGGTTTACTCCTCTAGCGTCGTACTTTATGAAGGTCACCATCTAGGTAGTACGTACACTTGCGAATCACTTTAGGGATAAATCCCCCTGTAACCATCAATATCTTGAAATCTGCCTAAAACATGACCAGTCCAGATTACGAGAATATCAATCTTTTAGCATTACCCAGTCTGCACCGCGAGGAGGCGATCTACGTAACAGACCAAAGCCTAATGATACGATACTCTGAATGAAATACAAATTTTTTTGATCGTAAAAAATTTTCTATGGGGAGTGGTAGATGGAGTGACATCATTGAAATGATTTTTCTCACACCATGGTTGAGTAGCTATAAAAACGTTTTATATTCAATTTAAGTTTCAAAAATTGAAAAGGTACTGAGAAAATTAGTATATTAGATTTTATGAAATAGTGCAGTTTGTATGGGAGGTGGTAGAAGGAGTGGGGGGATTTTAGTGTTTTTTTTTCAGTAATAACCACCAATATTATGCAATTGAAATCTCTCAAATGTCGAACCAGTAACATTCATACTTTTCAAGAAAATTGATTTTTTTTTAAAGTTGTGAAAAAGTGTCTCATTGTAGGGCAAGAGGTAGGCGGAGTGAAGCGAATGTTTTTCGTTCTTAATAGCTATCCTAATTAATTATTTAGTACAAAATTTGAGCTCGATGTTACTGAGAAAATTGATTTTTAGTGTTTCATGAAAAAGTACTGTTTGTATGGAAGGTGGTGGAAGGAGTCGAATAATTTAAAATAGCATCATTTTAAATTTAAAGTTATTACCTTTCGTAGTTTCCAAGAAAATTTAATTATTGTAATTGATTGAAAATGAGTCATTTTGTATAGGAGGTGGTATAAGGGGTGGAGCGATTTCGCCCGTTCAAATTACCCTCCTTGCTAAACGCGTTCTCAAGGTAGAGAGTGCACGGACGGACATCCGGTGTTGAGATTTTTGAGTGATAATATTCATTAATTTTTTTCTCCGAGCCTTATTTTTTAGCGTTTCAAACTGGATAGCAAACTTATAATACTCTCAGATTTCATCTAGAGTATAAATATGTATCTTATTACATCTTTTCAGCAAAAGTAATAACCGAAAATTTGAAAAAAAAAAATATGGGAATGAAATGAATTTGAACGTAGTTTCTAATTATGCTATTACATTTAATACACGAGTTTAAAAGATCATTAGCGTGCTTTATAAAATCATGATTACACAATTATTTACAATCTTGGAAGATTTGCGTACACATATTTCAACTTTGAAAAACAAAACCGCGTGTATTATTTTCTGTGTTATGTTTTGCTTAATTGCTATACAGAAACAATTATGCTTTAAATTTGTCATATGTTGAAAAGGAAGGTAGCAGTTCAAAAATAATTTCTGGCAACAGGTCAGCCACAGCATGATTACTCTTAGAGCAAATTGATGAAGTGAATGAAGTCACAGATTAATGTGTTGTTACATAAGACCCAAATTTAAATGGAGATGAAAAGTTTTAGAAGTTTTTGATAGTAAATTTGTAAATTTTAACATGAGTCTCTAATGCGATTATCTTCTTCTTCAATGGCACTACAGCCCAAATCGGGCCTTAGCCTCCTGACCTTCAGGTTCCTTAAAATTTTCATTATTTATTGCGGAAGGGTTGTTAGCCTTTGGCACAACCCTCTATCTATGAATTTATCATTTTCGTAGATTGAGGTAACCAAGGTATACCCAAGCAAGTAGTGTGCTGAAATTATGAGTCGACCGGGATTTGAACTCACGACCTTCGCATTATAAACCAACACGCTACCCACTAGGCTACACCCTAGCTTTTTAATGCGATTGTACTCTATATGAAATCTGAGAGTATATTGTGTTTGCCTTACCGTTTGTAACGCTAAGAAATAACGCTCGCACAGAGCCGCCAAGGGTACAGAAATATTTGTTGTCGCTCAAAAACCTCGATTCCGAGTGACCGTCTGTCCGTCTATCTGTCTGTCTGTCTGTTTAATATATTACTTTTATGATAATATCAATCTACCGTATAAAATTATGCGTGTTCTCATCCTCCTTCTACCACCTCCCATACAAACTGTACTTGTCATGAATTACTCTAAGCCAATTTACTCAGTGCGTATCAAATTTAGCGGGCTGAAATTGTGCACTAAATAATTATTTAAAATTTTTAGTAAGGCCAAAAAAAATTAGACGATTAGCTTCACCCCTTCTACCTCCTCCCATACAAAATGACACAATTTCGCAATTTGACAATAAATGGATTTACTCGAAAAGTATAAAAGGTATTAGTATAAAATTAAGAATATTTTACTTTTATAATGATTTAAATCTACAGTAGAAAAATTATTTGCGCCCTCCATCTCCTTCCACCACCTCCCATACAAACTACACTTTTTCATGAAATGCTCCAAGACGATTTTCTCAGAACGTATAACATTTATCGAGCTCATATTTTGTCATAAATACTTATTTAGTATTATCACTAAGATCAAAAAAATAATATTGGATTAGCTTCCCTGCTTCTACCCCCTCCCATACAATATTACACAGTTTCACAACTTTACAAAAAATCGATTTTCTTGAAAAGTTTGAATGGCACTAGTCTGAAGTTTAAGGGATGTCAATTTTATAATATTCCTAGTCATTTCTGAAAAAATCGCTAAGATCCCCCTACTCTTTCCACCATCTCACATACAAACTGCACATTTTCACTATATCTAACTCACTAATTTTCTCAGTTCCCATTCAATTTTTTTGTATATAACATTTTTATAGCTACTTTAACATGATGGGGAAAAAATTAGTTCAATGCTATCATCGCTTCTAAAACTCCCCATACAAAATTTTTTGGGATCACAAAAAATTCTATATCCACTTTACACTTTAATCATAGCTCTGTTATGTTTTTTTTGCTAATTTTGCCTAGCAAGATTTTCATCAGGTTGATAAATTCTTGTTTAGTTAGTGTGTTATTTCAATTAAACTAAAATTACCATTTGCTAAATATCTCATTATTCGGGTGTACAACATAAACTCAAAAATAATCAGTAAATATCTATAACACAACTATTACCAATATGACTTTTGATGGGGTGAATGTATTGTATTTAGAATTACAGGAGACTTTTTTCCGGATTTATCACTTTTCTGCTTTATTAATTGTGACGCTTAGGTCTCTGCTTGAAATTTATTAAACTGCTCCAGTTCGAAAGAGGTCTTAGCAGAGACTGGAACTTCACAATTAACAAAATAGAACAGTCCGGAAATCTTTCCTTTAACATAATTTTTTGATATATCTTTTTTATTTTATCTTCTTTACAGGCAAAAAAGTGATATTAAAAGGATTGAGTGGAAAGTTTCATGCAAATCAATTAACAGCAATATTGGGTCCATCTGGTTCTGGGAAAACGACTTTGCTAAACTCTCTTGCCGGTTACAAGTACGTAATAGTGGTAATTTTTCAAGAATTGAATACTCTTAGCTAACAAATTTATTTACCATAGGTCAGATACTGTCACCGGTCAAATAAACATAAATAATCGACCAAGAGATACGAGAGTATTTCGCAAGATGTCTCGCTACATCATGCAAAACGAGGTGTTAAGTCCTCAACTGACCGTGGAAGAAGCAATGCATGTTGCGGCGGATTTAAAACTTGGCAACATTCTCACTAAAAAAGAAAAACATGAAGTGGTATGTTAAGATAGAGAGAATGACATATACATAAATCCATTTTCGAACATCCTTCTTTTCAGATAGATGAAATCTTAGAGACCTTAAGATTAGATAAAGCTCGAAATACAAGAGGTTTAAACCTTTCGGGTGGTGAAAAAAAACGACTCTCCATTGCCATGGAATTAGTTAATAATCCTCCAGTGATATTTTTGGATGAGCCTACAACGTGAGAAATTTTCATTCCGTTGGGATTATTATTCTATCAAATTTATTATTTTCATAGAGGCCTCGACGATATGGCAAGTTCACAGTGCATTTCACTTCTGCAGCGAATCGCACATTCTGGACGAACGATTATTTGCTCGATTCATACGCCATCAGCGAAGATTTTCGAAATGTTCGATCACGTTTATATCATGGCGGAAGGACAATGCGTCTACCAAGGGTCCGGAACCCATATTGTCTCGTATGTTCAGGAGTTTGGTCTCAACTGCCCGCTGACCTATAATCCAGCCGACTTCAGTAAGTAATTAAGACCTCACCTGATGAATTTTAATGGAATGCAAGTCATGAGCTCGGAATAAGTTGAAATAACGAGTAATTTATTTTAATTGATGCAAAACGTTTTGAAATCGATTGGTTTACCGATTAATACATCCAGAAATGGTAGACACTGTTAAATAATTAATGGCAGAAGAAAAATTCGAAAATTTTATGAGTACATGAAAACACTTATTATGAAATCTTACGGATCCGCAAAGGACATATAACTTTACATTCGATATTACGATGTTACGTAACTAATTAATACGCGACCTCAGAAGATTCAATTATTAGGAACATACGATGGTTCATAATATTGAATTAACTAACAAGGAAACATTCCCAAGTGTTCCATTTTGGATTTCGACAATTTTCATATATGTTGTAGAACTCGGAAATCTAAGGGACACGTATCGGCAGTGATGAGCATTTAAAGGGTGAAACCCAAAATTTAGCGAGTAATCGACTGAACTTTCGATTTCCGTAGAAGTAATTGATCGATTGCACTGATACTTGGATACTTGATAATTGATCGAATTCTCTCCAAACACCCTGTATCCGAAATTGCAGTATTAGGGGATTTTAATGTCCCTAATATAAATTGGCTTTGACACTCCCGTAACACATCTCTAGCCAGTCGATTTGTTGAATCGAATAACCTATGCCAAAACTGTAGATAGAGCTACTCGTATACCTGACGTTGCAGGCCAAGAATCTTATCTTCTTGATCTTTTCTTAACTTCAGACCCCGCTAAATACTCGACTTCTGTTAATTCTCCACTCGGAAGCTCAGACCACTGATTAATTTCCGCCCTCTATCCAGTCTCCATCTCGACGCCAATCACACCAACTCCAAAAAAGTTGGTATGGCATTACGGAAGTGCTCATTGGTTCAGTCTTAAGGAATTTTATCATTCATTTGATTGGTCAATATGCTTCAATAGAGGTGTTGTGTTGAGTATGCTTCTTCCGCAGTAAATGAGACCATCTTGTTGGGCATGAGACTTTTCATCCCTCGAAGCTACGAACCAATCAAGCCCAGCTTGGTTTAATGAAAAATGCAGTGCTGCGATAAGGGCTAAAGAGGCAGCTTATCGTGCTTATAAGCAGCTGCCATCTGAAGTTAATTGGATTAATTTCAAAAAAGAAAGGAATCTCTGTAAATTTTGAGATGTCCTAAGGTCAGCAAAAGTTTCTGTTCTCTCGCTCGTTCCATCAGACGTAGCTCTGCATCATCAATTCCATCTTTAATCTACAACAATCAGGTTCTTACGGATCCTAACATGATGGCTCGTTTGGCCAACTCTTCTTTACCACCAACGAACTCTAGCCTTCCAACGTATACGGCGCTAAATTCCTTCTTAGGACAAAAATAACTTTCGTCCACGTAACGTGTGGTTCCCAGAACATACTGGGATTGAGAGAAATGAAGAGGCAGACCGCCTCGCGAAAAATGGCGCAGAAACATATTTTATTGGACCAGAGCC
Organism: Chorisops tibialis; assembly: GCA_963669355.1. Classification (NCBI taxonomy): domain Eukaryota; kingdom Metazoa; phylum Arthropoda; class Insecta; order Diptera; family Stratiomyidae; genus Chorisops; species Chorisops tibialis. Next base: position 278,625,753 of record OY770262.1, read on the forward strand.
ATTCTGTGGAAAACTAAAAGTACACTTCAACCTTATACTTAGAGAGTGGATTGAACAAGAGCATAGAATCTACTGGAATAGACTTTCAGGCTTATCAATCTTAAAGAAATTTATAATACGTCCAAAAAACAAATTTGAGGATATTCTAAAATTCAGCAAAAGTGACATCAGTACTCTAATCGGACTATTGACGGGCACAGTGGAGTAAACCACCACCTCAAAAATATGGGCCTCGCTGAAACCGACATCTACCGCCTCTGACTCAGAGACTCGGAAACGACAGAATATGTTGTATGTCACTGTGAGGCACTAGCACGGAAAAGATTCAATCTTCTAGGAAAAGACTTCCTTGCAACGGATGAACTAGTCAACACACACCCTTAAAGATACTTCGATTAGCCAAAGTTATCGAGTTATGGTAGGGTAAAGGGACAATAAACGCACAATAGGCAAAAAAGGTCGCGGTGCTCACCCATGTTCCCGAAATAAATAAATAACGTATACCGAGTTCTCCAGAATCTAGATGATAGCAAATCGACTGGTCCATTTGGAATCTCTGCCCTTATCCTTAAAGATTGCGCTTCTCTTGCTAAACCTCTATGCAAATCTTACCGTCTCTCCTTATCGTCCTCCACTGTCCCATCTTCATGGAAGTTTGTAAATGTTCCGAGAGTCCAAAAAAAAGGAGAACGTATAAATCCCGCTAATTATCGCCCAATACTCCAAAACTCACTTCTGACGAAGGTCATGGAAACAATCTTCAACAATAGAGTAATAGAATATCTCAACATCAATGATATTATCGATGACAAACAGTATAAATTCCGCAAAATACGTTTCACAGGAGACCTTTCTACCACCCTCACTGAACGTTGGAACAAGAGCATTCACCAGTTTGGTGAATTTTGTATTATTGCTCTCGATATTTCCAAGGCTTTCGACAGAGTATGGCACAGCGCCGTTTTAATCAAACTTAAAGCTATTGGCTTGGGCGACTACCGTATGTCCTGGATTGAAAGTTTTTTAGCCAATCGTTCAATGCGTGTGGTATTGGACGGAGTGGTTTCCACTTCTTATAACATAAACGCTGGTGTTCCCTCAGAGTTCAGTTCTTTCTCTTTTTCTGATATTTTTTAATGACTTGCTATCTTCAACTTTCAATCCTTACATAGTTTCGCTGCTGACAGCACATTAGACTCTCCTATTACGTCAACACTGCGTCCTTAGCCCGATGTATTAGCTTAGTAGAACAACGTAGGTACATGGTTCAACCATTGAATGACGACTTGGCTAAAATTATTAGTTGGGGTAATAAGAATCAAGTCGAATTTAATGCTGTGAAAACTCAGTGCTTTCTTGTGGCTCACAAACGTGACTCTAATCTTGATCCAATCACCTTCGGAGGTCAGCCATTAACCAACTCTTCAAGTGTTAAGATGTTAGGTATCCAAATCACAGATAACTTGTTTTGGAACGTTAATACATTTAATATCGCTAAGGAAGTATCTAAATGTTTGGGGTACCTAAAACGGTGTAAAAACTCCTTCACCGCTTCTGAGTTACTGGCAATTTATAAGGCCTATGTTAGGCCATGTCTTGAATTTAATTCTCACCGGGCAGTAGCTGGAAAAACTTCTCTCTCCTATCTGGATAGTATCCATTAAAATTATAGGAGACTCTGACATCGCTTCATCGCTCAATTCACTCGAGCATAGACGAATTTTAATCTTCCTAACCCTTTTGTATCGCTACTACAATGGGCATTATTGGGACGAAATCTTCAATCTCTTGCCACAATGTATGCCCTTAGCTCGTAATACTAGAGCTGCTTCACGTGCTCATAATTATTCTCTCAACCCTGTCTTTGATCGCACTGTCAAATTTCGTGATTCGTTTTTAAACCGGACTGTTCGAATATGGAATTCGCTGCCCATCTCAGTGTTCCCGCATGACTACAACATTCAAAAATTCAAAAGAAATATTCATAGCCACTTCCATCTCTATCCCCTTAATTTCCAAAAGCCAATATCCTTCCCCCCTCACCGGAGCTATGCTTCAGTACAAAAGGCCAACCCCTCTAGTTCTTGTGTCACATAAAAAATAAACTGCCAACAAGTCGGGCGAAACTTTATTATTCTTGGGACAAGTTGCGGATGAGTGGAAAGTCAATATGCAGGTTAGAGTGGTTAGGGAAGGCTAAGTGAAAGGGAGTTCTTGGGCAGGACTGTTAACAATATTTCATTCGTTTCTTTAAGTTTGGTTTTTATGAGGGGAGGAGTAGGGGTAATAGTAAGGGTGGGTGGATGTTAATAGCTTTTTAATTAATTGCTTGAATCACGTCCAATATTCTCTGTATAGAATGTGTTTCATAGACGAAGTTGCATAGAATTTTCATAAAATTCGGTGTATTTTACATTCATGAAACCGAACATTTGTATGGGAGGGGGTAGAGAATATAGGGGAATCGTAAAATTTGATACGCAGTTTTATTTCGCGTCTCTTGTAAGGTGCTTGTATAGAATTTCAAGTTCGTAGCTTTTAGTTTGTTGGTTATTAGTTGATTTAATGAAATTGGTCAAAATCATACTTTTGTATGGGAGGGGGTAAAAGCGCAAGCGCGATTTCAAAACTTTTAAAACAACTTCATTTGAATTATTTTTATAAGTTTTTACGCCAAATTTGAAATTGATAGCTTTTAAGAGTTAGCTGATAACTGATTTCTTAAAAATGCTCCAAAAAATAATTTTGTATGGGAGGGGGTAGACGAGGTAAGGAAATCGTAGAACTTGTGATGCAATTTTCTTTCATTTTTATTGTAAGGTGCTCGTACGAAATTTCAAGTTCGTAGCTTTTAATTTGTTGGTTATTAGTTGATTTAATGAAATTAGTCGAAATCATACTTTTGTATGGGAGGGGGTAGAAGGTCAAGCGCGATTTTAAAACTTTTAACGCGATTTCATTTTAATTATTTTTGTTAGTTGTTATGCAAAATTTCAAATTGATAGCTTTTAATAGTTAGGTGATAATTGATTTCTTGAAAATGGTCGAAAAATTAATTTTGTATGGGAGGGGGTAGAAGTGTTAAAGGTTTTCGACCAGTTAATATTTCGTATATTTAGGGATTTTTTTTAAATACATTTCGCAAATTTTCAAATTTCTACCTTAAAATTTCACTCAAAAATTTTCAGTTTATGTGTTTTTTTCAATGCACATGAAACACCTTGTGCACGTTAGACCGGGGGGGTCGGTTTATAACAAATATGGATCAAGTTATTATTATTTTTCTATGTGGATTAAATATAGATATTCACATGCAAAATTTTAACTTTGTATCTTTTACCAGAGCCCTAAAAAAATCACTCAAAGTTTTCAATATTTTTGCTTATTACCTCCCTCCCCTTACACCTCCCAACTTAAAATTTTTACCAAAATTAACTATTATGTAGTTCTACAATCTGACAAATTTTTGATTTGATATCTGTACTATTTTTGGAGATATAAGGATTTGTAATTTTGAAAAGTGCGCCATTTTTGAAATGCTCCCCATTCCCGCCACTACTATTATTTCAACATGTTATATTTTTTCATATTTGCCTAGTATAGCTTAATATAAGTTTTAAGTTTCAATTACATAGCTTAAGAGATAGTTGAGATATTAATTTTTAAGTGTTTTTCTTTTCATCCCCCCTGACCCTCCCCCTTACAATAATTAGCCGCTTTCTAAGCTGGTTCCAATGAAACTATATGCCGCCTTAACGGTCTCTAAAAATGGTTTTGTTACGATAAGTAATTTCGAAGATATAATCATTTGAAAAAAAAATTCGGCGGACAATTGGTTCTAAGCCCCCCCTTTTCGCACCCCAATGGATAAAAAAATTAAATTATTTTTAAAAGTTGTCTCACAAGCACCTCTATATTAATGTTGAGGTTTAGCTTCCTAGCTGTTACCATGGTTGAGATATTTGAATTCGTATTTTTCGGTTTAAGCGCTCCCCCCGCCTCCCCCTGAACCCGTATACCCCCGAAAATGGGTATCCGCCTGAGATCCGCAACTATCTACAATTACCCCAAAAATGAACTTTCTATCTTGAAGGGTTTGGGAGTTAATGTGCGCTGAGCGTACACGTCGGCGTACGGCGGACGGCGGACGGCGTACGGCGGACGGCGGACGGCGGACGGCGGACGGCGTACAGACAGACGGATTTTTTTTTTTTGCATTTTTAGGCTAATTTAGTCATGAAACGCGAAAAAAAAAATTTCAGGGTAGCAAACTTTTTTTTTTTTTTTGTGTCGATCACAATACTTTATTATTATAATAATAAAGTAAAATAATATACATCGTGTGAACACGATCCGAAAGCAATATAGTCTGATAAGAGTGCACCCTCTTAACGGTTATTTTTTTGAATTTTTAGTTTTTTTGAAAACGAATTAAAATTTAATAAAATTAGGCTAGCCTACCCCTTTATGAGGATGCAATCTTATAGAACTATATTGCTGGGTCGTGCTGGCAATTCTTGCCAAGTATTATTGAAATCCATCGAGTGCTTCTACGGAAATTAAAAGTTCAGTTGATTATTCACCAAACTTTCGAAGGGGAGGTGGAGGAGTGTTTCATCCGTTAAATTGTCAGCACTGGCGATAAAAAAAAAATACGTGTCCCTTAGATTTTCGAGATCTGCAACATACATACATATATGAAAATTATCAAAATCGGCGTGGGATACATGAAAATGTTTCCTTATAAATACATTAGGTACATTTAAGAGAATAGTTGTATTCTGGTTTTCTTCTTTGCAGTAATCGAAGTTGTAAGCGACGAATATGGCACCGAATACAACGAGCAAATGGTAACAGCTGTTGAAAATGGACGTTGCTATAGTTGGTGTCCCCACGTTCATCACGATCATCATGCAGATAGCCCGCCAGAAGTTCATGACAAATGTTTCGTAGAACAATTCGAAAGAGAATTAGATTTAAAGTATTTAAAATCGAGATCTAGTTCCTGGCAACAATTTAGGATCTTACTGCAACGAATGCTCCTGGAAATGTGGCGTGATACTGTAAGGCATTCGAGTATCTGCATTTCGAAACTTAATAAATCAGGATTTTGCTTTTCAGACGTATATTAAACTGAAATTTTGTATGACTATAATTCTTGGACTCATAGTTGGGGGTCTGTATGAGGGTGTTGGTAACGACGCAACTAAGGCGCTATTCAATTTCGGTTTCGCCTTTGGAATTGTAATTGCATATCTCTATAAGCCCATGATGCCAGTGTTATTGCAATGTAGGATTTGTATTATAAATTAATTTTTTTCTTTGTTTATTTTGATTTTGGTTTTTCAGTTCCAACTGAGGTTCGACTACTGAAGCGAGAATACTTCAATCAGTGGTACAAACTTGGGCCGTACTATTGTGCAATGATATGTGCAAAAATGCCCTTTCAAATATTTCTAGCCCTTATCTATCTGACGATGGTGTATTTATTGTCTAGCCAACCTTTAGAATTATCGCGTATTGTTATGCTCTATGCAATCTCATTTCTAATTGCTATGACATCGGACAGTTTTGGAGTTCTAATCGCTTCCCGGTTAAGTATAGTGGTGAGTGGTCTTAACAAAGAAAATTTTTTTTGAATTAATTAGTGACGAATTTTATTTTTCATAGAACGCAATGTTCATTGGACCCGTTATGGCTGTACCTTTGATTTTACTATCATGCTATGGAATCGGATACGGCAAGGACATTTACATACCGCCGTACATTCGATTTTTGATGTCACTTAGCTATTTAAGACATGGCCTCGAAGGACTTATAGCAGCGTTGTATGGAAATAATCGAGCCGACACAATTTGTCCGGATACTGAAGTTTTTTGTATGTTTCGTAAAGCTGATTTTGTCCTGAACTTACTCGGTTTTAATAATCTCGACTACACCGTATCCGTGCTGGCATTGCTTGGATATTACATAGTATTCACGGTTGCTGCATTTTATATGATCAAACGTAGACTAGCATTTACAACGAGTAATTATTTTGTTGTACAATATGTTACTGAGTTTCTCAAGAATCATATGAATTTCACAACCTATAAGTATTAAGTGAGAATAAAGTAGAATAAAGTAAAAATATGTTTGTGTGTTTGTAATTGAAATGATACCATTGAAATGCTGTCATAGGTAGCATTAGGTAATTTTGTACGTTTTTTTTTTATTGTTTTGGATTGTATAAAGTAATTTAGTTTCTCCCATTTCATAATTTATCCCAGTTAAATCATTTCAATTTATGTTTTAAGTACAAAATTTTGTTTTAAGTACATGTACTCATGTAATAATAGGTTTTTGTTACGTCATTAGAGAGTTGAAAAAATAAGAGTTTGTTTATTTTGATATCCGAATGCAATATTAAAATGAGTTAAAAATGATGGAAACGGCAGTCCATTGTAAACTAGTTAGCAACCTCGAGAATAACCATCTTATCCATGATCGCCAATACGGGTCCGCTGGAGATTTCCTGGTCTATATAACTCGTGCGTTCACAAATTCGGTGAAGTTTAGGTACTAGCTCCTGACATTGCGAAAGCCTTTGACAGAGTTTGGCATAAAGGTCTATTAGTAAAACTCATAGCCATAAATTGTAATACTACTCTTGTTAAATAGATTGATTTTTTTGATGTGGTATTATTGCAACCGTTTTAAATAAATTCCGCCGTCCCTCAAGGTTCTGCCTTATCTTCTACTCTCTTTCTAATCTTAGTTAATGACAACGCTCAATCAAATTCATAGTTTTGCATAGCAACTTTAAATTCGACCTAAAACTTAATCCTGGCAGGAAGCAGGAAAAATAGAGTACATCCATCTTTTTAAACTGAAGATCGGGCGGGCTCCTCCACAGTAGGCTTCGATGGCGTACAACTGCACTATTCAGAAGAATTTACTTGGCAGCAAACATATTTTCCAAACGTCTTGGTGTTCTTCGAGCATGTAAAAATAATTTTGCGTCGTACGATCTAGCAAATATTTGCAAGGCCTACATCCGTCACCATCTTGAGAACTATTCGCACCTATAGGCTGGAGCACTCTAAACATAACTTGCAGTGTTCGATCCAATCCAAAAGCTTTCGTTCCAATTAATTGGAGGTAAGACTACAGCAACCTCTATAGACTCTCTCGAATACCATAGAATCCTCGGGGTTATTGCTCAGCCTTTTCACAGTAAATGCATTGAAGAACTGTGTAATTTCATCCCTCCTTTCAACTATGACAGAAATAATGCAAACTGCACGCGCTCATACGTCCTGTTAAGCCGTTACTAACGCGTACAGTGAAATAAAGGCAGTCCTTCAACAACCGAACATTAAGACTTTGGAATCCATTGCCGTCTCCTTATACTGACTCGACAAACTTAAGTTCGGTGCTATAAACATAAAGGATCAACAAATAGAAAACTAATAAAAAATAATAGTACATTTCAGCTGACTGTTCGGAAGAAATCTTCAACCTCTTGCCTATCGTATGTCCTTGTCTCGCAATGAGCCTAGTCGTTTTCACTTCAACCCACCAGTTGATCGCAAAAGTAACTTTTCGTTAAAAGAGTACTCGTTACCAACTGAAATCCGAAATGACGAATACCAACGCAGATATACATTCGTTACTTCCCAGCAAACCAAATAATTCATTCAAGATTCGTTAATGAATTATATTAACGAGTGTTTTGATCATTACCGAGCGTCATTAACGATACATTAACGAGTCATCAAGCGGACTATGTACATGCATTAATGAATTACTTTTAACGATTCATTAATGAATTGTAAAATGCTTACAAAAAACGAGTATATAAGCAAGTGTATAATCGAAGATCGCAATTGCTTCTCTGTTTCTGTTGTTTATGCTTCGAAACATTTGATGCACAACCGAAATGTGCGACATGCCTATAGACATAGCTATGTCGACATTATTTTTGGACTCGCATATCGCACGTGCGACGTGAATTCTGCAGAGTTTGGCTTACATAATTTTAATTTACCCTCCTGCTTGGTTTTGGAACGTTTAGATTACTCATCATGTTATTTGTTTTTCAAGTATATTGCAACTCGGGCATGCAAAACGATCGTTTTTCGATCATAAATTTATGAGCGCTCGTTAAAATGTTTGCTCGAGTAAGTAACGAAATGACTCACAAGCAAGGCATAAAACACGCGAAAAAGTAACTGAACTTTTAAAACGTTTCGTTACTATTTCGTTATTCGATTACTCGTACTTAACACACAGCACATCCGTGCAAAGTGCCTATACCGAATGTAACGTTTGGTTGCTTTTTTCCTTACATCACCTATACTTATGCATAACGCCGTACCATGCCGTTTCAAAGCAAGAACAAGAACGAAAATCGTTATCTTTCGGCAAAGGTTCTATTGATGTGTTTACTTTCCTTGTTTCCTTTAACCCCAAAAATGTCGCCGGGAAGAGCTGTGGCGCTCGACTCGGGTTGCAGCGGCAGACAGTAAGGGCTGTATGCATGCACTAGATCAACGATATCGATAGCGATACACGAGTACATAGTAACTAGTAACGAAAAAATGTAACGACTACATTCCTAAAAGTAACGAAACTTGGCATAACTAACGGTCAGTCGCAAATTGTTTAATATATGGACACCGTCTTCGGCGCTTCATACATTGCTGCCGACCTAAGGCTACCGACACACGACGCGAGTTAATATATATTAACTTCCTATTTTGATATAAGTAGGCCGAATTATGTGTAGGATAATGACACTAGTAATGTCGAAAAGCGAGATAATATATATTAACTCGCATCGTGTGTCGGTAGCCTAACGCATTTTCAAACCAAATTTTGTAAAATTCGGCAGTTTCAGAAATATTAAATTTATTCGAGTAATTGTGCATAAAGGTTAGATAAAGTTGTAGTTGCGGCCTATATCTCACAAGAATCTTAGCGGCAATAGCAATAACACTTATTTACATGCCTATTGCGGCAGAGGCTTACGCGTTTCAGTTCCTTCAGTAAAGTTTCGCATGCTGCTCATGCTGCATTTTGTGATGTCTTAAAGATCTGTGATGGTAGGTACTTCAATGAACTACAGGTATCTTCGATCCACGGTTCAACACATGCAAAATGATTAATTCGCGGTTTGATTTTTTATAATTCAAGCCCAAATTGCTCCACCCCTACTACCCCCTCGAATGCGAAATTCCATTCAGTTAAACCTCTCATTTGGGACACTCGGTAATTGGGACACCGTCCCAATTGGAACGCATCTTCGTTCGAACCTAGGCCATCAGTACACCTCGTATTCGGGACATTTCTTTACAACTTTATTTTGTAGTACTAGGGCGCTACTGTGGTTTAAATAAAATTACTCACCACACTTTCATGCAACTTCTCTCACATCCGTTGCAATATGAATAAAATATTTGATTACATTTGGTTTGGATCTGTGGTTGGCGAAAAAGAATTGCCATATTGATATAATATATTAATGTTTATTTTTATTGTTGTTGTTAGCAGTGCATTTGGGAAGGGTAGGTAGGACCATGGAGGATATATAATGTGGAGAGACTATGAACTGTTTTGCCTTGGTAAGAAAACGGGACTGAAAGTATTTCTCTTCTTTACTGGCGGCATGCTCGAAATTCTTCGAAACAATCGTTTCGCTATTCTTGTCTGCCATATTTAAGCCTATTGCAACTAACACTGTCCCACGTTAAATTGCCGAAAGAATCGTTAAATTCTCGAAAGAATTGTTTCGCTCTTCTTGTCTGGCATACGTAGGTCCAATGCAACTATCTCTGTTCGCGTTAAATTGTCCGTTACTAAAGTGATTAGCTTAGACACGAACCAAAAACTAATAATAATTGGAAACTCAAGATTTCTGAAATAAAACACCAAACCCCATCGCACTGAAAATTACTTTATTGCTGACTGAATATTAGCAACCAAGAGAGAATTCGGTACTTTTGTTTGAAAAAGTTTGAAGCCAAGTTAAGCTTGGACCCAATTTTCGAAAATTTCCGAATCAAAAAGTAGTCCCACATGAGACAGCCTATCAAGCACTCCATTTTATAAATCCTACTTGGGTAGGACCGAATAAAAGGTCATCCTCTCTCTCCAGCTAACTCAAGTTGCGATTTAATTGCCAGTGCTACGAACTTTGTGCAATTTCAGCGTTTCGAAATTCGAAAAAAAGCGTGTTTTTAATTATGAGCGACAGTGGAGAGGAGGGCGAGGGGAACAAAAAAAGAGCGCAGTGATCGACTTGAATAGTTGGACTTTTAGTAATTTGAAAGCGAGTAAGTCGCTTGATCGATGGTGATAACATTGTTTAATCAGTCACCTAATTGATAGAAAAAAGCGATATGGTACTGCATAATCTGTCAACGAATTGAAGGAAACAAGGTTAATTTAACACTTAACTGCGGTTATGATCAGGGCTGTCCTCCTAGGGTACACGGGGTATACGCCGTACACCTTCTGCTCATTTCTTAGAAACGGCGTACACCCTCTGGCACCTGGGCTATATAAGGCAGTATACGCTGATATATGCGTCGTATACTCTATGTTTTTTCATAGATGTAGCTTGTAACGCAAATTTTTCGTTACATGGAGATCCATATGTATATATCTAGCAGTATATTATTCGCATCGGCAATTCCACTGCATCACAAACGAATATCGAGAAGGGTTGCGAGTTCCTATGGTCACCTTCTTATCACTATTTGCGCACGCAAATCCCATTCTCATGCAGTTATATTTTTTGATATGAACATATCTAGGGGCTGGACTCAACCAAAAATTTTGCGCGTCCGAAATTCGGTACCGTCGAATCTGAGCAAACCGGCGACCATAAAACAGCAGCAAGTAAACGAAGTTCTCTCTCTCTTTTTTTTTGTCTCCCGAAAAATCCTTAGGCCAATGCGCATGCGCTCGCAAACAGCCGAAAAATTCACATTTTCTCATACCGAACCGAATCTGAAACACCCAGCACGCAGAAATCGACAGCAAGCAAAAGAAGCTCGAGTTCAAGAAAATCTCCTCGGTGCGAAATCTAAGAATCGTACCAATTAATGAAGAAACATTTTTGTAAGTATGGTCAAGAAGATGACTTCGAGACTCTGTTCCAAATCATTAAATTTAATCGGACCACCAGTGGATCAGTTTCAACCAGAAACAACAGGACTACGATTGGGCGTAAAGCCCAATCATGCGATACTCTAGATGAAAGATTTTTTTTTTTTACAGAATGACCAGTGTTATAGGCAATTTCGGCCTTTATGTGCAATGCACAAACACAGTCATGAAGGGAAGGAATGGGATTGGGAAGGTTGGGGATGGGGAGTGAGAACGACCGTAGCGAGCGGAGAAGCTGGTATATATTTTTCAGTTATACCGGCTGCTTGCTGACAAATATTTGCAGGTGTTATGGGGGACTGAATGATAGAAAGCGAACAGAAACCATCTACTGAGTATCTAGGCCTTCTTGAAGTGGAACTGTTTCACTTTTACACCGTTTCCCCATTAAATTGCGCTTAAAAAAATCCTCTGTCTGGAGTGGGAATCGACCCCACAACCTATTGACTGAGAAGCACGCACGCTGCCCACTACGCCACGGAAGCCTCAAAGATATTTTTGATTTTAGAAATTTTGTATGGGGAGTGGTAGAAGGAGTAACGGCATAAAATCAATTTTTTCACATCAAGCTATCAAAATGTCTTATAAAAAATTTAGGCTTTAAAAATTTAATTAGTACTGAAAAAATTATATTGGATTTTATGAAATGGTGCACTCTGTATGGCTGGTGGTATAAGGAGTGGGGAAATAACTATAAACACCATGCTTTTGACATGTTCTAAATTGTAGATCAGTAACATTCATTCTTTTCAAGGAAATCGATTCTTAGTAAAGTTGTGAAATTCTGTCATATTGTATGAGAGGGGAAGATAATCGTTTAAATTGACCCAGTCTTACTAATAATTGTAAATAAATATTTTGTGCACAATTTCAGCTCAATTAATTTTATACGTACTGTTCACATTATTTCATGGAAAAGTGTAGTTTGTAGGGAGGTGGTAGAAGGAGTAGGGATTCTAATAATTTTTATACGTACTTTGTTTTGCACTTGGAGCACATAAGTGTATAATAAATTGTTTCGTAGGATAATTAAATTGCAGTTAGATATTATTGATGATTTTATAAATTTAACAACATCGGTCACCGTAACCAATCTAGCTTTGCAAAAGCGTACACCCTCTGCGTGACTTACAACTACAGCCCTGATTGTCATGAATAGCTCCAGTACAAAGATTCAATGTTTCATTCGTTTATATAGGATTAGCAGTCGGGAGGGGGGTGGGGAGAAGGTGGATGTTAATATTTTCCTAATTGATTGTTTCACTCACGTTCTTAATTCTTTGTATATCATCATCATCAATAGCGCGAGAGCCCAAATCGGGCCTTGGCATCCTGAAGTCGTCGCCTCTAATTGTCTCTATCAAAAGACCGCGTCTTCTAGCTGCTAATTATACTTCAAATGAAATCTGAGAGTATTATAAGTTTGCCACAGTTGCCAAGTTTGTAATGCCAAGAAATAAGGTTCGGAGAAAAACATGAATGGTACAGAAGTTCATATAATCACTCGAAAATCTCAATACCGGATGTCCGTCTGTCCGTCCGTATGTCTGTCCGTCTATCTGTCCATCCGTCCGTATCCTCTCTAGCTTGAGAACGTGTTAAGTTAGATAGCTCAAATTTTTTAAACGTCATTTTTAACTAATAATGTCAAGTTCGTGTACGGGCCATCCCTTCTACCCCTTCCAATACAAAATTACACGATTTCGCAATTTGACAATATGTGGACTTACTCGAAAAGTGCAAATGCTATTGATCTGAAATTTGGAATGTAATATTAATATTATAATAATTTTAATCTACTGTATAAACATACAGGGTTACGATTGCGCTTAAAGTGAAATCTTGCGATACTCTAGATGAAATAGATTTTTTTGTGATCCTAAGAAATTTTGTATGGGGAGTGTTAGAAGGGGTGATAGCATTGAGCTAACTTTTTCCCCATCATGCTAAAGTAGCTACGAAAATGTTTTAAACAAAATGCTTACTCCAAAAATTGAATAGGAGCTGAGAAATTTAGTGTGTTAGATTTAGTGAAAATGTGCAGTTTGTATGGGAGGTGGTAGAAAGAGTGGGAGGGGGGGATTTTAGTGATTTTTTCAGAAATAACTAAACATATCATAAAATTGACATCTCATAAATTTTAGACTAGTAAGATTCATATTTTTCAAGAAAATAGATTTTTTGTGAAGTTGTGAATCTGTGTCATATTGTATAGGAGGGGGTAGAAGCAGTGAAGCTAATCAATTATTTTTTTCTAATGTTAGTGATAATGCCAATTAAGTATTTATTACAAAATGTGAGCTCGATAAATGTTATATGTTCTGAGAAAATCGGCTTAGAGCATTTTATGAAAAAGTGTAGTTTGTATGGGAGGGGGTGGAAGGAGAGGGAGGACGCAAATAATTTTTATACTGTAGATTGAAATCATTATGGAAGTAATAGATCCCGAAATTACGATTAATAGCTTTTATACTTTTCGAGCAAATCCATTTATTGTCGAATTGCAAAATTGTGTCATTTTGTATGGGAGGGCGTGAAAGGGGTGAAGCTAATCGTCTAATTTTCTTTGGCCGTATTAACAATTTTAAATAAATATTTAGTGCACAATTTCAGCTCGCTAAATTTTATACGCACTGAGTATTGTGCACTAAATATTTATTTAGAATTGTTAGTAAAACCAAAAAAATTAGACGATTAGTCACTCCTTCTAACGCCTCCTATCCAATTGGACACAATTTCACAAAAAGGCGATTTTTCTGAAAAGTATGAATGCTAAAGATCAGCAATTTAAAACATGTCAAAAACATGATGTTTTTAGTTATTTCTAAAACGCCATTAAAACTCCCTCCTTCTACCACCTCCCATACAAATTGCACAATTTCACTAAATTTTCTCAGTACCTATTACATTTTTTAATTCTAAATTTTCTACAAAATATTTTGGTGGCAACTCTAGCGTGATGTGAAAAAATTAGTTCAATGTCGTCACCCCCTCCACCACTTCCCCTACAGAATCCCCTAAAATCAAAAAAATTCTCTTTCATCTAGAGTATCGCACAATTGGGCTTTACGCTCAATCGTAGTCCTGTTATGTTTTTACTCCAGATGAATTCTGAGAGTATATTGTTTGCCTTAACGTTTCTAACGCTAAGAAATAACGCTCGCACAGAGCCGCCAAGGGTACAGAAATATTTGTTGTCGCTCAAAAACCTCGATTTTGAGTGACCGTGTGTCCGTCTGTCTACAGCATAACTCTCGAAAGCTTTGAGCTATTGTGCTATTGTGTAAACATTTTTGTGTGTCATTTTTAGCAAAGAAGTAACTTTAAGTTCGTGAATGGGCTACATCCCCGCACTCCTTCTACCTCCTCCCATAAAAATTTCATGAAATTTCGAAATATTAAGAAATTGATGTTTCCTTGAAACTATTTAAGCTATCGACTTGAAATTTGGGTAAAAGTATTATGATATGGATTTCATTAAAATTATTGATCGCCTTCAGAACTCCTGACCTAAATAAAGATCGAACATTCCAAGATTCAAAAGAGTAGTCCATTTTTCGTTTGCGGGGTCGTTGCCACTGTGTCCATCCGTTCCGAGGTTGTTCTTCGAGTTTCTGGTCAGTGTTGTTATTTTCGGTGATGCATTGTTGGCGCCTCGCCCAACCCGTGCCCCCTGGCAGAAAAAGGGTGGGAGTTCTCAGCTAAATGTGACATGCTGGAGTTCTCCGAGCTATTCTGCGAGGCCAACTATAGCATATTTTTTGCCTAATTCCTGAAACGCACTGATGTTGCTGGCCATTAAGAATAACTCCATGCTCTCTCCTCCTCTCTCAACCGGGTTTGTGACAGGCTATGGCGGAGTTGTAAACTTTATAAAATTGGATTATATTTGTTTTCTAAATACAAGATTAAGTAAATTTATCTAGTTTTAGATATATAAAAATAACGTTCAGTATAAAATAAATTAATACGATTTGTAATAAACTCTATTTGTATTGTTAACTTTTATAACATAAGCGATACATGTTATGCATTGTTGTTATTGGTTTAATTTATACACAACTCCTATATTCAGTTTAAATGAAATTGGTAAGGATTTAAATGTAAATTAAAACTTATTAAAATTACATCACAATTTTCAACCGTGTAGCTATGATGCTGACTGGAATACCTCTCCTACGCAAAGCATTCCATGTATAATCTCGCAAAACGCGTTCGAAGCTATTCGCAAAGTCCACGAACATGAGATGTAGGGGCGAACTCATTTCGCCTGACTACTCCGATATTATCCGTTGGGTATTTGAATGGTCTATACACGACGACCCTTTGTGGAATGCAGTTTGATAAACTTCGAGAGTGCTCTCTACAACATCACTTATTCTGGTTCTGTGAATGTTTCACAGTGCATTTTGAATTAAAACAAAACATTGCAGGATTTTATACAGATATAGTTTGATAAAGATCTCAGCAGAGACCGGAACGTCGCACATAATCAATCAAACAGTGTAAAATCCGGAAATCTTTCGTTTTAAATCACTAATCATATTGAAAATTACCTTAACCTTTCGATACAGTAAGCAGTAAGTAGATATATAACACGCCACAATATCGAAGGTCGCCCTTCTTCGGGACTTTCACAATGATGGCCTCCTTCCATTGAGCTGGGCATATTCCTTTATTCCAAACTTCAGAGAAGCGGGAAGAGTATATCGGCTGTTATGATCCCAATGTGTGAATTTTCCGTGTTGAGTTATTTTAAAACTATGACATCATTTAAAAAGAACTGGGAAAATTCAGCAGATTTCTTTTTCATATTTAGATTAGTTCAGTCGAAACAACTCGTCTGGGTGCAGCCTAGTGGGTAGTGTATTGGTCTGTAATGCGAAAATCGTTAGTTCAAATCCTGGTCGACGCGAAATTCTAGCGAACTGCTTGCGTGGGTATATATGTATGTATATCACCATAATCTGCAAAAATAAAAAATTCTTAGATCGATGTTAAGGAGCCTAAAGGTCGATTTGAGCTGTATGGCCATTGAAGAAGAAAAACAACTCGCAATGCAAATTTTGCTAGCTGCTAACTTTTTTCACGGCTTCGAAGCTTCTTAGTACTTCCAAATCGCCATGTCGGCACATACATTGAACTTGTTAAATTGAGTAATATATACCTGCTGCCAATATCTTTTCAAATATTTATAACTTTCAGTACTTTACTTCATTTCCGTTTTCTGTCGCAACACGACTAAAATGTCGTACTGTCCTTATCCTTCTTTCAATATTAAATTGTGCATTACATTGTAGCAATGAATTCGATGATATAAAAAAACTTTAAGCTTTTCTTTGTTCCCAAAACTAACATCGATATCCGCAATTAGAAAGTCCGGGTAGTAATTAAATTTTCATCTTCACTCTTACATGTAGTGAAGCATGCTAATGCAATAGCGCGCTCATCCTGGGAGCATCTTCCAAATTCAATTGCTCGACAGTAAGCCAACAAACAGGATAGAAAATGAGAGAAGCATTTACTATCAGACATATCCAACCGCACTAAGCGAGGCCCAGGGCTTGTTGTTGTTCTTGCCAAAGTATTAGAACCAACGAACCGGTAATGACTTCCCATTAAAGTGCATCCAAGGGAACATCTACCTTCTATCATGCATCGGAGGAGGGTGTGTGTACGAAGCTATACCAAAAGTAGAACATCTACATATGTATACATATACATATGTGCATCAAGTTGATCCTTCTATCTGCAGCGTTTATCACTTCATCACGAGCTCAAGAATTAAGCGTCCTCCTTCAATACTTCCCACAGAACAAGATTAAAACTAAGCGAACTATTAAAATTGAAGGCGTGCACTTTATGAATAATTACGTTAAATTTTGAGAATTTTATGTTGAAGGACCACGACCACCGCGTTATGCAAATTCGATGCATTCAAGTTTCTTGAACAAACTCCATAAAACTTTTAAAAGGTGTTGCATGTCGAGAATAATTGTTTTCAACTCCCGTAAATGTTTGAAAACAGACAAATTTGCAGCATGTGACTGAGAAGGAATTTTGCTACACGTTATCATTGGTTATGTTTGAGGAATTAGCAACAACGCTTTTCTCGAAACAATATTATTCAATAATATTTTTTAGTGAGAATTCTAGTTAAAACTGTAAATATAAAGTAAAGTACAATATTCGGTATAGATTTCTATCTATCCCTCATCGAGGCAATAACCATGAGAAAACGCAACAGGGCTACGATTGCGCGTAAAACCCAATCTTGCGTTACTCTAGATGAAATAGAAATTATTGTAATCTCAAGAAATTTTGAATGGGGAGTGGTAGAAGGGGCTTTGAACTATTCTTTTTCATTATACTAGAGTAGCTATAAAAATGCTTCATACAAAATATCAGCTTCAAAAATTAAATAGGTTCTGAGAAAATTAGTGTACTAGATTTAATGAAGTTGTGCAGTTTGTATGGGAGGTGGTAGAAGGAATGGCGGTATTTTAGTGATTTTTTCAGAAATAACTATTATAATATTGTGAATTGTGAATCTAGTTACGTTCATACTTTTCAAGAAAATCAATTTTTTGTGAAGTTGTGAAATTATGTCATATTGTATGGGTGGAGGTAGATGCAGTAAAGCTAAGCAGTTATTTTTTTTTATTTTAATTTAATTAGTAATTAGCTCAAAATTTGAGCAGCATAAATGTTATATGTAGCGAAGAATGGGCTCAGATTGTTTCACAAAAAAGTGCAAATTGTACGAGAGGTGGTGGAAGGAGTGAGGGGATTAGAATAATTTTTATACTATTCATCACATCATGATAAAAATAATATATTTCAAATTATTAGCTTTCATAGTTTCCAGGGGGTAGAAAGAGTGGAGCGACTTGGTCCGTTCACGTCTTTGACCTCACTTTATTGTCCCCTGATAGCCTAAACTCGGAAAAAATTCATGCCTTCCTAGCAAACAAAATAATTCATTACAGACTCGTTAATGAATTATATTAACGAGTGGATTATTAAGAAGCGTCGTTAACGATACGATAGTCATCAAGCCGACTAAATGGACATTCATTAATGAATTACTTTTAACTATTCATTACTGAATTATAAAACATTTACAAGAAACGAGTATATAAGCAAGTATATAATCGAAGATTAGTTCTCTGTTTATGCTTCGAACCACGCACACCCATAAGCACACGCAAATTCTTTAGAATTTAATGCACGATATGCCTATAGACATAGCTATGTCGACATCATGATGATGAAAATGCATTTTCGGACTCGCATATCGCACGTGTGATGTAAATCTGCAGAGCTGGGCTTACATATGGTTCACAGAATTTTATTTTACACTCCTGCTCGGTTTTTCAACGTTTTACTCAAGATGTTATTTGTTTTTGAAGCATATTACAGCTCGGGCATGCAAAACGATCGTTTCTCGATCATAAATTTATGAGCGCTCGTTAAGATGTTTGCGGGATATCCATACATATATATACATATACATATACATATACATATACATATACGAACCAATACTATAGCACCGAATATTCGCAAGTGTGCATGCCGATGTAAACAAAAGTAAAAAATCGTTAAATAAGCTTAGATATTCAATTTGCTTACACTCGATGAAAAAAGGAACACAACTAAATTCAATCAATTTCATATTTTCTCCTATGTGTTTTCTCCCATACGAAATAAACAGTATCAGTGTTAAATAAGAAAAAGATTTCAAGGATACTGAAGTATTTGCTATTACTCAAAAATCCGTCGCTCGAATCCAAGTGAGCGTCTGCCCGTCTGTCTCCAACATAACTTTCGAAAGCTTTGACCTATCGTGCAGAAATTTTTCATGTGTCATTTTTAGCAAAAAAAGTAAATGGTTCACATCTCCTTACTCGTTCTACCCCTCCCATACAAATTTCATGAAAATGCGAAAATTAGAAACCATTTGAGCTATTGACTTGAAAATTAGGCCATAGTATAAAGATGTAAATATCATTAACGTCAAAAAATATTGATCTGATCCCCTTGCTCCTTCTACCCCCTCCCATACAAATTGGAAAAACTATCAATTTCGCCTCAATCTTTCTACCCCCTCCCATACAAAAATCACAAAATTTCGAAATTTCAATACAAATTTATAGTAATTGTAGAGGACATTTTTTTTTCTATGTATAGCAAATAGATGTATTCACATGCAAAATTTAAACTTTGTATCTTTCACCAGTGCCCTAAAAAAATTACACAAAATTTTCGACATTTTTGCTTAGCACCTCCCTCTTCTTACACCCCCGAACTTAAAATTTTTACCAAAATTAAAGATTGTAGAGCTCTATAATCTGACGAATTTTTGATTTGATATCTCGTCTTAGTTTTCAGATATAACGGTTTGAAATTTTGGAAAGTGTACCATTTTTAAAATTCTCCTTATTTGCCCCCACTACTGCTTAAACCAATTTTTATATTTTTCTTGTATTCCTTATTGTATTTTTAATATATGTTTTGAGTTTATATTACATAGCTTAAATTATAGTTGAGACATTAATTCTTAAGAGTTTTTTTTGCATCCGCTCTGACCCTCCCCTTTACAATAATTAACCTCCCTATAAGCTGATTCTGGTGGATCTATATGCCACCTTAATGGTCTCAAAATATGAATGTTTTATGGTAAGTGATTTCGAAGATATAATATAATAAATTCTGCCCCCTTTTTCGGACGCCAATGGATAAAAAAATCAAATTATTTTTAAAGTTTTTCCCACAACCCTTTTATACCTGTGCTATTGGCAAGTGTAGTTTTTGACCCTGCGATAGAGAGATTGCGATGTGGTTTATTGCAGGTAAGAAACACTCTCATGTATTCACAGATTTTTTTTTCTTATGTGACAACGGAACTGGAGGGATTGCCCTTTTGTACTGAAGCACACCTCCGGTGAGGGTGGAAGGTTATTGGTTTTAGGGAATTAAGGGGATAGAGACGGAAATAGTAGCTAGGGTGTAGCCTAGTAGGTAGCGTGTTGGTCTTGTAATACGAAGGTCGTGAGTTCAAATCCCGGTCGGCGCAATATATAATTCCAGCACATTGCCTGCTTGGATATACCTTGGTCACCTCAATCTACGAAAATGAAAAAATTCGTAGAAAGAGGGTTGTGCGAAGGGCTAACAAACCTTCCACAATAAGTAATGAAAAATGTGAAGGAACCTGAATATCAGAAGGCCAAGGTCCGATTTGGGCTGTAGCGCCATTGCAGAAGTACAAGACGGAAGTGGCAACAAATATTTCTTTTAAATTGTTGAATGTTATAGTCATGCGGGAATACTGAAATGGGCAGCGAGTTCTATGCTCGAACAGTCCGGTTTAAAAACGAATCACGAAATTTGACAGTGCGACCGAGGACAGGGTTGAGAGAATAATTATGAGCACGTGAAGCAACTCGACTATTACGGGGTAAAGGCATATGTGGTAAGAGATAAGAGATTTCGTCCAAAGAATCTTCATTGTAGTTGTTGGGATAGGGAGCTTAAAATTCGTCTATGTTCTAGTGAATCGAGTGACGAAGTGATGTCTGTATCTTCTATTATTTTAATGGTCTGAGACTGAATACTATCGAGATAAGAGAGAGAAGTTTTTGTAGGTTCCGCCCATAGGTGGGAGTTAAATTCAAAACGTCGTCTAATATATGTAGGCCTTATAAATTGTCAGTAACCCAGAAACGGTGAAGGAGTTTTTACAATATTTTAGGTAACCCAAACATTTAGATACTTCCTTGGCAAAGTTAAATATACGATCGTTCCAAGATAAGTTGTCTGTTATTTGGATACCTTACATCTTAACACTTGAAGAGTTGGTTAATGGCTGACCTCCAAAGGTGATTGGATCAAGATTAGAGTCATATTTGTGGGCCGCAAAAAAGCACTGAGTTTTAGCAACATTTGACTTGATTCGTATTGCCCGAACTGACAATTTTATCCAAGTCGTCATTCAATGGTTGAACCTTGTAGTACATCGGGCAAAGGACGCAGTGTTGACGTGATAGGAGAGTCTAATGTGCTGTCATCAGCGAAACTGTGTATAGGATTGAAAGTTGAAGATAGCAAGTCATTAATACATATTAGAAAAAGAGGTGGTAGAAAGAACCGAACCCTGAGGGATAACGGCGTTAATTTTATAAGAAAGGGAAACTACACCATCCAAAACCAGACGCATTGAAGATTGGCTAAAATACTTTCAATCCAGGAAATACGGTAGTCGCCCAAACCAGTAGCTTTAAGTTGGATTAAATGGGCGCTGTGCCATATTCTGTTAAAAGCCTTGGAAATATCGAGAGCGATAATACAAGATTCAACAAACTGGTGAATGGTCTTGTTTCAACGTTTAGTGAGTGGTTAACAGGTCTCCTGTGGAACGTTTCTTGCAGAATCCATACTGTTTGTCGTCCATAATATTATTGATGTTGAGATATTTTATTACTCTATTGTCGATGAAAGTTTCCATGACCTTCAGCAGAAGTGAGGTTATTGCTATTAGGCGATAATTAGCGGGATTAATGCTTTCTCCTTTTTCTGGGACTGGCTGAACATTTGCAAACTTCCATGAAGATGGAACAGTGTAGGACGATAATGAAAGACGGTAACGTTTGCATAAAGTTTTAGCAATTTTTAAGGACAAAGGCAGGGATTCCGATTTGTTAGCATCTAGATTCTTAAGAACTCGGTATACGTTAAGCGGATGAATGTTAATTTGCCCTTGTGGTAATGAAGAGTTGGCAGCAAATTGAGCCGCTAAGATGTTTGTCTACATATTAGGACCCGTAATAACTTCATTGGTGTAGATTAAAGATGAAATTGATGATGCAAAACTACCTTTACTGGAAAGAGCGAGAGACCAGAAACTTTTGCTACTCTTAGGACATCTCAAAATTTTTTGCCTCAGTTTCTGGTCATGCAAATATTTTTCTCGTTGTAAGCGGGATTTACAGAGATTCCTTTTGGTTTTGAAATTAATCCAATTAACTTCAGATGGCAGCTGCTTATAAGTACGGTAAGCTGCCTTTTTAGCCCGTATCGCAGTACTGCGCAGTACGTCCGGGTGCACGAGAGCCCTGTCTACAGTTTCGCATAGGTTATTCGATGATGCAAATAGTTTAACAAATCGGCCGGCTGGAGATGTGTTACAAGAGTGGACACAGCCAATTTATATTATGGACATTAAAATCGCCAGCTACTCCGATTTCGGATTGAATCTGAAATATTTTCAAATTTATTGATTGTGTCGTCGTCCGATATATTAGGGCTTCGATACAAAAATAAGGATGAATAATGCGCTTCTGGATGAAGAGTTTAACCCAAAAGAAATTAAATTCGGGATTAGTACAATTTCCGTATTCGGGCAGAAGTTGGTAAGCGACATTGTTGCAGATGTATAATGCAATCCCGCGATGTCTAAAAAATACCGGCACCAGAACAGAAATCGTCGGCATTGGAAACTTTAGTTTCACCAAGGGCCAGTATCGCTGAACTGTTGGAGGTGAGATGGTAACACTCGCACACTCCAAAGTGATTCATTTTTAGCCCTCAATAGATAGAATTCGTGATTTTACTTCAGGCTGATTATCTGTTTTTACCAAAAGGTTTTGAAACCATTCAACGACTTTCCACAGGTGTTTCATTGATGTACAGCTATCAGGGTCGAAAACAACGCATATAAAATTTGAACTTTCAAGCACAGCGCGTTCTCGAGTTAGAGATCGAACGGATGCCCGGTCGGACTTCCAGCTTTGGGATTTTTGAGCAAACAAATATTTCTGTACCCTTGGCGACTCTGTGCGAGCATTATTTCCTGACGTTACAAACTTTAGAGCAAACTTATAGTACTCTCAGATTCCATCTAAAGTATAAACATGCCAAAAGCAGATCATTACAACCGCTTTTAAATCACCAAAAATCCCAAAATTTATTCAAACTTTCCGTTCATTCGGAAACTCTCCACTTTTCTCCCTATAAATTTTCATAACTTAAATGGCCTCCACGCTAAATTCCATTTAAACAAACATTTCGCATATTAAGAAGCCCATTAGCATGCACGAAACAAGAAGTTCAAAACTAAGAAAAAAAAAGTTACTTCAAAAGGACGCTGGAAGCACATCAGAACCAAAACTTTGTTGCTGTTTACTTTCGGCAGCTTAAAGTTTAAACTAGCGCCGAATAAAGTACATTCAGGCGGGCTATCACAACGTCTCACCGTTCAAGGAAGTCTGATGTCAAATCATAAATTAACTTCGTTACATAACTCCATTAAACTTTCGCAATTCGTAGCAGTGAGGTTTTCGCCTCTGCGATACCGAACTGTCGGAGTGGAATAAAATTGCGGCCAGGATAAAAGCTTGAACGCAATTAAACTACAATAAAGTAAAAATGCGGTTGGAAAGTTGAAACTTTCTTCCAGACTGCAAATATTTGTTTCCTAATTATTACATACGGCTTGGCTAAAGGAAACGACAGAAATTAATAGTGTGGCTGCACCCCGACTCCGTAGAACTATCAAATAACTGAGGACATGGTATGTATCTTTGCATAGGTATTTTTAAATTTTAATGAATACTTTTGCAATGACTACGTCCTATCTAATATTTGAACTTTTTGGTAATGGAAAATGCACGAGTCATCTAGAAGGGAATTATTAATGCATTAGTTGCCCCTTGTGATTCTGAACTAATCAATAGCTCTTGGTTGAGCATTAATTTAATGGTATAGGACAACGGCCTATACACAGGGTACACACTATGTGAATTGAAAACAGAACCGAAAGGAGGAGCACATAGTGAATAGAAAATATTGGTATAGTATATTAGTAATCCTAAGCTCATATTTTCGTCCATTCTACTCCATGTTCAAGTTTTTCGGTTCATTACTTGATAAACGAATGCATTTGGGTGGCAAACACACATTAAATGTTTGCTTTTTTGACGACTTAAGTGTGGAATATTAAAATGTGTGCTAAAAGCTGTAAAGTTGCTTTAATTAAAGAATGATTTTTATACTCTGGATAGAATCTGAGAGTATTATAAGTTTGCTCTAAAGTTTGTAACGCCAAGAAATAATGCTTTCAGAGGCACCAAGGGTACAAAATTATTTGCTATCGCACAAAAATCTCAAAACCGGATGTCTGTCTGACCGTTCGCGCTATAGTTCGAGAACGCGTTGATCTAGAAAGTTTAAATTTTTTACACGGTGTTTCTGACAAAAAAGTAAGATCAAGTTTGTGAACGTGCCAAATCGCTCCACACCTTCTTCTTCCTCCCATACAAAGTAACTGATTTTCAATTTAAAAAAAAAATAATTTCCGTTTGCATGAAACTTGCTATACTCATTAATTGGAACATAAGAAATCTTAAAAATCATCTTCCATCTAAACTCCACAACAAATTATGTCTTCCAGTCACATTTATTAGTACAAAAAAACATGATAAAAAAATCATATCCGCTAAGGTGAAAATAACTGTGATGGTTTTTTTTTATTGTTCCACCTGTAAAATACAACAAATTTCGTCTTCAAAGATGCACTCGATATGTTGAAATTTTGTATGGGGAGTGGCAGAAGGGGTGACAGCATTGAACTAATTTGTCTCACATCATGCTAGAGCAGCTATAAAAATGTTTTGTATCACATTTAAGCTTCAAAAATTTAATAGGTACTGAGAAAATGAGAGTACCGGATTGTTTATCTATGATCTGTGTAGTTTGTATGGGAGGTGGCAGAAGGAATGGTGGCTTCTTAATGAATTTTTCAGAACAGCTATAATCATCATACAATTGATATTTTAAATTCCAGATCAGTAACACTCATACTTTTCAATAAAATTGAATTTTTAAAGTTGTGAAATTGTGTCACTTTGTTTGGGAAGGGGCTTGAAGTGAAATAACGAATATAAACTCAAAATGCACCGAATCTCATTACTTCGTGAACGAATGTAATTCAAGCAATTAATCAAACAATTATAAACATCCACCCAATTCTACTATCGCCTTACCCATACAAATCCATGCATAAATAATCAAATGAAAGATTGACTTTATGTAGAGGAGCTATTGATCGCAATCCCAGTTAAGTGTTAAATGATTGACAACAACCATTCCTAAGAACTCCCATTCCCTTAGTCTTCCTTATCAGCTAGCACCCTAATCTGCCTAGTGACCATCCATAACTTTTCCCATATTTTAAGACAGTATTCTTTGAAATTAATATTCCTTTCCTTCCAATTCGTCTAGCCAACGATTTATTCATTCTTCACGATTCATAATTGTACAAAATCTAAATCATTGAAATGTTTACCTAAATAACAGATTTCATGTTACAGCCAGAATAAATTTTTCGTTCTTCCCAAAATAAAATTTGCGTAGGAAGAATTTATAACATACGCATAGCTTCACTTGGAAAGTTTCAAGGAGCAATTCTATTGAGCCCTAATTTATTGTTTATTGGCAAATCCCTTATATCGCTCTAGCTTTTAAAAAGACTTTGATCAAATTTCACGGGAAACTTTTTATCATCTCGTCATTTAAATTGGAGCCATTAAATTTAATTCCCGGCCTACACCTTTTTGAAAGTATTGATTACAATCGCTTATCTACTTTTTTTCCCGTTTACAATTTGCAATCATCTCTTCCATGAATCCTTGAGTGAGCCTATCGAAAACCCTTCAATTGAAGGATACGTTTTATGACTATGCCATTTGCATTTCGAGGCTTTAGAGCTCGGCAAGTACGGGCACATGAATTGTTCGCTATACGAGAGCATAAACAAATTGAAATTTATTGGAATTAATTGAAGATATTGCGGATGCTTGACACGTATGTGCGAGTAATACGGATTTCCTTTCCAGCATGAATGCAAGGACGATAAGGAAAGCTATTGTACGAACAGAGTAAACAAATTCACGAATAACTTGGAACTATTCATTTCTTATCGATTACTCGCTACTAATATCACTACCGCAATTTTAAAATTCTCTGTCTGTTTGATAGTCACACATGAGCTTTATGTTACAATAAACTGCCAAAAAGTCGGGCGCAACTTTATTATTCTTGGGACAAGTTGAGGATGTGTGGAAAGTCGTAAAATTTGTGATGTAATTTTACTTCCTTTTTCTTGTAAGGCACTCGTTTAAAATTTCAAGTTCGTAGCTTTTAATTTGTTGGTTAGTATTTGATTTATTGAAATTGGTCTTAATCATACTTTTGTATGGGAGGGGGTAGAAGGACAAGCGTGATAGTTAGGTGTTATGTAATAGTTGAGTGATAATTGATTTCATAGAAATGATCGAGAATTAATGCATTAATGCACGTTAGTAGACTCATCACTCAAATTTTTCGGCATTTTTGCTTACCACCTCCCTTTTGCCTACACCCTCTAACTTAAAATTTTTACCAAAAATAAAAACTATGTAGTTCTATAATCTGACGAATTTTTGATTTGATATCTATACTCGGTGTTGAGGTATAACAGTTTGAAATTTTGGAAAGTGCACCATTTTTGAAATGCTCTTCATTTCCCCCCACTACTGCTGTGACCAAATTTTATACAGTGGTAGACATTCGTATCCGCTCATCTGAAAATATATCATATATTGTGTTCCCCACTGTAAAATATTTCTAAGAAAAACTTTTTCTTCCTATTTTTGGAATTGCTATGGCTGAGTAATATACGACAGTAAAACTGATGAAACTAACGGTACTACTTTGAAAAAAAAAGCAAAAAAATGTGAATGGAGCTCAATTTGAGCTGCGACATTCGTATGAGCGCACCGAGGAATTAATGAGTTTAGAACGCGAAATTTAAAGTTTTTTTTGTAAATTTTGTTTTAAATAGCATTAAAGAATTTTCATTGAGGGTTTGTGGAGAATATATTTTGCAATATTATTTAGTATGAGCGTTGTTTTTTGCAGCAATGCCTTCTGGGAAGCGCTTAAATGAGGCGGAGCTGGTTGCCATCAATTTATTGAAAGGCAAATTGGTACTAAACTTGATCGATCTGAATGTGCAATCAGAAATTCCTTAAAAGGGCAATACAAAATTATCCTTGCGTGAGAAAGGCAAAATTCGACACGAGGCAACAACAAATCGGCTATCTGCAAAACAAATTAAGGATAAATTAGAGCTTAATGTAACACCTCGTCACATTGCGTGTGATTTAAGAACTTCGGGAAAACCCCGATTAACTGCTGTTCACCGATAGAAGAGACTACAATTCGCAAAAAAGTATATGTTTTGGACATCCGAATGGGAAAAAGTAATTTTTTCTAATGAAAAAAAAAATTCAATTTGGATAGCCGAGACTGCTACAGTTGTTACTGGCATAATTTGGAAAAACCAAACGTTGTCAGATCGAAGCGTAATTTCGGCGGTGGAAGCGTTATGTTTTGGGGTGCATTCTCCTGCAAAGAAAAGCTTGAAATCTTTTTCATAACTACGAGAATGAACTCCCAGATGTACATAGATCTCTTGGAAGACGTTTTAATCAGTCATCTGGATAGTTGTGACGAGAGGAAGATGTAGTTTTCCAGTAAGATAATGCATCCATTCGTGCTTCGAGGCAAACCAAGGATTGGCTTTCGAATAAAAATATTCGCACACTTGACTGGCCCGCTTGTAGTCCTGACTGTGATCCAAATGAGAACCTTTGGGGGATTCTCGCTAGCAAAGTGTATGCAAATGGACGTCAGTTTGATAGTGTAAATGCCTTAAAAGCAGCCATTCGCTTGTGCTGGTCCGAAATTGGCCTGGCTTGTCTAAATAATCTGACAAATTCAATGTCCAGCCGAATTCTTAGTGTCATTTAAAATAAAGAAGGCCATACAAAGTATTAAATAAAAAAAGTGCCAAAAATATGAACTTATTTTTTTTTTACTTATAAGTGACAAGTGCGCTCATACGAGTGTCTAACCATTAATTAGAGTTTTGCTTTTTTAAATCCACAAAAAGAAAAAATTTTGCCAAAAATGAATTCAAATCAATTCTTACCAAAGAAAACATAATATATCTCTTTTCCAAGTATTACATTTTTTTTTCAAGAAATATCTCAAAAAAAATATAATGCGCTCATACGAATGTCTACCACTGTATGTTTCTTGTAGTTCGCTAGTATGGCTTAATATATGTTTTAAGTTTCAATTACATAGCTTAAGAAATAGTTGAGATATTCATTTTGAAGTGATTTTCTTTGCACCCCCTGACCCTGCCCTTTACAATAATTAGCTTCCTTCTAAGCTGATTTTGGTGAGTCCATATGCCGCCTTGATGGTCTCAAAATATGAATTTTTTTATGGTAAGTAATTTCGAAGATATAATCGTTTTAAAAAAATTCGATCAACAATTTGTTTTTAGCTACCCCCCTCCCCTTTTTTCAGACGCCAATGGAAAAAAAATTAAATTATTTTTTAAGTTTGTCCCACAATTCTCTCTGTGCTAATTTCCAGCTTTCTATCTGCATTCCTAGTGGACCCCCGCCTCCACCTTCCACCTGACAATCCCCCAAATTTGGATAATGGAGCTCACTTACTCAATTAACAATCCACCCACGGCAGGACAGATGTTTTTTGCAATTTTAGGCTAATTTAGTCATGCAACGCGAAAAAACAAAATTTCAGGGTAGCAATTTTTTTTTCTGTATCGATCACAATATTTTATTATTAGAATAATAAAGTAATAAAATAACTTCATGGAACATTCGAAAGCTTACTTTCGACGATCGAATTTCTGGTAGTGATTTTGAACAATTTTTAATACTGTACTTCTATTTAAAATTCGTTTGCTCTTTACTCGCAAGATGAGTGATTCGTGGTTGGAACCTTCAATTCAGAAAACAAAATTTTTTTGATCCTCGGAATTTTTCTGTTTTGTACTTTAAATTGCTCTTTTCTAGTCGTGTACATGATGACGTATAATTATTAGTTTGCAAATTGGGTCTAGCCTAGTGAGTAGAGTGTTGGTCAGCAAAGAGAAGATCGAGAGTTCGAACCATGGTCGATTTACAAATACATTTCCATCACATTTCCTGTATATATCTCAACAAAAATGAAAATTGGTGAATGAAAAGTTGTGTTGCCCGTGATAAGGCCTAGAACTGCAGTTTAACGCTGTTGACTCCGAACTAGCGAAATTGGTTTTGTTGTATTTCTGGCTGTGTATTGTTTTGATTTTAGTATTACTAAAGCGTTGCTTTTTTTTTTTAGTTGTTTAACAGTAGTTTGATTTTAAGTACTAACTTTGTATTTTTTTTTTGTTGTGTTAGACAAATTTAATAGCCTAATTTTTCTCTCGTATTGTCCTAGGTAATTTCTTATATATTTTAATTTTTTTCAATCTTATTTATTTAGTTTTTCCTATAAGCCAATTTTACTTTATTATTCTAATAATAAAGTATTGTGACCGACACAGAAAAAAAATATTTGCTACAATGAAATTTTGTTTTTTCGCGTTTCATGACTAAATTAGCCTAAAAATGCAAAAAAAAAAATCCGTCCTTGCGCCGTACGCCGTACATATGGACTCATATCTCCGAGACCGTTAAAGGTAGAATGTTCGTTTTTAGGTGGATTGTTGATTGGGTAAGTGAGCTTTATTTTTTAAATTTTGGGGGGTGTTAGGAGGAGGGTTGTGGGACAAACCCTAAAAATAATTTATTTTTTTTATCCACTAGCGTCCGAAAAGGGGGCTAAAAACAAATTGTTGGCCGAATTTTTTTTTCAAATGATTATATCTTCGAAATTACTTATTATAAAAAATTCATATTTTGGGACCATCAAGGTGGCATATAGCCCCACCGCAATCAGCTTAGAAAGCGGCTAATTATTATAAGGGGGAGGGGGTCAGAGGGAGTGCAAAGAAAAACACTTAAACATTAATATCTCAACTATCTCTTAAGCTATGTAATTGAAATGTAAGACATAATTAAGCTATACTAGAAAAATACGAAAAAAATATAAAATGTTGAAATACTAGTAGTGAGGGGAAATGGGAAGCATTTCAAAAATGGCGCACTTTCCAAAATTACAAACCCTTATATCTCAAAACAGAGTACAGATATCAAATCAAAAATTTGTTGGATTGTAGAACTATATAGAGGTTATTTTGGTAAAAATTTTAAGTTAGGAGATGTAAGGGGAGGGAGGTGATAAGCAAAAAAGTCGAAAATTTTGAGTGATGTTTTTAGGGCGCTGGTAAAAGATACAAAGTTTAAATTTAGCATGTGGATACATCTATTTGATAAACATAGAAAAATAATAATGGCTTGTTCCATAATTGTTATAAGCCGAGCCCCCCGGTCTAACGTGCACAAGGTGGTTCATGTGCATCGAAAAAAACACATGAACTGAAAATTTTTGAGTGAAATTTTAAGGTAGAAACTTGAAAATTTGCGAAATGTATTGAAAAAGAATTTCTAAATAAACGAAATATTAACTGGTCGAAAACCCTTAAAACTTCTACCCTCTCTCATACAAAATTATTTTTTCGACCATTTTCAAGAAATCAATTATCACCTAACTGTTAAAAGCTATCAATTTAAAATTTTGCACAAAAACTTTTAAAAATAGTTGAAATAAAACTGCGTCAAAAGTTTTGAGATCGCGCCTGTCCTTCTACCCCCTCCCATACAAAAGTATAATTACGACCAATTTCATGAAATCAACTAATAACCAACAAATTAAAAGCTACGAACTTGGAATTTTGTACAAGCACCTTTCAAGAGAAATAGAATAAAAGAGCATTACACATTTTATGATTCCATTACCTACTCTACCCCTTCCCATACAAATGAAAATTCTATGAAACTTCGTCTATGAAACACATCCTATACAGAGAATATTGGACGTGATTCAAGCAATTAATTAAAAAACTATTAACATCCACCCACCCTTGCTATTACCCCTCCTCCTCCCCTCATAAAAACCCAAACTTGCAGAAACGAATGAAATATTGTTAAATTGACAACAGCCCTGCCCAAGAACTCCCTTTCACTTAGCCTTCCCTGCATATTGACTTTCCACTCATCCGCAACTTGTCCCAAGAATAATAAAGTTTCGCCCGACTTGTTGACAGTTTATTTCTTCTTGATGTCATAGTAAAATTTAGTAGCTTAATTTGTTCGTACATTGCCCTTTTCTTTTCTCTTCCATACATTTATGTTTTTTCTTTTTTGTTTATTTTGCTATTATTGTTGTTTCTTTATTTTGTCTTTTCACTCCCTAAAGTCAGAGTTGTGTTAATCATGGTTAACTATTAACTATTGATCAAATTAATGTCCGGGGACTGAAGTCTGCTTATCTACCGCTGTATATCCATACCCATATTGAAAGACCGGATATTCTAGCATTTGGCGAATGTGAGGTGTTACCGGGAAGTGAACAGTTTTATTCTGTTCCCGGATATCACCTTGTCCCAGCTTTTTTTCGCGAACGGGGTATCGCATTCTACATCCGCGATGATATGTCTTTCCAATTAGTTCCCTATTTAGGGAATTGCTCCAATCCAGAATTTAATTATATCTGGATAAAATTGTTGATTCACAGACATGTCATGTACTTTCGTTATGTGTAAAGAACAGCAATGGCTGCAGCGAACACTTAATTAGAACTGGATGGGTTAACCGAATCTATCCAATCAATCAACACTGCAAACCCTGACGGTGAAATCATTATCGCGGCCGATTTCAATGTTCATAACATTGCCTGGCTTAAACACTCCTCTACCACGGACCAGGATGGGCGAGATACTGAGCTTTTTGCCTCTATAGACGGTATAACACAGCTGGTAGATGAGCTCACTCGTTTACTAGATGTTGCAGGACATTTTTCAAACTTCTTGACCTTTTCGTCACCAGCCAGCTAGAGAAATATTTAGTCTCACTATCGCCAATTGAAAATACGGATGATTTTTTGATTCGTGCTAAATTCCCAGTTGCAGCACTTCCACCGCTGACAAAAAAAAAAAAAAAATCAAGGCACCCCGAAGAAATATTTGGCATTTCAAAAGAGCCAATTGGGAAGCGCTAAATGACTTTTTCAATGCCTTTAAATTGAAATTCTTCCTTGATTTTGATGACTGCGGTGAAGCTTGTAGACTTGTCATCGAGATTATCCTGAAAGGCATGAAGCTCTACATACCTTCCAGTCATAAAAGAGTCGGGTCGTCGATGAACTCTTGGTTATATATAAATAAAGAATGTCTTAATGCAATTCATACCAACAAACAAGCATTTCAAACCTTTAAAGGCACTAAAACACCTGCCAACAGTGAACTCTTTAATGCGCCAAGAAATACCTGCAAATCCACACTCAATCATGTTCAATTTGAGCATGACCAAAAACTTTGACGAAAAATCCTTCAGTGTCCTAAAGGTTCGAAATCTTACTGGTCATTCGTCAAAATGGTCAACAACAATTTCATTTCATCTTAATACTTCATCTTGTTGATGGCGGCCGTAACATTATTGATCCTATAGAAAAAGCTAACTTACTAGAAGCGAGTTTCGCTTGAAACTCACACCTTCATCCTTCAAACCAATCGTCTCCCGCTCTAAATGATTCTGGTTTCTCACTGCCTAAACTACATTTTCGCACAAGACTTATGTCTAGGATCCTTCAAGAGCTCAATATCCACAAATCTGCTGGTCCTGACGGTATTCCCCCCATTACCTTTAAAAAGTACTCTTCTTCTTTAGCTAAGCCTTTTCGCAATCTCTTCTATCTTTCCTACTCTTCTGAGTACTTTCCACGTATGTGGGAAGATGTGAATATTCTGCCAATTCCTAAGAAAGGAAGCAAAGCAAACCCCATCAACTACCGCCCGATAGCCATTACTTCAGTGCTCTCAAAAGTAATGGAAACTGCTGTCAATCTAGAAATCGTTGAATATTTCGAGGATAACTAGCTAATCCATGATCGTCAGTATGGGTTCCGTTTGGGAAGGTCGACGGGAGATCTTTTGGTCAGAAAATTGGAAATCATGCATAGATAAACATGACGAAGGTCGAGTTCTTGCACTTGAAATTGCAAAAGCTTTTGACAGAGTTTGGAATGAATGTCTCATAGTCAAGCTTAGGGCCATTGGTCTTAATGCTACCCTTGTTCAATGGATTGAGAGTTTTTTGTCTGAGCGCTCTATGCGAGTAGTACTAGATGACGTTACTTCTTCCTCTTCCTCAATAGCTTCCGGCGTCCCTCAAAGCTCTGTCTTATCTTCAACACTTTTCTTAGTTTTCATCAACGACCTTCTGTCGTCTCCTCTCAATCCAATCCATAGTTTTGCAGATGACTGTACTTTGATAACACCTATGAATTTAACTCTGCTGCGGAATCACACAAGCATTCCATGGCTTCCAATCGCATGGAGTTATACCGTTCGCAGAACTTTGATCCCAGCTTAATCTTGGAATGGGGCAGGAGAAATATAGTAGAGTTCAACGCCTGCAAGACACAGGCCTGTCATCTATCCCTCAAACGTGATGTTACAGTGTTGTCTCAAAATGTGATCTTTGTGGCGCGCAATTTTGCGCCACGGATAACTTCAAACTTGTATGCGTTAAAATTATTAACCACCTGAATTGGCCCCAGGACATCTTTGATATTGCCCACGACGCCTCTAAACGTCTAGGTGTTCGACGAAAGTACAAAAAGTAATTCCACGCCGAACGACATCGCAGCCATCTATAACACATACCTTAGACGTTTAGAGTAGAGTTCACATTTTTGGGCTAGGGCACCCAAATTACATACGTTCCGATTGATTGGAGACGAGACCATTACGTCTTCTAACGATTCTCTCGAGCATCGCAAAAATGTCGGAGTACTCAGCATTTACTAGCGCTAAAATGTGTTCGGTTCCTCTGAAAAAAAAATGTAGCTAATCGGAAAGCTCCTTTCAAGCTATTCGCATAATTTTCCGATTCGAAATTACTTCATCTTCAACGAAAACGTCTTTTCGGAATGTAAGGCCCCTTAGCCACGAATATATATAAATATTTTTTTTTCAGATGCTCATTTCGAAACAGTGGCACTTAGTTGGTCATAAAACTTCTCTTTGTCACCAGGTGCGTAGCACTGCAGCTAGGGCGTAGCCTAGTGGGTAGCATGTTGGTTTACATTGCGAAGGTCATGAGTTCAAACCCCGGTCGACGCATAATTCCAGCACACTGCCTGCTTGGGTATACCTTGGTTACCTCAATCTACGAAATAGAAAAATTAGTAAGTAGAGGGTTGTGCGAAGGTCAACAACCCTTCCACAATAAATAATAAAAAATGTTAAGGAACCTGAAGATCTGGTGAGCTAATGTGTAGCCAAGTGGGTAGCATGTTGGTTTACAATGCGAAGGTCATGAGTTCAAACCCCGGTCGACGCATAATTCCAGCACACTGCCTGCTGGGTATACCTTGGTTACCTCAATCTACGAAAATGAAAAATTCGTATCTAGAAGGTTGTGCGAAGAGCGAACAACTCTTCCGCAATAAATAATGAAAATGTTAGGGAAACTGAAGGTCAGCAGACCAAGGCCTGATTTGGGCTGTAGCGCCATTGAAGAAGAAGAAGATCTGGAGGCCTTTGCTCTATGTGGGCAAGTATAAGTAGAACTGAGGAATTGTGTCGTTTCTGACACTTTTCCTGAGGTTGATATCGATAATTCCATCCCAGATTGGTGCCCAACTAATGAGACTGTTTCTCGCTGAAGGTGTAAAATCGGCTGCTACGCCACTTTTGTCAGAACCATTGTACAGTTGGGTTCGTTCTTCTCCTGATCCTGTGCACTTGACCTGGATCAAGTCCAAGATTTGGATGTTATTGTTCTCCATTTCTCTGTCGATCACTTATTTGCGCTGTATGGAGCGACTGATCCCAGCCATTCCACCATCATTCAAGGTTCGAATGTTCCAGATGCCAATCATAGTCCGTTTTAAAATGTCAAAAGTCGTTAGACTGTATTCATTTCCCGTATCAGTTAGGTTCTAATATCACGAGTGATAAAGTTTTTCGCATCATCATCTAATAAGTAATAATTGGTTAACTGTCCCAATAATTAGAAATGCTCTGAAGTGATTATTTCAATATGCACTGCTACCAACACAGTTACGTCCTTAGCTATTCTACTGTCCTTCAGTATTCTGAAAGTTATAACCCATTTCGTGTCATTTAACTTTAAGTGAATCACCAGGAAATGTGAGAAATGATGTTCAGATTTTATGCAAATCAAGCGGATATAATAATATTCAGAAGTTTTTAAGGACGACTAACTATGGCTGTCGTTGCAGCCCATCCCGGAATTCGCTCTGTTGGACGTCAACTGCAGCCCTGGCCTGGACTTCTGCGATGGATTAGTATGTTGCGATGAATATTCAATTTCTGTCGCCATGGGACTTGGTACCCCGACTTTTTGGGATGATGATGCCTTGTTGTTTGGATCCTTGGGAACATGAACATGGTGTTTTCCGATTTGACAGTTGTTTGCATAAGTAAAATCGTAATATTGTACCCAAATACGGGAATGGTGGACGTAATTGCAATTTAAAGCGTTTCTGGAATTTATTCAGCTCGATAATTTACTCAGGATTTAATTCAATTTGCAATGAAACGACGATGTTGAAGTATTTAAATTGTGGCGGGATGAGAACATATTTTAATTTAAATTTTGGTATTGTTTTACAGCAGCCAAATAATTAATATGTATGTATGTAACATATATATATCCTAATAGGATAAGATATTATCATAAAATTAATCATATACATATTTCATTGTATAACTAGCTTTTTCAGAAAATTCATTACAGATTACGATCTTCAACTGTCCATAAACGTGGCCACTCATCAGTAGAACACCGAATAACCTTCTAGAACGAACGTGTGAATTAGGGTTGCCACTTTTTTAAATATTGCTGCGACAAAATAAGACATGTTTTTTTAAATATTTATTTCGCATAATAAGAAATTAAAAAAATATACAACGCATACATAAGCTGCACTTCTTGTCGCAAAAAAAATACATTCAAATCATTATTCAAATAGAAATAAAGTGTAATGCTCTGCACGAGTTGCAATACAAAAGAAAGAAAACTAACTCATCGCAGGCATATTTTTTTCACAGATACAAATAGTCAATCCAAGGCAATTTTAGTACTAAAATTAAACATCTTAGCTCTTTCCTCAAAATTTTCAAATATTGGGAAAAAATAGTACTTTTTAAACTGAAAACGTGCAACTTTTCTAATAAATTCAGTGCTAAATTCTTTTCAATTTTGTCTTTTATGTAATTTAGGCCTATATGAATAAATTTGCTGACTTAAAAAGTTGTTTTCTTACTACGATTCCATAAAAAATTTCGAATTTTACACTCCTCTAATTTTTTATTGTATAAATTCAGATAAAATCTGGAAAAAAGAATAAGAACTGTTGTATGATTAGATTCTAAGCATTTAATAGTCTCTTGAAATATCTTTGAGAAATGCTGGACGAAATATAAATACAGTTCAATAGTGCCATCAATTTTATGATTGAATATCCCGAGAACTGTAATATATATATAATTTCGGCACTCATAAAATTAACATCCAGATGGTCCAGCGTGAACTTTTTGACCATAAAATGCTTTTCACGGAAGTTGAAAATACAAATTAACAGCAAGCCGAACAAGAAAAACACTCCTAATCAGCAGTACACTAATCTACATAAATTAAGAGCTAACCTGGAGCGTAAACCAATAATTTTAAATAGTTTTGGGACATCAACCGATATGATCTTTTCTTTCACCGACGATCTTCAAAGTCGAATAAATGATTGCACAACTTATGCCAATTCCAAGAACAAATATTAATATATTAAAGCGTGGATGGATGCAGAATTCAATAATTGTTTTACTGGAAAATAAGTACAATTTTTCGCTTTAATAAAATCTATTGCTTTCTGTAACTCAATAGGAGACTTCAACTACTATTGCTTCAGCTTTAGTGCTTCAACATCGAATTTCTATCCTTTTTTTTAGCTAAAAACAACAATCCAATGCATTGTATGATTGACTGTGTTTTATAGAATGATAAATATGGGCTATTTCAGCAGCAACTGTCAAATCGTCTTCAAAGGTATCCTTTTTATTAAAAAAAAGTTGTACTGTATAGCAACGCGCCCTCTTCTGCTGGTGTCAAGTTTCGCCTCGGATCCGATAATTGACGATTGACTGCTCGTTCTCACTAAAATCGACTTGAAACATAATTCTCGGGAGATGAAATTTATGATTGGCCTTAAATTTCAACGAAAAAGAAAATCGATCGCAGAATGTAAGGTAAAATCAATCAATCAATCAAATTCCTGGAAAGACCCCCTATAGGGGCGTAAGACAGAAACAACTCTCTTCTAGAAGGCGCGATCCTGAGCATCGGCCTTAAGCTGTTGCCAGGACTTGTTTATTCCTCTGGCCTCCTGCTCAACTATTCGCATTCCATGGTCGACCAACCCGTCGTCTTCCTTGAAGATTATAATCCAGAGCCTGTTTGGCGATGTTTCGCTCCGGTTTCCTCAAAGTGCGACCGATCCACTACCACTTCGGCCTTTGAATCTCAATACCTCATTTAGTCTGGCCAGAATATTCCTAAAATGCGTCGAAAGCATTAGTTCATGGAAGTCTGTTGTTTCTTGGTAAGTCAAACGATCACTTTCTACGTAGTACAACCATATAACAACACGGATTTGACGCATGCGTCAAAAGCTCACAGCGTCGTGCGAAGGGAGATCTCTCTTACCCTCCAGAAAGGATACCGAAGGCCTGACGAGCCTTATTTAGATGAGCCTCAATATCCTTCTCGGCTCCGCCGTCCATGCTGACAATGTTTCCGAGATAACAAAAATGTTGCACCTCTCGCAAGGCACGACACCTTGCAGGATTCTTTAATCATAGCTACGACCTAATCTGGAATACCTCTCCTACGCAAAGCATTCCAGATCTAATCTCGCTTAACGCTGTCGAAATCCTTCTCAAGGTCCACAAACATGAGATGCAGTGGCGAACCCATTTCGGCTGACTGCTCCAATATTATCCGAAGGGTATTTGTGTGGTCGGTACAAGACGACTCTTTACGGAATCCAGCCTAATAAACTTCGAGAGTGCTCTCCTCGATATCGCTAATATTATTGAGATTTACCGTAGCCATGATTTTCGATACCGCAGTAAGTAGACATATACCACACCAATTGCCACAATCCCGAAGGTCACCCTCCTTCGGAATTTTCACAATGTCGCCCTCCTTCCATTCAGTCGGACAATAAAAACAATGCATTGTTAATATTTTTTAATTGTGGATTCTTATACTTTCAATAGACGGATACTCATATTGTTTCAAGAGAAGATGTAAGCATCGCACTAGTTCCATCACAAGTCGGAAGGTCTTTGGTTGTCAGCGGCTTAAAAGGTGATTGCCAATTTGGATTTTTTGTTATTGTGATTCTGGTTCCCATCCACTTAGCGGCCAGTGTGAATTTTATTTCCGCCCAATGTGGATGACTTTTTGCGTGGATCACTCGCAGTTTTTGTTGGCGTTTCCAAATTTCTCCACATTAAGATCTGACGAATTTGTGGCTGTCGGGCAACTGCTTTGCATAATTTCAATTAGGCAACCATCAAGAGGTGAACGCTCTTCACGTCAGCTCCACGCTTCACTCGTACATCCAGCAGATATCTTCTCCATCGACGACTTATGACCAAATGGTCAATTTGGTTCTGAGTAACACCATCAGGGCAAACCCAAGATATTTTATGGCGACTCTTGTTTAGGAAAAAAGTACCTCGGATGAACATTAGTCGTGTACTATAAAACTCCATTAGTAATATAATTCGCCATTTTCGGGTCTCTTAATCCAACGTCCTGACGTGTCGGCCCAGGGGTCATCATGCTTCTCCAAAGCGGATTCTAGTCCATTATTGTCAGAGCCTACTTGGGTGTACATATCCTTTGAGATGATAATTATATCATTTCTTGGAGCATGTTTGGAAGGGGCACTCAGTTTGTCATAAGATTCATCTTTCTCACCAGGTGTTGCGGCATTAGATGGTTCGCCAATCAATCAAATTCCTGTTAAGAACCCGTCTAAGGGCATAGGACAGAAATTGGTTTTTTCCACACGGCGCGGTCTTCAGCATCGGCCTTCAGCTCTTGTCAGGACTTGTTTATTCCTTTGGCATCATGCCCAATTACTCACTTTCATGCTACATGGTTGCCCAACCTGACGTCTTCCTTGAGGATTATAATCTAGAGCCTGTCCTTAAAGTGTGACCGATCCACTGCCACTTCGGCCTTTGAATCTAAATACCTATTTCAGTCTGTTCAGTTGTACTCCAAAGGTCGTCGTTGGAGATCACTTCTGGCCAGAATGTTCCTAAAACGTGTCGGAGGTAGGTTCACGAAAGTTCGCAGTTTCTTGGTAAGTCAACGGTCACTTTCCAATAGTTCAAACATATAACAACACGGATTTGATGCATGCGTCAAAAACTCGCAGCTTCGTGCAAGGGAGACCTCACTTAACATCCAGAAAGGGGAAAGAATGCCGAAGACCTGACGAGCTTTATTTAGACGAGCCTCAATATTCAATTCGGCTCCGCCGTCCATGCTAACAATGCTATGCTTCCGAGATAACAAAAATCGTGCACCTCTGTTAAGAACAATCGGTGTGCTTGTGTTCGAACCCATGTGTAAGTACTTGGTTTTACCCAGATTTATTTTCAGTCCTGCCTCTTTGCATTTAGAATGCAACGAGCGTACATTTGACTTTAAGTACGAAGGGTTACGTGCAAGCAAACACTCGCCATTAGCATAGATGGTGCGTAGCACTGCAGAATTGTGACGTTTCTGACACTGGTC
Source organism: Chorisops tibialis (assembly GCA_963669355.1). Classification (NCBI taxonomy): domain Eukaryota; kingdom Metazoa; phylum Arthropoda; class Insecta; order Diptera; family Stratiomyidae; genus Chorisops; species Chorisops tibialis. The sequence goes on from OY770262.1 coordinate 278,665,814, forward strand.
CTTAGCCTGACGACGATAAACCTATCCGAGGTTCGTTCCCAGTTGAATGGGACTGTTTCTCGATCTCGGACGATGGGTACGCTATTTTTGGATCCTCACCTAGGACCAACGTACAAAATAGTATTTTCGCTCGAGGTTCATTGTTCTCCTGGCCCTGTCCACCTGACCTCACTCAAGCCCATGATTTGGATGTTATAGTGCTCCATTTCACGGTCTATCACTGATTGGCGGTTTATGAAATGAGTGACTCTACTCCTTTCACCGTCATCTTATGTTCAAATGTTCCAGAAACCAATCATAGTCTGTTTTCGAATGCCAAAAGTCTTTTCCGTAGAATCCGTTCGTATCTGATTTTAAGATCACAGGTGATAACCCCATGGGGAGTGGGCATTAGAAATTTGAATGAAGTCTTTTTTATACATAGTTTGTATAGGTGTGTAGGTATCAATGTTTTAAAATACACTACTGAAATTATTATTACAAAATTTATTTCATTTAAATATTTATAACAAATTCAGTTTTAACATCTGCATTGTTTATACTCTAGATGGAATCTGAGAGTATTATAAGTTTGCTCTAAGGTTTGTAACGCCAAGAAATAAGGCTCGGAGAAAAAAATGAATGATACAGAAGTTAATATTATCACTAAAAAATCTCAAAACCGGATGTCCGTCTGTCCGTCTGTCCGTCCGTCTGTCCGTCTGTCCGTCCGTCTGTCCGTCTGTCTGTCCGTCCGTCTGTTCGCTCTCTAGCTTGAGAACGCGTTGAGCTAGGTTGTTCAAATTTTGTACACGTCGTTTTTGACAAAAAAGTAAGGTCAAGTTCGTGAACGGGCCAAATCGCTCCACCCCTTCTACCCCCTCCCATACAAAATGACACAATTGCGCAATTTGACAATACACGGATTTCCTCGAAAACTATAAGAGCTATTGGCCTCAAATTTGGAATATATTACTTTTATGGCAATAAAAATCTACCGTATAAAAATTATGCGTGTCCTCCCTCTCCTTCTACCACCTCCCATACAAACTGTACTTGTCATGAATTTCTCTAAGCCAATTTACTCAGTGCATATAAAATTTAGAGGGCTGAAATTGTGCGTCAAATATTTATTTAAAATTGTTAGTGAGCCAAAAAAAAAATTAGACGATTATCTTTACCCCTTCTACCCCCTCCCATACAAAATGACACAATTTCGCAATTCGACAATAAATGGATTTGCTCGAAAAGTATAAAAGCTATTGCCGTGAAATTTGAAACATATTACTTTTACAATAATATAAATCTACCGTATAAAAATTATGCGTGTCATCTCCCTCCTTCTAACACCTCCCATACAAACTGTACTTGTCATGAATTACTCTAAGCCAATTTACTCAGTGCATATAAAATTAAGCGAGCTGAAATTGAGCGTCAAATATTTATTTAAAATTGTTAGTAAGGCAAAAAAAATTAGACGATTAGCTTCACCCCTTCTACCCCCTCCCATACAAAATGACACAATTTCGCAATTCGACAATAAATGGATTTGCTCGAAAAGTATAAAAGCTATTAGTCTGAATTTCGGGATACTTTACTTCCATAATGATTTCAATCTACAGTATAAGAATTATTTGCGTCCTCCCTCTCCTTCCACCACCTCCCATACAAAGTACACTTTTTCATGAAATGCTCAAAGCCGATTTTCTCAGAACGTATAACGTTTATCGAGCTCACATTTTGTAATAACTACTTATTTAGCATTATCACTAAGATCAGAAAAAATTATTTGACTACCTTCACTGCTTCTACCCCCTCCTATACAATATGACACAGTTTCACAACTTCATAAGAAACCTATTTTCTTGAAAAGTATGAATGTCATTAGTCTAAAATTTAAGGAATGTCAATTTTATAATATTTCTAGTTATTTCTGAAAAAATCACTAAAATCCTCTCACCGTTTCTACCACCTCCCATACAAACTGCACATTTTCACCAAATCTAACACACTAATTTTCTCAGCTCCTATTCAATTTTTGGAGTAAGCATTTAGTATAAAACACTTTTATAGCTACTTTAGCATGATGGGGAAAAATTAGTTCAATGCTATCACCTCTTCTAACACTCCCCATACAAAATTTCTTGGGATCATAAAAAATTCTATTTCATCTAGAGTATCTTAAGATTGCGTTTTAAGTTCACACTGAAACTCTAGAGAAACAAAAGTTCTGCGAAAATTTTACAAGATGTTTGTTAGGATCGAATTATATTTAGTACCAAATTAAATGCTAAGTAATTATACTCTAGATGAAATCTGAGAGTATTATAAGTTTGCTCTAAGGCTTGTAACGCCAAGAAATAAGGCTCAGAGAAAAAATGAATTATACAGAAGTTAATATTATCACTCAGAAATCTCAAAACCGGTTGTCCGTCTGTCCGTCCGTCCGTCTGTTCGCTCTCTAGCTTGAGAACGCGTTGAGCTAGATAGTTCAAATTTTGTACACGTTGTTTTTGACAAAAAAGTAAGGTCAAGTTCGTGAATGAGCCAAATCACACCACCCCTTCTACCCCCTCCCATACAAAACGACACAATTGCGCAATTTGACATTTAACGGATTTGGTCAAAAAGTACAAAAGCTATTGGCCTGAAATTTGGAACATGCTACTTTTATGATAATATCAATCTACCATATAAAAATTATGCGTGTCTTCCTCCTCCTTATACCACCTCCTATACAAACTGTACTTGTCATGAATTACTCTAAGCCAATTTACTCAGTATGTATAAAATTTAGCGGGCTGAAATTGTGCACCAAAAATTATTAGTAAGACCAAAAAAAATTAGACGATTCGCTTCACCCCTTTTACCCCCTCCCATACAAAATGACACAATTTCGCAATTTGACAATAAATGGATTTGCTTGAAAAGTATAAAAGCCATTAGTCTGAATTTTGGGATATATTACTTTCATAATGATTTCAATCTACAGTAGAAAAATTACTTGCGTCCTCCCTCTCCTTCCACCCTCTCCCATACAAACTTCACTTTTTCATGAAATGCTCTAAGACGATTTTCTCAGAACATATAACATTTATCGAGCTCATATTTTGTAATAAATACTTAATTAGTATTATCACTAAGATCAGAAAAAAATATTTGATTAGCTTCACCACTTCTACCCCCTCCCATACAATATGACACAGTTTCACAACTTCACAAAAAATCGATTTTCTTGAAAAGTATGAAAGGCACTAGTCTGAAATTTAAGGAATGTCAATTTTATAATATTTCTAGTTATTTCTGAAAAAATCACTAAAATCCCCCAACTCTTTCTACCACCTCCCATACAAACTGCACATTTTCACCAAATCTAACTCACTAATTTTCTCAGTTCCCATTCAGTTTTTGGAGTAAGCATTTTGTATAAAACATTTTTATAGCTACTTTAGCATGATGGGGAAAAATTAGTTCAATGCTATCATCCCTTCTAATACTTCCATACAAAATCTCTTGGGATCACAAAAAAATCTATTTCATCTAGAGTATCGTAAGATACTCTGTTATGTTTTTAAAAAAAAATTAGCAGCGTCAGTGGGTGTATCAGATTTCTAGCAAGAACCATGGGTGAGAAATTCGAATTAATAGTTTTCAGTACTAGCGCATTTTAGGATACCAAATTTTTTTTTCCAAGTCGTTCTATTGTTATTATTAGAATAATAAAGTAATTCTATTTTGACTCAATAACACTAAAATAGTCATTGTCGATAGTTTTCGCAAATTAATTTATTAATTAATTATATAAAATAAAATGTTTACATGTAAATTTTATGCAAATGCTTGACCCCCAGAGTCTTATTTGCTTCCCTTGTGAAAAAGTCTAAATTCAACCACAATCTTCTAAAAAATGTTAGTGATCAATAGTGCTTAATTATTTTCATCTTACACATCGGTACGTCTGAGCAGAACTAAATTTGAGAGGAGCCATTAAATTCAATACCACACTTGTTTAGTAGTCCAGTACTACATGGGTAACAATATTTTATTCATGTTGACTGGTGTGAACAAAAAAGTATGAAAAGAAGAATACACAGCACTTATCACTTTAGTCCGACCTCATCCTCCCCCAGCCACCCACATTTGGTACAGACGTTTGTGTTGTTCCCGAGTTTAATACTTACGTAAAGAACCATAAGGTAGAGCTTTCAGGATCAAAACAACCGCACATATTGAAGGCATCAGCTGACGGGAGCCTGCAGCACGCATGGCCGTGCGCAGAATCAATTCGGGGATTCCCCTTTTGATTCCTACCGTCAAATTGCATGAATTCTTACTTGAAGCGATGAAATGCGAAAAATGACATCACCAAATACCACAATTTGTACTGTATCGTTAGTGGACCCCTTTTTTGGGGTGATGGGTTGCGAAGGATAAAGTGTGGCCATAAAGCAGGGGTGAAATGTGAGCGCATGCAACTTTTATGGCGACAGCTATGGCACCCTTGCCAAATCGGCCAGTGAAGGAATGACTGCTTGCTTTGTGCGCTGAGCGCTGCCCCTTCAGTCTCGGTGTATTTTCGTATCGAATGTCCTTTTGCCGCGCGGTTATTCGGCATCGTTCAGCTCGGCGGTGAATTGAAAATTCAAGAAAATGTGAACTCGCGGACATGCAATTCGACCGCAAAAACTAACTTTTCAGATCGTTGAGGTCACGGAACCGTCTTCCGACAAAGCTGGCGTGTTGGCAGGATTAAGGATTTCCGCACTCGAGACGTCAGAAATCTGTCGCCAAGCTATTTGTCGGGTTGTGTCCAAGTTTTTTGTTTTTCGTGATTTTCAAGTGTTTTTGTGTATTGCTTTGGGTGATGCGTGCCGTAGTTAAAAAAAAGTATTTGAAAAATCTATAAATCAGCGGAATGAAGCTAACAGTGTTGGTTTCACACTCAGTTATGGTAAACACGGAGTGTTGTTATTGAAAATCGTTGCGAAGGTTTTGATTTCGCCGCGAACTAGGTCATAGGTCCGATAAGGACCGCCAAACAAATAAAAAGCTATGTCGAAGATGTGTATTGGTTTGGAAAAGGAGAACAATATTAACAACAGCGTTGAGACTATCCTTGAGAAAAAAAATCTAACATAAATTACCCCTAACAGAATGTTTGGTATTGCCAGACACGAGTTATTTGATCAAAATTCTAAATAGCAACATTTGTATGGGAGGTGGTAGAAATGGTGACACGATGTCAATTTATGACTGATGGCTGAAATAGTGTCAACTCAAAAGATTGTGCCTTTGTGCCAATTTGTGAATTTAATTTCATAAAATTGTGGCACTTTTGTCGAAATTTGCTTATAAGTGTATGAAATTTGTTTCTACATATATATGTACATACATACAGTGGAAAATATTCGTTGAAACACAGTAGGTTTTTTTGAAAATTTTAAAAGGCAAAATATTTCTTTCATATAACAGAGATATATTATAATTTAGTCAGCATTAACATATAGGATATAGCCTAGTAGGTAGTGTGTTGGTCTTGTAATGCGAAGGTCGTGAGTTTGAATCCCGGCCGGCGCAACATATAATTCCGGCACATTGCCTGCTTGGGTATATCTTGGTCACCTCAATCTAAGAAAATGAAAAATTCGTAGAAAGAGGGTTGTGCGAAGGGCTAACATCCCTTCCACAATAAGTAATGAAAAATGTTAAGGAACCTGAATATCAGGAGGCCAAGGTCCAATTTGGGCTGTAGCGCCAATTTAGATGTAGAAGCATTAACATTACATTTTATTTTGTTTTAAAAAAAATCATTTATATTTCCAATTAAAAAAAGTGAAATACTTTAAAATAATTAAATATTCGTTCAAATGCAACTTCAATTAAGTCATGCATATTATTATTTATATATCTCTTTTTTCCTATTTTTTTCAACAAATATTTGGTGTGACCATACTGACTTTTTATAACCTCAAATATCCTTTTCGGCTTTGAGTTCACCAAAGTTTTAAGAGTTTCAATTTCGATACCCTCCCAGCATAATTTAATGCACAGTTTAAGCTCATTTAGTGTTTTAAATTAAAATTTCGATGCTAATATACCCCACAGATTTTCTATGGGGTTGCAAACAGGGCTACATGCAGGCCAATCTTATAAGGGTACTTCTTTTTGACAAAACCAATCTTTCAATGACCTAGAAACATGGATCGAGGCATTGTCCTGCTGAAAAATGAAATCCTCGTACATAACATCTTCGATATACGAAATCAGAACATCTTCCGGCTGCTGAACGTAATTGGCGGAGTGCATCCTGGTAGTAATGAAACAAATAGGAAGCTTCGATCTATATGAAAATGCTCCCCAAACCATTACACTACCACCACCAAAATTTCTTTTTGATCTAGGTATGTCCTTACCTCCTAAATCGTGCCAATAAAAATAAATTTCCCTGAACTTTTTTCTTTGAAATATTTTGTATTGCGCAATATGTGTGCAATGTGCTGCTTTGTTACGGGAAGATGCAATTTGTCTTTAATTTGCCTTGCAGTTAATTTATTTTTGGTTGCTTCGTAACGTATTTGTCCCTTTTGGCAAGCCGTGAGTTCGGTGTTTCCCTTCATTGGCGTTTTATTACAACAATTTTAATCCTTTTTGAAAAATTCCTAATGGCCGTCTCAGATCTCTTAATTTCTTTCGCAATTTTCCGATTAGAATATCCCAACTCTTTAAAAATTTTGATTATCGTAATTTCTTCACTGTTTAATGTATCAGTCAAAACGTGTTTATTAAATAATAAAAACACGTAATACAAAAATAATTCACTTTATAAAATATTTTCTACAAGAAACTTTTTAATTAAATATTTTTCCCGATGCATTTAAAGGAATATTTCTCTTCAAAGCGACTAACTGTAATAAAATCCACAAGTTGAGAAAAGTTCTCTTAGATCATGAAACGTTGTGCTTTAAATTAATATCAGTCCCCGACAGAAACACTTTTTTACAGCAGTGTTACTGATTAAGAGTTATCGCACAAAAATAAACGAAATTGCTTAAACAATTTCTTATGCGTTTAAACGAATATTTACCACTATACATACCTTCTTCTTGAATGGCACTACAACCCAAATCGGGCTTTGGCTGCCTGAACTTCAGGTTCCTTAACATTTCCATTACTTACTGTGAAAGGGTTATTAGCTCTTCTTCCTTTTCCGTTTTCGTAAATTGAGGTAACCAAGGTATATCCAAGCAGGGAGTGTGCTGGAACTATACGCCAACTGGGAATTGAACTCACGAGCTTCGCATTGTAGACCAATATGCTACGCACTAGAATACACCACAGCTGAAATAAATGCATGCCTCAAGCAAATTCCTGTTAAGACCCTCTATAGGGGCATAGGACAGAAATAGCTCTCTTCCGCTAGGCGCGATCCTGAGCATCGGCCTTTAGATGTTGCCAGGAATTGTTTATTCCTCTGGCCTCATTTTTAACTGCTCGCTTCCATGTGCTATATAGTCGACCATCCCGACTGGATTATAATTCATAGCCTATTTGTCGATGTTTCGTTCTGGTTTTCTCAAAGTGTAACCGATCCACTGCCACTTCCGCCTTTGAATCTTAATATTTTAGTCTGTCCAGTTGTACTCCATAGTTCGTAGTTGGAAATCACTTCTGGCCAGAATATTCCTGAAATGCGTTGGAGGCATTGGCTCACGAAAGTTTGCAGTTTCTTGGCAAGTCGAACGGTTGCTTTCCACGTTGTACAACCATATAACAACACAAATTTGACGCATACTTCAAAAACTCGCTAGTTCGTGCGAAGGGGGATCTTTTTTAACCTCCAGAAAGGGAAATGGGTACCGAATGCCTGACAAGCTTTAATTAATACCAATATTTGGAATATTTGCCTGTTTGTATGTAACATCATGACTTAAAACTACAGAGCAGATTTTGATGCAGTTCTTACTAATATATTAAAAAGCTTGTTATTTTGTACTTAAACTGGCAACGAATGTTATTGCAATGCCACATTCCATTACAACAGCGTTACAACTCGAAGTGAGTTTTCAAATTTCAGATCAATCAAACCGAAAAATGATGTGAAGCTGTAGATTTCGCAATAAATGAATAATATCGTCAGAGTGGCGGGAAAACCTCTTATTCCTAATGACTAAACTGAATAACATGACGACTTTTTGACTACACTCGATAGATAAAGGTGCTAAAATTGCAATAATATCAAAAAATTAATTTCGCGATATTTGTACGATATGGGCTTAATCAAATATTAGATTAAGTCCGAAATTTGTCAACCGGTTTTATTTTTCTGGGATATCTGCTATGTTAAAACTACAACTTTTGCAACAATATATGAAGCAAAAAAAAAAACGAGTGGGATTATTTATTTTGCCCTTCAGTCAGCCAACAAATTAATAGCAATTCAAGGTAACCGGATGAACTTCTTTCAGAAAGTTCCTTACTTTTCGCAAAATGTAACATTTACAAGTGCATATGTCAGATACAGATCTGTGAAGCACACTTATACATGCCAGTAAAGTACAAATATCGTATTATAAAATTTATTAGAAAAATCAAAAACGTTTTATAAAACATAACAGAGTTGTGATTGGGCGTAAAGCCAAATCATGCGATGCTCTAGATAAAATATGCGATCTCAAATTCATTGTGGTATGCAAATGTTTTGTGAACTTAATGTTGTAGCTTTCATAATTTAAAAAAAATATTTTTTGTTGCCTTTCTGAAATTGTGATATATGTATGGGAGGTGGTAGGAGGAGTGGAAGGTTTTGAATGATTTTTAAACTGTTCATCAACGTTCTTATTACCATGTTTTGTTCCCATTTTATAGTCGACAGCTTTCATACTATATGTTCGAAGAGGAAGTGCTTTTTTTCGAATTTTGAATATAGGAATTTTTATGGCGCAGTGTAACTAAACTTTCAGGTTTCTACCTTTTCTAGTTTTAATGAAAATCGATTAAATGCATTTACCAAAACTGCTCATTTCCATGGGAGGTAGTAGGTACAGTAGAAGAAGTTAGTTGATGGCAACCAAATTTTTTGTCGTTGACGATATTTACATCATTCAAGTTATCAAATCGAAAGCTTTAATAGTTACGGAGACATTTTTCTTTCGTCAAATTTATATGGGAGCGAGCAGAAGAAGTGGATGAATATGGCCCGTTGGCGAACTTAAATTTTCCTTTTTACTGAAAACTACATCTAAGGTTTTTGAGTCTCAACCAACATTTCTGTACCCTTTACAACTCTATTTAGTTATTTTATTTATGAAATGGAAAATTATTTAATGCATCAGAAAAGATACTTACTTACTTACGAAGGCGCTACAGCTCAAATCGGACCTTGGCCTCCTGAATGCCTTGCCTCCATTCATCTCGGTTCAGTGACCGCGTCCTCCAGTTTAAAAATCTTGGCAGTCAGAAAAGATGTCATCTCAAATTCATCGGAATTGTGAATATTAACATTGCTGTGGGAGCTCACAAAAATAGTGGAGAAATGGGACGGGAGGCACTTCACATAAAATTTTTATGAAATTCGGTGTCCGTTTAGATTCGTGAAACCATACATTTGTATGGGAGGGGGCATAGGTGGAGAGGGAATCGCTGAATTTGAGATGCAGTTTTATTTCGCTTTTCTTGAAACGTGTCAGTAGAAAATTTCAAGTTGGTGGATTTTAATTTGCTGGTTGATTTATTGAAATTGGTCGAAATCATAATTTTGTATGGGAGTGGGTAGAAGGGCATAGGAGATGTCAAAACATTTGATGTTACTTTGCTTTAAATATTTTTAAAAGTGTTTGCAAAAAAATTCAAGTGGATAGCTTTTTCATTTGATGATATTTGATATCTCAAAAATTGGTCAAAATTACTTTTGTTTGGGCCTTTTGCTTTAATGTATTGTGATCGAGACAGAAAATTAACGTAAAAATGAAAAAAAAGTTAATCTGTCTGTACGCCGTACACATTCACTCATATCTCCACGATCCTTAAAGATAGGAAGTTCATTTTTGGGCGGATTGTTGGATAAGTAAGTGAGCTCCAGTACTTATTTCTGGGAGGGTGAAAAAGGGAGGCCGAGGGAAGGATATAGTTAAAAACTACACTTGTTAATACCTCCACTATGAATGCATAGATGCAATAGAAATCTGAAACTTGACATTCTGATGTACTGGTTTATGGGAAAAAAGCAAAAACTAAATTAATTTTTAAATCCAGTGTAGTCCAGAAATGAGAGGCTAAAACAAATTGCTGCTGAATTTTTTTTTTTCAAATGATTTCATCTTTGGAATTACTGAACGTTTAAAATTCATAGTTTTCTCTTAAAAATGGATCAAAAAATGCGTTTGTATGGGGAGGGGGAGAGCAATAGGTTTGCAAGAACCCGACGAGTTATTATCTAAAAAATGTTATGCCTTTTTATTTCAATAATAAGGAATTGTGATCGACACACCCGTTTCATGACTAAATTAGCCTAAAAAAGTAAAAAAAATCCAGCCTCTCTGTAAGCCGTTCGCCGTACACTATACACATTGACTCATATCTTCGCGATCCTTGAAGGAAGTTCATTTTTAGGTGGATTGTAGGATGAGTGAGTGAGTTCTGCTGCTTAAATTTTGGCAGTGTCATTTGGAAGGAGAGGCGAGGAGGGATATAGTCAAAAACTACACTTGCTAATATATCCACTACGAATGCAGATAGAAATCTCAAACTTGACATTCGGATATACTGGTTTATGGGGAAAAAAGCAAAAATAAATTAATTTTTGAATCCAGTGCGGTCCGAAAATGAGGAGCTAAAAACAAATTGTTGCTGATTTTTTTTTTTAAATGATGAGTATGAAGATATACTTCGGAATTACTACTAACTCATATAATTCAAAATTTAGGACCATGTAGGTGGTGTAGAGCTCCACTACTATTGACGTTCAAAGCTGCCAATACTTGTAAGGGGGTGCAAAGGAAAACTCTTAAACATTAATATTTCGACTATCTCTTAGGGGATGTAATTGAAACTTGCAACATATATTAAGATTAAAAAATGTAACATGTGGTCATAATAGTAGCGGAGGAAATGAGGAGCATTTCCAAAATAGTTCACTTTTAAAAATTACAAACCGTTTTTTCTCAAAGTCTAAAATTTTGTCATATTGTAGAGCTATATTAGTTAAAATTTTGTAAAATCAACTAGTAACCAAGAAATTAAAAGCTACCAATTTCAAATTTTGTCCGAACATGTTTCAAGACAAAGCGAAATAAAATTCCACCTAAAATTTTTACTCACATCCTCAACCCCCTTCCATACCAATGTATGGTTACGTGAATGTGAAAGGACACCGAATTTCATAGAAATTTTATGAAAATTCGTCAATGAAACTTACTTTCAATAGAGAGCATATAAAAAAAAATTCAAAAATTGTTAACATCCACCCTCATTTTCGATCGCCCTCTCCCTATACAAACCAAATAATAATAAATTTGCGGCCGTCGTGTTGGCATTTTTCCATAAAATGAAGTATTGTGATCGACACAAATGTCACGCTTTTTCACACAATGGTGGTATTATTTCAAAATTCGGAAATTTGTCGAAAAATTTTAAATTAAAACTATGCTTAAAAAACTTCATTTCTTTTATAGTCATAGAAATTTGTATTTAACATTTGCTCCGAACTTATCGTATTTTCTTCGTCAATTGTGACTCTGTAGACTTTGTATTAGAATATTTGTTTCAAAAAATGTCCCAAATTTAATCTGAAATTTCATACATTACACTATCTTATCACACAATTTGAACGAAAAACAACATGTTTTTATATGGTTCTTCTATCGAATCTTATGGATATTCAAAAAACGCTATAACGAGATCTACATCGTATATAAATAAACCAAATTCCCAAAAGCAATATATGCAAAATTTTTGTTGTTTTGGCGATTAAAAGAGATAACATTTGAGTGCAACAAATCATGCATCATATCCTTTATCTTTATTGTTGTGCATAACAATGAATGAGGCACAGCATAGCCTAAAAATGTGCTCTCGACTATGAGAAAAGTTATTTTTAAGAGCGCGTTATCAATAAAATTATCCGGGCGGCAAATTAACTCAAACCGCCGTAGAGCCTTAACAAAATTACTCATAAGTTTTCGACCTTTTGGCTTACCGCCTCCATCTTCTTATTCTCCCTCAACTTGCAAATTTTACAAAAATTATTGATCATATAGTTTTATAATCTGAAAATCTCAGCTTAATATCTTTATTTTGAGATATATCGGTTTGAAATTTTCCAAAGTGCATTATTTTGGAAATGCTCCTCATTTTCTCCCACTACTATTATGACCAAATGTGATATTTTGCTCATAACCCGCTAGTATAGCTCAATATTTGTTCCAACTTTTAATTACATCATTCAACAGATTATTGAGATCTTAATTTTTTAGTGGTTTTCATGCACGTTACCTGACACTCATCCTTGCAAGTATTAGCATTCTTCAAAGTCGATATTAATGGAGCTCTACACCATAAGCTCTACAAAATAAGAATTTTTTGCTTTATATAAGTCTGAAGATTCATTTGAAAACAAATAAAAAATTTAGTCTCTTTTTGCGGACCTCACTGAATGCAACAAATGATTTTTTTCTTTTTTCCCCACAAACCAATACATTCGACTGCTGAGTTTAAGCTTTCTATCTGCATTGGTAGTATACAATGCACCCAAAACTGAACTTCCTATCTTTAACGATAGTGGAGTTATAATTCCGTATGTACGACGTACGGACAGACGGATTTTGTTTTTTGTATTGTAAGGCTACCGACACACGATGCGAGTTAATATATATTATCTCGCTTTTCGATATTACTAGTGTCATTATCCTATACATAGTTCGGCCTACTTATATCAAAATAGGAAGTTAATATATATTAACTCGCATCGTGTGTCGGTAGCCTTAGGCTAATCTAGTCATGAAATGCGAAAAAAAAAAATATCAGGGTCGCAAATTTTCTTTTTCGTGTCGATCGTAATACTCAATTATTACAATAATTAAGTTAAAGTACATTGCAAAGGATACTTTGTTAAATGTACGCAAAGTGGAAGCTGCAAGATCGATTACAGGCCAGTATTTATATGTTCATAATTATTTTGAAGGGCCATGTAAATCATAGACATTTCTGTTGAATCATGGATACATTACCTTTTTTAACCCCTTCTCGTTCTTCTTCAATGTTGCTACAGCCCAAATCGGGCCTCGGCCTCCTAATCTTCAGGTTCCTTAACATTTTCATTATTTTACGGAAGAGTTGTTAGCTTTTCGCACAATTCTCTATCTACGAATTTTTTATTTTTGTAGGTTGAGGTAACCAAAGTATATCCATGCAAGCAGTGTGTTTGAATTATGCGTCGACCGGGATTTGAACTCACATCCTTCGCATTATAGACCAACACGCTACCCACTAAGCTACACCCTAGCTACACCATTATAGCATTCAAAATTACTCGATCTTAAAAAGTATTTAGTGAACAAAATACCAGCAAGTGTATCACTATTAGGTCTGTTTTCAACTTTATTTTTATTTAGATTTAATACGATGATGAGAGTGATAAACTTAGAAAATGAAAAATTAATTTCAATCACTTTTCAAAAGCGAATGATTGATCTTCTATTTTAATATACAGAGTTGGCCAAAACTAGAACAACTTCTTTGCATTCAAACAAAATTTGACTTTATTTCAGAGATTTTAAAATCAATCATATATTTTGTTAATTTAACAATGACCCTAATACAGTTTACTTCAAGGTAATATTATAAACAATCTTTTCCGACTTAAATTCAATTCAATTCATCGTACAGTGCGGACGTGTTTTGGTTAGCTCCGCGAAAGTCTAAAGTATTTTATTTTATTTTATTTTCGATCCAATTTTTGTTGTTGTCATTACGCAATAATTTTAATCGGTCGTCTTGTAAACCTTTATATTGTGCTAATCGCTTACCGAGTAGATTTTGTCGAAGTGCATTTTTTTTTTTTAATTCTTGACTAATATTAAATTATTGATTAATAATAATGCCTATCGATAATAAAAACAAAAGCAATAAAATGTGTGACTCGGTCAAGAGTGTCTCGAGTGATGACATTAATATAATTAAATGTGATGGGCCAACTTGCCAAAGGTCTTTTCATGCGGTTTGTGCCGGTGTAAGCAGAACTTTTCGTATGTCAACACCGTCTAGCCTGAAATACTTTTGCGATATATGTGTCGATTTAACAATGCAGTCACTAAGTCATTAAGATTGCTCGAAAAAAACCAACAGAGAATTGATGTTTCTCTAAATTCGATGGATACATTTATACACAGACAAAATACGGCTTTTGATGTAGTGGATCACGGTCTGCTAATATTTAAGCTGGAGCGATATGGTATAAGAGGAGTTTTTTTGAATTGGTTGAAGTCCTACTTATCCGAACGTACACAAAAAGTAAAATTTTTATCACATTTATCCAAAACAACCTCAGTTTCCTCGGGTGTTCCTCAAGGTAGCATTTTGGGGCCACTCTTATTCATAATTTTCATAAATGACGTACCATTACTTTTAAACGATTGCAAAGCATCCTTTTACGCTGATGACTTAAAAATCTTCAGAACAATTGACTCAAATCAGGATTGTCTTATATTGCAAAGCAATATTGACATTTTATCTGATTGGTGTTTAAATAACGCTATGCAATTAAACGTAAAAAAATGTGCAGCAATAACCTTCTCTAGGAAAAAAGCCAGCTCGTTGCAGTTTGACTACAATATCAGCAATGAAAAGTTAAAACGTGTCTCACAAATCAAAGATCTTGGGGTAATATTTGACTCAAAGTTGACTTTCAAGTCCCACATAGATAAGATTTCGAATAGTGGTATGGCTATGCTGGGTTTCTTAAAAAGGAGAGTCAAAGAATTCAATGACCCTCATTTGTGTAAGACTCTTTTCTGTACGCTGTTGTTGCCTCTGCTAGAGTATGCAAGTGTTGTCTGGTCACCCTCGACCCAGATTGACTCGTACAGGGTTGAAAGAGTACAAGTTCAATTTTTGCTGTTTGCTTTACGAAGCCTTCAGTTTAATAGCTACCGTTTGCCCTCTTACAAGTGTAGGCTACTTTTGCTGAATATGACCACGCTTGAGAAGAGAAGAGAACTTGCTTCGGCAACCCTTGCTTTCGACTTAATTAATTCCAACTTGATTTCGAGCGAGCTCCTCACCCGCATTATTTTTGTTGATCACAGGTTTAGTCTTCGAAACGGCAGAATCCTGAAAATGGAGCATAATTCCTCTAACTTCATGATGAATGACGCTTTTGTTTGTGCCATAAAAAATTTTAACTTGCATTCAGATTGCTTTAACTGTTCTGTAAGCTGAAATACTTACAGGGACAAAATTATGACTAAATTTAAGACATTATTTGCAAGATAATATGTAAGATATTATTAAATTGCTTAGGTCTAGCATAGTCATTTTTTTGTTTTTGTTTTCAGTTGTTTTAGTTTGCTTAGTAATTAGTTATTGTATCATTATATTGTTAACATTTTTGTTATTCTACATGTATTTTTCGATTTTATGATTAGTATTAAGAATTTTTGTATTTTTCCTTTTTGTTAAATGGACTTCAATTGTCTACGAGTAAATAAAATAATAAATTCCTTCAATACTTGGTGGCATATCCTTTATTGCGAATAACCTCAATGCACGGTCTTGGCATTAATGAGATTAAATTATTTTTAATGTTTGTAGGAGTGTTCAGTCCAGCATTCTTGATTTCTTGAAATGAAGTGTCCTTATTTTAACTCATTGCCATATTTACCCTTGGATTTACAATTTACCAAAGATTTTCGATGGGGTTCAAGTCGAGATTGGGTTAGCTAATTCAAAATCTCTACACTGTTGGCCTTAAGCCATTACCTCGGGCAGTTCTGATGTAAGCTTTGAATCGTTATCCTGTTAAAATCTCCAGATCAAAGATATATTGTCCTTAGCATACGGAATCATAAAATTTTTAAGAATAAATGAATCTTTCCATTGTACCTTCAATTCTGTGAATAGGTTCAATCTTTTGTCCCGGAAAGCAACCCTAACTAAAACATTCTACTTCTTCTACAATGGCGCTACAGCCCAAATCGGACCTTGGCAGCCTGATATTCAGGTTCCTTTACATTTTTCATTACTTATTGTGGAGGGGTTGTTAGCCCTTCGCACAACCATCTTTCTACGAATTTTTTCATTTTCATAGATTGGGGTGACCAAGGTATATCCAAGCAGGCAATGTGCTGGAATTATTTATTACGCCGACCGGGATTTAACCTCATGACCTTCGCATTACAAGACCAACACGCTACCTACTAGGCTACACCCTTGCTAACTAAAACATTACCGCCGCCAAATTTCATAGTTAAAATGCAACACTTTGGATTAAGTCTTTGTCCCTTCGTGCAACTCATGTATGTCTTTCCATCGAAAACCTTCATGTTGAAATTCGATTCATCTGAAAGGATCACGGTTATCTATTTTCCTACTATCCTGTTAAGATGGGTGTTTTCTTGTTTTTTTTTTGTGTTATAGGCAATTTCGGCTTTTAAGTGCAATGCACAAACACAGTCATGGAGGGAAGGAATGGGATTAGGAAGGTAGAGGAAGAGGAGTGAGAACGACCGTAACGAATGGAGAAGCTGATATATATTTCTCAGTTGTACTGGCTACTACTGACAAATATTTGCAGATGTTATGGGGAACTGAATGATAGAAAGCAAACAGAAACCATCTACTGAGTATCTAGGCCTTCTTGAAGTGGAACTGCTTCACTTTTACACCGTTTTCCCATTTTATTTCGATTAATTTTTCATCGCCAGTAGCAACTGAAAAATTCGTGCTTAAAAAAATCTCCTATCTAGAGTGGGAATCGAATCCACGACCTATTGGCTGAGAAGCAAGCATGCTGCCCACTACGCCACGGAATCCTCAATTTGATTCGAGATTTCCTAATTTTTCCGATATAAAAGGCTTCTTAGCGGCCCTACGCTCAGACAGTCAGGGTTTCATAGCTGTTATCCTAATAGTTCTAGAACTAATTGGTGACTCCAACTCATCGGCAAGTTGTCTGGACAAGGCTCTTGAGTTTTTTTAATTCTCTCATTTGAGTAAATTTTCCTTTCTCCATGATGTTTTCCTGGGTTTTCCTCCAGAATAAATAGCTTCTGCAGTTCCTGTGGTTTGAAATTTTTTTTATTAACCGATAATTGGCGGGAATATTTTATACGTAATTGTCTTCTGCTTAAACCACCTTTCCAGTCAATAATTCGTAACTTAAATGCGCTATTGCAGGTCTTCCGCGCCACATTTAATATTCACGCTGTCTTTAAAAAAGCGTTGCTTGCTCACAATCCTTGACTGCCATTAATTTGATGGTGCAGTATTATTCGCAGTATTCCGACAAACAATTATTGTTATTGCACACTTCGAAGAAATCAATTTTTTAGACGATAATCGCAATTTTCGCAAAGGTTGCCTTAGTTTTGACCAAGCTATTTTTACTATCTCGACATTCTTTTGTTTTCATACATCTTTTTATGGTAATAAATCTAAACTGATTTTATCTTATTCTCATAAACAATATATTACAACCACTAAAAAACTTGATTTTGAACCTGTTCATAGTACGTTTCAATTCAAGAAAAACAATTTTTTGAAAGGTTGATTTAGTTTTAAACAACACTGAATGTACTAAACATGTTTCCAAAAGTTCTAATCTTTTAAATTTTCATGAAAGTCATTTCCCTGAAAATTTGTAACTTTCAATTCTAACCACTCGCCATCAATTTTTTTTTCACGAGAACTAACAATATTTGGAAATATTCCAGAAGTTCATATATAAACTCATTCTCTACGTTAATTACTTCTTAGGACTCTTCTATGCCTGTCTTCTACTTCCTTTGCATTTTTTGCTAAATTTTACACTTAAAGTAAAGTAAAACCTTCACTTTTAAATTTCAAATTTGTACTTTCGGTTAGTATTACATGTTCTTACATTAGATACGAAGTTCTTATAGTTTTAATCATCGCGAAATCAAAAGTGTTCACGTTTAAATTTTTAAATTAAGAATTAAATCCATTCCCTTCTTAAATTTTAAATTATTTATAACGCATTTAATTCAGCTTCCGCCGTGATTTTTAGCGCATATAAACTTTAAAATTGTAAAATTTAGCAAAAAACATCCAAAAAAAGAAGAAGGCAGATATAGAAGAGCCTTAAGGTTTAAAGCGTGTTTGAATATTTGAATAGTTTGCTGAATACAAAAACTCGAAAAATGTTTACAAATGATGTTTAAGTATTCTTTCCTGGGGCAGCTGTTCCACTAGACATTGACTTGAATAGAACTATAAATTTCAGATTTGGAATGATATTCATTTAAATAATCGGTATTTTCAAGAGCAGTATATTTCAAACAATTAATCTTAATATTTTATGTAAATCTAGTATTTTTTTCAAAAGTTTTTTCCGTTAAAATATAAATTAGTTGTCATAGGTTTCTCGCTCTGATACAAAAGATTTAAGGAATTTGAACGTATCTAAAATATACTCGGGTAATCCAGTACATCTGTACAGAAGACTGAAAACCTGTTCATGTACAGATGTACCAGTATGATTGTTACTAACTAAAAACATAATATAATTATGATTGGGCGTAAAGCCCAATGACGTGATACTCTAGATCAGTGACTTCCAACCGGTGATCCGCGGACCACAGGTGGTCTACTTAGCAGCACTTATAAAAAAGTTATGGGGATTTCGAAAGCGATGTTCATTGAACGTGATGGGTCAAATATATCCGATGGTTGAATTCAAATTCCTTAAAAAATTATGATGCAAAATAATTAGCAGTCCCTCTCCCGCTTCCCACACCTCAGTCTTTTGCAATGAGTCATAAAGAGCAGTAGAATTTTATCTATCGAAAATGGCTTCACAGCGGAACTACAGTGTGATTATATGTATAAAGATTGGGTTTCAGCAATTGATCAAAATAAGGAAAAGAGACCCGACTGTGTGATTTTTGCTGCTGTCTTCAGTATTGAAGACCAAAAGCCTGCAAAAATAGAACGTCATTTAAAGACAGTTCATCCTAACCTGGGTGACCGGCCATCTGAATGAAATTCTTTCCTGCAAATTAGAAAACTTAAAGAAAATGAAATAAGGTAAAAGTAGTACTGAATATGAATCGTACGAAAAAAACCGTTTCAGCTTCATTTCAGGTTCCACAGGTAATCGCCAAGGTAAAGAAACTGCATACAATTGGTAAACCCTTGTGAACCCTTGTTTGATTAAATCAGTTGAGCTGAATCTAAGAAAATACAAGAAATTCTCCAGTCGAACAATATTGCGAAGGAATGGATCGATACGATGTCCAATGATATTGAAGATCAGATGGTTTGTGAAACTATAAATTCTCCATATTGATGAAAGTACCAAAGTTGCGAGTTTTTTTTACGTATTTTGAAGACAATAACGCAACAATAATATTTCGACATATTTCCACAATAATATCCAAAGAGTTGAAAAAAATTTCAAATGGAAGAAATGTCATGAAAATCATGTGTGGTTACTTACTTTGAGAGACATGGGATTGAGTGGAAGAGACTTGATTTTTTACCGACGAGGCCTGTTTGCAACAGCTGAACAACTTCAAGGTTCTGGAAACGAAAAGATCGAAGATGTTGCAAAATATTATATTTGTATTCGAAGACAAACTTCGTGCGTTTTTATGTAAAATTGATCTCTGAAAAGCCAAACTTGGAAAGAAAAACTTTCAAAATTTTCCAGCTTTGAAAACCCTTAGGTTAATATTAAGTTATAATTGTCTTGTGTTCAAAAATCAACAAAATTCTGTAGGCAACTGAAAGCAACAAATTAGGTTCTAATTCTTAGGAACGGATCTGTGAGAACAACAACGTATTATAAAATTTCAAAATTAAAGAGGAACCAATTCTGCTTTTATGCCAAAATTTTATAAAATATACCGCTAAAACTTTTTTAAAATTAAAGCCACATTTAATTTTTGTCACGTATCAAATTTATCAGTAACAACTTTTACCCATTTTTCCGGAATGAAATGTAATCTGGGTCTTCTTTTAATTTTTCATTACCGAATTTTTTTGTAAGGCTTTACTTTATAAGTAATATCTCTAAACTTCTTCTCGGTTAAATGAATAAAGATATTATTTACATTTACATAGGTTCTTCAAAATTTGTAGTCGATTGCACAGAATCGCTGAATGTGCTAACCGTTGTTTCACTTATAGAAATATTATTAACAATTCCCAGTCCATATTGTGCACCATGTCTATTTAGCAATAATATAGCATATATTCGTATTGAATTTGTTTTATAAGTTCTGCCTAATGCCAGACTTATTTCTTCAGTATCAGATCTTGGAACTAATCGAGTATTATTATCAATTTCTAAAATCTCTAAAAAATTATCTTCTTTTAAACATCGAGCTGCATTTTATTTATTTATTGTGTTATTTTATTCTTTTCAAAATTAAAGATATTGAAAATCTTAAAAATAATTATTTAAAATCACTACTTAAGCAATTTTAAATATTTTTAAATTTTATTTTTATACTCTAGATGAAATCTGAGAGTATTATAAGTTTGCTCTAAAGTTTGTAACGCCAAGAAATAAGGCTCGGAGAAAAAAATGAATGATACAGAAGATAATATTATCACTCAAAAATCTCAAAACCGGATGTCCGTCCGTCCGTCCGTTCGCTCTCTAGCTCGAGAACGCGTTGAGCTAGAAAGCTCAAATTCCGTACACGTCGTTTTTGACAAAAAAGTAAGGTCAAGTTCGTGAACGGGCCAAATCGCTCCACCCCTTCTACCCCCTCCCATACAAAATGACACAATTGCGCAATTTCACAATAAACGGATTACGAATGGCACTAGTCTGAAATTTAAGGGATGTCAATTTTATAATATTCCTAGTTATTTCTGAAAAAATCACTAGAATTTCTCCACTCTTCTACCACCTCCCATACAAACTGCACATTTTCACTAAATCTAACTCACTAATTTTCTCAGTTCCCATTCAATTTTTGGAGTAAGCATTTTGTATAAAACATTTTTGTAGCTACTTTAGCATGATGGGGAAAAAATTAGTTCAATGCTATCACCCCTTCTAACACTTCCCATACATTATTTCTTGGGATCACAAAAAATTCTATTTTATCTAGAGTATCGTGTTATGTTTTCATATATTTTATATGGATTCCATGTAATTTATTAATAAATAAATAGACTGTTTAACAAATTAATTAACTGGTTTCTCTACAGCACTATAATAATATTATTATACGAGGCTGAATCAAATATAAACCGCAATTATTTGTCAAAACTTTATTGGGACATCATAAAAATACAAAGGCTTAAAATTATTTTTCTATATAATCCCCTGATTTCATGACACATTTTTTCCCAATGGATGGGTAATTTTGTTATCCCGTTTTCGTAAAACGAAGATGGTTGCGCCATAAGCCAATTGCGAACGAAATCATCAACTGCAATATCGTAATCAAAACGTTGTCCTTAGCTTCTTTCATCGGTCAAAATAGGTGGTAGTCGCAAAGGCCATAAATCCGAACTGTAGGCAGTGTGTTCCAGTGTAGTCCAAGACAATGTTTCAATTTGTTCCGTAGTTAAGGTATGGGGGCGGGCATTGTCTTGCAGTAGGATAACGTCTCTTATGAGAAAGCCGTCTGACGATACGCCGTTTTTGGATCATCTGAAAATTGACAGTAGTACGTGGAATTTACAGTTCGACGTTCGAGGAGAAAATCAATAAGCAAGACTCCTTCAAAGTTAAAAAATACAGTCGCCAAAACCTTTCCATCCGAGAGCCGAGTTTAGGCTTTGACAGGTGCAGATTCGTTCTTCATTCTTCATCCCCCATTCCATAACATACTTGCTTGCTTCGATTCGGGGGTGTAATGGTGCACCTAAGTTTCGTTAAAAGTCACCATCCGGTGCAGAAAACCTTCCCTTTCAGCCTCAAAGGGGTTCAAATGCCGTTCACACACTTCCATACGATTTCGTTTTTGATTTTCGGTGAAAGACGAGGAACCCACCTTGCGGACACTTTCCGTAACTCGAAGTAGTCAGTAATGATCGTCTGAGCACTGTCAAAGCTGATTCGCATCTCAGAAGCAATTTCAGCTGCTGTTAATCGTCGGTCGTCCTCTAGAAGTCAGCGGACAGTACGAAAGTTCTCCTCTGTTACGCTGGTTCTTGGTCGACGTTGGTGACCATCATTTTCGACTGATTCTCGGCCTTCTAAAAATTGTTTGCGCTATGAATACACTTGCATCTTTTTAAGTGTATAATTCTCGAACAGAATACAGTCTACTCAAAATTTCTGATGGTTTTACGCCTTCTTTCGTAAGAAATTGAACTATAATACGTTGCGTAACGGACGACGGTACTTCTCAATCAGACATCGCGATAGTTACTAAACACGTCCTAATGTGGCGTTCTATAGCAGTGCAAAGTTCTCTAGGCATCCCCACCAGTGACTCTCAGACGCCACGCCCCTCTTTGTGCACCACACTATTCGCACCTGAAAAGTATCGCATATGCATCGCGTCTAAGCAAAAAATCAATAATTTGCATCACTTCTACAATTTTATAGAAAACCCTAAGTTTTCGCATAATTAAAATCTTATTCTGTAGTTACATAAGCAATTTGTTCATTTTTTTTTAAAAGAAATTCCGTGTTCTACTGAAATGAGCAAATGTATGCTCATGGTCCTAAAAATCAGGATATATTTTTTTGCAGGATTTTGTTGCACTCAGCACACTTTCCTCATGATATAAAACCAAAACAGGATTAGTTGCATTGCACGAAAAAAAGCAATTTACTAATGCAGAAAAGCACAAATCGATTTTTCTCACTGATCTGGTCCTAAAAATCAGGATCAAATTTATTGCTTCCAGCTGCATGCAGGATTTTGTTGATTTATGAATTCAGGACACTTATCTTCATGATATCGAACCGAAACAGAATTTGTGGCATTTTTAAATTTTGAGATAGCAGTTTATCAATATCTCGGAAATGCTTGAAAATACAAATTTTATTTTGACGTAACAAAATAGCAACAAATAAGTAACAAAATCTGTAGTTATTTTTTTTTTGCAGGCTACTACAAGTGGACTGCTAACTTTATACATTATGTACGTGGTTCATAGATCCGCAGACTTCTAGGGGTTGGGAACCTCTGCTCTAGATAAAATGGGATAGTTCAATGTACCGAAAAATATGTCATCTCAAATTCTTTTGAATAGTTAATCGTGACTTTTGTTGTTTCGAGCTTAATTTAAAGTTTGTAGCTTTCATAATTTTCAGGGAAATCGGACATTATTTTTCTGATATTGGGGTATTTGTATGGGAGGGGGTTTTGGATGATTTTGAAACTGCATATCAACATCCATATCACCATGCTTTGTTACAATTTTAAAGTCGACAGCTCCAATAAGTCCCAGGGATAAATATTATTATTAAATTTCTAATATAGATATTTGTATTAGAGGGGCAGAAAAAGTGACGCGAAGTTGATAATTTTTTTTACCATTTACTGCAATTATTAAGGGACAAGTTCCGACAAAATTTAAATTTTCACACTTTTCTAGTCTTAATGAAAATCTATATAATACATATACCGAAATTATACATTTGTGTGGGAGGGAGTAGAAGGGATCTACGGATCAAAACAAAAATTTTCATCGTTAATGATATTTGCATTATTATACTTTGCTTAAAATTTCCAGTCGATAGCTTTTATGGTTTCGAAAAAAAATAATAAAATTTAAATTTCAAAAATTCATGAAATTTTTATGTGAGGTGGATTACCGCAACAAAACTATTTATATCCTATCGTAAAGTCTGGTAGTTCTCAAAGCCCATGCATCCAATAAACACCGATCAAGGATAGTTTTGGACTGCCTTCAAAACTTAATCATCCTGGAAAGAACAGCGTAACCTTAAAGTGGATTACAGAATATATGTGAATTGAGGGAAATGAAGAGGCCTTGCAAAAAACGGCTCAGAAACAAATTTTATTGGTCCAGAGCCTTTCTGCAGAAAACGAAAAGGGCACCACAACTCTATACTTAGCAAGTGGGTTGAACAAGAGCATAAAATCTACTGGAATAGACTTCCAGGTTTATCAATCTCAAAAAAATTAATCCTGCCACAAAAAAAAAAATAAAGTGAAGGATACTCTAAAATTCAGCAAGAGTAATGTTAGTACTCTAATCGCCCCAATGACAGGGCACAGTGGACTAAGCCACCACCTCAAAAATATGGGCTTAGCTGTCGATTTCAGCATCATATGCAGGCTCTGTCTCGAATACTCAGAAACGACAAAACACATTCTATGTAGCTGCGAAGCAGTAGGAAGGAAACGACACAATCTTCTAGGAAAAGGTTTCCTTCTATCGACGAACTAGCCAACATGGTTTCCTTAACGATTAGCCAAAGCTATCGAATTATGGCAGAGTAAAGAGGCACTAAACGCACAATAAGCAGGGAAGGTTGCAGTTTAGTTCTCCCCAAAATAATAATAATAAATGTGAGGGGGTAGAAGGAGTGAGTGGTTGATAATTATACTCTAAATGAAATCTGAGAGTTTGTATTAAAGTTTGTAACGCCAAGAAATAAGGCTTAGAGAAAAAAATGAATGATACTGAAGTTAAAATTATCACTCAAAAATCTTAAAACAGGATGTCCGTCCGTCCGTTCGCTCTCTAGCTTGAGAACGCGTTGAGCTAGAAAGTTCAAATTTCGTACACGTCATTTTTGAGAAAAAAAGTTAGGTCAAGTTCCAAAACAGCTAGGGTGTAGCCTAGTAGGTAGCGTGTTGGTCTTGTAATGCGAAGGTCGTGAGTTCAAATCCCAGTCGACGCAATATATAATTCCAGCACATTGCCTGCTTGGATATACCTTGGTCACCTCAATCTAAGAAAAAGAATAATTCGTAGAAAGAGGGTTGTGCAAAGGGCTAACAACCCTTCTACAATAAGTAATATAAAAAAATGTTAAGGAACCTGAATATCAGGAGGCCAAGGTCCGATTTGGGCTGTAGCGCCATTGTAGAATAGAAAAGTTCGAGAACAGGCCAAATCGCTCCGCCCCTTCTACTCCCTCCCATAGAAAATGACGCAATTTTGCAATTCGACAATAAACGGATTTGCTTGCAAAGCATAGGTGCTATTGATCTGAAATTTGGAATATATTACTTTTATGATGATTTAAATCTTCTGTATAAAAATTATTTAACTCCTCCTTCCTTCCACCACCTTCCATACAAACTGCACTTTTTCATGAAATACTCTAAACCAATTTACTCAGGGCGTATAAAATTTATCGAGCTGAAATTGTGCACTTCATATTAATTTAGAATTGTCAGTAATGCCAAGAAAATAGACTATTAGCTTTACCCCTTCCCCCCACACAATTTCACAACTTTATAAAAAGTAAATTTTCCTGAAAAGTATGAATGCCACTGATTTGCAATTTAAGACATGTCAAAAACATAAAAGAATTATGATTGGGCGTAAAGCCCAATCATATGATACTCTAGATGAAATGAGAAAGAGTTCAATGTACCGGAAAATATGTCACCTCCAACTCTTTTAAATAATTAATAGTGACTTTTGTATGGGAGGTGGTAGAAGGAGACGAGGAAGGTTTGTAATTTTTGGATATGACACCTACTGTGGTATGCAAAATATTTCGTGCTGAATTTAAGGTTTGCAGCTTTCATTATTTTCAATTGGACATAGTTTTCCTGAAATTGAGGCATTTGTAAGGGAGGTGGCGGGGGAAGTGGAGCGTCTAAGATGATTTTGAAACTGCTGATCATATCATCCTTATCACCACGCTTTGGTTCAATTTCAAATTTGATAGTTCTAATATATTCGAAGGAGAACTGCTTTTCTTGAATTTAATATACAGATATTTGTATGGGAGGGGGTAGAAGGAGTGAAGAGGAGCTGATAATTTTTTAGCATTTATTGCAATTATTAAAAAACAAACTCTGGCAAAATTTGAAGTTTATACTTTTTCTAGTTTTAATGGAAATCGATATAATGCACTTGACAAAAATTATGCATTTGTATGGGAGGGGGTAGAAGGAGTGTACTGATCAAAACACATTTTTTTCCCGTTATTGATATTTCTATTTTTATACTTTATGCAAAATGTCAAGTTGATAGCTTTAACAGTTTCGAAGAAAAATAATTTAATTTAAATTTCAAAATTTCGTGAAATTTGTATGGGAGGGGGTAGAAGGAGTGAGGTGAAGTTGATAACTTTTTCAATACTGATTGCAATTATATTAAAATTAATTCTGGCAAAAATTAATTTTTATAACTTTGCTAGTTTCAATGAAAATCGAAAAAATGCATTTTTCCAAATTATGCATTTGTATGGGAGGGGGTAGAAGGAGTGAAGAGGAGCTGATAGTTTTTTTTAGCATTTATTGATATTATTAAAAAACAAATTCTGGCAAAATTTTAAGTTTATACTTTTTCAAGTTTTAATGCAAATCGATATAATGCACTTGACAAAAATTATGCATTTGTATGGGAGGGGGTAGAAGGAGTGTACTGATCAAAACACATTTTTTTCCCGTTATTGATATTTCTATTTTTATACTTTATGCAAAATGTCAAGTTGATAGCTTTAACAGTTTCGAAGAAAAATAATTTAATTTAAATTTCAAAATTTCGTGAAATTTGTATGGGAGGGGGTAGAAGGAGTGAGGTGAAGTACATAATTTTTTTTAATTCTGATTGGAATTATATTAAAATTAATTCCGGCAAAAATTCGTTTTTATAACTTTGCTAGTTTCAATGAAAATCGAAAAACTGCATTTTTCAAAATTATGCATTTGTGTGGGAGGGGGTAGAAGGAGTGACAGGATCAGATCAATATTCTGTCATATTAATGATATCTATATCATAATACTTTGACCTAAATTTCAAATTGGTAGCTTAAATAGTTTCGAAGCAAAATCAATTTCTGGAAATTTCGGAATTTCGTGAAATTTGTATGGAAGGGGGTAGAAGGAGTGGGGGGATGTGGCCCGTTCACGAACTTAAAGTTTCTTTTTAGCTAAAAATGACACACAAAAAATTTCAGCACGATAGCTCAAAGCGTTCGAGAGTTATGCTCTAGACAGACGGACAGACGGACAGACAGACAGACGGACAGACGGACAGACGGACAGACAGACAGACGGACAGACGGACAGACAGCAACTCGGAATCGAAGTTTTTGAGCGACAACAAATATTTCTGTACCCTTGGCGGCTCTGTGCGAGCATTATTTCTTAGCGTTACAAACGGTAAGGCAAACACAATATACTCTCAGATTTCATCTAGAGTATAAACATGATGTTTGTAGTTATTTCTGAAAAAGCCTTTAAAAACTCGCCCCTCCTTCTACCACCTCCCACACAAACTGCACAATCTCACTAAATACAATACACTAATTTTCTCAGTACCTATTAAATTTTTGAATCCTAAATTTTATATAAAACATTTTGATAGCAACTTTAGCGTGGTGAGAAAAAGTTAGTTCAATGTCGTGAACTCCTGTATCACTTACCCTTCAATATTTCTTGAAATCAAAAAATTTATCTTTCATCTAGAGTATCGCACGATTGGGCTTTACACCCAATCGTAGTCCTATTATGTTTTAACTTTAATATCAATCGCATCGTTTTATTTTTGACCTAATTTTCCATAACTTAAATAGTTTCGGAGAAAAATTAATTTCTTAAAATTTCATGAAATTTATATGGGAGTGTGTAGAAGGAGTCGGGTGATGTGGCCCGTGCATGAACTTAAAGTTTTTTTTTGCTAAAAATGGCATAAATTATATTTCAGCATGATAGCTGAAAGCGTTGGAAAGTTATGTTGTAGACAGACGGACAGATGGTCACCACTCGGAATCGAGGTGCGTGCATTATTTCTTAGCGTTACAAACGGTATGGCAAACACATCATACTCTCAGATTTCATCTAGAGTATAAATAATAATTATTATTTTTTCCGGAAATAAGCCGATTCGAAACATTTCATTCTCCATCTAAGCTACTTGGCAAGGCCACATCTCCACTTAAACTGAGTGGGTGATTGGGTTAGAGCAAGCTTAACTGGGGAACTCTCCACACACGTTCGTTTCCCACTCGAGAAGAAAACTTTGTATCTTTTAACTTTCCCTCTCGTTGCTCCACTCGCGGCTTAACTTAGCCGCCGCCGCCGCGTTCTCCTCAACAAATTCGAGCTTTCTTTGCACTTTACTGCGAGAAAAGTGGCGCTTATAGGTAAAAGAGCGGTCTAAGTTTAGCCACGCCGTTATCTTCTCGCGCTATCATCCGGTGGGATTTTGAATTTGCGTGGCGAATTCGCTGGAAGCTTGATTTAAATTGAAAACGGGGATTGGGGCTGCTGCTGGAGCTCTCTCCCCCGCCGATATGCAAATTGAAAGATTACGACCGCACCGAAATTCTGTGACGGCTCGAATCGAGTGGAAAAAAATCGTTTCAGTCTCATGCTGTCGGCTGTTTACTTTGGCTCGATGAGAGCGGCGCGAGCGGTTTACCACGATCCGGTTCAACGTGCGTAGCTTCATTATTTGAGGATACTCTCGTATTCTGTTGTTAATTTTGTTCATAATCTTCGCACAGTGCTTTGCAAATAAAATTTGAATTTAATTCGAATTGAGCGTCGGATTTATTCTAAAATTAAAAATTCGCTTTTCCTAGTGGCCCAGTTGAGTTTTAGGGCAGCGCCTGTCGCATCGTCGTTGCACTCGTACACGCACTGCATTTCGGTTGGCGCGTAACGCAACGCTCGCAAGTGATCTTTGCGAATTATTAGGCCGCGTAATCCGGATGAGTAATCGTCGCTAATTCGAATCGATCAGTTTATTTGTTTGTTTATTCACTTGCCAACCGACGGAAGAGAATCATTTGCGGAGTTACTTCGGCATTTTCGCGGGTTCTGTTTACTTACGCGTCGTTCGAAGGTGTTAGAAACCGCAGGTGATTCGCACGCACGGAATTAGCGTGAAGGTAACTCAGGATTGGAGGCAGTTACGTTTTATGGTGAATGAAATTGGCGGCGAGCAGAGCACCCAAGATGCGAAGGAATGTTAAATTGCTCGTTTTCGTAAGCATCCTTTGGATGTTTTTTATGGTTTACTACTTCCAAGCCAACAGCGGAAAGGTGAGTGTAAATAAGGTTTTCAGTTTTATTGCTCTTTTTCTCCCCGGATTCGGAGTAATTTCCTAATTGTTTGGTTCATTTCTCATTGCATTCTGCCTTTTATCTTATCGTAATAAGTTTACTTTTGAAGAACTCACTAACGAGTTTATGACTTGGAGCGTTATCTACGCATACCTGGGACATTATCTCTCTTCACTTGCCTAATAAAAGTTCAGACTGAGAACGGATTAAAAAATTTAATTCAACGAAGTTAATTTCAGTTAATCTTTTAAATGTTCTTTGATAATTTCGATGTCTAGCGCTTTTTGGATCCAAGATAATGATAGCAATGTCAAATACAGTCCCTACCAAATTGGACCACCGACGGGACCACGTAAAATATGGTCCGATAAGCAGGTGGTACAATTAGAGGGGTAGGAAGAAATTTAAACAAATAATTAAGCTTAGCGCATTTTGAATTAAAAGGAAAGATTTCCGGATTCTACACTGTTTGCTTTATTTTGCGATGCTTTTCGGTCTCTGCTGAACTTTATCAAACAGTTTGATAAAGGTCTGTTACACCAGTGGTCAATTAAGGTATAACAATCTTCAATTATATTTGAAATCAAATTTTATTTTCAAAATATCTAAATATTTTATTAACATTTAAATTTTCACAATGATTTATTTATCTTATCTTATGCTTAATTATATTAATATTAAAATTATAACTGATATACATATACATTGTGACAAAAAAGTAACAGCAATTTGTAAATAAAATTACTCTAGGGAATGATATTTAAAGAAAAAAAAATTTTTTTTGGTAAGCAGATAGGACTGTCCTTAATTATTATCCCAAAAATTAGCGCGGTCTGTTAGTCAATTTATTTGCAGCAGTTGATTGAATCGTCAGTAGTCCACGGCGATTTTTGTTTTATATCCTCGATCAACTGAAAACGGATTTCACGGAGCGGTAATTTCAGTTTCGAGGATAGGAAAAAGCCCACGGTGGTTGATTGAAGGAATTTGTTGCTTTTTTGACCTCAAATTCGGTCACAAATGAGGCTCAATGCGATGGCGCATTTTCATCGTGGATAAATAAATAATAAATTCCCCTTCCATAATTCCGGGCGTTTTTTACGAATTTACTCACCGCAAACGCTACAATACGAAGCAAATATTACAAATAGTGCTCCTTATTGACCGTCTGTCCCTCCGGAACGAATTCATGATGGATCAAACCTCGAATATCGAAAAAAAAGAATGAGCATCGCCCTGGTTTTTGAGCGGCTTTGGCGTGTTTTTTTCGGTTTCGGGTCAGTTTTTACCTCCATTCCGATGATTGTTGGCCGGTTTGCATGTCAAACTCGTAGACCCATGTCTCATCGCCAATTATGATGCGCTCCATGAATATGGGATCAGAACTCGCACGATCAAGCATGTCCAAAGTAACCTGTTCACGATTTTTTTTTAAGAGAATTCAGCTTTATTGGAAAGAGTCGAGAAAGAATGCGTTTCATGGCAAAAGTATCCGCCAAAATCGAACGAACGGACTCGCAAAGGATGTCGAGCTCTCCTGATATCTCCCTAACACTATTATGACGACTTTTGAGCATCATTTCCTTCACTTTTTGAATGTTCTCGTCAGTTGAAGAGGTCGAAGGTCGTTCAGAACGAGGCATGTCTTCAAGGATCTCTCGACCGTCCTTAAGGGGGTAAGGCCGCAAGACTCTATTACGTAGTGTCTTATGGGGGACAAATGACCCGTTTTCTTAGAAACCGCTTAGCTAAATCAAATTTTGCAAACCTTTTTTTATTTATGCCAAATTATATATTTTTAGCTGTTTGTTTTTTATTCTAATGGAAATTTTTATCTACAGCTCATGAGAATCTATTTTTTTGTTTTGTGTGATAATTCATGACGTTCTTCATTCCATATTTCAAAAACTGGCGGGAATTTTGAAATTTCCACAGCTGTTTTGTTAGCCAGTGTAACCATCTTCGAATATAAAAGAATTTTGACAATATATCTTGTACTTTCGAAATAAATGTTCTGCTTTACTTTTAGCTATTATTTTTCGAATCTTCTAGTATGAATGAACAACACTGGCAAATGGAAAACCTTTCTTAATAACTAACAAAATTCAGTTTGATAAATGCCTAAGCAGAGACCGTAACGTCATGAATACTAAAGTCTAACATAAGTTGTCTGACTCAATCCAGCAGATATATGCTGTTAAGTCTGATGCTGAAATCCTTATCGCGGGGGATTTCAACGTTTATAATACTGCTTGGCTTCAATACTCTAACTGCACGGACCAACAGGGACGATATACTGAGATTTTCGCTTCCTTCGACGGACTTAAACAACTGACGAGCGAGCCTACTCGGCTACTTGATGTTGTTGACCATTACGCAAGTCTCCTTGATCTTTTTCTCACAGCCGGAGAAATATAACATATCTATTAATGCACCATAGCCAATTGGTGATGCGGATCACTTCCTGATTCGTGTACAATTTCTAATATCGGAATTGAACCCGTGGGTTGTAAAAGTTCCAAAAAGGATCGTTTTGCACTTCAAGAGAGCCAACCGGGGCAGACTAAACGCATTCTTTAAAGCTTTTGATTGAAAACTTTGCTTTATATCCAATGGCTGCGATCTAGCGTGCAATATTATTACCGCCACGGTTCTCAACGGAATGCGGCTCTTTATTCCTTTCAGCCTCAAAAGAGTTAGACCATCTCAGGACTTTACCAAAGATTATGTCGATGCAATTCATGCAAAAAAACTTGCATTTAGCAGTTCAGGGCACACCCCACCTTCAGCCATAGAGATCTATATATAAAGGCAAGGAATTCCTGCAACATAATAATCTACCACGCAATAAAACAGCATGACTTAAAATTAAGACGAAAGATCTTGGCATGCTCTAAAGAATCTCTTTTTGGTCATTTGCTTAAACCGTCAGTAATAATTTGGTTTCATCGTCCATACCTCCTCTTTCTGACGGCAGCCGCTCAGTCGTTGATCCAGTTGAAAAGGCAATTAACTAGCAACGAGTTTTGCGAGAAGTTCAACACTCCCACCGAGTTATCAGTCACCCCAACTATATTGTTGGAGGCACCATATTGCGTAGCATAAAATTTCGCACACGCGTCATTGATAAAATTCTTCAGGATCTCAATATCAATAAATCCTTTGGTCCGGACGGTATTCTTCACATAACCCTTAAAAAATGCTTCCCATCCCTGGTTAAACCTCTTCGCCACCTTTTCTACCTATCCCACTCTTCAGGTAAATCCAAAATAGTTGGAAACTAGCAAATGTGTAGCCTATAGCCTAGAAGGAAAGCAAGTTGAACCCCGCAAATTATTGCCCAATAGCCATCACTTCCGTGTTGTCAAAAATGATGGTGATGATGCTGTCAACCACAAGATCATACAATACTTGAAGAACAATTTACTTTTAGACGATCGCCAATATGGTTTTCGATCGAAAAAATCTACAGGTGATTTCTTGATTTACCTAACCAAGCGCTGGAATACTTACATGCAAAAATTTGGCGAAGGCCAAGTACTTGCATTAGACATTGCGAAAGCGTTTGATAGAGTTTGCCATAAATCCCTACTTTCTAAGCTCCAAGCGTTTGGTTTTGATGCTTATTTTTTTGTTACGGATTGAGAGTTTCCTATTGAAGCACGCCATACAAGTTGTTTTAGATGGCGTCTCTTCGTCTCCCTTTCCTAGCAATTTCTCAAGGCTCCGTTTTATCACCTACTTTATTTCTAATATTTATTAACGACCTTCTGTCGTCGACTCTCAACTCAATTCACAGCTTCGCAGATACACAGTACACTTGAAAACACTTACAGCTTCGACTCAATTGCTGAGGCGCACCAGTCTTCTGTGCCTATTAAGTGCCGGGAGTTAATTAATTCATTAAATTCTGACCTCAACACAATCCTGGAATGGGGCAGGGCGAATTGAGTAGAGTTTAACGTCACTAAGATAGAAGCCTGTCATATTTTGCTTCCCTCTCTCTTCTCCTGACCTAATCTTTGATGGTGTAACACTTGATCGTTCGAT
Organism: Chorisops tibialis; assembly: GCA_963669355.1. Taxonomy (NCBI): domain Eukaryota; kingdom Metazoa; phylum Arthropoda; class Insecta; order Diptera; family Stratiomyidae; genus Chorisops; species Chorisops tibialis. The sequence goes on from OY770262.1 coordinate 278,699,215, forward strand.
AAATTTGTACCTTCTACGCCTCCAAGGCTTTCTCCGAAGATGCAAGAAATATTTTACGCCATCCAATCTTGCGACCATCTACAAGTCATACATCAGGCCCCGACTCGAGTACATTTCGCATATCTGGGCTAGAGAACCCAAAACTCATCTAAAGATACTGGATCAAATTCAGCGTTTTGTGCTTCAACTTATTGGAGATGAAACCATAACAGCATCTTTAGATTTCCTTGAACATCGCAGAAATGTCCAAGTACTCAGCCTCTACAGATATTTCCATGGCTGCTGTAGCCATGAAATCAGTCGTCTTAACCCCCCTTCACGCGCAATACCCGTGCTGTTGAACACGCTCCTGAGCATACAGTTGAGCTACCCAAATCACGTACGGTAAAATTTAGGCAGTCGTTCATACCTCGAATATCCAAAATGTGGAATGCACTACCTGCGGTCGCTTTTCCTATTGGTTATAACATCGCGCAATTTAAAGGCAACATTCACCGATTTGTTTTATCCTGTCCGTAATCATAATATCTATCTATATAAATATAATTGTAGTGTCTGTCTGTTATTTGTTTATAAATGGCTATAAATAAGTTTTTTGCTTTAATTTAGCAATAACTAAGCAGAAAAAAACGTTTTTACGTTTCTGTCTGTCTGTCATTCCGGTTTTCACGCAAAAACGGCTGGGCCGATTGTAGTGAAACTTTCACAGTTTGTTAGATGTGCACTGAGATGTAATCTGCGTGTGGTCTTATTTCAATACCCCTACGCCTTCCACCCCCTCCCATACAAAATGACTAATTTTCAAAAATATATACTAATCAAATTTTCTTCAAAACCATTGTAGCAAATCATTTGAAATCTAGAACATACTATTTTTATCAGAAATGTGATCTATGGTATACAAATTATTTGAATCCCCCTACTCCTTCCACCACCTCCTTCACAAACTGAAATTTTTTTTGAAATGCTATTCATCAATTTTCTCAGTACGTGTAACTTTCATCGAGCGTAAATGTTGAACTTTATCCTTAATTTGCATTATTATTCATATCGGGAAAAAATTAACCGAGTAGCTTCACTCCTTCTACCCCCTCCCATACAATATGACATAATTCCATGACTTTACAAAAATTCGATTTTCTTGAAAAGCGTGAATGATGCAGATCTGAAATTTAAAATATATCAATTGCGTTATGATTATAGTTGTTTCTCAAAAATTCACTTAAGACCACCTACTCCTTCCACCACCTCCCATACAAACTGCACTTTTTCATGAAATGCTATACACCAATTTTCTCAGTACGTGTAACTTTCATCGAGTTTAAATGTTGTACTTAATCCTTCATTTGCATTATTATTAATATCGGGAAAAAATTAACCGATTAGCTTCATTCCTTCTACCACCTCCCATACAATGTGACATAATTCCACGACTTTACTTAAATTCGACTTTCTTGAAAACTGTAAATGTTACTGATCTGAAATTTAAAATATGTCAATTGTAAATTAATTATAGTTGCTTCTCAAAAAGTCACTTAAAACCCCCTACTCCTTCCACCACCTCCCATATAAACTGCACTTTCTCATGAAATATTTTAAACTAATTTTCTCAGTACATATAACTTTCATTGAGCTCAAATTTCGTACTCAATCCTAAATTAGAATTATTAATATCGGGAAAAAATTAACCGAGTAGCTTCACTCCTTCTACCCCTTCCCATACAATGTGACACAATTCGACGTCTTTACAAAAATACGATTTTCTTAAAAAGCGTGAATGATACAGACCTGAAATTTAAAATACATCAATTGCATGATGATTATAGTTGTTTCGCGAAATATCACCAAAAACCGCCCTTTCCTTCTACCACCTCCCATACAAATTGCACAATTTCATTAAATTCAATGCACTAAGTTTCTCAGTACCTACTCAATTTTTGAAGCTTAAATTTGGTACATTTTTATAGCTACTCTAGCATGATATGAAACAAATTAGTTCAGTGCAGCCACTTCCCATACAAAATTTCTTAAGATCACAAAAATTTCGATTTCATCTATACATAGTATCGTATGATTCAATTTTACGCACAATCGTAGTCCTGTTATGGTTTTAAGCTTAACGTTATTTTATTTGGTCTTTTTTTTTTAATTAACACAAGCTACAATTATTCACATGTCCTTAACGCTCTTCCACACTTACATATATGATCTCAAATCACGGGATTGACTAACTGATTAACTATGAAAGCTAACCATTTGAAATTTAAACTATACTTCAGGGTGTCGCATTGAGACCGATTATTTTGAAATTTGATCTCAACAGCTCAATATTTCACGCACTAGCCTGAGAAAAATTCTGCACTAAGATCTCGGATTATTCGCTTACAAGGTCCAATTGATTCAGCAATTGAAGGCGCACGACCATCCGCTTCGTTATCGCTTCGCAATTTGGCCCTTAGAGCAGCTTGAATTGGACAACGATTTTGGGCGAAAAATCATCTTTTCTGACGAGGCGCATTTTCATCTCGGAGGCTACGTTAACAAACGAAATTGCCGCATCTGGGGCTCGAAAAACCCGCACGTTATTGTCGAGAAGCCAATGGATCCACAGAGAGTGACAGTTTTGTGCGGATTGTGGACTGGTGGCATCATTGGACCTTTTTTCTTCGAAAATGAGGCTGGGAACAACGTTTCGGTCAACGGTGAACGTTACAGGATTCGGACGACCTCTGGTTCATGCAGGATGGCGCGCCATGCCACGCAGCCCATGCCACAATCGATCTTTTGCGCACCAAATTCCCAAATCGTGTTATCAGCCGTCTTGGCGATGTCAATTGGCCGACTCGGAGCTGCGATTTGACCCCTTTGGACTTTTTTTTCTGGGAAATTGTGAAGGACCGATGTTATGCCAACAATCCAGAAACGATTCAAGCACTTAAGGCTAATATCATCCAAGCAATGCGTGAAACCATCGACATGGTCTTGGAAAATTGGAGTGGCAGAATGCGCTACTGCGAAGCTACTTGAACAAAGTTGTGTTTCATCATTAATGGGAATGTTTGCTTTTACTAATGAAGCCATAATACATTGAAAAAAATTGAATTTTGTTCATTTTATTGCATTTTTAAAAAGAAACTTGTATTTGGCCCACCCTGTATATATATACATTGTGACCATAAAGTACCCGGATTTTGTAAATAAAATTTCGCTGGAGAACATTTAAAATTTTTGGTAAGCAGGTAGGACTGTCCTTAATTATTATCCCAAAAATTAGGGCGGTTTGCTAATCAGTTTGTTTATAACAGCTGATTGAATGGGTACACCTCAGTAGTCCACGGCAATTTTTGTATATATTGCGATTCTCCGTTGTCAAAAAGGTGGGGAGAAGATGGTATCCGGGGATAGTATGGAACTGTTCGCTACCAGACAACACTTTGGTTTCACAAAGCGCTAAAACATCCGGTCTTGTAATTTGAGTATGAATGCATAGGGAGAGACGGGCAGCCTCCAATCCTCGAACATTCAGTTGATCTGTGATGAAGTTCACCATATCAGCTGACAAATAAAAATAGAATATAAACAAGAATGTCCAACAACAATAACAACCACACACTGAAGGTCGAGACCAAACAAGTGTAAATAACCTACCAGTAACTAGGCCTTATGTAGATGTATGCGCTAGTAGGTTATGACCCTTTAGCTAATGAAAGGAACAGATAGTTGGGCTTGGTGGCAATTATCCGTCTAGATAATTCTTTTTCGCCAGTAACTTAAATTTTAATGAAATTTCCTTCTTAGAAGTTTTACTTCCAAGTTTAATTCTTCTTTCTTCTTATTAGGAGCGAAATTTCTTTGTTTTTTAATTTCCATGCGGCGTCAACTAGGTTTCAAGGCCTCCTTTTGTGCGTTTTGACCTCAAGCACTAGCCGCGGCCGCTTTTTTTTTGTAACATGTATCATATAAAAATTTAAAAGTAACATTCCCTGAACTATTTTATCCTATCCAGCCTTATTTGATTATTTCGCAAATTTATAGATGTTTGATTTGTTTTATTTTATCCCTCACCACCTCAATTTCCTGAACTGAACTGTATTAAATGTTGACCCCTAAGTCCAATTCGGTCCTTCAAGAATAATCATTACTTGCGACATTTCAATCCTTGTGCATTGCAAAAGATAGCGAACCACTGCATAAATGCTCGTGGGTCAAAACTTTGGCTAAATTTTATTGCTAATGTAAAACACGTTAAACTTTTAATCTTCTTATAAAACCAGAAAAACACTAGCAGAGTGTCGGAGGTATAAAATTAAAGCAGTTTTTTGTCGCATTGTTGAATTAAAATAACGTCAACTTTTGTATATAGTGACAAAATTTTATAATATAATAGTTTATTTTTTTATTTTTTTTTTGTCTTGTTTCTGGTGTTATTTCGAATATTTTTTGCAATCCATTTTTTAATAGACAGAATGCCAAGGTTAATCCACTTTGAATTATAAATTGATTTGTGGTTTCGCAACAAATTTGCATCTCATGATTTTAAAATATAAAATTTATAGTTTCTGATTTGCAAATTGAGTAAACATATTTAATTAATTTCGGATTTTGGAAAATTTCGGTCTGGAAAGTAGAGATATGCAATTTCAATGAAAACATTCATAACTTTCCGGTCGTCTTTGTGTTTTCAGCTATTTGATGTGTTTGCTTTGTGGTAATTAGATTCGATTCTGAAAATATATAAAAAATTAAATTATTAATAGAATGTCCATGGAATTATTTAATAGCTATAAAAGATGAAAAGTAATTCGGTAAATCAATATCATCTGGGCCCTAAAAATTAATTTTTCATTCATAAGAAGAAAATTAACAAACTCTCTTGTAGTTAAACATAAATAAACTGCCAACAAATCGGGCGTAAATTTATTATTCTTGGGACTAGTTAAGGATACGTGGAAAGTCAAATTTGCAGGCTAGCGAAGACTAATTCAAAGGAGGTTCTAGGGCAGGGCGGTTGTCAATTTAACAATTAATTGCGAATACGATCAAAAGCTTCATTACATATAATCATTATTTCGATTATATATGCAAGTTTGGGTTTTTATGATGGGAGAGGGGAGGGATGATAGTAAGGGTGCGTGGATATTAGTAATTTTTCAATTAATTGCTTGAATCACATCCAATATTCTCTGCATGTAGAGCCAGTTTCATAGACGAAGTTGCATAGAATTTTCATAAAATTCGATTTACTTTACATTCACGATTTAAAACATTCGTATGGTAGGTGGTAGAGGAAGTAAGGAAATCGTAAAATTTGTGGTGCAGTTTTATTTCGTTTCTCTTGTAAGGTGTTTTGAAATCCCCGTCAAAGTTATAATCAGAGAACGCAAGGACTGGCAATCCATGCTACATGAAATGGAAGAAGAATCAACCATCTGGTACACAGATGGCTTGCGCACCTCTGAAGGGACCGGAGCCTGAGTTAAAGGTCTTAACTTCTCGGTTTCAAAACCACTCGGCAAATAACCCACAATCTTCCAGGCTGAACTAATTGCAATGGAGCTATGAATCGAAGAGAATATAAGGAGAGCTCATCGCAACAAATCTATTTATATCCTATCGGACAGTCAGGCGGTTCTCAAAGCCCTAGCATCGAATAAACACGGATCGAGGATAGTTTGGGACTGCCTTTAAAACCTAATCATCCTGGGAAAAAGGAACGATGTAACCTAAATGTCGGTATCAGGACATATGGGAATTGAGGGAAATGAAGAGGCTGATCGCCTTTCAAAAAACGGCGCAGAAACAAATTTTATTGGTCCAGAGCCATTCTGTGGAAAACCAAAAGGGCACTCCAACCCTATACTTAAGAAGTGGGTTTAACAAGAGCATAAAATCAACTGAAATAGACTTCCAGGCTTATCAATCTCAAAAAAACTAATCCTAACACAAAAAACCAATTGAAGGATATTCTATAATTCAGCAAGAGTAATATTAGTACTCTAATCGGACTAAAGCTAGGGTATAGCCTAGTAGGTAGTGTGTTGGTCTTGTAGTGCGAAGGTCGTGAGTTCAAATCGCGGTCGGCGCAATATATAACTCCGGCACATTGCCTGCTTGGATATACCTTGGTCACCTCAATCTAAGAAAATTAAAAATTCGTGGAAAGAGGGTTGTACGAAGGGCTAACAACCCTTCCACAATAAGTAATGAAAAATGTTAAGGAACCTGAATATCTGGAGGCCAAAGTCCGATTTGGGCTGTAGCGCCATTTTAGAAGAATCGGGCTAATGACAGGGCATAGTGGAGTAAATCACCACCACAAAAATATGGGCTTAGCTGAAAACGACATCTACCGCCCCTGTCTCGAAGACCCAGAAACGACAGAGCTCATCCTATGTCATTGTGAAGCAGTAGCTAGGAAAAGACACAATCTTCTCGGAAAAGGTTTCATTTCTACCGAGGAACTAGCTAACATGGCTCCCTTAAAGATACGTAGATTAGCCAAAGCTATCGAGTTATGGCAGGGTAAAGGAGTAATAAACGCACAATAGGCCAAGAAGGTAGCGTTGCTCTCACGTGTTCCCCAAATCATAAAAAAAGGATCTCGTACAAAAAAGTTTGTAGCTTTTAATTTGTTGGTTATTAGATGATTTATTGAAATTGGTCGAAATCATACTTTTATACGGGAGGGGGTAGAAGGGCAGGCGCGACCTTAAAACTTTTGACGCAATTTCATTTCAATTATTTTCAAAAGTTTTTGTGCAAAATTACGGCGTACAGACAGACGCACTTTTTTTTGCATTTTTAGACCACGTGAAAAAAAACCAAATTTCAGGATAGCATTTTTTTTCCGAGGTAGTAAGGAAACTTTTTCGTAGAAGATTGTGTTTCTTTCTTGCTACTGCTTCGCAGTGACATAGGACATGCTCTGTCGTTTCTGAACTTTTGAGACAGACCCATATTTTTAAGTTGATGACCCATCATAAGGCCGATACTTATATCATTTTTGCTTTTAAAATATACTCCACTTTGTTTTTTAGTGGTAGGATAAATTTCTTTGAGATTGATAAACCTGAAAGTCTATTCCAGTAGATTCTGAGCTCTTTTTATTTTATTTATTTATTTATTTAGAATTCATCAACAAATGATTACTTACAAATTATACTACCATATAAATTACAAAGATTACAGTGAAAACATCATATTGTTATTTTAACAAAGCTGATTTTATCTGAGCAATATTAAGATTAAAATCAATGTTGCTATAATTAACGTTAAAAGCCCGTGAAATGGAAGTTATCGGTTCGTGCTGGCCGTAATTAGTGCGATGGAGTGGAACGTCGAGAAGTACGTAGTCTCTCAAGGATCGAAGTATTTTGAAGGAGAGAGCTCCGTGCGGAGAGTCAATCTCACCTGAAATTAATTTTACTGCGACTGAAGCACTAAGAATTAATCGCCTATGTTCGAGTGACTCCAACGAAAGTAGTTGAAGTCGTTCTTGATAAGGAGGAAGACATATCGGATCTGACCAGGGAAGACCTTTCAGAGCAAATCTTAAAAATCTTCGCTGTATAGACTCTATCCTGAACATCATAATACGGAGTCCAAACAGGGCAGGCATATTCAAGAATTGAACGAACAAAAGCACAGTAAAGTGTCTTTGTAATGTAAGGGTCGTTAAAGTCCTTACACCATTGTTTTACAAAGCCCCAAATGGAGTTAGCCTTGATAACAATACAATCGTCGTCAAAGGTAAATTTATCATTGAATAGTACATCTAAATCGCGTACTTCGCTTCATTTCTGTAAAGCAATTCCCTCTAAAACATAGATAAATTCGAATGGATTAATTTTCCTGGAGAAAGATGCCATGGTGCACTTCCCAACATTCAAAGGCATACAGTTTAAGGTACACCAGTCAAAAAATAGCTTTATGACATTTTACAAAAGTAGATAATCATTCGTACAGGTGACAGTACGAAATATTTTCGCATCGTCAGCATACAAGAGAATATTAGAGTTGGATATGACCGAACTCACGTCATTAATAAATAAAATAAACAGAAATGAACCAAGATGGCTACCCTGAGGTACACCAGAAGTGTTAGGAATAATCGATAAGACAGAATCTCGAAATTGTACTTGTTGGGTTCGATTAGAAAGAATCCACGTAGTAAAAATAGCAGGAAATCCGAGTGAGCAAAGCTTGTATATTAGTAAGTTGTGATTAATTTTATCAAAGGCCTTACTAAAATCTGTATATACAGTCAACTTGTTTGCCTGCTTCAATCGCTGGAATCACAAAATTTGAAAATTCCAGCAGGTTTGTTGTTGTGGATCTACCTTTGGTGAATCCGTGTTTGGTTGGGCTAATTATTGATTTGCAATGAAAGTACATTACGTCACAGACAATTGCCTCAAATAATTTTGGAACAATACACTTTCTAAGTATAAAGTTGAAGTATCCTTTTGGTTTTCCGTAGAATTGCTCTGGTCTAATAAAATTCGTTTCTGCGCCATTTTTTTGCGAGTCGGTCTGCCTCTTCATTTCCCGCAATCAATATTTTTATTGCGATGAGCTCTCCTAATATTTTCTTGGATACATAGATCCATTGCAATAAATTCGGCTTAGAAGATTGTGGCTTCCTTGCCAGTTTCTTCGTTATCTGATTATAACTTTGAAAGGGGTTTCCAAGTTGAACTTTGTCGGTACAATGTCTGAAAATATTGAGGTTAGAACCTAAATTCTCGGTTTTTTTTTAAGATTTGGAGGTGACCTCTAAGATCCCTCAATTTGTATTTGTTATCTCTCTGTATGCGTAACACGCCTTTGATAGCCTCTATTTTTATTTGGACACTAGCGATCGCCCGCGACTTTGTCCGCTTAGGAATCGCAATAATAACATTTTTTGAGAATGTATGTAGTTAGTAGTACATTATGTCGGATAAATAATCTGCTAATTTGATGGTTCTTTGAAAACAATGCTATGTATTTTGTTGGAATCAGAACCATAAATTATTAAGAATGAAACCATGATACTCGCATTTGTATGGGACAGGCTCGTGATCAAATCAAACCCGTGATTCGAGATCATATGTATACGTGTTAAGGACATGTGAATAGTTGTAGCTTGTGTTAATTGAAAAAAGCCCAAATAAAATGACATTAAGCTTAAAAAAATAACAGGACTTCGATTGTGCGTAAAGCCCCATTATATGATACTACCGATGAAATCGAAATTTTTGTAATCTTAAGAATTTTTTTGTGGGGAGTGATAGAAGGGATGACAGTACTAAATTAATTTTTTTCACACCATGCTAGAGTAGCTATAAAAATAATTTGCACCAAATTTAAGCTTGAAAAACTGAATAGGTAACTTGAAAAACTTAGTGCATTGGATTTAGTGAAATTGTGCAATTTGTACGGGAGGTAGTAGAAGGAGTGGAGGTTTTTGGTAATTTTTCTAGATACAACTATCATTAGCATGCAATTCATATCTTTTAAATTTCAGATCAGTTAGATTCACACTTTTCAAGAAAATCGAGTTTTTGCAAAGTCGTGAAATTGTGTCATATTGTAAGGGAGGGGGTAGAAGGAGTGGAGCTAATCGGTTAATTTTTTCCCGATAATAATAATAATACTAATTAGGGATTCATCAGAAAATTTTAGCTCGATCAAAGTTATACGTAGTGAGAAAATTGGTTTATTTCATGAAAAAGTGGAGTTTGTATGGGAGGTGGTAGAAGGAGTGGAGGGTTTTTGGTAATTTTTCTAGAAACAACTATAATCACCATGCAATTGATGTGTTTTAAAGTTTAGATCAGTTAGATTCACACTTTTCAAGAAAATCGAGTTTTTGCAAAGTTGTGGAATTGTGCCACATTGTATGGGAGGGGATAGAAGGAGTAAAACTAATCGCTTAATTTTTTCCCGATAATAATAGTTATGCTAATTAAAGATTTATTACAAAATTTTAGCTCGATCAAAGCTATACGTACTGAGAAAATTGGTTTAGAATATTTCCTGAAAAAGTGCAGTTTGTATAGGAGGTGGTGCAAGGAGTGGAGGGTTTTTAGTTATTTTTTGAGAAGGAACTACAATTATCATTGAATTGATATATTTTATATTTCAGAACAGTAACATTCATACTTTTCAAGAAAATCGAATTTTCGCAAAGTCGTGGATTTGTGTCAGATTGTATGGGAGCGGGTAGAAGGAGTACACCTAATTGGTTAGTTTTTTCCTGACACTAATAACAATGCTAATTAAGGATTTAATACAAAATCTTAGCTCGATCAAAGTTATACGTACTGAGAAAATTGGAGTATAGTATTTCATGAAAAAGTTTAGTTTGTATGGGAGGTGGTGGAAGGAGTTGGGGGATTCAAACTATTTATATACTTGAAGATTGCATTTATAATAGAAATAATATATTTGAAATTTCAAATTAGCAGCTTCATAGTTTCCATGAAAATTTGATTATTATAAGTTTTTGAAAATGAGTCAGTTTGTATGGGAGGGGGTAGAAGGCGTGAGGGGAGAAAAATAAAACCTAAAGCAGATTACTCCCCGAGGCAGACCTGTGAAAGTTTCATTGCAATCGGTGCAGCCGTTTTTGCGTGAAATCCGGAAAGACAGACAGACAGACAGTCAGACAGAGAAATTTTTTAAAAACGTTTGATTCTGCTTAGTTATTGCTAAAATGAAGCAAAAAACTTATTTATAGCCATTTATAAACAAATTACAGACAGACACTACAATTATATTTGTATATATATATTGGAGGAATGTTTAGGAATATTTTCATTGTCGCAGGAGGGCATGTTGTCTTTGCTCCTGTGATACAGAGACAAGCTAGTCTTTGAATTTTTTGTAGTAGCTGTGCTTTTTGTTGTAGTATTTTAGGTCACAAGACTGTTGATCCGTATGTGACTATTGGGAGATTGATTGTTCTGTAGCACCGGTAGATCATCTTGAGATGTAATCCCTATCTTCTGCCAAATAAGCTTTTTCAGGCCCAATACGTCTTTTAAGTTTTAGCATGAGTCCATTCTATATGTTTGTTCCAGTTGAGTTTGTTTTCAAGTAACACACCTAGATATTTGACCTCATCTGAAAAGGGTATTGGCATTGCATTTATGGAAGGAAGTGTTTTGTAAATTTTCCTTCTATTCGTAAATGGTACTATCTCAGTCTTACTTGGGTTGATGTTCAAGTTCTTAGACTGACACCAGTTCATTATCACTACCAAGGCAGATTGTAACCTTTCCAACAAAGTTACATCATATTTATCTCTTATGATAATAACAAGGTCCTCGGCATATCCTACTACCTCGTAGTCTTGTTCTGCTAGACGATCCAGGAGTTCATCAACTGCAATTGACAATGGATGTGAAGATAGTACTCCTCCTTGGGAACAGCCCCTAAAGGTGTGTGCAGTCAATGTGACATCACCTAGATCCGTGGTTGTTAATCGGCTCCATGGCATAACCTATATCCATTTGATAGTGGCCAATTGAAGTCCCTTTTTCCTAGCTGCCGCTATTATGGCGTCATGTGAAGTATTGTCGAAAGCTTCTTCAATATCTAGGATTGCTCAAAAAGCAATTTCTTTTTAGTCTTTAGCCTTTTCTAGATCGTGAAGGGCTGACTCTGTTGATTTGCCTTTCTGGTGGGCATGTTGATTCTTATTAAGACTACTAAGATACTTTGTTAGGCCCTGTTCTTATGTAAATATCCACTACTTTCTCCATCGTCTTGATGAAGAAGGAAATGAGACTTAAAGGGCGATATAACTTAGACTGATCGATTGGACGGTTCCCTGCCTTTGGTACAAAGACCACCCTCCTATTTCTACAATGGCGCTACAGCCCAAATCGGACCTTGGCCTCCTGATATTCAGGTTCCTTAACATTTTTCATTACTTATTGTGGAAGGGTTGTTAGCCCTTCGCGCAACCCTCTTTCTACGATTTTTTTCATTGTCGTAGATTGAGGTAACCAAGGTATATACAAGCAGGAAATGTGCTGGAATTATGTATTGCGCCGACCGGGATTTGAACTCACGACCTTCGCATTACAAGACCAACACGTTACCTACTAGGCTACACCATAGCTCCACCCTCGCTTTCTTCCAAATAATTGGGATATATCCCCATGTAAAAATTGCTTTAAAGATCTTTATGATTACTGGCATTATGATCTCTAACCCTTTCTGCAGAAAGGCAGGGAGTTTATTATTAAAATAATAAAGTAAAATATCCATATCAAAAGATTGATGCCTAAATCAAATGTTTAATCTCTTCAATTGAAAAATCAAGTTCCAGCCAATACAAACAGTGGTGGGAAAAGCTTATTGTACACATATGAAGAAAAGTGTTGAAATATGAATTTCCTTATATTATTTCAAACATTTACGTAATATGTACTAATGCAAATATTCACATAAGAAATTGTAACTTAATAAAAGTCCTATTTAGATTGAAGAAATTGCATTGTGAGCAGCCGAACGACGTATTATTAGGCCTAAAACCAAGAAATAAATGAATGGAATACTAATTATTATCGAATTCACGAAAATATGCAAAAATTTCGCAAGCTAGTTAATAGTTTGTTGGCGGCATCAAATCTGTTCTCCAACTTACCATTGGGCTCTATCGAAATTAAATTTGATATTTCAAGAAAATTTTCCTTTATCCTAACTTTTTTTTCAACAATTGAATTTTCTTTCATCTGCAATTTCTTTTGTTCTCCTAGTTGCTTTTCACATTCAAAGTCCGCAGATGTACAATCTTAAAGTTTAGTTCGGGCGACGTACTTTTTCTTTTCATCGTTTTCTTCTCGTACAACAATATGCCAGTACTTTGATTGTCCTTCGCCGATATAACATAGCTATGTTACGAAAATGACGTAAAATCCTATTATAAAAAATTAAATTGTAATTACTGCCACAATAAAGAACAGAAGAAGAAGAAGAATTCTCATACCGGAACGCGACGAAAAGTTTTGTTAGAAGATTACAGTGCTAAGTGAATGTCATCAGAAATAATTGTTTTGGCGTGTATTGGAGAACAAAATACTGTCATGTTCAATTTCTACTGTAAGTTATGCAAATTGACTAAAACGAAAATAGGAAAATCTGAAGTATATTCATACCGTGTAGTAGATATGAATATACTTCTATGTCTTGTTGTTATACGTGGTTACTTCCATTGACAGTAATAAATAGTGTCAAATTCAGTGTTCATTGAGCCATGCTGTTTATCAAGCTATTTTCTATCGAATTTTTATCAGATATATTTTTTATCCAAAAATTGAAAGAGAAAAGCCGGATGAGATGAAATCATGAAGATGTATGTGATTTTATCTGTGTAGAGACAAAACGTTGTTGTTCTAAGCGAACATGAAGCAAGGACTACTCCATATGAATTATGTGCTATTTGAAGTGTACTCAATAATTTTTCTCAAAAATAAGATAATAAAATATTCGTAAAATTTCTGTGAGAAAAAGAAGATTAACTTTTTGTGAAATTTATTCTGATTTCGATTGCCTTTTAAAAACTCCTATAGGACAGTTAATTCTCTTTCACAAGACGCGATTCTGAGGACTTGATTCGCTAGGAGTTTTTTTTTATTGCCAAAAATTCAAATTAATATCAACGATTTATTAAAGCGAATTATAACTGAAATCATAACTAACACGAACTTAGAACATGCTATAAAACATTCCGTATAAATGTGAAGAAATACATTTTATTTAATTGAACTTAATAAATATGTGTTCCAATATCTATAGATGAAATCTTAGATTTCAGTATATTGGACCAGCACATTTCTGTCACTTTTCAATTAAAGATAGATACGTTCAGGACAAAGGCCATTAGCTGAAATTAAAAAGTCGTCCACAGTCAATAAGTTGTTGCTTTGATGATTCATGGATGGCGTATGGTCGATACGAAGAGAGGAGGAGCGTACCCATTTAACAGCAAGACAAAGTAACTTCAGTAACAAGTTCGAAGTCGTCAAGTAACAATGACAAGTAGCTAGACTTACTCGAACAGAAGCAGCAATAAATGGTGGAGTGTGATTGATTTGCTGGTACTTAATGCAATGATTGAAGCTACAGCGTTAAGATAGGTACTCTGAGTATCTTAGGGGACTTGCGTTCAAGGCTTAGGGTAAAACATATATCTATATTATAAATGGCTAAGTAAGTTGTATGATGATCTTATAATGCAAGTTAAATTGAAATTGATTCTTCGTGTTCGAAAATTTTGCAAAAAATTGGATTACATACTTGTGGTTCACTTAGCGAAAGACTGGCAACTTTAATTGTAGCAAAGAAGCATATTTTTGAATCGAGCATTGTGGAGTTATATTGTAAAAGAATTTCTCAGTAAATTGTAATTTTTTTCTAAAATGATGCTGATTGTAAAATTTTTCGCAATTTTAGGCACGATTTCTTGTAGAAAAGCATCTTCAATTTCAGTACTATAGGTCGCTACTCGTCTTACACTCTGATCCTCCTCTCTTATATTTATAATGTGATAAGTAAGTAAATTATGAAATGAAAAATTATCAAAATAAAATCGTCAGTTTTGGCTTCAGACATCTCAAAATTGATTAATTGAACAATTTTCTTATACCCGATCCAAGATTACGATTTTTCTAATAGAAATTTTTGCTAAATTCAACCAATTCCAATATTCCTAGTATACTAGTAATGATCGAAACGCATTTATAAATGTTTCCACTGTATCAATTGATCACAAGTTAACAAGTGCTGTATTAAGTTGATAGCAATATACGCAAAAAAGAAAACAACCCAGTGAGCCAAAATTTCCGAATTTTTTGTGCATTACGACGATTTGGAACCTTATCGCAAATAGTATCTGGGTCGGTGTTTCTATAGCGAAAACTATGAGACTGAACTGATTGATTTTTTTTTATTAACCCAAGTAACGGTGCTGCGGACTATTTTATCTCGGCAGAGTGAGTAGAAACACTTATAATTATGGTTAATCGAAAAAAATCATATAGACCAAACGGCATAGCTGACTTCACCTTACGAAAGTGCGCATCTGAAATCGCACCCTCAATAAAGGGTATTTGGCGAAACTGGTGACTATTCCAAAAAACAAAACGTCTCTGGACATGCTTTACTTTACTTGCAGAACAGAATCATCGCAAATCTCCGTATGAAAATATGTACAGTCACATGTACTCTAGATCTGGAAAAAGCATTTGATTAGATCTGGATGAAAGGATTAATGTTTAAACTGATACAAGCAAAGTGCCCTCGATTATTGGTAAGAATAGTTACTAGTTTCCTATCTGATCGTAAGCTGTCTATTGAGCTGGCCAGTTAAAGGTCTAGAATCACTGAGACTAAGGCGGGAGTAGCTCAAGGCTCAATTATAGCTCCGAAACTATTCAACTTCTTTATGCATGACTTTCCAAATCAACTTGACGCTACTTCGTCTGCAATACAATATGCAGACGATATAATTATTTTTTCGCATGCCCTAAGGCTACATATTGCTCTTAACTCTTTAAAAAGCTTCCGAATTTTATTCGAAATGGGGTATTAAATTATATTCTAGCAAATGTGAGTTAATATGCTTTCGCAATGCGAGTGGCAAAGGTCACCGCAGAAATTAAAAGCTTAAAACTTGTATTAAACGTGGACAACGTAGCTCTAGAGAATTAAATAAAGCACTTGCGGGTTAAACTATATCACAGATACAAATTCAACAGTCACACAAGATACGCTCTCCTTAAAGCTAAGATAGCAGCTGGCATTTTGGGTTCACTACTAAGGACTTAGGAACTAGAGTGCCGGGCGAAGTTACCCGAGTAAAAAACATTAATTAGACTCATTATATCATATTCTTTTTCCTGCTGGTTCACAATATCGCCGACGGTCGCAGAAGAGATGCAAAATACTAAGGCATTGCCTCTCTAAATACCGCAAGCCTGATAAAACATTTTTCTCAAATAGGTTGCTCTACGAAGTTACTCAAGTCCAGCTCTTAATGCAATATATAATTCAGCTCGCAAAATCTACTATCAAAAGATTTACTCAGAGACATATTCAGCCGAGGGTGTTTTTCACTCCCTAATGCAAGCTAATATATGTATATTAACTTCCTATTTTGATATAAGTAGGCCGAATTATGTATAGAATAATGACACTAGTAATATTGAAAAGCGAGATAATATATATTAACTCGCATCGTGTGTCGGCAGCCTAACGATCATTATTATGTACTTCCAATAGGACTAGGGAACAATGATTGGAGCTGGCTGCTACAGCCATCCGATTCTAATGATTATTAATTAAATTTTTATTCAGGCTCAATTCAAGGAATGTATCGATGGTAGCTTATGAACCTTCACCTGAAGGCGACCGTCCCTGAATCTCGAATGATCACTTCTTCATAAATAATCAGTTTTCAGTAGCAATTCCCAATTTCATAGAAAAATGTTTTCATAGCCCATGTAGATGTAGTGCAGAAACGGGGATCGAAATAAATTGTCACTTCTAACGATCTTGGCGGTAAACGGCTCTCTTTTCTTTGACTCCTAAGTTTTAGTATAAGTTAGGTTAGTTTAGATTAGATAATAAGTAGTAAAAATATTAATTTTAAGACATCTAGATAATATAAAATAATCTGAATCTATTCGCAAGCAATTAAGCAATGAAAATTTGTTTATTTCGAAATACTACCGACGATTCTAGACGGCATTGGAAGATACGTCATGATGGGAATGCAAAATGAAAGAACTAATAATATTTCTGGATGTACTCTATAAAAACAAACTGCCAACACGTCCGGCGAAACTTTATTATTCTTGGGACAAGTTGCGGATGCGTAGAAAGTCAATATGCATGTTAGAGTGGTTAGGGAAGCCTAAGTGAAAGGGGGTTCTTGGGCAGGGCAATAGTCAATTTAACACTTTGCGGAAACGTTCAAACGCTCCAGTACTTATAATCAATATTTCGTTCGTTTATTTATGCAAGTTTGAGTTTTTATGAGGGGAGGGGTAAGGCGTGATAGTAAGAGTGGGTGGATGTTAACAGTTTTTTAATTGATTGCTTGAATTACGTCCAATATTCTTTGTATAGAATGTCAGTTTCATAGACGAAGTTGTATAGAATTTTCATAAGATTCTGTGTATTTTACATTCACGAAACCAAACATTTGTATGAGAGGAGGTAGAGCAGGTAGGGGAATCGTAAAATTTGTGACGCAATTTTATTTCCTTTCTCTTGTAGTGTGCTCGTATAAAATTTCAAGTTCGTAGCTTTTAATTTGTTGGCTATTAGTTGATTCAATGAGATTGGTCGAAATGATACTTTTGTATGGGAGGGGGAGAAGAGCAAGCGCGATTTCAAAACTTTTAACGTAATTTCATTTCAATTATTTTTATAAGTTTTTATGCAAAATTTGAAATTGATAACTTTAATAGTTAGGTGATAATTGATTTCTTAAAAATGGTCGAAAAAATAATTTTGTATGGGAGGAGGTAGAAGTTTTAAAGATATTCGACTAGTTAATATTTAAAACTTTTAGAGATTTTTTTTTTGTGCATTGTATAAATTTTCAAGTTTCTTCCTTAAAATTTCATTAAAAAATTTTCAGTTTATGTGTTTTTTTCATTGTTTACGAAACACCTTGTGCACGTTAGACCCCCACTTCGGTGCATAACAATTTTGGAACAAATTAATATTTTTTTTCTATGTATATTAAATAGATGTATCGACATGCAAAATTTAAACTTTGTATCTTTTACCAAAGTCCTAAAAAAATTACTCAAAATTTTCAACATTTTTGTCTTCCACCTCCCTCCTCTTACACCCCCCATCTTAAATTTCTTACCAAAATTAAAAACTTTATAGCTCTATAAACTGACAAATTTTTGATTTTATATCTGTACTCAATTTTGAGTTATAATGATTTGTCGTTTTGGAAAGTGCGCCATTTTTGAAATGCTCCCCATTTCCCCCCACTACTATTACGTCCACATTTTATATTTTTTTCATATTTCGCTAATAAAGCTTAGTACACTTTTCAAGTTTCAATTACATAGCTTAAGAGATAGTCGAGATATTAATTTTTAAGTGTTTTTCTTTGCACCCCCTGACCCTCCGCCTTACAATAATTAGCCTCTTTCTAAGCTGTTTCTAGTAGGTCTATATGCTACCTTAATGGTCCCAAGATAGGAATTTTTTGTGATTATTAATTTTGAAGATATAATCATTTGAAAAAACAATTCGGCCGATAATTTGATTTTAGCCCCCCCCCCCCCTTTTCGGACGCCAATGGATAAAAAAATTTGATTCTTTTTAGAGTTTGCCCCACAATCCTCTTCATACCTCTGCTAATTTTCAGCTTCCTATCTGTAGTCATGGTGGAGATATTAGTAAGTGAAGTTTTTGACTCTTCCCCCCCCCCCCCCCTCCTAACATTTTCCACCTGACACACTCCTAAATTTAGATAATCCACCCAAAAATGAACATTCTACCTTTAACGGTCTCGGAGATATGAGTCTATATGTACGGCGTACGGCGGGACGGATATTTTTTTTTTTGCATTTTTAGGCTAATTTAGTCATGAAACGCGAAAAAAAAAATTTCAGGGTAGCAAATTTTTTTTTTCTGTGTCGATCACAATACTTTATTATTAGAATAATAAAGTAAAAATCGGAACGAATTTGGCGCACTAAAAAAATAATAAATGTTTCGATGGTTTGGTGAATGTTTTCACAGTGCATTTCGAATTGAAAGAAAAGATTTCCGGATTCTACACTATTACGCTTTCGGTCTTTGCTTAGAAATTTATCAAACTGATCGACAGTTACAAAAGACTATTATTTTATACAGAATGAGGTTAATTTCTACTACGCTGAAGTATTTTGGAAATCAAGTCAAAACAATACTTACTTACCTTTTGTTTGGGAGGTGGTAAAAGCAGAGGCTCCCCCTCCTCCCTTTGTAATTTTTGTATGTAACATTGAACGTAGTATATAGAATATTTCACGCTGAATTTAGATTTTCTTTCGTTCATAATTTTCGAGGAAATTGAACAATTTTTGTCTGAATTTATGGTATTTGCATAGGAGGTGGCAGAGAAAGTGGGAGATTTTGGATGATTTTGAATCTGCCTATCAACATCCTAATCGTATTGCTTTGTTACAATTTTAAAGTCGGTAGCTCTCATATGTTCGAAAGAGAACAACTTTTCTTGAACTTCCAATACAAAAATTTGTATGGGAGGTGGTAAAAGGAGTGAGGTGAAGGTGATATTTTTTTAGCATTTATTACAATTATTAAGGGACAAATTCTGGCAAAATTTCAAGTTTATACTTCTTAAAGTTTCTATGAAAATGGGTTAAATGTACTTACCAAAATTCTTCATTTGTATGGGAGGGGGTGGAAGGAATATCCGATTCAAAACCAAATTTTTGACATCAATTATATTTAAAATAGTATACTTTTCTCAAATTTTAAAGTTGAGAACTTTGACGATTTTGAAGAAAACTAATTTAATTGAAATTCCGAAATTTCGTAAAATTTGTATGGGAGGGGGTAGAAGGAGTGAGGTAAAGTTGATAGTTTTTTCCAAAATTCGTTGCAATTATAATAAAATTAATTATGACAAAAATTGTTTCATTTTGCTTTGCTAGTTGCAATGCAAACCAAATAAATGCATTTTTGAAAATTGTGCATTTGTATGGGAGGTGGTAGAAGGAGTAAGGAGATCAGATCAATATTTCTTAAGGTTAATGGTATTTATATCATTATCAGCTGAAATGGTTGGGGGGGGGGGGTAATGTGGCCCGTTCACGAACTGAAAGTTAGGTTTTTTACTAAAAATTACACACAACAAATTTCAGCACGAGCACGAGTTTGTATGTGGGACGGTGGAAAGATTGGAGAGATCTAAATTATTTGCATACCATCAGATTTATCAGATTTATGATAAAAATAATATATTCTAAATTTCAAATTATTCGGTCCTATGGTTTTCGAGAAAATTTGATTATTACATATTTTTGAAAATGAGTCATTTTGTATGGGAGGTGGTAGAAGACGTGGGATTATTGAAATTATACCAAACGCAGATTACATCTCGAAGCATACCTAATAAATTCTGAAAGTTTCATTATAATCGGTTCAGCCGTTTTTGCCTAAAAGCCGGAAAGACAGACAGACAGACAGAGAAGAATTTTAAAAGCATGTGTTGCTGTGTCCAAATAAAGCGAAACACTAATTTACAGTCATTTATAAACAAATAACAAACAGACACTACAATTATATTTATATGTATAGATTTCATATTTCACATTTCATCGCTGAGTGATTTATAGCTACCCGCCTGTAGTATGGTTAATTTGATGTCATCAATCAAAACCAGTCGAATGTCATTAAGCATCTTTGAATGCTACACATTAATTAAAAACAACCCGGTAATCTTGATTTCAATCGCAATTTTTGTCAGATTTTATGAAACAGTTGACAGGTAATTAATTGTAAAATTAATTTTTTTTTACACATACGTACGTGTACGCAGTTTTACGCACAAAAAAAAAATTCATGTCGTGATCCCGGACCTTATTAAAAATTTTATAGTATAATTATTTTAATTTTGTATAATTTAATGACAGGTTAGGGCTTTGTTGTTGCATTGATGTATAGTGGAATATATTCGGTCACACTCTCACTTATTGATGTATCCTCGGAATCAAACCCACGTCCGATCACATATCATGCGGTTTCTTTGCATTTTATACCTTCCTACCTGTCCAAAGATTCACCCAAAATGTAAGCGTATGATTTTCGGGTTTCGACTTTACCTTGACATTTCAGGTTAAAGTCGCGTTATTGGCCACTGTCGTCAAAGATTTCATCTCGCAGTTTTATGAACCTGTTTTTTCTCCATCTTCATCTTATTTCTGTACGACTATGTTTCTGACTGTTACTGCTGTTACTGGTAATCTGGTTTTCAAGGTTAAAGATGGCATTAACATTTCTTTTCGTTAAGCTATTCAATTAAATTTTTTGTTAAACGCGTTAGTGATGTTGCTGGGTACCTTTTGAGATTATTAATTCGTTCGGACTATGACACTAAGATTTAGTTCGAAACATCTATTAGGTATCTTATATCTATGAAGATATTCAGCTTTTATATACGGTTTTAGTATTTCACTGACGACACCAGGATATTCCTTATTAACATTTGGTTATGCCTTAATATATACACACGTTCCATATAGTTATAGATATTTGTCTATGCTAAATTTTGAAACCAGAATGCCTATATGGTATACATATGTATAACTAAAGTTATACACGACATGATTTGATTCCGTACTAAATGAACGAAGTTTGCATTAAAATTTAATAATGTTCTTTGTGTAATTTTGAAGCGTAGTGTATTAAATTTTTCTAGGAGTGCTATTTTTGAAAGTGTGCGGAATATAGTATAAATAAATATGGAGGGTGCGCAGGGCGCCGTAGCATCCTCTTTTCATGTCCAAGTTATGGTCAGTTTTATTACTGTAAGACTGTCAGATATTCTTTTTTTCTCGTAAATATATGTAGCTATGACTAAAATAGTTTTCCAAATATGTGGAACGCAACCACAATCACGTTAACTAAAACCATAAAACTACATACAGTGGCTCACAGCTTATTTCGTGCAGCTACAAATTTGAAATTTGTTACGCTGTTATTGGAAAACTATGTAAAATATTGACAAGATTTAAATGCCATTAAAACACAAATATTTATTGTTTAAGTTAGGAACTTCAAAAATAACATAATTGTTGTTTGGAATACTTAATTAATAAAAAATATGAAAATACTGCTTAATTCTATGTCACAGCTTATTTCATGCACTGACACTTAGGCCTTACTTTACAGAAAAAAGTTAAATTTTTTACTTCAGTATTTGGTATGGTAGCCTATTGCATTTATTACATCTGTAAGTCTGTTTGGCATAGAGTCCACAAGTTTTTGGGTAGTTTCTGGGGTAATTTTCGTCCACTCCTCCAAAATAGTTTTTTCAATTGTTCCTTGTTGGAAGTACTATGTTTTCGAATATTATTTTCCAAACTTGCCAATAAATTTTCTATTACATTCATATCTGGACTCCGTGCCGGCGGGGACATAACATGCGGGCAGTTCCAAATCAGCCAAGATTGCACAATACCAGACTTATGCTTAGGGTCGTTGTCTTGGTAGAAACGGAATATGTTTGGAATTTCAAGATTCGCAGCACTCTGGAGCAAATTTTTTTTTCAAAATGTTGAGGTGGTTTTGTTCATGATACCTTCAATGAACTTCAAATTTCCAATCCTGGCTGCCGACATACAGGCCCAAACCATTACGCTTCCGCCGCCATGCTTCACTGTAGCTTTTACATTTTTTTTGTAGCTCAGTATTAGGTTCCCGCCATACGTATGCCATGCCATCAGAGCCAAAGATATTAAATTTAGACTCGTCTGAGAATATGACGCTGTTCCAGAAGTCCGAATTTTTATTGGCGTGCTCTTTAGCAAAGGCAAGGCGACTCAACTGGTTTCTTCTGCTTATGAATGGTTTTTTTCTAGCTACTCGACCATTGACGTTGTGGTCTCGGAGCACGCGGCAGACAGTTTCTGCACTGCATGACTTACCTAGTCCTTGCTGTATCTCCGCGACTAGTTTTGGAGCCGTTAACTTTGGGTTCGCCTTGATTTTACGTACCATAAATCGTTAGTCAGACTAAAATTAACAAATTGAGCAATTTTCCGCTGGGAAGGCCCGTTCTTGAAATGACTCATCACCAATTCTCGCTGCTCAATTGTCGTGCGACGACCTATTTTTTCAAAAAGCACTTCTTGTCCTGTACACGTAAAATATCACACTAAATATTGACTATAGCTAGTTGCCAATTCTTCAAAAAAAGTAAAGAAAAAGAAAGTCCCGTTATACAGTGCGAAACGATCGGACAGAAGTGGAGATAAGTACATATCTGCATGAAATAAGCTGTGGACTGCGTTTCTGCTGCACCATCGGTCTTTTCAGCCTTAAGAGTGTCAGAATTTATTTTTGTAAACTTTTTTTTTATTTATTGTAATCAGTAAACATGTTTTTCTATATCTACCTTCAAAATTTCATGATTTTCTAATTAGTTTCTAAAATACAGTGTTCTATAGTTTAAAAATAGCACTGCACGAAATAAGCTGTGAGCCACTGTAAATGTATTTCAACTATCGCTTCTTTAGAGAGATCTTCTTGAACGGAATTATAAAGTACAAAGGGCTGTTTGGGGAAATGTTGCGATTTCCATGTTTTTTTTTTTATTCCTCATTGTTTTCTTGCGTAGATTCAATCAAATTCCTGTTAAGACCCCTTATAGGGGCATAGGACAGAAACAACTCTATTCCACAAGGCGCGATCCCGAGCATCGGCCTTAAGCTGTTGCCAGGACTTGTTTATTCCTCTGGCCTCCTGCTCAACTGCTCGCTTCCATGTGTTACATGGTCGACCAACCCGACGTCTTCCTTGAGGATTATAATCCAGAGCCTGTTTGGCGATGTTTCGCTCTAGTTTCCTCAAAGTATGACCGATCTACTGCCACTTCCGCCTTTGAATCTCAATACCTATTCTAGTCTGGCCAGTTGTACTCTAAAGTTCGTCGTTGGAGATCACTTCTGGCCAGAATATTCCTAAAATGCGTCGGATGCATTGGTTCACGAAAGTCTGTAGTTTCTTGGTAAGTCGAACGGTCACTTTCCACGTAGTACAACCATATAACAACATGGATTTGACGCATGCGTCAAAAACTCGCACCTTCGTGCGAAGGGAGATCTCTCTTAACCTCTAGAAAGAGAAAGGATACCGAAGGCCCGACGAGCTGCGTAGATTACGATACAAATATTCAATGGGGAGTGGGTATGGAGACTCGAAAAATTGTAAAATCTGTAAATTTTCCCCTGTTTCTAAGGTTTTCTGAAATTTTGCATTTCCTGACTGATATAGAGATTAAGTGCGCTATTGAGGACGATTTGTTTGTGCACTATTGAGGACGATTTACTTGTGCGCTATTTAGGACGATTGGCTTGTGCTTTTGTTGTAGAAGGCATACGCTAAGTGCACGAAAATAATCGTCTGGACGTATTTTAACTGCTTTACATGATATGCCTTGCAACAACTAAGCTTGGGTCTCGGGAGTGTGCAAAATTTTCCAAAAGCAACTTTTTTGCCTCCTAGTAGATGATCTATTTTAAACTTTAAATATATTTATCGTGTGATTCTGAATTTATATTATTTATCCCAAATAATTTGTTTAATTAATTTTCTTACTTAAAGAGACTTAATATATATAGAAGATTATATGACATATATTATTAACTAGCGATTGCCCGCGACTTTGTCCACGGAAGAATCGCAAAATAAGCAATTTTTGAGAACGTAGTTAGTAATATGTACATTATGTGAGATATATAATCTGTTTAGTTTAAGCACAATGGTTTGTATTTTGTTGGAATCAGAACCATAAGTTATTAAAAATGAAACCACGAATCTCGCATTTCTATGGGACAAGCTCGTGATCAAATCAATCCCGTGATTTGAGATCATATAAGTGTGGAAGAGCGTTAAGGACATGTGAATAGTTGTAGCTTGTGTTTATTAAAAAAAAGGACCAAATAAAATAACGTTTAGCTTAAAACCATAACAGGACTACAATTGTGCGTAAAACCCAATCATACGATACTATAGATGAAATAAAAATTTTTGTGATCTTAAGAAATTTTGAATGGGCAGTGGTAGAAAGGGTGACAGTACTGAACTAATTTATTTCACATCATGCAAGATTAGCTATAAAAATGTTTTGTACCAAATGTAAGCTTGAAAAATTTAATAGGTACTGAGAAACTTAGCGCATTGGATTTAATGAAATTTTGCAATTTGTATGGGAGGTGGTAGAAGGATTGGGGGATTTTTGGTGGTTTTTCGACATTATTAAATTGATATATTTTATATATTAGATCAGTAACGTTCACACTTTTGAAGAAAATCGAATTTTGAAAAGTTGTGGAATTGTGTCACATTGTATGGGAAGGGATATAAGGAGTGAAGCTAATCGGTTAATTTTTTCCCGATATTAATAATAATGCTAATTAAAGATTTATTACAACATTTTAGCTCGATGAAAGTTATACGTATTGAAAAAATTGGTGTAGAGTATTTCATGAAAAAGTGCAATTTGTATGGGAGGTGGTGGAAGGAGTGAGGAGTTCTTAGTAGTTTTTTGAGAAACTACTACAATCATCATGCAGTTGATTTATTTAAAATTTCAGATCAGTAACATTCAAACTTTTTAAGAAAATCGAATTTTTTAAAAGTCGTGGAATCGTGTCACATTGTACTGGAGGGGGTAAAAGAATAACTTCACTCCTTTTACTCCTTTCTCGAAGTCCAGAAACATGAGATGTAGTGGCTGACCCACTTCGGCGGACTGCTCCAATATTATCCGCACGGTATTTGTGTGGTCGGTACAAGACCCTTCACGGATTCCAGCCTGATAAACTTCGAGAGTGCACTCCACGACATCACCAATCCTACTGAGAATTACGTTAGCCATGATTTTCGATACGGCAATTGCCACAATTCCGAAGGTCGCTCTTCTTCGAAATTTTCACAATGACGCCCTCCTTTCATTCAGTCGGATATCTTCCTTCCGTTGAGCTAAAATTCGAAACCTTTGACATCGATTGTTCTTGCACTGGTGCCCAAACTCTAATTGGCGAGGGTTTGTTACTATACAGTTACTCTTCACGTGATGTGTCGTGTTGTTATCTTATAAATAACATGTGAATAATATTTTTTTAACTGGTGGGCTAAAAACCATTTTCTGACGTAGAGAAATAGTATTTCCTAGCCTATCCTAGAAGTTTGCACATTTGCATAGAAATCGATTCACCAAATTTTATATGGGGTCAACGATACCGCATCCATTCTTCGCATTTCGACGTTCTTACCGTCATCGATTCTTTGGATTGTGATATAAGACAAAGATTTCGAGATCGCACTATTGATTCTATAAGAATTATTTGCTCACGTATTTAAGCGTAATACTTTTAATCAAGATCAATAAAAACTAAAAAAGGAATAATTTAAAATTCAAATGATGCGAACAATCTTTTTCAAATTAACCGCTTCGAGCGAATGAACTCACTTTTGTAGTTTATTTTAAAACAAACTAAAAATCTTGAATAAACTCTTTAAATAATTAACATATCTTGCATGTTCAAAACAAAAACCCACCTTTTCAAATTTCGAAATAATCATTTCAAAATCAAGAAACAACTTTTACAACCTGCAACAAGAACTGTTTAAATTATTTTTAATGAACGATAAATAAATTAATAAGCAGCAGTCCCTACGTGATTGAATGAGTATATATAATTCATTATTATGCATTAGTCACCAATGATCTGTAAATGCTGATCTGATTTTCTCTTTTACAAACAGCAGGAAACCAGTGGCGGCTCCTCAGATGAGGCAGGTGAGGCACTTCCTCACAAAAATAAATCTACGTATGAATATTGAAAACAGATTCATCCATATAATACTATATATATCAAAAAATTTGTATCAGCTGTAACAGCCGATAGTAACAGTGTTATTAATTTTTCATAGTAATGTAGTGTTTTTTTTTTTCACTGAATCTGTCATTGACCATATATTTTTATTTGTATATTCTGGAACTTTCCTCTATCTCGTAACAAAATGCTTTTTAGGCTGAGGTTAGATCAAGTTTGCCTGAAAGCTCCATACAAGACCGTTGCTAGTATCACTTTGTTGTTATATATCTAGTACGAGAGAAAAACAGAGGGCGTTCGAAATTCGTAACATCTGCTAAGGCTGCTGTCAAAGTGCCTCAAAGGTTCAAGTCAACATCGATTCGATTGCAGCATGTGTCTAACCTTTAGATTTCTGCATGTAAGCGTTTGAAAAGAACATGTTGTCGTTTGACGTTTTGTTGAAGAACATCTGTGGTTATATGAGTTTAATTTTATTTTTTCATTATATCATGTTGTAGTTTAATTAATCAGATCAATTAAAATCTTCGATAAGGGAATAATGCTTTAAATAAAGAAATTTCAGGCTACGTTATAACGAATCTTCGAGAAAACGACTTATTTCGTTATAGGGAAACTAATTCGAACGAAAATTATGACAAAAAATAAATAATTGCCAATGGTTATTAAGAACCATTCCATAAATAAGGACAATCCCATTTTTTATTAAATGCTTTCTTCGAAACACAATTGGGTAAAGTAGACAAGTAGAGACCTGGAACGCGGAAAAGTCACACCTTGATTGAACTAAATACCTTTTCAATGGTATTTAGTTTGTTTATTTTGTATCATTGATTTGGACTGAACTGCGTTTACAAGAAAAAACGCTTATCCTTTTAAATAAGTAAATTAAGAGCCATGGGGGTAAATTCTTTATTTTATGACAATCGAAACAGCATTTAAAATTTATCCTCTTTTGATGCAATTACCATTACACTGTTAATAGCTTAAGGGTAATTTTAGCAACAATAGTTGTTTTTCAAGTTATTCTATTAGCGAAGCAACAATATTAATATTAATAAAATTGGAACAGTTGAATAAAACGATTAGGATCATAAAAAATAAAGTAATTAGTTCTACTACAACCGTATTTCATTGCCGATTTTGAAGTGCTTTATTTTCATGGTTTCATTTATCTATATATTTATAACAAAAAAGCATGGAGAACAAATGGACAGTGTGCGTTACAAAATGCTGGACAGATACTAATCGGTAGATACGAAACAGACTTTTAACACAAAATTATGCTGAACAACGCGCGCCGTCATAGAGAATAGGGACCATAGTAATGTTCTTTTATGAGTAAAAAAAGTCGCGAAGGCCTTATGTATACGTATAATAATTGTACAACTGAAAAGGAAACCTTGTATGATAACAACAAAGCAAGAACTCTAAATGTCCAACTCTTGATGTCGATAACTGTCTCTGTATATATAAAAAGAAAAAACATTTTAGTGCAGTGCGCATGAAAAATATTGCGTTTTGTCCTGCCCTTCTTCAAGCTCTTGTGGGCTTATCGAATGTAAGGATATCACGCTCTGGAATGAAAGATCGGAAGGCGGTACCAATGAATGGCGTTTGTGTGCTTCTTGTTTCCGTCTCGCTCTGGCCTTAAGTTCTTGAGTGCTTGTCAAATGAAATCTGATTGGAGTACGGGGAGAGTTTGAAATTTCCCTTTCACCCTTTCTTTCATCACTATGCTGTATTTCAGTGAAAATCCAGAACCGTAACAGATAGAGTCCTGGAACCCAGAAAAGGCACACCATGATGAAAATACATTTCCAATGGTAATTAGTTTGTCTATTTTGGATCATTGGATTGGACTATAGTGTGTTTACAAAAAACCGCTTATTCTTTTATATATGTAGATTGTTACTAAGATAAAACTTGAATAATTTTTTTGAAGAGTTGACTTTCAATTTGAAAAGTTTCATTTTGCAATGCTAGTCGTTTAAAATTTATTAGAAATTATTGGAAAATTTTCTTAAGTTACTATAAATATGACAGCTATGTAACAAAATATTGTTTTTGTAGTTTCATGGAGTATTTTTAAAAATATACCTACAAACCGTATTGTAAATTGCAACCCCCCGCTTTATCAAGCGGATATCATTAAATTAGCAAGGTAATCCTGTAATTGAATATTCCTAAATAGCGACGCGGACTGTCTAATTATTATTTTTC
This sequence comes from Chorisops tibialis, assembly GCA_963669355.1. Classification (NCBI taxonomy): domain Eukaryota; kingdom Metazoa; phylum Arthropoda; class Insecta; order Diptera; family Stratiomyidae; genus Chorisops; species Chorisops tibialis. Next base: position 278,728,032 of record OY770262.1, read on the forward strand.
ATTCCATATATTGTTTGGATTTGACTAAAGGTGAAATTCACCGTAAACGAACTCGACTGGAAATGAAAAAACGAGTAATTACGGTGCATCGTATCGCATTATGCATCGAGTACGATTCGAGCCTTCAAGTGTGCATCGAATGCTCGTATCTGTAACTAAATTTTTCGCTTGACGAATACCTCAATACACCGCGACTCGACTCCGGTTTATTTATACAAGTGAAGCCTCGGTAAACAATAAGTGCTTTCAGTATTTACGAGCGATTAATTGAATGCATCAACCGCATATACGTGATCCGAAAGGGCTTAAATTCGTTCCGCACTCGCTCCGGATGGATGCAATGAGGCTGCAACAGCGGGAGCACGCGAAATAACCAACGCCGGAGAAAAAACTGAGTGTTTTTCTTTCGCCGTAGCTTTTCCTATCCAATTCCTATGCTGCATAACATCCGTACTTTTAGCAATCGTTAGTTTTCTTCGCTTGCGTTGTTTTATTGCAATGCAACTCCTCTTCAATGCCTCGGTTACACGGATTACTCTGCAAGAAATGCTCTTAAAAGCATGGAAAATTTATGACACGAAAGACTTATGTTAATAGCAATGCATTAAACTTTGTATACATATACCTACATATGTCTACCTGAATGATTCATAATAATAATTGTTAACGGATGCCTAAAAGTTAATTCTCTCTTCTGTTTTGCTGGAATTGCAACATGGAGGATGGAGCTTACCATAAAATTAATGGAGTGAATCTTGAGATTTCAGTTTTAATTAACTTAAGCTGGTAATGATTTGGTTTAGAGCAGCAAACTAGTTATTAACGTAACTGGAATTTATAGATGCTAGTTAATTTCTAGGTTAATATTAGACAAGGTCGGAACAAATTAGTGTAATAAAATATTTATAAGACAATCGGAAATTTTTCGATCAGACCAAAAATTTCACTCTTTTGAGGTTACTCCCATTGATCACTATTCCTAAAAACTATACAGGCCTGTGAGAAACACAATTTTTCTTAAATCATCCTTTTCTGTGGAGATTTACACAAATTCTCGTGAGATCGCTGGCATCAAATGCGAATAGAGGATAAAGTCTTTTCGTCTTTACTTCTTATTCGGGGCGTACCACAAGGCTCAAAGCTTGGTCCATTATTTTTCATTCTCTACTTCAATGTCTTGCGTAACGTCCTTCATGGCTTCAATAATTATGTACATACAGGATATACATATATGCTGCTGATGCTCTGCGATACGTGAGTAGACCGGTGGGATTTATAGAAGATTGTGTTCCGCGTATCGATGACGAAGTAGCAAGAGTTTTTGGATGGTCAACTCAAAATAATTTAATACTAAATAAGAAAAAGTCACAATTTATCGTCTATTATCCTAAACTTAATAATCTTGACTCATTTGACTTGGATTTTTTCTTTTTATTGCTGCTTACTATCCTTTTTCTTGCAATATTTATAACTTTGTAGTTTTTTTTATGGTTATCGTAATAAACTTAGGGGGTCTCCCTTTAATGTGCGATGCTCAGTTTATTCAACACAGTGGAAATAGGGCAATTAGCAGGGAGGTACTAGAGGGAAGAGTTTGAAGTGGCGGTGAACGTTGTTCTCAATCTGCTGGAGGTTGTATTCAGTGGGAAAGTGACCGCCTGGTAGTGAATTCCGCAACACTATCGTCCGGGGGATGACGGACTGCCTAAACTTCACTGTTCTCAACGGCAAGGGTTTCACAGTGTACTGGAGTGAGCGTGCAGCTTGGCTAGTATTTCGGCGGGCATTGAATATAGGTGGTATTAGGGTATTTTCTTGCTGCATTTACCATGGAAGTATCTAGAGTAAATGAAGAGTACTCGGATATTTTGACGATGCTCGAGGGAGTCAATTGAGGCCGATATAGCTTCATCTCCATTTAATTGGAACGCATGTTTCTAGATACGGTCAAGTAGAGCCAGATAGGATTTTCGGGCGCTAGCCCAAACATGCCAGTTGTACTCAAGACGTGGTCGGAGGTAAGCCTTATAGATGGTAGCTAGATCGGATGCAGAAAAGTATTTATTACACTTCCGCAGAATTCCTAGACGTTTTGAAGCATCAAGAGCAACTTCGTAGATATGTTGGCTCCAATCAAGGCGATTGTTAAATCTTACACCTAGTAATGTGAAGTCTACAATCTGTACGCCATTTAAGGACATATTAGCGGCCGACGTCGGAACGATATGTTTGAGATATAGATGATAGGACTGGAGTAAAATGAGATCAGATTTCAATGACTGTATTGACTCGTTACGGCATGAAGCCATTGATGTTGGTCTGTGCTGTCATCTGCGAAACAATGAATAGGATTGAGAGTAGATGACAGAAGGTCGTTTATGAAGACTAAAAGGAGGGTAGGAGATAAAACTGAAAAAGGTGCAGAAGTTACTCCGCCTAGCACGACTCTAATAGAGCGCTCGGAGAGAAAACTTTCAATCGATTTAACAAAACCTATGCTAAGACCATAGGCCTTCAGTTTGGCTAAGAGATTTGTACCAAACTTTGTCGAACGCTTTAGCGATGTCAAGAGCAATTATATGACCTTCTCCCGAAATGTGGATGCAGGAGTTCCAACGCTCCGTTAAATAGACAAGGATATTGCCAGTAGAACGTCCCAAGCGAAATCTATATTGCCGATTTTTATCCACTAGAAAGAAGACTAACCTGCGACTGATAGCAGTTTCCAATACGGTTGAAAGCACTGAGGTAACGGCTATGGGGCGATAATTAGCGGGGTTCGCTCTGCTTCCTTTCTTAGGAATTGTCTGAACATTCGCGACCCTCCAAATCTGAAGGAAGCACCCTGAAGAGTAAGAAAAATGATAGTACGAGTACGAGTGCTTCATTTTCGAAAGATAGCGTGATAATGCAAGCGCAAACGTTTAGGTATGGTCAGTTGCTCCTAAGAAGTCTGCGGAATATGACAGGCAGTTGGTGAAAGTAATAGTTAAGGAATATCATCCTTTTGCCATCACAGAAGACAAAGAATTTCGAAAATTCGTCGAAATAATAAGTTCTGGTTATTGTCTGCCGAGAAGAAAAGCGATTTCAAAAAGTCTTGTATCTATCAATGTTATACATTGATTCTCTGCAGTTTGTTTGACAGCAGTAGCGGATGGACGTCAGTATCCAACGAAAGTTTTGTGGCAGTTACTACTCATTTCATTGAAAATGAATCTTTTGAATTACGATCTGCTTTACTGGGTTGCTTTTCGTTTAGTGAAAATCTAACTGCTAGTAATATGTATAGCTCTAGACAAGGTAGCTGAGTTTGGTCTTGAAAATAAAGTCGTAGCAGTCGTTACCGATAATGCTGCTAATTTGAAACCAGCTGTTCGTTTAAATAACTGGAGAACAACTTCATGCTTCGCACACTCCCTTAATTTGATGGTACAAGCAGTATTGTCGAACAAGACATCTATCGGGGGTTTGTTAGAAAAGGTAAAAACATAGTAGGACATTTTAAAAAAACTCCTCCTACCCTTTCCAAATTACATTTTATGCAAGAACAAATGCATCTTCCCACCATGAAATAGATACAAGACATATCAACAAGATGGAACTCATCTTTCGAAATATTAAATAGAATATTAAATAAACTGCCAACAAGTCGGGCGAAACTATATTATTCTTGGGACAAGTTGCGGATGCATGGAAAGTCAATATGTAGGTTAGAGTGGTTAGGGAAGACTAAGTGAAAGGGGATTCTTGGGCTTTGTGGAAACGTTCAAAAGCTCCAGTATATATAATCAATATTTCGTTCGTTTATTTATGCAAGTTTGAGTTTTGTGAGGGGAGGGGTGATAGTAAGGGTCGATGGATGTTAATAGTTTTTTAATTGATTGCTTGAATCACGTCCAATATTCCTTGCATAGAATGTCAGTTGCATAGACGAAGTTGCATAGAATTTTCATACGATTCTATGTATTTTACATTCACGAAACCAAACATTTGTATGGGAGGGGGTAGAGGAGGTAGGGGAATCGTAAAAATTGTGACGCAATTCTATTTCATTTCTCATGTAGTGTGCTCGTACAAAATTTCAAATTCGTAGCTTTTAATTTGTTGATTTAATGAAGTAGGTCGAAATGATACTTTTGTATGGGAGGGGGTAGAAGGGCAAGCGCGATTGCAAAACTTTTAAAAAAATTTCATTTCAATTATTTTTGTAAGTTTTCATGCAAAATTTGAAATGGATAGCTTTTAAGCGTTAGCTGATAACTGATTTCTTAAAAATGATCGAAAAAATAATTTTGTATGGGAGGGGGTAGAAGAGGTAAGGGAATTGCAAAATTTTTGAAGCAATTTTCTTTTTCTTCTTCTGTAAGGTACTCTTAAAAAATTTCAAGTTCGTAGCTTTTAATTTATTGGTTATTAGATGATTTAATGAAATTGGTCGAAATCATACTTTTGTATGGGAGGGGGTAGAAGGGCATGTGCGATTTCAAAACTTTTTAAATAATTTCATTTCAAATATTTTTATAAGTTCTAATGCAAAATTTCAAATTGATAGCTTTTAAGAGTTAGGTGATAATTAATTTCTTAAAAATGGTCGAAAAAATAATTTTGTATGGGAGGGGGTAGAAGTTTTGAAAGGATTCTACCAGTTAATATTTCATACTTTTAGGGTTTTTTTTTAGATGTATTTCCCAAATTTTCAAGTTTCTACCTTAAAATTACATCCAAAAATTTTCAGTTTTCGTGTTTTTTTCGCTGCACATGAAACACCTTGTGCCCATTAGACCGAGGTGGTCGGTTCGTAACAATTGTGGATCAAATTACTATTTTTTTCTATGTATATCAAATAGATGTATACACATACCAAATTAAAAGTTTCTATCTTTAACCAGAGTCCTAAAAAAATCACTCAAAATTTTCAACATTTTTGCTTACCACCTCCCTCCCCTTACACCTCCCAACTTAACATTTTTACCAAAATTAACTATTGTATAGTTCTACAATCTGACAAATTTTCGATTTGATATCTGCACTCTTTTTTGAGATATAAGAATTTGTAATTTTGAAAAGTGCACCATTTTTGAAATGCTCCCCATTTCCCCCCACTACTATTATTTCAACATATTATATTTTTTTTGTATTTTCCTGGTATAGCTTAATATAAGTTTTAAGATTCAATTACAAAGCTTAAGAGATAGTTAAGATATTAATTTTTAAGTGTTTTTCTTTGCACCCCCCGTGACCCTCCCCCTTACAATAATTAGCCACTTTCTAAGTTGATTCCAATGGACCTATATGCCACTTTAATGGTCCCAAAATATGAATTTTTTACGATAAGTAATTTCGAAGATATAATCATTTGAAAAAACAATTCGGCCGACAATTTGTTTTTAGCCCCCCCTTTTCGGACGCTAATGGATAAAAAAATTAAATTATTTTTGGAGTTTGTCCCATAACCTTCTCCATACGTGTACTAATTTTCAACTTTCTACCTGCATTTGTGAGGGAGATATTAGCAAGTGTAGTTTTCGACTTTTTCCCTTCCCCCGCCTCCCCGTTCCACCTAACATCCCCCAAAATTTAGCAAATAGAGCTCATTTACCCAACCAACAATCCATCTAAAAACGAACATTCTACCTTTAACGGTCTCGGAGATATGAGTCCATATGTACGGCGTACGGCGGGACGGATTTTTTTTTTGGCATTTTTAGGCTAATTTAGTCATGAAACGCGAAAAAAAAAAATTTCAGGGTAGCAAACTTTTTTTTCTTGTGTCGATCACAATACTTTATTATTATAATAATAAACTAAAATGAAAGATGCTGTAATCTCTTGCTTGGATTTAGAGAATAGCAAGCTTCTCACTATTTCCTCTGAAGTTTTCTTTTAGTTTTAAATAAGTTGGTAATTATTTTGGAAATATTTAACGACATAACAACGGACGTTGAAAAACCTGTATCTATTTCTAAAGTACTAATTTTTATCCGGACTATAAGCAACACATCGACAAATGGTTGTCTATTACTGACCTACCAGTGCAACTTGAATCATTTCTTCAATTCCTTAAAGGGTAATTTCAATCTAAATTTTCTTATCTAGAAGACAATGAAATTTATATGCAGGCAACAAATCTAGATCCGCGTTTTAAGCATCACGGAATGACGACCGACAAATGTAAGACCGCTTATGAAACCTTTATCTGCTAATTAGCCGAAATCAAAACATCAATCACCTCATCAATAACAGAGGTAGTTCTTAAAAAAAATCACGATTATATGAAGAGTATGATCTTCAATTTAAAAAAACCGCTGAAGCAAATTCTAACTATCAACGATCCCCAAGTATTATTAAACTCGATAAATACATCTACTACTTCTACAATGGCGCTACAGCCCAAATCGGACCTTGGCCTCCTGATATTCAGGTTCCTTAACATTTTATATTACTTATTGTGGAAGGGTTGTTAGACCTTCGCACAACCCTCTTTCTACGAATTTTTCATTTTCGTAGATTGAAGTGACCAAGGTATATCCAAGCAGGCAATGTGCTGGAATTATATATTGCGTCGACCGGTATTTGAACTCACGACCTTCGCATTACAAGACCAACATGCTACCTACTAGGCTATGCCCTAGCTCGATAAATACATCAGTGAGCCAATAATCCACATCACAGCCCTTTGCAATACTGAAGCGAAAAAAAACTTACTTACCCTCGCTTATATAAGTTTGCCAAAAGAAGATTGGGTTTAACCGCTACATCAGAGCGTTGCGAACGTATATTTTCAAAAGCTGGACAACATTGACAGAAGATCTCGGCTTGCGTCAAGAAAAATGGAGGAAATAATGTTTTTGAACCAAAATTTAAAGTAATAAAAAAATATAATATTATAACACTTCATTTTGAACTTTTGTTTAAATTATTATTTAGAAATATCTAAATAATCTATTTTCCGCACCTTATTTTCACGGACGTGGAATTGTTTACATTTGTTTTTTTACGTACTTTACTACTTACTATTGTGAAAGATCAATTTTGCAAATTATTATTTTTTTGTTATTTGAAATAATAAAAATTTTGGTTTGTATAAAATAATATAATAATTTCTTTTTGTTTAACTATTTCTTTAGTTGTGTTGTACTGAAAAGAGTTATTTTCACTATCATTTACCATTAAATATACAATCTATCGTATGTCATGCCCTAAAACGAGGGTGAACTAAACGAACTAAGATAAAGAACTATACATTTTTGATGAACTAGAACTAGTGAACTAGTTCACAAAAACGAACTATTTTTCCCACCTCCAGCCAGAAGGCCAAAGTCCGATTTGAGCTGTAGTGCCATTGTAGAATATAATATAAATTTGATAAGTACTTGATTCATTGTGTACCTTCAAATTATAGCATTTGTTTTGTATGGAAAGTATTGTAAAGGAGGCGTGAAGGTTTTGATGATTTTTCCACATACCTTTTGAAAACGTAGTATTTTAAATATTCAAACCGAACGAACGAGGTTTTTAGGTTTTTTGAGTGACAATACGAGCTTAGATTTTTGATTAAACTTATGATACATACTTTCAAATTTCATCTAGAGCGTAAATATGTATCTAGAATGAAATATCGAATATGCACTCACCATGCTATTTAGATTTCATGTACACTTTTCGCTAAACCAACATAAAAGCTACTTAACGAGGCACTCAATTGAATGAATTGACCATCAAATCTACACTGAAGTATGAATCTGTTTAGGCATTCAGATGTGTCTGACTGATGGCAACATCATCATCATTACAACACGGAACACACCACCGTTTCCCGTCATGCAACATTATTTGTATTCGGATCACAATTGCCGCTCGGCAAATGATTACAATAAAAATGGCAAGTCATCTATTTTCAGAAATATAAAACAATAGATGCCAGGTGAGACAATGACGAAAATCCAAGATTAACTTTCATTATCAGAATTTCTATGCTTTAAAGCTACATTAATCATTCAGCGAATCAACTATGTCCGTTTTACATTACTCGTGTGCCTTTAATAATAATTAAATTATAGACTAGACACCAGACTGCACTAGTAAATTTCTGTCTGTGACTGTTCATTACAGTTTGGAAAATACAACAAATAAGAAAATACAATAGAAAATCAATTTTCAAATCAGCAAACTGAGCTGAAGCTAAGCAAATATTTTGTTATGCTGGCACTGATTCAATTTGCGGGCGTGACGTTTACTACTTTCGATATAATTTACGCTACGGAGTCAGAGAGGGACTGATTCGTCCATACTTGCACTAAATATTAATTAAAACAACTCCCGAAACTCTTAGTTTTGTAGACATTTCAGATCTTATGACAGACATTAATTTAATTAGAAGTATTGTTAAGCTGTGTACAATACTGTTTCATATCGCGCTTATCAAATTTGCGAATCTCTGGGGTTTTCTGCAACATTTCGCTTTAGCGAATCTGATTGAAAATAAAAGTTTATTATGTTTATATTGTGTACTTAACGCTTATTAGAGAAATATTCCTTGAATGGGAAACACTGACATACTTTTGAAATATTCCAATATACATAGGCATAATGTTTTGGTGCAAAAAAAATTTGCTTTCTCTGTAATGCTTTGATTGATACTGAATAATCCCTTGATATATTGATTTTTAAGAAGGCTTATATGAGGCATAAGAATAGTGGAGTAGAAAAACCGCTCAGTTATCATCAATTCATGAATCAAATTATTTTTCATAAGCCCATTAACTTAAGTTGCTGAAATCGTGAATAGGTTTACAAAAAATTGATATTCAATACCTATAAATCATATATTTATACTCTAGATGAAATCTGAGAGTATATTGTGTTTGCCTTACCGTTTGTAACACTAAGAAATAACGCTCGCACAGAGCCGCCAAGGGTACAGAAATATATGTCGTCGCTCAAAAGCCTCGATTCCGAGTGACCGTCTGTCCGTCTGTCTGCCTGTCTGTCTGTCTGTCTGTCCGTCTGTGCGTCTGTCTACAGCATAACTCTCGAAAGCTTTTGAGCTATAGTGCTAAAAAATTTTGTGTGTCATTTTTAGCAGAAAAGTAACTTTAAGTTCGTGAATGGGTTACATCCCCCCATTCCTTCTACCACCTCCCACACAAATTTCATGAAATTTCGAAATATTAAGAAATTGATTTTTCTTTGAAACTATTTAAGCTATCGACTTGAAATTTAGGTCAAAGTATTATGATATAGATGTCATTAATATCACGGAATATTGACCCGATCCCCTTACTCCTTCTACCTCCTCCCATACAAATGGACAATTTTGAAAAGTACATATTTTCGATTTTCATTGAAACTAGTAAATCTGAAAAGACGAAGTTTTGTCAGAATTAATTCTTCTATAATTGCAATTTATTTAAAAAATAATTATCAACTTCACCTCACTCCTTCTACCCCCTCCCATACAATTTTCACGAAATTTTGAAATTTAAATTAAATTATTTTTCTTCGAAACTGTTAAAGCTATCAACTTGATATTTTGTTTAAAGTATGCAAATAGAAATAATAATAATGCGAAAAAAATTTGTTTTGATCCGTATACTCCTTCTACTCCCTCCCATACAAATGCATAATTTTTGTTAAATGCATTTTATCGATTTCCATTCAAACTAGAAAAAGTACAGACTTCAAATTTTGCCAGAATTTATTTCTTAATAATTGCAATAAATTATCAGCTCCACTTCACTCCTTCTACCACCTCCCATACAAATATCTGTATTATAAATTCAAGAAAAGCATTTCTCTTTCAAGTATATTAAAGCTATCGACTTTGAAATTGAATCAAAGCATGGTAATAAGGATGATGATAAGCAGTTTCAAAATTATCTTAAACGCTTCACTTCCTCTGCCACCTCCAATACAAATGCCCCAATCTCAGGAAAACTATGACCAATTTCTTTCAAAATAATGAAAACTAAAAACTTTAAATTCAGCAAAAACATTTTGCATGCCATGTTCTATGTCATATACGAAAAATACAAACCTCCCCCTCTACTTCTACCACCTCCCATGCAAAACTCTCTATTCACTATTCGAAAGAGTTTGAGATGACATATTTTCCGGTATATTAAAGTAATTTCCATCTCATCTAGAGTATCATATACATATATAAGCTAGGGTGTAGGCTAGTGGGTAGCGTGGTGGTCTACAATGCGAAGGTCGTGAGTTCAAACCCGGTCGACGCATAATTCAAGCACACTGCCTGCTTCGATATACCTTGGTCACCTCAATCTACGAAAATTCGTAGATAGAGGGTTGTGCGAAGGTCTAACAACCATTCCACAATAAATAATGAAAAAATGTTGAGGAACCTGAAGGTCAGGAGGCCAAGGCCCGATTTGGGCTGTAGCGCCATTGAAGAAGAAGTAGAGTATCATATGATTGGGTTTTAAGTAACCTTTGCACAATTTATAATGTAAATAAATTTTCGTTAACAGCTTTTAAAGTTTTCGAAAAACATATTTAAAGGGAATGGCTTAATTGTTATGGTTTAATTTTAAGTGAAATTTTTAGCTAGCTTGATTTTCATTTTAATCATAATTGGTTTAGCTCAGATAATAGGCCAGTTTCAAACAATTAAACACATAAATAAGTCAATTGCTAATGCTGAATAGTAAGATAATTTGGAATAAGTAAACACAGTTTTGATGTTAATTTTAGATATTTAATTGAACAATGTTTGGAAAAGTGATACAGTTTTATAAATAAATCGAATGACGTGTGCGATGTTTCCAGCATATTCGAAAGAATCTTTAGCAGTGTCTGTAGAAGAACTTAGAAATTCTCTTAAGTGCGAGCAATTCAAAGTAATTAATTTTTTGTCGAAATAATTATGAAAGTGGTTATAAAAAAATTAATTACACGTGAATTATATTTGCTTATCAACAAAAGAATTTCTTGAGCTCGAAATTAGATGTTCTGGTATCAAGTAGTAGATGGCACTGGAGAAATGAGATTCTTTTACATTAGAGTGTCAATTTAGGGAATAAAATAATAAGATATGACTATGTACCTTTATAAACTTTTTTTTTTATGCATGAATTTATTTTATAATTTTGTTTTCTGCTCGATTTTTATACTTTAGATGGAAAAAGCTGCAACATTATTATTCTTGAACAAGTCTGAGATACGTTGGAAGTCAATATACAAGTTAAAGTGGCAGCAGATTGGAAAGCTGAAAGGGTTGGGCTCTCCAATGATGTGAATACTCTCTCATCGTTTCTACCCTTTTCTATACACAATATATAATTTTCGAAACTTCAAAACTAAATGCAGTAGAAACTTGAAATTCAGCCACAATTTCAAAATATTTGGAATAAATTATGATCAATTTCACAGTTTCGTAATTTCTTCGTAACTCCAAATTCGAAACCATCTCACATCTATCAAAAGTGATAAGAATTTGGACTCAGTGATTTTTGGCAATGAGGTTTCATGTCTCCAAACCTGATAATACTGTGCATCACTGTTAGGGAAAACTTGGTTTGGAACGTACACGTATTCAAAATTAATTAGGCAATATATTTAATGAAGATTGTTGTAGGAAAATAATAAATAATAGTAATCTCTTGTTTTCTCGCTTTTCTCGTACTCGTACTACTGCACGCGCGTTCGACGATCTTAAGCTTGTTGTGGTTGTACAGCAAAATTCCAATGTTTATACACCGTTCGACGTGAATATGGAACACGCTAGCATGCGATGTGCTACCAAACCCATACAACTTCCAGAAGGTCAAAACGAATTTGAAACGCCTCTTCCGACTTAACCCTCCCTTTAGCTTTCTTCTTCTTTTTGTTCTGTGCTTCAGCACAAAAGGGTAACCCTTCAGTTCCAGTGAAAATTTAAAAAAAAATCTATGTATATGCCAATTAGGGGGAGAGGGGGAGGGGAGCGTTAGAACGGAAAAGTACTTATGCAGATATTTTAACCATGGTTCTAGAGTAGAGGGGTTTGTGGGAAAAAAACTACAACTTTTTATCCATTGGGGAGAGATAAGAAGAGAGCGGCTAAGAACAAAATGCCGGCCGATTTTTTTTTTTAAATGATTAAATCTTTGGAATTACTTACCATAAAAATCATATTTTAGAACCAATTAGGTAGCATACAGATGCAACATAATCAACTTAGATGCAGGGCAATAATTGTAAGGGTGAGGGTGGAGGTGTACTTAAGATATATGAGAAAAACATTATATTTGGACACTAGCGATCGCCCGCGACTTTGTCCGCGGAGGAATCGCAAAATAAGCAATTTTTGATAATGTGGTTAGTAATATGTACATGTACATGTGAGATATATAATCTGTTTAGTTTAAAGACTCTTTAAACACAATGGTTTGTATTTTGTTAGAATCAGAACCATAAATTATTAAGACTGAAATAAATCAATCCCGTGATTTGAGATCATATATGTAAGTATGGAAGAGCGTTAAGGACATGTGAATAGTTGTAGCATGTGTTAATTATAAAAAAAGACCAAATAAAATAACGTTAAGCTTAAAACCATAAAAAGACTACGATTGTGCGTAAAGCATATATGTAGATGAAATTTTTGCGATAACACATTTTGTATGGGGAGTGGTAGATGACGACTAATTTATTTCACATCGTGCAAGAGTAGCTATAAAATGTTTTGTGCCAAATTTAAGCTTGAAAAATTAAATAGGTACTGAGAAACTTAGTGCATTGGATTTAATAAAATTGTGCAATTTGTATGTAAGGTGGTAGAAGGAGGGGAGGGGAGGGGGTTTGGTGATTTTTCGGCAAACAACTATGATCATAATGAAATTGATGTATTTTAAATATTGGATCAGTAACGTTCACACTTTTGAAGAAAATCGAATTTTTGAAAAGTTGTGAAATTGTGTCACATTGTATGGGAGGGGGTGGAAGGAGTGAAGCTAATTGGTTAATTTTTTCCCGATATTAATAATAACGCTTATTAAGGATTTGATACAGAATTTTAGTCTGATAAAAGTTATACGTATTGAGAAAATTAATGTAGAGTATTTCATGAAAAGTGCAGTTTGTATGGGAGGTGGTGGAAGGAGTGAGGGGTTCTTAGTAGTTTTTTGAGTTAGTACTACAATCATCATGCAGTTGATGTATTTTCAATTTCAGGTCAGTAACATTCACACTTTTCAAAAAAATCGAATTTTTGAAAAGTCGTGGAATCGTGTCACATTGTACGGGAGGGGGTAGAAGGAGTGAAGCTAATCGATTATTTTTTTCCCGATATATATGTATACTAATCCCAATTCAGGATTTGGTACAAAATTTTAGCTTGATGGAAGTTATACGTACTGAGAAAATTGGTGTATAGTATTTAATGAAAAAGTATAGTTTGTATGGGTAGTGGAAGGAGTAGGGGGATTCAAAAAATGTGTAAGCTTTAAAATAGCATTTGTAATAGAATTAATATATTTTAAGCTTCAAATTGTGAAAATTCCGAAGAAGGGCGACCTTCGGGATTGTGGCAATTGGCGTGGTATATGTCTACTTACTGCCGTATCAAAAATTATGGCTAAGGTAATTCTCAATAGGATTAGTGATGTCGTCGAGAGCACTCTCGAAGTTTATCAGGCTGGATTCCGTAAAGGGTCGTCTTGTACCGACCACACAAATACCCTACGGATAATATTAGAGCAGTCAGCCGAAATGGGTTCGCCACTACATCTCATGTTTGTGGACTTCGAGAAGGCTTTCGACAGCGTTAAGCGAGATTACATATGGAATGCTTTGCGTAGGAGAGGTATTCCAGATAAGGTCATAGCTATGATTAAAGAATCCTACGAAGATGCAAGGTGTCGTGCATAGAGGAGAGCTGTCCGAGAGCTTTCCTGTGCGAACGGGTGTCAGACAAGGCTGCATATTATCACCAGCCCTGTTTCTGGTGGTAATAAATGACATCTTAAAAGCTGCACTGGAAGGTGGGGAAGGTAAAGGTCTTCAATGGAGACTATTTAACATCTTAAGTCACCTTGATTATGCTGATGACGTGTGTTTGCTTGCACATACCCGTTCGGACTTAGAGTCAAATGTTTGCTCGTTGCATTCTAAATGCAAAGAGGCGGGACTGAAAATAAATGTGCGTAAAACCAAGTACATGCACATGGGTTCGAACGCAAGCACACCGATTGTTCTTAATGGACAGGATGTGGAAGAGGTGCAAGATTTTTGCTATCTCGGAAGCATTGTCAGCATGGACGGCGGAGCCGAAAAGGATGTTGAGGCTCGGCTAAATAAAGCCCGTCAGGCCTTCGGTATCCTTTCCCCTTTCTGGAGGTTAAGAGAGATCTCCCTTCGCACGAAGCTGCGAGTTTTTGACGCATGCGTCAAATCCGTGTTGTTGTATGGTTGTACTACGTGGAAAGTGACCGTTCGACTTACCAAGAAACTACAGACTTTCGTAAACCAATGCCTCCGGCGCATTTTAGGAATATTCTGGCCAGAAGTAATCTCCAACGACGAACTTTGGAGTACAACTCGCCAGACTAAAATAGGTATTGAGATTCAACGGCGAAAGTGGCAGTGGATCGGTCATACTTTGAGGAAACCAGAGCAAAACATCGCAAAACAGGCTCTGAATTATAACCCTCAAGGAAGACGTCGGGTTGGTCGACCATGTAACACATGGAAGCGAGCAGTTGAGCAGGAGGCCAGAGGAATAAACAAGTCCTGGCAACAGCTTAAAGCCGATGCTCAGGACCGCGCCTTGTGGAAGAGAGTTGTTTCTGTCCTATGCCCCTATAGGGGGTCTTAACAGGAATTTGATTGATTGAAGCTTCAAATTAATAGCTTTTATAGGTTCGGAGAAAATCGATTATTAGATATTTTTGAAAATGTGTCACTTTGTATGGGAGGGGGTAGAAGGCGTGAGGGGAGTGACATAAAACCAAAAGCAGTTTACATCCTGGAGCATGCCTAATAAACTGTGAAAGTTTCGTTACAACCGGTTCAGCCGTTTTTGCGTAAAAGCCGGACAGACAGACAGACGGTCAGTCAGAGAAGAATTTTAAAAACGCAAGTTTCTACTTAGTTATTGCTAAAATAGAGCAAAAAACTAATTTATAGCCATTTCTAAACAAATAACAGACAGAAACTACAATTATATTTATATAGATTATAGTAGCAGGGAGAAATGGAGAGCATTTCAAAATTTGAAACCGCTAAATCTCAAAATTGAATATAGCTGTCAGATTGTAGAACTATATAACTTATAATTTTGGTAAGAATTTTAAGTTGGGAGGTGTAAGAAGAGCGAGGTGGTAGGCCAAAATGTTGAAAATTTTCACTATTTTTTTGGGTTTTGGTAGATGGTACAAAACTCAATTTTTGCACGTAAGTTTGATATACATAAAGAAAAAATAATAATTTTAACTTAAATTGTTAATTGGACCGAAAGGGGTCCTAACTTGCACGAGGTGTTTCATGAGTATTGAAAAAAACACAGAAACTTAAAATTTTTGTGTGAAATTTAAAACTAGAAACTTGAAAATTCGTTAAATTCATTAAAAAAAATCCTTAAGAGTTACAGACAATAACTGTTCGAATAAAAAACTTATACACCTCTCATTCAAAAGTATTTTTTTTGATAAGAAATCAATTATCACAAAAACCTTAAAAGCTATTAATTTGAAATTTTGTACCAAGTTTGAAATCCCTTTTGTCCTTCTACTTCCTTCCATACAAAAGTACGATTTCGACCAATTTCAACGAATAACCAACAAATTAAAAACTGCGAACTTAAAATTTTGTACGAACACCTTCCAAGACAAACGAAATAATACTGCATCAGAAATTTTACGATTTCCTGAACTCCTCTATCCCCTTTCATACAAATGGATGATTTCAAGAATACAAAGTACACCGAATTTACTTTCTCTATGAAACTAACATTCTACTCAGAGAATTTCGAACGTGATTTAAGCGATCAATTAAAAAATTATTAACATCCATCCACTCCATACAAACCCAAACTTGCATAAATAGTCGAATGAAAAATTGATACCACGTCTTGGAGCTACTGATCGTAGTCGCAGTTATGTGTTAAATAATTGACAGCAACCCTGCCCTAGAACCCGCATTCACTTAGTCTTCGCTATCCACCCCAATCTGAATTCCCATGCATCCTCAACTTTTCCCAAGAATAATAAAGTTACGCTCGTTTTGTTGGCAGATGTTTTTTAAATTTTTTGAAATTTAACGAAAGCCTTTTATCTTCGAAGATAAGAAGCTGTAGAAGAACTTGAAAGTGGATACAGAGCATGGTAATAGTTGCTTCAAAATCAGCAGCTTGACACCCTTAAAAGTAAAAGAATTTACCACCGCCTATGATTGTCACTATTCTGTTTCTTAACAGAATTTTTAACGAGCTCACGGCAGTATGGAATTTAATTTTGTTTGAAATCTGATCATCATCATCATCAATAGCGCGACAGTTAAAATCGGGCCCTGGCCTCGTGAAATCGTCGCCTTCAACCCTCTCGATCCAAAGACCGAGTCCTGCAGCTGCTAATTTTAAAAATGGCTCTGCTGTCTTCATCAACCGAGTCTTCCCATCGTTTGCGTGGTTTGCCTACTGGCCGGTTACCACTCGCTTTGCCTTTAATATCACGCTTGGGGATTCTTCTGTCTTCCATTCGCTCTACTTCACCAGTCCACTGCAGTTTACGTAGCTTGATGAACGTTGAAGCTTCTGGCTCGTCATAGAGTTGATACAACTCATGGTTGTATCTTATTCGCCATTCTGTTCCTTCCTTCACAGGTCCCAAGATTCTTCGGAGGACCTTTCTTTCCAATGCGTTAATTCCGGAAGTTCGCGTTAACAGAGCACAGGTCGTATAATAGTTTTATATATCCGCAGCTTATTGTTCTTGTGCACTTTCTTGGATTTCATTATTGGAAGTACAGAATAATACGTTTTATTTGCTAGTATTATCCGTCGTTTGATTTCGTCTGTTTCATTACTGTCCTTTGCTAGATTAGCCCCAAGATATATGAAGTTGACCACACTCTCCAAATTATATTCCACAATAGTTATGTTTTGTCTGATAGGCGTTCTCCTTCTTGTTTGCGTCATTACTTTTGTTTTGCTTTCGTTAATAACCCGACTTCTTTTGCGGCTGAGTCAAGATTGACAAATACCTCCCTAGCACTAGGGAGGAGTCTTGCTAGGATGTTAATGTCGTCAGCATATGCTACTAGTTGGGTGGACTTGAATAGTAATGTTCCGTTGCTGTCGACTGGGATTTTTCGGACGACATACTCTAGCACCAAGTTGGAAAGCATGGGGGCTAGACCAGCTCCCTGCAAACCACATTCAGTTCGAAAGCTGGCTGTGGAGCCAATTTGAAATCTGATACCGAAGTGATTTTGATTTTCTTCCTTTCTGTTGTGGAAAATTTCACTTAGCTCTTATTCAATTCTTCAATATCTAATCTCTTGCTCTGTAAATATGATCTATTAAAATTCTCGTGATTATATTTTAGATGAAATCTGATAGTTCGTCCGTACGCTCTCCAGATTAATTACGCGAGAATGCTAAGAATTTTCAATTTTGTACTCATTTTTTTGTCAAGTTGAGTTCTTTAATTAAGCGAATAACTATTTAATTTAATTTTAATTTTAATTTTATTATTATAAGCGACGCTCGTAAGGATAGTAAGCAATATAATTATAATACATACAATTAGTGAGTGAAAAAAGCGAAAACAAAAGCGAAAAGCAGCAAAAATGGTTACATGAATATACTAACAAAAAAGAAAGGTATAAAAATACAAAACACAACTAATAGTAATATATTGAGATAAAATTAAATTATTTGAATGACGAGAATCAAAAATTAAGTTGAAAAATTAGTTTTGTAGGAGTTGCTCTTTTAATTTTATTTTAAATTTATGTTGGTAATTTTTCATTTCTTCTGAGAGTTGATTGTAGTTGTTAGTTGACTTGGCCAAAATCGAGTTGATGCCTTTCCTCGTGGTACGCCGCGTACATGGATAGATGTGGGTTGCAGTTCGTGTGTTGTAATCATGGTTGTCTCTATGGTAATTGAGAATGGTATTGCTATTTGTCAATTGATGTTTTATTAGATTGATGTGATTCGCAGATTCAAGGAAAAACAATTGGCTAACCGTAAGAATTTGATGCGTCTGATGAATTGTTCTAGTTCGCTCTCTCATGTTGTGTTTGTAAAGGTTTTTGATTGCTTTATTTTGAATTTTTTGAATGCAATCAAGTTTTGATTTGAAAGCTGAACCCCAGATAATGACTCCGTATTAGATTTGACTGTTGAATAACGAGAAATAGACTGTTCGTTTTGTGTCGTCAGGTACAAGATTGCTAATTCTCCTGAAAATTCCTGCTATTGGAGCCAATTTCTTCCTTAAATTATTTAGGTGAACATCCCAGCTTAGTCGCGAGTCCAGATATATGCCGAAATATTTAAAATATTCGACTTCTTCGATGGCTTTATTTCCATAGGTTATGTGTAATTGATGTGAGTTTGAATTGTTGAAGAGCATGTACTTGGTTTTCGTGGCATTTACGCATAATTTTTGCTTATCTGTCCAGTTCTTAATTTTATGCAAATCTTGATTTATTTGGTTTTGCAAAGTTTCTGGTTGCTTTGCGGAGTACAATAAAGTTATATCGTCAGCATGTAGTGAGATATCTCCGATCAGTTCTGTATTTGTTATTGAATCAGTATAAATATTATACAGGGTCGATCCTAAAACGCTTCCTTGAGGAACGCCGCGTTCAATAGCAACCATAGAACTTTTAATATTATCTAACTCTACATATTGAAGCCTCGAGGTAAGGTTAGCTGTTAAACCAAGCATAAGTGACTCCTCTAATTCCAATAGCGAAAAGTTTTTTAGTAGTATCTGATGGTCGAACACTTTGGAGAGATCTATAAAAACTGCAGCAGCATATTGACCACAATCACATGATGTCTGCAGCTTCGTGACAACATCAAATAAGGCTCCCGTTGTGTCGGAGTTAGTTCTACATCCATATTGTTTGTTGGAGATTATATTATTATGCGTCAGAAAATCTTGTAGTTGAGATTTTACTGTAATCTCCAAGATTTTGTGTAAGGCCGATAAAATGCTTATAGGACGATAGTTGTTAAAGTCATTAACGGAGCCAGACTTCAACAGAGGAATAACTTTACTTATCTTCAAGGAGGAAGGAACTGATCCCTCCTCAAGTGAGGCATTGATGATCGTGGCAATTGGAGCCGCGAGACACTCCTTGCACTCTTTAAGCATTTTGATAGAAATGTTGTCATGTCCTGTTGAGTTGGTGCTTTTGAGTTGACGAATTATCATTATAATTTCCTCTTCACTCGTTGGTTCAAAGGAGAAGAAAGCTGGCGTCTGATAGCGTTCATAAAATAGTTGAGAGATACTTGCCATAACGTAAGTTGCCGCCCTGCTGAAATGGTTATTGATTTCGTTTACTAAATTGAATTTCGAATCCGCATGCGTTACGTTCCGGAATAAAGGTGATGAGTTTACAGGGATTATACTATCTTAGATGCATTCTTTGATTGTATTCCATGTTGCTTTGCAATTGAGATGGTTGGCTTTGAATTTGGAACTAAAGTATTTAGTTCGTTTAGATCTCTTCAGCTTCGTCGATCTGTTTCTCCAATAAATATACTCGTTCTTCAGGTAGCCCCTTTTGAGACACATTTTCGTAACATAACAATAAACCTATTTTTTTTTTAAATGTGTTGAAACAAAACTTAGAATAATATTGATCATTCATAAAAGTATTTCAGAATCGCCCCTTTGAACAACTCCCATACAAAAATTTTACCAAATAATAAGAGTATATTTGAGTTGTTTAAGTTAAAGTTATCGAGCTGAAACCTAGAGCAGACTATTTTAGTATCGATATTAGTTAAAAAAAAAGAAAATCTATCTCTTTACTCCTTCAACTTTCTGCCATACCAAAAAGCACATTTACACAGCTCTACTATGCAATGATTTTCCTCCAAAGTATAGATGCTTTTGATCTGAAATTCTACCCTAAATTGTAGTTTTTGTTAGAAAAAATAATAATTCTTTCCTACTTTCACTATCTTCCACTCAAACTGGACCATTCACTGAAATATAGCACAATAAACTAATTCTTGTCAGTGCGTATAAAATTATATTTAGCAGTTTGGGAAACGTTGAACCTACTCATTTCGTTTCTTTTACTGCGGCTAGCTGAAAAATAGTTATATCAAGGCTTAATCTATTAAATGCTAATCCGACACAATGATTTTGAATATTCAGAGCAGAATTTTCCATTATGTTGGTTAGCCCAAAGTCTAGGGCCCACGCTTGATGCATAAAACAAAATATATACCGTATTTATGTATTTAAACATAAAGAATAATTAAGCTATCACCTACCTAATCCTTTTCCGGAAAGCCCTTTATTTGCACTGACCTCGAGCAGTAGCACAAATGAATAATATGATCCCACTCAACCCTTTCACTACCTCACGTACAAATTGGGATATTATGAAATTCCAATATAGTCTATGATAGCTATTAACTTAAAAACTGCAAAAATAGAAAGAATGCAAACTTGGTAGACTTTAAAAAATTTATGTAACTTTATTCAGTTTTCGGTGTTGTCGCTTGTAAGTTCGCTAAAATAAGAGTTAAAATTTTTGAATTAAATTGTAAAGGGCAACACATTGGTTGTGAGCGTGAAATGAACAATGAATTTGCATTGGACCAAATTTATTGCAAAGCCATGTTTTGTGATATTAAATAATTGAATGAATACTTTTTATTCAAAATACTACAGATGTTACAGAATTAAAAATTATTTACATGAACTCCTTCTACTACCTCCCATACGAATCTTATTATCCAGAAAACTCAAAATACATATTGCTTTGGCCACCCGAAAGTGCCATAGTAAATCGTATATATCGAGTTTTAAAAAATGTAAAGAGATAGGGTAATATTGTCTGTTCTTACAAGCTATAAAGGAACTAAATATTATTATGTACATGAGGTAAAATGTTCGACCGAATTTTCAAAGACTTTTAGCATTGCGAGTAGCACTACTTTCGCTTATATAAATTTCAAAGTACTCTTTTAAACTCCAATTTAAAAAATTAAGATCGGTCAAGTTCCCGCAGGTACTTTAATACTGTCTTAAAAGCTTTTTAACTGACTGCACTGAAAGGACATTAAAAAAAAACAGTAATGGGTCACCAATCACGACGACCCTCCGAGACATAAATCTCGTCCTGGTAATAATTTTTACCATTTAATATCGATGCCATTACAATATCACAATCATTGAATTTTCTGCACGTGATTTGAAAACTAATCAAGCATATTATGTCCTTAGTCAAAAGGCCTACATTCGTAGTGAAATGTCGTGCAAATTATCCGTAATGGCACAGAATTTACATAGATGGTAAGGAAAGCATTTAAACTGGATTAAATTGTAATCCGACTTTCGTCGTTTCCCCTTCTAAGTGCACTCTCGATTCAGCATCATCTTCTCGTACATTCAAGTGTTACCAATCTGAATGTTAATGATGTGTAAGTACCTAACAAGTTAAATCTTTAAAAGAATATTTAAATAATAAGGATTTGAATGGATTTAAGTCTTTTGAATCTCACATCAAAGCAACAATCTCTTTAAAAAAAATTAATATGGGTAGCTAAATGTGAAGCAAGTGTGGTTTTGTAAAAAATACGAATCTTGTGATACTTTAAACTTTAGGCACACTTAAAAACTTTAAATGTTTTTTTTTGAAAAGCTTGTCGTAGTGCTTCGTTCTTGGTTCGTGTCTTTTTACGTTTTAAATTAATATGAGCACTTTTGGATAGTTAAAAATTGCATTCTCTTGAAGTTTATCTTAAGTCGAAGTATAAAGTTAATACGTTCTTAGAGTTCAAGTAGTTAGGTAAGAAATTAATTTAATTTTAAATAATGTTTCTGGGCAATACTAGTGCCGGACTCACTCGATAGTGAACTCATGTGATGCTTTTCTTGGCTTGATAAATAGATTAAGATATACGTTGATAAAGATTTATTTTTAAGTAACGCTGGAAGTTGAGAAAATATGCAAAGTCTTTCTGAAAAAACTAAAAACTAAACGAAACTAAAAACAAATTGTCGGACGAATTTTTTTTTAATGATTATATTTTCGGAACTATTAGATACAAAAATTTCTTATTTTAAGATAAATTAGGTGGCATATAGTTCCGCTATAATCTACTGGAAGGGAGACCAAAAATTGCAAGAGGTAGGATTAGGAGGGAAGGGGGTGGGGGTGCAAAGAAAAACTAAGAATTATTACCTCAACTATCTGTTAAGCTATGTATTTAAAACTTAAAACATATGTCAACCGGAATAGAAGAAAAAAAATTTGGTCATAATAGTATTTAAAAAATGGTGCACTTTTCAAAATTTCAAATCATTTTATCTCAAAATTGAAAACAGGTATTAAGATGAAATTTTGTCAAATTGTAGAGTTATATGATCTATAATTTTCGTAAAAATTTTAAGATCGGGGTGCAAGGAAACGAGGTAGTGGGCCAAATTGTCGAAAATTTTGACTAATTTTTTAGTGCGCAGGTAAAAGACACAAAATTCAAATTTTGCTCGTGAAAAAAAGTTAAGTTTTGAACCAAAACTGTTATCCACCAAAGAGGAGCCCAAGCTGAATCTGTACGAGGTGTTTCATGTGCATTGAAAAAAAAAAAAACATAAAAACTCAAAATTTTCGAGTGAAATGTTAAGCCACAAACTTGAATATTTGTAAAATTAATTTCAAAAAAATGCTCTAAAGTTTTAATATGTTAAGCTTTTGAGAATTTTTTTTAAGTCGAATACCTCCAAAACTTGTCTCGTACAGAAATATAAAATACACCGAGAATTTCATAGAATTTATTTCGTCGATGAAACTAACATTCCATACAGCGAATTTTTAGCGCGATTCGAGCAATTAATTAAGAAATTATTAACATGTAACCATTCCTTCTATCGCATTCTTCAACACTACAAGACGACGTTGTGGAAAGCCCTTTCTCTCGGATTCAAGAATAAAGCAATGTTCGTAGACGCACTGAGAGCTTTTGCAACCACTTTAACACCTTGAAATATTTAGTCTTGAAAATTTTATGAACTAATTTAACTAATTAATTGCAGATTCGATAGAGATAATAATCGACCTATAATATTGAATAGTATTCTTATTAATTAATAAATAACCTGCCAACAAGTCGGGCGAAACTTTATTATTCTTGGGACAAGTTGCGGATGAGTGGAAAGTCAATATGCAGGTTAGAGTGGTTAGGGAAGGCTAAGTGAAAGGGAGTTCTTGGGCAGGGCTGTTGTCAATTTAACAATATTTCATTCGTTTCTGCAAGTTTGGGTTTTTATGAGGGGAGGATCAGGGGTAATAGTAAGGGTGGGTGGATGTTAATAGCTTTTTAATTCATTGCTTGAATCACGTCCAATATTCTCTGTATAAAATGTGTTTCATAGACGAAGTTGCATAGAATTTTCATAAAATTCGGTGTATTTTACATTCACGAAACCGAACATTTGTATGGGAGGGGGTAGAGAAGGTATGGGAATCGTAAAATTTGATATGTAGTTTTATTTTGCTTCTCTTGTAAGGTGCTTGTATAAAATTTCAAGTTCGTAGCTTTTAGTTTGTTGGTTATTAGTTGATTTAATGAAATTGGTCGAAATCATAGTTTTGTATAAGTGGGGGTAGAAGGGCAAGCGCGATTTCAAAACTTTTAAAGCAACTTCATTTGAATTATTTTTATAAGTTTTTCTGCAAAATTTGAAATTGATAGCTTTTCATAGTTAGATGATAATTGATTTCTTAAAAATGGTCGAAAAAATAATTTTGTATAGGAGGGGGAAGAAGTCTTAAAGGTTTTCGACCAGTTAATATTTCGTATATTTAGAGATTTTTTTTAAATGCCTTTCGCAAATTTTCAAGTTTCTACCTTAAAATTTCACTCAAAAGTTTTCAGTTTATGTGTTTTTTTCAATTCACATGAAACACCTTGTGCACGTTAGACCGGAGGGTCAGGTTATAACAAATATGGATCAAGTTATTATTATTTTTCTATGTACATTAAATAGACGTATCCACATGCAAAATTTAAACTTTGTATCTTTCACCAGAGCCCTAAAAAAATCACTCAAAATTTTCGACATTTTTGCTTATCACCTCCCTCCCCTTATACGTCCCAACTTAAAATTTTTACCAAAATTAAAGATTATGTAGTTCTACAATCTGACAAATTTTTGATTTGATATCTGTACTCTTTTTTGAGATATAAGGATTCGTAATTTTGAAAAGTGCGCCATTTTTGAAATGCTCCCCATTTCCCCCCACTACTATTACTTCAAGATGTTATATTTTTTTTTGTATTTTCCTAGTATAGCTTAATATAAGTTTCAAGTTTCAATTACATAGCTTAAGAGATAGTTGAGATATTCATTTTTAAGTGTTTTTCTTTGCACCCCCCTGACCCTTCCCCTTACGATAATTAACCACTCTCTAAGCTGATTCCGATGGAACTATATGCCACCTTGATGGTCCCAAAATATGAATTTTTTACGATAAGTAATTTCGAAGATATAATCATTTGAAAAAACAATTCGGCCGACAATTTGTTTTTAGCCCCCCCTTTTCGGACGCCAATGGATAAAAAAAAAAAATTATTTTTAAAAGTTGTGTGTTGAGTTTTAGCTTCCTAGCTGTTACCATGGTTGAAATATTTGAATTCGTATTTTTCGGCTTTAGCGCTCCCCCCGCCTCCCCCTGAACCCGTACGCCCCCCAAAATGGGTATCTGCCTGAGATCCGCAACTATCTACAATCCCCCCAAAAATGAATATTCTATCTTGAAGGGTTTGGGTGTTAATGTGCGCTGAGCGTACACACCGGCGTACGGCGTACAGACAGACGTTTAGGCTAATTTAGTCATGAAACGCGAAAAAACAAAATTTCAGGGTAGCAAATTTTTTTTGTTTTTCCAAGTCGATCACAATACTTTATTATTAAAATAATAAAGTAAAATGAGCTGAAGGTGCCAAATACTGTCATCATGCCAACTACTGTACTACTTTCCCCTATTACAATTAGACCATAACCAGCTCTTTATTTCTATTCGGACGTTGCCGAATTATCCCTATTTAGGGTGTAGCCTAGTGCGTATCGTGCCATGCTCCTGAGTCAAACTCGATTGGCTTATAACTCTAGCCCGTTGCCTGGTATACCTTGGTCACCTCAATCTATGAAACTGTGAAATTCGCAGATAGAGGGTTGTGCGAAGGGCTAACATCCCTTCCACAATAAATTATGAAAAATGTTGAACAACGTGAAGTTCACTAGGCCAAGGCTCGAATTGGGCTGTAGTGCCATTGTAGAAGAATAATTATAGATATCCACTAACACCTTAAACTGCATTCTGGCATTCCTTACATACCCAATTTAATTTGATGGTCGATTATTTTGCTGAATTGTGCCAAATTTGGTACTTTAAGTTGTCGCAATATTTGGCAGAATGGTATTTGGCGTAAGGCGTTTTATTTATGATTTCTCCAAAACTGCTAAGGCTGCAATTTATTACGACAATCCAAATAGATTTCATAGTTCCATTATTCTCCAATTCACAACCTTTAAGTGCTCTTTATGGAAAATTTGCAATCATTTCACTACAATATCCGTACATCCTTTTATCTTCCGATCCAATTGCATCGAATTCTTTATTCAATCACGAACCCCAAACTCTGGCCTAGAGTATCGCAATTGCAATAGTTGAGTTTATACGTTCTGTTTGATTATTCGGTTCACTCCAACGCTTGCCGATTTAATCAATTGGAAGGTCAATTAATTGCATCAGTCGAATGTCATTTGCAATACTTGTATAATACTCGTGCATATACGAGTGGATATTTGTAAATTGCTCTCGTGGGAGAAAGTCGATGATCTTCACTGAATTTCGCGAAAAAGCCGCTAAATTATTGACAGCAATAGTCAATGCCGTTCGTGACTTGGCTGTGTACTCATGGCTTTTACAAAACTCCTCGCAATCTGTAGATAGGCGCGCACGAAATTGGTGCAAACATTTACAAACTGCGGCTGCACGAAATTGAATTTTCACCTCGCAATGTCATCGCCAGTCGACCGGGCCTGATTGCAATCAAGAATCAAACAATTTGCCCAACAGTAGTGGCGCTGATTGGCTGTGGAAATAAGCCGAGACCTTTGATGTTTTGATTTGCGAAAAAAAAATACGATTATGATGAAAAAATGCCGCGTTTTGAATCTTACACGCCGAGTTATGCACTAATCGTAAGCCTGGGAATAAGACAGTCAGTCTATAAGCTCAGTGAAGCGAATCAGAATTGAGTTCCGACTCAGATTGGAGTTGGATCGGTTTCTGCTCGATTTATCTGAAACCCTCCAATCAACGAATAGCTCACCCGGAAATTATCAATGTTTGCGTATAGTTTTGAATCAAGTGTTTAAAATTAATACGAGCTAAATAAATTGTTACGGTCACAGTCAGCGATTTCATATTTAAGATAATTGCATGATTCATGTAATTGTTTAATTTGTGTTTATAGATATTATCTGTATGGTAGAAATTAAAATTAAAGTTCGTTGTTGATTTTAACAACTGAACAAGTTCTTTTTTTTCTTCCAACCTTAGTATGTAGATTGGAAATTACCTTTATAGCATTAATCGTATCACAAATTAATTTCAATAAATTCATAAAACGATAGGATTTAACTGCAATAAATTTTCACAAAGAAAAGAAAAGATTTCGCCATTTCGATCATCTTTCAATTTTCTATTACCATTTTTCTAGATTTATTTTCATATTGAACTTACGATAAAATTGAAAGAAAATTTCTTTATCAATATTCGATACGCAAATACCATATTATCAATAGTGTTAGTGGGTACATAAAAAAAAAAATAAACTGAGATATTATTTTGAGATTTTGCCAAGAAAAATGAATTTTCCAGAAAGAAAAAGTTTATCGTTTAAATTGAAAGAAATATAGATATGCACGAGTATAAAATGAAACAGCATTGCAGTGGTATCTGCGAATCTCTATTGGAAAATGGAAGCCTGCTGTACGAAAGGCTAGCTAGCAAGGAGAGCCCACAAGTGCACCAACTGCACAGATCGATGGCTTACACAGCCCGAAGTATGAGATTTGTTTCAAGGCATTACGAGTTCAAGAAATTGTTTCGCACAGTTTTATAAAGGAATAGCTACATGTTTCGTAGATGAATAATAATGTCCACATAGGCACATGCGAATATGTATTAACAATCTTTATGTGGTTTAGATTGCAGCGTCCTAGAACTTGAGCAAAGCAATTTACTTATCGGAGTATCTTATGAGATATTGTGGCAAAGATGTCTCTAAACGATTTTTCATCTCATTCGAGGCAAGACAAGTGAAACTGATTATACGTACATATAACACTTTTCAGTTAATAATAAAGAAAACATGTCTGGATTGAGTGTGTCTTGAATCACTTTAAAAGCGGTAATTAAGACAAATGTATGGCTGCTTGTCGCGTCAACATGTGCAAGTTTAACTTCGCGAAATCCGCTTAGTCATGCATCTTCAAATTTCTTATGAACAAGTTTAGCTGTTAGTCGGCACACTTGTTGCCGACAGATAAAAACTTTATCAACAGACAAACAACGACCTTTAAATTTTTTCAACAAACATCGGTCTTAACACTTTAACTACATGATCCTACTTGTTCAGTAATTTTAAATTATTCGTGAACTTGGATTTCGTTTTCGATAGACTAATTTAAGTCGTGTACTTACTGTATGGTTAACAATATTATTTTTCTTAATCTAAATGATAGGTGTGTGCTTAACAGTCATAACTTGTTAGTATACTCAATCATAAATTTGAAGACCACCAATTAATTGCTTTGCCGACTTAGGGAGCAATTCCATATACGGCAAAGTATTAAGTGGATTTACTTATCTAAACAAAAGAATTTCAAGATAAATAAAATAAATAGAAAAAAGTACTAGAAAACAAACTAAAAGTTAATTGGAGATAGAACTGGTCTAGTTTTGCGAAGATTGTTCGGAGAATTTTGATAGCATTGTTCTTGAATTGGTCTGAACGAATCTCATTTTCATTGTTTGAGTCTAAGTTTATTCTGCATCAAAACCAAAAGGTCTACAGTAAGTTCTGATATAAGCAATTGAAACCTGTCAATAATTAATAATCTGACTTATTGTAACATTAATTTTGGTACCTGCATCAAAAAAGTAATGGATTGAAACGATTGATAAACATAACAGAATTGTGATTAGGCGTAAAGTTAGGATGAGTATTCATACTCTTTTTCTGCTCTACTCTTACTTTTTATACTCTAGATGGAATCTGAGAGTATTATAAGTTTGCTCTAAAGTTTGTAACGCCAAGAAATAAGGCGCGGAGAAAAAAATGAATGATACAGAAGTTAATATTATCACTCAAAAATCTCAAAACCGCATGTCCGTCCGTCCGTCCGTCCGTCCGTCCGTTCGCTCTCTAGCTTGAGAACGCGTTGAGCTAGAAAGCTCAAATTTCGTACACGTTGTTTTTGACAAAAAAGTAAGGTCAAGTTCGTGAACGGGCCAAATCGCTCCACCCCTTCTACCCCCTCCCATACAAAATGACACAAATGCGCAATTTGACAATAAACGGATTCGCTCGAAAAGTATAAAAGCTATTGGCCTGAAATTTGGAATATATTACTTTTATGATAATATTACTCAACCGTACAAAAATTATGCGTGTCCTCCCCCTCCTTCTACCACCTCCCATACAAACTGTACTTGTTCTGAATTACTCTAAGCCAATTTACACAGTGCGTATAAAATTTACCGGGCTGACATTGTGCACCAAATATTTATTTAAAATTGTTAGTAAGGTCAAAAAAAATTAGACGATTAGCACCCCTTCTACCCCCTCCCATACAAAATGACACAATTTCGCAATTTGATATTAAATGGATTTACTCAAAAAGTATAAAAGCTATTAATCTGAATTTTGGGATATATTACTTTTATAATAATCTAAATCTACAGTAGAAAAATTATTTGCGTCCTCCCTCTCCTTCCACCCCATCCCATACAAACTACATTTTTTCATGAAATGCTCTAAGACGATTTTCTCAGAACATATAACATTTATTGAGCTCATATTTTGTAATAAATACTTAATTAGTATTATCACTAAGATCAGAAAAAAATATTTGATTAGCTTCACTGCTTCTACCCCCTCCCATACAATATGACAACAGTTTCACAACAACACAACAAAAAATCTATTTTCTTGAAAAGTATGAATGTTACTGTTCTAAGATTTAAGAGATGTCAATTTTATGATATTCTTAGTAATTTCTGAAAAAATCATTAAAATCCCCCCACTCTTTCTACCACCTCCCATACAAACTGCACATTTTCACTAAATCAAACTCACTAATTTTCTCAGCTCATGTTCAATTTTTGGAGTAAGCATTTTGTATAAAACATTTTTATAGCTACTTTAGCATGATGGGGAAAAATTAGTTCAATGCTATCACCCCTTCTAACACTCCCCATACAAAATTTCTTGAGATCACAAAAAATTCTATTTCATCTAGAGTATCGTAAGATTGCGCTTTACGCGTAATCGTAGCCCTTTTATGTTTTCTTTCCTTTTTAGTTCTGAAACTCTTTCATACTGTTTTTTTACTCTAGATGAAATCTGAGAGTATATTGTGTTTGCCTTACCGTTTGTAACGCTAAGAAATAAGGATCGTACAGAGACGCCAAGGGTACAGAAATATTTGTTGTCTCTCAAAAACCTCGATTCCGAGTTGCTGTCTGTCCATCTGTCCGTCTGTGCGTCTGTCTACAACATAACTCTCGAACGCTTTGAGCTATCGTGGTGAAGTTTGTTATGTGTCATTTTTAGCAAAAACGTAACTTTAAGTTCGTGAACGGGCCACATCCCCACGTTTGGGGATTCTTCTGTCTTCCATTCGCTCTACATGGCCAGCCCACTGCAGTTTACGTAGCTTGATGAACGTTGAAGTTTCTGGCTCGTCGTAGAGTTGATACAACTCATGGTTGTATCTTATTCGCCATTCCGTTCCTTCCTTCACAGGTCCCAAAATTCTTCGAAGGACCTTTCTTTCAAATGCTTTAACTGCTTTTCGGAAGTTCACGTTAATGTCCACGTCTCGCTGCCATAACAAAGCACAGGTCGTATAATAGTTTTATATATCCGCAGCTTATTGTTCCTGTGCACTTTCTTGGATTTCATTATTGGAAGTACCTAATAATACGTCCTATTTGTAAGTATTATCCGTCGTTTGATTTCGTCTGTTTCATAACCGTCCTTTGCTAGATTAGCCCCAAGATATATGAAATTGTCCATACTCTCCAATTTATATTCCGCAATTGTTATGTTTTGTCTGATAGGCGCTCTCTGTAACGAGTGAGCGGCTACAACGCTGTGTTGCGTTTCGTCCCAGGCCTGCTTACGATGTACTCGTCAGTAAGGCTTGTGTAAGCAGGTCCTGCCTTAGACGCTAAGGAAATACCGTGCAGGTAGTGAGATTTGAACCCGGGGGTTTTCGAGTTGCAAAGCGGCCGTGCTGGCCACTGAGCTATCTAGACCCCACAGCTTAGTTGGTTAGAAGCGATGCAGTATAAGCCGCCACACTCTACTTCTTGTTTGCGTCATTACTTTTGTTTTGCTTTCGTTAATGCGCAAGCCGACTTCTTTTGCGGCGGAGTCAAGATTGACAAATACCTCCTTAGCACTAGGGAAGGATCTTGCTAGAATGTTAATGTCGTCAGCGTATGCTACTAGTTGGGTGAACTTGAATAATAATGTCGCGTTGCTGTTGACTGGGATTTTTTGGATGACATACTCTAGTGCCAAGTTGAAAAGCATGGGGGCTAGACCATCTCCCTGCTTTAAACCACATTCCGTTCGAAAGCTGGTTGTGGAATAGGTTTGTATTCTCACTAGGGAGTCAGTGTTCTTCATTGTAGGTCTTGTTAGTGGGACTAGTTTTGGGGTAATTTCAAAGTCAAGCATGATTTGGTACAGTACGCTCCTGTCGATACTGTCGTATGCTTGTTTAAAATCTACGAAGATTTGGTGCACGTCTGTGTTATATTCCCAGCATTTTTGAAGCACCTGTTTCACCGAGAATATCTGGTCTGTTGTAGATCGTCCGGTTCTGAATCCGCCTTGGTATTCGCCAATTATTTCATTAGTATAGGGATTAAGACGACGTTCAATTATTTTTGTCAGTATTTTATAGGACGTACACAACAATGATCTTCCTCTGTAATTCTCACAGCAGAGTTTGTCTCCTTTCTTGTAAATTGGACATATAACGCTTTTACGCCAATCGTCGGGTATGATTTCCTCTGTCCAAATTTTGCATATCATGTTGTGCAGTATTTCAGCGATACAATTTCCACCGTTTTTCAGAAGTTCAACTGGTATTTCGTCAATTCCCGGCGCTTTGTTTAGTTTTTGGTCACATAGGGCTGCTTTGATTTCAGCAAGCGTGGGTAGTGTTGATGATGGTTCATCTTCGTCAGTTGAGGCTTCAATTGAAATGTTGTCTGTCGCGATCGGGATTCAAAAGATGGGGTGGGATTCAAAATATGTTCAAAGTAGGAAGCCCATTTGATTTCTTGTGTGTTGCTGAAGATGTTGCCCTCTGCGTCTTTGCAGATACTGGTTTTTGGCTTATATCCTATTTTTAAGTCTTTTACTATTGCATATGCGTCCCGCGTTTTATTTTTTCTCATGTCATCGTCCATTTTTTGTATTTTGTCATTATGGTACTTCCATCGTCTTCGTCTGCAGGTCTTCTTCTACCACCTCCCATACAAATGCACAATTTTCAAAAATGCATTTATTCGGTTTGCATTGCAACTAGCAAAGTTAAATGAACCAATTTTTGTCATAATTAATTTTATTATAATTGCAACTCATTTTGGAAAAACTATCAACTTTACCTCACTCCTTCTACCCCCTCCCATACAAATTTTACGAAATTTCGGAATTTCAATTAAATTAGTTTTCTTCGAAACCGTCAAAGCTATCAACTTTAAAAAAAAATTTGAGAAAAGTACACTATTTTAAATATGATTGATGTTAAAAAATTTGGTTTTGATTCGGATATTCCTTCTACCCCCTCCCATACAAATGCAGAATTTTGGTAAATGCATTTAATCGATTTTCATAGAAACTAGAAGAAGTAGAAACTTAAAATTTTGCCAGAATTTGTCTCTTTATAATTGTAATAAATGCTAAAAAAAATATCGCCTTCACCTGACTCCTTCTACCACCTCCCATACAAATTTTTGTATTGTAAGTTCAAGAAAAGTTTTTATCCTTCGAACATATGAGAGCTATCGACTTTAAAATTGTAACAAAGCAATATGATTAGGATGTTTATAAGCAGATTCAAAATCATCAAAAATCTCCCACTTTCTTCGCCACCTCCCATACAAATACCATAAATTCAGACAAAAATTGTTCAATTTCGAAAATTATGAAAGCAAGAAACTTTAAATTCAGCATGAAATATTTTATATACTACGTTCAATGTTACACGTTTCTGGTGGTAATAAATGACATCTTGAAAGCTGCACTGGAAGGTGGGGAAGGTAAAGGTCTTCAATGGAGACTATTTAACATCTTAAGTCACCTTGATTATGCTGATGACGTGTGTTTGCTTGCACATACCCGTTCGGACTTAGAGTCAAATGTTCGCTCGTTGCATTCTAAATGCAAAGAGGTGGGACTGAAAATAAATGTGCGTAAAACCAAGTACATGCACATGGGTTCGAACGCAAGCACACCGATTGTTCTTAATGGACAGGATGTGGAAGAGGTGCAAGATTTTTGCTATCTCGGAAGCATTGTCAGCATGGACGGCGGAGCCGAAAAGGATGTTGAGGCTCGGCTAAATAAAGCTCGTCAGGCCTTCGGTATCCTTTCCCCTTTCTGGAGGTTAAGAGAGATCTCCCTTCGCACGAAGCTGCGAGTTTTTGACGCATGCGTCAAATCCGTGTTGTTATATGGTTGTACTACGTGGAAAGTGACCGTTCGACTTACCAAGAAACTACAGACTTTCGTAAACCAATGCCTCCGGCGCATTTTAGGAATATTCTGGCCAGAAGTAATCTCCAACGACGAACTTTGGAGTACAACTCGCCAGACTAAAATAGGTATTGAGATTCAACGGCAAAAGTGGCAGTGGATCGGTCATACTTTGAGGAAACCAGAGCGAAACATCGCAAAACAGGCTCTGGATTATAACCCTCAAGGAAGACGTCAGATTGGTCGACCATGTAACACATGGAAGCGAGCAGTTGAGCAGGAGGCCAGAGGAATAAACAAGTCCTGGCAACAGCTTAAAGCCGATGCTCAGGATCGCGCCTTGTGGAAGAGAGTTGTTTCTGTCCTATGCTCCTATAGGGGGTCTTAACAGGAATTTGATTGATTGATCAATGTTACATACAAAAATTACAAACCTCCCCCTCTGCTTTTACC
This sequence comes from Chorisops tibialis, assembly GCA_963669355.1. NCBI lineage: Eukaryota > Metazoa > Arthropoda > Insecta > Diptera > Stratiomyidae > Chorisops > Chorisops tibialis. Next base: position 278,761,699 of record OY770262.1, read on the forward strand.
ACCTCCCAAACAAAAGGTAAGTTAGTATTTCATCTAGAGTATAATATGATTGGGCTTTATGCCCAATCATAATTCTGTTATGTTTTTATTGAATTTTTGTTTAAATTTGTAAGCGATTCTTCGGAATCCTTTTTTTTACATTGTTGACTATATTAAATTTTAAACTTAATCATCAATTTAAATTGGCAGCATTTTCATATTCAGAACAATTGGTCATGCATACATATGTTCAAAATGACACGTACTTTTTTTAGAGAATAATTGAGCGGAAAGTTTATCTAAAGCAGCAACACTTTTATCCACCCAATCTACAATCCAACCAAAAATTCCTATTTTTAATGGTTTTGTAAGTATGAGTTTTTGAAATTTAAAAAGCAGTCAGTTAGCAGAGTTACATATACATACCACGTAAATGATCCAGACGCTCTTATTCTCTAATCTTTCCCCAAACATTCAAGTAATGACATAATATTTCTTACCAAGAAATTTCTCAGAAATCCCAAGTCCAAGGCCTTCACTAAGATGTGCATTAATATCATGATTCATGCACCGCTCATATGGTGTGCTTGCAAAATCTGATTCTAAGAAATAAGATTTAATTCTATGAAACTAAATAAGAAAATTTGCACATAATATAAAAAACGAAAATTTTAGATTAGTATTATAGATATTCTAAAACAAAGACATACAAAGAAATATTTTTGTTTTTTATTATTGCAATGAAAAGTGAATTTTGTAATTCACGTGCGGCGAATGGAGTGCAAACAGATGGATTTTGTTTATTGTTATCTTGAACTTAATTAGTAGTGAAACAAATTTTCAGGGTACCTAATTTTTTTCCAAGTCGATCACAGTTTCTTATTATTAGAATAACGAAAATTAACAAATTTCGTTTAAAAAAACTATGAAAGTTCAAGATATTGAAGTGAGCAAGAGGTCACTGGATGTCAAGTAAAAAAATTAATTACCGATTTTACCGAATTTGCCGATTTGAAACGAAAACTTTATTTAATTTAACTAAATCGTACGTGAGACTTTTTCACTCACAAATTATCGCTTAATTCCTTCGCTTTCAAAAAATCGACTCATTCGTTGACGGCTCTAAACCAGACTGACTTATCGCTTTCCACTCTATGGCGACTTTACTACGCGATGTTCTGATTTCAACTCGTCTAACCGGAATGACTTTTCTTCTCGGACGCTTGCATTTTTATATCATTCTCGATTCGTTCGCTACTCATTCGTTTGCCGTCGGCACAGTCAGCCTTCTCTGTTATTTCGACCATTGTCGGCACCCGTCGGCCTTTTCCGTTGGTTCGACCATTGTCGGTACCCGTCGGCCGTAGTCGGCCTTTTCCGTTGTTTCGGTCATTGTCGTGTGAACCTGTTTCTTCTTGATCGAGTGCTGTTCATTGCTTCTATAAAGCATTTTATTATCGCCCGAATCTTTTCTCATTCGTACAAGCCCCCATACGTATGGTTGTTGTTGCATTCTATAAAGTATTTCATCGTCGGCTGAGTCTTTCCGTGACACTCGATCGCAGTCGGCCGCTTTTCTACATTGCCCGTGTTGTTTTTGTTGGAGACCTTTGTTGGGTATAAGGTATGAGAAAAACATAAAAGAATTATGATTGGGCGTATAGCCCAATCATATGATACTCTAGATGAAATGAAAAAGATTTCAATGTACCGGAAAATATGTCACCTCCAATTCTTTTAAACAATTAATAGTGACTTTTGTATGGGAGGTGGTAGAAGGAGAGGAGGAAGGTTTGTAATTTTTGGATATGACACATAATGTGGTATTAAAATATTTCGTGCTGAATTTAAGATTTCTAGCTTTCATTATTTTCAATTGGACATAGTTTTCCTGAAATTGAGGCATTTGTATGGGAGGTGGCAGGGGAAGTGGAGCGTTTAAGATGATTTTGAAACTGCTAATCATTATCCGTATCACCACGTTTTGATTCAAATTCAAATTCGATAGTTCTAATATATTCGAAGGAGAAATGTTTTTCCTGAATTTATAATACAGATATTTGTATGGGAGGGGGTAGAAGGAGTGAAGAGGAGCTGATAATTTTTTTTATCATTTATTGCAATTATTAAAAAACAAATTCTGGCAAAATTTTAAGTTTATACTTTTTCTAGTTTTAATGGAAATCGATATAATGCACTTAACAAAAATTACACATTTGTATGGGAGGGGTAGAAGGAGTGTAGGGATCAAAACACATTTTTTTCTCAGTATTGATATTTCTGTTTTTATACTTTATGCCAAATATCAAGTTGATAGCTTTAACAGTTTTGAAGAAAAATAATTTAATTTAAGTTTCAAAATTTTGTGAAATTTGTATGGGAGGGGGTAAAAGGAGTGAGGTGAAGTTTATAATTTTTTCAATTATGATTGGAATTATAATAAAATTAATTCTGGCAAAAATTCATTTTTATAACTTTGCTAGTTTCCTATCGGTCGAGTTTATACGTGTAATTTGCTGGTTTGGTAGTATGCTCAAGATCCCCGAACACTCGATGATCGTGCGTTCTATAGTGCAGGGTGTTCATTGCAGTGCTCGTACGCGCGCATTAATTTGAATATATGTTGAGTGGTAGATGATAAACACGTAAAGCTGACCTTTCACAATACTTTCGAGTACAGTGGAACACCGCGGATATTTGATTAATGACTAGGGCTAACATGTAAAAATATTAAATGGTTTGATACCTCTAAATAAGAGTTTCATTTCGACCACAAATATTATCATGAAAAGAAATTAAACGGAAATTTGTACTGAAACTTATAGAAATACTTAAAACGAGCTTCAATAAAAAAATATATATCTCCAATTCTTACCATGCGAAAATTCTATTTCGACTAATTTCAAAAAGTTCAACTAACACCCAATGTTTTAAAAACTACAAAGCTGCAATTTTGCAATAAAGCTTTTTTAAACTAACAAAATTGCTTCACAAGTTTTTCATTCTACTACCTCCTTCTTTACTAATGTATTCTATCATGAATTACAATTAATAGATTCTTGGATTTACTATTGTACAACTAAGCATATAGTGACATACCAATTTGTCCCATGAATAATAAAGTTTTCTAAACTCGTTGGCAGATATTTTTTATTTACTTTAATAAAACGGATGCTTGACTCTAAATCCCAACGACTCTGTGCAATGAACACATTGTATCAGCAGAATCAAGGTGACTTAACATGTGATATTGAACAGGCCTAATTGAAAATGCTGCCATCTATTACCACTAGGAACAGGACTTGTAATAAATTCACATTATTGTCTGACACTCGCTCGCAGATTCGTACACGAAAGCTCCCACACAAGTTTTCTTTTTAAAAGATGCGGTTCATAGTATTGTTAATCCCATGACAGTTAACTAACCAGAAATAATTATGAAAATACCACAATATTTAACTCGTACATAGGTTTTGATAATACGAAGAGAATTCAATACGCGTAGGTAAATTTCGAAAATATTCCAGATATTTGTTCGGGTAAGCGTGGCGGGCAAGTAGCTTCAATAATCTACTACTACTATTACAATGGTACTACAGCCCGAATCGGACCTTGGCCTCCTGACATTCAGGTTCCTTAACATTTTTCATTACTAATTGTGGAATTTTTAATTTTCGTAGACTGAGGTGACCAAAGTATATCCAAGCAGGCAATGTTCTGGAATTATACATTGCGTCGACCAGGATTTGAACTCCCGACCTTCGCATTACATGACCAACACGCTACCCACTGGGCTAAACCCTAGCTCTTCAGTAATCTAACCACAATTATAATTGTAATCAATTTAATGGATTGGTTTGGGAAAGATTTTCAAATTCTATACTATTAAGTCTTACTATTCGTGACTTTTCAATCTCTGCTGATATCTTTATCAAACTGTTTGATAAAGGTCTCAGCAGAGACGTAACAGTGTAGAATCCGGAAATTTTTCCTTTCAAGTTAATGTAATTTTTCAAAATGTTTAATTTATTTGCAAGAAGATAATAGAGTTGTTGAGGTATACAGCTGATTAATAAAGTCTGTCAGCACCTGTTGGAAAATTAGATATTTTTGTAATTCACTCGTATCTTAAGTTTCTTAGGATCGAGATTTTTGGCGAATGGTAGATAAACGGCGCAGGCTTTTGGATTATACCCGAGCAATTTTTCGCGTTTGGTTGGATCGCTTCGCTTTTCGATACCAAAAGCTCTCGCTTCTGTTCAAGAGAAGATAATATCGCTTGTTACCATATTTAATACTTTAAAAAAGTCAATAGTTCAAAATTTCAAAACCATCGATTTTTATTTTGTATATTTTTCTATTTACTTGTGAACCAAAGCTTAGCAAACACAGTTGCTGGTTTTAAAAGAGTTTCTTTAAAGTTCATTATCTTAGCATCACATAACACTACATTGGAATCGAAACCTGTCCCATTGGATCTGTTTAAAATTCCACTTTTACTTGGTCGATTTTAATTGAACACTGGATTGGAATAAAGCGATTGGAGTATAATACTTTCAGTGCAACTTGTTGCTCTAGCCATACCGATCAGAAGTTATTGGGTTATTTGAAAACAAGTTTTACTTCTGCCAACTACTCTACAATCGCACTTTGTTAACGCTTAACAATATTTGCTAGTTCATTTAGCACATGTGGGTGTAATAGCACAGTTTTCGTTTAAATTTTAAATCTACGCAAGAGAATGTCCGATTGAATTATTCCACAAACTCACCGAACAATTGTCTTTTTTGCATCGTGAGGAAGTAATCAAAACAATTCAAAGAAATGAATAACAAACTGCAAATGCAGTAGTGGCTTTCAACCCATCACAAACATGACCTTGCCATAAAAATCGAAGATTCACTTTCACATTCTGTATACGCGTTCCATGTTCGGCATGTACGTAATTATTGCCGCCGCATTTATTTCTCAGCTACTTTAAATTTAAATGTCGTCTAATGGGCCTGCGACGACTGGACAAAAAGTGAACGCAGTGAATCGTCTTCTTCTTATAGCATCGTAAAAGTTGTCCAACACGGTAAGAAAGTTGCAACATCTTCTAGTTGCTAGCTCGCTCGACTGTGGCTCATATTACAAAGATTCTCACCTCGCGACATTTAACCCGAACTGGTGGTACATGACGGAGGCGAGATTGCGATATTGCGAAACGAGATTTGGAAATGTTGTCGTCGGTTTCGTTAATCATGGTCGACAGCACCACGATGGACTTGAGAGAACAAATAATTGCTGTCATCACAATCTGTGACCGTACTTGGTATTCCGGTTAAATGCTGCGATATTTTTCGAATATTGATCTTTCTGGCGAATGTACGACGAATGTAAATTACATTCATGATTTGGAGGCATACATTTTAATGCTTTTTTTTTCTTCTCTGTTTTTTCCCCATTTGGCATGAAAAAGTGCAATTTATGTAAACATCCGTGAAAAGCGGAAATTGCGTTTTTTCCAGGCGTACAGGCATGTATTAAAAAAATGCCTTTCAAAATTTATGCTTTCAGAGGAATAAAATTACAGAAAATTCAACCTTTTTACACGTATTGATTTTGTATTTTGTTTTGTTTTTTTTTTTTTTTTAATAACCCCATGCTTATTTAGAACAATTTTTCCTCCCTTATCCAACTCAACTTCTTCGCTACTGGTCTAACAGCTTCGCACCAATGGCGGCTGGTCAAAAACGGCAGGTTCGACACTGCCATAAAATGAATCGAAAAATTACCATCAATTGTTTATTATTTTGTACAATTTAATTGCATTACTAGCTCTTGTACTGCGTATAATTCGAAGAATTTAACAAAATAATGATTCAATAAAAAGCACTGTTTTAGTCTAAAAATCGCTCAATTTCACTCGAACAAAACCGTGCGATATACGATATACCTAGGTGTAGCCTAATGTATAGTATGTTGGTCTACAACTCGAAGGTCGTGAATTCTAATCTCGGCCGTCGTTTAGTATAGTTCCAGCACACTGCTTACGTGGGTATGTCTGAGCCAATTCAATATGCGAAATGAAGAGAGTAGAAGTAGATTGGGAGCTGTGCGAAGGGCAAACAATGTTTACACAATAACAAATAAAATGCTAAGGATACTGAACGTCAGGAGGCCGAAGCCCGATTCGGGTTATAGTGCCATTGAAGAAGAAGAAACGCGGAAAACACGGAAAATGAGTAGCTGCCAGCCGAAATTTCGGATATTGAATGAGATTTGAAACTGCTTTAAAGTTTGATCGATAATTCAAAATTTGAAATATGAAGATTGGCTACCCGGGTCTGATTTTTTGTCATGTAAGAATTTCTTTTAAGATAATCGATTTAGTATAACCCTTACAGGTAAATTTTATTACGATTTAAGGAGAATTAAAACTATAGATGTGATGCCTTTTGATAAAATAGCCACAGTTGATTATTTGTGACATTTTTTTCGAAACCAGTTGTAGCTGATGCTAATTTAATTGATTTTACATAAATACAAATTTCAAGATTTATGAAAAATATGAGAAATTTCCTTGAAGCATTATGAACAAGATAAAATAAAGTCAAGAAAAATTATTAAGAGTTTTATTTCCTAATATCTAGCGTTTGTAGTCAATGGTACTAAAGCTCGATTCCATTCTTGGCCGCCCGAGATGACGATTCCATAAGATTTCTTTTTCTATCATGTTTGAACACTTCTAGAGTCTTGACATGTTCGAAATAGTTCATTTTTGTGAACTAGTTCATTAGTTCTAACTCTTTAAAAGGGATATAGCTATTTATTTTAGATCACTTACTTAGTTCAGAGGAGGTTGAAACTTCAAAATTCGAGCTTACGTACCAATCCAAAAAGCGGAAATGAGAAGGGAAAAAATTATTCCCTCTCGATCCCAGCAGCCGTTCTAGAGAAACCTGCTAACAAAATTCATAATTAAGTTTTTTTGCAGATATTTCGAATCGAAAAAAAGGAATAAGAAGGAGAAATATAACATCCGGTACGATTTGAGCAACCATTATCAAAATGTCTGGAAAAAATTTGCAAAATTTAGTTTTTACAGATATCTTGAGCCAACATTCCGGGAAATACCATACAACGAAAAAATCACACCCTACTCGATCCGATCACCCGTTTTTTAGATATCTGAAAGAAAAAACAACAAAATTAATGTTTTTTTTTTCCAGATATATCGTATCCAGGGTATTTGTAGCTCTTTGTATAAAAATAGCGTATAATCTGGTATGTTTAAACACTTCCAGAGTCTTGTCATGGTCAAAATAGTTCATTGTTGTGAACGTAGCTTACTAGTTCTAACTCTCTAAAAGGAACCTAGCGATTCATTTTAGATCCTAGTTCACTTATAGTTCAGAGGAGGCCAAAACTTGAAAATTCTTAAACTATAAAAGCAGAAATGAAAAGGAAAATGATACCCTACTCGCAGCAGCCGTTCTAGGGAAATCTGCTAGCAAAATTCAAAATTAATTTTTATTTTGCAGTAATCTCGAATCAAGAAAAAAGGAAAAGGTTCCACTCGACTCAATTCATGCAGCGATTCTACAGATATCTGCAGAACAAAATTAATTATGCAGTTGAGACGAAAGCTAATAGCTTTTTCGTGGATCATAGTCTGATTAGTTCGATCCACAAACAGTTCAATCCAAACAAAATATGTCGATTCTCGAACTAAAAGCTCGTTAATCTTTATGGGGTATAGTTAATAAACTTCAACCCTTTGATGGAAATAATTCAAAATTATTCATCCTTTAAACAATTTATTTATTTATTTGGCAACAATTATTTATATGGATCTATTTAAATTTTTAATTCAACAACAATTAATACAACTATTTATTTTTATTAAATAATATTTTTCAAAGCTTATCGGACAATAACTTTTTATCAACTGACTTTTATTTTTCATTTAAATTATTTTAGAGCCAGGATTTCAAATCGCCTGCTACTGTAAGTAGAATTACAGTAGCTGATTTTAAATCCTATTCATTATAATTGCTGTATAATATGCGACGAGCGCACCACAATCTTCACAATCGTACTGAGGTCATAATTCGTTTGTGAACTAAACATATACATTTGCTTGTTCCACATTCAAATGTACAAACTTTCATACAAGATGTGGTTTGTTCTCTTTGCAAGAGACGAGATATGATCGTATTGAACCCTCGGGGCTCTGATCCTGTGCAATAGGTGTTCATCGGCGACCATCTTTCGGAATGTATCTTTTATTGAACATTGATGTATTGCGTTGCGTCTTTGCTTCAACCCTGGTATTCATGGCATGAGGATTGCGATGAACATACATAACACCAAATTAGTCGCCCACACTCTGTCACTCTTGCGTTATCACAATCCTATAAGAAGAGAGCTATCGGCTTTAATGCTTTCCTTATCCAATCTGCTTATTTAGCACTCAGCATTTATTATGGCTACTTCCATGGTATGTTCAGTATGGAACTCCAGCAACTATTTCCCCCATTTTCCACTTTCTCTCGTCATACTCATCACACTGAACGCGCACACGAGTACATCGTCAAACCTTCTTCCTTCCATACAGTGAAATATACGCAATCTTTCATTTCTCGAACTACAAAACTTTGGAACGCATTTCTAGTTGCTGGTTGTTCTACTCAGTATAACCCGCAATGCTGCAAGAGTAACATCCACCGACACTTTCGTCTCTCCCCACCCAAACTCCTTTAATGTCCATAATACTCCTACCTATTTCGGCTCAACTGCGCATCGCATTAAATGGTGATCCACTAAGTTGATCTCGGTGCTCTAAGAAAAAAAATGGAAATATGATTGGGCGTGCTTGTGCATTGCACATAAAGGCCGAGATTGTCTACAATAGAAGTCATTCTGTAAAAATGCGATACTCTAGATGAAATGGAAAAGAGTTTAATGTACTGGAAAATATAATACAACATTTCAAATTCTTTCGAATAAAGAATATGGCATTAAATATTTTATGCAAAATGTTTGTAGCTTTCATAATTTTTAAGGCAATTGGACATTGTTTTTCTGAAATTGGGGCATTTGTATGCATGGTAGTAGAGGAAGTTGAAGGTCTTGGATGATCTTGAAACTGCTTATTAACATCCATATCATCATGCTTTGTTCCAATTTAAAAATCGATAGCTCTCATATATTCGAAGGAGAAATGATTTTCGTGAATTTCTAATACAGAAATTTGTATGGAAGGTGTATGAAGGAGTGAAGCACAGTTGATATTTTTTTAGTATTTAATGCAATTCTAAAGGGACCAGCTCTGGCACAATTTCAAGTTTCTACTTTTTCTAGTTTCAATTGAAATCGATATAATGAATTTACCAAAATTATGTTTTTTTTATAGGAGGTGGTAGAAGGAGTATACGGATCAAAACAAAATTGTTCGACGTTAATGACATTTGCACTATTATATTTCGTTGAAAATTTTAAATTGAGTCTCGAAGAGAAATAATATAATTGCATTTTCATGAAATTTGTATGGTAAAGGGTAGAAGGAGTGCGGTGAAGTTGATAATTTTTTCAAAATTGATTGATGTAATAGGAATAATTGTGGCAAAAATTCGTCCTTTTAGCTTAGCTAGTTTCCATGAAAATCGGAGAACTACTTATTTCAAAATTGGGTATTTGTTTGGGAGGAGTAGAAGGACTAAGGGGGTCAGATCAATATTTTTGGTCATTAATGACATTGATATCAATATACTTTAACCTAATTTTCGAGTTGATATCTTAAAAAGTTTCGGAGAAAATCAATTTATGAAAAATTCGAAATTCCATGAAGTTTATATGGGAGGGGGTAGATGAAGTGAAGGTATGTAGCTCGTTCACGACCTAAAGTTTTCTTTTCTGCTAAAACTGACATAAAAAGGCCCGATAGTTCAAAACGTTCAAGAGTTATGTTATAGACAGACGAACAGATAATTGCTCGGAATTGAAGTGTTTGAGCGACAACAAACACTTCTGTATCGTTGATGACTCTGTGCGAGCATTATTTCTTAGCGTTACAAATGGTACGGCAAACACATACTCTCAGGTTTTATCTAGAGTATAACAATGCCAACAGACAAATAAATGCATTATTTTTCTTGCATGTAAATACTTAATTACTTATTAACCGGATATTCAACCCTCTGAACTTTACGATTTGTCAGTTCACCATCAGCTCATTTCCAACTAAATGTGAAACTTTTGAAGAATATTTCGTTAAGTTCAACGATGTGAATAGTTCCATTAAACTAGTTCGTTGGTGAACTACACATCTCTACCAGAGCCCTCAAACTTCTCCATATGTTGGTTAGAGATACTGTATACGAACGAGCGCTATTCTGCTGGTGTCGAGTTTGGCATTGGAGCCGTTAATCGAGCTGTCACTCGTGGATATTTAAGAAGTCGACATGTAACAGCTCGTACTGAAAAGATAATAAAAGACTGCGATGTCACTGAAAACGATTTGAATAGAAAATTTTCGGGAGTTTAAATTTATACTTAGATTAAAATCTTTCACAGAAAATAAAGTGAAATAGTTGGCCTAAAATCTTAGATTTGAAAATTACACGCTCCAATTTTAATAAACGTACCCTTCCTATACAGTAAATCTAAAGTTGAAAGAAAAGATTTCCGGACTCTAAACTATTATGCTTTATTATTCGTTACGTTTCGGTCTCTGCTGAGACCTTTATCAAACTGATCGACAAATCAGAATAGGGTTAAATGGGTGTGGGAAGAGTAATTTAGGGTTAAATTAGTTAATTAAGGTTAAAAGAAAAGATTTCCGGATTCTACACTGTTACGCTTTATTATTCGTGACGTTTCGATCTCTGCTGAGACCTTTATCTCAGCAGAGACCGAGACGTCACGAATAATAAAGCGTAAAAGTGTAGAATTCGGAAATCGTTTATTTCAATTCGAAATGCACTCTGAAAACATTCACCAAACCATAATTAAGGTTAGTTAATTAGTACTAGTTAGTTAAGGATTTGTGGGTACGGACTTTGTTCTTACCAAATTTTAAGGCAGGTAGCCAAACTGCTGATAACTTGTATCCGGTATCTCGATTGAAGTTCTGAGGGTGTTTGGAAATTTCAATGGCTTTTCGTAGTATTCGTTGAAAATATTGATTTGTCCTGGCCAGAATTTGCAGATTTTCAAAATCGATTGTATGATCCTCTGTCGTTGCATGTTCCGCGATCGCTGATTACTGTATTTGGCTTTTCCGTGTGCATCATTGATGTTCGTTGATCTTTGTTTGAACTCTTCGTCCAGTCTCTCCTATATACTTTTTATTGCATGAGCTGCAAGGTACTTTGTACACTTCTTCAATGGGTTTTTTTCATCTGGTTTTCTAAAATTCCCCGGATAGTAGTCGGTGTAGAGAATGTTGTCTTAATGTTGGATTTTCGAAGGATTTTCCCTATCTTGTCGATCGTGCCCTGGATGTAAGGTCTTACCCATCGTTTGTCTATATTTCCTTCTTCAGTGTCTTCCGGTTCTTTTGTCCTTGGATTTTTCGGTTTCCACGCCTTGTTTATTTCGCTTGCTTTGTATCCATTTGCTGTGCCCGATTCAACTGTTCCTTTTCCTTTCGTAGACTGCGCGGATTCCCTTCAATTATGCATCTGGATCTGTATTTTAGGATCTTCAGGGCACCTGCTTTTTTACTTGGGTGGTGATGTAAATGAGCGTGGTCGCCCTAAATTATTCGCACATCCCCACATCCAAAACTGCGCCTCATCGGTGAAGATGACGAGCAAAATTAGCGTTCGAACTGTTCCACAGTTAAGTTATCGAGTGTGCGACGCTGTTTGTAGTTGCCAAACCTTGAAATACAATTTGACAGATGTACATATCTATATATCTATTATTCTAAAGAGCCGTCAAAGATCGAGCACTTGCATTGAGAAATGATAGAAATTGCATGAATGAAATTGCAATGAATTTTTTTCGAAGAGCTTAGTACACTTTTTAAGTTAAGAAACTACTTCATACTTTTATCACTAATTTTCCGTCAAAAATCCACTATTTTTCTCTTTAAAACAGATTTCGGATCTCAATTTTCATCTAACCTACATTCTTTGCAGGTTTACACGGTGGACAAGTTTGAGATTCATTTCAGGAAAATCGATGCATCAGTTTTCGCTCCGACAGTAAACAAAGGCCACGTTTCTAGGATAATCTCGTTTAGACTATACTACTAAACACAATGCATTTTCTTTGTAGTGCAATCGAGTATAGAATTCTGTGCACACAACAAAAAAGAAAACTTTAAACTGTTTATTTTCATTTTACTTTGCTACACTGCCAAGTGAATATAAATATATGTCCCGGACTAACATTCACATTTGGTTTTTCACGAGGTTCTTCGCTATCCCCGAGAGTAAAAGAAAAGAGGAAAAGACACTACGAAAAGTGCTTGCAGCTATCATGAAACCGCAAAAGTGATTCCACAAACCACTCTGCGATGGAAAAGAAAGCAACGAGTCTGGCAAACAATTTTGTGACAGAAATTTATTTTTGCCCAAAGAAAAGGAACGAATCAGAAGCACTTTACTACAAAAATTGCAAATACTGCGCACTTAAAGCACCAAGTAAATCCCAGAGACTAGGAACTCCTTTGTTACGAAATTAATGCCTCCAAGTCGCTGCTGGATCTTAATTTCAATCCCATATGCGGTGGATTTTTTGATCCAGACTGGGATTACAATGCAATCTTGAAATGATTAATTAGTTGCCACTTGCCAATCATGGTAACGCTCTCTCTCTCTCTATGTGTCTCATCCGATACCAACAAGAACTTATCTAAGCCATAAATCGAAGGCTAAAAATAGGACTCTTAGCTTGTAGCGAGCCGGATCAACCTTATTGGATCCAAGCAACAAGCTAAAGGAAATTTGTTTTATTTTATTTTTCATGGATTTCCTGGAAAATCTGCGATGCCTACGCGAGTATCTTGCGGACGTATAATTGAGTTCCTCGAAAATACACGTCGCCGAGGTTTGGAATTTGTTTTGGCTTTGGAGCAGGCTGTCCGCTGACAAGAATATCTTACTGTGGGTAATGTCAATGTACCATAATTGCTGCTCGCCTTAAGCCTAATGCTTCTCAGTTTCAAATTGTAGACTTTAATGAACCTTGAGAATCGAATGGGCAGCAAAGTTTCATGTTCTAATTAGGAACAGCTGCGAATGGCAATTTGTCATTAGAAGTTCCAATTTTGCAAATGGCCCAATTTGTTTAACACAAATTAATCGATAGATTTATATTCGTTTTTATATCGATATAGACTAAGTATAAATGTGCCTTTAAGTATCCAGCAAACAATTTTACGACTTCCGTAAAATATGAGTGTAAAGAAAAATGAAAAAGGATTCATTAGCGAGGAGCCATTTTTAACGACTCATTAAAATATCGTTTTCGGACTCGTTAACGATCAAAAGGCTCCAATAAAATGAAACATTAATAACTTATTTATGATATTATTTTGTTTTTTTTTAGGTGTGTAATCTTTTAGGGGATCATAATTGAATCCCAGATTAGAATATCCCGAAATACAGAATCCCGGAAATTGAAATATACGAGATTCCGGAAAACAAAATCCCGGAATACAAAATCCCGGATCTATCCCGAGACTTTTATCCTGGAATTCAAAGTCTGATTTGGAGATTAATTAATTTAAAATTTTAGCTGGAATAGGGTATTGGGGAAATAATGGTTACAGTCAATTCAAATAAAGAGAGTGGTAAGCAATATTAAATTATCATAATTTCTTCATTTATTTTAAGGCTTTAGTTAAATTTCTTAACTCTTAACAGCAGAACATATACATATGTAATTAAACAAATACCATATGTCAATTTTTAACACATTGGTTAAAAAGTCCTGAGCCTAACTATTAAGAAAACCACATTTTTTTTTCAAAATTCGACTTTAATCATCAACAGTCTCCTTCTTGAGTTATACAATCATTCCAATGCCGCTATAACATTTCGATGCCTTTTTCATGGAACGATTTGGTTTTACCTTCAAAATAAGAATTTGTTTCGGCTACGACTTCAGTATTTCCTGGAGCATCCTTTTGTAGTACAGGTTTTGGTCGCTGGGGGCACTTTTTCTTCTTCCTATAAGACTGATTTTTTGCAGTTACGTCATTCAATCGTTGCTGCAACGCTATGTAATGTTGACTTTTGATGGTTTTTTCTTCTCAGCGTAGTCAATGAACAATGTTCTATGTGCAGGCCAAAACTTTTTTGATCTCGGACTTTCACCGGCTGCTCCCCTGACTGACTGCCGATGTGATTTCAAAGTGCAGTAATGCATTCCTGTGTCATCCATTGTCACATATCGACGTAAGAAATCCTATTCATTGCACTTAAACAGCTCCAAGCAACGCTCTGAATCACAACGCGTTGTTGCTTTTGGACGCTCCAACCAGTTCTTCGTATGTGGATCATCGCAACTATTAAAACAATAATAATCTAAAATTAAATCTTTAGGAGGAACAATTGCCATGCTCTTCAACAAACTAAGTTGAATACTAATTTCTTAGGAATTGCTAAACTTCGCAGCAAGTTTTTGACTTTGAACTTTGCGCCAAACAATTTGGCCAAAATGGAAGTAGCATCCCTTAAACTGAGTTGATGGAAACATTCTTTAGCTGCAGAAACGATAGCCTCCTTCGCATTGCAGATCAACACGCTACACACTAGGCTATATCCTAGCTGTCGGTTTAAGCTAGGACAAATTATAATTTTTTTTTTTACAGAATGACCTGTGCTATAGGAAATTTCGACCTTTATATGCAATGAACAGACACAGTCATGGAGGGTAGGAATGGGATTGGGAACGAGAGAAGCTGGTATATTTTTATACTCTAGATGAAATCTGAGAGTATATTGTGTTTGCCTTACCGTTTGTAACGCTCAGAAATAAGCACAGAGTCATCAAGGGTACAGAAATATTTGTTGTCGCTCAGAAACCACGATTCCGCGTGACCGTCTGTCCGTCTATCTGTCGGTCTGTCCTTCGTCTTAGTTACACTGCGATGCGATACAACATGACTCTTGAAAGCTTTGACTCATCGTGCCAAAATTCGTCATATGTCATTTTAAACAAAAAAGTAACTTTGAGTTCGTGAGCGGGCCACATCCCCCCACTCCTTCTACCTCTTCCCATATAAATTTCATAAAATTTCGAAATTTACAGAAATTGATTTTTCTCCGAAACCATTTCAGCTATTGACTTGAAAATTTGGTCATAGTATAACGATATAAATATCATTAACGTCAAAAAATATTGATCCGATCCCCTTACTCCTTCTGACCCCTCCTATACAAATGCACAATTTTCAAAAATGCATTTATTCGGTTTTCATTGCAACTAGCAAAGCTAAAAGAACCAGTTTTTGTCATAATTAATTGTATTACAATTGCAACCAATTTTGAAGAAATGATCAATTTTATCTCATTCTTTCTACCCCCACCCATACAAATTTAACGAAATTTCGGAATTTCAATTAAATTATTTTTCTTCTTCTTAATTGATTTTCATTGAAACTACAAAAAGTACGAACTTACAATTTTGCTAAAATTTATTCCTTAATAATTGCAATAAAAGCTAAAAAATATGAACTTCGCGTCAATCCTTTTACCACCTTCCATACACATTTTTGTATTGGAAATTCAAGAAAAGTATTTCGCCTTCGAACATATGAGAGCTATCTACTATAAAACTATAGAAAAGCAATGTGATTAGGATGTTGATAAGCAGATTCAAAATCATCCAAATCTCCTACATTCTCCGCCACCATCAATTTAGACAAAAATTCTTAAATTTTCCTCCAACATTATGAAAGGTACAACATTTAAATTCAGCATGAAACATTTTGTATCTGCGTTCGGTGTTAGATACAAACATAACAGAATTATGATTGGGCTTATAGTGAATAGAGACTTTTGCATGGGAGGTTGTAGAAGTAGAGGGGGATGTTTATATTTTCCGTATATGATACCGAACATGGCATGCAAAATGTTTTTTGCTGAATTTAAGGTTTTTAGTTTTCATTATTTTTAAAAAAATTGGACATAGTTTTCCTAAAATTGAGGCATTTGTATGGGAGGTGGCAGAGGAAGTGGAGCGTTTAAAATGATTTTGAAACTGCTTATCATAATCCTTATCACCATGCTTTGATTCTATTTCAAAGTCGATAGTTCTCATATATTCAAAGGAAAAATGCTTTTCCTGAATTTATAATACAGATATTTATGGGAGGGGGTAGAAGGAGTCAAGCCGAGCTGATAGTTTTTTCGAGCGTTTATTGCATTTATTAAAAAACAAATTCTGGCAAAATTGTATGTTTGTACTTTTTCTAGTTTTAATGGAAATCGATATAATGCATTTAACAAAATTATGCATTTGTATGGGCATGTAGCGATAGAGCCCAGCTCTTCCACAGTCATTCAACGTTCGAACGATCCAGAAAATAATCATACTCTGTTTTCGAATGCCAAAAGTCGTTACCGTAGAATCCGTCCGTGGTCGAGGCGCTTTATTCGTTTTTCGTATCAATTAGGTTTTAAGATCACGGGTGATAAGCCCATTGTCCAGATCCATTTGCCATTTTTAGGGCAAACAGAACTGGGTGAAAGTATATTCTACTTCACCCATCCCACAACGATAGTTACGTGAATTGGCAAAACCTCATCCTACAACTACCCCCCTGCGATTCCAGGTACCAAATTAGAACAGAAATATATGCAGAGCGATCTCTGTTAATCCCTAGAAAAGGAAAAGATACCGGTCTGCCGAGCTTGATTTATACGATCGTCAAAATATTTTTCGGCTGTACGTGGCTTTATTTGCTAGATAAGTGGTAACCTGCCAGACGGCTAATTTTGTCATAGTCAAAATGTTTGTAGATTTTTGTAATTTTGCAAAATGATAAGATTTAAATAAAGTTTATGCTACTACTACTCTAGATCGTGGTTTCACCAGACCAATCCCATCCTGAAAGATGCGGATAATGGACGGCCGACCTGGGTCACTATGTTGTCGAATAAGTATTACATGCGAAAAAGCATCGTGGAAAAAGAGAATGTTTTCCTATCGTGTCGTCGTTTTCCAATTTCTCCTCCTAAAAGCCTTCTTCATCGTGAAATCCATCTTATTCCCGAAATCCTCACCCTTTTCGACATTCAAGCGAAGGTGTGCAAGCATCGCGTCAAGGTTTGCATGATATCAGATGTATAAAATATCACGAACGATCTCCTGCGGGCACCGAGCGACACCCCTTTGTAAGGTAACCTTACATCCGTACTGGGAGCTCTGCGGATGCGGACTTTCTTCAAAATCAATACAATGCTTTATCCGGACGTAGAATTTACTGGAAGGGGAACCCCTGTCGACGAGCAATGTGCTGGTAGCATGTTGAGCGAATGGAAATGGAATATGACTACATTCAGCTATTAACCTTCCCTGCCTGAAAGTGGAAGAAGTCATGTTAGGGGATTTCAATGACCTCGGACCGAAGATACCAATAGTTGATGAAACCTGACTTAAAGTGTAAATTCGAGTCTCAAACAAAGTGCAAATGATTAAGAAACCAAAGTGTGTACCTACAAAGGTTCAGACGTCCACAAAAGGAATCAAACCGATATATGGGAACAGTAAATCAGCCCAGAAAGCACAAGACCCTACCCGGCACCGAATAGTTCCAAGGCCTCATTTAGAAATGTTTTGTCACAAATGAAGGAAGCGATTCTGAGCTTCCAACGCTCTCGCTTAATGAGGAATAGTTAAGATAGATTAAAATTGCAATCTTGGATGAAATGGACAAGATTGAAGGAGACGGACTGCACCCTCCGTTTGTTCCACAAAACCAGAAAAGTGAAAGGCTTAGCATGACGTGCTACAACAAGCAAATGAGGAACTGGATCTTCAGTATAGTCTTTACTTTAAAACTGTGAGTGGATGTACAGCTGCAGGTTGTGGATGGGACAGATGTACCAAAAACCACTGTATACGTTGCATACGTTTCTCTGAAAGTGGAACTATCTGGAAATAAATTCCTTCAAAGATTATGCATGCAAAATCAAGGTGGCGGACATACCTTTGTTTTTTCGGTGA
Organism: Chorisops tibialis; assembly: GCA_963669355.1. NCBI lineage: Eukaryota > Metazoa > Arthropoda > Insecta > Diptera > Stratiomyidae > Chorisops > Chorisops tibialis. The sequence goes on from OY770262.1 coordinate 278,779,849, forward strand.
GTGAAACATTCGTTGCTGACCCAATTAAAATCCGGTGCCGTCTTTTCCTGAGCTTGTCAGAAATCCAAGTCAGGATCATAGGGAACAGGATTGGAAGGAGACCGGAGAATTTGATGTCAGAAGGGGCGGATGATAGTGATAAAGCTCACCGCTCAGCAAAGACCCTCTGTGAAGAAACTGAAGATGCAGCCTGAAGCTTTTAAATGCAATGCATAGAAAGCATCCACTCGGGTTTCCGGGTACGGCCCGAGTTGATGCTTTCTATCCTCCAAGGGCATAAAATCCGGGCAGGCCAAGAAAAACCCACCAACTTAATCGGTCTAGGAAGGAGGGATAGAGGATTTTAAAATTGCTGCTAACAAAGCTGGCTCTACACCACCAAAACACACGCAACAATAAAAATGAATTTCCGGTATTTTCAAGCTAACGTGCAACATGACAAAGCCGCAATAGCTGTTATTTCACGAAGGTTTACTGACATTGCTCTTATCCAAGAGCTTTATTTACTGCTATATCAGCTAAGAGGTTTGTAGATGAGCTTCTCTATGATCCTAAAAAAGGTTCCAGGACTCTGCACCAAGGATCTAGTGGCGGCGTACGTAGAGCTGCGTCTTGGGGTTGGTACAACCTTGCGAATGCTTAGAACCCGTCTCAAACACCATCAGGGACTTAATGCACTCATGCGAAAAAAAAACGGGCAAACAGATTTTATTTATTTAAATAAAAAAATTCATCAAAACAATCATTACTTGCAAAATATTGTTGAAAAAACATAACAGGCGTAAAGCCCAATCGTGTAAAAGAGAATTTTTTTTGATTTTTTTTGATAATCAAATTTTGTAGGGGAAGTGGTAGAGGGGGAGAGACATTGAACTAACTTCTTCACATCACGCTAGAGTTGCTATCAAAATGCTTTATACAAAGTTTAAGATTCAAAAATTTAATAGGTACTGAGAAAATTAGTGCATTGGATTTAATAAAATGGTTCAGTTTGTATTGGAGGTGGCAAATTGATAAATTTTAAATTGCAAATTAGTACCATTCATACTTTTCAGGAAAATCGACTTCTTGTAAAGTTGTGAAATTGCGTCAGATTGTATGAAGGAGTGTACGGATCAAAACAAAGTTTTTTAGCATTATTGATATTTCTATTTGTATACTTTGTACAAAATATGAAGTTAATAGCTTTAACAGTTTCGAAGAAAAATAATTTAATTTTAATTTTTCCAAATTTCGTGAAATCTGTATGGAAGCGGGTAGAAGGAGTGAGCTGAAGTTAATAATTCTTTTTAAAACTAATTTCAATTATAGTAGGAATAATTCTGAAAAAATTTCGTCTTTTCAGCTTTACTAGTTTCAATCAAAATCGAAAATATGTATTTTTCAAAATTGTCCATTTGTATGGTAGAGGTTAGAAGGAGTGAGGGGATCAGATCAATATTCCGTGATATTAAAGACATCTATATCATAATACTTTGACCTAAATTTCAAGTCGATAGCTTAAATAGTTTCAAAGAAAAATAAATTTTTTATTATTTCGAAATTTCATGAAATTTGTATGGAACTTAAAGTTAATTTTTTCTAAAAATGACACACACAAATTTTTAGCACTATAGCTCAAAGCTTTCGAGAGTTATGCTGTAGACAGACGCACAGACGGTCACTCGGAATCGAGGTTTTTGAGCGACAAGAAATATTTCTGAACCCTTGGCGGCTCTGTGCAAGCGTTATTTCTTACTCTCAGATTTCATCTAGAGTATAAAAATTACAAGCCTCCCCCTCCGCTTTTACCAACTCCCATACAAAAGTCTGTTCGAAAGAATTTGCCCGTTTTATTTTGAATAATTTTTCATCGCTAGTAGTAACTGAAAATTCATGCTTTAAAAAATCGCACTGTCTGGAGTGTGAATCAAACCCACGAGCTATTGACTGTGAGGTATGCACGCTGTTCACTATGTCACGAAAGCCTCAGTCCTCTATGATCGACCCTCAGACTTCTATGTTAAGTGATGGACTTCTTCCGGAATTTATATATTGCTTAAAGATATATCTTTAAAATTTAAACTTCGCCACCGCGTCACTTTAACTTTTCAGCCTGTTTGGTTCGCAAATATGATCTGCAACCCTTTTCTGTAGCTAGGGTTGCAAATCTGAAGTAGATGACATATTTTTTACAATATTGTTGCATTGCCCCAAGGATCATGCGAAAGGTCGCTAGGTCGCGCACAAGTTTGATTCCATCAAATGATCAAAAATCGAATTCTTAATTTGGGGCTTATGAAAGCCGAGATTATGTGTCCGTTGGAATCCAGAACATGCTTCTCGAGCAGAATTCAAAGGAACTCGTAAGTGCTATCTACAGATGCCATTTCGAAACTTTGAATTGGATTGAGGTATGACAATCGCTGATATTAATCCAAGAACCTTAGAGCAAAAAATAATAACGGAAAGCGGCAAGGGTGTAAGCACACCTAATTATGGTACACTGTGTAACTATGACGAAGGGCTAAAATTCAATTTCCAAATCCGATGCCAAAGGGGTCCTGTGTAGTGGAACGATAAAATAATTCGAAGATATCGACACAAACTTGGTTTCGTTGGAAAGCCCTTCAAGAGCCCTATACGAATATCTCATTTTTTCTCGCAGTTAAAATTGTTTTGTCGAAATTTAACGCAATATTTTATTAAATTTATAGTATCAATTTACCGTTTTTGTATCGAATGTAACAAATTATTAGGAAACAAATTGCTCAGCGAGACCTTTCGAATGACACCAAGTTTGTGTTTTCTAAATATTTTTTTTGTCCCACTACGTGGCACAGGTTTCCGAAATTAATTTTTCGTCCTTCGTCTTAGTTACACTGCGATGCATCATTATATGCGTTTCATATCCTTCTCGATTTTGTTATTTTTTGCTCTAGGGTTCTTGCTCCATAGATAATGTGAGCTCCGGACACCGGGATCAATGGCGAAATAGTAACATATGATCAATGTCATGATATTTTTTTGGGAATAAGCGATAAAATCATCAATGATGTAAAGTTAAACAACAAGCATGTGTTATGTCTCAAATAGTGACTTTCGACAAGGTTGAGATAAAATCACCGACAACAACCCACTAAAAAGTGCATCGCTGGAAACCGAAAAAAAGTGGAATGGACGGGTTAAGCAACTACAAGGTCTAAGCAAGGTTCACGGCTGGACAGACGATCAAATAAACATTGATATTTCCTATAAATTATGTTACACTCAAAAAAAAAATTTGTTAACTATCTGGTGATAAATTATCGACATAATTCCGATAAACGGTGAAATCGATGATAATGGTACGATTACAAAACAACTTTCATTTTGTAGAATTAAGCGAATGTTAAGCCATTTACAGCCAAAGACTGAATTAGTAAAATAAAATGTCAATCTCTTCGGTTAGATTGGTGCTTTCGGACTGGAATTTGATAATATTTGAAATATTAGTAAAAAAAATTTCGTCACTTTTAACCAAGTTTAGACTGTTGCGAAAACGCAACGCTGGCCAGATCTGGTTCTAAGATTGAATCGTGAATTTTACTGGGTTTGAAGGCGGAGATTCTATGAAGTTAGGAAGGAAATAACCTCCCCCCTCTCCCCCTTAAAATTATGGCATTCCTTTCAGTTGATTATAGTGAACCTGCATGCCACCTAATTGGTCCTTATTTAAAATTTGTTTGTGTTAAGTGGTTTCATTTGACGAAAAAATTCGGGTTACGATTTGTTTTTAGCCTCCCTCCTCCCCCATTTTCGAACGCAATGAGTAAGAAAATAAATTATTTTTTGAGTTTGTCCCACAACCCCCTCTATACGTATGTTAATTTTCAGCTTCTTCTCTGCATTCGTAGTGGAGATATTAGCAAGTGGAATTGTTGACTCTTTCCCCATCCCCGTCTCCCCCTTCCACCTGACACTCTACAGGTAATGGAGCTCACTTACCCAGTTAATAATCCACCCAAAAATGAACATTCTATCTTTAACGTTCTCAGAGATATGAGTCCATATGTACTGCGTACAGACAGACGGATGTTATTTTTTTGCTTTTTTTTTGCATTTTTCGGCTATTTTAGTCATGAAACGCGAAAAAACAAAATTTCTGGGTAGCAAATTTTTTTGATCTGTGTCGATTACAATACTTTATTATTAGATAAATAAGGTAATCGATTCATACTATTTCATGAAAAAGTGTAATTTGCATAGGAGGTGGTGAAATGAGTAGGGAGACACTACAATGAATCCCATTCCTTGGTACAAAATAAATATGTATTTGATTTCAATAAATCTTTAAATTTGTATGTGTTTGAAGTGAAAACTAGGCAGCACAAATCTACACAAGTTAGAATAAAGTTATTTTTTTTAACGAAAAACTATCATAGAGTAAGAATAGCAAACACTTGCAGGACAAGTTGAGTCTAAATGTTGACTGCCCGAATTATTAAGACCAATTTTTTTTTAGGTTGTCCCTATAATTTGGACATCATGAAAAAATTTGTTTTACAGGGAAATACTGAAGGATGTCCAAATTACCGTAGTGTTCAAATTATGAAGTGTGTTAATTATCGAGCGAATATTGTATATTTAATTATTTATATATTTTTATTTATTTTACTTCATGTGGGATGAGGGCAATAGAATACACCCACAGCCAGTCTTGCTTGCCCTAAATATATTAAATAGATACTCACTGGATCATGAGTTTATCACTCGTGATCTTAAAATACCCTCGGTCCGTACATCATTATATAGGTATAATTACCCACGGCCAATACGCTCCCCCTTGAATACACCAATGCATAAATGTATTGAGCTCTCCAGAACTAGATTTTTTACTTGTGTACTCTTACCCTTACGATGGCGCTACAGCCCAAATCGGACTTTGGCCTCCTGAATGCTTTGCCTCCATCCATCTCGGTTCAGTGACCGCGTCCTCCAGTTTGAAAATCTTAGCAGTGATTTGCTGTCTGCGTCAATCGAATCCTCCCAGCGCTTTCGTGGTTTTCCGACCGGTCTTTGTCCGTTGACTTTCCCTTTTAGTGTGCGTTTGGGAATTCTTCCGTCATCCATCCGCTCCACATGACCAGCCCATTGTAATTTTTTAAATTTTATGAGGGTTGACACTTCTGGATTGTCGAAGATGGCATACAATTCTCTATTGTATCGTATTCTCCAGATCGAGTCTTCCCTCACAGGTCCGAGGATTCTTCTGAGGACCTTCCTTTCAAAGGCGTTAAGTCGTTTTTCGGACGCCTGAGTTAATGTCCACGTTTCGCTGCCATAGCATAGCACAGGTCTTATGATTGTTTTGTATAGCTTAAGTTTTGTTTTCCTGTGCACGTTCTTGTTTTTGATTATTGGAAGTACCGAATAATAAGTCTTGTTTGCCATCATTATCCTTCTTTTAATTTCGATGGGTTCGCTTCCATCCTTCGATAGATTTGCCCCTAGATATATGAAGTTGTCTACGTTTTCTAGGTTATAGTCTCCTACTGTAATATTTTGTCTGATTGGCGTCTTTTTCCTAGTTTGCGTCATAATTTTTGTTTTGTTTTCATTAATGCGTAGTCCAACTTCCCTTGCTACCGAGTCAAGGTTTACAAATACTTCCTTAGCACTCTCCAGAGATCTTGCAAGGATATCTATGTCGTCGGCATATGCTACGAGTTGTGTGGATTTGAAGCATAGTGTTCCCTTGGTGTCAACGGGAAGTTTTCGAACAACATATTCGAGTGTTAAGTTGAAAAGCATTGGTGCGAGGCCGTCACCTTGTTTAAGGCCGTTGTCTGTTTTAAAACTGGAAGTCAGATCGTTTTCTACTCTGACTTGTGACAAAGACTCAGTCATTGTCATTCTTGTCAGTCGAACCAGTTTCGGTGGGACTCCAAACTCCAACATGATTTTATACAGTACGCGCCTGTCGATACTGTCGTATGCTTGTTTGAAGTCAACAAATATCTGGTGCACATCAATATTATATTCCCAGCACTTTTCCAGCACCTGTTTAACTGAGAATATCTGGTCCGTGGTTGAGCGTCCAGCTCTAAATCCGCCTTGGTATTCACCAATTACTTTATCAGCATAGGGCTTAATTCTCTTTTCTAGAATTTTCGTCAAAATCTTATAAGACGTACACAACAGAGATATTCCTCGGTAGTTTTCGCAGCAGAGTTTGTCACCTTTTTTATAAATTGGACATATGATGCTCTTGCGCCAATCTTCAGGAAGTATTTCCTGCGTCCATATGTCCGCGACTAATCTATGTAGGAGATGCGCTATGCAGGTGTCGCCGGCTTTCAGAAGTTCAGCTGGGATTTGATCAGTGCCCGGCGCTTTGTTGTTTGGGTGGTTCCTTAGGGCTGTTTTTACTTCTTCGAGTGTGGGAGGACTCAAAGCGGATCCTTCATCAGCTGTTACATCAGTTATACCTGCTATTGTATCTGCTGCTGCTGTTCGTGTAGGTGATGGGCTCGGGTTAAGAAGGTGTTCAAAATATTGTGCCCATCTTAGTTTTATATCTTCCGCGTTACTTATAATGTTCCCTTCCGCATCCTTGCATAGGGTCGTTTTCGGTTTGTAACCTTCTTTCATCCTTTTGACAAGGGAATACGCGGCTCTTGTGTTGTGTAATTTAAATTGTTCGTCCATGTTTTTAATTTCGTCATTATTGTACTTCCGTTTTTTTCGTCTGCATATTTTGTTTGCAAATCGTCTAAGATCCTTGTACTTGTCTTGTTTGGCTCGTGTCGGCCGTTCCGTTAATATTTTGTAAGCTTCATTTTTTCGTTCTAAGGCATCTTGGCATTCTTTGTCGAACCAATCATTTCTTTTGCGCCGGGGTTGTTGTCCTATCACCTCCTCTGCGACAGATGTAATGCCATCTTTGATTTTTTGCCACATTTCTTCTATTGGCATGCTGACAGTGGTATTCAGCATTGTCGTGAAGTGCCTCTCCAAGGCTAACGCATATTTCGCAACTATTTTCTCGTTTTTGAATTTCCCTATGTCGAATTTAGGAACCGGTTGTATTTTTGAGTGTCCTCGGTTTGCGATTCGACATCGAAACTTGGTCTTTACCAAATAGTGGTCTGTGTCGCAATTGTGTACTCTTGTTAAAATTAAATTGAAATAAAGAATATTTCATTAAGTTTGTAAGTTAATTATCGACATCAGAGCCAACAATGAAAATAGAAACCTAATAAATGAGGACATAGCCCGCTGACTACAGAGATATTGAAGCTATTCAACACAGCTGGTAGGAGTAAAATTAGAAAAATCTTTTGAACAATTTCAAACTTTTCAGCATAATTTTCAATTAGAAGTTTTTATACTCTAGAGGAAATCTGGCCTCCTGATATTCAGGTTCCTTAACATTTTTCATTACTTATTGTGGAAGGGTTGTTCGCACAACCCTCTTTCTACGAATTTTTCATTTTCTTAGATTGAGGTGATCAAGGTATATCCAAGCAGGCAATGTGCCGGAATTATATATTGCGCCGACCGGGATTTGAACTCACGACCTTCGCATTACAAGACCAACACACTACCTACTAGGCTATACCCTAGCTTATTATAATTAATATTATAAAGCTTGTAAGGCTGTAAAATAAGACTCAGAGAAAAAATCGATGGCTGAGAAGTTCATGTCGACACTCAAAAACTTTAAAATCGGATATCCGAATATCCCTCTGTCCATGCGCTACCCATTATGAGAACGAGGTAGAAAGTTCCAATTTAGTACACACCATTTTTGCTCTTCAAAACATTGTCAATTTCATAAACGGGCAAAATTACTCCATTCTTAAACACCCAGTTATTTTTATAATTATTATAATAATGACTACTTTTTTTATTATTTTGTAAGTTACAATGACTATGAAATTAATTTAAATTAATAAAGGTAAAATGTTTAATTTAACTAAGTTGAAGCCGAGACACTTTTGGCTCATCTTTTCCATTTTTCGTGAATATTAATTTTTTTTTCTTGTAAACAAATTATTATTTCTTTGGCTGTAAATATTTATTTTTGGCTAAACTGTTCGGAAATGTATTCTCTGATATATGTATATGTACGTTAACTTAGACATCATTGCTTTCTGGTAGAGCATGGAATGTGTGTAATTATGCCCATTAAATACTTCTATATAAATCAAATTGTTGTACGATATTTTTCCAAGTATTTTAAATAAATAATCCGTTGTATTAAATACAAGGCTTATGTAATTATAAAACATACATGTGTAGAATTTTGTACTCTTTTTGTATTACGAAATTGCACATACTTAACTATTTTATTATAATTATAGAAATATTTTACTTTATAAACAAATTAGACTAAAGACCTATTTTTTTTATTTCCTATATGTATTCCATACTTATTTCAGTAAGTAGAGCGTACAAAATTGCAATAATAATATAAAGCATCACAAACAATTTCGATGCTAAGAAAAACAATTTCGTTAATATTTCCAAGAACTGGTGTTTTAACTTAATGCCTATTGCAACCAAACGCTAAGAAATTCAATTGAACAAAGTATTGGAAAATTAAATCTCCAAGCAGTAAATTTCATTAGTTTGACCTTAGAAAAAGTTGTTATACCATATATCAACTCGAGTGTCTTTCACAACTTTTCTGACTGTATCTTTGACTGCATTTCCATTAACTAGCTATTTATGAAATATGTTTTATGCTACGCATACCATTTCTAGTAATACACTTTTAGATCTTGAAGAAGTTTTATCAGTCCCTTCGACTTGAGGAAATTATTTTAAGGCTAATAAAAACATAACAGGTTCACAATTGCGCATAAGGTGCAATCATACGATACCCTAAATGAAATTTTTGTGATCTCAAGAAATTTTGTAAAGCTTGGGTGTAGCCTAGTAGGTACCGTGTTGGCCTTATAATGCGAAGGTGTTGTGTTCAAATCCCGGTCGACGCAATTTATAATTCCAGCACATTGCCTGCTTGGATACACCTTGGTCACCTCAATCTACGAAAAATGAAAAATTCGTAGATAGAGGGTTGTGCGAAGGGCTAACAACCTTTCCGCAATAAGTAATGAAAAATGTTAAGGAATGTCAGAAGGCCAATGTCCGATTTGGGCTGCCATTGTAGAAGAAATTTTGTATGGGGAGTGGGTGAAGGGGTCGTATTAGATGGCGTCCTCCTCCTTCCCAATCAACTTCGGTTTCCCTCAGGGTTCTGTCTTATCATCCACTCTGTTCTTGGTCTTTAATAACAATCTTTTGCTTTTACTCTCAATCCAATCCATAGTTTTGCAGATGACAGTACTTTAAGAACGACCTCGATTTAATCCTGGAACGGGGCAGGAAAAATTGAGTAGAGTTCTATGCCGCCAAAACACAGACCATTTACTGTAGCTACTTTCATGGTAAATGTATTGCGGAACTTGGATCACTTATTACTCCACTTAGCACCTTCCCCCGAAATACTCTTTAAGACAAACGCGCGCACGAGTATACCGTCAACCCTAAATGTAGACAGTCATTCATCTCCCGAACGTCCAGACTTTGGAATGCATTGCCAGCTAACGTTTTCCCAGGCAGGCGTAACCTCCAGTCCTTCAAGAATAATCTTCACTGTCATTTCCGTCTCTCTCTACCCTAACTTCCATAATACACCCAAATTTTATCCACTTCCTCTACAGAATTAATTATGTGACCACCTAAATTATACACGATGCCTTAAAAAGATAGACTCCATAGATTGATAGATTGTTGATAGACTCCATAGATACTCTGGTGTCAATTTCACATAAAACATCTGGAGTATTTATATTACTATATTATATAAAAAGGAACACCGTTAAAAATTCAAAATTCATTCAGAGCTTATATTTTATTTTATCACTTCATCATATTATTTTATATCCGATAAAAAATGAGGAGACATACATACGAAATCGTAAATTTAAATGAAAATGTAGCGTTTTGCAAACAAAAAATTTTGTCGAAGCCCTTGGAAACTGAACCTTTTTTTTCGAATATCCTTAAATTGAAACCTTTGTAAGGGAATAGTTTAATGGCATTATAATTGGTAGATTGATTTCGAAGTTATTAACACTTTCGCGCAGGCAGTTTGTAAGAAAATAGAAAAATATAAGTCTTATTATCATTTTTTTTTTGTTAAATAATCTGTTTGTAAGTTTCCACGAATGCTGGCGATAATGAAATTAAAACATTAGGGTGGAAGTTTCAGAGTTAGCTTCACTATTTTTACGTCCAAAATTTCAATATGAATATCATAGAATACTCTTTAGCATGAAAGATTGTATTTCATTTCAATTAAAATTTAAGACATCCTTATATAGAAATATTAATTAAAAGTGTTCCATATATTCATATACATATTAAAGAATTGTTGTCAAAAATGATGTTGCCATTTCATAGATTGAAAGAGTAAAATAAAAAAAAATCGCTTCAGATGCTAATCCCGGCTGCGCCAGCCCTAAGTTTAACATCGTACACGATAACAGATGAGTAAAATATCTGCAAAAATATCGTAGGTCCTGTATAAAAATGTATGACTTACGATATAGTACGTTCCTGCGACCACAGATATTTTGGAAAACTGGATAAAGATCACTGTACCAGTGACCTCCTTCTCTTACCTAACCACCCTATGATCCGAAATAGTTGATAAGCCTCTGTGTCTGTCTGTCTACTAAATATAACTTGAACGCCTTAAACTATCAAGGTTAAGTTTAGATTTTTAGAAAAAAGAAAATTTGAGTTAGTGAATGAGCAATATCCTCACTCCTTCTACCACCTCCCATACAAATTTAACAAAAGTTCGAGTCTGTACAGAGAAGGTTTTTAAGATTTGCGCGAAGGCCCTTCCCTGTTCTGATAAGTTGCGTCTTCCTCCTTACGAACAGCGCCTTGAACTCCTCGCTTGAGAATAGACGGATTATCCTTAGGGCTACTTTTGCATTTAAATTAATTTTAGGAAAAATGGATTTACCATATTTGCTCAAAGCCATAACTTTTACTACGTGCCACTCCGCATTTCTCATCATCGCACCAACTATGGATGAAACAAACCAATCGCTTCCCTTTCGCGTATTTTCAATAATAATTATGCCGAATTTATTACAATTTACCTAGCACGCAGTTAAAGTTAGCTTAATGCGATAAATAATTTATTGATTGTTAATTGTTTAAAACTTTTAAATATTTGTTGTTTCTCGTATGATGTATTTTTGTACTTTGTTTTTGTAAGAAATCATTGTTTTGATAAAATTGAAGTAAATTCTTCTCTTTTTCTATTATTAATTATATAATTCATTTTTCTTCGAAACTATCTATGCGATCTACTTGAAAATTTTCCCAAAGCATAGTAAAAAGAATACAACTAACGTCAATGCATTTTAATCCGCATACCTTTTAAGTACCTCATCCCATTCAATTATAAAATTTTTTCACAAACTAGACAAGATAGATACACAAATATTTACCGAAATTCAGAAAATTATCAATTTCACTGCATTCCTCCTCTTTGCACACAGACTTTTGATATGTTAGAAAGATTAAAAAAACCTTTCTTTTTCGAACATTTCTACTTCTACAATGGCACTACAGCCCAAATCGGGCCTTGGCCTCCTGACCTTCAGCTTCTTTACCATTTTTTTCATTATTTATTGTTGATGGATTGTTAGTCCTTCGCACAATCTTCTATCTACGAATTTTTCATTTTCGTAGATTGACGTGACCGAGGTATATCCAAGCAGGTAGTATGCAGGAATTATATTACGTTGACCGGGATTCGAACTCACGACCATCGCATTGTAAGACCAGCACGCTAACCACTAGGCTACACCCTAGATTCGAACATTTGAAAGACTTTAATTAAAATTAAATTAACCAGAGTGTAATAATGCACGTAACATTATTGACTGGTGGTTTCAAAATTAGCGAAATTCCCTACTCCTTCTACCACCTTCCATCTTCTTCAATGGCACAACAGACCAAATGGAGCCTTGACCTCCTAACGATCGCCAGTAACTTCGCCCATGTAAGAATCATAATAAAACGCAGAGAGTGTGGTTAGTAATAAAGGTTGTATCAACAAGAGGTGTAAAATTTTTTTTTTTAATAAAACAAACAGTTGTTTGGATGTCTCTGAAATTGTTATTGCATTATAAAGACGCATGGGGACTACGTATGGGGCACAATATCTGTCAAATGGACGCCTCGGCTTTGCTTGCAGATATTCGTCCTTTTCTCGAAATTTTCGATCACACTTTCGCATAATTGGGGCTCTATTTCGGCGATGGTGGCTTCAATTTTCGCTTTGAGAGTTGGAATTGTGGACCCCAAAGGAAGAAATCTTATGGTGTTAAATCGCAAAATCTTGGTGGCCGATTGGTGTCTCAAAACAACAAAATTACGCGACCAGGGAGCTTGTATAGAACGTTGCACTATCCTGTTGAAAGAAGAGGTCGTTCGTGTCCATGCACTCCATCTTCGGCCACAAAAAATTGTTTATCGTGCGTCTGTAGCGCACTACGTTGACTGTAAAGGCTCTTCCATTTGTCATTACGGCGCTATGAGGCCTCCGACCCAAAATCTGAACTAAACAGTCACTCGTTGTGAGTGCATTGGGTGCTCCTGAATCACCCCCTGAATCACCCGCGGGTTTTCGGATCTCTAAATGCCGCAATTTTGCTTATGCAATTTTGGTAATGTGAACATTAACTTTTTCAGAAAAGACGATTGTTTTCACCATCATCTTGCATGTTTTTCAAGACCCAATCAGAGAACGTACGGCGATGCTGGTGGTCCGCTGGCTTGGCCAATTGGACATCGAGTTCTTGACAGGGTGACGAATGGAGATGTTTGAGTCCTTTTCAACACTGTCCTTCACTGCAGCGACATTTTCGGTTAAATGTCCGGAGCGAAGTCGTTTCGGTTTCTTCACATCTTGCACTGAGTCAGTCGCTTTTTTGAGTAGTTTGCGCACACATGTCTCCGAAGGCACATGATTAATTTGCTCGAATTTTCCCCATCGTAACTGCGATTGAACTCAAATTTTCGTAATAAAATTCAACGATTTCTATTTTTTCTTTCATTGTCTAGCATGGTGAATTCCCCGCGTTCATAGATGACAACTGTCAACCGATCAGCTGTCAAATAATAGGCCTTTCCAACCCTAAATCTCTTATTGATACACCCTTCATATGGAATGTAAAATCTGCGGCTCTTAACAACTCTTTTACGTAATATTTTGTGTTTTGTTTGAATCAGCATGGGGCATAAATTATTAAATTGGAGAAATCACTAACTTGTGAGCATGCTAACATATTAAATCTATGCTTCTTTTCCAAAGGTTTGTCCTAGTGATTTGTTAATGTTTTGAACTCGTAAATGAAAACTCGTACTGAAAGGGGTTTTCAGTTATTAAAAAATTTTGTCATCATGCTATATTCATACTTGGTGCAAAATTGCAGTAGATAAGTCAAGCTATTGTATTGATGTAATTTGTGGAACCAAACCATGATATATGTATGGGCAGGCCTGTGTGCACGGGCCTCCTCCCTTTTTAGGCAATTCCAGCGCTCGGGCCTGGTCTAATATGTGCTAAAAGAGGTTGAGAATGCAATAATTTTTGAACTTTTTAAACCCAATAAATACTAACCAGAGGGAGGGCGGAAGAGTGTATCTTAGTGGGTAGCGTGTTGGTCTGCAATGCGAAAGTTCGAGTTCAAGTCTCGATCGAAGTAAAATTCCTGCACGCTCCTGCTCCGCTATACCTTCGTCACTTCAATCCACGAAAATGGATAATTCGTTAGATAGAGGATTTTGCCAAGTGCTAACAACCCTTCTACTATAATTAGTAATGAGAACGTAAAAGAACCTTAGGGTCAGTTGGCCATGGCTCGATTTGGACTATATTGCCATTGTAAAGAGCAGAAGGAAAATAATTACTAAGACGTAATTTACTAGAAAATGGTCCAGGAAGTTCTAAAAATGAAAATTTTTGCTTGGGATCTGTAAGGAGAAGAAGTGAGTTCTAAATAATATCGCTATATTGCTACAACCAAATCAAAACACAATAGATCCAATAAATAAAAAAAAATTGTTTTCGTATGATGAAATTGTAACATTTTATGCAGGAGATGGTAGAAGGCATTAGTGAATTTCGACTATTCACAACCCCCCCCCTTCCCCCGCCCAAACTACAAAATCTATGCATAACTTTTATGGTAAAAAAAAAAATTTGAAAAATGACCCATTTTGTATGGGAGGTGGATGGAGAGGTAAGCAAATTTAAATAATCTTGCTCCATTTCACTACAACCAAATCAAAACACAACAATTTTTTTAACGAAAAAATCAGGCGGTGAAATCGTGGCATTTGTGTGGGAGCTGGTGGAGACGTTGAGCATTGAAGTTAAACCAAAAAAGATTATAGCCTCAAACATAACTGTGAAAGTTTCATTAGATTCGTTTCAGCCATTTTTGAGTTAAATCCGGACATACAGACAGACAGACTGATAGAGGAAAATCTCGAAAACGTACTTAATTATTGCCTAAATAAAGCAAAATACTAACTTATAGCCATTTATAAACAAATAACAGACAGACACTTCAATTACATTTATATGTATAGATTGGGGAAGGGTTGTTAGACCTCGCAGATTGAGGTAGTCCAGATATACTCCAGCAGTCAGTGTGTGAAAATTATAACTTGAACTTACGACCTACATATTGTAGACCTACACGCTATCCACTAGGGCTACCTTAAGGCCACCTCCCATGCAAATACTAATTATATTTTCCAGTTTATTATAATCTTTCCTATTGTATTAAGAGTACCGCATGATTGGGCCTTTGAAAATAATTTCGCTCTTATCCAAATCAACATTTTCCATTTCCCCATAATTTCTTATAAATTTTCAATAATGGAATTTATTCGAATTCGTTAATAATGTCTTCTTCTTTTCTTAATTTTTCAGGTAAGAGACGAAATCATCTCTTTTTTTACTAAATGAAAATTTAACAAGTAAGTAGAGTAATACATATTTGAATACGAGTACATTATGCTAAATCGAATGGTCTCATATATCATTTTGAGATATTCTTCGAACCGAAATTTATGACGAAATCGAAAGTAATCCACCTAAGGAGTATTGTGTGCGTTCTTAAAATCGAAAAAAAAATGAAACTCTGGTAGTCATAAATCAAAATCTCATAGCCAGAAATTTACTTGAAGTCTTAAATTCTGCACAACATTATCCGCATAGGATAAAACTTTGATACATCACAAGATTACAATCTCTTTCCATTACAGCATATTAAACGCATGTAGCTATGTAAGATTTTTGTCGAATAAGAAATGTTCGGGAGAAAAGTTTCCATCAGGACAAATAGAAAACATTAATGTACGGAGATCCGGGAAGGCATGTTTTCTACTAGATCACAATTTAAAAATCATTTATCATTCGGTACTATACTATAATCTGGAACTACACATGCACGAAAGATTCATGAGGTTTGGCAACACTGCTTTTGGCATTCACGAACCAGTTCCAGTTCATGTAGGACAAGTGGAGGAAAACTCATTTTGGCACTCCGATAAAAAGAACCAACGATTCGGGTTGAAGTTCAACGCTATAAATCGATCCTTTTTCGTGGCATATGCCTACGTCGGAAAAGCCAAGTCATTTTTAAGTTTTCCTTGTGCGATGCTCTTCGAGATTTATTGCAAATCCACTTCTGGTCTTCCGGGGTTATCTATAAAGGGGATGTGATGAGCATGCACATTAGGTGTTTTTTCCGATTTTCTTTTTTATTTGCCTCCGCTAGTGACAGCTAAACGGGTGTAATTCATTCTTTATGTCAACAATTTTTGTGGATTATGGGTTAAGTTACTACTAAATAATTTATTCTTCTTAAATTTAGAATACTTGGGTTATGGGAATAGGAAAAGTATTAAAATAATAAAGTAATTGATAGAATTATATTTTAAAACTTAGTATTCGATAAAAGAGGAAAAAACTACTGGCATATTTCGGCATATTTAGCTCTTGATTAATCTGAACCACTCCTCCTGGATAATCTGGGAGGTCTGATTACTGAAGCACGAAGCCTTAAATCTGACCTTACTATTCAATGTGACACTGAAGCGCATCATAGAGTGTGGAGTAGCTCCGATATCAATGACAGAGACGAGGTACTGCTTGACTACCTCGTGAGCATCAACCTACTGTTCTGCAATAGAGAAGAAACCCACTTTTGTTACTATCAAAAGACAGGAAGTCCCAGACATTTCTGTTGTCGCAGAAAATATCGAGAATTTGGTTAGGAACTGGAGGACGTCATAAACATTCCTTCTCAGATCATCGATGTATGCAATTTGGTGATGACCATCCTTCCGACAAACCAGTCTTCAGGAACCACAGAAAGACTAACTGGTCCAAGTACAGGTAAACTGCTTCTCTCCGAAGTTCCGAGCCTTGTTGATACCAACGCTACTCGTCATGGGATTGAAAGGCTGTAAGCGACCTCTTAATAAGACCAATAGAACCAAGGAGAACTGGATACCCGATAAGGAATCCCGGCACTGTTATGAAAGGCACTTGAGGCGCGAATCCTGTAAATTAGCTTGCGGTATTGTTGAAGTATGGTAGAAGATGCATCCGAAGCGTCAAGACTTCGCAAAATTATTTCTACATCCCCTCAATGAAGAAATCCGACGGGTCATGGACATATTCGAGTGATGAAATCATTGATCTTCTCTTAAATACTCACATTCTGTGTAGCTCTACAGTTACGTCTTATCGAGTAGAGCAGCAATTTAAGCCTCCAGTGGGCGACTCTGATATCACCATCTGACAGAACAACATCCCTTCTGCAGTACGCAGTACCTGCCGAATTTCAAAACAATTCTGGTAACATCTTTTTCTGTTTGCACGTTATTTTTAGAGGTGGCCTACAGCTGGTCCACATTCCTGAAATATGGAAGGACGTGAAAGTGGTTTTTATTCCCAAAGCGGGGAAAAGCTCTCATACATGTCCGAAGGACCTAAGGCCTATAAGTATTGGGTCGTGTAATATGAAATGTCGGCTGAGAAGAAGAAACTTTTTGTTTTATTTTTTCAATAAATTTTTTTTAATTTTTAATCATAGTATGCACCCATATTATCGACGCACATTTGCCATTTAAGCGGAAGTTGACCTATGCCCTTGCTATAGAGACCGGTGGGGCGGGAGGCGATGAACTGCTCAAACGCACGTTTTACAGCATTATCGGAATTAGACGATTTTCCTGTTAAGAAGTTATCCAAATTGCGAAAGAAGTGGTAGTCAGTTGGAGCAAGGTCTGGCGAGTATGGGGGGTGACGGACAGTTTCCAACTCCAAGTCCTGTAGTTTTGCCACGACAATGTGTGCGGTATGTAGTCGAGCGTTGTTATGCAAGAGGAGTGGTGAAGATCGATTGGCCAATTTTGGTTGTTTACCCGCAAGTTTTGTCATCATTTCGTCGAGTTGCTGACAGTAGACATCGGCAGTAATCGACTAACCAGGTTTTATGAAGCTGTGGTGGATGACATCAGCGCCAGACCACCAAACAGTCACCATAAGCTTCTTCTAGTTGATCTGTCGTTTCGGGGAGTGCTTTGGTGGTTCATCTTTGTCCAACCACTGCGATGAATGCTTGCGATTATCATACATGATCCACTTTTCGTCACACGTGACAATTCGATTCAAAAATGGATCGATTTTGTTGCGGGATAGGAGCGAAAGGCATATCTCAAGTTGACGTTCTTTTTGAGCATCAGTCGAATCGTGCGGCACCCACTTGTCGAGTTTCTTGACCTTGGCCATTTTAGCCAAATGAGTCAAAATTGTCTTCTTAGTCACACCGAAGATCGCTGATAATTCTTGTGCATTTTGGCCGGGATTCGCTTCCACGCTGGCCTTCAGGGCATCACCTTAATGTCAGGTCGCCCACGAGGCTCATCGGCCAAGTTGAAACCACGAGATCTAAATTTTCTGAACCAACGTTGCACTATGCGTTCTGTAGCCACTTCAGTGGGGAACACATCGTTAATATTGCGAGCTGTTTGCACCGCTGTATAATGTGATTCCTTCTGAAAACCTTAGAACAATCCATCTACACAGCAACAACTGTCAGCGAATGTTGTCAGCAGCCCAACACGCATACTGGAAGGGAAAAACGATTGAAACGGCTCTACATACACTCGTATGCTACATCGAAAATTTTCTGAGTACTATAAATAGTGTGCTTTATAGTACTCAGAAAATTATAGCCTTTATCGATATCCAATGAACTTTCAACAACGTAAGACTAGGAAGAAGTACGGACGCACTTTCAAATCTGAAGGTGGATGCTTCGCTTAGTGTGCTGATTAATTTCATGTTGACATCCAGGATCATCAGCATAAAATTGAGCATCGCATCTATTGGAATGTTTGCCAGTAGAGGTACACCGCAAGGCGCAGTCCTCTCTCCACTTTTTTGGCCTGTGTCGGTCAATGGACTACTGCTCAAACAGAAAGATGTGGGCACTAAATTTATTGGTTATGCTGACGATGTTGCTGTAGCTAACCACTCGAATACTTTGGGTGGGGTTATGTAAAATGCTTCCTCAATACTCTCTAAATGGACTCGTAAATGTAGACTACGAGTAAACTCATAAAAAGTCCTTTTCATTCCCCATGTTGACCCTGCTACCCTGCTACATACTTGCTACTTGTACTCGATTCTTTTCAACTTTATCTTAACACGGACCTTCTACAAAATTTCAGTTTTAAATTAACGTTGGTATCCATCCATTCTGCTTGTGTACGTGTTACAAAATTTTAAAGAAAATTATCGAACGAAGACTGAGTACGCTAACAACATCATCGGAGAATATCAAGGTGACTTCAGATCCAGCCGATCGACAACGGACAAGTTATTCTCAGTAAAACAAGTGCTAGCAATCCTGGGAATATGATATTAATGTGTTCGTCGATTTTTGTCAAACATACGATAGTGTCGATCGTAATGTTTGTACAGAATAACGATTGAACTAGGGGTTTCACCCAAACTAGTTAGCTTTATAAAAGCCACGGTGGAAATCAATGAGTGCCAAGTAAAAATCCTTCCCAATGGAGTCAGGTCTCAAATAAGGAGATGGTCTCGTCTCCATGCTCGAGTATGTCGTCAGGAAGGCAACTACAGGAACCTGAGCAGACACCAGAGGTACGCTTATTGTAAAATCCGCGCAGTTGATAGCGTCCGCAGACGACGGGGATATTCTGGCACGATCAATACTGTGTGTTAAGGAGGTATTCCAGGAGTTGGAGTCAGCAGCAGGTGAAGTAGGTCCCCGGGGCAATGAAGCGAAAACTAAATGAATGACCCAGGCATGAAGGACTGCCCCAGAGAGACAGAATATTACTATGGGCAAATACAAGTTCGAGCAGGTGAATGAATTCGTATACCTGGGAGCCCTTCTCACAAAGGACGGCAATGAACGACTCAAAGAAGAGCCACAAAAGCTAACAAGGCATTTTATGCGGTCTTGCCCATAATGAAATCAAGGAAGGTCCATCGAAACAATAAACTATGCATCTATAAGATAATAATTCGTCCTGAGCAGCTATATGGATGCGAAAAGTGAACCTTGACGCGGGTGTCGGAGAATTTAATCGACGCGTTCGAGCGAAAAATTCTTCGGAATGTGTACGGAGCAGTTAAGGAAGGAGATGACTGGCGAATTCGATATTTGACGACCCACCAACATCTATCATAATCAAACTCCGCAAACTTCAATGGGCTGGCCACGTGGTGCGAATGCTCGAGGAACAAATTCCAAAACGAGTGGACAAGGGCGAAGCTCAAGGCAACCGACCGGAGAGGAAGCAACGAAAGCGATGGAAGGACTCAGTCGACGTAGATTGCATATCGCTTCTTGATTTTCCAAACTGGAGGTCGCGGTCGTTGGACCGAGATAACTGGAGGAGGTGCATCCGGGAGGTCATCATCCATCCATTCTTCAAAATCGGCCATGTGAAATTTTCTCTACCTAATAAATAATTTTCATCATTTTTATTGGTAAAAGCTTTATTGAGATTTTATAAAGGGTATGCAGGAATCACAGAATTTTACAGTATTGTCATTGGTTTTTGGAAGAGATTTAAAAGAGTTGTACAAGAGATTGGAAAACTTAATTTCAGTAAGGTCATAGAAGTGATAACTAGTTAATATTACTTCACGTCTCTGTTGCCATCAGTTATATAAGAGAGTTTAAATCGAACATTATATAGCTGATTGTCTTATGCTGCATCTGTAACGACATTCATATGGCCCTACTAGAATCTGTTACTAAAAAGAAAGTTCGCTTTTTTTTAAATCCAAGTCTCACAGATCCTCTAGGACCTAGATATTCTTTTGTAAAGTAATAATATAAACGTAATATAGTTAATGAAAATCAAACAAGCATCGGTTCAGAATCTTTTATCATCTTACATTTTTAACTATTTTATCATTTTAAATCGAGATGACACAGTTGCTCGCATGCTGCACCCAGAGGCAATATAGCAAATGACAAATGCCTACTCTGAGAGAAGTAGGTATATTGGTAGGTACCGTCTATTCAAATGAAAAGCCAATAAATCCATTTATTGATTTCCTTGTGCAGCTCTGTGGTCGAAGTTTTTGCAATGAGTTAACCATTAATCAGCTACGGTACGGAGCAGCAGCTTCCTTTCGAACAACGTCCTCTCCAGCTTAAATTTCCATCCTGTTTAACTTGCTGCGGTCCTGCGGTGAGCCAAGCTCATTCATAGCTCGTACAGCTCGACCCGATCCGCAAATTAAGCTGAACAATCTGATGTGGTTTTTCTTGGACTGCTTGAAATAAAATCTTTATTTATTCGTTTTTCCATGTGTACGTTGACGTTATTAATTAGGCGCGCAAAGAACTAAAGAGACTTCATCGAGTCGAACTTCAATCCCAGATGGAAGAATGGAGCGCATCGTATATTGATCCAAGCTATGAGTGCTACTCCAACACCTCTCGTTCTACCTATTTTGGTAGCGAACCAGAACATATATGTTTCAGATAAGTGCTCCTTATCATTCAGGGTATCGTATTTTTTAATTTCCTTTGATGTAGTCGAAACGTCGATTTTTCGCTTTGCAGAGGATATGGTTTTACGCACAATCCCAATAACAATGCGAAAATAGCTACGGCACGAACATGAAGTAAACACACGTGCCGCGCCAAACTGTGTAAATCGAAATCGATTTCAAGTCCTGAAAAAGAACATGAATAAGAATACTCGGAAATTGAACGGTGTCACTTTTATACAGTGCTCTTTCGAGCCGAATCTCTCATCCCTATCAGCGACTTTAAATGAAATTTAAAAGAAATTCATTTACATCTCGCGACGTATTTATTGCCAAAGCTAATCGTGCTGAATAAATTAAAAAGTCGTTTTTGTTAAGGTGGTTGAAATAGTTCAATTAAAAGTCCCGCGAAATTGTATTTTAATGGAGATTTAATTAATTTAGCGTTGAAAGGATCTTAATCGTAAATCTAAGAGTTGTTTCAGTTAAGTTGACTTTTGTTGTACGATCGTTTCAATTTAATCAAATATCGTAAAACTCAAAAATATGGCGTAGCATGCAAGATTTTTGCATTTTGACTTGTAAATATCCATTTTCGTGAATTTCTTTGTGACAGCACTACTACTTATGACAACTTTCACGTCTAGTTCCATAAAGTACAGCAATTAAAGACAATTCTGAAAGTATTTATTGAAATAATTTCATAAATTCAATTTAAGATACCACTTTTCCCTAATAAGCCAGTCATTTCAGTTTGTTTAGGCGATTCGTGACGTCGTCGAAGAGGTTTCAATGGAATGGAATCTTCATAATCTCTATCTGAATTGAAAGCTATCAGATATGAACTTCAATGACAGACATGTGGCTCTAATACAACATTGCAGAGCTGTCATCAGCATGAATTGGATTGAAGAGATCTGAGTTGATAAAAATGAAAAAAAGCACACACGAAACAAAAGACCAGACTCTTGGAAAATATCATATCTGATACGCAGAGGATGTAGTGCTGTGGTACCTTTAATAAAAGCTTTAATTTAATGATAACGTACTGATATATTTCTTGGACATTTAGCTTAGAAATTAGTGGTAAATTATTTTTCGGAAGCAAATGCCTTTAAGGGATATAATCGAATTTATTACATTTTGTTTTTACTAGAATAATAATCTAATAGTATTATAGTAGTCTAAAGTATTGTGATCGACTTGCTATCCTAAGATTTTTCTTAGCGTTTCATAACTAAATTAGTCTAAATGCCAACAAGTCGGGCGCAACGTCATTATTTTTTCGACAAGTTGAGGATGCGTGGAGAGTCAATATGCAGGTTAGGAAGGTTAAGGAAGACTAAGTGGAACCCACTTTCACAAGTGGAACTCCTTTAGAGGACTACTGTCAATGTAACAATTAATTGCAAATACGATCAATACCTCCAGTACATGCAATCAATATTTCATTCGTTTATGCAAGTTTAGGTTTTATGAGGGTGAGGGGGGATGACAGTAAGGGTGGGAATCACTTTCAATATTTTCTGTATAGGATGACAGTTTCATAGACGAAGTTGCATAGAATTTTCATAAAATTTGGTGTATTTTACATTCAGGAAACTAATAATTTGTATGGGGTAGAGGAGGTAAGTTAATCGTAAAATTTGTGATGCAGTTTTATTTCGTTCCTATTGTAATTGCTTGTACAATATTTCAAGTTCGTAGCTTTTATTTTTTTGGCTATCAGAGTATTATTTATTGAAATTGGTCGAAATCAGAAGTAGAAGGACAGGCGTGATCTCAAAACTTTTGATGTAGTTTCATTTCAATTATTTTTAAAATTTTTTGTGGAAAATTTCAGATTGATAACTTTTAATAGTTGGGTGATAATTGAATTCTTAAAAATGGTTAAAAAATTATTTATATATGGGGATTTTTTTAAATGCATTTTGCAATTTTTCAAGTTTCTTCCTTAAAATTTCATTCAGAAATTTCCAAATTATGTGTTTTCTTCATTCCACATGGAACACCCCTCGGTATAACGTGCCCGGGGGGCCGTTGCATAACAATTTTGGAATTTTTATTACTTTTTCTGCATGTGTAACAAATAGATGTGTCCACATGGAAAATTAAAACGTTGTATCTTTCACCAGTGTCGTATAAAAATCTTTCAAAATTTTCGACATTTTAGCTTACCACCTCCCTCTCCCCGCAACTTCAAATTTTTGTCAAAAAATAAAGACTATGTGGGTCTACAATTTGACAAAAAATCAATTTGATATCTGTACTCCGTTTTGAGATATAACAGTTTGAAATTTTGGAAAGTGCACCATTTTTGAAATGCTCCCCATTTTCACCCACTACTATTATGTCCATATTCCATAATTCGCTAGTTTAGCCCCCCCCATCGGCGTACAGACAGACGAATTTTTATACTCTAGAAGAAATCTGAGAGTATATTGTGTTTGCCTTACCGTTTGTAACGCTTAGAAATAACGCTCGCACAGAGCCGCCAAGGGTACACAAATATTTGTTGTCGCTCAAAAACCTCGATTCCGAGTGACAGTCTGTCTGTCTGTCTGTCTGTCCGTCTGTGCGTCTGTCTACAGTTTCTTTGAAACTATTTAATCTATCGACTTGAAATGACAGTTTCATAGACGAAGATGCATAGAATGCAGAGATCTCATTAATATCACAGAATATTGACCCGATCGCCTTACTCTTTCTACCACCTCCCATACAAATGGACAATTTTGAAAAATGCATATTTTCGATTTACATTGAAACTAGTAAGGCTGAAAAGTCGAAATTTTGTCAGAATTAATTCTACTATAATTGCAATTTATTTTAAAAATAATTATCAACGTCACCTCACTCCTTCTACCCCTCCCATACAAATTTCACGAAATTTTTAAATTTAAATTAAATTATTTTTCTTTGAAACGGTTAAGGCTAGCAACTTGATATTTTGTATAAAGTATACAAAAAGAAATATTAATAATGCAAGAAAAATTTATTTTGATCCGTACACTCCTTCTACCCCCTCCCATACAAATGCATAATTTTCGTTCAATATATTTTATCGATTTCCATTCCAACTAGAAAAAGTACAAACTTAAAATATTGCCAGAATTTGTTTCTTAATAATTGACATAAATGTTAGAAAAAATTATCAGCTTCGCTTCACTCCTTCTACCACCTCCCATACAAATATCTGTATTATAAATTCAAGAAAAGCATTTCTCCTTCAAGTATACATATGAGAGCTATCGACTTTGAAATTGAATCAAAACATGGTGACAAGGATGATGATAAGCAGTTTCAAAATCATCTTAAACGCTCCACTTCCTCTGCCACCTCCCATACAAATGCTCCAATTTCAGGAAAACTATGACTAATTTCTTTAAAAATAATGAAAACTAAAAACTTTATGTAGTCATTTCCATCTCATCTAGAGTATCATAAGATTGGGCTTTAAGCCCAATTATAATTCTGTTATGTTTTTTGTTTGCATTTTTAGGCTATTTTTGGTATGAAACTCGAAAAAACAAAATTTCATGGTAGCAATTAATTTTTTTTTTCTGAAAGACAGAAAGTTTATTTTTGGATGGATTGTAGATGTGTGCTGATCTCAGGCGAACACCAATTTTGGGGGTTGTAGGGACTGACGGCCAGGAGGAGAGTGCTAGAACCGATAAATACAAACTCAAATATCTCAACTATAGTTGTAGATAGAAAGCTGAAAATCGTTGTATATAGAGGGGTTTGAGGGTCTAACTTAAAAAAAAAAATTCTGTATCCCTTGGGGGCTTAACACAAATTATCGCTTTTTTTCATATGATTATGTCTTCGCAATTACTTAACATTAGGGCCATTTAGGTAGTACATATGTCCGCCACAATCAAATTATTATAGAAGGAGGCTAATACGAGGAAGCGTCAGAGGGTGCCCAAAAAATGCGGGAAATGGGGAGCATTTCAAAAATGCTGCATCTTACAAAATTTCAAAAATTTTTTTTCGGAATGTGGAACGTATGAACTATCATTTTTGTAAAAATCTTAAATTGGTAGTGTAAGTAGAGGGGAGTCAATCAATCAATCAATTTCCTGTTAAGTCCCCCTATAGGGACATAGAACTGAAACCGCTCTCTTCCACAAGGTGCGATCTTGAGCATCGGCCTTAGGCTGTTGAAAGGATTCGTTTATTCCTCTGGCCTCCAGGTCAACTGTTCACTTCCATGTGCTTGACCAACCGGACGTCTTCCTTAAGGATTATAATCCAAAGCTTGTTTGGCGATGTTTCGTTCTGTTTTCCTCAAAGTGTGACTGATCCACTTCCACTTCCGCCTTTGTATCTCAATGTCTATTTTAGACTGTCCAGTTGTACTCCAAGGTTCGTCGTTGGAGATGACTTATGGTCAAAATATCCCTAAAATGTATCGGAGGTAATGGTTCACGAATGTTTGCAGTTTCTTTGTAAGTGGAACGGTCACATTCCACGTAGTACAACCATATAACAACACGTATTTGACGCATGCGGCAATTACTCGCAGCTTTGTGCGAAGGGCGATCTCTCTTAACCTCCAAAAAGAGAAAAGGATCCCGGAAGCCAGCTCGTCAGGCGACAATGATTCCAAGGTAACAAAAATCTCGCATCTCTTCTACATCTTGTCTATTAAGAATCATCTGTGTAAGCGTGATTTATAAGCCCAGCTATGGAAGATGACTTACAAACGGTTACAAAACAGGACTGACTTTGTGGCCTTCCTTGCAAAATTTGATTTCCTATTGGCTATGCAATTCAACTTTTCAAAAATATGACAGATGAGTGAGTCAATCAATCAATCAATCAAATTCCTGTTAAGACCCCCTATAGGGGCATAGGACAGAAACAACTCTCTTCCACAAGGCGCGATCCTGAGCATCGGCTTTAAGCTGTTGCCAGGACGTGTTTATTCCTCTGGCCTCTTGCTCAACTGCTCGCTTCCATGTGTTACATGGTCGACCAACCCGACGCCTTCCTTGAGGGCTATAATCCAGAGCCTGTTTTGCGATGTTTCGCTCTGGCTTCCTCAAAGTATGACCGATCCACTGCCACTTTCGACGTTGAATCTCAATACCTATTTTAGTCTGGCGAGTTGTACTCCAAAGTTCGTCGTTGGAGATTACTTCTGGCCAGAATATTCCTAAAATGCGCCGGAGGCATTGGTTTACGAAAGTCTGTAGTTTCTTGGTAAGTCGAACGGTCACTTTCCACGTAGTACAACCATATAACAACACGGATTTGACGCATGCGTCAAAAACTTGCAGCTTCGTGCGAAGGGAGATCTCTCTTAACCTCCAGAAAGGGGAAAGGATACCGAAGGCCTGACGAGCTTTATTTAGCCGAGCCTCAACATCCTTTTCGGCTCCGCCGTCCATGCTGACAATGCTTCCAAGATAGCAAAAATCTTGCACCTCTTCCACATCCTATCCGTTAAGAACAATCGGTGTGCTTGCGTTCGAACCCATGTGCATGTACTTGGTTTTACGCACATTTATTTTCAGTCCCGCCTCTTTGCATTTAGCATGAACGAGTGAACATTTGACTCTAAGTCCGAACGGTTATGTGCAAGCAAACACACGTCATCAGCATAATCAAGGTGACTTAAGATGTTAAATAGTCTCCATTGAAGACCTTTACCTTCCCCACCTTCCAGTGCAGCTTTCAAAATGTCATTTATTACCACCAGAAACAGGGCTGGTGATAATATGCAGCCTTGTCTGACATCCGTTCGCACAGGGAAGCTCTCGGACAGCTCTCCTCTATGCAAGACGCGACACCTTGCATCTTCGTAGGATTCTTTAATCATAACTATGACCTTATCTGAAATACCTCTCCTACGCAAAAGCCTTCTCGAAGTCCACAAACATGAGATGTAGTGTCGAACCCATTTCGGCTGACTGCTCTAATATTATCCGTAGGGTATTTGTGTGGTCGGTACAAGACGATCCTTTACGGAATCCAGCCTGATAAACTTCGAGAGTGCTCTCGACGACATCACTAATCCTATTGAGAATTACCTTAGCCATAATTTTTGATACAGCAGTAAGTAGACATATACCACGCCAATTGCCACAATCCCGAAGGTCGCCCTTCTTCGGAATTTGCACAATGACGCCCTCCTTCCATTCAGTCGGATATCTTCCTTCATTCCACACTTTAGAGAAGAGTAGGAGGAGTATATCGGCTGTTATTTCCGGGTCCGCTTTGACGAGTTCGGTTGGTAGTCCGTCTATACCTGGAGCTTTCCTTCCCGCCATTGACCGAATGGCGGAAACTATCTCTTCCTTATCTGGGGGATCGTCCCTAATAGAGGATTGTTGCGGTTGGATGTTTGGAAGTTGGTCTGTTTCCGGAATATCTTCCTCTGGCAATATGTTTAAAATATCAGAGAAGTATTCCTTCCATCGTCGCAACTGGTGTTCACTCATATTAAGGAGAGTTCCGTTGACATCTTTCACCAGGTGGTTGGCGGTGAAATTCCTGGTCGTCAACTGTTTCATGATTTTAATAGTGAACCCATATCCCCAAGGTAAGCCGCAGATTCTGCCTTGTTTACCAGATCTTCAATGGCCTTTCTCTTGTCGCGTCTAACAGCCTTTTTAAGCTGTATATGAGCATCTCGGTAGTTCTGCCTCAAGTCGGGCGTTCGTTGGTTGACATCGGGTTGAGAGATGATTGGCAATTTGGCTTTTTTCCGATTGCCAACCTTGTCCCATGTGTCCTGTGACATCCAGGGTTTCTCACCGCTTTGCACATATCCCACAGATTCTTCAGCACTAGTTAGAAAAGTGTTTTTGGTTGCCTCCCAATTGGCATCCAGTGTGCGCATTTCATTTTCACCTAATGTGGATGACTTTTCGCGTACAATAGTGGTGTATTCGCGTTTTTTGTTGGGATCTCTGAGTTTATCCATATTAAGCTTGCGCTTCATTTGAAGAATTTGCGGTCGTCGGATAGCTGCTGTACACAATCTCAAGCAGGCAACCATCAAGTGGTGATCGCTCCCCACGTCAGCTCCACGTTTCGCTCGCACATCGAGGAGACATCTTCTCCATTGGCGACTTATAGCCAAATGGTCGATCTGGTTCTGAGGAACACCATCAGGGGAAACCCAAGATGTTTTATGATGACTCTTGTGTGGAAAAAGGGTCCCTCCGATGACCATTTGCCGAGTACTACAAAACTCCACAAATAATTCGCCGTTTTCGGGTCTCTTAATCCAAGGTCGTGACGCGTCGACCCAAGGGTCACCATGCCCTCCCATGACGTGTTCTAGTCCAGTGTTGTCTGATCCAACCTGGGCGTTCATATCTCCCGAGATGATAATAATATCACCTCTTGGAACACGTTCGTAGGTGGCACTCAGTTGGCTATAAAACTCCTCTTTGTCACCAGATGTTGCGGTATTAGTTGGTGCGTAGCACTGCAGAATTGTGACGTTTCTGACACTGGTCCTGAGCCTGACGACGATAATCCTATCCGAGATTGGTTCCCAGCTAATGAGACTGTTTCTCGCTCTCGGCGTTATGACGAACGCCACGCCATTTCTGGCTTCACTTTCAGGGCCAATGTACAGAATAGTGTTTCCGCTAGGGGTTCGTTCTTCTCCTGATCCTGTCCACCTCACCTCGCTCAAGCCCAAGTTTTGGATGTTGTAGTGGTCCATTTCACGGTCGATCACTGATTGGCGGTGCAAGGACCGAGTAACCCCAGCTCTTCCCCCGTCATTCAATGTTCGAACGTTCCAGAAGCAAATCATAGTCCGTTTTCGAATGCCAAAAGTTGTTGCCGTAGAATCAGTCCGTATCCGAGGCGATGTATCCGTTTCTCGTATCATTTGGGTCTTAAGATCACGGGTGATAAGCCCATGATCCAGTGAGTGTCCATTTGCCATTTTTTAGGGCAAGCAGGACTGGCTGTGGGTGAATTCTACAGCCCCCATCCCAGAGGGGGATAGTTAGCTAAGGTCCGTGGAGTCGCTAGTCTCCAAAGATAGTTGCAGGAATTGGTAAAACCTCATCCTACAACTACCCCCTTTGCGGGTACTGAGTGAGTGGCTCTTCTTAATTAGCAAAGTGCTATGTGTCACCAATCTACTAATGATGAAGACGAGCTAAATTAGGAATTAATTAAATTATAATTAGGACCGCTATGTGTCACTGGTATTACTCCCAAAGCTTAAACTCTCAGAAACCAAAAAGGTACACTTCCGATTCTGAATAGCCCCAAGTCCGTCAAGAACGTTAACTTCGAACAGCATAGCATTCCGAAAATAGTTAAACAAAAATTACCTCATTTGTTTATGTTGATCTTTTGTCCTTGTTCTGCTACGGTCACGTAATTTTTACAAATAATAACACATTGCCTTAATAACAATTTTCCACTGTTTTATCATTTCTCTAGCAAACATACGGTTAAAATATCGACTCCTAGAAAAGGTCAACAGGCAAAAATAACACACAATCTCATGTATGGCTGGGTCAATTATTTTTGCACAAATAAACACACCTGTCACATATGGAATACAAAATAAGCCTAAATCGTCCCCAATATATTTCTGGTAGCTAGATATTAAAATCTTTTTATCTGAGAGAACGCACATTTATAGCTCGTTTTGCATCGTCGCATTTTTTACATACAACACAAGAACAAAAACAATTTTGACAATTCTCCTAGCTTTTGTTTTGTTTCCAATTCAAATCTAATTTCAGATTTGTTTCAAACCGTCCGCACGATATATTTGCAGTCACGTCCGACCATTCAAGGTTTGATTATCCCAATGTCCAAGAGAGGATACATTTTTTTTAAATATAAAAAAAACACAATGGAAATGCCTGTTATTCAAGAGTTACTGATGGGAAATTTCACAATTTAATAGATACTTTTCTGTTAAGATCTTTTTTTTCGTGATACATAAAATTTGACTAATTGGCTTAAAGTTTAACTGCTTAATAAAATAAAACGGATTAAATCAAGTGTAAAGCTTGTATAGCATAAAAGAGGATGAACGACTCATAACATGTTATGACTTTTTTTATGTACTATCTTGCGGTTTTAGGGATGTTCACCTTTTGTATAAATATTTATGGTCAATGTCTTGAATAGAGACAGAAAATGCTGGTATTCAATGATTTCCAAGTACGATTTGATTAAGTATGTGGGATGGCCGGTTGATAATCGACGTAAACTTTTGGATGTTATTTATATTAGCTGACTAAGATAGTGGTAGTGTGTTCCACATTTCGAGTCATTTTACATTGAAGAACTTTACAATGTGGGCAATTTACACTTTTGGTTTCATTGTTCTTATTCTAACAATGAGAAATATAGCAGAACTATGATGATAGATCAGTAGTGGTATATCGTTAAACTGAGAAGTGTGAAAAAATTAATTTCTTTAAATAAAATCCGAGAAATGTTTAACCAAGTACGTTCAAAATTAGATGAATATCTTGAATTAATCATTAAATAGTGAACAAAGAAAACTCAATACACACGATAAATTCACATTCAATACAATCTAATCAAGATATTGCCAATCAAATGAAGATATTCAATAAGATATTTTATTTTCTATATCAATAAGCAGAAAGAAACTGAAACAAAACATTTAGTTATCGATTTCATATCTAATCAAATATTCCACTAATCTACCAATAACTTTTCTATTTGCACATAATTTCTAAGAAAACTCTTTATTCAATGCTACATCTATCGATGAATGAGAGCCGTGTATCAAATGTCAATTAGTTCGAATGATTCGTTAAAGCAGCAACAGGCATAGAATTAGTATTGTACATAATTTATAAAAATGAACAAATATCTATAGATGTACCATGCTTTATTCGTCAATCACCATTACATAAAATCAAAACACTCATCTTACGGAACAGGAAGCAGGACGACTTCTACGCTCGCTGAAATGTTCACCGTCCGTAGTATTAATTTACTATGTAAACATCCTCGAAACAAAAGCTAGGTTTGTTTACCTTCGTCAAACCTACTCCACCCTAAAATAAGTCAGGTGTATATGAAACGAGAGGATTGTCCTGCTAATGATAATGCGATAGATTTACAACACTTGTTCAAGTTATTCAAATTGTTGCACAGAAAATTGGATCTGTTCGTTTAGCATTCATGTTATCGTATATGGTATGTAAACAGAGAAGCCGGTTCGGCAAATATTGTAATAAAATCGAAATTGAATAGTCAATTAGTTGGTGTGCCACATGGGTGATGCCTACTTGAATTACAATTTGAGGATAATCATGGAGTGATATTGGAAATGAGTCGTATACGTTCGAGTAAAGTCTTTGAGCATATCCTTATGGTGTGTGGTAAAAGGTAGCTTCGAGCCATCAGCTTTTTGATTTTTTTTTTTAATTCCTTTGATATTTTTCAAGTACAGCCACGAACTACAGACCAATTCTGTGCAGTAAGGATGTAATGAATGGGAAAAAAATAAAATAAAAAACATAACAGAATTATGATACTCTAGATGAAATACTCACTTACCTTTTGTTTCGGAGGTGGTAAAAGCAGAGGGGGAGAGTTTTGTAATTTTCGTATATAACACCGAACGTACTATGCAAAATGTTTCATGCTGAATTTAAAGTTTATTGCTTTCATAATTTTCGAGGAAATTGAATAATTTTTGTCTGAATTTATGGTATTTGTATGGGAGGTGGCAGAGAAAGTGGAAAATTTTGGATGATTTTGAAACTGCTTATCAACATTCTAATCACATTGCTTTGTTACAATTTTAATGCCCATAGCTCTCATATGTTCGAAGGAGAAAAACTTTTCTTGAACTTATAATATAAAAATTTGTATGGGAGGTGATAGAAGGAGTGGAGTGAAGGCGATATTTTTTTTAGCTTTTAATACAATTATTAAGGGACAAATTCTGGCAAAATTTCAAGTTTCTGCTTCTTCTAGTTTCTATGAAAATCGGTTAAATGCACTTACCAAAATTCTCCATTTGAATGGGAGAAAGTAGAAAGAATATACGAATCAAAACCAAATTTTTTGATATCAATCATATTTAAAATAGTATACTTTTCTCAAATTTTAAAGTTTATAGCTTTGACGGTTTTGAAGAAAACTAATTTAATTTAAATTCCGAAATTTCGTAAAATATGTATGGGAGGGGGTAGAAGGAGTGAGGTAAAGTTAATAGTTTTTCCAAAATTAGTTGCAATTATAATAAAATTAATTATGATAAAAATTGGTTCATTTGGCTTTGCTAGTTGCAATGCAAACCGAATAAATGCATTTTTGAAAATTTTGCATTTGTATGGGAGGTGGTAGAAGGAGTAAGGAGATCGGATCAATATTTCTTGAGATTAATGATATTTATATCATTATACTATGACCAAATTTTCAAGTCAATAGCTGAAATAGTTTCGGAGAAAAAAAAATTTCTTTAAATTTCGAAATTTCATGAAATTTGTATGGGAGGGGGTAGAAGGAGTGGGGGATGTGGCCCGTTCACGAACTTAAAGTTACTTTTTTGCTAAAAATGACATAAAACAAATTTCAGGACGACAGGTCAAAGTTATCGAGAGTTATGTTGTACACAGATGGACAGACGGACAGACAGCAACTCGGAATCGAGATTTTTGAGTGACAACAAATATTTCTGTACCCTTGGCGGCTCTGTGCGAGCATTATTTCGTAGTGTTACAAACGGTAAGGCACACACAATATACTCTCAGATTTCATTTAGAGTATAAAAAATATTGAAAGCGGTTCACGAGTTATCTACACTAAAATAATTGGTGGTGTTGGAACTCAAATCGAAAACTATTCATCAGCAAACTTCAGGATATGTGGTATGCATTTATAGGAGAATGCTTCGAGTAAATCCAAGAACATGAAGTAAATTACTCGTTTAATTTGTTCGATAATTATTCGAACGTCTATAACTAGCTATTGATTCACTGAAAAAACAACGAAGCATTTAGGAAAATCCGTTTCTGGAATCAGTTAGGACTTAAGATCACGGGTGATAAGCCCATGATCTTGTGAGTGTCCAATTGCCATTTTTGTGGGTGAATTCTACTGCCCCTTCTCACAGGGGAACGTTTTTAATGGACAAGATGTTGAAGAGGTGCAAGATTTTTGTTATCTCGGAAGCATTGTCAGCATGGACGGCGGAGTCGAAAAGGATATTGAAGCTCGTCACGCCTTCGGTATCCTTTCCCCTTTCTGGATGTTAAGAAAGATATCCCTTCGCAGGATGCTGGGAGTTTTTGACGCCTGCATCAAATCTGTGTTGTTATATGGTTGTACTACGTGGGAGTGACCGTTGGACTTACCAAGTAACCACAGACTTTCGTGAACCAATACCTCCGACGCATTTTAGGAATATTTTGGCCAGAAGTGCCAACGACGAACTTTGGAGTACAACTGGCGAGACTGAAATAGGTATTGAGATTCAAAGACGGAAGTGGCAGTGGGTCGGTCATACTTTGAGGAAACCAGAGCGAAACATCGACAAACAGGCTCTGGATTATAATCCTCAAGGAAGACGTCGGGTTGGTCGACCATGTAACACATGGAAAGGAACAGTTGCGCAGGAGGCCAGAAGAATAAACAAGTCCTGGCAACAGCTTTAGGCCGATGCTCAGGATCACGCCTTGTGGAAGAGAGTTATTTCTGTCATATGCTCCTATAGGGGGTCTTAACAGGAATTTGATTTATTAATTTAGGAAAATGCCAATAATATTATTATGACTTAAAGTAAGCAGTAAGGTAAGTAATACCAGTGACACATAACGGTCCTAGTTATAATTTAACTAATTCGTAATTTAGCTGGTCTTCATCGACACATTGCACTTTACTAATTAAGAATAACCATTCACAATTCTACAGTGCTACGCAGCAACTAATACCGCAACACCTGGTGACAAAGAGGAGTTTTATAGCCAACCACCTTCGAGCGTGTTCCAAGAGCTGATATGATTTTCATATCGCCCGGGCTGGCTCTGGCAACTATGAACTAGAACACGCCATGGGAAAACCCTTGGGTCGACACGTCACGACCTTGGATTAAGAGACGCGAAAACGGCGAATTATTTGTGGAGATTTGTAGTACTCGGCACATGGTCATCGGAAGGACCCTTTTTCCACACAAGAGTTACCATAAAACTTCTTGGGTTTCCCCTGATGGTGTTACTCAAAACCGGATCGACCATTTGGGTATAAGTCGCCAATAGAGAAGATGTCTCCTCGATTTGCGGGCCAAGCATGGAGCTGACGTGGGGAGCGATCACACATTGATGCTGAGATTATGCAGAGCAGCATCCGATGACCATAAATTCTTCAAATGAAGCACTATTCTACGCGAAAAGTCATGCACATTGGGCGAATATGAAATGCACACACTAAACGCCAATTGGGAGGCAATAAGAAACACGTTTCTAACTAGTACTGAAGAATTTGTGAGATATGTGCAAAGCGGTGAGAAACCCTGGATGTCGCAAGACACATGGGACAAGGTTGGCGATCGGAAAAAAGCCAAATTGCCAATCATCTCTTAACCAGTTGTCAACCAACGAACACTCGACTTGAGGCAGAACTACCACGATGCTCATATACAGCTTAAAAAGGCTGTTAGACGCGACAAGAGAAAAGCTATTGAAGATCTCGCCAACAAGGCAGAATCTACAGCTTATTTCGAGGATATGGGTTCACTATTTAAAATCATGAAACAGTTGACGAACAGGAATTTCACCGCCAACCACCTGGTGAGAGATGTCAACGGAACTCTTCTTAAAATGATTCAACACCAATTGCGGCGCTGGAAGGTTTACTTCTCTGATATTTTAAACATCTTGTCAGAGGAAGATATTCCAGAAACCGAACAACTACCAAATATCCAATCGCAACGTTCCTCTATTAGAGACGATCCCCTAAATAAAGAAGAGATAGTTTCCGCCATACGGTTAATAGCGGGAAGAAAAGCCTCAGATACAGACGGACTACCAACCTATGCCCCTATAGCAGGAATTTGATTGATGGATTCATTCACTCATCAGTCATATTGTTAAAAAGACGAATTGCATAGTGTAGGGATTCTTTTTTCTTTTCTTTCAAAATTAACAACACTTTTCTTCTTTTTCGATTAATTTTATTCCTCTCAAAAACACCAAACGTCACAAGTCGCAAACCGGAACATGTGTCCGAACAAAAATAAAAACCGTATATCCCTTTCGTTAAGTTAAAAAGTGTGACCAAAGCATATTTTTAATTGACAATATTAGTTTTCGTTAAGTAAAAAAAAGTGTGGCCAAAGTTTATTTTTAATTAACAATATTTCACAAAAATAAGTCTACAATAGGCAATAACATTTTGCAAGGAAGGCCGCAAAAGAAGAAAAGCGATCCTTAGTCCTGTTTTGGAATCGTTTGCAAGTCATCTTTCATAGCTGGGCGTTTAATCACACTTCAAAGATTTCAGATAAGTCAGAGTTGTCAGAAAATGAGTTTTCTTCTTTTTTTTAGCACGAAAAAACTTATATAAAATGGGCAGCTCTAGCTCAATCTTCATCGCTTAAATTATGTGAAAAATTAGATAATTTAGCTAAATGAGATGATTAAGCTGAGAGCATTTAGCTGATAAATGATCACTGTTTTGGTATTTTAGCTAAATTAGCGTGTGACACACAGCTTTTTAATGATAATTTAGGCCTAAATTATAATTTAGCTGCGCGATGGGTCAATGGTATAAGGCTTGCAGTTTACATACGCTTCACTGGCAAGCCAAGTTATGCTTAGAACCTTGAGCCCAAGCTTCTAATCGCCGCAAAACTTGCAATTTTCTTCAAAGTGCATTTCTAACTACCCTACAAAATATCTAGGAAACTAAAGTTCAAAAATTTAATGACCTATAATAATAGAAAATACCCCCAAAATGTCTTTATAACTCCGACAGATCGCATACTGATTGTAAACCGAATATAAAAAAAAGTGATTCTAACTTAATGAGACTTAATGCGAAATATCACATATCACAATGGGATAAGATCTTTCCAATAAAATGTTCATTTGCTAAAGGAGAAACCGCAATAGTAATAATTTTTTATTGCATCTAAATTCTACGAGTAGATAAACATTGAGATATTATTTCACATATCTATATTTACCTGTGTAGGTTGGTAAAGTAATAAATTTTCAAAAATATTTCAAGTTACTTAATAACACCGATAAAAGCACTTCCGCCATTTTATTGTAAATAAAATAAATAAATAAATAAATCACGTGAATAAACCGAAAATTAATTTTGCAGTTTCTTAAATATTTCCCAATTCAGTGTATTTGTGCGTTATATCATGTGGTTCATCAAGGACTCAATCATTGTTCATGAATAAATCTTCAGCGAGTTTTTTATCGCATTGAATGTTATTGGAATTTCGGCCTTCGGTCAATGTAAAGGTTTAAGCATTCACTGGCCCGCATCGCATTCAAAAGAGTATTTTTCACGATGCATATGATGCGATGTGTGCGATGTTTAGTTTAAATCAACATTGCTAGGCATGTATCACCATTGAGTTGCGTTGGACTCTGTAACGTTCTGACCTATTAAAGTACTTATAACACCTCATTACTTACGAGTACCGATAAATTTTCAAATTTACAATTTTTCGAAGTTTGCTAGATTTGTACTTGTCGTTGATTTGCTTATATGGAGCGAATGTGATCAGTCCGAATCCAGTGTATGCCTTGAATTAAAGATGAGCTTAAAGCTGGTGGGAATGTTTTAATGATCGCATTTCCAGCTTGAAAAAAGTCTATCTTCTTCGAATCCAGAAACTCACAATCTTACGATCGCAAGCGCTTAGGTATGTGGTTAATTGAATATTTGATTGATGCGGTTGATGGCAATGGTTTCAGTGTAATGTTATGAAGAAGCCTTCCATCTGTTAGCGTGAACGTGATTAATTACATTTTAATTGTGATAGACGATCTTCTGAGATTAGTATGGAGCTTAATCGTACTAAACGTCTACACATATGAGATATGACATTCGCATCGCATCGCTTGAACCTATTGAATATCTTGTCATAGCAGCTGATTAGATTTCTACATATGATTTCTACGCTTAAATCAAACACATATTGAATTTCAAATTGTGGAAAAATTAAATTCACTTTCATTCGATTATAATGTTGTTGTTTTTTTGTAACTCTCATTTCCGTAATTCGAAACTCGTTTGGGACACTTTTTAACGTTTCAACAATCAAAGCAATCATTAGGATTTATGCAATCGGTAAAGAATGTGGAAATTGGATAGATACATACATACATATGTTAAATCGTTTTAATACAAGAATTTAATATTTTCAGATTTTGGCAATTGAATGAATTTATTTTATTATTAGTGCATGACTCTCATTCACATTGTTCCATTACCAGTGATAGGCTAATGGGCTTAATATATTATAATAGATACACAAATGAAACAATAAAATTTTCGGCATCATAGAAAGGCATATGTTGCATTGTAAAATTTATTTGCTATATAAATAAGGACCAAAATGGAATGGCACCGAAACATATGGTTGATTAAATTGCTGTACATATGGCAGACCTCTTTCAAAATCATTCTCGCTGATAATTAAATTTTTAATAAATTTCGGCCCGTATGTTTATCGAAAATGTTCATCAAATGAATTGAACAAAGCGAGTATAATATAACCGGGCATTATTAAAAGGGATTCCATATAAAAA
This sequence comes from Chorisops tibialis, assembly GCA_963669355.1. Lineage (NCBI taxonomy): Eukaryota > Metazoa > Arthropoda > Insecta > Diptera > Stratiomyidae > Chorisops > Chorisops tibialis. The sequence goes on from OY770262.1 coordinate 278,817,736, forward strand.
TGTGTATTATTAAATAAACTCTTAAAATCAGACGTGTATTTGTGATGTAGCTCTTAGCAATATTATTATGATTCAAAAAGAATTAATTGATTAGCTTCACTCCTTCTATCCCCTCCCATACCATGTGACACAATTTCATAACTTTTTAAAATAAACTGCCAACAAGTCGGGCGAAACTTTATTATTCTTGGGACAAGTTGCGGATGAGTGGAAAGTCAATATGCAGGTTAGAGTGGTTAGGGAAGACTAAGTGAAAGGGAGTTCTTGGGCAGGACTGTTAACAATATTTCATTCGTGTCTGTAAGTTTGGGTTTTTATGAGGGGAGGAGTAGGGGTAATAGTAAGGGTGGGTGGATGTTAATAGCTTTTTAATTAACGTCCAATATTCTCTGTATAGAATGTGTTTCATAGACGAAGTTGCATAGAATTTTCATAAAATTCGGTGTATTTTACATTCATGAAACCGAACATTTGTATGGGAGGGGGTAGAGAATATAGGGGAATCGTAAAATTTGATACGCAGTTTTATTTCGCGTCTCTTGTAAGGAGCTTGTATAGAATTTCAAGTTCGTAGCTTTTAGTTTGTTGGTTAATAGTTGATTTAATAAAATTGGTCGAAATCATAGTTTTGTATGGGAGGGGGTAGAAGCGCAAGCGCGATTTCAAAACTTTTAAAACAACTTCATTTGAATTATTTTTATAAGTTTTTATGCCAAATTTGAAATTGATAGCTTTTAAGAGTTAGCTGATAACTGATTTCTTAAAAATGCTCGAAAAAATAATTTTGTATGGGAGGGGGTAGAGGAGGTAGGGGAATCGTCAAACTTGTGATGCAATTTTCTTTCATTTTTGTTGTTAGATGCTCGTACGAAATTTCAAGTTCATAGCTTTTAATTTGTTGGATATTAGTTGATTTAATGAAATTAGTCGAAATCATACTTTTGTATGGGAGGGGGTAGAAGGGCAAGCGCGATTTTAAAACTTTGAACACAATTTCATTTTAATTATTTTTGTAAATTGTTTTGCAAAATTTGAATTTGATAGCTTTTAATGGTTAGGTGATAATTGATTTCTTGAAAATGGTCGAAAAAATAATTTTGTATGGGAGGGGGTAGAAGTTTTAAAGGTTTTCGACCAGTTAATATTTCGTATATTTAGAGATTTTTTTTAAATGCATTTTGCAAATTTTCAAGTTTCTACCTTAAAATTTCACTCAAAAATTTTCAGTTTATGTGTTTTTTTCAATGCACATGAAACACCTTGTGCACGTTAGACCGGGGGAGTCGGTTTATAATAAATATGGATCAAGTTAATATTATTTTTCTATGTACATTAAATATAGGTATAGGTAACAAGTGTGTTATTTTGTGTTACTTTTGGATTCTTTGATGTCTGAGGATATCCTAGACATTAATTTTGTCCTCACCCCTTCGTCCATATTCGGGGTTTCGAAGTGTGGAATCTATCTCAAATCGCAATGGATAGTAAAATGACAAAATAGATACTCGACCCAAAGGACGAAATTAATGTTTAGAGTACTTCTTTTTTACAGAATGACTTGTATTATAAGTAGTTTCGGCCTTTATGTACAATGCACAAACACAGTCATGGAGGGGAAATAATGGATTTGTGAAGGTAGGGAAAGGGGAGTGATCGTAACGACGAGTGTTGAAGCTTTTTTTTACGGCACAAACACAGTCATGGAAGGAAAGAATGGATTGGGGAAGGTAGGAAATGGGAAGGGAACGTAACGACGAGTGTTGAAGCTTTTTTTTTTTAAAAAACTTCGTCACTCTTTCCAATGCACAAATATGTCGGTATAGGAAGTGAAAGTAATAAGGTGGAGTGAGATGAAAATGACGGTGGACATTGTTCTTGAAGCACCGCAGGTGTACTTGTTGGGAAACAAACTAGCTGGCAAATCGTTCCAAGGTCTGGACGTTCGAGAAATAAATGATTGCCTATTATTCACTGTACGAGAAGGCAAAGGTTTGACCGTGTACTCGCGTTCAGCTTGGCGAGTATTCCGGGGAAAAGTATACAGTGGAGGAATGAGTGCGCTTAGTTCCGTACTGCATTTACCATGGAAGTATCGATAGTAAATGCTGAGTACTCTGACATTTCTTCGATGCTCGAGAGACTCTTTGGAATAAGTGATGGTTTCGTCTCCATTCAGTTGGAACGCATGTTTTTGAATACGGTCGAGCAACGCGAGGTGTGATTTGGGTGCCCCAGCGTGATGTTTCGCTGAGATAAAGGTCTCAGCAGAGACCGAAACGTCACGAATAATAAAACGTAACAGTGCAGAATCCGGAAATCTTTTCTTTCAATTCTCCTATCTCTTCAATACTGTATCCTTAGCCCGATGTACTACCTTAGAAGAGCAACGTAGGTTCATGGTTCAATAAAAATCAAGTCGAATTTAATGCTTCGAAAACCCATTGCTGTCTTGTGTCCCATAACCGTGACGCCAATCTATCCAATCACCTGCGGAGGCCAGCCATTATCTAATTGTACAAGTGTCGAGATGTTAGGTATCCAAATTACAGCGATCATATATTTAACATCGCTCAGGAAGCATCTTGGGTTACCTAAAACGCTGTTAGAACTCCTTCACCACTTCTGAATTAATGACAATTTATAAGGACTATATTAGACCACGTCTTGAATTTAATTACCACCTATGGGCGGAAGCTCCAGAAACCTCTCTTCTATCTGCATAACATCTAGTCTCGGGCCATTAAAATTTGAGAGTTTGCCATCTCTTCATCGCTCGATGCACTCGAGCATAGACGATTTGTAAGCTCCCTAGCCCTTTTGTACCGTTACTACAATGGAGATTGTTCGGACGAAATCTCTGATCTTACCCCGTAATACTTCATGCGCTCATAAGTACTCTCTCAAAACTATCTTCGGCCTCACAGTCGAATTTCGTGATTCATTTTTAAGCCGAACTGTTCGAATATGAACTCGCTGCCCATCTAAGTATTCCCGCAAGACTACAACATTCAGCAATTCCAGAGAAATATTCATAACCACTTCCGTCTTTATCTCCTTAATTCTCAAAAACCACCTCACCGCCTCAGTACAAAAGGGCAGCTGCTCTAGTTCCGGTGTCACATAAAAAAATCGCATTAAGTGGTGGAACGAGGAATTGGAGGCAACATAGGGAATGGGTGCATAAGAGCCGAATTCGGGGAAGAACTCTTTTCCAATTTAGATCCGAGGGAACTTATTTATGTTTGGGCGTCAGCAGAAGGAGAAATCCGCGAGCTTTAGCCTGTTAAGTTTTATTAAGGTCAGACCGGGAAGGGTGCCTGGGGTCGATGGAATGACGATCGAGATGTGTGTAAAAGCAGCTGGTGCGCCATTCTTACGTATGTAACTTGCTTTTTAAACCGGTGCTTTCGGAATCGTATTTTATCTGCAGGTTGAATGATCGCACGTGTGGTTGTGCTCCTGAAATCTTCAGAGAAAGTCAGTAGTAACCCGCGATCCAATTGGGACATATTCCTTCTTCCAACACTTGCCTAAGTCCAGGAGAGAACTATGCTTTGAAGTTGGGGGAGAGAAACTTGAGAATCTTGCGTCTGAATTCCATTTTCCATGCCGGGAAATGTACGCAAGATGCGTGGATGCACATAAAAGACTGCGTTACAAGGAGTACTAGCAAGTATGTATCCTTGTAGATTTCATCAGAGTTACTGCTCCAAAGACATTTCGACATTCTTACTTACTTACTTATGATGGCGCTACAGCCCAAATCAGACCTTGGTCTCCTGTGAGTTTCGCCTCCATCCATCTCGGTTCAGTGACCGCGTCCATCAGTTTGAGAAACTTTGCAGTGATTTACTGTCTGCGTCAATAGAATCCTCTCAGCGCTTCCGTGGTTTTACGTAGTTTCTTAAATTTTATGAGGGTTCACACTTCGGGATTGTCGAAGATGGCATACAATTCTTCTCCAGATCGAGTCTTCCCTCAGAGGTCCGAGGATTCTTCTGAGCCTCTCGAAATCAAACGACGGATAATACTAGCAAATAGGACGTATTATTCGGTACTTCCAATAACAAAATCCAAGAAAGTGCACAGGAACAATAAGCTGCGGATTTATAAAACTATTATACGACCTGTGCTCTGTTATGGCAGCGAGACGTGGACATTAACGCGAACTTCCGAAAAACCAGTTAACGCATTTCAAAGAAAGGTCCTCCGAAGAATTTTGGGACCTGTGAAGGAAGGAACGGAATGGCGAATAAGCTACAACGATGAGTTGTATCAACTCTACGACGAGCCAGAAGCTTCAACGTTCATTAAGCTATATAAACTGCAGTGGGCTGGCCATGTAGAGCGAATGGAAGACAGAAGAATTCTTAAACGTGCTCTTAAAGGCAAAACGAGTGGTAACCGGCCAGTAGGCAAGCCACGCAAGCTATGGGAAGACTCGGTTGATGAAGATAGCAAAGCCATCTTAAAAATTAGCAGCTGGAGGACGCGGTCTTTGGATCGAGACGACTGGAGGCGACGACTTCAGGAGGCCTGGGTCCGATTTGGGCTGTCGCGCCATTGATGATGACCTGCCTCTCTAAGGCGTAAATTAATTTTTCGCATGCCTACGTTAATGCACACGCTTCGATGACATAGCGTAACACGGATCTTATTATTGTTTTATATATACTTGATTTAGTTTTCTTGTGCACGTTCTTGTTTTTAATTATTGAAAGTACCGAATAATACATCTTAATTGCCAACATGATCCTTCTTTTGATTTCGATGGGTTTGATTCCATCCTTGTTTGAAGTCAACAAATATCTGGTGCATATCAAAATTATATTCCCAGCACCTATATAAGTGAGAATATCCGTGGTAGATCGTCCAGCTCTAAATCCTTGGTATTCACCAATTACTTTGTCAGCATATTGTTACCTTTCGCTTTATGGGGCATATGGACGGTTCGTGGCATAAGTAAAGACAATTTAGGAGAGAGAGAGAGAGAGAGAGAAAAAGAAAGAGAGAGAAATGTGGGGTGCAGACTGTGTCGTATAGTGCCGCTTAAAGGAGGTCGGAGTATCGGGTAAAAATGAAAACACAAGGCTTTTCGTATTGGGAAGATTCCATTTTCAAGGCCAACCAAGAGCTGATCCTAGTGCAGTGCAAGATCTTTGAATGACTGTTGAGGGCACCGGCCACAGTTTATACAATAAAATTTGAATGTGGCCGTATGTCTCTTTTATAATACAGTGGTGCCGTAAGGGCTTTTTTTTATAAGAAGTATCAGAAGGGTTTATTACAAAATGGTTAAATTATTGAATGTTACAAACTCCGCTTCTATTCCTGAAGGCGTCTCGACGTGGAGAATACTTACTGTTTCAATGTCTTCCTTCCTTCTTGGGTCGTCCTCTTTTTCTGATTGGGACTATAGGTTTAGTGTTGGCGATATCTTGACATCTTCGTTGGGATCATCAGGTTTGGCGATCTCGTAACTCGTAGAACTTTTGGACGTGAATTTCGAGGTGATTCCTCGTTGCTTTTGACTTCTAATATGGGTGGTCCCAAGGCAATAGCTTAGGGCCGATGCTCAGGATCGCGCCTTGTGGAAGAGAGTTGTCTCTGTCCTATGCCCCTATAGGGGGTCTTAACAGGAATTTTTATTTAATTTCATGGGTGGTTAACTATACTAAAGCGCCTGGTTAATATATTGGATCGGGTCGTCGGCTTGCGTCTGGTGCTTGCTTGCGCTGAACTTGTTTCTTTTCCATTACTTCCTTGGCTAAGTAAAGAGTGTCAGCCAGAGAGGATAGAAATGGAGTTATCTTCGGTACGAAGTTGTCTGTTTGTATGATTTGTCTCGAATCTCGTTTAGTGCTTTCGGGAGTCCGTAATAGTCCACTTGGTTTCAAATTTTTTGCTTTGTATTGTTGACATTTGATACATTTCTTGACGTAATTTGCAAAGTCGTGTCTTATGCTGGGCCAGTGGTAGCGTTGCGTGATGTGTATTAGAGTACGTTCTACACCGTAATGACCAGCCGTTGGTTCGTCATGAAAAGAACGTAGAATGACTGTTCTTTCGGAAACAGGTATCACTAACTGAGGTTCTCCATTGTCTTGGTCAGGGGCGTATCGATATACTTTATCTCCTGATTTCACATCGAGGAAATATACTCGATGTGAAATCTTTTTTGCAGCATCTTCAAACGCTTTGTTTTTTTTTTTATTTAATTTTGGATCGTTTAGTTGCTGTTGACGTACGTCGATTGCGCTATCATGGGGAAAATCGATTGATGTTGGGCAAACTTCAAGTAAATTGTTCTCATTATCGTTTTCAAGTAGTCTTGACAATGCGTCTGCTATTACGATGATTTTGCCAAGAATATATTAGATATTGAGATTATACGGTTGAAGTTGCTATGCCCATCGAGCGAGTCGTCCGCTCGGTGATTTCAATGGCACATGCCACTTAAGAGGCTGGAGATCGATAGGGATCTTTACTTCGTTGACTTCAATGGAACTTGGAAACTGCCCAAGAGCAAGAGCTTCTCTTACGGTTGTTGTGTAGCTCTTTTCTGCTGGGATGAGAAGTCTACTAGCATATTCTATTGGTCGTTCGTCCGTTCCCTCCCCCCTGTGCTTAATGCATATCCGCTTGCGTTAGTCCGTAGCATGTATGGTTTGCTTTCGTCGGCTTGTTGAAGTATTGGTTCGCTTATTAAATACTTTTTTAATGTTTCAAAAGCGTCTTCTTGTGGTTTAGCCCATCTCCATGGTGCTTTCTACTTAGTAAGATTAGTTAGAGAATGAGCTATCTCCGCGAATCCAGCGATAAATCTATGGTACCAAGAGCATATTTTGTTCGGATCTGCCCTAATTCCTTCTTTTTGTTTTGGCTTTCCAATGTGCTCGCTTCCTCTTTCCTATGGCTTCCTTTTTCCTCTAATTGGCCGCCAATGTTATGTTTCTCTTTACGGAGCGTATAGACAGTTCGTGGCATAAGTAACGACAATTTAGGAGAGAGAAAAAGAGACGGGATGCAGACTGTGCTGTTATAGTGCCGCGTAAAGGAGGTAGGAGTATCGATTAAAAATGAAAACACAAGGCTTTTCTCATTGAGAAGACTCTATTTTCAAGACGACCAAGAGCTGCTCCTAGTGCAGTGCACGAGCTTAGAATGACTGCTGAGGGCAGAGTACAGTACATTGAGTAAAATAACTCTGTATATTGCATGGGTTAACATGTTTTTCATGAGAGACCTTCTGAAATTTGACGTGATTACCTCTGAAAAAAGAGAGATAAAAGTACTAACGAACTCGTTCGCTACGTGGTCCGCCGAGTCCGCGACACCTCTTATCTATCATTCTTGTACACGGTGTTCTTAAAGCTTTTGCTCGCGCCGTATTCAACTTGGACGGCGGGTGCGCGGGTCATGGTCGGCGGTTCTTACAATTTCACTTGCTCTTGTCTAATAAAAAAAAATCTTTTCGAAAATGAAATGGAAAGATCAGATTAAATGTTCATTGTAAGCTTGAAGGAGAGGCAACACACGTGTCTGGGAGAGGAAACGCACGTGTGTTTTCGAAACCAAGCCACAATTTGGCTGAGTTATTTTACTGGTTATACTGTGGCTGAGGGCACCCGGCCACGGCTTATATAATAAAATTTGTATGTGGCCATGTGACTTTTTTATAGTACAGTGGTGCCGGAAGGGCTTTTTTTATAAGAGGTACCAGAAGGGTTTATTACAAAAAGGTTAAATTATTGAATGTTAGAATTTTCGTCAAGGTCTTATAAAACGTGTTTAGGAGATGTGCTATGCAAATCATAGTCTCGACGCAATCGGTGTAGTATACCTGTGTAAAACTGCACACTATACAACATGTAACGGAATGACAGTTTAAATTAGGTTAGTGCTATATCAGCCACTAAACTCAGGCGAACGAGGCTTATTGTGACAGTGACCACAATACTCCGTCTTTTTAATCAATTGGGTTTGAGTTCTTTTTAAAGTGCAATACCGTGTATAAGTCAATGTTCAAGGCAATCTCTATTCGTAAAGTGTATGAACCCAGGAAGGATTTATCCGTGCGATACAGGAAATCAAACTCAATGACATAAAGAACGTCTTATGGTGCCAAAGTGCTCTTTATACTACCATCTAACACTTTTATCACTCAATTTAAAGTTTTTTTGCAACGAAACAACTTCTGTATCGATACCAGAAAATAATACTTTCCGTGTAGATATGTACGTGACTTCTACCAATTTCCAATGCAGATGTTGCACATTTCTAGTTCTTTTTAGTCATTCTCCACTGCTGAAGTGCAATCTAACACTTCTGATTTTTCCAGAAGCTAAGGTCACTTTTATCGTATAAACTTAGTTTCTCTCTCTACACCAATTTAGACAAATTATCCCAATTGCTCAACTTATTTTGTATAATAACTTTAATCTCAGTTATTTGAGAGTTATTTTTATAATTACATGCACATACTTTTACATTTTATAATCATTAATTTTTTCACATACATGAATTATGTATTTAATCAATTTTAATTTGCACGTTCATTTGCAGTAAGCAAGTAGATTATTTTATACTAGATAAACCATTTACTCATTACTCCACCATTCATAGCTTGAATCACAAAAAAATAGTGGATTTCTTTCATTTCAGAGTAGATTGCACTTATGTGCGCCATGATTAGGAAATTGTGAGTACTATGCATGCAATTTTTGCAAAGTACCATGGCAAAAAAAAATTTAACAATTAAGCTCTTTATGCTCACTAACAACATTTCCAAGTGGTAATTATAATTAACTTTACATAATCCTTTTGACATAACATCTCGCTGTGGCACTAAAGAACAATTGAGAGATAGAAAAAAATACATCCAAGCAAACTTTTGCGCTTAACTTATAAGACATCTCTTGACGGTGCACTTGAAATTTCAAGAAAGCGAAAGTGATTGTTGCTGAGTGCTAAGCACGAGCCCGATTTAGAGTCTAGACCAGAAAAGGTATTAAGCCATAAAAACCGGATACGTTGAGGCCTTTAAATTCATCGATTTAATTTATCAAAAAAAAAATCCAAAGAAAAGATGTGTCGAACAAGGTGAACCGAACAGAGTGGAACTGGCTGACATTGAAGACGAAGATGCTATAGCGTTAGCATCTAAGAAAATCCGTTTTCACGGATCGCGTTCCATTTGATTAAATATTAAATGTAATGTTAATGGGCAGCGCAAAATTACCACTTTGGCCAGCCAAACACCTGTGATTGTTGCACTAAATTGTTCCGAGCGTACTCGACATTTCTTCTAGCACTCGACGCTATAAGTGTTAAGAGCCGCTTATACGAGTATCTATCTACACGTTAAATTCAAAGGCAAACCATTTAACACTTCGGTCCCACATTACGATGCCATCGTAGCATTACACAAGATTGATAATAATAGTGCGTCAGGTTGGCGAAAAGAGCAAGGAAAAAAAATATATCGGTATTATGAGGTAATTTCACTGCGGATGCGAAGGTAGTACGACGCGACCTGAATTCGTATTCGAATTGTTACGCAACGTACCGGCAGGAGTAGCCGAAGATGCTATCGCTACAATTATCTACTTAAAAAAAAAAGAACAGGTGCCTTCATTATGGATATTAGCGTATTTCATCATTATTTGTAAATCCGCTGAAGATTTATAATTGCAGGGAATGCTTTTGATTTAATTTCAAAGGTGCTTTCGGCAGGTTACCGTCGGTATACATATGGCGCTATACACGACCTTCTCTCTTGGGGGCGTTCGAGCAGAACTAATTACGAATTACGTACGATTGGCGCGACTGTAGCAAGCATCAGGTACCCTCTCAGCACTTCGAAATGAAACTGTAGAGGAGATTGTAAGTAAGTTCCACGTAGGTTGCATAAAATCTTAAGAAAGCAGTCCAGTATGAAAGTCTTACAAGTTTGTTTATAAACATATTAAAAGCCCCCTTTAAATTCCATTGTATTTTTCTGAGGAGACCGGCAGCAAGAGAAAGTGTTTCGTTGCTAATCAAAATTGGGCCGAAATTATTATGATTGTGAGATTCGCGGAAGGCGCATCTTGAACGAAATGGAGGCAATAAAAAGTTGAATTTAATGTGCATTGTTGGCGTCAGAATGTGACAAAATCATTGTCTTCGGATTCGGCCTTAAGTGCGATTGTGAAATGTCGAAATTTGTTGTGGCGCATCGCATCATATAAATAAACACATTCGACTTTCAATGGTGCGTCTAAAAAATTTGTTGTTGGCCAGGATACTCGCCAGCAGCAAAAATTTTATTATAAGGTCGACATGCTTCCCGTATCATGACATTCATAAAAGAACGTGGGCATCACCCGACGGACAAACATTCAATCAAATATACCACGTTTTAATAGAGAAAGGATGGTCTCCTCCATTCTTGACGTGCGTACATTTCGAAGGGATAATTACAACACAGATTACTATTTAGTAAAGACCAAGTGCAGATGTCGAATCGAAAATCGAGTACTCCCAAAAATACAACCGGTTCCTAAATTCGACATCGGAAAACTCACGGATGAGAAAGTAGTTGTGAAGTACGTATCAGCCTTAGAGAGGCACTTCGTGGCAACACTCAACAACAACGCCAGCCTGTTATTAGAAGAAATGTGGCAAAACATAAAAGATGGCATCACATCCATTGCAGAGGACGTAATCGGACCACAACCCCGGCTCAAAGGAAATGATTGGTTCGATAACGAATGCCAAGATACCTTAGAGCGAAAAAATCAAGCTTACGAAATATTAACGGAGCGGCTCACATACGCCAAACGGGACAAACATAATGATTTTAGACGATTTGCAAAGAAAATATGCACACAGAAAGAAAGGAAGTACAATAATGACGAAATTAGAAACATGGATGAACATTTTAAATTACACAATACAAGAGCCGCATATTCCTTAGTTAAAGGATGAAAAAGGGATACCAACCAAAGTCGACTCTCTGCAAGGATACCGAAGGCAACATTTTGAGTAATGCGGAAGATATAAAACAAAGATGGGCGCAATAATTAGAACACCTCCCATATCCGAGCCCATTATCTGCACGAACTGGAGCAGCAGACATCCTATCGCGCACAACTTACACGCACGCTTTGAGTCCTTCCACACTCGAAGAAGTAAAAACGGATCTGAAGAACCACCCGATCAATAAAGCACCGGGCACTGTTCAAATTCCAGCAGAGCTTTTGAAAGCCGGCGACACCTGCATATGGCATCTCCTACCCAGATTAGTCACGGATATACTCGTACATATGGTGCGTCCAAAGACTTCCTGAAGATTGGCGCAAGAGCATCATATGTCCAATTTATAAAAAAGGTGACAAACTTTGCTGCGAGAACTACCGAGGAATATCTTTGTTCTGTACGTCTTATAAGATCTTGACGAAGATTCTGGAAAAAAGAATTGATTGATCTAAATTCTTTTATTTAGATAATTTCAGACGGATTGAAACTTAGTGTTGCACCAAGATTCCTTGCCGGTGTGTAAAGGTCTTAGACCAGTACACTATTTGTTCGGGTACGAAGAAGAGCAATAAAATGCGCACGGGAGTTAATGGATAACTAAATTTTATTTTACTTGTCTAGCTTATTTATACAGTTATTTACATAAATTCTGTCGTGAGAAACAATATAGGAATTTCGGTTCCCAAGCCTTTCCATGCATAGTTCTTGCGATAAGAAGTCAGACGCAATATGATGCCTTAATTCAACTGACTAACTGGCAGATGCAATATGATGCTACTTACGCGATAGGTGCATGAAAAGACTTGTGAGAACGGAATTTAACAAATTTGCTTAAATTGCATGTTTATAATTAAAGACGTTCTATGTGGAATTTTACGTTAAATGATATGAATGATTAAATGAAATTGAATTGAATTGAATGAAATTGAATTGAATTGAATGAAATTGTCATTGTATAAGTTTGATATTGATAAATAGATTGATCGGCTTTGAACATCCTCCCCGGCATTGAATGAACTGCATTCAATCGTTGAAGCTGGTAGTGAAGAGATTTTCGGTGGCACAGTCTTCAGAGCGCTTGGTCTCAGGATTGCTGTCGTGAGGTGGTGAGTTGGCCTCAAGATCTGGAGCTGATGATGCTGGTTGACCTCTTCTTACGCGGCGTAGTCTCCAGAATAAGAAGATCATGATGCTGATTACCAAAGCTAAGCTGGCGTAACCGAGCGAGTAGTGGTGGATGTTATGACCGTGTATCAACTCGGGAAGCTGGACCCTTGTTTCTTGGAGTTGGTGTTTTAGCGTTTCCAGTTCGTGAAGATGTGGTGTGTAATGATTATGATATCGCAACGCCGAGGATAGGTTTGGGTTTGTTACTATGTCTGTTAGGTTCAGTGTTGGGACATACGACAGTCTCTCAATTGCAGGATACACCTTGTGACCTTGAATGGTGATGAGCGGTTGTTTTATGATGCAATCGCTGTCGATCTTCAGAATTCCAGCGCTCTGAAGCACAAGCTGAGTCATGTTGTTGTCGCACACTACGTTGATTGTAGTTTCCGATTCCAGTGAGTAAATCCAGTGATTCGGATTGTGCATTTGCACCCAATATGGTCCTGGTTGCATGGTCATGATTTGACACAGAGAGCTCGGAGGCATACGATTCAGTAGGCGCATTTCGCAAGAACTCACTTGTGAGCCCAGTTTGTAGAGAGGATGACGTTGTTTGCACAGGTATTTTTCCGCTTCAATCGCAATGCAGGCCCTTAGCTCTGAATCTGGAAGCGGATAGTAATGATCTCGGTGCAAATTGGCTATTAAGAACTTGAATGAAGGCCTAATAGCAGTTAATGTGTCGTTTATTTTGACTGGAACCGGAGTCAATTTAAAAAGTTCAAATTCTTCTGAGCGTAGGAGAGGCAATCGTAGCTTGAATATAATATGCCTTGTGGTGGCTCTGCCTTCCAATGATATTAGACTGTAGAATTTCAAGACATCTTCCAAATTTACCGGTAATTTTAATGCTGGAGGAAGGTTTGCTCGAATGTTTATTAGCTCCGCCCTTAGTTGACGTGGCGAAATTAGCTGAGTACTCAATTTGCCGTGCTGCGTGTTTGTGAGGACGTCCAATATTGAGTTTTGAGTCTTCTGGAAGTTGGTGATAGTTAACAGGGTTTGTAGTGCTAACGTAGAGAACGATTGGGCTAGGTTTTCCTGCCGTAATTTGTCTTCGATGCCCGTGATTTGAAAGGAAATGCTGTTGAACTGTTGCTGCACTCTTTCAAACTCTTCCTTTATAGCTGCATGGTCTCTCTGCATTACGTTGATTGTTGCATCGAGGATGGAAGTTTGATTTCGCAGTAGTTCTGTTAGGTGATCTTCGTTCTGCTGGATTGAGTCGATAGTCGTTGACATGTCTTCTGCATATTTTGAATCCAGAACGCCGAATAAAGCACTTGCTACATTACCGACGATGTTTAACGCACCGCGTTTTTGTCTGGATGGTGGCTGCGTTTTTAGTAAGTCATTGGTTTGATCCAGCTCGTTGAGAACATGTTTGATTTGTTTAACTATGTTGGCATAGGAATCTCGTTTGTGCATTGCCGAAGATAAATTATCAAGAATTGAACTGCAATTGCGCAAGATTTCAAATTCCTTCCAGTATGGGTCCATGTCATAATAAGCTATGAGATTCCATTCGCTAGCAATGATATTTGTAGAACCTATGTTCTCGAAGAATATTCCAGGATTTGTTTTGAAAGGCGTTACCTTCATCGAGCTGATACCAGTCACCGGTAAAATCAAGCATGTTAATAGCATGGTGGCAATTGCGGTACCTAGCGTGAGACGAGCTCTTTTCGGAGGATTGTTGGTCTTGTCCTCAGACCTTCCACTTATCTTCCTTGTATAATCGCCTTGATTTGAGCTGGGAGATGGTTCAGATAGCTCTTGTTCAACAGGGAGGGGAGCTAATCGATGAATTGGTCGACGGAGTATATTATGTGCTGTTCGAACATCGACCACTCTCACCAGTCCATCTTCTCCCTTGATTATATTGCGTATTCGCCCTAGGGACCACTTCAAAGGAGGCAGGTTGTCATCTTTGATTATAACCATTGTGCCTGGCTTAACGTTGTTGCACTGCTGCTTCCATTTATAACGCTGTTGGAGGTTGCTCAGGTATTCACTTGACCATCTCTTCCAGAATTCATTTTTAATGTGTTGGACGAGTTTCCAGCGCATCAACAAGTTTACCTTTACTGGTTTAGCTTGTGGATCTACTGAAGAGGTTAATGTATCACCAATCAGCAAATGAGCTGGAGTAAGGGCTGATAGATCGTTGGGATCTGATGAGAGTGGTGTGATTGGTCGTGAGTTGAGTATGGCCTCCGCTTCAATGACCACAGTCTCCATCTCCTCGTACGTTAGTGAGGCTGAGGCTAGGTTATGCCGCAACAAGTGTTTGGCCGATTTTACTGCAGCTTCCCATAGTCCACCAAAATGCGGAGCTCGAGGTGGGATGAATTGGAATTCTATTCCCTTGGTGCTGCACTCGGATGCAACCTTATCTTTAGAAAGCTTGTTACTGACAATCTCCTTGAGCTCTTGAAGCTGATTTCGCGCTCCCACAAAATTAGTTGCATTGTCACAGTATATTCTTCTACAATGACCTCGTCTGGCCATAAAGCGCCGCAGTGCTCCAAGAAAACCATCTGTTGATAGGTCGCTGACTAGCTCAAGATGAACAGCCTTGGATGCAAAACAGCAGAATACTGCAATATAGGCCTTCTGCGGTCGTTTTCCTCTGGTTTTGTAGTGCGTAAAGACTGGACCGCAAAAATCGACTCCTGCGTTGACAAACGGACGGGCAGGTTGAACGCGATCTGCTGGTAGATTGCCCATGAGTTGTGTGAACAATTTTGGTCTTGCCCTTGTGCATCGAACACAGTGCTGTACTACAGCGCGAGCAATATGTTTTCCCTTTATGGGCCAGAATGTTTGTCTGGTGATGGCCAATAACGTTTGAGGGCCAGCGTGCATGTTTTCTCTATGCAAGTCGTTAATGATCATCTTGGTAAACGGATGTGCATATGGTAGCAACGCAGGATGTTTAGCGTTGTAGCTCAAATTTGATGCCTCAAGGCGTCCTCCTACTCGAAGAATACCCCTTTCATCTATGAAGGGTGATAGGGTAGTGATGTCACTGGTTTTTGACACTTCTTTGAATTTCAGGATATTTTTGATGTCATCGCTGAATTCGTGCTGCTGCATATATTTTATTATGATTGTTTGCGCATCGTCTAATTCCTTAACGCTTGGTGTAGTTATAGGTGAAGATTCGGCACGCCTTGCTGATTTATTTATGAATCGAAGAACATATGCAACGACACGCTGCAAGCGGCGAAAGGAGTTACGATGATCAATGATTCGAATGAAGTTAGTCGTTTCGCTCGTTGTTCCACTGCATACTGCTCGTGGTTTTTCTCTCCTTTCTAGTGGTGATTCTAAGACCTTTGTGTGAGGTTTAGGCCATAGATTCTCGTTTCCATGTAGAAGCGTAGGACCATAAAACCAGAGATGGTTGGTTGCTAGTTTTTCGGGCGAGATTCCCCGCGTTAACAAATCAGCAGGATTTTCGGCTGATTTGATGTGCCTCCATTGCTCAGGAATGGATATTTGTTGGATGGTTGATATTCTGTTGGCCACAAACGTATGGTAGTTTGAAGATTCGGCGTTTATCCAATCAAGGACGATCATGGAGTCAGTCCACAGAAATGTTTTTTCGTTCTGTAATTTCAGGTCCTTCTGGATACGTACCAAGAGCTGTGCTGCTAATTTGGCAGCGCACAGCTCCAAGCGTGGAAGAGTGATTTGCTTTAGAGGCGCCACCTTTGATTTCGAGCACAATAGGCGGACAATAACAATGTTGTTCGGACATAGTGAACGTATGTAGGCTGCTGCTCCATATGCCCGTTCGGAGGCATCTGCAAACACGTGAAGTTGTACATTTTTTGGTGGGTGATGGGCGAAGACATGTCGTGGGAAGCTGATTTCTCCCAGGCATCTTAAACCCTCCGTGTATTTTGACCAGGTCGTATTTAAGTTTTGCGGCAATGCTGCATCCCAATCCAGTTTCAGCTCCCAGAGTCGCTGGAGAAACAGTTTGGCCGTTATTACGACTGGTCCTAAAATGCCCAATGGATCGAAAATGTGGGCTATCTCAGACGATGCCGTTCTTTTAGTGATCCTGGTTTGGGGGGTCAGCGTTGTTTTTACCGCGAAGGAATCATTTGTTGGGTGCCATGTGACTCCCATTGTCTTAATGCTGTCCTTCGAGTGATGTGCGAAGTTCAATTCAATGGCTTTCTGGTTTGGTTCCATAGCATTTAGCAATCGTGGGTGGTTCGCATACCATTTATGTAGCTTGAATCCGGCAGTTTTCAAAGCTGATATCAACTCTGTTTGTTTTTGCAGTGCTATCATCAAGCTGTCTGAGCCTGACATAACATCATCGACGTAAAAATCTTGTTTCAGAACTTGTGCGGCCAACGGGTATTGGCATGCCACTTCGTCTGCCAGTTTATGCAGGGTTCTTGTTGCAAGATATGATGCAGGGGTGGTGCCATATGTCACCGTTCTGAGTTGATAGCACTTGAGCGGCAAATCCGCATCATCTCGCCACCAGATTAGCTGATACTTCCGATCCGGTTGATCGATCTGAACCTGCCGATACATTTTTTCGATATCAGCGGTAAAAACGAATCGAGGCAGACGAAATCTCAGTAGAATAGTAAAGACGTCATCTTGGATGGTGGGACCAGTTGCCAGGATGTCATTTAGCGACATATTTGATGTTGTCTTCGCCGAACCGTCGAAGACGACGCGCAGCTTCGTTGTGGTGTTCTCTGGTTTGAGCACGCAGTGATGTGGTAAAAAGAAGTACGGTTCTTGGATCATCGTGAAGCACACTTCATCCATGTGGCCAAGGTCGAGATATTCCTTCATGAATTGCACGTATTGTGCCTTGACAGCTGGGTCTCGTGATAGTTTTCGTTCAAGCGAGTGAAAGCGCCGGAGCGCCGTTTCACTAGACTCTCCTAGTTTACCAGGTTCGACCTTGAATGGTAATTTAACCACGAAACGTCCATTTTTATCTCTTCTAGTGGTTTGTAAGAAGAGTTTCTCACAGCGATTTTCAGTCATCGTGAAGTTGCTCGATTGTTCACCTGCTTCTTCTAGCTGCCAGAATTTTTCGATATGTTTGTCGAGTGATTCATCGTCGCTACATATGCCACAGTACGCATTATTTTGCGCAGGGTTGCAATTTTGGGTTCTCCCAGAAACTGTCCAGCCGAACACGGTATTTTGCAGTATTGGTAAGCAATCTCCCAAATTGATTTGGCCTATCGCTAATGTGGCATAAAACAACTCAGCTCCAATTAGAATGTCGATGGGACCTGGTTGATGAAATAGCGGGTCAGCTAGTTTTATGTTATTAGGAATCGACCAAGAGGATGTGTCGATTTGTTGAGACGGTTGCGGCGAAACAATTTTTGTAAGAACTTGGGCTTCAATGTTGGCCTTGAACCCAGTTGTTTTTGAATGGATTTGCACATTCACACGTTTTTGGGTCTCTCCTTTACTTTGACCAATGCCCTCAATGCTCATGGAGTGTTTTGTACCACGAAGTCCCAATTTTTTCAGCAACCTTTCTGAGATGAAATTCAATTGGGAACCAGAATCTAATATTGCTCTCGATTCTATTTGATTTCCTGATACATCCGTTAGCTTGATAATGGCCGTACTCAGTAAAACATAAGCACGAGATTTTAAGAGAGTATTTGTACTGAGAGACGTTATTTGGTCGACCGATCCTGTCTGGCCAGATGCTGCTGCGGTTGCTCCGGGCATTGTGCCTGCTCTGCAATTGGATAGCTGTGGACTGGTTGAACCCTTGGGTTGCTCCTGATTATTTTTGGTTTCGAAGTGAAGCAATGTGTTGTGCTTCTTCGAACACTTAGAGCAATGCCTGGACTTGCATTCGCTAGAGCGATGACCGGATTTTAGGCAGTTTACACAATGCTTGGCTTGTTGAATGACTCGCAGCCTTTTGTCAGTAGTCATTTGCAGAAACACCCGACAAAAGAATAGCGGATGATCTGCCTTGCAGAGAATGCAGCAAGGTCTTTGCGTGGATGCAACTAGGACCTTGGATGATGAATGTTTTGCTGATCGGCGTTCCTCAGAGCCAATTTTTGCTGTTGTGTTTGACAATGACTCTAGTGACTGGAAGTGGTTTTCCATGAATTTCAGGAAATCTTCCAATGATTGAAGATTCCTTGGGTTTTTTAGGCCTTGCTCGTAGAGCATGTGAGTTCCGGCATCGAGTTTCCGAATTAGTATATGCAGCAATAACGGATCCCAATTTTCAGTTGACACATTGATGTTCTGGAGACCAAATAAACATTCTCTAGTTGTGTCGTGAAGAGCCTTTATCGATTTTGCCGACCCTGCTTGCGTTGGGGGTATTGCCAGGAGTTTGTTTAATAAGGCCGTGACCAAAAGTCTGGTATTGCTGAATCTTTCCTTCAGCATATTCCAGGCTGACTGATAGTTATCGTCAGACAATGTTAGATGATGTACGAGCCTCTCTGCTTCGCCGCTTAGGCTGGATTTTAAGTACCACATCTTTTGTGCATTGCCCAAATTTTGTTGGTGGACCATTTGGTCGAATAAATCGTGAAATTGGGTCCAACTGAGGTAATTGCCATCAAACGTTGGAATAGATATTGATGGTAACTTAACCTTTGGTTCGATGATTTTCGCCTTTTGTGGTTTAGTAGTTGTATTCAATGCTTCTTGCAGCACAATAATTGTTTCTCGTGCCTTGATTTCTAGGTCGTTATATTCTTCCTCGTCAAAGCCTGAGGTTACTGGATCAACCAAATCGGCCCATAATTTCTGTTGAAGCTGCTCGACATTTAGCCATTGTCGTTCGATAATTCGTAGATTGACCTGACAAGATGTGAAGGTTTCACTCATTTGCGGCTGGATTGTAAGAGTTCTCTGTAAGGCCTTCATTGCTGCCTTGATTTGGCGTATAGAAGGATGCGTATGTACCAGAGAAGCAGACGACGGATTATCGATGATACCAGGATGTTTAGGATCTGGATTTTGTAGCTGAAGACGTCTGTGTGCAACATCCTGTACGAACCAGTTGTATCCCCTTTCCATATTAGCATAATATTCCTTTGCAAAATACGAATGTTGTTTTTGATCATCGTATTTGCACTTGATATTGTAATCAGCTGCCTGGAACCTTTCCCAAAGTTTAGCTAGTTCCGTTGCCCTTTCATCCAGATATTCCAGCGTTTTTCGGTCTGGTGAGTTCTTCTTGTAATTTCGGATCAGCCTCTCAATCTCTGATCCGGTCTCGCCTTGTTGCTTGGTTAAATCGTCTAAATTCATGTTGAACCTTGTCGATCGCTGATTCAGATCAGGAACTGTTGAAAATGCACTGAAATGCTATTGCGCTAAATGTTTTAGCACGTAAAACTGTATCGATCGCGTTACGGCTTGATCGCGTTAAACTGAATCGGTCGCGTTATAAACTGTATCGATCGCGTAAACGATTTGACCGCGCTTTGTTATCGATTGTGTTAAAAACTACCGATAGTGTTTATATTATTCGCGTGAACTTGACTGTGTCGATCGCGAATACTTCGTATCATCACGTCGGGGTCACCATATGATTGATCTAAATTCTTTTATTTAGATAATTTCAGACGGATTGAAACTTAGTGTTGCACCAAGATTCCTTGCCGGTGTGTAAAGGTCTTAGACCAGTACACTATTTGTTCGGGTACGAAGAAGAGCAATAAAATGCGCACGGGAGTTAATGGATAACTAAATTTTATTTTACTTGTCTAGCTTATTTATACAGTTATTTACATAAATTCTGTCGTGAGAAACAATATAGGAATTTCGGTTCCCAAGCCTTTCCATGCATAGTTCTTGCGATAAGAAGTCAGACGCAATATGATGCCTTAATTCAACTGACTAACTGGCAGATGCAATATGATGCTACTTACGCGATAGGTGCATGAAAAGACTTGTGAGAACGGAATTTAACAAATTTGCTTAAATTGCATGTTTATAATTAAAGACGTTCTATGTGGAATTTTACGTTAAATGATATGAATGATTAAATGAAATTGAATTGAATTGAATGAAATTGAATTGAATTGAATGAAATTGAATTGAATTGAATGAAATTGTCATTGTATAAGTTTGATATTGATAAATAGATTGATCGGCTTTGAACAAGAATCAACCCCTATGCTGACAAGGTAATTGGTGAATACCAAGGCAGATTTAGAACTGGACGATCGACCATATTTGTTGACTTCAAGCATATGACAGTATCGACAGGTGCGTACTCTATAAAATCATGTTGGAGTTTGGAGTCCCACCAAAACTGGTTCGGTTTACAAGAATGACAATGACCGAGTATTTGTCACAAGTCAGAGTAGAAAATGATCTGACCCCCAGCTTTAGAACTGAAAACGACCTTAAGCAAGGTGACGGCCTAGCACCAATACTTTTCAATATGTCGTTCGGAAACTTTCGTTGACACTAATCCAAATCCACACAAGTCGTAGCATAGATATTCTTGCAAGATCTCTGAAGAGTGTTAAGGAAATACCTTGGCGCGGTAGCAAGGGAAGTAGGACTACGAATTAACGAAAACAAGACAAAAGCTATGAAACAAACTAGGAAAAAGACGCCAATCAGACAGAATGTTACAGTAGAAGACTACAACCTAGAAAACGTAGACAACTTTGTGTACCTAGGGGCAAACTTATCAAAGGATGGAAGCGAGTTGGTCTACAATGCGTAGATCGTGTGTTCAAATCCCGGTTGGTGCATAATTCTAGCACACTGCCTACGTGAGTAGTGGGTATATGGGTGTTCTGGCTTTCTCCTTAGCGACACTAGCGCCACGAGCGGAGGTGGCTAATAGCAATACTAATTAGTGGGGTGGCTGATAGCAATACTAATTAGTGGGGATCCAAACCGGTAGTTGGACTTCGAGAAGGCTTTCGCTGTTTCTTTAGAGATGGCAGTAGCAGTACCCCTAACTGACTCTTTTTTGAAATGCCAAGATTGATAAGAGTTTTATAAATTATGCCCCTAACTGACTCTTTTTTGAAATGCCAAGATTGATAAGAGTTTTATAAATTATGCCCCTAACTGACTCTTTTTTGAAATGTCAAGATTTATAAGAGTTTTATAAATTATGCCCCTAACTGACTCTTTTTTGAAATGCCAAGATTGATAAGAGTTCAAGATTGATAAGAGTTTTATAAATTATGCCCCTAACTGACTCTTTTTTTGAAATGCCAAGATTGATAAGAGTTTTATAAATTATGCCCCTAACTGACTCTTTTTTGAAATGCCAAGATTGATAAGAGTTTTATAAATTATGCTCCTAACTGACTCTTTTTTTGAAATGTCAAGATTGATAAGAGTTGTACGAATTATGATTCACATATGATGAAATTGATATTTACATTGATAGGAATGAACACGTGGGTTACATTTTTAGTTGGACTTTAAGAATGCTTTCGTTGTTTATATTGTGAAATAGGTTGTGCTCAGCATTTTAGTTTTATGAATTTGGTTTCATATATGATGAAAATTGATAGATTGTGTGTATGGAGATTGTTATTGTTATTAATAGCGTGATATTATTTTATGACGTCATCATCGAGTAGGAATAATTCTTTCGAATTGTTTATGGTTTAGAGTATTCATATGATAGGTTGTTTACATTTTTTTTGTGTATGGAATTTTTTGGTTTACAAGTGAGATTGAAATGAAAATTTCACCTCAATCCGCTAACATATATGATCATTTTTTGATAAACGAGTTCAAGCTCTTGCACATTACCTGCTTAGATACACCTTGGTACCCTTTTACCTGTCGATATTAATTTTAGAGTAGATTATTGGTTATTGGTTGTAAGAGATTATTGGTTATTGGTGAGTATATATATTGGGTAATGGAAGAGAGAGAGAGAGAGAGAGAGAGAGAGAGAGAGATGATGTATTGGTTTTGATCCAGATAGGGTGCTGGATAGGGGGATGTTGTATTAGTCCAGATGGGGTATAGATTGTGGTGTATGTGTATATATGTGTGTGTGTATGTATGTGTGGAGATTGTTATTGTTATTAATAGCGTGGTATTATTTCATGACGTCATCATCAATTGTGGTTGCCATAATTTCAAAAAAAAATGAAAAAAAAATAAAAAAAAAAAAAAAAAAAAATAATATAAAAAAAAATAAAAAAAAAATTAGAAAAAAAATAAAAAAAATCAAAAAAAAATAAATCATAAATTTACAGATTCGCATGACAATGTTCCTATGCCTAATACTGATAAACCCGATTAATGGGCTATTTAACGTACACGAACTGACAGGATTTACGGAAATACAACTTAACAAAGTAGAAATAGTGACCAAAGCAAATACTATCATACACATAATTGACATAAGAGAAATTTTAGACGTAATAAACGAATTTTCAACCAATACAGCTAATTTTAACGGAGAACAGAAGAACTTACTTATTACAGAACTAAAACAATTGACAAACATATAAAATCACATGAAGACGACAGACGACAATAATCATAATCTCATTACCGTAATAAACCAACAAATAATTATAAACAACAATTTAATGAATCTTTCAGACAGCTTAAAAATTGAAAAATAAATATATAGAACCATATCAACTACAACAACTACAACACTATAAAATACAACCAAACAACCATACAAACACCTGCTACCAACTTACCTTATTAAATTTTACTATAAGTTAAGAAATAAAAAAGAGTCTTGTGTGTTGTTATACTTGTATACCAAATTCTGGTTAATATGCATATTTCAAAAAAAAAAAACAAACTGAATGATGGTTTTAAGCATATTTATTATCAAGATATTTTTTTTTAAATAAATAAACATAAGAAAATTACGATATGTATCGGTTATATTATATAGAATAGCTATTTCTTTAACAATAAAACAGTTTTCAGATCCTCTAAATTTAATATTTATATTATTACTTCAGCTTTTCTCAATGCTTCAATGATGGCAACAATCTCGTTGTTATGACTACTATCTCCCGCCTGTAGCGCTGATACAAGTAATCGTAATCGGTCCACCAATTCATTGGGGTCATCCCAATAAATATACTGTTTTGGTTCGATTGATGTTTGTATTAAATCTCCTCCTCTATGAGTTAAAAGTTTGTTAATAATTTTTGTATATTTATAGCTACGGTTTCCATTTATTTGTCCTTTGCTGGTATAGTGACGTCTGTAGGCATTAGTATCGAGCAGAATATTTCTATAATTCTGTAAATCATCTTTATTGTACAGAGTCTTATCTGGAACTTTCATAAATAGTAGCTCATATATGCCCGGAGTACCCTCATAGGTTTTATCTTTTATTAATATTTGACTACCATCGATTGTAAAAATCGAGTTTCCAATTTTCCATTGTTCATTTTCATGATAAACACCATAAGTACTATCAATGAGATCCGGATTATTTACAAATATATTTAAATATTTTGTAGGTATTTCATCAAATTCTCGCTCGTTCATATATTCAATGAGTTCTTGCCGACCTGAAGGAGTTGTCACATATTTACGTATGCTTCTTACATCCGGAGACTTTAATGGTGTTTCAAAAGTATCAGTTAGATTAAGCTTTCGTCCGAATTTGGGTGTTGGATTTGGGTATTGGAATTTGGGTGTTGGAGTTAGTCTACGTCACTTTCATTATCATCTGTAGATTGGGTTTCCATGTTTTTTTCTTTTTCAGGTTCATATTTACTGTGATTATGATTTTCTACATCTCCTTCTCTTTTAAGCTCGAATTCACTGTGTTCATACAGTTTAACTAATTTTTTAAGAGGTCTTGTGATTGGCTTAAAAGTTTGTTCTTGTCGAGTTTCAGCATTAACTCTACCTATTTTGAATTGCTTATATTTTTTTACGTAACGAGTTACTAGACTTTATAATTTGTCTAAGAATATCTTTATCAGTCGACTTCTGCATTTTTCCTTCTTACACAACAACAACAGATTAACAGATATCGTACTGCTTTGTACAGCTTTAATACTGCTTCTGTACTGCTTTGTACAGCTTTAATACTGCTTTAATACTGCTTCTGTACTGCTTTGTACAGCTTTAATACTGCTTTAATACTGCTTCTGTACTGCTTTGTACAGCTTTAATACTGCTTTATACAGCTTTAATACTGCTTTAATACTGCTTCTGTACTGCTTTATACAGCTTTAATACTGCTTCTGTACTGCTTTGTACTGCTTTAATACTGCTTCTGTACTGCTTTGTACAGCTTTAATACTGCTTCTGTACTGAGGTGTACTGCTTTAATACTGCTTCTGTACTGAGGTGTACTGCTTTAATACTGCTTCTGTACTGAGGTGTACTGCTTTATACAGCTTTATTACTGCTTTCAGTTTTTAAATATAGTTTTTAAAACTTTTTTTTCTCATATTACTGAATCAAAGTCTTCTTATTGATTATATATAGTTGTATTTATTTGATATTCGAATCAAGATAGGAAATAACTTCTCTTGGCTGCTGAAAGTGAACAGAAATCAAAGCATATATACAGTATTCATATAAATTTAGAAACATGACTGCTGAGTGTTGAAGGGACAAGTATAGATTTTTTTTTTTTTTTATTATTAGAGCCTCAATGTGATTACAACCAACCAACCAACCAACTATACAACCAACCATACAACCAACTATACAAACAATTACACAACCAACCAAACAACTATATAACCAACTATACAACCAACCAACCAAACAACTATACAACCAACCAACTATACAGCTATACAACCAACCAACTATACAGCTGTACAACCAACCAACTACACAGCTATACAACCAACCAACTATACAGCTATACAACCAACCAACTATACAGCTGTACAACCAACTATACAGCTATACAACCAACCAACTACACAGCTATACAACCAACCAACTGTACAGCTGTACAACCAACTATACAGCTATACAACCAACCAACTATACAGCTATACAACCAACCAACTACACAGCTATACAACCAACCAACCAAACAACTATACAACCAACTTGATATCACCTTGTATCCAACTTGCAACCACCCTGTAAACACATTGAGGCTCTAATAATAAAAAAAAAAAATAAAAATCTATACTTGTCCCTTCAACACTCAGCAGTCATGTTTCTAAATTTATATGAATACTGTATATATGCTTTGATTTCTGTTCACTTTCAGCAGCCAAGAGAAGTTATTTCCTATCTTGATTCGAATATCAAATAAATACAACTATATATAATCAATATGAAGACTTTGATTCAGTAATATGAGAAAAAAGAGTTTTAAAAACTATATTTAAAAACTGAAAGCAGTAATAAAGCTGTATAAAGCAGTACACCTCAGTACAGAAGCAGTATTAAAGCAGTACACCTCAGTACAGAAGCAGTATTAAAGCTGTACAAAGCAGTACAGAAGCAGTATTAAAGCAGTACAAAGCAGTACAGAAGCAGTATTAAAGCAGTATTAAAGCTGTACAAAGCAGTACAGAAGCAGTATTAAAGCTGTACAAAGCAGTACGATATCTGTTAATCTGTTGTTGTTGTGTAAGAAGGAAAAATGCAGAAGTCGACCGATAAAGATATTCTTAGACAAATTATAAAGTCTAGTAACTCGTTACGTAAAAAAATATAAGCAATTCAAAATAGGTAGAGTTAATGCTGAAACTCGACAAGAACAAACTTTTAAGCCAATCACAAGACCTCTTAAAAAATTAGTTAAACTGTATGAACACAGTGAATTCGAGCCTAAAAGAGAAGGAGATGTAGAAAATCATAATCACAGTAAATATGAACCTGAAAAAGAAGAAAACATGGAAACCCAATCTACAGATGATAATGAAAGTGACGTAGACTAACTCCAACACCCAAATTCCAATACCCAACTCCAACACCCAAATTCGGACGAAAGCTTAATCTAACTGATACTTTTGAAACACCATTAAAGTCTCCGGATGTAAGAAGCATACGTAAATATGTGACAACTCCTTCAGGTCGGCAAGAACTCATTGAATATATGAACGAGCGAGAATTTGATGAAATACCTACAAAATATTTAAATATATTTGTAAATAATCCGGATTTCATTGATAGTACTTATGGTGTTTATCATGAAAATGAACAATGGAAAATTGGAAACTCGATTTTTACAATCGATGGTAGTCAAATATTAATAAAAGATAAAACCTATGAGGGTACTCCGGGCATATATGAGCTACTATTTATGAAAGTTCCAGATAAGACTCTGTACAATAAAGATGATTTACAGAATTATAGAAATATTCTGCTCGATACTAATGCCTACAGACGTCACTATACCAGCAAAGGACAAATAAATGGAAACCGTAGCTATAAATATACAAAAATTATTAACAAACTTTTAACTCATAGAGGAGGAGATTTAATACAAACATCAATCGAACCAAAACAGTATATTTATTGGGATGACCCCAATGAATTGGTGGACCGATTACGATTACTTGTATCAGCGCTACAGGCGGGAGATAGTAGTCATAACAACGAGATTGTTGCCATCATTGAAGCATTGAGAAAAGCTGAAGTAATAATATAAATATTAAATTTAGAGGATCTGAAAACTGTTTTATTGTTAAAGAAATAGCTATTCTATATAATATAACCGATACATATCGTAATTTTCTTATGTTTATTTATTTAAAAAAAAATATCTTGATAATAAATATGCTTAAAACCATCATTCAGTTTTTTTTTTTTTTTGAAATATGCATATTAACCAGAATTTGGTATACAAGTATAACAACACACAAGACTCTTTTTTATTTCTTAACTTATAGTAAAATTTAATAAGGTAAGTTGGTAGCAGGTGTTTGTATGGTTGTTTGGTTGTATTTTATAGTGTTGTAGTTGTTGTAGTTGATATGGTTCTATATATTTATTTTTCAATTTTTAAGCTGTCTGAAAGATTCATTAAATTGTTGTTTATAATTATTTGTTGGTTTATTACGGTAATGAGATTATGATTATTGTCGTCTGTCGTCTTCATGTGATTTTATATGTTTGTCAATTGTTTTAGTTCTGTAATAAGTAAGTTCTTCTGTTCTCCGTTAAAATTAGCTGTATTGGTTGAAAATTCGTTTATTACGTCTAAAATTTCTCTTATGTCAATTATGTGTATGATAGTATTTGCTTTGGTCACTATTTCTACTTTGTTAAGTTGTATTTCCGTAAATCCTGTCAGTTCGTGTACGTTAAATAGCCCATTAATCGGGTTTATCAGTATTAGGCATAGGAACATTGTCATGCGAATCTGTAAATTTATGATTTATTTTTTATTTTTTTTTGATTTTTTTTATTTTTTTTCTAATTTTTTTTTTTTTTTTTTTTATATTATTTTTTTTTTTTTTTTTTTTTTTTTTTTTTCATTTTTTTTTGAAATTATGGCAACCACAATTGATGATGACGTCATGAAATAATACCACGCTATTAATAACAATAACAATCTCCACACATACATACACACACACATATATACACATACACCACAATCTATACCCCATCTGGACTAATACAACATCCCCCTATCCAGCACCCTATCTGGATCAAAACCAATACATCATCTCTCTCTCTCTCTCTCTCTCTTCCATTACCCAATATATATACTCACCAATAACCAATAATCTCTTACAACCAATAACCAATAATCTACTCTAAAATTAATATCGACAGGTAAAAGGGTACCAAGGTGTATCTAAGCAGGTAATGTGCAAGAGCTTGAACTCGTTTATCAAAAAATGATCATATATGTTAGCGGATTGAGGTGAAATTTTCATATCAATCTCACTTGTAAACCAAAAAATTCCATACACAAAAAAAATGTAAACAACCTATCATATGAATACTCTAAACCATAAACAATTCGAAAGAATTATTCCTACTCGATGATGACGTCATAAAATAATATCACGCTATTAATAACAATAACAATCTCCATACACACAATCTATCAATTTTCATCATATATGAAACCAAATTCATAAAACTAAAATGCTGAGCACAACCTATTTCACAATATAAACAACGAAAGCATTCTTAAAGTCCAACTAAAAATGTAACCCACGTGTTCATTCCTATCAATGTAAATATCAATTTCATCATATGTGAATCATAATTCGTACAACTCTTATCAATCTTGACATTTCAAAAAAAGAGTCAGTTAGGAGCATAATTTATAAAACTCTTATCAATCTTGGCATTTCAAAAAAGAGTCAGTTAGGGGCATAATTTATAAAACTCTTATAAATCTTGACATTTCAAAAAAGAGTCAGTTAGGGGCATAATTTATAAAACTCTTATCAATCTTGGCATTTCAAAAAAAGAGTCAGTTAGGGGCATAATTTATAAAACTCTTATCAATCTTGAACTCTTATCAATCTTGGCATTTCAAAAAAGAGTCAGTTAGGGGCATAATTTATAAAACTCTTATAAATCTTGACATTTCAAAAAAGAGTCAGTTAGGGGCATAATTTATAAAACTCTTATCAATCTTGGCATTTCAAAAAAGAGTCAGTTAGGGGTACTGCTACTGCCATCTCTAAAGAAACAGCGAAAGCCTTCTCGAAGTCCAACTACCGGTTTGGATCCCCACTAATTAGTATTGCTATCAGCCACCCCACTAATTAGTATTGCTATTAGCCACCTCCGCTCGTGGCGCTAGTGTCGCTAAGGAGAAAGCCAGAACACCCATATACCCACTACTTACGTGGGTATGTCTGGGTTCTCTGACTAAACCCCTTCGCAATCTTCTTCATCTATCTTACTCTTCTGGGTGCTTTTCACGATTGTGGAAAGTCGCAAATGTTCAGCCAATTCCCAAGAAAGGAAGCAAAAAGAACCCCGCTAACTACCGCTCGATAGCCATTACGTCAGTGCTCGTGAAAGTGATGGAAACTGCTGTCAATCGCAAAATAATTAACTATCTCAAAGATAGACAGCTTATCCACGATCGCCAATACGGTTTCCGTTCTGGAAGGTCGACGTGAGATCTCTTGGTCAACCTGAAGGAACGTTGGAGCTCTTGCTTGCACAGATACGGCGAAGGTGAAGTCCTTGATCTTGACATTGCAAAAGCTTTTGACAGAGTTTGGTATGAATGTCTCCTTGCTACGCTAACGGCCATTGGCCTCGATACTATCCTCAATGATGGATTGAGAGTTCCCTGTTCGAATGCCCAATACGAGTAGTATTAGATGGCGTTACTTCTTCCTTTTTTGCAACTAATTATGGTGACCCTCAGGGCCCTATCCTATCGCCTACTTTGTTCTTAGTATTCTTCTACACTCAATCCAATCCATAGTTTTGCAGATGACAGTCCTTTAGATAACACAGATAACAGTCCTTTAGATAACACCTCTGCTGCGGATTTTCACAAGCAATCTGTTGCTTCCAAACACATGGAGTTATTCTGTTCGCTGTACTCCGACTTCGGCAACCTGGAATGAGGCAGGAAATATAGAGTAGAGTTCAACGCTGCTAAAATACAGGCCTGTCATATTACATTTAAACGTGACTTTCCAGTGTCGTCGTCTAATTTAGCGTGAAAGTGTGTGAAATATAAACAATCAATCATCTTTCGTCCAGACTTTGGAACGCATTGCCTGCTAGCATATTTCCAGGCATGTATAACCTTCAGCGCTTCAAAAATAATGTCCATCGCCGTCTCACTCCCCAAAATTACCATAACACTACCAAATTTCATCGACTTCCTATAACGACATAACTGTGCAATGCATTAAAGGGTGATCCCCTAAGTTTTCATCGGTGCCTTAAAGAAAAACGCACACATAAAGGAAAAGTTAATATGCACAGACTGGTGGAAAAACCATGTAAGCGCAGGGATGATTCTATTGACGCAGACAGCAAATCACTGCTAATGTTCTTAAACTGGAGGACGAGTTCACTGAATTGAAATGGATGGAGGCCAGGACCCGATTTGGGCTCTAGCGCCATCGTAAGTAAGTAAATCCTTACTTACTTACTCCTTGCTCGATCCCCATAATGATGATGGATCATAGGCCGAGTCCTCCTAAGTAGCGCCGTTCACTTTTCTAAGCTATTTCAACATCGTGGCTAGAGCAATATTAGCATGAGTCCCATTACATCATCTCTTTCATAAAATCCTCAGAGTCCCGCTTAATCTAAGCGATTTTCTAGCTAACTACATTAAAAACGTTCATAGTACTTCACTTTACCATTTATTATCCTAATACAATCGAATCCGAAGCACTCTTCAAAGGAAACATCTTTCTACTAAACAACGAATCAAATCCCGATCCATTTAAATTCGTAATTCATTCATTAATGCTTACAACTCTCATTATAGTAGGATTAAGCTGTTAATAATCCTGCAAGAGATAAAGCTTTAAAGGGCTCGTAATTATGCGCTATTCTGATTATATTTATATACCCCTATATAAAAAGCACAATTGAAATAAGCACCATTGGAATTATTAAACATGGTCTGCTGGTGTTGTTGCAGTACTACCATAAAATAAGTTTATCCTAGGACTTTATGACGCAGTTAACGATAATTTCAGTGTTTTATGGCCACTTTCGGACCCACTTAAAAGGATAAATCCAATTGAACGCCATATCTATATCGGGCAATGACCACAAATCACGCAGGGCCTGAGCACACACGTTTTAAATTAAATGTAATTATAATTTCGCGTTTATTACTTTTGTTTTAATCGTTCGAATTTTTTATCTTTGCAGAACAGACTAACGCCAAACATTCCGCGACAACTCATTTAAATAAAATTTCTTATTTTCCGTCGGCACGACGATACGTCACTTACTTGTTATAATTCTGTTTTATTATGTATTTATCTTTAAAATACAGCGCGCTTTATATTTCACCACGGGTGGAACGTTTTTAACCGTATTTAAGTGACATTTCATCCGTCTCTAGTTCGGAAAATTGTTTTCACTTAATTAACATAAGAAAAGGTATCAAATTTAAATTACGGCCGGGCGATAAATAAAAAGTGAAATTCGTGTTAATTGTGTTATAAAAAAAGGATAGTAATCTTGAAATTATATACCTTTGTGGTTTACTATGAAGCATAAAAATGTGGATACTGAAAAGTACGTTACAGGTTACTTTATTCTTAAAAGCTATAAAAGACATTGACTTTTAACTTAGCGTAATAAAAATGTTGAGGGATCATGAATTTCTGAAAATCAATAAATTGCTATATTGGAATTTTTTTTATTACTTCATAATTTAAAGGTTACCTACTGCAATTCGAATAAAATTGATTATAATCGTTATTAATAAATCGAACAAGCGAATTGTCAACGCGGCACATCTTTCAGGGCCGTACTGTATTGTAAAGTTTATACGGTGGCTCCAACAACGGCGGCTCGTCAAGTACGGCAGGGTGGTATACTAGATAACGACACAGTAGATGAGCTTACTAAACGAGGTTACCATCTTCAACAGGAAGCCACCAACGCACTGCACTTCTACAGAACATTCAATACTCTCTAGATGCGACCAAAACAATTGCTGCTAAACAATAATAACTGAGCATCGAAAACGACAAAACTGAAGTGGAGAACGCATGATGATAAAAAAACGCAACTCTTGTAGACTGTGCCCGGTTCACAACACGCAACAATGGGGAAATTATCGCTCTTTTCTCGGCTGAAACTGGCGTGAATAAAACACTACAGCACTTGTTATACAAGGGCCCAGTACTAGCATGATGAATTTTGCAGTTTCTCGCGGCCCCAAATTTCACGAGACTTAAGCTCCAGCATGAAAAGTAAACAAGAAACTTTCACGCCGATCGAATCGACCACGCAATCTCTCACGCCTTATAGTCCAAGAGCTCTAAAGCAAAAAATAACAACGAAAAGCGACAAGGGTAAGAAACATATACGCTATGTAACTAAGATGATGGATGACGGTGCCAAACGGGTCCTTTCTAGCAACGAAAAAATATCTCGAAGATATCGGCACAAACTTGGTGTTATTGGAAAGCCCTTGAGGAGCTCTATAAGAATATCTAACTTTTTCTCGCAGTTACAAACTGCTTTGTAACAATATTTTATTAAATTTATGATATCAATTTACCGTTTTTGTGTCGATGGAAGCAAATTATCAATTATAAAAAAAATTAAATTAAAAATGGCGATGAACATTAGTTTGAAGTGCTGAAGGTTATTCTTGCTTGGAAATATGCTAGCAGGCAATGCGTTCCAAAGTCCTTCGGGACTTGAATCTATCATCTACATCTACAATGGCACTACAACCCAAATTGGACCTTGGTCTCCGGACTTTCAGGCTCCTTAACATTTTCATTATTTATTGTGCAAGGGTTGTTAGACCTTCGCACAACCCTCTATCTTCGAATTTCTCATTTTCCTAGATTGAGGTGACCAAAGTATACCCAAAGTAGGTAGTGTGCTGGAATGGAACTCACGACCTTCACATTGCAGACCACCACGCTACCCACTAGGCCACACCCGGGAGATGAATGACTGTCTATATTTCACTGTACGAGTAGGAATAGGGTTGGCGGTAAACTCGTGCGCGCGTTAAGCTTGAGGAATAAGTGATCTAAGTTCCGCACTACATTTGCCTTGAATCGCTACTTTCATGGTAAATGTTGAGTACTTCAGCGTTCCTACGATGCTCGAGATAGTCAACGGAAATCGTAATGGTATCATCTCCAATTAGTCGGAACGCATGTTTTTGGATTCGATCGCGCAGGCAAGGTGTGTTTTGGGTGCCGCCGCCCATAAATGTGAATTGTACTCTAAATGAAGTCGACTGTAAGCCTTGTAGATGGTAGCTAAGTCGTGAGGTGTAAAATGTTTTTTGCATTTGCGATGAATACCTAAGCGTTTGGAGGTATCAAGGGCAACATCAAAGATATGTTTGCTCTAATCAAGATGGTTATTTAACTTCACGCCTAATACGATAAACTCATCTAAAGAGCAAATCGAAACGCCATTAAAGGCTAAATTAGACGACGACGCTGGCACATCACGTTTAAGGAAAAGAAGACAGGTATGTGCTTAGCAGCGTTGAACTCAACTCTATCTTTCCTGCCTCATTGCAGGATTAAATCGAGGTCGGAGTCCCTGCGTTTGGAAGCAACAGATTGCTTGTGAGAATCCGCAGCAGAGTTAAATTCAAAGGTGTTTTCTAAAGTACTGTCGTCTGCAAAACTATGGATTGGATTGAGAGTAAAAGACAAAAGGTCGTTAATAAATACTAAGAACAGAGCAGGCGATAGGATAGAACCCTGACGGACACCAGAATTAGCTGGAAAAGAGAAAGAAGTAACGCCATCTAATACTACTCGTAAAGTGCGTTCGGACATGAAACTCTCAATCTATCGAGTGAGGGTAGCATCGAGGCCAATAGCCGTTAGCTTAATAAGGAGACATTCATGGCAAACTTTGTCAAAAGCTTTTACAATGTCAAGAGCAAGAGCTTGACCTTTGCCGTATTTGTTCAAGAAAGAGTTCCAACGTTCCGCCAGGTAGACCAAGAGATCTCCCGTCGACCTTTCAGAACGGAAACCGTATCGGCGATCGTGAATAAGCTGTTTGTCCTCGAGATAATGAGTGATTTCACGATTGACAGTAGTTTCCATCACATTCGAGAGCAATGAAGTAATGGATATTGGGCGGTAGTTATTAAGTAGTAGATAAATTAATTGCAATTTTTCTGTAAAATGAAAGTCACTGATTTCGTGGTGACCAGAAATTTTTAATTACAATCTAGGTGAAATCTGAGAGTATATTGTGTTTGTTTTACCGTTTGAACGCTAAGAAATATTGCACGCACAGAGTCGCCAAGGGTACAGAAATATTTGTTGTCGCTCAAAAATATCGATTCCGAGTCTGTCCGTCTGCCTCTGTACGACATAACTCTCGAAAGCTTTGACCTATCGTGCTGAAAATTTTCACATATAATTTTTAGCAAAAAAGTAATTTGAGGTTCGTGAACGGGCCGCATCCCCCCACTCCTTCTACGCCCTCCCATACAAATTTCATTAAAGATTTGAAATTTAAAGAAATTGATTTTTCTCCGAGACCGTTTCAGATATTGACTTGAAAATTAGGAAATAGTATTACAATGTAAATATCATTACTGTCAAAAAATATTGATCTGATCCCCTCCTTCCACCCCCTCCCACACAAATGTACAATTTTCAAAAATCCATTTATTTGGTTTGCATCACAACTAGCAAAGCTAAAAGAACTAATTTTTGTCAAAGCCAATTTTATCATAATTGCAACCAGTTTTGTAAAAATTGTCAACTTCACCTCACTCTTTCTACCCCTCCCGTACAAATTTCACGAAATTTCAGAATTATTTTTCTCCAAAATTGTCAAGGCTATCAACATTAAATTTTGAGAACAGTATACTATTACGAGTATCATTGATGCGAAAAAATTTGGTTTTAATTCGAATACTCCTTCTACCCCCTCCCATACAAATTTTGGTAAATGCAATTAATCGATTTTCATTGAAACTAGGAAAAGTACAAGCTAAAAATTTTGCCACAATTTGTCCCCGAATAATTGCAATAAATGCTTAAAAAAATATGAAATTCGCTTTACTCCTTCTACCACTTCCCATACAAATTTTTGTATTGATAATTTAAGAAAAGTATTTCTCCTTGGAACATATGAGTAACAAAGCAATGTGATTAGGAGATTCAAAATCATGCAAAACCTCTCACTTTCTCTGCCACCTCCCATACAAGTGCATAAATTCAGGCAAAAATTGTTCAATTTTCTCGAAAATTATGAAAGCTACAAACTTTAAATTCAGCATGAAGCATTTTGTATACTACGTTCGGTGCTATATACAAAAATTGCAAACATTCCCCCTCTGTTTTACATCCTATGCAAAAGTCACAATTCACTATTAGAAAGATTTTAAGATGACTTATTTCCGGTACAATAAACTCTTTCCAATTTCATTTAGAGTATCATATGATTGGGCTTTACGCCCAATCATAATTCTGTTATGTTTTTTTCATGTTGTCATAATATTATTTGCAATAGCTCAATAAGTAATTACTTTGCAATATTTCGAGCTATAATAGTCATCTTTATGTTATTGCATTCTTATTGCAACAATATTTTAGCTAAATCTTGTTTTAATTTAGATTCTTAAACAAAAATATGGAAGTTACATAACTTGTAGTCTTGTTTCTAACTGTGTAACAAATTTTACGTGTAATTTTTCATATCTCTAACTACGGAACTGTGAAATGCATTGTCGGCCAGTGTTTCTCCTAATAGTCCAAGAGCCCTGAAACGACAAGGATACAAAGTGGAGATTATATACACTTTGTATCCATGCCGCAGTATAACTAAGACGAAGGGCGAAAAATTAATTTCCAAATCCGGTGCCAAACGACTCCTGTGAAGTGGAACGTAAAAATTATTCGAGGATATCGACACATACTCGGTGTCATTGGAAAGCCCTTGAGAAGCTCCAAGAGTATCTAATTATTTTTTCGGAGTTACAAGCTGCTTTGAAAAAATTTTACACAATAGTTTATCAAATCTAAAATATTAATTTACCGTTTTTGTGTCAAGGGCAACAAATTATTTGGAAACAAATTATATTTTTTTAAAGTTCTCAACGAGACCTTCCATATCACATAAAGTTTGTGTCGGTACCTTCAAATTATTTTTTCGTCCCACTACGCAGGACTTATTTGGCACCGGTTTGGGAAATTCATTTTTCATCCTTCGCCTTGGTTACACTGCGTTTTATCATTGTACGCACTTCATATCCTTCTCGCTTTCCTGCTATTTTTGTTCTAGGACCCTCGCTCTATTATAAGAGTACTTGAAAGATAGCTTTTACCCCCACTTTCGGTCTGATTTTCTGTAGTGCGATCAACTTTATCTCTTCCTATTCTGTCTCAACTATGCACAGCATATACATAAGGCGAATTCGGTATTCTAAGTAAAATATCTGCAAACAAGTCGGGCGCTACTATATTATTCTTGGGACAAGTTGAGGATACGTGGAATGTTAATATGCAGGTTAGTGCATGGGGAGGACTTAGTGAATGGGTGTTCTTGGGCAGGGTTGCTGTCAATTATTTAACATTTAACCGCGATCACGATCAATAGCTCCAATGCAAAGCATCAATATTGTTGCGAGCTAGAGGTTCGCCGGGATTTCAAGTAAAACACAATTCGTTTAAAAATAAGTGATAATTTATTTATTCGCACTTTAACTTAATACGCACTTTAACTTAATTCGCACTATATGGCACCACCGCCGATATTGTTCTATCGCGTTCTTGCACCAGTTCGCGCCTTCCATAGATGTCACTGAATGACTGCCTGTCGTCTGAAAGCTTCGTACTTTTATACTATTTTCCCAATTCTCAAACCTTCCATGGTGTATTCGTCGGGTGTGTCTCAACTATACTGGAAGGTTCTAGATCTTTGATTATGACTTTTTGACATATTGGGGGACTGTTCTATAAAATTCTGGCATATTCGGGAAAGATCAATATTGCGTGGTTGCCAGATCTATAACAATATTTATTCGTTTATTTATGCAAGTTTGGGTTTGTATGCGGGGGAGGAGGTTGGAGCAATAGAAGGGGTGGGTGGATGCTAATAATTTTTCAATTGATTGCTTGAATTTCGTTCACTGTAAAGAATGTTAGTTAGACGTAGTTTGATATAATTTCTATTAAATTCCGTGTATTTTATATTAATTAAACCAGACATTTGTGTGGGAAGGGGTAGAGGAGGTAGGGGAATCGTAAAATTTTTGATGCAGTTTTATTTCGTTTCTCTTGAAAGATGTTTG
Source organism: Chorisops tibialis (assembly GCA_963669355.1). Lineage (NCBI taxonomy): Eukaryota > Metazoa > Arthropoda > Insecta > Diptera > Stratiomyidae > Chorisops > Chorisops tibialis. Next base: position 278,854,802 of record OY770262.1, read on the forward strand.
TGCAAAATTTCAAGCTCGTACCTTTTGATTTGTTGGTCCTTAGTGTATTAGTTGAAATCGGTCGAAATCATACTTTTGCATAGGAGGGTGTAGCAGGGTACTGGAGATTTTAGAACTTTTGCTGCAACTTTGTTTTAATTATTTTAAGGACTGTTTGGGCAAAATTGCAGGTTGATAGCTTTTAATTCTTTTTCTACTTCTACAATGGCGCTACAGCCCAAATCGAACCTTAGCCGCCTGATATTCAGGTTCCTTAACATTTTTCATTACTTATTGTGGAAGGGTTGTTAGCTCTTCGCACAACCCTCTTTCTACGAATTTTTCATTTTCTTAGATTGAGGTGACCAAGGTATATCTAAGCAGGTAATATGCCGGAATTATAAATCGCGACGACCGGGATTTGAGCTCACGACCTTCGCATTACAAGACCAACACACTACCTACTAGTCTATACCCTCGCTTTTAATTAATTTACGATAATTGATTACTTAAAAATGTTCCAAAACTTAACAGCCCTATGATTGCGCTTAATAAAGATGAAATAGAAATTTTTGAGCTTAATAAATTTTGTATGTGTAGTGGTAGAAGGGATGAAAGCATTGAACAATTTTTTTTTACATTATACTACATAGAGTAGCTATAAAAATGATTTATACAAAACTAGAAATCGCCCGCGACTTTGTCCGCGTAAGAATTGCAATAATAACATTTTTTGAGAATGTAGTTAGTAGTACATTATATCGGATAAATAATCTGCTTAGTTTAATGGCTCTTTGAACACAATGTTTTGTATTTTGTTGGAATCAGAACCATAAATTATTAAGAATGAGACCATGATACTCGCATTTGTATGGGACAGGCTCATGATCAAATCAAACCCGTGATTCGAGATCATATGTATACGTGGTGAAGAGCGTTAAGGACATGTGAATAGTTGTAGCTTGAGTTAATTAAAAAAAGCCCAAATAAAATGACATTAAACTTAAATACATAACAGGACTTCGATTGTGCGTAAAGCCCAATTATATGATACTACCGATGAAATCGAAATTTTTGTAATATTAAGAATTTTTGTGTGGGGAGTGATAGAAGGGATGACAGTACTAAATTAATTTATTTCACATCATGCTAGAGTAGCTATAAAAATATTTTGCACCAAAGTTAAGCTTGAAAATTGAATAAGTAACTTGAGAAACCTAGTGCATTGGATTTAGTGAAATTGTGCAATTTGTATGGGAAGTGGTAGAAGGAGTGGGGGGTTTCTGGAAGTTTTTCTAGAACCAACTATAATCACCATGCAATTGATATCTTACAAATTTCAGATCAAGAAAATCGAGTTTTCGCAAAGTATAATGCTAATTAAAGATTTAGTACAACATTTTAGATCGATCGAAGTTATAGCTACTGAGAAAAATGGTTTAGAATATTTCATGAAAAAGTGAAGTTTGTATAGGAGGTGGTGGAAGGAGTGGAGAGTTTTTAGTTATTCTTTGAGGAGCAACTACAATTATCATTAAATTGATGTATTTTAAATTTCAGAACACTAACATTCATTACTTTCAAGAAAATCGAATTTTCGCAAAGTCGTGGATTTGCGTCAGATTGTATGGGAGGGGGTAGAAATAGTAAAGCTAATTAGTTACTTTTTTCCTAATATTAATAACAATGCTAATTAAAGATTTAATACAAAATCTTAGCTTGATAAAATCTATACGTACTGAGAAAATTGGAGTATAGTATTTCATGAAAAAGTTTAGTTTGTGTGGGAGGTGGTGGAAGGAGTAAGGGCATTCAAATTATTTATATACTTGAAGATCGCATTTATAATGGAAATAATAAGTTTTAAATTTCAAATTAATAGCTTTTATAGTTTCCATGAAAATTTGATTATTATAAATTTTTGAAAAGAGTCACTTTGTATGGGAGGCCGTAGAAGGAGTGAGGGAAGTAAAATAAAACCTAGGGCAGATTACTCCCCGAGGTAGACCTAATAATTTGTGAAAGTTTCATTACAATCGGCTTAGCCTTTTTGCGTGAAAACCGGAAAGACATACAGACAGACAGAGAAAATTTTTAAAAACGTTTGTTTTTGCTTAGTTATTGCTAAAATAAAGCAAAAAACTTATTTATAGCCATTTATAAACAAATAACAGACAGACACTACAATTATATTTATATAGATTTAAGATTGAAAAATTGAGAAATTAAGAAAATAAGTGCAATAGATTTAAAGAAATTGTGCAATTTGTATGGGCTGTGATAGAATGGAAGCATTCTTAATGATTTTTCAGAATTAATTGTGAATATTATGCAAATGACTTCTTTTAATTTTCAGACCATCAACATTCATACTTTTCAAGAAAATTTATTTTTTGTAAAGTTGTGAAATTGTGTCACATTGTATGGGAGGGGAAAAGCAATGAAGCTAATCGATTATTATTATTTATTTTTTTTTCTTAATTATTTTTTCCCGATAATAAAAATAACGTAATTAAGGATTTAGTACAAAATTTGAGTTCAATACATGTTATACATACTGAGAAAATTGGATTAGAATATTTCATGGAAAAGTGCAGTTTGTATTCAAATAATTTGTATATCATGCATCACATTTATAATAAAAATAATATATTCAAAATTGTAATTTGTTATCTTTTATTGTTTTCCAAAAATGATTCATATTTTTGAATATGAGTCACTTTGTATGGGAGGGGTAGAAGGCGTCAGGGGAGTGAAATAAAACCACAAGCATGGACGGACAGACAGACAACAATTTCAAAAACGTGTTTTTATGCTTAGTTATTATTAAAATAGAGCAAAAAAATAATTTATAGCCATTTATAAGCAAATAACAGACAGACACTACAATTATATTTATATTATAATAATAAAGTGAAATGCATTCTATTACTTTGCTAAATGGTTGCTAGTACCTTTTATAATTAGTTTCTTACGAATGGAATGAATACGTCAGAACTGCATTATCATTGCAATACCTCTGTGTAAAAGGATTGTCGCTATAATTCTGGCTAAACATGAGGAAAAAATATATCACATTCAGAACGCTTCTCTCTTCACCTTTAGCGAATTTTTCAAACACATTTTTCATACAAACTAGGAATAACCGTAGTACGTAGAAACACTATTAATATTTAATTTAAATTATTAGATACTTTAATAAAATACATGAGAATTACCAAGTTGGAAGAAAAGATTTTCAGATTTTATACTGTTATGCTTCATTATTCGTGATGTTTCGGTCTCTGCTGAGACCTTTATCAAACTAGTCTCAGCACAGATCGAAACGTCAAGAATAATAAAGCGTAACAGTGTAGAATCCGGAAATCGTTTCTTTCAATTCGAAATGCACTGTGAAGACTTTCACCTAAACCAATTACCAAGTTATCCCGTCACTAAAAGTTTATGGCATTTTTTTATTCTATTCATTACCAATTTTTGTCATAAATCATTCGTTTTAGAGTTGAAAGTCAGGCTTTTTTTTTGCTTTTTTTTAGATGATAACCTGTGGGCTATGGTAGATCTGTCAACCAATCATATCATAGCTCTGACGAGTGGATATAGGACGTCGACAGTCGGACTTTACCTTAATCTTTTTTCTCGACGACCGTGACACTTTCGGCAAATGTTAAAATTAAATGTCTTTCCAAAGTTTTTACTTGGCTGACTAAGCTTTTTAATTAGAAAATAATATGATATGGAAATTATTTATGAAAAAGTTTGTTAACACTGTTTGGAGAAAGAAAATATTGCGTAACAAATCCCGTTGCTTGAAAAATGCTTTGGAAGTTGATAGAAAACTCTACAAATGCGACTCGTAAGGATTTTGTTACAAGAATACAATATTTTTGAAAATAAGAACAATTGAAGCTGCTTTTCTGTGTTACATAAAAGGTCTTATATTCCCTTTCGCTATTGTTCTCCAGATTATAGCTTAACTGGTTATTCTAGCAATAAAAAACACTTTATTCAAAAAACTAATCTTTTTTTTACTATGAATAATGGTCGCTATAAAATGTTGTTCCTTAACATCAAAGAAAAAACTCCACTAAACAACTGCAATAAAGTGTTGGCATCATCATCGCCTAGCTTACATATACTCGTATGTAGATCTCTTCAAAGCCGAGCAAGACATTACGTTTTTAGATTTATTGTAGTGATTATCTCATTAAAACATTCACCTTGTGCTGCCTATACAAAAAGCCGGCAAAAGTATTATTTGTTACTTTCAGAAAACTCCCATGGCAGTTTAGTGGCCCGGAGAGCATTTGTCACTCCTTTCACTTTTCATTATAGATGTTACAGTATATTGCTTCTTCCTTGTGTTTACTGACAAGAGAACTTTTATTTATTTCTTTTTTTTTTTTGCTTACAGATAGAAAATCGTGCTCTACGCCTTCGTGATGTTGCTACAGCAGCTCAATATCAGGATGAGCTGACATCATCAACATCATCACATACTGTGCCCAAACAAGTGTTACAGCATCATACTCAGCAACAACAGCAGCAACAGCAACTCCTACCTGGTGTACAATTGCCTCATGGCAGTTTAGGATTAAGTGGTATTGGCATAGGTGCACTAATCCCGGAGACATCACCGCAGATAACATGGGATTACTTCGACGAAATCGGTTACATTCGGCGCGGTGGACTGAGACAGGGCGAAGATCCTTATGTACGGAATCGCTTCAACCAACTAGCTAGCGATTCATTGCCCAGCAATCGAGAAATACCCGATACTAGAAATCCCATGTAAGTACCAACATCATTTTCGTCCTTTTAGTTTCTTGTTTCGGAATCCTAATGGACCGAGGACGACCGAATTCACTACGTACACGAATCCTGAAAATAAATAAACTCTGGGAATGACCTACTTCCGTCATTTCTATTATAAATGGATTTTCGGTGGAGCTGGCATAGCTAGCTATTCGGCTAAGATTACGGTCTTTTGGTATTATGCTTTTCACAAAATATGTGTACGTGTGAAAGACTTTCTTTTTGCGTGCAATTAAATCTTCAGGACGAATCAGTGAATGCTCAGGAAGTGCTTTGTAAGCACTTACTGCAAAAGTGACGAGCAAGATGGAAAGGTGAATTATGCTTTGAAAGGACCTGAAAATCATCAAATATGAAAATTATGTTTTCTATTCGGTCATGCGCGCATGGGAAAGTAATTACGTGCTACAAAGAGATGACGGGACGGATTAGTTTGCAAATAGCACGACACAAGGTGAATTTAATTAGACATTTTCCGACATGTGGACGAGATTTGGTGCAGTGGAACATAGCAAACGTAATTGGGATTCGAATTTAATTTATTCGCTATGCCTTGGCGAAATTTTCAACTCAGTCGTTTTCGTGGATATTTGAATCTAATTAAAAAATTATGCACGAATTAAATTATTATAAAGTGAAATTAATTTATTATCACTTTTTCGCCAAAATTTCTCTGGAACGGACCAAAGGTGCGTACGTACTAGAATGAGGATTGTAAAAATATTCTAGAATGAGTTAAATAACGATTCATTTCATTTGGATCTTCTACGAAAATCCGCGGAGCTTAATCTAGTGAAAAACAATGAAAGTCATTTGGTTTGAGCTTGAGCTGATTTCACTGTTTTCATGGTCAAAGCTGATAAAAACCAAAAATTAAACTCGACTCTAAATGCTTGTAAAAACAATTTAAATTGCATTACAGCTGCACTAGACAGCAGTTTTGTCCACTAAAACTCTTACGCATTGAGGTCATGTAATTCGTACTCACACCCGTCAGCTTATCAGGAGTTTTCCGATGTCACTATGCTTCTCGTCTCATAACAACACTCCCCGTATCTGCATTGCCATTCCCGCTTGCTACTCGGAAATAATCATAATCTCTGACGTAACCGAATGTAATTTGTAGACCTAAAATTTGCAATGTTTATCGAAGTGGAACTGAATAATCGCTCAAAATGAATGACCTTAACCTCGACGGTTTGTTACAGCGGGCTTTTCTGGGAGTTGAAAACAGACCGTGGAATTGATTGGGCGGACAATCGCCAATACGCGGTGTAATTAAATTAAAATTTCAAAGGTCTCTTATCATTTTTTCAGCTGTGCAAAAAAAAAGCTATTTGGGTGAAAGAAATTGTAAAGCCCCAAGTCCCGATTAGATTGCTATCTGTGCTTGTTTTAAGATGGGTCCGACTTTGGAGTCAGGCAGGCTCCAAAGAATAAACAAAAGGAAAACAATTTCTACGATTCGGAGCAGCGCGCTTCTCTGGCATTTTGTTATGCGTTTCGCAATTGTCTTATCGTGGTGTCCACTTAGTCGGTCAGTTAACTTTCTCCAATTTCTTCGACGACTTCTGCAGAAAATTTATCACTGCTTCGGATCCCAAAACAATTCCGTGGTGCTTTGCATTCTACTCGAGCATTAAATTGAATTGAATCGTTTAGGTCTCGGAGTTGACCTTTTTCAGCTTCTTTTCTTCGCTGGCTTTGGCGACAAAATTCCATTTGGAGAAAATTTTCTATCTGGGCGAATTTCCCACAGATGCGAGGTAGATTTGGGGGGTATGCGGATGTTTGTGAACCGTGATGGAAACCAATATTCTTAATTAGGCGAACGCATTTCCCTAATAAAATTACCACGTGTATAAATTCGTTGTACCCGGACTGGAACAATGTCACCAGGTGTAATTACATACGGTGAGATACTGCACCCTGTACGTACAAACGCAAAATTAAACGCTCTAGTGGTTTGAAAGACGTATGGTCACTGCCACGGTGCCACACGGTACGTAGCCTATACGTACTGGCATGTTGGTGGGTGTTTAGATCTGGACATCACGTGTATTGTCTCTGGTGCTGTTTGTCTTCTGGGCGTTAATTTGCATTTCATTAAACCGCTTAACTGCTTGATAATTCAAATATGTTGCCCATAGATACAGAGGCACTGTACCTTTGCTCAAGTTCACTAACGTATTGCGACAAAATTTTTTTTATTGCTTAGAAATGCAAACGAGATGGCAGCTTTGAACGATCACATGGGATATGTAACTATTCGGTAATTTATCTAGAGATGTTCCTATAGCTTTTGCGTAGGTGATACCAGAAACTTCATTAGAGCCGGCAGCTATGACCGCAACAATTTCACTTTTAGTAATCGTTATGCATCGCGTAAGTGATGCGTGATATACGATACGGATTAGAAAGGTTGTTATTTCGATTCGGTAAGCGATAGTTAAAAATATTCTCCAATTTCTCAAGAACCCAAAATCATTGAATGGACGTAAAGACGTTTAGAGTTACGTACGTATGTCTAGATAAGTCATAAGAAGAAACCAATAGATGAGAGGAAGTAGAAGTACACAAGAGGAGTGGAACTCGAATCGAGTTTCCAATTTTGGTCTTGACTACTAATGGTGATATGTATCTTGTTGCGAGATGTTACAGTTCTAGAAGTGAAGAAATGTCTTTGTATGGAGGGATCATGACAGGGAGTAATTTATCATACGAGTGACATCAGTTCCTTTGGACTCCCGTTTACTATCAGATGTAGTCCTACTTCTAACAACATTATTTTCTGTGACAGCTGATTTGACAGTTCCCGGTTGTTTGGGGTTAGTTTGGTTAGGCAATTCATCATGAATAGACTCACATTTGGTGAATGGGCTGCTATTGATCCACAATTTCATTTTTAAAATTTCATTCAGTGATGAAGCACACTTTTGGCTAAATGGCTATGGCAATAAGCAGAATTTCCGCATTTGGAGCGATGATAATCCACAAGTTATTGTCGAAACACCATTAGATCCAGAAAAAGTCACCATTTGGTGCGCTTTATTGGCTGGTGGAATCATTGGTCCATATTTCTTCAAAAATTATGATGGTCAGAACGTTATAGTCAACGGTGAGCGGGACAGAGACATCATTACTAACGTTTTCGTGCCTCAGTTAGAAAGCATTAATATCGCGGACATATGGTCTCTACAAGACGGCACCACATGTCACACAGCGCGCGATATAATTAATTTACTGAAAGAAACATTTGATGATCGATTAATTTCACGAAATGAACCTGTTAACTGGCCCCCTCGTTCGTGCGATTTGACGCCATTAGTTTTTTTTTCTCTGGAGATATGTAAAGTCCCATGCCTACGCCGATGAACCAGAAACTATTGAGCACTTGAAGGCCAAAATTCGACGCGTTATTGCCAAAATACAGCCTGATTTACGAAGAGTTGAAAATTGAACTTCCCGATTACGCCATGTATGCGCCAACCATGGCGGCCACATGCCCCATATTTAAACATTAATGCCATAAAATTACGTTTCAAATAAAGTCAATTTCATGGATATTAAAAACGTTTTTCTGCATTTTATTTCAATTTAAAGTTCTCCGCCTCTACAAAAAACACGCATACAATGGCACCACAACCCAAAATGGGTCTTGTTTCCTGAACTTCAGGTTCCTTAACATTTTCATTACTCATTGTGGAAGGGTTGTTAGCCTTTCGCACAACCCTCTACCTACAAATTTTTAATTTTTGTAGATTGAGTTGACCAAGGTGTATTCAAGCAGGCAGCGTGCTGAAATGATACGTCCGAGATTTGAGCTCACGACTATCGCATTTGAGACCAGGCTAAACCCTAGTAGCAGATCGATTTAGAACATTGTAAAATTAAATTTGCGACATATCGGATATATATGGTATATTGTTCCTTAGGACGTACATCGATTGTTTGTTTCGATATCGGATAATTTTGTCATAGCTGTCAAATATCTTTAGGCGAAATGCCATCAAATTTTAAATATTGCTGCTGTTTTCAATTAGTTTGAGTGTATATTACTACGTAATATATATTGTCACATGTCAGCTATAGTCGCTTATCGTATGTTCGTTATGTTTCACTGTTCTTAAGAACAAATAAGTGCACGCGTGCGAACACTATGCTACTCAGCGAATGTTCAACGTCTTCAACAAGAATAATGTGCTAATAAAAGCCCACCTATGACCAACAATAAAATATACAGCGACATAATCAATCATGAACGCTATGCGACTCATCAAATGTTCAAGGTCTTCAACCAAAATTAGATATACGTTCACATACATTTCGATGCCGACAAACATTGGACTACTCATCGACAGTCTGTAAGGGAATCGATTCGCCGACGGATGGGGGGGGTGTCGATTCGGCGGAAAGGTGATTCGGCATGAAAGGCCAACAAGAACGATATAAAAAGGGCGAGCGTTTGTGATAGAAGTCAGTCGAGATCAGGTTATCACGTAGTGAGGCGACGGAGTCAGTTGACGGTGAAAGTGAAAGTTAGTGGATATTGAGCAGTCGACGGAGTGAGTTGGAGATTAGAACGCGATATGGTCAGGCCAAGTTTAAGAAAGCGAACAAATAGATCGAAAAACGCGAAAAAGTCGGAAAAAGGAAAGCGGTATAATGAACAAAAGTGTTTAAATTAATCGTTAAAGCGGAAAATAAAGTTTGTGATGATTCATTTTTTTATTTGAAATCCAGCCAATCGGTGTGCACTTCAATATACTTTTCTTTTTCTTTTTTGTATTTTTTGGAAGTATGTAGGGGAACCCGGGCCACAACGGAGTACCGGGGCGGAATAAAGTTCGACATTTTTCGAACTCAAGGAGATGCTGCCAGTGAGCGGCCATAAGTAGAATTAGACCATCCTGTTACTGCTCAACTACTGCAGCCATTTTACTCTAGTTTTATTGAGCATTGGTACGTGAAGTTTTCTTGCTCCTGTATTGAAACTCCTTACGATTTTGTAGCTACAGTGAGGTATACATATTTGTTTACATTGAAGTCCGTTTAATTGTCTTTAGTTTTGTGTCCCGGGCAGAATGGGGCAAATGACATTAGTTTCTATTTTTGAAAACAAAAATACTGTTATTCTGTTTTCATTCAATATTATTCTGTAAATGTGATTATTATATTAAAATGTGTTTATAGAAAAATTTGCAGAACCCTTAATTAACCCTTTTATGTTTTTAAACCATATTTTCAACTTAGTACCCTATTCTGCTCCCGGTTCCCCTAGCAAGGAGGTTGGAACTATATATGGTGGCCTTATTATACTGGAGACAGACTATTTACAATAAAAACTCTTCCTGAAAACCGCAAAGAGGTTTGAGCTACACGGGATACATTTTCTACACTTCTACAATGGCGCTACAGCCCAAATCGGACCTTGGCCTCCTGATATTCAGGTTCCTTAACATTTTTCATTACTTATTGTGGAAGGTTTGTTAGCCCTTCGCACAACCCTCTTTCTACGAATTTTTCATTTTCTTAGATTGATGTGACCAAGGTATATCCAAGCAGGCAATGTGCCGGAATTATATATTGCGCCGACCGGGATTTGAACTCACGACTTTCGCATTACAAGACCAATACACTACCTACTAGGCTATACCCTAAATCAGCTGCTCGTGAATTGGATTTAACTAAAAAGTCACATATTTAAAAAAAAAGATGAAAAAAATTAACGCAATTTATGCATTAAAGCATTCGCCAAATCAATTAAATCGATATTTCACATGGCAACGTTATTAATTATGGCAATCATGAATGATTGACACTGGCAAACGGATAATAAAGCTCAAGTACTGATGCAGAGCTTTTCCAACAACATATCGACGGCTGGCAAGCACAATTGTTTAAGTCCAATTTTTAAAAAATTGAATTTTTTTAATCAGCTTACTGCTGTCTTAGAACGTTTCAAAATATTAAAAGTTACTATATTGCAGCTTAAAATTATTCGAAATGAGAAAAATAAGGACATATAATTCTTTCCAGCTTAATTATCGCAGTGAATTTTGGTCTCAAAACGCTCTACTGCAAAATTTTCATTTTGTGACTTAAACACCTCCGCTTGTAAACCGACGGATTTTATTTGTAAACTCCATCGCAGAACGAGTTTACAAAAACCTTTTAATTGAGATTAACTCGATCTAAGCTTTTGTAAAACTCTGTAGTGTATCTCCAATATTAGGCTATCCCATGTGGGACAAGTTTTTGATTTTGAAGTTTTCGAAAAATGTCTCTGCTTATCGCAGTTTCCATTTTTTGAGGAAATGTCCGATTTGAACTGTAGCGCCATCGTCAAGCAAAAAATGGAAATGGGGAGCATTTTAAAAATGGTGCACTTTTCAAAATTTCCAAGCATATTATTTCAAAATCCAATACAAGTATGACGTTGAAATTTTGTCAGATTGTAGAGCTTTGTGAACTTATAGGTCACAAAGCTCTACAATCTTTCTTAATAAAAATGGTCAGTTGGTGGTGTAAGGGATGTGGTGGACAAAAATGTTGAAAATTTTCATTAATTTGTTAGGGCTCTGGTAAAAGATACAAAGATCTTTTGATATACATGCAGAAAAAATAATAAATTGAACAAGAACTGTTATGTACTCAGAGGGAGCTCCAACCTGCATGAGGTATTTCATATGTATTGAAAAAATCACAAAACCTCAAAATTTTTGATCAAAATTATAAGTTACAAAAACATTTAAAAAAATTATTTTAACTGGCCGAATACCTTTTAAACTTTTACTCCTTTCCATTCAAAAGTTTTTTTTTTGAACATTTTTAAGGAATCAACTATCACTAAACTAAATTAAAAGCTGTAAACTTGAAATTCTGTACATACACTGCTAAAAATATTTAAAACAAAACTGCATCAAAAATTTTGAAATAATTCTTTCCCTTCTACCACCTCCCATACAAAAGTATGTTTTTGACCAATTTCAATAAATCAACTAATAACCAGCAAGTTAAAAGCTGCGAACTTCAATTTTTTCACGAACACCTCTCAAGGGAAGCCAATTAAAACTTCATCGCAAAGTGTGCGATTCCCTGTCCTCTTCTACTTCCTTCCATGCAAATGTTTGATTTCGTGAATATAAAATCTCCGAATTTCATAGGAATTCTAAGCAATGCCGTTTATGAAGTTAACTTTCTGTACAGAGAATTTTGAAAGTGATTCAAGCAATCAATTAAAAAATTATTACCATCCATTCTCACTATATCCTCCTCCTCCCCCTAATCCAATCTTGCAAATAAACTAATGAAATATCGATTCAATGTTCTCGTAATCGCAGTAGAGTGTTAATTAATTGACAGCTGCCCTGCCCTAGAGCCCGCATTTACTTAGTCTTCCGTATTTCCTACCCTACTCCGTACATTGACTTCCCACGCATCCTCAACTTGTCCTAAGAATAATAGATTTGCACCCGACTCGTTGGCAGATATTTATAATCGCAATCAATTTTGAAAAACTTGTCAACTTTACCTCTCTTCTTTTATCTCCTCCCATACAAATTGTACGAAAATTCAAAATTTCAATTAAATTATTCTTCGAAACTGTCAAAGCTATCGACTTGGAATTTTTTGTAAAGTATATTAATGTAAACGTCCACAAAAAACTTTGTTTTGATCCGTTTACTCCTTCTACCCTTCTCATACTAATGCTTAATTTTGCTAAGAACTAGTAGAAAAAGTATAAACTTAAAATTTTGCCAGAATTCGTGCCTTAATAATTGCAATCAATGCTAAAAAATCAACTTCGCTTCACTCCTTCTACCTCCTCCCATACAATTTTCTATTTTAGATAGAAATTCAAGAAAAGCATTTCTCCTTCGAGCATATATAGGCTATCGCCTTTAAAACTGGAGCAAAGAATGGTGATGAGAATGTTGATAAGCAGTCTGAAATTATCCAAAACCTTCAACTTCTTCTGCCACCTCCCATAACAATGCTTCTATTTCAGAAAAACAATGTCCAATTTCCTTGAAAATTCAAAAAACTTGAAGCTTAAAATTCAGTACAAACCATTTTGCATACAACATTCGGTGTCATATGCAAAAATTACGAACCTCCCCCTTTGATTTTACTACTTCCCATACAAAAGCCACTATTCAGCACAAAGCTCCTAGCGATATAGTTTTTCCACAATTAAGAGCTGTTGTAATTCGTGCGTTCCCTCATGTTGAAATTGTATAGATTTTTTTTGCTCGGTGCTCAATTCTTCAGATACATTGCAGTTTGGAATTGAAGGAGGAACCTTATTGTTCAATTGTCTCAGAAATAGAAGTGAAATATGGCCCTTTTTAAGTTTTCAGGAACATCGTCCCATATTTTTGTAAATATATTGTTGCGAGCTAGGGGTTCGCCGCGATTTCAAGTAAAACACAATTCGTTTAAAAATAAGTGATAATTTATTTATTCGCACTTTAACTTAATTCGCACTATATGGCACTACCGCCGCGTACTGTTCTATCGCTTTCCTGCAATGGTTCGCGTCTCTGTCATCAAAAAGACTGGTTCCCGACTGAAAGCTTCGTGCTTTTATACATTTTTGCCCCTATTCTCGAAGCTTCCGTCGTGTATGCCGTCGGGTGTGTGTCTCAACTATACTGAAAAGTTCTAGATCTTTAATTATGGCTTTTTACATATTGGGGGATACTGTTCTACATAATTCTTGTCTATTCGAGAGAGATCGAATTGCGGGGTTGCCAGATCTTTAACAATATATACCGGTAATTGGAGCCGATTTTCTTTGCACAACATTGAGATGTGCGTCCAAAGATAGGTGTTCGTCGCGGTTTTCTCCGCGCACTTGAAGCTGACAACTCTATTAACTGCTTGTCCGTTAAAAACGATATTTAGTTCAGTTTGTGGTGGATTGTTAAAGAAAATACGCTTGACTTTCCCCGAATTGGCAATGAGCTATATACATTGATTTTTTCGAGGTTCTTGTTTATGCTATCTTAGAGTGCTGGTACACTAGTTGAAGTGTATATTAGCGCTTTGTCGTCTACGTAGGGTGATATTGCACCATTGAGATTAAGTTTTGTGAGAGAGTTAGTGCAAATGTTGTACAGAACTGGATCCAATACACTTCTTTGTGGAACGTCATAAGTGATAGGTGGAAGGTAACGTATTGAGATCTGGAAGTAAGAACGGAGTCCCATGAATTCCAATCGCGAAAAGTTTTTTGAGTAGAATTTTATGATATTTGCAAATTTGCAATTTATTGAAGAAATTTTGAATAACTTTTCAAACGGCAATTTACCTTGAGCAAATTGTCACTCTTATACACAGCTCATTCGCGAATTAAGATACCTTAGCCGTAGTTTCAGAAATTGTATTAATTGAGATAGGTGATAGTTCTATGTTCTGTTGCAATTCGTTGAAGTTGATTTTGTTCACAAAACTCTCAATCGCTACGGTGTTAGCTATCTTCTCTTTACAAGCAATGATATTTTATACTTTTCTACAAATATCATTTTATGGTCAAATAGCTCGAAAGGTAAGTTTATGAGTTATGTTACGTCATAAGCTAGCACGTTTTCGATATTCGTATTGGTGGCAGGTCTGGTTATGTAGTGTTTAGTTGGCTAAGTAAAAATTATTGATATTAATGATATCCCTGTCACTTTTAACGTTTGTGTCATTGTAGTTTTATAGACGTTATCAATATCAGTGATGAATTCGTTGGCCTTGCATAGAATTGTACGGGGCTCCCTGCATATTCCGATAATTTTGAGCTATTTTTGTGTGATGTTTACTGCAATACGACTGTTGTAATCATTGCTATATACTCAAACAAGAGCTTATTCTGCACGTCATCATGTACTGGTATTGCAACGCTACTTGCAATTCTACTACGTCGACAAGAACAATGACTTGAGTAATTATCGATACCGATACCGATACCTACCAGAATAACGTAGGTCCTATTCATTTAAATAAATTTAAATTTAGTACGTAAGGATTAAAGTGCCGCCTTACCAATTTACCATTTTTCGAAACGCGAATCAATTTAACCAACAGCTACAAACTTTATGACAACATGTCATACAAGTATTTTGGTTCTCCTGAAAAACTTGTAAAATGAAAATTGACTTGTCTGGTTCTAGGCTGGCGGTGGGACTGAGCATTGTTGAGGCGCAAATTTACATACTTCGAAATGCTCTCATCACATTGAAGTAATAAGGATAACGCTCCGTGATCGCTCCAATAAGTTTATTGCTCCTTCGATTTCCTACAGGGAATAAATAGTGAATCAGTCATGTATAGATATCTTATGTATGGTATATTTACATACGAGTAGCTACATATTTTATGACATTTAATTTATGTGCTACATGTCACTCAGAAGTTCTATTTAATTAAATTTATAACGTTTCAGAAATAGAAACTACTCGTAGGCCGATATACAAATACCTGGGTAGGACATCATCCAAGTGAAAGATTCACTATCTGTTACAATATATCTTAAATTATGACCATAAATTTATTACCTACATTAACCCCGTACAATCATTATTTTAGGGCATACAAATAACATAGCTAATCCTGTAATATACAATACATGCATCGAAACGTTACCAGTAATAAATTATATTATTTTTAATAAAGTCATTATCTATCTCGTTACCTTGTGAAAACATTAATAAACTATTGTATCGTGATTGACGGTTGTGTATGATAAGCGAATACTATATACATACCTGATTACTTGATATCTGTTTACATTCATTTATTTGTATTTACGTAGTAAGTTCGCAAAGTTGTGTCAAGTTTGTATCAGACTTATTTATTTATACGTTATAGAGTTTAATTACAGCATATTAACTACTATTTCATATTGTACGCAAGTTATTAGTTAGGTTTGTTTCTCTTCATTTGTATTTCTATTTATAAATATAAATAAATATACATACTTAAGCCACTGTGTATACCACATAAACATTATTTTCGAGTAATTAAATTTAAGATTATGTGCAAGGGTTTCCGTATATTATCATTTTAATTTATGTGAAAAATATAACATTTGGTGATAATAACGGAGGTGATATAAAATGGTGCACTTTCCAATAATTTCAAACCGTTACATCCCAAAATTTGATACAGATATTGAATTAAAATTTTACCAGATTGTAGAGCTATGAGATTTTTAATTTCAGTAAAAGTTTTAAGTTTGTGAGATGTAAGGGGAGGGAGGTGGTGAGCTAAAACATCGAAAACTTTCACTAATTTTGGTATGGCTCTGGTAAAACATAAAAAGTTCAAATTTTCTAAGTGCATACATCTAGAGGGTATCCCATTAAGACCGCCTATTTTGAAATTTGAAAAAACAAAAACGCAGTGGTTATTTGAAACGCTCTGATGTTTTTATTTTAGTAAATAGCGTAAATATGGAGGTTATATATGAAACAGAAAATACGAAAAACGCTGCACGACTGACACAAAAAAAAGGGCTAAATTCAAAATAATTCAAAACAGGCGGTCTTAATAAGACACCTCTATTTGATATTCATTAAGATAAAATAATAATTCGAATCAAAACTGTTATCTACCCAATTGGGGCTCTAACCTGTATGAGGTATTCCATGTAAAAAAAACGAAATTTTGATTGAAATTGTAAGCTAGGAAATTCGCAAAATTTATATCAAAAAATACTTAAAAGTTGGTAACATTAACTGGTCGAATAGTTCAAAACTTCTACCACCTCTCATACAAAAGTTTTTTCGACCATTTTCAAGAAAATGTAAAGCCATCAACTTCAAATTGTACGTGTGTGAACATTTTTATAAATATTTAAAACAAATTTGCTTCAAAAGTTTTGAAATCCACCCCCTCCCATACAAAAGTATGATTTCGAACCAATTCCAATAATTTAACTAATAAACCAACAAATTAAGATTTTGAGAGTTGATGAAATCGTAAAATTTGTGATGCAGTATTATTTTGTTTGTCTTGGAAGGTGTTCGTACAAAATTACAAGGTCGTACCATTTAATTTGTTTTTATTAGTTCATTTATTGAAATTGATCGAAATCATACTTTTGCATGGGAGGGAGTGGAAGGGCAGGGCGGATTTCAAAATTTTTGAAGCATTCCCACTCTTTATTGATGTGTGGAATGAAGGAAGATATCCGATTGAATTGAAGGAGGGATTAATTGTGAAAATTTCGAAGTGCGACCTTCGGGATTGTGGCAATTGGCGTGGTCTACTTACTGCCGTACCGAAAATCATGGCCAAGGTAATCTCAATAGGATTAGTTATGTCGAGGAGAGTACTCTCGAAGCTTATTAGGCTGGATTCCGTAAAGAGTCGTCTTGTATCGACATCTCATGTTTGTGGATTTTGAAAAGCCTTTCGACAGTGTTAAGCGAGATTACATATGGAATGCTTTGCGTAGAAGAGGTATTTCAGATAAGGTCATAGGTATGATTAAAGAATTCTACGAAGATGCAGGGTGTCGCGAGAATTGCTGTCCGAGAGCTTTTCTGTGTGAACGGATGTCAGACAAGGCTGCATATTAACACCAGCCCTGTTTCTGGTGGTAATAAATGACATCTTGAAAGCTGCACTGGAAGGTGGGGAAGATAAAGGTTTTTAATGGAAGCTATTTAACATCTTAAATCACCTTGATTATGCTGATGACGTCTGTTTGCTTGTAAATAACCGTCCGCACTTACAGTCAAATGTTCGCTCGTTGCATTCTAAATGCAAAGAGGCAGGACTGAAAATAAATGTGCATAAAACCAGGTACAAGCACTTGGGTTCGAACACAAGTACACCAATTGTTCACAATGGAGAAGATGTGGAAGAGGTGCAAGATTTTTGTTTTCTCGGAAGGATTTTAGCATGGACGGCGGAGTCGAAAAGGAAATTGAGGCTCGTCTAAATAAAGCTCGTCAGGCCTTCGGTATCCTTTCCTCATTTTCGAGGTTAAGAGAGCTCTCCCTTCGCTTGCAGCTGCGTATATTTGACGCATGCGTCAAATCCATGTCGTTATATGTTTGTACTGCTTGGAAAGTGACCATTCAACTTACCAAGAACCGGCAAACTTTCGTAAACCAATACCTCCGACGCATTTTAGGGATCTCCAACGTCGAAATTTGGAGTACAACTGGAAAGACTAAAATAAGCATTGACATTCAAAAGCGGAAGTGGCAGTGGATCAGTCACACTTTGAAGAAATCAGAGCGAAACATCACTAAACAGGCTCTGGCTTGTAATCCTCAAGGAAGACGTCGAGTTGGTCGACCATGTAGCGCATGCAAGCGAGCATTTGAGCAGAAGGCCAGAAGAATAAAAAAGTCCTGTCAACAGCTAAAGGCTGATGTTCTGGATCGCGTCTTGTGGAAGAGAACTGTTTCTGTCCTGTGCTTCTATAGCGGGTCACTTTTATAATGTTCAAATATTATATTTTCCTCATATTCTTCAAGTAAAGCTTTAGGACACAATTTTTTTCAGTTGCATAGCATAAAAGATAGTCGAGATATTAATTTTTAAGTGTTTTTCTTTGCACCACCCATAATCCACCCCTTTACAAATATTGGCCACCCTCATCCCATCCCCACCCCCTCAAAAGTCACTATTCCCTATTCGAAAGGATTTGATATGACACATTTGCCAACACATTAAACTCTTTCCCATTTCATCTGCACTATCTCATGATTGGGCTTTACACCCAATCAATATTTTGTTACGTTTTTGAAGCGTGTTTGTTCACACCAAAGGTTTTCGTAGAAAAAATAGCTTTTACGGGCATGCAGTGGGGAAGAGAGTCTATTGAAGATCATTAATTTATCGAATGCTGCGAATCACAAGAACTAGTTATGCAACGAAATTTTATTGTGTTTTCTCTAACATTTCTATCGCTAAGAAATAAGAATCACACAAAGCCAAGGGTGCAAAAATATTTGCTGTCGTTCAAAACCTCGACTGAAAAAAAATGAAGGAAAAGTTTAGAAAGAAAACGTTTCATATACAAACTCCTTTGCTTATGAAAGAAAAAATAAAAGAAGAACACAGTAATACTTAGATATTTATCTAAAAGCGCATTATTTTCACCTGTGTAACTGTTCAACAACTCACATCTGAATTATTTTTCACAGCAAGACATAAAGTTCATTCAAGTCCGTTTGCAAAATTACTGCAACTCATAAAATAGAAACCTGAAAGCACGGTGCATTTTCTTACAGCAAAAGCAACATAAACTGCATGTCTATGCGATCTCGGGGGTATCCTAAAGCTTTGAGCATAAGAAAGTTCTGTATAAGCATTACGTAAACTGCAAGTGTACTTATGCAAGATTAACACAAACAATAGCCTGTGTGCTGTGTGCAATTTTCAGTTTTTCATCATTTTGTTGCAACGAGTTTAATTTAAAATTGAAATTGAAAAATTACGACTGAAAATAAGCCATGGCGGGATACAAAAGTAGATAACCTAGCAGTGCTCTGGGCCTAATGGAGGAAATATCAAGAGCTCTATACCATATACATAGTTGCGTTAGCAGTTCAAGACGTGTTGATTTTAACGAACAAGAAGGTGGTTATAGTTCAGTGGAATTACGGCCGCAACGTTACACTATTTTTTTTTTCTTTGATCAGAGATTGGGGTCAGGTTGTTTATTTCCAACCTAAATACAATAACAGTTCAATGGAAAAAAAACAACTCCTTTAATTTCAACTACTGCTCTTCTTAAAATCAAAAAGTAAATATTTCAAGTACAGAATTGAAATTAATGCAGGCTGGCGCTTTATTATTTTAAAAAACAAATAATTAACAATATATTTATGATACCTACCTTGAATATTTGCTTTATTAATAAATTAGTACGAATATATTTAAAAAATTTTGCAATTATCGCTACTTGAATATTACCTTCTTTATATGGATGAAAAAATAAATAAATTACCTACATTTCAATTTTAGTCATTATGACATACTATTAAACATTAAAAACTCTATTTATTTTGTCGGTTCAACGAAATTGTATTGTATGGTGGATTTTTTCACATAGCGTGCAGAGTATGTTTAAGGTTAACCAAACAAATTATACAATCAGTTATTTTCATCTCAGCATTATAGCGCTTTATAATAGAATCCTTTAAATAAACACCGAGTAGTTAATTATATGTATGTCAATCGGTATTATTGATTAATTGTAGAATGATGTTAATTGCTAATTAACATGTTCTCGAATGTAGAGTACTTATAGTCGAGCATTGAATTATGTACCTAATTCATAAATTATTAGGCAATTATGTGCAATATTGAAATTTTCGTTTAATTATTATTAATTTTTCAGTATAGCATAATGAAGCAGAATAATTATGATTTGGAAGTAAATTTTGCTGTTTGCTGATTGATCAGGAATACAAAAATCTCTTTGTGCCATTTGATAATGAAGTTGCACTTACTTCAGAAAAATAATCTTTCTGTGAAAACCATCCTTTAATTCGATCAACAGTTTTAATAAGTGGTTGTTCCAAAAAAATAAACAAACAGGCAGAGAAAATTTTCACAAAATTATTCGTTCTGGAAACGACGTAACACAAAAACTTGACCCATGTAAACAGATTCCAAATAAATACTGTCACACGGTAACTACAAACCGCTGCTTTCGATTTTCGCGATCTTCAGTACGCACTCGCATTCATATATGTGCATGATACATGGCATATCGAAGAGCCTTCTGGCACGGACATGCGAGTATATAAAGTGAATGTTTAATAATAATAATTCGGGACGGAACGGGGTTCCTTGCGTCATTTTATATCACAGTGCTGATGCCATCTCCCTCTTTCATTGCTGTTTTACAAGTCCCTTTCGTTAGGCGTTTTTCCACACATCTGAAAAAGATCTTTTATTATATATAGGGGAACCCGGGCACAACATACCGGGACGGAATGAAGTTCGATGTTTTTCGGTATCAAGGAGGTGCTGCCAGCGAGTGGCAATATGTAGAACTAGACCATGCTGTTACTATTCAACTTCAGCAGCCATTTAGTTTAATATTTTTGAGTGTTTGTGCGTGAAGTTTTCGTTGTTTATACTCTAGATGGAATCTGAGAGTATTATAAGTTTGCCACAAAGTTTGTAACGCCAAGAAATAAGGCACGGAGAAAAAAATGAATGATACAGAAGTTCATATAATCACTCAAAAATCTCAAAACCGGATGTCCGTCCGTCCGTCCGTCTGTCTGTCTGTCCGTCCGTCCGTCCGTCTGTCTGTCTGTCCGTCTGTCTGTCCGTCCGTGTCCTCTCTAGCTTGAGAACGCGTTGAGCTAGAAAGTTCAAATTTTGTATACGTCGTTTTTAACAAAAAAGTAAGGTGAAGTTCGTGAACGAGCCAAATCGCTCCACCCCTTCTACCCCCTCCCATACAAAATGACACAATTTCGCAATCTGACAATAAACGGATTTCCTTGAAAAGTACAAATGACATTGATCTGAAATTTGGAATGTAATACTTTTATTATGATTCCAATCTACTCTATAAAAATAATTTGTGTCTTCCACCTCCTTCCACCACCTCCCATACAAACTGCACTTTTTCATGAAATGCTCTAAACCAATTTACTCAGTGCGTATAATAGTTATCAAGCTGAAATTGTGTACAAAATATTTATTTAAATTTATTATTAAGACCAAAAAAAATGAGACGATTAGCTGTACCCCTTCTACCCCCTCCCATACAAAATGACAGAATTTCGTAATTTCACAATAAACAGATTTGCTCGAAAAATATAAATGTTATTGATCTGAAATTTGGAATATATTGCTTTTATGATGGTCTAAATCTACTGTACAAAAATTATTTGAGTCCTCCTCTTCCTTCCACCACCTCCCATACAAACTGCACTTTTTCATGAAATGCTCTAAGCCAATTTACTCAGTGCGTATAAAATTGACCGAGCTGAAATTATGCACTAAATATTTATTTAGAATTATTAGTAAAACCAAAAAAAAATTAGGCGATTAGCTTTACCCCTTCTACCCCCTCCCAAACAAAATGACACAATTTCAAAACTTTATAAAAAGTCGATTTTCATGAAAAGTATGAATACTAGTGATCTGCAATTTAAGATATGTCAAAAGCATGATATTTATAGTTATTTCTGAAAAGTCATTAAAATCTCGCCCCTCCTTCTATCACCTCCCATACAAACTGCACTACTTCACTACATCCAATACACTAATTTTCTCAGTACCTATTAAATTTTTAAATCCTAAATTTTGTATAAAACATTTTGATAGCAACCTTACCGCCATGTGAAAAAATTAGTTCAATGTCGTCATCCCCTCTACCACTTCCCCTACAAAATTTCTTAAGATACAAAAATTTCTCTTTCATCTCCTGTTATGTTTTTTATTATACTCTAGATGAAATCTGAGAGTATATTGTGTCTGCCTTACCGTTTATAACGCTAAGAAATAACGCTCGCACAGAGCCGCCAAGGGTACAGAAATATTTGTTGTCGCTCAAAAACCTCGATTCCGAGTGATCGTCTGTCTGTAGGGGGAAGGGGGGTAACTAGCAATACTTTCAATACATGAAACTGCTAGCTTGATAAATTAAAAAACTAAATCGAAAAATGAATTAAAAAATAAATTTCTCCTCACTTTTTTGCTCAGTTTAGCAAGCTCTCAAAATTAAGAACGCCCACTGTTTAGACTCGCCTCATCGAACCCCACACTACTTTACAACCGAAATGACTCGAAGTTGTCCCTTCGAGCCCCACACTACTCTACAACAGAAAATAGCAAACAACAATACAATGGCTTAGCGATAAAATTTGCGCCTCAGATCTTTGGCTTTTTATGACGTTGACATCGTCGGATTAAGCCGCAGCAATGAGTGTGTGTGTCTGTGTGTAGGTAGCAGTGTTTGAACGAGCTGAATGAGCAAGCTTTTTAGTCGCCTCATTTGGGGAAATCGATCGTTTACAGGGTCGCATATTTCCGTCCAAGGGCTTTTAAGTAAATTTTTCCTTCAAGCCCATTCTTCTGCTGTTATGTGGCAGGCAGAAGGGAAGAAGACAGAGGCATATCGCTGATAAGAGAATGATCTAAAACAATAATTGAATATGCAAAATTGTCTGTCTGTCCGTCTATCTATAGCACAACTCTCGAAAGCTTTGAGCTATAGTGCTAGAAATTTGTGTGTGTCATTTTTAGCAAAAAAGCAACTTTATGTTCGTGAATGAGCTGCATCCCCCTACTCCTTCTACCTCCTCCCATACAAATTTCATGAAATTTCGAAATAAAAAGAAATTGGTTTTTCTTTGAAACTATTTAAGCTATCGACTTGAAATTTAGGTCAAAGTATTATGCTATAAATGTCATTAATATTACGGAATATTTATCCGATCCCCTCACTCCGTCTACCCCCTCCCATACAAATGGACAATTTTGAAAAAATACATATTTTCGATTTTCATTGAAACTAGTAAAGCTGAAAGACGAACTTTTGCCAAAATTGATTCTTCTATAATTCCAATTAGTTTTAAAAAGAATTATCAACTTCACCTCACTCCTCTTACCCCCTCCCATACAAATTTCATGAAATTGAAATTCAATTATTTTTCTTCGAAACTGTTAAAGCTATCAACTTGATATTTTGTATATAAAAATAGATATATCAATAAAGGGAAAAAAATTTGTTTTGATCCTTACACTCCTTCTACCCCCTCCCATACAAATGCATAATTTTTGTTAAATGCATTATATCGATTTCCACTAAAACTAGAAAAATTACAGGGTGCGCCATCTAAATGTGGTCGATGGAAATATTGAATAACTTTGACAGATTTAAACCGATTGACGTCGTCGAACACATTTCGGAAAGGTTATTGCATCACAATTTTAACCATGAATCGATTCACGCCCAAAGAACGCGCGGAAATAGTGACAATGTTCATTAAATGCAATCGTTCAGTTGTTGCAACACAGCGTGCGTATCGTCAAAAGTATCGCGGTCGTTCTGCGCCTAAAAGTAACAGTATTCGTCGCTTAGCTTCGAATTTCGAGAATCACGGGTCAGTAGCGGACCATCCACATTCAAATCGACCACGTCCTCGACGATCAAATGAAAATATTGAAGCTGTTCAACGGAGTGTTGCAGAGAATCCTTCTGTCTCGTACCGCCGCCGGTCTCAGCAACTAAACATCAGTGGAACAACTTTGAGGAGGATTCTGAAAGATGATCTGGATATGTTTCCATATAAAGTGCAGTTAACCCAAAGATTATTGGAAACAGACAATCCGCGACGCGTGGCTTACGCCAATAACGTTATTCGAGTGAGTGAATCGGAGCCCAATTTTTGGAAGCGAATTTTAATGACTGATGAGGCCCATTTCACACTATCTGGCACTGTAAATAAACAAAACTGTCGCATTTGGGGGAAAGAAAATCCTCATGCTATACTGCATGATCAGAAAGTGACTGTTTGGGCCGGTGTCTGGGGGGGGATATTGACTGGCCACCGAGATCGCCCGATTTAATGGCACCGGACTTTTTTTGTGCGGATTTTTAAAAAGCAAAGTGTATGCCAACAAACCGAAGACTTTAGACGAGCTTAAGGACAATATTCGAGCCGAAATCACTGCGATAGCAACCGAGATGCTGGCAAATGTCATGGAAAATGCCAGAAAAAGAGCTGAATTTTGTATCCGCAATAAAGGTGGTCGTTTGATCGACGTTGTTTTTGGAAACTGAATGGAAAAAATTGTAAAGCTTCAAATTTTATAAAAATAAATAGTTTTCCAAAATCGATTGAGAATTGTTCAAGTTATTCAATATTTCCATCGACCACATTTAGATGGCGCACCCTGTACAAACTTAAAATTTTGCCAAAATTTGTTTTTTAATAGTTGCAAAAATGTTAGAAAAAATTATCAGCTCAGCTTCTTCTACCACCTCCCATATAAATATCTGTATTATAAATTCAAGAAAAGCATTTCTCCTTCGAATATATGAGAGCTATCGACTTTGAAATTGAATCAAAGCATGGTGATAAGGGTGATGATAAGCAATTTTAAAATCATCTAAAACGTTCCATTTCCTCTGCCACCTCTCATACAAATGCCCCAATTTCAGGAAAACTATGTCCAATTGCTTTAAATATAATGAAAACTAAAAACTTTAAATTCAGCAGAAAACATTTTGCATGCCATGTTCGATGTCATATGCGAAAAATATAAACCTCCCCTTCTACTTCTACCACCTCCCATGCAAAAGTCTCTATTCACTATTCGAAAGAATTTGAGGTGACATATTTTCTGGTATATTAAAGTCATTCCCATTTCATCTAGAGTATCATATGTTTGGGCTTTACGCCCAATCATAATTCTGTTATGTTTTTTTTCTCTTGTATTGAAACTTCTGATGGCTTTGTAACCACGGTAAGGTATACGTACTGGTGTACATTACAGCTATAGCTGGTATATGCTTAAAGTACGTTTAACTGTCTTTAGTTTCGTGTAGTTAAACATTAGTTTAAGTATCTTTCTCGAGTGGAGTTTCATCGCTAACATGAATTGTGCCCCTGGGGCGGACTGGGGAAGTATCCCATTCTGTGAATACTACGGTGAATTTTATTTAAAATCAGGTGAAGGTTTGATCGCTTGTTCCAGGTGCAAAAAATTGATACACAATTCCTGTGCGAGAATAGATAGCGAAAATTATTAGGCTGTCCTAGTGTGCGAATTTCGTGAAGGACACAATCAATAAAAATTGTAGATAAACCTTTATAGTCACTTAAAACTAAAAAAAAATATGGAGCAAACTTATTTTTTCTACGTTTCCACTAGTATTGCCTGTTTTTATAATTACTTGTCTCTTCCACCCCGTTCAGAACGGGGCATATGAAAGATTTTTCCATTTTGGAAAACAAAGATACTTACAATATTATTCTATTTTTGTTATTATTAAATTATAATTTGTTTTTAAACATATTTTCAATTTAGTACTCCGTTCGGCCCGGTTTCCCCTACATACGTATTTATAAAAATGGTAGGACATTTAAGATTATGGACCTATTGCCAAGCTTTCAGTAATACCTGAAGTTTTTGAAAGTATTTTCACTGAATTGATTTACTTCAGTTTTAAGTCTTCACTATCAACTAAGCAACATGGGCTCCTTAAAGTTCGATCAGCTGTGACTAATCTTCTATCATTCCCCAATCTCGCTGTATAGAAGACTAATCTCAAATTGACTGTATATATATCGATTTCAGCAAGGCGGTTGACAAATTTTGTCATTAAATTCTACTTTTTCTGGGCAAAAACTACACCCAGCGATTATTCCGCAGCAACAAGATTGGCTAAAAGAATCGAAATATTATATGAGTAGTTAGTTAAAATTGTAAATTTAATGACCTGTAGAATGCTAGCGTCGAATCACGAGTCAAAATTTGCTATGAAAACCAAGCTATACATCCCTGCTGAATTGCGGCATCGTCATCCGGCACCAAGCCAGGGAATGGACTTACATTATCAGGACCAATCCTCCGCCTTGACTCCAAACACGCGACGCCAGAGGAGCATCAAGCACATAACCTGCAAAATGAACTATGGGCGGTAAACACAAAATCACTTCAACGAAAGATTAACAAGACATTAAATGAGCGGAACACAAATGAGCCAGCGAAGGACCAATCACACCATAATAATACACAATTACGTCACAAGGACATCACGAAACATTTAAGCCGCGAGCAACAATCAACAAACGCGTAGGTAATCACGCGAACTGTCAGATTCTAGATCGCGCCTTACATTACCAACATCCTAAGAGAGCGGAAGATGGGATTTTCGGCCGTCTTGGGAGCACAGCCACTGCTAGAATTACGCCTAACCTGGGGAAAATATTGATAAATAATACACCACATAAGGCGAGAACAAAAAAAGTTGTAAGCCCGGATTTAAATGACCAAGGCTTCAAGGCCAAAGGGATCCGTTGAGAATCTCACCACGAAGCTTGGCGGGAGAAAATCAAGCTTGGCGCGGTCTCTTTTGAGAAGTGTTAGCCAAGTACGCGGACGTACCTGCAGTTTTCGTTGAAATACGAGTTGGAAGCGTAAGAAATTAGAGCCAGTTTTGTGTTGGATATCTTTGGCGGCATCAACGAGAAATTTTTGAGCCAATTCAAGTCTTGTGTTGGACATCCTTGGCGACATCACCAAGGAATTTTTGAGCTATTCCGATGAACGACTAGAACGAGCAACCGGATATTGACGATAAAGGGCCTCAACGATCAACGAGACTCGCAAGTAATTTAATAAAGTTGCATTTTTGTGTTCTTCAAAATCCCTCTTTCGTTTTCCTTAAACGGTGAAAATTTGTGTGATCGTTTTCCTTTTAGCATTAGCCATCGCGAGCTTTTTTTATAATCTCCCTTCTGGCTATTGATTTGGCCCGGAGGTCGAGCAAAGGAACGAGACCTAAAGAAAGGATCACTGGCGCCCACGACCCATCTCCAAGGTTTGACCGTTCAGGTTCGTTCCGCTCCTTTTGTGAGAGGGGTTGATGTACATTTTTCCAGCCGGGGAAAATTGTAACACCGCTTCTGCAGGCGACGCTGACCTCGCAATTTATTTTGATATGCGAAAATAAAAAGAAGTCTTTGGGTGCCAAATACGAAACGGTATGGTGGAGGACGATGTTTCGATTGCTCAAAAAGTCACTTGTTTGGGAACTTGCATTGTCGTGGTGGAGAATGATTCGTCTTCGGTGGTTGGTTCTCCTTCTGGCAAACAAATGATGGGGTACCATTCCGAATTGACCGTCGTACGTCGTAAAAAAAACTGGCGACTATTTGTTTCGAAGTGCTTCGTGTGCGAACAACTTTTGTTAGTTTTGGCTCGTCTTGAAAAACCAATACAATCGACTGCTGCTTAGTTTCGGGTTCAGATGCATATATCCATGATTTGTCACCCGTCACGATCTTATATACGTCTTTGAAAGCATCGCGATCAAATTTCGTCAAAATTTTTTTGGAATAATCGACATGAGCTTTTTTTTTGAGCGATTGTCAAATAATTCGGTATCTAACGCGAGCAAATCTTTTTAACGGATAAATGTTCATGCAATATTGAATACAACTAATGCCCAAACATGACTACTTCAGTATATCACAAGCCGATTGGTTTAAACCATTTCACGCTCAGCGTCGATGTTTTCTGGCACAACAACTGATTTTGGTCGACCGTCACGAAATCCGTCCTGGAGCCAACTATGACCACGATTCAATTTAGTAAACCAGCGAAACACGGTAGCTCGGGATTGTGCTTCTTCACCAAAATTCGAAGCGGCAAACTGTTGCTGAGTTAATCCACGTCGAAAGTCATAAGCTATCATCGCACGGAAATGTTCAAGTTTTAATTCCACTTTTTGGCCGAGATGAATGTTTCAAGTCACTGTAAAAAACAGCAATAGAACTCGTATGACAAATCGTTCTAAATGCGTTTATCGTTAAAAAAAGCAAACTTTACGACGATGTTGTCTGTTCAATCATGTACACCAAATTATTCTCTTAATAATAATTTCAATGCTCAATCTTTTAAACTCTCTTTTGCAAATGTTCAATTTCAATACTTTATACCATAGCTTTCTAAAGAATTATGTAAAGTCCACTAAGAGCTTCGGTAGCATACCGACCAAAATCGATCGATAATAAAGTTATTATAATTATTCAAATCGTTAGTATTTTTTCTTAAAATCGATATCCGCGCCCCGACATTATCTGCAGGGACATTGGTCCGTCGAGCCGGATACCGCGTCTTATTATTTAATTTAAAATCTTCACGTGAAAATAATTAAAATCACTAAGACCCCAATCTCCTTCTACCACCTCCCATACAAACTGAACAATTTCATTGAAACCAATGCGCTAATTTTCTCAGTATCTCTTAAATTTTTGAAGCTTAACTTTAGTACAAAACATTTTTATAGCTACTCTAGTATGATGTGAAACAAATTAGTTCAATGTTGCCACCTTCTACCACTCCCCATACAAATTTCGTGAACTTTGAAAAATGACTTTTCTCCGAAACTGTAAAAGCTATTCTCATTAAAATTAGGTAAAAGTATATTGATATGATTATCATTAACGTCCAAAAATATTGATCTGATCCCCCTCACTCCTTCTACCACCTCCCATACTAATGCACAATTTTGAAAAATGAATTTTTTCGATTTTCATTGAAACTAGCAAAGTTTAAAAAATAAACAATTTTTTTTCCCAGAATTATTTTCATTATAATTGCAATCAGTTCTAAGAAAGTTATCAACACCTCACTTCTTCTCACCCCTCCGATACAAATCTCACGAAATTTCAATTAAATTTTTTTTCTTCGAAACGATCAAAGCTATCGACTTGAAATTTTGAGCAAAATATAATAATGCGAATATCATTATCTTCGAAAAAAATTTTTTTGGTCCACATGCCCCTTCTACCCCTTCCCATACAAATGCATAATTTCTGTATATGCATTACATCGATTAATCCCATTAAAACTAGAAAGTAGAATCTTAAAATTTTGCCAGAGTTTTTCACTTAATAATTGCAATAAATGCTAAAAAATATATCGAATTCGCTTCACTCCTTCTACCCCCTCCCAATACAAATTTCTATATTAAAAATTCAAGAAGAGCATTTCTCCTTGGAATATATGAGAGTTAAAGACTTCAAAATTATGATAAAGCATGGTGATTAGAATATTGATAAGTTTTAAAATCATCCAAAACTTTCCACTTCCTCAACCACCTCCCTTACAAATGCCACAATTTCAGAAAAACGATGTTCAATTTCATTCAAAATTATAAAAGCTACAAGTTTTAAATTAAGTATGAAACTTTTTGCATACTACGTTCGGTTTCATATACTAAAATTACAAATCTTCTCCCCTTCTCCTACCACCTCTAATTGCTATTCGAAAGAATTTGAGACGACACATCTATTTACCGGTATATGTATTGAACTCATTCCCATTTCATCTAGATTATCGAATGATTAGGCTTTACGCCCAAACATAATTATGTTATGTTTTGATATTGGGAAAGGTTTAGCGCTTCGCACAACCCTGTATCTACTAATTTTCATTTTCGTAGATTGTGGTGGTCAATATTTATCCACGCGAATAGTGTGCTGAAATTATGCGTCGATTGGGATTTGAACTCCCGACCTTCGCATTGTAGACCAACACGCTACCGACTAGGCTTACAGCCTAGCTGATGCGAGATGTCACTTATAAATTACAAATTCCCGGTACTTTATCACCCAAATAGTCATTTGTCAATTTCTTTTTCAAAGCTCTTCAATTACTGACTTTTTTCTCTGAG
The DNA here is from genome assembly GCA_963669355.1 of Chorisops tibialis. NCBI lineage: Eukaryota > Metazoa > Arthropoda > Insecta > Diptera > Stratiomyidae > Chorisops > Chorisops tibialis. Next base: position 278,884,989 of record OY770262.1, read on the forward strand.
TGATTTTCTTATGAGTACATTTTATAGATGGTACTTTATTACTGAAAAATGTAATAACGGAAAACTGCTAACCATTTCAACAATGCCCACATTTAAGATTTTTTTTATAGTTTAAAAGTTGAATATTCTACAAGAAGATATCGCAAAACGCTTTCGTAGTGTGCCTTGCAATTTCAAATTCGAGTCGCATATTCGAAAGCCTTGCGACGAACAAATATTTATGCGCTGATTGATGGGCGTAATGCAAAACCACCATGTAGACCTACTTAAGACGATCTTTTATGGCAAAAATTCTTTAAAGAGAATCTTAACGTAAATCTAAGTACATACACGATAACGGGATAATAAAACCAAGGCGGGTGGAATTGATCTCTAATGCCACTGTTGAATGCGAGGGAACTTGGGTATTAAGTGGCGGTACGAGTTATGAAACGTGACTGCTTTTTGAGGAGACGTGATTGAAATATATTTCATTTTTTTATAGATACATAAAGCGACATATAATTTGCGATGCTCTTGCATATTCAATTATTACGGGGTGATACTTTTGCGCTTATCTTTCGGTTCGTCGTTGGTTTGTTTATGGCAATGCATAATTCTGTTAGATTTATGCTTTTTTATATGAATTGGACGCAGGACACCTTACCTTATCTTTTAAATATTAGGTCGCTTCATATTTATCATTTCAATTAAAGCCTTCCAACAAGCGCGCAGAATATTCGCAAAAGAGTCGAATGGTATGCTCATTGTTAATATTCACCTAATCATAAAATTTTCGCAAACTTTATCTTGCGATTAACTTTGTTCACGCGAAGAAGAACGTATCGCATTGCGATAAGCGCAAAAGGCAAGCGTTTTACATCTGCGTTGGCATTCATTTCCCAGACACTTTTGTGAATTAGATGAAGCGAAAAATCCATTACATAGATTTAACCCACCAAGAGTTACTGGAGTAAATAATTGCCCAAGTTTGCCAGGACAATTTCTTATCCCTGCCAAAAAACGAAATCCTTGAGCAGCTGGATCTCAGCCTGCCGTGAGGTGACTACACACCATTCTGGGAAACGAGTTAGTGGAAAATTCATTTGAAAACAATTTATACAATGTAGCACCGATATTTCGCATTTTATGACCTAGAGTATTTTGCCTACAGAGCATGAAGTAACTTTAAAGATCAGTCAACAGGATAAACCATTTTTTTAGGGCTCCGAGTATAACTTAAGGGATAACTCGTCAATGCATTGCATAGTTATATCGGTATAGGAAGAGAAGGAAACCTAGTATTGTTGGGCGAATTCCGGGGAAGAGAGACGGAAATAGCAGTGAACATTATTTTTGAAACGCTGGAGGTTATACTTGCTTAAAAATATGCTAGCAGGCAATGCGTTCCAAAGTATGAACGTTCGCGAAATGAATGATTGTATTTGACTGTACGAGTAGGAATAGGGTTGATGGCATACTTGTGCGTACGTTTAGCTTGACGAGTATTTCGGGGAAAAGTGAGCTAAGTTCTGTGTTCGGTTTTCCAAAAAAAATAATCGATATCAAAATATAAGTAACAAGATTGGTTTCGTATTTTTTAAGGTGTCTTTATTGCCTTTATTGCGACGGGTCGAATTCAATTCTAAATACAATTTTATATTGTTCAAAAAATGGAATCTATTAACTTCAATAGTTTAAAATATTTTCAAAAATTAAATTATGTACAATGGACAAAGGATTATAATCTCGGTTTAAATTTCAAGAGCAACAAGAGATTAATGTTACTGTTAGGTATGAACGATAATGTAGCGAACGACTTTAATTAATTTTAATTTTTTAATTTAACCCTATACAAATACAATAACAATTTCAGTGCTGACTATGACTTTTCAAGTTCTTGTGATTTTATGAATGACTTTTGCAAATGTTGTTGTTGTTGCCAAATTCGGTTATAGAGTAGTGTGGGGCTCGATCGGACATCTTCGATTCCGTCGGTAGTAGAGTAGTGTGGGGCTAGGTGAGACGAGATTAAGCATTTCGCACTACATTTACCATGGAAGTAGTTATACTAGCAACGGATAAATGCTACTTCGTCATTTCTGCGATGCTTGAGGAAGTTATTAGAAAGCGCAACAGTTTCATTTTCAATTAGTTGGTATGTATGTTTTTGTATTCGATCGAGCAGCGTCTTGGGTCCCTCATCCCATAAATCCGAATTGTACTCTAAACGAGGTCATTGTAGGTACCTAAATTTGAAGCGTACAATATTTTTCGCATTTGCGTTTGGAGGCCTCAATCGATTTGGTTATTTAACTTTACGTCTATAGTGTAAAAATATCTATTGGGCAAAGTTGTTCGCCATTAAAGGCTAAATTAGACGACGACACTGGAACATCACGTTTAAGTGAAATATGAAAAGTCCGTATTTTCAACGCTGCTAAACTCTACTCTATTTTTCTTGCCTTATTCCAGGATTAAGTCGAGATCGGAGATCAGCGATCCGAATAACTCTCTGCGTTTAGAAGCAACAGATTACTTGTTAGATTCCGCAGGAGAGTCAAATTGAAAGGTGTTTTCTAAAGTACTCTCATCTGCGAAACAATGGATTTGATTGATAGTAGAAGAGAAAAGGCCGTTAATGAATGAGTGGGATATAAAACAGAATCATGAGGGCCATCGGAATTTAGTGGGAAGGAGGAAGAAGTAAAACCATATCATACTACTCGTATAGTGCGTTCGGACGGGAAACTCTCAATCCATCAAATGATGGTAGAATCATGGTCAATGGCCGTTAGCTTAACTGGGAGACATTCATGCCCAATTCTGTCAAATGCGTTTGCAATTTCAAGCACAGCTTCATATTCACCATATACATATATACACACTCTAGAACCTCTTTAAAAAATAATAATAAAAAAAATAAAGACTTAGGAATTATACAAAACCTGTTGTATTTTTTTGTGATATGTAAAAGCTATTGACTTGAAAATTTAAATAAAGTATACTATGGGGTATTTACCACAAAAAAACAAAGTGGAGGATATTCTAAAATTCAGCAAGAAGGATATTAGTACTCTAATTGGCCTAATGACGGGGCACAGTGTTGTAAACCACCACCTCAATAATATGGGCTTAGCTGAAACCGACATTTGTCGCCTTTGTTTCGAGGACTCAGAAACAACAGTGCACATCCTATGTCACTGTGAGGCAGTAGCTATGAAAAGACACAGTCTTCTTGGAAAGGGTTTCCTTTCTACGGAGGAACTAGCCAATACGGCTCCCTTAAAAATTCTCAAATTAGCTAAAGCTATTGAGTTATAATAGGGTGAAGGGGCTATAAACGCACAATAGGCCAAGTAGGTCGCAGTGCTCTCACGCGTTCCCCTAATAGTAATAATAATAATAATAATAATAATAAGCAAGAGGTGTAGGGTTGCAAAGGCTTATTAATTGACAGCTGGTCGCTTGACAGATGTGAAAAGTTGACATTTGTCATCTACAAACGCGGGATATTTGCCATGGAGCGCTACACAGTATTTGAATCTTATTACGAAAATTCGTGTTGAAGCGTCTTTACGATAGGCAAAATTCGAGTAAATTTTGATCGTAATCATGTGCCTTCTTAGACGTGTGTGCGCAACCTACTCAAAAAACAGGCTTTCTCAGTGCAAGATGTGAAAAAACCAAAAAGAAAATTTTACCGCAGTGAAGGAAATGGGGGCACGAAAACTTGTAACATTTGTGATACAACTTTGTTCTAAATGTTTTTAGAAGTGTTCGTTCAAAATTTCAAATTGATAGGTTTTAATAGTTTAATTTCTTATAAATGGTCGAAAAAAGCTTAGAAGATTTTCGAGCAGTTAATATCTTAAACCTTTCAGCATTTTTTGGAATAAATTTTACAAACTTTCAAGTTTGTAGCGTGAAATTTAAATCAAAAATTTAAAAGTTTTTGTGTTTTTTCTATACACATGAAACATCTCGTGCAATAATTGATGATTGGTGATAATCGATTTCTTATAAATGTTTAGAAGATTTTCGAGCTGTTAGTATCTTAAACCGTTCCGCATTTTTTGGAATAAATTTTACAGACTTTCAACTTTGTGGCGTGAAATTTCAATCAAAAATTTAAAGTTCTTGTGTTTTTTTTCTATACACATGAAACACCTCGTGCGATAATTGATGATTGGTGCTAATTGATTTCTTATAAATGGTCGAAAAAAGCTTTGAAGATTTTCGAGCAGTTAATATCTTAAACCTTTTGGCATCTTTTTGAAAATTTTTTACAAAATTTTCAAGTTTGTAGCATCAAATTTCAATCAAAAATTTAAAGTTTTTGTGTTTTTTTTCTATACACATGAAACACTTCGTGCAATAATTGATAATTGGTGATGATTGATTTCTTATAAATGGTCGAAAAGAGCTTAGAAGTTTTTCGAGCAGTTAATATCTTAAACCTTTTGGCATTTTTTGGAATAAATTTTACAAATTTTTAAGTTTGTAGCGTGAAATTTCAATCAACAATTTAAAGTTTTTGTGTGTTTTTTTCTATACACATGAAACATCTCGTGCAATAATTGATGATTGGTGATAATCGATTTCTTATAAATGTTTAGAAGATTTTCGAGCTGTTAGTATCTTAAACCGTTCCGCATTTTATGGAATAACTTTTACAGACTTTCAACTTTGTGGCGTGAAATTTCAATCAAAAATTTAAAGTTTTTGTGTGTTTTTTCTATACACATGAAACACTTCGTGCAATAATTGATAATTGGTGATGATTAATTTCTTATAAATGGTCGAAAAAGGCTTAGGAGATTTTCGAGCAGTTCATATCTTAAACCTTTTGGCATCTTTTTGAAAATTTTTTACAAATTTTCAAGTTTGTAGCATCAAATTTCAATCAAAAATTTAAAGTTTTTGTGTTTTTTTTCTATACACATGAAACACTTCGTGCAATAATTGATAATTGGTGATGATTGATTTCTTATAAATGGTCGAAAAGTGCTTAGAAGTTTTTCGAGCAGTTAATATCTTAAACCTTTTGGCATTTTTTGGAATAAATTTTACAAATTTTTAAGTTTGTAGCGTGAAATTTCAATCAACAATTTAAAGTTTTTGTGTGTTTTTTTCTATACTCATGAAACATCTCGTGCAATAATTGATGATTGGTGATAATCGATTTCTTATAAATGTTTAGAAGATTTTCGAGCTGTTAGTATCTTAAACCGTTCCGCATTTTTTGGAATAAATTTTACAGACTTTCAACTTTGTGGCGTGAAATTTCAATCAAAAATTTAAAGTTTTTGTGTGTTTTTTCTATACATATGAAACACTTCGTGCAATAATTGATAATTGGTGATGATTAATTTCTTATAAATGGTCGAAAAAAGCTTAGAAGATTTTCGAGCAGTTAATATCTTAAACCTTTCAGCATTTTTTGGAATAAATTTTACAAATTTTCAAGTTTGTAGCGTGAAATTTCAATCAAAAAATTAAAAGTTTGTGTGTGTTTTTCTCTATACACATGAAACACCTCGTGCAAATTAAGGCCCCCTTTCGGGACATACTGGACTGCTTCAAATTATTATTTTTTGTGTATAAATTAAATAGATATACACCTGCAAATTTTGAACTTTCTATCTTTTACCAGAGGCGTAAAAATATTACTCCAAATTCTCGAAAGTTTTGCTTACCACCTTATACCATCCAACTTAAAAATTTTACCAAAATTAAACGCCATGTAGGTCTACAATCGGTCGCCGTCACTGAACCGAGATGGATGGAGGCGAAGTATTCAGGACGCCAAAGTCCGTTTCGGGCTGTAGCACCATAGTAAGTAAGTAAGGTCTACTACCTGACAAAATTTCAATTTGATTTCTGTACTCAATTTTGTGATATAATGGCTTGAAATTTTGAAAAGTGCAGCACTTTTAAAAAGCTTCTCATTTCGCTAGTACAGCATAATATATGTTCTAAGTTTCAATTACAATAGCTTAAGAAATAGTCAAGATATTCATTTTTAAATGTTTTTCTTTGCTCCTTTCCTGACTCTCACCCTTCCAATAATTAGCCTCCTTCTAAGTTGATTGTGGTGAAGCTGTATGCCACCTTAATGGTCCCAAAATATGAATTTTTTGCGGTAAGAATCTCCGAAGATAAAAATTATTAAAATTCGGCTGAAAATTTGTTTTTAGCCCTCCCCCACCCCTCTAATGCATAAAAAATTTAAATTATTTTATTTTTCTTTATATATGTTGATTTTCAGCTTCCTAACTAGAACCATGAATGAGATATTCGAATTTTTCGGTTTTAGCGCTCCCCCGCCTCCTTCTTAACCTTCCCCTCCCCTTCCAAGGGGCGTTCGCCTAAGATCCGCAATCATCTATAATTCTTTCAAAAATGAATTTTCTATTACTTTATTATGTTAATAATAAAGTATTGTGATCGACTTGGAAAAAAACTTGTCTACCCTGAAATTTTGTTTTTTCGCGTTTCATGACTAAATTAGCCTAAAAATGCAAAAAAAAAAAAAATCCGTCTGTCTGTACGCCGTCCGCCGTACGCCGGTGTGTACGCTCAGCGCACATTAACTCCCAAACCCTTCAAGATAGGAAGTTCATTTTTGGGGAATTGTAGATAGTTGCGGATCTCGGGCGGATACCCATTTTGGGGTGTGTGCGGATTCAGGGGGAGGTGGGGGAAGCGCTTAAACCGAAAAATACGAATTCAAATATCTCAACCATGGCAACAGCTAGGAAACTAAAACTCAACACACATATAGAGGGGTTTGTGGAACAACTTTTAAAAATATTTTAATTTTTTTGTCCATTGGGGTGCGAAAAGGGGGGGCTAAGAACCAATAGTCAGCCGAATTTTTTTTCCAAATGATTATATCTTCGAAATTACTTACCACAAAAAATTGATATTTTGAGACCATTAAGGTGACGTATAGGTCCACTAGAATCAGTTTAGACAAAAGCTAATTATTGTAAGGGGGAGGGTCAGGAGGGGTGCAAAAAAAACACTTAAAAATCAATATCTCGGCTATTTATTAAGCTCTGTAATTGAATCTTAGAACCTATATTAAGCTTTACTAGAGAAATACGAAAAAAATATAACATTTGGACAAAATAGTAGTGGGGGGAAGTGGGGAGCATTTCAAAAATGGTGCACTTTCCAAAATTTCAAACCGTTACAATTCAAAATTGAGTGCAGATATCAAACAAAAATTTTGTCAAATTGTAGAACTAAATAGTTTTTCAATTTGGTAAAAATTTTACGTTGGGAGGTGTAAGGGAAGGGAGGTGGTAACCAAAAATGTCGAAAATTTTGAGTGATATCTTAAGGGCTCTGGTGAAAGATACAAAATTTAAATTTTCCATGTGGATACATCTATTTGTTGTACATACAACAAAAATAATAAAAATTCCACAATTTTTATGCACCGACCCCCCTGGTCTACCGTGCACAAGGTGTTTCGTGTGCAATGAAAAAACCACATAAACTGAAAATTTTTGAATGAAATTTGCAGGTACAAACTTGAAAATTTGCGAAATGCATTTAAAAAAAATCTTTAAAAGAACGAAATATTAACTGGTCGAATACCTTGAAATCTTGTACCCCCTCCCATACAAAATTATTTTTTCGACCATTTTCATGAAATCAATTATCACCTAACTATTAAAATCTATCAATTTGAAATTTTGCACAAAAACTTCTAAAAATAGTTTAAAAAAAATTGCGTCAAAAGTTTTGAGATCGCGTCTGTCCTTCTACCCCCTTCCATACAAAAGTATGATTTCGACCATTATTAAGAAATCAATTATCACCTAACTATTTAAAGCTATCAATTTGAAATTTTGCATAAAAACTTATAAAAATAGTCGAAATGAAATTGCATTAAAAGTTTTGAAATCGCGCTTGCCCTTCTACCCCTTCCCGTACAAAACTATGATTTCGACCAATTTAATTAAATCAACTAATAACCAACAAACTAAAAGCTACGAACTTGAAATTTTGTACAAGCACCTTACAAGAGAAATGAAATAAAACTGCATATCAAATTTTACGATTCCTTTACCTTCTTTACCCCCTCCCATACAAATGTTCGGTTTCGTGAATGTAAAATACACCGAATTTTATGAAAATACTATGCAACTTCATCTATGAAGCACATTCTATACAGAGAATATTGGACGTGATTCAAGCAATCAATTAAAAAGCTTTTAGCATCCACCCACCCTTACTATTACCCCTCCTCCTCCCCTCATAAAAACCCAAACTTTTAGAAACGAATGAAATATTATTAAATTGACAACAGCCCTGCCCATGAACCCCCTTTCACTTAGTCTTCCCTAACCACTCTAACCTGCATATTGACTTTTCACACATCCGCAACTTATCCCAAGAATAATAAAGTTTCGCCGGACTTGTTGGCAGTTTATCTTCAATTGTTTACGAGTTAACGTGCGCTGAGCGAACGGCATATGACGTACAGACAGACGAATTTATTTTTTGCATTTGTAGGCTGTTTTATCTATAAAACGAGAAAACAAAAAAAAAACAAAATGTTTCCAAGTCGATCACAATAACTTATTATTAAAATAGTAATGTAAATTACTAACTGGAGAACGCGGTCTTTGGAACGAGAAGATTGGAGGCAGCGACTTCTATAGACCAGGGTCCAATTTGGGTTGTTGCGCTAGTAATGATGATATTTTGATGATTACCGAAGTCCTAGAGAAAGTTACTTCGGCATTTTGGCTTACCACCTCTTTTCCACTTGCACCCCCCAAAACAAACATTTTATCAATATTATAGATCATATTGCCTGACAACCGGGCAAAATTTCAATTTAATATCTGTATTCTAAGTTGTGCCACCTAATTGGTACTAAAATATAAATTTCTTACATTAAGCAATTCCGTAGATAGAATCATTTGAAGAAAATAACTCGGTCGACAAATTGTTTTTTGCAGTCCCTTTTCAAACTCCAATCGATAAGAAAAATAAATTATTTCTGAAGTTTGTTCCAGAAACCCCTCTGTAAGTGTGTTAATTTAACCCTCCTTAACCTCTTTACCCACAAAGTTGGTGCCCGCCTGGAATTAGCACCCATCTACAATCCAGCCAAAAATGAACTTTAAGCGTTCACGTACGGCGTACACACAGAGGAGTTTTTTTTTCGCATTTTTTTGCTAATTTAGTCATGAAACGCGAAAAAAAATTCAGGGTAGCAAATTTTTTTTTTCCTGTGTCGATCACAATACTTTTTTTTTAGAATAATAAACAAAAATTGTTGGAGAAAGATGTTGCATTTTTTAAATCAATAAAGACTATCGTAATGCACCATACTATTTCAACAGCCTTGAAGAATCAACAGCATCGGCAATTATTGCACAACATCTTTGGCGATAATAATGGAAATACTACAAAACTCGCTTCGGAAATGTCATCAGTAAACCAGTATTCCAACTTTGGCTTCAAACTTGTTACAAAGTTCAAATAATTATGATAGTAGACAAAGTATGGTTTCCGTAAAAATGAAGGCAATCTACAGTAATTTGTTTGTGGGTGCTTGTGCGGAATTTCTGACCAGCATCCACTCAGCCTGATTACTCTAATGTAGTTATTAGCTTATTACCCAGTTTGGATGCCATAGCATTTGCAAATTTACGGCGCTTTAAATTCAATTTCACACCGTATAAAACTGTCCGATTTTTTTCTCATGGTAATTAGATTTCTTTGGTATTAACTATGTTTGTTTTTTTCGTCTTCGCTTTCTCTAATTTTTTTATTTTCGCTTTAATTATGGTGAAAAATGGTTTCGTTTATACGTGGTCCATTTTTCTGTATCGAATTGTTTACAATAACTTTTAGTATGCACGCCGACGTTACGTAAATCGGAAAATCAATTAGATCTATCAGTTATGCATTCGTCCCATGTTTTGATGATATCTCTCAAGATATATCTATGTAGTAACATTTCGTGTGAAGCGACTGTATTTTATTTCTTTAGGGCTTAGGAAATTTGAAATGCGTAATACAATGGCATGCCATTAAAATAACTTCGATTAAGCGTTTTTGTAATCGAAAAAGTTAATTTGAATTTGATAATTATCTTAGACTATAGATAATGTTGTCTGAAAAACGCAGCATAACTACCAATAAAGGTCTCTGCAAAGTGCTGCTACGACATTATTTTTAATTTTCCTTTTCTACAAAAGTTATAAAACTGTGCAGTGCAGTAGACTACTCGTAATTTAAATTTTGAAAATTTGAACATCTTGTGGGATTTCCAAGCAATTTACTTCAAATTGGCAATGCCAAATGGCATTGTCAGCGTTAGTTTTCTTCATTTATTGCGTAAATTATTAGGTTATCACAAGGTGAGATGACAATCGAGCTGTTTGGAAAATAGACTCTTTAAATTATTGTATACAACCTTAAAAATATAATTCCGTAGGGTTTAGAGGGAATACTGAATAATTTTTGTAGGGCAAGCTACCGAAGGGTGTCCCTCCGAGTGCTACGCACCCGTTTCAGCCAATTCACAAAAACAAAAGAACAAAATGTTTTTCTCGAAATGAAATTTCCGAACCTGGCGTAGAGTATCATATACCAACACTGAAATTTATGCAAGTACCTGAGCTTTTGGCAATCGAACTCTGTTTTCATTTTCTAGAAATTTTAACTTTTTTCAAATGAGTTTCATTTTCTCAAAATGCATATTTCGTGAAAGCGTAAAGAACGTTCAAAATTCAACTATTATACATTAACAATATATCGATATTCCCACTACGAAGAATTTCGTTACGTTCGAAGATTTTATGATTCAGAGAGGTAGCTATATGTTGGATAATTATCGCTCGAAATTCATCTATAAGCAATTTTAATTCGTAAACTAAGAATTTTAAAGTCGTGATGAAGATTTCCTATATTTCAGAACTATTAATTAAATTATATAACAGTTAGCAATTCCACGTTATCAACAATTTAATTTGAAAGGAAAGATTTCCGGATTCTACACTGTTACGCTTTATTATTCGTGACGTTTCGGTCTTCTCTCGTTTTCCTCTCGTAGACTGCGCGGATTTCCTTGAATTATGTATCTGGCTCCGTGTATTAAGATCTTTAGTATTCCTATTTTTTGACTTGGTTGGTGATATGAATGAGCGTGGAGAAATCTAATGGTTTAAGTTGGTTTCCTTTATACCCCGTAGCTTAACGACTTATAATTCCCTTCTACGAGTGAAACTAATAATGGCAATTTTTATTAAGTCATATTGGTTGTCCGGGATGAGTTTATTGATGATAGTTAAGGTGTCTTTAACTGGAATGTTGGTAAACCGTGATTCCACGTCTAGACTGCCTAAAATATCCGTTGGCTTAGACGGTTATATTAAAATGAAAGATTTATTTCTATCTATATACATATGTTTTGCCTTATTTATTCAGTAATTAAGAATAAAAGCCCGTTTTTGAGTTTTTTCTCCATCTGTTTATATGTCCGGATTTAACTCATAAATGGCTGAACCGATTAAATAAAAGTTTCTTGGATATATCCATACAAACTGTACCATTTCACGAAGTACAATATACCAATTTTCTCAGTACCTATTAAAGTTATTGACGCTCAAAATAAATTCAAAGCATGTTGGTAGTAATTATAGTGAGATGTTGATTTTCTTGGAAAACATAAAAGTTACTGATCCGAAATTTAAATCGTATCATTTCTTAGTCGATTTTCTCTGCAAAAATCATTGAACTACTTCTACCACCTCCTATACAAAAGTCGAAGCTTAGCGATATGTGTTTACACAATAATCAAGAAAGCGGTGCTCTAATTAGAAAAATAATAATAATTCGGCTATGTCTTGGGTACAACTCGCCAGATTTGACTGCGGCCCCAAAATTATATCTAACGTTGCTCGATCGTATCCAAAAACATGCGTTCCGTGTAATTGGAGATGAAACCGTATCGGCTTTCATAGACTCCCTCGATCATCACCGAGATGTCTGAGTACTCTGTATTTATTACAAGATATTTCATAATAATAATAATAATAATTATTTATTTCATCAAAAAAAATTGACTACTACATTTATCTACAGTTGGAAACAATAAAAAAGAATAAAAATAATAAAACAATAATAAAACATAATAAAACAGAATTAAGTACATGAAAATTTAAACTTTTTACAAAATCAAACATTATTAACCTCAAGAAAGCTGACTTTTTACTTGTGGGACACTCATGTGAAAATCCAATTGCGAGAAAAAGTTATTGAAATCTCTTAATATGAATGAAACTGGTTCATAAAACCCATAGTTCGTGCGATGCTGCGGATGCTCATAATTTCGCAAAGGACGACATGGAACGTTGAATTTAATCATAGACAGCAATTTGTCAGAGTCAATTATACCTGAAATTACTTTAAAACCAAAAACAACTCTGGCATGTATCCGTCTTTTCTCAGGGGAATCCATAGACAGCAGATTTAAACGATCAACATATGGTGGTAACCTGAGTGGATCGGACCAGGGAAGGCCCTGAAGGACAAACCTTAAGAACCGACGTTGAACTGCTTCGATCCTATCTATGTGAATGGAATAAAATGGTGACCAGATAGGACTAGCATATTCTAGGATAGATCGGACGAATGCACAATACATCATTTTCGTTGTAAAGAAATCATTGAATTCTTTCGATTGTCTCCTAAAAAACCGAGTATAGCGTTCGCTTTACCAGCAAAATGATTCACGTGATCATCAAAGGTAAAATTACAGTTGAATAGTACGCCCAAATCACGTACTTTTTCAGAACGAAGTAAAGAGCATCCATCTACAACATAGTCAAAATTCATTGATATTCTCTTCTTAGAATACAAAACAGCAGTGCACTTATTAATGTTGAGATGTAAATTGTTAAGTAAGCACCAGTCATGAAAACGCAAGATATCACTTTGCAATAATAGACAATCATTGCTGCTGGAGATAATCTTAAAGATTTTCGCATCATCGGCATAGAGAAGAATGTTCGAGTTAGAGATAAACGAACTCACGTCATTAATAAAGAGAAGGAATAGAAGTGGATCCAGATGGCTACCTTGCGGAACGCCTGAAGTATTAAATATTTCAGAAGATAAGGCTCCACGAAAGTGTACTTTCTGAATGCGATCACTAAGATACGACTTTATCCAAAGGACAAAAATATCAGGAAAACCAAGCAGGCCGAGCTTATGCACAAGAATATTATTGTCAATTTTGTCAAAGGCCTTACTAAAGTCAGTGTATATGCAATCGACCTACTGCCCGTTTTCGATAGCAGAAAGACAGAAGTTCGAGAATTCCATAAGATTAGTTACAGTGGATCTGCCTTTGACAAAGCCATGCTGGAATGATCCAATAATCGACTTGGAATGGAAACACATTACATCACACACAATGGATTCAAATAGCTTAGCAACACACGGAAGATTCGTTATAGGCCTATAATTACTTACATCATCCCTTTTACCAGACTTAAGCAAGGGCATTATAGTTGAGCATTTCCATGACATAGGAAAAACTCCACTACGAAGCGATGAATTAAAAAGGTACCCAAGAATAGGTAAAAGGGATAAACTACACTTTTTAATCACAGACGAAGGAACACCATCAGGTCCACTGGAGAAATTAATTGCAAGTTTATCAATGTATTTCAAAATAGTGGAGTCGTCAATAAAAATATCTTTTGGAACCATTGACGAAGAAGGAAACTCAGACATGTATTGAAAGTTACCAACGGATATTAGTGGCGTACTGCAATTAAAGGCAGTACGGAAATGGTTAGAAAATAAGTTACTAATTGTAGTAGGATCAGCACTGACAACATCATTAAGAGACATACTGGAAGGATAACCATCAGAGTTTTTCTTAGAGTTGACAAAATTCCAGTATTGTTTCGGTTTATCCTTAAAAGAGTTTTTAACAGTAAAAAGGTATTGGTTATATGCAGCTCGAGACTGACTTATAAAACAATTACATAGGTTTATGTAAATTATGTAGTCCGTATCACTCCTTGAGAGCGAGTAAGTTTGCCAAGCTTCCGTTTTTCGATTTTTCAAATTAATTAAATCATCGTCAAACCAGGGAAGCCTCCTGGTAGGTTTCGAACAAACTACAGGAACACAACGCAGAAAGCAGCCATTTAAGATCGTGTAAAAATTAGAAGTGGCTTTGTCAACATCAGATTCATTCAATACAGACGACCAATCGCAATTGGATATGTCAAGATTTAAAGTTTCAAAATCAGCTTTGGCGAAATTAAAATAATTACTAACAATACATTTCGAGTTCGTAAACTCTGTCCGAGAGTTGAATGTTGTGTGAAGCGCAGGATGAATTCAGGCAGCAAAGGACTGTGACATCTATCAACCGTCGCAACGCTGGCATCAGATGAGAAAATCAGATCCAAAAATCTCCCATGATCGTTTGAAATTGGACACACTTGGAAAAGTCCCGTAGCAAGCATGTTGTCCACAAATTGTATTTCATGTCGGGCACAGGAGGAATTCGAATTCGAAGGCGACATACAAACCTCATTATCATCAGAGCGTAGCCACTGTATTTGTGGTAAATTAAAGTCGCCCAGAATTAAAATATCGTCTGATGGATGCATAAGGCCAAGCAAGGTTTCAAACGCATTATAAACCGCATCGTAAACTGAAGAAGGTGAAGGCGATCTGATGTATACAGTCACGACGTACAGCTTGTGGTACTACTACTACCTTTCCATGGTAAATGCATTTCCTCCTCTCTTACATGCCCCACGTAATACTCGCCAAGCTGCACACGCTCACGAGTATACTGTGAGGCATCTGCCGAAGAGATCGGTGAAAGTTAGGCAGTACTTCATTTCTCGGACGTCAATAATGTGGAATGCACTACCAAGCAGTCTGCTTCCAGTGAAGTATTACAATCCCCTACAATTAAAAAACAACATTGACCGCCATGTCAGACTTATTCCTCTCGCGTTTCTATCTAACTTTCCTATTTCCTCTTGTTTCCCTTACCAAGCCGACTTAAGTGTGTGATTTAACGCATTAAAGGGTCACCTTAAAAAAAAATCCACGCGAAAAACGAGGAACTAATTCCAAGCTTCGCTGCCCGCAATGTAGACATAACCGCCATTACTACGTGTACCCCGAAGGGACTTCATTCATGAATATGCCAAGCCATGTTGCGTCAGTTCCTCGTTCGACTTCTCCACATACGACACCTGATGTTCCATTATACTAACATTTTTGCTTCAGATTTAGATCCCTTCGGATCAGTACTTTAACATGTGCATCTCGCGCTACAGTGCATTTCGATTCCCTCAGTTACTACTTCCTTCCGCATATCTACCATACGCTACCAACATCTACTTCCAGTTCTACATAAGGCCTTCACTTTTTATGATCATTAGTTGTTCGGTTCATATTTTCAATTTATGCGTCGGATCCCTACTTTACATCTGTTGGTAAACGCAGTATATTTCGATCTCGTCAGCACTACTCTCCTCAGATTTCACTCCTGGGCGCTACTTCACTCTGTCGGTACTCGTAATGTAATTCGATCTCTCAATCTTGCGTGTCTGTTCTCATAATCATAATTTCATCTGTTCCCAATTTCGGTCCCTTTGGTGTCCCGTTTTACACCTCAGGTCTCCATCTTCGGTCTTTAAACTAGCACGGGGGGTGTATGCCGTGCTTTCGCATCACCAGACATCTTATTTTCTTCGGTTCAATGGTTTCTTTTCATCTGTTAATTCTCAAGTCAATTCAGCAGTTTCATGCCTATAGTCGCAAAGAGCTCGTATATCTCGCTATATACCACCACTACGATATACATTGGGGTACTGAACACATCCCTCGTAGTACCAGGCCTTAGGCATTTGGTCCGGCTCTTTCGTGGGTCGCTACCCATTCTGGTCTTAGCTCGGGCATAGCTTTGATACTCAGGGATCAGCTCGGGTCCGTGAAGTCGTTATATTATTGGTACCGCCCAAACTTCCTAGACCAGTAACAACCCCTGTACGTGAAGATAGATACTCAGATAGCGTCGGTATTTTGACGTGATTACCTGCCACTAGGGCTTAATCCAATGGTTGTATTTAGCAATACGGATTGTTATTGTGACCACAATCATTGCAACCCCAGGCAATAGAACAGATACTTGTACATTTCAAACATGCTAGCAAGAAACATACATACGTACTAATACTTAGTCGGTACCAGTCTACACCGCTTAATCCAGAACGGTGTGGTGTGGTGCGAGACCTACGAGTCAACCTCTTCTAATGTTTGGGTCAAGGAACCTGGTTGTTACGCAACTCCACGCTGAGGATAGCACTACTTCCCATGTAATACAGTAATACATATACCTGATTATTGCTTACGCAGCAAACAGATAATTCTCTGCCCCCAATATGGACATCATCTAACAGCCACCACATGTACACCGAAAGGACCTCACCTGGGCCATATTGTCTTGCTTCGACCGGTACACTGCTGTCAATGTCCTGAGGACAAAAGACATTAGCTCATCATTGAAATGCAAAAGACGACTGCAGGGCACGAAATGGTCCAGTTAACCTCTGGTGGGGCTTCGCGGATATGCACATGTGGTGATGATGTTTGTGACCGCTCCCCTTGCTTCGGTCTAGCTCTGGGTAGCATGATACCGATAGAACAGCTCGGGTACGTGGAGATAGATGCTCAGTACCTACACAATTTAGAAAGCTCTTATTTGGTGTAAAGTATTTTGGTAGCGATTATAGTGAGATGTAAAAACGTGACAAATTCCACCACCTCTTCAATCACCTCCCATACAAAATACAATACATTTCCACAGCCATATAATAAGTTGATTTTCTCGGAAAACATAAAATTTGCTGATCTGAAATTTAAATCGCATCATTGTAAATATCGTTGAAAACCCCCACTCCTTTTACCACCGCTCATACAAAAGTCGTAATTTCCATTATAATTTTTTAAGAAGGTTCAAATCATTCCTTCTAATGTCGCTGATACTTCTATTTCATCTAGAGTGTCACGTGATGGGGGCTTACTCGCAATCACAGTTCTTTTGCGATTATAAATCATATTGAAAATTCTGTACTCTCTTATTTTCAGGTGTCGTAAGAAAATATGGCCAACCGGCTTGCCAGCAACAAGTGTTATTATCACATTCCATAATGAAGCTCGTTCAACACTGCTCCGAACGATTGTCAGGTAAGAATTTAGCAATTTTTTCATATTGAACATCTCTCCTCATACAAAACGAAACCGAATTCCCAGTGTCCTGAATAGAAGTCCCGAACATCTCATCAAGGAAATCATTCTGGTTGACGACTTCAGTGACCACCGTATGTAAAATTTTGTATATCCAAAACTCCTTTATTCGCTAATTCTAATTTTTCACTGTAGCTGAGGACGGTCTCGAGCTCGCCAAGATCAATAAAGTCCGAATCATCCGAAACGAGAAGCGTGAAGGACTCGTTCGTTCGCGAGTACGAGGAGCAGATGCCGCCATTGCGGAAGTTCTAACATTCCTCGATAGCCATGTCGAGTGCAACGAGAACTGGTTAGAGCCTCTGCTCGAACGTGTTGCAGAGGATCCTACACGCGTAGTGTGTCCCGTGATCGATGTAATCAGCATGGATACGTTCCAATATATCGGAGCTTCAGCCGATCTGCGAGGAGGATTCGATTGGAATTTAGTTTTCAAATGGGAATATTTGAGTCCGACCGAAAGACAGGATCGCCTCAGAGATCCCACCACTGCGATCCGGACGCCTATGATTGCCGGCGGACTGTTTGTCATTAATAAGAAATATTTTTCGAAATTAGGAAAGTACGATATGAAAATGGACGTGTGGGGCGGAGAAAATCTGGAAATTTCATTTCGGGTGTGGCAATGCGGAGGCAGCTTGGAAATAATTCCGTGCAGTCGAGTTGGCCATGTGTTCAGGAAGCGACATCCTTATACATTCCCCGGCGGTAGTGGAAACGTTTTTGCCAGAAATACACGCCGAGCGGCCGAAGTCTGGATGGACAATTACAAACAGTATTATTATGCTGCAGTTCCTCTAGCGAAAAATATTCCATTCGGAAAGTAAGTGAAGAGTTAACGATTCAGCTTTATGGTTTTAACATTTTATTTTTCGTTTCGCAGTATTGAAGACAGATTAGAATTAAGAGAAAAACTCCACTGCAAGTCATTCAAATGGTATCTAGAGAACGTTTACCCCGAACTTCAAGTGCCTGAAACGCAAAACTTGGGAACCTTGCGTCAGAATAACTTTTGCATGGACACATTAGGGCATCTATTGGATGGTGTGGTCGGTGAGTATTAGATGTTTTTCTGCACTGTATTTTGCCTTTATGATCAATGCTTCAACTGCAATACTAGTTGCCAGTGTATAATGAAAAAGCAATTTATTTTCGTCCTTTTTGAATCTATAGGTGTTTACCAATGCCATAATACCGGCGGAAATCAAGAATGGACATTAACGAAACGTGGCCAGATTAAACATCACGATATGTGTCTAACTTTAGTTAGTTTTGCTCGCAGCTCGCAGGTGGTGCTGAAATTCTGTGACGAAACTGAAAATCAAGTGTGGAAATTACGAGAAGGGGGTTTCCTACAGCATGCTAAAATGAATATCTGCCTCGACTCGAATTACGTCCATGAGCGTGGCGTTACAGCGGAACGATGCAATTCAGCGCTCGACTCACAGCGGTGGCATTTTGTTAGTAAATTTTCGTGAAAAAACTCTACTCTAGTGATTTCTGTTTAAGAGTCCTTTTTTTTTTAAAAAAAAAAATATGTGATTCCTTGAGTTTTATTTATTTTCTTGTCATTTCTGTATAGCCTACATAAAAAATTCAAATGTTTCCATAGCCCCGATACGCAGGCAGTAAATTCAAGGAAGTTTCTTTGTTTTGTTTTTTTTATACGTATTATTTTTGTGGAGAGGTAAGTACAGAAAGTACCCGCCGATTTACATAAATGCAAAACAATGGTTTCAGGAATCCCTGCATATCTAATGTGATAGGTGTTGCGGTATATGTATTCCTTATTTTATCTTTTGTATATCCTGGGATTTTCTGCCGCGCATAATAACGAGAAAAAGGAACCTATCTCCTTTTTCAGTATGAATATTTCATTTTGAAATTGAAAAGAAATTAAACACAATACATAAAATATATGTGAACGCAATGCTATCACAAAAAATATTTCTTCTTCGCGGGCCTTAATTATTTCGATTCCAAAGATACAAGTAAACGTATTCATGAAATGTAATTCAATAAATTTAGGGAATTCGCAATTTCAGTAAATTACGCACTTTCAACCTTTCAAAACCTATTGTGCGAAAAGAAATTTGGAATTTAAAAATATCCTCATATGCAATGCAAATATTTTCGGAAAATTTTTTCACAAAAGGACGTGAACAACTGCTGGAAAACTTTAATTTTATTAGAAATTTTCCTAAGTTGAAAATCAAATCTGTTTCCCAAACTTAAATACATTTAAGGCGTTCAGAGTTTAAGTGGATCAAGTCCATAAATTATAGTTCTGTATGCTGTCTGCATTAATCCGTAACAAACAAAATTTTTTTAAACTTTTATACTTGAGCTCTGAAAGCTTCATTTAGTTCCTCTTCATCCATAATTACAGTACTACAAAAATACTCGGTTGGTTTCAATCCCCCAACCTTAATTTCCACTCAAATATATTTCTCAGAATCTCAACAGAAATAATTACCCTTGAATTTACTCGTATTCCTGTTATTGAAATCGCAATATTCTTAATTAGTTCTGTTTAATGAAGATTTCATTTAGTTAAATAATTTTCGAACAATTCAAAAATAATTTTACTTCCTTCAAAACCCTTTCCAGTATCTTTTATTATTAAACATTCCGTTTAAAAGTATTTTTTTTACCTTTAATAGCTATATCAATTTTATTAATATCTCAAATCTTTTAAAAAAAAAAATCCATTCTCCCTTAATTTAAAATATCTATCTACCGAATAATTTTTAAGGGTCAGATAAAACCAATCTGGTCAAGCTACTTACCAAGATACCAGTAATTAAAAGTAATTAAAAAAAAAAGCTACAGTTAGTAAATAACAAATTGTAAATACAAATTTAATGATAAGTGATAAAAGTTATATAAGATGAAAAATTATATAAAAATGAAACAAAAATAATAAATAAATAAAACTGTTTAAAATTATTGTAAATTTATAAAACTATATAAAAACAAATATAAATGAGCGTAAGGATAATTTTTTTATTGTGAAGATGATTTACCATAAATTAATTAAGTCTACAAAATGTATGTAAAATCGAACTATATAGAAAAAAACAAAAATTTATAATTATACTGTAAAAACTGCTGAAATTATTATTATTGTTTATATAAGAAATATAATAGGAAGAAGAGAGAAACAAAAACAAATGTTAAATTTAGATTTTGAACTGTTTACTTATTTAGGAAATATTACTTAAGTACGGTGCTTTTGAGTTAATTTTTTACCTATAGTGTTCCTTACAATTTTATTTCTTGTAAATTTCCTTATTTTTTAATAAAGTTATATACATACATTTTTTGAAATCGTATTCTTTTATTGCAATTTAATCTAAATATTATATTGAAGATTTGCAGGATCAGTTTGGTGTTTTTAGGATTGCGTACTACATATGTACAATAAAGCCTTATCGGATTACTTTTGGGCATAGGGGTCTAATATGCTACAATATACATAATCTATACATATGAATAAAATTGTAGTTAATGTCTGTTATTTGTTTATAAATGAGTTATTTTATTTATTTTATAAATAGTGCTTAATCTAGGAAAATTTGATACAGTGTTCAGACTTAACATGTTTTCAACGTTTACTGATAGTTATTGGCTTATGAATTGGAGAGAGTTCCTATATAATTTATCTTAAGTCAATGAAAACGGAAAGCAAAAAACCTTGTTATAGATATAAATAAAACTTAAAACTAGGGATGAATTAAAAACTATCTAATGAAAGATTTCATTTTCATTCAACTTAGTGATTGAATTAATCAGGGGATTTTCTAAAAGTTGACATTTTTCTTTGAACTTTGCGTTTTTTTTAATAGGGTTAATTCGATTACAGGGGTTTGAGCGATCTTGTGAAGTAGTGAAGTGGAGAGGTGCCATAAACCTTGGCTAAGGATGATTTTGAGGCATTTATTTTAAATTATTTGTAGTTTTTTCTTGTGGATAGCAGCGCAACTTTGCCAGGTTGGTGCGTCATAAAAATAACATAGGCGACATGACTGATTTCAATAACAGCAGTATCTTGTTCAACATCTGTATGCATTTTTGCATGCCAGTTCTGGTCGTTCGTCGAGTATTCAGTATTCAGCTGTCTATTATTCTACACACATACACACATTGACAATCCGCGATAATCAATTGCTTGTGACCTCAAACTCGCGCTTACTCTGAAACAGCATAGACAATGAAAAGCACATGAAAAGCAGACGAAAAGCGGACGAAAAAAGACGAAAATCAGGCGAATAATGGGCGAATAGATCGATATAAAAAGGACGAGCGCTTGTGATGAAGAGTCAGTTGTCGGTTGGTATTTGTGTAAGAAATTCAGTAGGCGAGTGCGAGCAACGGCCGGGATGAGTGAGCGAGAGTGTTGCGCGGTCGGTGGTCGGGGTGAGTAAGCGTGTAGATCCTGTGATCGACAGGCGGGAGTAAGTCCTGTGACCGACAGGCAGAGATCGGTAATCGAGTAGGCCTTGTAATCGACAGGCGCAGTTCAGTAAGCAACAGTAAGCGATTAAGCCCTGTGATCGACAGGCGGAGTTCAGTAAGCGAGTAAGTCCTGTGACTCACAGGCGGAGCTCAGTAAGCTTGTAAATCGTGTGATCAAAAGGCGACAGTAAGCGATTGATAGGCGGAAATAAGTGCTGCGATGGACAAGCAGAATTCAGCAAGCGAGAACATCATGTCAATAATAGTGGAGAGCGGTAACCCAATACGTGCAGTCCAGTCGAAATTAGGAATGCGACAATTGGCGAATGGACAGAGTGTTTGTGAGTGTTAATAAAAACGAAAAAAAAAGTTTTGCGGTTATATTTTGAATAAAAATGAACTTTTGTTATTTTGACTTGAAATCCAGCGACCTCGCGCACTTCGGCATCATGCTCACGATTTTACTTTATTATTCTAATAATAAATTATTGTGCTCGACACAGAAAAAAAATTGCTACCCTGAAATTTTGTTTTTTCGCGTTTCATGTCTAAATTAGCCTAAAAATCCAAAAAAAAACCGTCCCGCCGTACGCCGTACATATGGACTCATATCTCCGAGACCGTTAAAGGTAGAATGTTCGTTTTTGGACAAATTGTTGATTGGGTAAATGAGCTCCAATTTCTAAACTTTGGTGAGTGTTAGGTGGAAGGGGGAGGCGGGGGGAGGGAAAGAGTCAAAAACTGCACTTGCTAATATTTCCACTAGGAATGCAGATATGAAGCTGAAAATTAGCAGAGATATAGAGAGGGTTGTGAGACAAACTACAAAAATAATTTAGTTTTTTTATCCATTGGCGTCCAAAAAGGGGAGGTGGGGGCTAAGAACAAATTGTCGGCCGAATTGTTTTTTCAAATGATTATATCTTCGAAATTACTTTTCATAAAAAATTTATATTTTGAGACCATTAAGACGGCATATAGTTCCACCAGAATCAGCTTAGAAAAAGGCTAATTACTGCATGGGGGAGGGTCAGGGGGGGACTTCAAAGAAAAACACTTAAAAACAAATATCTCAACTATCTCTTAAGCTATATTATTGAAACTTAAAACACATTCTAATCTATACTAGCACAATACGAAAAAAATATAACCTGTGGAAATAATAGCAGTGGGGGGAAATGGGGAGCATTTAAAAATGGCGCACTTTTCAAAATTACAAATCGTTATATCTCAAAATTGAGTACAGATATTAAATTGAAAATTTGTCAGATTGTAGAACTAAATAATTTCTAATTTCAGTAAAAATTTTGTGTTGGGTGGTGTAAGGGGAGGGAGGTGGTAAGCAGAAAATTTCAAAGTTTTGAGTAGTGTTCTGGTGAAAGATACAAAGTTTCAGTTTTGCATTTGGATATATCTATTTGATATACATAGGAAAAAAATAATAATTTGTTCCACAATTGTTATAAACCGACCCTCCCGTGTACAAGGTGTTTCCTGTGCATTAAAAAAAACACATAAACTGAAAATTTTTGAATGAAATTTTAAGGTAGGAAAATGTATTTAAAAAAAATCTTAAATATATGAAATATTAACAGGTCGAATACCTTTAAAACTTCTATCCCTTCCCATACAAAATTATTTTTTCAACCATTTTCAAGAAATTAAAAGCTACGAAATTGAAATTTTGTACGAGTACCTTACAAGAGAAGTGAAATAAAATTGCATCACAAATTTTACGATTCCCTTACCCGCTCTACCCCCTCCCATACAAATGTTCGGTTTCGTGAATGTAGAATACACCGAATTTTATGAAAATTCTATGCAGCTTAGTTTATAAAGCACATTATATACAGAGAATATTGGTCATGATTCAAGCAATCAATTAAGAAGCTATTAACATCCACCCACCCTTACTATCACCCCTCTCTCTCCCCTCATAAGAACCCAAACTTGCATAAACGAATGAAATATTGTTAAATTAATGACAGCCCTCTCCTAAACCACTCTAACCTGCATGCATCCGCAACTTATCCCAAAAATAATAAAGTTTCGCCCGACTGGCAGTTTATTTTAAATTTAATTCCATTAAAAAACTAAATATTGTATGCAAACAGGCATTAAACTAATCAGATTATACATACCATATATTACATAATACATTCTCAAAAAATGTATGTTATTACAATTCTTACGCGAAAGAAAGTAGCATTAACCAATGTGTTGCTAGCACAAAAGAAATTAAAAGGATTAAACGTTGGAAAAGTTGTCGTTTGTTTTACGCATAAACAATAGAAAGTATCAACTATTTTAAGAACTCCAAAGCTATGAATTTAATAAAAGAGAATTTTTTTAAACTACCTTACATCTTCCTTCTTCTACTTTTGAGTTGGAACTAGCTGAAATCGAGCAACAAATTTAAGTTTCTATTGGTTTTATTATATATCTCGTTTCGAGATGCCTTTTATCACGCTGCACTAGATATAGTTTGGGAGACACTTATCTAAACAATGGCCCAAGCGTTGATGCAATGAAAAATACAATCACTCGGATAGCACGATTGACAAAAACACTTAGAAAAAAAACTATGAAGCCGCTTCAAATATGTGCGTTTGTTTTGGTTGGCCTGAAATGCATTCCCATTGTCACACATCCTATTTTAACATGGAACACCTTTTCCTTGTTGCCATCTGAAAGCAAAGTACATTTCCAATTAAGGACAAAGTGCTCCGAAATGTTTCTTCCAAATGAATAAATACGCTTCCTATAACCCGAAAAGAGTAAAACTTTCAGACTTGGAAAATGTATTGCCCAAATGTGTGCGCTGCATATTTCGAAAGTTTCGCTTGCAAATAGTGCAATAAGCTATTTTATACATATGGACCGTAAGTAAAAGTTTAAAGTTATGATTCTAGTTGGACAGTTTTAGAGAATGTTTCCAATTTACTTAGGTTAGGTAAGGTAGTTAATTTGTGAAGTAACTTCTGGTATATATTGAAATATCTGTCGACAATTCGAGCGACACTTTATTATTTTGGAAGTCAATTTGCAAGTTAGGATGAGAGTATATAGCAGGAGTGGATCAATGATTTCGCGACGTGGAATGGCCCAGACATTTCAAACAGAGATAATATTTTTTATGTCAACTAAATTTTTGGTAGCAAGGCGCTACAGCATAAATCGAGCCTTCGCATCCTGTATGCTTCGCCTCCATCCATATCGGTTCTGTTTCAGAATCTTAGCAATGATTTGCTATCTGCGTCAATAGAATCCTGCTAGTGGTTTTCCGACCGGTCTTTGTCCATTGACTTTTCTTTTTAGTGTTCGTTTGGGAATTCTTCCGTCATCTATCCGATCCACATAAGCAGCACATTGTAGTTTCTTAAATTTTAAGAGTGTTGACACTTCTGGACTGACGAAAATAGCTTACAATTCTCTATTGTATCGTATTCCCCAAACAAAGTTTTCCCTCAAGGGTCCAAGGATTCTTCTGAGGACCTTTCTTCCAAAAACGGTAAGTAATTTTTCGGATGACTGAGTTAACGTTCACGCTGCTATAACTTAACACAGGTCCTTTTGTTGACTTATATATTTTTAGTTTAATCTTCCTGTGCACTTTCTTGTTTTTATTTAACGAAACAATTGAACTATATGCTATGCTACAAGAATGTCAGAGGGCTCCGAACCAAACTGGAAAGCTATTGTTAAAATTCTAAACAAATTTCGCAGGATGTGTTAATATTAACTGAATCAGGACTAAATGATTCTTTTCTAAAATCTCAGCTTGAAGTTAAGAACAACGTAATCTATTGCTACGACCTCAACTTTAAATCGAGTTCAATATCACGGTTCAGTGGAGTGATTATTACAATGAAGAATAATCTTTTATCTACTCGTGTTAAATTAATATATGGTGACTTCGAACAAATCATCGTTACGATTAACTTGCAAAAAATTAAATTAATTTCCGCTGAGCTCTACATTCTTCCAACTTTATCGTCAGATATCTACTACAAATATGTAGACACTATTGTTGCAGCATATCAGTCTCTTCCCAATGCAGAGCTTCTCTTTGTCGGCAACTTAAATCTTCCCAATACCTTTCTTGCGTATGTAGTAATTACATCATTGAAAAATTTTGTAATTTAAACTTAAGTCAATTCAATGACTCGAATTCGTATGACTCTTGTGGCAAATATATGCTTGATCTAATTTTCTCTTCGTTAAAAAATGTTAATGTTTCACAAGACTCGAAGTTAAATGTTCTAACTTCTCGGTTTCAAAACCACTCGGCAAAGAAGCCACAATCCTCCAGGCCGAACTAATTGCAATGGAGCTATGCATCCAAGAGAATATAAGGAGGGCTCATCGCAACAAAACTATTTATATCCTATCGGATAGTCAGGCGGTTCTCAAAGCCCTAGCATCCAATGGAACTGCCTTCAAATCTTAATCATCCTGAGAAAAAGGAACAACGTAACCTTAATGTGGGTCCCATAACATATGGAAATTGAGGGAAATGAAGAGGCTGATCGCCTTGCAAAAAACGGCCAGAAACAATATTTTATTAGACCAGGGCCATTCTGCGGAGAACTAAAAGAGTACAAGAGTACAACCCTATACTTAAAAAGTGGGTGGAACAAGTGTTAAGACTCAAAACAGTCCCAACGATGAAAAAAGTCGAATTACCAAAATTTTATTGTTTTTAAATTCCGTTGTTAACTTGAATTCCTAATATTACGGTTCTAAAATTCAATTTGCTAAATTTCATCATCATAAAATTGTATGACTACCCTTAAGGTATATCTTGCCTATAATTACATTGTACTGTTTAATTTCGCTCGGGCGATGTTGGTCGTCAGTTTTGTATTCCGAAAATAATAGACATTGACCCAGCGGTAAATTTGCTAATTAAAATACTAGTCGAAATGTTAAATTGAAATTCAAAAAGTATTCACTCTGAAGTTTGTCGTGACCGTGATCAGTTGGTTGTTAGCGCGTTCAAATCAATTTCCTTAAACTTTAATAAATTGTAAAATTTGAGTGATTTGTTTTTTTTATTATTTAATTTCAAAACTAAATGAGAATGTTAGGAAGTTGTCCTAACAACAAGAGAATAAAATCTACTGGAATAGACTCCCAGGCTTATCAATCTCAAAAAAATTAGTCCTACCACAAAAAAATAAAGTGGAAAGTATTTTAAAATTCAGCAAGAGTGATAATACTTTATTCAGCCTAATGACGGAGCACAGTGGAGTAAACCATCACCTCAAAAATATGGGTTTAGCTGAAACCGACATCTGCCGCCTCTGTCTCGAAGACTCAGGAACGACAGAATACATCCTGTGTCACTATGAAGCAGTAGCAAGGATAAGACAATCTTCTAAGAAAAGGTTTCTTTAGTATCAAGGAACTAGCCGACATGGCTCCCTTAAAGATACTTAGATTAGCCAAAGCTATCGAGTTATGGTAGAGTGCAGCCTAGTGGCTAGCATGTTTGTCTTGTAATGCGAAGGTCGTGAGTTCAAATCCCGGTCGATGCAATATATAATTCCAGCACATTTCCTGCTTGTATATACCTTGGGCACCTCAATCTACGAAAATGAAAAATTCGTAGATAGAGGGTTGTGCAAAGGGATAACAACCCTTCCACAATAAGTAATGAAAAATGTTAAGGAACCTGAATGTCAGGAGGCCAAGGTCCGATTTGGGCTGTAGCGCCATTGTAGAAGAAAGGAGCAATAAACGCACAATAGGCCGGGAGGGTCGCAGTGCTCTCACGTGCTCCCCAAATAATAATAATAATAATCTAACTGCTTTACACCACAATCTGGTTGTGGAATCGGCTTGTATTATCACTTGGGATCCAATGTTCGTCATTATGAGCCCTGTTAGTCGGACTAGTTTTGGGGAATTTCAAAATCAAGCATGATTTGGTAAAGTACCCTCCTATCGATACTGTCGTATGCTTGTTTAAAATCTTCAAAAATTTCATACACGTCTGTGTTCTATTCCCAGCATTTCTCAAGCACATGTACTTTAGTTCGAAATTAACAACTTGAATCCATTTAAATCTAATTAATGTAGATTCAAAAATTGTGGCTAAATTTTGGGAAGACAAGCTCATCAGCATCGGTGGTTGTGTCGTGGATGCGCCACGCGGGTTCAATTTTCGGCCGAGAAACTTTTTTTTTGTATGTAGTTAGTAAAACATTGTGTGGGATATATAATCTGCTTAGTTGAATTGTTTTTTGTGTATTGCACATTGTAACAACTTTTTTCGAATACGTAGAGAGTATGAGGTTCTAAATAAATTTTTTCTTCAGAATTTCTTAATGAAGGCTGAATGTAAGATAAAATCGGATAGTAGCTATTTTTGAACTTTTGTAAACTCGAAGCGAAAACACCTCGTTTACCCTTCTTCAATCAGTCTATGATGATAATACTATAGTATACCTTTTAAGATCGATATGCTAGTATTAGTTCTATAACTAATATTGACTTAATTAGTTTATGTGATGATGATGTTTATACCGCACTCTGGAAATTAAAATATAGTACGAGTCCTGGCCTGGATTATATTCCTGCATCTGTATTAACGTTTTGCCGAGATTCTGTGCTATTCCATTAGAAACTACATATATTTAATCTCTCTTTGCAAAACGGTGAATTTCAGACCAGTGGACATTTTCCTATATCACTGCCATTTATAAATCAGGACCTAGGCGGTTAGTTGAAAATTACAGAGCTATCTCTAAACTGTCTGCGATTTCCAAAATTTTTGAAAGTATTGTAAAAGACAAGTTTAAATTTTTAGTTCGAGAACACATCTCAACCTGCCAACATGGTTTTGTTGCTGCAAGGTCAACTTTAGCTAACCTTACTTTATTTATTAATTTTTCCACTAATTCACTTGAAGCAGTGTATCAAGTTGATGTTCTGTACACGGACTTTGTCAAGGCATTTGATAGAGTGCAAGTCAATCTCCTTTTGTCTAAGTTATATGCTCTTGGCTTTCATTCCAAAATTCTTGATTGGCTTACTTCTTACCTAAGCAATAGAACCCAATATGTCAAGATTGATTCTTTTGTATCTAGAAGTATTTGTGTCAACTCTGGGGTTCCTCAAGGTAGCCGCTTTGGGCCACTTTTGTTCATATTATTCAAAAATGATGTCTTCTCTATTTTTTACTATTGTTCTTGTTTGGACTATGACGACGAAGCTAAATACAAAAATAAATATTTTCCTGGAATTAGAACCATAAATAATTAAAAATGAAACCATGATACTCGTATTTGTATAGGATAGACCCGTGCTCACGAGAGTATTTGGAGATCATCACATATTGAAGGGCGTTAAGGACATGTAAATAGTTGTAGCTTATGTTAATTCTAAGAAAAGTAAAAATAAAATAACATTAAGCTCAAAAACATAACATAACTACGATTGTGCGTAAAGCCCAGTCATACGATGCTATAGATAAGAACAAAATTTTTGTGATTTTAAGAAATTTTCTATAAGAGTGGTAGAAGGGGCGACAGCATTGAACTAATTTTTTTCACATTGTGCTAAAGTAGTTATTAAAATGTTTTGTACCAAATTTAAGCTTCAAAAATTGAATTGGTACTGAAAAACTTGGTGCATTGTATTTAGTGAAATTGAACAATTTGTATGGGAGGTGGTAGAAGGAGAAGGGGGTTTTTGGTTATTTCTCAATCATCATGAAATCGGTATGTTTTAAATTTCAGATCAGTAACACTCAAACTTTCCAAGAAAATCGAATTTTTGGAAAGTTGTGAAGTTGTGTCGCATTGTATGGGCAGAAGGAGAGAAGCTTATCGGTTAATTTTTTCTCGGTTTTACTAATAATTCTAAGTAAGGGCTCATTACAAAATTTTAGAAAGTTATACGTACTGAGAAAATTGGTATAGAGTATTTCATGAAAAAATGCAGTTTGTATGGGAGGTAGTGGAAGGAGTGAGGTGATTCAAATAATTTGTATACTAAAGGATTGCATTTATGAAAGAAATAATATAATCTTAATATCAAATTAATAGCTTTTACAGTTTCCAAGAAAATTTTATTATTATGTATTTTTGAATATTAGTCACCTTGTATGGGGTGGAGGAGGGGAGTGAAATAAAACCAAAAGCAGATTACATCTCGGAGCATACCTAACAAACTGTGCAAGTTTTATTAAAGTCGGTTCAGCCGTTTGTGCGTGAAAAACGACCGGACAAACAGACAACAGATAACAACTTCAAAAACGTGTTTTTATGCTTAGTTATTGTTAAAATAAAGCAAATTATAGTCATTTATAAGCAAATAACAGACACACTACAATTATATTTATATGTATTTATGTATGGATTAAGTTGTTTGAGATTGAGAAAACCAAAATGATTCAATCACTAATTGGCTCGGCAAACAATTTTCTAAAGTCGTTGGAAGACTAAAGTCGCTAGATATCAACCATATTGCATCCGGATAAGCTCTAGATATGTCGTTGATATCATGCATTTGTTTGGAGTAAGGTTCCGCTGAAAATTTCGATGGGACATAGACCGTCGATACAGTTAATTTCATTGAAGCATATTTGATTAAAACGAATATAGGTATGTTCAACATCTGTAGAAGTGCCAAACCAGCAAACAAAATAATTCGTTAAAGAATCGTTAATGAATTATATTAACGAGCGATTTGATCGTTAACGAGCTTCATCGGGCTTCCGTGGCGTAGTGGGCAGCGTTCTTGCTTTTTAGTCCATAGGTCGTGGGTTTGATTGCCACTCCAGACGGGATTTTCTTAAGCACGAATTTTTCAGTTGCTACTGGCGATGTAAAATTATTCGAAATAAAATGGTCAAACAGTGTAAAAGTGAAACAGTTCACTTCAAGAAGGCCTAGATACTCAGTAGATGGATTCTGTTTGCTTTCTATCATTCAGTCCCCCATAACATCTGCAAATATTTGTCAGTAGCAGCCAGTACAACTGAAAAATATATATCAGCTTCCCCACACGTTACGGTCGTTCTCACTCCTCTTCC
The DNA here is from genome assembly GCA_963669355.1 of Chorisops tibialis. Lineage (NCBI taxonomy): Eukaryota > Metazoa > Arthropoda > Insecta > Diptera > Stratiomyidae > Chorisops > Chorisops tibialis. The sequence goes on from OY770262.1 coordinate 278,915,794, forward strand.
CCCACCTTCCTAATCCCATTTCTTCCCTCCATGACTGTGTTTGTGCAATCGCACATAAAGGCCGAAATTGCCTATAACAAAGGTCATTCTGTAAAAAAAAAATGGACATTCGTTAATGAATTACTTTTAACGATTATTTATTGAATTGTAAACCGCTTAGAAGAAAAGAGTATATAAGCAAGTACATAATCGTTATCAATGAATCATTAATGTGTCATTCTTCTACTTCTACAATGGCGCTACAGCCCAAATCGGACCTTAGCCTCCTTATATTCAAGTTCCTTAACATTTTTCATTACTTGTTGTGGAAGGGTTGTTAGTCCTTCGCACAACCCTCTTTCTACGAATTTTTCATTTTCGAAGATTGAGGTGAACAAGGTATATCCAAGCAGGCAATGTGCTGGAATTATATATTGCGTCGACCGCGATTTGAGCTCACGACCTTCGCATTACAAGACCAACACACTACCCACTAGGCTATACCCTAGCTTAAAAAAGCTTTAATGCGTCATTAATAATTTTCATTTTAATTCATTAATGAATATCGTTGACGATTCATAAACGATATTATTTACGAAACATTAACGATTTATTAAAGAACTTGGCTTTTAAAGCTAAACAAGAGAAAATCGCAATTGGGTCTTGTTATGTTCCAGCTGTTTATGACTTTTGAATATTTCACGGACACACAACAACAAACATACGCGGACACCTCTGCAAACTTAAATTTTTTCACCGTTTGCGTTTGCAATATTTTGAGATATCGACACGAAATAATTTTTGGCTCTGTTAATGCGCATGATGAAATGAGAACTGGTTGTATATAGCAAGATCGACGTTGTGCGACCTTTTTTGTTTAGTTTGCATATGATTATCATTTGTTTCGTGGCATATCATGCTCGTTTTAAGATCGTTATTTGCGAGCGCTCGATAAATTGTTTGCTGGGAAGGATTCTTTTGGAATAAACTTTATTATGGATTGTTATAATAACGCCACATCCTCTAGTCTTTGTAGATGTATTTGCATTCAGATAGCAACGATAAATTTTATAGTCAATTAATCCTAACTCTGATGAAAAATATCCTTCATTATTCGCAAGTGAACTGGGCATCACGCTTGGTATCAAACCCTCAGACATTTGTTGCACATTTTTAGGGGTTTAATTTTCTTATTATTTTTTTTTTTTAATTTCAACAATTAATTATTAATTATATCGTAAAAATGTATATAGTAACAATTTCATAATTTTTACTACTGCGCGACTTGGCCTTTTTCATCACTTGAAATTTAAAAACTCTGTTATGGGCTGTAACCCCATTTAATATAGAACGGTTCTAGCTACAACTCAGTTCAAGCAAAGATTAATAAGCTGTCTAGTGGAAAAACCCGAATAAAAATCCGTTCAGGAGTTTTGTAGTGCTGCTGTCCCAGAAAAACAGAAAATCAGACAAAAAAAACTCCACAGTATCGAAATTTTCATTACCAAAAATTATTCTAAAATATCTTCAATGTACGGAATTTTGCCCCTACGGTTTCATTATTAGTTCAGATGTTTAAAATTTTATATTTATGCCCACCAGCCACCAAAGTTACTCCAGAACTACTACATAATAAAGCCGAGTGCATTATATCGATTTTGAAGGATACTATGATGTATTACCGAATTTTGCATTTCCTAACATTTACGGAAGAAAGTTAATTTTCAAAAGTAATTAAACTTTCTTCCATAAATGTTAGGAAATGCAAAATTCGGATAACACATCATAGTACTCCTTCAAAAAGAATATTTCATCGATTATTACTGTTCGTCTATCACAAGATAGAAATCTTTTTATTAATCCATTCCAATCCGATGGATAAAGTTCCGGAAAATATATAACTTCCTACTTCCGAGTGTCGATGAATATTCGACATCATTTGTCTCCCGGAGAAGACCTTTCGCAGGATTCAAAGTTGGCCTGCGTTTCGGTCATATCTAAGCGTCCTTTGCTGTTTGTGGTTTCCTTCCGGCTGTGTACGTTTTCCAATTTTGTTCTCTCTCTCTCTCTATCGTTTGATTGAAATATAAATGAGAATGGACAAAGGATATGGGCTCGGACAAAGGTTCAGTTTGCATAGTTATTTTCCGTGTTTTTTTTTTCTACCCCCCCGGAACAAATTTCCATTCTAACGATTTATCGAGATTACCCTGATAAATAGTTCGATACAGGCAATTGTTGATCGCTGAAGGGCTTTACTTTTAATGACGTAAACTTGAAAGATAATCATTGTGATTGATGAACTTTTAAGAAAGTAAATTTAAAGTTGGAATTAAAAACAGAGAAAATTTGAAAAAAGTTACGTTTCCCATAAATTCTTCAGTTTCACTCTCTTCCCACTTGATTTACGTGTATACGCGTATGTGTTTGCCCTAGTCATAATGCCCTTTCAACACACCTTATAAATATGTAACAAGCCGAAGCAAGGGCGTGATTATACTTGCAAATCAGATTTTCGGTCATCATTATTACAGAAAGACAACGTGAATAAAAATCGTTTGAATTCAAGAAAAACATAGAAAAGTCGCAGTAAAGAAATGTATGCAATGTGAATTTCGATTTGAATATGAATATCCGGCATGAAATATGAATATCCGATATTTTCAAGGAAGACGCTATTGCCAGGTGCAATTTTTTTTACAACGATTTGAATTGAGTTGAATTGAAATATCGTGACACAAATCCTCTACGAGAAGGAGATAATAAATATTATGGTAATTTTATACCTTTTCTTAAAACTTTATTATGATAAATTGAACTAGGTATGCGAATTGCTAAATATTTTGAATACTTACAGCTAACAGTCGTTCAACTTCAGTCTATAAATATGTTTGATCATGGTCAGCTTTGCGATCGACCAGATTAACGTTCCGAGAGAAAAGCCTAGTGGGTCAACAATGCGAAGGTCGTGAGTTCAAATCCCGATCAACTTCTACCTCCAGTACGCTGCCTGCTTGGGTAAACCTTAGTCACCTCAATCTAGGAAAATGAAAATAAATGTAAATGTCGGGTTGTGTGAAGGAATAACAACAAGTTATTAAAAAAAAGTTAAGGAACCTGAAGATCAGGAGGCCAAGGCCCGAATTGAGCTGTAGTGCCATTGCAGAAGAGAAGGGAAGTTTAACGCTGAGGGTCTGCACTCTGTCTATCTCTTGCTGTATGGTATATATGTTCCCGGATGTCACCAGATTTTTCTGCCAGCGGGATGTCGCCAGGGCTGTCGTCCTAGGGTATATGGAGTGTAGGCCTTCTCATCAGGTTGTACTTGCTGGGGAACATCACCATCAATGGCGCGACAGCCCAAATCGGGCCATGGCCTCCTGAAGTCGTCGCCTCCAATCGTCTCGATCCAAAGACCGCGTCCTCCAGCTGCTAATTTTTAATATGGCTTTGCTGTCTTCATCAACCGAGTCTTCCCATCGCTTGCGTGGTTTGCCTACTGGCCGGTTACCACTCGCTTTGCCTTTAAGAGCACGTTTGGGGATACTTCTGTCTTCCATTCCCTCTACATGGCCAGCCCACTGCAGTTTACGTAGCTTGATTAACGTTGAAGCTTCTGTATCGTCGTAGAGTTGATACAACTTATGGTTGTATCTTATTCGCCATTCTGTTCCTTCATTCACAGGCCCCAAAATTCTTCGGAGGACCTTTCTTTCAAATGCGTTAACTGCTTTTTCGGAAGTTCGCGTTAATGTCCACGTCTCGCTGCCATAACAGAGCACAGGTCGTATAATAGTTTTATAAATCCGCAACTTATTGTTCGTGTGCACTTTCTTGGATTTCATTATTGAAAGTACCGAATAATACGTCTTATTGCAAGTATTATCCGTCGTTTGATTTCGTCTGTTTCATTACCGTCCTTTGCTAGATTAGCCCCAAGATATATAAAGTTGTCCACACTCTCCAAATTATATTCCGCAATTGTTATGTTTTGTCTAATTGGCGTTCTCCTTCTTGTTTGCGTCATTACTTTTGTTTTGCTTTCATTAATGCGCAACCCGACTTCTTTTGCGGCGGAGTCAAGATTGACAAATACCTCCTTAGCACTAGGGAAGGATCTTGCTCGAATGTTAATGTCGTCAGCGTATGCTACTAGTTGGGTGGACTTGAATAGTAGTGTCCCGTTGGTGTCGACTGGGATTTTTCGGACGACATACTCTAGTGCCAAGTTGAAAAGCATGGGGGCTAGACCATCTCCCTGCTTTAAACCACATTCCGTTCGAAAGCTGGTTGTGGAATCGGTTTGTATTCTCACTTGAGATTCAGTGTTCGTCATTGTGAGTCTTGTTAGTCGGACTAGTTTTGGGGGCATTCCAAAGTCAAGCATGGTTTGGTACAGCACGCTCCTGTCGATACTTTCGTATGCTTGTTTAAAATCTACGAAGATTTGGTGCACGTCTGTGTTATATTCCCAGCATTTCTCAAGCACCTGTTTCACCGAGAATATCTGGTCTGTTTTAGATCGTCCGGTTCTGAATCCACCTTGGTATTCGCCAATTATTCCATTAGTATAGGGCTTAAGACGACGTTCAATAATTTTTGTCAGTACTTTATAGGACGTACACAACAATGATATTGCTCTGTAATTCTCACAGCAGAGTTTGTCTTCTTTCTTGTAAATTGGACATATAATGCTTTTTCGCCAATCGTCGGGTATGATTTCCTCTGTCCAAATTTTGCATATCATATTGTGCAGTATTTCAGCGACACAATTTCCACCGTTTTTCAGAAGTTCAACTGGTATTTCGTCAATTCCCGGCGCTTTGTTTCGTTTTTGGTCACATAGGGCTGCTTTGATTTCAGCAAGCGTGGGTGGTGCCGATGATTGTTCCTCTTCATCAGTTGAGGCATCAATTGAAATTTTGTCTGTCGTGATAGATGGTAATGGGATGGGATTGAGAAGATGTTCAAAGTAGGAAGCCCATCTCTTTTTGATTTCTTGTGAGTCGCTGATGATGTTGCCCTCTGCGTCTTTGCAGAGACTGGTTTTTGGTTTATATCCTTTTTTTTTTTAATTCTTTTACTATTGCGTATGCGTCCCGCATTTTATTTTGTCTCATATCGTCGTCCATTTTACTTTATTATTCTAATAACAAAGTATTTTGATCGACACAAGAAAAAAAAAATTTGCTACCCTGAAATTTTTTTTTTCGTGTTTCATGACTAAATTAGCCTAAAAATGCAAAAAAAAAACTCCGTCCCGCCGTACGCCGTACATATGGACTCATATCTCCGGGACCATTAAAGGTAGAATGTTCGTTTTTGGGTGAATTTTTGATTGGGTAAATGAACTCTATTTTCTAAATTTTGGGGGGTGTTAGATGGAAGGGGGGGGGAGAAGGGGGGGGGGGGGGGAAGAATCAAAAACTATACTTTCTAATATCTCCACCATGAATGCAGATAGAAAGTTGAAAATCAGGAGAGATATAGAGAAGGTTGTGGGACAAACTTTAAAAATAATTTAATTTTTTTTTCCATTGGCGTCCGAAAAGGGGGGGCTAAAAACAAATTGTCGGCCGAATTGTTTTTTCAAATGATTATATCTTCGAAATTACTTATTTTAAAAAATTCATATTTTGGGACCATTAAGGTGGCATATAATTCCACCGGAATCAGCTTAGAGAGCTTTAGTATTGTTAGGGGGAGGGTCAGGGAGAGTGCAAAGAAAAACACTTAAAAATTAATATCTCAACTATCTCTTAAGCTATGTAATTGAAATTTGAAACGTATATTAAGCTATAATAGGAAAATACAAAAAAAATATAACATGTTGAAATAATAGTAGTGGGGGAAATGGGGAGCATTTCAAAAATGGTGCACTTTTCAAAATTACAAATCCTTATATCTCCAAAATGAGTACAGATAACAAATCGAAAATTTGCCAAATTCAGTCACTATACAGGGTGTTTGGTACTCCGTACATAACCTTGTAAGGGGTTATTCCTGGATATATTTTGAGCAAAAAATTGTTCTACGGAGATGGTTAATTTTCAATATCCACGGAGATACAGGGTGATCAAGAAAAGTCCTTCGGACCTGTACCCTCACTCACTCAAAACGCTATATCTTGAAAACTAATAATCACAATTCAAAGTGTTATAGCTTGTTTTTTAGGGAATCAAATTACCTTTCATTTGCTGTAATAGTCCGCATTGTAACTGTATCCGATTCTGAGATATTTGCTTCAGAACACAAATTTTTGACAGTTTGACCGTCAAAATTCTAAGATCAATGTAGTTTTTCTCTAAAAAACCCATTATAAAAATGTCATTTTATTGTTGTTTTCTTTTGTGTCATATTATTGCCTACAAAAGACGCATACACTTGCATTGCATAAGTTTTATAGTTTAGAAGAAATTATCATTCCAATAATTTAGCACTTTTGTCAAAAAAGCAAGAATAGGTTGATCAACACTCTCCGCTTGAACTAAAAGAACTTAAGAATGGTTTTTACGGTTTATTTCAAATTTCCTTAATTACAATACATGTTCAAAATGGCTACCTTCATTTTGAATGCACGCTAAAGCTCGTTTTGCCAGTGTTCTCTTTGTGTTCATACTCCTCAACTGCTGCCTTACTTCTGTTGCTGCCGCATCGATTCTGGTGTTTAGATCCTGCAACGTTACTACTTCCGTTGCGTAGACAAGGTCCTTCATCCGTCCCCATACAAACAAATCCATAATAGTTAAATCAGGAGATCTTGCAGGCCAGTGTATCGGTCCATTTCTACCGATCCAGCGATTGCTATAATTGGAATTTAACCAATCTCTGATTTGTCGGCCGTAATGAGCTGGAGCACCATCGGGTTGGTAAAACATGGAAGCCAATCGTTGCAGTGGCATATCATCCAATAACTCCTTTAGATCATTTGTCGAAAAATGCAAGTAATTGGAACTATTTAAGGTAGGCGGAAGCCTAATAGGACCAATAAAATCGTTGCCAATCACACCTGCCCATAAATTGACACTGAATCTGTGCTGAAATGATGCCTCTCTTCTTGTATGTGGATTGCTCTCAGCCCATGTGTGTAAGTTGTGGAAGTTTGTGATACCGTCCCTGGTGAATTGGGACTCATCCGTCCAAAGAATGTTGCTGATAAAATTCTCGTCACTTATTTGTCGTTCAAGGAGCCAATTGCAAAACTCCATCCTTTTGGGTAAATCAATGGGTAACAGCTCCTGCACTGGTGTGTGGTGGTAGGGATGCAAACGTTCTGCTTTCAGGACACTCCAAACTTTCCACGTAGAGACGTTAAACCGCAATGCCAAGCGTCGTATACTAGTTGATGGATCATTTTGAACTGCAGCTAGGATTCGTTGATGAATCGAAACAGCGATTACCGGCGCAGGATTTGCATTCACTCTGCTTGTCCTAACACTGCCTGTTTCCCTAATCCTTCTGTAAACGTCTTGGAATACTCTCGCGTAAGGTATTCGACGATTGGGAAATCTGTGATGATACAAAGATCGCGCCGCTTGCTCATTTCCCTGACACTCTCCATAGAGGAAAATTATGTCTGCATATTCTTCGTTCGTGAACTCAGGCATTTCGAAATTCTTTTCTAAATTTTAGTGACACCTTGTTCTTTTACAAATTTAACTAAAACTGATAAGAATATGAAGTATGGTTTGCTTTTATAGGCTTTTCATTTTGTTAGGTAACCCATTAAAAAGGGCAAAGTGCTGCACCTAGTTGTGTTGAAACTCATTTTAATTTAATTCATTTTCTCGATAATTTTAATACTACCTAAAGGATATTCATTGATAATTTAAATAGTAATTAAAGGACACAAAGAATATTTCAGTTTAACAACATTTCAGGTAGTTTTTTTAGAACGAGGGTTGGTTTATGGCATATTTTATTTTTAAGCCACATGTATTTTCGCTTATTACCTGGAAAACGGGAAAACCTAAGTCATAAGTATGTGTGCATCTTTTGTAGGCAATAATATGCCACATAAAAAAACAATATTAAAATGACATTTTTATAATGCGTTTTCTTGAGAAAAACTACATTGATCACAGAATTTTGAGGGTCAAAGTATCAAAAATTTGTGGTCTGAAGGAAATACCTCAGGATTGGGTACAGGTACAATACGGACTATTACATTAAATGAAAGATAATTTGATTCCCTAAAAAACAAGCTATAACACTTTGAAATGCAATTATTGGTTTTCAAGATATAGCGTTTTGAGTGAGTGAGGGTACAGGTCCGAAGGACTTTTCTTGATCACCCTGTATCTCCGTGGATATTGAAAATTGGCCATCTCCGTAGAACAATTTTTTGCTCAAAATATATCCAGGAATAACCCTTTACAAGGTTATGTACGGAGTACACCCTGTATAGTGGTTAATTTTGGTAGAAATTTTAAGTTTGGAGGTGTAAAGGGAGGGAAGTGCTAAGCAAAAATGTCGAAAATTTTAAGTGATTTTTTTAGGGCTCTGGTGAAAGATACAAAGTTTTAATTTTGCATGTGGATACATCTATTTGATGTACATAGAAAAATAGTACTAACTTGATCCATAATTGTTATAAACCGACCCCCCGTTCTAATTTGCACAAGGTGTTTCATGTGCATTGAAAAAAAACACATAAACTGAAAATTTTTGAGTGAAATTTTAAGGTAGAAACTTGAAAATTTGTGAGATGTATTTAAAAAAATCCCTAAAAAAACAAAATATTAACTGGTCGAAAGCCTTTAAGACTTCTACCCCCTCCCATACAAAATTATTTTTTTCGACCATCTTCAAGAAATCAATTATCACCTAACTATTTAAAGCTATCAATTTGAAATTTTGCATAAAAACTTACAAAAATAGTTGAAATCAAATTACGTTAAAAGTTTTGAAATCGCGCACGCCCTTCTACCCCCTCCCATACACAAATATGATTTCGACCAATTTCATTAAATCAACTAATAACCAACTAACTAAAAGCTACGAACTTGAAATTTTGTACAAGCACCTTACAAAAGAAACGAAATAAAACTGCATATCATATTTTACAATGATATTTGATATTTCATTTATTTGGTAAATACTACAAGATTCTAAATCTTTTATAAGTACAATAATATGTGGTGAAAACTCAGAACTAATAGAATTCAAAATAATTAAATTATAACTAAATACATTGAGTTATATATAGAAAGAGTATAAAAATATATAAATATAAATATAATGAGGAAAATGACTAAGATAATAATAATATAAAACAAAATCATTAGAAATTCGCAATTATTAATTAATTAATTAAGAAAATGTTAAGAAGATATTAAGAAGAAGAAGAAAAAGATGAAAACGCCAAAAGTATGCTTATAGGAAATATTAAAATCAAAATATGAAAAATAGATTAAAACTCGAGGGAGTACACAAATCGCCTGAACGTACCCGGATCATCGACACGCTGAATATGAGGTGGAAGATTATTCCAGATTCTTATGGTCTGGACGAAAAAGGAGCCCTCCCCGACCGTCTTAAAGAAACGCGGAGCAAGAAGTTTACGATGTCTGTTGGTTTTTAGAGGTATTACGAACTCGCATAAATACAGTGGCTTCCTATGCTGTAAAATGTTGTGTAGGAAAATTAGTGCTCTGCGCTTAAGGAAAGAGGGTAATGTGCAGCCTAGAATGCTCATCTGATATTGCGATATATGATCAAAACGCCTTAGTCCAAATACATAGCGGATGCAATCGTTGAAGGCCACATTTAACCTGTGTTGGCAGTTGAAATCATGTTTGGGAAATACTAGACTACCATAAGAAAAAAAAGGTATAATAAGGGATTTAACGAGCTTCAATCTGGTATGCATAGGAAGGACACTAGCAAACACCCATAGTCTTCTCAGACCACCATATACCTTTTTTAGGATAGAATCGACTTGCTTACAACCGGACATGGCCGAATCCAGGATTACTCCTAAATCCGTTACATGGGTTTGGAATACGAGGGGTGTACCGTTGACTATAGGGTGGGGAAGGTCCCAAGTGTTAGGATTATCTAGTCCGGCATAAAATACAATACATTGAGATTTTTGCTCGTTGAGCGTAAGATGGTTAAGTTGGGACTAGCTTAATATGCGAGCAATATCCCGATTTACGTGTTCAACACAGTCCTCAACTAATCCAATAGGCCTACTTAAGTAGATCTGCGCGTCATCCGCGTACAAATGAAGACTGCAATCATGTAGTATATCTGGTAGATCATTAATGTAAATGCTAAAAAGCAATGGGCTTAAGACTGACCCTTGGGGAACACCACACACAAGGGGTAAAGACAAGGACAGAACATGGTCAATTCTAACTTGCTGATGCCTGTTGGTTAAGTAGCTACCAATTAGTTTGACCGCATTAGAAGAGAAATTGAAGATTGACGACAGCTTGTCCAGAAGCCTGTTGTGGTCCACCATGTCAAATGCCTTAGAGAAGTCTAAGAGAACAAGGTAGATTATCATATTCTTGTCTAAGGCGGCCCTAATATCAGAGGTTACTTTAACTAGTGCAGATTCGCAACTGTGTCGAGGCCGGAACCCCAACTGAAAAGAGGATAGCATTTTGTTACTCAATATGTATTCTTGCATTTGTATAGACATGATTTTCTCTAATATTTTAGAGAGGATGCATAGAATGCTTATAGGTCGGAAATCATTAGGACCAGATGGATTTTTATTTTTCGGAATCGGTATCACGGCAGCAACTTTCCAGGCGAGTGGAAAAAAACTCATAGTTAAACATGAGTTCATAATATGGAGAATATATTGCCATATATATGGGAAAAGTATTCGAACGAAAGCAGGATACATTTTATCAGCTCCTACAGAGAGAGATTTTATACTCTTAAAAGCAGAGAAAAGTTCAATTAGGCTGATGCATCGAAATGAGAAGGAGTTGACGTTATTATTAATCCTTGGGCCGTCAGCTGATCTGTTTCTCGAAGAGGTATTGGAAGGTGAGCTAAGAGTAGATGCATTATTCAGAAAATGGGCATTTAATATGTCTGCATTCAAATTAGTGCTGCATCGCTCCTTACCACATACACCAGCCATCTTTAAATTGGTCCATAGCCGTTTCGAGGGTAAATTTCGATCAAACTTTCGGCTAAAATAATGACGCTTTGCATTGCGTATAGCACAAGTGGCTGCATTGCGTGCGGACTTATATAAGCTACGAGCGCTCTCCGATTTCTTCCTCAAATAGTCGCGATAGAGGTACTCTCTTTCGGCAATAAGTCCAGCAACTTTCCTAGAATACCAAGGGCAGGCACTATTGATCGGATTTAAAGTTCGGAGAGGTACGTATTTGTCGTAAAGATACTGTACAAGATTGTTGAAAAACTCAAGTTTTTCATCAATGTCAGGGGTTAAAACTACTACTACTACTATCCCAGGGAAGTGAGTGTAATTCAGCAATGAGATCGACACTGTTGATATTTTTATAGTCCCGAAAGGCAAAGGATTTAGGCGGATTTTCAGTAAGCTGAACGTCATAGGACATAAAAATGATGTCATGATCCATTGTACTGGGTGGAGAAGATTGATGGAAGAGCAAGAGGCGACTAATGTCGGAGACAAGAAATAAATCAAGCAAAGATGGGCGAGGAACATTACAAAAAGTTGGTTGAGAGTTAATTACATTGAGATTTAAAGTTTGAAGTAAATGTAAGAAATCATTGGACCGAATGTTTTGGCATAATAGGTTTACATTAAAATCACCACCTACAATGACATCATTATAACGAGCTTTCTATCATTCAGTCCTCCATAACATCTGCAAATACTTGTCAGTAAGCAGCCAGTACAACTGAGCAATATACCAGCTTCTCCACTCGCTACGGTCGTTCTCACTCCCCTTCCCCAACCTTCCCAATCCCATTCCTTCCCTTCATGACTGTGATTGTGCATTGCACATAAAGGCCGAAATTGCCTATAACACAGGTCATTCTGTAAAAAAAAAAATATCCTTTGCTGGACCTACGAGTACAGCCCTGAGTGTCGCAGTCGATATCCAATTAGTTCTCCATTTAGAAAACTGCTCCTTGAATTTCATCTGGATAAATTTACTAATTGAAATACATGTCATGTACTTCTGCTATGTATAGAAGCTCAACAATGACTGCAGTGAACACTTCATTAGGTAAATAATGGGTTATCTGAATCTACTCAATCGACTTGTTCGCAGATACTTGTATTTTATTTTTTCATAAACTCATGCTACAATGCTTTCGCAAGCAGATATCAACATGAAAAAGTAATCGATTCCTTTATACCAACAATATGGTAACCACTACAAATACTCTTACAAGACATACATACTCATGTTTATATGTAAAATGCTCCAAGCAATTTTCTGTAATTGGTAGATCCAATTCCTTAAAGAATTGAAATGAAACCCGAAAACCGAAACAATCGATAAAATCTGTATAACTATCGACCATATCGTTTGCCATAGTTAGTAACCACTTCGACCATTTTTTCCTGTATTATATCGGTCCACCGGCTCCCAGATGAATACTATACCTATATAACTCTCTCGAAAAACTTCTCAATCGTAATAATATCTTGACAAAGGATGTTTATATCTAGAAATTTGAAATGAAAGAGGTCACACAGAAGCACAAATTTACACGATAAGATTGAAAGCATCCTAGTACTTTGCTTGCTTGGTTGCCCTCCTTCTATAGAATTTTGCGTTCACTCCAGTTTATCGCATCTTCTAGATCTCGGCCCAGGACTTCTTACCCGAACAGGAAGAAAATACGAACAGGAAGAGTGAATAGAAAAGTTCAAGGATTGTACGTTACATCCTTATGTCTCTATATCTGTATAGCACGAAATATGATATTGCTAGGTATTTATTTTCAGCTGTGCACTTATAACAGTCAAGAAACAATATACTATATAACGTACAACAACGAGTATTCAAGAAGCCAGCTCGAGGACGTGATGTCTTAATCGGAGACGACAAAATGCACCTTCATTTTCTGATTTGGTAACTGCTTCCAAAGCAATTTATTTAAGCTCTGTTTATATCACACTGTACTCTTAAAGTGCTTACAGAATAATGATACTGTTCTAGATACACTATAAGTTAAGATATTGACATCAGGAATTTTATAATAGCTCCTCTTAGTTATGAACAAGCAGAGTAGTAACCGAAGATCCAACTACAGAATAAGTTTTATCAATTATTAATTACTGTAATTCACGCGGTATTGTTTAGCAAAAATAGTGTTATCAAGCCAGAGAAAACTATATTATAGTGAAAAACGTAACAGAATTATGATTGGGCGTAAAGCTCGTTTTTTCAGAATATTAACATCGTCATTCCATCAGACAGCGTTCTTGCTATCTTTGGTCGACTTCTGAGGGTAGGAACTCTTGTATGAGTTTGTTAGTATATTTGTTAACATCTTCTATTTCTTCGATGGCACTGCAGCCCAAATCGGTTGCCTGAACTTCAGGATCCTTAACATTTTTCATTATTTGTTGTGGAAGGGTTGTTAGACCTTCGCACAACCCTCTATCTTCGAATTTTTCATTTTTGTACATTAATGTGACCAAAGTACACCCAAGCAGGCAGTGTGCTGGAATTATGCGTCGACCGGGATTTGAACTCACGCATTGTAGACCAACACGCTACCTACTTGCTATATTTGTTAACACACCCACTCTTTTATCTAAGGAATCTGGCGTTTTTATTGTATAGGAACTATTGCCGATAGTTTACGGTTTATTAGCTACAAATATTTAGTCTAATCCGTTCTTACTGGATTCTTGTAAAGCCGGCTATTTTTTGCTGATTCCACTATTTCAAATATTATTTACATGTGGCCTGCCAAGAATGGTTTTTTCGAAACTCTCCATGTGCGGACCACTAGTGAATTAGAGTTAGTTGCAAAAGTCAGGCCGATAACCTTGCTTCTTACTTTATTTATGAAGGTAGGACTATTACCAAAATTACAAACAGTTAGATTACAAACATTTAGATTACAAACATTTAGATTGTTCATGCTAAGAAATTCTAGAATTGACTTACCGCGATCGACACAGCTGACACAGGTCAGTTGTTGGAACATCCCTTGCTTCGTATGGCTGGTATGATGAAAACAGCTTAATAAGCTGTGGTGTTCCGGAAAATGACCTCTCCCAGAGCGTCGTTTTTAGGTCTGGACTTGTGGGATTAATGCCAATTTTAGTGCTTTTTTTGCAACAACACTGTCCGTAGCTTACCTATTTTGGGCCCTTGAAGGACTATAAACGTTTCGATGCACCAGCCTAGAATGTGGTTAGAGCCACTCAATCACGGTTCCTGGAAAAGTGCAACATCCGAATGTCCTTTTAAGAGGTATTGTTGCCATTGTATTGTGATGTAGATTGGATTGAACCACTTTGAGTTTGCCGGCTTCTGATGTTGGCCGCATTTTTCTTCGGGAGTTTGAAGTGGACCTTGTTGATTCCACAACCCACGAGATCTTTCGCTACCTTTCGATGGAGCTTTGAACAATTCCGAAAACAAGAATGTCTTTTTGTTCTATATCGCAAAACTTCCATACCTCCGTAGCAAGATTGTTTTGCAAAAAGTGCACTTTGCATGGGAGGTGCTAGAAGCAGGGAGGAGATTCGAATAATTTTTATACTCTAGATGAAATCTGAGAGTATATTGTGTTTGCCTTACCGTTTGTAACGCTAAGAAATAATGCTCGCACAGAGCCGCCAAGGGTACAGAAATATTTGTTGTCACTCAAAAACTTCGATTCCGAGTTGCTGTCTGTCCGTCTGTCCGTCTGTCTACAGCATAACTCTCGAACGCTTTGAGCTATCGTGCTGAAATTTGTTGTGTGTCATTTTTAGCAAAAAAGAAACTTTAAGTTCGTGAACGGGCCACATCCCCCACTCCTTCTACCCCCTCCCATACAAATTTCACGAAATTTCGAAATTTTCAGAAATTGATTTTTCTTTGAAACTACTTACGCTACCAACTTGAAATTTGGGTTAAAGTATTATGATATAAATGCCAATAATATGACTGAATATTGATCCGGTCCCATCACTCCTTCTACCCCCTCCCATACAAATGCATAATTTTGAAAAATGCAGTTTTTCGATTTTCATCGAAACTAGTAAAGTTAGAAAAACTAATTTTTGCCAAAATTAATTTTATTATAATTTCAATCAGCATTGAAAAAATTATCAACTTCACCTCACTCCGTCTACCCCCTCCCATACAAATTTCACGAAATTTTGAAATTTAAATTAAATTATTTTTCTTCGAAACTGTTAAAGCTATCAACTTGATATTTCGCATAAAGTATAAAAATAGAAATATCAATAACAGGAAAAAAAATTGTTTTCATCCTTACACTCCTTCTACCCCCTCCCATACAAATGCATAATTTTTGTTAAATGCATTATACCGATTTCCATTAAAACTAGAAAAATTTCAAACTTAAAATTTTACCAGAATTTATTTTTTAATAGTTGCAATAAATGCTGGAAAGAATTATCAGCTCAGCTTTCCTCCTTCTACCACCTCCCATATAAATATCTGTATTATAAATTCAAGAAAAGCATTTCTCCTTCGAATATATGAGAGCTGTCGACTTTGAAATTGAATCAAAGCATAGTGATAAGGATGATGATAAGCAGTTTCAAAATCATCGAAAACGTTCCACTTCCTTTGCCACCTCCCATACAAATGCCACAATTTCTGCAAAACTATGTCCAATTTCTTTAAAAATAATGAAAACTAAAAATTTGAAATTCAGCACGAAACATTTTACATGCCATTTTCGGTGTCACATAGGAGAAATACAACCCCCCGCCTCTACTTCTACCACCTCCCATACAAAGTCTCTACTCACTATTCGAAAGAATTTAAGATGACATATTTTACTGTATATTAAAGTCATTTCCATCTCATCTAGAGTATCATATGATTGGGCTTTAAGCCCAATCATAATTCTGTTATGTTTATACAATAGATTGAAATCATATCGTCAAAATTTTAGACCAATAGGTTGCATACTTTTCGAAAGAAGGTTTAATGTAAAATTCCGAAATTGTTTCAATTTGTGTGGGAGGGGTAGAAGGAGTATTGTGATTTGTCCCGTACGCGAACCTAGCCTTATGAGGTGTACAAAATTTGAACTTTCTGGCTCAACGTCATCTTGAGGCAGAGAGGAGATGGATGGACAGACCATTAACTTCTTTTCCGAGCCTTATTTCTTTGCGTTACAAGCATCTAGAGTATGAAATGGTAGAAGGGGTGACAGCATTGAACTAATTTTTTCACATCATGTTAGAGTAAATATAAAAACGTATTACACAAGATTTAAGATTTAAAACAGAAAAAGGTACTGAGAAAATTAGTGTGTTAAATGTAATGAAATTGTATGGAAAGTGCTAGAAGGAGTAGAGGGTTTTTAGCTATTTTTTCTGCCACCTCACATAAAATTGTACCAATTTCAGAAAAATAATGTTCCATTTCCTTGAAAAACGAGATGGGGGCAATATTTTCAACAGTTGCTTAAACCGAATTCATCATTGACTACTAGTGTAGAACCTGATCGATGCACCTGCTGACGACAATATCGATAGGACTGTACTGTACAACATAATGCTGGAATTAGGAATACCAGAGAAACTCGTCTCGGCTTATATGCCAAGTAAGGATCCAGAACAACTTGACAACAAGCTGCCAATCACTTCCAGGCTGAAGCAAGGAGAGCCTTGCACCTACATTTTTTAATCTGGTTTTGGAGGGACGCTACTGTTTAAATCATCACTGATAGTAGCTTACGCAGAGGACATAATAACATAATGGCGCGATCACAACTGGGCGCTAAGGAAGTTTTTGTTAATCTTGACACAGCAGCACTAGAAATAGGGTTACGCATAATCGAAAACAAAACGAAAGCTGTGCTGTAATCAAGAAGAAACACGCCAAGCAGACAAAATTTAGCAATAGCAGACTATAACGTAGAAAACGTGGACAACTTCATATATTTAGGATCCAATCTCTCCAAAGATGGCAATGAAATCGAAAGACGCGTAATGGTAGCAAAAAAGACTTACAACTCGGTTCTTTCGATAATAAAATGTAAGGATGTGCATAGAAAATCGAAGCAGCGAATCTACAAAACCATAATAAGACGTGTACTCTGCTATGGCAGTGAACCATGGACGATAATACAGGCATCAGAAAAAATGGTTAATGCCTTCGATAGGAAGATATTACGACGAATGATCGGACCGGTGAGAGACAAAGGCGAATGGATAATTCGATTCAATCAGGAATTGTATACCATTTTTGAGGACCCAGGAGCCTTTACTCTTACCAAACTTCGAAGGCTCCAGTAGGCTGGTCACGTACAGCGAATGGAGGACAGAAGAATACCCAAACGTGTACGAAAAGGAAAGGCGGAAGGAAAAAGGCCAGCCGGAAAACCCAGAAAACGCTGGGAGGATTCAATCAACGAAGACTGCAAATTGCTTCTGAAATTTTCAACGTATAGGACAAGGTCATTGGACCGAGAAAATTGGAGACAAAGGTCCAACTTGGGCTGTAGCGCCATTGATGATGATGTACTACTTATTGTTCCCTTTGAACTTTGGTTACCCTTCGTCCTGACATTGGTATCGAATTGACTTGGATACCAGGCTAATAAGCGGCCTTTTGCGACGTATGACCTTTTTCTTCTATGGAATGAAACTTAATGTCCTTGCTTATATATTTCTGGTGTAAGTTACCAATTAACTTAAAGAGCTTAAGCTCGCTTACTACTAATTGAAAATTGCCATTTGAAAATTATAAGTGCAGTTACTGAAAATAAGATTAAAGAAAACTAAAAGTTTGCTTTCTTATAATTTAAAAGAAAATGGGAAATTTAAAAATATCCCAACTATTTACATGTTATTAAAGTTTAAAATTTAGCTTATAAGACACGAAATGATAATCAAATGAACCAAAAACAAGCTTCTTGGCTTCAATTCCTATCCTTCAATACATATATTACCATATTCGTAAACCAATACTAAATTACAATAATCAGTAGTCAGATTACGATGTTATTGATACACTCTGCTCCCAAAGGATTCCCAAAATATGTGAACCGCAAATTTTGCTGGAGAAAGGTCAATACGTGACTTTATGTAGATATGATTTCTCGAATGAAGTACATACGAGTATATCTCGGAGAAAACTTCGTTATAAACGTACTAACGAATCAGAACCTTTATTTACATACATATGTATCGCATATCTGCTTGCATGTGTATGATATGTTTCATTTTTTATTATATGTATCTTAAACCATACGGCAAAAAAAATTACCATGCTCATTCTAAACTGAATTGTCCACATGGCATACATAATTTTCTGAATCGATTCAGTTGCGCGATTTTTTTCGGACAACATCCTGAAATATATTTATGGACGACTTCACAAAAAGGACAATATGGTCGGATGAAATTTATGCCAGCTTGGAGCAAGAGAAAGAAGTAATGTCGTGTAAACGAGAATACTTGCAATCTTCTATTTTCTAACGCAAGGACGTCTAAGATCAGCATATGCATATGTATGTATGTATGTATGTATACATTGTGTGTTCATTGCATAAATTCTCAAAGCATCTGCATACAAGATTCTTGCTTTAGATTCGTCTCGTTCGAGAAAAAGTGCAATTTCGGCTCAAAACTGACATTCTACATTTGAATTTGGATGCAATTCTTGAAATTTTATGCAAGATACTTGAGATGTCTTCGAAGATATGTACATACCATATTTTTCGATTTCACTACGGATGTTACCTATGAATAAAATGTTTTTTGGAATTCGCTTTCTTCAAGTTGTGTGAATATTGGATCCATACAAGTATTATGTTACAATTTAAAAACTTTTTGCTAGAAGGAAAGAGTTTGAACGAAATTATTGTTAAAAGTGGTTATCGCATAATTTCGCTACATTTTTAGAGGAGATAAAATGTGATTTGCGATACAATTAAAAATGTAGTATTACAATGTCGGCGAAGAGCATGTTTTATATAGTTTCAATTTTAAAAAATTTCTTTTCCAATTTCAAAACCAAAAGCAATATTTCAGAAGATACTTAAAATCAAAGCTTATATTTTCAATTACTTTATTATTTTAATAATAAAGTATTGTGATCGACACAGAAAAAAAAAAAATTTGCTACCCTGAAATTTTGTTTTTTCGCGTTTCATGACTAAATTAGCCTAAAAAAGCAAAAAAAAAAAATCCGTCCCGCCGTACGCCGTACATATGGACTCGTACCTCCAAGACCGTTAAAGGTAGAATGTTGATTTTTGGGTGGGTTATTAACTTGGTAAGTGAGCTCCATTATCCAAATTTTGGGAGTGTGGGGTGGAAGGGGGAGGCGGGGGGATGGAAAAAGTCGAAAAATACACTTGCTAATATCTTCACCACGAATGCAGATAGAAAGATGAAAATCAGCACACGTATAGAGAGAGCTGTGGGACATATTCCAAAAATAATTTAATTTTTTTATCCATTGGCATCCGTAAAGGGGGGGCTAAAAACAAATTGTCGGCCGAATCTTTTTTTGAAATGGTTATATCTTCGAAACTACTTACCATAAAAAAATCATATTTTGGGACAATTAAGATGGCGTATAGATCCACCAGAATGAGCTTAGAAATAGGCTTATTATTGTAAGGGGAAGGGTCGGGGGGGGGGGGGGGGGGTGCAAGGAAAAACACTTAAGAATTAATATCTCAACTATCTCTTAAGCTATGTAATTGAAATTTAAAACATATACTAAGCTATACTAGCGAAATACAACAAAAATATAAAATTTGGTCATAATAGTAGTGGGGTGAAATGGGGAGCATTTCAAAAATGGCGCACTTTTCAAAATTAGAAATCATTATATCTCAAAATTAAGTACAGATATCAAATTGAAAATTCGTCAGATTATAGAACTATATAATTTATAATTTTGATAAAAATTTTAAGTTAGGGGGTGCAAAGAGAGGGAGGTGGTAAGCAAAAATGTCGAAAATTTTGAGTGAATTTTTTAGGACTCTGCTCAAAGATAGAAACTTTAAATTTTGCATGTGAATACATCTATTTGATATACATAGAAAAAAAATAATAATTTGATCCACAATTGTTATGAACCGACCACCCCGGTCTAATGGGCACAAGCTGTTTCATGTGCAACGAAAAAAACACGAAAACTGAAAATTTTTGGATGTAATTTTAGGGTAGAAACTTGAAAATTTGGGAAATACATTTAAAAAAAATCCCTAAAAGTATAAAATATTAACTGGTCGAATACCTTCAAAACTTCTACCCCCTCCCATACAAAATTATTTTTTCGACCATTTTTAAGAAATTAATTATCACCTAACTATTAAAAGCTATCCATTTGAAATTTTGCATAAGAACTTATAAAAATATTTGCAAAGAAACTATTTTAAAAGTTTCAAAATCACACTTGCCCTTCTACCCCCTCCCATACAAAAGTATGATTTCGACCAATTTCATTAAATCAACTAATAACCAACAAATTAAAAGCTACGAACTTGAAATTTTGTTCGAGCAGCTTACAAGAGAAAGGAAATAAAATTGCGTCACAAATTTTGCAATTCCCCTACCTCTTCTACCCCCTCCCGTACAAAATTATTTTTTCGAGCATTTTTAAGAAATCAGTTATCAGCTAACTCTTAAAAGCTATCCATTTCAAATTTTGCCTAAAAACTTATAAAAATAATTGAAATGAAATTCCTTTAAAAGTTTTGAAATCGCGCTTGCCCTTCTATCCCCTCCCATACAAAAGTATCATTTCTACCTATTTCATTAAATCAACTAATAACCATCAAATTAAAAGCTACGAACTTGAAATTTTGTACAAGCATACTACAAAAGAAAGGGAATAAAATTGCGTCACAAATTTTACGATTCCCCTACCTCCTCTACTCCTTCCCATACAAATGTTTGGTTTCGTGAATGTAAAATGCACCGAATCCTATGAAAATTCTATGCAACTTCGTCTATGAAACACATTCTATACAGAGGATATTGGACGCGATTCAAGCAATTAATTAAAAAGCTATTAACCACCCTTACCCCTCCTCCTCCCCTCATAAAAACCCAAACTTGCAGAAATGAATGAAATATTGTTAAATTGACAACAGCCCTGCCCAAGAACTCCCTTTCACTTAGCCTTCCCTAACCACTCTAACCTGCATATTGACTTTCCACACATCCGCAACTTGTCCCAAGAATAATAAAGTTTCGCCCGACTTGTTGGCAGTTTATTTTAATATTGATGACAATCAGATCAAGAACTTCCTGCCTTACTCTAGTGACAAACGTGGGACTATCTGCTTTGTTGAGGACATGCCGGTTCTCTACACAAAAAATTCTGATAAGTACTTTAAATGATGAGTATTAGCGTCGCAGCCCAACAGGAGCTGTTCGCCTCGTTCTCTGCAATGGCGCTACAACCCAAATCTGGCCTTGGCATTCTTCAGATTTCTTGAAATTTTGCATTATTTATTGCGAAAGAGTTGGTAGCCCAACGTAAAAGTAAGGGAAGGCGATCGTTAATCACTGATAAGCTCCATCAGCGGTGAGTATTAAGTGGTGATTGCCACTAGATCCGTAGTTACCAATTCTGTAAATTAAAGAAATTTGAAATGTCTTACTTTACTGAGATACTCACTCGCGGATTCTGTGATTGTTGGACCGTAAAGTTTCTAGCTATGAGTCCTTTGATTACGCTTTTGTATAAGTGATTTTTCGAGGAGCACATTCCTCTGTTATATCCAAGACATCTGGTGTGCCACAGGGAAGCCATCTTGGACCACTGTTATTTATTTTATTTATTAACGACGTGAGTTCGGTTATTTTCCACTCGAAAATTTTGCTCGACGATGACGACGAGAAATTGTTTCGTGATATTTCGAATCAGAATCATTGCGCACTGCTTCTAAGTAATTTGCAACACTTTTTTGATTGGGCTAGATCTCGGTGTATATTCTATAACCGCATTTGCATTGGACGATCATATCCACTACATAATCGGCAAGGCCAACTCCGTTCGTTAAAAGATAGTGCAAGGACTTCAATGATCCTTATATAAACAAGACTTCAAACTGTGCTTTTGTACGCTCTATTCTTGAGAATGCTTGTCAGGTGTAGGCTCCGTATTACGAGGAACATAAAAGTAGGATCGAGTCTCCACAACGAAGGTTCTTAAGGGACCTTTACTGGTCTGATACGTTGCGTCTTCATGGTTGCACCTTAAAATCCTTTCTCTAGAGTGGCTTGAGGATAGACGGATTATTCTTAGGGCTACTTTTGCATTTAAATTAATTTGAGGAGAAATTGATTCCCCATATTTACTCGTAGCCATAACTTTTAGTATTCCGCGTCGATCCTTGGGAAACTAAGTACTACTTCACATTCCTCATCATCGAATCAATCGCATCTCTTTCGCGTATTTTCAATAATAATTTCTGCCGAATTGACTATAATTTGTCTAGCCTGCAGTTAAAGTCAGCTTTATGCGATAAATAATTTGTTAATTGTTGATTGTTTTAAATTTTAAATTTGATACTTGCATGATGTATTTTTTAAGAACTTTTTTTTAACCATAATTTGTAAGTAATCATTGTTTTGATGAATTTGAAAATAAATAAATAAATTATACCAACCATATAATAATGTACAATATTACTAAATACATTCTCAAAAATTACTTATTATTCGATTCTTACACTTATCGCTTATCTAATATAAAACTGTGTAATATCACATATATTTCACAATAGCTCAAGTCTCTGTACTTTATTATTAGACTAAAAGTAAAATCAAACTCAATTCTAGCGAATAAGGTCAATTTTGATACCCACTACGATAAAGTTCTCATTGACTGCTAGAAGATGTAAATTATCCTAGGCCGAATCAAATAAGGGCCGTTAAGTTATTGTACCTACCAACTTGTATTGCATGCGGCATCGTCATACTAAAACAGATTAACGCGAATACGATACCTTACGAGCTAAATGGGTACTTAGTACATTCAGTTTACTTCTATTCTCAACTCTATAATGAATTAACATAGCTAATTCATGCTATACGCAGTTATTGTACAACATAAAATTATTGCTGTTAATTAGGCCACGTAAATTGCAATTTAGGTGAGTTTCCTGGAGGCTATGTATTTTCGATTAAGGTCGTATCAACCTAGTGTTTTCAGGCTTCATATAATATCCTTTAGTAATTTTAACGCAGTGCCAATAAAACGTGCCGGAATTCAAATTGCTTGTTTACGTTTTTGTCGCTCCGGGCATAGTTGGAATAAGGAAATCCGTACCTTCGAACATGCAATTGCGAATTTTGTGTAATACGTGATAGTACGACTGCAAATTGAATAATGTTTTCAGCGAAAGCGCTAGGGCTAGTGACCGTTTTCATGAATTCTGTAAAAGGGGTTTTACTTTAGTATTCTGCTATTATTACAGTGATAGTAGCAGCAATGGTAATAAGCATAACAGGACTACGATTGGGCGTAAATCCCAATCATGCGATACTCTAGATGATAGAGATTCATTTTTAATTTAAGAAATTTTGTATGGGGAGTGGTAGAAGGAGTGCTAGGGTGTAGCCTAGTAGGTAGCGTGTTGGTCTTGTAATGCGAAGGTCGTTAGTTCAAATCCTGGTCGGCGCAATACATAATTCCAGCACATTGCCTGCTTGGATATACCTTGGTCACCACAATCTACGAAAATGAAAAAATTGGTAGAAAGAGGATTGTGCGAAAGGCTAACAACCCTTCCACAATAAGTAATGAAAAATGTTAAGGAACCTGAATATCAGGAGGCCAAGGTCCGATTTGGGCTGTAGCGCCATTGTAGAAGAAGAAGTGACTGCATTGAACTAATTGTTCCACATCATACTAGAGTTGCTATCAAAATGTTTTATACAAAATTCAAAAATTTGATAGGTACTGAGAAAAGGATTTAGTGAAATTGTGCAGTTTGTATGGGAGGTGGTTGAAGGAGGGGCGAGTTCACAAAGACTTTTTCGGAAATAAGTATAAATATCATGCTTTTGAGAAGTCTTAAATTGCAGGTCAGCAGCATTCATACTTTTCAGGAAAAAGATTTGAAATTGTATGATATTGTGTGGGAGGGATAGAAGTAGTGAAGCTAATCGCCTAATTTATTGTTGGTCTAATAACTCTTAATAAACATTTAGTGCACAATTTTAGCTCAATAAATTTTATACGTACTGAGTAAATTGGTTTAGAGTATTTCATGAAAAAGTGCAATTTGTATGGGAGATGGTGAAAGGAGGGGGACTACTTAAATAATTTTTATACGGTAGATTGAAATCATCATTAAAGTAATATATTTATATTTTTCGAGAACACCCGTTTATTGTCAAATTGCGAAATTGTTTCATTTTGTATAGGAGGGTGTAAAGGGGATGAAGCTAGTCGTCTAATTTTTCCTGGCCTTACTAACAATTTTAAATAATTATTAATTATGAAAGAAAAGCATTCGAACGGAATATGGTTTAAAGCAGGGAGATGGTCTAGCCCCCATGCTTTTCAACTTGGCACTAGAGTATGTCGTCCGAAAAATCCCAGTCGACACCAACGGGACACTACTATTCAAGTCCACCCAACTAGTAGCATACGCTGACGACATTAACATCCTAGCAAGATCCTTCCCTAGTGCTAAGGAGGTATTTGTCAGTCTTGACTCCGCCGCAAAAGAAGTCGGGTTGCGCATTAACGAAAGCAAAACAAAAGTAATGACGCAAACAAGAAGGAGAGCGTCTATCAGACAAAACATAACAATTGCGGAATATAATTTGGAGCGTGTGGACAATTTCATATATCTTGGGGCTAATCTAACAAAGGACGGTAATGAAACAGACGAAATCAAACGACGGATAATATTAGCAAATAAGACGTATTATTCTGTACTTCCAATAATGAAATCCAAGAAAGTGCACAGGAACAATAAGCTGCGGATATATTACGACCTGTGCTCTGATAACGCGAACTTCCGTATTTAACGCATTTGAAAGAAAGGTCCTCCGAAGAATTTTGGGACCTGTGAAGGAAGGAACGGAATGGCGACTAAGATACAACCATGAGTTGTATCAACTCTATGACGAGCCAGAATCTTTAACGTTCATCAAGCTACGTAAACTGCAGTGGACTTGTGAAGTAGAGCGAATGGAAAATAGAAGAATCCCCAAACGTGCTCTGAAAGGCAAAGCGAGTGGTAACCGGCCAGTGGGCAAGCCGCGCAAGCGATGGGAGGGCTCGGTTGATGAAGATAGCAAAGCCATCTTAAAAATTAGCAGCTGAAGGACGAGGTATTTGGATCGAGACGATTGGAGGCGACGACTTCAGGAGGCCAAGGCCCTATTTGGGCTGTCGCGCTATTGATGATGATGATGTGTAAATTGGCTTAGAGTATTTCATGAAAAAGTGCAGTTTGTATGGGAGGTGGGCCAAGAATGGGAGGATTGAAATATTTTTTGACGGAAAATTTAAATCATAATACGAGTAACATATTCCAAATTTCAGATTAATAGTTTTCATGCTTTTTGAGAAAATCCGTTTATTGTCAAATTGCAAAATTGCTAGAGGATAAAAGGGCTGAAGCTAATCGTCTAATCTTTTTTTGTTATACTGATAATTCTGAATGAAAATTTGGTGCTGAATTTCAGCTCGATAATTTTCAAACGTGCTGAGTAAATTGGTTTAAAGTATTTCATAAAAAAGTGAGAGATTGCATATGGACTGCTTTGCGTAGGAGAGGTATTCTAGATAATATCATAACTATGATCAAAGAATCCTACGAAGATGAAAAGCTCTTAACGGACAAGATGTGGAAGAGGTGCAATATTTTTATTTTCTCAGAAGTATTGTCAGCATGGACGGCAGAGCCGAAAAGCATATTGAGGCTCTTATAAATAAAGCTCGTCGGGCCTTCGGTATCCTTTCCCCTCTCTGGAGGTTAAGAGAGATCTCCCTTCGCACAAAGCTGCGAGTATTCTACGCATGCTTCAAATCCGAGTTGCTATATGGTTGTACTACGTGGAAAGTGACCGTTTGACTTACCAAGAGACTGCAAAATTTCGTGAATCAATGCCTCCGACGCATTTTAGGGATATTCTGGCCAGAAGTGATCTCTAACGACGAACTTTGGAGTACAACTGGACAGACTAAAATAGGCATTGCGACTGAAAGGCGAAAGTAGCAGTGGATCGGTCACACTTTGAGGAAACCAGAGCAAAACATCTTCAGACAAACTCTATATTATAACTCAAAAGGAAGACGTCGGGTTGGTCGAATATGTAGCACATAAAAGCGAACAGTTGAGCAGGAGGCCAGAGGAATAAACAACTCCCTTTTTCCACACAAGAGTCACCATAAAGCATCTTGGGTTTCCCCTGATGGTATTACTCAGAGCCAGATCGACAATTTGGGTATAAGTTGCCGATGGAGAAGATGTATCCTCGATGTGTGAGCGAAGCGTGGAACTGAAGTGGGAAGCGATCACCACTTGATCGTTGCCTGCTTAAGATTGTACACAGCAGCTATCCGACGACCACAAATTCTTCAAATGAAGAGTAAGCTTAATAAACGCAGAGACCACAACAAAAATCGCGAGTACACTACTATTCTACGCGCAAAGTCATCCACATTAGGCGGATATGAAATGCGCATACTGGACGCCAATTGGGAGGCAATCAGAAACACATTTCTAACTGGTGCTGAAGAATCTGTGGGATATGTGCAAAGGGGTGAGAAACCCTGGATGTCGCAAGACACATGGGATAAGGTTGGCAATCGGAAAAAAAAGCCAAATTGGCAATCATCTCTCAACCCGATGTCAACCAACCAACACCCGACTTGAGGCAGAACTACCGCGATGCTCATATACAGCTTAAAAAAGCTGTAAAGCACGACAAAAGAAAGGCCATTGAAGATCTGGTCAACAAGGCAGAATCTGCGGCTTCCCTTGGAGATATGAGTTCACCATTCAAAATCATGAAACAGTTGACAAACAGGAATTTCACCGCCAACCAACTGGTGAGAGATGTCAACGGAACTCTCCTTAATATGAGTGATCACCAGTTGCGGCGATGGAAGGAATACTCCTCTGATATTTTAAACATCTTGTCAGAGAAAGATATTCCAGAAACAGAACAACTACCAAACATCCAACCGCAACAATCTTCTATTAGGGACGATCCCCCAGATAAGGAAGAGATAGTTTCCGCCATTCGGTCAATGGCGGGAAGGAAAGCTCCAGGTATAGACCGACTACCAACCGCACTCCTCAAAGCGGACTCCGAAACAACAGCCCACTCTTTACTGAGGTGTGCTATGAAAGAAGATATCCAACTGAATGGAAGGAGGGCGTCCTTGTGAAAATTTCGAAGAAGGGCGACTTTGGGAATTGCGGAAATTGGCGTGGTATATGTGTACTTACTACTGTACCGAAAATCATAGCAAAGGTAATTCTCAATAGGATTAGTGATGTCGTCGAGAGCACTCTCGAAGTTTATCAGGCTGGATTCCGTAAAAGGTCGTCTTGTACCGACCACACAAATACCCTACGGATAATGGGTTCGCCACTACATCTCATGTTTGTGGACTTTGAGAAGGCTTTCGACTGCGTCAAGCGAGATAACATATGGAATGCTTTGCGTAGGAGAGGTATTCCAGATAAGGTCATCGCAATGATTAAAGAATCCTACGAAGATGCTAGGTGTCGCGTCTTGCATAGAGGAGAGCTGTCCAAGAGCTTACCTGTGCGAACGGTTGTCAGACAAGGCTGCATATTATCACCAGCCCTATTTCTGGTGGTAATAAATGACATCTTAAAAGCTGCACTGAAAAGGAAGGTAAAGGTCTTCAATGGAGACTATTTAACATCTTAAGTCACCTTGATTATGCTGATGACGTGTGTTTGCTTGCACATAACCATTCGGACTTAGAGTCAAATGTTCGCTCGTTGCATTCTAAATGCAAAGAGGCGGGATTGAAAATAAATGTGCGTAAATCCAAGTACATGCACATGGGTTCGAACGCAAGCACACCGATTGTTCTTAACGGACAAGATGTGGATAAGGTGCAAGATTTTTGTTATCTCGGAAGCATTGTCAGCATAGACGGCGGAGCCGAAAAGGATGTTGAGGCTCGCATGCGTCAAATCCGTGTTGTTACATGGTTGTACTACGTGGAAAGTGACCGTTCGACTTACCAAGAAACTACAGACTTTCGTGAACCAATGCCTCCGACGCATTTTAGGAATATTCTGGCCAGAAGTGATCTCCAACGACGAACTTTGGCGTACAACTGAACAGACTAAAATTGGCATTGAGATTCAAAGGCGTAAGTGGCAGTGGATTGCTCACACTTTGAGGAAACCAGACCAAAACATCGCTAAACAGGCTCTGGATCCTCAAGTAAGACGTCAGGTTGGTCGACCATGTAGCACATGGAAGTGAGCAGTTGAGCAGGAGGCCAGAGGAATAAGCAAGTCCTGGCAACACCTTAAGGCCGATGCTCAGGATCGTACCTTGTGGAAGAAAGTTGTTTCTGTCCTATGCCCATATTGGGAGTTTTAATTCGCAATGTGCATGATATCATCAATGGGAAAAAGTCAAAACTATTCGACAAGACGACAAGAATATGAAATTCCGAAGCTTGCTAAGAAAATTGAAAAGGTTATTTCAAATTGTGTTCAATGTATGTACTGGTATCCCGAAATTTCAAAAAACGAGAAAGTTTTTTATCTCCAATTGATAAAATGAACATCTCTTTACATACATATCACATCGATCATATTGGTCCTCTTCCGTCCACCGCTAAGAATTACGATTATTATTAACAACGAATAATGTTGTGGATGCTTTTACCAAATTCCAATGGCTTTACCCTGTAAAGAACACAACAACGTGGGAAGTATTGAAGAAATCCGAATTACAAAAGATGTCTTCGTTAGCCCGCAACGGATAATAAGTGATAGAGAAACAGCTTTCACATCCAACGATTTTAAAAGATACTGTGAAAGTCAAAACATATTTCATCATAAAACTACAACGGGCGTTCCAAGAAAGAATGGTCAAGTGGAACGATGAAATGGTACGCTAATTCCAATTCTTTCAAAATTGTAAATAACTGGTCCTTTAAAATGGTACAAACATGTCGCGAAGTTACAACCCTTCATAAACTCAACAACTTGCAGAAACACTAACCGGACTTCAGTCGAGCTGCTATTTGGGATTCGTATGTCAAATCCAAAAGACCACAACCGAAGGAAGATTATTGGATGAATTTATAAAGGACCTTAGACAATCTGGCATGGATCTTCGTAGTGATGCGAAGAAACAAATCGAAAAAGTTCAAGTCGAAAACCGCAAAATGTACAACAGGAAACGAAAGATAGCGGCTCAACACAAACTTAATGATTTAGTAGCAACCCAAAGGACACAGTTTGGGACGGAAATTAAACACATCCAAAATTCCCGGGCTCATACAAAATCATCAAATTTATTCGTAACGATCGCTATGATTTAGAAAAAGTTGGTTCTGGAGAACGGCCTATTAAAACATCTTTATCAGCAGATCTTTTGATAATAAATTTATCACACTTAATTTAAAGTTACTTTTTTTTATTTTGACAGTTCCAAAATAAACCTACAGATATAACATTAAACCACTTTCAAATTTCCCATTCACAAAACTTTACATAAACAGACATTTTGGAATTTCAAGTATCTCAGCTATAACTATTAAAATCAAAATCCTAATGCCAGCACACAGACTCACAAATCCTTACTTTCGAAAACAAACCATTTCATTACATTGTGTTTAATGTTTTTTTTTTTAACATAATTCGAAACATACGTCAAATCTTGTTATTTTAATGCAATCAAAAAGTTTTAAACTTTTTGGAAACACGATACAGCACTTTTAAAGTCATTGAAACAAGCATGTAGAAAACTTGTACAAAATTACTTGTATAGTAGGCTCGGAAACAAAACGAAAACCACGACTAAATGGTAATAAAGCCAACTGGAAATACTCAAGTAAACTGTTCATTTTACATAATCCTACAATATTCCCAGGACACTAAAGGCAAATAGACACGGAGCAAGGCAGTTTCAACAGATGTCGCAAATCATTTTCGCACATGTTTGAATAAAATTGAACCGACGGAGACCACTCAATTTCCACGATGCCTTGCCTCCTTCTTTGATACCCTTGTAATAAATTCAAATCGGAAAAGGTCCTCATTGCGGAGAATATTTCAATGGCATTATGATTTTGATTCCATGCTTTGTAGGATTTCAGTCAAATGAGTTTTGCGGACGGGAAGTCCAACAATAGAGATGTATTTATTAAGGACTACAAGTTCATATTGTGCAGGGGAATGCCACCACAGAATCCTTTTACTGAGGAGCAAGGAACCAGAAAATAGCAAATCAGTGAAAAACCGCAAAGTAGCAAAAGTAGTGACTTTGTTTCATTTGCCGAGGAGGAGGAAGCCACCCATTTACGTTATCACATTCGAGTATCGGGAATCGAATGCACAATCTAAAGGACATTTAAGAGTGTTATGTGAATGGCACTGGGAATATGGCTTCCTGTTATTTCATACCAACAGCGTCATTGGTAATGATGCCCTTCGTACGTGGAGGCAATATTACGGTGTTCCGAATGAATCGTGGGAGCACGGAAACGCGAAGGGAGTTTCTTTTACGGCACCATTGGGAATATTTTTCACGCTATTTCCAGCGGAATCAATATTTTTGTATGTGACATTTCAATGGGGTTTCTAGTCCTCGATAGGAAAAGTGTGGCAGTTTAAAAGTAATATTTCTGACATGAAAGTATTAAAAATCGTTTTTCATACTTTTGATTCTTCAATGAAAAACTCCTATACAATTCACAGAAAACCAGATGGCATATATGCATTTATTAAAAAAAAAACGAGGTTTTACAGGATTTCCCAATGATAAACAATACAATACAAAAATGAATGTTCTGGCTAGAATGTGGATTATTGAAAAGAGAGGGAGTGGTTGAACTTAGAATTCAAACTGATGGCTGAAGTTATAATCATAAGATTTTTTTATGAAATTTGTATGGAAGGTGGAAAAGGGAATGAGGGAAAGTTTATAGCTTCGAAATATGTTACATTAAGCATTCAAAAAAGAGGCCAAACGGACGAAATATTACAAAGAATGGAAGCGAACCTATTGAAATTTAAAAAAAAAATAATAATTGCAAACGAAACGTATTATTCGTTACTTCCAATAAATAAAAACAAAAACCTCCACAGAAAAAAAAACAAAAACTATAATTTATTGAAATGCACAAGGGGTCGCTGGATTTCAAGTAAAAATAAAACAACGACACCACAAAACTTTATTTAGCTTTCCACTACAAATTAGAGACGGCTGTGAATCGCAAAATAGTTCGCTATCTTGAAGATAACAAACTTATCAATGATCACCAATATGGATTCCGTTCCTGACGTTTTACAGGCGACCTTTTGGTATAGCTAACTGATCGTTGGAACTCGTGCATCCATAAATTTGGCGGAGGTAAAGTTTTGATACTTGACATCGCTAAAGCATTTGAAAGAGTTTGGCACAAATGTCTCCTAATGAAGCTCAAAGCAGTCGGCTTTAAATTGTAACCTCGTAATATGGATTAGGAGTTTCTTATGTGAACGCAACATACAAGTCGTATTGGATGGCGAGGCATCTTCCCCCTTTACCATAGATTCCGGAATTCCCCAACACTCTTTCTTATTTTTATTAATGAGCTTCTGTCGTCAACGCTCAATCCGATACATTGTTTTGCAGATGACAGTGCCCTGGATAACATCTATGAATTCGACTCGATTACTAACGCTCACTGTATCCCGGTAGCATCTAAACGGTCCGAGCTATTTCGATCATTGAACTCTGACGTGAACCTAATCTTGGAATAGGGCAGAATAAATAGAGTAGAGTTCAACCCCTCAAAAACACAGGCCTGCCATCTTTC
Organism: Chorisops tibialis; assembly: GCA_963669355.1. NCBI lineage: Eukaryota > Metazoa > Arthropoda > Insecta > Diptera > Stratiomyidae > Chorisops > Chorisops tibialis. Next base: position 278,947,914 of record OY770262.1, read on the forward strand.
CCTTAAACGTGATGTTCCAGCGTCGGTTTCTAATGTAACCTTCGGTGGTATCCAACTAGACTCTTCCGAATACTTGTCATTCCTTGGCATTAAAATAAATAACCATCTTAATTAGAACCAGCACATACTCGACGTCGCACTTGACGCTTCCAAACGCCTAGGAGTTCTCCGATGATATAAAAAATATTTTACTCCCAGTGACCTTGCAAATATCGATAAGGCCTACATTAGACCACGCCTCGAGTACAATTCGCATTTATGGGCTGGGGCACCCAAAACGCAACTAGCGATGCTCGACTGTGTCCAGAGACAGGCGTTCCGATTAATTGAAGATGAAGCCAACACGGTTTCTATAGACTCCCTAGAGCATCGCAGAAATGTCGGAGTACTAAGCATTTACTACCGCTAATTTCATGGTAAATGCAGTGAGAAACTTGCTTAACTTATTCCAATTCTTTACACATTTCCTAGAAATACTCGCCTAACTAAAAGCGCACACGAGTTTACTGTTAAGCTTCCAACTTCCCGTACAGTGAAATATAGGCAGTCATTCAAAGCTTTGTGATGCATTTCCAGAAGCTGTATTCCCATTGACATATGACCTTCCACGTTTCTAACTCAACGTCCACCGGCATTTTAGGCTTTTCACTCCATTTAATCCCGTTTAACCTTAACTTGTTTTTATACTCTAGATGAAATCTGAGAGTATATTGTTTTTGCCTTACCGTTTGTAACGCTAAGAAATAATGCTCGCAAAGAGCCGCCAAAGGTACAGAAATATTTGTTGTCGCTCAAAAACCTCGATTCCGAGTGACCGTCTGTCCGTCTGTCTACAGCATAACTCTCGAAAGCTTTGAGCTATAGTGCTAAAAATTTTTGTGTGTCACTTTTAGCAAAAAAGTAAGGTCAAGTTCGTGAACGGGCCAAATCGCTCCACCCCTTCTACCCCCTGCCATACAAAATGACACAATTACGCAATTTGATAATAAACGGATTTGCTCGAAAAGTATAAAAGTTATTGAACTCAAATTTGGAGCATATTACTTTTATAATGACTTCAATCTACTGTATAAAAATTATGTGTGTCTTCCCTCTCCCTCCACCACCTCCCGTAAAAACTGCACTTTTTCATGAAATGCTTTAAACCAATTTACTCAGTGCGTATAAAATTTAGCGAGCTAAGATTGTGCAAAAAATATTTATTTGGAATTATTAGTAAGACCAATAAAAATTAGATGATTAGCTTCACCCCTTCTACCCCCTCCCATACAAAATGACACAATTTCGCAACTCGACAATAAACAGATTTGCTCGAAAAGTATAAAAGCTATTGATCTGAAATTTGGAATATAATACTTTTATGACAGTTTCAATCTACTGCATAAAATTTATTTGAGTCCTCCTCTTCTTTCCACCCCCTCCCATACAAACTACACTTTTTCATGCAATGCTCTAAACCAATTTACTCAGTACGTATAAAACGTATCGAGCTGAAATTGTGCATTAATAACTTATTTCGAATTATTATTCAGCCCAAAAAAAAAATTAAAAGATTAGTCTTACCCCTTCTACCACCTCCCATACAAAATGGCGCAATTTTGGAATTCGACAATAAACGGATTTGCTCGAAAAGCATGGATGCTATTGATCTGAAATTTGAAGTATGTTACTTTGATGATGATTTCAATCTATCATATAAAAATTATTTAAGTCCTCCTTTGTCTTCCACCACCTCTCATACAAACTCTACTTTTTCATGAAATACTCTAAAACAATAACTCAGTGTGTATAAAATCTATCGAGCTGAAATTGTGCACTTAATATTTATTTAGAATTATTAGTAAGCCCAAAAAAATTAAGCTATTATCTGTAACCCTTCTACCCCCTCCCATACAATCTGACACAATTTCACAACTTTACAAAAAGCGGATTTTCCTGTAAAGTATGAATGCTATTGATCTACAATTTAAAACATGTCAAAAGCAAAAAAATTAATTCAATGTCGTCAACCCCTGTACCACTTCCCCTACAAAATTTCTTGAAATCTGGGCTTTATGCCCAATCATAGTCCTTTTATGTTTTTTCTCCCATATCGACATGACTGTGTAAATTGCATTAAAGGGTGACCCCCTAAGTTGTGTTCCGTCACGTAAAAATAAGCGAGCCCATACCTTCTGCTATTGTTGTTTTCCATAAAGCATTTAATCATCGCCCGAGCTTACTCAGTCACAGTCGGCCGCTTCTTTTCGTTGACAATGTTGTTTTTGTTGCCCCAAGCATTTCGTCATTACCCGAGTCCACCCGATCGTTGCCATTCCACTTTTTACTTCAACTTGCCAATCTTAAATTCTTTCGCTTTCTAAAGATCGGCTGACTCGTCGACGACTCCAAACTAGACTGACCTGTTCACCAAAAACGCTCGCCTTTTATATTGCTCTTGTCGGTTGAATCATTCTCGTTGTCGTACGACTTTTCCTTCTAGGCCGACTGTTTTTGCTTCTATGCATTATCTCGTCGGTCGAGTTTTATCCCTGTCGCTCGTGTGGTTGTTGTTGCCGTTCTGATCGAGTCGCATTTGGTGATAGATGTTCTTCATAGTGTTTTTGTTATCGCTCTTTTCGGCCGAGCGATGTTAATTCCTTCTATCAAGCATTTCCTCGTCGGTCAAGATTTTTCTCCGTTGTCCCTGTAGTTGTTGTTGCTTTCTTGGTCAAATTTGCTGGTTGGTTGAATGCTTAAGGTCCCCGCACCCCGATCATGCGATGATCGTGCGTTCTATAGTGCTTGTTCTTTATAGTACTCGTACGCGCGCATTAATTTGATTCAGTGTTGAGCGAGTTGAGCTGACATGTAACAATACTTTACAAAAATTGTTTGTAATAAATTTGTTTTAATACTTTATATATTTAAATTGATTTTACATTTTTAGAGAAAGGCACAACTCCCACTTTTAACGCAAACCTTGTGTTAAGAGTGAGGAGTCGTTGAAATTTATTAGACAACAATCAATATTTCAATGTTCATTCTTACATAGTACAATTTTAAAAAAAAAAAATTCTTATGACAAATAGTCATTTTTAATTAAATTTTTCAATTTAAAATCAAATATCGATTCCTTTCTATGATTAATTGTAAAAAAAATTGGTTTATTCTAACAACATTTTCGCTTCATCTTAATAATAGCGCAGAGAATTGAAGAACTTAATGCCCAGTATTCGTAAATCTGTAAAGTAGATTGAATACCTGCTGGTTATCACCGCGAGTAAGATTTGTGTTGGTTTCCAATATTTTATTTTTGAACTCTTTAAATATTTGGATGTTAGGAATGATCCTAAAAACTTTATCAATGGTTAGAACATTAAGCAGTGGAAATAGGAGACAGGAATGGTACCTACGTTTTTTTTGATGAAATTAGCAACGTTTTTTGGCAACTAAAAATGATTTTTCCATTTTAGATGTTGATCGAATAACACTCCTAAATATTTTGTTTGGGATACTTTATTCAAAGGTGAGCAATCGCAGTTTAGTAGAAACGATGATGAATGTATTTTCAATCTCAAGTCAGTGGGTTCACGACGTTCTGATGGGAAGAATGTCATATAGTTACTTTTGCTAATATTTAGAGTTAGCGTTAGGTCAGCCACTCTCTTAATGATGATAAACTATAACTTGCTCCCAGTCACTGTCTTCAATTATTAAAACAGTGTCATCTGCAAATGATATTAATTCGTCTTGAGAATACAAATAATTTACATATAACAAAAAAAGCAATGGTCCTAGAACAGTTCCTTGAGGTACACCGTGAACAAAAATAAGCTCGTCGCTACAATTGTCATTGATCTTAACCATTTGTTTTCGATTTCTTAAGTAGCTAGAAATCCAATTAATCCATTTACTATTAAAATTTAGCTTGTGCAGTTTCTGCTCTATGATTTTATGCGGAATAGAATCAAATACCTTAGCAATATCTAGAAATACTGCACAAGGTCTTTTCCTGCATCAAGCGCCCTTGTAATTATACTCTAGATGAAATCTGAGAGTATATTTTGTTTGCCTTACCGTTTGTAACGCTAAGAAATAACACTCGCACAGAGCCGCCAAGGGTACAGAAATATTTGTTGTCGCTCAAAAACCTCGATTCCGAGTGACCGTCTGTCCGTCTGTCTGTCTGTGCGTCTGTCTACAGCATAACTCTCGAAAGCTTTGAGCCATAGTGCTAAAAATTTGTGTGTGTCATTTTTAGCAAAAAAGTAAATTGAAGTTCGTGAATGGGCTACATCCCCCCACTCCTTTTACCCCCTCCCATACAAATTTCATGAAATTTCGAAATAATAAGAAATTGATTTTTCCTTGAAACTATTTAAGCTATCGACTTGGAATTTAGGTCAAAGTATTATGATATAGATTTCATTACTGTCATGGAATATTGACCAGATCCCCTTACTCCTTCTACCCCCTCCCATGCAAATGAACAATTTTGAAAAATACATATTTTCGATTTTCATTGAAACTAGTAAATCTGAAAAGACGAAATTTTGTCAGGATTAATTTTACTATAATTGCAATTTATTTTGAAAATAATTATCAACTTCACCTCACTCCTTCTACCCGCTCCCATACAAATTTCACGAAATTTTGAAATTTTAATTAAATTATTTTTCTTCGAAACTGTTAAAGCTATCAACTTGATATTTTGCATAAGGTATACAAATAGAAATATTAATAATGCGAAAAAAAATTGTTTTGATCCGTACGCTCCTTCTACACCCTCCCATCCAAATGCATAATTTTTGTTAAATGTATTTTATCGATTTCCATTAAAACTAGAAAAGGTACAAACTTCAAATTTTTCCAGAATTTGTTTCTTAATAATTAAAATAAGAAAAATTATCAGCTCCGCTTCACTCCTTCTACCACCTCCCATACAAATATCTGTATTATAAATTCAAGAAAAGCATTTCTTCTTCAAGTATATGAGAGCTATCGACTTTGAAATTGATTCAAAGCATGGTGATAAGGAGGATGATAAGCAGTTTCAAAATCATGTTAAACGCTCCTCTTCCTCTGCTACCTCCCATACAAATGCCCCAATTTCAGGAAAACTATGACCAATTTCATAATTCTGTTATGTTTTTTTTACTAAGTTGACCTATGGCATCGTGTGTACTAGATGCATTTCTGGAGGCATATTGACAATCAGAGATTAACCTATTAAGATTTATGAACTGTATTATCCTGTTTTTTATACTCTAGATGAAATGTGAGAGTATTATAAGTTTGTCACAAAGTTTGTAACGCAAAGAAATAAGGCTCGGAGAAAAAAATTAATGATACAGAAGTTCTCATAATCACTCAAAAATCTCAAAACCAGATGTCCGTCCGTCCGTCCGTCCGTGTCCTCTCTAGCTTGAGAATGCGTTGAGCTAGAAAGTTCAAATTTTGTATAAGTCGTTTTTAACAAAAAAGTAAGGTCAAGTTCGTGAACGGGCCAAATCGCTCCACCCCTTCTACCCCTTCCCATACAAAATGACACAATTTCGCAATCTGACAATAAACGGATTTGCTCGAAAAGTATAAATGATATTGATTTGAAATTTGGAATGTAATACTTTTATGATGATATAAATCTACTGTATAAAAGTTATTTGAGCCCTCCCCTTCCTTCCACCACCTCTCATACAAACTGCACTTTTTCATGAAATGCTCTAAGCCAATTTACTCTTTTTTTCTTTTACAATGACACTACAGCCCAAATCGGACCTTCGCCTCCTGACATTCAGGTTCCTTAACATTTTTCATTACTTATTGTAGAAGGATTGTTACCCCTTCGCACAACCCTCTTCCTACGAATTTCTCATTTTCGTAGATTGAGGTGACCAAGGTATATCCAAGCAGGCAATGCGCTGGAATTATATATTGCGCTAACCGGGATTTGAACTCACGACCTTCGTATTACAAGACCAACACGCTACCCACTAGGCTACACCCTAGCCAATTTACTCAGTGCGTATAAAATTGATCGAGCTGAAATTGAGCACGAAATATTTGGTTAAAATTATTTGTAAGACCGAAAAAATTAAATGATTACATTCACTTCTTCTACCCCCTCCCATACAACCTGACATAATTTATAAACAACTTTATAAAAAGTCGATTTTCCTGAAAAGTATGAATACTACTGATCTGCAATTTAAAACATGTCAAAAGCATGATGCTTATAGTTATTTCTGAAAAGTCATTAAAAACTCGCCCCTCCTTCTATCACCTCCCATACAAACTGCACAATTTCACTACATCCTATACACTAATTTTCTTAGTACCTATTAAATTTTTAAATCCTAAATTTTGTATAAAATATTTTGATAGCAACCTGAAAAAATTAGTTCAATGTCGTCACCCCCTCAACCACTTCCCCTACAAAATTTCTTAAGATCCAAATATTTCTCTTTCATCTAGAGTATCGCACGATTGGGCTTTACGCCCAATCGTACTCCATTTATGTTTTTTTATAATTTTAGCAATCTTAGATATTAAAGATATAGGTCTATAATTACTAACAATATGTTTGCTGGCTCCTTTGTGCACTGGCGAAACTATTGCAGTCTTGTAGATTCGCGGGAATATACCTTTTTCGAAGTTAAGGTTAACTAAATGAGTCAATGGTTTTATAGTAAAAGAAGATTTTTTTTTAAACATTCAATAAAAATTCCATCGAAACCTGGACATGAACCATCGTATCAATATGAGACCTAATTCCTAGTTCATTAACTAGATCAATATCTTCAGCCATTGAGGTCCTAGGGGTTACACTGAGTGAATTTCTGGAAGCAGTAACTATTTCGTTAGCAACATTTTTTCCCGACTTTTGTACGATTCTTAGATTTTTGTACGATTCTTAAATATCAAACTTTTGCTGGTAATGATAGCCAACGCGGCTTTTCACCAAGAACGGTTTTAAAACTTTCCGAAATTCGGGAGAATTATTTTGTGTCGTTTCATAACCGAATCGATGTAAGAAATTTCCAATTAAACAGATGAAAACTCCAGACATAATCGAATTTGCAATCAACGCAACTAGAAAGATCAAACACAAGTACATAATTTAAGAAAAAATAGAACTCCCTGGGAATGGGATATGCATGTGTACACAGTGATGAGTAGGTTACCATGGGAATTTGCGACGTTCCTTCAATCCTCCTTTGTTATACAGTGGCGGAAAAAAGTCTACGGCAGCACCTTACTCGTATATTGAGGTTCTGGGTAATTGGAAGCTTTAATCAAAAATCCATTGATGCACATTTTTTCTGTAACGTAAATATATTTATAAACAAAAAAAACAACAACTTTTCATAACAAACTTAAAGAGAAATTCATAAGAACATAAAAAATTGAATGGACAAAAGTCTACGGCAGTCAGTGCTGGCTGACTTATACACAAAAAATTTCCAACTAAACTTATCGGAATTTTTAAAATTATTTGCTTGCTTAATACTTAGTTGGACCCCCTTTAGCATCAATTACTGCTTGTAGTCTTCGGAGCATAGAGGCGACTAAATTACCAGTTTCTGCGGATCTAATTTTCTCCCATTCTGTAATGAGCGCTTCCTTCAACAATTTTTATTTTTTATGCAACATTTCTGAATTTTCCGCTCCAGAAGCTGCCATACATGTTCTAATGAGCACAATTGGGCATTATGCCCAATAGTGCGATACTCTAGATGAAAGAGAATTTTTTTATTTTAAGAAATTTTGTAGAAGAAGTGGTAGAAGGGGTGACGACATTCAACTAATTTTTTCACATCACGCTAAGGTTGCTATCAAAATGGCTCATACAAAATTCAGGATTTAAAAATTTAATAGGTACTGAGAAAATTTATGTATTGGATTTTGTGAAATTGTACAGTTTGTAAGGGAGGTGGTAGAAGGAGAGGCTGGTTCTCTGGAATGTCGAATTTTTGTAAAGTTGTTGAATTGTGTCAAATTGTATGGGATGGGTTAAAAGGAATGAAGCTAATAGTCTACTTTTTTTTTGGTTTTGCCAATAATTCTAAATAAATATTTAGTGCACAATTTCAGCTCGATAGATTTTATACGTACTGAATAAATTTGCTTAGAGTAGTTTGTATGGGAGGTGGTGGAAGAAGAGGGATGACTCAAATAAGTTTTGTACAGTAGAATGAAATCATCACAAAATTATTATATTCCAAATTTCAGATCAATAGCTTTTATGCATTTTGAACAAATCCGTTTATTGTCGAATTGCGAAATTGTGTCATTTTGGGAGGGGCTAATGCTAATCGTCTAATTTTTTTTTGGGTCTTGCTAATAATTCTAAATAAATATTTAGTGCACAATGTCAAATCGATAAATTTTATACGCACTGAGTAAATCAGTTAAGATCATTTTATGAAAAAGTGCAGTTTGTATGGGAGGTAGTGGAAGGAGGAGGAGGAGGACACAAATAATTCTTATACAGTCGAATGAAATCATCATAAAAGTATTATATTCCAATTTTCAGATCAATAGCATTTATAATTTTCGAGAAAATCCGTTTATTAACAAATTGCGAAATTGTGTCATTTTGTGTGGGAGGGGGTAGAAGGAGTGGAGCGATTTGGTCGGTTGTCCTTACTTTTTTGTCAAAAACGACGTATACAAAATTTGAACTTTCTAGCTCAACGCGTTCTCAAGCTAAAGAGGACACGGACGGACATTCGGTTTTGAGATTTTTGAGTGATTATATGAACTTCCGTATAATTCATTTTTTTCTCTGAGCCTTATTTCTTAGCTTTACAAACTTTGTGGCAAACTTATAATACTCTCAGATTTCATCTAGAGTATAAGCACAGGATATGCATCGTATATAACAGCGTATACCATTGTACACAGCCTTGTTACCAGAGCGTACTCGCTTTTTTTTCAGGAAATGAGCAGAGGGTATACGACTTATACCCCGTATACCCTAGGACGACTGCCCTGATTATAACCCTCAAAGAAGATGTCGAGTTGGTCGACCGTATATTAAATAGAAGCGAGCATTTGAACGGGAGGCCAGAGCAAAAATTAAGTGCTGGTGACAACTAAAAACCGCCGCTCAGGATCGTGTTTTGTGGAAGAAACCTGCTTCCGCCTCTAAATGGACTCTTTACGGAAATTGACGCAGGGACTCCGTTCAGTGCAATCATTTCGTTTCCCGTAACTATTTCTTCAGGAATCTGTGTCTTTCAGTAAAAGAAAACCATTCCACTCTTAACTGTAATTACTTTGAAGGACTATTAAGGGATATTTACTGTTCGCGCAATAGATTAAAACTAAACTGTATATGAAATTTCATGTGAATTTTTCTAGACGCTCTTATCGATAGCCCTCGATTATAGTTCAATTGCATTTTTCTGAAAATGTTGAGCTCCCCAAAGATTGGGGCTTAAAAAGAAAACCTTTTATAAACGGGCCATTAGGATTCAGCGATCTTTGGAATATTTTACTAGTTTACGTAACCCTATTCTAAACTTTCAATATTAAATAAATAAATTTATATCAATATTAAATAAATAAATTTATTTTAATATTGTTGGAAATGAAATCCATTTGCAATTCTAACGAGCACAGGATCTCTCTACCCACATCACATCCGACTAACCTAAAAGGTAATGAATTTATTAAGATACTAAACATCTTATCTCTGGTTGTGTATATTTAGGATTTTTGGTCGGACTGTCGAGCTTGACTTCCTTGGAAACGACCTTTGAAAATTTATTTTCGTTGTGAAATACGTTTCGAAGGCTTCATGTTGACTTCTAGGTATATAAAATTCGATATGAGAGAATGAGATGAAAGGCAATTTTCCAACTGTTAACTTATTTAATGTTTGGGCAGCTTATCCCTTGTCAAATTGTCAAATCGAATGAATTTTATTTAACCGAATATGAGATTTCAGGCTTGAATTTTTAATGTAGCATACGTCCGAGCATTACGAAATTTCTAATTCTACACAAGGCCTTAGGAGAGATTTAAGTTAATATTTAAATTTATTTAATATCAACACATGCATAAATTGCAAATTACATTATGTATACGTATTCCTGTATTTGCAACATATTTTTAATTTCTTCAAGTGCTCAGGAAGTTTTCTTTAGGCTCAGAAAAATTTTCCATCAGATATTCCACCTCGTTGCCATTAAAATTTTGAGTGATGATACCAGAATATGGCGTTCAAGAAATAATCGGGTTGACAATGCCCAGATATTCCCAAAGGAGAATCAAAATTGTCCGAAGCTATGTCCTTACTTCAAGAGGAAATTGCATGAAATCACTTTATTCGAGTATCATCTGGGAAATCATCAGATAAACTGATGCTATTTAAAAAAAAACCTCTTGGCTTAATGTAATCCACTTTCTTCGTAAGGAAGAACTACTAAGTTTTTACTGTTTGCGGATAAATTTCTTTCGTAACCCACTAGCATTCTCCTTCACTCAATACTTTAGAGTGACATCAACGAAAGTTTTCAAGTGATTTCGCATAGTTCCAGGAATTCCTGACAGTCTCGTCGTGCATATAACTCCTAATTTACTTAACTGACAATTCTGTTTTAGTTTTGTCCTGGTTTCAAGTGAAACGCCAGCGACCAGAGAGGTTTAGAGAGGTTTTCTTCATCTGGACAGGTTCTCTGTTTCGTAAGGAGTATTTTTAATTAATTTTCTCAATTTCAAATGTCTGGACTTGAAGACGTTTAGAACTGCAATCGAAAGGTGCCCGGAAAGAATGAGATAAATTGCATTGAACTATTCGATGCAGGTGAATGTGTTCGTCCTTTTGACCTAATTAGAAATTGAAATAAGTGTTCTTATCTTTAATTGGACTCTTGGAATGTTTAGTGCAAGGTGAATAGCAGGAGCAGCTGATTCATAATTCAAACTTCAATCAGGTATTACAATTCGTTCATAGTTACTGTTGCGATATGTATAAGAGTATTGAACATTATTAGTTATTACCTCAATCCCTAAGTGAAGCGCAATTTGTCATTGTATTTTACAAGATATGTCCTGCGCCCAGAAATATGCAGAATGATAATTTATGCAAGAACAAGGACGAACTACTCTTCAGCAGATGTAAAAACATTTCGAATATAAATAAGGCAAACAGGAAGTCGGATAGGAAGTGCATGAGAGCAAAAAGTGGCAAACACTGGCCAAATCGTTTAATCAAATCGGGATGCTTGCATGCATCCAAATAATATTCGTCCTAGTAGCATTGTGCCGGGGCGAATGGGAGAAAAGCTATCTCTTAGCCTGCAGTTATTCTCTGCGGAGGACGTTCTTTGGAGCAGTACGTGGTACGTTCGTGTATATCAGAATGTCACCAATCTACCACGTTCTACTTCAGCCGAACCCGAAACCAACGAGAAGGCAGATAACAATGGAAGATATTCGAGATAGCGGTATGACTTTTCAAAATATCCTGTGGTCTTATTCGCTTTATGCTGTATATGAGAGTAGCTTGGCACTGTAATCCGTTGTTGCAATTTTCCGTCGATTTCTCGTGGGAAATTTTGTTGTGTCGCATTTGTTGTTTTTATGGTTTATTTATCTGCTGAGAAAAACTGGGCCAAGTATGTTTGATTTTTTCGAGAGATTTTGCTATTAACCGCGTGATCCGTATTCCCGAACATGATTACGAACTGATACCGGCTGCATTCTAGGAAACATTTTCAATGCTATTGCTAAATGTACATAAATAAGAATACTAAATTGTAGTTTTTAAAGGAGGAGTAATGAGTAAATGTGTTATTACGACAAATTTCATCGCTCATCCAAAAGAAAAAAAAAGAAACTAAACACTTATTAAAATACCAGGAACACGTGAAAGCACTGCGACCTTCCCGACCTATTGTTCGTTTACTGCCCCTTTCTACAATGGCACAACAGCCAAAATCTGGTCTTGGCCTCCTGACTTCAGTTTCCTTAACATTTTTCATTATTTATTGTGGAAGGGTTATTAGACCTTCGCACAACCTTCTGTCTATGAAATTTTCATTTTCGTAGATTGAGGTAACCAAGGTAAGTAGGCAGTGTGCTGGAATTATGTATCGACCGGGATTTGAACTCATGACCTTCGCATTGTAGACCAATATGCTACCCACTAGGTTACACCCTAGTCTTAATGCCCCTTTGTCGTACCATAACGCGATAGCTTTGGCTAATCTAGGTATGTCTAAGGGAGCCATGTTGGCTAGTTCTTCGGTAGTAAGGAAACCTTTTCCTAGAAAATTGTGTCTTGTCCTTGCTACTGGTTCACAGTGACATAGAATGTGTTCTGTCGTTTTTGATTCCCCGAGATGTCGGCAGATGTCAGTTTCAGCTAAACCCATATTTTAGAGGTGGTGGCTTACTCGACTGTTCCCCGCCATTAGGCCGATTAGAGTACTAATAACGCTCTTGCTGAATTTTAGAATATTCTCCACTATGTTTTTTATGCTCAGATGAAATCTAAGAGTATTATAAGTTTGCCACAAAATTTATAACGCAAAGAAATAAGGCTCGGAGAAAAAAATGATACAGAAGCTCATACCTCATCATCATCAATGGCGCGACAGCCCAAATCGGGCCTTGGCCTCCTGAAGTCGTCGCCTCCAATCGTCTCGATCCAAAGACCGCGTCCTCCAGCTGCTAATTTTTAGAATGGCTTTGCTGTCTTCATCAACCGAGTCTTCCCATCGCTTGCGTGGTTTGCCTACTGGCCGGTTACCACTCGCTTTGCCTTTAAGAGCACGTTTGGGGATTCTTCTGTCTTCCATTCACTCTACATGGCCAGCCCACTGCAGTTTACGTAACTTGATGAACGTTAAAGCTTCTGGCTCGTCATAGAGTTGGTACAACTCATGGTTGTATCTTATTCGCCATTCCGTTCCTTCCTTCACAGGTCCCAAAATTTTTCGGAGGACCTTTCTTTCGAATGCGTTAACTGCTTTTTCGGAAGTTCGCGTTAATGTCCACGTCTCGCTGCCATAACAGAGCACAGGTCGTATAATAGTTTTATAAATCCGCAGCTTATTGTTCCTGTGCACTTTCTTGGATTTCATTATTGGAAGTACCGAATAATACGTCTTATTTGCAAGTATTATCCGTCGTTTGATTTCGTCTGTTTCATTACCGTCCTTTGCTAGATTAGCCCCAAGATATATGAAGTTGTCCACACTCTCCAAATTATATTCCGCAATTGTTATGTTTTGTCTGATTGGCGTTCTCCTTCTTGTTTGCGTCATTACTTTTGTTTTGCTTTCATTAATGCGCAACCCGACTTCTTTTGCGGCGGAGTCAAGATTGACAAATACCTCCTTAGCACTAGGGAAGGATCTTGCTAGAATGTTAATGTCGTCAGCGTATGCTACTAGTTGGGTGGACTTGAATAGTAGTGTCCCGTTGGTGTCGACTGGGATTTTTCGGACGACATACTCTAGTGCCAAATTGAAAAGCATAGGGGCTAGACCATCTCCCTGCTTTAAACCACATTCCGTTCGAAAGCTGGTTGTGGAATCTGTTTGTATTCTCACTTGGGATTCAGTGTTCGTCATTGTGAGTCTTGTTGGTCGGACTAGTTTTGGAGGAATTCCAAAGTCAAGCATGATTTGGTACAGTACGCTCCTGTCGTATGTTTGTTTAAAATCTACGAATATTTGGTGCACGTCTGTATTATATTCCCAGCATTTCTCAAGCACCTGTTTCACCGAGAATATCTGGTCTGTTGTAGATCGTCCGGTTCTGAATCCGCCTTGGTATTCGCCAATTATTTCATTAGTATAGGGCTTAAGACGACGTTCAATAATTTTTGTCAGTACTTTATAGGACGTACACAACAATGATATACCTCTGTAGTTCTCACAGCAGAGTTTTTCTCCTTTCTTGTAAATTGGACATATAATGCTTTTTCGCCAGTCGTCGGGTATGATTTCCTCTGCCCAAATTTTGCATATCATGTTGTGCAGTATTTCAGCGACACAGTTTCCACCGTTTTTCAGAAGTTCAACTGGTCGTCAATTCCCGGCGCTTTGTTTCGTTTTTGGTCACATAGGGCTGCTTTGATTTCAGCAAGCGTGGGTGGTATCGATGATGGTTCATCATTGTCAGTTGAGGCTTCAATTGAAATGTTGTCTGTCGTTATCGGTGCTACTGGGATGGGATTCAAAAGATGTTCAAAGTAGGAAGCCCATCTCCTTTTGATTTCTTGTGCGTCGCTGATGATGTTGCCCTCCACGTCTTTGCAGAGACTGGTTTTTGGCTTATATCTTTTTTTTAGATCTTTTACTATTGCGTATGCGTCCCGCGTTTTATTTTTTCTCATGTCGTCGTCCATTTTTTGTATTTTGTCATTATGGTACTTCCTTTGTTTTCGTCTGCAGGTCTTTTTCGCATATCGCCTAAGCTCGTCATATCTTTCTTTTTTGGCTCGTGTTGGTCGTTCAGTAAAAATTTTGTAAGCTTCGTTCTTTCTATCTATTGCGTCGCGACATTCTTGGTCGAACCAATCATTATTTTTTCGCCGTGCCTGATACCCTAATACCTCTTCCGCGGAGGATTTGATGCCGTATCGTATCTTCATCCACGCATTCTCCACTGGCATATTTTGGATATCTTCATATATTGGTGTCAGGTGTTTATTACATGCTAACATGTAAACCTGCGCCACCGTTTCCTCGTTAAGCTTGTCGACATTGAATTTGCGAGCTCTACTCGTTTTCGAATATCCACGACAAGCTATTTTGCATCGATACTTAGCTCTGACTAGATAGTGATCAGAGTCACAATTCGCACCGCGGAGAGTTCGTACATCAAGTATGCTGGATGCAGCCCTTTTCTCAATTAGAACGTGGTCTATTTGGTTGAAGGTGTGACCGTCTGGTGATGCCCACGTTCGTTTGTGAATATCGCGATGTGGGAAGCATATAGAGCTTATTATGATATTTTTGCTGCTTGCGAAATCAATAAGACGTTGGCCATTGTCGTTGGTTATGTCATGGAGACTGTACCCTCCTGTTGTTCCTCTATGAGCCTCCTCTTTTCCGACTTTTGCATTAAAATCGCCTTAGGACAATTTTTAGGTCATTCGAGGGCAGTGAATCATAGGTTGTCTCTAGGGTGGCATAAAATTCGTCTTTAGTTATATCGTCCTTGTCTTCTGTTGGTGCGTGAACGTTGATCAGCCAAGTGTTGGAAAATTTAGTCTTTATTCGGATTGCACACAATCTTTCACTTACTGGTCTGAAGCTCGTGACCTGCTGTTTAAATTTTTTGTCAACGACAAAAGCGACTCCAAACTCTCTGCTTCCCGACAATTTTCCACTTGGATAGATTGTGTGTGATCTCATGTCCATGATTTCGCTACCGAGCCATTTCGTTTCTTCAAATTTCTGTTAAGACCCCCTATAGGGGCATAGGACAGAAACAACTCTCTTCCACAAGGCGCGATCCTGCGCATCGGCTTTAAGCTGTTGCCAGGACTTGTTTATTCCTCTGGCCTCCTGCTCAACTGCTCGCTTCCATGTGTTACATGGTCGACCAACCCGACGTCTTCCTTGAGGGTTATAATCCAGAGCCTGTTTTGCGATGTTTTGCTCTGGTTTCCTCAAAGTATGACCGATCCACTGCCACTTTCGCCGTTGAATCTCAATACCTATTTTAGTCTGGCGAGTTGTACTCCAAAGTTCGTCGTTGGAGATCACTTCTGGCCAGAATATTCCTAAAATGCGTCGGAGGCATTGGTTTACGAAAGTCTGTAGTTTCTTGGTAAGTCGAACGGTCACTTTCCACGTAGTACAACCATATAACAACACGGATTTGACGCATGCGTCAAAAACTCGCAGCTTCGTGCGAAGGGAGATCTCTCTTAACCTCCAGAAAGGGGAAAGGATACCGAAGGCCTGACGAGCTTTATTTAGCCGAGCCTCAACATCCTTTTCGGCTCCGCCGTCCATGCTGACAATGCTTCCGAGATAGCAAAAATCTTGCACCTCTTCCACATCTTGTCCATTAAGAACAATCGGTGTGCTTGCGTTCGAACCCATGTGCATGTACTTGGTTTTACGCACATTTATTTTCAGTCCCGCCTCTTTGCATTTAGAATGCAACGAGCGAACATTTGACTCTAAGTCCGAACGGGTATGTGCAAGCAAACACACGTCATCAGCATAATCAAGGTGACTTAAGATGTTAAATAGTCTCCATTGAAGACCTTTACCTTCCCCACCTTCCAGTGCAGCTTTCAAGATGTCATTTATTACCACCAGAAACAGGGCTGGTGATAATATGCAGCCTTGTCTGACACCCGTTCGCACAGGAAAGCTCTCGGACAGCTCTCCTCTATGCAAGACGCGACACCTTGCATCTTCGTAGGATTCTTTAATCATAGCTATGACCTTATTTGGAATACCTCTCCTACGCAAAGCATTCCATATGTAATCTCGCTTAACGCTGTCGAAAGCCTTCTCGAAGTCCACAAACATGAGATGTAGTGGCGAACCCATTTCGGCTGACTGCTCTAATATTATCCGTAGGGTATTTGTGTGGTCGGTACAAGACGACCCTTTACGGAATCCAGCCTGATAAACTTCGAGAGTGCTCTCGACGACATTACTAATCCTATTGAGAATTACCTTAGCCATAATTTTTGATACGGCAGTAAGTAGACATATACCACGCCAATTGCCACAATCCCGAAGGTCGCCCTTCTTCGGAATTTTCACAATGACGCCCTCCTTCCATTCAGTCGGATATCTTCCATCATTCCACACCTTAGTGAAGAGTGGGAGGAGTATATCGGCTGTTATTTCCGGGTCCGCTTTGAGGAGTTCGGTTGGTAGTCCGTCTATACCTGGAGCTTTCCTTCCCGCCATTGACCGAATGGCGGAAACTATCTCTTCCTTATCTGGGGGATCGTCCCTAATAGAGGATTGTTGCGGTTGGATGTTTGGAAGTTGTTCTGTTTCCGGAATATCTTCATCTGACAAGATGTTTAAAATATCAGAGAAGTATTCCTTCCATCGTCGCAACTGGTGTTCACTCATATTAAGGAGAGTTCCGTTGACATCTCTCACCAGGTGGTTGGCGGTGAAATTCCTGTTCGTCAACTGTTTCATGATTTTAAATAGTGAACCCATATCCCCAAGGTAAGCCGCAGATTCTGCCTTGTTTGCCAGATCTTCAATGGCCTTTCTCTTGTCGCGTCTAACAGCCTTTTTAAGCTGTATATGAGCATCGCGGTAGTTCTGCCTCAAGTCGGGCGTTCGTTGGTTGACATCGGGTTGAGAGATGATTGCCAATTTGGCTTTTTTCCGATTGCCAACCTTGTCCCATGTGTCTTGCGACATTCAGGGTTTCTCACCGCTTTGCGCATATCCCACAGATTCTTCAGCACTAGTTAGAAAAGTGTTTCTGGTTGCTTCCCAATTGGCGTCCAGTGTGCGCATTTCATGTTCACACAATGTGGATGACTTTTCGCGTAGAATGGTGGTGTATTCGAGTTTTTTGTTGGGATCTCTGAGTTTATCCACATTAAGCTTGCGCTTCATTTGAAGAATTTGTGGTCGTCGGATAGCTGCTGTACACAATCTCAAGCAGGCAACCATCAAGTGGTGATCGCTCCCCACGTCAGCTCCACGTTTCGCTCGCACATCGAGGAGACATCTTCTCCATCGGCGACTTATAGCCAAATGGTCGATCTGGTTCTGAGTAACACCGTCAGGGGAAACCCAAGATGTTTTATGATGACTCTTGTGTGGAAAAAGGGTCCCTCCGATGACCATTTGCCGAGTACTACAGAACTCCACAAATAATTCGCCGTTTTCGGGTCTCTTAATCCAAGGTCGTGAAGGGTCGAACCAAGGGTCACCATGCCTCCCCATGACGTGTTCTAGTCCAGTGTTGTCTGATCCAACCTGGGCGTTCATATCTCCCGAGATGATAATAATATCACCTCTTGGAACACGTTCGAAGGTGGCACTCAGTTGGCTATAAAACTCCTCTTTGTCACCAGATGTTGTGGTATTAGTTGGTGCGTAGCACTGCAGAATTGTGACGTTTCTGACACTGGTCCTGAGCCTGACGACGATAATCCTATCCGAGATTGGTTCCCAGCTAATGAGACTGTTTCTCGCTCTCGGCGTAAGGACGAACGCCACACCATTTCTGGCTTCACTTTCAGGGCCAATGTACAGAATAGTGTTTCCGCTAGGGGTTCGTTCTTCTCCTGATCCTGTCCACCTGACCTCGCTCAAGACCAAGATTTGGATGTTATAGTGCTCCATTTCACGGTCGATCACCGATTGGCGGTGCAAGGACCGAGTAACCCCAGCTCTTCCCCCGTCATTCAATGTTCGAACGTTCCAGAAGCCAATCATAGTCCGTTTTCGAATGCCAAAAGTCGTTACCGTAGAATCAGTCCGTATCCGAGGCGGTTATGTTGATGTTGCGTTTTGCCACTTCTTCGAGGAACTCTTTCAGAGCTCCTGTCCTAAATAAGGATCGAACATTCCAAGATCCAATAGAGTAGACCATTTTCCGTTTGCGGGGTCGTTGCCGTTGAGTCCATCCTTTCCGAGGCTGTTCTTCAGGTTTCTGGACAGTGTTCTTTTTCCGGTGATGCGTTGTCGGCGCCTCGCCCAACCCCCGACCTGGAGGACCGGTCCTACTTATTTATTACACCCTAGTAGAAAAAGGGTGGGAGTTTTGAGCTAAATATGACATGTTGGAGTTCTCACAGCTATGCTGCAAGTCCAACTATGCCATACTTTTTGCCTACTTCCTGAGACGCACTGGTGTTACTGGCCATTCAGGTTAACTCCATGTTCCCTCCTCCTTTCTCAAACTGGGCTTGGGACCGTCTATGGCGGAGTTACCTAGCTCATACCTAGTCCTGCCATAAATATTGATACAAGTGTAAACGCGACTTTTTCGGCTGATAACCTAAACGCAGCCCAATGTAACAAATTTGAACAGTTGAT
The DNA here is from genome assembly GCA_963669355.1 of Chorisops tibialis. Classification (NCBI taxonomy): domain Eukaryota; kingdom Metazoa; phylum Arthropoda; class Insecta; order Diptera; family Stratiomyidae; genus Chorisops; species Chorisops tibialis. Next base: position 278,966,906 of record OY770262.1, read on the forward strand.
ATCAAGGAGCAGTGGCGTGGCGTGATTTTATAGCTAGGGGAAGCAATTATTTTGCGCAAACTGCAAGCGCTGCGTCACTATGCATGACTGGACAAGTTTACATCATTATTTGAAACATTTCTACTCTTACGAGGGGGGAGGGGTTGCGGTTTTCGATAATCGATTTAGAATCCTTTCTACATTATTAATCGGAAATAATAAAAATCGATTTTTTTCAATTTTTTAGGTAGTGCTCATCTGAAACCGATTCTTTTCACTCAAAGCACGACAAATATGGGCAATATTGCCAGATCTACCTCTTCACACTTTTCTTCCTGATAATTTAAGAGCTAGAGCTTGCGATTGAAAGCACCGGCTGGAAACAATTGCATTAACGCATCTCTCCTTCGTATAGAAGTGGAACTTTTGCTCGCTGCGAGCGAAAATTTTACTCGTATTGGATAGCGAATATGCGACTAAAAGCAATGATAGGAAGGGTGGAAGCATTTTAATGCGACGCATCTCCTCTTCATATTGAAGTCGAACTTGTAGAAAATTTCGTTCGTATTGGCCGGCGGTCTTGTAAATGTGTTTTTAAAATCGCATCTTTCTCCCTGCGGAAGGCTTTCAACTTTCGTTGGTCAAAAAAAAGCGTGAGAAAAAAGCTGTCCTGATCATGTAAATGCTCTAAACAGTGGTACATAAAAATAATACGCGCTTTCTTTTAAAGAAATTTTTAAATAAATTTTCATATCCGTACTGATTTCAGTTTAGATTTTCTAAACTGAATAAAGGGCAAAACGTAAGGGAGCATTGCTTCTTTGCATCTATGGACGCCACGCCACTGTCAAGGAGGATATATAAGATGGAGTGCTTGATAGGCTGTCTCATGTGGGAATACTTTTTGATTCGGAAATTTTCGAAAATTGTGTCCAAGCTTAACTTGTCTTCAATTTTTTGCAAAAAGAAATACCATAAATTGTATTCTCTCTTGGTTGCTAATATTCAGTCCAGTCAGTAACAAATTCATTTTCAGTACAATGGTGCTGTTTTATTTCAGAAATCTTTATTTTTTCAATTTTTATTAGTTTTTTGGTTCGTGTCTAAGCTAAACACTTTGGCAACGAACAATTTAACGCACGACAGAGATAGTTGCATTGGGTTTAAGTATGTCAAACAAGTATAGCGAAACAATTCTTTCGAAAATTTGACAATTGTTTTCGGCAATTTAACGCGGAACAGAGATAGTTGCATTGGGTTTATGTATAACAGACAAGAATAGCAAAACGGTTTAGAGGATTCCGCCAGTAAGGGAGGGAATACTTTCATTCCGATTTTCTTACAAGACTTGATATGTGCTCTACAAACCCGTCAAACCATTTCAGTATAGCTTAACCCGTCATGAATGGAATGGACCGACAAAGAGAACCGTATTGCTGTTATTGCTCTTCATAACTGCTCGTACTTTTGATTTATTAAAAATGTTGAATATGACTCGTGTTTTTGTGTATCGTACTGTTAAGTTGTTTGCTGATATTGGAAATGTAAACGACTCTAAAAGATCTGGCCGGCCTTGCACGACTCGTACGCCACAGGCCATCAATGCTGTGAGGTCACGAGTCAAACGAAATCCTGTCCGCAGACTAGAAATCGTGACTCGTGAAATGGATATAGCGCCGAGAATCATGAGCCGCATCATTAAGCAAGACTTGGGACTTTCAAACAACAAACAGGACAGCGCCTTACCGTTGAATTAAAAAAAAATCGAGACACCTGTTATCGCTGTACGGTAAAGAGAATTACAAAAAAAATCATGTTATCTGACGAAAAAATCTTTAACACGTACAAAACTTTTAATAAGCAGAATAATAGGGTGTATGCACGATCCTTCAAGGAAGCCAGTGAACTAATTCCAAGGATTGAACGAGGTCATTATACCGCATCAGTGATGGTTTGGTGGGGAGTATTCTATGACGGCATCACTTCCTAACATTTTTGTGAAAAGGGTGATAAAACAGCGGCAAAAAACTATCAGCGAAACATTTTCAGGAATGTAGTGGATCGCTTGAATCAAACCATGATCCAAAACAAACCATGACCCAAAACAAACCATGAACATTCCATCAAAACGCTGCGCCCGCTCATAAGGCCAAAACAATTCAACAGTGGCTTGCAGATCATGTAGAGACTTCCGTGACGTAGTGGGGATCGTGCTTGCTTGACAGTCAATATTTCGTGGGTTCAAGTCCCACTCCAGACAGTGGGATTTTTTAAACACGAATTTCAGTTGCTACTGGCGATGAAAAATTATTCGAAATAAAATTGGCAAACGGTGTAAAAGTGAAACAGTTTCATTTCAAGAAGGTCTGTATACTCAGTAGATGGTTTCTGTTCGATTTCCATCATTCAGTCCCCCATAACATCTGCAAATATTTGTCAGTAGCAGCTAGTACGACTGAAAATATATCACTATGCTATTTACGGTCGTTCTCGCTCCCCGACTGAATGGAAGGAGAGCGTCATTGTGAAAATTCCGAAGAAGGGCAACCTTAGGGATTGTGGCACTTGGTGTGGTATATGTCTACTTGCTGCTGTATCGAAAATCATGGCTAAGGTAATTCTCAATAGGGTTAGTGATGTCGTAGAGAGCACTCTTGAAGTTTATCAGGCTGGATTCGTCTTGTACCGACCACAAATACCCTACGGATAATATTGGAGCAGTCAGCCGAAATGGGTTCGCCACTTCATCTCATGTTTGTGGACTTCGAGAAGGCTTTCGACAGCGTTAAGCGAGACGGTGCGAACGGGAACAGACAGGGTTGCATATTATCACCAGCCCTGTTTCTAGTGGTAATGAATGACATCTTGAAAGCTGCACTGAAAGGTGGGAAAGGTAAAGGTCTTCAATGGAGACTATTTAACATCTTAAGTCAGCTTGATTATGCTGATGACGTGTGTTTGCTTGCACATAACCGTTCGGACTTAGAGTCAAATATTCACTCGTTGCATTATAAATGCAAAGTGGCGGGATGAAAATAAATGTGCGTAAAACTAAGTACATGCACATGGGTTTGAACGCAAGCACACTGATTGTTCTTAACGGACAAGATATTGAAGAGGTGCAAGATTTGTGTTATCTCGGAAGCATGGGCGGCGGAGCCGAAAAGGGTATTGAGACTCGTCTAAATAAAGCTCGTCAGGCCTTCGGTATCCTTTCCCATTTCTGGAGATTAAGAGAGATCTCCCTTCGCACGAAGCTGCGAGTTTTTGACGCATGCGTCAAATCCGTGTTGTTATGTGGTTATACTACGTGGAAAGTGACCGTTCGACTTACCAAGAAACTACAGACTTTCGTGAACCAATGCCTCCGACGCATTTTAGGAATATTCTGGCCAGAAGTGATCTCCAACGACAAACTTTGGAGTACAACTGGCCAGACTAAAATAGGTATTGAGATTCAAAGGCGGAAGCGGCAGTGGATCGGTCATACTTTGAGAAAATCAGAGCGAAACATCGCCAAACAGACTCTGGATTATAATCCTCAAGGAAGACGTCGGGTTGGTCGACCATGTAACACATGGAAGCGAGCATTTGATCAGGAGGTCAGAGGAATAAACAAGTCCTGGCAACAGCTTAAGGCCGATGCTCAAGATCGCGCCTTCTGGAAGAGAGTTGTTTCTGTCCTATGCCCCTATAGGGGGTCTTAACAGGAATTTGATTGAGTTTTATAATCTGACGAATTTCCTGCCTCGATCACAATTGCGGTTGTCGTCTCGTTTCGACTTTGACTCTCGAGAGTCGTGACGTTTCGATTCGAAATTCGCATTGCCTAAGCCAAAGCCCTCTATAGTAGAAAGCCGAGTAACTGAATCCAACAACAACACGTTGGAGTCATAACAAACATGACAGTTCCATACAAATTCGCTCGCTTTTGTATGGAGCAGACACGGCGGGCTTCGTAAGAATCGCGATTATTCTTAAATGGAGTGTTAAAGATAGTTCAGCTTTACAAGGTACTTTATTAATAGTGCCCGGCGTTTAATTATTACACGTTGGTATCAGTGCAATAGATTTTTAATTGAAAAAAGTGCGATCTCGGTTTCTCCCACCGAAGAGAATCTGTCACTCATATTGTGCAGAGTTACCCGGTTAATTTTCACACGGAAAATTATAGAATTTTAGTTATTACGAAAAAGTATGCACTCGCGTAATATTTCCGTGCTTAATTTGATTTAATTATGCTTTTGTGTTGTTTCCGGTAAATCGTCTTTTTACGACAAAATTGTATAAAAATAATACAGGTGATCTTTTGAAATGGAAAAATCCATGACGTCACACCAGCTGGAGTCATTCAAGATGGCCGCTACGTCAGTTCTGCCCAGCTTGAGATGTAGAAAGCCTTGCCTAAGCAGATCGATACTGGTCATTAGCATTGCCATATCGATTCCGACATCGTGCTGTGAAATTGTGAATATTGACCTTTATTTGACTATTGTGACTTGCAAAAACTGTCAAAGCTGTGAGCAGGAAGCTGTAGGCTCTGCATCTTGTAAATTTTCAGACACCGGCTCGACCAACTCACTAAGCATATTCGACGACTCTACATCGACGTCACTCATTGTCGGCAAATGGTCAGGAACTGGGTCTGCTGCCTTATTGAGCCCAAATTCATGCCCCGGAGGATTGAACGCAATGTCCAAATTAAAATTCTAACAACGCTTTCCTCTAAAGTTGTTAAAATCCAAATTTTATTGGGACCACCGCCTGTGGCACGAAATTCCGACTTGTTGATCGAAAGCTTCTTCCTGACTTTGAATTTCAAATCACTCCAGACCTAAAAATTTACAGATTTTAGCACAATGAAATTGTTTTTATTTATTTCCATCCAGTGCCATCGCGTGATGGAGGACCCAAGCAGTTCAAATCCTCTGCGAATTTCGTCCACCGATCTTTAACTTCGTTTTTGAAATTGCCGCCTCTTTTTTGGAAGCCGCGAGCAATATCTCTATTTTCGTCCATTAAATGGACCAACAAATCGAATTGCTTCTTATTTGTTATTTTCATTCTAAAAAATATAACGTTTTTATTAATTAAACATCAAATTTAAAGTACTAACTTACATTTTTTCGATTCAACTGTTCCTTTTCCTTTCGTAGACTGCTCGGATTTCCTTCAGTTATACGTCGAGCTCTGTGTATTAGGGTCTTCAGTACGCCTGTTTTCTGGCTTGGGTGGTGATGTGAATGAGCGTGGAGATATCTGTTGGTGTGAGTTTGTTTCCTGTATACCCCGCAGCTTAGCGACGTATCATTCCTTTCGACGAGCACATCCAAGAATGGCAGTTTCCCGTTGCTTTCTGTTTCCATGGTGAACTTAATTTTCTCGTGGTGTAAGTTCAGGTGTGCTAAGAATTTGTCGAGCTCTTCCTTCCCATGTTGCCAAATGATGAACGTGTCATCCACATAAAACTACCTTACATCCAGGGTACGACGGATAAGATTGGAAAAATCCTTCGAAAATCCAACATCAAAACAACATTCACTACCCCGACTACTATCCGAGGGATTTTAGGAAACCAAACAAGGATCAACGAGCACCAACGATGCACACGGAAAAATCAAATACAGTCATCAGCGATCGCGGAACATGCAACGACAGAGGACCATACAATCGATTTCGACAATGTGCAAATTCTGGCCAGGACAAATCAATATTACCAACGAATAGTACGAGAAGCAATAGAAATTTCGAAGCATCCACAGAACTTCAACCGAGACATCGGATACAAGTTATCAGCAGTTTGGCTACCTGCCTTAAAATTCGGTAAGAACAAAATCCGTACCCACAAATCCTTAACTAATTTAACTACCTGATACTAATTAATTAACCTTAATTAACTAATTTAACCTTAATTACCCTTCCTTCTATATAATAATTGTATTTTGTAATTGTCGATCAGTTTGATAAAGGTCTCAGCAGAGACCGAAACGTCACGAATAATAAAGCATAACAGTGTAGAATCCGGAAATCTTTTCTTTCATTTCAAAATGCACTGTGAAAACATTCACCAAACCACAAGAGTTTGATATTCTTCGGGTTGGAAGTCGTCTTGAAGAATCAACCTTACCGTATGAGTAAAAGCATCCAGCGCTCCTGCCAGAAGTAAGTCGTTTAGCACTTTTATTGGTACGGGATGCACATAAAGAAACACTGCACGGAGGCTGTCAACTGATGGCCGCATTTCTGACAACGATTTTGGATCACGAATTTGCGACTTGCAGTTCACACGCATAATTCCCGATGCATACCTTGGATGCACATAAAGAAACACTGCACGGAGGATGTCAACTGATGGCCGCATTTCTGACAACGATTTTGGATCACGAATTTGCGACTTGCAGTTCACACGCATAATTCCCAATGCATACCTTGCGTGCGACTGTCAACTGATGGCCGCATTTCTGACAACGATTTTGGATCACGAATTTGCGACTTGCAGTTCACACGCATAATTCCCGATGCATACCTTGGATGCACATAAAGAAACACTGCACGGAGGATGTCAACTGATGGCCGCATTTCTGACAACGATTTTGGATCACGAATTTGCGACTTGCAGTTCACACGCATAATTCCCAATGCATACCTTGCGTGCGACTGTCAACTGATGGCCGCATTTCTGACAACGATTTAGGATCACGAATTTGCGACTTGCAGTTCACACGCATAATTCCCAATGCATACCTTGCGTGCGACAACGACAGAACATGGCTGAACAATTAATTGATGGGAAACCTGCCGGCAGATCGCGCGAGACAATGTTCGCTATTTGAACACTCGGGCGTCGATTACGCAGGACCATTTGAGGTGAAGGTACGTGGCGGCAAATGCCGGATTAAAGAGGAAAAATACGTTGCAATGCTGCAAATTATGGAGCGACAATGGTACAAACTTTGTAGGAGCAGAAAAAGACCTTTCGCAAATGGTCAGTAGTTGGGTCGACATAGATTCCGAAGCATATAACAAGCTCTGCGCCACATCAAGGTGGCTTATGGGAGGCGGCAGTGAAGTCAATGAAGTATCACTTACGACGTCTTATCGGAAAACAGATCCTAACGAGCAGTGACTTGCAGACTGTATTGGCGCAAATAAGCGCAGTATTGAACTCACGTCCACTTACAGCTCTCACAGAGGATTTAAATTTTCTAACACCAGGCCATTTTTTGAGCGGTAGATCGATGATTCCACTGGCATCAGGCGGAGTTTTTCGCTGCCACTGGCGATCGAGTATGAGGACAATAGCTGACTCGGACACTGAAATTAAGAGTAAGTACAGTCCAGTCCAAATAAGGTCATAGCTATGATTAAAGAATCCTACGAAGATGCAAGGTGTCGCGTCTTGCATAGAGGAGAGCTTTCCTGTGCGAACGGGTGTCAGACAAGGCTGCATATTATCACCAGCCCTGTTTCTGGTGGTAATAAATGACATCTTGAAAGCTGCACTGGAAGGTGGGGAAGGTAAAGGTCTTCAATGGAGACTATTTAACATCTTAAGTCACCTTGATTATGCTGATGACGTGTGTTTGCTTGCACATACCCGTTCGGACTTAGAGTCAAATGTTCGCTCGTTGCATTCTAAATGCAAAGAGGCGGGACTGAAAATAAATGTGCGTAAAACCAAGTACATGCACATGGGTTCGAACGCAAGCACACCGATTGTTCTTAATGGACAGGATGTAGAAGAGGTGCAAGATTTTTGCTATCTCGGAAGCATTGTCAGCATGGACGGCGGAGCCGAAAAGGATGTTGAGGCTCGGCTAAATAAAGCTCGTCAGGCCTTCGGTATCCTTTCCCCTTTCTGGAGGTTAAGAGAGATCTCCCTTTGCACGAAGCTGCGAGTTTTTGACGCATGCGTCAAATCCGTGTTGTTATATGGTTGTACTACGTGGAAAGTGACCGTTCGACTTACCAAGAAACTACAGACTTTCGTAAACCAATGCCTCCGACGCATTTTAGGAATATTCTGGCCAGAAGTGATCTCCAACGACGAACTTTGGAGTACAACTCGCCAGACTAAAATAGGTATTGAGATTCAACGGCGAAAGTGGCAGTGGATCGGTCATACTTTGAGGAAACCAGAGCAAAACATCGCAAAACAGGCTCTGGATTATAACCCTCAAGGAAGACGTCGGGTTGGTCGACCATGTAACACATGGAAGCGAGCAGTTGAGCAGGAGGCCAGAGGAATAAACAAGTCCTGGCAACAGCTTAAAGCCGATGCTCAGGATCGCGCCTTGTGGAAGAGAGTTGTTTCTGTCCTATGCCTTAACAGGAATTTGACAGTCCAGGGCAGAGCTCTACCGCTTGCTATCGAACAATGATGATTATTAAAATCTTAGCAGTGAAACCATTTGGGTGTTTTACTGGAGATGATTATCCTGTGTAGAACAGGACAGCTTTGTTCGTAAGCATTTATAATATTATTTACGAGTTTGTTCGTTATTTGATCAATGCAGTCTGGGATGATTATTGATTCTTCTTCTAGGATTGACTGGTATTCAAGTTGGTACGTTTAGGGTTTCTGTACCGGCCTATATAGCCTAATGAAGTCTTAACATCAAAACAGATATCCCTATGATCTGACAATGGAACCTCTTTTGATACGCGCCAATTGGGTTGCAATTACGATGGTGATAGAACCGGGAGCAACGAATTTATTATTAAAAATAAAACAGTTTTATTAAAATTAGAGTAACATAAAAATTTATTTCGTCTTTTGCTTCTTCGTCGCCTTTCTCACCTTATTCTTAAGCGCCTGTACATCGATCCGATCGCTACTGTCCTCGTTACGCTTCCCCTTGCCCTCTTCGGGCGGAACGAAGTCCTTATTTCTGCGCTCTTCCTGCTTCTTGGCAGCAGTCGCTTGCTTCTCCTCTCGTTCCTTGTTCTTCTTCGCTCGTTTCTGTTCGTCCTTGAGGAAATATTCGCCGGAAGCGAGTTCCTTGTCGATCTTGCTCTCGGGTTGAGCCGGCGGGAACGGTGTGTACTCCTTCTTAACATTCTTATTCTTCGGCTGCTTCCGCTTGCTTATGTTCTTGTTCTTGAATTTAGGCAGGAATCGCGACCAATCCTCGCCGGCAAGTTTCGGGTTCTTCATCAGTTCGCGCTTGATCATGAGCGCCTTAATGTTGTAAATGGGGTGCACGTTATTCATCGTTTCGATGACGATGTCGCGCACCTGTTGCAGTCCCTTGTATGGTCCCAGCGCGGCCACTGTAGTACCCTGAACGAGAACGTAGCAGCCGGTCAGCAGTTCGATCGATTTCAGCGTGGCGCCGTTTGGTCCGATTATGCGTTGCCGTCGCTTGACAAATTTCTCACGCTTCCGCACAAGATTCCCGATTTTTATGATGTCGCAGCCGGTGTCGTCCTGCAGAACACGCACGGCTTGCTCGTAGGGGACGCTGCGCGCGAGCAGCTTGATCAAATCGCGCGCCTTGATGATGATGTACGGGTCCCAGGTTTTCCGTGTCGTCTTCACGACCATGCTGCCCTCGACGAGGTCCAGCTCAGCCTTGATGTTGTGTTCGGCGAGAATTTTCTGGACCAGCGGCCAGCAGTCCTTCAAATACTTTTCGCGGTACTTCGGGAAAAGGGTGGCGAAGGTGCTCTCTTCGATGAGTCCGCCTGGATTGTCTTTCGGTTTGAATTCGGGGATTTTCATGCTCCAGGCATTTTCCACGGGCTCAGTCGACGTCGGTGATGCTTCTTCGTCGTCACTCATTTTCAAAATCACGAATTTCACGCAACGAAATAAACGCGAATGTCAAACACGTGTGGAGAACTGTCATTCGAAAAAGTCAGTTTTCAAAACAGTCGTGAAGTTGGCACTGTATCTTCCGCGTGCGTTCAAAGCTAGAGTCACTCTATGAAAAAGAAAGAACAAGGCACCTGGTAGAAGAGTCTGGGCACCTTGTCAGATGGGGCGCTTTTTATTTTTGAGTTCGAAAACCGATTCCTAAATGTGGGTGAGAATGCATGTAGTATTATTTGTAGTTCCTTATTTCGACGCGAGTGCCGCTGGCATAGGTGCAATTTCGAAATTTGACATTTGAAATTTGACAGATATTGTTTTGTTTACATCTTTTTTTTTCGATTTCTTGTTAGGTCGATCTACTCACAGGAATTAAAGAAAAATAAAAAGTCTAATAATTCCGGCACCGGGGCTGACGCAGTGTATTGGGAGCTTTTCGAGAAAGTCCTCGACTACACCTACGCCAAGGTGATCCAATCAGAGTCCGAGTACCATCCAGTCCTTTTCTCCAAGGGCTCGGTCCAACACCTCAAGATGATTTCTGCGAACGTCAGCGTTGAACGATTCGGAGCTTGGAACATTCCAGCAGATTTAGATTTCATCGCAAGAGTACGAGGAATCTGGGAAGAGTCAGGTGGAACAGAAATGCAGAAGCAGAGGCGAATTATTTTAAATAAAATATCGACCAAAGTAAATTATAATTAAATCTCTTTCGTTTAAACAAAACATGGAACTTTATTCGCGTATTTGAATTACATTTCCTTCTTTACTTCTCTGGTTTGAGCATGTCGCTGTCTGCAACCATTTTCTGGTAATAAAATCATATAAAATCGTACCAAAGTCGCAACTATAAAATCCTTACCTTAATCGCATCGATATTCTCGGTCCAGTTCGCAATATTCTGAACAGGCTGGATCAAAAAGCTCTTGACTTTGCTTACGTTCTGCTGGAAGATAGCCAGAACATCTGCTACGAAAATGGCTGCGCACTTTTCGCGCCAGCAATCGTAGTCGGTGGCCATTCCTACGGTCCCGTACAATAATCAAGCCTCTTTAGCTAGAACTACTTTTGGTACGGTCATCATATTAACCAAATCTCCGCCAAATTGTCGGAACATCAGACTCTCGGCTTTCGAAGAGAAAAGCAGTCCTTAGATCTTCACAACCGTTCCTTTCGGATGCACATTGTATCCGAGCTCTTTGGTAGTGTCGATTAAAATTTAACTGGTCTTCGGGCAGTAGGCCGGATGCATGGGCAAATGACAAATGCCCGTTGGAGAATCTTCGGCAGCATCGTAGAACGTCTACGGGCGAAGGATTCTCAGATTCTCTCCGGATCTGCTCGTTCCGATTTGTCAAGATATAGGGATCATTAAGACCAGACCCGCCGATGATTCCAATCGAAAAATTGTCAATAAAAACTTTTCATACCACAATTGCAAATCGAAGGCATAAACTGACCTTTAAACTTGGCGCCATATCGCTTGTTTCTCTGCTGTCTCGTCGAGATATTCCAAAATAACTATTGCAATAAGCCTAATTAGCTTATTTACTTTGTTGCGTTGCCTGTTGTCCATCTTGCAATGCACTCACTAATGAACTGTACACGACTGTTGTGCGAACGATTTTTGGTCAGTTGGCAGTCGTTTAGTAACTAAATTACTCGTCACTCGACTAAATTACTAGCCTAGTGCGAACTAGGCTTAAGACTACAATGTATGGCTCAATATCTACGGTCCCCACTTCGGTTTCCTGGAATGCTTAAATTTATGATAATTTACGGAAATAATTAGAGTTTTTCACTTACCTTCGCCGAATGTACAAAATGACACACACATCGTGACACTTCTCTTGACATTTCTTTACTAAAAAAGAACAAAACTAAAGTTCGAAATTACAGTCCTGATGCGTATGTGTGCGTGCAACTTTTCATGATTTTAACTCGCGAATATCTTTAATTTGCAGTACTTTTAAGTGGTGAAAATTGGTAGGTTTCACGTTCTAATGAACGGATTGCAATCGCATTACCTTACTTATCGCACGCTGGAAAATAGCAGTGCGCTTTTTCAAATTTAACGGAAAGCTGGTTATTTGAGACAAAAGGCGAATTGAAAAAATTTCTTTGGGTCAAAATTGAGGCAAAGGGCGAATTCGTCCTTCCACCTTGGCCGAACTGTAGTACGTCTTGTTCTTTCTTTTTCATAGAGTAAGTAACTCTATTCAAAGCGGCTGTTGAACTGCCATATCGACGATTAAAAGAAAACAAAGAAACTGCCATGGCAAAGCGTCAAAGTCAGCTGTTTGTAGAACAAGGGGAGTTTTTTTTTGGTCGTCTCAAAGTTTACAAACAAAATTTCCGTGGTTTTTTTTAACTAGAAAAATTAATACAGCTCCGTGATGGATGTCATCGATAAAATCGCAGCGGATGCAAGTCTGCGCGATGACAATAAATCGGAGGGCAGCTCTACGCCCAGCATGGAACGGAGCTTTGAAAACTGCAAGGTACGTCGCAAAATCCGTCCACACAAAAAAAAGCGCTACCCGATGACGAATTTTCCGCAATTCACTGTTAATTTTAGGAGCTCTGCATTCACGACGGCACGCTGCTTAAAAAGGCCAGTGCCGAATTCATGGGCGACTTGAATACGAGCGGTGCCCTCAAGCTCGTCCAGCACAACTCGAACAAGCTGTGCATCGAGTGGCGACCGAACGAGAACATTTTAATCACCGACGAGGGGTCGTCGGTTGACCAGGAGGACTGGTCATTGGTCGACACGATAAAGAAACGCCATCGAACTGTCTCGGAGAGCAAAGCGTTCAACACGAAGTACGAGGGTCCGTCGAAGCCGCGATGCCTTGAAGTGCCTCTGTCCGACCTCAAGTACATCGAGGTTCTGTCCAAAGGTCAGACGATCCGATTGATCAAGAAGTGCGACAGTTCGGTGCACAGCGAGTATTTCTTCCAGCACGGCAATGCCGATATGTTCGTCAAGGATCTGCAGCAGCGCAAGGTTGTGGCCCGGGCGCTGGGGCATCGGCACTTGTTCGAAGTCTTGGACGCAGACACGGTCAAGCTGAAGAAAACATTCGAGGAGCTTCAGATCGACGATATCAAGGAGTCCGGCGGCTGGCTGACGAACGTGGTTTGGAAAAATATGGAGTTCTTAGCGAAGGTCTCGGACTACGTGCAGCCGCAATTGCCGCAGCGTAATCCGTCGCCCAACAAGAGCGAGGACTACGAACTGCTCAATCAGGAGAAATCAGACTTGGACTCGTCGAAGGAAGTTCAGATTCTACGGCAACCGGAAAATCGCGATACAACTGCACCTGTTTTGCCACAACGAAAAATAACACCAAGAGGTATGTTGGGGTTTTTTTTAGTTTGGACTTTGAAGCTGGGTGTAGCGTAGTATTTTCATCTACAATGTGAAAGTCGTCAGTTCAAAAATTACAGTTAACTGTCTGTATGAGTATAACTGGACCATGTTACTGAAAAAAAAAATTGGATTGTGAAGGACCAACCACCTCTTCACAAAAATGTTGAGAAAGCCAATGTCCGATTTGGCTCTAATGCCATTGAAGAAGAAGAAATTTAGATGTATTGGGCGGTACGCAATTTAACTAAAAACAAAATGATTAACGGAATGAGTAAATTGTCTGCCACTATTTGGTCAATGGCGGGAAAGAAAGCGACTGATGCTCTGCTACTCTTGGGGTGTGTTTATTATTCGTGACGTTTCGGTCTCTGCTGAGACCTTTATCAAACTGTTTAATAAAGGTCTCAGCAGAGACCGAAACGTCACGAATAATAAAGCGTAACAGTGTAGAATCCGGAAATCTTTTCTTTCAAATTGAGTTCTATTATTAAGATAGGCCAGTCAAGTAAGGATCCTGTCACACCAATTTTTTGTAACTTTAAAATCAGGACATGGTGATCAACGCTGTCGAACGCTTTGCTAAAGTCGGTATATATTGTTCCGATTTGATGTCCATTTTCAAGTGCACAGAGCATTAATTGCATTGAAAATTGTTTAACTTGGCTTGTTGGCAATTTTAATCTTAGTAAGTAAATCTTTGGGGCAAAAGCTTTAACTCAACTTAAACTACAATTTTACAATATTTGACAAACCTTTTCATAATCGTTTTCTTTCAAATTTCCAGGATCTGCTCTAACCGAAAAGCAATGGTGTGAATTTCAAACTGAAGATGGCCGAATTTCCGATGCACAACGAGTCAAGGAAATCATTTTCCGTGGTGGAATCGAAGACCACTTGCGCACAGAAGTATGGAAGTACGTTCTCAACTACTATCTCTGGGACGATACGACTGCCGAACGAACGGAACGCCGACGCCTTAAATCCACAGAGTACTACCAGATGAAAGCCCAGTGGCTCTCAATGTCTGTCGCACAGGAACGAAATTTCTCCGGCTATCGCGACCGAAAGTGCCAAATTGAGAAGGACGTGAAACGCACGGATCGCACCCATGACTTCTTTGCCGGCGAACAAAATCCAAACATTGCCCTGCTCCAAGACATCCTGATGACGTACGTCATGTACAATTTCGACCTTGGGTACGTGCAGGGCATGAGCGATCTGCTCGCTCCGATTCTGTCCGTAATGCGAAATGAAGCGGATACGTTTTGGTGTTTCGTCGGTTTCATGGACATCGTTTTCTCGAATTTCGACATCGATCAGGCCGGTATGAAGCGGCAACTGAACGATCTCAATCATCTTATACAATTCTGCAACTATGAACTGTTCGAATATCTTAGAGATCACGGATCGGAAAATATGTATTTCTGTTTCCGATGGCTGTTAGTTTGGTTCAAGCGGGAATTCTCCGCCGAGGATATTATGGAACTGTGGGAAGTTTTATGGACCGGACTGCCGTGTCCCAATTTTCATCTGTTCGTAGGTGTCGCAATACTCGATGCACAAATGCAAACAATTATGGAGAATAAATTCGAATTCAACGAGATATTGAAACATGTCAACGAACTTTCGATGAATATTGACCTGTGGAGCACATTGGAAGTAGCCGAAGCAATTTACGTGCAAATCAAGGAATCAGATTGCTTGCCGAACGAAATTCGAGTTATTATGGGCGAGGAGCCCATGTCCAAGTCGAGCGAGCTTAGCGAAAACGAGAACGAAGAGAGTTTCGACGAAATTGTCAACGAACTGACCAAAGAGGAGGAGGAGGAGCGACAACGAAAACTCGACGAGGCATGCGATCAGTCCATGTTCATGTCCTACATGTAAGTTTCCATAGGTTTAATAGAATAGAGAGTTGGAATTTTGCGGGGCTCTTTAGGATGAGTAATTCGATTCGCGCCGTTCTATAGTGAGAATAAAAAAATAGTTTTACGATTTCTTCTTTATTTTCTTTTCTTTTTTTTGTGATTATTTTCAATGGCAGCAGCCGTGTATTTTTTATTGGATTAAAACAAAAATTTTGCACTGTACGTTAGATGAGAAATTTCTTTTCATGATGTTTACCATTGAGTATTTTTTGACAAAAGAATGCTCCACCAGAAGTTTAAGTTGAAATTGTCAGATGTAAAACGTAATATCGTAAGTTTGGACATCTAATAACAACATAACCTTGAAGTATTAGTGACTCCGTATCAGCATCACTTAATTTTGTTCCTGCGAAAGTGTCAAGTTTTGTGCCGAATAAGCGTCATTTGCAGGAACTTGTGATTTATTTCTTTAATTTGAAGAAATCTGCAGTTGAGGCGCATCGATTGCTTGTAGAAGCATATGGTGCGACTGCTTTAAGTGAAAGAAGTTGTCGTAAGTGGTTTCAAAAGTTTAAAAACGGTGAGTTTGACGTGGAAGACAAAAAACGTAGTGGAAGACCGAAAGTGTACAAAGACACGGAATTGGAAGCATTATTGTAGAAAGATTCGTGCCAAAGGCAAGAAGAACTTGCACTTACCTTAGAAGTGACTCCACAAGCAATTTCATATCGTTTAAGATCATTGTAAATCATTCAAAAACAAGGAAATTGGATTCCATATGAACTGAAGCCGAGAGACGTTGAATGCCGATTTTGCATGTGTAAAATGCTGCTTGCCAGTCATAAAAGAAAGGGGGGTTTTGCATCGTATATACGATAACCCAAAGAAGAGAAAATCATGGGGAGCACCTGGTCATGGTTCAACATCGACAGCCAAACCGAATATTTATGGGAAAAAATTCATGCTGTGTATTTGGTGGGATCAGCTTGGTGTCGTGTATTACGAGTTGCTCAAACCGGGCAAAACCATCACTCTCTACCGAACACAATTAACAAGATTGAGCCGAGCACTCAAGGAAAAACGTGCTCATGACTACTTCAGACACGACAAAATTATTCTTCTACATGATAATGCTCGTCTGAATGTTGCGGCGCCGGTCAAAATCTAATTGGAAACACTTCATTGGGAAGTCCTACGCCACCCGCCATATTCACAGACATTGCCCCTTCTGATTATCACTTGTTCCGGTCGATGGCACATGGCCTATCTAAGCAGCGCTTTACATAATATGAAGATACTAAAAATTGGGTCGATTCGTGGATAGCCACAAAAGATGAAGAGTTCTTCCGACGTCGTATCCCAATGCTGCCAGAAAAGTGGCGAAAAAAGTAGTGGCTAGTGATGAACAATACTTTGAATAAAAGGTAATGTACCGTTCTTTCACAATACATTCCTAATTTTTGATAGAAAACGGCGGAAACTTATTTGTACTCCTAATATTATTTACCGAGCGAAGCAAGCATAAAAAGCTGAGGCCGTAAAGAACCAACTCAACAACAAAGTAACCAGTTATCATTTGCGTGACGTTCATTGATGCAAGGGAAGCATTGTTTCCCTTACATTTTGCTTTCTATTGAGTGTAGAAATACTGAATTCAAAACGGAACGAATATGTAACATTTATTTGTTTGATTTGTTTATTTAAAAAATCTAGAAAAAAAAACTTATGCTGTACACACACTCTTCGTGCTTCAGGACAGCTTTTTTCTGACCCTTTCTATGATCGATGAAAGCCCAGGAAAAAATCGGTGAGATATGATTTGAAAAATGCATACACAAGACTTGCGGCCAATTTTCGCGCTCGACTCCATTAAATTTGACTTCTACTGGAAAGGGAAATGCGCTACGGTATTCGCTTTCAGTCGCTAGCCATCGCATTCCTTTACTCTAACTATTGCCAGTATGGAAATTTGTGTACTGATCGAAAAACTGTCAAGAAAGAATAAATCTGAACATCTTTTTTGTACGCCCTTACTGTTTTTATTACGTAAATAAAAAATACAGGTTTAAGCTAAAGATTTTGTTAAATTTTAACAGTCTTAAAGTTTATATTCAACAAATGACGGTTGAAGGGCTTATTAAAGAAAGATATCGCTTTTTTTTTTTTTAAGGAGCCGAACACAACTTAGCGGGTTACCCTTTAATGCAATGCACAGCTGTGTCGGTGAAGGAATTGGAGAAAAAAAAAAGTTGGTTCAATTTAATTTAGGTGGAGAAAGACGGAAGTGACGGTGTACATTGCTCTTGAAACTCTGGATGTTGTATTCATTGGGAAACACTTTGGCTGGTAATGAGTTCCAAAGTCTTGACGTTCGGGAAATGAATGACTGCCTATATTTAACTGTACGAGAAGGCAAGGGTTTAACAGTGTACTCGTGTGCGCGTTCAGCTTGACGAGTATCTCGGCGAAAATTATAAAGTGGGGGTATTAGTGTGCTTAGTTCCGCACTGCATTTACCATGGAAGTAGCGATAGTAAATGCTGAGTACTCCGACATTTCTGCGATGCTCGAGAGAGTCGATAGAAGACGTGATGGTCTCGTCTCCAATCAGTCGGAATGCATGTTTTTGAATACGGTTGAGCAACGCGAGGTATGATTTGGGTGCCCCAGCCCAAACATGCGAATTGTACTCTAAACGTGGTCTAATCTATACCTTATATATGGTTGCGAGGTCGTTCGGCGTGAAATATTTTTTGCACTTTCGGAGAACACCCAAACGTTTGGAGGCGTCGAGGGCAACATCAAAGATGTGCTGAGCCCAATTCAGGTGGTCATTAATTTTAACGCCAAGAAGTGTGAAGGTATCCGAGGTGCGAAGTTGTGCGCCACCAAAGGTCAAACTTTGAGATAACACTGGGACATCACGTTTGAGGGATAGATGACAGGTCTGTGTTTTAGAAGCGTTGAACTCTACTCTATTTTTCCTGCCCCATTCCAGGATTAAGCAGAGGTCCGAGTTCAGCGAACGGAATAACTCCCTGCGATTTGAAGCAATAGAATACTTATGTGATTCCGCAGCAGAGTTCAATTCATAGGTGTTGTCTAAAGTACTGTCATCCGCAAAACTATGGATTGGATTGAGAGTAGACGACAGAAGGTCATTAATGAAAATTAAAAAAAGAGTTGGAGATAAAACAGAACCTTGAGGGACGCCGGAATCTATTGGGAAAGAGGAAGAAGTAACGCCATCTAGTACTACTCGTATGGTGCGTTCGGAAAGGAAACTCTCAATCCATTGAACAAGGGTAGCATTAAGACCTATAGCCCTAAGCTTAGCTATGAGACATTCTTGCCAAACTCTGTCCAAAGCTTTTGCAATGTCAAGTGCAAGAACTTGACCTTCACCGTGTTTATGTATGCACGAGTTCCAACGTTCTGTTAAGTAGACCAAAAGATCTCCCGTCGACCTTCCAGAACGGAACCCATACTGACGATCACGAATTAGCTGATTATCCTCGAGATATTCAACAATTTTGCGATTGACAGCAGTTTCCATTACTTTCGAGAGCAGCACTGAAGTAATGGCTATTGGGCGGTAGTTTGCGGGGTTCGCTTTGAAGAAGAAATGAAATTGTTGTTGACCGTTTTGACGAATGACCAGTAAGATCTTGAGCCTTTAGGGCACTGAAGGATCTTCCGTCGAAGTTTCTGGTCATGCTCAAATTTAACACGATTGAGTATGAATTTGCAGGCATTTCTTGACGCATTGAAAAGTTCTCTGTTGGCAGGTGTTCTGTTGCCTTTAAAGGTTTGAAATGCTTGTTTTTTGGCCTGAATTGCATCGAGACATTCTTTGTTGAACCAAGAGTCTTCCGACGGTCTAACTCTTTTATGACTGGAAGGTATGTAGAGCTTCATACCTTTCAGGATAATCTCGGTGACAAGTCTACAAGCTTCATCATGTAGAGTGCGACACCCCGTTGGCGAAAAAATGCGGGAATAAGGTGATATCCAGGAACAGAATAAAACTGTTCACTTCCCGGTAACACCTTACATTCGTCAAGTGCTAGTATATCCGGTCTTTTGGTTTGGGTATGGATATACAGCGAGAGATAGGCAGAGTTCAGTCCACGAACGTTAATTTGATCGATAGTGAAGCTACCCATGATCAACAAGACTCTGGGACCGAAAGATAATAATAATAAAAAAGCAAAAGACAATTGCAAAATCAAGCAACCAAAAAAAAAAAAAATAAATAAACAAAAAAATGGGATAGAGGAGACAATGTACAAAAAAGATTTAGCTATTAAATTTTCCTAGAACATAAAAAGCAATATGAAAACAAAAATAAATAGAATTAGAAAAAAAAATATATGTAAAATTACCTAGGACAATATACAAAAAAATTACGCTAAAAAAAAAAGTAATAATAATAAAATAAAAAAAATAAATTTTATCTAGGACAACAACAACAAAAAGAAAATTCGAATAACAAACCATTAAGTAAAAACAATAAGAAAAAAAAAAAAGATTTCTTCGGCCTTTGAATCGGTCCTTTTTCCTACAGGGGCGTATGGTCTGTTCTTCTTAGTTAAAGTAGGGCTCGTGTATGCTAAGTACAATACACCGGACTCAGGCTTTGGCCTTTACTACTTTTGGGTCGCGAAAATTTTGAATATTTTTGCGATTTTCTTAATTGCGTACAAGTAAGAGCGCACACCGAATGTGAGCATCATGCTGGGCCAACTTCATATAAAAACCATAGGTTAATTGTGGTCTACTAACAAATTTATGTAGACTAAAACGCACCTCTTGAATCGTAATTTTTCTCTTTCGTACCATGTTTTATGCAGAAGGCGCTGCGTAATTTTGCTTGGTTTTTGGAAATTCCGCCTAGCACCAAGAGATGGCGTTTAGGAATTTTTGCATTGTCAATTCAGTTCATAGAAATGGTTTGACATATTTTTTCCGCGTTGTGTAATTTGTGATAGAATTTCATTATTTATGAAGTGTATATTACAGAAGTAAATCATTTAAACACTTGTGTTTATCGAATATTCTCCACAATCAATCTAAATACTTATTTATTTATTTGTTAATCATAACAAGATAGCTTGCATACTAATAAATTGCTTAATTTAATTTATTTTAATATATCCTAATATATTTAAATTTACCTTAATTTATTAAACACAATTTGATATACATACATGATATATGATAGGCACTGGTGGAAGAGTCAAGCGGGATGTAGGGACCTTGTCAGACGGAGCATAGTCTCAGTTTATATGTCAGTTTATTTATTGGAGGTGTATAGTGGGCGCTGAATTTGTTACATACTCTACAACATCTGTTAACAGGTTCATTTTGTCCGTAATCAGTACGATGTGCATATTCCTTAAGTGGTTTTGAATGTCTCGTCAGCCTGACATTGTCATTGAGTCTGAATTTATTTGAGATATGGTCAACCTTAATATCGCCATTCAAAACATCTAAGGTAAAACAGGATGTGAGCATAGTTCTTCTAGAACCAAGCGGTAAAAGATTTAATAATTGCAGCCTAACTGTGTAGGGTGGAAGGTTTTCAAAGTCTCTGGGATCATACAAGTCCCTAAGTGCAAAAAGAAGGAATTGCTTCTGGATTGACTCTATTCTGTTGCTATATAACTGAAAGAAGGGGTCCCAATTGGGACATACATATTCCAGAATTGGGCGGACAAGAGAACACTATAAAGATTTGGTGACCCATACATTCTTAAACTCTTTGGCTCTTCTCTTAATGAAGCCGAAAAGTTTATTGGCTTTTGCAATTATTCGATTGTAGTGAGATTTGGAGCACAGTTTATAGTCCAGTAGTAAGCCGAAATCCTTAATTTGATCAACACGGTGTAGTTGAGTTCAACTTAGGATACAGTGATGGTGATATGAGGATGATTTACGTGAGAAGCTTATCACGTGGCATTTACTGACATTAAGCTCTAATTTGTTTTGATTGCACCAATGATCTAGAGCAATAAGCTTGGTTTGCAGGAATTCGGCATCTGCTGGCGAGGCTATGGCATGATATATTTTTAGATCATCAGCGTACATCAGATGTTAAACATTTTCCTATACTTCTGATAGATCTGAGATGAAAACATTAAATAAGAGAGGTCTCAAGTGACTCCTTTGGGGTACCCCAGAGGACACTAATATTTTCGTGGAAATAAAACCTTGAAACTTAACAAATTGAGTTTTATCATTAAGATAGGATTTAAGCCAGTCAAGTAAGGATCCTGTCACACCAATTTTTTTTAACTTTAAAATTAGGACATTGTGATCAACTCGGTCGAACGCTTTGCTAAAGTCGGAGTATTTGTGTCGATTTGATGCCCATTTTCAAGTGCGCAGAGCGTATCAGATACAAGAAACATGAGATTCGTTGTAGTCGAGCGACCTTTTCTAGAGCCGTGCTGTTGGTCATTAAGAACAGGGTTGATCATATTGGTCAATTTATCGCAGATAATTTTTTCGAATAATGTCGATATAGCTGATAGAATTGCTATACCTCTGTAGTTGTCAATTTTTCGATTGTCTCCATTCTTGTGGATGGGTGTGAGATGCGACGATTTCCAAGCAGAGGGGAAAATTCCCAACGACAGTGACTTGTTGAAGAGAAAATGTAAAGGTGTTGATGGGCACACTTTGATAAAAATAGGGGAGGAATAAGATCAGGACCTGGACCTTTTTTGATATCTATAGTTTGGAGGGCATAGAGCACCTCCTCAATAGACAATGAGATATTGTCAACAAGTGTAGGAACCAAAATGTTGGGGTTACTGTGGGTTGGAGCTGACTGGGCACCAAAAATTTCTTGAAAACGGTCAGCAAACATATTGCAGGTATTACGCCGGCAAGAAGATTGCGTGATTCCATTAGACATGGTTACGGAATAACCCGAACTTTTTCGTTTTGTATTAACAAATTCGAAAAATCTTTTTGGTTCTGTTGTGATATCTTCACTAATTTTTTTTACATAACACTCATACGCAACCCGGTACTTAGAGGAACACTCTGAGGCCAGCGTGTCATATCTTCTCTGAAGATTTGGAGTAATCGCGCCCATTTTCTTAAGTTTTTTAAATAGCTTATTTCTTCTATTCCGCAGTGATCTATGGTTTTTATCTAACCAGGGTTCTGACACTTTGTCATTTTGTTTTATTACAGGAACATAATTATCGACAATTTTAAAGATCACATCGTAAAACGTTGTTATGGCATTGTCAAGATCATTACATGAAAAAAGGGATGTCCAGTCTATCGAAGACAGTTCGTTATTAATGCAATTGAAATCAGCATTACGGAAGTCAAATACAATAATATTATTGTAAGGGCGAACAAAATTAGTGTTGTTGCATGGTAGTTCTACTATGATAGCAGAGTGATGTTGTGTATTAGAGAAAAGATTCTTCGTGTCAGAGGCAGGGCTAACAATCACTTCATCATATGCGTCGGTAAAGATCATATCAAGCCATCTCCAATTTTTATTGGGAAAATTCACTACCTGATGTAAGTCGTTATTATACAGTGTGTCGACAATGGTGGTGTCAATATCAGACATAAGATTTTCCGGTATAATAGTGTTCTCGGAATGATTAGTCTGAAAAGAGATATTTGGGCGATTAAAATCGTCGAGAAGGAAGATATTGTCATTCTGTTAAGAAGCAATTAACACTATGAAAAATTTCAAGAATGTCGTGGTATCCAGAGTTTGGCTGGATATATACAGCACCGATGTAAACATATCTATTTATCAGTTTGATTCTGATAAATTTGTGTTCAAAAAATGTTGTTGGTGTTGTGTCTACAATCTCACCAGATAACGATTTGTGAACTGCAATTAGGACACCCCCTCCTTTTGACAGACTTGTTGCGCTGTAATTCCAATCATTTCTGTATACGGTCCAGCTATTGTCCAATATTTCTTCATTTTTGAAGGAGTCATTTAGGCCAGTTTCCGTAATAATAATAACATTAAAGTGACATGATTTTGCATCAATGAAGAGATTATTCACCTTCCCTCTAATGCCACCTCCGTTGTGGTAGAAAATTCGTATATTATTTTTAGAATTAGGCACGAAAAAACCGATTATGATCTTCACGACTTTTTTGCATATCAGATATATGCTTCGAGGAGATGTGGGAACCGTATGTGGCAAGATCGTTATGGACTTGGTCTGGAGAAAGATTGAACTGCTCGTGGAAGCGTGTATAGAGCCGTCGTAAAGCTTCTAGATCCGTTGGAAGTCCTTCCTGTTGAATGGACAGTATCAGACTGGTTTTCGTTTTGCCATTTATACAGGTCAAGTCAGATTTATTGTGCATATAAGCAAGATACAGCCGCACATTGTCAAATATTCTATGCTCTCTCAACCGTGATAATAAATATCTGTTTTCCTCGGAACTTGCCGAATTCTTTGATAGCTTTACGACCGGAGGAACAAGGGGGTCAAGGGGTTATTGTGACCAACGACTGCAGTATCAAGATTTGTGTAAGATAACTTTTCATTTTTATCTTCAACACATGTTACTGATGACGAAAGGTAGGGATTGATTGTGTCGCCTCGCACGAAATTTTTGTAAGGAACAGGAACTATGACAGAACTCGAAGTAGAAATTGGAGCTAAACTCGAAGTAGGAACTGGGACTAGATTCGAATTAGGTAGTGGATTTGAAATAGGAAGGTTAATGGAATGAGATAAACTGGTGTTAACACGATTAGTTGTAGCTGTGGTAATGGTGTTAGTGTTAGTTTTATGGTGCACAGAATTGGGAAAAGTTTTTTTCTTATTCGTACTCATGTTGTTCCTATAATTATTATTATTATTTTTATTACTATTTGTATTAATATTTTTAGTTTTGTTATTGTTTATACTCTTATAACTAATATTGTGATTGTTAGTGGCATACTTATTATATTTTAAATTTGACTTCCAGTGTCGGATTTGTATGTTGTTCCATTTGAAGACATCAGATTTCGTGGTGAAGAAAAGCCAGTCATATTGCATGGGCATATAAAGTTTAAAATTTGTGTGTTTCGATGTAATCCCACTAACTCTGCGGGACGGTAACTTCTCACACTTACAGCCTTCTATCGCAAATTGGTCCGCAAGTGTTTTGCATAGCCACGATGCATCCGAGTTTGGAGGAGCTCCCGTAACAAAATAAGTAAACGAATCGGTTGAATTTTTAATTTCGACCTTGTTAATCCTATTCAGCTTATTAATTCTGGCATCCCAATCGGCTTGCGACCATATTGCGTTGAATTTCATTAACGAGTTTTTCTGCGCGTCAGGAACTTTTCCAGGTAGGTGTATCTTTGGCAGCGAAAAAGTTTGAACGGGTGACAGCGAAACTGTACGTATATGCAGATTTTCTTGCGAACGTTGAGGTGAATCGCAAACAAATCGGGAGACTGCTAGTTCGCGTTCGAAATCAACGAGTTTCGTTGTTATATCGTCGGCCTGTCTGATTTCGGATCTGGATGTTATGTGACTCAATTGACTTGATACCTTCACAAGAGATTTGTCCGCCTTCGTAACAAGTAGCTTAACTAATCTGACGTCATCATGGATACTGGTGAGCTTGCTTGTAACAGCGTTCACCACCGAGAGCGAAACGTCTGCTATTGAAGATACACCATTAGTAGTCACGGAATTCGTCAATACAGTCGCTTAAGTTGGTAATATTATCAACAAGACTATTGACTTTATTCGCAATGAAAGAGTGTTGCTGGAGTCAATTAGTGATGCAGTTGGTTTAAACAGTTTAAGAACATGACACGATTTTTTAGCGCTACACTTTTTACATGTAAAGCTTGAATTGGTCGAGATCCGATGAGCTTTAACACAATCGATATGGAAGCTTTGGTCACAAATTCCATTACAAGTAATATTGTCAACATTTTTAATAGCCTGATGAAGGAGAGCCATTTTACAAAACAGAACTATAGTCACTGGATCAGAAGAACACAAAAATTAACGTTTTTGGTTGAACTATGTCAAGTTGGTTGAACTATGTCAAGTTAGCCGAGGTGATTATTAATAGTCCACTGTTATGTAATTTAAACACACGCCGAAGAGTAATTTTAATAATACTAAACGTTTTTAATTACAACTAGGTCAAGTTTGCACAGGTAATTATTGATAATTCACTTTTATGTAATATCGGTCAATAATTGCAAGTTAACAAAAACGTAACGCAAAGCGGTTCACACAGCAAACAACAAATATTAAATGTAAACATTAACACAAGACGACCGGTAACATTAATTAAAAAGTGGAATGAAATAATTGGTTGATAAAAAGTAACTATTTCGCGGAGCTAAACGATCGACGTCTGTACTGTATGGCGGTTGGAAATAATAAAATAATTGGTCTAAAGTTAGACAAGTCCGAGCAGTGGCTGCCCTTCTTTTTAATCAGGATAAGCCTTGCGACTTTCCATTGAACTGGGAAGTATCCTAGACAAATGCAATTATTGAAGACCACTGTCAGGAACTCAATCGGGAGTTTCTTGAGGATACAATTTGTCACACTATCAGGGCCGGAAGATCTCTTTCCGGCTAATCTTCTAATGATACCTTTCAGGGTAATAGGGTTCACGTATGGGGTCTCGCAGTTACCCAGGGAGGGACTGGGATTTGAAAGGGCACATGGTGGCTGTAAGGAGCCGTTAGTTAAGCGTAAAGCGCTAAACTCATTCACTCCCTCCTTTGCAACACGAGCGTTCTCCGGATGAGCGAGGGGGATTCTTGTTGTGTAGCGATCTCTGTAAAATGAGAAGGCCTCCAGTTTTTCATTGTTAAATGGTGCCATTACTCTCGCTGCGACCGATAATTAGATTTATAGTCCGAAAGGAGTTAGGTCCGGGTTTGAGATTCCTAAAACGTTTGTTAATGCCCGTGTTGATGTCATAATCAATACGGCTAGACATATCATTGACACAGCGTTCTAGCCTTCGGATTTCTGAATCCTAGATTCAAAAGTTTGATGTCAAGCCTGTTTTTGAGCTACCTAAACCATCTTTCACGGATTAAGAACTTTGTTTTAATTTGCTTAGGCAGGCCTGGTCTCTGGGCCTCTTGATAGAGCCTCGACTTTCATATTCAGGCAATTCAGAAAAAAAAGATAAGCGAGTCAACTTCCTCTTGACACATGTTTCTGTTAGTGTCGGCGAAGTTTTATTCCAGATCCTGCGACAGTTCATCTCTGAAAACTTTTTAGTCCACGCTAGTGTAGGATAAGAATCGTCCCAAGTCAAGCCAATGCGGTCTAAAAAGATCCAGGCGGCAAGCAAGCTTAACCGCGTAATGATTAGTAAAAAGGGGAACGGGGTACAACCCACAGAATTATCAAGTAAACCTCAGCAGTTTTCGGAGGCAACGAAGACATCGACGCAGCTACCAATCGTTAATAAAAGCCATAGTTCCCTCACATTGAGTCTGACGATTATCAGTTTGCTTTGCCCGTCCAACAACATAAGCGTCAGATCTGTTATTAGACCTATTGCAGGCAATTCTCTGAGTCTGACTCAATTGTGATTGGGTATGTTTCAGTTCGGTTCTTTCCCACCATACCAACGTTTTTAACGATTGGTAGTATGATACTGATATACATCCACCTTACCATATTTGGTTTCAGTCGCTATTTTTTGTTTCTTTACATATGAAGAATGCATTATTTGCTTTCTTAATTTTTTCCTCGACATTCAATCGCCATCTCAGTTTGCTGTCAAAGACGATTCCTAGATAAGTTACCCTATCTGAAAGACTTAGAGCAACTCCCTCAATGGATTGCAGCTTGAAACTTTCTATACGTCTTCTAGTGAACAGTATGAGCGTAGTCTTGTCAGGGTTGATTCTCAATCATCGTCTACAAATATTTCTTTTCTTCGAAGATGTTTATTTCGTCGGAATAGGCTACTGACTCAACGAGGAGTTTTAGAGCTGCATGTTCGAGTGTCTAATTGAAAAGCATTGCAGTCATGAAGCTGGAATACGGATCGTTATCCACTGACCTGGTAGAATGGTTGTAGCGCCATTAAAAAAATTAAACACTGTAAGTATAAAAAAAAAGTCAGCAACTCTTCAGAAATGTTTTCATTCGTCATAAATTTAAAAACAATTTAGAAAGCATTCATTTTTGCCGTCAACGAGCGCGGCCCTAAGAGCCGCTCTCCTCCTGCTCCTTTTTCAGCTTTAAGTCGGCCCGGTGCTGCTGCGTGATCTCCATGAACTTCAAGTACTTCTCGTCTACGGGCACTTCGTCGGAGTCGCTGTCAGACGAGGTTTCCGGTTTCCCGTTGCGTTCGATCTTCACCAGCTGCCGCTTCAACTCGGCATTCTCCAGACGCAATTGTTCGGCCGCGTTTCGCCAGTAACTTGTCTGGTGCTTGGTCTGCCACCTGACGATATTGTCGTACGTTTCCTTCCAGAGCTCCAAACCGCCAGGGTTTTCGGGATTGTCGGCAGGCGGATCGGCGGCAGTGGACACTTCTTCATGCTTCGTTTGCTGATGCAGTGTTTTCGTTTTTCGTTTCCTGCGCGACTTGCGCCGCGTTCGCGATTTTGACGAACCACTTCGCGACGACGTGCCCGCTGCAGCTCGCTGCATTTCGATACGAGGGCGTTTTTATTTAGCTCTGCTTCGAATGAAACTATCGCGGCAGCACAGCACTACGTAAACCGAGAGCTGTCAAATCGCGTAATGAATACAAAACTGCATTATCGAAGCGACCTCATCGCCATCTCTATGACGTTTTAAAGTTGAAATTGACGAAACGAATCCAATCCTCAAACCCAGAAACCGAGGGCGGCGAAACAGAAGGAGCGAATTCGGGTTTTTGGTTTTCGTCGTCGCGACATTGCGGCAGAAATTCGTACTAGCGAAGCAGAAAAATTGCACCGGTTCGCGTTTTCCATAGATGTCGCTGAATGATTGACTCCCGTCTGAAAGCTTCGTGCTTTTATACCATTTTCCCCATTTCTCGAAGCCTCCGTGGTGTATTCGTCGGGTGTGTGTCTCAACTATACTGGAAGGTTCTATATCTTTGATTATGGCTTTTTACATATTGGGGGACTGTGCTACATAATTCTGGCATATTCGGGAAAGATCAAATTACGTGGTTGCCAGATTTATAACAATAATAATAGTATGATAGTGCGCGTATCCTAACATGCGTGCAATCAATAGCTGTAATGCCATTTGGAGATCTGGCAATTTGGCATTTGTTACTTCATTATCCGCTGGTAATAATATAAAATGAGGTCTTAAAAGTGTAAGGTAATGAGACACTTTCTCTACGATTCTGTATGCGTGGACTTCGAAACCGCGGTAAAATTACTAACAGTGATTAACATATTCTTTTTCAATGGCGCTACAGCCCAAATCAGGCCTTCGCCTCCTAACCTTCAGGTTCCTTAACATTTTTATTATTTAATGCGGAAGGTTTGTTAGCCCTTCGCACAATCCTCTATCTACGAATTTTTCATTTTCGTAGATTGAGGTAACCAAAATATATCCAAGCAAGTGGTGTGCTGGAATTATGCGTCGACCGGGATTTGAACTCACGATCTTCGCATTGTAGACCAACACGCTACCCACTAGGCTACACCCTAACTTTAAACCTCGCTCTGAGTTTACGCGACCACTGTGAAACACCTTTTATATTTAAGCCAAAGTTTAAACCAGATGTCAGGTTTAAGCCAAACCTGTTAAAGCGGCCCATAAGGTAAGTTTTTAAGAATTATAATTATTTAATCGCAATAATAAGCAATTTTTGAGAATGCAGTTAGTAATACATTATGTGGGATATATAATCTGTTAAGTTGAATGGCTCCTTGAACACAATGCTTTCTATTTCGTTGGTATCAGAACCATAAATTAATAAGAATAAATTGAAAGAAAAGATTTCCGGATTCGACAATGTTATGCTTTATTATTCGTGACGTCTCGGTCTTTGCTGAGACTTTTATCAAGGTCTCAGCAGAGACTAGGAAAAAGGATTTGGAAACGGCCACGATAAAATGGATACACGCCATGTTAAAGAGCCGAATGACAACCACAGATCTAGGTGATAGCAAATTGACTGCACTGACCTACAGAGGCTGTCCGCAAGGTGGGGTATTATCTCCATTTCCTTGGTCAATTGTAGTAGATGAGCTACTGGA
The DNA here is from genome assembly GCA_963669355.1 of Chorisops tibialis. Taxonomy (NCBI): domain Eukaryota; kingdom Metazoa; phylum Arthropoda; class Insecta; order Diptera; family Stratiomyidae; genus Chorisops; species Chorisops tibialis. The sequence goes on from OY770262.1 coordinate 278,996,152, forward strand.
CCGTCTAAAAGAACAAGGATACGAGGCAATAGGATACACCGATGACCTCGAAAAAATAATGACAATAGATAGAAAGATCGAAGCTTACAAAATTTTTATTGAACGACCAACACGAACCAAAAAAGAAAGATATGACGAGCTTAGGCGATATGCGAAAAAGACCTGCAGACGAAAACAAAGGAAGTACCATAATGACAAAATACAAAAATGGACGACGACATGAGAAAAAATAAAACGCGGGACGCATACGTAATAGTAAAAGACTTAAAAAAAGGATATAAGCCAAAAACCAGTCTCTGCAAAGACGCAGAGGGCAATATCATCAGCGACACAGAAGAAATCAAAAGGAGATGGGCTTCATACTTTGAAGATCTTTTGAATCCCACCCCATTAGCACCGATCACAACAGACAACATTTCAATTGAAGCCTCAACTGACGAAGATGAACCATCATCGACACTACCCACGCTTGCTGAAATCAAAGCAGCCCTATGTGACCAAAACCTAAACAAAGCGCCGGGAATTGACGAAATACCAGTTGAACTTCTGAAAAACGGTGGAAATTGTGTCGCTGAAATACTGCACAACATAATATGCAAAATTTGGACAGAGGAAATCATACCCGACGATTGGCGAAAAAGCATTATATGTCCAATTTACAAGAAAAGAGACAAACTCTGCTGTGAGAATTACAGAGGAATATCATTGTTGTGTACATCCTATAAAATACTGACAAAATAATTGAACGTCGTGTTAAACCCTATACTAATCAAATAATTGGCGAATACCAAGGCGGATTCAGAACCGGACGATCTACAACAGACCAGATATTCTCGGTGAAACAGGTGCTTGAGAAATCCTGGGAATATAACACAGACGTGCACCAAATCTTCGTAGATTTTAAACAAGCATACGACAGTATCGACAGGAGCGTACTGTACCAAATCATGTTTGACTTTGGAATTCCTCCAAAACTAGTCCGACTAACAAGACGAACACTGAATCCCAAGTGAGAATACAAACCGATTCCACAACCAGCTTTCGAACGGAATATGGTTTAAAGCAGGGAGATGGTCTAGCCCCCATGCTTTTCAACTTCGCACTAGAGTATGTCGTCCGAAAAATCCCAGTCGACACCAACGGGACACTACTATTCAAGTCCACCCAACTAGTAGCATACGCTGACGACATTAACATCCTAGCAAGATCCTTCCCTAGTGCTAAGGAGGTATTTGTCAATCTTGACTCCGCCGCAAAAGAAGTCGGGTTGCGCATTAACGAAAACAAAACAAAAGTAATGACGCAAACAAGAAGGAGAGCGCCTATCAGACAAAACATAACAATTGCGGAATGTAATTTGGAGAATGTGGACAATTTCATATATCTTGGGGCTAATCTAACAAAGGACGGTAATGAAACATACGAAATCAAACGACGGATAATACTTGCAAATAAGACGTATTATTCGGTACTTCCAATAATGAAATTTAAGAAAGTGCACAGGAACAATAAGCTGCGGATATATAAAACTATTGTACGACCTGTGCTCTGTTATGGCAGCGAGACATGGACATTAACACGAACTTCCGAAAAAGCAGTTAACGCATTTGAAAGAAAGGTCCTCCGAAGAATTTTGGGACCTGTGAAGGAAGGAATGGAATGGCGAATAAGATACAACCATGAGTTGTATCAACTCTACGACGAGCCAGAAGCTTCAACGTTCATCAAGCTACGTAAACTGCAGTGGGCTGGCCATGTAGAGCGAATGGAAGACAGAAGAATCCCCAAACGTGCTCTGAAAGGCAAAGCGAGTGGTAACCGGCCAGTAGGCAAGCCACGCAAGCGATGGGAAGACTCGGTTGATGAAGATAGCGAAGCCATCTTAAAAATTAGCAGCTGGAGGACGCGGTCTTTGGATCGAGACGATTGGAGGCGACGACTTCAGGAGGCCAAGGCCCGATTTGGGCTGTCGCGCCATTGATGATGATGATAATGACCTCTTTCTTATCATTAGAGGCAAATATGATTTAATAATACCGGAAAGGATACAATCAGCCTTAGAGATGATAATGAACTGGTGTCAGTCTAAGAATTTGAACATCAACCCAAGTAAGACTGAGATAGTACCATTTACAAATAGAAGGAAAATCCACATCATAGCTCCTTCAATAAATGGAACACTAATACCCTTTTCCGATTAGGTAAAATTTCTAGGTGTCATACTGGATAGCAAACTCAACTGGAAGAAACATATAGAATGGACTCATGCCAAAGCACTAAAGGCATTTTGGGCCTGTAAAATCTTAATTGGCAGAAAATGGAGACTAAAACCCAAAATGATTTACTGGTGTTATAGAACAATCATTAATATCGGATCAACGATATGGTGGTATAACGAAAAGCACAGCTTCCGCTGCAAAAAAATCCAAAGGCTAGCATGTCTTGGTATTACAGGAGCAATGAAAACCTGTCCTACAGCGGCAATGGAAATGTTCCTTAACATCCCTCCGATACATCTCCAAGGAGACTATAAAAGGGGGGAAAACAATTACAAACCAGGGGATTTTAGAGGTCATCTCAAAAACCTCAAAGACTCAAAATTAGAGGTGCTAACCTCCACACTATCAGACGCTATGCCGACAAAATTTAACTTTGAAACCCCCTTGAAAATTATAATCAGAGAACGCAATTCATGCTACCTGAAATGGAAGAGGTATACAGATGGTTCGCGCACCTCTGAGGGGACAGGAGACGGATTCAAAGGCCCTAACTTCTCGGTTTCAAAACCACTCGGCAAAGAAGCCACAATCTTCCAGGCTGAACTAATTGCAATGGAGCTATGCATCCAAGAGAATATAAGGACACATCTATTTATATACTATCGGATAGACAGGCGGTTCTCAAAGCCCTACCATCCAATAGGCACGGATTGAGGATAGTTTGGGACTGTCTTCAAGTCCTAATCATCCTGGGAAAAAGGAACGATGTAGCCTTAATGTTGCTACCAGGACATATCGGAATTGAGGGAAATGAAGAGGATGATAGCCCTGCAAAATACGGCGCACAAACAAATTTTATTGGTCCAGAGCCATTCTGCGGAAAACCAAAAGGGCACCGCAACTCTACTTAGCAAGTGGGTTGAACAAGAATATAAAATATACTGGAATAGACTTCCAGGCTTGTCAATCTCAAAAAAACTAATCCTACCGAAAAAAAATAAAGTAGAGGATATTTTAAAATTCAGCAAGAGCGATATTAGTACTCTAATCGGCCTAATGACGGGGCACAGTGGAGTAAAACACCACCTCAAAAATATGGGCTTAGCTGAAACCGACATCTGCGACCTCTGTCTAGAAGACTCAGAAACGACAGTACACATCCTATGTCACTGTAAGGCAGTAGCTAGGAAAAGACATAATATTCTTGGAAAAGTTTTTCTTTCCACCGAGGAACTAGCCAACATGGCTCCCTTAAAGATACTCAGATTAGCCAAAGTTACTGAGTTATGGTAGGGTAAAGGGGCAATAATCGCACAATAGGCCGAGAAGGTCGGAGTTCTCTCACGTGTTCGCCAAATTATAAAAAAAAAAAAATTGCGTACAGATTCTACCTCCTGCAGACTTTACATTACTAGGTGTAAAATTTAACAATTGCCTAGATTGGAGCCACAACACATTTACGAAGTCTTTCTTGATGTTTCGAAACGTCTACGTATTCTGCAGAAGTATAAGAAATACTTTTCTGCCTCCGATCTAGCTACCATTTATAAGGTTTATATCCGCCCACGTCCTGCGGTGCCACAGCCCAAACAAGCGATTTATTGTTTGGGCTGTGGCACCAAAATTACAACCAGCCTTGCTCGACCGTATTCAAAAACAACCGATTAATTGAAGATGAGGCTATATCGGCCTCAATAAACTCCCTGGTGCATCATCGAAATATCGGAGCACTCCAGAGGAATAAACAAGTCCTGGCAACAGCTAAAGGCCGATGCTCAGGATCACGCCTTGTGGAAGAGAGATGTTTCTGTCCTATGCCCATTAAGGGGTTCTAAATAGGAATTCGATTGATTGATTGAAGATCACAAACAATTGCTAAGCGATTTACTGTTGTAACAGTAACCTCGATATAATCATCGACATTGAAATCAAAGCAGGCGCTATGAACCTGAATTATTTTTGAGGCAATATCCACCTAGATCTGGAGCTTACCTTATTGATGTATAAGAATCCGGAATATTTTTCGGAAATCTTCAAATCAATCAAATTCATGTTAAGGCCACCTATAGGGCCACAGGGCAGAAATAACTCTCTTCTACAAGGCGCAATCCTGAACATCGGCCTTAAGCTGTTGCCAGGAGTTGTTTATTCCTCTAGCCTCCTGCTCAACCGCTCGCTTTCACGTGTTACATGGTCGACCAACTCGACGTCTTCCTTGAGGGTTATAATCCAGAGCCTGTTTGGCGATGTTTCGCTCTGGTTTTCTCAAAGTATGACCGAACCACTGCTACTTCCGCCTTTTTTCAATAGCTATTTTAGTCTGGCCAGTTGTATTCCAAAGTTCGTCGTTGGAGATCACTTCTGGCCAGAATATTCCTAAAATGCGTCAGAAGCATTCGTTCACGAAAGTCTGTAGTTTCTTGGTAAGTTGAACGGTCACTTTCAACGTAGTACAACCTTATAATAACACGGATTTGACGCATGCGTCAAAAACTCGCAGCTTCGTGCGAAGGGAGATCTCTCTTAACCTCCAGAAAGGGGAAAGGATACCAAAGGCCTGACGAGCTTTATTTAAACGAGCCTCAATAACATTTTCGGCTCCGCCGTCCATGCTGACAATGCTTCCGAGATAGCAGAAATCTTGCACCTCTTCCACATCCTGTTCGCTAAGAACAATCGGTGTGCTTGCGTTCGAGCCCATGTGCATGTACTTGGTTTTACGCACATTTATTTTCAGTCCCGCCTCTTTGCATTTAGAATGCAATGAGCGAACATTTCATTCTAAGTCCGAACGGTTATGTGCAAGCAAACACACGTCATCAGCATAATCAAGGTGACTTAAGATGTTAAATAGTCTCCGTTGAAGACCTTTACCTTCCTCACATTCCAGTGCAGCTTTCAAGATGTCATTTATTACCACCAGAAACAGGGCTGGTGATAATTTGCAGCCTTGTCTGACACCCGTTCGCACAAGAAAGCTCTCGGACAGCTCTCCTCTATGCAGGACGCGATACCTTGCATCTTCGTAGGATTCTTTAATCATAGCTATGACTTTATCTGGAATACATCTCATCCGAAAAACATTCCATATGTAATTTCGCTTAACGTTGCCGAAAGCTTTCTCGGAGTCCACAAACATGAGATGTAGTGACGAACCCATTTCGGCTGACTGCTCTAATATTATCCGTAGGGTATTTTTGTAGTTGGTACAATTCGACCCTTTACGGAATCCAGCCTGTTAAACTTCGAGAGTGCTCTCGACGACATCACTAATCCTATTGAGAATTACCTTAGCAATAATTTTTTATACGGCAGTAATTAAACATATACCACTCCAAATGCCACAATCCCGAAGGTCGCACATCTTCGCAATTTTCACAATGACGCCCTCCTTCCATTCAGTCGGATATCTTCCTTCAATCCACACCTCAGTAAAGAGTGGGAGGAGTATATCGGCGGTTATTTCCGGGTCCGCTTTGAGGAGTTCGGTTGGTAGTCCGTCTATACCTGGAGCTTTCTTTCCCGCCATTGACCGAATGACGGAAACTATCTCTTCCTTATCTGGCGGATCATCCCTAATAGAGGATTGTTTTAGTTGGATGTTTGGTAGCTGTTCTGTTTCTGGGATATCTTCCTCTGACAAGATGTTTAAAATATCAGAGAAGTATTCCTTCTATCGCCGCAACTGGTGTTCACTCATATGAGTGAGTGAGTTCCGCTGACTTCTCTCACCAGGTGGTTGGCGGTGAAACTCCTGTTCGTCAACTGTTTCATGATTTTGAATAGTGAACCCATATCTCCAAGGTAAGCCGCAGATTCTGCCTTGTTTGCCAGATCTTCAATGGCCTTTCTCTTGTCGCGTCTAACAGCCTTTTTAAGCTGTACATGAGCATCGCGGTAGTTCTGCCTCAGGTCGGGCTTTCGTTGACATCGGGTTGAGAGATGATTGCCAATTTCGTTCTTTTCTTTTCTACACAATCTCAAGCAGGCAACCATCAAGTGGTGATCGCTCCCCACGTCAGCTCCACGTTTCGCTCGCACATCGAGGCGACATCTTCTCCATCGGCGACTTATAGCCAAGTGGTCCATCTGGTTCTAAGTAACACCATCAGGGAAAACCCAAGATATTTTATGATGACTCTTGTGTGGAAAAAGGGCCCCTCCGATGACATTTGCCGAGTACTACAAAACTCCACAAATAATTCACCGTTTTCGGGTCTCTTAATCCAAGGTTCCCAGCTAATGAGACTGTTTCTCGCTCTCGGTGTAAGGACGAACGCCAAGCAATTTTTGGCTTGACTTTCAGGGCCAATGTACAGAATAGTGTTTCTGCTAGGGGTTCGTTCTTCTCCTGATCCTGCCCACCTGACCTCGCTCAAGCCCAAGATTTGGATGTTATAGTGCTCCATTTTACAGTCGATCACTGATTGGCGGTGCAAGGACTGAGTAACCCCAGCTCTTCCCCCGTCATTCAATGTTCGAACGTTCCAGAAGCCATCATAGTCCGTTTTCGAATGCCAAACGTCGTTATCGCAGAATCAGTCCGTATCCGAGGCGCTGTATCCGTTTCTCGTATCAGTTATGTCTTAAGATCACGGGTGATGAGCCCATGATCCAGTGATAGTCCATTTGCCATTTTTAGGCAAGCAAGACTGGCTATGGGTGAATTTTACAGCCCCCATCCCACAGGGGGATGGTTAGCTCAGTTCCGTGAAGTCGCTAGTCTCCAAAGATAGTTGCAGGAATTGGTAAAACCTCATCCTACAACTACCCCCTTTCGGAAATCTTAATCGACCGTTATTTCAGAATGCACCATCTAGTACTGCTTTTCTGATTATATATTTTGGATATCCGAATACTCGCCTCTTGTGTCCTATAGAGTAACTATGGTTTTGCCTAGTTTCCATATGCATTAAAACAAATTGGGACAACCTAAAGCCATCTCGGATTCAGTGAAATCCAAATCGCAATCGATTCAAAATATCTATGAATTTGCGTTTTCAGACAGATGAACAATGATTAGGTTATGTAACGATGCGAAAATGCCATCGTTATGTAGCGGAAAAGTCATTTAATTAACATAAATAAATGTTTGTCATTATGCGATTTAATTAGTCCTGTAGCTACTAAGTCTATGTCTATGAGTGAATAATGCTCAAAGTTAATCTTTAAAGATTAGTAGTCCTCACGATTCGTTCAGCACGAAAAAAAAAACTATGTGGTGGTACATGAAATTGGGACATGTTTATCGGTCTTAAAAAGCTCCCAGAAATCTATACATACTGTCTTGTATCTTAAAATTTATCTTGGAGATAATTTTCTCAGAACATTGCATCGAATTACCACTTTCTTAATTTGATAAACTAAAACGTTCGTACTAAGAGACATTGGACATGGTTTTCTAAGATGATCACATCAGATTGATTCGACTGATAAACTCGAACCAGTTTGATCGCGACCAATTTGGATCAAGAATTCAAGTCAATGAGAACAACACAGATATCTTTTGAAACAAACGTTGAATCTTATTGAAATTCCATATTACTCGTAAATTATTGTCTCGAAGTTTGATGGTGTATAAGGCTGCGCTTATATCCGATCAATTAAGTCATATTTCTTCTACTTTTACAATGGCGCTACAGTCCAAATCGGGTCTTGGCCCCCTGACCTTCAGGTTTCTTAACATTTTTTCATTATTTATTGTGGAAGGGTTGTTAGACCTTCGCACAAGCCTCTATCTACGAGTTTTTCATTTTCGTAGATTGAGGTGACCAAGGTATAGCCAAGCAGGCAGTGTGCTCGAATTATGCGTCGACCGGGATTGGAACTCACGACTTTCGCATTGTAGACCAACGTGCTACCCACTAGGCTACACCCTAGCTTATTAAGTCATATTTAGTAAATATAATTTAACTATGATGTATGCCAGGTACAGGCACACCTTATGTAACATCTTTTCATCACCATACAACATCTTTTCATCATTTCGCTCAAAGGAGTTCTATTGCCGAATCAAGTCTCTGTTGTGTGTTAATCGCCTTCGAAGAAACTTCTACAAACATAAACTGAAGGGAGATATATGGCAAAATGGCACATTCGAGAATCTTATGCACTTACGAGTAGTATCTTTATAACATAAAGCAGAGCACAACGTTGATGATGAATTCCTTCTGGCTGCAAGATGATTGATTGAGCCATTTGGTTAACGAGTGAGAAAATGAGCCACACGAAGCAGTAATTAGCGCATGCGTGTCTTAATCGTCGGATCAAATTATGTCGGGAATTTCTTCCATTCTCCAAAAAATTAACCGATTGTGTGATATTCAGCGGTCGCACTCTTTCATGTTATAAAAATGAAGCATTAAAAGATCTTACAAATTTGTTTTTTTCTTCCTTTTTTTTCGCAGAAGAAAGCCATGCACCGTGGAGCGGAGATTTGGTTGCTAATCTTCGCTTTAAATAACTCTCTTACGAAATAATTAAGACATTATTTGTCTGATGGTTAGTTTGCTGGGAACGTTTAATCGGGGAATATATTTCAAATTAGATAGATGGCACCGTTTAATGTTAGAGTTTCATGTTCATATTGATAAGAAAGCATTGTGCGGATGGAACTTTCGTAAGAAGCCTGTTTAACTTTTGCTTATTGTTGAGCATTACCACAGATAATATTTATATTCTAAAAACGTGGGAAGGAATCGCCAAGGCGTCAACCCAGTAATTTATGATCGTTCGCGAGTGTATTCAAGGGTAGATTTGAACTTTTCGCCGCCTAAGACTTAACGAAATTTATTGCATTTTTTGTTAGTCGGAAGCTACGAAGAAAGGAATAACAGGAACAGAACTATGCAAACATTTTTGAAGCCATTCCCAAAGTACATAGTCTGAGGGAGAACAAATTCTTCGATGAAATTCAAGCGAGCTCCTAATAATTTTCGAATGGAAGGATTCTGTGTGGGTGGAAGCAGCAAGGACCAATAAAAGGTGTAGAATCAAAATAATATTGATGCTCTACATGAAATCTAAGAGTATTATAAGTTTGCCAAAAAGTTTGTAACGCTAAGAAATAAGGCGCGGAGAAAATAGTGAATGCTACAGAAGCTCATATCAGAACTCGAAAATATCAAAACCGGATGTCCGTCCGTCCGTGTGCTCTCTAGCTTGATAACACGTTGAGCTTGAATGTTCCAATTTTATACACGTCATTTTTGACAAAAAAAAGTAAGGACAAGTTCCTGAACGGGCCAAGTCGCTTCACTTCTTCCACCCCCTCCCATCAAAATGATATAATTTCGGAATTCGACAATAAACGGAATTTCACAAAAAGTAAAAAAGTTATTGATCTGAAAGTTGGAATGTATTATTTTACTTTATTATTCTAATAATAAAGTATTGTGATCGACACAAGAAAAAAAAAATTTGCTACCCTGAAATTTTGCTTTTTCGCGTTTCATGACTTAAATCAGCCTAAAAATGCAAAAAAAAAAAAAAAATCCGTCCGGCCGTACGCCGTCCGCCGTACATATGGACTCATATCTCCAAGACCGCTAAAGGTAGAACGTTCGTTTTTAAGTGGATTGTTGATTGGGTAAGTGAACTCTATTTTCTAAATTTTCGGGGGTGTTAGATGAAAGGAGGAGGCGGGGGGACGGAAAGAGTCAAAAACTACACTTTCTAATATCTCCACCATGAATGCAGATAGGAAGTTGAAAATCAGTAGAGATGGGTTGTGGGACAAACATAAAAAATAATTTTATCTTTTTATCCATTGGCGTCCGAAAAAGGGGGGGGCTAAGAACAAATTGTCGGCCGAATTATTTTTTCAAATAATTATATCTTCGAAATTATTTATCGCAAAAATCTCATATTTTGGAACCATTAAGGTGGCATATAGTTCCACCGGAATCAGCTTAGAAAGTGACTAATTATTGTAAGGGAGAGGGTCAGAGAGGGGGTGCAAAGAAATCATTTAAAAATTAATATCTCAACTATCTTATAAGCTATGTAATTGAAACTTGATACATCTATTAAGCTATACTAGGAAAATACGAAAAAAATAAAACATGTTAGAATAATAGTAGTTGGGGGAAATTGGGAGCATTTCAAAAATGGCGCACTTTTCAAAATTACAAATTCTTATATTTCAAAAAAGAGTACAGATATCAAATCGAAAATTTGTCAGATTGTAGAACTACATAGTCGTTAATTTTAAGTTGGCAGGTGTAAGGGGAAGGAGGTGGTAAGCAAAAATGTCGAAAATTTTGAGTGATTTTTTTTGGGCTCTGGCAAAAGAAACAAAGCTTAAATTTTGCATGTAAATACATTTTTGTGATGTAAATAAATAAAAACATAACAGGAGTACGTTTGGGCATAAAGCCCAATCGTGCGATACTCTAGATGAAAGAGAAATTTTTGTATCTTAAGAAATTTTGTAGGGGAAGTGGTAGAGGGGGTGACGACATTGAACTAATTTTTTCACATGACGGTAAGGTTGCTATCAAAATGTTGTATACAAAATTTAGGATTTAAAAATTTAATAGATACTGAGAAAATTAGTGTATTGGATGTTGTGAAGTAGTGCAGTTTGTATGGGAGGTGATAGAAGGAGGGGCGAGTTTTTAATGACTTTTCAGAAATAACTATAAATATCATGCTTTTGACATGTCTTAAATTGCAGATCAGTAGTATTCATACTTTTCATGAAAATCGACTTTTTATAAAGTTGTGAAATTGTGTCATTTTGTATGGGAGGGGGTAGAAGGCATAAAGCTAATCGCCTAATTTTTTTTTTTGGTTTTACTAATAATTCTAAATAAATATTTAGTGCACAATTTCAGCTCGGTCAATTTTATATGCACTGAGTAAATTGGCTTAGATCATTTCATGAAAAAGTGCAGTTTGTATGGGAGGTGGTGGAAGGAAGGGGAGGACTCAAAAAAATTTTTTACAGTAGATTTATATCATCATAAAAGTAATATATTCCAAATTTCAGATCAATAGCATTTATATTTTTCGAGCAAATCTGTTTATTGTGAAATTACGAAATTGTGTCATTTTGTATGGGAGGGGGTAGAAGCGGTACAGATAATCGTCTCATTTTTTTTGGTCTGAATAATAATTTTAAATTAATATTTTGTACATAATTTCAGCTTGATAACTATTATACGCACTGAGTAAATTGGTTTAGAGCATTTCATGAAAAAGTGCAGTTTGTATGGGAGGTGGTGGAAGGAGGGGGAAGACACAAATAATTTTTATAGAGTAGATTGGAATCATCATAAAGTATTACATTCCAAATTTCAGATCAATGTCATTTGTACTTTTCAAGGAAATCCGTTTATTGTCAGATTGCGAAATTGTGTCATTTTGTATGGGAGGGGGTAGAAGGGGTGGAGCGATTTGGCTCGTTCACGAACTTGACCTTACTTTTTTGTTAAAAACGACGTATACAAAATTTGAACTTTCTAGCTCAACGCGTTCTCAAGCTAGAGAGGACACGGACGGACAGACGGACAGACAGACAGACAGACAGACGGACGGACGGACGGACATCCGGTTTTGAGATTTTTGAGTGATTATATGAACTTCTGTATCATTCATTTTTTTCTCCGAGCCTTATTTCTTGGCGTTACAAACTTTGTGGAAAACTTATAATACTCTTAGATTTCATCTAGAGTATAAAAATAAAAAAATAATAATAACTTGTTCCATAATTGTTATAAACCGACCCCCCGGTCTAACGTGCACAAGGTGTTTCATGTAGATTGAAAAAAACACGTAAACTGAAAATCCTTGAGGGAAATTTTAAGTTAGAAACTTGAAAATTTGGGAAATGCATTCAAAAAAATCCCTAAATAATCGCGATATTAGCTGGTCGAAAACCTTTAAGACTTCTACCCCTTGCCATACAAAATTAAGAAATTTTAAAAATAATTGAAATAAAATTGCTGCAAAAGTCTTGAAATCACTCTTGCCCTTCTACCCCCTCCGATACAAAAGTATGATTTCGACCAATTTCATTAAATCAACTAATAACCAACAAATTAAAAGCTACGAACTTGGAATTTTCTACAAGCACCTTACAAGAGAAATGAAATAAAACTGCACCACAAATTTTATGATTCCCTTACCCGCTCTACCACCTCCCATACAAATGTTCGGTTTCGTGAATAAAAAAATAAAATACACCGAATTTCATGAAAATTTTATGCAACTTCGTCTATGAAACACATTCTATACAGAGAATATTGGACGTGATTCAAGCAGTCAATTAGATAGATAGATAGATTTTATTTGTTTATGATAGCTTCTTACGGTGATTTGACACATATGTTTTTGTTAAATTTGGGTTCAGACAATTTGTCTTCTCATCAATGTTGGTAACTTAGATATTACTATCGAATAAAATGTACTAATTCAAGTTATTATTGATTAGAAAAAAGAGAACAATTCAAAAACCGTATGATTACTTAACATAAAACTAACTAACTTAACCTACCTTAACTATTAGCTAAACCTATAATTAATAAAGTAAATTGTTACTGGTTAATTGGTTCGAACTGCTTCGATTAGGGGATTGTCACAATTTTCTTGTCTGGATTTAAATTTTTCAGTGAGTTCATTTGCTGCTTCCTGGATTAGTTTTATTTTCGCTAGTTGGTGCAATTGATTTGTCGAGAAATGCCAGGGTTTGTCTAAAAGGATTTTTAGCCATTTGTTTTGGATGACTTATAATTTTTTTTTGTGGATATTAGCGCAAGAGTTCCAAACTGGTGCGCCGTATGTGATAGCAGGCTGGATAACTACTTTATATAACAGCAGCTTATTTTCGGTAGACAAGCATGAACTTCTGTTTACCAGTGGATATAGAAAGCGGATAGATTTTGAAGCTTTAGATACTATCGCATCTACATGTGCGTGAAAAGTAAGCTTATTATCAAGGTGAATTCCTAAATATTTAATAACTTTCTCCCATTGGATCTGTTCTCCCAGGACGTTTGGTGTAGGATTTGGAAGAAACCGCTTTGCTCTTCGTTTGGTGAAAAATATGCATTGAGTTTTTCTTGCATTGATTTTAATTTTCCAGTTGGAGTAGAAGTTATTGATATCATGTAACTATGCTAATAAATTATTGATAATGATATTCGGATCAGAGCAAGTGGTGTAAATAGCCGTGTCGTCTACGAATGTAGCGATTTCGCATTCGGGTCGTTTGGGAATATCTGCCGTAAAAATGTTGTATAACGCTGGGCTTAGGCAGGAACCTTGGGGAACACCAGCAGGGATATTATACGAGTCCGAGAAATGGTTATTTACCCTCACGACAGCCTTTCTGTTAGAAATAAATGCTCGTATAAGGTTAACAAGGTAATCATCAATACCAAACTTGGCAAGTTTGTAAATTAAACCGTCATGCCAAACAGAGTCAAAAGCTTTCTCGATGTCCAGAGTAATCATTCCGGTTGACTTTTTATTTGCAAATGCTACAGAAATATCACTTTTGACTCTGGATAGCTGTGGAAAGTTTAGGTCTAAAACCGAACTGGAAGTAAGGTATAATGCGTTTGCTCTCAACTATTGAGTTAAGGCGATTTAAGATAATTTTTTCAAATATTTTTCCCATTACAGGAAGTAGGCTAATTGGTCGGTAGCTTTCGACATTCGTAGGATCTTTTCCTGGCTTGAGGATAGGAATAATAACAGCTTGCTTCCAAGTTTTTGGAAAGCTGCAATTGTATATAAAGTTCAGGAATACAAGTGCGGTCTTGGGAAGATTTTTAACCATGAGGGTTAAGATGTTATCCATTCCTGGCGCCTTCCTAGGCCGCATTCTGCGTTAAATTTTCTTGATTTCCTTAGGTTTACTTATGTCGGCAGGTTGCAGTTCTTGAATATCACTAATTGGGGTGTCAATATACGCTTTAACTGCAGCTTCTTTAGATTTGTCGCCCAGGTTTTGCGCAGTGAAGTGGTATTTGTAGAAATTGTCTGCAAGTGCTTCTGCTTTGTCTTGATCAGTAAAGGCTATGGCTTGATAATGACTTAAGGGTGGCATTAAATTTCGATTATTTTTTTTAAATAAAGAGCTCAGCTGCCAGAGCTTTTTCGCTCCTTTCCCAAGATCAGCCAGCATACGATTCCATTTTTAATTTCTAATTTGATATATAGAGAATTTAATTAATTTAACTAAATGGTTTACTTTCCTCTTTAATGTGTGGTCTCGAGTTCTTTGCCAAGCAGTCAATTAAAAAACTATTAACATTCACCCACCCTTACTATTACTCCTCACTCCTCCCCTCATAAAAACGCAAAATTGCATAAATAAACGAACGAAATATTGATTATATGTACTGGAGCTTTTGAACGATTCCGCAAAGTGTTAAATTCACAACTGCCCTGCCCAAGAACCCCCTGTCACTTAGTCTTCCCTAACCACTCTAACCTTCCACGCATCCGCAACTTGTCCCAAGAATAATAAAGTTTTGCCCGACTTGTTGGCAGTTTATTAATAACGTTTTCAGTTTACGATTTAAAAATTATTTGAATCCCCTACTCCTTCCATCATGTATGAGAAAACTGAACTTTTTCATGTAATACCATAAATCAATTTACTAAGTACGCATACTCTTTCTACACCGCCCATACAATATGACACAATTTTACTACTGTGCGAAAAAATAGATTTTCTTGAAAAGTATGAATGGTTCTGATCTGCAATTTAAAACATGTCAATTGAATGATGTTTATAGCTATTTCTCACTCACTTCGTCTACCACCTCTCATACAAACTGCACAATTTCACTAAATGTAATACACCAATTTTCTCAGAACATATTAAATTTTTGAAGCTAAATTTAATATAACACATTTTGATAGCAACTCTAGCATAACATGAGAAAAATCAGTTCAATACTGTCACCCCTTCTACCACCCCCCCATTCAAAATTTATTTAATTCAAATTAATTTCTCTTTCATCTAGAGCAGGAATATCCAAACTATTGTGGCCGAGGAACTATCAAGTTTTTCCAATTATCATGAAACCCTGTACTTTTTTAACAATAGCTTCCCAATAATTTTATGACATATTAAATGAATCAAATATTGTTTCGGAACTCCAAGCTTAATCAAGCAATTCATCATTGAAACAATACAAATATATGTACCCAGTAGGAAATGGAATGCTTCTATCCTGCATGGAAGCAGCATGCATTGGAAGGGGGAATACATGCCAGAAAAAAAGTGTAATTTTTCGAAATGATAACAATTGAATTATAATTATTATTGCTTAATAATTATAAATAATAATAAATAAATAAAAAAAAATCGCAAGCGTAGCCCATCGTCCCAACATTCGAAGTAAATGATTTATTGCATTGATTAATTATCCGCGGTTTCTAAACAATGACCAAAAGTGCCATTTCCACGGTGTCGTATACTGCTTCCAGCTCATTGCTTTGGGAAGCGCTTTTTCAGCGTGTCTGTGCACTTCACCGATTACTTTAACGTAAAGGATGTTCTGATTTCTCAATTCCATGATCCCCTTGAAATTTGGCGTTATGTTCGACAAATGAATTCGCATATCTGATGCGCGGCGTCAAGTCTGTTTTGATATTTTGTTTTGTCGCAGAATATACAGTGGCGGACAAAATTCTACATACAGCACCTAATATTGAGTTTCTAGGTAATTGGAAGCTTTAATCAAAAAACCATTGAAACAGTTTTTTTCACTATCGAAAATATATTTATAAAAAAACAAAAACCAATACTTTTCAGAAGAAACTTAATACGAAATTCATAAAAACGTAAAAAAATTACTTGACAAAAGTCTTTGTACGAGGGTTGCCTTTTATGTTTCGGGATTAGAGAACAAAAACAAATATTAATCATCGAAAATCACTTTATTGTTTTTCAAAATATTCCCCATGAAGACCTATACACTTTTGCATGCGTTTGAACCAATTGTCGAAGCACTTTTGCCACTCTGATTGAGGTATCTCCAAAACATGCATTCCGAATGCAGCAACCGCTTCTTCAGGTGTCGAAAAACGTTGACCTCTCAGTTTGTTTTTTACGTACGGGAATAAAAAGAAGTCATTCGGTGCCAAGTCAGGACTATACGGCGGATGACTCATCAAATCGATGTTTTGGGTGCTCAAAAATGCAGTTGTTTGAGCCAATGTGTGAGAGCTCGCATTGTCGTGGTGAAGAGTGATCCGTGCTCGGCGGTTGGTTTTCCTGATTTCTTGGAAGACAACTGGCAAACAAATGTTTGTGTACCACTCAGAATTGACTGTTCTGCGTTGTTCTAGTGGTACGGTTGCGACATGTCCAGTTTTTCCGAAAAAACATGCGACCATTTGCTTGGAAGTGCTTCGTGCGCGAACAACTTTTATTGGATTTTGCTCATGTTGAAACACCCATACAGTCGACTGCTGTTTACTTTCGGGATCATACGCGTAAATCCACAATTCATCACCTGTCACGATATCATAGACGTGTTTCGAAGCACCGCGATCGTATTTTTTGAGCATTTCTTTCGACCAATCGACACGAGCCTTTTTTTGAGCGATTGACAAATTGTGTGGGATCCAACGTGAAGCTAAAAACCGACTTCTGCGCTTAGAATTCCCAGGCTCATTTTACCAAGGACATGGATTTTTGTAAGCGAATCCTTTTCACTGATGAGTCCAAATTCACCACTTTTGGATATAAGGGTCACGCCAAAATCGGAAGAAAGGACAATACTGCCTTAGATCCCAAAAGCTTGGTACCTACCGTCAAGCATGGTGGAGGCAATGTCATGGTTTTGGGGAGTCATAGCAGCATCCGGGGTCGGAAGATTAGCATTGGATCGCTTTGTATATAGCCTGTTGGAACAACATTTGAAGCCACCAGTGGAGAAGTTGTGCCTTGGAAGCAGTTGGATTTTTCAACAAGACAACGATCCAAACACAGCTCATATCGTGAAGGATTGGTTATTATATTACGCTCCCAGACAGCTTAATCATCCTTCCCAAAGCCTGGATTTAAATCCGATAGAGCATGTATGGGAGCTCCTTGAGCGAAAAATTCGAAAGTGCTCTGTAAAAAACAAGAATTCGCTGAAGGATTCGCTCATAGCAGAATGGGAGAAAATAACGCCAGAAGAAACCAGCAATTTAGTCGCCTCTATCCCCCGAAGACTGCAAGCAGTAATTGATGCTCAAGGGGTTCCAACAAAGTACTGAAAAGAAAAATATTTGGAAAAATGCTGTAATGTTTACCCAAACATTTTGTCTATAAGTAAGGAAGCACTAACTGTACGTAGACTTTTGTCCAGTGATTTTTTTTACATTTTTATGAACTCTATTTTAAGTTTGTTCTGAAAAATTTTTGTTTTTGTTTTTTTTTATAAATATATTTTCGACAGTGAAAAAAACTGCATCAATGGCTTTTTGATAAAAGCTTCCAATCACCCAGAAACTCAATATAAGGTGCTGTACGTAGACTTTTGTCCACTGTATGATAAAATCGGCTTCACACAAATAAGTAAGTAGTAGCAAACGGTAATGTAATTCGAAAAGCTTTTTTGCTCACCTTAGATATTCATCGCATTCATCTGACAAGAATATTGTTAACGGAACTATTCCAAGCTTGGCTTCTAATTGATTACCCAATTAAACTTTCATAATTTTGTTGGTATTTGTTTTAAATAGCAATTATCTTGGTTCTTTAAGTAATCAGTTAGCGATTCCAATAAACAGATGAGTTTTTATATTATCACGGATTTTCATGTCCAAATTCAATTCAGATTCTGCAAGAAAATCATTAAGCTTCGGGAAACACTCCAAGTTATTTTGCTACACAGCTGAAGCCCAATATTGTATTTTTCTTGATAAGCTGCCAAGGCTGTTATGCGAAGCGGAACCCCTAATTTTTTTGGTGGAGTCCCAGGGTTCGGCGGAATACACTTTGGACGCCACTGATCTAGGGTATCGCATAGTTAAGCTTTACGTCCTATCGTAGTCCTGTTCACACTCCAGATGAAATGTAACTTCTTAAGCGCGAATTTTTCAGTTGCTGGTTTCTGTTTTGGCTTTTTGTCATTCAGTCACCCATTACATCTGCAAATATTTGTCAGTAGTAGCCAGGACAACAGAAAAAACATAACAGAATTATGATTTGGCTTAAAGTCCAATCATATGATACTCTAGATGAGATGGAAATGACTTAAATACAACGGAAAATATTTCATCTCAAATTTTTTGGAATAGTGAATAGAGACTTTTGCATGGGAGGTAGTAGAAATAGAGGGGGAGCTTTGTATTTTTCGTATATGACACCGAACATGGCATTTAAAAGGGTTTTTGCTGAATTTAAAGTTTTTAGTTTTCATTATTTTTAAAGAAATTGGTCATAGTTTTCCTGAAATTGGGGCATTTGTATGGGAGGTGGCAGAGGAAGGGGAGTGTTTAAGATGATTTTGAAACTGCTTATCATCCTCCTTATCACCATGCTTTGATTCAATGTCAAAGTCGATAGCTCTCATATACTTGAAGGAGAAATGCTTTTCTTGAATTTATAATACAGATATTTGTATGGGAGGTGGTAGTAGGACTGAAGCGAAGCAGATCATTTTTTCTAACACTTATTTCAATTTAAATTAAAAGAAAAGATTTCCGGATTTCCGGAACCACTTATTTCAATTATTAAGAAACAAATTCTGGCAAAATTTGAAGTTTGTCTTTTTCTAGTTTGAATGGAAATCGATAAAATGCATTTAACAAAAATTATGCATTTGTATGGGAGGTGGTAGAAGGAGTGTACGGATCAAAACAAATTTTTTTCGCATTATTAATATTTCTATTTGTATACTTTATACAAAATATCAAGTTGATAGCTTTAACAATTTCGAAGAAAAATAATTTAATTCAAATTTCAAAATTTCGTGAAATTTGTATGGGAGGGGGTAGAAGGAGTGAGGTGAAGTTGATAATTATTTTTAAAATAAATTGTAATTATAGTACAATTAATCCAGACAAAATTTCGTATTTTCAGCTTTATCACTATCAGAATTCCTTAATGCAAGGAATTGCCATAAAACGGTTCCAAATTAAGATGTGGAAATCGAATTATCCTCTGGCTCATCATTTAGTGAAGGGACGAAACAAACAATAACATCCCTACACCAAAAACATAAATATAAATAACACAGAACAAAAATTGACAAAACATTGGCATCAACTAGTATTAAGTCTACGCTTTAAACAAAGCTTATCAATAGAGAAGTCGAATACATCAGCATTCTCATTAACTTCTCTCGCGAGACGCGAAATCGGCTCATTCATACCATAGTTTGTCCGGTGAAAGCAAATCTGTAGCAATCGACCAACAGCAAACTGCATCAAACTCAAAAGTGTAGGAGAATCAACCATCCCTGTAAGAAGTTGATGAGCAAAAACTACATCAGCTACCTCACGTCGTTTTGAGAGTGACGACATATTTAAAAGCTTGAGTCGCTCGATGTAAGGAAGAAGACGCAGTCTGTCACTCCAATTAAGGTGGCATAAGGCTATTCTCACAAATTTACGTTGAATTGATTCAATTCTACCAATGTGATCAGCATAAAAAGGAGACCAAACTTGAGAAGCATATTCAAGATGAGATCTAACGAAGGTGTTATAAAGAATCAATTTAACAAAGGGATTGTTAAATTCCTTCGATAAGCGTGTGGTGAATCCCAACATAGAAATACCTTTTTGCACAATCTTATTTATATGCAAGCTAAAATCAAGTTTATGGTCAAACGTAATACCTAAGTCAATAATAGAGTTGACACGATCCAACATACAGTCATTAAGACTATAAATAATTACAAACGGTGAGAATTTCCTGGTAAATGACATAACACGACATTTATCCACATTCAAACGAAGATCATTGTGGCGACACCAATTACTAAAATTAATCAAATCTTCTTGAAGAAAATTGTCAGAGTTGGAACTAAGGGACCTAAAGATCTTAATGTCGTCTGCATAAATAAGTACTTCAGAATATTTAAAAACAGATGCAACATCATTAATGGCCAAGACAAACAAAAGTGGTCCCTAATGACTTCCTTGCGGAACACCAGAATGCGCAGTAAATGGCTTACAAGTAAAACCACGAAAGAGAACTTGATAAGTTCTATTAAGTAGATACGACTTAATCCAATTAATAAACCATGTAGGAAAACCCAACATGTCTAATTTCAACAAAATAATGGAATGGGGTAATTTATCGAAAGCCTTACTAAAATCAGTATAAATGCAATCCACCTGCTTACCCTCCTCAATACCAACAATGGATTTATTCGTAAACTCCATCAGATTGGTGACAGTTGACCTGTTTTTGACAAATCCATGTTGTTTACTTGAAATCAGGGATTTACAGTGAAACGAGAGGCACTCATATACTACAGACTCAAAAAGCTTTGGAATAGCTGACAGCTTAGCTATTGGTCGATAGTTGACAACAGCAGATTTTGCTCCACTTTTGTGAGTCGGAATGATAAAGGAGGCCTTCCATACGTTCGGGAAAATTCCAATTTTTAGCGACCTTTGAAATAGGAGGGAGAGTGGCTCAGCAATAGAG
The DNA here is from genome assembly GCA_963669355.1 of Chorisops tibialis. Lineage (NCBI taxonomy): Eukaryota > Metazoa > Arthropoda > Insecta > Diptera > Stratiomyidae > Chorisops > Chorisops tibialis. Next base: position 279,016,984 of record OY770262.1, read on the forward strand.
AGACAGCAACGTTTGAGGACTAAAGCAGGAACACCATCTGGGCCAGGAGAAGAAACATCCTTCAGGCGAGAAATATGATTAACTATATCATTATAACTAATCGGTATACTAGAGAAAGTAGTTGAAGCAGTACCTCTAAAGCTATCAAAGTACGACATGTCAGGGATAAAGTTACTACCAGAAAAAGATCCACTGAAGAATGTGGCAAAAAAATTACAGATAGTAAATTGATCATTACTATTGTTGCCAAGGAATTGGGAAGAAGCTGGATAACCGTCAGATTTGCGCTTACAATTAACAAACTTCCAAAACTTCAAGGGATCCCTAATAATATCCGACTGCACTTTAAGTAAATATTCAGCATATAAATGATTAGATAAATCTTTAAATACGTCATAGTATTCTGTATACGTACGAAAATCTGTGTCAATCTTTGTCCTAGTATACCTATTCCACGCAGCATTACGAGAGTTGCGTATCGCACGTAACTCACTCGTGTACCAAGGATACAACAATGAAATATTCTTCCGATAAGTAAAAGGAACTGAAGCAACAAAAAATTGGTACAGAATATAATAAAAATCAAGTACGGCACCCTCAAAATCGGAATTGTCAAAAATTTCATCAAAGTTGAAATTAGAGATAAGATTGTCCAACCGTGAAAAATCGGCTTTGTTAAAATCAAAAGTTAGTTCTTTCTCACTAGGCATAAAAATAAGCCCCTCGTCAATCATAAGAAATATATTAATGGGAGGGTGTAGGACATCAATGTTCGAAATTGATGATAAGCTCTCTTCCACGGAACAGGCACAGTAGTCAGAATAAAAAACCAGGTCAAGCTGTCTTCCATAGGAATTCCGAACAAGACTAAGTTGGTGGAGACCAAGTGCAAATATACTATCTACAAAAAAACATTCAAGCGATGAAGAAGCATCCGAAACTAAGAGCGTAGAATCATCGTCAGAAAATGACCAAGAAAGACCTGGAATATTAAAATCACCCAATAAAATGAGTTCGTCAGACATATTCATAGTTCTATGAACAAATGTTATACAGTGAACTGTTTTTTCGTATAAAGTAAAAGGACTAGAAGGGGGAATATATGTCAAAAGGACATAAATATCCTTATTGCTAAATATAAGTTTGTATTTTTCAAAATTGTCCATTTGTATGGGAGGGGGTAGAAGGAGTAAGGGGATCTGGTGAATATTCCGTGATAGTAATGACGTCCATATCATAATACGTTGACTGAAATTTCAAGTCGATAGCTTAAATAGTTTCAAAGAAAAATCAATTTCTTATTATTTCGAAGTTTCATGAAATTTGTATGGGAGGGGGTAGAAGGAGTGGGGGGTTGTAGCCCATTCACGAACTTGAAGTTACTTTTTTGCTAAAAATGACACACAAAAATTTTTAGCAGTATAGCTCAAAGCTTTCAAGAGTTATGCTGTAGACAGACGGACAGCAGACAGACGGACAGACGGTCACTGGGAATCGAGGTTTTTGAGAGACAACAAATATTTTTGTACCCTTGGCAGCTCTGTGCGAGCGTTATTTATTAGCGTTACAAACGGTAAGGCAAACACAATAAACTCTCAGATTTCATCTAGAGTATAAACATACCAGCTTCTCCACTCGTTATGGCCGTTCTTACACCCCTTCCCCTATCCTCCCAATGCCATTTCTTCCCTCCATTACTGTACATGAAGGTCGAAATTGACTATAACACAGGTCATTCCGTAAGAAAAAACCAATTTACTCTACGTATACATATAGTGTATGAATCCCAAATTATACACTAAATATTTATTTAGAATTAAGGCGAAAACATCTAGACGATTAACTGCACTCCTTCCACCCCCTCTCATATAAAATGACACAATTGCACAACTTTACAAAAAGGAGATTTTCTTGAGAAGTGTGAATGCTAGAGGTCTGAAATTTAAAACATGTCAATTACATGATATTTATAGCTATATCTGAAAAACTCATTAAGAGCTCCTTCTACCACCTCCCATTCAAACTGCACAATTTCACTAAATCTAATACACTAATATTCTCAGTATCTATTAAATTTTTGAAGCTTGAATTTTGTATGAAACATTTTTACAGCAACTCTAGCATGATGTCAAACAATTTGTTCAATGCCTTCTCCCTTCTACCACTCCCCATACAAAATTCCTTAAATTGAAAAAAAAAAATCCCTTTCATCTAGATTATCGCATAATTGGGCTTCGCGCCCAATCGTAGCCCTGTTATATTTATACTCTAGACGAAATCTGAGCGTAAGTTGTGTTTGTCGCCAAGGGTACAGAAATATTTGTTGCCGCTTTAAAACCTCGATTACGAGGGACCGTCTGTCTGTCTGTCTACAACATAACTCGCGAACGCTTCGAGCTATTGTGCTGAAATTTGTTCTGTTTTATTTTTAGTAAAAAAAAAAACGTCAAACTCACGAGTGGGCTACATCCCTCCATTCCTGGTCTCTGATGTCTCTCACACACATTTCATGAAATTTCGAAATTTTAAGAAATTGAATTTTCTTCGAAACTACTTAAGGGTCAAAATATAATGATGTATATATCATTTACACCACACGCTATTGATCTGATCCCCATCCTCCTACTACCCCCTTCCATTCAAATGCACAATTTTGAAAAATTAATTTATTCTTTTTTCATTGAAACTAGCAAAGCTGAAAAGACGAATTTTTGCCAGAATAATTTCTATTATAAATTCAATTAGTTTGGAAAAATTATCAACTTCATCTCAATCCATCTACCCCATCTCATACAAATTTTGAAATTTCGATTAAATTATTTTTGAATGGAAAGATTTCCGGATTCTACACTGTTACCCATTATTATTCGTGAGTTTTCGGTCTCTGCTGAGGCCTTTATTATCAATTATTTTTCTTCGAAACTGTTAAAACTATTACAAAACATGAAATTTTATTGAAAGTATAACAATAGAAGTATCATTGACAACGTACAATTTTGTTTTGATCCGTATACTCCTTCTACTCTTTCCTCTTCCCCCATACAAATGCATAATTTTGGTAAATGCATTATATCGATTTCCATTAATATTACTGTAGAAAAGAAAGAGTACAAACTTAAAATTTTGCCAGAAGTTTTCACTTAATAATTTCAATAAATGCTAAAAAATTACAAGCTTCGCCTCACTCCTCCAACTCCCTCCTATACAAATATCTCTATAATAAATTCAAGAAAAGCATTTCTCCTTCGAACATATGAGAGCTATCGACTTTCAAATTGAAATAAAGCATTGTGATAAGGATGTTGATAAGCAGTTTCAAAATGATCTAAAACCTCCCATAGAAATACCATAATTTCTGGAAAACTATGCCCAGTTTCTTTCACAATAATGCAAACTACAAACTTTAGATTTAGCACGAAACATTTTGCAGGCCACGTTTGGTGTCATGTATGAAAATTACAAATCTCCCCTCTACTTCTACCAGCTTCCATAGAAAAGTCACCATTCACTATTCGAAAGAATTTGAGATGACATATTTTTTCATTAAACTCTTTCCCATTTCCTCTAGAGTATCATATGATTGGGCCTTACTCTCAATCATAATTCTGTTATGTTTATATTCTAGATGCAATCTGAGAGAATTATAAGTTTGCTCCAAAAATTATAACGCCAAGAAATAATGCTCGCACAGAGTCGCCAAGGGTACCGAAATATTTGTTGTCGATCGAAAATTTCAAAACCGGATGTCCGTCCGTCCGTTCGCTCTTTAGCTCGAGAATGCGTCAAATTTTATACAAGTCGTTTTTGACAAAAAAAGTAAGGTCAAGTTCGTGAACGGGACAAATCGCTCCGCCCCTTCTACCACCTCACATACAAAATGACTCATTTTCAATCATTTACAATAATCAACTTTTCTTGAAAACTATAAAAGTTACTAATTTGAAATTTGGAATACATTGTTTTTATCATAAATATAACGTAGAGTATAAATAAACCCACTCCTTCCATAACCTCCCATACAAACTGAACTTTTTCATAAAACACTCTAAACCGTTTTTTTCAGTATGTATAACATATATCGAGCTAAAATTGTGTACTAAATACTTAATTAGCATCATCATTAAGATCAGAAAAAATGAACTGATTAGCTTTACTGCTTCTACCCCCTCCCATACAAAATGACACAATTTCACAAATTCACAAAATATCGATTTTCTTGAAAAGTATTAATGTTACTAGTCTGAAATTTATGAGATGTAAATTTTTTAATATCCGTTGTTATTTCTGAAAAATCACTAAAATCCTCCCACTCCTTTTACTACCTCCCATACAAACTGCACAATTTCACTAACTGAAATACACTAATTTTCTCAGTTGCTATTAAATTTTTGGAGGTTGTATTTTGCATAAAATATTTTTATAGCTACTTTAGCTTGATGGGAAAACAAATTAATTCAATGCTATTACCTCTTCTACCACTCCTTATACAAAATTCTTTGGGATCACAAAAATATCTTTTTCATCTAGAGTATCGTAAGATTGTGCTTTACGCGCAATCGTAGCCCTGTTATGTTTTTAGTTTAGTTTTCTACGTACGTTCTTGTTTTTGATTATTGGAAGTACCACATAATACGTCTTATTTATCATCATAATCCTTCTTTTAATTTCGATGGGCTCATTTCCATCCTTCGATAAGTTTGCCCTGGGAACACAATGTTGTTTACGTTTTCTAGGTTGTAGTCTCCAACTGTAATATTTTGTCTGATTGGCGTCTTTTCCCAGTTTGTGTCGTAACTTTTATTTTGTTTTCGTTAAAACGTAGTCCAACTTCCCTACCGAGTCAAGTTTTACAAATACTTCCTTAGCACTCTCCAGAGATCTTGCAAGGATATCTATGTTGTCGGCATATGCTACGAGTTGTGTGGATTTGAAGCACAGTGTTCCCTTGGTGTCAACGAATCACTGGCAACTGGTGAAGGCACCAACTCGATGCACTCGTACCAAAGGGTGGTCTTGAGTGCACGTTTACCTGTAGGCCGCATGGTTTCCACCGTGGCCATGCAGATACTCATGGGTGCTCTGCCATTGAACTTGAAGCGTCGTGCTATCATCTACAAGGTCCGGAAGGGACTCCAATTACTGGTTAACGATTGGCTAACCTCGGAGGAGGTTAGAGATGAGCCTTCGTGAATGCAAAGAACTCCTCGAACTTAAGGTCACGTCATTGTGGCAAGCCAGGTGGGCCAGCAGTGACAAGGGTAAGGTCATACATCGATTTATTGGGGTCGCAAACTTCGCGAGAAATAACCGAGACTTTGACTTTCGTCTTATCCTTGGCTACCTTTTGACGAGCCACGGCAGCATGAATGAGTTTCTCTATAGGATTGGTCGGAATGAAACGTATGCGGAGCGCCGCTAGAAAGCTGGATGCACATCTTGGCCGAATATCCAAGATATGCAGACCTCAGACAGTTTGACGGCATGGAGCTTGTCGGAAGTGGGGGGGCGGGCTGGCCGTAAGAAGCTGCCTCGCGAGTAGAGAATGTTTTGAATACCTTCGCGTTTTAGCGCACGAGGCACTCAAAAGAAGATCGGGCGAAGTTGGCCACTGAATGGTATCGGAGTTTTCAAAATCGGGTGGACGCTAGTTATCATATACCGGGTGAACGACCAAGGTCAATTGCGATATAACCTTTGGGGACTACCGACCTCACGTCCCCGAAGCGAAGTGCTACCAGTCACGGGCTTACAAAAGGACCTAAACTCGAAGTAATTGTTCATAATTGTAAAACCTGACTGGAACTTTTCTGGTACCACGGGTGTTCCATGGAAGGTTGCTTCCACCCCCGGCAATGGAAGGTGACCCATCGGGAAGTATTATGGTGACTGTGGTTCATCGCCCACATCGCGGGCAGATCTCCTAAGAGTTCGGGGTGGAGTTGCGTGATCCAATCAGGTGCCATAACCAAAGAAAGATTTAGATAGGTCTCGCATCCAGCTGTATGAATGCCAAACTTGCATTTGGTATATATTGCTAACTTCGGGGGCGTTAATAATTGTCGTCAAAAAACCAATTCGCGTTGCTAAAGACAACCTTGAACTCAGATATGGTATGTCTCTATGTAAGCCCACCTTCGCGTTTAAGTCACCTAATACTACTTTAATATCGTTCGACAGAAGGGAGTCGAACGTTGTTTCTAAGCTGCTGTAGAAGTCGTCTTTAACTTCGTCGTCTTTGTCTTCCGTTGTGGTGTGAACATTCAATCAATCAAATCCCTTGTAAGACCTTTCCTATAGGGGCATAGCACAGAAACAACTCTTTTCTATTAGGCGTGATCCTAGCATCGGCCTTTTGCTGTTGCCAGGACTTGTTTATTCCTCTGGCCTCCTGCTCAACTGCTTGCTTCCATGTGCTACATGGTCGACCAACCTGACGTCTTCCTTGAGGATTATAATCCAGAGCCTATTTGGCGATGTTTTGCTCAGGTTTCCTCAAAGTATGACCGATCCACTGCCACTTCCGCCTTTGAATCTCATTGCCTATTTTAGTCTGTCCAGTTTTACTGTTCGTCGTTGGGGATCACATCTGGTCAGAATATTCCTGAAACGCATCGGAGGCATTGGTTCACGAAAGTTTGCAGTTTCTTGGTAAGTCGAATGGTCACTTACCACACGATATAACCATATAACAACAAGGATTTAACGCATGCGTCAAATACTCGCAGCTTCGTGCGAAGAGAGATCTCTGTCAAAATCTAGAAAGGGGAAAGGGTACTGAAGTCCTGACGAGCTTTATTTAGACGCCCTCCATGCTCACAATGACACATTTGACTCTAAGTCCGAACGGTTATGTGCAAGCAAACACACGTCATCAGCATAATCAAGGTGACTTGAGATGTTAAATAGTTTCCATTGAAGACCTTTACCTTCCCCACCTTCCAGTGCAGCTTTCAAGATGTCATTTATTACCACCAGAAACAGAGCTGGTGATAATATGCAGCCTTATCTGATACCCGTTCGCACAGGGAAGCTGACATGCTGATTAAACTTCTTGTCGACGAAAAACGCAACCCAAAACTCCGGGTTTCCCGATTTTTTTCCACTTTTGAAAATTGTGTGCGATCCAATGTCAGTAATCTCTCTACCTAACAATTTAGTTTCTTGGAGTGCAATGATGTTCATATTGTACTTGCTTGCCTGTTCCAGGAGCGCTCGAACTACTCCTGCTCAATTTTTCTGTTTCATTAGCACTCGCACTTATCAGCTCAGCAAGTCTTGTCCGGCTGGACAAGACCAGTACCCGGTGGCTATCACGTGGAAGCATGATGATCATATTTTTTGTCTATATGATAGTTACAACTCTGGGCGTCGCCTAACGACACCGATCAGATGCCTACCCCATCTATACCCATCCAACCAAAAATTTTTATAAATTCCTTTCGAAATTGAAATTTTCAATTTCCGGCATGTATCGGGAAAGTAACCGCTGAAAATCGGAATAGATTTGTCGCAATTTTGGAAACCACTTCTCGGGAAATCGAAGGGAAAAAGTTTTCGCTTCGGGAAATTTCTGCCGTTCAGGCTGGAAAGCGAAAGGAATGTTTCTCTAGGATATGTGCAGATCAAAGTAGTTATAGTAGTGTGCAGTATCGAAACTGTCAACAATTTCACATCGTATAGTCCAAAAGAATTGAATCACGGAAAATCGTGAATTTGCTTCCTTCGATAACACATGTACTTATTCGCTTCACCGTAAAATGCTTTTAAGCCTTGGCGAGAAGATGCGACAGTTTCATAGAAGTGCCTCCTCCTGTTCATTGCGAAATAAAACTCTTGAAGAAAATGCTACACGCGAAATGGTTAAGAGATCACAGAAGTCTTACAGCGCGAGAATGTCGATTCGCAATTCGTTCATAGTGTTCGGGGTTTTGTTAACTGTCGGATTTTCCTTATTTTCTACTTGCTTTCCGGACGCTTTACGAACATTTCACAGAAGGAAATGTCAATAAAATAATTCAATTGATGACGGTTATGTCGTTACTTTCTGTGAAACTATTTTTCTGTTCTTTTTTTTTGTCGCTCTGTTACTCTCTGCACACTTTTCGATTGTTTCATGATCTAGAAATGTTTGAAATCGCTTGTATGTTTCAATGTTAGAATCTGTTTAGTATCGATAAATTAAGACAATTAATGATTGCACGAGCTATTTTACAATGTGTTTGCGAGTGTCTTCGAAATAAATTTACATTCTTTCGTAAACAGGAAAATTACCGGGATAATTACTGACTGCTGTTTGCAACAATTTTCAAGAAAGTCACGACTTTATTGGAAGTCTTTTCTAGTGGGATCCTAACACTCCACATTAAAACTGATTTTATATTGAGCCTATTAGCATTTTGTGTTTCGATGAAAAACATGATTTTTGGGGAAACGCTTTTAAAGATTAAAAAACGGTATAATAGAATCTGATTAAAGTTACCATCAACCTACAATGCCTGGGTGTAGTCTAGTGGTTAGCATTTGGTATGAAATGCGAAGTTCAAATCCTGGTCGACGCAAAATTCCAATACACTGCTTGCGTGGGTATGTCTGGGCTAGAGTTACTTTATGAGGAAGAAAGAACAAGGCATCTTAGAGAGTTAGGTAAGCCTATGAAAGTGGGCCTTTTTTATTTTCATATGTAGGGGAACCCGGGGCACAACGGGGTACCGAGCGGAATGAAGTTCGACGTTCTTCGGTGTCAAGGAGGTGCTGCCAGCGAGTGGCATAAGTAGAACTAGACCAACCTGTTACTACTTAACTACGGCAGTCATGTTAATTTAGTATTCTTGGGCGTTGGTGCGTGTGTTTTCGTTGTTTTTTTGCTATTGTATTGAAACAATTTTGTAACCACGGTAAGGTATACAAACTGGTGTACATTACAACTATAGTTAGTACATGCATGAAGTACGTTTAATTGTCTTTAGTTTCATGTAGTTAAACATTAGCTCACGTATCTTCTTGAGTGGACTTACCTCCCTAACCTGGATCGTGCTCCAGGGGCGGACTCGGGAAGTATTCCATTCTGACTGTGAATGTCTATATTGCGCTGAATTTCCCTCAAAATCAGTTGAAGGTTAGATCGCTTATTACATGTGCAAAAACTTGGCACATTATTTCTGTGCGGCAATTGATAGTGAAAATAATAAGGCCTAGTGTGCAAAATTTGTGAATAGGTTTAAGAAAAGAACACAATCAATGAAAATTGAACCTTTATAGTCACTTAAAACTAAATAAATATAGAGCAAACTTATTTTTTCCTTATTTGCACTAGTATTATGTGTTTTTATAATTACTTGTTCTTATCAGCCCGATCTGCCCCATGCCCGGGGCATATCAAATATTTTTCTATTTTTGAAAATACTGTTCTTTTGTTTTCTTACAATAATATTATATTTTTGTGATAATTATATTAATGTGTTTATAGAAAAATTTGCAGCTCCTTTAATTAATCCTTATGTATTATACTTTAAACCATATTGTTGCGAGCTAGGGGTTCGCCGGGATTTCAAGTAAAACACAATTCGTTTAAAAATAAGTGATAATTTATTTATTCGCACTTAATTCGATTTTCAACTTAATTCAAACTATATGGCACTACCGCCGCGTACTGTTCTATCACTTTCCTGGTTCGCGTCTTCCATAAATGTAGCTGAATAACTAAACTCCTCGATGAAAGCTTTCGCGTTTTTATACTTTTTACGACAGCTTCCTTCAGTGTGTATGTGTGAACTATGTGTGAACAGTTCTCGAAGCTTCATTCGGTGTGTATGTGTTATAATGGAAAGCTCTAGATCTTTAATTGTAGCTTTCTACATATTGGAGTATACTGTTCTACATAATTCTTGTCTATTCGAGAGAGATCGAACTGCGGGGTTGCCAGATCTAACAATATTTTCAAATTAGTACCCCGTTTCGCCCCGGATTCCTCTATGCATACTACGTGTCCGTGTAACTTTTTAGTGGTTTTACCTCTCGACTATTTTTTAAACACTTTCTAGTGATGAAATTTGGTAGGCTTGAAAAAAGTTTGAAATCAAATTTGTTTACTTATCACATGCTGAAAAATAGGTGTACGCTTTTTCAAATTGACCGAATTCTATTACCAGGTGCCTCGTTCTTTTTTCTTAATAGAGTAACTGTAATCTAGGACACCTCAATCTGGGAAAATTAAAAATTCGACCCGCTAAAAACTCTTCTATAATAACAAATAAATGTAAAGGAACCTGAAGGACAAGAGGAAAAAGTCCAGTTGCAGGGGTGCAGAGCCATTGAAAAAAAATATGAAATGCCTGGCCTTAAAGTTTCGCATCCTCTTAATGAAGTAGCTTTGGGTGTGCCCCTAGCGCGCATGTTCTTCAATTCGAGCACCATTTGCAGCGTCACTTACTCGCCGTCCCGAGCGAAGTGAACCTGAACCAGAGAGACTTTCGCAAAACCCATCAAGAAGCCTAAAATAAATGAATTTTTAAATCCAAGAAGGAGCAAGACCCACTTAAAAGGCAGGAAAACTGTATATCGCCCATTGATATTTCGCGCCAGTTTGAAGATCAGTTTTTTCTGGAATATTTCCCAAAACCGCCTTGAATCCGTTCCAAGGGCCAGCGTAAGGAATTTAAGTATTGCTACTAATATTTACCAATCCATAAGAAGTACCAATGTATCAATCAATCAAGCAATTTCTTGTTAAAACCACCTGTAGGGGCATAGAACAGAAACAGTTCTCTTCCAAGAGACACGATCCAGAGCATCAGACTTTAATTGTCGCCTGGAGTTATTTATTCCTCTGGTCTACTGCTTAACTGCTAAATTCCATGTGCTACATGATCGCCCAGCCCAACGTCTTCTTTAAGAATTATAGGCGATATTTTGCACTGGTTTCCTCAAAGCGTGATCAATCCACCATCATTTCCGCCTTTGAATCTCAGTGCCTATTTTAGTCTGTCCAGTTCTATTCCAAAGTTCATCTTTGCAGATCACCTCTGACGAGAAAGTCTCTAAAATACGTGGGTGGCATTGGTTCACGGACATTGATGACGTATTAGTGACTCCGTATCAGCATCACATGATGTGTTCGTGCGAAAATGTCAATTTTTGTGCTGAATAAGTGTCATTTGCAGAACCTTTTGATTTACTTCTTCAATTTGAAGAAATCTGCAGTTGAGGCGCATCGATTGCTTGTAGAATGTGGTGCGACCGTAGGAGAAGTTGTCGTGAGTGGTTTGAAAAGTTTAAAAACGGTGACGTGGAAGACAAGGAACGTAGGGGAACGCCGAAAGTGTACAAAGACACGGAATTGGAAGCATTATTGGAGGAAGATTCGTGCCAAACGCAAGAATAACTTTATATTAAAAGTGACTCAACGTGCAATTTCACATCGTTTAAGATTGTTGCGATTGATTAAAAAACCAGGAAATTCGATTCCATGAACTGAGGCCGAGAGACGTTGAACGCCGATTTTGCATCTGTGAAATACTTCTTTCCAGGCATAAAAGAAAGGGTTTTTTGCATCGTATAGTCACTGATGATGAAAAATGGATCCACTACGAGCACTCAAGGAAAAACGCGCCCATTACTACTCCAGACACGACAAAATTATTCTCCTACATGATATTGCTCTTTCGCATGTTTCGGCGCCGGTCAAAACCTATTTGAAAACACTTAATTCGGAAGTCCTACCCCACTCGCCGTGTTCACCAGACATTGCCCCTTCCAACTATCACTTGTTTCGGTCGATGGCACAACGCTTGTCTAAGCAGCGCTTTACATCATATGAAGATACTAAAAATTGGGTCTATTCGTGGACAGCCACAAAAGATGAAGAGTTCTACCGACGTGGTATCTGAATGCTGCCAGTAAGATGGGAAGAGGTGAAAGGCTAGTGATGGACAATACTTTAAATAAAAGTTAAGTTATTAGTACTCCTAATCCAATAACTCGGATTTGACGTATGTGTCAAATACTCGCAGCTTCATGCGAAACCAGATCTCTTTTAACCTCCAAAAAGAGGAGAGGATACCGAAGGGCTGACGAGCTTTACTTATGCGAGCCTCAATATGCTTTTCGGCTCCACTGTCCATGCTTATAATGCTTCCGAGGTAACAAAAATCTTGCACATCAATAATTTATGTGCTTAATTTTACGTTTAAGTTTTTTCCTTAAGATTTTTTTTTTATTAATTGGGGAACACGTAAGATACTGCGACCTTCCCGGCCTATTGTGCGTTTATTGCCCCTTTACCCTTCCATTTCTCTATAGCTTTAGGTAATCTAAGTATCTTTAAGGGAGCTATGTTGGCAAGTTTCTCGGCAGAAATGAAACTTTTTCAGAGAAGATTGTGTCTTTTCCTTGCTACTGGTTCACAGTGACTGTCGTTTGTGAGTCTTTAAAAGGCAGAGGCGGCAGATGTCGGTTTCAGCTAAACCCCTATTTTTGAGGTGGTGGTTTACTCCAATGTGCTGCGTCATTAGGTCGATTAACACTTTTTTTTTTTTTTTTGTAGGATTAATTTTTTTGTGATTGATAAACCTGGAAGTCTATTCCAGTAGATTTTATGTTCCAACTCAACCCACTTTCTAAGTATAGTGTTAGAGTGCCCTTTTGGTTTTCCGCAGAATGGCTCAGGTCCAATAAAATTTGTTTCTGCGCCGTTTTTTGCAAGGCGATCATTTCCTTCAATTCCCATTTGTCCTGGTACCCACATTAAATTTACGTTGTTCCTTTTTACAAGGATGATTAGGTTTTGAAGGCAGTCCCAAACTATCCTCGATCCGTGTTTGTTGGATACTAGGGCTTTAAGAACCACCTGACTATCCGATAGGATATAAGTAAATTTGTTGCGATGATCTCTCCCTATATTCTCTTGGATGCATGGCTCCATTGCAATTAGTACCGCCTGGAAGATTGTGGCTTCTTTGCCGAGCGGTTCTGAAATCGAGAAGTTAGGACTTTTAACTCCGGCTCCAGTCCGCATCTGTATACCAGATGATTGATTCCTCTTTCATTTCAGGAAACATGGATTGCCAGTCCTTGTGTATTCAGATTATAACTTTGAAGGGAGTTCCAAAGTTGAATTTTGTCGACATAATGTCTGATAATGTGGAGGTTAGAGCCTCCATTTTTGGGTTTTCCTAGGATTTTGAGGTAATGTCTAAAATTCAATGATTTGTATTTGTTTTCACTCTGTATGCCTAACACCCCTTTGATAGTCTACTTTTTTTATGTGAAGATGTATCGGAGGAATATTGAAGAACATTTCCATTGCCGCAGTAGGACAGGTTATCATTGATCATGTGATACCAAGACAAGCAAGAATTTGGATTTTTTGTTTCGTAAGTTGTGTTTTTTGTTGTAATATTTTAGTCCACCATATCGTTGAATCTTGGGCTATAATCCCCATTTTCTGCCAAATAAGCTTTTGCAGGCCCAAAATACCTTTAGTGCTTTGGCGTGAGTCCATTCTATATGTTTGTTCCATTTCGATAGCAAACAGTATAACACCTAGATATTTTACATCATCTGAAAAGGGTACAATTGGGCCCGACTTGTTGGCAGATTTTTTATTCTACAGCCAATCGCTGGAGTCAGTGTAATTCACTATTATTCCTTATTCTGTTAAGTATCCTAATACATTTCGAAGGGGTTCTCTTAGTGAGAATGGTATTCGACGACACGGTTTTATAATTACATTAGCATTTTTCTTGAACTCTCTCTGAAATCGTTTACAAAACATCCAACATCCTCAAAATTTAAAAAAAAAACCGGATATCGACAAAACGGACATTCTTACGATCACAATGGTTGTCCCTTGTATTTCATAATAAAAACTGCTTTCAAGATTATTGCATCTAGCTTGGCAATATGAAAATGAAAAAAATATAAACCACAAGAAAAATAAATAATTTAATACTGAAAATTTAAAAGGAGTTCAATTCAATTGATTGAGATCAGTATAGTATAGTAGTCTGTAAGTAAATAATTGTAAGTCGCAGACTTTTCCCTACTTTTGCGAAAGAAATCTATAATTAAAGTGGTGGAATGCACGAGACGAATTGAATATTGTCTAAAGTGTAATTAATGGTACTCAAGGAGAGTAGATGATTGGTACGTTCAAGGTACAAGACCCAATGGCACTACCAGAGATGCACCACCATCTCGGCCTCCTGATGGCCGCATCCATACAACGGATGCATAGTTTTATTCAATTGCAAGTAGTCGTCGACCGTTGTTGATGCTGCGATCGGCCTCAATTTATATGTGATGCAGATGGTCTCGTTTATCTTGGCCTCTATTTCACTTTTAATGGTTATGATGTGATCGTGAGGTAATTTCTTATCGATCTACTCTGCCTCTGTCTGATCAAAGCGATTTCCTTGATTATTTCCAAACTGTTGTTGTGACTTGAATATGAAAATCATGAAAATATGCCAAGAGATTTTCAAAAGCTGTGATTTTCTTTCTTTTCTTGATTTCTCTCGTAAAGTTTTTATACTCTAGATGAAATCTGAGAGTATTATAAGTTCGCTCTAAGGTTTGTAACGCCAAGAAATAAGGCTCGGAGAAAAAAATGAATGATACAGAAGTTCATATAATCACTCAAAAATCTCAAAACCGGATGTCTGTCCGTCCCTTCATACAAAATGACACAATTTCGCAATTTGACAATAATCGGATTTGCTCAAAAATATAAAAGTTGAAAATCTGAAATTTAGAAAGCAATACTTCTATAATCATAATGATATAAGAATTATTTGTTTCCTCCCCCTCCTTCTACAACCTCCCATAAAAACTGCACTTTTTCATGAAATGCTCTAAACCAATTTACTCATTACATATAAAATTTATTGTGCTGAAATTGTAGACTAAGTATTTATTTAGAATTATTAGTAAGATCAAAAAAAAAATTAGACGATTACCTTCACTCCTTCTACCCCCTCCCATACAATCTTACGCAATTTCACAACTTTACAAAAAGTAGATTTTCCTGAAAAGTATGAATGATCTGCAATTTAAAACATGTCAAAAGCGTGGTGTTCATAGTTATTTCTGAAAAAGTCATTAAGAACTCGCCTCTCCTTCTACCACCTCCCATACAAACTCCACAATTTCACTAAATCCAATACACTAATTTTCTCAGTACCTATTAAATTGTTAAATCCTAAATTTTGTATAAGACGTTTTGATGGCAACTCTACTGTGATGTGAAAAAATTAGCTCAATGTCGGTATCCCCTCTACCACTTCCCCTACAAAAAGCTGATAAGCTGTGCTTAAAGCGTAGATACCAATTAGCTGATACCAATTTTTTGTTAATTTTTTGTGTTATTTTTATTTATGTACTTGGTGTAGGGATGTTGTTTGTTTCGTCCCTTCACTAAATAGTGAGCCAGCGGATAATTCGATTTCTATCTTTTAAATTTGGAACCGATTTATGGCAATTCCTTGCATTAAGGAATTTTGATAATGAATAAATAATTCCGATGACGAAGACGAGATACTATAGGCGGCGATGATGTGGACGGCGGTATGAGCGATGATCGATTGATGCGAGTATATATGGAGACGGGTAATCGTGAAGCAGCCAGTTGAGACTCAGAAGCGAAAGAATCGGGTTTGGATCCGATCGACGAGAAACCGATAGATTTAGAATCGAAAATTTGTGAGCGAAGAAGTATCGAGTATAAAGCGAATTAAGAGTAGTTGAATTAAATAGAATTCTGCGATTAATTGGAGACGACACCATTACGATTTCTATTGACTCCCTCGAGCATCGTAGGGACGTTGCAGTACTCAGCATTTACTACCGCTACTTTCATGGTAAACGTAGTGCGGAACTTAGATCACTTATTCCTCCACTTTACAGTTTTCCCCGAAATACTCGTCAAGCTAAACGCGCGCACGAGTTTACCATCAACCCTATTCCTACTCGTACAGTGAAATATAGGCAGCCATTCATCCCCCGAACGTTCAGACTTTGGAACGCATTGCCTGCTAACATATTTCCAAGCAAGTATAACCTTCAGCGCTTCAACAATAATGTCCATCGGCACTTCCGTCTCTCTCCCCCAAAATTCCCATAACACTACCAAGTTTCATCCTCTTCGTAAACCGACATAACTGTGCAATGCATTATAGGGTGAGCCCCTAAGTTATAATCGGTGCTATAAAAAAAAAATTTTAATTAAAGTGAAATTGTAGTTTGGTTTTTACTTGAAATCCAGCGTCCCCTTGCGCACTTCAATATTTTTAGGTTATCATACATTTCTTAATCGCTTCATACAAAGTTAAAAATAAGAGTTCTTCCGAACTTGATCAGCAGATATTTATTCCTAACATGTCATTCATTCTGAATCACTTCGTGTGAAGCTCTAAAAAACGCTTATTTATTCCTAACTTGGTATTCATACAGCAACACTTCTCGTGAAGTTAATGAGAAGATTTCTTCTTTCTAACTGGGAATTCATTCTAAATCAATTCGTGTGAAGTTAAAGGGCATGTCTTCTTAACGCGGACGTGCTAATGTTAAAAGGAAACGAATGGAGATACAGATGGGCATGCTTTCTCCACTGCTGAAGAATGCTACTTTCATGCATGCTGAAAGCTTCCTTTTCCAAGTGGATGCTTTAAATATTTATACTCTAGAGGGAATCTGAGAGGATTATAAGTTTGTAACGTCAAGAAATAATGTTCGCAAAGAGGCGCCATGGATGCAGAAATATATTTGGTCGCTCAAAAATCACAAAACCAGATGCGCTCTCTAGCTTCAGAACGCATTGAGCTAGGGACGAGTTTGTGAACGAGTCAAATTGCTTTACCTCTTCTACCACCTCCCAACAAAATGATTCATTTTCAATGATTTACAGTAATCAGATTTTCTTGGAAACTATTACAGATAACAATTTGAAATTTAGAAAATTTTATTTCTATCATAAATGCGATTTACAGTATAAAAATTATTTGTTTCCCTCCACTCCTTCCACCACCTCCCATACAAACTGCACTTTTTCATAAAATACCATAAACCGATTTTCTCAGTACGTATAACATTTATCTCAAATTTTGTACTAATTCCGTAATAAGCATTATTATTATGATCGAAAAAAATTATCTAATTAGCTTCACTACTTCTACCCACTCCCATACAAAGTGACACTATTTATCAAATTTACACAAAATCGATTTTCTCCAAAAGTATTAATGTTAGTGATCTGAAATAAGAAAGATATCAATTGCGTAATATTGATATTCATTTCTAAAAAAAATACTGAGAATTCGACCACCTCCCATACAAACTGCACAATTTCACTAAATCTAACACATTAATTTCCTCAGTATCTATTAATTTTTTGAAGCCTTAATTTTATATACAACATTTTTATAGCTACTCTAGCGTGATGTGAGAAGAATTAGATCAATGGTGTCATCCCTTCTACCACTCTTTGTACAACATTTCTTAAGATCACAAAAATTTCTATTTCATCTAGTTGACGGCTTCTCAAAAATATCCCTCTAGGTATTATGGACACTCAGAGCTCTCGTTTACCAAATGGTACAGGAATAAATGGCGAGTTTTGTAGAATACAGCACCAATTCTCAACAATTGCAAACAATCGAAAATTGAAGAAAAAGTGTGTATGGCAAAAATTTCTTATATCTGAATATCTCTAACTTTGTTTAGGATGTTTTTCTCGTTCGGTTGAAAATGCGGCGAATTCAGGTTAAATTTAGACAAAATGTCCTATATCTCGGCAGTCGTATGTCATAGTGAAAACCACTAGAGCGAGCAAAATTTGTTTTCGCCCGCTCTACAACTCTTTCATACAATAATGTGTAATGCTTATAACTTTTTTATCCGGTAAGCAGTCATGTTTAAAATCAATAGCATACTGTCCGAAGTGGAATCCGATTTTTGGAACTACTACCACCCAATTCTGTTGAGATTTACTCGAGTTATCGTCCGGACACACAGACAGATATTATGAAGAAAATTTATTTTTCGACTTCTCGGACCTAACAACGCGTATGTCCCTTAAAAATGGATGTCGAATATTTTCACGATTATCAAAGTTGTCCATTATTATTTCATAATATGGGGAACTAAAAAACCGCAAGTCTGTAGGTGCTCCTGTTTGGTCTGGGAGTTTCCATCAGCCACTTACATTCGAGCATATATGAGAGTGTGAGAACCAAACACATTTTTTTAAATAATGAATTAAATGATTAATTATGAAGCTCTTGGTATAAATATTGCTATTTACTAATAACCACGCCGTTACGATTCATCATTTCATCGTGACAATGAAAAATTTGTTTTGGCTTTGAAATAATGTAACAAGGTCGGATTTGGGCTGTAGCGCCATTGTAAGAGAAAACTTGTTAGAGCTTTGGATATGAATATTTATATCGATAATGCTACAACTGACCCGTTAGATAAAAGAGGTTAACATATACCAACAAACAAAGTTGCAGAAAATAAAGTAATCATCCTTGTTGTTTTTATTGATTACCCGCATAGCAGCAATGGAAATCCCAATCACAAACATCACAGACTCAAAAAAAAACTAAAATCGCCAGATTTGAAATAAACAAAGATGCGAAAACATCAAAAAATTACGAAAATAATTCAATCATACTAATATTGTATTTGATTGGATGAAAATTTTTGCCACTCTTCTACTTACAGAAGGTTTCTGCTATTATATTGAAGTGTGAAAGGAGTCGCTGGATTTCAAGTAAAAATAAAGCTACTTGACTTTAATTTAAAATGACAGCAAATTTTATTTATCGCTTCTTTCTAACTCTCTTACCACTTCTCCCCATTTGCCAATTCTCGCTTTAATATTCGCAATCCGTCGTAAATTTCGAATATATCGTTTTTTAAACACCGACTAACTTTTTCGCTATCCAATTTCTAACTAACTAACTATCGCAACTTTTCACCCAATCACCTGATCTCTACTCAATCGCTTTCCAATCTGAACTGAATGTCTCTTCTCAAACGCTCGTCTTTGTAAATCAATATATTCGGTTGATTTTCGTCCGCTAGGCGTCCACCATTCGTTCGCTATTCATCCACTTTTTATCCAATATTCGTCAATTATTCGATTCCTATATTATTCGTCCACTATTCGTTCACTATTCCTTGGCTTTTCGTTCGCTATTCGTCCACTAATCGTCTGTTACTCGCCGCTATTCGTCCGCAATTCGTCCACCATTCGTCCGCTATTTGCTATTCGCCGCTTCTGCGAAGCCCAGTCGTTTAGCAATATATGCGCGCGTGTCTGCAAAATAGCTGAAGATCGCGATCACTCGACGAACGACTAGGGCTGACATGCAACAATATGTTAAAAGGCAATTGTGGACTTATTGAAAAATACAACGGTAGTGTAAATCTCATTTTGTTCCTGAGGATTAGTTAGAAGATATGAAAACTGCTTCAATTCGAGCTCCTTTTACCGTAATTAAAATGATAAAGAATGACTTCGCATCTATCGAGCCCATTGAAAGAACAACTACGCACAGAAAAACTTCTGTAGATGGTCAAAAAGTTTAATAGTTGAAATTCAATAGTTGCATTGCAGAAAGAGTTATCACGATACGATTTGCTTCAAATATACGAACGGAGTTTCAGAGAAGTCTCTGATATTGAAAAAAGGAGAATAATTCTACCAATTTTCGCGAAAAAGGAACTAAAATATCCACAATGTAGATAAATATCCAGCGAAAACAAAAACTTTAATGAAATTGATGAAATTTATTACCTAAATTAAACATATTTTATGTAATGATTTACAGGCGGATAATAAGAGTGTTAATATTGTTTAATAATTGATTTATAAGTTTTAGTTTAATTGAATTTTGTAATTTTTAATTAATTTTCTGAAAATAATCAATTTTGTATTTGGTAAATAACGCAGCCATTTTAGTTATATTGATTGACAATACGCAAAACCACGAGGCTTGGCTACCTAAATTAACTATTTATTCTCCAAATTTTTCACTGATTTGCATTTTTATTCATTTTAATAATTTTAGAGTAATTCCAAAGTGGTCTAAGCTGCAAAAACTCCTGAAATACTGCACTAGAAGAAATATGCATGGGATTCTTAGAAACTAATGATTTAAATTAGCTTCAATTCAGATTAGTGGTTTCTTATGGTAGATGCAATCTCAATATTGCGTTAGTAAAAGGCTCGACGGGCTCTTTAATATTATTTCATTCAAAACCATTCGACATGGCTTAGGCCACTCTCGTTCTCACACTCTTATATATTAGATTAAATATTGTTACATATATTCAAGACAATAAACTTAAACTTAATCTTAATTATTTTGCAAAAAACATTCATTGCAACTTTTGTAAATATATTTGGTTCATTGCAGTTGTAATTGCTAATGCAAAAAAAAACAACCTTAAGAAAGAAATTTGGTCATACTACAATTATTTAATTACATTGAAATGGCTGAAACTTCCCCCGTCAAAAACGCCTAAATCTTCGCCTGGTTATTAACCCATCGCGGAACCCTCCCTGGACGAATTTTCAATTTCGTAGATGTAGTGGTCCTCGTATGCAGTGTGCTAGAATTATATAGCTTGACCGGGATTTAAACTCACGACTTTGCGGAAATATGGTATCTCGGGAGATTCATTCAATTGGTTTTCTTCATATTTGACTAATTGGAGTCTATTCTTTTCCAAGGCCATTTATCGTTCCAATTCTGAATTAGTTTTGGTGTACCGCAGGAGTCCATTTTTGGTCTGCTCCTATTTTTCATCAACGATCTTTCACAATTTCTCAGTTTAAATTGCAATCAAATTAATATCTGTGCAATACATCTAACACTGCCATTTTCTGGCACCTAATAATGACAAATGCCCTATTATTAAGACAAACATCGAGTGTTCCCAATTTTCTAAATCGCAAACCACCGCACATAGAAAAATTCTATATCGTTCAAATTCGATTTGAAATTATGTAGCCATGGGTACAAATTACACCTCCAACAACGTTTCAAGCGTTCCGCTGTCACTTACCACCATTTCAATATAAATTGAAACTTTCAAACAATCACCAAGCTATTAACTGATGCCATCTATCGAATTATTCAATTACATTTCGAATTTTTAAAATTCAAATTGATACGTTGGCTACAAATCAATTATTAACGTAGAATTTCAAAACCTCTTTTTTCCGCTATGACACAGAGACCCGATTTTGCACCATGACTCGAAGAAAATTATTGTTCGATCGATGGCACGCACCGACTTCTTCGACCTTCTCCGCTTAACTTTTCTTTTACTTGTACGTCGGTTGGCAATTGTCCAAAGATCTCATTTTAATAATCATCTGATCCGTTATAGTCAGTGTGAATAAAATAATTCAAAGGTTAGAGTTCTAATAAATTTCTCAGCCACTCGATGGGATAACACAGCATACAACAAAAACACTTAACCCAGTGCATTCGAGTTATAACTATACGGTGGGCAAGCGAGTACGCCAATCTAAACCTTCACTGAATCTGCCATTTCACCTGAATTCCAGGCAAAACCATTCAATAGACTTTTTAACAGATTTCGATGTGATCTTACACGATCACGATTCTAAAATTTCCGTATGAAGTGGGCGGTACACAAGAATTCAATATACTTTTATACATCCCTGAAGAATCTACGGGTATATCACACAAGAAATAAGAACCGGGTATACCGTACACCTAACTAGAAACGAAAGAATGAACGCGACGAGACAAAGAACAGTTTCATCTGGACAAAATTGATCTGTTCGAGAACTAACTAACAAGTACTAACCTTAATAACTAAGTAACCTCCTCTCTCGACTTTTGTCTATGAAAAGAGCTTTGCTAAGATGGTAGCGGCGAAGTAAACGAGAACAATGAATTCATCTTACAGAAGTGAATTATTAGATAATCGGTGGTAAAAAATCGTGAACCACCTGTAACTATACCTTTCGATACGAAACATTCAACAGATCTCTCTATCTACATACCTAACTACCAATAAAAGAGTTGAACATGCGATTACGATGAAAAACTAACTAAATGGAAAATCATCTAAAGGAAATGGATTTATCTACTTTGGATTTACCAGAAAGGTGGAGAAGGTCACACTGAAACAACATAATTGAGATGCTTTTGTGAATAATAAAACACCATATAGCAAGATGACTAGACATTTAAGAAAATGATCGACATTTGACTCAATCGACCTCAATAGCTAGAAAAGTTGTACACAAGTTTAAATGGAAGAATGATGTTATGTCCGATTTCGTTAACATTCGAAATTTTAGTAAACTGAATCAATTACTTATCTCAATGATGAGAAATTACTCGCAGAATCGTGTATGCCTTAAAAAAATTTCTTTGAAAACCACCACAGAATTACGATTGTGGATAAATCTCAATAAGGCGATACTCTGTTGCATCGATGATTAATTAAGGTACAACATTCTTGGTGTTGTTTTTTTATTTTGAAATCAAACTAACGTTTAATTAACATTGAAATGTTTATAATTATTTAATTAAATTATTTTAACTAAATTATGTTAATATTAAAATTATAATTCACTTATTTTTTATTATTTGTTTTTATTTTGATTTTATTGATGCGACTAGCATTGTCGAAATCCATTGTTCGAATAATTAATATCAACTGACAAGTCAGAATATGGTTTGGTGAATGTTTTCACAGTGCAAAGATTTCCAGATTCTACACTGTTACGCTTTATTATTCCTGACATTTCGTTTGATAAAGGTCTCAGCACAGATCGAAACGTTACGAATAATAAAGCGTAACAGTGTAGAATCCGGAAATCTTTTCTTTCAATTCAGAATATATGTATATTCCTGTTTTTTTTTTTAATAAAAATCAAAATATTTTTAAAATTAAATACATATGTGTAGAGTGTATTTGGTCAAATGGTAGTAAAAGGTCTCGGGTCTGCATTGGTTTACTGGTTTCCAATAAAGTATTAAAAGCCGAGAAAAGCCTACTGTAAGAACATCGTCAGCTCTGCTACCGAATCCTACCTACACCTCCTCGTGGTGGCCGCTTGGGAACTCTCACTTAAGAGTTGCTAACGTAGGAGGGTGAAGGCGAGTTTTCCGCGCCTGATAACGGAAACAACAATAATAACCACTCCTCCAGAGCGGAGGTTGGGCGAAGGGTTAACTCCCCTGTCACCGTAAAAAAATCTTCATTGTTTTGGAACCCAAGACGAAGCCTCGGATAGGATTGGACCAACGGAAACGACCGCGCAAACGTACAACGGACTATGCTTTTGGATCCTGGAATATCAGATCATTAAACAAACCTGGTGCTGTTAAAGAATTACTACAACAGGCCAGTCGGTACAAATTAAATGTGTTGGCAGTCCAGGAAACGAAATGGACTGGTAGCGAGATTCAGGGCATGAGATCGCACACAATTTTTAAAAGTGGGAAGCCCTCAGGAAGCCGTGAATTTGGAGTCACCTTTATTGTGGATAGGGAATTCAAATCACACGTCATCGACTTCAAGCGAATTAACGAGCGGATGTGTGCGATCCCCATCAAAGCGAAATTCTTCAAAATATGGCTAATAAATGTACATGCCCCGACGGAAGAAAAAGATGAGGAAACGAAAGATGCCTTTTATACGAGCCTTGAAAGGCTATTCGACTCATTGCCCTCAAACGACGTTAAAATAATACTTGGCGACCTCAACGCTAAGGTCAGGAACGAAGAGACTCATCGTGGAAGAACTGGAGGGCGTAGCCTCCACGACGAAAGTAACGACAACGGCCAGCGCCTGATAGACTTTGCATGCAGCAGAGACATAGTTATAAGTTTGACATGCTTCCGACATCGACGCATCCATAAAAGAACGTGGGCATCACCAGATGGCAATACCTTTAACCAAATAGACCATGTCCTTATACAGCGGAGATGGGCCTCCAGCATCATTGACGTTCGAACATTCAGAGGAGCAAATTGTGACTCGCACCACTACTTGGTCAAATCCAAATATCGATGTCGTATGTCAAAGGCGTATCAAACAAAGACCAGCCCTCTTCGTAAGTTCGACATCGAAAAGCTCCAAACGGCGTCAGTTGCGGAAAATTACGCAGCAGCACTTGAAAGAGAGCTCACTCCGATTCTGCAGGATGACATACCGAAACCTGTGAACCAAGTTTGGATGGATATAAAGGCAACCATAAAGACCGTTGCGGAACAAGTGGTTGGGTATGAAGCTCGGCGCAAAAGAAATGACTGGTTTGACGACGAATTCCAAGATGCGTTAGATAAGAAAAATCAGGCGCACACAGTTTCTCGAAAAGAATACCAGACGAAGAGAGAAAAATACGAAAATCTCCGATGAGTAGCAAATAAGGTCATTAGATGTAAGAAAAGAAAATATTATGACGACCAATTGAGAAATATTGATGACAATCTTGCGAGCAATAAAACAAGACAAGCCTACAAAGTATTGAAAGCCTAAGACGTGGATATCATCCTAAGACAACCCTCTGTAAAGACAGAAATGGCGCTATCATCGCCGAGGATAGTCAGATTAAGGAAAGATGGGCGTCATACTTTAAAGAACTCCTTAATTCCGCACACGGCTCCCGAACATCGGAGCTGATAGGTCTCCAATCCTCCGACGAATGCCCACTGGATCCTCCAACGTTGGAAGAAGTCGAATTTGCCATCACAAGTCAGAAAAGCAATAAAGCGCCGGGCATCGACGAAATTCCAGCGGAATTAATTAAATATGGCGGAAGCTGCACCCGAAATGCCATCCATAAAGTGATTCAGTACATCTGGAATCAGGAGCAAATACCGGAGGAGTGGTGCCAATGCATTATTTGCCCTATCCACAAAAAGGGAGACAAACTGCAGTGCGAAAACTACAGAGGTATCTCACTACTTTGCACGTCATATAAGATACTGACAAAAATATTAGAAAATAAGATTAAAATTTACGCTGACAATGTGATTGGGGAGTACCAAGGCGGTTTTAGAGCTGGTCGATCAACGACTGATCAACTTTTTACGGTTAAGCAAGTGCTTGAAAAATGCTGGGAATTCAACATCGACGTTCACCAGGGTTTTGTGGACTTTAAACAAGCATACGACAGTATTGATCGAAACGTACTGTACAAAATAATGCTGCATTTTGGCATCCCAGCAAAACTAGTCCGACTGACCAAAATACGATGACATCAACAACATCACAAGTCAGAGTCAACAACCAACAACCAACTAACTGATGCCTTTGACACAAATGTCGGACTAAAACAGGGTGAAGGGCTGGCCCCTCTGCTTTTTAACCTAGCTTTAGAATACGTCATCAGAAAGTTACCCGTTGACACAAGAGGTACGCTGCTTTATAAATCCAGCCAGATAGTGGGTTATGCGGACGATATCAACATATTATCACGCTCTTTCATATCCGCAAAAGAAATTCTACTAAGCCTCGATCAAGCAGCAAAAGAAGTTGGCCTGAAAATCAATGAAACAAAAACGAAAATAATGACACAAACAAGGAAAAGGACCCCCAATAGACAAAACATTACAATTGACGAATATAATTTGGAAAATGTGGACGAATTCATATATTTAGGCACAAAATTGACAAAGAGTGGAAATGAAACGAACGAAATAAAAAGACGAATCCAGCTCGCAAATAAAACGTATTATTCAGTCTTAGCTATTCTTAAGGCCAGTTGCGTACACAGGAAGACCAAACTCCAAGTTTACAAATCAATAGTAAGACCTGTGCTTTGCTACGGATGCGAAACATGGACCCTTACACAAGCATCCGCAAATATGTTGAACGCTTTCGAAAGACGGGTCGACGGGACGAATAATTGGAGCGAAGCGTGATGGTGACCGATAGCGAACTAGATACAACAGTGAGCTGTATGATATATTTGACGAACCACTATCATCAGACTGCGGAATCTGCAATGGGCTGGCCAAAGGATGGACGAAACTCGAATACCTAAAAACACAACGGAGGGCCGGAGGCCAGTGGGAAAACCCAGGAAACGCTGGTCCGACTCTGTTGACGAAGACTGTTCATCGCTGCTCGGATTTCAAAATTGGAGGACGCGATCACTGGACCGAGATCGCTGGAGACTTCGGCTACAGGAAGCCAAGGCCCGAAAGGGGCTGTAGCGCTGCGACGAGAGAGAGTGTATTTTGTCAGTGGAATTGATTTCCACCAACTCCTCACAACTCCATATGAAATTAATTGTGACTTGTGTGAAGGGAGTGGGACTGGTAGAAGAACTGACGGAATTTCTAAAATTCTATACTATCTAAATAATAACCTTGTTTAAAAGATGAGTTTGTCTCCTCGATTACCGGACGTGGCATGTGTGTTTCTTTCATACTCTGATATATGGACTTAAACGAAAATTCGATCAAAAAAGATTCTTCCGGGATAACTACATCATTGAATTTTCAAATTAGATATTTTGCTAAAGCCACTAAATTTCAATTGCTTGGCCTTCCACGAGATGGAAACCTTTGTGGAAAGAACCACTCTGGACGATCGAAAGGAATGTGATAAAATTTTTTGACCTTGAGTCCAAAATATCTGAATTCTTTGAAGACGAACTACTAAAAAGTCACTCAAATATTTTTCGGACAACTGGATTACCAGGAGTAAAATTGTTGAACTATATTTTTTCAGGTGAGAAAAATACCCATGTGCTTTGCGATAATATAGAGAGCAATACGTATTTAAACGTATTCTTGGTCATGACACCTATTTGATACTTCGTCAGTATAACCCTATCCTGATGAAAAGTAGAACTGCATGACTTTGGTCGGTTAATTGCCAAAAAAGCAGAAAAAAAAACGAAACGAATAGGCAATCGCGGACAGAGAGAATGTTTCAATCCATACGTGTCACCGCCGTCTTGCAAATCCCTCTTCCTAAGAACTTTCACCTTTATAAAATTCATCTCCTTGCCAAGGTCCGTATTTCAGATGGATTCCCTACTCTTGGCTATTAAAAATACTGCACTAATCTCGCTAAGCCTCTATGTAAGCTTTACCGTCTATCCTTATGGGGACTTACGTTCAGACCCGAAACAGTGTTAGTTAAGAAATGTTACATCTAAGCCTACATTAACTGAATGTTGATGAAAGTCGTGCGTACTTTCAGGCCAGCCAGAGCTTTAACAGAAAGGAGGCAACTATGATATTAGCCTGAACGCCATTTCTGCATATTCGTCCTAGAATAAGACTTTTGTTTATATTCATTTTCCAGTATGCCATAATTAAGATTTTAGTCATCTCAGTAATACAAACCCAGAAGTACCCAACCTAACAAAGGAAACACAAAAAATTCAATTTAGTTCGATATACTTTTGTCAGCGATGTTCAATAGCTTCACCTCCCTGTTTATAGTAAGAATCGTCGAGTACACCCTAAGCCTCCGAAAAAGGTTGTAAGGGGTTCGCCATTTTAAAAAAAACTGCATAATAAGTAGAGAAGTATATTTTGGCGAGATTAGCTTCTCCGAGTAGATGGCCTAGTGGTAGAATGCTCGCCCGACGTGCGGGCGGTCCGGGTTCGGTACCAGATATATTTATACTCTAGATGAAATCTGAGAGTATTATAAGTTTGCCACAAAGTTTATAACGCTAAGAAATAAGGCTCGGATAAAAAAAGTGAAATATACAAAAGTTCATGTGATCACTCCGTCCGCCTCTGCGCTCTCTAGCTTGATAACGCATTGAGCTAGTTGGTTTAAATTTTGTACACGTTATTTTTGAAATAAAAAGTAAGGTCAAGCTTGTGAACGGGCCAAATCGCCCCACCGCTTCTAACCCCTCCCATACAAAATGACACAATTACGCATTTTGACAAGAAACGGATTTGCTCGAAAAGTTTAAAAGCTATTGATCTGAAATTTGGAATGCATTACTTTTATGATAATTTCAATTACTATATAAAAATTCTTCGTGTCCTCCCCTGCTTCCACCACCTGCCACACAAACTGTACTTTTTCATGCAATATTCTAAACTAATTTACTCAGTACGTATAAAATTTGTTAGGCTGAAATTGTGCAATAAATATTTATTTAGAATTATTAGTTAGACTAAGAAAAATTAGACGATTAGCTTCACTCCTACTACCACCTCCCATACAATCTGACATAATTTCACAACTTTATAAATGAACTGCCAACAAGTCGGGCAAAACTTTATTATTTTTGGGACAAAATGCGCATGCATGGAAAGTCAGTATGCAGGTTAAAGTGGTTAGGGAAGACTAAGTGAAAGGGGCTTCTTGGGCAGAGCAGTTCTCAATTTAACACTTTGCGGAAACGTTCAAAAGCTCCATATTTCATTCGTTTATTTATGCAAGTTTGAGTTTTCATGCAGGGAGGGGGGAGGGTGATAGTAAGGATGGGTGGATGTTAATAGTTTTTTAATTCATTGCTTGAACTATATCCAATATTCTTTGTATGGAATATCAGTTTCATAGACGAAGTTGCATAGAATTTTCATTGGATTCGGTGTATTTTAAATTCACGAAACCAAACATTTGTATGGGAAGGGGTAGAGGAGGTAGGGGAATCATAAAATTTGTGACGCAATTTTATTGCCTCTCTCTTGCAAGGTGCTTGTACAAAATTTGAAGTTTGTAGCTTTTAATTTGTTGGTTATTAGGTGATTTAATGAAATTGGTCGAAATCATACTTTTGTGTGAGAGAGAGGTAGAAGGGAAAGTGCGATTTCAAAACTTTTAACTTTTAAGTTTTGAAGATATTCGACCAGTTAATATTCAAAACTTTTAGAGATTTTGTTTTGCATTTCGCAAATTTTCAAGTTTCTACCTAAAAATTTTATTAAAAAATGTTCAGTTTATGTGTTTTTTTCATTGCAAATGAAACACCTTGTGCACGTTAGATCCCCACTTCGGTGCATAACAATTTTGGAAAAAATTATTATTTTTTTCTATGTATATCAAATAGATGTATTGACGTACAAAATTTAAACTTTGTATCTTTTACCAGAACTCTAAAAAAATTACTCAAAATTTTCAACATCTTTGCTTTCCACCTCCCTCCCCTTACTCCCCCCAACTTAAATTTTTCACCAAAATTAAAGACTATGTAACTCTACAATCCGACAAATTTTCGATTTGATATCTGTACTCAATTTTGAGATATACTGATTTGTAATTTTGAAAAATGCGCCATTTTTGAAATGCTCCCCATTCCCCCTACTACTATTATGTCCACATGTTATATTTTTTCATATTTCGCTAGTAAAGCTTAGTATAAGTTTCAATTCCAAAGCTTAAGAGACAGTTGAGATATTCATATTTAAGTGTTTTTCTTTGCACCCCCCCCCCCTGACTCTTCCCCTTACAATAATTAGCTTCTATCTAAACTGATTCTAGTGGATCTATATGCCATCTTAATATACTTTTTATTAAAATAATAAAGTAAAACTAGTTTTTCCTGAAAAGAATGACTGCTACTGATCTGCGTGATGTTTATAAATATTTCGAATTAGTCATTAAGAATTCGGCTCTCCTTCTAACACCTACAAACTGCACAATTTCACTAAATTCAATACCTATTAAATATTTGAATCCTAAATTTTGTTAAAAAAAAATTTTATAGCAACTCTAGCGTGATGTAAAAAAATTAGTTCAGTGTCGTCACCCACCACTTCTGCTTTACTCGCAATCGTAGTCCAGTTATGGTTTTTCCATGAAATTGTACAACTTTTCCAGATACCCGTTGATACGAGTATGACGACGGAAGGAACGAAGATATGTTGTTGATGGTAGAAAGGATATCAAATCGAGCGGCCTGAATTATATATCTGCATATTCGTACAGTTTCGCTGTCACCTGTTTCAAACTTTCTCGCTGCCACATACACATACCTAGAGGAGTGCAGGACGTGCCGAAAAACCGCTTATAAAATTCAACACAACATGGTCGCAAGCCGATGGGGATGCGAGAATAAATAAGCTCAACAACAAGCCAGAAATTAAAAAGTCAACCGATGCATTTGATTATTTCGTTATGGGACCTCCTTCAAACTCGGATGCATCGTGGCTATACAAAACCCTTGCGGATAAATTTGCGATAAAAGGTGGTTATTCTGTTTTCATTTAAAATCTATGCAACGGAAAATTCTGAAAAAAATTGTGGGTAAAGCAAATCTATGTTTTATTTAAAAAAAAAGTTAAATCATACATTTCAGCTGTACCTTTACAATATTTTAAATTAGGATTTCAATTTTCAGTATGGCATAAGTATTTTGACACTTTTGACATTTAGACAGTTTTAAGACATTTTTTTTGGTTTTTTGTTTTTTTGAAGAAGTTTCTTAATCAATAGAATGTGTATCCTCCTTTAGTTTGAATTACTTTTTGAAGTCGTTGTGGGACGGAATCCACCAGCGATTGCAGGAAGTCTGTTGGGATTTCGTTCTACGCCTGTTTTACTTCTTGCGATGGTTCTTTCTTTTGACCTAGTTAAGTCAGCACTTCTCTTTCCTTTTATGAATGACCAAACATTTTCAATTACATTTAAATCTGGACTTTGTGGTGGCCAATCCAAGGTTTCCAACATCCTTCAGGAACTTCGTTATCATTTTCCTCTTATGGCAAGGCGCATTATCCTGCTGTAGTACGAATGCCTCACCGATTAGTTTATCTCCAATGGAAATGCGTTTTCATTCAACACTATTAAATATTGTTTTTGGTTCAAGGAACCATCTATGGGCACGAAGTCTCCCAAGTCATTGTACGCAATGGATCCCCAGAACATAACACTACCGCCTCCATGGCTAATTTTTTCACAGACAGGTGCCAATTTCTTACGCATCGTTTGTGAAATTCTCGCGTAAACTTTCTTTGGCGAGGAATGGTACTCAAGAGTACTCTCATCTGTCCACAATATATTTCGCCAAAAAGATATTGGTTTATTCACAAATTTCTTGGCGAATTCCAAACGTTTAATTTTGTTTTTAGGAGATATAAACGGGATCGACTTTGCTGCGTACGTTTTAATTTTGGCATCTTGTAAACGACGGCGAATTGTTCTTTCACTATGCGATCCTTATGGTCAGTAGTTTTCCGATTTCTACCTGATCGGCGTAAGTTACTCATACTTTCAGTTTTTTTGTATTTATTCACTTGATAGTAAACCGTTTGACGCGACAAATTATACTCTTTAGCGATATTTATTACTGAAATACCCAAATTATATTTTATCACAATTTGAGTTTTTATAAAGTCACTTAGTTCAGATATTTTTCCCATATTTTTTAAGTAAAAGTGTCAAGTTTCTGCAATTGAAGATAAAGAAAGGATAGAAGAGTAATCACAATGGCTGCAGGAAACGCCAAACTGATTAGGAGTGCAAAAATAAGCTAGATCACGTGATGTCAAAATACTTATGCCGTTCTAAATTTTACTCTCAGACTGCATTTCGCTCTTTAGAAAGAGAATGTATAAAGCAATTGCCAAAAACTTGTTCACAATTACTGCTGAAAAGAAGAGAAAAGTGTGGAGCAAAACACAAGTTCCGTTACATAAAGCGGGAGTGTAATAAACAACGATACCATTATATGGTGGCGTATGTCAAAATACTTATGCCGAGAGGTGTAGTTCCGGGTCATCATTTCGTGCGAGGCGACACAATCAATCCCTTCCATTCGCCATCAGTAACATATGTATGTTGAAGATAAAAATGAAAACTTATCTTGCACAAATCTTGATACTGCAGTCGTTGGTCACAATAACCCCCTTTCCTTGACGCACTTGTTCTCCCGGTCGTAAAGCTGTCAATGAATTCGGCATGTTCCGAGGAGAACAGATATTTATTATCACGCTATATGCTCTCTCACAAAGAATATTCGACAATGTGTGTATCCTGCTTACATGCACAATAAATCTGACTCGACCTGCATTAATGGTAAAATGTAAAACAGTCTGATACCATCCATTCAACAGAAAGGGCTTCTAATGAGTCTAGAAGCTTTAAGACGGATTATACACGCTTCTACGATCAGTTTAATCTTTCTTCTGACCAAGTTCATAAAGATCTCGCCACATACGGTTCCCATGTTTCCTCGAAGCATATATCTAATATGCTAAAAAGTCGCGAAAATCATAATCGGTTTTTTCGTTTCTAATTCTAAAAATAACGTACGATCTGTCTAGCACCACAGAGGTTGCATTAGAGGGAAGATAAATAATCTCTTCATTGACGCGAAATCCTGTCACTTTATGTTATTATTATTACGGAAACTGGCCTAAACGACTCCTTCAAAAATGAAGAAATACTGGACAACAGTTGGACCATATACAGAAATGATAGCGCGAAGAACCTTATACACCTCCAATAAGTAAGTTGACATACAAAATGAGACTACGCTTCGTTTTATAAGGTCCCCACACCCAGTTTGACCCTTCCATTAGTGCCCATCGTACATTTATCAAATTGGGTTTAATTAATTAAGGTAAATTTAACTATATTAGGTTATATTAAATTAAATTAAATTAAGTAATTTATTATGTAACTAATTATCTTATTATGATAAATAAATAAATGTAGAGTTAGCGATAAAAAAAATACCTTCAGTACGACGCAAGTAACTCTATATATGTAGAAAGAGCTATGACATTTCTGCGGCAGGAGTAGTTAAGGAAAAGGTAGTCGACACGAAAAACGAATAAATGAAAAGATTTATTGTCCAAAACTGTTAAATTTTTCGACCTTAGTTACATATCTAACAGATCAATTTCAGACTAGTCTACATTAGTTGCCGCAAAACACGGTGTTTATTAATAATAGCAATAAAAATTCTGTGCAAAATTCAGTGTGAAATTGTCCTGACATTTGCATAGCAACTCTGGAATATTATGAATAATGGCTAAGAATGGTTGGGTGACCTCTGGCAGTGTTACAAGGAAAAATTTCTCACAAAGTGAGCAACCGTAAGCACGAAAAAGGCGAAGGGTATTTGTGGTATATGCGGATATGAATGACATTTAACTAATTTACCCGTTAACGTTTTTGCACGTATATAACACAAAAGATATGGCGACCAAATCTTTCGTTTTTTTTTTTTTTGCATTATAAACAACACCATGGCATAAATACATCAGGAAGCTGCACGTATCCAGCAGCAGCAACTACAAAAACCAACGACCACCACTAGATATCACCAACGAAACTATCAAACGTGAAAGATTTTACAGATTTCATTAAGGTCGAGGTTATCCAAACTGCAAGCATACCAAACGGCAAGCCTTAGCCTCTTCGCTTCACGGCAGCAGTACCGGAGGTGTGCGAATTCTAAATTGCAGCTTTGCAGCGAACGATGGGACAAGCAGATTCGAATTTCGAGAGGCCTTTGTCGACTGCTCGTTTGCCGGTTTTAACGTATTTTTCCGGTTGTTTTTCTCCCATCAACAGTTAAACCAAATCAAAGTATCTTGGAGTGAGATCGTACGTCCAGCTCCTCCGAGTACCAGTTGGCCAGGTAAGAGTTTTCAAGAAGGTGGCGAACTGACAAAAAACATGGAACACTGGAAGAGAGGTGTAAGCGGCGGTGCATAGTACAGTATGTACGTAAATGCGGACCTGAAATCGGTCGACACATGGATTTTTCGGTATGTAAAAACCGTGTCGTGGCTCTCGATTGTTGTTCTTGTTGTATAATCTCGTAAGAAAGCCAGTTGGCAACTTCATGATAGATTCGAAGGAGATTAGAGGAATTTCGTTAAGAATGATAATGTGTGCTAATTAGATTCATTTCCTGGGTTCGAAGGTTCTCGGTTATGAAATCAGGCCTATCAATTGCTAAGACATAATAACCAAATAATTGTTGAATTGTATTTATGGACTTGAGTCATTAGTTCGACTGATTTTAAAAATTTTCTAAAGCCATTCACGTACATCAGTGAAATTTTCTATTTATTGCACGGATGTACTAAAATGGATAACAGAATTATGTTTGGTGGTAAAGCCCAATTATGCGATATTGTCGATAAAATTGGATTGAGTTAAATACAGCAGAAAATATGTCTTCTTGAAATATTTAAAACTCTAAATAAAGGCATTTGTATGGGAGTTGGTAGAAGGGGTGGGGTGAAATTTATAATTTTCGAGCATTTCATTGCACTTTGTATGAACATTTTTCACTTTTGTTGGCTTTAATAATTGATTTCCCTGAAATGGTGACATCTGTATAGGAGGTGGTGGAAGTGGCGAAGAAACTACTACATAACATTGATATTGGCAGGGTTTTCGCCAAAGAAGCAACACCGCAAATCTCAATTTTGGCCAAATTGAAATATACATGCGGCGAAATATGATACTATGGAGAGTAGCACAGATTTTAACTTAGGAGTTAAATTTTAAGAAGATTGGGAGGCACAACACTTGTCTACTGAAGAAGCTGATTTTACTTCTACAATGGCGCTACAGCCCAAATCGGACCTTGGCCTCCTGATATTCAGGTTCCTTAACATTTTTTTTTTATTGCTTATTGTGGACAACCCTCTTTCTACGAATTTTTCATTTTCTTAGATTGAGATGACCAAGGTATATCCAAGCAGGCAATGTGCCGGAATTATATATTGCGCCGACCGGGATTTGAACTCAGGACCTTCGCATTACAAGACCAACACACTACCTACTAGGCTATATCCTAGCTGATTTTAATTTATTATTCATATAATAAAGTATTCTGATCGACACAGAAAACAAGAATTAGAACGCTGAAATTTTGTTTTTTTCGCGTTTCATGATGAAATTAGTCTAAATAAACTGCCAATAAGTCGGGCGCAACTTTATTATTCTTGGGACAAGTTGGGGTTGCGGGGAAAGTCAATATGCAGGTTAGAGTGGTTAGGGAATACTAAGTGAAAGCGGGTTCTTAGGCAGGGCTGTTATCAATTTAACACTTAATTGTGGATACGGTCAATAGCTCCAGTACATATAATTAATATTTCATTCGTTTATTTATCCCAATTTGAGGTTTTATGTAGTGTGGGTGGATGTTGATAATTTTTCAATGATTGCTTCAATCACGTACAATATTTTGTGTGTATAATGTTAGTTTCATAGACGAAGTTGCATAGAATTTTCATAAAATTCGGTGTATTTTACATTCACGAAAACAAATATTTGTATGGAAGGGGGTAGAGGAGATAAGGGAATCGTAAAAATTGTGATGCAATTTTATTTTGTTCTTTTGTAAGGTGCTCGTACAAAATTTTAAGTTCGCAGTTTTTAATTTGTTGGTTATCAGTAGATTTACCGAAATTGGTCGAAATGATACTTTTGTATAGGAGGGGGTAGAAGAGTAGGTGCGATCTCAAAACTGTTGACGCAATTTCATTTCAATTATTTTTAAAAGATTTATGCAAAATTTTAAATTGATAACTTTAAATAGGTAGATGATAATTGATTTTTTAAAAATGGTCGAAAAAATAATTTTGTATGAGAGGAGGTAGAAGTTTTGAAGGTATTCGACCAGTTAATATTTCATACATTTAGGTATTTCTTTTTAAATACACCAGAGCCCTAAAAAAATCCCTCAAAATTTTCGACACTTTTGCTTACCATCTCCCTCCCCTTACACCCCTAACTTAAAATTTTGACCAAAATTAAAGACTATGTAATTCTACAATCAATTTTGAGATATAGCGGTTTGAAATTTCGGAAAGTGCATCTATTTGAAATGCTTCCCGCTTCCCCAACTACTGTTATGATCAAATTATATATTTTTCTTGTATTTCGCTAGTACAGCTTAATATATATTTTGAGTTTCTATTCCATAGCTTAAGAGATAGCGGAGATATTCATTTTTAAGTATTTTTCTTTGGACCTCTCTTTTACAATAATTAGATTCTTTCTAAGCTAATTTTTGTGGATTTCTATGTAGCCTTAATGGTTCCAAAATATGAATTTTTTATGGCAAGTAATTTCGAAGATGTAATCATCTATATAAATATAATTGTAGTGTCTGTCTGTTATTTGTTCAGAAATGGTTATAAGTTAGTTTTTTGTTTTATTTTAACAACTAGCAAACGCCCGCGACTTCGTCCGCGTAAAAATAGCAATAATAAGCAATTTTTGAGAGTGTAGTTAGTAATACATTATGTGGGATACATAATCTGCTTACTTTAATGGCTCTTTGAAGAAAATGTTTTGTATTTTGTTTGAATCAGAACCATAAATTATTAAGAATGAAAGCATGATACTTCCATTTTTATGGGATAGGCTCGTGATCAAATCAAACCCGTGATTCGAGATCATATACATGTTGAAGAGCGTTAAGGACATGTGAATAATTGTAGCTGGTGTTATTTAAAAAAAAAAAATTAATAAAATAACATTAAGGTTAAAAACATAACAGGACTACGATTGTGCGTAAAGCCCAATCATACGATACTATGTATAGATGAAATCGAAATTTTTGCGGTGTTAAGAAATTTTGTATGGGGAGTAGTAGAAGGTCTGACAGCACTTTTGTTTCACATCATGCTAGAGTAGCTATAAACATGTTTTGTACCAAATTTAAGCTTCAAAAATTGAGTAGGTACTGAGAAACTTAGTGCATTGAATTTAATGAAATTGTGCAATTTGTATGGGAGGTGGTAGAATGAGTGGGGGGTTTTTGGTGGTTTTTCGAGAAACAACTATAACTATCATGCAATTGATATACTTTAAATTTCAGATCTGTATCATTCACACTTTTCAAGAAAATCGAATTGTTATATTTCATGTGGAATGTGTCTCATTGTATGGGAGGGGGTAGAAGGAGTGAAGCTAATCGGTTAATTTTTTCCCGATATTAATAACAATGTTAATTAAGGATTTAATACAACATTTTAGCTCGATGGAAGTTACACGTACTGAGAAATTTGGTGTAAAGTGATTCATGAAAAAGTGTAGTTTGTATGGGAGGTGGAAACTCAAAAAATTTATATACTTTTTTTCGCGTTTCATGACTAAATTATCCTAAAAATGCAAAAAAAAACATAACAGAATTATGATTGGGCGTAAGGCCCAATCATATGATACTCTAGATGAAATGAGAAAGAGTTCAATGTACCGGAAAACATGTCACCTCTAATTCTTTCGAATAATTAATAGTGAATTTTGTATGGGAGGTGGTACAACCAGAGGAGGACGGATTGTAATTTTTGGATATGACACCTAATGTGGTATGCAACATATTTCGTGCTGAATTTATGGTTTGTAGCTTTCATTATTTTCAATTGGACGTACCGTCTGCACATTTTAGTGCAGAGATTAGTTTTCCTGAAATTGGGGTATTTGTATGGGAGGCGGCAGAGGAAGTGGAGGGGTTTAAAAGATTTTGAAACTGCTTATCAACATCATTATCTCCAGGCTTTGTTTCAATTTCAAAGTCGATAGCTCTCATATGTTCGAAGAAGAAATGCTTTACTTGAATTTATAATATAGATATTTATTAGGGAGGGGGTAGAAGGAGTGAAGAGGAGCTGATAATTTTCTTTAGCATTTATTGCAATTATTAAAAAACAAATTCTGACAAAATTCTAAGTTTATACTTTTTCTAGTTTCAATGGAAATCGATATAATGCATTTAACAAAAATTATGCATCTGTATGGGAGGGGGTAGAAGGAGTGTGCGGATCAAAATACATTTTTTCTCGTTATTGATATTTCTATTTGAATACTTTATACAAAATATCAGGCTGATAGCTTTAACAGTTTCGAAGAAAAATAATTTAATTTATAATTCAAAATTTCGTGAAATTTGTATGCGAGAGGGAAGAAGGAGCGAGGTGATGTCGATAATTTTTTCAATACTGATTGCAATTATAATAAAATGAATTCTGGCAAAAATTCGTTTTTATAACATTGCTAGTTTCAATGAAAAACGAAAAAAAGAATTTTTCAAAATTATGTATTTGTATGGGAGGAGGTAGAAGGAGTGAAGATATCGCCTCAATATTTTGTGACGGAAATGATATCTACATCATTATACTTTAGCCCAAATTTAAAGAAAACAGCTTAAATAGTTTCGAAGAAAAATCAATTTCTGAAAATTTCGGAATTTCCTGAAATTTGTATGGGAGGGGTAGAAGGAATGGGGGATGTGGCTCGTTCACGAACTTAAAGTTAATTTTTTACTAAAAATGACACACAACAAATTTCAGCACGATAGCTCAAAGCGTTCGAGAGTTATGTTGTAGACAGACGGACAGACAGCAACTCGGAATCGAGGTTTTTGAGCGACAACAAATATTTCTGTACCCTTGAAAGGCTCTGTGCGAGCATTATTTCTTAGCGTTACAAACGGTAAGGCAAACACAATATACTCTCAGATTTCATCTAGAGTATAAAAATCCGTCTCTCTGTACGCCGTCCGCCGTACGCCGGTGTGTACGCTCAGCGCATATTAACTCCCAAACCTTTCAAGATAGAAAGTTCATTTTTGGGGGATTGTAGATAGTTGCGGATCTCAGTCGGATACCCATTTTGGGGGGTGTACGGGTTCAGGGGGAGGCGGGGGGAGCGCTTATACCGAAAATATGAATTCAAATATCTCAACCATGGTAACAGCTAGGAAGTTAAAACTTAACATACATATAGAGGGGTTTGTGGGACAACTTTTGAAAATAGTTTAATTTTTTTATCCATTGGGGTGGAAAAAGGGGGGCTAAGAACCAATTGTCAGAAAGAGAAAAACACTTAAAAATCAATATCTCGGCTATTTATTAAGCTATGTAATTGAATCTTGGAACCTATATTAAGCTATACTAGAGAAATACGGAAAAAATATAACATTTGGACAAAATAGTAGTGGGAGGAAATGGGGACTATTTCAAAAATAATGCACTTTCCGAAATTTCAAACCGTTATAATTCAAAATTGAGTGCAGATATCAAATTCAAATTTTGTCAAATTGTAGAACTAGGTAGTTCTTAAATTTAGTAAAAATTTTACGTCGGGAGGTGTAAGGGGAGGAAGTTGGTAAAATGTAGAAAATTTTGAGTGATTTTTTGAGGGCTCTGGTGAAAGATACAAAATTTAAATTTTCCATGTGGATACATCTATTTATTTTACATACAGAAAAATAATAAAAATGCCATAATTGCTATGCACCGACCCCCTTGGTCTGCCGTGCACAAGGTGTTTCATGTGCAATGAAAAAACCACATAAACTGAAAATTTTTGAATGAAATTTGAAGGGAATAACCTGAAAATTTGCGAAATGCATTTAAAATTTTTTTAAAAAGAATTGAGTATTAACTGGTCGATTACCTTGAAAGCTGCTACTCTCTCCCATACAAAATTATTTTTTCGACCATTTTTAAGAAATTAATTATCACCTAATTAGTAAAAGCTATCATGCGTCAAAATTATTGAGATCACACTTGCCGTTCTACCCCCTCCCATACAAAAGTATGATTTCGACCAATTTCAATAAAACAACTGCTAACCAACAAATTAAAAGCTACAGCTTGAAATTTTGTACGAGCACCTTAAAGGAGAAAGAAAAGAAAATTGCGTCACAAATTATGCGATTCCCCTACCTCTTCTACCCCCTCCCATACAAAATTATTTTTTCGAGTATTTTTAAGAAATCAGTTATCAGCTAACTCTTAAAAGCTATCAATTTCAAATTTTGCACAAAAACTTATAAAAATAATTGAAATGATATTACTTTAAAAGTTTTGCATTCACGCTTGCCCTTCTACCTCCTCCCATACAAAAGTATCATTTCGACCTATTTCATTGAATCAACTAATAACCAACAAATTAAAAGCTACGAACTTGAAATTTTGTACGAGCACAATACAAGAGAAAGAAAATATAATTGCGTCACAAATTTTACGATTCCCCTACCTCCTCTACCCCTTCCCATACAAATGTTTGGTTTCGTGAATGTTAAATACACCGAATCCAATGAAAATTCTATGCAACTTCGTCTATGAAACTGACATTCTATACAGAGAATATTGGACGTAATTCAAGCAATCAATTAAAAAAATATTAACATCTACCCACTTTTACTATCACCCTCACTCCTTCCCTCATAAGAACTCAAACTTGCATAAATAAACGAACGAAATATTGATTATATGTACTAGAGCTTTTGAACGTTTCCGCAAATTGTTAAATTGACAATTGCCCTGCCTAAGAACACCATTTCACTTAGTCTTCCCTAAACTGCATATTGACTATCCCCGCATCCCCAACTTGTCCCAAGAATAATAAAGTTTCGCCCAACTTGTTGGCAGTTTATTGTCACAATGTATACGCCTCCCGAATGAGCGCGATTACATTGTGGTTTTTGGACGATTTCGTATTCTTTTACATGAACCATCCTTTACAAATAGTGCTGACCGACAAATTATTTATTAGCTTAGCTTTTTCTTAAATAATAATAATAAATTATGGTAAACCTAAGATGAAAGAAAACATTAGAACTGTGCAGGTGCTGTACACGTTTTGATGTGGAAGCAATAGATTGAACACGATGAGAACAAGTTAGTGAAGTTTCATGTGCGTTTAATAAAAGTGAATTAAGCCGTCCATTAGACGGAAGAATCGCACAAACGAATTCCCCGTCATAGTATTCACGGTAATATTTACCAACACCACATTATATACAATAGTTAAATTATCGATCTTTCGAAAAGAGTGGAAGATTAATAACCGTGACGAAAAATGTTCGCGCGCGCAAGATTTGTTTAAACGAGCGAGCAAGAAAACGAAGGTGGATTGGTCACTATCAAAACTGGTCGTAGGCAACAGGTTGTCTGTGTAATTCCTTTAATTTTCTGAAAGCGAAAATACCGCATTTCGAACGAATCAAACATGTGAGACTATAAATTGTTCAATATAGGGAGTCGTTTTCAAATGGTGTAGGGTCCTCAAAATATAAAAAGTTGAAAGAAATCTTTGCCACGATAGAAATAGATAATATTAGCTCTTCTCCCGGAATAGTTTTTCTTGCAAATAATTCTTGGAAGGTCTGTAGGGTTCCCGATTAAGAGAACACAATATTCCAAAACTTTTAGGCCTCAAGGTCGAAAACTGCGCTTTGCAATATCTTACAGATAGAAAGCTGAAACTCCACATTCGAGAATATTGATTTATGAGGAGAAAAGTAAAAATAAATTAATTGTTTTATCTCTTGTGGTACAAAAAATAGGGTGAGGCGATTAAATGATTATATCTTGAAAATTACTTAACACAATAAGTTCATATTTTAGAACCAATTAGGCGACAACCATAATCAACTTAAGAGGAGGCCAGTTCTTAAGAAGGTGTAAAGAAAAACACTTGAAAATAAATATTTTTACTAGCTCTTAAGATATGTACATATTTGAAACTTGGAAGAACATATCAGGCTATACTAGCGAAACATAAGAAAAATATAACATTTGGACTCAATAGTAGTGGGCGGCAATGGGGAGTATTTCAAAAATGGTGTAAATGGTATCCGAACCGATTTTTTTTTTTCATAATATAATTCAAGTTTTTAACATGATTTTTTTTACAATAATTAAATATTGAACTACTCCCCCTTATAAGAAAAATTCTTTTGATAGGGGTGAGGAGTAATGGCTTGCAAATTAAAAGAAATGTAAGGAGAAACAAAAGAAAAAATTAAATTGTTAAAGAAAAAATAATAAAAGAACACTCGAAAATATTAGAAAAATCGCTTTGATTAACCCGAATACTATAATTTCTTGACATTTGATTTAAAAATGACCAGATTCCTACTCTCTTTTATGGAACTTGGCAGATCATTGAAAAATTTGATTCCAATGTAAGTGTAATGGCATTGCCCAATATTAGATTTCCTCTTTGGCAACAGTAAATCAGCACGAGCACCACTTCTAGTGTAGTTTGAATTAACTTCGATTACTCCAATTGTATATTCTTTGAAAATTTGGATATTTGTAATGAGTTTAAAAACTGTTTTAATGCAGAGAACAGACAACAAGGGAAATAAACTATTTGTTGGAAATTTTACCGGTTTGGGCAATAGGATTTTTCTAAGTAATTTTTGCACAATCTCTAATGGTTTTATTATTGAAGGTGAGGCTGAACCCCAGGCTATAACACCATATTGAATTACTGAATGGATGATAGCGAAGTAAAAAGATCTTATAGCAACTCTGGTACTTCGAAACATATTGGTATTAGTTTTTTTAATCTAGCTATCACATTTTGTACCTGAATATCGCATTTGTGATGTTGATCGAAAAGTACTCCTAAACATTTTATAAAAGCTACTTTTTTTATCTTCTGACAGTGATAATTTAAAGAACAATTGATTGAATGAATGCACAAGCCTAAATTAGTGGGTTGTCAAAAATGGTTTGGAGAAAAGGTGATGTAGCTAGTCTTTTGTGTATTCAGTGTCAGTATATTAAAATTCATCAAATTTTTTAATATTAAAAGACTGTGATTAGCTTTGACACTTACGCCTTCCCAGGTATTATCCTCAATGAATAGAACTGTATCATCACCATATGAGATAACTTTGCCCTCTATGTTTTGTCAATGTAGATAGTCAACATGTAGCAAATAAAATAGGCCCCATAAAAGTCCACTGTGGTACACCAAAATTAAAAGTCAGCTCGTTGCTTAGGACATTATTTATTTTAACTACTTGTGTTATTTTTGTAAGATAGCTTAATATCCAAGCTATTAATGATTTATTTACGTCCACTTTGTGATGCATGGAAATCATTTTTGTGGGTGGAATCGAATGAAAAGCTTTGGCTAGATCCAAAAAAACAGCACAAGATTTCAATCCTTTGTATAAAGCCAATTCAATTATTCATAATTCATAATATATTTATTTCCCAAAGTTTCTTCATGACATGCTTATGCTAATTACTTTATTATTTTAATAATAAAGTATTGTGATCGACTTGGGAAAAAAAAAAAATTTGCTACCCTGAAATTTTTTTTTTTCGCGTTTCATGACTAAATTAGCCTAAAAAAGCAAAAAAAAAAAATCCGTCTGTCTGTACGCCGTCCGCCGTACGCCGTACGCCGTACGCCGTACGCCGACGTGTACGCTCAGCGCACATTAACTCCCAAACCCTTCAAGATAGAAAGTTCATTTTTGGAGAGATTGTAGGTAGTTGCGGATCTCAGGCGGATACCCATTTTGGGGGGTGTACGGGTTCAGGGGGAGGCAGGGGGAGCGCTTAAACCGAAAAATACGAATTCAAATATCTCAACCATGGTTACAGCTAGGAAGCTAAAAATCAACACACATATAGAGGAGTTTGTGGGACAACTTTTAAAAATAATTTAATTTTTTTATCCATTGGGGTGCGAAAAGGGGGGGCTAAGAACCAATTGGCGGCCGAATTTTTTTTTCAAATGATTATATCTTCGAAATTACTACTCATAAAAAATTGATATTTTGAGACCATTAAGATGGCATCAAGATCTACTAGAATCAGTTTAGATAGAAGCTAATTCTTGTAAGGGGGAGGGTCAGGGGGGGTGCAAGGAAAAACACTTAAAAATTAATATCTCGACTGTCTCTTAAGCTATGTAATTGAAACTTGAAACGAATACTAAGCTTTACTAGTGGCATATGAAAAAAATATAACGTATGGACATAATAGTAGTGGGGGGAAATGGGGAGCATTTAAAAAATGGCGCACTTTCCAAAACTACAAATCACCAAATCTCAAAATTGAGTACACATATCAAATTGAAAATTTGTCAGATTGTAGAGCTATATAGTCTTTAATTTTGGTAAAAAATTTAAGTTGGGGGGTGTAAGGGGAGGGAGGTGGAAAGCAAAAATGTTGAAAATTTTGAGTGATTTTTTTATGGCTCTGGTAAAAGATACAAAGTTGGAATTTTGCACGTCGACACATCTATTTAATGTACATAGAAAAAAAATAATAATTTGTTCCAAAATTGTTATGCACCGAAGTGGGGGTCTAACGTGCACAAAGTGTTTCATGTGCAATGAAAAAAACACATAAACTGAAAATTTTTGAATGAAATTTTTAGGTACAAACTTGAAAATTTGCGAAATGCATTTAAAAAAAATCCCCAAGAGTTTAAAATATTAACTGGTCGAATATCTTTAAAACTTCTACCCCCTCCCATACAAAAATTTTTTTCGACCATTTCTAAGAAATCAATTATCACTTAACTATTAAATGCTATCAATTTGAAATTTTGCACAA
The DNA here is from genome assembly GCA_963669355.1 of Chorisops tibialis. Classification (NCBI taxonomy): domain Eukaryota; kingdom Metazoa; phylum Arthropoda; class Insecta; order Diptera; family Stratiomyidae; genus Chorisops; species Chorisops tibialis. The sequence continues at coordinate 279,061,257 of OY770262.1, forward strand.
GAACTTACAAAAATAATTGAAATAAAATTACGTTAAAAGTTTTGAGATAGCACTTGCCCTTTTACCCCCTCCCACACAAAAGTATGATTTCGACCAATTTCATTAAATCAACTAATAACTAACAAATTAAAAGCTACAAACTTGAAATTTTGTACAAGCACCTCACAAAAAAAAAGAAATAAAACTGCATCACAAATTTTACGATTCCCTTACCTCCTCTACCCCCTCCCATACAAATGTTTGGTTTCGTGAATTTAAAATTCACCGAATCCAATGAAAATTCTATGCAATTTCGTCTATGAAACTGACATTCTATACACAGAATATTGGATTTGGTTCAAGCAATCAATTAAGAAACTATTAACATCCACCCACCCTTACTATCACCCTCCCCCCTCCCTTCATGAAAACTCAAACTTGCATAAATAAACCAATGAAATATGGAGCTTTTGAACGTTTCCGGAAAGTGTTAAATTGAGAACTGCCCTGCCCAAGAAGCTCCTTTCACTTAGTCTTCCCTAACCCTTCTAACCTGCATATTGACTTTCTACGCATGCGCATTTTGTCCCAAAAATAATAAAGTTTCGCCCGACTTGTTGGCAGTTTATTTTTCATACAGTTAATGATCAGATTGTGTTTGAAATCTTTACAGGTTATGGATGAATAGATAAAAAATATGACATTTTAATTTATGACACTTTTTAATGTAGTTGGATGTAGTAAGGAAAAGAGGGGAAAGCTATAAACCTTAAGATACTTGAACTTATAACTAACTTACATAAAAAGGAAAAACAAAATATTAGGTGGTAATTTCTATGATAGAGAGAATTAAGGGGTTGTTGGTGTATTCACATCTACTTACAAAATCAGATTATTGATATATGATTGAATTAAATCTATAACAGCCAGTTTGTGGAGGCGTCTTGTTGAAAAATACCAGGGTTTATTAAGTATTAATTTTAGGCATTTATTTTGCGCTATTTGTAATTTTTTCATATGGACTTGAGCGCATTCATTCCAAACAGGACTTGCATATAAAAGGCAGGGTCTCATCACAATTTTGTACAGGAGTAGTTTGTTTTCCGTCGATAATTTTGACTTTCGGTTTATCAAAGGGTATAATATCCTAATGAGCAACAGAGTTTTGGAAACAGCATTTGATACCTGATGATGGTATGTTAGCTTTTTGTCTAAGTGCATCCCAAGGTATTTTATGCTGTTGGACCATGTTATATCTTCTCCGACAATGTGGATTCTAGGGGAGGGTAGGTACTGGGAGGCTCTTCTTTTCATGGAAAAAATTGCTGCAGTCTTCGCTGTATTCATTTTAATTTTCCAGGTCATGAAGAAAGTGGTAATTTTACAAAGCTGATTCTGTAGGTTGTTGATGATTATAGTGGGGTCTTCTGATGTTGTAAAAACTGCAGTGTCAGCTGCAAACGTAGCTAATTCACAAGTAGGGTCTGTAGGGAGATTGGAAGTGTATAAGTTGAAAAGTAGGGGACTTAGGCAAGACCCTTGGGGTACACCAGCAGGAATAGAGCGTCTTTCCGATTTAGTGGATTTTAACTTTACTTGAAAAGATCTCTGCGAAAGAAAAGAACCGATCAATCGGATTAAATATTCGGGAAACGAGTAAAACTTAAATAGGAGTCCATTGTGCCACACTGTGTCAAACGCTTTTTGGATGTCTAACGTGATCATGCCAACGGATGTTTTGTTCTGGAATGCCTTTTTGACAAATTTGGTGACTCTTAGAAGTTTATGACACGTCGAGTGCTTCGCTCGAAAACCAAATTGATGGTCAGGGAGAATATCATTTTTTTCGGTATGAAGTTGAAGACGGTACAGGATTATTTTCTCAAAGATTTTTGAAATTGAGGAGAGTAAGCTGATTGGTCTGTAGCTACTGGGTGAAAAGAATACTTTTGCGGGCTTATGAATAGCTATAATAGTTTCTTCTTTCCAACATTTATTAAAGTAACCTAATTTTAGGCAACTATTAAAGATAAAGCACATGAACACTACAACTTTTTTGGGGAGATTCCTTAAAATAATATTGGGTATACCATCTTTTCCGGGGCATTTCCTGTTTTTAGTTCTGCGAAGAATGTTTTTAATGTCAGTAGGTTTACAAAGTTGGGTTGGCTCAAATTTTGGTAAGGGAGTCGAGAGCAGATTATTAATTTTATCATTGACATCGTTAGTGAATTGGTTTTGGGTGGAGTTTGAGCCTACGATATCATGAGAGGAATGGAATTGGTCCGCAAGTATTTCTGCTTTTTCGCTATCAGCACAAATATTTTTATTGTTAAGCTTGAGATAAGATATACTTCTTCCTCTATTTTTCAAGACTTTGTTGATTTTCCAGAATTTTGTGGAGCCTTTGCTTAAACTTTCTAGCACAGAATTCCACGCAGTTGTGATATTTCATAGTTTATTTCCTTCTGGAGGAATTGAACTTCTTTTTTTAAAGCGGGATCCCTACATCTTTGCCATTGTCGTCTTTTCTTGTTTCGAGCTGAGATTAGATTTTTAATTTCATTTGGGAGAGTGATACAGTTTTCCTTGATAGTAATTTTTGGCGTAGATTTATCGGCGGCTTCGATAACTTTGGAAGAGAAACTATTCACCATTTCGTCGATTAAAGCGGGGCTAATTTCAGATAGGTCGAGGTTGTTGATAGATAGAGAGTTACACAGGAGGCGGTGATAAGTTTTCCATCGCGTTCTGGAATAATTTCGGATTTGAACAGTGCTATTTATCACTGGTACTTCATCCAATAGGGAAAATAGAATTGGTAGATGAGGGGACGAAAGTTTTTGGATAGTTGTAGGTTGGGAGACATTAATGAGGCCAAAACTAATAACTAGATCGAGGGTGGAGGAAAGCCCTTTAGGCGGATGGTATGTGGGTTTGGTTGGTGGATGAACTATTCCATTTCCCTTGGCTAATTCATCGAAGAGTAGTCGACCTGCTTTGATGGTTCGAGGACAGTGTTTAGCATTAAAATCACCACAGAGTAGCATTTTATTTTTTGTTCTGGTGAGTAAAGCCAATTCAATTAGAGTTATTATTAACATCTAGAACCTCCCCTATATGGTTTATTCTTTCCAGATTTGCGTTTTGTCTCTTATTCCCAATAGCTAAATCTATCGTTTTCTATACCTGTTTTCCATTATTTCCAGCTCTTTGCAACATATCGTCAAAGTATTGATTTCTAGTTCTTTTGATAATGTAGGACTGTTTATTGCGATATTTTTTTAAGTAAGTTTTTAGCTTATCGTTTTTAGGGTTATTTCTTAAGGCTTTACTTAATCAATCTCTTCTTCGGATTGATGTTATCCAATGTCTCAATTCCACAAATTTTGGCTTCGCAATATTACTTATTACCGTGCTGTGATCTATTACTTCCCCTAGAGTATAATGAAAATTGTTTGCACACTGGTTAACATCATTTAAAGATAATAGATTAATTTGTACAGTAATTTGATTTTTTCAGTAAGCAGATCAAAATCTACTTTTTTTAAAACCACTATTACTATGTTCTGTTATATGTACAATATTGAAGATTCGTTCGTAGAACTAAAGCTATACTCTTATGATCAGAGATATTTGTCTCAATGATGGCAGACTCTACTTTAATAAAAGTGTTCTGTTTAAAATTTTACAACAATATGATCAATACAACTTCGCTTTCTTGTTACATTTAAACCACTTCCGTTTAGAACATTAACGTAGTCATCATCACACTGTGAAATAATCGTCTAATTCTATATTAAAAGTGTCAGCACAAAAGCTCTCTCGTGGACCCCACTGACGCCTTTGGGTTGCCTATGAAATCATCAGTAAGAGAGTCACGACATCAGTCAATACAGTTCCGATGACGAAACCTGTGAGCGGAATTCCAGAAAGCGAGCTTGATGCATTTGTGAGTGCCTGTCACCAAACGATAATTTTAAGTCCTTCGATGCCTCGAATTGTGCACGAAATTTTTCCATTTCATGCATATCGTGGTAGTAAGCATTCGAGGACCCACGTTGGGCGCCATTTGTTGTGAATCTAGGCCATGGAATGATTAACTCGATACAGAAATATCGAGAGAATATGAAGGGAACATTTGTTCGGGAGTAGAGTGGACCAGAAACAAAGTCCAATTCCAGTGGCAGTATTCTAGGCATGTACAACTCAAATTCCACGTCAGTTTACCCGTGGAAGACGGATTCACAAATCTTTTGCATAGCCCCATGCTGGTAAGCTTCGCTAGCCCTGCCGATGTATCTCTACGATATTTCTTCCTGTTATAGGTTCTGGTTTCGTTGATAATTGCTGTGGTGACTGCTTGTTGCGAGATGGTTTGATTCATCGCTTTGTGCGCTTCGATTTTCTAGTGTTCGGCGCTGCGGGTGCCGAATCACCCCCAAACTGTCGCAAAAGAAATGATCTCATTGCTTCCGATCACGATTACTGTTGCCGAAGTGATGATGAGTATTTCCGTTAGTGCTGGTGGATCCACTTTTGTCCTTGCGATTGGAATTTTTTTTATTGCTGCTGGATTTCTCGGAATACGTTTTCCAAATTGCAACCCATGTACGCTGTACGTAGTGCTTTACGCCCAATCATTTTTCTGTTATGTTTTTTATATCAATTTCACTCTACGGTTTTAAAATTATTTAAATCCCCCATTCCTTCTACCATCTCACATATAAAATACGCTTTTTCATGAAATATAAACTAATTTATTCAGTACGTATACAATTTATCGAGTTAAAGTTATGCAATAAATATTTATTAAGAATTATTAGTCAGACCAAAAAATATTAGATAATTAGCTTCACTCCTTCCACCACCTCACATATAATAAGACACAATTTCACAATTTTTCAAAAAGTCGTTTTTTCTGAAAAGTTTGAATGTTATTGATCTGCAAAAATATGTCAAATATATGGTGATTATAGTTATTTCTGAAAAACTCACCAAGAATGCCCCACTCCTTCTACCACCTCCCATACAAACTGCACAATTTCACTAGATTCAATACACTAATTTTCTCATTACATTATATTTTTGAAGCTTAAATTTTCAATAAAACATTCTGAATTGGTTCATTGCGGTTACTCCTTCTACCACTCGCCATACGAAATTTCTCAAAATCAAAAAAATCCTCATCATCTAGAGTATCGCATGATTGGGCCTTACGCTCAATCGTAGTCCTGTTATGTTTGTATATGACATCGAACATGATATGCAGATTGTTTCATGCTGAATGTAAAGTATATAGCTTTTAAAGTTTTCAGGGAATTCGGACATTGATTTTCTGAAATTAAGTCATTTGTATGGGAGGTGGCAGAGGAAATGAAAGGATGTAAGTCAATAGTCCCGATATGTTCGAAGCAGAAATGCTTTTCTTGAATTTCAAATGTAGAAATTTGTATGGAATGGAGTAGTAGGAGTGGAGCGAAGTTGATATTTTCTAAACATTTATTACAATTATTAACAGAAGAATTTTGGCAAAATTTTAATTTTTTACCTTTTCCAGTTTTAATAGAGATCGAATATAATAATATAATAATAATATAAATAATATGGGATTTACGAAAATTATGGGATTGGGATTGAAGGAGTGTTCAGTGTTGAGATGAAATCTAAATTTCTCAACGTTAATATTATTTCCATTGTTATCTTTTGTTGAAAATTTCAAGCCGAGATTTTTTGCAGTTTCGAGATAGGGTAGGAGTAAGCGGATCGGATCAATAAATATATTTTGACATTTTGACAACATAATTTTCAAGTCGAGAGTTTAAATAGTTTCGGACAAAATTTAATTTCCTACAATTTGGAAACTTCATTAAATTTGTATGGTAAGGAGTTGAACGAGTAGGGTAATATAGCCCGATCACGAACTTAAGTTTATTTTTTGTTTATAATGACGTAAGACAAATTTTAGCACGATAGCTCAAAGCGTTTGAGAGAAGTTATGTTGTAGATAGACGGAAAGATAGTTACTCGGAGTCCAGGTATTTGAGGGACAACAAATATATCTGTACCCTTGGCGACTCTGTGCGAGCATTATTTCTTAGTGTTACGAATGGTAAAGCAAACACAATTTACTCCCAGATTACATCTAGAGTATAAAAATACAACAGAAAAGTACGCGGACAAGAACACAAAAAATTATTGTACGACATGCAGCTATCAAAACTGTCGAAATGTTTCAATACATCGCTTGGTCGATTTACAATTGCAAAAGAAATCAGCATAATATTCCAAACTATTGTCGTTTTGTTATATGTACATATATTATCATTTATATTCTAGTGGTTGATCCATGGCGTATTTGATGCTATATCTATTTTATGTGTGTATATAAACATAATGTCATAAGACAAACAGAAGAATATTGCCGATTATAAAAAACAGTGATTTTAAGATACTTGTCCACAGCATTAACATGAATCTATTTTGCATACATCTTAAATCCACTTCAGCCGCTTTGACGTGTCTCCTGCCATATGAATAGCTACGAGTCTACAGAGCCCGTATCTCGTATAGGCTAAGTAGCAGTCTCACATACGAGTATTATGCCGTGCAATCTTCGTTTTCTGCGCTTTTATACGTATATAAGCATAAATTCTCTTTCATCAAGTTGTCAATCGACATCTTTCGAAGCCAAAAACAAAAGTCCTACGAGTATGTGCTGTGTGTCGGCTTCTTTAGGCTCCTCCAGCATCATCGCATCACCGATCGATTCAGAGTGAGTGAATCGCACAGGATCAGTTGAAATCTTCGATGAAAAACGAAGAACAAAGTCAGAGCTCGAGAATTAGATGAAATCGCCGAGTTGAATCTTCGATAAAGATTTAATCATATCAATTTAATAGCTGGAAATTATCCAAGGACTATTCATCGGCACCGTTTTAACAATGCGCCCAATGATCGTGGCCATGTATCCATGTCGTCTTCCACTGGGAGCTATAGGTGAACATTTAGCGTGGCATCTTCATAGTCACGGTCAACGTTTTGTACTCCATTTGCGGTATGCAAAATGGCAAAGCGAATAAGCCAGAATATTTAAGCATATGTGTGTTTGTTTGAGTGATCGTGTGTGTGTGTTAAATAAAAATTATCTTCATTTGTCACCCATATAATAAATCCTTTGGGACACTGTGTATCTCTCTAAGCTGGTAGTTTTTATGCTTTGGATTTTTTCTTCTGATTCTAGCTGTCTGGTTTTTTTTCTTTTTCTTCATATGGTTCTTTGTCACAGTTCAAAATATATACGACTACATCTAAGGACATATCTTTTCGATATCAGACAAGCGCAAAAGTTAGGTTTAGTTAGGAACAGAGGATCGCTTATAGCCTAGGCTGCCATTCTTCCATGACAGTTTTTCAATGTGCGGTTTTCTGGTCCATCTACTTATGTGTTGTGTGGTGATGATGGTAGCATAATGTTTATGCAGAGGAGCAACATGTGTACATATGGCATAGAATTGCACAATGGCTTTGCTGTCGTTCAGTCGAAAACAGATTTTTATCGCTCATATAGATACCTTGGCAAAGACGAAGGTGAGTCCAGGAGACAACAGCCAACCACGGTATATAAAAGTCGTTTAATGATGCAATAAAATACCGATTTGGTCATTTCGGGTGGCTTTCATAGGAACATAAACGTTCCAAAAGCGAACCTCGTCATTTTTTTTTTGTTTGTTCCCGCAGAGTACACAGATAGCCAAATGCATAATGATAATAACCTTGATATTGCAGGTAGAGCTGTCGATTCTACGATGCATAAAGATATGCAATGCCATAAGATTTCGACATGAATTATTGCAAAATAGAAAATCAGATTTGAACTGTATTCACGACCTTCTTCAAATTCCTTAAATGTACTGAAATAGAAACCTTAGTAACTAAGAAAAGATTCTTTATCATTTAATTCTGTCTTCGGGCAATAACCTGAAATTTATTTATTTACTAGGTGTGAACTTTTCAAAAAGTTATAAATGTTGGGTTGTGTTGCTTCAAGCTTGTGGCTCACAATTTAACAGTTGATTTCTTATAAATATTGCGAAATATAAGTTAAAGAAATGATTTCAATTGACTGCGCAATAAAGTCGTGGGATGCAATCGGGGCAAACTTAAAATATCTGCCACCAAGCCCTGCGCAACTTTATTATTTTTTGTTTGTATGAGTGGTGGTTGAAGGAGTGGGGGGGTTTTTTTATTTTTTTTTTTGAGGAAAAACTATACCCATAATGCAATTGATATACAGAGTGTTCGGTACTCCAATGTGCCACCTTGCAAGGATTTATTCCTTGAAATATTTTGAGAAAAAAATTGTTGCACAGAGAGGGTAAATTTTCAATATCTGCGGAGATACAGGGTGGTCGAGAGAAGTGTTTCGGACCTTTACCCTCACTTACGCAAAACGTTATATCTTGAAAACTAATAACAAAGACAATCAATAATATAAGATATCCCAAGCGTATGAATAAAACTTACCACGTTTTTCACAGTTGAGATGGGTTGATAGAGAAAAGCTTTCCGAAAGTTTTGGTGGCAGTCGTATTGCAGGATCGCTGCTCGGGTCGATTTTTCTATTGCAATTGAACGTAGCCGCGTGGGTTGCGGCGAATGAGCGGGGATCAAGTTATTGCCTGCCATTAAAAATATACGGGCGGGTAGCCGGAAATGTCCGGGGTTCATGTCGTATGAACGCACGTTTTGCCTTCAACGTATAAAACATGATTTAGGTGGTCGAGAAGTTCACGGAGTGCATTCACTTTCAGTTGAACGAGCCATGTATTTTTGATTTGTAGTTTGCATGAAAATGTGCGGATATGTATATACTTATGGCTTACAAAAAAATTTCTTAATTGAAATTTTTGATTTTTGCTCTTTCATACACTGCAGAATAAACTTCGAAAAATCATATTTGCTAAACTATAACTACAATTTGGTTAAAAATTTGACAAATTACAGATAAAAAGATTACAATTTATGTAAAAATTAAAAAGAAAAAAAAATTTTTTTTTGAGCAAAACAAAGTGGCCGTTTTTTTACTTTTTTATATTTTCGTTCAATCGCGGTATTGTAATTTTATGTTTTATTTTTATTTGTAAGACTATGTCCTTACCTTCATGTCGAAGTGTCGATTAAGGTGAACACTTTTATAGTTTTGAAGCAGCATTTAATTCAGTGAATCAAAAAATGCCATATTTTGGCATAATTCGTCTATGTTTTTTGATCCAAAAAAGACTTTCAGTAATTATTTATTTATTTATTTCATCTATAGAGGATATCTCAACAGACTAAAGAATTAAAATAAAAAATCTGTACATATTAAAAATTATAAAAACGAAAACAATAAGTTAAACAATAATAAAAAATAAAAGTAATTACATAGAAAAATTATAAATTTGCTGCAATGTAAGCTTTGAAGCTAGGGTATAGCTTAGTAGATATGTCACGCATAATAACTTTCTTCGATAAGCCAGAAATTGCAAGCCAATTAATTGGCATCTGGTTTCATATCTAGAGAAAATACGTTGAATTCGGTCAATTCGCAACACATGAATCTGATATACAAGATCCCAAACCACACAGCAATATTCCAAAATAGGTCTTAGAAGAGAAACAAAGAGTTCTTTCTTATAAATCCCAGATTTGAATTAGCTTTGGAAATTATGTAGTCGATATGAAAATTAAAGTTAAAATTAGAATCGACCAAAACGTCAAGATTCTTTACCTCCGAGGATCTCTAAAGAGATCAGTTATTTAAGTTGTAATCAAATAAAATGGGAAAAAGATTTTCTGTAGGCAGAAAATATTTTGCACTTATCAAAATTAAGTTCTAATAAATTAACGTCACACTAATTATAGAGCTCAGCAATATCAGCCTGAAGTTCAAGACAATTATCCATGCTTGAAATCTTAGAAAAGAGTTTAACATCGTCAGCGTACAAAAGAGAACTAGAAAATTTAAATATTGACGGAATGTCGTTTACAAATAAAACAAAAAGTAAAGGTTCTAAATGGCTTCCTTGGGGAACACCAGATTTAACATCAACCAATTATTCTATTATCTTTCTTTCATATGCAATTGTTTTACTTACATTTAAATTTAAATAATAAGACGGAGATGTTTGTACTCTAGATAAAATCTGAGAGTATATTGTGTTTGCCTTACCGTTTTTAAAGCTAAGAAATAATGCTCACACAGATTTCCCAAGGGTACAGAAATATTTGATGTCGCTCAAAACCGTCGATTACGAGTTACTGTCTGTCTGTCTTTCTACAACATAATTCTCGAAAGCCTTGATCTATAGTGCTGAAATTTGCCATTGCCATTTTTAGCAAAAAAGTAACTTTAAGTTCGTGAACGGGCTACATCCCCACCCCATTTAGCATCACCTATACAAAATTCATGAAATTTCGAAATTTCAGGAACAACATTTTTCTCCGAAAATATTTCTGCTATAGACTTGAAAATTAAGTCAAAGTTTAATGTTGCAGTGGAAAATCACCTAAGAAGTCCTGTAAATTATTTGTTAAAAAATGTAAGTAATTGGATCTATTTAGGGTAGGTGGAAGCCTAATAGGTAAAATGAAATTGTCACCGATCACAAAAGTCCATAAATTGACTCTGAATCTGTGCTGAAATAATGCTGCTCTTTTTATTTGTGGATTGCTCTCAACCCACGCATGTTGGTTGTGAAAGTTTATGATATCGTCCCTGGTGAGTAGGGATTCATCCATCGAAAGAATGTCAAAAACCGTTATTAAATTCTTTCAACATGTTCTTGTTTTTTTGCATAAAAGTGCTGTATTTTTGGAATCATATTTTTTTCTAAATACTGAAACTTATACAATGCACCTTTTGTATGCAATAATATTGCACCTAAAAAAAAATAAAAAGGACATTTTTATAAGGGGGTTTTCTGAGAAAAACTAGCAGAAACTTATGTTTTGAAGTAAATATCTCAAGATTAGGTACAGTTACAATTTAGACTGTTACATCAAATGCAAGGTAATTCGATTCCCTAAAAAACAAGCCATAACACTTTGAATTGCAACTTTTAGTTTTCAACGTTTTGAAAGAGTGAGGGTACACACTTTTCTTGACCATCCTATATCTCCGCGGATATTGAGAATTTAACCTCTCTGTAGAAAAATCCTTTTCTCAAATATATCAAGAAATACCCCCTTTTCAGTCTCAGTCTAGACTTCGTCGTGAGCAGACGCTTGTTGCTTATCGCTGGATCGTTTTAGTGGTGACCCGTTAGCCAGCCCGCTTAATAAGTGACCTAATCTCGGTTTTTTTTTATTTTTTCGTTTTCCATTGTTTTTGTGATACTTTTTTCCCGAATTAGTGTTCAAATTAAAAGTGGCAATGGCCTCCGGGCCAGGTGGCAACAATAGGTTTGGTTGGCTGGAAGAAATAAATATCTCCAGCTAGAACAATTCCCGCAAACGAAAGAAAAAGGCATCTCCGTTAAAATTCGAACCAACTCCAATTGATGAATCGTCACAACCGAAATATCTCGTTGTCACGCATCAATCAAGCACTGTCCATTTAGGTTCTTTGAACCCGTTTCTCCTGAAAAAGGCAGTCGACAGCGTTTCCACAAATTATTCAACCGCAAATATCCTGCGTTTCCACAAATTATTCAACCGCAAATATCCTGCGTGATGGAAGATTGTTATTACTCTGTAATAATGAAAAAACCGCTAACTTTTTTCTGAAAGTCACTAACCTTGGAGGCTTTATTCCATTTATAACGGAACTACACAGTAGCCTCAACTCAACAAAGGGTATTGTTTACAATCGAGCACTTTCCAATCTTTCAGAAGAAGACATTGTAGCTGGATTATCACACCTAAACGTCACTCAGGCAACGGTACTCAAAAAGAAAATTGAGAACGTGGAACGACCCATTGGTCTAGTCATCCTGACTTTTAATAGATACAAGCTTCCTGAAACTGTCGAGATCGGATGGCAACGCGTACCCGTTAGGCTTTACGTTCCTAATCCGATGCGATGTCGTCTATGTCAATTAATCGGGCATACTCAAAAATGGTGCAAATCAGAACAACCAGTTTGTGAAAAGTGCGGCGAGAGTCCCAACACAGATAAGCACCCAAAAACTCCCACTACATGTGAAAAAAGCTTCGGCGTATACTGCAAATCTGACGCCCACTGCTCATCAGACCGCACTTGTCCTAAGTTCTTGGAACAAAAACGCATCTTAGAAATTAAGACAATGAATAAATGCTCCATGTTTGAAGCAAGAAAAACTTACTATAGCCAAGAAAAAACCACAAATATCACCTACGCTCAAATTCTGGCAAATTCAATTTGTCAATCTAAGGAAATAAATAATACTCCAGTATCAGTTTCCAAAACCAATAAAACAAAAGAAAACCAGCACAATTCGAAACCCTGCAATAACCCGATTAGTCATACCATAGACCTTCAAAATACAAACAACAACACCACAAACAATTTCTTATTCGAAAAAACACACACCTCAGAAAATGAACTTTCCAAGACCAAAGAACACAGCCTAAAACTTTCGCTCCCTGCCCTAAATACAATACCCCCAACAAGTCCAATCTCATCAGACCCATATATAGAAGCATCGGAGGACGAACTTTCATAATATAATGACTCCACAGGTAAATAAACCTTCCTCGAAACGTCTGATAATTCTTCAGTGGAATATCCGCGGATTTAGATGTAATCAAGATAGCCTTGAACTTCTTATAAAAAATTACAGCCCCCATGTCATACTCCTCCAGGAAACTAAAATCCTATCCGATCAAGGCCCTCCTAAATTCAAAACATACAACGCAATCTGGTCAAATAAAAACTACACTTCCAGAAGGAGTGGAGTTGGCATTCTCATGCACGAATCTTTATCATTCGATTCAATTTCCTTAAACTCCAATATATTATCCAACGCCATCACTATTCACACCAATCCGCCTCTCTCCCTTTTAAATATATGTATATATCGAATACGATCTAGTACTACGCCCCAACGAATTATCTTCCCTACGCCACCAACTACCAGAAAACACCATAGTTGCTGGGGATTTCAATGCCCACAGCACAATTTGGGGATGCTCAGAAACCAACACTCGAGGTAAATTAGTAGAAGATTGGATGGATGATGAGCCTTCCGTCCTCTTAAACGACGGCTCATTTACATTAATTTCAACAAGATCCACCCTTACTTTTATCGATCTAACATTCATTCCACCAGCACTAGCAGCGACATGCATTTGGAAAACACTCAATAGCCCAGAACACAGTGATCACATACCGATACTTGTTAAAACTGGCATTGATGTAGGTACCTCACAGTTCCATTCACGCCTTGCTATAAGTCAGGCTAACTGGCCAAAGTTCCAAAATTCTCTCAATCGACTGTCAGCACAATACCAACCGTCAGGGAATATAAACAACGAGGCGGCCACTATCCGGAAACTTATTAGGGCAGCAGATCCCAAGCAATACCTCCAACACTCCCTCAGAAACGTAGCAATCCACCATGGATAAACAGTAATATCCTTTCTCAAATAAAAAAGAAGGAAGTGGCTTGGAAGGACTTCAAACGATTTCCTTCGACAGCTAGATTAATTGCCTATCGCAAAGAGTCTGCAATAGAAAAACGCCTAATAAAAGTCGCCAAACGTAATTCTTGGGACGTCTATGTTTCTTCAATTAACCTTAGTACCAGCATTAAAGAAGCTTGGCAGAAGGTAAGAGTGTTATCTGGTAATTTAAGTCACAAAACAATAGCAAACCTCTCAACTGCAAACGGAAACTTGACTTGCTCTAAGGAAATTGCCGGTGAGTTTGCAAAAACATGGTCAAATTATTCCTCTGATACCAACTTCAACACAGCTCATGCTCAAAATAAAAAATAAAAAGTCTTTTTCTCTTCCTACAAACTCAACTGTCAGCTCAAGATATAACTTATCATACCCCATATCCCTTGACGAGCTTGACGCAGCATTAAGCACGCTGAAGGGAAACACACCAGGACAGGATAAGATTTCCTACAGTATGATTAAAAATTGTCCCATACTGTTTAGAGTGAGATTGAAAAACCTATACAACTCAATTATAACAACCGCAACATATCCACATGAATGGAAAAAAGCCAAACTAATCCCCTTCCAAAAACGAACCAACCACAGAGCACTACCATCAATTTCAGACCAATTTCCCTAATATCTTGCCTCTCAAAACTACTGGAGAAGATTTTGGGTTTGAGACTGAAGCAAGTCATCGAAGAAAATCTAAGCTCGGAGCAACATGGTTTCAGAAATGGTAGAAGCACAATATCTCTTTTTCACCAATTGGAAGCTGACATGGCTAAAGCTTTTTCTGCAAGACAACATTCTGGCATATTAAGCCTTGACCTAGAAAAAGCTTTTGATCGAGTAGGTAAACACATAATAGGAAAGCAACTTTCAAATTGGTGCTTAGATCGAAACTTCATACAGCTAATTCAAAATTTCATGTCAAATTGAACTATAGTTGCAAATGTCAATGGCTTCAATTCAATCCCTTTTCCACTTGACAATGGAATTCCACAGGGCTTGCCCCTATCTACTCTACTTTTTAATACATACATCCACTCACTCTCCGAAACCCTTATATCCATCCCAAACTGTTCCCATCTTATATATGCGGACAATATTTTACTCTACTCATCAGGTAATAGGAATACAGTCACATCCGCACTATCCAATTGCTTAAACATCGCAACATCATGGTGTAACAGCACGGGGGCTTTACTTCCTACATCAAAAGCGGAACTACTACAAGAAATGCAGAAAAAAGCTATGCCCCACGGACCAAATGGAAGTAAACGTTATTGTAGCAGTCGAATGCATCAAAATTCTTGGACTAGTATTTTCAAAATCGTTGAACTGGAATAACCACCTCAAACACCTTCGCAAAAAACTAATAAAGATAAACCAATTGCTAAAGTGCATCGCTGGCCACTCTTATGGCCCATCAATGGAAGCCTGCTCCAAAATAGCGAAAACCATCACAGAAGGTACACTGAAATATGGCATTACACTATACGGAACTGCATGTCAAACAGATTTATCAAAGCTTCAAACATCATGGAACGCCATTTGCCGAAATACATTAGGCGCCCTTCGCTCAACACCGATTCCAGCTTTAAGAGTTGAAAGCGGTACACTTCCCCTCACATTGTACATTGAAAGAAAGCAGCTGGAATTTGTAGCTAAAATTATTTGTAATCCTTACAACACATACCACGACTCCCTTTGGATGCTCCTTCCATTGCGCTCCACCCCAAGAAGACCCTCATGCCTCCAGAAAGCGTTAACCAAATACAAAACTCATAATATACCAGTTCCGCCCCAACAAGAACGTCCCAAAATCGTAACTAGATGGGCTCCACCAATATATGATTTCAGCATTCAAGCCTTAGACAAACTTCTCAAACACGCAACAAGCCACGAACAGTATCGAATGTCATTTCGTGAACTTCTAGCCTCCTTTCCGACCTACAGATACATCTACACAGATGCGTCCAAAACAACTTCTGCTGTAGTATATGCTATCGTTGAATTAACCAATAGCCCCACCACTCTAGAATCAGGATATTTGGACTCAGCAACTGATATTCAATCAGCAGAAATATTTGCGATTATGAGGGCAGTAAATATCATATCACAATCTATCGAACCCTGCATTATCTTTACTGATTCTAAATCTTCAGTCGCAGCAATTTTAAATCACTGCAATAAAAAATACATGCCAATGGCTATAAGACAAACTCTAGCCGCTGCACGACATATCAAGATTTGCTGGATACCCGGACATGTCGGCATAAAAGGAAACGAGGAAGCTGACAAAATAGCGAAATCTCTTGCTCAGCAAAACTCAAACCCTCTTTTGCCAGTCTATACCCCACCTTCAGAAAACTTTATCCTTGCACAAATTGACCTCCTAATAAACAGAAAGACGAAAGAATTATGGGAAAGTAGCACAACATTATTAAAGACGCATTGGCCCTCCCACCACGCACCCATCTTCAATACCACATTACCACGAAGGTTAGCTACCAAAATTACGCGTATCAGATTATGACATACCTGGCTTACAAAAGGGCACTATATAACCAAAAAAGACCCTCCCACGTGCACACATTGTGGCTGCGCGCTAACTATATTGCATGTCCTCACAGCTTGTCTGGAAACCTTTTCCTTCTTCAACAACAACCTCCCCTCTCTATCCGAACTTCTGAGTCCTTCACAAGACCAAAACTCTATCGTCTTTCAACTTCTGGCACATTTGAATATTACAAAACTAATTTGAACTTTCTATTCTTTCCCTTTTCTCCCACTCTCCTGCTCCAATCCTTTTGAAATTTATCAATTTGACATATTGTAATATAAATTAATTAAAATTAAGCATCTATAATGTAAAAATGCACCGAATGGACCATCAGGTCGCTAGTGCGCTCCTTAGGCCATGTCAAATTTATTTGATAGCGGACCGATAAAATAGATAAATAAAAAAATAAATACCCCCTTATAAGGTGGCACATAGAGCACTGGACATTCTGTATTATAAATTTCAGATCAGTAACATTCATACTTTTCAAGAAAATCTAATTTCGAAAATCGCATATCTAGTATGTATTTTTGGCCATTCAACGAATTTGAACAACTTCAAGATTCTGGAAACAAAAAGAAAGAAGGTGTTGGCAATATATTTATATTTGAAGATAAACTTCGTACGTTTTTGCGCAAAATTGACTTCTGAGTAACCAAACTTGAAGAAAAGAAACATAACATGGCTGGGGAAGTGGAAAGTTTTGGATGTTTCTTAAATTACTTATCAACTTTCTAATCACCATGCTTTGATTGAATTTTAAAGATTATATTTCTCATATGCTTTTCTTGAATTTTTATACACTATGTGAAATCTGAGAGCATATTGTGTTTGCCTTACCGTTTGCAATACTAAGAAATAATCCTCGTACAGAGTCGCCAAGGTTAAAGAAATATTTGTTGACGCTCAAAAACCTTGATTCTGAGTGATCTTCTATTGGTCTATCCATCTGCCTACAACATAACTCTCGAACGCTTTGACGTATCGTTCTGACATTCCTTTTATGTAGTTTTTAGCAAAAAATAAATTTTAAGTTCGAATATAATTTTTCTCCGAAAATATTTAAGCTATCTAATTGAAAATTAAGTGAAAGTATAATGTTTTAGTAAAAATTGAAGAAATGCATTTTTGAAAATTGTCCATTTGTATGAATGGGAGTACAAGGAGTAAAAGAACCATATCAATTATTTCTGCCGTTAATATTCGCGTCATTATACTTTGACTTAATTTTCAAGTCAATTTATCAGATTTGGAGAAAAATCAATTTCTTTGGAGGGATGTAGCACATTACAGAGCTTAAAGTTTCTTATTTCTTAGCACTACAAAAGATAACACAAACATTATATACACTGAGATTTCTTCTAGAGTAAGACACTTTCAATCTTTACCGAATTAAAAAACCATTGCTGACGACAGTAACAAAGCAAGTATAGCATAACGTTCACAATCATTTCTGTACTTTCAAGGATGAGATTGCTTATCATTTCCCTGAATATCTCATTCAAGCTATAAAAAACTGTTTCGAAATCCTTTCATTGTCAAGCTTAACGATCTCCCGAATATGTTTCAATTTGAGGCCAAGACTTAGGCTATCTAATTCTAAAGACTGAAATACAAACAGCAAACAAAAGTGATAAGTTCCAAACTCTCCAGAAGGCTCGTTCCCCCTGTGGCCTGAACATAGTTAATTTTCTGATATAGTGGTCCGCAGACTTCTATGGGTAGGGAGCCACTAATTTAAACTGAACAGTTCAGTTGAACTGTACAGTCCAAACTGTTGAAAAACTGACTTTCGTGGGGCGTTTTAAAAGCTTAACTAACTATTGAGAGGCATTACAAAAGTTGTGCACTTTTTAAAATTTCGAATACTTCTATCTCAAAAGCCTACAAAGAATCAAGTTGAAATGAATGATATTTATATTGAATTTTAATTTATTATACTATATTATCATCGAATCCTACAAAGATAGGGGAGAACCAAGTTGAACAGACCGTCAGCTTCGTATCCCATTTAGGTGGGGGGGATAAAGTTGAACGTTCCGTCAGCTCAGCATCCTGTCGATCGCAGGGAAGTAAGAGCTGGTCTAGAAATCTAAGGCGAGTTCAGTAACTTTTTTTGGAGCCTTGCAACTCCACGAACCCGAGCTGATTAATCGGCAACAAAGTTGTACGTGAACTTAGACCGAAGTGAAGTGCCTGCTTCACGGATGTGGGGAGAACCAAAACTTGGTACTACGGGAGGCTGTATTGGCGATCTTGTACCAGTTGTATCGATTATGTCCTCAAGAAGACAACCTAGTTGCAAATAAATGCTGAAATAAGCTGTATCTATGATGTATGTATGATGTTAAATGAGGTATAAACGGGCTGTGAAAGTTGATGAACAAATGATGAATAAATGATGTATGAAATGAGAAAAAGTGTGTTACAAATGTGCAAATGGAGATAAAACAGATACAAGTGTGTGTATCTGACATTGACACAGTGGCACTGAAATTGATGAACAAATCGCTGAAAATTATGCTGCCGGAAGTGACGAAAAGCTTGGGCCCGGTATAGCCGGAGGGGCTTAGTAGTCACGAATGCAGACAATTTGATGCAAAGACTCAATGAGCTATTGATAAAAATTAATGGTGAGTGGTCAAAAGCGATGAAACTAGCAACCGCAAGGCTGAGGTGACACTTTGGTACTAGCCCTACTTAGATGTCACTGTGGACCCGAAGGAAGCAAAATCTGAGCAATAAAGACGGTATGATCGAACACCTGATGACCGTACAAAGTGTGAATTAATGAGCTTGAGACATTTCGTTGCGACGCGGTGCGGGCAAATCAATACAACCATGGATGAGGTCCCTTCGGGGTACACGTAGTGGCTGTGGTTTACCCTACATCGCGGGTAGAGCATTGTTCGCACTGCTGGGGGTTATATCGAAAGATATAACTTATAAAGCATCGATTTCTTGGAATGCCAAGTGTAAGCCTTGTGCTCGACGTGGAGTTGCGTATCAATTGGGTCCCATGATCCAAAGGTTGGGAAAGATTTAAGATAGGCCTTGCTCTTACCAGTTTGAATGTGGAACACGTAAAGAAGTATAGACTGGTATCATCTGCCGAGATACGTCGAGCGTTTACGTTTGGCGTTAAGCTTGGTGGATGCAGACGTTAATGATTGTCATCAATATATCAATCCGTGTTGCGAAAGAGCTAGGGTGTAGCCTAGTGGGTAGCGTGTTGGCCTACAATGCGAAGATTGTGAGTTCAAATACCGGTTGACGCATAATTCCAGAACATTGCCTGCTTGGGTATACTTTGGTCATCTCAATCTACGAAAATGACAAATTCGTGGATAGAGGGTTGTGCGAAGGTCTAACAACCCTTCCACAAGAAATAATATATACAAAAAAAAACGTTAAGGAACCTGAAGATCAGGAGGTCAAGTCCCGATTTGGGCTGTAGCGCCATTGTAGAAGGAGGAGTGTTGCTAAAGACAACTGTGTGGCAATTCCGTTTGGGAGTAATGCACCACATAAAAACAAGACTTAAGGAACTGTAGAGCTATATGGTTTATAATTGTGGCAAAATTTTTAAATTTGGGAAAGAAGATAATGCGCTAAAATGTCGAAAATTTGGTGCTCGAATATAATATGTATAATATAATTTCGTACTGCGTTTTACATCTTTTTTATAACTCAGGTAAAAGTATAGCAAAAAAATTTGATAATTAGATATCTTACATGAAACTTCGATACACAGCTTATTTTGAACAGCACTATGTATATTGTTCTTTATTATCTTTTCCCTGCATCGAGCATTTTTCGATATATATTGAACCTATTGGATTGCCCCGGGCAAAGAAAAAACAATGAGGTCAATATTTAGGTTCGGTAACTCGATTTTCTATAATCTAATAAATTCAACACATTAAAATCAAGTAAACCACTCAAAGATGAGAACATTTTATGAAATGAAAAACGAAAACAATTTATCCCAATTCCATAGAATCGTCACATTTCACTCTACGATAACACTCGATACTAAAAACTTCAAGTACCCTTTTTTTGTGTCTAATCGGACTTTTTAAATTACTATTGTACCTAGTCCTGCCATAAGTTCTGTCACATAATTTCTCACATTGGCAACAACTTTATTTTATGAGTGACATTTCAATATCGGCCAGTTTTATAAACGTCATAATGTTGTTGACAGTTGATGGTCATTTAAAGTGTGTTCGTTAACGTGTGAAGATGGAATGGGGTGTAATAGAAAACCGAACTGCAGTGATTGCACTACATAAGTGTGGAAAATCCGCGAGTGAAATTTTCAAGTTGTTGTGCCCGTTAAAAATAACGCAAAGATTTGTGTATCGTGCGATCCAGAGATATAACGCGATCCAGACTATTGAAGATCGACCTCGTTCTGGACGTCCGCGTGATGTACGTTCTTCTGCTGCCATCAAAGCGGTCGAGAGTCGAATTCGTCGAAATCCGCTTCGTAAACAACGAATCATGGCTCGAGAGATGAACATCTCCACCCGAAGTATGTCTCGCATCATAAAATCTGACCTCGGGATGAGTGCCTTTCGACGATCAACGGGACATTTGCTGACTGAGCAGTTGAAGCAAATTAGGAGCACCAGATCGAAAGAGCTCCTTCGGCGGTACGGCAACAACAAACATCGAGAAATTTTATTTACCGATGAAAAAATTTTTACGGTGGAGGAACATTTCAACCGCCAAAATGATAAGGTGTATGCCCACAGCTCCATAGAAGCCCGAGAAGTTGCCACTAGGGTACAGCGAGGACATCATCCAGCATCAGTCATGGTATGGTGGGGTGTCAGCTACGAAGGGGTCACCGAGCTTCATTTTTGCGAAAAAGGCGTAAAAACTGCAGCGAAAAATTATCAAACGGACATCCTGGAGGGATGTGTGAAGCCGCTGAACTCTACGCTATTCAACAATCGACATTGGGTTTTCCAGCAAGATTCTGCGCCAGCCCACAAAGCTCGAACCACACAAGCGTGGTTGGAAACCAATATTCCACAGTTTATAAGGGCGACGGAATGGCCTTCTGGGAGCCCAGATTTGAATCCCCTGGACTACAAACTGTGGGCGGAGTTAGAGTCCATGGTGTGCACGAGACGACACCCAAATATCGAGAGCCTTAAGCGATCTTTGACAGAAGCAGTAGCTAATTTTCCGCTAGAAACAGTGCGTACTGCTATCGATGACTGGCCCAACAGATTAAAGAGCTGTGTTAAGGCTAAAGGCGGCCACTTTGAATAATTTGTTGCTTATTTTACTTCCATTAGTATGCCAAAATAAAATATATTTTCCTTTGTCAAAAACTCTTTTTCATTTATACAAAAATTGCCCATATACGTGTGACAGAACTTATGGCACGACTAGGTAGATCCATGCCAATCCATCTACGAGCGGAGAGTAGGCGTTAGTTCTTCAAAGCACCTGTGCGTTTCTTAAACTTGTTATTACGGTATTTATGACATTGCATTGTCCCGTGTACTGCATTCTTCTCATTTCTTGTCCTAAATAGAATTTGCGCTTTAACAACTGCAATACTCGCACAAGTATTACACGTTACCAGAAAAATATCAAAATTGGCAATGAACAGGCTCCCACTTCAAGTCATAAGGCATATTTGAAAGTCATATTTATGTGCAAAGCATAGGCTTCCATTGCATCTAATATTTCCAACAGATGTTTAACTTATGAAAGGTATACAACACTTTGAATGAAGACTATGTAAATTGTGAATTATTTTACATATTGATTTCATTGAATAAGTTGCATGTTTTATTATTATTTGATTTTGTAAATACTATTAGAAACTTTTAACTTCTTTCGTTTTTTTTTATTTGTGCACTCTCAGAATCGACATAAATGTAAAAAAAAGAAATTTCGATTGCCTATAGAGTTTGCGACAAAACTGTTGTGAATTGGTGGGCAGGTTTGACGCGCAATAGTAATAAAAACAGTGATTAATGTTTTCTAAATCAGTAAATTCCCTCTAAGCATTTTCTAATTTCACCTAAAGTATCGCGTTTCACTTCGCTTTTAATACTACGGTCATTGAGTTTTTGCGAAATGTTATGGTTTTGAAAAAAAGCTTGCGTTTTCACGAGAAACAGCGTAGCTTATAGCGAAATTATAAAATAAATTGTTGACGTAGCTTTCCGCCAACTATGATTTTTCATATAAAAAATTCATTTCCCTTGATATTCAGCAAAAAGCGTAGCTAGCCACTTAGGGCCGGCCAAACCAACAGATTTGTAGGCGAATTGTTAAGGGGGTTACTAAGTTGACCGTTTTCCATTGAAAATGCGATACCATTTTCTCAGGAACGGCTTGACCAATTTTCATAATTTTTTGAACACTTTTTATTTTAGTAAAACTAATGCTACTAATTAGAGGAATTTCAAAAATATTAAAAACTAAGTCGTCGATAAGCTGTGAAAATTTCTAATTTTTTTCATGTTTTTTGACAAAAAAAAATTGATTACCATCTATTCGCAATTCCCTCTGATTAGTGGTTAGCTAGTACTGTTACCTATCACCCAAAACAAAATCAATCTGTTCAAGACTTTTGACGCAATTTTATTTCAACTATTTTTAAAAGTTTTTGTGCAAAATTTCAAATTGATAGCTTTTAATAGTTAGGTGATAATTGATTTCTTGAAAATGGTCGAAAAAATAATTTTGTATGGGAGAGGGTAGAGGTTTTAAAGATTTTCGGCCAGTTAATATTTCGTATATTTAGGGATTTTTTTTAAATGCATTTTCCAAATTTTCAAGTTTCTACCTTAAAATTTCATTCAAAAATTTTCAGTTTATGTGTTTTTTTCAATGCACATGAAACACCTTGTGCACGTTAAACTGGGGGGTCGGTTTATAACAATTATGCCACAAGTTATTATTATTTTTCTATGTAAATCAAATAGATGTATTCACATGCAAAATTTAAACTTTGTATCTTTCACCAGACCCCTAAAATAATGACTCCAAATTTTCGACATTTTTCCTTACCACCTCCCTCCCCTTACACGTGCCAACTTAAAATTTTTACCAAAACTAGCGACTATATAGCTCTATAATCTGACAAATTTTTGATTTGATATTTGTTCTTAATTTTGAGATATCACGATTTGTAATTTTGAAAAGTGCACCATTTTTGAAATGCTCCCCATTTCCCACCACTACTATTATTTCCACATGTTATAATTTTTCCGTATTTTTCTAGTACAGCCTAATATACGAGTATGTTTTAAGTTTCAATTACATAGCTTAAGAGATAGTTGAGATATTAATTTTTTTCGCCCTTTCAATAATTAGCCAGTCTCTAAGCTGATTCCGGTGAAACTATATGCCACCTTAATGGTCCCAAAATATGGATTTTTTACAATAAGTAATTTCGAAGATATAATCATTTGAAAAACAAATTCGGCCGACAATTTGTTTTCAGCATCCACTTTTCGGACGCCAATGGATAAAAAAATTAAATTATTTTTAAAGTTTATCTCACAACCCTCTCTATATCTGTACTGATTTTCAACTTTCTATCTGCATTCGTGGTGGAGATATTAGCAAGTGCAGTTTTTGACTCTTTCCCTCCCCTTCCTCCTCCTTCCACCTAACACCCCCCAAAAATAGAGCTCAATTACCGAATCAACAATCCACCCAAAAACGAACATTCTACCCTTGAGGGTCTCGGAGATATAAGTCCATATGTACGGTGTACGGCGGGACGGACTTTTTTTTTGCATTTTTAGGCTAAGATGGTCATGAAACGCGAAAAAGCAAAATTTCAGGGCAGTCAATTTTTTTTAAATTTTTTTTAATAGTTTTCAAATTTCGGTCCATTTTGCGAGATTTGCAAGATAAAACAGCATTTGAAATATGCGAGCACTTTTAAATAATAGTAATATTTTTACAAACCTATGTAGTCACCTAAGTTCAGTTTAAGAAATCATACTTAAATTAACTTAATTTTTATTAATTTGGAATGACTAAGTCTTAAAAACGATCGCATCTTTTAATTTTTTAAAAAAAATTTAACTACCTGATATACATATATGCAGTGTCAAATCATAGTTAAGACGTTGCTGCATTAATTAATAAGCAACAACACTTTAACTCAGAACACAAGATTAGGCAAAAACCGATTTTGAAGTGCAAATCATATGCAATTGAATGATAATTCGAAACATGTATAAATTCTCATTGCACTTGAGTTAAAGGGCTATATTTTTCCATCAGTAAAAAGTGCAAATAAGGATTAATCTTTGCAAATCATTAATTAAAAACAAAACCAAAAATTTTGGAACGTTTTTTTAATCAGTGCGAGAAATTATAAAATAATATTATCACTTATAAAATTATCTATCTACATACATTTACTTATATGTATTATTGTATGGCGATTAGTTGAGCGAATTTCGTACATACTCCTTCTTAGTTTCATAATCCAGCCTAGTATATGAATGATTTATATGTATAAATAAAAACATTACGTGTTGCGCATTTGCCAATACGTTAACATGTCGGCAACTTTTTGTGTCCATTCGGTGGAGAAGGTAGTAATCGAAACAGAATCAGAAAGGGCAGTGCACATCAATCTGATTTTTTTTAACCCTTTTAACCCAAATGACAAAATAATATGAAAATCTGACCTTTTAAAGTTTTCGGGAATATACTATGCTCAGTCTATTTTAAGGTTAGATAATTAGTATACTAATTAATTACTATAATAACTAACTAACCTCATTCAACTAATTAACCTTAAATTACCCTTCCCACACCCAATTAACCTCATTCTGTATTTTTATTACTATTTTTAATAATCTTTTATAATTATTGATCAGTTTGATAAAGGTCTCAGCAGAGACCGAAAAGTCATGAATAATAAAGCGTAACAGTGTTCAATCTGGAAATCTTTTCATTTAATTCGAAATGCACTGTGAAAACATTCACCAAATCACAATATACTTTTCTTGTAAACTATGAAAGCTAATGATTTGAAATTTGGAGTTTATTATTTTTATTATAAATGAATGATTTGAATCTCTCAACTCCTTCCACAACCTCCCATACAAACTGCACTTTTTCATGAAACACTCTAAGCCGATTTTCTCAGAACATATAACATATATTGAGCTCATATTTTGTGCTAAATACTTAATTAGCATTAAAAAAAATAAGTGATTAGCTCTACTGCTTCTGCCCCCTCCAATACAATATGACACAGTTTCACAACTTCACAAGAAATCTATTTTCTTGAAAAGTATATATGTTACCAGTCTGAAATTTAAAAGTTGCCAATTTTAGAAGATTCGTAGTTATTTCTGAAAAAAATCACTAGAATCCTCCACTCCTTCTACCACCTCCCATACAAACTGAAAAATTTCACCAAATCCAATACACTAATTTTCTCAGTTCCTATTCAATTTCTGGAAATTGCATTTTGTATATAATATTTTTATAGCTACTTTAGTATGATGGGGAAAAATTAGTTCAATCCTATCACTCCTTCTACCACTCCCCATACAAAATTTCTTGGGATCACAAAAAATTCTATTTCATCTAGAGTATCGTAAGATTTACGCGCAATCGTAGCCCTGTTATGCTTAACCGTGTGAAGACCAAAGACATTGGTTGCTCTTGCACAAAAAGTTTTAGACACAAGAAAGAACTATATTTAGATTGTTTATTATACTCTAGATGAAATCTGAGAGTATATTGTGTTTGCCTTACCGTTTGTAACGCTAAGAAATAAGGCTCGCGCAGAGCCGCCAAGGGTACAGAAATATTTGTTGTCGCTCGAAAACCTCGATTCCGAGTGACCGTCTGTCCGTCTGTCTGTCTGTCCGTCTGTGCGTCTGTCTACAGCATAACTCTCGAAAGCTTTGAGCTATAATGCTAAAAAATTTTGTGTGTCTTTTTTAGCACAAAAGTAACTTTAAGTTCGTGAATGGGCTGCATCCCCCACTCCTTCTACCCCTTCCCATACAAATTTCATGAAATTTCGAAATATTAGGAAATTGATTTTTCTTTGAAACTATTTAAGCCATAGACTTGAAATTTAGATCAATTTATTATGATATAGATGTCATTAATACCACGAAATATTGGCCCTATCCCCTTACTCCTTCTACCTCCTCCCATACAAATGGTCAATTTTGAAAAATACATATTTTCGATTTTCATTGAAACTAGTAAAGTTGAAAAGGCGAAATCTTGTCAGAATTAATTCTACTATAATTGCAGTTTATTAAAAAAATAATTACCAACTTCACCTTACTCCTTCTACCCCCTCCGATATAAATTTCCCGAAATTTTGAAATTTAAATTAAATTATTTTTCTTCGAAACTGTTAAAGCTATCAACTTGATATTTTGCACAAAGTATACAAATAGAAATATTAATAATGCGAAAAAATTTGTTTTGATCTGTGCACTCCTTCTACCCCCTCCCATACAAATGTATAATATTTGTTAAATGCATTTTATCGATTTCCATTCAAACTAGAAAAAGTACAAACTTCAAATTTTGCCAGAATTTGTTTCTTAATAATTGAAATAAGTGTTAGAAAAAAGTATCAGTTCCGCTTCACTCCTTCTACCACCTCCCATACAAATATCTGTATTATAAATTCCAGAAAAGCATTTCTCTTTCAAGTATATGAGAGCTATCGACTTTGAAATTGAATCAAAGCATGGTGATAAGGATGATGATAAACAGTTTCAAAATCATATTAAATGCTCCACTTCCTCTGCCACCTCCCATACAAAAGCCCCAATTTCAGGAAAACTATGACCAATTTCTTTAAAAATAATGAAATCTAAAAATTTTAAATTCAGCAAAAACATTTTGCCATGTTCGGCGTCATATACGAAAAATACAAACCTCCCCCTCTACTTCTACCACCTCCCATGCGAAAGTCTCTATTCACTATTCGAAAGTATTTGAGATGACATATTTTCCGGTATATTAAAATCATTTTCATCTCATCTAGAGTATCATATGATTGGGCTTTAAGCCCAATCATAATTCTGTTATGTTTATAATTATATTAGATTGTTTATTGTGAAAACAAAAACCAAAGTATACTTTGGCTTTTCTCGTAACGAACATTTTTAAACATTACAACTGAAGGTGGTTCGGTTTGTATAAAGAGGTTGATTTGTGGTGCTCCAACACATTTATAAATTCACTTGTTGATAAAAATCACTTTGATTTTTATTAACGAGAAATTTTGGAATTAGTAACTTTTGTTTTCAAAAATTAAAAAATTTTATAGATATGAAATCAGTCGAAAATAGAAAATGAGATGAAAAATAAATTGATTGCTAGTTAGACATTAAAAATAAAACGTTGCTATTAATTTTAAATATTCATAAATAAAATATACAAAAAGAAAAATAAGTAATTATTAATAATAAATGTGTAACAAAAATATATATTGCAGTGTTCAATTAAAATATCAAATATTGTGTTGTTTAATTAATTATATGTGATAAATAAAAATAATAAATTATCATAATAAAATATTTGCTGAATTAAAAGTTTATAATAAAAATATTAACACATCCAGCAAATAATTGGTGACCCCGACAGGCGACACGCCTGATAAATATAAAGAGCATAAGTTTATTCGATTGCACATAAACATTGGATCGATAGTCGAAATATACAGATTCGCATCAACATCGTCGTATTTCACCATAATAATAACAAGAAAATAGAGAAGCCCAGGCATAATTATCTAAAACATCGGCCGAGATCCAAATTTTTTGAAGGAACTTTTTGATGCTCTTTGTAATTAAGAAGAATCATAAACAGCAACAACGGCAACAGCAACTGTGGCAATAGTAACACTAGCAGCAGCAGCAACAGCAATAGCAACAACAACAACGGCAACTGCAACAGCGGCAACAGCAGTAGCAATAGCGACAACAGCAATAGCAGCATCAGCAACAGCGGCATCAGCAACAGCAATAGCGGCAACAGCAAAGCAGCAAGAATAATAAATATATAATTATAAAGAATTAACTGGAATTAAACGAATCCATAGTGAAATACAAGGAACCGATACAAGAGTCAACTCAAAAATAATAGAAGACAAGATTATTGCAGATACGTAGTATTTATTATAAGTTATTAAGTTATTTTAGATATTTTTCTTATTAATACTCAAGTTGTTCTGTCTCATCAATTCGATTTTTCGAAAGTTTTCATTCTTCGTCAAAATTTTCAAATATTTTTTCATTTCAATATGGAAAATAATAATGGAATTGCGCCACATACTCCACCTTTTCCTAATTTGGACGCACCTAATCCATTTCAGGGATTATGTGATTTTAATATGTCATCTGTTGCTGTACAAAAAATATCTTTTTGGAAAAGAAATCCAGTGGCATGGTTCAATGCCTTGGAAATTCAGTTCAGGTCAGCAGGCATATCGTCCGAAACTACGAAATTTACTCACACGATAAGCATGTTGACCCAGGATGAATGTGATAAGGTTTTAGATATCATCGCAAATACTTCTTCAGAAACACCTTATTCCGATTTAAAGGCAACGATCATCGCTAGATTTGGTGAATCTGAAGATCGTAAACTTCATAAATTATTAAATGGCCTTGATATTGGTGATGATAAACCATCTACTTTATTAGCTAAAATGAAATCACTAGCTGGAAATTCAGTTGGTGATTCTCTTTTAAAGAAACTTTGGTTGACTAAACTTCCTCAAAGTGTACAATCAATTTTAGCCGTTGCAAATGTGCCATTGAATGAATTAAGTATTCTGGCAGATCGTGTTTTTGAAAGTTCCCTTGGTTTCTCTTTCAATGTTTCAGGCGTATCACATTCTAATGACAACAATAGAGGAACTGATCGTTTAGCATTCGAGAACACAATCCTTCATCAAATGTCATTATTGACTAAACAAATTGAAACTTTGTTTGAAAGGCAAAACCATTTTGCCAGACAAAGTCGTTCATATTTTAGGAATAGTTCGCGATCACGAAGTAAATCTCGTGATAATACCGATTTATGTTATTATCATCAAAAGTTTGGTGTTAAAGCGACTAAATGTCGACAACCATGTTCCTTTAAGTCAACAAAAAACTAAGTAAATTGTCGGTAATGACGACAACCGACAATTTAACTACTTCAAGTCGTCTATTTATTTTTGACAAATTATCGAATTTTAGTTTTCTCATCGATACCGGTGCTGACATTTCAGCCCTTCCAGTCACAGCGTTTGCTGATTTAACTTGTGACAACTCATTAGTATTAACAGCGGCTAATTCAACCAACATTAAAACTTATGGGTTCAAAGAAATTGAAATTTCCCTTCAGTTACGAAGAGTTTTTAGATGGAAATTCATTGTAGCTGACGTAGAAAAACCTATCCTTGGTGCGGACTTTCTTAAATTCCATGGTTTAATTGTAGATATTCGTCAAAAATGTGTCATTGACCCACTTTCGCGAATTATCTCTACAACCGGCACTTTAGTCAAGGGACCATCTTCTTCCCTAGCTGTTTTATCGACCTCAATTTTAAATACTAAAGTTGAGCAAATTTTATCAAAATATGAAAACGTTCGTCGATCTTTAGACTACAGTAACTTAAAATCGAGCACAGTACAACATTTTATCGTTACTGAAGATCGCCCCGTTTTTGCTAGACCACGTCGTCTAGATCCAAATAAGTTAAAAATTGCTCGAGCCGAGTTTGATCGAATGATTGAACGCGGTATTTGCAGACCTTCTGATAGCCCATGGGCATCACCTCTGCATATGGTTAAGAAAAGTGATGGTACTTGGAGACCTTGTGGAGATTATCGAGCTCTTAATGCGATAACCACACCTGATACCTATCCAATCCCTCACATTCAAGACTTTAGCCAACAATTAGAAGGATGTAAAGTTTTTTCAACTATTGATCTTGAAAAAGCGTATCACCAGATACCCATCCGAGACGAAGACATCCCAAAAACAGCGATTACAACACCTTTTGGGTTATACGAATTTATGAGAATGACTTTTGGATTGCGTAATGCAGCGCAAACTTTCCAACGCTTTATCTTTTCCATTTTGAAGGATTTTGATTTCTGTTTCGTCTATATTGACGACATCCTAATCGCTTCAAAGTCAGAAAGTGAACATCTAAAACATTTAGATATGTTATTCGAGCGACTAAACTCACACAACTTGATAATTAATCAAAATAAATGCTCATTCCTTAAATCATCGGTTGATTTCCTTGGTCATACGATTGACGAATTTGGATTCAAACCAATCGCTTCTCGAGTTGAAGCTATTTTAAATTATCCTCGACCAACTACAGTTAAAGATATTAGACGTTTCCTTGGGATGCTCAACTTTTATCGAGGTTTCATTCCACACGCTGCTGAAGCACAACCCACATTGGACAGCTTCACTAATGGCAGTAAAAAGAAAAATGACAAGACAGAACTTCAGTGGTCGAAAACTTCTATCGAAGCCTTCAACAATTGCAAAGAACAACTGGCTCATGCCACTACACTAGTTTTTCCATCGTCATTTTCAACATTATCTTTAGCAGTAGATGCATCGGACACTGCTATAGGAGCTGTACTTCAACAGCGACATTCTGAAGACTGGAAACCTTTAGCCTTTTTCTCTAAAAAACTATCCTCCGCTCAAAGGAAATATAGTGCTTACGACAGAGAGTTATTAGCGGCCTATGTATCAATAAAACATTTTAAATACATGCTTGAAGGCAGAAACTTTATCTTGTTTACTGACCATAAGCCGTTAATTTTCGCGTTAAAACAAAATCCGGAAAAAGCTTCACCTCGACAACTAAGACATCTTGATTTTATCAGCCAATTTACATCGGATATTCGACATGTTTCTGGAAAAGACAACATAGTTGCTGATACGTTATCAAGAATCGAGATACTTAATCTTCCTACAACCATAGATTATGCAGAAATTGCTAATGCTCAAGCAATAGATTTTGAATTAACCAAAGCCAAAACTATACCCAGCCTTAACTTCATTCCTGTTTCAATTGAAAACACAACTAATCCCCTTTGGTGCGACTCATCTAGACAACAATTAAGGCCGTATATTCCTACAAATTTACGCTTCAATGTCTTTCGTAAAGTTCACGATTTGTCTCATCCAGGAATTAAGGCTACTGTAAAACTTATGAGGAGTAAATTTATTTGGCCCTCAATCAATAAAGACAGCCGTAACTGGACTAGAGAATGCATTGCTTGTCAAAAAGCTAAAGTTTCACGACATGTGAAAAGTCTGCTTGGCCACTTTGAACCAATTTCAGAAAAATTCAATACTATTCATATCGATCTGGTTGGTCCTCTTCCAATTTCAAACGGTTATAGATACTGTCTAACAGTCATTGATCGCTTCACTAGATGGCCAGAAGCATATCCAATTCATGATATTCATGCAAAAACAGTCGCTAATACTATTTTCAAAGAGTACATACCACGTTATGGAGCTCCAGTTTCAATCATTACAGATCAAGGCGCTCAATTCGAGTCACGATTGTTTACTGAATTAGGAAAAATGATTGGTTTCAAACGTTGTAGAACGACAGCTTACAACCCAAGAGCTAATGGAATGCTTGAGAGATGGCATAGGGTATTTAAGGAAGCAATATTATGCAAACTTCCTTTAATCCTTCTTGGTTTGCGTACGATAGTTCGCGATGATGCTAACGCGACTCCAGCCGAATTACTTTATGGTCAAAATATCAGACTTCCTTATGATTTTGTTAATCAAACCGTTTAAAATCAAAATGCATCCGCAAGCGAATTTGTCGAAATTCTTCGAGATCGCATTAATAACATCAAGCCTCAGCCTCCTTCAAGACATAATCATGAAACCCCTTTCATTTTTAAAGACCTCCAAACTTGCAGCCATGTTTTTATTAGAACCGATACAGTTCGAACTGGCTTACAAACTCCTTATGAAGGACCCTTTGAAGTTCTTCAAAGACACAAAAAATATTTTGTAGTCAAAGTAAAAGAGAAACCAACAACAGTGTCAATTGATAGGCTTAAACCATGTTACAAAAGCTCTTCTGAACAAATCAATCTAGCGATGATTCACAAGAAAATAACTTTCGGTAAATCAGAAATTCAAACATTTCGCTCCACGGACAAAACTTGTTTAATTAATAGATGTACCAAGAAGGTTCATAACCTTCTCTAGGAGGGGGGTATGTGGTGCTCCAACACATTTATAAATTCACTTGTTGATAAAAATCACTTTGATTTTTATTAACGAGAAATTTTGGAATTAGTAACTTTTGTTTTCAAAAATTAAAAAATTTTATAGATATGAAATCAGTCGAAAATAGAAAATGAGATGAAAAATAAATTGATTGCTAGTTAGACATTAAAAATAAAACGTTGCTATTAATTTTAAATATTCATAAATAAAATATACAAAAAGAAAAATAAGTAATTATTAATAATAAATGTGTAACAAAAATATATATTGCAGTGTTCAATTAAAATATCAAATATTGTGTTGTTTAATTAATTATATGTGATAAATAAAAATAATAAATTATCATAATAAGATATTTGCTGAATTAAAAGTTTATAATAAAAATATTAACACATCCAGCAAAGATTGTTATCGTACTAAACAGAGCAGGCTTCATAGACACCCTCGAGCTAAAAACCTCAAAACTCAAAAAATTTACATTGGTTGTTCTTGCATCAAGGTGCATTTATATATGGAAGGAATTTAACTTTCCGAGCAAGTATGAAACTGATTTTTCAACTCTTGCGGGTAAATGTTAAAAAGAAAAAAATCTTGCGTTTCCTTCTCAATTACGACTAAATCGCCACTGTTCTTTTAAAAAGACGGTAGTAACATACGCGCATACTACTATTTTATCTTATTTTAGCTATTTCACAAGGCCACTCAAATTGCACGAGCTGATGGCAGCAATTGAACATTTAGATAACACCGTCCTTTTTCCACCAGTTATCGGTGGAGCTGTGGCCGATGAAGAAATAGAACATGAATTATCTTCCAGCAGGATTGTTAGACGAGACTCAGGACACTTCAGAGGACTCGAATATTTTTGAGGCATACCATAAGGTTCCATTATCTTCAATAGTTCCGCTCAAAAAATTGAAAATGTTTGACTGGAAAATTGATAAGGAAATCGGAGTGAAGAAACAGAGCTGGAAAACTGTACTGTCTTTGCCCAATAAATTAAATTCTAAGTGGATTCAGTCAGATACCAAGACCTTTCATGTATTGGGAAAACTCAAATATTTTTGAAAACAATTTAGTTTCACTTTTACCATGGTGAAAAATTTATCAAAGTAAGACCTTTAACTACTACTTTAAATAAAACATACAGGAAATCATACTCCTGTAAAGCGAATCATTCGATAGTGAAAAAGAAAATTTTGTGATCTTAAGGAATTTTGTGTTGGGTGGTAGAAGGGGTGACAGCATTGATTTAATATTTTTCACATCACGCTAGAGTAGCTATAAAAATGTTTTTTACCAAATTTAAGTTTCAAAAATTAACTAGGTACTGAGAAACTTAGTGGATTGGATTTAATTTGTGCAGGTTGTATGGGAGGTGGTAGAAGGAGTGAGAGGGGGGGGGGGTGCGCTTAAGGGATTTTTTCAGTAATAACTATGAACATTATGCAATTGTCACGTCGCAAGACCACTAACATTAATACATTTCAGAAAAATCGATTTTACTTTATTATTCTGATAAAAAGTGCTAGCAACCACCAGTTCCTATGTGAATGAATGTGCCTATACAATAATTTGTTATGCATTAGTTACCAATGATCTATAAATGATGATCTGATCCTTTCTTTTACAGCATGACATCTGGTTTAAAATCACTTCTAAAGATGTTAGGGAAAAGCACTTTGATATCGGCTTTCAGTTACACGCTTTTGACCGACTTAAATGTTAGCAGACGGTGTTTTAGGCTAATTTAGGCAGAAAACATAATTTCAGGATAATAAATACTTTTTTTTCAAGTCTTTATTATTTAAATAATAAAGTAAAACAATGAGAGGGATTTTCTCTATGAAAAAATAATTGATTTTTGTTCGTTTTAATACACGGTTTCAGAGTATGGATAGTTTGCATCTGAGATGTGAAACAATGCAATTCCATTCTATTATTTATCTCATCTCCAAGTTGCACTATGATGAATCAATAAGTGATGCGTTCATTTTAATCATCGCATCATCTCAAACTCGTACAGCTCCATACAATCGAATTTCGTTTCCGTTTTCTTTTTCTTTTAACGTGAGACTGATGATCTTGACATCTTTCTAACGTTAAAGTTTCTGTTAACTCTTCCATGTTCCATCATCATCTACAATTTCTTTTAGTCTTTCTCTCGTCTCTTACCTTGACTTTATTACGTCAAGGTACTGGAAAAATGGCCTTACAAATGGCAAAATGACAGAGGCTGCTGGTGATGCTGGTGTAACCGAAGCGATAAGCATAACCATTCACAAATAACTAGCAATACTCAATTTCGCGTAACATTAAAATTGAAAATAATTACAGAATGGAAAGAACCTAGCAAAATTATGTAAAAGTTAGCAAACGGATAAATGTGTGTTGTTTAGAAGTCGGTAAATAGCTATCAGCTAAATAAATCTCGGTAACAAACAAATTTATGTAAAGTCACGTACTTAAAAAAATGTTTTTACCTACTTCTGCGGAGCGAGATTCTCCAGTTCCATCTTAACTATCTTTAGCTTAATAGAAACGCCTCTAGTATATGCGCTTCTCAGCTTTGACGGTATGCTGAACTCATATTTTGTTCATAATTGCATTTCGATACTAATACGAACTTATGGATGCATCTCATTTCAGACAGCATTTTATTGTTTAAATACTTATGCATTAGTAACATCAGAAACTCTAGAAATGTAGAATAATAATTGGTTACGTGTATTGATGTTTGATACTTAAGTTATTCTAGTTCAATTTGTAACGCTAATTTAGTAACATTTTTAAACATTTATGTTCTTAGTTAATTTTATGAGAGTTTACGTAGTAATTGAAATTGTACCTATTGTAACATTCCAATACTCAACCCTCCCAATAATAAAATGTAAAGGCGTGGATAGAAAAACGATGCTGTAAATCTTCGAAAGCTATAGTGGGCTGTTTACCCAAACGTGTACATAGAAGAAGGAAATGCGGAATGAAAAAGGCCAGTGAAAACCAAGAAAACGCTGGAAGGATTCGACGAAAACAGCAGATCGCTACTGAATTTTTGAACATGTAATCTATTAGTAGAAAAGTATTTTGAAAGGTTATGAATCAACTTTAAGATTTTGTTTTGAACTATCTGTAGCTTATTCATATAACTTTTTACACAGTTTATCCACAAGGAAGCACCATATAGTAATACTGGTTGGAAAATTGACTTAAATGTGAGATTTTTATTGTTAATGTTTAAATGTGCCAAGATGCACGTTCACATGAGTACAGTCTGGAGGTATTGCAGTGGAGAGCAGCGAAATTTAGGCAGTCCTTCATCTCTCGGACGACAGTCTTCTGGAAATCATTACCAGGCAATATCATTCCAAAGGAATACAACCTCCAGCAGTTAATGAAAACGTTCACTGCCACTTTAAATTTTTCCCTCCTGTGTTTCCCTACTAATTTTGATTGTAGTTTTCCATTATTTAGATAATTACCACTTTCAAGGCATTTTCGCCAGAGGTACAGTCATTTGAGTAAACATTGTCAGACGACTAGATGACCGTGTCATCAGCAAATAGGGCAGTGAGACAGTTTTCTAGGTGGAGGAAGCTATTTGTGTAAATTAGATACAACAGCGGTCCAAAGACTGATCCCTGAGGTACATAAACGGTAATTTATGGAAAGAGTTGTTTTGAATACAAACTTTAAAGTTTCTATCGGTTAAAAAACTACGAACATTATTGACTAATATTGCATTTAATCATTTTATAGATTTGACCGCCAAACGCGGTCAAAAGCTTTTTCAATAATAATAATAATAATTTATTTCATCAAAGAATTGATTACTACATATATTGTACATAAAGTTGGAAACAATGAAAAAATTAAAAAAAGAATTAAATACACAAAAATTTAAACTTTTTAAATAATCAAACATAATTAAACATAATTAACCTCAAGAAAGCTGATTTTTTACTTGTTGGGACACTCATGTGAAAATCCAATTGCGAGAAGAAACTATTGACATCTTTTAACATGTATGAAACTGGTTCATAAAACCCGTAGTTCGAGCGATACTGTGAAATTCTACAAAGCTCATAATTTCGCAAAGGACGACATTTAACGTTGAAATTAATCATAGGCAGCAATTTGTCAGAGTCAATTATACCTGAAATAATAAAACCAAAAATAGCTCTGGCATGGATCCGCCTTTTCTCAAGGGAATCCATAGACAGCAGATTTAAATGGTCAACATATGACGGTAACCTAAGTGGATCAGATCAGAGAAGTCCCTGAAGAGCAAACCTTAAGAACCGGCGCTGAACTGCTTCGATCCTATCTATGTGAATTGAATAAAATGGCGACCAGATAGGACTAGCATATTTTATAATAGATCGAACGAATGCACAATATCACATTTTCGTTGTAAAGAAATCATTAAATTCTTTCGATTGTCTCCTAACAAAACTGAGGATAGCGTTAGCTTTACCAGCAATGTGATTCACGTGATCATCAAAGGTACTTTGTCAGAACGAAGTAAACAGCATCCATCTACAACATAGTCAAAATTCAGTGATATTCTCTTCTTAGAATACGAAACAGTAGTGCACTTGTTAATGTTGACATGTAATTTGTTAAGTAAGCATAAGTCATGAAAATGCGAAATATCACTTTGCAATAATAGACAATCATTGCTACTGGAAATAATCTTAAAGATTTTCGCATCATCGGCATAGAGGAGAATGTTCGAGTAAGAGATAAATGAACTCACGTCAAAATAAAGATAAGGAAAAGAAGAGGACCCAGATGGCTACCTTGCGGAACGCCTGAAGTATTGAACATTTCAGAAGATAAGACTCCACGAAAGTGTACTTTCTGAATGCGATCACTAAGATACGACTTAGGTTTAGGTTTAGGTTGTACGAGGGTGGTTGCACGGAACCACAAGCACTGAGGCCATCTAGTTGGGCCCATTGTACTCCCCCTATAGTTATAAGTTGGAAGTCACTCCTCTTGCTCTAACCACTTGGTTCGGTTTGCGAATCTTAACAGGCTCGAATGTTGGACGCCTCTGAGCTCGTCTAGTTCTGAGAAGAATCTAGAGCCTAAATAAAGGAGACGACTGTTGGAGTTTGCAGACAGTGACAAAGATACTGTTCGATAGATTCTTCGTCTTCCTCGCAACCTCTGCACAAGCTGTCGCTCGCGATTCGCATCCTAAATGCGTGCAGCCTTAGCAAGCAATGACCTGTGGTCAGGCCGACAATAGTTCGGATACTATAGAGACTACGTTGTAACAGCTGAGCTGTAATATTTTTGTTCGGTTCTTCCCAAAAGGATTTGGCCGTTTTACAGCTTTCCAGCTGCCGCCACCCCGCCAAGAAACAATCCAAAATAGTCTGTTTGAAGCTAGTCTTCAGCACTGTTGGTGCTACTTCGACTGACTTCCTAGTGGAATTGATATTAGCAGATCCTTGCCGTGCAAACGTTTCTGCCTCCTCGTTACCTAGCAGGTCACTATGACGCGGTATCCAAATTAGAAAAACTTCCGTTATGGCCGCTAGGCAAATTTAAATTGTGTCTGCAGATGGACACTAGTTTGGATGTAGTCCTGTAGGATTGGAGTGCAGTTAGCATGGCCAATATTTCTATATAATAGCAACCGATGGAGGTTATAGTTTCGGCCGTATTCCAATTGGCCCAGCACTTTTATTCATTTTCCCGGTAAATTTTTCGAAAAAAATTTAACGCCAATTTATAAGCCAACACTAATTTTAAAATCGCCTTAAAGTAGTACTAGTTTGACGTAATTCAGTGTGTTTATTTCATGCATTGAAGTACTACGTAAGTCGACTTACGGAAAACTAGTGCTAAGCAGCACGGTCAAAACTAATTCAACGCTATATTATTATTAAGTAGTCCTTAGACAGTGATAATGTCTGCGTAATGTATTTCGACTTGTCAAATGCTTTTCGTTCGATACCCCACCCATATTCAGAAAATATTATACAAAGTCTAAAACAGAAAAATAATGGGGTGTATTGCTGTCTCGTAAATGGGTCATTCTTTTACAAACCGTACGGATTTGCCGAAAAAATTCACGTCTGTTTCTAGAATCGCTTTATTTTTTTTTGATGTATTATATATATGAAAAAAACCGACACGTATGCGGGGATTTCTTTTTAAATCGTTTATTTTAAAAAATATGGATGTTTAAACATTTTGAGAATCGTTGGTTTTGCTCTTCTTAAAAAGCTATTATCTTCGGTTCTATTTGTCCCACAGATTTCGTTCTTATCTCATTTTAAAGGTAATTTTGTAACCTTTTTACTACATTGTTCCAAAAAAATTGTATTGTTAAATAATTGTAGTTATTAGAAATTAAAGCACTTAAAGTCGATTTTCATACTTGCGCCCAGCCGATAAAAAATCGAAAAAAAATACCATCGTATTCCTTGATTGATTCTCTAAAAAATACATTTTAAAAAAAAATGGAGAAATAACGGGATCAACAGAAAAAAATAATTTGCACCACCGAGCGCGCAGCACGACGAAACAATTTAGTGTGTTAGTGACGCGTCGACTTTTTTTTTCCTCTGCGTTGGCCAAAAATTCTGATTTTATTTATATTAAGGATAAATAATTGAAAGGAATATGAATTTATTCATCAAAAAATAGGCTGTAACTGCACTTATTACAAGTAAAAATAACGTTATTATTAAAAAAATCTTAAAATCTGCAATAAGAAGTTCGATATCTCGGCTCCGGGTAAGTCTAATTGAACTTCAAGCCCCGCAAATTCTTTATCAGAATGTCCACAATACAATAAGACTATAAAGGTTAGTTGGAAATTTCATTTAGTTCTTCTGCCTTATAAAAAGAGTTAAGAAAAAATTGACTCGAAAAGTCATTTTCTAATAAATTCATGAGGTGAAATTTCTATGAAACCGGCTAAATTTGGGCTGAATTTTGATTCAGTTATTTAAAGTGTATTTATTAAGAGACAATGCCGCAAGTTTTGGTAGAATATCTTTTTTACAGTCTGTGAGATACTCATTTCCTTCCAAAAACACAGATTCTTTGAAAATTGTCAAAAACGTCTTGAATAACAGTCTATATATCAGGTTTAAATAAACCGAATTCAACAATGTACCACTCAAATGAAAAGTCTAAGTGTCTGCAATCGAACCTCATTTTTAGTTTTTCGATATTGCTTAGTATGACGTAATAAAACTCAAAAAACCTCTAAAACGGACGAAAATTCGTGAATTTAGCTATTTCTCGAGTCTTTCCCCCACTCCCCCAGTGGCCGCAATATTTTTATCGTAATCTACGCAAAAAAAAACAATGAGGTTAAAAAAACATCGAAATCGCAGCATTTCGCCAAACAGACCTTTTTTGATCTAATCCGACTGGACTAATTGTGCACTCGCTCTGTCAGAAAAATGTATGATTTTATTGATATTATGTAAGTTAGTTTTGATAAAGTTGAGGAAATGCCATTGGAATACGTGAACGGCTACGGTGTCATGATGCAAACATTCGGAAATCATTACTAAGCTTTTCATTTATAGTACGTATTTATTGCTTTTGTTGTAAATCGCAAACGGATGCACTGTTGCCTGATCATTGTTACGCCTTGAATAACATTTCGGATCACAAAAGCGTAGTTCTCAGAAAAATCACAAATAACAATGCATTCATTTTGCCCTAAATTTTTTCTTTTATTATTCATACGCGCCCGGTGGTGCAAATTAATTTTTTTCTGTTGATCCCGTTATTTCTCCATTTTTTTTTAAAATGTATTTTTTAGAGAATCAATCAAGGAATACGATGGTATTTTTTTCGATTTTTTATCGGCTGGGCGCAAGTATGAAAATCGACTTTAAGTGCTTTAATTTCTAATAACTACAATTATTTAACAATACAATTTTTTTGGAACAATGTAGTAAAAAGGTTACAAAATTACCTTTAAAATGAGATAAGAACGAAATCTGTGGGACAAATAGAACCGAAGATAATAGCTTTTTAAGAAGAGCAAAACCAACGATTCTCAAAATGTTTAAACATCCATATTTTTTAAAATAAACGATTTAAAAAGAAATCCCCGCATACGTGTCGGCTTATTCGATGTATACTACCTATAGAAAAATTTTGGAAGCAATCAAAAATATATCGTCCAATTAGGTGTACGGTTTGTAAAAGAATGACCCAAATATATAAGTTTCACCAGAGACCGTAGTGCCAGGATAAATCAGAATATTGAAAAATCCATAAATCTTTCTTTTAACAATCAGTCAAAGTTAGTGAGCTTATGCACTTTTGATTACGGGGTACCACAAAGGTATGTACTAGGGTCAGTGATATTTATAATTTATGTAAATAATATGATAGCTAGGGTGTAAAGTGGGGGTAAAGTTTTGGTCTACAATGCGAAAATCGTGAGTTCAAATCCTGATCGATGTACAATTCCACTACACTGCTTGCTGGGATATACTTTGGTCACCTCAATCTACGAAAATGAAAAATTCGCATATAGAGCTTTGTGAGAAGGACTAACGAACTTTCGACAATAAATAATGAGAAATGTCAAGGAGCCCGATTCGGACTGTAGAGAGAAGAACAAATGATACGAGTCCGTATTAATCTCCTTTGGATTAGAGAGTTAATATAGAAATAAGAACTAAAGTCTGCTACTGAAGGAATGGTTTGATTATAATTCCCTAATATTGAGTGTCAGTAAGTCAAACTAAATTAATTTTATGATGATGCGAAATGTGCCTCAATCGACAGCAAGCGAAAGCAACTCGAAACTAATTTATTAACGAATTTTCAAATATCATAGTGTTTGATGCTTAATTAACGATGAAAACGTTTATAGAAATGAATCATTAATGAGTTTCTTTTTATGCTGATTAGAATAAATGTATTGTGATACAGCGAAAAAAAAAGCCTGGATGAATACAATTAATCAAGAGTTTTGGATTCATATGAAACATACTTAGCTCGAATGGAGGGCTGGTTCAATATTACTATACGTTTATGAATTCCATATTGAATTCACAGCGAACAATTCAAAAATTAATTTCATGTCAAACATTTGCAACCATCCAATGTCGAAATTGTAGAATTGTTTTATTCCTTTTGTTCAGGATATATACATCTAATTGGAGACATTTTTATCTTTCAATAAACCCTTCCGCTAGGCACAACTTAGGCCTAATAACGTGTTCTTTCCTATAGCTTGAAACAGGTTCTGTGCGTTTCTATGCAAGGTGCCCCAGCAGTGGCTCCCTATACTTAAGGTATATGCAGATGGGCATTATATTATACATACCCAACATAAATAAATAAATAAATAAATAAAAATTGTTTAAATTGAAGAAAATATTTTGCATAGCACAAGAACTTCAGTTTGTATGTACACATTTACGTTAATAGTGGCATGCCG
The DNA here is from genome assembly GCA_963669355.1 of Chorisops tibialis. Lineage (NCBI taxonomy): Eukaryota > Metazoa > Arthropoda > Insecta > Diptera > Stratiomyidae > Chorisops > Chorisops tibialis. Next base: position 279,103,139 of record OY770262.1, read on the forward strand.
GGGCATCGTTTGAAATTCCTCAAGACTATGTTTTGTGTCTTCCTCTTAAACACAACTAACTACCTGATCTCTCGGGCATATACTGACGTCGAAAGAAATGTTGAAAGTATGTAAATATTCTGTTTTCGTTTACCAAATTGCACAAAAATATTTCTCCGTACAATGTGACTGTGTAGATGTTTAAGAAGTTTTAGAGATCTACAACAGTGCTTTTCATGCAAATGGGAAATTTAAAACCGTCCATGATTTATTTAATTAACCGCGCGCGGATAAGCGACCAGAAGCGTAAAAGGATGTCAATTTTGTAACATAGTTGAAGTGTTTCGATTTGTCTTAGGTCTTTTCGAATACTAATGGGTACTAAATACTCATAATATATCTAAAGTGTAAAAGAAATTCTAAAATTGATTATATTGTTTTTATAAAAAAATTTAATTTTTTTTCGGCACTTGTTCCGGGGAATGATGAGGACGTTGTAGTTTGAACATGCATCATACAAAATAGTAAGAAAGCCGTTTGAGCGATAGTAAGTTCTTCGCACTGAACGCAGTACCTGGTGGACCAGGATCTTTAGAATCGAAAAGTACGTACTTCCACTTCTAAAACAGCCTTACGTAAACTTCTTTCTTTTTGGGACACCAATGTACGTAGTCCATCAGTGGGCTCATTGTATACCTCTGTGGTTTTACCATGTGAACCTACAAATAATTCAGCCAGCCCGCTCTACCGGAGAAACTAATGAGTTTTGTCGGTTCAAGGGACCGGAGTTCATTCAGTTCGGTGAAATAGTACTCTCCGAGAATTTGGCTTCAAATTGTTCGGAGGAACGAGCAATGACGGAGGAAATGCTTTACGGTGTAATCTTCCTTACCGCAGCCTCTGCAAGTGTCATCGGTTATAAGGCGAAGCCTTCGCGCGTGTTTCCTAAGATGCCAGTGGCTCGTGACTATACCTACTAGCGTCCGTAGGGAGTCTCTGTCGAGTCTCTATATTTTTATTAATTTCCCTTTATCAAGCCCGCCCCATAGTATCATCGTGGAGTTACACGATTCGCTTTGTAACCATTTGAAATTTTTCCTTTCCCGTATTTTGTTGATGTATACTGTCTTGATGACTCTTAAGGCAATGCCAATATTCTCCGTTTCCTCAACGGTGGCAGAGGCAGATCCGTTTGTAGTCAACCTGTCCGCCATTTCGTTTCCAGGCATATCTCGATGCCTCGGAACCCAACAAAGCTACAAAGTACAGGTTTTCCCAATTTTTCCAACATGGCCATAGGATGATCTAAGCATCTTGAATTGCAGCTATAAGTGAAGAGGGCATTCAGTGCAGCTTGGCTGTCGGAGTGAAAACTAACTCGCTTACTAATTAATCCCGCACGAAAGGCCAGTTCCACCCCTTTCGCAATAGCCATTACCTCCGATTGGAAGACCGTGGAATATTCTGGAGATTTGTATAATCTACTCCGTATTCCATTTTCGAACCATCAGTAAATATTGTAATCTTGCAATTCCGCATGATGTGATTGATAGTTCATTGCTGTCTGTCAGGTAGAGTGACTTCATAGTGCTTCACAAAGTGCATCTTTGAATGCATTGCATCACTACTATAGCTTGGGATAGAAAAATCCTTTTTCATGCAAACTTGTTCCAAGAATAATAAAGTTGCGCCCGACTTGTTGGCAGTTTATTATACTCTAGATGAAATCTGAGAGTATTATAAGTTTGCCATAAAGTTTGTAACGCCAAGAAATAAGGCTCGGAGAAAAAAATGAATGATACAGAAGTTCATATAATCACTCAAAAGTCTCAAAACCGGATGTCCTTCCGTCCGTCTGTCTCTCTGTCTGTCCGTCCGGCCGTCCGTATCCTCTCTAGCTTGAGAACGCGTTGAGCTAGATAGTTAAAATTTTGTACACTTCGTTTTTGACAAAAAAGTAATGTGAAGTTCGTGAACGAGCCAAATCGCTCCAACTCTTCAACCCCCGCCCATACAAAATTACACAATTTCGTAATTCGACAATAAACGGATTTACTCGAAAAGTATAAATGCAATTGGTCTAAAATTTGGAATATAATTTTTTTATGATGGTTCGAATATACTGTATAAAATTAATGTCTGTCCTTACCCTCCTTTCATCACCTCCCATACACACTGCAGTTTTTCATGAAATGCGCTAAACCAATTTACTCAGTGCGTTAAAAGTTTTTCGAGCTGAAATTGAGCACCAAATATTTATTTAGAATTATTAGTAAGACCAAAACAAATTAGATGGTTAGCCTTGCCCCTTCTCCCACCCCCAACGAAAATGACACAATTTAACAACTTCACAAAAAGTCGATTTTCCTAAACAGTATGAATGCTACTGATCTGCAATTTCTGTTTTGTTTTTAGTTATTTCTAAAAAGTCATTACAAACTCGCCCCTCCTTGTATCACCTCCCATACAAACTGCACCATTTCACTAAATCCAATACACTAATTTTCTCAGTACCTATTAATTTTTTTAATTCTAAATTTTCTATAAAACATTTTGGTGGCAACTCTAGTGTGATGTGAAAAAAGTAGTTCGTCACCCCCTCCACCACTTCCCCTTAAAAATTTCTTGAAATGAAAAAATTTCTATTTCATCTAGAATATCGCATGATTGAGCCTTACGCCCAATCGTAGTTCTGTTATGTTTTTTTTATTGCTACTGTTTTTTTAAAAGTTTCCTTAATGGTAAAATGCCAACTGAAAAAAAAATAGAATAAAGATAAAAAAACGTAAGAAAAGGAGTTATTTTCAAAAATTCTTAAAACGTTATTTCTTAAGATTACTGGTACAGTTTGAATTCTGTAGAAATTATCAGTTTCTATATGATCTCCTAGCTGGAGTAGCACAATTACAAACTATCATATATCAATTAAAGATTTTTTTCGAATCCTTGAGACTACACTACAGAAACTTATTTCTCTCGAACAATTGGCGGAGATATTTAAAGTATAAAGTACTCATTTTTATCAGAATGACAATATCTTAAGTTGATTTTTTGTATTTAACTCAAAAATAGAATGGTTTGGAATAAACAAACCGTCACAATATATAAAAAAATATCTTTTTTCTTTCTCCTCTTCGTCTTCTTAGAAGTGAAATGAAGGATGCAGATAAATGTAGCAGACAGACAAGACGGACAGATATCTTCAGCATTCAGTAAAGAACTGCTGTGAGACCTGATTTGGAAGCCATCTGAGAAGAGAAGACAAGTGAACGAAAACGACACAAATAAAAATTGAAACTGAAACTGACTTAAAGGTCTCGAAGACGAATTTATGTATGCAAAGTGGTTTTTTGGTGACAGCACAAAAGAAATATCTTGGATACGTGAGGACATTGAAAAGAAAAATGGTCAAGTCAGGAGAGAACAGCAGAAAAAAATTGCAGAAACAGAAAGTTCCGAGCCGACTTTGCTTATTGTCATTCCTTTAGGATCTTATTTAAAACGAAAATTTAATGACATTTTAAGCTTGGTAAGATGCTCCTTTGAAGTAGGAGCGCCTCCACCCTTAATTGTCATTTTTTCTTCGTCAACGTTCGGTAACGATGTTTAATCTCTAATTGCCACTTTGTTTGATGTATTTCAAGTCAATGTTGCTAAAGTTGGCTTCTGAAAAAATAAAAGCGAGAAAAAGTTTCAATGGTTTCTGGATCGTACAGTAGCGAATCTAGAATGCAAGTACCCGTCTTGCGTTTGAGAAAAGACCGAAAGCAATCCCCTACAAAGGTTGCATTTTCGGTTTTCGGGCTGCTTGAAATTGAATGTCGAGCAACACGTGAATGACATTTGCATATGTTCGGACATGCATACTGATCGCGTGCATTCTTCTGCACTTCCCTTGTGCGACAGATCCATCGAAACCGACTTTTATGCATGGAAATCGCCTTTTGGCAACATTCAAATGTGGTTTGCACTTCTTGCAAATCCGATCGCATCAAGTTGATTGAAAGACTTGAAAGTGCGTATAAGAGGCCGTCGCACAACACTTTGATTTCCATTGCGCTGCCCAAGGTTTCTGTCTTAAGTCTTTTGATTGCTCTGTAATTTTTTCGAAATAACAATGCGCGCTGTCTGAAAATTGTCACGGATTTTATTAATCGTTAAGTTGGATCACTGTAATATACTCAGATGAGTTATCCTATCTGAAAGTAACTCTCGCAAAGGATACCGGATTTCAATTTATTCAATACGTCGTCTTTTAGTGGGAGTATTACGTAGTCTTGTCACGGACTCTCTATCCACACGAATCAAACCAATAACAAGAAGAATTGCATTTGGCATTAGTGAGCTTAAAATTGGCGTGCATTTTCCACTAATTTGGAAGACTCAGTCAGATACCATTCACGGCTAACACCCATCGTAAAGGTGAAAAAACACCTCCTTGAAGTGTTTCTCTATCTACTAGATTTGGCCTAGTCAGTAAGTTATTTTATGTTGATGGGAAGGAAAAGTTCAAATGTCGTAACCCTCAATTTTGCCAAAATGTATTATTTTATGTAATGAACACACGACGCGAGTTAAAACATTTTAACTCACAATTTCGATCGATGTATGGAGATAGTAACATTCGTAAGTTAGGGTGTAGCTTAGTAGGTAGCGTGTTGGTCTTGTAATGCGAAGGTCGTGAGCTCAAATCCCGGTCGACCCAATATATAATTCCAGCACATTGCTTGCTTGGATATACCTTGTTCACCTTAATCTACGAAAATGAAAAATTCGTAGAAAGAGGTTTGTGCGAAGGGCTAACAACCCTTCCGCAATAAGTAATAAGAAAAAAAAATGAATATCAGGAGGCCAAGGTCCGATTTGGGCTGTAGCGCCATTGAAGAATATTGACATTCGTGGTGTTATGGACGGTGGTAAGGGAACTTGGATCAAAGAGTTGAGAGGTTTGGATTCCGATATTGACATCCGGCTCCGGAGTGATGCGTGAAATCGGGCAATGTTGTAATATATGTCGCACAGTCAATGGTCAATTGTAGTGCGAGCATATCTTTCTGGGGTGCCCGAAGTATGGTAAATGCTCGCAGCTGAACAATGTACGTCCAAGTCGTGTTCGTATTGTCCGAATGCAGTCGAGTTGTGAGTACGAGGGGTTGTATTTGGGGTGATCTATAGACGGGTTATGGGAGTGCAGAAAGGATGCGTTTTTGGACCAGGACTCTTGAAGATGGGCCAGGCTAAGGTGTTTGTGGACTTGTTTTATTATGAAATGGAAGTTTGGTAATTCCGTAACTAGGTTTAATGTTGTGTCTAGCAGCAGCAAGCCTCCGCTACTTTGTTGCTAAGGATTCCGACGATTCCAGGAACCCAGCCAAGAGAAATGGAAGGGAAAAGAGAGAGTGCATGTCGGACGGTGGTGATTGAGGTGCATTTGTTAAAGGAATAGGACAAGACTTGAAGAATACTCAGGTTGTCTGTTACTGGAAAAGTGTCTGGCACTTAAAATGGCTGCAGCCTCAGCTACGTAACTACCTGGGTATTCAGGCAGAATAGATTGGAGAAGAGTAATGGGGGTGCTCTTAACGCAATGTTTCACTACTGCGTAAGAGGGAATGAACTGAGAGTAAGACCCATCTGTGTATAAAACAAGTTTGTTGCGGGCGGATTCGAAGGACTGTTTGTGGAGAATTCGGTAAGTGGAGATATAAGTAGTGTTTTTGACGAGATATCAGTAAGTTGGCAGTAGCGAATTATTTGAGGCGAATTGGCGCGTGCGGCGAGTTGGGGAGTTTTAGGTTGAGGTAGAAGATAGCGGTGATTGTGTTGGTAGGAAACAATTTTCGATATTGATGATTCAAGTTTGCCTCTCCGAGAGGAGGGAGTTAAGAGTATGGGAGAGTCGAGCTCGGAAAAGAGGATATCGTGGAGGGGGTGTGTGGCTGAGGTAAGTGCTTTGCTTGCTATCTGGAAATGGTGGTGACTTCAAAAGAATTGTATTGGGCTTCAACGCGTAAAGAGGGGATTGGGTCGCATGAAGCACTCCGGTTGCTGCTCTGTATCACTTGTTTATATAGACATCCAGTTTGTTCGTTTTGGTGGTCCAGGCGTAGGAAATAATGCCATGCTGTAGAATCCCCTCAGTTGGATAGTTGCATTGCAACCTCCAAGTGACGGCCCTTCTTTTTTGAGCACAGCATTTTAAGGAAATTGTGAATGGATTGGAGGCGATTGGAAAGGGGTTCGATATTGGCATTTCAGAGGAGACTGGATGTGATCGTGATTCCAAGAATACGGAGTTGTTTTGGAGAGGAATGGTGTCAATGGAGCGGGATTTGTAGGACGTTTTGCGGCAGAGATGGAGAGCGTTAATTTCAGAGGGTGGTATCATTGCGCCAACTTGCAAGGCTCAGAGATTGAGCGACCGGTAGATGGCTTGGAGTTTGCTCTGTACTGGAGCCGGTGTGCCTAATGCGAAGATATTGAAGTTGTCTGCGTAAGCGCCAACAAAGTCTACATCGGAATAGTATGTGGAGGTGGATATGTAGCGAAGGAGTAGGTTGGCGTAAGCGTTATGGAGGACGACTGACAAAGAGGATCCTTGTAGAACTCTATTGTCGATTGGGAGGAAGTTGGATTAGTGGCCGTCAACGTGCACTTTGATTTTTCTCGATGAGAGGAAGGAGTGCAACAGTTTAAAGCATTTTTCGGGGATACCCCAAGCGTGTAGTTGAATTAAAGTTGGTGTAAGTCGACAGACAGAAGTACGCTGTGTTCGCGTAATTTAAGATTTTGAGCAATACGGTGCTCAAGAAGTTGTATAAGAGTATGCACGCCGCATCCAGGGCGGAAACCGTGCAGCTCATTCTCTAGGTATTTTTCTGTCAGAGTGATCGTTTTCTCCAAAATCTTCTTCAAGATTTTAAAAAGGACGGGCAGTAGTGATATTGAACGATAGCTGTCGAGAAGGTACGCATTCTTACCAGTTTTGGGGATAAGTATTAGGATAGCAGTTTTCCATGAGCGTGGAAGGATGCCTGTGGAAAGAATATTGTTATATAGAAGAAGGAGACGCGTACGAAATTTTGTCGTCTTCGAGTGCTGTGTTTTTAGCAATGCTAAGTTGGTGCATCAATTCATCCATTGTGAAAGGCGTTTGGAGGCATTCATGCGTCGGTGGTTGAGGTGGGAGCAGATCATATTTGAATAGGATCGCATATAATTGAGGATTGGTGAGTGGCATACGGAAAATTTTGAGGAGCTCTATCTGATCTCAGACGCTTTACTTTGTTTCAGAGGCTTCGGGACTCGAGTGTAGGGTCTAAGGAGCTAACAAACGTTTTTCAGGAAAAAGTTGTGACTTGTGGTAAGCAATGGGGTGTTGGAGTGAGTGGGAGATCGCTTGAACTGTCTCCAGCAAGCATTCTTAAGTTGAAAGAGTTCAGCATAATGGGGAGTTAACCAGGTAGGTCGTCTTTGCGAGCTTTGGGCTGGATGAGACATAGGTATAGACAAAGAGGCGGCAGATCGAAGTATTTTTTTAAGTTTGGCCGCTTCTTGATTGGGATTGGCGGCAAAGTTTTCTTTGAACCGGGGTACGTGTTTTCTGGGGTTTGGGATGGATGAGTTTGGCTACGGCATTTCGGATGCGAATACAAATGGGTAGATGGTCACTGCTCTCTGGTGTTGGGTGTATCGTCCATTCGAGGAGGGGGACAATGTCAGGAATAGTGACATCTATATCGGTCATCGTATTCCTGGTAGTGAAGTGTGTAAGTGAACCATTTAGAACAGCTAGGTCTCGATCATCGAATAAGTTCCCGTAGATCCTGCAGTGCGAGAGCTATACGAAGAACCCCATAAAGTATTCGCCGCATTAAGGTCGCCTAGCACTAGGTGGTGTGCTCCTGGATAATTTGGTACTTGATCGAGTATTCCAGGTGTAATACTTCCGCCTATCTCGTTGTAGATGTTAGTTATATGGATACTTAGTTGGGAGGAGATGGTTATGGTGATGGTGGAGGTTGAAGCAGTGGTTATGGGAAGGATGGGAATAGTGGTTTTGATCAGGAAACCAATTCCACCTCGATTATTAGAGTATGGTTTGTTGTGATAAAACGATTTATATTGCGGTAGGTGAAAGATTTGGGCGTTGAATTGAATAATTTTAGTCTTTTGGAGAGCGATTATATATGGAATTTAAACGTATATAAGACGCTCGAGGGCATGTTTATTTTTAACGTAACCTTGAATGTTCCATTGTAGGATGTGGAAGTTAGGGAGAGCTATGATTGGATTCGAGATTGACATTTGCTTGTTATTGGGTAGTCAGTGGATTTGTGGCAGGTGAACTGGAGATTTGTTTGTTTCGTAGGGGTGATTTGTGCGATTGGTAAGGAAGAGTTGGGATTTTGTGTATATGGAGCAGGGTTCTGATCCATTAAGCTATTATTTTTGGCAGATGTTTGCCTTGCTTGTGAGTAGGAAGTGATGGTATTTGTATCTTTAGTCTAACCTTGCACATGTTGTTAATTTTTTTGTGGTGAGTTGCGTTTAAGTTCTGTAATGTTGTATTTTAGTGTAATTTCGTTGTCAATCTCGGATTCAGGTGTGGTTAATTTTTTTAGTAAAGTAGTTAGAGTTGGTTCGAGTGATTATTTGTTTTGTTAAAGTGGTTAGAGAGTTTGATATTTGTGCTGTTTTCGTTGCCGTTCTTCACTTTAATGAGAAGGTCGCCGGCATAATTGTTGTTTCGGAGATATTCTTGTCCACGCATTTAATCATTCCGGCTATTTGGAATGGGTTGTACTGGTTCAGGGTTTTGCACCCTTCTCCAGTATTGCCACCAGCTTTCACAATTATGAAGCGAGGAAGCGAATTATTCACATCTTGCCTGGTTTGTTGCGCGGTTGACAGATAAGGGAAGTGCTCCTGCAAATTTAAGCTTACTGCACCGGGCCCCGGGTGGCGCGCTCCCAAGGACGGCGTAGTAATTTGTGTTCCCATTCTTACTGGTGGCGCCGAATTATTGACCGGGAGCTCTTTTTTTATTTGAAGTCTATAGCACGTGTTTTTGTTTATGTTTTTATATATAAACTGTCACTCAACTTAAATGTATATTTTTTTTACTTTGTACAACAATAAAAGGGGTTTGTTTGAGCTTCTCTGATAGGAAATATGACCTTGGTCACTACGTTTTGGGGAGTAACACTCCAGAAACAAAAAAAGTGTGAAGACGCAGAATTGGAGGCATTACTGGACGAATATTCATGCCAAACGCAACAACAACTTGCAAATTCATTGGGAGTGACTCAACAAGCCATTTCACATCATTTGAAAGGCTTGAGAGTGATGCAAAAGCAAAGCAATTGGGTGCCATACGAGTTGAAACCAAGAAATATCGAATGGTGTTTTTTTACATGCGAACTGCTCCTCGAACGGCAAAAAAGGAAGAATGTTTTATGCCACAGCGTCATCGTCATAAAAAGTGGATCCATAACGATAATCCAAAACGAAAAAAATCCGAGGATACCGCGGCTATGCATCGGGTAGACTCGGGTAATGACGAAATGCTTGACGAAATGCAACAAAAACAACACAGACAACAAAAAGAGGCGGCCGACTGCGATCGTGTAGATTCGGGTGATGATTAAATGCATTATGGTAAACAACAACAGTAACATGTATGGGCTCCTATGAGCGAGAAAAGATTCGGATAACGATGAAAAGCAATGGACAGCGATTTACATGACAAGGGGAACGAAGAAACTCGACTGTGGCCGATGGCAAACGAATAGCGAACGTAATAAGAATGAATAGAAGGCGAAATAAATAGAGCAAGCACTCGTGAAACAGGCGGTTGAGTTGAGACTCAGAAGCGAAATATTCAGGTTTGAGTCTGTCCATGAAATTTACTTGCGACAATTTTTATATTCGGTCATTTAATTAAAGTTAAATCGTTGTTTTAATTTTTACTTGAAATCCAGCAATCCCTTGCACAATTCACTATTATGAAAACATTCAGATTCAAAAAAATTTCCACTTTAAACGACCGAAAAAGAGTTGAAAGGGTTCCCCAATTAAAAACTGTAGCCATCTATCATTTTGGCGGGATACGTTTAACAGCATCGATGGGTGAGTGATAGAGTTCTCGGGTTCGATTCCAGATACTTTTTGACGATGTAAGAATATTCATAATTTAAATTTATTGAAGGTATGCATAATTTTACAATTGCATTGCAAAAATAATGAACAAATTACAGCATCAACTCACATAAGTCATTGTGACTTGTTTGTGAGAGCTCAGATTTTGTATTATAATTACTATTTGTAATTTTCTATATTTATTTTTTATTTATTTATTATTAAAAATTTCCGTATCTACTATAATGGCGGCACAGCCCAAATCGGACCTTGGCCTCCTGATATTCAGGTTCCTTAACATTTTTTTTATTACTTATTGTGGAAGAGTTGTTAGCTTTTCGCACAACCCTCTTTCTACGAATTTTTCATTTTCGTAGATTGAGGTGACCAAGGTATATCCAAGCAGGCAATGTGCTGGAATTATATATTGCGTCGACCGGGATTTGAACTCACGACCTTCGCATTACAAGACCAACACGCTACCCACTAGGCTACACCCTAGCCTAGGAAAAATTTTCGCATAACAAAATTAAACTAAGAAATCTTAAAAATCCCCTAAATTAAACTAAGAAATCTTAAATTCTAGTAATCTACATTTGTTTTATAATATTAAACAACTTAAGTGTTTACACTAATTACAGATAATCACCATTATTTGAATATGCATTATAGTACTTTGGATTATCGAAAATAAATATTTTAGTTACCACTTTCTAGTTAAGCAAATTCATTAAATTGCTTTGTTATATGTCCTGGGCCCCGGAGAACTAGGGTGTGTTAATGATTTTTTAGTTTTAGCTGTATTGATAGTTCTAAGTGACTGACTTTGTAAATCATACATTGTGCAAAATAAAGAAATTTCTTTTTTGTGACAAAACACGTGATTCAGTCGAATATTCATTACATTAAATTCCAGGAAAGCTTTTTTAAAATTTTTTATGCTTTAAGCATATTTTAATAATTTTATTATGAACGTTACATGAAGGCGATAACGTAGCCGAAAACATACTTCCCCAAATTAGTATCCCATATTGCAAAAAGTTCGGAGATTCCGCAACATATGCTATTCTTAATTGTTGTACATCCAATATCTTCCGAAGGATTAAAAATAAATAATAAATTTTACGGATTCTTTTGCTAATATATGATACGTGTTTGTCCCATTTTAATTTACCATCAATTAATACCTCTAGATACATACTTGACTTCTGAGACACACTCTAAATAACAATTCCGAAACTTCATGGAATAATGGAAATTGCCCAAACTTGCAATTTGGCCGAACCTCATGAATTTTGTTTTATTCCGATTTAGTGGCATTTTGTGTAGTGTCAACCAGTCATATACGATTTTTAAGCCGACATTTGCTTTATGTGTGTATGACTCCAATTGTTAGTTGTACTGGTTGTATCGTCAGCAAAGGTCACTACAAGTCCTTCAATAACGCTTGAATCCAACTTACAGAGCTCCTTAATATATATCTAGAGATATAACTATAATTGTAGTGTCTGTTTGTTATTTATTTATAAATGGCTATAAATAAGTTTTTTGCTTTATTTTAGCAATAACTAAGCAGAAACACACGTTTTTAAAAATTTTCTCTGTCTGTCTGTCTTTCCGGTTTTCACGCAAAAACGGCTGAAGCGATTGTAATGAAACTTTCACAGTTTATTAGATATGCACCGCGATGTAATCGGCGTGTGGTCTTATTTCAATACCCCCACGCCTTCCACCTCCTCCCATTCAACATGACTCATTTTCAAAAATATATAATAATCAAATTTTCTTCAAAACCATTGGAGTAAATCATTTTAAATTTAGAACATATTGTTTTTATCACAAATATGATCTATGACATACAAATTATTTGAATCCCTCTAGTCCTTCCACCACCTCTCATACTAACTACACTTTTTCATGAAATGCTATTCATCGATTTTATCAGGACGTGTAACTTTCATCGAGCTTAAATTTTGTACTAAATCCTTAATTCACATTGTTATCAATATCGGGAAAAAATTAACCGATTAGCTTAACTCCTTCTTCCCCCTCTTCCATGACTTTACTTAAATTCGATTTTCTTGAAAAGTGTAAATGTTACTGATCTGAAATTTGAAACATATCAATTTCATAATAATTTTAGTTGTTTCTCAAAAATTCATTTAAAACCCTACACTTCTTCTACCACCTCGCATACAAACTGCGCTTTTTCATGAAATATTCTAAACTAATTTTCTCAGTACACATAACTTTCATCGAGCTCAAATTTTGTACTTACTAATCCATAATAATCATTATTATTAATATCGGGGAAAAATTAAACGAGTGGCTTTACTCCTTCTACCCCCTCCCATACAATGTAACACAATTCAACGACTTTTACAAATAAACTGCCAACAAGTCAGGCGCAACTTTGTTATTTTTTGGACAGGTTAAAGATGTGAGAAAGTCAATATGCAAGTTAAAGTGGTTAGGGAAGACTAAGTGGAACCCCCTTTCACAAGTGGAACCCCCTTTCACAAGTGAAACCCCCTTTCACAAGTGAAACCCCCTTTCACAAGTGGAACCCGCTTTCACAAGTGGAACCCCCTTTAGGGCAGGGATGATGCCAATTCAACACTTAGTTGCAAATACGATCAATATTTCATTCGTTTATGCAAGTTTGGGTTTTTATGAGGGGGGTGGGGGAGTGGTCATATTAAGGGTGGGTGAATTTAAATAATTTTTCAATTGATTGCCTCAATTACGTCAAATATTTTCTGCATAGAATGTCAGTTTCATAGACGAAGGAAGTTGCATAGAATTTTCATAAAATTTGGAGTATTGTACATTTACGAAACCAATCGTTTGTATGGGAGGAGGTAGAGGAGATAAAGGAACTGTAAAATTTGTGATGCAGTTTTATTTCATTTCTTTCGTAAGGTACTTTTACAAAATTTCAAGTTCGTAGCTTTCAATTTGTTGGTTAGCAGTTGATTTATTGAAATTGGGCGAAATCATACTTTTGTATGGGAGTGCGATCTCAAAACTTTTGATTATCGAAAGCTTTTGTGCAAAATTTCAAATTGATAGCTTTTAATTTTTAGGTGATAATTGATTTTTAAAAATGATGAAAATAATTTTGTATGGGAGGGGGTAGAAGTTTGGAAGGTATTCGACCACTTAATATTTCATTCTTTAAGAGATTTTTTTAAATGCATTTTGCAAATTTTCAAGTTTCTACCTTAAAATTTCATTTAAAAATTTTCAGTTTATGTGTTTTTTCATTGCAAATGAAACAGCTTATGAACGTTAGACCAGGAGGGGTCCGTGCATAACAATTGCATAATTTGTATTATTTTTTATGTATGTATAATAAATAGATGTATCCACATGGAAAATTCAAACTTTGTATCTCTTACCAGAGCCCTAAGAAAATCACTCAAAATTTTCGACATTTTTGCTTACCAAGGGGATGGACCCTTACACCTCCCGACGTGAAACTTTTACCAAAATTCAAAACTATGTATTTCTACAATTTGACAAAATTTGAATTTGATATCTACACTGAATTTTTAGATATAATGGTTTGAAATTCTATGAAGTGCAATGCTCCCCATTTTCCCCCACTACTATTTTCTCCAAAAGTAATATTTTTTTCGTACTTCTCTAGTATAGATTAATATAAATACCAAGTTTCAATTACATAGCTCAACAAATAGCCGAGATATTGATTTTTAAGTGTTTTTCTTTGCACCCCCCCCCCTCTCCGCCCAGACCCTCGCCCTTACAATAATTAGCCTCTATGTAATTTGATTCCAGTGAATATATATGCCACCTTGATGGTCTAAAAATATAAATTTTTTATCCTAAGTAATTCCGAAGATATAATCATTTGAAAAAAAAAAATTTGTCCGGCAATTGGCTCTTAGCACCCCCTTTTTGCACCCCAATGGATGAAAAATTAAATTAATTTTAGAAGTTGTTCCACAAATCCTTTTATATGTATGTCGATTTTTAGCTTCCTAACTGTAACCACATTTGAGATATTTGAATTCTTAGTTTTCGGTTTAAGTGCTCCTCCCGCCTGAACCCTTACACCCCCCAAAATGGGTGTCCGCCTGAGATCCACAACTATCTACAATCCCTCGAAAATTGAACTTGCTCTCTTGAAGGGTTTGGGAGTTAATGTGCGCTGAGCGTACACACCGGCGTACGGCGTACGATGGACGGTCTGACGGATTTTTTTTTGTTGCATTTGTAGGCTATTTTAGTTATGAAACGCGAAAAAACAAAATTTCTGGTTACCAATTTTTTTTTTTTTCATGTCGATCACAATACTTTATTATTAAAATAATAAAGTAAAATTAGATTTTCTCTTCAGATCTGAAATTTGAAATATATTAATTGCATGATGATTTAGTTGTTTTTCGATCAAATCACCAAAAACCGCCCGCTCCTTCTATCACCTCCCATACAAATTGCACAATTTCATTAAGTTCAATGCACTAAGTTTCTCAGTACCTGCTTAATTTTTGAAGCTTGAATGCGGTACAAAACATTTCTATAGCTACTCTAGCATGACGTGAAACAAATTAGTTCAGTGCTGTCACTCTTTCTACCACTCCCCATACAAAATTTCATAACATCACAAAAATTTCGATTTCATCTATAGTATCGCATGATTGGGCTCACAATCGTAGTCCTGTTACGTTTTTAATCTTAATGTTATTTTATTTGGGCTTTTTTTTAATTAACACAAGCTATAGTTATTCGCATGTCCTTAATGCTGTTACGATTTTCTCCCCGGCTGGGAAAACGTACTCACCGAAAAACCCCTCGCACTAGGGGCGGAACGCTGCCTGTCCGGCCAACCCGTGGAGACGGGTCGTGGGCGCCAGTGGCTCTCAATTTAGGCCGCGTTCCTTCCTATTTGTCTCCGGACCGAACCACGAGTCCGGGCAAATCGTCACTGCACAAAAGAAAAACTGTTCGCGGGGCAGACAAGTGTAGTAATATTGTAGGACACTGTCAGAATTAAACAACCGCTGTAAATGTTTACGTGGCCGGAAGACATCTCCCGCCACTGAAGCTAGGTTAGATTGTTAAATACGTCAGGAGCGTTCGTTCTTCTGTTTCTGGAACTTGTCCCGAGAGGTTGTGAATAAAGTTTATAAAATAAATATAAGAAGTCTATAATTTCAGAAGTGAGATTTGTAATCCATCCAGTGTAAACTTGTGTGATAGAGTCGCGTTTTTTTCGAAACGAAAAGGAATTTTTTTTTCTGTGTGAAAAATGGCAAGCGAGCATGTGGCTACGCTTATTTCCGAATTTTTGGATCGCGCAAAAGTGTGTGGGCTTAAACACAAGCTGGAAAAATTGAACAGGAGCACAAGTGGTACAAAAGCTGTGCTAAAAGTGCGACTAAAGAACGCATTCAAAGAATTATCGGACGCTGAAGTGTTGAACCTCATGGCCGATAATAATTCGGGCGATGGTGAGGCCGCAGATCACATTCAAGATCCCGGTGAGTTGAACGGAATGAGTGATTCCGAAACAATTGAGGACTTGGAAGATGAGGTATCTTCCTTGCGGAAGATTATAGAGAAAAAACAGGAAATTTCTAACCTAAAAAGACAGCTAGCGGAACTCAATTCAGATGACGACGTGGCTCGAAAAACTCATGTAAATTTTAAAGAAGTAGAAGATTCCATACCGTTATTTTCGGGAGATGATAATCTTGCAATCCGCAAATGGATTCGAGATTTCGAAGAATCGGCAGAAATTTATGGCTGGGACGTACGGTCAACATTCATTTACGCCAAGAAATTGTGTAGTGGGACTGCAAAACTTTTCCTCCGAACAATTCGCTCAAAATCGTGGCCGGAATTGAAGGAAGCTTTGATCGTCGAATTCGACAAGAAAGTTACACGAGCGGATGTTCATTGGCAGCTGCAAAATCGGAAAAAAAAGAATAATGAAACATTGCAACAATACGTGCTAGCAATGCAAGAAATATCATCTCTATCAGAAGTTGAAGAAGATGACGTAATCCAGTACATCATTAACGGTATCCAGGACTTGCCAACAAATAAAATGATTCTCTACAGCGTGAATAATATCAGAGACTTAAAAATCGCTCTGCAAAAGTACGAAAAGATGAAAACAGCAAACAGCCTCAATACTAAGCCAAGTTTCACACCATTAAATACGGACAGAAAAAGTGCAAGCAGTTCTAAAATTAAATGCTATAATTGTGGTCTCATCGGACACATTAGTACAAAGTGCCCTAAACCAAAGCGAGACAAAAATAAGTGCTTCTCATGTGGTTCTCCTGATCATCGTGCCAACGAATGTACAAGTAAAACGTCAACAGTACATGTCGTCAAGGCAGACAGCTCCAACATTCACGACTTCGAAAACGAGGTTAAGTACACTTTTACCAAAGAAGAAACAAATGCGACGGGTACGTGTTCCCTGTCACTCCTTACATTACTGGATTCTGGATCGCCGATAAGCTTCATCCAACGGAGATATGTTTCAACGTTCTACGTCAACAGTGCTGATGCAGACAACGTAAGATATTGCGGCATAAATGACAGTCCTCTTCGCATCATAGGTACTTCTAACTGTATCGTAAATTATGTTAATAAGTCATTTGATTTTTGTATATTTGTTGTAGATGATAATAGCATGAAATACCCAGTTGTTTTGGGAAGGGATTTCATGAAAACCTGTAACCTAGGATTGTTATTAAACACTACAAAAGTAAAAAGCGATAATCCAGATTTTGATGTGAGTTCCGGTGAAAATGTCCAAAGTGTTAATCTCGGTCATGAAGAAGTGAATTTCGGTGAGCAAATTTATTTAATTGATATGAACGATAACTGTAGTAATAAATCATCGTTGCCTGACTTAAATATAGCGCACAATGTTCCCTATCAAGTGAAAGAAAAAGTGATTAAAATTGTATGTCAGGGAATTACCAATAGAAATAAAGTTCATAATGAGATTTGCCCAAAATTCAAACTAAGTATCAAATTGATGAAAGATATTCCATTCTCTTGTACTCCGAGGCGGTTAGCATACTCCCAAAAACTTGAGCTTAAAATTATTATTAATAAACTACTAGAGGAAGGAATAATTCGCGAGAGTTCATCCCCATATGCGTCTCCAATCGTTATGGTACGCAAGAAAAACGGTGAGTCGCGCTTATGTGTTGATTACCGCGAACTTAATAAACTTACGTTCCGCGACAATTACCCACTTACTCTCATTGACGATTTGCTGGATCGATTGCGAGGGAAAACTATTTTTACTATTTTGGATCTTAAGAGTGGATTCCATCATGTTAGTGTAGCAGAAGATTCAATTAAATATACATCCTTTGTAACACCTATTGGACAGTTTGAGTACCTTAGAATGCCATTTGGCTTGAAAAATGCACCTAGTGTATTCCAGAGGTACATAAATGGTATATTTAAGGATCTGATTGATGCAGATCGAATTTTTATTTACATGGATGATCTGCTTT
The DNA here is from genome assembly GCA_963669355.1 of Chorisops tibialis. Classification (NCBI taxonomy): domain Eukaryota; kingdom Metazoa; phylum Arthropoda; class Insecta; order Diptera; family Stratiomyidae; genus Chorisops; species Chorisops tibialis. Next base: position 279,120,772 of record OY770262.1, read on the forward strand.
TGGCTTCCGACGATGTTGAAACGCATTTAAAATGTTTGGAAGAAGTAATGCGAATTGTAGAAAAAAATAATTTAGAACTCCGTTATGATAAGTGCAAATTTTTACAGGATCAGATTGTTTTTCTGGGTTACTTGGTAGGGTCGGAAGGCATAAAACCAAATTTAGAAAATGTGGAAGCTATTGAAAAGTTTCCAATACCTAATGGTACGAGGGCAGTACATAGTTTTATTGGACTGTGTTCATACTTTAGAAGATTTATTAAAGACTTCGCTCTTCTCGCGAAACCACTCTACGATTTGTTGAAAAAGGATGTTATTTTCAAGTTTGGAAGCGAAGAAAGGCAGTCTTTCGAAACACTTAAAGCCAAATTGATAAAGGCACCTATACTAGCGATTTACAGTCCGTTGAACGAAACTGAGGTACACTGTGACGCAAGTGCCATCGGTTTTGGATCCGTTTTGTTCCAACGCCAAAGCGACGGAAAGATGCATCCAGTATTTTATTTTTCAAAACGTACAACGGAGGTTGAATCGCGTTATCATAGCTACGAGCTCGAGACGTTGGCAATAATCTATACTTTACGTAGATTCCGCATTTACCTGTACGGTATAGAATTTAAGATTATTACCGATTGTCAATCGCTAACGCTAACTCTTAGCAAAAAATTGCTAAGCCCAAGAATTTCGCGTTGGGCACTTGAACTGCAGGACTATAATTATAAGATTGAGCATCGAGCTGGAAGTCGTATGACTCATGTAGATGCACTTAGTCGTGCCCATAACATCTTGTTCATAGAAAACGATTCATTTGAATTCGCTCTTGCTGCCGCCCAACACAAAGACGAAGAAATAATAAGGATATCAAGAGAATTAGAGGAAAAGGAAAGTAAGCTCTATACTTTAATAAATGGATTAGTCTATAGGAAAAATAAAAACACTGTGGTATTTTATGTTCCTAAACAAATGGAACAAAGTGTAATTCAAACCCACCATGAAGCCATGTGTCACATTGGTACGGACAAATGTTACATACATTTGAAGAAAACCTATTGGTTTCCCCATATGAAACAAAAAATTCAAAACTTTATCAACAATTGCCTGAAATGTATCCATTTTTCTCCAGTTGCTGGAAAAGTAGAAGGGGAATTGCATAATATTCCAAAAGGAAATATACCTTTTGAAGTTGTGCATATCGACCATTTGGGTCCTCTTCCTCGGACACAACATAAAAGACAACATATCTTTGTCGTAATTGATGGATTTACTAAATTCGTCAAACTCTACGCAGTCAATTCTACTAAAACACAAGAAGTTATCAAATGTCTTAAGTCTTATTTCGAGACCTACAGTAGACCTGCGAAAATTGTTTCGGATCGTGGAACGTGTTTTACTTCTGAAGAGTTTTCTGAATTTCTTTCCGAAAACAATATTCAACACGTTAAAATAGCGACAATGTCTCCACAATCAAACGGACAGGTTGAGCGAGTGAACCGTTCAATTATACCGATGTTATCCAAAGAGTGTGATTCTCAAAGCACTATCGCTTGGCACTCCCATCTTCCAAAAGTGGAGCACGCTATAAATAATACGGTGTGCCGTAGTACAGGATACACTCCAAGTACGTTACTTTTCGGAGTAAATCAAAAAGGTGAAGTATGCGACAAAATCCTAGAACATATTTTAGCAAATAGCAATATAACTAAGCGTGATTTAATCGCTACAAGGGAACATGCTTCCGGAAATATAAAAAGAAACCAGAACTATAATAAAACATACTATGACAAAAGACATAAAGCGCCACATCAGTATCAAGTAAATGATTATGTCATGGTAAGGAACGTATCAACTACGCCAGGGGTCAACAAAAAACTGCTACCAAAGTACAGAGGACCCTATGAGATAGTTCAGATTTTAGGAAATGATAGGTATCTTATTAAGGATGTAGAAGGACTACAGTTATCGAGATTACCTTATAAGGGAATTTGCTCACCCGCGAATATGAAAATGTACATATCAAATGTTAACTGAAGGTATCCGGAGTTATTACATATTAGTTGAAATAAGCTTTGGACATGATTAAAAGGAACATATTTAGTTTACTTTTATATATATAATTAAAAAGAAAAGAAAATTAAATGAACACTAATTGTTATAAATTTTGTATTGTCACAAAAATACGAAATGTTTTCAACATTATAGCATCAGTTTTACGAAATGTACCTATATATGAAAAAATGTCAGATTGTATTGTTATATTACTTGTTCTCATAAAAGTTTAATTTAGTGCTTTACTATTTTCGATGTATAGACATTCATAAATGTAATTTTAAAATGAGAAAAGAACGAACACAGAATGTTATCAACATTGTATTATTAAATTAGTTTTAAACAGGTCCTAATAATTTGAAAAGATTGATGTAAATAATCAGGATGATTATATGTCAGGATGGTCGAATCCTGTAGTAATATTGTAGGACACTGTCAGAATTAAACAACCGCTGTAAATGTTTACGTGGCCGGAAGACATCTCCCGCCACTGAAGCTAGGTTAGATTGTTAAATACGTCAGGAGCGTTCGTTCTTCTGTTTCTGGAACTTGTCCCGAGAGGTTGTGAATAAAGTTTATAAAATAAATATAAGAAGTCTATACAAGGAAACTATACACGAGTTTCACACAGGGGAGTAAAGAATTTATATACGATTTTATATAATATTTATTTCACCAGCTGATTATTCTATTCCTTATATCGTCTTTAACGAGAAACTTAATTTTATATGTACTTAAAAACTAACTTATCTTTTTAGTCGTTTGGGCCCTACGTTGAGTTGATCCAACGTCGTCCCGCGCATCTGCTTCGCTGATCTTGATCCAACGTCGTCCCGCGCATCTGCTTCGCTGATCTTCTTTCTTGGTTTGAATCCTTATCCAACGAACTCGAACAGTATCGATGACTCCGCCAAGGTTTTGAACTGCTCCACTCACGATTCACTTCTCGCACACTCTCTACTCTACTAGCCACCGACTTGTGGCACTTTTTCAAATATTTCAAACAACACTTTTCTTAAATTTTGCGACGGTTCGAGCTTTTCTACTACTCGCGTTCAGGCTTGGCGATCAAAGAGAACGTTATTTTCCCGATGACTTTCCGCCTAAACTCCTTGCGGGAAAAATCGTTCGGTGATTCCGACCGTTTTTAATTAACCCCGGTCATCACCCTCATCGGGGTTCGATCGAGTTCATTTTTTTCGTCATTCGCCGCTCTTATAACTTAATATCAAATTTTCCCCTCCGTATCAACATAACTTTCTTGTCGAGTGGGTAACGCTGGTTTATCTCCGACTCCGAACCGCAGCTAGCGCCTCTCGTGACGCCATTGCGACTCGTATCAACTGACAGTTCGCATTTGTTTACTTTCGGGTTTTGAGTGTAGCCGCGATAAAGGTAGTTTTTTTCTTTTTTTTTGATTATTTGCGAGTTATTCTAGACAGTGATTAGTGAATATGGTGCGCCGACTTCCACCCATGCCGCCCAAACGTTCCAGGTAAGTAGTTCGGGTAGCTTTGTTCTACTATTGTCGCGGGTTGGCAATCGACGTGCCAACCAGGAAGCTGCAGATCGCGCTCCACGTACCGAAATTGCCGACTGAGATGTTTTGGTTGGAGATGCTCCTCCGGGTTTTCGTCCGTAATGCGGAAGTCCGTGTGTCCTTTGTAATCGCGGATTTGTGTTGTCTTGATCGTGATTGGCCGGGTTTTCGTCCGCAAAGCGAGAATCCGGGTAAAGTATTTGCACTCGCGATTTTGTGTGGTTTTGAATGTGATTGTCGATTGATTCGCCGGGTTTTCGTCCGCAAAGCGAGAATCCGGGTAAAGTATTTGCACTCGCGATTTTGTATCGATTTGAATGTGATTGTCGGTTGATTGCAATTACGCGCACTCAGGGGCTGTTTTTTTTGGTTGACATAAATTATTACAAAGACTTAGTTTTCTTGCTTGTCGTGTGCCGTCTTTCGCTATTTTATTTTTAGGTGCGAGCAAACTAGTCATAGTGTTGAAAGCTGCTACGGAAGGTGCGGCCTGATCGTGATCGAGGTAAGTATTTAATCGAAATCCAGTCTTAACTTGCTATTAACTTGTTCCTTTTCTCTCTTTCAGGTGTCCTGGCCCTTGTTACGGTGGAACCGTAACAATGCTCTTCAATACGTATATGACCTCAAATCACGGGATTGATTTGATCACGAGCCTCTCCCATTCAAATGCGCGTATCAAGGTATCATTCTTAATAATTTATGGTTCTGATTACAACAAAATACAAAACATTGTGTTCAAAGAGCCATTAAAGTAAGCAGATTATATATCCGACAAAATGTATTACTAACTACATTCTCAAAAATTGCTTATTATTGCGATTTTTATGCGGACGAAGTCGCGAGCGTTTGGTAGTTAAAAATAAAATTGGACCCAGCACTGTACCTTGTAGAACTCCACATTCAACGAATATTGGACTACTTAAAATTTCATTTATTTTCACAATTTTAGTTCTACCGGTCAAATAAGATTGGAACAGGGAGTATACATTACGACTGAACCCGATAGATCTAAGCTTAGCAAGGAGAAAAGAGTGATCAATCGTATCGAAAGCTTTTTTAACATCTAAAAACATACCTATAATCTTTTCATTTTATCAAGTGCATTAGTAATGTACTTCAATTTACTTGGGAAAATACCTTGTGATATACAGACGTTGAAGAGATAAGAAATGTGGCTGGCAACTAATTTTAAGATATTTGCAGTGAAACCATCTAAACCTGGAGCTTTATTATTTTTTAATTCAGTTATGGATAAATGTGAAATGATGAGAGTGGTGGATTGGTGACAGCAGTACTTAATGATGTACGTTAGGCGGAGTCAGCAATTATTTGACCAACAGTAGCGAAGTGCATATTTACTACTTCAATGATTTTGGAAGGATCAGTTACTGAAGATTTATCTTTGTTCATTATTTGTGTAATATTTGGCAGCTCAGTCTTATTGGTGCGGGTGGCAACTTCATTTATTGTTCGCCACAGTTGCCTTGGATTTCCAATTGCTTTACCTATTTCCTTTTTAAAATACTGGGATCTAGCATATTGAATTTAATTTATTCCTATACGTTTTATATTCAATTTTTAGATGCTCGATCTTAGCTGAGGATACCCCTAGGGTGATTTGTATTTTAATGTTTGCATCTAATTTATTTCTTTCACGTACAGATGATACTATACCTCTTGTTGCCCATGACTTTAACGGTCTAAGTAAAGAAGGCTGTTTAGTCGAAGTGAGATATTGAGAGTATACAATATATTTGTTTAAGATTTCAATAAAACGGTTTGTTGATCTTCATGGAATGAACTATAAACAGGATTCCAATCTTCCGATTCAATACTATTAATGTTCTCAAGTCAATATTGGTTCTTATTTTTGCACTATTACCTAAGTCTTTTGTTTCATTAAAGGATATTCTTGCTAACGTGCTATAGTGATCAGTAACAAAAGTTTTTAATATTGCTGGTGTAAAAACATATTTGGTATCACATTTTACGAATATATAGTCAATGCATGTATTGCTTCCGTGTTCCACTCTTGTTATCTCTGTGAGGTGTAGGAGGAAACCTAGAGTAAAAATATAACCTTCCTTTTCAAACAAAATACCCAGGCTACGACGTAAGTCCTCCGAAAATCGAACATCAGGAAAACATCCTCTACTCCGACTACTATGGGAATTTTAGGAAATCAGAAGGACAAAAAACGTAATATAAGAGCGGCCGAAGTCCGGTGTTGGATTACGGTTAGTTATCAATATACAGTGAATTCATTTAACAAACACTCAATCTTAAAGAATATTTGTAATCAATTAGTTCGATTTTTGCACTTCTCTAGGGAATCATGATATATTCAACGTCGAATATATCTATTGTTGGGTAGCTTCTCTATTTAGAGAAATAATCCTTTTAATGGTCTGATGCAGAAAAACCTTACAGTGAAACAATTTTCATAATAGATGGCTGCAATAAATCTTGTAAAACGAAAATCGAACAATATTCATACGAGAAAATTATTACACAAAATTGACAAAATCGTACTTTAGTAGATTATTCCAAATTTTCCTAAAACGGATAAAGCAACTGTTAATTTCCTAGCTACATCCACATCTGTGTTGCATGAGCTACATATAGATTACCGCTTCAAGGATTCCCTTCTAAGAATAAAATTAAAAGAACTAAACACCGAGTGCAACCATGCTCTTGAACTATCAATCAACATCTTTCTCACTTGATGCTAATATGGGAATCGCAAAGATATAATATCAGAAAATCCATTGCATTTAAATCATTTTGCAATCTTGTCTCATTTTTTTATTATATAAATTCGCTCCAAAAATGGTCGCTTGAACGGCGCATATCTTATCGGATCGCATCTGTGGGTGCATAAACAATAGAAAAATAAATAAAAAAAAACTCTTTAATTTATATGCAGTGCAAGATCTCGATGGCAAAAACTCTTCACCATATTTAAATATAAAAAAAAAAAACGGGGAAAAATGGCATAAAATTTCAAAGACTCTGTTAGTAAGAAACACATGTGAATTTTACCTTGACTTCAGAGTTTTCAACCTGAGTCTGAAAAAGATAGGGAAAGTCCAAGCATTGCATTTTTCTTCTATTCCATTCCTTTCTATAGATCAGTACTTAATGTTAACAAAACGAGAAGAAACCTCCAGCCAAAAATACAAAAGAAGTACAAATTCTGCATTGCAGTAACCATCACAATGCCTTGTGAAGAAAACACTTTGCTACTGAATGTCTAAGGAGGTTCTTCTTTGAATGTCGTCTTCTATGTGCGCGCGCTGTCTTAGTAAGTTGGAAGACCCCCGATCACTTTCATAGTGAGTCTCGCAACCACCATCTATGGTTGATTTTGCGATGCAAATTTATAACACATGGACCTCTTCGCATCGATGAGTAATCGCGGCAACTGAATAAAACTTTATGAGCCTTTTCGAAGATTGCCACTGTGTACATGAGATCTATTCCTCATTGGGGGTTTTATCTGCAAGAAGTGAAACAGAGCCAACCAGCAAATCAGGAAATAAAATCATGGCTTTTAAAATGTCAACATTAGGTGACCGTTTGTTAAATGTTTTCTTAGTATCTGATTAAATTGCATTGTTCAGAATTGATGGTCTTTCGAGACACATCTGAAGTACTCATTTTAACTTTGAATTCCTTTTTGCATATAAATTTTAAGCAGAGTAAGCATTACAAGGATTTTTGTTTTACTCGTCAATCATATAAATTGAATATTTATTTCTTTCTATTGTATACTCTAAAGAATTTATTTTAATTTAATGTAAACTGTCTCTAGAGTAGTCCTAGAGGAAATAAAACTAGACCAGAAGTAGTTTTATATCCTTGAGATAGAGTGATGATTATGATTATGAGTAGGCTATTGCTTCAGCTAGAGTGTAGCCTAGTGGGTAGCGTGTTAGTCTACAATGCAAAGGTCGTGAGTTCAAATCCCAGTCGACGCATAGTTCCAGTACAATGCCTGCTTGGGTATACTTTCGTCACCTTAATCTACGAAAATGAAAAATTCGAAAATAGAGGGTCGTGCGAAGATCTAATAAGCCTTCCACAATAAATAATGAAAAATGTTAAGGAACCTGAAGGTCAGGAGGTCCAGGCCCGATTTGGGCTGTAGTGCGATTGTAGAAGGCTATTGCTTCGCAGCTTCCCAGAATGTGTTTGGAGGTCGCAATTGACTTGAAGTAATTGCATTGGTGGTTAGTATCAATGCTCATTCCTTGAAGTCAGGGCCTTTATTGCCTCACTGTCCGCAAGAAGGGCTATTTTTTATTTGAATAATTTATTTCGAGGAGATTGTCTATACAGTATAGTATGGCGTATATTTGCCCTTGAAACTCGGTCCGGGGAACCCTGCGACCTCGATATATCAGCGAGTGGTCCGCATTTACTAGCTTCAGTATTTCAATCCGTCATCAATTCAAAGGCATGGCATATAATGTGGTCTGCTTCGAATTTCGTTGCCCACATTTCCATCTCACTGAGGACAGATTGGAAGGGGGTGTCGAAGCAATAACTTTTCACCATGAGTGTTTTGTCCATATCCTGCTATTCATATATTCCCATTTAGTACTATTATCATCATGGACAGTTTTGCCTCTGGTATGAAGAAGATTGGTATAAGGTCCAAGTGGGAGTTGATCTCATACCTTTAACAAACGCTTGGTAGCTATTGAAGCTTTTCCAGTTTGATTTTGGTACTTAACGACCGCTGTGTACGTCCAAACTTTTTTTTTTTTGAAACTGTTCGAACGTAAAATAATAAAAATGCTTCCAAAAACTTGTTATTAAAATCATTTTGAGCTCATTGCATTTCAGCATTTTGCTCGACCATCTTCGCAAGAAAGTCGTTCTTCTTTCTTGACTGTTCTCTTGAAACTTTAAATTCCTCTCTTGCCAAGTCCAGACACGGATTCAGTTGAACTAGCCAAAGAATCATTGCCCGTTGATGGCTTACCAACGTAGTTCTCCGGGGAACCATGACAGCTTGGCAGCGACACATCGCTAAGATCGACGTATTTATCTGAAGGAAATAGTTACATTTAAAACATTGCAATACGTTGAAACTAACTCTGCAATAGTTACCATTCCAATCGAACGACTCTTCCATCAGGCTTATGTTGTTGCTTGGCAGCCCACCAAGCATTTGATGTACCTCGGAATAATGCGTCCATTCTGAAGGTGATTCGCCCGATTTTTTTACATTGCATTTTTCTTGCCTGAAAAATTTGTGATAAGAACTGGAAAACATTTCTTTTTTAACTTACCTGTATCGCTTTGTCATGTTTTGGATTTTGCGGCGCACTTTTTATCCAGAAATTGCAAATTCATCTAGGCGCACCGTTGCTTACGCATAAATATGCGAGTTTATCTTAGATTTCCGAATGTCTTACAACCTTCCTTTCCATTCATCCAGTAACTTTTTCTCCATCGCCGGAGACCAGACACATTTCGGCTTCCTTTTTATCTATAATAAATAAAATATTATTGTGAAGCGAATTTAAAATTAAATTCATTTTACTGCTTTCGACTCACGATAGAGATAAAATCGTATCAACTTGAGTTTGGCATGATTGTCTCTTAGTGAAACTTAGGGCCATCGGCCTTAATGATATCCTTGTTCAATGGATTGAGAGTTATCTATCAGAACGCGCTATACGAGTAGTATTAGATGGCGTTACTTCTTCCTCTTACCCAATTGATTCCGGCGTCCCTTAAGGTTCTGTTTTATCTCCGACTCTTTTTTTAATTTTCATAAACGACCTTCTGTCGTCCATTCTCAATCCAATCCATAGTTTTGCAGATGACAGTACCTTAGACAACACCTATGAATTTAGCTCTGCTGTTGAATCAAACCAACATTCTATTGCCTCCAATCGCAGAGAGTCATTCAATTCGCTGAACTCGGATCTCAGCTTAATCCTGGAATGGGGCAGGAAAAATAGAGTAGAGTTCAACGCATCCAAAACACAGGCCTGTCATCTATCCCTCAAACATGATCTTCCAGTATTGTCTCACAATGTAACCTTTGATGGTGCACAGCTTACCACTTCGGAGAATTTCACACTGTAAGGCGTTAAAATTAATGAACACCTGAATTGGGCCCAGCATATCTTTGATATTGCCCTGGACGCCTCAAAACGCCTAGGTGTTCTCCGAAAATGCAAGAAATATTTCACACCCATCGACCTAGCAACCATTTATAAGGCTTACATTAGACCACGATTAGAGTATAACTCGCATGTTTGGGCTGGGGCACCCAAAACACACCTCGCGTTGCTCGATCGTATTCAAAAACATGCGTTCCGACTGATTGGAGACGAAACCATCATGTCTTCTATAGATTCTCTTGAGCATCACAGAAATGTCGGAGTACTCAGCATTTACTATCGTTACTTCCATGGTAGACGCAGTACTGAGCTAAGCGCACTCATTCCTCCACTGCATACTTTTCCCCGAAATACTCGTCAAGCTGAACGTGCACACGAGTACACGGTTAAATCCTTGCCTTCCCGTACAGTGAAATATAGGCAGTCTTTCATTTCCCGAACGTCAAGACTTTGGAACGATTTACCAGCTAGTTTGTTTCCCAACAAGTACAACCTGCAGTGCTTCAAGAACAATGTCCACCGTCATTTTCGTCTCTCTCCACCTTAATACCTCCACTTCCTATACCGACATAACTGTGCATCGCATTAAAGGGTGACCCCCTAAGTTATACTCGGTGCCATAAAAAAAAAAAAAACTCACTTTTCGATATTAACTCGCGTTAATATATATTAACTTCGATATTAAGTCCCGAGTTAATTACGTCCTGTAACCTATATTAACTCGGCTAGCAAATACTCAATCCAAAAGAAACTTTCAACCGGGGTATTTACAATGCGAAATAGAAAGAAATTTTAAGGAAATTTCGAGGAATTTACGTTACAATGACGTTTTATTTCGTTGACATTACAAAAAAGAGTCAAGAAACTTCACAGGAAGACAATTTAAAGAATTTAACGGTGCGTCCATGATTTACTTGCGATACAGAATTTTTCAGGATTTCACAAGGCGTAATACAAAAAAATTTTAAAATGACGTTTTAATTTGAAGCTTCACTCTGATGTAATGCCTAGAGCTTTCTTAGATTGATTTAATACAATATTTAAAAAAAACTGTCGTATGTCAGATATAAAAGCAATAGTGGAAGCTTTCATTTTAATACGATTTTATCTCTATCGTGTATCGACAGCCTTCCGATTAATTTGCCTTCCATTTTGACATGACAGTTCTCAAACAATAATTTAGTGATAGTTCAAAAATTCCCTTTGGGTATTTTTTCAGGGATGTGTAAAATAAAGCTTTTTCAGGAGTGACTATGAGCATGCTTTGCCGTGTAAGAAAATGGGACTGGAAGTATTTCTCTCCCTTACTAGCGAAATGCTCAAAATTTTTCGAAAAAAATCGTTTCGCTGTCTTTGTCTGGCATACCCGCGTTAAATTTTCCGTTGCTAAAATGCTTAGCTTAAACACGAACTAAAAACTGATAAAAATAAACTGCCAACAAGTCGGGCGAAACTTTATTATTCTTGGGACAAGTTGCAGATGAGTGGAAAGTCAATATGCAGGTTAGAGTGGTTAGGGAAGGCTAAGTGAAAGGGAGTTCTTGGGCAGGACTGTTGTCAATTTAACAATATTTCATTCGTTTCTGCAAGTTTGGGTTTTTATGAGGGGAGGTGGAGAGGTAATAGTGAGGGTGGGTGGATGTTAATAGCTTTTTATTTATTGCTTGAATCACGTCCAATATTCTCTGTAAAGAATATCAGTTTCATAGACGAAGTTGCATAGAATTTTCATAGGATTCGGTGTATTTTACATTCACGAAACCGAACATTTGTATGGGAGGGGGTAGAGAATATAGGGGAATCGTAAAATTTGATATGCAGTTTTATTTCGCTTCTCTTCTAAGGTGCTTGTATAAAATTTCAAGTTCGTACCTTTTAGTTTGTTGGTTATTAGTTGATTTAATGAAATTGGTAGAAATCATAGTTTTGTATGGGAGGGGGTAGAAGGGCAAGCGCGATTTTAAAACTTTTAAAGCAACTTCATTTGAGTTATATTTATAAGCTTTTATGCAAAATTTGAAATTGATAGCTTTTAAAAGTTAGGTGATAACTGATTTCTTAAAAATGCTCGAAAAAATAATTTTGTATGGGAGGGAGTAGAGGAGGTAGGGGAATCGTTAAACTTGTGATGCAATATTCTTTCTTTTTTATTGTTAGATGCTCGTACAAAATTTGAAGTTCGTAGCTTTTAATTTGTTGGTTATTAGTTGATTTAATGAAATTGGTCGAAATCATACTTTTGTATGGGAGGGGGTTGAAGGACGAGCGCGATCTCAAAACTTTTGACGCAATTTTACTTCAACTATTTTTAAAATTTTTTATGCAAAATTTGAAATTGATAGCTTTTAAAAGTTAGGTGATAATTGATTTCTTAATAATGGTCGAAAAAATAATTTTGTGTGGGAGGGGGTAGAAGTTTTAAAGGTTTTCGACTAGTTAATATTTCGTATATTTAGAGATTTTTTTTAAATGCATTTTGCAAATTTTGAAGTTTCTACCTTAAAATTTCACTCACAAATTTTCAGTTTATGTTTTTTTTCCAATGCACATGAAACACCTTTTGCACGTTAGATCGGGGGGGTCGGTTTATAGCAATTATGGATCAAGTTATTCTTATTTTTCTATGTATATCAAATAGACGTATCCACTTGCAAAATTTCAACTTTGTATCTTTCACCAGACCCCTAAAAAAATTACTAAAATTTTTCGACATTTTTGCTTATCACCTTCCTCCCCTTACACCCCCAAACTTAAAATTTTTACCAAAATTAGCCATTATATAGTTCTGCAATCTGACAAATTTTCGATTTGATATCTGTACTAGTTTTTGAGATATAAGGATTTGTAATTTGGAAAAGTGCGCCATTTTTTTTTTCTTTGCACCCCCCCTGACCCTCCCCCTTACAATAATTAACCAGTCCCTAAGCTGATTCCGATGGAAATATACTCCAGCTTGACGGTTTCAAAATATGAATTTTTTACAATAAGGAATTTCGAAGATATAATCATTTGAAAAAATAATTCGGCCGATAAATGGTTTTTAGCCCCCCCTTTTCGGACGCCAATGGATTAAAAAATTAAATTATTTTTAAAAGTTGTTTCACAAACCCCTCTATATGTGTGTTGAGTTTTAGCTTAATAGCTTTTACCATGGTTGAGATATTTGAATTCGAATTTTTCGGCTTAAGCGCTCCCCCCGCCTCCCCCTGAACTCCGACACCCCCCAAAAAGGGTATCCGCCTGAGATTTGCAACTATCTACAATCCCCCCAAAAATGAACTTTCTATCTTGAAGTGTTTGGGAGTTAATGTGTTTACGGCGGACGGCGGACGGCGTACAGACAGACGGATTTTTTTTTTTTGCATTTTTAGGCTAATTTAGTCATGAAACGCGAAAAAACAAAATTTCAGGGTAGCAAATTTTTTTTTTTCCAAGTCGATCACAATACTTTATTATTAAAATAAAAAAGTAATTGACAAAACTTCTCAAATAAAACAGCAAACTCCATTTTCATGAAAATTATTTTACTGCTGACTGAGTATTAGCAACCAAAAGATAATACAAATGATGATATTTTTTTTGTAAAGGTTCGAAGCCATGTTAAGCTTGGACACAATTTTCGAAAATCTCCGAATCAAAAAGTATTCCCACATGAGACAGCCTATCAGGCACTGCATATTATATATCCTCCTTGATCCTAGACGATTTGGAAAAAAAATCTGCAAACAGAAAAAACGGAAGTACAATAATAACGGATTTAAAAGTATGGACGAACATTTTTAATTAGATAACACAAGAGCCGCGTATTCCTTAGGTAGTGATAGGATCAGTTCCTGGCCTTCCAAGTAGATTTTCAGGAAAAAATAATTCTCTGTATCACTGCAGTATCACTGCATGCGCGCTCGAATATGATCTGATACCACACAATAAAGATATGCTGATTAACCAACATTCAGAATCTCACCTCTTCCACATCTTGGCCGTTAAGAACAATCGGTGTACTTGAGTTCGAACCCATGTGCATGTAATTTGTTTTGCGCACATATATTTTCAGTCTCACCTCTTTGCATTTAGATTGCAACGAGCGAACATTTGACTCCAAGTCCGAGCGGTTATGTGCAAGCAAACACACGTCACCAGTATAATCAAGGTGACCTAAGATGTTAAATAGTCTCCATTGAAGAACTTTATCTTTCCCACCTTTAAGTGCAGCTTTCAGGACGTCATTTATTAGGACTGGTGATAATATGCAGCCTTGCCTGACACCCTTCCACACAGGAAAGCTCTCGAACAGCTCTCCTCTATGTAAGGCGCGACACCTTGCATCTTCGTAGGATTCTTTAATCATAGCTATGACCTTATCTGGAATACCTTTCTAAATAAATCAAAAAAAAATTACTTATCCTATTGATTGTAGTCAAGAACTACAATACTTTACAACTATCGCTACATTTTGGTTAATTTTTCTCTTCCACTAATCACACTAATAACCACGACAGCAAACGGTACAAGTTAAAAAGATTATCTTTCTTTTCGATTCAGCCTAGTTTTTCTATCATCAAATTTCTAAGATAACATTTTAAATATCGTGTACCTATGTTTTCTTTTTTATTTGCAAATCATTTTCCATTGCAGCTTAATTTTGTCAATAAACTAATGGGGCAAGTCTAGTTAATTAAAATATTCTAATTATACATCTAATTTTATAATGTAACAGAAAAATCCTTTACAAAATTCTTGATGTTCTAAAGTCACGCCTATTTTACCAATAAAAAACTTAAAGTAGATACTGTAATTACACTTAATTATGACATTTAAAACAGTGGAATGGAAAACTTCGCCATAAATGAAAAACCGCCATCGTAACGAGGAAATAATGAAGCCAACCATTCGATATCAAGGCAACAACTTAAAGGCACTTTGCAACAATGTTGGTGGATGATAATAAGCACTTATACACACAAGCACAATTGGTTTTGCAAAATCATGCACAGCATCGGTTCGTCGATATATAGCAGCCATCCTGGAGTTGTTAAATGCACTTAACGTTTCAGCTCCATTAAACGATTGGGTGTCCCAGGAGATATCATATGTGCAGTACTTCATTTCTTGTCCGGTCGATGTACCTATCTGGCATTCTCATAGGTTGTTTCGTCACTGCCAATCACAACTCCTTTATTATGTCCAGCTATGAGTTACTATTAAAAATAACGTATATGTGAATATGATCAAGGAGTTGTTGAATGTAGTGATGATTAGGCCGAAAAAAGAAGAAGAAGCGCCGACGAAAACCTAAGGGGGCTGTACCACCGCCTCGATTCTTGGATGAAATACGAAAGAAAAGGAAGCTAATTGTGATGTGCAGTCAAATGAGAATGACTTGTGTTAACATAGCTGACTGGATATCTACTTAGGCTTATACTTTGTTCGGTGGGATTGTTGGATCATTTACGAAATTTTACCAACTTAAAATTTTCTGCAGACTTTGAATTTGCTGGCGGCACATTATTTGCGTACCAACGATTGTAGTGTAATGTGTACTTGGAAGACGCCATTTTGATATCAAAAACAAATTTAAACAAAAATAAACTGCCGAAAAATCGGGCGCAGCTTTATTATTTTTGCGATAAGTTGCGGATGCATGAAAAGTCAATATGTAGGTTAGAGTGGTTTAGGAAGACTAAGTGGAGACCCCTTTCACAAGTGGAACCCCCTTTAGGGCAGGGCTGCTGTCGAATTAACACTTAATTGTGAATACGATATCTCCAGTACCTGTAATCAATATTTCATTCGTCTACGCAAGTTTAGCTTTTTATGAGGCGAGGGGGGAGGGGTGATAATAAGGGTGGGAGGATGTTAATAATTTTTTAATTGATTGCTTGAATCACGTCCAACATTCTCTGTATAGAATGTCAGTTTCATAGACGAAGTTACATTGAATTTTCATAAAATTTGGTGTATTTTATATTCACGAAATCAAACATTTGTATGGGAGGGGGTAGAAGAGGTAAGGTAACGTAAAATTTGTAATGCAGTCTTATTTCATTTTTCTTGTGATGTGCTCGTATAAAATTTAAAGTTCTTAGCTTTTAATTTGTTGGTTAGCAGTTGATTTATTGAAATTGTTCCAAATGATACTTTTGTATGGGAGTGGGTAGAAGGGCAACTGTGATCTCAAAACTTTTGACACAGTTTCGTTTCAATTATTTTTGAAAGTTTTTTTTGCAAAATTTTAAGTTGATAACTTTTAATAGCTAAGTGATAATTGATTTCTTAAAAATGGTCGAAACAATAATTTCGCATTCGACCATTTAATATTTCATACTTCTAGGAATTTTTTTTAAATTCATTTTGCCAATTTTCAAGTTTCAACGTTAAAATTCCATTATAAAATTTTCAGTTTATGTGTTTTTTTCATTGCACATGAAACACCTTGTGCACGCTAGACCCCCACTTCGGTGCATAACAATTATGAAACAAATTATTTTTTTTTCTATGTATTACATATCAAATTGTTGTATTCACATGGAAAATTTAAACTTTTTATCGTTCACCAGAGCTTTAAAAAATCACTCAAAATTTTCGACATTATTGCTTACCACCTCTCTCCGCTTACACTCCCCATCTTAAAATTTTTCCCAAAATTTAAGACTATGTAGTTCCATAATTTGACAAAATTTGAATTTGATATCTGCACTTAGTTTTGAGATGTAACGGTTGTTGTGTGTGACTGGTTAAGCGCGCCTTAATTCAAAATTAAATTTGAATTGCGAACGCCTCCTAAAATATCTGGCAACCCTAAGCGATCTGGCAACCCTAAACGATCTGGCAACCCTAAACGATCTGACAACCCGATCTCGATCCGGTTGGAAACAGAAAAAAGAAAAAGAGAGAAAAAAAATGGCGAAGTAGACGGAGGTGTGAGAAAATCGCGCGGTCTTTCGGTCCTGAAAAACTTTGAAAATTGGTAAATGAGTTCGATTCGTGCCCGAAAAGGTAAAGACGATCCTCGCGCCGTGCCGAAAGCCGAAAGAAAGTCGGCCGCGTCGTATGCTTTTCATTCTTGTTTTGTAAGAAACATTTGTTGTTTTCCTGTTCGCTGTTTCTTCGTCGCGTGGTTTTCCTCCCTCGAGTTTTTTTTTTGCTTTCGTCTTCGCTTCCGCGTTTTCATGGAAAAATTCATCCGAGGTGAAAAGTAAGATTGGAAAAAAGAAGCGGAGTTGATGACATTAGCCCTAACCAGAATAGACTTAGAGAGCATTAAGTCACCTTAAGTCTTTCTACGACTGTATAGAAATGCACGTTGACAGCCACAATAGACTTAAGGAATCTTTCGTTGACTTTTTCAAACTTTCGTTAAAACTTATGAGCACGGTTCTGAGCGTAGAAACTTAAGCAATCTTCTGCGTTTGACATTTCTTCACAGTTTTGCCGAGATTTTTGTAGTTTGTGATTTTGGATTTGTGATTTGTATTTCTCTAAAATATAAGATCTTAAATTATTCGAAGATTTGAGTGATTTATTGGACTTGTCGGGAAAATAAAAAAAAAAATAATGGTAAGACTATCCTCAAAAGAAATGTCTTCGGTCAGCTCCATTTTAAGAAAAAAATTATTTCGATTATCAGTCTGTCGACACAAACTTGCTGATGAGTATTTGACAGCAGAAATTTATCTTTTTCAGCTGCCAAACTTCTCTTACCTTAAGGTTATTATGGTTGGGTGTAAGATTCGTTAAGTTTTGCCAAAAACATCACGTACCTTAACACATTTGACAAAAAGATCTTAACGTGCCTTAAGTCTATTCTGGTTTGGGCTATTGACTGCTCTTACGTCGCGTATCGAAAAACTTTTCGATCCCCTCGCAACAAAAAAATGAAAGACTTATCGAAGTGACAAGCTACTAGCCGAGGCGGTCGACGGTGATTATTTTGATACGAGCGCAGGACTGAATTTCATAAGTTTAATTTTTTTGAAGCGGTTATTTGTGGCGATGCGATGCCAATCTGGTCAAAAAAAATTTCTCCATACAAAATGTACTGAAAACGAAATTTTCCAAATTTTCCAATTTTCGTGGAAAATTTGCAATTTTTGGCTCCGCTTGTATCTAAGTTGGGCTTTAACGAACACAACAAAAAAAATTTGAGCCTAATCGGACGAACGGTTGCTGAGTGATGCGTGTACATACGTAGACCACTTATTTTTATATATAAGATTAATATTTATATTTTTTTTCTAAATCGATTTTTTTTTTCGTTTTAAAGTTTTTTTTTTCGTTCTCATTATAACCCTTTACACACATTGTGTTGGTTACATTCGGTATTGCTTGAATTATATAAGAAAATTATACCCACACACATACAAAAAATATTCATATGAGCCATTTTTTTCATATACAATTCTTTTCTCGACAAGACTATTGTATTAGAGATTGAATATTTTTTTTTGAAAATAGAGATAAACATTGAATATATTAAAACAAAAAAAAAACATAAAATGTAAATTACACACTGTTTAATGCCGTACAACATTTTGAAAATAGAATAGTAAACGAATTTGAATATAAAATGAAGCACTTAAGTTTGTCTTTTTTTAAGGCCCCCTCTAACCTCAATGGATCCTCCTCCTCTCTTTTGGGGCCATACAAAGAAGTTCTGAGGAGATGTATGGCTTAGGTTGGGTGGGCAGGTTGGCGTCACACCATCTGACGCCGTCGTCGAGACACTTGGTCGGGTTATCCGTGACCAGAGGAAGTCCTATATTTTTGGTACACTACCGTATTGGGTAAGTCGACGCGGCGAGCTCAAAAGCTCGCGATTTTTTCGTTATGACAGGCCAGAGGGTTTCATATCGTTCTGGTGCAGCAAACCCCCCTACAACTCCCGCAGCTAGACCCTCTATCAAGCTAGCGCGTCGTACCAGCATCAAGAATGTCACTGAGATGGACGTAGGAGGATCTCAGCCCAATCAATCCCGAACCTTTCAATTCCTTTTGAATTATTTTGACTCTAGGGTCAAAATAAATTCTTCCCAGGCCTCCAATATATAACACAGTTTGAAATTTTGGAAAGTGCGCCATTATTGAAATGCTCTCCATTTTCCTCCACTACTAGTATGTCCAAATGTTATATTTTCCTTGTATTTCGCTAGTATAGCTTAACATCTTAATATACGTTCGAAGTTTCAATTACATAGCTTAATGAACAACCGAGATATTGACTTTTAAATATTTTTCTTTGCACCCCCTGACCCTCCCGTTTCCAATAATTAGCCTCCCTTTAAGCTGATTCTAGTGGATCTATAAGCCACCTTTTCGGTCCCAAAATACGAATTTTTTATGATAAGTAATTTCGAAGATATAATCATTTGAAAATAAATTCGGCTGACAATTCGTTTTTAGCCCCCCTCCCCTTGTTCTTAGCACCCCAATGGATAAGCAAATTAAATTATTTTTAAAGTTTGTCTCACAAACCCTTCTATATGTGTGTTCATTTTTAGCTTCCTAGATGGAATCATGGTTGAGATACGAGGGTCGTTTGATAAGTCCCTGGCCCAAATGGCAAAACGTGGTTTCACGAAAAAGTTTTTGCTATCGCTAGGTAGATGGCACTTTCGAACGGTCTCATGAATTTTTTCAGGTTTCTGTAGGTAACAGTTTGTTTTTGGCAGCCATTCTAAGTTGACGTGTCACGCGAAGAGAAAAGAAGATCTTGTTCCACCACGACAACGCCCCTGTCCACACCTGCGCGGTTTCCATGTCCAAATTACACGATTTGCGGTATGAGATCGTTGACCACCCACCTTATTCGCCCGACTTGGCCCCATGTGACTTTTTTTTGTTCCCCAAATTGAAAACTCACCTCGGTGGACAAAAATTTTCATCGAACCAAGAGGTGAAAGACGCCGTTTCCCAATTTTTTGCAGACTGTGACAAAAATTTCTTTTTGAACGGTATGAAAGGACTTGAGAAACGTTGGACCAAATGTATTAACCTCCAGGGAGATTATGTTGAAAAATAAAAAAAAAATTTCCGGAAAAAATGCTTTTTTCTTACTTGGGCCAGGGACTTATCAAACGACCCTCGTATGTGATTTCTTTGTTTTCGGTCTTAGTGCTCCCCTTGCCTCTCCCTAAACCCTTACACCCCCCCTCCCCCACCAAAAATGGGTTTCTACCTGAGATCCGCAACTATCTACAATCCCCCCAAATGAACTTTCTATCTTGTAGGGTTTGTGAGTTAATGTGCGCTGATCGTACACACCGGCGGATGGCGTACAGACAGACAGACTTTTTGTGCATTTTTAGGCTATTTCAGTCATAAAACGCGAAAAAACAAAATTTCAGGGTACCAAATTTTTTTTTCCAAGTCGTTCACAATACTTTATTATTAAAATAATAAAGTAAAATGATACGAACCAAACTGATACGTTTTGCGACCTTCTTGGTCGGTTGCTTCCAATTCAAGAGACACAACCTGATAGATTTTGCGCTCTTATTCGTCCGCTGCCACCAATGCGAGCGAAAAAGAACCCAATCATTACAAAAAAAAAACGTGATAAAATCGTGATACGAGCACTGATAATTTATTTGCAACCTTCCTCATCGGCTGCTGCCTGTCTAAGAGACCAATCACTCCCCAAAACGCATCTTGCTTGCCTTTTTCCCCTCAACGAAAAAAAGCACTAAGCTCGGCATTGCCAGGCCATCTCCCATCACGGGGGAGTTATAGCATATGTTCGACTGTTGGGGGATTCTTGTGCACAAATATTATATAAGGCTGAACTGCAAAATTGATCGAGTCAACAGTAGCGTGGCGTCCATTGATGCAAGGGAAGCAATGCTTCCCTTACGTTTTGCCCTTTATATAGTTTAGAAAAGTTAAACTAAAATCAGTACGAATATGAAAATTTATTAAAAAATTTCTTTAAAAGAAAGCAATCATTATTTTCGTCTACCACTGTTTACAGCATTTACGTGCGCAGGACAGCTTTTTTTCTCACGCTTTTTCTGACCAACGAAATTTGAAAACCTTCCACAGGGAAAAAGATGCGATTTTAAAAACGCATATACGAGACCGCCGGCCAATACGAGCAAAATTTTCTCGCGCGACGAGTGCAAGTTTGATTTCAATGGTAAGAGGAGATGCGACGCATTAAAATGCTTCCACTTTTCCGTTCATTGTTTTTAGTCGCATATACAAGAGAACGAGACCTATGGCCAATACGAGTAAAATTTTCGCTCGCGGCGAGCGCAAGTTCGACTTCTATAGGAAGGAGAGATACGTTAACACAATCGCTTCCAGCCAATGCAGCAAGCTCTTGCTCTCGTTCAAAGTATTGCCAGTACTGAAATTTTTGTACTAGCCGAAAAATAAACAGGAAGAAAAATGTGAAGAGGTAGATCTGGCAATATTGCTCATATTTGTCGTACTTTGTTTGGAAACGAATCCGTTTAAACTTTGGGTCTGTCAAAGCAAGACCTCACTAAAATATTTCTTCGAATAGTAGTAGTAACGACTACCCTAGCAAATGAAACGCCATCTACTGAAGGGATTTAACAATATGGATTGTTCGTTGATTTATTAATTCAGGCGCTTTAAGCTCCTGTGGGGTAGTAGGGGTGAATGTAAGTCGTTTTTATACTCTAGATGGAATCTGAGAGTATTATAAGTTTGCTCTAAAGTTTGTAATGCCAAGAAATAAGGCGCGGAGAAAAAAATGAATGATGCAGAAGTTAATATTATCACTCAAAAATCTCAAAACCGGATGTCCGTCCATCCGTCCGTCTGTTCGCTCTCTAGCTTGAGAAAGCGTTGAGCTAGAAAGCTCAAATTTCGTACACGTCGTTTTTGACAAAAAAGTAAGGTCAAGTTCGTGAACGGGCCAAATCGCTCCACCCCTTCTACCCCCTCCCATACAAAATGACACAATTGCGCAATTTGACAATAAACGGATTTGCTCGAAAAGTATACAAGCTATTGGCCTGAAATTTGGAATATATTACTCTTATGATAATATCAATCTACCGTAAAAAAATTATGCGTCTCCTCCTCCTCCTTCTACCACCACCCATACAAACTGTACTTGTCATGAATTACTCTAAGCCAATTTACACAGTGCGTATAAAATTTACCGGACTGAAATTGTGCACCAAATATTAATTTAAAATTGTTAGTAAGGCCAAAAAAATTAGACGATTAGCTTCACCCCTTCTACCCGCTCCCATACAAAATGACACAATTTCGCAATTTGATATTAAATGGATTTACTCAAAAAGTATAAAAGCTATTAATCTAAATTTTGGGATATATTACTTTTATAATAATTTAAATCTACAGTAGAAAAATTATTTGCGTCCTCCTTCTCCGTCCACCCCCTTCCATACAAACTACATTTTTTCATGAAATGCTCTAAGACGATTTTCTCAGAACATATAACATTTATTGAGCTCATATTTTGTAATAAATACTTAATTAGTATTATCACTAAGATCAGAAAAAAATATTTGATTAGCTTCGCTGCTTCTAACCCCTCCCATGCAATATGACAACAGTTTGACAACTTGACAAAAAATCTATTTTCTTGAAAAGTATGAATGTTACTGGTCTAATTTAAGAGATGTCAATTTTATGATATTCTTAATTATTTCTGAAAAAATCACTAAAATCCCCCCACTCTATCTACCACCTCCCATACAAACTGCTTATTTTCACTAAATCTAACTCACTAATTTTCTCAGTTCCCATTCAATTTTTGGAGTAAGCATTTTGTATAAAACATTTTTATAGCTACTTTAGCATGATGGGGAAAAAATTAGTTCAATGCTATCACCCCTTCTAGCACTCCCCATACAAAATTTCTTGGGATAACAAAAAATTCTATTTCATCTAGAGTATCGTAAGATTGCGCTTTACGCGTAATCGTAGCCTTGTTATGTTTTTTATATCACGTTCGTGATTCCTGGGTGCTTTACATTAACATTAATAATGTTTCAAGCAGCTGATGAGAGGGTTTTTAGTAATATTTATAATATATTATGTAAACATATATATTTAAAAAATAATTGCTTCTCCTAGCTATAAAGTCACGCCACGCCACTGCTAGTCAACAATTTGAATATTATTGCCGCGATCAATCATGCAGGCTGCTGGAATAGAATTCCAGGCTTATCAATCTCAAAAACACCAATCATACCACAAGTAACGAATTGTGGGATATTCTAAAATTCCGCAAGAGTGATATTAGTACTCTAATCTTCCTAATGACGGGGGGCATATTGGAGTAAACCACCACCTCAAAAATTTGGGCTTAACTGAAACCGACATCTGCCGCCTCTGTCTTAAAGACTCAGAAGCGACAGAACACATCCTATGTCACTGTGAAACAGTAGCTAGGAAAAGACACAATCTTCTCGGAAAAAGTTTCCTTTCTACTGAGCAACTAACCAACATGGCTCCCTTAAAGATCACTAGATTAGCCAAAGCTATTGAGTTATGATAAAGGGACAATAAACGCATAATAGGCCGAGAAGGTCGCAGTGCTTTCACGTGTTCCCCAAATTATATAATATATATATAAAAAAAAATGAATATTAGCAACCAAAAGAGAAAACAAAATGCAAGTATGTTATTATTTTGTAAAAGTTTAAATCCAGTCAAGCCTGGGATCAATTTTCGCAAATTACCGGAGCAAAAAGTAGTCCCACATGAGACAGCCTACAATGGTCTCCTCTTTGGCTAGGCACTTGCAGGATACTGTCATCGTGATATGTCAGCCAAAAATTCTCTTCTGTACAAAAATGGCAGTTACACAGTAATACCGGCAAATTGTATGTGAATTGACGACCACTTTAAACATTAAGATGCAGAAATAATTTGATTTTTATCAATTCAATCAATTAATCCTTTAAGGAAATGTAATAGTCTTGTTATCAACCATATGTAAAAGCAAATGTTTCTCTGAAATATTTCAAGAGCGGCATAGTGCTAATACTCGTTGCAAATACCATAGAATGCACATTAGGATCAGGCTAGTATAAATTCAACCTTTCGATGCAAGATACTGCAAGGCATGATCGATGATGCCGAAATCCTCGTGAATAGTTTATCGAAGGAAATGGAATTTTGTTAACATGATTTAATATGAATGCACGCTACATATAAAACTGTGAGAGAGCACCTATGAATTTCCGTCACGTAATACGTTGCAATAGTTTAAAAGTGCGTTTCTCTGGCACTCTCGATCACTATAATGTGCACAACGTGACTTATTAATCTTCAATCAAAGATCGAATATTTATTTCGTTTTCGTTTTTTCAAAACTGGGTACATACTGCCTACTTTATATGACATTTCCACTCGAAGCAATGTGAGCATTCTTTCATTGCCGAACTCTCGTGCGCTTTTGTCATCGTATACGCTCGATCGGTTGGTTTTTCGTTAGGCTTTTGCGAAAATTGAGTATCGATCGTTGTTGTTACAGGCGATCATAAATTTCCTAATAGACTTGCAAAATGACGGAAGAATGTTTAGTCGACAGTTTTAAAATCTACACAAACACAAATCACTTGGAGAATAAGAGTAAATCTTGTGAGATTTTGAGGCGTCTACGATAGATCTATCGACGACGATCATGATCATGCTGATGATGATGATGATGAGAATGTTTGACGATGATCGTGTTGATCTTATGCCGTCGATTTTACTCGTTTGACATAAGTGAAAGTTGGCTAAAGATCGATTTCTTTCAGCTAAGAAAAATTTACGATAGATTTTCATGAAAGTCGTGTGTTTAGTTACGAGATCGATTTTCTTTTAGTTTATCGTTATTTTATGTAATACACTGCCGAAGCAGATCAGTTTGAAGCTTTTTATTAATATTTTGAAAGAAATGCACATTTATAAAAGATTTTTTCTTGCCATATCCACGATTTCTCTTTATCACGATATGTGACTTCATCGGATGAAGAAGGGAAGACTTGGACAGATATTTACGGAAACATTGAAATTTAAAATTTATTTAAAAACTTACTTGGCTTCAACGATAACCAGGATTGCCAAACTGAGTCAAATGCCTTTGAGGCGTTCATCAAAATTCACACATTTCCCACATTAAGTTTTTATTAGATAGATGCTTACCTTCATCGCTGCTAAAGAAGGGTCTATAAAGAATGGTGATAATATTAAACTAAGTTCCCACATTTCCAATAGATCAATCGAAATTTTTATGAAAAGGTGATGGCTTGTTCTTCAATATGGTAATCATTACAATTTGTAATACTTTGGTCTTTTCTGAACTAGAACTTCTACACATATTGCAAGGAAAATCCGACGGCGAACCCACCCATTCGTCAAAGACTTTATAATTGGACTTCAGCAGCACCATCTGTCGGTTACTCAGGAGCATTGGAGTGTCAACCCGAAGATGCAGCCATTCTTGCTTAGTCACGCAGACACTTATGGGCGAGGTATTAGTTTTATATGTTAAATAGCAGCCTCAGGGCTCCCATGTGGGGACTCACTCATTTCCTCTACTTCAATAAAGAAGGAAATTTTCGAGAAAAAAAAACTAGAGGAGAAGGTAATATACCTTAATCAGCTTTTCACTTAATGCACTATTACTTCCCCGTAGGGAAGTAGTTGTAGGATGAGGTTTTACCAATTCGTGCAAACCATTTTAGCTATTGACTTAAAAATTAGGTCATAAAATAATAATATGAATATCATTAACGTCAGAAAATATTGATCTGATCTCCTCACTCCTTCTACCCCCCTTCCATACACATGTAAAATTTTCAAAAGTGCATTTATTCGGTTTGCATTGCAACTAGCAAAGCTAAAAGAACCAATTTTTGTCATAATTAATTTTATTACAATTATAACCAATTTTGGAAAAACTATCAATACTCTTTCTACCACCTCCCATACAAATTTCACGAAATTTCGGAATTTCAATTAAATTCTAATATTTTTCTCTAAAACCGTAAAAGCTATCAATTTTAAATTTTGAGAAAAGTATATTATTGCAAATATTATTGATGTCGAAAAATTTGATTTTGATTCGAATACTCCTTCTACCCCTTCCCACACAAATGCAAAATTTTCATTAAATCTAAAAAAATTACAAACTGAAAATTCTGCCAGAATTTGTCCCTTAATAATTGGAAAAAAAATATGAACTTCGCTTTACTTCTTCTACCACCTCCCATACAAATATTTGTATTAGAAATTCAAGAAAAGTATTTCTCCTTCGAACAAAGCAATGTGATTAGGATGTTGATAAGCAAAACCTCCCACTTTCTCTGCCACCTCCAATACAAATGCTGTAAATTCAGATAAAAATTGTTCAATTTTCTCGAAAATTATGAAAGCTACTAAATTTAAATTCAGCATGAAACGTTGTGTATTCTATGTTCGGGGTTATATTCAAAAATTACAAATCTCCCTCCTCTGTTTTTACCACCTTCCATACAAAAGTCACTATTCACTATTCGAAAAAAATTGAGATGACATATTTTCCAGTACAATAAACTCTTTCCTATTTCATTTAAAGTATCATATGATTGGGCTTTACGCACAATCACAATTCTGTTACGTTTTTCTTTTAGTTTTTGACTTTTCCCTCCGGCGAGTTTTCCGTTCATTATTTAGAACTTTATAAATTCCTGGCACTAAGGGGTCATATATACTGAAAAACTAGTTTGTAGGCTAGTGGGTAGCATTTTGGTCTTACAATGCGAAGGTCGTGAGTTCAAATCTCGGTCGACGTACAATATAATCCCATCACATTGTCTGCTTGGATATACCTTAGTTGGTTCAATCTGCGGAAATGGAAAATTCGTAGATAGAGGGTTGTGCGAAGAGCTAACAACTCTTTCACAATAAGTAACAAAAAAAAATTTAAGGAACCTGAAGGTCAGGTGGCGAAGGTCCGATTTGGCCTGTAGTGCCATTGTAGAACCCTCTGTAAGGACAGAAATGGCACTATCATCGCCGAGGATGGTCAGATTAAGGAAAGATGGGCGTCATACTTTAAAGAACTCATTAGTCTCGCACACGGCTCCCGAACATCGGAGCTGATAGGTCTCCAAACCTTCGACGTTGGAAGAAGTCGAATTTGCCATCAGAAGCCAAAAAAGCAATAAAGCGCCGGGCATCGACGAAATTCCAGCGGAATTAATTAAATATGGCGGAAGCTGCACCCAAAATGCCATCCATAAAGTGATTTAGTACATCTGGAATCAGGAGCAAATACCGGAGGAGTGGTGCCAATGCATTATTTGCCCTATCCACAAAAAGGGAGACAAACTGCAGTGCGAAAACTACAGAGGTATCTCACTACTTTGCACGTCATATAAGATACTGACAAAAATATTAGAAAAACATAACAGGGCTACGATTGCGCGTAAAGCGCAATCTTACGATAGATGAAATAGAATTTCTTGTGATCCCAAGAAATTTTGTATGGGAAGTGTTAGAAGGGGTAGCATTGAACTAATTTTTTCCCCATCAAGCTAAAGTAGCTATAAAAATGTTTTATACAAAAAGCTTCCTCCAAAAATTGAATAGGAGTTGAGAAAATTAGTGTGTTAGATTTAGTGAGAATGTGCAGTTTGTATGGGAGGTGGTAGAAAGAGTGGGGGGATTTTAGTAATTTTTTCAGAAATAGCTAAGAATATCATAAAATTGACATCTCTTAAATTTTAGACCAGTAACATTCATTATTTTTCAAGAAAATAGATTTTTTGTGAAACTGTGTCATATTGTATGGGAGGGGGTAGAAGGGGTGAAGCTAATCAAATATTTTTTTTCTGATCTTAGTGATAATACTAATTAAGTATTTATTACAAAATATGAGCTCGATGAATATTATATGTTCTGAGAAAATTGTTTTAGGGCATTTCATGAAAAAGTGTAGTTTGTATGGGAGGGGGTGGAAGGAGAGGGAGGATGCAAATAATTTTTCTACTGTAAATTTATATCAATATGAAAGTAATAAATCCCAATTCAGACTAATAGCTTCTATACTTTTCGATTAAATCCATTTATTGTCAAATTGCGAAATTGTGTCATTTTGTATGGGAGGGGGTAGAAGGGGTGAAGCTAATCGTCTAATTTTTTTTTGTCTTACTAATAATTTTAAATAAATATTTGGTACATAATTTCAGTCCGCTAAATGTTATACACACTGAGTAAATTGGCTTAGAGTAATTCTTGCCAAGTACAGTTTGTATGGGAGGTGGTAGAAGGAGAAGAAGGACACGCATAATTTTTATACGGTAGATTGATATTAATATGAAAGTAATATATTCCAAATTTCAGGCCAATTGCTTTTATACTCTTCGAGCAAATCCGTTAATTGTCAAATTGCGCAATTGTGTCATTTTGTATGGGAGGGGGTGGAGCGATTTGGCCCGTTCACGAACTTGACCTTACTTTTTTGTTAAAAACGACGTGTACAAAATTTGAACTATCTAGCTCAACGCGTTCTCAAGCTAGAGAGCGAACAGACGGACGGACGGACGGACGGACGGGCGGACGGATATCCGGTTTTGAGATTTTTGAGTGATAATATTAACTTCTGTATCATTCATTTTTTCCTCCAAGGCTTATTTTTTGGCGTTACAAACCTTAGAGCAAACTTATAATACTCTCAGATTTCATCTAGAGTATAATAAGATTAAAATTTACGCTGACAATGTGATTGGGGAGTACCAAGGCGGTTTTAGAGCTGGTCGATCAACGACTGATCAACTTTTTACGGTCAAGCGAGTGCTTGACAAATGCTGGGAATTCAACATCGACGTTCACCAGTTTCTTGTGGACTTTAAACAAGCATACAACAGTATTGATCGAAACGTACTGTACAAAATAATGCTGCATTTTGGCATCCCAGCAAAACTAGTCCGACTGACCAAAATGACGATGAGATCAACAACATCACAAGTCAGAGTCAACAACCAACTAACTGATGCCTTTGACACAAAGGTCGGACTAAACAGGGTGATGGGCTGGCCCCTCTGCTTTTTAACCTAGCTTTAGAATTCTGCTTTATAAGTCCAGCCAAATAGTGGGTTATGCGGACGATATCAACATATTATCACGCTCTTTCACATCCGCAAAAGAAATTCTACTAAGCCTCGATCAAGCAGCAAAAGAAGTTGGCCTAAAAATCAATGAAACAAAAACGAAAATAATGACACAAACAAGGAAAAGGACCCCCAATAGACAAAACATTACAATTGACGAATATAATTTGGAAAATGTGGACGAATTCATATATTTAGGCACAAAATTGACAAAGAGTGGAAATGAAACGAACGAAATAAAAAGACGAATCCAGCTCGCAAATAAAACGTATTATTCAGTCTTAGCTGTTCTTAAGGCCAGCTGCGTACACAGGAAGACCAAACTCCAAGTCTACAAATCAATAGTAAGACCTGTGCTTTGCTACGGATGCGAAACATGGACTCTTACACAAGCATCCGCAAATATGTTGAAAGCTTTTGAAAGACTGGTCCTGAGACGAATAATTGGAGCGAAACGTGATGGTGACCGATGGCGAATTAGATACAACAGTGAGCTGTATGATATATTTGACGAACCGGAGGTTTCCTCTATCATCAGACTGCGGAATCTGCAATGGGTTGGCCATGTACAAAGGATGGACGAAACTCGAATACCTAAAAAGGTATTCGAGGGAAAAACGGAGGGCCGGAGGCCAGTGGGAAAACCCAGGAAACGCTGGTCCGACTCTGTTGACGAAGACTGTTCATCGCTGCTCGGATTTCAAAATTGGAGGACGCGGTCACTGGACTGAGATCGCTGGAGACTTCGGCTATGGGAAGCCAAGGCCCGAAAGGGGCTGTAGCGCTGCGACGACGACGACGGCCATTGTAGAAGTAGATACCGAAAATGCGTTTCCGCTGAAGTTGAGGTAATTTCGAATCGAATCAAAATAGTTCCAATAGTGATAAATGACCTTAAAAATAAAAATCCGATTAGCTGAATGTACCTAAATGATTACAAAATCTATTTTGTTGCACAATTTTTATAATTTTTGTTCCGGCTCACAACAAATCAATCTTTATACTAATAAAGAAAGAGGGTCGAAAAAATATCACTTACATGCAAAGACTTTAAAATCAACCACTACATGGAAAAGCTCATATTTCGGTTACGGCAAAAAAGTTAACACTTCCTCTCTAAATATAAATACATGTTTATAAATTTGCAGTATATATTTTTCAAAACCAAGCAACCAACAAGAAACCACATTGCTATTAAACTATTTACTACTATTTATAACTGTTTCTTAGGCTTTGTTTCCTTAATATTTTTTTTTTTTATTGTGAAAGGGTTGTTAGCCCTTTGCACAACCCTCTACCTACGAACTTTCCATTTTCGCAGATTGAAGTGTCCAAGATTTACCCAAGCAGGTAGTGTGCTGAAATTATACGTCGACCAGGATTTGAACTCCCGACCTTCGCATTGTAAACTAACATGCTATCAACTAGGCTACACCCTAGCATATTTATCGTTCACGTTTTAATTGTAAGTCAGATTCAACATAAATTATCAGCTATCGCATTATTACTTTAGACTGCATACGAGCATTAACTTTTCATGCATCTCTTAAATTTTCCTTAAGAACTATGAAGTGCGGTATGATTTTGCAACTAAGCATTTAAGTTAATGCGGCGAGCTTGTACAACAAAGTACTTAAATATTAATAACGTTCAAGTAATCTCATAGTTCGCGCTCTGTAATTTCAAACCGAACCGAAGTTAACATTTATGTTAATGGCGAAATGATTAGCGTTGATCACAGGTTGCGATTGGCTTATTAGCGCAACATTATATTGCAAGTCCATTAGTACTGAATTTCGATGAAGAAGAAACAAGTCTAATAGAACACTCACATAATTCAATACTGGCAAATCAACAAAATTTTCAATCCGAAAAAAAAAAAAATTTTTTTTCCACTGATACTACCGATGACGGCGTATCCAAAAAGTAATTTCGTGTCGGATTTAATTACATACAGACAATGTGTGTGCATAAAAGGCAGAAAAAATTACACAAGAAGATTTAATGCCGAGCAGAAACCGCATAAAGCCAATAAGCATTCAACTCGATGCAGAAGAAATATATTTATGGATCTTAAAGTTTTGGTTTTGGACTGTAGAATCTGTTGTACACACTCGGCTTAAAAAATACTGATCGCAAATTTCATCTCCGCTCAAAACCTATCAGGCCAGCTTTCAATTTTGTTTGTTGCCGGACCATAATCGTTAAATTGCGCCTACTCGGTTGTGTTGTTTTCGGGGGATGTTGCAATTTCGTAGCACTTTTTTTCGCATTCATTCCGGATTTGGTGGAGTTATTTAGCATGCTTTAAAATTTAAGTGTTAAAAAAGGTTTCTTATTTTAACTGAGCCATAAAGCTTAAAGAGATTTTTGCGAAATTCTGGCCGCTTAATTCAAAACACTTACAAGAGTTTTGGGAATGTCAAATGCAATTTCGGTTTACTACGAAGATCGTGTGTAATGCGAATAAAGTTAATATTGAAATTTATTATTTTCAAGTGATTTCCTAGGTCAGCATTCTACTTCTAAGCTAGCTTCCTAGGTCAGCATTATCGTACCTAATTAACACTAATGCCTAAGTTAAATCTTCATCCAACATTTTTAGTAAAATATAATAGGACTACGATTGGGCGTAAACTCCAACCGTGCAAAACTCTAGATGAAAGAAAAATTTTTTGTTTTCAAGAAATATTGTAGGAGAAATGGTACAGAGGCTCACGACATTGAACTAACTTTTTTTCATTACGCTAAAGTTGCTATCAGAATGTTTTATACAAAGTTTCGGACTCAAAAATTTAGGTACTGAGAAAATTAGTGTATTGGATTTAGTGAAATAATGCAGTTTGTATGGGAGGTGGTTGAAGGAGAGGCGAGATATAAGCTCCATAAACTTTATACGTACTTAATAAATTACTTTAGAGTATTTCATGAAAAAAGGGCAGTTAATATGGCAGGGGGTGGAAGGAGATATATACTTTTCGAGTAAATCCGTTTATTGTCGAATTGCGAAATTGTGTCATTTTATATGGGAGGGAGTAGAAGGGGTGGTGCGATTTGGCCCGTTCACGAACTTGACCTTACTTTTTTATAAAAACGACGTCTACGAAATTTGAACTTTCTAGCTCAACGCGTTCTCAAGCTAGAGAGCGAACGGGCGGACGGACGGACGGACGGACATCCGGTTTTGCGATTTTCGAGTGATAATATTAACTTCTGTATCATTAATTTTTTCTCCGAGCCATATTTCTTAGCGTTACAAACTTTAAAGCAAACCTATAATACTCCCAGATTTCATCTACAGTATAAATATAAGAGAGAGCTAGGCCAGAAAATACACATTTTTAATGAGTCTAATTCGTTAATTCATATAAATGATAAAGCACGTAGCAAAGGGATTGGTACAGGATATAATAAAAATCAAGGACGGCACCTTCAATAACAGGTTGTAAAAATTTCATTAAAGTTGAAATTAGAGATAAGGTAGTTCAACTGCGAAAAATCTGCCTTAATAAAATCGAAAGACATTATTGAGGTTAGAGGAGCTATGGGATATTTTAAATGGCTATCAAAAAACAAAATGGGAAAATTTAATTCTGTGTGTAAGATCTGCCTGGTTCTATTGCTGGAGCCTAGATCAGGAATTTAATTCATGAGCACTAAGAACTAGTAAACTATGTAAAACTACTAAAAATTTAAACAAAAGTAAGTCAAACGAATAACAGATCTTTAGCTCGCGTTTTAATGTATCACTTAGATCTAGCAATGTCAAACACAGAAAGCTATAGTAACGTAATTTTTTTAAGTACCTCAATTTCATTCTTGTGCCCAAAATTTACTAAAATTTGAATTGAAGACTAAACTAAAATTAAATAAAAATCGAGATAAATGTAATACCTTATAAATATCAAACTTAAATTAGTAATTTTCATATTCGAATTTAATATAGCGTTTGATGACTTAGTTATAAAGCTAATTTGATATTAAGTCATTCAATCCAAATTGTTTATTATTATCATTATTTTTATTCGTTTTTTGTTTCCTTTGCCTTTTCTTTTCTTTTATTGTAAATTTGATAAAGTAAAGTTTACACAAATAGACAACGAAAGTCATTGTTTATTCTTTTGTATGTTTTCCAAAATACTTTTTGTGTCATTTGTAAAAGCGCTACATTGTAAATTTTTTGAATAATTTGGTTAAATAAATAAAATATCTATCTATCTGTTGTTCCTAGAATAAAATATTGTGATCCACACAGAAAAATGTTCATCAATGAAATTTTATTTTTTGTGTTTCTTGACCTAATTAGCCTAAAAACGCAAAAATAAAAAACCGTCCGTCCGAACGCCATACATACATACATGTCTCCGAGACATTTTTGATTGGATAATTGTGAGCTCCATTATCTGAATTTTGTGGAGTGTCAGGTGGAAGAGGGAGGTGGGGAGAGGGAATGAGTCAAAAATTACACTTGCTGATGTCTCCATTACGAATGCAGACAGGAAGCTGAAAATTAGCATAGATATAGAGAGGGTTGTGGGACAAACTCTAAAAAACGCGTCCGAAAAGGAGGGTGTAGGGGGTATATATTGTTGCGAGCTAGGGGTTCGCCGCAATACCGCCGATATTTCGCTTTCTTGTACCGGTTCGCGTTCTTCCACCGATAGGTGTCGCTGAATGACTGCTGCTGTCTGAAAGCTGCGGGTATTTATATTGGTTTTTCCAATTCTCGAACCTTCGTGATGTATTCTTCGGGTGGGTGTGTGTCTCAACTAGAATGTTCTCGATCTTTGGTTATAGCTTTTTACATATTGGGAGACTGTTCGATATAGTTCTGGCACTTTCGGGAAAAATCATTGCCAGATCTCTAACATTACCCTCTCCTTAGTCCATGTTCGTCCCGAACAGAGTTGTTCACTTCCTCAATGGCACCTTGGTACTTTGTTAGTCGGTCGAGATGTATCACTTTCGTTTTAGTACGGGGTTTTCGCTTATTCCATCCATCCTTTGGTTCGGTTGTTATCCTCTGAATGGTTTTTCTGGCTTCTCTTTCCTTCTCACGTTCTCGTTCTTTCTCCATGTCCTTTTCGCGCTCCTTCTCCTCCTTAGCAGCACGTTTACTTTCCTTTTCACGTTCCGCATTCTTCCTTTCGCGACCTTCTCGATCACATCGCTTCTCATGTTCGGCCTTGTCACGATTATTCGCATGAAGTATTTGACCGTCACGACTTCTACCCGTTCGGTCGTGATCCTTATTCGAATGCCTATCTTTGCTTCCATGATCTTTCCCGATGTATTGTTCTTGTTGCAATCGCTCTTGCCGACTCGGGGTTTTCGACCAACTCCGGCGTCTTTTATCAAAACCGTGTGTAAGATTTGAACTCTGACGACTAGTTCTTGACCAAGATCTACCTGCCCGATCTCTATCTTCGCGTTGTTTAGCAGCGCAGCCGGAATAATAGTTGGTCGCTTTTCGGCAGTTGAGTCTCAAGTGTCCTGCCTGTCCACAATTCCAGCATCGGGGGGCACCAAATCTTTCGCTCCGCTTGGTGTACTCTGCTTTCTGACACACACACTCTTTTGCTATTGCTCGAACTCGATAGTTACTCCGTGAGCTTTGCTTGGCAGCTTTGAACGTCAGCCCATATACTAAGGCTTCGCCAATCGTTTTCTTATCTGCCAGTTTCAACGCCTGTTGCAGCTCTATGTCCTGTACAGTATTGTTAAATGCGAAAACAGCTGTATCGCAGCGTTGCTCTGTTTGCGCATTGGGCAGCGATAATAGTGTGAGTCGTTCGATATCGCGGGCCAGCTCTTGAAGTGTTTCACAATTCTTCTGGGTTCGGTTGTACAGCTGTATTTTGTAGATCTCTCGTATGTGGTCACTGCCGTAATGAAGATCCAATGTCTGGACTAACGTTGAAAAATCTTGTTGTTGCTCCTGCGGAATCGTTTGAAGAATCTCTGCTGGTGGACCTTTTAGCACCAATATAAGAGCCGTTCCCCGTTCCAGATCATTCCAATGATTGTTTCTTGCGGCAGCCTCAAATTGGATCTTATAAATCGCCCACGGTGTTTGTCCATCGAAGATTGGAGCTTCGAAACCCTTATGAGTAACGTGTTCTGCCTTGATGACTCCAGTCGCTTTCGCGTTATCGAAGTCCTTTTTTAGGCGTTCGACTACCTCTGCAATCCCGGATATCCTTTCCGTAATTTGTTCTTCGAGAATTCGAAGTTTCTTCTCTACGTTTTCTGCTATGGCCTTACCCATGGTGTCTATTTTATTATTTTGCAGCTCCAATTTTTGATTGAGGTCCTTTGAGGTTTGATCTAATTTTTCATTAAGGTCCGCTGACAGCTGACTTTGTTGGTCTAATTTCTGATTAATGTCCGCAGATTGTTGATCTAATTTGTTCATCATTTGTTGCATTAACTGTGTTAGAGCATCCGATGTACCAGAACACTCCTCTCCACGAACTTCTTTGATTTGGAACTCAAAACTATCTTGCATCCTCACCCTCAGCCTCAAGTGTCTCGATCATACGGTTGACAAGTTCAGACTTGCTCCCTGTCGTAGATAACTCGCGTCTACTGAGCTCTTCCTTCAGCTCCGTTCATTTTAAGTCCTTTAGATAACGCGGCATTTTCACTACCGATTATTTCAAGTTTTTCCGCGATTCGAATCCACTTAAATTTACTTCACTAATTAAAGTCACTGCTCATTAAAGCACTCGAGAATATCCGACTTCACAAATTTCTCACTGTCCGTTTGAGAATTTTAGTTTCACTTTTTCGCTCTCACAAAATTATCCGTTCGTGAATTTTTAATTTCACTCGCGATTTTTAACCCGAATTTATCCTTGAAATCCCACTTCTGACACCAATTGTTGTGAGCTAGGGGTTCGCCGGGATTTCAAGAAAAACATAATTCGATTAAAAATAAAGGATAATTTATTTATTCGCACTTTTACTTAATTTACACTTTAACTTAATTCACTCTATATGGCAATACCGCCGATATTTCGCTTTCTTGTACCGGTTCGCGTTCTTCCACCGATAGGTGTCGCTGAAAGACTGCTGCTGTCTGAAAGCTGCGGGTATTTATATTGGTTTTTCCAATTCTTGAACCTTCCTGGTGTATTCTTCGGGTGTGTGTGTGTCTCAACTAGAATGTTCTCGATCTTTGGTTATAGCTTTTTACATATTGGGAGACTGTTCGATATAGTTCTGGCACTATAACAATATTTTAGATCTATAACAATATTTTAAATACACTATTATTAAATTATATGTAACAAAGTAACGTTTTTAGTATTAAACTCCAATTTAAACTGAGCTAGCGAAACAAAAGTCTATGAAAAAATTAAAAATAGTTTGCTCTGATTGAATTAAATTTAGTACTGAAATTATTGCAAAGTTATTTTTGTTATATATGTAATTCATTTTGCTTTGCCAAACTTGGCGTCGCCACAAATTATCGGCCGATTTTTTTTTCAAATGGTTATATCTTTCAAACTAGTTACCAAAAAAAATCATATTTCGAGACCATTAATGCGGTATAATAATTAATATATATATAATTATTGTAAGGGAGAGGATCAGGGAAGGTGTAGAGAAAAACACCAATATTTCAACTATCTCTTAAGCTTTGCAATTGAAATTTAAAAATATATTACGCTAGACTAGCGAAAGACAAGAAAAATATACAATTTAGTGATAGTAGTAGTAGGGAGAAATGGGGAGCATTTTAAAAATAGTGCACTTTTCAAAATTTCAAAGCGTTTTATCTCAAAATTTCAAAGCGTCATATCTCAAAATTCAAAGTGGGTGTTAAGTTCAAATTTTGTCAAATCGTAGAGCTATATGATATATAGGTATAATTAAAAATTTAAGGTGGAAGTAAAAAAATGTAAAATTCATAAAAAAAATGCTTAAAGTTTTATGATAACAACATACCTTTAAAACTTTTACCCCTTCCCATACAAAAGTATTTTTTTGACCATTTTTAAGAAATCAATTATTAAAAGAAAAGATTTCCGGATTCTACACTGTTACTGATTGTTTGATAAAGGTCTCAGCAGAGAACGAAACGTCACGAATAATAAAGCGTAACAGTGTAGAATCCGGAAATCTTTTCTTTTAATTCAAAATGCACTGTGAAAACATTCACCAAACCAAATCAATTATTACCAAAAAGCTATAAACTTCGCGTAGACACTTTTAAAAATATTTCAGATAAAAATACACCAAAAGTTTGAAGTCCCCGATGCCCTTTCACCTCCTCCCATTCAAAAGGAACAATTGCAATAAATCAACTAATAAACAACAAATTCAGAGCTACGAACTTGAAATTTTGTATGAACACCTTTAAAAAAAAAAAAACTTAACAAAGCTGCATCACAAGTTTGCTATTCCCTCACCTACTCTAACCCCTCCCATACAAATGTATGATTTTAAGAATATAAAATACACCGAGAGTTTCATAGAATTTACTTTGTCTATGCAATTAACATTCTATACAGCAAATTCGGAACGTGATTCGACCAATTATTTAAAAAATTATTGACATATAACCATCCCTTCTATCGAACAGCCCCTCCTCCCTTCCCCTCCCAAAACTTGCATATTTAAACGAATGAAATATTGATTCCATATACTGAAGCTATTGATTGTAATCGCAGTTAAGTGTTAAATAATTATAAATAATTAACAACTGCTCTGCCCTAGAACCCTCATTCATATAGTTTTCTCTATCGACCCTAACTTGCGTATTGTCTTCCCACGTATACTCAACTTGTCCCAAGAATAACAAAATTCCGCCCGAATTTTTGACAGATTTTGAGTGTTTCTGGATATTCGGCTTTACGAACATAAAATGTTTACAGAGGAGTTTGTATTGCAATGACTTTTTTTTTATTTAAGAGCCAAAAATGTGAGCAACCTTAGCTCATTCCGTGATAAATTGTAACACCTGACAGAGATCCGTTCGCAATTTGGACATTCCATGAAATCAAAGAATAAAGAGTAATTATTTTATGAAGTCTGTGAAATTTATTAATTTTCTTGCAGAGCTTTAGTTTTATATTATACTTGTGTCTGTCACAGAGTCTTAAAATTCATATTGCCAAAGAATGAAGTTCTATGTGTTTTTTTCTCATTGATTTTTTTCTTCATATAAATAATTTTTGGTTTCTTTATTAGTGTAAGCAAATGCTCAACAAGATCCCATACAGGACGGAGTCTGTGAAATGAATCACGTTGAACCACAATTTGACCGACAACCATCAAATTATACGTGATCTTAAGACCGCAAAAAGGATTTAGCATTAACCGAAGGAAGCTGGTGATTGCTAACCGCCGACCGACTACTTCTGTTCTTTTATATTTATACATCGTTTTTCAAGATATTGAAATAAATATTATACTCAGTTATTGGTGAGTTATGGGATTTAAAAATAGCCGACCGCGAAACGTTCATAAATAAATTGTAGTCCCATAGTCGCAGAGGAATTATATTGAACTTTATGACACGAACATCATGATGGACTTTGGAATAATGCTTATATTGTTTTATGTCTTAAAGATACTTCAATTTACTCTTGCTGTTAAGTAGAGGTGTCAGCCTACCACATAATTTGAATAAAATCGTCTTTTCAAGAAATTAACATCATTTTCATTGATTGGTCTTTATTTCTAGAAAGATTTGTCCCGTTCACTAGGTCTTGTGCTTCTTTATTTTATTTCAGTACTAGCGATCGTCTGCGACCTTGTCCGCGTAAGAATCGCAATAATAAGGAATATTTGAGAATATAGTCAGTAATTCATTATGTAGGATACATAGTCTGCTTGAAATTTTTGTGATGTTAAGAAATTCTGTATGGGGAGTGGTAGAAGGGGTGACAGCACTGAACTAATAAAGCTATAAAAAAGTTGTGTACCAAATCTAAGCGTCAAAAATTGAATAGGTACTGAGAAATTTAGTGCATTGGATTTAATGAAATTTTGCAATTTGTATGGGAGGTGGTAGAAGGCAAAGTTATCAAGAACTCCCCACTGTTCTTGATAACTTTTCGGGAAACAAGTATAATCATAACGAAATTGATACATTTTAAATTTCAGATCAGTGACTTTCATACTTTTCAAGTAAATCGAGTTTTAGAAAAGATTTGATATTGTGTCACATTGTATGAGAGGGGGTAGAAGAGTGAAGCTAATCGGTTAATTTATTCCCGATATTAATAATAATGTTAATTAAGGATTTTATACAACATTTTAGCTGTTGATGAAAGTTATACGTAATGAAAAAATTGGTTTAGAGTATTTCACGAAAAAGTGCAGTTTGTATGGGAGGTGGTGGAAGGAGTGGGGATATTCAAATTTGTATACCTAAAGATTGGATTTGTAATAGAAATAATATATTATGAATTCCAAATTAATAGCCTTTAGAGTTTTAAAGAAAGTTTGATTATTATATATTTTTGAAAATGAG
Source organism: Chorisops tibialis (assembly GCA_963669355.1). Taxonomy (NCBI): domain Eukaryota; kingdom Metazoa; phylum Arthropoda; class Insecta; order Diptera; family Stratiomyidae; genus Chorisops; species Chorisops tibialis. Next base: position 279,160,074 of record OY770262.1, read on the forward strand.
TCATTTTGTATTGGAGGGGTAGATGGCGTGGGGGTATTGAAATAAGAACAAACGCAGATTTCATCTCGGCGCTTACCTAATAAACTGTGAAAGTTTCTTTTCAATCGGTTCAGTCGTTTTTGCGTGAAAGCCGGACATACAGACAGAGAAGAATTGTAAAAACGTGTGATTCTGCTTAGTTATTGCTAAAATAAAGCGTAAAACTAACTTATAGTCATTTATTCATTTATAAACAAATAACAGACAGGCAATACAATTATATTTATGGCTTTGCCCGCGGAAGAATCGCAAAATTAGCAATTTTTGAGAATGCTTAGTTTAATGCTTCCTCTTCAAGCTGTGCAACTACCTGCTCAATACCCACCTCTGTGACGACCTGAACTTTAGATCAGGAATAGTCTCAACAAGGAATTCAGACATCTTCAATCCTCCACGAGCCTCTCTCGACGTATACCATCACTCTCCGATGCTAAGAATGCAAAGGAACCATGACCGACTCCAACTTGGTTCTTGAGCTTTTTCTTTTCCATTATTTAAGAATAGAGTTAAATCTATCATATTTAATGTTTAAATTTTTATCTTTACTATTCTTTTATTTTCCGCTTTTGTTTAATTGAAATTGTAATCTTTTTGTTCAAGAGCCCAAATAAATAAATAAATGAAAAAGTGGAGTTTGTATGGGAGGTGGTGGAAGGAGTGGGGGATTCAAATAATTTGTAAACTAAAAGATTACGTTTGTAATAGAATTAATATATTTTAAGTTTCAAATTAATAGCTCTATAGTTTAGTATAGTCTATAGTTTCGGAAAAAAATAGATTATTACATATTTTTGAAAATGTGTCACTTTGTATGGGAGGGGGTAGAAGCGTAAGGAGAGTGACATAAAACCAAAAGCAGATTACATCTCGGGGTAGACCTAATAAAGTGTGAAAGTTTCATTATAATCGGTACAGCCGTTTTTGCGTGAAAGCCGAACAGACAGACAGACGGACGGACAGACAGAGAAGAATTTAAAAGAAACGCGTGTTTCTCCTTAGTTATTGCTAAAATAAAGCAAAAAACTAACTTATAGCCATTTCAAAACACATAACAGACAGACACTACAATGATATTTATATGTATAGATTTTAAATATTCAACTTCAAAATTCGGATTAGCGACTCAATGAAATCCCGCTTTCCGAAAAGTATAGTCCATCATTCGTCAACATCAACAAATTTTGTCCACTATAAAGATTCTATCATTTTGGTTTTGTAATTTTTGACATCAGATACAAAATCAGTGACCCAACAAAATCGATACACGTTAAAACATTCTATTGTAAACAGTTTTCTTAGTACTCTCATTATTTCTGTTCTACATCGGTTGAGATTTTCGTAGAATTTGCAATTACATATATTGGAGAGCTCGTCGATTTGCATTAATCACTAAGAAATTCTAATAAACCGCAAGCTCCAAGTTGTCTTTTAATGTATCTCTATAAAACTTGTTTTGCTGCTGCCGAGATGAATTAATGTAACTTGATAAAACTCTGACACCTCTAATGACTCGTTCACCTCTTTCATCACACTACTCTCTACTACATCACACTAGCCGTATACTCGTAAGCCATCAATATTCATTCGTCGTTCATTTCAAAATTAAAAATATAATAATCGTGTATAAAAATTGAGATTTATCTTATTATGTTTTTTTGGTCTTCTTTTCGGTTAGCTGACAAGTTCGAAATCCGTAGAAGTCGAAAAAATGTCCTATAAATTCATTTACACTGACTATATAGATTGAAGTTAAAATATGAATTTATTGATTTACAATCATTTAAAGCTTTAGCAGCCTGCAAGCGACCTTGCATCTTGGCGTTTTAGCTGTTTGTATAGTAAGGATTAATTTGTATATAGTCGCAAAATGACATCGTACCGAAATTAGATGGAAATATTTTTCAGGGTTCCTTCATTTCTTTGATTTAGCGAAATAATTGCTGTCTTATTAAAATAATGGCAGAATTAGTAATATGTACTTTTACGTTGATTTTACTTCTACAACATTAAGAAGTTGAACGTGGCATTTTCGGAGTAATTACTTTGACTTGTACGTTTTTAATCAAATTTAACTGCAAGTTCACAAATCTTTTTTTTTATTATTACTATTGTAGACACAACACCAACAACATTTTTTGAACATAAGTTTATCAGAACCAAGCTGATTAATAGATATTGTTGCGAGCTAGGGGTTCGCCGGGATTTCAAGTAAAAAAACACAATTCGTTTAAAAATAAGTGATTATTTATTTTTTCGTACTTTAATTTAATTTCCCGCTTAATTCGCACTATATGGCAATACCGCCGCGTACTTTTCTGTCGCTTTCACTGGTTCACGTCTAAAAATCTCGCTGAAAGCTTTCGTGCTTTTATACGTCTCTTCCCATAATCATGAGTGTTCTCGAAGCTTCCTTCGGTGTGTATGTGTGAACTATACTGGAAAGCTCTAGATCTTTAATTGTGGCTTTCTACATAGTGAAATATACTGTTCTACATAATTCTTGCCTATTCGAGAGAGATCGAGCGGCGGGGCTGCCAGGTCTGCATGTAACAATATGTTTACATCGGCCTAACTCCGCAGACCACAAATACCACAACAATATTGACATTTTTCATAGTGTGAATTGCTTCTTAACAGAGAATGACAATATCTTCCTTCTCAGCGATTTTAATCGCTCAAGTATCTCTTTTCATACTAATCATTCCGATAACACTATTATACTGCAGAATCTTACGTCTGATATTGACACCACTATTATAGAAACAATGTATAATAACGATTTATATCAAGTAGAGAATTTTCCCAATAAAAATGGAAGATGGCTTGATATGATCTTTACCGACGCATACGATGAAGTAGTAGATTGTTAGCCCTGCCTTTGATGCGGAGAGACTTTTCTCTAATACCTAACATCACTCTGCTATCATAGTAGAACTACCATGCGAAAACACTAATTTTGTTCACTCTTACAATAATAATATTGCATTTGACTTTCGTAATGCTCATTTTAATTGCTTTAATAATGAACTTTCATCGATAGACTGGACATCCCTTTTCTCATGTAATGATCTTGACAATGCCATAGTATATCGTTCTATCTTTAAAATTATCGATAGTTATGTCCCTGTAATAAAGCAAAAAGATAAAGTATCAGAACCCTGGTCAGATAAAAACCTCAGATCACTGTGGAATAGAAGATATAAGCTATTTAAAAAACTTAAGAGAACGGGCGCGATTACTCCCAATCTTTAGAAAAGATATGACACGCTGGCCTCAGAGCTCTCTTTTAAGTCCCAGGTTGCGTATGAGTGTTATGTAAAAAAAAAAATTGATTAAGATATCAGAACAGAACAAAAAGATTATTCGAATGTGTTAATATAAAACGAAAAAGTTCAGGTTATCCAACCATGTTCAGTGGAATCACGCAATCTTCCTGCCGGCGTAATATCTGCGATATATTTGCTGACCGTTCTCATGAAGTTTTTGGTGGCCAGTCAGATTCAACCCACAGTGACCTCAACATATCGGTTCCTCCACTAGTTGACAATATCTCATTGCCCATTGAAGAGGTGCTTGATGCTCTCACAACTATATCAAAAAAGGTCCAGGTCCTAATCTTATTCCTCCCCTAATCTTATCAATGTATGCCCATCAACTTTCAACACCTCTATATTTTCTCTTCAACAAGTCACTGTCATTGGGAACTTTCCCTTCGGTCTGGATATCGTTGCATCACCCACCTATCCACAAGAATGGAGATAAACGAAAGCTTGAGAACTACAGAAGCATAGCAATTCTATCAGCTATACCGAAATTATTCAAAAATAAACTGCCAACAAGTCGGGCGAAACTTTATTATTCTTGGGACAAGTTGCGGATGCGGGGAAAGTCATAATACAGGTTAGAGTGGTTTGGGAAAGTGAAAGAGAGTTCTTGGGCTGGCCTTTTTTCAATTTAACAATATTTCATTCGCTTATGCAAGTTTAGGTTTTTAGAGGGGAGGGGGGAGGATTGATAGCAAGGGTGGGTGGATGTTAATAGTTTTTTAATTGATTGCTTGAATCACAACCAATATTCTTTGTGTAGAAGGTCAAATTCATAGCCGAAGTTGAATAGAATTTTCATAAAATTCGGTGTATTCTACGTTCAAGAAATCGAACATTTGTATGGGAGGGGGTAGAGTGGTTATGGGAATCGTAAAATTTGTGATGCAATTTTATTTCATTTTTTTCACCTTACAAGGTTCTAGTACAAAATTTCAATTTTGTAGCTTTTAATTTGTTTGATATTAGTTAACTAGCAAACGCCCGTGACTTCGTCCGCATAAAAATCGCAATAATAAGAAATTTTTGAGAATGTAATTCGTAATGCATTATGTGGTATATATAATCTGCTTACTTTAATGGCTCTTTGAACAGAATGTTTTGAATTTTGTTGGAATCAGAACCATAAATTATTAAGAATGATAGCATGATACTCGCATTTGAATGGGAGAGGCTTGTGATCAATTCTATCCCGTGATTTGAGATCATATACGTATTGAAGAGCATTAAGAACATGTGAATAACTATAGCTTGTGTTAATTAAAAAAAAGCCCAAATAAAATAACATTAAGCTTGAAAACGTAACAGGACTACGATTGTGCGTAGAGCCCAATCATACGATACTATAGATGGAATCGAAATTTTTGTGATATTATGAAATTTCGTATGGGGTGTGGCTGCACTGAACTAATTTGTTTTACATCATGCTAGAGTAGGTATAAAAATGTTTTGTACCAAAAATTAAGCTTCAAAAATTGAGTAGGTACTGAGAAACTTAGTGCATTGAATTTAATGAAATTGTGCAATTTGTATGGGAGATGGTAGTCGAGAAACAACTATAATCATCATGCAATTAATATATTTTAAATTTCAGGCCTGTGTCATTCACGCTTTTCACATTGTATGCGAGGGGGTAGAAGGAGTAAAGCTACTCGGTTAATTTTTTCCCGATATTAATAATGATGCTAATTTAGGATAGTACAAAATTTGAGCTCGATGAAAGTTATATGTACTGAGAAAATTAGTTTAGAATATTTCATGAAAAAGTGCAGTTTGTATGGGAGGTGGTGGAAGGAGTAGAGGGTTTTAAGTGCCTTTTTGAGAAGCAACTATAATTAAATTTGCAATTGAGATATTTTAAATTTCAGATCAGTAACATTTACAGTTTTCAAGAAAATCGAATTTAAATTAAGTCGTGGATTTGTGTCATATTGTATGGGAGGGGTAGAAGAAGTGAAGCTAATCGGTTAATTTTTTTCCGATATGCATTATTATTGCAAGTTAAGGATTAAGTACAACATTTAAGCTCAATGAAAGTTACACGTACTGAGAAAATTGGTGTATAGCATTTCATGAAAAAGTGCAGTTTGTATGGGAGGTGGTGGAAGGAGTAGGGGGATTCAAATAATTTGTATACCATAGATCAAATTTCTGATAAAAATAGTACGTTTCAAATTTCAAATGATTTACTCTAATGGTTTTGAAGAAAATTTGATTATTATATATTTTTGAAAATAAGTCATTTTGTATGAGAAGGGGTAGAAGGCGTGGAGGTATTGCAATAAGACTAAACGCAGATTACATCTCGGCGCTTACCTAATAAACTGTGAAAGTTTCTTCACAATCGGTTCAGTCGTTTTTGCGTGAAAGCCGGACATACAGACAGACAAGAATTTTAAAAACGTGAGTTTCTGCTTAGTTATTGCTAAAATAAAGCAAAAAACTTATTTATAGCCATTTAGAAACAAATTACAGACAGACACTACAATTATATTTATATGTATAGATTCATAATATATTTGTTTCCCAAAGTTTCTTCATAACATGTTTACGCTAATTTTTCTTACAGTTAGTGATCAGACTATGTTTGAAATCTTCACAGCTTACGGATGAATAGAAAAACAATGATGAATTTTTAACAATTTTTTTGATATAGTTGGATGCAGTAAGTAAAACAGGGAAAAGCTAAACACCTTAAGATGCTTGAACTTATAAATAACTTTAAACTAAATTACTAAAAAAAAAAAAAAAAACTAGTTGGTAATTTTTATTCAATGATAGAGAGAATTCAGGAGTTTTAGGTGTATTCACATCTACTTCAAAATATTTCACTCAAATAATTGTTACATGTACTAAACCTACAACAGCCAATTTGTGGAGGAGTCTTGTTGAAAAATACGAAGGTTTGTTAAGTCATAATTTTAGGCATTTGTTTTGCGCTATTCGCAATTTTTTTTATGGAATTGAGCGCATTCATTCCAAACAGGACTTGCGTATAAAAGACAGGGTCTCATCACAACTTTGTACAGGAGTAGTTGGTTTTCTATCAATAATTTTGACTTTTTGAGCATCAGAGTTTTGGAAAGAGCATTTGAGACCTGATGATGGTAAGTTAGCTTTTTGTCTGAGTGCATCCCAAGGTATTTTATGTTGTTGGACCCTGTTATATCTTATCCGAAAACGTGGATTTTAGGGGAAGGTTGCTGCTATCTTGGCTGTATTCATTTTTATTTTCCAGATCGTGAAATAAGTAGTAATTTTACAAAGCTGATTCTGTGGGTCATTGATGATTACAGCAGAGTCTTCTCACCTTGTAAAAACTGCAATGTCATCTGAAAACGTAGCTAATTTACAAGTAGAGTCTTTAGGAAGATCGGAAGTGTGTCGGTTAAAAGTGGGACTTAAACAAAATACTTGGGATAAACCAGCGGGAATAGAGAGTCTTTCCGAATTAGTGGATTTTAGTTTTACTTGAAAAGAACGCTGCGAGAAAAAGGAACCGATCAGCCGGGCTAGATTTTCGGGAAACAATTGGTTCATTATTAGAATAATAAAGTAAAATTATAAAATAGACATACTTTTGAGCTTTATTTTGATAATTCAACATGAAGCATTTCAAAAAATTTTAAATAGTGACTTTTACATTTAAAGTAACCCAAACCAATGTTTATCTCAGTATCAAAATTGCCGTGATAAAACAATGGAGACCTTATTAAATTTGTGTCTCGTTCGTTTTAAATATAAAATGCACAAAAGGGCCTTCTTGTCATTCTTGCGTCAGTCGCTGTTGTATCCGTCTTTCAGATCAATTGCCGTATGTTAATTTAACGAGATGCCATTTAAAGATAAATCGTTCACACAGAAAGCTCAGTCCGTACTGTAAACTGTGCATTAAGCCATTCGAAACCCAAGGAATGGAGATAATTTATCAACATTTTTTTTAAATACACGACTTCGCTATCGATAATCAAAGTTTCAGTATGTGTAGTATGTAATTAATTTCGAACCCCGAAGAACGACGGAGTACTGAAAAGTTTCTGACCTTGTTTCGATGTAAGCTTAAATAACGAAATTGACTGACAATCAGTTAGAAGCATAAACGATTTTGTTTTAAATTTTTAGTGACTTCTGTTCTTTTCTGAGCGGAAAGATTATTGCTAGATAGTAATGTTCGAGTATTTCCACTCCTTCTTTAGTCAGTATGCTTGTATGTTTGTAATCAATTACTGATTACAGCTTCTGCTGATCTAAAAGTAAATTAAAAGTGTTTATCCATGGAAAATCATGTGAAAATCTCCCAAGAAGAGCGAAGATCTTGCGCCAAGGGTATTCGGACAATATTTAGCTGCAGTCGGGAAAACAAGTTCGACCTAAGACCTCGTATATTCTCGTGTCTATCTTCACGTAGTGTTACTGAAAAGTTTCGCGTTCTATCTCCTTTAAATGCCACACACATTCTTTAGCCTGGCTAATAGTTTAGCACGACTATGCCCGGTAAAACTATGTCCAAGATCTCGGAAATTTATGTCCAGTTCGAGTTGAGTGTTCATTGTCCGGTGCGGCGGCGGGAAAGGAACGGAAAACCGCACGAGTATCTGGTACAGAATAACAAGACAAGAGTCTGGACAATGCAGTGAATGGTCGAAGCTTCAACTTAAACAATTTAAATATGGGCAGCGATTTATAAGATTTCTTTTGTACCAGAAGTTGTGATTAATGTCCAAATTTCTAAAGCAACTATTTACCACCGACATGATTCGCAATCGTATCTGATTTTACATTTATCATTGTTGGCTTCTTGTGTCTCTCTATCTAAGGCCACGGCGTTGTAGCTAATTGATGCGAAGAATAGCCGACCGAATTGAATAGAATTCTGATTTTTCAGTTCAGGAATTTGTTTTTCAAGCAAATTGCAAATTAATTGTTCTTAGATGTAACCACACGACGATGGCCATTGACCATCACTATATGATCTATGCGATTCTCTAGAAATATGGATCTTGAATTTTCATAAGGTTTGCCTTGAGATCATATTACTCGTATATGAAAAACGACGGTACACTAGCAATAAGAATGGCTCTAATTTTCTCCAAATTTTTGTACTCTAGATGAAATCTGAGAGAATTATAAGTTTGCCACGAAGTGTGTAACGCTAAGAAATAAGGCTCTGAGAAAAAATTGAATGATAGAGAAGTTCATATTAGTACTCAAAAATCTTGAAACCGAATGTCCGTCCGTCTGTCTATCTGTTCGACTGTCCGTCCGTCCGTGTCCTCTCTAGCTCGAGAACGCGTTAAGTTCAAATATTATAAACGTCGTTTTTGACGAAAAAGTAAAGCTAAGTTCGTGAACGGGCTCAATCGCCCCACCCCTTCTACTCTCTCCCATACCAAATGACACTTTTTCGGAATTTTACAATAAACGGATTTTCTCAAAAAGTGTTAAAGTTAGAGATGTGAAATATAGAATGTATTATTTTTATGAAGGAATCAATCCATAGAATAAAAATAATTTGAGTCACCCCACTCCGTCTACCACCTCACATAAAAACTGCACTTTTTGTTGAAATACTATAAACCAATTTACTCAGTACGTATAAAAATTTTGAATTAAATAAGCATCACCCTTTTAATTAAATTGGCTTCACCCTCTCCCATACAAAGTGACACATTTCCAGAACATGAAATCGATTCTCTTGAAAAGTATGCATGTTACTGGTCTGAATTTTGCGAGATGCCATAGTTATTACTAAAAAAAAAATACTGAAAACCTGCTTCTTCTGTCACCTCCCATACAAACTGCACATTTTCAATAAATTTAATACACTAATTTTCACAAAACCTATCAATTTAATTTTTAAAGTTTAAATTTTGTATAAAACATTTTGATAGCCACTCGATCATGATGTAAAAAAATTAGTTCATAGCCATTACCCCATTACCCATTACCACTCCCCATACAAAATTTTTTAAATTCAACAAATTTCTCTTTCATCCAGAGTATCGCATGATTGGGCTTTACGCTCAACCGTCATCATTGATTTTTTCTGCGAAATTTTTGCATTAATTTAGCAGGGAGTAATAGCTCGTATATTTGCCATTCCATGTACCAAACCCGTTTTCAACCTAATGTCCGGTTAATGCTCTCTGTACAGCCATATGACAGAATCATTCTCTTTCACAAGGTATGATTCGGATCAGCAGCCTTTAATTGTACCACGAATTTGTCTTTTGAGGGTCTTCGTATTTGTTGTTTGGGGATGCTCAGTACTGGTTGCGCTGCCTCTTACGCCTTTGAATCTCAATGCCTACTCGTATCTTAGTCGGTCGTCTTATACTCCAAAGAACTTTTTTGGTGTGACGTCTGCTTTCGGATTCATTGGTGTACGAAATTTTGCAGTATCTTGGTAATCCTCTATGTCACCTTTCATGTAGTACTACAAAAACAAATCGGGTTTGACGTATGTGTCATGCAAAGAGAGATCAGAGTTCCGTAAAAGTAGGAAAGGTTACCGAAGGTACGAGCTTTATTTATAAGACCATCAATATCCGTTTCGGCTCCGCAGTTCATACTTACAATCATTCTTGTTCATGGGAATTTGTTGTTTAATAGCCTCAACATTATTTTCGCCCCTCAGCTTTAGTACGATAAATACAATCGTGCCGTAGTGGAAATTCATAACCTCTCGTGCACAATAAAGTTTTGGCATTCAAACTAAATCGTAATTAGATTGTAGGCGGAATTCAGTGGCGTAACTAGAATTCTTCATGGGAGGGGGCTCAGCTAGTACAAATTTTGTTACACCATTTTTTTAAGTTAAGAGATGACATTGGCCCGTAGCCGGTCTGCAAAGTAGATCCACCTCCACGTGGTGCAGGCTGGATAACGCTAAGAGATCTACAGATTGGGGGATAAGGTCGAATGATTGGTATATTAAAATTTTCAATTTATTATACTATATTCATCGGCTCCAAATCGTATCAAGATAGGGGGACTAAGTTGAATGGAACGTCAGCACCGCATCCTATCGATCGCAGGGAAGTAAGTGCTGGTCTAGAAAGCTAAGGCGATTCCAGTAACTTCTTTTGGAGCGTGGCAACTCCACGAACTCGAGCTGTTTAATCGGTAGCAAAGTTGTACGTGAGCTTCACCAAGGACTTTAAGCTTGGTACTACGGGAGGCTGTATTGGCAACCCAGTTGTATTGATTATGTTGAGTGACGTGAGTTAAAATTGAAGCTAAAAATGTTGCAAATAGATTCTAAATTGCTAAATATGCTGTAAAATGATATATGAAATGATGTAAAATGATGTAAATGATGTTATAAAGTTTGCAAAATTGATGTAAGACTAATGCAACTGAAGTGTGCTGTATTTGAGGTTGACATAGTTGAACTGAAATCGTCAAATAATCCGTTGATAATTATGCTGTCTGAAGTGTACGAAAAGCAGGGGCTCGGTATAGCCGGGACGGCTTAGTAGTCATGGATGAAGATAATTTGATGCAAATAAGACTGAATGAGCTATTGATGTGTATTGTTGGTGCATGGTCAAAAGCATATGAAAGTAGCAACCGGAAGGCATGAGTCAACACTTTAATATTGCCAACCATAGATGGCCACTAAGGATACGAAAGAAGAAAAATCTTGTGCAAAAGGATGGTATGATCGAACATCTGATGATCGTACGAAGTGTGAATGAGCTTGAGACATTTCGATACGACGGGGTGCGGGCGAATTAATACAGCCATGGTGAAGTTCCTTCGGAGAACACGTAGTGGCTGTGGTTTGTAGCGATATCGACACTTAGTTTATTCAGTATTAAATCGGACTACTACTTAAAATTATTATATTTTTGCACTAGTAATTATTAGTAGTAAGCGACGTGTTGAAAATAATAGATATTAAAAATAAAAAAATAGATAATGATATAATTGAAAATTATAATAAAAAAATAATTCCACATTGTTTTAATAATAATATAATAATAAATATTTAAAATGTTATTTTAAATAATAAATAAATTGGAAACAATAATTATAAATAAAAATAATTTAAATATTACTTCGTGAGTTTTATATAATTAAACGTTTGGTGTAATAGGTTGACCTCTACATCGCGGGTAGAGCGTTATTCGTATTGCTGTGGATTATATCGTAAGATATAACTTATACAGTATGCGATTTCTTGGAACGCCTAGTGTAAACCTTGTGCTCGACGTGGAGTTCTATATCAACCGAGTCCCATGACCCAAAGATTGGGAAAGGCTTAAGATAGGCCTTGCTCTTACCAGTGTGAATGCGGAATACGTAAAGAAGTATAGACTGGTATAATCTGCCGAGCTACGTCGGGCGTTTACGTCTGGCGTTAAGCTTGATGGATGCAGACGTTAATGATTGTCATTAAAATATAAATCTGAGTTTGTCAAGATAACAGTGAATTTTAGGACCTAGTGATAGGTATCTCCACTTAAAACAATAGAGATACATGTAGCTGACCCGCAGCCGTCATATCAATACTTAAAGGTTTTCCTTAAATTGAAGTGAGATCTTAACGTCGGAGTATAAGAGCATGAAACGTTTTAAGATATTCCAGTAAATCAAAATTGCAACTGAGTCAGTGCAGCTATTGTAAGTTTCATTGTCAAACATCAGAATTTAGCCTTAAAAATACTTTTAAGAATTTATTGAACGTCAGCTCCATATAAAGTTGAAATGGGTTCATATCGAAAATCTTAGGGCTCGGAGAAATTCAGAAATATAATCCGTGCATTTCTTGTCTTGATGAACGTTCGATGCTTAATTGGGTACGTATTGAGGGTAATCTTGAAATTTAACAAATTTTCCACTTTGTTTTGTAGCTTAAAGTACAGTTAAAGATACAGTCGTGACACCAGGAAACATAGGAATGGCGTTCAGTTCCTTCAAACCTTACAAGTCACCAGGGCTGGACGAAGTCTATCCCGCAATGATCCAGAACGCGGATAATACAGTAATTCAGTACCTGGTAGACATATATAAAGCATGCATCAGTCTTTGTTACATACCGAAGTAATGGCAAGAGGTTAAGGTAGTTTTCATACCTAAACCAGGTAGAGCCTCCCACAACATCCCGAAGGCTTTTCGACCCATCAGCCTGACTTCGTTCCTTCTGAAAAGCCTAGAAAGACTGGTGGACAGCTACCTAGGGGCAAATCTGAACCTCTCGGTTAGATGCCCTCACCAACACGCCTATCTGAAAGGTAGATCTACTGACACCGCCTTGCATGTGACGGTAGCCGCCGTAGAGAAAGCTTTCCATCAAAAAGAGGTTGCACTCGGTGCCTTCCTAGACGTGGAAGGCGCGTTCAACCACGTCAACATTGACGCCATAGTTGAGGCCTTGCGTAGCCATAGTGTAGAACCTCTCCGGACTGCATGGATAGCAAAGCTTCTTCGTTCGCGGAAAATCATAGCACGAATGGGTGAAGAGACAAGGAATGGCTTTGTTCACAAAGGAACGCCACAGGGCGGAATAATATCACCTCTCCTGTGGGTCTTAACAGTGAATGAACCCCTTTCCATCTTAAATCAGAACGGCTCCCCACAATAGCATATGCAGACGATCTTGTCATCATGCTAACTGGTAAGTTTGAGCAAGTTCTAGGAGACCTCATGCAATCCGCTTTGCAACTGTTAGATAGCTGGGCACTAGATAAAGGACCCACAAAAAACAGAACTGGTCCTCTTCTCCAGAAGAAGAAGACCATATGTTTTCAATCCACCAAACATTCAAGGAATCAATATGGTCCTCTCGAATCAAGTTAAATATTTAGGCTTAATTCTTGATAGCAAATTATCCTGGAAGGCCAATATTCAGGAACGAGCAAAAAAGCCTACAGTACCCTTCTTCGCTTGCAAGAAGACATTCGGTTTGAGATGGGGCCTTAAGCCGCACCTCATCCACTGGATGTATACCAGTATTGTATAACAGGTGCCCTTAGAACCACACCGACTGCAGCTCTGGAGGTGATTCTCTCACTACCCCCACTTGATCTTTTTATAAAAGAAGCAGCTGGCCTGGCAGCCATTAGATTAAAAACCACTAAATCGTAGTCAGCGCCACAAATTGGTCATGGACAAATTCTAAACGTCATTAGAAACGCAAACTCCCTTTTAGACCGCGAGTATGATTGCATGAACCAACCGCAGGTTGAGAAACGAAAGTTTCACATTAAGTTTCCTGAACGAAACGAATGCGCAACAAATACGATACTCAGCAACTGTATAGGTTCTTTATACGGACGGATCTAAAACTAGCCAGGGGACAGGTGCAGGGATTTATTTCCACGACCTCGACATCCAAACTTCATTTCATCTTCCAGAACACGCGACAGTGTTCCAAGCAGAAGTATTAGCCATTAACGAGTGAGCAAAAATTATTCTTGATAAGCAGAACAGTCTCGGAAATTGTTACATTTTCTCGGACAGCAGGGCTGCACTTCCAATCACACTCCAATCCTACAGGACTACATCCAAACTAGTGTCCATCTGTAGACACAATTTAAATCGCCTAGCAGCCATAACGGAAGTTTTTCTAATATGGATACCGGGTCATAGTGACCTGCTAGGTAACGAGGCGGCAGATACGCTTGCACGGCAAGGATCTGCTAACATCAATTCCACTAGGAAGTCAGTCGATGTAGCACCAACAGTGCTGAAGACTAGCTTCAAACAGGCTATTTTGGACTCTTTCTTGGCGGGGTGGCGGCAGCCGGAAAGCTGTAAAACGGCCAAATCCTTTTGGGAAGAACCGAACAAAAATATTACAGCTCAGCTGTTACAACGTAGTCGCTACAGTATCCGAACTATTGTCGGCCTGACCACAGCTTGCTAAGGCTGCACGCATTT